>JASWHV010000014.1:22887540-25410040 GCA_030760725.1 Neostapfia colusana
CTTTCGCGAGGAGCCGTCGAAGAAGAGCGTCCAGTGAGGCCCGGTGAAGACCGGAGCTCGGTGCTTCAGTTCACCGTCTTCGTGGCCCCCTGGGTCAGCCTTCGTTGGCGTCCACTCAGCCACGAAGTCAGCCAGTGCTTGGCTCTTGACTGCATGGCGAGGAAGGAAGTCCAACTCAAACTCCGCCAGTTCCGCTGCCCATTTAGCGACATTGCCGGTCGCGTGAGGGCTGTGAAGGATCGCCTTCAGCGGATAGGAGGTGACCACCGAGATCCGGTGGGCCTGAAAGTAGTGGCGGAGCTTCCTGGATGCCACGAGCACTGCATACAACAGCTTGTGGACCTCTAGGTACCTTGTCTTGGCGTCGTGGAGGACTTCGCTGATGTAGTAGACAGGCCTCTGGATGGTCCGGACCCTCCCTCCCGGGCCAGAGATGTCTTCATCCATTGTCCCAGGCCTACCGGAGGTAGGTGGGTCCGGGGAAGCTTCCAGGAGCTGGGACTCGAAGGCTCCTAGGCCGCCTTGGACCTCCGGGAGATCCTGCTGGTTTTCCGGGAGCTCTGGGAGGTCCCGTTGGACCTCCGGGAGATTGTCGTGGAGGTCCGGGAGGCCGTCTTGGACCTCCGGGAGGTTGTCTTGGAGGTCCGAGAGGCCGTCTTGGACCTTCGGAGTCTCCTGGTGCTTGTCTTCTGCTATCGGAGCAGGCTGTGGTGACGAGAGGTCCGGCCGCTCTGCGACGAGGACCATGCTCACCACTTCGGATGTTGCCGCGATGTAGAGCAACAAATGCTCTTCGGGCTCGGGGGCTACCATGATGGGTAGGGTCGTCAGGAGTTGCTTCAACTCCTGGAAAGCTTCTTCTGCTTCGTCGGTCCAAACAAATGGACCGGATTTGCGCAGGAGCTTAAAGAAGGGGAGCGCTCCCTCTGCTAGCCTCGGTATAAACCGACTCAGCACGGCTAGGCATCCCGTGAGTTTCTGTACTTCTTTGATGCTGGCGGGAGGCCGCATCAGGTCGATGGCCTTGATCTTCTCTGGGTTGGCCTCAATTCCTCTGTGTGAGACCAGGAATCCTAAGAGCTTTCCAGAGGATACGCCGAACACACACTTGTTGGGGTTCAGCTTGGTGCGCGTGGAGCGCAGTTTGTCAAAGACTAAGGCTAGGTTATCTAACAAGGATGAACTCTGCCTGACCTTGACAACGATGTCATCGACATACACCTCGACTAAGTCTCTTAATAACTCTCCAAAGGTTTTGTGCATTGCACGTATAAAGGTGGGAAGAGCATTCTTTAGGCCATAAGGCATAGAGACATAACTATATAGGCCGTCTACTATGATGAAGGAGGTGTGCTCTTCATCTTCTCTAGACATAGGGATCTGATGGAAACCCGAGTAGGCGTCTAGGAAGCACAGCATATCACAACCTGATGTCGAGTCTACTATTTGATCTATTGTAGGGAGAGGGAATGGATCTTTTGGACATGCCTTATTGAGACTGGTGTAGTCGATGCACATCCGGAGCTTCCCGTCGGCCTTCGGGACCACGACGGGGTTCGCCAACCACCGGGGGTGGTGGACTTCCCGTATGAAGCCAGCGTCCAGCAGCTTCTGGATTTCTTCTCGGATGAAGTTTTGCCGCTTGATGGACTGCTTGCGAGGCTTCTGTTGGACTGGCTGAGCGTCGGGGAAGACCTTCAAGTGGTGCTCGATCACCTCCCTAGGGATCCCCGGCATCTGTGACGGATGCCATGCAAACACGTCGACGTTGTGCCGGAGGAAGGTGATGAGCGTGCCTTCCTATTTGCTATCCAGGCCCCTGGCTACCCGGGTGGTCTGGGCAGCATCGGCGCCAACTTGGACGACCTTCAGGGGGACGTCGCCCTCGTCGAGGGGTTGCACACGGGGTGCTGCGGTAGAGGCACGGTGGCGTGCACTCAGGTGGAGCCGGTCCGGTTCTGCACTGCCAGGGGCTGGTGCTCGAGCTGTTGCAAGTGCCTGGAGCTTTTCCAAGGCTGACACTGCAGCAGTGCGGTCTCCACGAATCCTGAGGATGCCTGTTGGTGTAGGCATCTTCAAGACGAGGTATCCGTAGTGGGCTACTGCCATGAATCGGTACAGGGCTGGCCTGCCGATTATGGCGTTGAAGGGGAGGTCGATCTCCGCCACGTCGAACAGAATGTACTCTGTTCGATAGCTGTCCGGTGCCCCACAGGTCACCGGAAGGCTGATGTTGCCATAGGGAACGACTTGTCCCGGCCCTACCCCTGAGAACGGGCTCGATGGGGTGAGCTTGGCCATCAGGATCTGCAGCTTCTACAAAGCTGCGCGGCTGATGAGGTTCAGCCCAGCCCCGCCATCTACCAGAACGTAGTACATCCTCACGTTGGCGATAGTGGGCGCTACCAAGAGCGGTAGTTGGCTGGCCCCAGCCATGTTCATGGGGCAGTCGGTGGCATTGAATCTGATGGGGGTTCCCATCCACTTGAGGTGCGGCGCGGCACTTGGGAGGGGAGCCACCGACGCTACCGCTCGGTGCAGAGTCTTAACCGCGCTTCGGGACGAGGGGTCAGCGGACCCGCCGTAGATGACGTAGAGCATCTTCCGGCGCTCGTCATCGCTGGATCTGGAGTCCTCATGGTTGCGCACCACCTTCACGGCGCGCTGAGGCTCCTGGAACTCCACTTGGTGGTCGGCGTTGTCTGGGGCGTCGACCTTCTGCTTTCCCTCCCTTTGACGGAAGGGTGGGGCATCAGTTCGCAGCTGCTTCCCTTTGCGGAAGTGCTCCGCGAGCTTCTGAATCTCCCGGCACTCGGCAGCAGTTTGGTAACTGGTGACGTGCACGGGGCATAGCTCTCCTTGTTCACCATCTGGAGCTGGTGACTGTCGCTGCCTTTTGTCTGGGCGTGGCCCCCGAGCTCCACTGGGTGCTGCTGTTGCAGCAACGGGAGCCGCAACCGGTGGCTTCATCTTGCCACCGCCCCGGTTCTTGATCTCCGTGCTGCTTCCATGGGAAGCGGTGCCAGATCCGGGCTGTCCTCCTGACTCGGAGGCTGGCAGTGAGTGACAGTTCCGCCCTTCTGCTGCTCTGGTCGCGAGCTTCTCAAGCATCTTCTTGTCCCGTACATCCTGCCGGAACGCCACCACCAAAGAAGCATTTTGGATGTGCAGGATGGTGTTCCGTACCTGGGAGAACCGCTGAATGAAGGAGCGCAGCGTCTCTCCTAGTTGTTGCTGGATGGCGTGGAGGTCGAGCTCCGTGCCAGGCCGGGTGTAGGAGCTGCCGAAGTTAGCAGTGAACTGCCGGCAGAGCTCTCCCCAAGAGGTTATGGAACCCTGGGGGAGGTTCACGAGCCAAGACCGGGCTGGGCCGGTCAAGGCGACCAGGAAGTTGTTGGCCATGACGGCCTCATCCCCTCCTGCAGCAAGGATGGCGGTGGAGTAGATTTGGAGGAACTCCGCTGGGTTGACGCTGCCGTCGTACTTCTCGGGCAGGTGCGGCCGAAACTTGCGCGACCACCTCACGAAGCGAAGGTGTGGCGCCAAGGCCGCACATCCTGCTCCCGTTGCTGCAGGCGCGGGTGCCATGAACGCTTGGTTCGCTGCTGGCACTGTGTACCCCGGTATGGGCAAGGCTGCGCCATAGACTGGGGGCACCGTTTGCAGGGCACATGGCCGAGGCATATGCTGCGTGGCGTATGCCTGGGGCAGAGATTGCGTGGCGAACGTCTGTGCCTCAGGCTGGGTTGAGGCAGTCGACATGCTGTCGCCAGCCTCCTGGTTGCGACGCCTTTCTCGTTGTCGCTCGATGAACACTCGGGCATCTTTGTCCAAGTGGCATCGTTCCAGCTCCGTCCTCAGGTCCGTCGATGGGAGCCTGGTGGAGCGGGAATCTGCCGTCTGCCCGTCAACCGTTGGCGTGCGCGTTAGAGACACAGCCGGTTGGTGGGGACGTCGTCCCCGCCGAAGTCAATGGTTTGCGGCGGTGACGACGAGACGGTCTACATCGCGAATGCAGTGCTGGGTCGATGACTGAGGCGCGTCCCCAGCAGGTGGATTGTGCATTAGCACTCTTTCTGCAGCTAGCGCGCCCCCGTGGGAGACGCTCAGCGCTGCAGAGGATCTCACACTCGCTGGAGCCTGCGTTGCCGGAGTCGGCGCTGCCGGAGTCGGCTGCTGGCTTCCAGCTTGCGCCGACACACTCCGTCCAGAGTGTGTCGAGACGTAGTCCCCGCTAGTCACCATTCATCGTGAAAGCGGGGGAGGAGAGCTTGCCGCTGAAGGAAACTTCGTCATCTTTGCCGACAGAAGCTCATCGTGCAAGGGAAAAGCCCCCTTCCTGGCGCGCCAAATGTCAAAGTGTGTAGCCGACAGTTCCCCCGGGCCTGCTCTGGGCAGCCCGCGGAGGTTCTTTTTGGAGGGGCTAGTCACTCGCGGAGAGCTACAGTGTTAGGGTCGATTGAGGGAGAAGCTTGACACGGGGAGTTTTACGTGGTTCAGTCCACCGGAGCGTAAAACCCTACGTCCACGATGAGGAGAGATGCTCACTGTATTGCTTGCTACTCCGAACCGGAGTCCTGAGCTTGAGGGTGCGTAAGAGGCGAGTCAACAGAGTACGAACCCTTGCTAACATTGCCTACCCGAGCCTTTTATAGTCCAAGGCTCGTGCGGCTTACAAGGTGGGCCCGAGACCCGACAGGTGGTCCCAAGGAGATTGCCTGCCATCTACCGTATCTGCAGTTATGCTGGTAGTTGTCTCTGGCGAATGCTTCCGAGTCTTCGTTCTGCCGCCCTGCCCATGCCGCAAGCTAGTCGTAGTGGTTGATGATGGCAGGGGCGACAGGGGATGTCTTGTCGCTGTGTTTATTGGCGGGCAGGCTCTGACACGACGCGCCAGTCTGCAATGTGACTGGGCGCAATGGCACATGACAGAGGCGTGCTCCGCGTTTGCGTGCCTTGGGAAGGCGCGGGCCTTGAGTACCTTGTACGGGCAAGGTATGGCGCGTATTTACACCTGCTGCCTACAGTGCGGGAGCAGGCAGCGTTGCTCTGCTGGCCACATGGTGGGCCCAGAGCCCTCCTTTGAGGAGAGGAAGGTCTGGCCCCGCAGGACACATGGAGCTCTCGGAGCTCTCCCCGCGGAGGGGGGAGGTCCGGCTTCTGCTGGCCACGTGGCGGGCCCGGAGCTCTCCTCTGAGGAGAGGGAGGCCCAGCCCTGCAGGACACGTGGAGCCTCCGGAGCTCTCCCCGTGGAGGGGGGAGGTCCGGCTCAGTTGGCCACATGGCTGGCCCAGAGCTCTCCTCTAAGGAGAGGGAGGTCCGGCCCCGCTGGACACGTGGCGCCTTCGGAGCTCTCCCTACGGAGAAGGGCGAGGTCCTTAGCCGTTTCACCCTGTGAACGGTGGTACCCCGTATCGAGGTACCGACACTGTTTTATCGTGCTTTTGATAAATAATTTTGCTTTCTGCAATGAGCCTTTTATACCTACTGTCGAAGTGTGTGGTCGACACTTCCCCCGGACCTGCTCTGGGCAGCCCGCGGAGGTTCTTTTTCGGAGGGGCTAGTCGCTTGCGGAGAGCTTAAGCGTTAGGGACGAGTGAGGGAGAAGCTTGACACGGCGAGTTTTACGTGGTTCAGGCCGCCGGAGCGTAAAACCCTACGTCCACGGTGAGCAGAGGTGCTTGCTATATTGCTTGTTGCTCAGAACCTAAGTCCTGAGCTTGAGGGTGATTAATGCCTAGGATGCGAGTTCACAGAGTTCAAACCCTTGCTAACGTTGCCTACCCGAGCCTTTTATAGTCCAAGGCTCGAGCGGCTTATAAGGGGGGGCCCGGGACCCAACAGGTGGTCCCGGGAAGATTGCTTGTCGACTACCGTATCTGCAGTTATGCCGCTAGTTGTCTCTGTCAAAGGCTTCCGAGTCTTCGTTCTACCGACCTGCCCATGCCGCAAGCTACTCGTAGTGGTTGATGACGACAGGGGCGGCAGGGGATTTCTTGTCGCTGTGTTTATTGGCGGGCAGGCTCTGACACGGCGCGCCAGTCTGCAATGCGACTGGGCGCAGCGGCACCTGACAGAGGCTTGCTCCGCATCTCCGCGTCTTGGGAAGGCGCGGGCCGTAAATACCTTGTACGGGCAAGGTATGGTGCGTCTTTACGCCCGCTGCCTACCGCGCGGGGGCAGGCAGCGTCGTCCTGCAGGCCATGTGGCGGGCCCGGAGCCCTCCTCTGAGGAGAGGGAAGTCCAGCCCTACAAGATGCGTGGAGCCTTCGGAGCTCCCCCCACGGAGGGGGGAGGTCCAGCTTCTGCTAGCCACGTGGCGGGCCCGGAGCTGTACTCTGAGGAGAGGGAGGTCCGGCCCAGCGGGACACGTGGAGCCTTCGGAGCTCTCCCCGCGAAGGGGGGAGGTCCGGCTTAGTTGGCCACGTGGCGAGTCCGGAGCTCTCCTCTGAGGAGAGGGGGGTCCGGCCCCGCTAGACACGTGGCGCCTTCGGAGCTCTCCCTGCGGAGAAGGGTGAGGTCCTTAGGCATTTCCCCCTGTGCGCGAGGGTACCCCGTATCGAGGGTACTGACAGTGGCCCCCGGGCCCATCTCGGGGGAGATAGCGAGCTCGAGGTGGGGCCTCCGTCTCTTCCGTTCCGTGCACTTTCTCTAAGTCCCACATTGACCATTGCCGGAGCACGAACAGTCGCGTGATCATGGGAGCGTGCGCCGACTTGATGGTTGGTTTTATTGCGGCGGTTCCCAAGGCTGCCACTTCTACATGTTGCGGCGCTTTTTCGGGAACCGCCGAAGCGCCTTGCCAGCTCGTCTCCTTGGAAGACTGACTTCTTGACCCACCGCTTCAGCTGGACGACTTGGGTCCACCTGTAATCGGCGCCGTGTCTTGGAGCCGAAGCGGTTGCCCATGCGGTGTATTCGAGGAGCTTCGAATCACTTTGAATCGCACCTGGGAAGTTTTAAAACGGGATCTTACCTGCATCGCAGCTTCCCTTTGCACTTCCCAGCACTTTTCCTTGGATTCTTGCGCCTTTGTCTTCCCTGTCCTTGAGCTCTCCCCTGTCATGGCTTCCAACCCGCCCCCAGAGAAGAAACGCGCTCGATCTCCTCCGGTGGCGGCATCTGTGCCAGGTCGGGGAACCAGGGTGCCTGCACCTCCTGCTTCTGGAGATGGCGCTCCATCCGGTGGCGACCCCAAGAGGTCCTGGGCTCATCATCCCGACGGGGCTCCTCTTAAGCGACAACAGGCCGAAGGTTCCCGGACGTCGCGTCCTCTCTCCTCAAGCGGTGGAGTCTCTAGGGAACCTGCTGATGCGTCGAGGGGAGCTTCTGGAGCGTCCCTTGCTCCGTCAGTCCAGGCGACTATGGAGCGGCCGTCGGCGGCGATGGCAGGCTCTGGTGGTCTGACCCCGGCTCGGAAGTCGGGGTTTAGGGCCCGTTGGAGTGCTCGCGTTTCCCGGTCGTCCCCGACTGATGGGAAGTCTGCGCCGTTGCGCTCGGAAACCGGGACAGCTGCCGCGGCCCCCAAGCCAGCGCGAGTTCCTCCTGTTCCGGTCTGCTCGGATTCTATGTCAGCGTCAACTCCTCCTGCCAAGACAGTGGCCGCGGCCCCCAAGCCAGTGCAGGTCCGCCCTGTACCAGGCGGCCCGGCTTCTATTTCAGCGTCGACTCCCTCCACTCGTCCCTATCCACCGGCTGAGGAGCCAGCTGTCAGCGAGGGTTCGACGGGTCCAGCTATCGAAGTCCCGGTGCCGGCTTCCCCTGACTGGCGTCTTATCCCGGTCCCCGGTGCGTCGTCTTTTCTTGAGGACGATGTGATGGAGGAGGTCGGGGGCGCCGCTCCGGCCTCTGCTGCCCCCACTGCCCCTGGCGGATGCCTTCGTGCTCGCCCAAGCGAGCGTTCGGCAGGTCTTAGCCGCGCTTGGTCGTGAGCAAGAGGAGCAGGCGGTTGAGAGGGATCACCTCTTCACCTGGGGGAACCTTTTGCAGGAGCGGACCGCGAAGGTCAAGGGCGAGCTCGACTCCAGGCGGGAGTCGCTTGACATCATGGGAGCGCTCCTCGACCGGCAGAAGCGGGTTGTCGACCGTCTGGACTCCGAGACGCGGCGGCTCCACAGGGAGGCCCTTGAGCCGCATGCCCAGGCCGAGGAGAGCCTCTCTTCCGTGGAGGAGATACGGCAGAGGCTGCAGCGCCGTAAGCGCGCCGTTGAGGACCAGGAGCGCTCCGTGGTAGCCGAGGCGGAGAGGGTCGCTGCAAGGCTGGCGGCAGGCGAGGGCGACCTGCGCGCTCGGGCCAGGGAGCTAGAGGCCCGAAAGGCAGACCTCGACATGAGGGAAGATCAGGTCTCCCAGGAACACCAGGCGATCCTGGATCGGGAGTTGGCTGTTGACTTCCGGGCTTCAGAGTTGGAGCGGCTTTCCCAGACTCTCCGCCTTCGGGAAAGCTCCCTGACAGCCAAGGAGAAGGAATTCTGTGAGGGAAGCCGCGACGCCCTGCGGGCAGCCCACCACGAGGTAGAGGAGCAATTGGCCTCGTGGTCCTTCGAGGCCCGTGCGGTCTCGAGCTTCGTCGATCAGGCGGGGTCCGCCTTGGTCCCTCTTGGCTTCAGCCCAGTGAAGGCGGTGGCTCCTGCGCTGAAGGTGGCCGAAGTGATCCCCGCGCTGGAGTCAATCGGCGCCAAGCTGAACAGGATAGACGCGGTGGTCGCCAGCGAGCTTGAGGCAGAGGGACGGGGCCTGGCCTTGGAGGTTGCCACGCATGTGTTGGCATGCTTCAGGAGCCGGGACCCGTCTTTCTCACTGGAGCCAGCGAGATAGGGCCCTGCCGCGGAGCGGGAGGAGACCGCCAGGGCTGAAGTCGGGGATGTGGCTGCCCTTTTAGCCTCTAGGTTCCGGCGCGAGCCAGGAGGACCCTAGGGCTTGTTTCTTTCTTTTTATCGAGTCTGTAGGCCAGCTCATGGAGCCATGAATAAATAGACTCTTGTGACCCTTTGTGTCTGTGACGCTTTTGTCTTCTTCTTGGTTTTGCCTGGCCGAGCCCTTAGCTCCGCAAGGTACTCAGAGGCCTTCACCAATCTCGAAGCTCTGCACAGACACCTTGCCTGGGTCCTTATTGTATTAAGGGCCCCGGAGGTCTCCGGAGCTCGCCCCCTGAGGATGGGGAGGTCCGGATCTGCCGGCCACATGGCGGGCCCGGAGCTCCCCTCTAAGGAGAGGGAGGTGCGGCTCCACGGGACACGTGGAGCCTCCGGAGCCCCCCCCCCCCCGGAGGGGGAGGTCCGGCTTACGCTGGCCACGTGGCGGGTCCGGAGCCCCTCCTGAGGAGGCGGGAGCTCCGGCCCCGCTGGACACGTGGGGCCTTCGGAGCTCCGCCCCTGAAGGGGGAGGTCCGGCTTCTGCCGGCCACGAGGTGGGTCCGGAGCCCCTCCTGAGGAGGCGGGAGCTCCGGCCCCGCTGGACATGTGGGGCCTTCGGGCCCCGTCCCTGTTGAAGGGGCAAAACCTGGACCCTCCGGTCCTGCGCTGGAGTAGTCGATAGCTCCTTGCCCCCCACCTCATGCAGCCCCCGTAGCTATAACCTGGAGGTCCTGCACACAGGTAGAGGAAACGTAATTCTCCTCGCTGGGTCCTCCCCTCCCCGTCTCTTAGTCTTATTCGGCTTACGGTCCTAGTCCGGTATACGGGGCTTGGGCAATTCTGTGCGCGAGGCACCGGGGCTCCGGCTCCCTCCAAGGTCCGTGTACGATCGTCCGGCCCCTAGTACCAGACCGTGCGCCAGGGAAGCAGAGGGCACAGGCTTTGGGTACGGAACCAGGCAAAGTGGCTGTACTCCCCTGGACCTCCGGAGGGCAGGGTGCGCATGCTTTGGGTACAGAGCCGGCTAAGCAGGATACGCACCTCTGGACTCCCCATGCACGGCGTAGGCCTTTCCTGGAGGTGACCAACTGGCACCACAACACCTGACTGGGGGAGGCCCGAGAGGCCCCCCTGGCCATCGGCAGGCGCCTCAAGCGCAACCGCCTTCGGTAGGATAGCAAATGCTCACTATGGATGAGCGCTGGAAAAAGGGAGCTAAATGTACGGTGAGCATACATAGAAAGTTCGGTCATAAAAACTAATGCATAATTTAAATGAGCACATGAGAGAGAGCGAAGTAGAACAGGTTTCTGTGTAAATGCCCATAGGGGGAAGTTAGGGTGTACATGGAGGCAACGACCTGCCTCATTAAGAAGGGAAGCAAGACTCTACGCGCTTAGGGTCGGAACTAGGCCAAGCTGGACGTAGTCCTGGACCGTCCCCTGAGACTTAGCTGCTCCGAGCGCTGTTCCTAGACTCTATGGGATTTATTACAGAAGGGTATGGCCCTGTTCTACTAACGCTCAGGAGGTAGTACTTACAGTGTTGTTCCATGCTAAGGGTTCGGGAACGGATCCCATCCTTGGTTAAAAGGCATGTGTACCTGGGACGGCAACTTTCGTGACTCGGATAGGACCTTCCTGGCTGGGGGAGAGTTTATAGGTCCTTCGCGGGAAAGTGTGTGCCGCGGCACCAGGTTGCCTTCTTGCAGGTCCCTGACGCGCTTGGTCCTTTTGCGGTAGTGATAGAGCACCAGCCGAGGCCGTGCATTGTGGGGTGTCACCTGCAGCCGGGCCTCGTCGATGAGGTCGTCATCTTCACGCTGGAGCGGATCCTGCGCGGCTTCTCCTGGGAGCCCTGGGGTACCCTCCCCTTCTGGCTAAGGCCTTCAAGGGGTAGGAGGACCCGGACTCTTCCTAGGAGAAACAAGGTGTCTTTCCCCTTCTGGCTAAGGCCTTCAAGAGGTTGACAGACCCTGGGCGGCCCCCAGGAGGTACGGTCGAGGCACAGAGACGTGCACTCGGGTGGAGCTGGCCCGGTTCTGCACCGTCGGGTCTGGTGCTTGGGCTGCTGCAACTACTTGGAGCTTCTCCAAGGTTGTCATCGCAGCAGTGCAGTCTCCACGGACTTTCTGGGGCGGCCGTAGTTGGCTACTGCCCTGGCTCATCATCACCGGAGCTGGAGTCTGTAAAGGTCCCAAAAATGTGAATACAAAGAAACATGAGTTTGCACAAATGTTGGAGTCATGTGTATGAAAAAGGGGCTTAGCTGAAACTTTTTCCCACATATGATAACATTGGTGAGAATTCTTCTAAACAAACTTAGGGTTGCTGCATGGATGGACCTCATGTAGATTAAAACCCCAGAAATGAAGAGCTCAAGTGCAAGGGAAGGGTTTAAAAATCAGAGATGGACTAAAGGTAAATTCAAACTTCAAGTGAGGGAAGGACACAATGAGGAATTCAAAACTGTTGTGTCCAAACTATTGTTTGCAGCAGCTAACACAAGGATCAAGTGGCATATTTGGATTCCTTAGGTCAAAATTAGTGGGGAGGCAAAGTTTCATTAATTTTTGAAAAGTCTTGCTGCCCATTTTTCCAAAGAGAGTCAAATGTGCAAAGAATTCAAATGAACATTTGAATTTGCATGGAATTTGTCCAAACTTGTCAAATGAGCTCAGTTTCCAATTTTCAAACAAATGGGTTGGATAATTGTCAAACTTTGGAGATATTTTGAGGAAAAGAGGTACTGAATTGTGGGGCCGACATGTCATAGGAAAGAGTAGACTTAACACTTAAGTTTTCTCTCTGTTCCTCACTCCACCGGGGTTTCACCCGCGGGCGACACCGAGCGACCGCCCCCATCGACCGAGGCTCCACCTCCTGCTCTTCGCCCGGGCCGCTGGCAGCACGGGAGTCGGCGGCGCCCCTCCACGTGATTCTTCCCGCGGAGACCAGGTGACCACGGGTGTTTCTTCTCCTCACACACGCGTTCTCCCAAAAACAAAACCGAGCTCGCCGCTCCTCTGGGAAGCCATCGGGAGCTGCCTAAACCGCGCCACAGCGCCTCCCCGAGCTGCACAACGACGCTGTGCCATCGTTCCGCACCTTCTGAGCGCGAGAGCTAGCCATCCGGGGTGTGTTTCGAGCGTTAAACGCCTCACCCGCGGCGAACCACAGCCAGCCGACGATCGGGCGCACACGGGCAGCCTTCCACGAGGGTTGTCACGTCCGAGCAAGGCCGGCCACGGGAGCGCGCCATCATGCTGCTGCTCTCCTCCAAAGCCTGGAGCAAACCGTGGAGGATCGGCGGCCAATTTGGAGATTTTGTCCCGGTGACCTCAAACAGAGCATCTGGTAATCGTCGCCAAAATTCTCGCTCTCCAATCCTCTGTAGCTTGTCAAATCTTGCACACACGAGCTGGGCTAGCCGGCGATCATTTGCCCTTTTGCAACCAATGCCTGAAAACCATTGTGTATGACGTATTTCACACTTTTTCCATGGCGGTTATGGTGGGGCGGTTCGGGCTCCCGATGAGAGCTAGGTTAGGGCCATTTCCAGGCTGCTTCACCACCCGGACGATCCTCCATGGCGTCCACTGGTGCTGTAGCACCGTTCCACCGAGGTCTGGGCAGGCTAGGATGACCGGGCGACGTTACCGAACCAGTCCAGAGCCGCCGCGCCGTGGCCAGCCAGGTTAGAGCCATCGCCGGCCGGGGAAGAGGGTTCCGTCGTGTTCAGCACGGGAAATTAGGCCCTATCGGCGAGGGAGGGCTCGGGGGATGGCCGGGAGGCCGGAATCCGTCGAACTCCGGTGAGCCCGGCGGCGCGCAGGCGCGGGGGCCGGAGGTAGAAGACGACCCGGCGGGTCCAGCCTGTCAGCGACCGGGAGTCGGAGTTCTGATCGGCTGTGGCGTGGGGATCGCGTGTGGAGGCGCGGGAAATATTCAGTAGCCCCGTATGGCTTGCCCCGACGCGTGACACCTGTCCCCAGACCCACTGCCAGCATTTGAACATTTTGGAGAATTTCAGTTTTCAGTTCAAACTTTGAATAGCTACAACTTTGGGTAGGAGAATCCAAAAATTGTGAAACATATTTTTGTTGGATTCCTCTGATAGAGTACTATCCAAATGTAGAACCCAATTTGCATGAAACCCTTTATTTAATTCTGTAAAATTCTTTAAATCCTTTTAGCAAAAGAATTTTAGAGGGAGTTTGGTTAATCCAAAAATCCTCAAATTTTGCCAGAATAGTCTTTACGGTATTAGTGAACACCTGTAAAATTTTCAACTAATTTGGGGTTGATTTAATTAGGTTAATTCTGATTTTTAAGTTTCTGTATTCAAATGAATACAGAAACAATTTCAGAGAATTTCCAAAACTTGGAAATTCAGTTCTAGCCATTCCTTAGCTCCAAAAATGCTAGGAAAATTCATGCAAACTCTATGAGCTATAATTGAAATTGTAGTTCACTAATTTTTGCATGGACATGGGTGTGACCTCAGAATTAATTCTTCTTTGCTTAATTGCTTAGAAAATTATTCTGAACAAACCACTCAATGAAAGGTGCTAATTTTTGGTCCAGAGGATTTTCTTGTGACAAGGAACTCACATAAAAATTCTCAGCTCCATTGGAGCCCTGATCACCCCTGTGCTTTTAACCTCTTTAGGTGATCAATATAGAAGAGGGGGAAAACCACTTAGCATGTAATCGTGTGTTTAGATCCAAACCTATACCACTAGCACCAGTGTCATTTTAAATTCTTAAACAGAGTTCCAGTTTTTGAAAACTAGTTATTAGGACTTGTAGCAAAGTCTTTACAATTAAACAATATGCATATTCATCACGTGTAGTATCTACGTGGAGGAGTTGAAGTCATTGGAGTAAAGATCAATGGAGGAAGGCAAGAGATCAAGTCAAGTGGTCTTCACTAACTGCATATATATATAAGTCACCTGCAAAACAAAGGCAAGCCCCGGTTTGCATCAAATTTACAAGTTTTTATTTGTATTCACTTCATACGTCTAGCATTTTATTTATTGTATTACGTCTAGATGGTATGAAACTCCAAATGCATGCCCCAGAAAACCCTGGAGTTTAATGTAGGTTATGTTATCAATTAATTATAACTGCTGTTCTCAATAAAAGTGGATTAAAAGAGGTATAACTCGAGTAGGCAGATTCTTACTCGTGAAATGGGATTAAGGGGGATCAATCGGAAGAGTTGGGAATTGATCCTCATAGTTGGGAATGGAGACCGGGCAGCGGATGGAAGGTCAAGGACGTGGTCCTGTGAGCCTAGTCTATGTCTGAGTCGATTAAGGCCCGTTCTCATGTGCGGCCCCGCTGGACAAGTTTGAGATGTGTACCGGATGCATACTGGCAATATGGGACCCAGGAAACCGATGTAACATGTTAACCTGGGTGTCGAGGCATACCTCACCGTCTGATGCCGATGCTGAAAGGATAGAGAAGTCGGCTCTACGAGGGTTTGCCGTAGAAAGACTTAATCCCTATCGGTGGGACCGGTTCGACATTTGGGTGTCGTGTGAAAGGTTGCCACGTACGACGTCAGTGACGGTTGCTGTGTGCAACGTCGAGTACGGGCGTACGTGTCGTGTCAGCCGGGTGTTTTTGATTGCAATCACCGTCGCTCGCGGTAGTGAGCATACTTGTACACTGAGTCATGACGTAGTAATAAACTGAGAAACGTTTAATATGCTTCGTGAGTAATCCTCATAATGGAGATGAGAAAAGATCAATACTTCACTAAATTTACTTTCCACCTTGGGCTAGTAGCGTCGAGGCAAAGCGTTTCTTGTTTGATTGTGGAGTCTCGACGGTAATGGCGCAAGGTTTGTATCAGTCTAGGGTAGCTCACTAAAGTTACTTTCACCTCGGGCAAGTGACATCGAGATGAAGTGTTTCTTGTTTGATTGTGGAGTCTCGATGTAAATTGCGCGAGGGCTATAAAAGTTGCTTAAAACTTGAAGTAAGGACTCCCCTTTAGCTCAAGTTGGTTGTTTGCGCAAATTTCTATAATCAGCCCTCTATTTCCATCATATAGAGTTTCATGACTAGGGTGACGGGTCAGTCTTGCTGAGCTTCGTGCTCACAGATACTGCACAAGTTGTTTTGCAGGTAATAACTGTACACTGTGATGTACGGGTACCTGATGAGACTCGGAGCTCTCCGAGTGATGAACTCTGGGTAACCCCTGCCGCTGCTATTATGACAGTGTTGCTAGCGAGAAGGGTCCACGGGCTGGACACCTTCTCTGTTGCTTAGCATAGGTATGAGACGTGAGTTGTAATAGACTTTCGTTGTAATTTATTTTGAGAAGTATTTGTAAAAATCAACACTTTGTAAGCTTCCGCTTGTTTTATGTAATACAATGCTGTATTATGTGTGCTGTTGGGTGCCGCATCGCACGGCACCACCCAATGCGATTCCCGGACGAGGTGTCCCATCCCCATGAGTGATCGGGACGGCGGGGTCCTTACAGAGTCCTCACCGTTGCGCACCGTCTTTATGATGCGCTGAGGCTCCTGAAACCCCACCTGGTGGCCGACGCTGACTGAGGCGTCGACCTTCTGCTTGCCCTCCCTTTGAGGGAGGGGCGGAGCATCAACTCTTAGCTGCCTCCCTTTGCGGAAGCGCTCTGCGAGCCTCTGGATGTCCCAGCACTCGGCAGCAGTATGGCGACTGCTGCCGTGCACGGGGCATAGCTCGCCTTGGTCACCATCTGGGGCTGGTGACTGTCTCTTCCTTTTGTCGGGGCGCGGCCCCCCGAGCTCCATTGGGCGCTGCTGCTGTGGCAACGGGAGCCGTGGCCGGTGACCTCATCTTGCCACCGCCCCGGTTCTTAGTCTTCTTGCTGCCTCCATAGGAAGCAGCGCCAGATCGGGGCTGTCCTCCTGACTCAGAGGCTGGCGGTGAGTGCCAGTTCCGCCCTTCTGCTGCCCTGGCGCACTTGTCCGCCAGGCTGAAGAGCTCTGAAACGTCGCGAACCTCTCTGGTCGTGAGCTTCTCGAGCATCTTCTTGTCCCGTACACCCTGTCGGAACGCCACCACCACAAGCACTTTGGGTATGTGGGATGGTGTTCCGTACCTAGAAGAATCGCTGGATGAAGGAGCGTAGCGATTCTCCAGGTTGTTGCTGGACGGCATGGAGGTCGAGCTTCGTGCCAGGCCGGGTGTAGGAGCTGCCGAAGTTGGCGGTGAACTGCCGGCAGAGCTCTCCCCAGGAGGTTATGGAACCCTGGGGGAGGTTCATGAGCCAAGACCGGGCTGGGCCGGTCAAGGCGACAGAGAAGTAGTTGGCCATGATGGCCTCGTCTCCTCCTGCAGCAAGGACGGCGGTGGAGTAGATCTGGACGAACTCCGCCGGGTTGACGCTGCCGTCGTACTTCTTGGGCAGGTGCGGCCGAAACTTGTGCGGCCACCTCATGAAGCGAAGGTGGGGCACCACGGCCGCACATCCTGCTCCAGTTGCTATAGGCGTTGGTGCCGCGAACGCTTGGTTCGCTGCTGGCACTGTGTACCCCGGTATGGGCAAGGCTGCACCATAGACCGTGGGCGCCGTTTGCAGGGCATATGGCTGTGGCATATGCTGCATGGCGTATGCCTGGGGCAGAGATCGCGTGGCGAAAGTCTGCGCCTCAGGCAGGGTCGAGGCTGATGTCATGCTGTCGCCGGCCTCTTGGCTGCGACGCCTTTCTCGTCGTCGCTCGAGGAACACTCGGGAATCTTGGCCCAAGTGGCATCGTTCCAGCTCTGTCCTCAGGTCCGTCGATGGGAGCCTGGTGGAGCTGGAGTCCGCCGTCTGCCCATCAACCGTTGGTGTGCGCGTCAGCGACACAGCCGGTTGGCCGGGGCATCGTCCCCGCTGAAGTCGAGGGTTTGCGGCGGCGACGACAAGACGGTCTACTTCGCGAATCCACTGCTGGGTCGCTGCCTGAGGCGTGTCCCCAGCAGGTGGATTGTGCAGTAGCGCTCTTGCTGCAGCTAGCGCGCCCCTGTGGGGGACGCTCAGCGCTGCAGAAGACCTCACGCTAGCTGGAGCCTGCGTTGCCGGAGTTGGCATTGCCGGATTCGGCTGCTGGCTCCCAGCTTGCGCCAACACACTCCGTCCAGAGTGTGTCGACACGTATTCCCCGCTAGTCACGGTCCGTCATGAACGTGGGGGAGGAGAGCTTGCCGCTGAAGGAAGCTTCGTCATCTTCGTCGGCAGAAGCTCGTCGCGCAAAGGAAAAGCCCCCTACCTGGCGCGCCAAATGTCGAAGTGTGTGGTCGACACTTCCCCCGGACCTGCTCTGGGCAGCCCGCGGAGGTTCTTTTTCGGAGGGGCTAGTCGCTTGCGGAGAGCTTAAGCGTTAGGACGAGTGAGGGAGAAGCTTGACACGGCGAGTTTTACGTGGTTCAGGCCGCCGGAGCATAAAACCCTACGTCCACGGTGAGCAGAGGTGCTCGCTGTATTGCTTGTTGCTCAGAACCGGAGTCCTGAGCTTGAGGGTGAGTAATGCCTAGGATGCGAGTTCACAGAGTTCAAACCCTTGCTAATGTTGCCTACCCGAGCCTTTTATAGTCCAAGGCTCGAGTGGCTTACAAGGGGGGGGGCGGGACCTGACAGGTGGTCCCGGGAAGATTGCTTGTCGACTACCGGATCTCCAGTTATGCCAGTAGTTGTCTCTGGCGAAGGCTTCCGAGTCTTCGTTCTACCGACCTGCCCATGCCGCAAGCTAGTCGTAGTGGTTGATGACGACAGGGGGCGGCAGGGGATGTCTTGTCGCTGTGTTTATTGGCGGGCAGGCTCTGACGCGGCGCGCCAGTCTGCGATGCAACTGGGCGCAGCGGCACCTGACAGAGGCGTGCTCCGCGTCTCCTCGTCTTGGGAAGGCGCGGGCCTTAAATACCTTGTACGGGCAAGGTATGGTGCATCTTTACGCCCGCTGCCTACCCCGTGGGGGCAGGCTGCGTCGTCCTGCAGGCCACGTGGCGGGCCCGGAGCCCTCCTCTGAGGAGAGGGAAGTCCGGCCCTACAGGACGCGTGGAGCCTTCGGAG
Source organism: Neostapfia colusana (assembly GCA_030760725.1). Lineage (NCBI taxonomy): Eukaryota > Viridiplantae > Streptophyta > Magnoliopsida > Poales > Poaceae > Neostapfia > Neostapfia colusana. The sequence goes on from JASWHV010000014.1 coordinate 22,905,462, forward strand.
CTCCCCCCGCGGAGGGGGGAGGTCCGGCTTCTGCTAGCCACGTGGCGGGCCCGGACCTCTCCTCTGAGGAGAGGGAGGTCCGGCCCCACGGGACACGTGGAGCCTTCGGAGCTCTCCCCGCGGAGGGGGAGGTCCGGCTCAGTTGGCCACGTGGCGAGTCCGGAGCTCTCCTCTGAGGAGAGGGAGGTCCGGCCACGCTAGACACGTGGCGCCTACCTCATTCACAAACCCAGTCTTGCCTAGATCTCCCTCTGATCAATGTCCATTAACAACATCAGTTTCTTATTACATTACGAGTGCAGTTATCTAGACACATCTATCTCGCTTCCCAATCCCATGGAATTAGCGAAGCATAAAAGTAAAACCATACCCGGCTCATAAACTTCCCAGGCTACATAGGTGGTTTAACCAAAGCTAGTAAACTCCTATAAAAGGGTGTCCCATCATGTTTGACTCAGCACACACACCTTTTTGCAAAACAAAACAGTTTTACCCAAAACAAAGGATCAATATGGTCAAGGAGCACTTGCCTTGTTCTTGCGGTTCTGGTGGCTCTTGGATCTCGAAACCTTGTTGTTGCAGCTCGTCGTAAACAGCTCCCTGAGCTTGTCCTGCTATACAGGATCGCGCACATACAAGATTCATAACAATCAATATCATGCACAAACTTTAACTAGATGCGATGATGCATATGCATGCTATCCTATGATTAGTTTTATTAGATTTTGTACGTGTTCTTGCATGGCTTTATGGTGAACAGGGGTGTTGGGATCAAATGTGGACGTGGCGATGACCTTGTCTTTTAGATCAACCCGATCAACAGGTGATCTGTCCACGAGAAAGCTTCTGTTCAAAAGAATCAAAGAACAGATGCAAAGAAAACACAACGATGTTGTAAGGTGGTATTGGAGACCTACCTTACGTTCTTCTCGGTCTCGGGTCCTTCTCCGATCGTTGGGCTCTCTTCCGGCGATTTTCCTCGCTGAACTCCTGCGATGGCTTTCTCGGCGAGTTGGGAGCTAGGGCTCTAAGTCGTTGGCTCAGGAGTTGGAAAAGAAGTTCATGGTTTTGGCCAGAGGTTCTGGGTTCTATTTATAATCGGGAAAAGAAGAGTCCTAATCTGATTGTATCCCGAATAAGAGTCCTATTCAGATCATCGTTGAATCCTAATATCTTATCTTTAGTTGATTTGGTGCGGTAACATTGTTGAATTCAGGTCAGTTTCTTCTTACCGATATTTCTACGCGTACAGAATCAAAAACCACTCCAGAACTCGTTACCTTCTTGGTGGTGAGCTCCGGAAGCTCCACGTGTCCATCGGGCCGGGTCTCTCCTTTTCTGCAGAGACGAGCTCCGGTGGTGCCGCGTGTCAAGCGAGTGAGACCTCCCTCTCCTTTGGAGGTGAGCTCCGCGTGCGCCACGTATCCTGGCGGTCGGGACCTCCTCTCTTATTCGGACATCTCCAGGGGCAACACGTGTCCCACAGGGTCGGACCTCTCCCCCTTTGCAGAGATGAGCCCTGAGCCTGCCACGTAGCCAAATTAGCCGTGGACCTCTCCCCATTTCGCAGGGATGAGCTCCGAACACGCCACGTGGCCAGCGGGCCGCGGTAAGTTGTCTTTGGCGCTCTCGGTGAACTGGATTCGGCTCTTATTGGCTATCCTTTTGATATTTTTCTCTGTTCCTACTTTTTTCTTAAAATATTTTCTCTTCAAAAAACATGAATATATGCTGACACCAGGAATGAGGGTGTCACACATGGGCGTTGCATAGGGCATCCCACCAGTCAGCGGCAGCCCAATGAGTTGGTGCGACGCAAAAAGAAACTTCTCTCGGTCATTGCACTGCACTATGGCAAGCTTCTTCTCCATGGATTTCAACCAGTCGTCGGCCTCCATGGGGTCATTAGCTTGAGAAAAGGTTGGTGGTCGAGTCCTCATGAAATCTCCCAGTCTGTTATGAGCCGGCGGTGGTGGTGGCGGTGGTGCCGGAACGGGGTTGTTGTTGTTGGTCTGCAACTAACCCAAAGTTTGGATCATGGTTTGCATAAGTTGATTCTGCATGGTCATCAACCATTTCAGGTTATTTTCACCAGCTCCAGGGTTAACAGAAACTTCATCGTGGCCATCATCTTGGTTGCCATGGACGTTCCTTCCTTGGCGGCCGACATTTCCTATCACCATCTGTGAGAGAGAACGAAATAGAATAGAGGTTAGAAGGTTAGATGGATCCCCCTAACTATATGCATCAAGGTGGATTGGACTTTATATTAGCCAATATGAGGATGTGAACATGTGCCGAGGCATCTCACACCTCCTTTCTACTTATGTGTGGATGCGAACAACGCTTGAGACGTCCCACAACTCACACTCGACATACAATCACAACAATCATCACAAGGGCTCACACAACTCCTATTCAAGGCTTATTCAATGGGGGTCCTATATGGCTTAGGGTGATGCCAATCTGTGATCCAACTATGGCTTCTTCTAGGCTTGTATCCTATGTCAAGGTAGTTCCAATGCCAATCTATGCATCCTAGGCTTGCATCCTATCGTCAGCGTGGCTTCTAATATCAATCTGTGATCATTCTAGGTTGTGTGATCTACGATCAACCCGTGGCAGGTTGATACCAATCGGTGTCTGATACCAACTTGTGACTTCTATCTAAGCGTATATCCTGCCATCAACCCATGGCTCTGATACCAATCTGTGACGCCCTCAATTCTATGGAAAAACCACAGAATCGAGAACTGATGCATATGTGTGCCCAGGATGTTCATCACACATATACACATCATCCACAAACTGAATTTCAGAATATATATAACCACGAATAACAGAGTTTATTACAATGTCTCATGAGTCTTGGACTCATGCTCACAGCGGAAGTCTTTTTTCTAGTGCGGAAGCAATCTAAGCAGCAGCAGCGGCTCCATCTCTACTCCATTCTCACAGGCAAGGTTGAGGACAGATTACACGCCTAATGCTCCACCTGGTCTTCATAGTAATCTTCTCCTGTTGCTGATGATGAAATAATAATGCAAGTTTGAGTACAATGATGTACTCAGCAAGTGCAGGAAAATATGATATGTAGCTCACAACAAGGTAGGTACAAAAAGGCTTATTGCAGAAAGCAAAGTTATTTATTAAAACCATGATAAAACAGCAACGTAACTTTAAGTGAACGTAATCCAAACATGTATTAAAATACCAATCATACCTCCATTATGTTCATCACCTTCCATGTCCCAATCATACATTAGTCAACCTCATTCTTGCTCATGAATACATTCTCGTATTCGCTACCATCTCACGAATACCATCTCGTATTCGCAACCATTTCATCTCTTAAACAATTCCGTCTCACACCGAGACCAATCTCGTTGCCATGACTCAACAGTCATGCAACCCAATCTTATTACCCGGACTCAACAGTCCCGAAAACCAAACCAAAATCAAACTATAACCAGAACCATCCAAAACCATAACCATCCAACTAATCATGGAAGTTGGCCAGGCGCTCGTGATCGTAAGCTCGGCTATCATGATAGTTTTAGACTCTGCAGAGATTGCACCTATTTACCCACAAGTTTGTGATTTCGTCACCCATCGGCGACTGCAGAGCCTCCATTATAACAGTACACAACTTTCGGTGTATGTCCAAGAGATCACAAAATAGCCTTTACAAAGGGGCTACTAGATGTATGGACTCACTAAGGTTTCACCAGCAGGCTAGAATCTCCAATTCTCCCACCCACGGGCCCCTCTTGTGCCATGCAGTTCTCAGGGCAGTCCTCACTTGACTCCCATTCCCCTCACCTTCCACAGTCCATAACAATCTAGCAACTTACCTAATTACTCAGCTAAGCCGCACCCATACTTGGCCTTGTGGTGGCACTGTTACCCTGGCATGTGCTCGCATGAACCGGTCCTTAGATCTACGGCAAGTAAACCACCATCTCATTCTACCTCATTCACAAACCTAGTCTTGCCTAGATCTCCCTCCGATCCATGTTCATTAACAATATCAGTTCCTCAATATTCTTATGAGTGCATTTAGCTAGACACATCTATCTCGCTTCCCGTAATCCCATGGACTCAGCGAAGCATAAAAGCAAAAACCATACCGACTCATAAACTTCCCTGGCGACAAGGGTGGTTTAACCAAAACTAGTAAACGCCTATAAAAGGGTTTGCCATCATGTTTGACTCAGCACACATACCTTTTCGCAAACAAAACAGTTTTTCATAACATAGGATCAATATGGTCAAGGAGCACTTGCCTTGTTCTGGCTGTTCCGGTTGCTCAAAATCTTGTTGTTGTAGTCCGTCGTAGGTAGCTCCCTGAGCTTGTCCTTCTATACATGATCACGCACATACAAGATTCACAATAATCAATATCATGCACAAACTTTAACTAGATGTGATGATGCATATGCATGCTATCCTATGGTCAGTTTCTATTAGATCAGTTTGTACGTGTTCTTGCATGGGTTTTACGATGAATAGAGGTGTTCGGATCAAATGTGGTCGTGGCGATGATCTTGACTCTAGATCAAACCGATCAACACGTGATCTGTCCACGAAAAAGCTTCTGTTTGAAAGGAATCAAAGAACAGACGCAAAGAAAACACGATGATGTCGTAAGGTGGTATTGGAGACCTATCTTACGTTCTTCTTGGTCTCAGGGTCCTTCTCCTAGCAAGATAGATTGTTGGGGCTCTCTTCCGGCGATCTCCCTCGACTGAACTCCGGCGAAGTGTTTTACTCGGCGAGCTGGGGCTAGGGCTCTAAGTTGTCGGCTCAGGAGGTGGAAAAGAGGTTCGTGGTTTCGGCCAAAGGTTCTGGGTTCTATTTACAATCGGGAAGAAAGAGTTCTAATCTGATTGGACTTCAAATAAGAGTCATATTCAAATTGTCGTTTAATCTTAACAACTTATTTTTAGTGGATTTGGTGCGGTAACATTGTGAAATTCATGTCGGTTTCCCCCCGTACCGGTATTCCCACGCGTACAGAAGCAAAAACCGCTCCAGAACTCGTTACCTCCGCGGTGATGAGCAACGGAAGCTCCACGTGTCCATCGGGGCCTTGTCTCCCCCTTTCCGCAGAGACGTGCTCCGGTTGTGCCGCGTGTCAAGCGGGCGAGACCTCCCTCTTCTTCGGAGGTGAGCTCTGCGTGCGCCACGTATCCTGGCGGTTGGGACCTCCTCTCTATTTGGAGGTGGCTCTGCGCACGCCACGTGTCAGTGTCAGACCTCCCCTCTCTTCGGATGTGGCTCCGGGTGTGCCACGTGTCCTAACAGGGCCAGACTTCCTTTCTTCTCAGAGACGAGCTCCGAGGTTGACACGTGTCTAATAGTGACGGACTTCTCGGACATAAGCTCCGGAAGTGACACGTGTCCAATAGGACCTGGACCCCTCGGAGGTGAGTTCCGAGATCGACACATACCCCGCGTGACTGGTCCTCTGTTTTTCGCGGTGAATAGCTCCTAAGGTGACACGTGTCCTGCGGGACTGGCCTCGCTTCTCCGCATAGGCTAGCTCCGGGGGCAACTCTTGTCCCACGGGGTCAGACCTCTCCCCCTTTGCGGGGATGAGCCCCGAGCCTGCCACGTAGCCAGTTTAGCGGCGGACTGACACGACCCCAAAGGTCTTGTCGAGCCAGGATCACGCTGAGGGGTGCTGCGTTGCACAGCACCGGATAACACACGTCAAAGGTACAAAGCGGAAGTGAAATTTTATTACATAAACAAGTTTATGAACATGTTTACATAAAAATAAGTTTAGTCTACACTCACGGGCGTAGACTAAGCATCAAGTGCATGTTCAGCCCTTGAACGTGTCCTTGCTAGCACACACGCACACTAACTCTGCGGCGTGCACGACTCCCACTCGACGGGGTTCCCCTCCTGGGGTTCCGTCTCCTCTTCGGGAGTCCCTTCCTCATAGAACCCTGCAAAAGCTTTCAAACACAAGCAGTGAGCACGAAGGTTCAGCAAGTCTGACCCGTCTCACCTAAACATGAAACTTCTACATGAGGGGTGATGGGTACATGAGGTAAAATCATTTGCAAAGGACTCGCCTAATTAGTGGGCCCTTACTTTCAAGTTTTAGCAGCAGGTTGTGGAGAACCTTACGCTAAGGCACATGAGAGAGCCGCAATCAAACAAGAAACGCATTTCTCTCATGTACTTTGCCCAAAGTTGAAAAGAACTTTAGTTAGCTCCAAACTACAGCAATTCATTAGCAATCAAGTCCATCTTTCAATCAGCAACATTTTTAACATGTAACTAGCCTATTCTTTCTACGTCATGGTACAGTGAACAAGTGGTACTCACTGACCGCGAGGGACAGCGATTATAATCGATTTACACCTGCAGGGTTACCTGAACAACCCGTCACGTACGCCCGTACTCGATGTTGCCTACAACAACCATCACGGACGCCGTACGGAACCACCTTTCACCCGTCAGCCAAATATTGAACCGGTCCCATCGTCCGGAGCAAGAGGTCTCTGCACACGCATCTCAGTGCCGCCAGCCGATTTACACCTCGAGCTTTCAACCTACTCTCTGAACGACGGGCAATGCCTCAATACCCAGCTACCTGAGTTACATCAGTTTCCCGGTTCCCATATAGCCGGTAGGTCTTCGGTACTGTTCTAGCTTGTTCAACAGGCCCGCACACGGCTCGGTCCTCAATCGACACAAGCAGAGCTACAGCACACAGGCCCCAAAGTCCTGCTGCCCTTACCCTCCGCTTGGTCTCATTTTCTTGCCATGTGTTTCATGTGCTATTACTACCCGAGTCGAGTGCCTCAAGCCTATGCTCGCGAGTAGTTCCAACTACTCGACTTGTACCGAATCCTACTCTATCGTAGCAATGCAGTAGCTAACGAGGTTTGCAATCCTAAACCCAACCCTTGGTTCTCTTGGCTATGCAGTGGGGCTTCCAAACAAGACTCTAATGCAAAGAATAAAGTAAACAAATATGCGCTCAAAACAATAAAAATTTGTAAAAAGGTTAATGCAAACCGGAGCTTGCCTTGCTGCTCTTGATCGTAGGCTAGCTGTTCCTCCGGAGTAACGAAGTCTAGGACTTCGGGTTCCTCCTCGACCTTAGCGACTACATGATAGAAGCAATACATGTATTAATTTAATGCATTTGTATTAAGTTTGAACTTGTGAAGCTTATAAGTCCCACTAGACCGACTCAATGACTGTGAAACTTTTACTGTGGCTTAGTTACAACCTAAATAGAGACTTGGTCATGTTTTAGTTGCAGCAAAGCTCATTTGAGCCCTCCACAATTAATTATGTCCTTGACCTTAATTGAAGGCTCTTAGGGTGTTCTAAGGATTTTCATGAAACAAACTATGACTTTCTGAAAACTAGATTTTCAGAGGGTTCTAATGGAGTTGGTCTCACTTAATTTGGAAGTTCCTAACTAAATATATGAGCTAAACAATTTCAGAGAAAATTCTGAAAATGCTTCTGAACATTTTCTATTTTCTCTGGAACAGTTTCACTAATGACACCATTAGGTGGATTAAATGATCTCAAATTGGTCTGAAATTTTTATGGTAGTTCAGGGATATTTTGGTGAACATCCTAGCAAAATGTCAGAATTTTCCTCCAAAGGATTCTCCAAAATTCCAAACAGTTTAAACTTTGAGGAATTAATTCTGGAGAATTAAGGAACTTCATGAAGTGAAACTTGATTTGCTGGAAAGTGCTCAGAGAGCTGAATCCAGCGAAATTTGGTTCACTCAATTTGGAGCTTTCTAGCCAAAGTTATGAGGATTTGAAGTTTGAAGGAAATCTAAAAATCGGGGAAAAGTTTAAACTCGCGAGTGGGCCCCGGGGACATGCGTCGCACACCGAGGCGGCAGCACACCGCGGCCCACAAGGATTTTGCGCGCCAGCACACCCGATCCAGCCCGATCCCGATTCAAAATATCGGCCGCTGACAGCTGGGGTCCACCCCCTTCTTCAACCTCGTGACGCCCGCGCTCCACCGCCGAGGGACCTCGCCGGAGAGCTCGCCGCCGGCTTCTGTACAGCTCCAAACCTCACGATTTTGGCCGCCCCTGCCTACTTTCACTCGGGGAACATGTTTCTGGGGTCAGCTCTTCATGACAACGGCCGGTACATGGTCGGCAACGAGCCGCCGCCTCGGAACAACTTCGGTCGTGTCGGCAGACTCCCCTAGCACTCCAACTACTCGAGGAACCGGTCGGGAAGCATCAGTGGACCTCAGGGAAGGTCGACATGAACTTGAGGCAGCTCGGGGAAGGCCTGCAGTAGGTCCTCACCATGCGCCCGATGCCTCCCGTTTGTTCCGCCGTTGGTAAACCTCGAAATACGCCGGGTACAGAGGTTCTCCGGCCAAGGGTTGTGAAGGCAACTTGTGCGTTACCGTATCTAGTTTGTGTGAGAGCGGATTGTGGCCCTCTAATCCTTTCTAGATCACGAATTCGACGGAATTGCACCCGAAGGTCGTGCTGTACACAGAAAGGGGAAAACTGGAAATTCGCCGCCGGTGAGCAATCACTCGGGCTGTGGCTCGGGGGTGAGCAGCACCGGACACCAGCGCGTCCAAGGGTGCCTTGGCTCAGGCGTGACAACGCCCTGGTTGGGCTGTCCACGGGAGCCCGAGGTGCGGAGGTTCTAAGTCACCGAATTGATCTTTCGGCATAACCGATTTCAATCGGTCTCAATTGAATTCTAGCAGCGGGGAAGACGGAGGAAGGTCTCTAGTACCTTGCCGTGGCTCTGGAGGGGACGGAGGAAGCTGTGATCGGTGCTCTCCGATCGATTCCGAGCTGCGGAAAATTTCGGCCGGCGCTGAGTTCTTGCAGGGAAAGAAACGGGTGATGCTTCGGCCGAGGAGGGGGGAAGGCGCCTTAAGAAGGCTCTGCACCGCCTCACGCCCGCGCATGGGCAAGCAGCTGCTGGCGCGGCGGCTTCCCTCGGTGGCGATCGCAGCGGCGGCTCGGTTAACCGAGTGAGAAAATTTCAGTCGGTTTGAGTTGAAGTGGTGGCTGACATGTGGGTCCCACTTCCAGTTTTAACCTCTGAAATTTACTCCTAATCACTGTTGTAAACAGTGAGCCCCATAGTACCCCTGGTAATTCAAATTATTCTCCCATGAGCCATTTGAATTGAGTAGAATTCAAATTGGGTTTGGTTTGGGTGAATTTCAGCACAAGTTCAGTTTTGAATTCAAATAAAGTTTGAATTTGTCCCACTTAGCTCATGTCAAGATCAACTCCAAATGGAGTGAAAATTGGTGTGTGAGCTCACAAAAATGTGCTGAGTAAGAATATGCCTCCCACTTTTAAATTCATGGGATAAAAACAGTTTGAATTTGAATATGGTTTCAAACTGCCCTCTTTCTAACTATGCCCAAAATGACCTCAAAAAGGTTGTGAATTTGGGTGAAACTTGGCATGGACATCCTTAGCAAAGTGTAGGAGTTTTCATATGTCCAGCCCACCTATATCACATGTGGGAAATACCACTTCTGCAATGTGTGAGTTTGTTCTCTAATGAGCATGTTGATGGTGGTTACTTGCTCTTCATTTGTGTTCATCATCTTTCCTCAAATGAGGTGTGTGGTATGGTGATGAACACTTCAATTTTGTGTCAAAAACAGAGGCCCTTACATCCCCCCCCCTTAAAAGAATCTCGTCCCGAGATTATAAGGTGAAAATGAGAGAGAGGACGGTGGAAAATTACCGGATATGTGACGTGAAAAAGTCGGGGTAGTTAGTGCGAAGGAATTCTTCGCTCTCCCATGTCGCTTCGTCCATGGAGTGATTACTCCATAGAACCTTGTAGAACCACAACGTACGGTTGCGTGTGGTTCAGGCCTTTTCATCAATAATCTGCACCGGTTCCTCCCGATAGGTGAGATCCGGTTGCAGTTCTTCAATATCCTCCAGCTGAATGGTAGTTGATAGCTTAAGACACTTCTTCAGTGTAACACCCTAAAAATCTTGTTAAGACCCTAAATCATGTTAAGAGGGGAATTTAAAAATTTTTGGACGTGTTGCATATTTTGCAACAATTTAAATTCAAACTGGAATCCAAATTAAACTCAAAACAGAAAAGAAATAGAAAAAGAAAAAGGAAAACAGAAAAAAACCGGCCAGTGGGCCGAAACCCACCAGCCGGCCCACCCTGCCCCGCGCCAGCCCGCAGCCGCGCGCCCGCGCTCTCTCTCTCAGACAGGTGGGACTCACTTGTCATCCCTAACCCCCGATCGTCCGAAACTTGGACTGTTCACGCGCGCGCGCGATCGCAACCGATCGGATTTCCGGCCGAATTCTGGTTCCGGAGGACTCCCACTCGATCTAAACAAACCCACCGCCCTCCCCCGTCTATAAAAACCCCGGCCTCGTTCTGTTTTTCCCACGCGATCCGCCGATTTTTCTCCGGTGAGAACCCGAGCCTTCTCCGGCGAATTCTGGCCGATCTACTCTCGGAAATTCCGATCTAACTCGCTGGTCTTGATCCACCGCCTCCGGGGAACCCTGCAGGTGCAGAAAACTCGGTGACTTGCGGTTCAAACACAGCGCCGACGAGCTTCGCCGTGAATTTACCTCGGACCTCGTCGCTGACCGCATTTCAGGACCTCCGAGCTCAAGAAAACCCACGAGGTGAGATCCCCGACCTCCCCTCTGCCGATCTATGCCATAAAATCACAGTTCTAGGAAGAATTCCCGAAGATCCGAAACTCTCCGGCGAGATCGCCGCTTCCCGCCGCCGTGCGCCGCCGGGCAGCGCCGCCCGCGCTCGATCAGAGCGACGTGGCCGCTTGTGCGCCGTTTATTTTAAATCGCACGGTAGAGTTTAAACCCCCGCATACCGGTTCGACGTTATAATCTCAGCCGTCGGTTTAAAATCGGACGGTCCACGTCAGCCCCGCGTTATAAAGACTGGAAATCTTACGTGCTACCCCCTGGGGTTCTCGGGAAATAAGAGCTAGCCCCGGAAACTTCTGATCTAGCCCCTGGAACTTCAGAAAATCATGTAAATTCATTTAAAAATCAGTTTTAGCCCCTGGACTTAATAAAAATTAGGAAAAACTCCTCTGTTGTGTATAGCTAGACCCCTGAAAATTGTTAAAATAATATTATAGACCCTGTAGTGGGGTGAGTTTACCTTTTTAGCCCTGTTTGATATTTAAATTAGGAAATTGAATATGTGGCTAGTATTTAAAATTTAAAAAGTGGGACAAACATATTGTCAAAATTAAATTAAAAACTTTCTCAGTATTTAGAAAAACTTTGGAGTGAGATAAAAATATATTTTGGGCTGAAATGAATCTGTTTAATTTATTAGACACATTTAGGGACACATTTTTAAGTAAAGAATAGTTCTGGAAATTAGGGAAAATAATTGTAAAATAGTTTACATCAGAGGAAAAGGTCAAAAATATATTAGTAAATATTTTAGATCAGAACCTATTCTGTTTAGATGATGTGTCTTGTTATTTTCATAATAAAGTTCACATTTAGGCATAGGAAATAAATCTGAAAATATAGCAACTAGTAAATGATAAATGGAGTTCTAAAATCCAAAGAATTCAGTTTAGGGTTGGTAGACATTCTGAAGACACATATGGAGAAGGAAAATACCTTTCATGCATACTTGGTAGCTAAAAGGTGTAGTAATTGAATATAGGGAATTTATTTAAATTGGAAACTCATATATATAGTATGTAAGTATAAATGTGAACACAAAAGTAGGAATCATATACACATGATTAAAAGTGCATGCAAGCCACAAATCAACACACATAGAGTAACCACAACACATATAATGGTGAATGACTTTCATAAATATGAATGTGTGGTTTGTATGAAGTGGAAGTGTGAACTATGTCTTATGGGTTGTTGTTTTTCTTTTACTATGTGTGATGGTACGATGTAGAACCTGCTCAAGAGCAAGTTATTCTTTCCAAGATCAGGACTACCCATTTCAAGAGCAGCAGGAAGGAGGCAAGTGTCCTTGACCACTTTGATCCTATGCTAGGATGTGTAGATAGAATTATTTGCATTGTCAAATGAAATATGAAAACCCATGCTAGGAAGTTTCCCTAGAATTGCATTACCTTGTTTTCCTTGTAGCTTGGGTTGGGATTTATTTTGTCATGTCATTTATTATTATGCATATGCTTAGCCATGCTTAGAATGGGATAAGTTGGGATATGAGATCATCAGTTTATTTTACCATACTCTTGAATGAGATATTGTGAGTTATGTAGAGGTAGGGATCAAGGCAAGTTGGATGTTTTGGTTGTGTGCTAGGTGCACGAGACTCGGGTTTATGTTTAGTACTTGCCTGGATCCTAAGGACCGGTTCATGGAGCATGTAACCTAGCTTTATAGTGCCAACCACATGCTGAGATGGGGCAGCTTGGCCAATTAATTAGGTGTATCCCCGGCGTAGTATGGGTGTATTGGATGGTGCGGGGAGTAGGTGTCAGCTGGACTACCATATGAACCGCAAGGCCCAAGAGGGGGCCACTGCAGCGGGGTTGGAGCCTCTTGTATGCTGTTAGGGGTGAAACCTCAGTGGGCCCACGCTCGTCGTGAATCCCTTTGTAAAGGCTTCATATTGATCTCCTGGCTACACACCTGGGAAGTGTGAATGTGGTTCGTAGCCACTGGCATAATGGAGGTTCTTTTAGTCCACCCGGCAATGGGGGATGAAATCACTACATGTGGGTACAGTGGTGCAAACTCTGCAGAGTCAAAACTGTCATGACAGCCGTGCTCATGGTCAAGAGCGGCTTGGACTTATTCATGATTAGAGGATTTATGGTTTTGGAAGTTGTGTATGTTAAGCGGGGAGCTTAACATTGGAAATGATGTTATGGTTATTGGATTGTGATGATGGGATGGGAGATTGGGACCATTTCATTTGTGTAGTAATGTAGGTGCTTAATAATCTAAGGTGATAGGTATTAATTGCGTAGTGCTTTAACCATGAGTTCAACCTCTCCTTGTTCTAGCCATGCATGATATAATTTTCCCACACTTGCTGAGTACCATTGGTACTTAACCGTGCATATTTTGTTGGTTTATATTGCTGCTCAGGTCAAGATAATGAGGTGGTCTATAATGACCAAGACTTTGGACCCGAAGAAGGTTTCTAGGTTCATGGAGACCCCCGGGCAACGCCTGTGACGGAGCCCACGAGAATAATTATTCCACTGCTAGTTTATTTACTTGTGATGAACTTATCATTGTCCATCGAGACATTTGCTATGTAAGACTTATTTATATTCGACACCTGGCTTGTAATAAATGATGCTTCACTATTTGTCATCACATGTATGAGAAAATGATCCTGGCATACATGTGATATTCACTTGGTTGTTCTTCGGAAAAACCGGGTGTGACAGAAGTGGTATCAGAGCCAAGGTTGCCCGTAGGGACGTGGACCTAGGTAGAAATGGACGTACTTAAGGGCCCTACTTTTCTTAAAAACTATTTTACAAGGTGTGTGTTGAAAAGTGTTATTTAGTGGAGTCACTTTCTTCTTCTTACCCCAACTTTCATTCAAAATAGGATTTTTGTTTAAAAGTTTAACTAACCTAAGTTTAAATGCTTTTTGTTTTAGATGGTTCGCATGATTCGCACCGCTCGCAAGTCCACAGGAGGGAGAGTTCCCGTAGTTGCCCTTGCCGAAAGAGAGGAGAGCCGTCTGGTGACGTACCTTTCCTATGGATTGGCAGTAGGAGGCTTGTTGCGCCGTCTTCGACGTATGCTCGAAGCCGCCGGCAATACGGGCAAGCTAATCATCCACTATAACTCCACCAGGACCATCCGTGAGAAGAGTGAAGAATGGAGTTCAGAGATGAGGATTATACACGAAAATCAGCTGCTTAAGATCCACCGCTCTCCAGCCTGTAGAGCGACACAGGTCGATGCGGAGAAGGATGTCACCTGGGAGGCCATCACCTGCCAGAGTCACATCTATCGTCACCACCTGGACAGGACGGAGTACATGTATGTCCTCCAGCGTGAGAGTGGTACCACGGAGTACATGTACCCGCCAGTGCAGCAAGGGACATCCCATGAGCACATGGACTTGTGCTTGGAGGATGCTGCTATGCTCAGCACTCGACTGCAGGAGTGTCAGCAAGAGCTTCAGGATGTTCGGGACACCATGAAGGAAACGGAGGCATTGCTGCGAGCCTGCTTGAGGGCGAGAGAAAGAGGAGATGGGAATGAACTGTGTGTCACCGTGAATGATACATGGACTCCTGACTCCCCAGATCGCCGAGCGATCAGGCGTCGTCGCACTTCTCCACCAGCAGCCTCCCCACCCAAAGCAGAGTCAGAAGGCAGCTGAAATGATGAGGAAGATCCCGAGGAGCCAGCTCAAGAAAACGAGTAGTGTAGTATCCTTCCCTTAGTTAGCAAGATGTCGAATAGTCGAGTCGTTACGTTAAATTAATGGTGTGTTAATGCTTGGTGTGTGACGTGAGTTGTGGAAGCCATGAGCAATTGTCCACAGCCTCGTCTTTAGATTGTTTTTCTTTGGTGTGTGAACCCACATGAAATAATATTGCATTTATTTTTGTGTGATAAATGGACCCTCATAAAAGTATAACAAAGCCTCAACACTTCAAAGTACAAACAAATGAAAGTAGTAAGATGATACTAAATGCTTTCAAATTAACATTGGTTGATTCTGCCAGATGGCCGGAAGAGAAAAAGGACGTGCTGCCAACCCCGCCAACAACAACGATGAGGCATGCAACCCTCATCTTTCTGGAGGCCAGGACCGGGGTGGTCGCCGGGAAGGAGTTGATCCCCTCCACCAAATGCTGGAGAATCAAAATCAGCTCATCTAGAACTTGACTCAAGTGGTGGCCAACTTACATCAAGTTCCACCTCCACAAGCTGCACCACGCCAACCAAGGTTGAGTGAGTTTCTAGGAACTCAACCTCCAAAGTTTGCAAGTGCTGCTGAACCTCTGGAGGCAGATGATTGGCTTAAGACCATTGAGAGCAAGATGAGGATCATACAGTGCCTAGGGTATGAGAGGGTGCTGTTTGCCTCTCATCAATTGCATGGACCTACTGCTGATTGGTGGACCGCCTACGTGGCTGCCCATCATGACCCTGAGAACATCACTTGGGAAGAGTTCAAGCGTAGCTTCCGCAACCATTACATCCCAAGAGGTGAACTCAAAAACAAGAGGAAGGAGTTTTTGGGACTGTAGCAGGGAAACATGACGGTGAGGGAATACCTCACTAAATTTACTCAACTATCCCGTTATGCCCCACGAGACATAGACACTGATGAGCAGAAACAGGATTGTTTCGTGGAAGGGCTTACTGCCGAAATGCAGTGTGCGATGTCCTCAAATGAGTATGAAAGCTTCCAAAAGATGGTGGACAGAGCATTTGTGGTGGAAAGGAAGCTGAAGGCCTTGGAAAATGAGAACAAGAGGAAGGCCGGGTGGTCACATCAAGCCTCAGGGAGCAACACTCGCCCACGTCTGATGCAGCAACCTGCAGGACAGACGAACCGTGCTGCGGTACCCTACTCAGCACCAAGAGGGTACAACCCGAACTACAGGCCTCCCGCAGCACCAGCACAGCCGCAACGTCAGTTTGTACAGCAGCATCGCCCTGCATATCCACCTCGACCAGCAGTGCAAGGACCCCCAAACCAACCCCAAGACAATAAAGGCCAAGCACCTAAGGTTGGGGTGCAATGTTTCAATTGTGGTGAAGTGGGGCACTACGCCCATAAGTGCCCAAAGAAGAAGCCCGCACAGCCACAACAGCAGACTGTGATGCGAGGACGGGTGAACCACGTCACTATGGAGGAAGCGCAAGAGGCACCCGACGTGGTAGTTGGTAAGTTTCCTGCCAATTTACACCTTGCAACCCTGCTGTTTGATTCTGGTGCTACCCACTCGTTCATTGCTCAAGGGTTTGTTAAGAAGCATGACCTAGCAACAACACAAATGAACCATATGCTAGCAGTAAATTCTCCAGGAGGAGAAATAAGGACAAGACAAGTGTGTCCCAAAGTGAACCTAGACATTAATGGGGTGGTATTTACTGCTAACCTCATAGTGATAGATTCACAAGGGATAGATATTATCTTGGGTATGGATTGGTTGACAAAACATAAAGGAATCATCCATTGTCTGACCAGAACGGTGGAACTAACTCACCCTAGTGGCACAAGAGTAAAGTTCATAACAATACACGAGCCTAGGAGGGACATTAAATTAAATCAAGTTGAGGTGAAAGTCGAGGAAATCAGGACCATCAGGGAATATCCAGATGCTTTTCCGGAGGAGTTGCCAGGTATGCCTCCCGATCGTGAAGTGGAATTCGCAAGTTAGCTAGTACCTGGAACAGCCCCGATATACAAGAGACCTTATCGGATGGACTCCAAGCAGCTAGAAGAACTCAAGGATCATTTAAGAGAATTGACAGAGAAGGGGTATATTCGTCCTAGTTCCTCACCATGGGGAGCTCTTGTGATATTTGTGCCCAAGAAGGACGGAACCCAAAGGTTATGCATGCACTACCGTGCTTTGAATGAGGTAACCATCAAGAATAAGTACCCATTACCCCGCATTGAAGACTTGTTCGATCAGTTGAGGGGAGCTTGTGTGTTCTTGAAAATTGATCTCAGGTCGGGATACCACCAACTTAAGATAAGGCAATCTGATATTGCCAAGACAGCTTTCGTATCTCGGTACGGACTGTATGAATACACTGTTATGCCTTTCGGGCTAACTAATGCCCCGGCATACTTCATGTACCTCATGAACAAGGTATTCATGGAATATCTGGACAAATTTGTGGTGGTTTTCATAGATGACATTCTCATCTTCTCCAAAGATGAAGAAGAACATGAGAAACATCTAAGGTTGGTGTTGCAGAGGCTGAGAGAACACCAACTATATGCCAAGTTGAGCAAGTGTGAGTTTTGGTTGGAGTTCCCTTCTTAGGACATATAATCTCGGAGGGAGGAATCTCCGTGGATCCTGCCAAAATCGAGGATATACAGAAGTGGAAGATCCCTGAGAATGTCGGGAAAGTTCGAAGCTTCTTGGGATTGGCTGGATACTATCGACGGTTTATTGAGGGATTCTCCAAGATCTCGAGACCCCTCACCAAACTGTTGGAGAAGGGAATCACATTCACATGGACGCCGCAGTGCGAGATGAGTTTTCAGGAGTTAAAGAAGAGATTGACAACAGCCCCAGTGTTGGTTATGCCAGATATGCAGAAGAATTTCACAGTGTACTGCGATGCCTCTGGAAACGGGTTGGGATGTGTTCTCATGCAAGAAGGGCATGTCGTGGCATATGCATCCCGGCAGCTTCGGAAGCACGAGAAAAACTATCCTACACATGACTTAGAACTAGCCGCAGTGGTACACGCGTTGAAAATTTGGCGACACTATTTGATGGGGAAGAGGACAGAGATATATACGGATCATAAGAGTTGAAGTACATTTTTACACAGCCAGATCTCAACCTCAGACAAAGAAGATGGTTAGAGCTAATCAATGACTTTGATGTGGGCATCAACTATCATCCTGGGAAGGCAAACGTCGTGGCCGATGCTTTAAGTCAGAAAGTGCAGGTCAATGAGTTGAGCTTGAAGGACATGCCTGCAGAATTGAAGGACGAGGTAATAAGGCTCAATCTATGCCTGGTAAATAGTGGGGAAGCCATCGTCATGGAAGTGGACTCCACACTCGAGCAAGAAATCGGCGAGCGTCAAAAGAATGACGAGAAGATACAAGAGATCAGACAACTCATCAAGGAAAATAAAGCTCCTGGTTTCAGAGAGGATGAACAAGGTACGGTGTGGCACGGAAAAAGAATCTGTGTGCTTGAAGTAAAAGAGATTCGTGAATTGATTTTGAAGGAGGCTCACGATTCTGACTATTCCATTCATCCTGGGAGTACAAAGATGTACCAGGACCTCAAGAGCAGGTATTGGTGATATGGCATGAAGCGAGATGTCGCGGAACATGTTGCTCTATGTGACACATGTCAGTTGGTGAAGGCAGAACATCAACGACCCGCGGGATTATTGCAACCACTCAAAGTGCCTGAATGGAAATGGGAAGAAATCGGCATGGATTTCATAGTGGGATTGCCTAGGACCCAATCAGGATATGATTCAATATGGGTCATCATCGACTGGCTAACCAAGGTAGCTCATTTCATTCCCGTGAAAGAAAGCTACAGTGGATCCAAATTGTCAGAGTTGTACATGTCAAGGATCGTGTGTTACCATGGAGTGCCAAAGAAGATTGTGTCGGATCGAGGGACACAGTTCACCTCAAGGTTCTGGCACAAGTTGCATGAAATCATGGGAACCCATCTGAATTTCAGCTCTGCCTATCATCCCCAAACTAACGGGCAGACGGAGAGAACCAATCAGATCCTTGAAGATATGCTGAGGGCATGTGCACTCAAAAACAATAGGAGTTGGGACAAGAACTTACCGTATGCGGAGTTTTCCTATAACAACAACTATCAAGCTAGTATGAAGATGTCACAGTTTGAAGCCTTGTACGGGAGGAAGTGCAGAACTCCCCTATTTTGGAACCAAACGGGGGAAAGTAAAGTGTTTGGTCAAGAAGTACTACAAGAAGCCGAGGCGAAGGTGAGGGAAATTCGCAACAATTTGAGGATAGCACAGACACGCCAAAAGAGCTATGCCGATGTACGAAGAAGAGAGCTCGTTTTCAACGTGGGAGACTATGTCTATCTCAAGGTGTCCCCTATCAGAGGACTTCGTCGGTTCAAGGTGAAAGGGAAGTTGTCACCTCGATACATCGGACCCTTTCATGTTCTGGAAAGGAAAGGCGAAGTGGCGTATCAACTAGAGTTACCGGCTCGTCTATCGGATGTGCACGATGTGTTCCATGTGTCACAACTGAAGAAATGCCTGAGAACGCCTGAGGAGGTGTTACCCATGAATGAAGTGGACGTAGCTGAGGATTTGTCTTATGCCGAGCAACCATACAAGATTTTGGAGACAATGGAACGCCTCACCAGAAATAAAAGAATCCGGATGTGCAAGGTGCAGTGGAATCATCACTCAGAAGAGGAAGCCACCTGGGAGCGGGAAGATGAGCTCAAGGCACAATTTCCGGAATTGTTTTCTTAGAACCACCAATCTCGAGGACGAGATTTCTTTTAAGGGGGGTAGAGCTGTAACACCCCAAAAATCTTGTTAAGACCCTAAATCATGTTAAGAGGGGAATTTAAAAATTTTTGGACGGGTTGCATGTTTTGCAACAATTTAAATTCAAACTGGAATTCAAATTAAACTCAAAACAGAAAAGAAATAGAAAAAGAAAAAGGAAAACAGAAAAAAACCGGCCAGTGGGCCGAAACCCACCAGCCGGCCCACCCTGCCCCGCGCCAGCCTGCAGCCGCACGCCCGCGCTCTCTCTCTCAGGCATGTGGGACCCACCTGTCATCCCTAACCCCCGATCGTCCGAAACTCGGATTGTTCACGCGCGCGCGCGATCGCAACCGATCGGATTTCCGGCCGAATTATGGTTCCGGAGGACTCCCACTCGATCTAAACAAACCCACCGCCCTCCCCCGTCTATAAAAACCACGGCCTCGTTCTGTTTTTCCCACGCGATCCGCCGATTTTTCTCCGGTGAGAACCCGAGCCTTCTCTGGCGAATTCTGGCCGATCTACGCTCAGAAATTCTGATCTAACTCGCTGGTCTTGATCCACCGCCTCCGGGGAACCCTGCAGGTGCAGAAAACTCGGTGACTTGCGGTTCAAACACAGCGCCGATGAGCTTCGCCGTGAATTCACCTCGGACCTCGTCGCTGACCGCCTTCCAGGACCTCCGAGCTCAAGAAAACCCCCGAGGTGAGATCCCCGACCTCCCCTCTGCCGATCTATGCCATAAAATCACATTTCTAGGAAGAATTCCCGAAGATCCGAAACTCTCCGGCGAGATCGCCGCTTCCCGCCGCCGTGCGCCGCCGGGCAGCGCCGCCCGCGCTCGATCAGAGCGACGTGGCCGCTTGTGCGCCGTTTATTTTAAATCGCACGGTAGAGTTTAAATCCCCGCGTACCGGTTTGACGTTATAATCTAAGCCATCGGTTTAAAATCGGACGGTCCACGTCAGCCCCGCGTTATAAAGACTGGAAATCTTACGTGCTACCCCCTGGGGTTCTCGGGAAATAAGAGCTAGCCCCAGAAACTTCTGATTTAGCCCCTGGAACTTCAGAAAGTCATGTAAATTCATTTAAAAATCAGTTTTAGCCCCTGGACTTAATAAAAATTAGGAAAAACTCCTCTGTTATGTATAGCTAGACCCCTGAAAATTGTTAAAATAATATTATAGACCCTGTAGTGGGGTGAGTTTACCTTTTTAGCCCTGTTTGATATTTAAATTAGGAAATTGAATATGTGGCTAGTATTTAAAATTTAAAAAGTGGGACAAACATATTGTCAAAATTAAATTTAAAACTTTCTCAGTATATAGAAAAACTTTGGAGTGAGATAAAAATATATTTTGGGCTGAAATGAATCTGTTTAATTTATTAGACACATTTAGGGACACATTTTTAAGTAAAGAATAGTTCTGGAAAATAGGGAAAATAATTGTAAAATAGTTTACATCAGAGGAAAAGGTCAAAAATATATTAGTAAATATTTTAGATCAGAACCTATTCTGTTTAGATGATGTGTCTCGTTATTTTCATAATAAAGTTCACATTTAGGCATAGGAAATAAATCTGAAAATATAGCAACTAGTAAATGATAAATGGAGTTCTAAAATCCAAAGAATTCAGTTTAGGGTTGGTAGAAATTCTGAAGACACATATGGAGAAGGAAAATACCTTTCATGCATACTTGGTAGCTAAAAGGTGTAGTAATTGAATATAAGGAATTTATTTAAATTGGAAACTCATATATATAGTATGTAAGTATAAATGTGAACACAAAAGTAGGAATCATATACACATGATTAAAAGTGCATGCAAGCCACAAATCAACACACATAGAGTAACCACAACACATATAATGGTGAATGACTTTCATAAATATGAATGTGTGGTTTGTATGAAGTGGAAGTGTGAACTATGTCTTATGGGTTGTTGTTTTTCTTTTTCTATGTGTGATGGTATGATGTAGAACCTGCTCAAGAGCAAGTTATTCCTTTCCAAGATCAGGACTACCCATTTCAAGAGCAGCAGGAAGGAGGCAAGTGTCCTTGACCACTTTGATCCTATGCTAAGATGTGTAGATAGAAATATTTGCATTGTCAAATGAAATATGAAAACCCATGCTAGGAAGTTTCCCTAGAATTGCATTACCTTGTTTTCCTTGTAGCTTGGGTTGGGATTTATTTTGTCATGTCATTTATTATTATGCATATGCTTAGCCATGCTTAGAATGGGATAAGTTGGGATATGAGATCATCAGTTTATTTTACCATACTCTTGAACGAGATATTGTGAGTTATGTAGAGGTAGGGATCAAGGCAAGTTGGATGTTTTGGTTGTGTGCTGGGTGCACGAGACTCGGGTTTGTGTTTAGTACTTGCCTGGATCCTAAGGACCAGTTCATGGAGCATGTAACCTGGCTTTATAGTGCCAACCACATGCTGAGATGGGGCAGCTTGGCCAATTAATTAGGTGTATCCCCGGCGTAGTATGGGTGTGTTGGATGGTGCGGGGAGTAAGTGTCAGCTGGACTACCATATGAACCGCAAGGCTCAAGAGGGGGCCACTGCAGCGGGGTTGAAGCCTCTTGTATGCTGTTAGGGGTGAAACCTCAGTGGGCCTACGCTCGTCGGGAATCCCTTTGTAAAGGCTTCATAGTGATCTCCTGGCTACACACCTGGGAAGTGTGAATGTGGTTCGTAGCCACTGGCATAATGGAGGTTCTTTTAGTCCACCCAGCAACGGGGGATGGAATTACTACATGTGGGTACAGTGGTACAAACTCTGCAAAGTCAAAACTGTCATGACAGCCGTGCTCACGGTCAAGAGCGGCTTGGACTTATTCATGATTATAGGATTGATGGTTTTGGAAGTTGTGGATGTTAAGCGGGGAGCTTAACATTGGAAATGATGTTATGGTTATTGGATTGTGATGATGGGATGGGAGATTGGAACCATTTCACCTGTGTAGTAATGTAGGTGCTTAATAAGCTAAGGTGATAGGTATTAATTGTGTAGTGCTTTAACCTTGAGTTCAACCTCTCCTTGTTCTAGCCATGCATGATATAATTTTCCCACACTTTCTGAGTACCATTGGTACTCAACCTTGCATATTTCGTTGGTTTATATTGCTGCTCAGGTCAAGATAATGAGGTGGTGTATAATGACCAAGACTTTGGACCGAAAGAGGTTTCTAGGTTCATGGAGACCCTCGGGCAACGCCTGTGACGGAGCCCACGAGAATAATTATTCCGCTGCTAGTTTATATACTTGTGATGAACTTATCATTGTCCATCGAGACATTTGCTATGTAATACTTATTTATATTCGACACCTGGCTTGTAATAAATGATGCTTCACTATTTGTCATCACATGTATGAGAAAATGATCCTGGCATACATGTGATATTCACTTGGTTGTTCTTCGGAAAAACCGGGTGTGACATTCAGCTGGGAAATGTGAAAGACGTCGTGCACAACGGAAAGTGCTTCTGGTAATTTCAGCCGGTATGCCACTGATCCACATCTTTCGGTAATCTGGAATGGACCGACGAATCGGGGTGCCAACTTCCCTCTCACCCCAAATCTGTTTACGCCCTTCATTAGAGACACCCGTAGATATACGTGATCTCTAACTTCGAATTGTAATGGGCGCCTTCTCCGGTCCGCATACTGTTTTTGACGGGATTGAGCGGCTTTTAGGTTCGCTTGAATTAGTCGAACCTTATCTTCCGCGTTGTTGACAAGGTCAATCCCGAAGGTAACCCTTTCGCCAGACTCACACCAGTTCAATGGTGTGCGACACTTCCTACCGTATAGCGCCTCGTATGGTGCCATCTTGATGCTGGCTTGGTACCCATTATTGTACGAGAACTCGGCTAACGGCAAGTGATCATCCCAATTCTTGCCGTGGTTGATAGCGCAAGCTTGTAGCATGTCTTCTAAGATTTGATTTACCCGCTTCGTCTGCCCATCCGTCTGCGGGTGGTAGGCTGAACTACGGATCAGCTTCGTCCCCAAGGCAGCGTACAGCTGCTCCCAAAAACAGGACACAAATAAAGTGCCCGATCCGATATGATAGTACGGGGTACGCCGTACAAGCATAGGATCCGTGAGATGTACAGTTCAGCGCACTTCTTGGCGTTGTAGTTGGTGTTGACCGAGATGAAATGGGCAACTTTGGTGAGCCAATCGACGATCACCCACACAGAATCATGTTTTTGAAGAGTTGTGGGTAAACCGACGATGAAGTCCATGCTCACATCCTCCCATTTCCAGGCAGGAACGCCCAGTGGTTGTAGCAGTCCTGATTTCCGCATATGGTCTGCCTTCACCCTTCGACATGTATCACACTCGGACACGTATTTTGCAGTCTCACGCTTCATACGTGTCCACCAAAACTTGCTTCTGAGTTCTTGATACATCTTGTTACTGCCGGGGTGAATAGAGAACTTTGACAAGTGAGCCTCATCAAAGATCTTCTTCCGTAGTTCCGGGTTGCGGGGTACGACAATCCGGTCCTTGAACCATAGGACGCTGTCTCCGTCCTTCCAGAAACACTTCAGCTCCCCATATTCTACACGTCTCCGCAAATGTGACATGCCCTTATCATTCTTCTGGACTGCCGCTATCTCTTCACGGATGGTGGGGATCAAAGCTAGGTTGTAGAGAGCTCCGTGTGGAATCACATGTAGTGGTGGTTCGCTCTCTTCCAACAGTGTGATGGTCAGATTGTTGATGTGTGACATGCGACTCAGCGCATCTGCCACTACGTTTGCCTTGCCTGGATGATAATGGATCTCTATTTCGTAATCCTTTATCAGTTCTAACCATCTTCGTTGCCTCATGTTCAGCTCTTTCTGAGTGAATATGTACTTGAGGCTTTTGTGGTCGGTATATAAATGTACGAGGTTACCAAGTAGGTAGTGCCTCCACATTTTTAGTGCAAGTACCACGGCAGCGAGCTCCAAGTCGTGAGTTGGATAATTTTGCTCATGGTTTCTAAGCTGCCGTGATCCATACGTGACCACTCTTCGGTCTTGCATTAGCACACATCCGAGCCCAACGCCGGATCCATCGCAGTACACATCGAACGGTTTTGTTGTGTCTGGCTGCGCCAAAACCGGTGCTGATGTCAGGTGCTTGACTAAAGCCTTGAATGCTGCTTCACATGTTGGACTCCAAACATATTTGGTAGCCTTCTTCAGCAGCTCTGTCATTGGCTTAGCAATCTTCGAGAAGTTCGGAATGAACCTCCGATAATATCCCGCGAGTCCGAGGAAACTCCGTACCTCGTGAACAGTTCTCGGGGATTTCCAATTCAGCACTTGAGTTATCTTGCTTGGGTCTACAGCGATACCCTCCGCTGAGATGATATGCCCGAGGAAAGGCACTTGCGATATCCAGAACTCGCATTTGCTGAATTTCGCGTATAACTTGTGATCCCGCAGCCGTTGCAAGACTATACGCAGATGCTTCTTGTGATCTTCCTCCGACTTGGAATATACCAGGATGTCGTCGATGAAGACCACGACAAACTTATCCATCTCCGGCATGAATACCGAGTTCATCAAGTACATGAAGTGAGCTGGAGCATTGGTGAGGCCGAAGGACATGACCAGGTACTCATAAAGTCCGTACCTTGTCGAGAAAGCTGTCTTTGGAATGTCCTCCGCCCTTATCTTAATCTGATGGTACCCGGATCTTAAGTCCGTCTTGGAAAAGATCTTTGCTTCGACCAACTGATCAAACAACATGTCGATCCGTGGCAACGGGTACTTGTTCTTAATGGTTACGGCATTTAATGGACGATAGTCCACGCAAAGCCGCAACGTCTCATCCTTCTTCTTGACAAATAATGCCGAACAGCCCCATGGCGAGGAGCTCGGCCTAATAAAACCCTTCTCCAGAAGGTCAGTGAGCTGAGTCTTCAGTTCAGCCAACTCCTTGGGCGCCATCTTGTACGGCCTTCGGGATATCGGCATGGTTCCCGGTGCAAGTTCAATCTTGAACTCCACCTCTCTATCGGGCGGCATTCCCCGTAAATCATCCGGGAATACGTCAGGGAACTCTCGGACCACTGGAATATCTTCCAATCTGATAGTTGTGGACTGATAGACACTTGGAAGTTTTATTTCTGGACTGTCCAGAAATAAAGAGTGAGACCCGTGCACTTCTGAGTTTAAGTGCACGACTCGAAGGACGGTGTCTAAAATAGCGCCGTGGCGGGTTAACCACGACATCCCTAGGATGACATCGACCTTCTGTCCCTCTAAGATAATGAGAGACGTGGGGTACACTCTACCCGCTAAGCATAATGGCGCTTTGGAAACCATTACGCTTGCTGAAATCTTCCCACCCGGTGAACAAATTAAATATGGACTATCGGTGGGTAGTATTGGCAAGCTGTGTTTAGCAATGAAAGCTTGGCTAATAAAATTATGCGTGGCGCCTGAATCAAACAGTACTATAGCGGGATGCTGGTGGAGTTGGAACATACCCGCAAGGATTGGCTCGCCCTCCGGCATGTCCTCAATGGCAAGCTGGTGGACGGTGCCGGGCCTAGGATTTGTCCGCCGCGCATTAGTAGGGTTCCAGGGTTGATTCCTCCCCGGAAACTGTGGTGCCACTCCGCCGCCTTGCCTCTCCGGGCAACTGCTCGCGAAGTGTCCTGGACGACCACACTTGTAACATGTGGCCGCTGCTGGTGTAGAGCTCGGGGGATGAAAGCCCGGCATGCGTTGCTGAGGTGCAAACGCACGCGGCATCACCCGCTGCTACTGTTGTTGCGGAGGTGGTACTGGCAGTGCCGGCCTGAGTGCCGGTGAAGAGTACGGCCGACTGCGGAATGGCATCGACCGCTGTGGTGGCTGCCAGCGTGGAGCTGATGGTGGGCGATTCACCATCCGAAACTTCTGAGAAGGACCGCTTCCTTCTCCGCTGCTTTGCAGCGCGCTTCGCTTTCGCTCTACCGCCGCCAACTCCTTGCCGGAGTCCTCCTGAACAATCGTAGCATCAATGATGTCGTTGAGGCTGCTGCGATTGAACATCGCTAACTTGTCCTTCAGGAGCGGGTTAAGCCCCTGGTAGAAGTGGTCCCACCGCTTCTCGTCAGTATCTGTGTGATATGACGTGTAAAGCGCGA
This sequence comes from Neostapfia colusana, assembly GCA_030760725.1. Taxonomy (NCBI): domain Eukaryota; kingdom Viridiplantae; phylum Streptophyta; class Magnoliopsida; order Poales; family Poaceae; genus Neostapfia; species Neostapfia colusana. The sequence goes on from JASWHV010000014.1 coordinate 22,931,826, forward strand.
GATCATTGAACGCCCTGGAATATTCCAGCACGTTCCGGCTCCCTTGCTCCAGGTGCAGGAACTCCTGCGTCTTTCTCTTCATTAAACCTGGCGGTATATGATTGGCCCTGAAGGCCGTCCGAAACTCCGTCCAGGTCATCACTCGGTCGGTGGGCTGTGAAGCACAGAAGTTGGCCCACCACGCGCTCGCGGATCCTTGGAGCTGCTGGACCGCGAACTGAGTCTTGCGCTGCTCGCTTATCTGGAGCAGCCCGAACTTCATCTCTATGGCGCGGAGCCAGTTGTCTGCGTCAAGTGGTTCATCCACCCTTGAGAATACCGGGGGATGAGTCGCCAGGAAGTCGGAGTAGGAGCTCTGTTGACGCTCCTCACGATCTTGACATCTCTCTGGGCGAGACGTATTGGCGATAAGCGTTTGCAGCAACTCCGTGTGCTGCTGATGTGAACCCGCCATTGCCGCGACGATGTCGGCCAATGTAACCGTTGGCAGTGGCGGTGGCGGTGTTTGCTGTTGCTGTTGCTGCTGTTGCTGCTGCTGTCCCGAGGAGTCCTCGGGAGGTGGTTGGGAGGTCTCTACCCCTTGGCTAGTACCCCCAACATCAGGGTTGGCACGAGTACGCGTCATTCTGAAATTCAAAACAGCAGCAATTAGCATATGTCTTACTTAAAATTCCATTTGTAACAGTAGGTATTGAAGTGACACATGAATAATTTGCACAACATTCACATATATTGATAAAGCATAAACTTTATACAAGATACATTATTCTCGGATCTCCGAGAAGTCGTGCTCATGTCGTCACTACCTATACATACGCTACTGTCTACACGATATGTCACTGATTACAAAAGTTGGGTTACGCTACCCTAGCTGCCCTACTTGGCAACCGTAACCCCTACTCGGAGTAGAACTCGACCTCCTGTGGGTCGTCCTCCTCCGGTACCTCTGCTGGTGGCTCTGGATCTACCACCTCTTCTCCCATCCCGGGTTCTCCCATTGCTGGAAGGCCCAAGACTACCGGTACGCCTAACACCGGAGGTACGAGGCCCTGCAATGCATGCACCTCGTCCATGGCTTGGTTATAATCTTCTTCCCAGCCTTGCCCTTCCTCAATAGTGTCGTCCCGCTCTTGAGTAAGTTCCTCGTTCTGCTGGGTCAGATTCTGTACCAGTTCTTGCAACGCCGCGATGTCGACACGGCTTTTTCTCTTCGCCTTCTTCAGACGATGCAACTGATTGTGTTGTTCATTCAGTCGCTTGATCGTCAGAAGGAGCATATTGCGGAGTTTGCTGTGAGCATTCTCGAAATGGTCTCCACGGCTCGTGCTCACCTTGAGCTTTGTGGCAAGATGCTCCGTATGAACAGCTTGGCTGTCCATCACGGCGTTTCCCGCCCTCATCTGGAGGCTGAGGTTTGCCTCCGCGGGGTTGTACCTTGGGCAACTCGGGTCCGTTGCCTCCAGGTACCTTCCTTCCTACACATGCTGAGCCCATCCCTCCACCGGAACGAGAGCGTATGGAGTGGCCTCCATAGCCTGCACGTGTAGTTGGCAGAAAAGTGACATGGTGTCACGGGCTGCCACTTGCCACATCCCTTCCGGTTGTCTTCCTCTCACCGTGACGGTGAACGGCACCCAACCGGGTGGCGTAGGTCCTGCAGGGACCTCGACATGGATCATCCATGTCTTGTTCCCCTCTTCGCCTTCTTCCTTGGCGAAGTACTGCGGCATCTGGTTATACCCGAAATGTTGGAGCATTTGCCACATTGCTTCCGGGTAGCCGCGACGGTGAGAACAGTGGGACATCACCCACCCGTTCTCCAATTGCTTATCTGCTGTCATCTGTAAAAATATATTTGAGAAATTTCAAATATTTATTTAAACAGTAAACCTCTGAGTTATAACATAAGATATGTCATTGAACCCATAAAACTCGGAAACATAGTTCAAATTTTAAGCAAATTTGACTGCTGATCTGCTGTTCAACATGACAGCCCTGACCAGTTTCCATATCAACCTGATTTAGGCCATGCTAAAGCAACACCAATTCTGGAGATCAACATCAAAGTTAAATCTAACTTTAATAGCTTTCCAGAAAGTATTTGCTTGGCCTAAGATCTGTCCTGGTTCAAAAGTTATGAGATGTCAAAGTTAACAGAATTTCTGGAGAAAATTGGACAGCACCTCCCTGCTTTAGGTACTGATTTGATCCAAGAATCCCAGTTAATTCTGTTCATAATCTGACAAAACTTTCTTTTACAAAGTTGTAACCTATCTCATAAGCTGTCCAGAACTGCCTCATTTTCTATTTTTGGATTTTTATGCAGGAAGTTATGTTCAATTTACAGAGAGTGTTTGCTCTGCCCTGTTTTCTGGACAGTTTCAACTCTACTGCATTTTTCGATTGGTTAAGTGATGAAACACCTCTGGACCTCAACAGAAGAGTTGTAAAGCTCTTCCAAAGCTTTCCAGAAATGTATCATATGACCCTAACCTCGAAAGAACTCAACCTCCAACCTCTGATTAACTTCAGCCTTGATTCAGCTGAAAACAGAGTGCTCTGTCCTTAACAACCTATAAGTTGAAAACTTGTTAACTTTGAATATCCTGTTCAAGGGAAGGAGTTTCATCAAGTTTTACTACCTTAGATCAAAATCTTCAAGTTTTAAATGAAGTTTTTCATTTAATGGGGTGTGACGTCGATGCATCACCAGATTATGTCGGTACTACGTCCTCACAAAGAAAAACCTATACCGGACTTAGCCGGCTTCGTTAATTCAGTGGCACTAAACGTCACTCGCACACAGATGCTACACGTCTACCGTTTCGTGATCAGGCTACCTGCAGAAACTCAAACAATCGTCAGACTCGGCTGCACACCGAGCCCGGAATCCATACAGTTCGTACACCCGGCCGTCATCACTCGCCCGGATGTTCTCAAGCCAAACATGCCTTGAGTTCCGTGTTCACGTTTCATACCACGTGACGGGGTCTCCCAAGTTGCACCATGCACGCCAGGGACAGACGCTGCTCGAATACCCCAAACGACATGAAGAGTCGTAGAGGATATCAAAGCGGGTCGGGTTACCTGCCACCCGTGGGGCTCCACCCTTCAGCTTGTGCGCACTGGTGGACAGCGCTCACGTGTACCCCCAAGACATAAACGTCCCGAGATACATGATGTTCCAACATAACAAATAGGTTAATATGCCACTTTCTATATGCTAATAACATCCTTATAGGGCTACTAACTCGTTCCTCACTGGATTTTTGAAAAAAAATGACCTTTGTAGTGAGTTAAACCTCAAGCGAGCTCTGATACCACGCTGACACGACCCCAAAGGTCTTGTCGAGCCAGGATCACGCTGATGGGTGCTGCGTTGCACAGCACCGGATAACACACGTCAAAGGTACAAAGCGGAAGCAAAATTTTATTACATAAACAAGTTTATGAACATTTTCACATCAAAATATGTTCAGTCTACACTCACGGGCGTAGACTAAGCATCAAGTGCACGTCCAGCCCTTGAACGTGTCCTTGCTAGCACACACGCACACTAACTCTGCGGCGTGCACGACTCCCACTCGACGGGGTTCCCCTCCTGGGGTTCTGTCTCCTCTTCGGGAGTCCCTTCCTCATAGAACCCTGCAAAAGCTTCAAACACAAGCAGTGAGCACGAAGGCTCAGCAAGTCTGACCCGTCTCACCTAAACATGGAACTTCTACATGAGGGGTGATGGGTACATGAGGTAAAATCATTTGCAAAGGACTCACCTAATTAGTGGACCCTTACTTTCAAGTTTTAGCAGCAGGTTGTGGAGAACCTTACGCTAAGGCACATGAGAGAGCTGCAATAACACAAGAAACGCATTTCTCTTATGTACTTTGCCCAAAGTTGAAAAGAACTTTAGTTAGCTCTAAGCTACAGCAATTAATTAGCAATCAAGTCCATCTTTCAATCAGAAACATTTTTAACATGTAACTAGCCTATTCTTTCTATGTCACGGTACAGTGAACAAGTGGTACTCACTGACCGCGAGGGACGGCGATTATAATCGATTTACACCTGCAGGGTTACCCGAACAACCCGTCACGTACGCCCGTACTCGATGTTGCCTACAACAACCTTCACGGACGCCGTACGCAACCACCTTTCACCCGTCAGCCTAATATTGAACCGGTCCCATCGTCCGGAGCAAGAGGTCTCTGCACGCGCATCTCAGTGCCGCCAGCCGATTTACACCTCGAGCTCTCAACCTACCCTCTGAACGATGGGCAATGCCTCAATACCCAGCTACCCGAGTTACATCAGTTTTCCGGTTCCCATATAGCCGGTAGGTCTTCGGTACTGTTCTAGCTTGTTCAACAGGCCCGCACACGGCTCGGTCCTCAATCGACACAAGCAGAGCTACAGCACACAGGCCCCAAAGTCCTGCTGCCCTTACCCTCCGCTTGGTCTCATTTTCTTGCCATGTGTTTCATGTGCTATTACTACCCGAGTCGAGTGCCTCTAGCCTATGCTCGTGAGTAGTTCCAACTACTCGACTTGTACCGAATCCTACTCTATCATAGCAATGCAGTAGCTAACGGGGTTTGCAATCCTAAACCCAACCCTTGGTTCTCTTGGCTATGCAGTGGGGCTTCCAAACAAGACTCTAATGCAAATAATAAAGTAAACAAATATGCGCTCAAAACAATAAAAATTTGTAAAAAGGTTAATGCAAACCGAAGCTTGCCTTGCTGCTCTTGGTCGTAGGCTAGCTGTTCCTCTGGAGTAACGAAGTCTAGGACTTTGGGTTCCTCCTCGACCTTAGCGACTACATGATAGATGCAATACATGTATTAATTTAATGCATTTGTATTAAGTTTGAACTTGTGAAGCTTATAAGTCCCACTAGACGGACTCAATGACTGTGAAACTTTTACTGTGGCTTAGTTACAACCTAAATAGAGACTTGGTCAAGTTTTAGTTGCAGCAAAGCTCATTTGAGCCCTCCACAATTAATTATGTCCTTGACCTTAATTGAAGGCTCTTAGGGTGTTCTAAGAATTTTCATGAAACAAACTATGACTTTCTGAAAACTAGATTTTCAGAGGATTCTAATGGAGTTGGTCTCACTTAATTTGGAAGTTCCTAACTAAAGATATGAGCTAAACAATTTCAGAGAAAATTCTGAAAATGTTTCTGAACATTTTCTATTTTCTCTGGAACAGTTTCACTAATCACACCATTAGGTGGATTAAATGAGATCAAATGGGTCTGAAATTTTTATGGTAGTTCAGGGATATTTTGGTGAACATCCTAGCAAAATTTCAGAATTTTCCTCCAAAGGATTCTCCAGTTAAAATTCCAAACAGTTTAAATTTTGAGGAATTAATTCTGGAGAATTAAGGAATTTCATGAAGTGAAACTTGATTTTCTGGAAAGTGCTCAGAGAGCTGAATCCAGCAAAATTTGGTTCACTCAATTTGGAGCTTTCTAGCCAAAGTTATGAGGATTTGAAGCTTGACGGAAATCTGAAAATCGGGGAAAAGTTTAAACTCGCGAGTGGGCCCCAGCGACACGTGTCGCACGCCGAGGCGGCAGCACACCGCAGCCCACAAGGATTTTGCACGCCAGCACACCCGATCCCGGCCGCAGCCCGATCCTGATTCAAAATATCGGCCGCTGACAGCTGGGGTCCACCCCCTTCTTCAACCTCGCGACGCCCGCGCTCCACAGCCGAGGGACCTCGCCGGAGAGCTCGCCGCCGGCTTCTGTACAGCTCCAAACCTCACGATTTTGGCCGCCCCTGCCTACTTTCACTCGGGGAACATGTTTCTAGGGTCAGCTCTTCATGACAACGGCCGGTACATGGTCGGCAACGAGCCGCCGCCTCGGAACAACTTCGGTCGTGTTGGCTGACTCCCCTAGCACCCCAACTACTCGAGGAACTGGTCGGGAAGCATCAGTGGACCTCAGGGAAGGTCGACATAAGCTTGAGGCAGCTCGGGGAAGGCCTGAAGTAGGTCCTCACCGTGCGCCCGATGCCTCCCGTTTGTTCCGCCGTTGGTAAACCTCGAAATACGCCGGGTACAGAGGTTCTCCGGCCAAGGGTTGTGAAGACAACTTGTGCGTTACCGTGTCTAGTTTGTGTGAGAGCGGATTGTGGCCCTCTAATCCTTTCTAGAGCATGAATTCGACGGAATTGCACCCGAAGGTCGTGCTGTACACAGAAAGGGGAAAACTGGAAATTCGCCGCCGGTGAGCAATCACTCGGGCTGTGGCTCGGGGGTGAGCAACACCGGAAACCAGCGCGTCCAAGGGTGCCTTGGCTCAGGCGTGACAACGCCCTGGTTGGGCTGTCCACGGGAGCCCGATGTGCGGCGGTTCTATGTCACTGAATTGATCTTTCGGCATAACCGATTTCAATCGGTCTCAATTGAATTCTAGCAGCGGAGAAGACGGAGGAAGGTCGCTAGTACCTTGCCGTGGCTCTGGAGGGGACGGAGGAAGCTGTGATCGGCGCTCTCCGATCGATTCCGAGCTGCGGAAAATTTCGGCCGGCGCTGAGTTCTTGCGGGGAAAGAAACGGGTGATGCTTCGGCCGAGGAGGGGGGAAGGCGCCTTAAGAAGGCTCTGCACCGCCTCACGCCCTCCCGTGGGCAAGCAGCTGCTGGCGCGGCGGCTTCCCTTGGTGGCGATCGCAGCGGTGGCTCGGTTAACCGAGTGAGAAAATTTCAGTCGGTTTGAGTTGAAGTGGTGGCTGACATGTTGGTCCCACTTCCAGTTTTAACATCTGAAATTTACTCCTAGTCACTGTTGTAAACAGTGACCCCATAGTACCCCTGGTAATTCAAATTATTCACCCATGAGCCATTTGATTTGAGTAGAATTCAAATTGGGTTTGGTTTGGGTGAATTTCAGCACAAGTTCAGTTTTGAATTCAAATAAAGTTTGAATTTGTCCCACTTAGCTCATGTCAAGATCAACTCCAAATGGAGTGAAAATTTGTGTGTGAGCTCACAAAAATGTGCTGAGTAAGAATTGCCTCCCACTTTTAAATTCATGGGATAAAAACAGTTTGAATTTGAATATGGTTTCAAACTGCCCTCTTTCTAACTATGCCCAAAATTACCTCAAAAAGGTTGTGAATTTGGGTGAAACTTGGCATGGACATCCTTAGCAAAGTGTAGGAGTTTTCATATGTCCATCCCACCTATATCACATGTGGGAAATACCACTTTTGCAATGTGTGGGTTTGTTCTCTAATGAGCATGTTGATGGTGGTTACTTGCTCTTCATTTGTGTTCATCATCTTTCCTCAAATGAGGTGTGTGGTGTGGTGTGGTGATGAACACTTCAATTTTGTGTCAAAAACTGAGGCCCTTACACGGACCTCTCCCCATTTGCGGAGATGAGCTCCGAAGGCGCCACGTGGCCAGCGGGCCGCGGGAAGTGTCTTCGGCGCTCTTGGTGAACTAGATTTTGCTCTTTTTAGCTATCTTTTTTTATTCTTTCTCTGTTCCCACTTCTTTTAAAATGTTTTCTCTACATGAAACATGAATACATGCAGAAACCAAAAATGAGAGTGTCACAGTTTGACACTTAAGATACTTCAAAGATTCATGATCGGAATGTATAACGAACTCATTAGACCACAGGTAATGTTGCCAAGTTTGTAGAACTCTCACTAAGGCATACAATTCCTTATCATAAGTGGAATAATTCAGAGAAGGACCATGCAACTTTTCAATAAAGAATGCAATGGGTTTACCTCCTTGTATGAGAACACCTCCAATACCAATGCCGTTTGCATCACATTCTAGCTCAAATGTCTTGTCAAAATCAGAAAGTTGTAGCAATGGTGCTTTTGTAAGGTTTGATTTCAGAACATCAAAATCTTGTTGCTGCTGTTCACCCCATCGAAACGGCACTCCCTTCTTCATCAGTTCATTGAGAGGTGCTGCAATGGTGCTGAAATCCTGCACAAAGCATCGATAAAAACCTGCAAGACCAAGAAAACTACGCACCTGCGTGACGGTCGATGGAGTTGGCCAGCTAGTGATCGCCACAATTTTTGCCTCATCCATCTCAATTCCCTGCGATGAAACGACATATCCAAGAAACGAAACTCGATTGGTGCAAAAGACGCACTTTTCGAGGTTACCAAACAAACGTGCATCTCTCAAGACACTGAAAACAGCACATAAATGATTAAGATGTTCGTCATATGACTTGCTGTAAATAAGGATATCATCGAAGTAAACCACCACAAATTTTCCAATAAATGCACGTAAAACCTCGTTCATTAATTGCATAAAAGTTCTACGTGCATTAGCTAAACCAAAAGGCATGACTAACAACTCATAAAGTCCAAACTTGGTTTTAAATGAAGTTTTCCATTCATCTCCTAGTGCCATTCTAATTTTGTGGTAACCACTACGCAAGTCAATTATTGTGAAAATAATAGCACCACTCAATTCATCAAGCATGTCATCTAAGCAAAGAATAGGATAACGATATCGAATGGTGATGTTATTAATCGCTCTACAATCAACACACATGCGCCAGCTACCATCTTTCTTAGGAACCAAAAGAACAGGAACAGAACAAGGACTAAGGCTTTCACGAATATACCCGTGGTTCAAAAGATCTTGAACTTCTTGCTGAATTTCCCTTTTCTCTTCCGGATTCGCCCTGTACACCGCACGATTTGGCAAACTTGCCCCTGGAATCAAGTCCATCTTATGTTCAATGCCCCTCATAGGTGGTAATCCAGGGGGTATCTCGGGGGGAAACACATCCGCAAATTCCTGCAAAAGGTTAGCAAACGCAGGGGGCAATGCAATGGACACTTCATGAAGTGAAAACATGGCTTCTTTGCATACTAAAGCATAGTACATCCCCCTGGTATTAAATAAATCAGCAAAGTCAGAACTAGTTGTGAGCAGCGAAGGTGATTTTAACTTAATTACATGCTGTTTTTCAGAGTCTAGTGATTTTTTGGCCTTATCATCACGTGTTTTACTTTTCTCCAAATGTACAATTTCAGCAGGAGTCATAGGAAGCAAAGTGATTTTCTTCCCTTTATGCATCAGAGTATATTTATTAGTTCTACCATGATGAATAGAATGCGTATCAAATTCCCAAGGATGTACCAACAAAAGAGAACAAGCATCCATAGGTACGACATCAAAATCGTCAAAATCATGGTAAGAACCAATCGAAAAATGTACTCTCGCTGTTTGTGTTACCCTAACCTTACCGCTGTTGTTGAACCACTGAATGTGGTATGGATGAGGGTGTGCTCTTGTTGTCAACCCAAGTTTCCTGACCACATCCGTGTTCACCAAGTTATTGCAACTACCTCCATCAATTATAGTGTGCACACGGCAGTCCTTGACGATGAGAAACATGTGAAAAAGATTGTCACTGTAGCTTGTCATCCGCCTAAACTTTGGAGCTCAAAGCACGCTGCATAATTATGCTTCTATAATTTTCCGTTGCTGCAGTACCAAGTACCTCTTCATCTGTGCTATAGTGGTCATCTTTTGGTCCTGCAACGTTAGTAGCAAGAGAATATTCATCTTCAACATCCGAAGTACTATCATACCCGCCATCGTCTCGTGCTATGTATGCTCGTTTGCTAGGGCAATCTTTCATCACATGACCAACTCCCTGGCAGCGGTGATACTTAATGTTGGAAGTTCGACTCGTGGAAGGAGTGGAAGACGTAGGCTTGAATGGTGTCGTCTTGCTTCCCTCCGGTGCGCAAGGAAATGGAGCAGTAGATGAAGTTCGTTGGCCACCATTGTATGGTGTAGTGGCAGTTGGAAAACTCGATAATGGTGCTGTTTCGGATGGTGTAGATGTCGAACGTGGTGTAAAGGTGCTCCTCGTGCGTTGGTGCTGCTGCTGTTAGCGGCCCTGCAATTCTTTTTCTGCCAACATAGCCAGCTGAAATAATCTGTTAACAGTATCATATTCCTTATAATCAATAATGTCCTGAATTTCACGCCTCAACCCCCCATAAAACCGAGCTATTTTATCATCCATTTCCTCTACTACTCCACAGCACAACATACACTTTTGTAACTGTTGATAATACTCCTCTACGGACATGTTACCTTGGTCTAAGCGCTGCAATTTTTTGCGAAGGTCCCGCTGAAAAGAAGGAGGAACAAAACGAACATGCATAGCTTCCTTTAATCTATCCCATGTTGGAGGATCAGTTCTAGTTTTAACAAGTTCATTCCACCATATGATAGCAAAATCCTTAAACTCACTAGTGGCTTGACGAACTCTATGTTGTTCAGGAACAAGGTGGGCATTAAATTTCTGCTCTACTGTCATCTCCCAATCAAGATATGCCTCAGCATCATAAGCACAAGAAAAAAAGGGTATAGAAAATTTGACTTTAGCAAAAGGATCATCAAGAGGGAGACTAAAATTGTTATGACGATCATTGTAATTATAACGGTTATTACCTCCCATACCTCGTAGATAAAGTGGAAGTCGTGGTTGATTGTTATGATCTTCCATATTATAAGCACCATCTGCACGATATTCAGCGAGAGGCAGCCGCGCCCCAAGAGTATCCATCCGAACAACAAGATCAGCAAGTTGGCGATTCAAGTTCGTCAATGACGCCTCTGTCGATGCTTGGGTTTTGGTGAACATATCTGTCATTTCCCTCATCATGTCACGCAACTCGGCATGTTGAACACATTCATCATCCCTTTTATCTTCTGCCATTGTTAATAGTAAACAAAAGACAACAAAAATATGTTATCCCTATCAACTACAAAGGATAGTGGCAATGTGAAAAGTGGAAGGAAGGAAACAATCTCTCTCTCTCTAAAGCGTCTTACCACGTTCTTACAAGTGTTCTTACCGACACAACAGGTGGTAAACGGTGGACGGTGAGAACCAATGAAGCGTGGAGTGATTGCAAAGGTACCTGTTCTGCTCAAGAGGAAAAGTGGAGCTTGGATGGCACAATATGGTGGCTAATAAGCAAAAAAAATCGTTAACAGCAAACAAAGTTGAATAAGTATTCAATGTATGAACTGTGCTAGTTAACAAGTGTTCTAGGCCTATCACAATACAAGGCAGTAGAAGGAAAATAGAAAATCAGGAAGATATAACCAACAAGTACAGCACAAGTGTATAGGCCAACTGTTTTGAAGTGTGTGCTGTCAATGCTTTAATATCTGTGCTCTCTTCACTATTTTTTTCTTTTTTTAATATTTTTTCCGATATTTTTGTTTACTAGAGAGCACGAAAATAGAAAGCACACAACTTTGCAGCTCAATTGGATGTAACATGTGGCCTATAGAAAATCAGGAAGATTCTTTAAAATTAGGGCTGAAACTTCGGAGGCCGGATAGCCTATCTTCCAAGGGGAATTTGGCCAAACAAATTTCGCCAAACACGGCGAAGCAGTGGAAAATCAGCTGCGAAATTTCGAGTAGATCAATTTGAAAAAAAATCGCCCGATTTTGAGTTCGTATGCAAAAGTTATGGCTGTTTTAAGGTAGGCTACCCGAGTTACTGTTTTTTATGTTGATTCAACCTCGGTTTTGAAAAAGATCTCGCAATAGGATGTGAAAAAAATTGGAATTTAGCAACGACGAATGATGGGATGTTATGTGATGAATCAAGGAGGACTGGCACAATGGTTTGCCACGTGTTCTATGGCTGGTGATGCGGGAGTTCACGCAAGGCGGCCAGCTAGGGCAAACCGATGATCTTGTTGGCTCGGTTTGTTGTTTAGGGATTGTGGAATAGGTGAGCAGCAAGAAAAACAAGGAAGAAAAACGATAACTACGACCCAAAAACACAATGCTAAAACCAGCAACAAGACTCAACCACACGAATGCAAACTCAACAATGCAAACTGAAAAACGAAACTTGCAGGCACTATGGTCTAGGAATCGGTAAACACGATATGATTTTTTGTGGCTTTTTCTGTGGACTCTAGGTATGAAAAATAAAAACTAATCTAGTGGGAAATAGAAGTACCTCACGGGCAACCTGAAATCTGATACCAAATGGTGAGTAGTTTAGGCCCGATCTTCCGAAAGGTAGGTCGATTGAAGTGGAGATCTCGACGTTGATGATCCGAGGCACTCGAGCAGACACGAATACCCCTGCAATCACTACACCACTGATCCGTTGGTTATCAACCGTGCTTCACACGCTTGACCTCGCCAAGAAGGCTATCCCTGCAGGTGCAACCAAGAACACAAGCAAGAACGATGAAGATGCAATCTGAAATTGCAAAATTGGGGTCTCACAAACCGTAGAATGGTGAAAGTGTTTTAATCTAAGTAAAACCCACGAATTTGGCCGGCAGCTGCAGTATTTAAATGCTAGGGTTCGGCCATAAGACCCTTGGGCACGTCCCTAATGGACTCATACGGGATACAAGGCCCAAAAGCCCAATACGGTGGTGCAGCACCGGACAGAACTCTAAATTCGACTTGTTTCAAAAACTCCCAATGACTCCTGGCGAATTTTAATGTGGGACCAGAACCATTGGAAAGTTTATCTTCTCAAATTTCCATGCATATGTAGAACGTCGATAACGGAGTCCGTATGCATCCTGGACGTCCGTTTTAAGATGGACTGCTCCTGGACTCCGAGTTGAACTCGAGTCCGAGTTGGTGACTGTATCCATCAACTTGTCGACGTCCCATCTGGCTCTCCACGTCCCCAAATCCTCCTCCCGTTACTTGTTGATCATGTCCATGGTTCCTAATAACAATTAAATCATTCAATAGCAATCCATTCTCAAAATCACATGGGTAGGAAGTTAGGAACGAGTTCACCTGCTGATTTAGTAACCGTGCTCGTGCTCTTGTGATTGGTCCTTGTATATCAATGTGAGTATCCACTGTTGTGATGTCCTCATCAAAAGAGCTTCTGTTCGAAGGGATCAAAGAGAACAGATGCAAAGAAAACCGCGATCTCATCGTAAGGTGGTAATGGAGACCTACCTTACTCACTTAGGGTCCTTCCTCCTAGCAAGAACAGATCGTCGGGGCTCCCTTCCGGCGATGGCGATCGTGTCTGGACTCGTCGGCGGTCTCAACGGTGGTCAAACTCCGGCGAAGGGGTTTAGCTCGGCGAGTTGGGGGCTAGGGCTTCTAAGTTGTCGGCTTAGAAAAGATGTTACAGCTAAGGGGTTGTTTCGGGTTCTATTTATTACCGAAAAAGAAGAGTCCTATTCAGATTGGATTTCAAATAAGAGTCCCATTTGATTTGTTTTTGGATCTTAACAAATTATCTCTTAGTTGATTTGGTGTGGTTGCAATCGTGGAAGAATTCGTGTCAGTTTGCTCAGTAACGGTGCTCACGTATAGAGAAAAACCACTTCAGAATCGCGTCCTTCCGCAGGGATAAGCACCGGAGGCTCCAGGTGTCCAGCGGGGGCCTGGGCTTTCCTTTACCGCAGAGGCGGGCTCTGGTTGTGCCGCGTGTCAGGCGGGCGGGACCTCCATCTCACTCAGAGGTGAGCTCCGCGTGCGCCACGCGTCTGCCGGGTGGGACCTCCCTCTCCCTCAGAGGTGAGCTCCGCGTGCGCCACGTGTCTGGTGGGTCGGGATCTTCTCCCTCTCTAGAGACGACCTCCGCGAATGCCACGTGTCAGTGCCGGACCTCCCCTCTCTTCGGAGGTGGCTCCGAATGTGCCATGTGTCAGTGCCAGACCTCCCCTCTCTTCGGAGGTGAGCTCCGATAGTGCCACATGTCCTAGCAGCATCGGACTTCCTTTCTACTCAGGGATGAGCTCCGAGGTTGACATGTGTTGAGCAGGGCGGGACCTCTCGGAGGCGAGCTCCGAGGCTGACGCGTGTCCTGCAGTACCTTCTCCTCGGAGGTGAGCTCCGAGGATGACACGTGTCCAGTAGGACCGGACCTCCCGGAGGTAAGCTTCGAGAGTGACACGTGTCCATCGGGACGGACCTCCCGGAGGCAAGATCCGGAGGTGACACGTTTCTAGCAGGGCCGGACCTCTCGGAGGTGAGCTCCGAGAGCAACACGTGTCCCGCGCGGCTGGTAATCTCTTTTCCATAGTGACTAGCTCCAAAGGCGACATGTGTCCCACAGGATCGGACCTCGCCCTCTTCACAGAGACGAGCTCCGAGCCTGCCACATAGCCAGTTAGCGGCGGACCTCTCACCCTTTGCGGGGATGAGCTCCGAAGGCGCCACGTGGCCAGCGTACCGCGGGAGTTGTCTTCGGCGCTCTCGGTGAACTGGAATTTGCTCATTTTGGCTATCTTTTTTATTTCTTCTCTATTCCCACTTCTTTTAAAAATGTTTTCTCTGCATGAAATATGTATGCATACATGATTATGAAATTGAGGGTGTCACATGTCGCCTCCGGAGCTCACCTTGCGGAGGTGACGAGATCCTTAAGCGGTTTTTCTCCTGTGCGCGCGGGAATACCCGGTACTGAGGAAACCGACACGATTTCCACGTTGCTAATGCACCAAATCGATTGGAGATAAGTTGTTAAGATCCAAAACAAATTGAATAGGACTCTTATTTAAAATCCAATCGGAGTAGGACTCTTCTTTTCCCTTTATAAATAGAACCCGGAAACCCCCTTGGCCGTAACACCTTTTTCAAGTCGACAACTTAGAGGCCCTAGCCCCCAACTCGCCAAGTTGAACTTCTGCCGGAGTTCAGTCGCCGGTGAGCCCCACCGGTGCGCCCGCCGTCGCGCCTCGCCATCACTGCTGCCATTGCTAGGAGGAAGGCCCTGCCACCAAAGAGAAGTGAGGTAGGTCTTCTACCCATCTTACGACCTCATCGCGTTTTCTTCGCATCTGTTTTCTTCGTCCCCTTCGAACAGAAGCTGTTTCGTGTGAACAGATCACGTGTTGATCAATTTTTAATGCTGGAATTGATCTAGACCTTGAGTCAAGATCATCACCACGTCCACACTTGATCCCTACACCCTTGCTCATCATAAAACCCCATGAAAGCCATTAAAAGATGCAAGAACACGTACAAACTGGTCTAATATGTGACACCCTCAATTTCGTGGAAAAACAACGGAACTGAGAACTGATGCATATGTGTGCCCAGGATGTTCATCACACATATACACATCATCCACAAACTGAATTTCAGAATATATATATAACCACGAATAACAGAGTTTATTACAATGTTTCATGAGTCTTGGACTCAGCTTGGCAGTGGAAGTCTAATATTACAGCGGAAGTCTTATTTCTATGCAGCGGAAGTCTTCTAACTAGTGCGGAAGCAATCTAAGCAGCAGCGGTGGCTATATCTCTACTCCATCCCCATAGGCAAGGTTGAGGATAGATTACACGCCTAATGCTCCACCTGTTCTTCATAGTAATCTTCTCCTGTTGCTGATGATGAAATAATAATGCAAGTTTGAGTACAATGATGTACTCACCAAGTGCGGGAAAATATGATATGTAGCTCACAACAAGGTAGGTACAAAAAGGCTCAATTGCAGAAAGCAAAGTTATTTATCAAAACCAAGATAAAACAGCAACTTAACTTTAAGTGAACGTAATTCCAACATGTATTAAAATACCAACATACCTCCATTATGTTCATCACTTTCCATGTCTCAACCGGACATTAATCAACTTCATTCTTGCTCACGAATACCTTCTCGTATTCGCTACCATCTCACGAATACCATCTCATATTCGCTACCATTTCATCTCATAAACAAATCCGTCTCACACCGAGACCAATCTCGTTTCCATGATTCAACAGTCATGCAACCAAATCTTATCACCCGGACTCAACAGTCCCGAAAACCAAACCATAACCAAAACCATAACCAATAACCCTCCCAACTAATCATGGAAGTTGGCCAAGCGCTCGTGACCGTCAGCTCGGCTATCATGATAGTTTTAGACTCTGCAGAGTTTGCACCACTTTACCAAAAAGTTTGTGATTTCGTCACCCGTCGGCGACTGCAGAACCTCCATTATACCAGTATACAACCGTTGGTGTATGGTCAAGAGATCACAAAATAGTCTTTACAAAGGGGCTACTAGATGTATGGACTCACTAAGGTTCCACCGGCAGGCTAGAATCTCCAATTCTCGCACCCACGGGCCCCCTCTTGTGCCATGCAGTTCCCAGTGCAGTCCTGACTCAACTCCCGTTCCCCGCACCTTCCACGGTCCATAACAATCTAGTAACTTACCTAATTAGTCAGCTAAGCCACACCCATACTTGGCCTTGTGGTGGCACTGTCATCTTGGCATGTGCTCGCATGAATCGGTCCTTAGATCTACGGCAAGTAACCACCATCTCAGGCTACCTCATTCACAAACCCAGGCTTGCCTAGATCTCCCTCCTATCCATGTTCATTAACAACATCAGTTTATCATTATCATTACGAGTGCAGTTAGCTAGACACATCTATCTCGCTTCCCAATCCCATGGACTCATTGAAGCATAAAAGCAAAAACCATACCCGACTCATAAACTTCACTGGCGACAAGGGTGGTTTAACCAAAACTAGTAAACTCCTATAAAAGGGTTTCTCATCATGTTTGACTCAGCGCACACTCATTTTCGCAAAAACAAAATATTTTCCCAAAACATAGGATCAATATGGTCAAGCGGCACTTGCATTATTCTGGCGGTTCGGGTTGCTCAAAATCTTGTTGTTGTAGTCCGTCGTAGGTAGCTCCCTGAGCTTATCCTTCTATTCGCAATCACGCATATACAAGATTCACAGCAATCAATATCATGCACAAACTCTACTTTAAGATGCAATGATGCATATGCATGTAAATCCTATGGTGCAGTTTTGGTTTGTGCGTGTTCTTGCATGTTTGTATGGGGTTTTTATGAAAAACAGAGGTGTATAGATCAAATATGGACGTGGCGATGATCTGGGCTTAAGATCTAGATCAAACCGATCAACACGTGATCTATCCATGAAAAAGCTTCTGTTTCGAAGGAATTGAAGAAACAAATGGGAATAAAAACCGTGATGATGTCGTAAGGTGATAATGGAGACCTACCTTACGTTCTTCTTGGTCTCGGGGTTCTTCTCCTAGCAAGACAGATCCTCGGGGCTCTCTTTCGGCGATCTCCCGCGACTAAACTCTGGCAAAGGGTTTACTCGGCGAGTTTGGGGCTAGGGCTTCTAATTTGTCGGCTCAGAGAAGATGTTACGACCAAGGGGTTTGTTTCGGGTTCTATTTATAAGGGGGAAACGAAGGATTCTTATCTGATTGGACTTCGAATAAGAGTCCCATTCAAACTGTTTTTGAATCTTAACAACTTATCTCTTGCCGATTTGGTTCAGTAACATCGTGGAAGTCGTGTCGGTTTCCTTAGTACCAGGAATTCCCACGCATTGTAACACCCCCAAATCTGTTAAGAGGGGAATTTAAAATTTTTTGGACATACTGCATGTGGTGCAGAAATTCAAATTCAAATTGGAATTCAAATTCAAATCAAAACAGAAAAGAGAAGGAAAAAGAAAAACCCCACCGGCCAGTGGGCCGAAACCCACCAGCCGGCCCAATCTCCCCGCGCCAGCCCCAAACCCGCACCCCTCTCTCCCTCTCACTGACACGCGGGGCCCGCGTGTCATCTCCTACCTCCCGCTCGCGCCAACCAACCGGACTCTTCCCCGCGCCCGATCGCAACAAACTCCGGAAACCCGCGTCCCCAGCCCGAATTTCGGTCCCGGACGTCTCCAACTTGATCCCAACAGACCGCCGCCCTCCCTCGTCTATATAAACGCCGGCATCACCCTGCTCCCCCCCCCCCGATCGGCTGTTTTTTCATCCCGGTGAGAACCGAAGCCTCTCCCGCCGTTTTCCTTCGATCCCAGCTCGGATTTCCTGATCTAAAGCGCTGATCATGTTCCACCGCCTCCGGGGAATCTCGCAGGTAAAGGAAATCCGGTGTTTTGCGCTCTAGACACAGCTCCGACGAGCACCGCCGCGTTTTCACCTCGGACCTCGCCGCCGACCGCCTTCCAGGGCCTCCGAGCTCAAGAAAAACCCTGAGGTGAGATCCCCGACCTCCCCTCTACCATTCTATGCCATGAAATCCAAGTTTTAGGAAGTATAGATGAAAATCCGAAGATCTCCGGCGAGATCGCTGCCTCCCGCCGCCGCGCGCCACCGGGCAGCGCGGGATGGCTCCGGCCAGGGCGACGTGGCCCCTTGTGCGCCGTCTATTTTAAATCGCACGGTAGAATCAAAACCCGCGCGTACCGGTTCGGCGATCTAATCTGAGCCTTCTATTTTAAATCGGACGGTCCACATCAGCCCCGCGTTATAAAGGCCGGGATTCTTACGTGCTACCCCCTGGGGATCTCGGAAAACACGAGCTAGCCCCGGAAACTTCTGATCTAGCCCCTGGAACTTCAGAAATTCGTGTAAATTCATTTAAAATTAGTTTTAGCCCCTGGACTTAATAAAAATTAGGGAAAACCCCTCTGTTATGTGAAGTTAGACCCGTGGAAATTTATGAAATAATAAATTAGACCCTGCAGTAGTGTGGATTTACCTTTTTGACTCTACATGATATTAAATTCAGAAATTTGAATATGTAATTAGGATTTAAATTTAAACGGTGAGGCACACACATGTGCAAATTCAAATCTAAACTCTTCTAGCACTTGGAAAACTTTAGAATGAGTAAAAAATAGATTTTAGGCTGAATTGAAATCTGTCTAAATGGGGTTCATATTTATTAGTTCTAGAAACACATTTTTAGGCTAGGAAATAATTCTGAAAACTGAAAAAATAAAATTAAATTAATTCACAGCAGAGGAGAAGTTCAAAAATATATTATGTAATATTTCAGATCAGAACCTATTCTGTTTAGATGACATGTTCTACTATTTAATATTAAAACTCACTTTTAGGCATAGAAAATAAATCTGAAAATATAGGAAAATATGTATGCATAATTAGAAAATGATAAATGAAGTCTCCAAATCGAAAAACTTCAGTTTAGGATGTGGTAGAAGATCTGAAACCTATTTGGAGTAGGAAAATACCTTTTATACGAACTTTGTGGCTAAGAAGTTTAATAATTAAATATAAAGAATTTGTTCAAATTGGAACTTCATATATAGTGTGCAAATAGAAATCGGAACATAGAAGTTAGAAATAATATACATATGTTTAAAGGTGAATGTAGGCCAAAAATCAACACATGAAGAGTAACCACAACACTTAGAAATGTGAATGACTTTCATAGGTATGTATGTGTGGTTTGTATGAAGTGAAAGTGTGAACTATGCCTTATGGATTGTTGTTTTCTTTTGCTATGTGTATTGGCACGAATAGAACCTGCCCAAGAGCAAGTTCTCCCCTTCCAAGAGCAAGACTTTCCATTCCCAGAGCAGCAGGAAGAAGACAAGTGTCCTTGACCACTTTGATCCTATACTAGGATATTTAGATAGAATTATTTGCATTATCAATTGAAATATGAAACCCATGCTAGGAAGTTTCCCTAGAATTGCATTACCTTATTTCCTTGTAGCTTGGGTTGGGATTTATTTTATCATGTCATTTGTTTATATGCTTATGCTTAGCCATGCTTAGAATGGGATAATTGGGATATGAGATCATCAATTTATTTACCTTATTTATGAATGAGATATTATGAGTTATGTAGAGGTAGGGATCGAGGCAAGTTGCATGATTTGGTTGGTGCTGGGTGCACGAGACTCGGGTTTGTGTTTAGTACTTGCCTGGATCCTAAGGACTGGTTCATGGAGCATGTAACCTGACTTTACCGTGCCGACCACATGCTGAGATGGGGCAGCTTGGCCAATTAATTAGGTGTACCCCGGCGTAGTATGGGTGTGTTGGATGGTGCGGGGAATAGGTGTCAGCTGGACTACCATATGAACCGCAAGGCTCAAGAGGGGGCCACTGCAGCGGGGTTGGAGCCTCTTGTATGCTGTTAGGGGTGAAACCTCAGTGGGCCCACGCTCGTCGGGAATCCCTTTGTAAAGGCTTCGTAGTGATCTCCTGGCTACACACCTAGGAAGTGTGAATGTGGTTCGTGGCTACTGGCATAATGCAGGTTCTTTTAGTCCACCCGGCAATGGGGGATGAAATCACTACATGTGGGTACAGTGGTGCAAACTTTGCAAAGTCAAAACTGTCATGACAGCCGTGCTCACGGTCAAGAGCGGCTTGGACTTATTCATGATTAGAGGATGATGGATTTGGAAGTTGAGGATGTTAAGCGGGAAGCTTAACATTGGAGATGAGACTATGTTTATTTAATAATGATGATGGGTTGAGGGATTGGGAACCATTTCACCTGTGTAGTAATGTAGGTGCTTAATAAGCTAAGGTGATAGGTATTAATTGCATAGTGCTTTAACCATGAGTTCAACCTCTCCTTGCTCTGGCCATGCATGACATAACTTTTCCAAACACTTGCTGAGTATCAACTGTACTCAACCTTGCATATTTGTTGGTTTAAATTGCTGCTCAGGTCAAGGGGATGATGTTGCGTTCAATGACCAAGACTTCGGACCCGAAGAAGGATTCTAGGTCCATGGAGTCCCCCGGGCAACGCCTGTGACGGAGCCCACAAAATTTATATTCCGCTGCTGTTTTATTTACATGTCATGAACTTATTATTGTCCATCGAGACATATGCTATGTAAGACTTATTTATATTCGACACCTGGCTTGTAATAAATGATGCTTCACTATTTGTCATCACATGTATGAGAAAATGATCCTGGCATACATGTGATATTCACTCGGTTGTTCTTCGGAGAAACCGGGTGTGACAGAAGTGGTACCAGAGCCAAAGTTGCCCGTAGGAACGTGGACCTAGGTAGAAATGGACGTATTTAAGGACCCTAATTTCTTAAAAACTATTTTACAAAGGTGTGGGTTGAAAAGTGTTATTTAATGGGTCACTTTATTCACCTTGCCCCAACATTATTCAAAATACGATTTTTATTTAAATCTTATCTAACTTAATTTTAAATGCTTTATGTTTTAGATGGTTCGCATGATCCGCACCGCCTGCAACTCCACCGGAGGGAAAGTTCCTGTAGTTGCCCTTGCCCTAAGAGAGGAGAATCGTCCGGTGACGTACCACTCCTACGGACTGGCAGTAGGAGGCTTGTTGCGCCGTCTACGGCATATGCTCCACGCTGCCGGCAATACGGGAAATCTAATCATACACTACAGCTCCACCCGGACCATCCGTGAGAAGCGGGAAGAATGGAGTTCAGAAATGAGGATTGTCCATGAAGATCAGCTGCTCAAGATCCACCGCTCTCTAGCGTGTCGAGCGACACAGGTTGATGCCGAGAGGAATGTCACCTGGGAGGCCATCACCTGCCAGAGTTACATCTACCGTCGCCACTTGGACAGAACTGAGTACATGTATGTCCTCCAGCGTGAGAGTGGTACCGTGCAGTACAAGTACCCTTCAGTGCAGCAGGGGACTTCCCATGAGCACATGGACCTGTGCTTGGAGGATGCTGCTATGCTCAGCACTCGACTGCAGGAGTGTCAGCAGGAGCTTCAGGATGTTCGTGACACTCTGAACGAGACCGAGGCATTGCTTCGCGCCAGCTTGAGGGCGAGAGAAAGAGGAGATGGGAATGAACTGTGTGTCACCGTGAATGACACGTGGACTCCTGACTCCCCAGACCACCGGGCGAGCAGGCGTCGCCACACATCTCCACCAGCAGCTTCCCCACCCAAAGCGGAGTCAGAGGGCAGCCACAATAATGAGGAAGATCCCGAGGAGCCAGCTCAGTGATACGAGTCCTGTAGAGTCCTTTCCCTTAGTTCAGCAGGTTATCGAGTAGTTGAGTCAATACTTTAGTTAATGGTGTGTTAATGTTTGGTGTGTGACGTGAGTTGTGGAAGCCATGGGCATTTGTCCGCAACCTCGTCTTTAGGTTGCTTTGCTTTGATGTGTGAACCCCTATGAATTAAGAGTGCAATTATTTTCGCGTGAGACGTGACTCCCAAAAATCTAAGTGAAACCCCCTAGAAAATGTTAATATATAATAAGGCCTCAAAAGTTTAAGTTTAAACAAGCAATTTGGGAAGTTAATACGTAATGCTTTAATTTAACCTTTGGTTGATCATGATAGATGGCTGGAAGAGGAAACGGTCGTGGTGCCAACCTCGCCAACAACAACGATGAGGCCGGCAACCCTCATCTTTCTGGAGGACAAGACAGGGGTGGGCGCCATGAAGGAGCTGATCCTATCCACCAGATGCTTGAAAATCAGAATCAGCTCATCCAGAGCCTAACTCAAGTGGTGGCCAATTTGCTCCAAGCTCCATCTCCACAAGCTGCACCACGCCAACCAAGGTTGAGTGAGTTTCTAGGGACTCAACCTCCAAAGTTTGCAAGTGCTGCTGAACCTCTGGAGGCAGATGATTGGCTAAAGACCATTGAGAGCAAGATGAGGATCATACAATGCCAAGGGTATGAGAGGGTGCTGTTTGTCTCTCACCAGTTGCATGGACCTGCTGCTGATTGGTGGACCGCTTACGTGGTCGTCCATCATGACCCTGAGAACATCACTTGGGAAGAGTTCAAGCGCAGTTTTCGCAACCATTACATACCAAGGGGTGAACTCAAAAACAAGAGAAAGGAGTTCTTGGGGCTGCAGCAAGGAAACATGAGTGTGAGGGAATACCTCACTAAATTCACCCAACTATCCCGTTATGCACCACGGGACATCGAGACTGATGAGCAGAAACAGGACTGCTTTGTGGAAGGACTTACTGCAGAAATGCAGTGTGCAATGTCCTCCAACGAGTATGAAAGCTTCCAAAAGATGGTGGACAGAGCATTTGTTGTGGAGGGGAAGCTGAATGCCTTGGAAAATGAAAACAAGAGGAAGGCGGGATGGTCACACCAAGCCTCGGGTAGCAACACATGCTCACGACTGATGCAACCACCCGCAGGGCAGACGAGCCGTGCTGTGGTACCCTACTCAGCACCCAGAGGGTACAACCCAAATTTCAGGCCTCCATCAGCAGCGGCACAGCCGCAGCGTCAGTTTGTACAGCAGCCTTGTCCCAGATATCAACCTCGACCAGCAGTGCAAGGACCATAGAACCAACCCCAAGAAAACAAAGGCCAGGCACCTAAGGTTGGGGTGCAATGCTTCAACTGTGGTGAAGTGGGGCACTACGCTCATAAGTGCCCAAAGAAGAAGCCCATGCAGCCGCAACAGCAGAATGTGATGCGAGGACGGGTGAACCACGTGACCATGGAGGTGGCGCAAGAGGCACCTGACGTGGTAGTTGGTATGTTTCCTGCCAATTTACACATCGCAACCCTGTTGTTCGATTCTGGTGCTACCCACTCGTTCATTGCTCAAGGGTTAGTTAAGAAGCATGATCTAGCAACAACACAAATGAACCATATGCTAGCAGTAAACTCTCCAGGGGGAGAGATAAGGACAAGACAAGTGTGTCCCAAGGTGAATCTAGACATTAATGGGGTAGTATTTACTGCAAACCTCATAGTGATAGACTCACAAGGGATAGATATCATTTTGGGTATGGATTGGTTGACCAAACACAAAGGAATCATCCATTGTTCGACAAGAACGGTGGAACTATCTCACCCTAGTGGCACAAGAGTAAAGTTCATAACCATACAAGAGCCTAGGAGGGACATTAAACTCAATCAAGTTGATGTGGAAGTGGAAGAGATCAGGATCATCAGGGAATATCCCGATGTTTTTCCGGAGGAGTTGCCAGGTATGCCCCCCGATCGTGAAGTGGAATTCGCGATTGAGCTAGTGCCTGGAACAGCTCCAATATAGAAGAGGCCCTATCGGATGGACTTCAAACAACTGGAAGAACTCAAGGAACATTTAAGAGAATTGACAGAGAAGGGGTACATTCGTCCTGGTTGCTCGCCATGGGGAGCTCCAGTGATATTTGTGCCCAAGAAGGACGGAACCCAAAGGTTGTGCATAGACTACCGTGCGTTGAATGAAATAACCATCAAGAACAAGTACCCATTACCCCGCATTGAAGACTTGTTTGATCAGTTGAGGGGAGCTTGTGTGTTCTCAAAAATTGATCTTAGGTCGGGATACCACCAACTTAAGATAAGGCAAACTGATATTCCAAAGACAGCTTTCGTATCTCGGTACGGTCTGTATGAGTACACCGTCATGCCTTTCGGGCTAACTAATGCCCCGGCATACTTCATGTATCTCATGAAAAAGGTATTCATGGAATATCTGGACAAATTTGTGGTGGTTTTCATAGATGACATTCTCGTCTTCTCCAAAGATGAAGAAGAACATGAGGAACATCTAAGGTTGGTGTTGCAAAAGCTGAGAGAACACCAACTATATGCCAAGTTGAGCAAGTGTGAGTTTTGGTTCAAGAGAGTTCCCTTCTTAGAACATATAATCTCGGAGGGAGGAATCTCCGTAGATTCCGCCAAGATCGAGGATGTACAGAAGTGGAAGACCCCTGAGAATGTCGGGGAAGTTTGAAGCTTCTTAGGATTGGCAGGGTATTATCGACGGTTTATCGAGGGTTTCTCCAAGATTTCGAGACCCCTCACCAAATTGTTGGAGAAGGGAATCACATTCACATGGACACCACAGTGCAAGACGAGTTTTCAGGAGCTGAAGAAAAAATTGACAACAGCCCCAGTGCTAGTTATGCCAGATATGCAGAAGAACTTTTCGGTGTACTGCGATGCCTCTGAAACGGGTTGGGATGTGTTCTCATGCAAGAGTGGCATGTCGTAGCTTATGCGTCCCGGCAGCTCCGGAAACACGAGAAGAACTATCCTACGCATGACCTAGAACTAGCTGCAGTGGTACACGCGTTGAAGATTTGGCGGCACTACTTGATGGGGAAGAGGACAGAGATATATACGGATCATAAGAGCTTAAAGCATATTTTTACACAGCCAGATCTCAACCTCAGACAAAGGAGATGGTTAGAGCTAATCCATGATTTTGATGTGGGCATCAACTATCATCCTGGGAATGCGAACGTCGTGGCAGATACTTTAAGCCGGAAGGTGCAGGTCAATAGATTGAGCTTAAAGGACATGCTTACAGAATTGAAGGAAGAGGTTATAAAACTCAATCTATGTCTGGTGAATAGTGGTGAGGCCATCACCATGGAAGTGGACTCCACATTAGAGCAAGATATACGCAACGGTCAAAAGACTAATGAGAAGATACAAGAAATCAGAGAACTCATCAATGATAATAAAGCCCCTGGTTTCAGAGAGGATGAACAAGGTACGGTGTGGCACGGGAAAAGAATCTGTGTGCCTGAAGTGAAGAAGATCCGTGAATTGATTTTGAAGGAGGCTCATGATTCCGACTATTCCATTCGTCCTGGAAGTACTAAGATGTATCATGACCTCAAGAGCAGATATTGGTGGTATGGAATGAAGCGAGATGTCGCGGAACATGTTGCCCTATGTGACACATGTCAGTTGGTGAAAGCGGAACATCAACGACCCGCGGGATTATTGCAACCACTCAAAGTGGCTGAATGGAAATGGGAAGAAATCGGTATGGATTTCATAGTGGGACTACCCAGGACCCAATCGGGATATGATTCAATATGGGTCATCATCGACAGGCTAACAAAGTTAGCTCATTTCATCCCCGTGAAAGAAAGCTACAGCAGATCCAAATTGGCAGAATTGTACATGTCAAGGATCGTGTGTTTCCATGGAGTGCCAAAGAAGATAATGTCAGATCGAGGGACACAGTTCACCTCGAGGTTCTGGCAGAAGTTACATGAAACCATGGGAACCCATCTAAATTTCAGTTCTGCCTATCACCCCCAGACTGACGGGCAGACGGAAAGAACCAATCAGATCCTTGAGGATATGCTGAGAGCTTGTGCGCTCAAGAACAATAGGAGTTGGGATAAGAACTTACCGTATGAGGAGTTCTCCTATAACAACAGCTATCAGGCGAGTATGAAGATGTCACCATTTGAGGCTTTGTGTGGGAGGAAGTGCAGAACTCCCCTATTTTGGAACCAAACGGGGGAAAGTAAAGCGTTTGGGCCCGAAGTACTACAGGAAGCCGAGGCGAAATGACACGACCCCACGGTCTTGTCGAGCCAGGATCACGCTGAGGGGTGCTGCGTTGCACAGCACTGGATAACACACGTCAAAGGTACAAAGCGGAAGCGAAATTTTATTACACAAACAAGTTATGAAAATGTTTACATCAAAATAAGTTCAGTCTACACTCACGGGCGTAGACTAAGCATCAAGTGCACGTTCAGCCCTTGAACGTGTCCTTGCTAGCACACACGCACACTAACTCTACGGCGTGCACGTATCCCACTCGACGGGGTTCCCCTCCTGGGGTTCCGTCTCCTCTTCAGGAGTCCCTTCCTCATAGAACCCTGCAAAAGCTTCAAACACAAGCAGTGAGCACGAAGGCTCAGCACGTCTGACCCGTCTCGCCTAAACTTGGAACTTCTACATGAGGGGTGATGGGTACATGAGATAAAATCATTTGCAAAGCACTCGCCTAATTAGTGAAACCTTACTTTCAGGTTTTAGCAGCAGGTGGTGGAGAACCTTACGCTAAGGCACATGAGAGAGCCGCAATCAAACAAGAAACACATTTCTCTCATGTACTTTGCCCAAAGTTGAAAAGAACTTTAATTAGCTCTAAACTACAGCAACTCATTAACAATCAAGTCCATCTTTCAATCAGCAACATTTTAACATGTAACTAGCCTGTTCTTTCTACGTCACGGTACAGTGAACAAGTGGTACTCACTGACCGCGAGGGACGGCGATTATAATCGATTTACACCTGCAGGGTTACCCGAATAACCCGTCACGTACGCCCGTACTCGATATTGCCTACAACAACCATCACGGACGCCGTACGCAACCACCTTTCGCCCGTCAGCCAAATATTGAACCGGTCCCATCGTCCCGAGCAAAGGGTCTCTGCACGCGCATCTCCGTGCCGCCAGCCGATTTACACCTCGAGCTCTCAACCTACCCTCTGAACGACGGGCAATGCCTCAATACCCTGCTACCAGAGTTACATCAGTTTCCCGGTTCCCATATAGCCGGTAGGTCTTTGGTACTGTTCTAGCTTGTTCAACAGGCCCGCACACGGCTCGGTCCTCAATCGACACAAGCGGAGCTACAGCACACAGGCCCCAAAGTCCTGCTGCCCTTACCCTCCGCTCGGTCTCATTTTCTTGCCATGTGTTTCATGTGCTATCACTACCCGAGTCGAGTGCCTCTAGCCTGTGCTCGCGAGTAGTTCCAACTACTCAACTTGAAACGAATCCTACTTTATCTTGGCATTGCAGTAGATAACGGGGTTTTGCAATCCTAAACCCAACCCATGGTTTTCTTGGTTATGCAGTTGGGTTTCCAATCAAGACTCTAATGCAAAGAATCATAATACTTATGTAAGTGCTCAAAACAATAAAAATTTGTAAAAAGGTTAATGCAAACCGGAGCTTGCCTTGCTGCTCTTGGTCGTAGGCTAGCTGTTCCTCCGGAGTAACGAAGTCTAGGACTTCGGGTTCCTCCTCGACCTTAGCGACTACATGATATAAGACATACATGTATTAAATGCAGTTGTATTTACTTTTAATCTTGTGAAGTCTATAACCCTTGCTAGACAGACCTAATGACTGTGAAACTTTTACTGTGGCTTGGTTACAACCTAAACAGAGACTTGGTTAAGTTTTAGTTGCAGCAAAGCTCATTTGAGCCCTCCACAATTAATTATGTCCTTGACCTTAATTGGAACTCTTAGGGTGTTCTACGGATTTTCATGGAACAAACTATGACTTTCTGAAAACTAGATTTTCAAAGGGTTCTAATGGAGTTGGTCTCACTTAATTTGGAAGTTCCTAACTAAAGATTTGAGCTAAACAATTTTAGAGAAAATCCTGAAAATGTTTCTGAACATTTTCTATTTTCTCTGGAACAGTTTCACTACCATTAGGTGGAATAAATGAGCTCCAATGGGTCTGAATTTTTTATGGTAGTTCAGGGATATTGTGGTGAACATCCCAGCAAAATTTCAGGATTTTCCTCCCCAGAATTCTCCAATTAAAATTCCTAACAGTTTAAATTTTGAGTAATTAATTCTGGAGAAACAAGGATTTTCATGAAGTGAAACTTGATTTGCTGGAAAGTGCTCAGAAAGATGAATCCA
This sequence comes from Neostapfia colusana, assembly GCA_030760725.1. NCBI lineage: Eukaryota > Viridiplantae > Streptophyta > Magnoliopsida > Poales > Poaceae > Neostapfia > Neostapfia colusana. Next base: position 22,960,008 of record JASWHV010000014.1, read on the forward strand.
GCAAAATTTTGTTCACTCGATTTGGAGCTTTCTAGCCAAAGTTATGAGGATTTGAAGTTTGGAAGAATTCTGAAAATCGGGGAAAAGTTTAAACTCTCGGGGCCCGCGGGGACACGTGTCGAGCGCGGAGGTGTCCGGCACACCGGGGATACCACACGTGTCGAGCGCGGAGGTGTCCGGCACACCGGAGCTTACAGGGTATTTGCGCGCCAGCACAGCCGATCCCCGGCCACACCCGATCCCGATTTAAATTCTTCAGCCGCTGACACGTGGGCCAGCTGGCTTCGTCTTCCTCCCGCCGTTCTCTCGCGCCCGCGCTGCCGACCTTGCCGGAGCAGACTCAGGGCTCGCCGGCTCGTTGCTGCCGGACCTCCCATAGTCTGAAACTCGCCGCCAGGGGGTTGTCGACGTCGAGGAACACGTCGGTGGTGTCAGGTCGGGTTCGGGTGACCGGAAATAGCCCGGCAACGTGCCGCGGCTTCGGTTGAGGTTCGGCGCCGTCGACCGTGGGTTCTTACCCGCCAACACCTCGAACAAACGGCCCTACAGCATCAGTGTACCTCTAGGAAGCTCGACAAGGTGTCAAAAGGGTTCAGGGATGGCGGTAAGTCGGTCGGCACCGTGTGACCGATCGTGCCCGCCATGACCGCCCTCGATCGAGCTCGAAATTCGTCACTCCAAGACAGTTTCACGCCTCGGATGCATAAAAGAACTTGATCGCCGGCTAGTCCAGCGTCTATGTGCAAGATTTGATGACCTCCGAAAGATCATAGAGCGAGAATTTAAAGAAACCGTACCGGAAGCTCGGTTTACGGTCGCCGGAGCAAAAACTGGAAATTCTCTGTGGATTTTTCACGGTTTGCTTCCAAACTTGGAGGAGAGAAGCACGGTGGTCGCGCGCTCCTGTTGCCTCTCTCGCTGGACCGTGAAAACGCCTGTGGAACGCTGTCCATGGGCGCCTGACTCTCGGCTGAGGCTAGGTCGCCGCGGTGGCGATCGTTTTCGGGCAAAGGAGGTCGGAGCTCGGGATTTCTGGCGTTGGGGAAGTAAAGTGCGACCTCAGGTGGCTGTCTAGCAGCTCAGGGACGAAGGAGGAGATGGTTTTGCTGGTTTTCCCGATTGAGCAGAGAGCTACGGCGAAAAACAATGCCGCTACTCGGGTTTGGCCGCGAGAAGCTAAAGCCGGCCGACTCCTGCTCGGCTGAGGCGGTGCCGGTCGCGTGGGGGCGCGAGCAAGCCGCCCTGGGCGCCAGCGCGCGGAGAGGGAAGCAGCTGGTCGCGCCGGTAGCTGCTCGGTGGCACAGCCGACAGCTGCTCGGTGGAATTTCCCACCGAGATTCTGACTTTGGGTGCAAGTTTCTCCTTCTTCCCTATATGACATGTGGGTCCCACCCGGGGTTTTAACCTATGAAATTTACTCCTAATCACTGTTGTAAACAGTGAGCCCCATAATACCCCTGGTGATTCAAATTATTCACCCATGAGCCATTTGAATTGAATAGAATTCAAATTGGGTTTGGTTTGAGTGAATTTCAGCACAAGTTCAGTTTTGAATTCAAATAAAGTTTGAATTTGTCCCACTTAGCTCATGTCAAGATCAACTCCAAATGGAGTGAAAATTGGTGTGTGAGCTCACAAAAATGTGCTGAGTAAGAATATGCCTCCCACTTTTAAATTCATGGGATAAAAACAGTTTGAATTTGAATGTGGTTTCAAACTGCCCTCTTTATATCTATACCCAAAATGACCTCAGAAAGGTTTTGAATTTGGGTGAAACTTGGCATGGACATCCTTAGCAATGTGTAGGAGTTTTCATATGTCCAGCCCACCTATATCACATGTGGGAAATACCACTTTTGCAATATGTGAGTTTGTTCTCTAATGAGCATGTTGAAGGTGGTTACTTGCTCTTCATTTGGGTTCATCATCTTTCCTCAAACGAGGTGTGTGGTATGGTGATGAATACTTCAAATGTGTGCCAAAACTGAGGCCCTTACATTTCTCCCCCCTTAAAAGAATCTTGTCCCGAGATTATATGGTGAAAATGAGAGAGAGGATGGTGGAAAATTATCGGATATGCGATGTGAAAAAGTCGGTGTAGTTAGCGCGAAGAAATTCTTCGCTCTCCCATGTCGCTTCGTCCATGGAGTGATTACTCCATAGAATCTTGTAGAACCACAACGTACGGTTGCGTGTGGTTTGTGCCTTTTCATCAATAATCTGCACCGGTTCCTCCCGATAGGTGAGATCCGGTTGCAGTTCTTCAATGTCTTCCAGCTGAACGGTAGTTTATAGCTTGAGACACTTCATCAGCTGGGAAATGTGAAAGACGTCGTGCACACCGGAAAGTCCTTCTGGTAATTTCAGACGGTATGCCACTGTTCCACATCTTTCGGTAATCTGGAATGGACCGATGAATCGGGGTGCCAACTTTCCTCTCACCCCAAATCTGTTTACGCCCTTCATTGGAGACACCCGTAGGTATACGTGATCTCCAACTTCGAATTGTAATGGGCGCCTTCTCCGGTCCGCATACTGTTTCTGACGGGATTGAGCGGCTTTTAGGTTCGCTTGAATTAGTCGAACCTTTTCTTCCACGTTGTTGACAAGGTCAATCCTGAAGGTAACCCTTTCGCCAGATTCACACCAATTCAGTGGTGTGCGGCATTTCCGCCCATATAGCGCCTCGTAGGGCGCCATCTTGATGCTGGCTTGGTACCCATTATTGTACGAGAACTCGGCTAACGGCAAGTGATCATCCCAATTCTTGCCGTGGTTGATAGCGCAAGCTCGTAGCATGTCTTCTAAGATTTGATTTACCCGCTCCGTTTGTCTGTCCGTTTGCGGGTGGTATGCTGAACTACGGATCAGCTTCGTCCCCAAGGCAGCGTGTAGCTGCTCCCATTGCTGGAAGGCCCAAGACCACCGGTACGCCTAACACCGGAGGTACGAGGTCCTGCAATGCATGCACCTCGTCCATGGCTTGGTTATAATCTTCTTCCCAGCCTTGCCCTTCGTCAATAGCGTCGTCTCGCTCTTGAGTAAGTTCCTCGTTCTGCTGGGTCAGATTTTGTACCAGTTCTTGTAACGCCGCGATGTCGACACGGCTTTTTCTCTTCGCCTTCTTCAGACGATGCAACTGATTATGCTGTTCATTCAGTCGCTTGATCGTCGGAATGAGCACATTGCGGAGTGCGCTGTGAGCACTCTCGAGATGGTCTCCACGGCTTGTGCTCTCCTTGAGCTTTGTGGCGAGATGCTCTGTATGAACAGCTTGGCTGTCCATGATGGCGTTTCCCGCCCTCATCTGGAGGCTAAGGTTTGCCTCCTCGGGGTTGTACCTTGGGCAACTCGGGTGCGTTGCCTCCAGGTACCTCTCTTCCCACACATGCTGAGCCCGTCCCTCCACCGGAACGAGCGCGTATGGAGTACCTTCCATAGCCTGTACGTGTAGTTGGCAGAAACGTGACATGGTTTCACGGGCTGCCACTTGCCACACCCCTTCCGGTTGTCTTCCTCTCACCGTAACGGTGAAGGGCACCCATCCGGGTGGCGTAGGTCCTGCAGGGACTTCGACATGGGTCGTCCACGTCTTGTTCCCCTCTTCGCCTTCTTCCTTGGCGAAGTACTGCGGCATCTGGTTGTACCCGAAATATTGGAGCATTTGCCACAATGCTTCCGGGTAGCCGCTACGGTGAGAACAGTGGGAAACCACCCATCCGTTCTCCAATTGTTTATCTGCTGTCATCCGTAAAAATAAATTTGAGAAATGTCAAATATTTATTTAAACAGTAAACCATTGAGTTGTAACATAAGACATGTCATTGAACTCATAAAACATGGAAACCCTAGTTCAAATTTTAAACCAATTTGACTGCTGATCTGCTGTTCCCATGACAGCCCTGACCAGTTTCCATTTCAACCTTATTTAGTCCATGCTAAAGCAAAACCAATTCTGGAGCTCAACATTAAAGTTAAAGCTAACTTCAATAGCTTTCCAGAAAGTATTTGCTTGGCCTAAGATCTGTCCTGGTTCCAAAGTTATGAGATGTCAAAGTTAACAGAATTTCTGGAGAAATTTGGACAGCACCTCCCTGCTTTAGGTACTGATTTGATCCAAGAATTCCAGTTAATTCTCTTCCTAATCTGACAGAACTACCTCATGTTCTATTTTTGGATTTTTATGCAGGATGTTATGCTTAATTTACAGAGAGTTTACAGAGAGTCTTTGCTCTGCCCTGTTTCCTGGACAGTTTCAACTCTACTGCATTTTTCGATTGGTTAAGGGATGAAACACCTCTGGACCTCAACACAAAAGTTGTAAAACTCTTCCAAAGCTTTCCAGAAATGTATCATATAACCCCAACCTCGAAAGAACTCAACCTCTAACCTCTGATTAACTTCAGCCTTGATTCAGCTGGAAACAAAGTGCTCTGTCCTTAACAACCTATAAGTTGAAAACTTGTTAACTTTGAATATCCTGTTCAAGGGAAGGAGTTACATCAAGTTTTACTGCTTTAGATCAAAACCTTCAAGTTTTACATGAAGTTGTTCATTTAATGGGGTGTGACGTCGATGTGTCACCAGATGATGTCGGTACTACGTCCTCACAAAGAAAAACCTATACCGGACTTAGCCAGCTTCGTTATTTCAGTGGCACTAAACGTCACTCGCACACGGATGCTACACATCTACCGTTTTGTTGTCAGGCTACCTGCAGTAAACTCAAGCAATCGTCAGACTCGGCTGCACACCGAGCCCGGAAGCCATACAGTTCGTACACCCGGCCGTCATCACTCGCCCGGATGTTCTCAAGCCAAACACGCCTTGAGTTACGTGTTCACGTTTCAGACCACATGACAGGGTCTCCCAAGTTGCATCACGCACGCCAGGGACATACGTTGCTCGAATACCCCAAAGGACATGAAGAGTCGTAGAGGATATCAAAGCGGGTCGGGTTACCTGCCACCCGTGGGGCTCCACCCTTCAGCTTGTGCGCACTGGTGGACAGCGCTTACGTGCACCCCCCAAGACATACACGTCCCGAGATGCACGATTTTCTGACATAATCAAATAGGTTAATATGCCACTTTCTATATGCTAATAACATCCTTATACGGGCTACAAACTCATTCCTCACTGGATTTTTGAAAAAGAAGACCTTTGTACTGTGTTAAACCTCAAGCGAGCTCTGATACCAGCGCTGACACAACCCCACGGTCTTGTCGAGCCAGGATCACGCTGAGGGGTGCTGCGTTGCACAGCACTGGATAACACACGTCAAAGGTACAAAGCGGAAGCGAAATTTTATTACACAAACAAGTTATGAAAATGTTTACATCAAAATAAGTTCAGTCTACACTCACGGGCGTAGACTAAGCATCAAGTGCACGTTCAGCCCTTGAACGTGTCCTTGCTAGCACACACGCACACTAACTCTACGGCGTGCACGTCTCCCACTCGACGGGGTTCCCCTCCTGGGGTTCCGTCTCCTCTTCAGGAGTCCCTTCCTCATAGAACCCTGCAAAAGCTTCAAACACAAGCAGTGAGCACGAAGGCTCAGCAAGTCTGACCCGTCTCGCCTAAACATGGAACTTCTACATGAGGGGTGATGGGTACATGAGATAAAATCATTTGCAAAGGACTCGCCTAATTAGTGAAACCTTACTTTCAGGTTTTAGCAGCAGGTGGTGGAGAACCTTACGCTAAGGCACATGAGAGAGCCGCAATCAAACAAGAAACACATTTCTCTCATGTACTTTGCCAAAAGTTGAAAAGAACTTTAATTAGCTCTAAACTACAGCAACTCATTAACAATCAAGTCCATCTTTCAATCAGCAACATTTTAACATGTAACTAGCCTGTTCTTTCTACGTCACGGTACAGTGAACAAGTGGTACTCACTGACCGCGAGGGACGGCGATTATAATCGATTTACACCTGCAGGGTTACCCGAATAACCCGTCACGTACGCCCGTACTCGATATTGCCTACAACAACCATCACGGACGCCGTACGCAACCACCTTTCGCCCGTCAGCCAAATATTGAACCGGTCCCATCGTCCCGAGCAAAGGGTCTCTGCACGCGCATCTCCGTGCCGCCAGCCGATTTACACCTCGAGCTCTCAACCTACCCTCTGAACGACGGGCAATGCCTCAATACCCTGCTACCAGAGTTACATCAGTTTCCCGGTTCCCATATAGCCGGTAGGTCTTTGGTACTGTTCTAGCTTGTTCAACAGGCCCGCACACGGCTCGGTCCTCAATCGACACAAGTGGAGCTACAGCACACAGGCCCCAAAGTCCTGCTGCCCTTACCCTCCGCTCGGTCTCATTTTCTTGCCATGTGTTTCATGTGCTATCACTACCCGAGTCGAGTGCCTCTAGCCTGTGCTCGCGAGTAGTTCCAACTACTCAACTTGAAACGAATCCTACTTTATCTTGGCATTGCAGTAGATAACGGGGTTTTGCAATCCTAAACCCAACCCATGGTTTTCTTGGTTATGCAGTTGGGTTTCCAATCAAGACTCTAATGCAAAGAATCATAATACTTATGTAAGTGCTCAAAACAATAAAAATTTGTAAAAAGGTTAATGCAAACCGGAGCTTGCCTTGCTGCTCTTGGTCGTAGGCTAGCTGTTCCTCCGGAGTAACGAAGTCTAGGACTTCGGGTTCCTCCTCGACCTTAGCGACTACATGATATAAGACATACATGTAATAAATGCAGTTGTATTTACTTTTAATCTTGTGACGTCTATAACCCTTGCTAGACAGACCTAATGACTGTGAAACTTTTACTGTGGCTTGGTTACAACCTAAACAGAGACTTGGTTAAGTTTTAGTTGCAGCAAAGCTCATTTGAGCCCTCCACAATTAATTATGTCCTTGACCTTAATTGGAACTCTTAGGGTGTTCTACGGATTTTCATGGAACAAACTATGACTTTCTGAAAACAAGATTTTCAAAGGGTTCTAATGGAGTTGGTCTCACTTAATTTGGAAGTTCCTAACTAAAGATTTGAGCTAAACAATTTTAGAGAAAATCCTGAAAATGTTTCTGAACATTTTCTATTTTCTCTGGAACAGTTTCACTAATCATACCATTAGGTGGAATAAATGAGCTCCAATGGGTCTGAATTTTTTATGGTAGTTCAGGGATATTGTGGTGAACATCCCAGCAAAATTTCAGGATTTTCCTCCCCAGGATTCTCCAATTAAAATTCCTAACAGTTTAAATTTTGAGGAATTAATTCTGGAGAAACAAGGGTTTTCATGAAGTGAAACTTGATTTGCTGGAAAGTGCTCAGAAAGCTGAATCCAGAAAAATTTTGTTCACTCGATTTGGAGCTTTCTAGCCAAAGTTATGAGGATTTGAAGTTTGGAAGAATTCTGAAAATCGGGGAAAAGTTTAAACTCTCGGGGCCCGCGGGGACACGTGTCGAGCGCGGAGGTGTCCGGCACACCGGGGATACCACACGTGTCGAGCGCGGAGGTGTCCGGCACACCGGAGCTCACAGGGTATTTGCGCGCCAGCACAGCCGATCCCCGGCCACACCCGATCCGGATTTAAATTCTTCAGCCGCTGACACGTGGGCCAGCCGGCTTCGTCTTCCTCCCGCCGTTCTCTCGCGCCCGCGCCGCCGACCTTTCCGGAGCAGACTCAGGGCTCGCCGGCTCGTTGCTGCCGGACCTCCCATAGTCTGAAACTCGCCGCCAGGGGGTTGTCGACGTCGAGGAACACGTCGGTGGTGTCAGGTCGGGTTGGGGTGACCGGAAATAGCCCGGCAACGTGCCGCGGCTTCGGTTGAGGTTCGGCGCCGTCGACCGTGGGTTCTTACCCGCCAACACCTCAAACAAACGGCCCTACAGCATCAGTGTACCTCTAGGAAGCTCGACAAGGTGTCAAAAGGGTTCAGGGATGGCGGTAAGTCGGTCGGCACCGTGTGACCGATCGTGCCCGCCATGACCGCCCTCGATCAAGCTCAAAATTCGTCACTCCTAGACAGTTTCACGCTACGGATGCAGAAAAGAACTTGATCGCCGGCTAGTCCAGCGTCTATGTGCAAGATTTAATGACCTCCGAAAGATCATAGAGCGAGAATTTAAAGAAACCGTACCGGAAGCTCGGTTTACGGTCGCCGGAGCAAAAACTGGAAATTCTCTGTGGATTCTTCACGGTTTGCTTTCAAACTTGGAGGAGAGCAGCACGGTGGTCGCGCGCTCCTGTTGCCTCTCTCGCTGGACCGTGAAAATGCGTGTGGAACGCTGTCCACGGGTGCCTGACTCTCGGCTGAGGCTAGGTCGCCGCGGTGGCGATCGTTTTCGGGCAAAGGAGGTCGGAGCTCGGGGTTTCTGGCGTTTGGGAAGTGGAGTGCGACCTCAGGTGGCTGTCTAGCAGCTCAGGGATGAAGGAGGAGATGGTTTTGCTGGTTTTCCCGATTGAGCAGAGAGCTGCAGCAAAAAACAATGCCGCTACTCGGGTTTGCCCGCGAGAAGCTAAAGCCGGCCGACTCCTGCTCTGCTGAGGCGGTGCCGGTCGCGTGGGGGCGCGAACAAGCCGCCCTGGGCGCCAGCGCGTGGAGAGGGAAGCAGCTGGTGGCGCCGGTAGCTGCTCGGTGGCACAGCCGACAGCTGCTCGGTGGAATTTCCCACCGAGACTCTAACTTTGGGTGCAAGTTTCTCCTTCTTCCCTCTATGACATGTGGATCCCACCCGGGGTTTTAACCTCTGAAATTTACTCCTAATCACTGTTGTAAACAGTGAGCCCCATAATACCCCTGGTGATTCAAATTATTCACCCATGAGCCATTTGAATTGAATAGAATTCAAATTGGGTTTGGTTTGAGTGAATTTCAGCACAAGTTCATTTTTGAATTCAAATAAAGTTTGAATTTGTCCCACTTAGCTCATGTCAAGATCAACTCCAAATGGAGTGAAAATTGGTGTGTGAGCTCACAAAAATGTGCTGAGTAAGAATATGCCTCCCACTTTTAAATTCGTGGGATAAAAACAGTTTGAATTTGAATGTGGTTTCAAAATGCCCTCTTTCTATCTATACCCAAAATGACCTCAAAAAGGTTTTGAATTTGGGTGAAACTTGGCATGGACATCCTTAGCAATGTGTAGGAATTTTCATATGTACAGCCCACCTATATCACATGTGGGAAATACCACTTTTGCAATATGTGAGTTTGTTCTTTAATGAGCATGTTGATGGTGGTTACTTGCTCTTCATTTGTGTTCATCATCTTTCCACAAATGAGGTGTGTGGTGTGGTGATGAATACTTCAAATGTGTGCCAAAACTGAGGCCCTTACACGAAAGTGAGGGAAATCCGCAGCAATTTGAGGATAGCACAGACACGACAACAGAGCTATGCCGATGTACGGAGAAGAGAGCTCGTTTTCAACGTGGGGGACTATGTCTACCTCAAGGTGTCCCCTATCCGAGGACTTCGTCGGTTCAAGGTAAAAGGGAAGTTATCACCTCGATACATCGGACCCTTTCAGGTTCTGGAGAAAAAATGCGAAGTGGCATATCAACTAGAACTACCGGCTCGCCTATCGGATGTGCACGATGTATTCCATGTGTCACAGCTCAAGAAATGTCTGAGGATGTCTGAAGAGAGGTTAACCATGAATGAGGTTGACGTAGGAGAGGATTTGTCTTATGCCGAGCAACCGGTCAAGATTTTGGAGACAATGGAACGCCTCACAAGAAATAAAAGAATCCGGATGTGCAAGGTGCAGTGGAAGCATCACTCGGAAGAGGAAGCCACTTGGGAGTGAGAAGACGAGCTTAAGGCACAGTTTCCGGAATTGTTTTCCTAGAACCACCAATCTCGAGGACGAGATTTCTTTTAAGGGGGGGGTAGAGCTGTAACACCCCAAAATCTGTTAGGGGAATTTAAAAAATTTTGGACGTACTGCATGTGGTGCAGCAATTCAAATTCAAATTGGAATTCAAATTGAAATCAAAACAGAAAAGAAAAGGAAAAAGAAAAACCCCACCGGCCACTGGGCCGAAACCCACCAGCCGGCCCAATCTCCCCGCGCCAGCCCCAAACCCGCTCCCCTCTCTCCCTCTAACTGACACGCGGGGCCCACGTGTCATCTCCTACCTCCCGCTCGTGCCAACCAACCGGACTCTTCCCCGCGCCCGATCGCAACCAACTCCGGAAACCCGCGTCCCCAGCCCGAATTTCGATCCCGGACGTCTCCAACTCGATCCCAACAGACCGCCGCCCTCCCTCGTCTATATAAATGCCAGCATCGCCCTCCTTCCCCCCCCCCCCCCCCCGATCGGCTGTTTTTCCTCCCGGTGAGAACCGAAGCCTCTCCCGCCGTTTTCCTTCGATCCTAGCCCGGATTTCCTGATCTAACGCGCTGATCATGTTCCACAGCCTCCGGGGAATCTCGCAGGTAAAGGAAATCCGGTGTTTTGCACTCTAGACACAGCTCCGACGAGCACCGCCGCGTTTTCACCTCGGACCTCGCCGCTGACCGCCTTCCAGGGCCTCCGAGCTCAAGAAAAACCCCGAGGTGAGATCCCCGACCTCCCCTCTACCGTTCTATGCCATGAAATCAAAGTTTTAGGAAGTATAGACGAAAATCCGAAGATCTCCGGCGAGATCGCCGCCTCCCGCCGCCGCGCGCCGCCAGGCAGCGCGGGCTGGCTCTAGCCAGGGCGACGTGGCCCCTTGTGCGCCGTCTATTTTAAATTGCACGGTAGAATCAAAACCCGCGTGTACCGGTTCGGTGATCTAATCTGAGCCGTCTATTTTAAATCGGACGGTCCACATAGACCCACGTTATAAAGGCCAGGATTCTTACGCGCTACGCCCTGGGGATCTCGGAAAACACGAGCTAGCCCCAAAAACTTCTAATCTAGCCCCTGGAACTTCGGAAATTCGTGTAAATTCATTTATAAATCAGTTTTAGCCCCTGGACTTAATAAAAATTAGGGAAAACCCCCTTGTTATGTGAAGTTAGACCCCTGGAAATTTATGAAATAATAAATTAGACCCTGCAGTAGTGTGGATTTACCTTTTTGACTCTATATGATATTGAATTAGAAATTTGAATATGTAATTAGGATTTAAATTTAAATGGTGAGGCACACACATGTGCAAATTCAAATCTAAACTCTTCTAGCACTTGGAAAACATTAGAATGAGTAAAAAAATAGATTTTAGGCTGAATTGGAATCTGTCTAAATGGGGTTCATATTTATTAGTTCTAGAAACACATTTTTAGGCTAGGAAATAATTCTGAAAACTGATAAAGTAAAATTAAATTAATTCACAGCAGAGGATAAGTTCAAAAATATATTATGTAATATTTTAGGTCAGAACCTATTCTGTTTAGATGACATGTTCTACTATTTAATATTAAAACTCACTTTTAGGCATAGAAAATAAATCTGAAAAATATAGGAAAATAGGTATGCTTTATTAGAAAATGATAAATGAAGTCTCCAAATCCAAAAACTTCAGTTTAGGATGTGGTAGAAGATCTGAAAACTTTGTGGCTAAGAAGTGTAGTAATTAAATATAAAGAATTTGTTCAAGTTGGAACTTCATATATAGTGTGCAAATAGAAATCTGAACATAGAAGTTAGAAATAATATACATATGTTTAAAGGTGAATGTAGGCCAAAAATCAACACATGAAGAGTAACCACAACACTTAGAAATGTGAATGACTTTCATAGGTATGTATGTGTGGTTTGCATGAAGTGAAAGTGTGAACTATGCCTTATGGATTGTTGTTTTCTTTTGCTATATGTATTGGCATGAATAGAACATGCCCCAGAGCAAGTTCTCCCCTTCCAAGACCAAGACTTTCCATTCCCTGAGCAGCAGGAAGAAGGCAAGTGTCCTTGACCACTTTGATCCTATACTAGGATATGTAGATAGAATTATTTGCATTGTCAATTGAAATATGAAACCCATGCTAGGAAGTTTCCCTAGAATTGCATTACCTTATTTCCTTGTAGCTTGGGTTGGGATTTATTTTATCATGTCACTTATTTATATGCTTATGCTTAGCCATGCTTAGAATGGGATAATTGGGATATGAGATCATCAATTTATTTACCTTATTCTTGAATGAGATATTATGAGTTATGTAGAGGTAGGGATCGAGGCAAGTTGGATGATTTGGTTGGTGCTGGGTGCACGAGACTCGAGTTTGTGTTTAGTACTTGCCTGGATCCTAAGGACCTGTTCATGGAGCATGTAACCTGGCTTTATCGTGCGGACCACATGCTGAGATGGGGCAGCTTGGCCAATTAATTAGGTGTATCCCCGGCGTAGTATGGGTGTGTTGGATGGTGCGGGGAATAGGTGTCAGCTGGACTACCATATGAACCGCAAGGCTCAAGAGGGGGGCCAATGCAGCGGGGTTGGAGCCTCTTGTATGCTGTTAGGGGTGAAACCTCAGTGGGCCCACGCTCGTCGGGAATCCCTTTGTAAAGGCTTCGTAGTGATCTCCTGGCTACACACCTGGGAAGTGTGAATGTGTTTCGTGGCCACTGGCATAATGGAGGTTCTTTTAGTCCACCCGGCAACGAGGAATGAAATCACTACATGTGGGTACAGTGGTGCAAACTCTACAGAGTCAAAACTGTCATGACAGCCGTGCTCACGGTCAAGAGTGGCTTGGACTTATTCATGATTAGAGGATGATGGATTTGGATGTTGAGGATGTTAAGCGGTAAGCTTAACATTGGAGATGAGACTATGTTTATTTAATAATGGTGATGGGTTGAGGGATTGGGAACCATTTCACCTGTGTAGTAATGTAGGTACATAATAAGCTAAGGTGATAGGTATTAATTGCATAGTGCTTTAACCATGAGTTCAACCTCTGCTTGCTCTGGCCATGCATGACATAACTTTCCCACACTTGCTGAGTACCAACGGTACTCAACCTTGCATATTTGTTGGTTTAAATTGCTGCTCAGGTCAAGGGGATGATGTGGCGTTCAATGACCAAGACTTCGGACCCGAAGAAGGATTCTAGGTTCATGGAGTCCCCCGGGCAACGCCTGTGATGGAGCCCACAAAATTTATATTCCGCTGCTGTTTTATTTACATGTCATGAACTTATTATTGTCCATCGAGACATATGTTATGAAAGACTTATTTATATTCGACACCTGGCTTGTAATAAATGATGCTTCACTATTTTTCATCACATGTATGAGAAAATGATCCTGGCATACTTGTGATATTCACTCGGTTGTTCTTTGGAGAAACCGGGTGTGACACGCATACAGAAGAAAAAACCGCCTTAGAATCGCATCCTTACGCGGTGATGAGCTCCGGAAGCTCCACTTGTCCATCGGGGGCCTGGTCTCCCTTTTCCGCAAAGATGAGCTCCGATTGTGCCATGTGTCAAGCGAGCGAGACCTCCCTCTTTCTCATAGGGGGGTTCCACGTGCGCCACGTATCCTGGCGGGCGGCAACCTCCCTCTCTTCAGAGGCGAGCTCCATGTGCGCCACGTGTCTGGTGGGTCGGGACCTCCCCTCTCAACAGAGGCGAGCTCTGTGAACGCCACGTGTCATTTCCGGACCTCCCCCTCTCTTCGGAGGTGGCTCCGGGGTGCCATGTGTCAATTCCGGACCTCCCCTCTCTTCTGAGGTGAGCTCCGAGAATACCATGCGTCAAGTAGCGCCAGACTTCCTTTTTTCTCAGAGACAAGCTCTGAGGTCGACACGTGTCCATCAGCGTCGGACCTCCCGGAGGCGAGCTCCGGAGGTGACATGTGTCCGGTAGTGTCGGACGTCCCGTAGGTGAGCTCCGAGAGTGACACGTGTCTAGCGGGGCCAGACCTCTCGAAGGTGAGCCCCGAACGCGCCACGTGGTCAGCGGCCGGGGGAATTGTTTTCGGCGCTCTCTGTAAACTGGAATTTGGCTCTTTTTGGCTATCTCTTTAATATTTTCTCTATTTCTTCTTATTTTAAAATGTTTTCTACATATAAAATATGAATATATGCAGAATGTAACACCCCAAATTTTTAGTCAAAACTCAAATTTTGATTTAGAACCATAAACCATGTTCAGAGGGGAATTTAGAAATTTTTGGACGTGTTGCATGTTTTGCAAAAATTCAAATTCAAACTGGAATTCAAATTAGACTCAAAACAGAAAAGAAATGGAAAAAGAAAAAGGAAAACCGGAAAAAAACTGGCCAGTGGGCCGAAACCCCAGCCGGCCCAGCAAACCCCCGCGCAGCCCGCCCCCGCGCGCGCCGCGCTGCCCCTCGCTGACGGGTGGGACCCGCCTGTCATCCCTAACCCCGCGACCCCGGACTTCTCCCCCGCGCGCGCGATCGCAACCGATCGGGAAACCGCGTCCCGCAGCCGAATTCTGGACCCTGAGGACTCTAACTCGATCACAACAGAACCACCGCCCTCCCCCGGCTATAAAAACAACCGATCCGATCAGTTTTTCTCACGCGATCGCCGATTTTCACTCCGGTGAGCACCGAGACTTCGCCGGTGAATTCTGGCCGATCTAAGCTCGGAAACTCTGATCTAACTCGTTGGTCTTGATCCACCGCCTCCGGGGAACTTTGCAGGTGCAGAAAACCCGAAGACTTACGGTGCAAATCCAGCTCCGACGAGCTTCGCCGTGGTTTTGCCTCGGACCTCGCCGCCGAGCACTTTTCAGGACCCCCGAGCTCGAGAAAACCCCCGAGGTGAGATCCCTGACCTCCCCTCTACCGATCTAGGCCATAAGATCACAGTTCTAGGCAGAATTCTCGAGGATCCGAAAGTTTCCGGCGAGATCGCCGCTTCCCGCCGCCGTGCGCCGCCGGCAGCGCCGCCCGCGCTCGATCAGAGCGACGTGGCCGCTTGTGCGCCGTTTATTTTAAATCGCACGGTAGACTTTAAAACCCCGCGTACCGGTTCGATGTTATAATCTCAGCCGTCGGTTTAAAATCAGACGGTCCACGTCAGCCCCGCGTTATAAAGACTGGAATTCTTACGTGCTACCCCCTGGGGTTCTCTGGAATTGAGAGCTAGCCCCGGAAACTTCAGATCTAGCCCCTGGAACTCCAGAAAATCATGTAAATTCATTTAAAAATCAGTTTTAGCCCCTAGACTTAATAGAAATTAAGAAAAACACCTCTGAAAAGTGTAGCTAGACCCCTGGAAATTATGAAAATAATATTATAGACCCTGTAATGGGGTGAATTCATTATTTTAGCCCTGTTTAGTATTTAATTTAGAAAATTGAATATGTAACTAGTGTTTAAATATTAAAAAGGGGGACAAACATAATTGTCAAAATTATTAAAAACTTTCTCAGTACTTAGAAAACTTTGGAGTGAGATAAAAATATATTTTTGGGCTGAAATAAATCTGTTTCATCTATTATTCACATTTAATAGTATAGGGACACATTTTTAAGTAAAGAATAGTTAAATAAAAATAGGGAAAATAATTATGAAATAGTATACATCAGAAGCCAAGGTCAAAATATGATCTTAAATTATTTAGGACCAGAACCTAATCTGTTTAGGTAGTGTGTATTACTAATTTAATAATAAAATGCACAATTATGCATAAGAATATAAATCTGAAAATATAGAAACTAGTAAATGATAAATGGAGTTTCTAAAACACAAAGAATTCAGTTTAGGGTTGATAGAAATTATGAAGGCACATATGGAGAAGAAAAATACTTTTCATACATACTTGGTAGTTTAATATATAAGGAATTTATTTAAAACTGAAACACACATATATACATGTATATATATATATATAGTATGTGAGTATAAATATGAACACCAAAGTAGGAATCATACACATGTAAATAAAAGTGTATGCAAGCCCCAAATCAACACACATAGAGTATCCACAACACATAAAATGGTAAAGAAACTTTCATAAATGTGAATGTGTGGTTTGTATGAAGTAGAAGTGTGAACTATGTCTTATGATTGTTGTTTTTCTTTTGCTATGTGTGATGGTATGAAGTAGAACCTGTTCAAGAGCAAGCTATCAGTTTCCAAGATCAGGACTACCCATTTCAAGAGCAGCAAGAAGGAGGCAAGTGTCCTTGACCACTTTGATCCTATGCTAGGATGTGTAGATAGAATTATTTGCATTGTCAAATGAAATATGAAACCCATGCTAGGAAGTTTCCCTAGAATTGCATTACCTTGTTTCCTTGAAGCTTGGGTTGGGATTTATTTTGTCATGTCATTTATTTACATGCATATGCTTAGCCATGCTTAGAATGGGATATTTGGGATATGAGATCATCAGTTTATTATACCATACTCTTGAATGAGCTATTGTGAATTATGTAGAGGTAGGGATCAAGGCAAGTTGGATGTTTCGGTTGTGTGCTGGGTGCACGAGACTTGGGTTTGTGTTTAGTACTTGCCTGGATCCTAAGGACCGGTTCATGGAGCATGTAACCCGGCTTTACAGTGCCAACCACATGCTGAGATGGGGCAGCTTAGCCAATTAATTAGGTGTATCCCCGGCGTAGTATGGGTGTGATGGATGGTGCGGGGAATAGGAGTCAGCTGGACTGCCATATGAACCGCAAGGCTCAAGAGGGGGCCACTGCAGCGGGGTTGGAGCCTCTTGTATGCTGTTAGGGGTGAAACCTCAGTGGGCCCACGCTCGTCGGGAATCCCTTTGTAAAGGCTTCGTAGTGATCTCTTGGCCGCACACCTGGGAAGTGTGAATGTGGATCGTAGCCACTGGCATAATGGAGGTTCTTTTAGTCCACCCGGCAACGGGGGATGAAATCACTACTTGTGGGTACAGTGGTACAAACTCTGCAGAGTCAAAACTGTCTTGACAGCCGTGCTCACGGTTAAGAGCGGCCTGGACTTATTCATGATTAGAGAATTGATGGTTTTGGAAGTTAAGCGGGGAGCTTAACATTGGAAATGATGATTATGGTTATTGGTTTATGATGATGGGATGGGAGATTTGAACCATTTCACCTGTGTAGTAATGTAGGTGCTTAATAAGCTAAGGTGATAGGTATTAATTGCGTAGTGCTTTAACCATGAGTTCAACCTCTCCTTGTTCTAGCCATGCATGATATAATTTTTCCCACACTTGCTGAGTACCATTGGTACTCAACCTTGCATATTTGTTGGTTTATAATGCTGCTCAGGTCAAGATAATGAGGTGGTGTATAATGACCAAGAATTTGGACCCGAAGAAGGTTTTTAGGCTCATGAAGACCCCCGGGCAACACCTGTGATGGAGCCCTAAAGAATAATATTCCGCTGCTAGTTTATTTACTTGTGATGAAGCATTAGTGTTCATTGAGACATTTGTGATGTAAGACTTATTTATATTCGACACCTGGCTTGTAATAAATGATGCTTCACTATTTGTCATCACATGTATGAGAAAATGATCCTGGCATACATGTGATATTCACTTGGTTGTTCTTCGGAAAAACCGGGTGTGACAGAGGTGGTATCAGAGCCAAGGTTGCCCGTAGGAACGTGGACCTAGGTAGGAATGGACGTATTTAAGGGCCCTATTTTCTTAAAAACTATTTTCCAAGGTGTGGGTGAAAAAGTGTTATCAAAAGAGTCATTTTCTTCATCTTACCCCAACTTTCATTCAAAAATAGGATTTTTGTTTGAAATTTTATCTAACCTAATTTTAAATTCTTTTGTTTTAGATGGTTCGCATGATTCGCACCGCTCGTAAATCCACGGGAGGGAGAGTTCCCGTAGTTGCCCTTGCTGAAAGAGAGGAGAGTCGTCCAGTGACGTACCTTTCCTACGGATTGGCAGTGGGAGATTTGTTGCGCCGTCTTCGACGTATGCTCGAAGCCGCCGGCAATACGGGCAAGCTCATCATCCACTTTAACTCCACCAGGACCATCCGTGAGAAGAGGGAAGAATGGAGTTCGGAGATGAGGATTATACACGAGAATCAGCTGCTTAAGATCCACCACTCTCCAGCTTGTCGAGCAACACAAGTTGACGCGGAGAGAGATGTCACTTGGGAGGCCATCACCTGCCAGAGCCACATCTATCGTCGCCACTTGGACAAAACTGAGTACATGTATGTCCTCCAACGTGAGAGTGGTACCACGGAGTACAAGTACCCACCGGTGCAGCAAGGGACTTCCCATGAGCACATGGACTTGTGCTTGGAGGATGCTGCTATGCTCAGCACTCGACTGCAGGAGTGTCAACAAGAGCTTCAGGATGTCCGAGATACTCTGAAGGAGACGGAGGCATTGCTGCGAGCTTGCTTAAAGGCGAGAGAAAGAGGAGATGGGAATGAACTGTGTGTCACCGTAAGTGATCCATGGACCCCTGACTCCCCGGATCGCCGAGCGATCAGGCGTCGTCGCACTTCTCCACCAGCAGCCTCCCCACCCAAAGCAGAGTCAGAAGGTAGCCGAAATGAGGAGGAAGATCCCGAGGAGCCAGCTCAAGAGGATGAGTAGTGTAGAGTCTTTCCCCTAGCTAGCAAGAGGTCGAGTAGTCGAGTCGTTACGTAGTTAATGGTGTGATAATGCTTGGTGTGTGACGTGAGTTGTGGAAGCCATGAGCAAGTGTCCACAGCCTCGTCTTCAGATTGTTTTGCTTTGGTGTGTGAACCCACAGGAAATAATAGTGCATTTATTGGGTGTGAGATATAAAACCCTCGTAAGATTTTAACAAAACTTCAACACTTCAAAGTACAAACAAGTGAAAGTAGTAAGATGATACTAAATGCTTTCAAATTAACATTTGTTGATTCTACTAGATGGCCGGAAGAGGAAAAGGACGTGCTGCCAACCCCGCCAACAACAATGATGAGGCATGCAACTCTCATCTTTCTGGAGGCCAGAACCGGGGTGGTCGCCGTGAAGAAGTTGATCCTCTCCACCAAATGCTGGAGAATCAAAATCAGCTCATCCAGAACTTGACTCAAGTAGTGGCCAACTTGCATCAAGTTCCACCTCCACAGGCTGCACCACGCCAACCAAGGTTGAGTGAGTTTCTAGGAACTCAACCTCCAAAGTTTGCAAGTGCTGCTGAACCTCTGGAGGCAGATGATTGGCTGAAGACCATTGAAAGTAAGATGAGGATCATACAATGCCAAGGGTATGAGAGGGTGCTGTTTGCCTCTCATCAATTGCATGGACCTGCTGCTGATTGGTGGACCGCCTACGTGGCCGCCCATCATGACCCTGAGAACATCACTTGGGAAGAGTTCAAGCGTAGCTTCCGCAACCATTACATCCCAAGAGGTGAACTCAAAAACAAGAGGAAAGAGTTTTTGGGACTGCAGCAGGGAAACATGACGGTGAGGGAATACCTCACTAAATTCACTCAACTATCCCGTTATGCTCCACGAGACATAGAGACAGATGAGCAGAAACAAGATTGTTTCGTAGAAGGACTTACCGCAGAGATGCAGTGTGCAATGTCCTCCAATGAGTATGAAAGCTTTCAAAAGATGGTGGACAGAGCGTTTGTGGTGGAAAGGAAGCTAAAGGCCCTGGAAAATGAGAATAAGAGGAAGGCTGGGTGGTCACATCAAGCCTCAGGGAGCAACACCTGCCCACGTATGATGCAGCAACCTACGGGGCAGACGAGCCGTGCTGCGGTACCCTATTCAGCACCAAGAGGGTACAACCCAAACTCCAGGCCCCCCGCAGCACCAGCACAGCCGCAACGTCAGTTTATGGAGCAGCCTCGCCCTGCATATCCACCTCGACCAGCAGTGCAAGGACCCCCAAACCAACCCCAAGACAACAAGGGCCAAGCATCTAAGATTGGGGTGCAATGTTTCAGCTGTGGTGAAGTGGGGCACTACGCCCATAAGTGTCCAAAGAAGAAGCCCACGCAGCCACAGCACCAGAACGTAATGAGAGGACGGGTGAACCACGTCACTATGGAGGAAGCACAAGAGGCACCCGACGTGGTAGTTGGTAAGTTTCCTGCCAATTTACACCTTGCAACTCTGCTGTTTGATTCTGGTGCTACCCATTCGTTCATTGCTCAAGGGTTTGTTAAGAAGCATGACCTAGCAACCACACAAATGAACCATATGCTAGCGGTAAACTCTCCAGGTGGAGAAATAAGGACAAGACAAGTGTGTCCCAAAGTGAACCTAGACATTAATGGGGTAGTATTTACCGCTAACCTCATAGTGATCGATTCACAAGGGATAGATATTATTTTGGGTATGGATTGGTTGACCAAACATAAAGGAATCATCCATTGTTCGACCAGAACGGTGGAACTAACTCACCCTAGTGGCACAAGAGTAAAGTTCATAACGATACACGAGCCTAGGAGGGACATTAAATTAAATCAAGTGGAGGTGAAAGTTGAGGAAATCAGGACTATCAGGGAATATCCAGATGTTTTTCCGGAGGAGTTGCCAGGAATGCCTCCCGACCGTGACGTGGAATTCGCAATCGAGCTAGTACCGGGAACAGCCCCGATATACAAGAGACCTTATCGAATGGACTCCAAGCAGCTAGAAGAGCTCAAGGATCATTTGAGAGAATTGACGGAAAAGGGGTATGTTCGCCCTAGTTCCTCACCATGGGGAGCTCCGATAATATTTGTGCCTAAGAAAGATGGAACTCAAAGGTTATGCGTGGATTACCGTGCCTTGAATGAGGTGACCATCAAGAACAAGTACCCATTACCCCGCATTGAAGACTTGTTTGATCAGTTGAGGGGAGCTTGCGTGTTCTCGAAAATTGATCTCAGGTCGGGATACCACCAACTCAAGATAAGGCAATCTGATATTCCCAAGACAGCTTTCGTATCTCGGTACGGACTGTATGAATACACTGTCATGCCTTTCGGGCTAACCAATGCCCCGGCATATTTCATGTACCTCATGAACAAGGTATTCATGGAATATCTGGACAAATTTGTGGTGGTTTTCATAGATGATATTCTCGTCTTCTCCAAAGATGAAGAAGAACATGAGAAACATCTAAGGTTGGTGTTACAGAGGCTGAGAGAACACCAACTATATGCCAAGTTGAGCAAGTGTGAGTTTTGGCTAAAGAGAGTTCCCTTTTTAGGACATATAATCTCGGAGGGAGGAATCTCCGTAGATCCCGCCAAAATCGAAGATATCCAGAAATGGAAAACCCCTGAAAATGTCGGGGAAGTTCGAAGCTTTTTGGGATTGGCTGGATACTATCGACGGTTTATTGAGGGATTCTCCAAGATCTCGAGACCTCTCACCAAACTGTTGGAAAAGGGAATCACATTCACCTGGACGCCACAGTGCGATACGAGCTTTCAGGAGCTAAAGAAGAGATTGACAACAGCCCCCGTGTTGGTTATGCCAGATATGCAGAAGAATTTCACGGTGTATTGCGATGCCTCTGGAAACGGGTTGGGATGTGTTCTCATGCAAGAGGGACATGTCGTGGCATATGCATCCCGGCAGCTTCGGAAGCACGAGAAGAACTATCCTACACATGACTTAGAACTAGCTGCAGTGGTACACGCGTTGAAAATTTGGCGGCACTATTTGATGGGGAAGAGGACAGAGATATATACGGATCATAAGAGTTTGAAGTACATATTCACACAGCCAGATCTCAACCTTAGACAAAGGAGATGGTTAGAGCTAATCAATGACTTTGATGTAGGCATCAACTATCATCCCGGGAAAGCAAACGTCGTGGCCGATGCCTTGAGTCGGAAAGTGCAGGTCAATAAGTTGAGCTTGAAGGATATGCCTGCAGAATTGAAGGACGAGGTTATAAGGCTCAATCTATGTCTAGTAAATAGTGGTGAAGCCATCGCCATGGAAGTGGACTCCACACTTGAGCGAGACATACGCGAGGGACAAAAGAATGATGAGAAGATACAAGAAATCAGACAGCTCATCAAGGAAAATAAAGCTCCTGGTTTTAGAGAGGATGAACAAGGAACGGTGTGGCACGGGAAAAGGATCTGTGTGCCAGAAGTAAAGGAGATTCGTAAATTAATTTTGAAGGAGGCTCACGATTCCGACTATTCCATTCATCCTGGGAGTACGAAGATGTACCAGGACCTCAAAGGCAGGTATTGGTGGTATGGCATGAAGCGAGATGTCGCGGAACATGTTGCCCTATGTGACACATGTCAGTTGGTGAAAGTTGAACATCAACGACCCGCGGGATTATTGCAACCACTCAAAGTGCCTGAATGGAAGTGGGAAGAAATCAGCATGGATTTTGTCGTGGGATTGCCTAGGACCCAATCCGGGTATGATTCAATATGGGTTATTATTGATAGGCTAACCAAGGTAGCTCATTTCATTCCGGTGAAGGAAAGCTACAGCGGAACCAAATTGGCAGAATTGTACATGTCAAGGATTGTGTGTTACCATGGAGTGCCAAAGAAGATAGTGTCGGACCGAGGGACACAGTTCACCTCGAGGTTTTGGCAAAAGTTGCATGAAACCATGGGAACCCATCTGAATTTCAGTTCTGCCTATCATCCCCAAACTGACGGACAGACGGAGAGAACCAATCAGATCCTTGAAGATATGTTAAGGGCATGTGCACTCAAAAACAATAGGAGTTGGGACAAGAACCCACCGTATGCGGAGTTTTCCTATAACAACAGTTATCAAGCTAGTATGAAGATGTCACCGTTTGAAGCTTTGTATGGAAGGAAATGCAGAACTCCCCTATTTTGGAACCAAACAGGAGAAAGTAAAGTGTTTGGTCCAGAAGTGCTACAAGAAGCCGAGGCAAAGGTGAGGGAGATTCGCAACAACTTGAGGATAGCACAGACACGCCAGAAGAGTTATGCTGATGTACGAAGAAGAGAGCTCGTTTTCAACGTGGGAGACTATGTTTATCTCAAGGTGTCCTCTATCAGAGGACTTCGTCGGTTCAAGGTGAAAGGGAAGTTGTCACCTCGATACATCGGACCCTTTCAAGTTTTGGAAAGAAAAGGCGAAGTGGCGTACCAACTAGAGTTGCCGGTTCATCTGTCGGACGTGCACGATGTGTTCCATGTGTCGCAACTCAAGAAATGTCTGAGGACGCCTGAGGAGGTGTTACCCATGAATGAAGTGGATGTAGCTGAGGATTTGTCTTATGCCAAGCAACCATACAAGATTTTGGAGACAATGGAACGCCTCACCAGAAATAAGAGAATCAGGATGTGCAAGGTGCAGTGGAAGCATCACTCAGAAGAGGAAGCCACCTGGGAACGGGAAGATGAGCTTAAGGCACAATTTCCGGAATTGTTTTCTTAGAAACACCAATCTCGAGGACGAGATTTCTTTTAAGGGGGGTAGAGCTGTAACACCCCAAATTTTTAGTCAAAACTCAAATTTTGATTTAGAACCATAAACCATGTTCGGAGGGGAATTTAGAAATTTTTGGACGTGTTGCATGTTTTGCAAAAATTCAAATTCAAACTGGAATTCAAATTAGACTCAAAACAGAAAAGAAATGGAAAAAGAAAAAGGAAAACCTGAAAAAAACTGGCCAGTGGGCCGAAACCCCAGCCGGCCCAGCAAACCCCCGCGCAGCCCGCCCCCGCGCGCGCCGCGCTGCCCCTCGCTGACGGGTGGGACCCGCCTGTCATCCCTAACCCCGCGACCCCGGACTTCTCCCCCGCGCGCGCGATCGCAACCGATCGGGAAACCGCGTCCCGCAGCCGAATTCTGGACCCTGAGGACTCTAACTCGATCACAACAGAACCACCGCCCTCCCCCGGCTATAAAAACAACCGATCCGATCAGTTTTTCTCACGCGATCGCCGATTTTCACTCCGGTGAGCACCGAGACTTCGCCGGTGAATTCTGGCCGATCTAAGCTCGGAAACTCTGATCTAACTCGTTGGTCTTGATCCACCGCCTCCGGGGAACTTTGCAGGTGCAGAAAACCCGAAGACTTACGGTGCAAATCCAGCTCCGACGAGCTTCGCCGTGGTTTTGCCTCGGACCTCGCCGCCGAGCACTTTTCAGGACCCCCGAGCTCGAGAAAACCCCCGAGGTGAGATCCCTGACCTCCCCTCTACCGATCTAGGCCATAAGATCACAGTTCTAGGCAGAATTCTCGAGGATCCGAAAGTTTCCGGCGAGATCGCCGCTTCCCGCCGCCGTGCGCCGCCGGCAGCGCCGCCCGCGCTCGATCAGAGCGACGTGGCCGCTTGTGCGCCGTTTATTTTAAATCGCACGGTAGACTTTAAAACCCCGCGTACCGGTTCGATGTTATAATCTCAGCCGTCGGTTTAAAATCAGACGGTCCACGTCAGCCCCGCGTTATAAAGACTGGAATTCTTACGTGCTACCCCCTGGGGTTCTCTGGAATTGAGAGCTAGCCCCGGAAACTTCAGATCTAGCCCCGGGAACTCCAGAAAATCATGTAAATTCATTTAAAAATCAGTTTTAGCCCCTAGACTTAATAGAAATTAAGAAAAACACCTCTGAAAAGTGTAGCTAGACCCCTGGAAATTATGAAAATAATATTATAGACCCTGTAATGGGGTGAATTCATTATTTTAGCCCTGTTTAGTATTTAATTTAGAAAATTGAATATGTAACTAGTGTTTAAATATTAAAAAGGGGGACAAACATAATTGTCAAAATTATTAAAAACTTTCTCAGTACTTAGAAAACTTTGGAGTGAGATAAAAATATATTTTTGGGCTGAAATAAATCTGTTTCATCTATTATTCACATTTAATAGTATAGGGACACATTTTTAAGTAAAGAATAGTTAAAGAAAAATAGGGAAAATAATTATGAAATAGTATACATCAGAAGCCAAGGTCAAAATATGATCTTAAATTATTTAGGACCAGAACCTAATCTGTTTAGGTAGTGTGTATTACTAATTTAATAATAAAATGCACAATTATGCATAAGAATATAAATCTGAAAATATAGAAACTAGTAAATGATAAATGGAGTTTCTAAAACACAAAGAATTCAGTTTAGGGTTGATAGAAATTATGAAGGCACATATGGAGAAGAAAAATACTTTTCATACATACTTGGTAGTTTAATATATAAGGAATTTATTTAAAACTGAAACACACATATATACATGTATATATATATATAGTATGTGAGTATAAATATGAACACCAAAGTAGGAATCATACACATGTAAATAAAAGTGTATGCAAGCCCCAAATCAACACACATAGAGTATCCACAACACATAAAATGGTAAAGAAACTTTCATAAATGTGAATGTGTGGTTTGTATGAAGTAGAAGTGTGAACTATGTCTTATGATTGTTGTTTTTCTTTTGCTATGTGTGATGGTATGAAGTAGAACCTGTTCAAGAGCAAGCTATCAGTTTCCAAGATCAGGACTACCCATTTCAAGAGCAGCAAGAAGGAGGCAAGTGTCCTTGACCACTTTGATCCTATGCTAGGATGTGTAGATAGAATTATTTGCATTGTCAAATGAAATATGAAACCCATGCTAGGAAGTTTCCCTAGAATTGCATTACCTTGTTTCCTTGAAGCTTGGGTTGGGATTTATTTTGTCATGTCATTTATTTACATGCATATGCTTAGCCATGCTTAGAATGGGATATTTGGGATATGAGATCATCAGTTTATTATACCATACTCTTGAATGAGCTATTGTGAATTATGTAGAGGTAGGGATCAAGGCAAGTTGGATGTTTTGGTTGTGTGCTGGGTGCACGAGACTTGGGTTTGTGTTTAGTACTTGCCTGGATCCTAAGGACCGGTTCATGGAGCATGTAACCCGGCTTTACAGTGCCAACCACATGCTGAGATGGGGCAGCTTAGCCAATTAATTAGGTGTATCCCCGGCGTAGTATGGGTGTGATGGATGGTGCGGGGAATAGGAGTCAGCTGGACTGCCATATGAACCGCAAGGCTCAAGAGGGGGCCACTGCAGCGGGGTTGGAGCCTCTTGTATGCTGTTAGGGGTGAAACCTCAGTGGGCCCACGCTCGTCGGGAATCCTTTTGTAAAGGCTTCGTAGTGATCTCTTGGCCGCACACCTGGGAAGTGTGAATGTGGATCGTAGCCACTGGCATAATGGAGGTTCTTTTAGTCCACCCGGCAACGGGGGATGAAATCACTACTTGTGGGTACAGTGGTACAAACTCTGCAGAGTCAAAACTGTCTTGACAGCCGTGCTCACGGTTAAGAGCGGCCTGGACTTATTCATGATTAGAGAATTTATGGTTTTGGAAGTTAAGCGGGGAGCTTAACATTGGAAATGATGATTATGGTTATTGGTTTATGATGATGGGATGGGAGATTTGAACCATTTCACCTGTGTAGTAATGTAGGTGCTTAATAAGCTAAGGTGATAGGTATTAATTGCGTAGTGCTTTAACCATGAGTTCAACCTCTCCTTGTTCTAGCCATGCATGATATAATTTTTCCCACACTTGCTGAGTACCATTGGTACTCAACCTTGCATATTTGTTGGTTTATAATGCTGCTCAGGTCAAGATAATGAGGTGGTGTATAATGACCAAGAATTTGGACCCGAAGAAGGTTTTTAGGCTCATGAAGACCCCCGGGCAACACCTGTGATGGAACCCTAAAGAATAATATTCCGCTGCTAGTTTATTTACTTGTGATGAAGCATTAGTGTTCATTGAGACATTTGTGATGTAAGACTTATTTATATTCGACACCTGGCTTGTAATAAATGATGCTTCACTATTTGTCATCACATGTATGAGAAAATGATCCTGGCATACATGTGATATTCACTTGGTTGTTCTTCGGAAAAACCGGGTGTGACACAGAACCCGAAAATGAGGGTGTCACAAATCTACCTCCCTTAAATTGAACGTCGCCCTCGAGATTTGTTAGTAGAGAATAGATGAGGAAACTCTGCCTTGATATCTTCTTCACGCTCTCATGTGGCTTCAGCTTCGTTGTGATGGCTCCATTGTACCTTGCACCATCGGATCATTTTGTTCCTCGTAGCCCTTTCCTTTACGTCCAAAATTCGTACGGGTGCTCTGCATAGGTCAGGTCCTCCTGAAGTTCGAGATCTTCCATTGCTACTTTCTCTTCTGGCACTCTCAAGCACTTCTTGAGCTGAGATACATGAAACATGTCATGTACGTCGCAGAGGTGCGTTGGGAGCTCTAGTTGATAGGCTACTTCTCCTCGCTTGTCCAAATTCTTAAATGGTCCAATATAGCGAGGTTCTAGCTTGCCTTTGATGTTGAAACGTCGTTGGTCACGGATAGGCGATACCTTGAGGTATACGTAGTCTCCGACTTCGAAAGTCAACTTTCTTCATCTATTGTCCGCATAGCCTTTCTGTCGTGACTGAGCAGCCTTTAAGTTCTCCCGTATTGTTTGGACTTGCTTTTCAGCTTCTTGTAGCACTTCGGGTCCAAACACTTGGTTTTCTTCGGCCTTATTCCAAAACAACGGCGTTCTACACCGTCTGCCATATAATGCTTCGAAAGGTGACATCTTCAAGCTGGCTTGATAGCTGTTGTTATAGGAGAATTCCACGTATGGCAAGCTCCTATCCCAACTACGTCCATATTTCAAAGCACAAGCTCTCAACATGTCCTCCAAAATTTAGTTTGTCCTTTCCGTTTGACCATCGATCTGCGGGTGGTAAGCGGAGCTAAAATCCAGTTGTGTACCCATAGCTCTCTGCAGCTTCCTCCAAAATCTAGAGGTAAATTGAGAACCCCGATCTGAGACTATCCTCCTCGGGACTCCATGACGGCACACGATTTGCTCCATGTACAACTCGGCTAATCGTGCAACGTTGTACTTGATCCTTACAGAGAGAAAATGGGCTGTTTTCATCAATCGGTCCATGATAACCATGATGGAGTCATAACCCGACTGAGTACGTGGCAACCCGACGATGAAATCCATACTGATGTCTTCCCACTTCCACTCGGGTACCTTCAAGGGTTGCAACAATCCAGCGGGTCTCTGATGTTCGGCCTTCACCTGTTGGCATGTGTCGCATAGGGCAACATATTCGGCTATGTCCCTCTTCATACCATCCCACCAATAACAAGTCTTCAGATCCTTGTACATCTTGGTACTTCCGGGATGTATGGAATAAGGTGAATCATGTGCCTCTTTTACTATCATGTCGCATATGTGCTTCACGTTAGGCACACAAATCCTTTTTCCTAGCCAAAGCGTACCCTTCTCATCTTCCTTGAAATCCTTCTCTATTCCTTGTTGGATCCTTTCCTTGATCTCCTTGATCTCCTCATACATTGCTTGGCCATCTCTTATCTCTTGCTCCAATGAAGAGTGGAGTTCCATCACTTCCATCTTGTTCAAGAATCCGAGGTGTATCCGTTCAAACTCCTTGCGCAATTCGGGTGGTAGCTCCCGAACCGTGAGTTGGTGACATGCTCCCTTCCGACTTAATGCATTAGCTACTACATTGGCCCTTCCAGGGTGGTAGTTGATTCCAACATCGTAATCCTTGATGAGTTCCAACCATCGATGTTGCCTCAAATTCAAGTCCATTTGTGTGAATATGTACTTGAGGCTTTTATGATCCGTATAGATCTCATATCGATGACCAAGGATCTAATGTCTCCAAATCTTCAATGTATGCACTACTGCTGCTAGCTCCAAGTCATGTGTAGGATAATTAAGCTCGTGCTTCTTTAATTATCGTGAGGCATAGGCTACCACTTGTCCTTTTTGCATGAGCACACATCCGAGCCCTTTTCTTGATGCATCACAATATATGTCAAAGCTCTTGCTTACGTCCGGCAATACCAAAACCGGCGCTGTGGTTAGCCTTTTTTGAGGTCCTCAAAGCTCTCTTGGCACGCTGATGTCCACTAGAACGCTTTTCCCTTCGTTAGCAACTCCGTCATAGGTTTTGCTATATTAGAGAAGTCCTTGATGAAGCGTCGGTGGTATCCAGCCATCCCCAGAAAACTCCGAATATCTCTCACATTTTGCGGTTGGTTCCACTTGAGAACATCTCCCACTTTTCCGGGATCAACCGATACTCCTTCCTCGAAGATAATGTGGCCTAGGAACGATATCTCCTTTAGCCAAAATTGACACTTGTTAAGCTTGGCATACAATTGATGCTCGCGCATTTTCTGCAAGGTCAATCTCAAATGTTCTTCATGCTCCTCCTCACTTTTTGAATACACCATAATGTCGTCGATGAAAACCACGACGAACTTATCCATGTACTCCATGAAAACCTTGTTCATAATGTACATGTAGTATGCCGGTGCATTTGTTAACCCAAAAGACATGACGGTATATTCATACAAACCATACCGTGTTCGAAAGGCAGTCTTGGGTATATCGGAGGGCTTAATCTTCAGCTAGAAGTATCCCGACCGAAGATCAATCTTGGAGAACATTCGGGCTCCTTTCATTTGGTCAAATAGGTCTTCTATACGGGGCAGAGGGTATTTGTTCTTGATTGTCACCTCGTTGAGAGACCTATAGTCTACGCACATCCTTTGGGTCCCATCCTTCTTGTCTATGAAGAGCACGGGGGCTCCCCATGGTGACGAGCTTGGACGTATAAAACCCTTCTCCAACTGCTCCTGAATTTGCTTCTTGAGTTCCACTAGTTCATTGGTGGGCACCCTATAGGGTCTCTTTGCTATGGGTGCAGTTCCGGGTACCAAATAAATGGCAAACTCAATGTCCCGGTCAGGTGGCATACCTGGAAGCTCTTCCGGAAACACGTCCGAGAATTCTTGAACCACTGGAATGCTGTCCAATGTTGCTCCTTCGATGTGGTTCAAACTTGCCTTCTTGGTTGTTTGTCGGGCTGACTCAAACTCGATACGAGTACCGTGCTCGTTTGTCAACTGCATGCTCCTTTCAGCACATTGGATTACTCTGTTGTGCTTGCTTAACCAATCCATCCCGAGTATTATGTCAAGCCCTTGGGAATCCAAGACAATGAGGTTGGCAAGGAAGTCTACCCCGTTTATTTTAAGGCTTACTTTCGGACATACTATATTAGTCCTCATCTCTCCACCGGGAGAATTAACCAACATAGTACAATTTAAGTGTGATATGGGTAGATTATGCTTGGCAACATACTTTGATGATATGAAGGAATGTGATGCTCCAGAATCAAATAAAATGGTGGCTGGGTTGGAGTTGGCAAGGAACATACCAAGTACGACATCCTCAGCCTGTTGTGCTTCCTCAGCAGAGACATGGTTCACGTTGCCGCGAGCATAGTTCTACTGTCCACGGTTTCCTTGATTGTCCCCTCCGTTCGGCTGTGGGTTCTGCTTGGGCACGTTGCCTTGCTGTCCAAGACCTCTCCTCGGACACTGGATCGCGAAGTGTCCTGTTTCCCCGCTTGCAAAGCATGCCCTGTTGCACATGGCAGCAGGTAGTCGTTGGGGTGGGGGTTTTGAACAGGAGCGCCCATGTTGGGTCGGGGCACAGGAGGCAAAGGCACACGAGGTGCTTGTGCAATGGGTCGTTGCTGTTTTTTCTGATTAGGGCGGTATGCAGGAGCGGTCGATCCATACTGCGGTGCAGATGGGGGCATGTACCGAGGTCGTACGTTGCTCCCTTGTGGCTGGTATGGCATCTTCCTCTTGCCCTCTCACTCGATCTCTCGAATACTGCTTTCAACCACTATAGCTTTGTCAACCAGCTTCTGGAAGCTCGCATAGTCATTGTTGAGGAGCTGAACCTGGATCTCATTGTTCAACCCTCTCATGAACAGGTACTGCTTCTGTTGGTCCGAGTTGACATCTTCGGGGGCGTACCGGGACAATAGCGTGAACTTGTTGAGATACTCATTTACACTTTTCTGTCCTTGGCGGAGACCTTCGAATTCCTGTCTCTTGAGCATCATTACACCACCAGGGATGTAATGAGAGCGGAAACTCTCCTTGAACTCAGTCCAAGTGATCGTCTCCGGGTCGACATGAGCATTGCACAGGGATCCCACCAGTCAGCGGCAGCTCCCATGAGTTGGTGCGACGCAAAGAGAACTTTCTCTCGGTCATTGCACTGAACTATGGCAAGCTTCTTCTCCATGGGTTTCAACCAGTCGTCGGCCAAGTCCTCATATACTCTACCAGTCTGTTATGAGCCGGCGGTGGTGGCGGTGATGGTGGCGGTGGTGCCGGAGCGGGGTTGTTGTTGTTGGCCTGCAACTGATCCAAAGTTTGGATCATGGTTTGCATAAGTTGATTCTTCATGGCCATGAACCGTTCCAGGTTGTTCTCACCAGCTCTGGGGTTAACAGGAACTTCATCGTGGCCACCCTCTTGGTTGTCATGGACGTTCCTTCCTTGGCGGCCGGCGTTTCCTCTCACCATCTATGAGAGAGAACGAAATAGAATATAGGTTAGAAGGTTAGATGGATCCCCCTCACTATATGCATCAAGGTGGATTAGACTATATATATTAGCCCATATGAGGATGTGAACAAGTGCCGAGGCATCTCACACCTCTTTATACTTATGTGTGGGTATGGACAACGCTTGAGACGTCCCACAACTCACACTAAGCACACAATCACAAACAATCATCACAGGAGCTCACACAACTCCTATTTAAGGCTTATTCAATGGGGGTCCTATATGGCTTAGGGTGATGCCAATCTGTGATCCAACTATGGCTTCTCCTAGGATTGTATCCTATGTCAAGGTAGTTCCAATGCCAATCTATGCATCCTAGGCTTGCATCCTATGGTCAACGTGGCTCAGCTACCAATCTGTGATCATTCTAGGCTTGTGATCTATGATCAATCCGTGGCAGGTTGATACCAATCTGTGTCTGATACCAACTTGTGACTTCTATCTAAGCGTGTAACCTACCATCAACCCGTGGCTCTGATACCAATCTGTGACGCTCTCAATTTCGTGGAAAAACCACGGAATCGAGAACTGATGCATATGTGTGCCCAGGATGTTCATCACACAAATACACATCATCCACAAACTGAATCTTAGAATATATATAACCACGAATAACAGAGTTTATTACAAGGTTTCATGAGTCTTGGACTCAGCTTGGCAGCGGAAGTCTAATCTTGCAGCGGAAGTCTTATTTCTATGCAGCGGAAGTCTTCTAGCTAGTGTGGAAGCAATCTAAGCAGCAGCGGCGGTTCCATCTCTACTCCATCCCCACATGCAAGGTTGAGGACAGATTACACCCTAATGCTCCACCTGGTCTTCATAGTAATCTTCTCCTGTTGCTGATGATGAAATAATAATGCAAGTTTGAGTACAATGATGTACTCAGCAAGTGCGGGAAAATATGATATGCAGCTCACAACAAGGTAGGTATAAAAAGGCTCAATTGCAGAAAGCAAAGTTATTTATCAAAACCATGATAAAACAGCACCTTAACTTTAAGTGAACGTAATCTCAACATGTATTAAAATACCAACATACCTCCATTATGTTCATCACTTTCCATGTCTCAACCGGACATTAATCAACTTCATTCTTGCTCACGAATACCTTCTCATATTCTCTACCATCTCATGAATACCATCTCGTATTTGCTACCATTTCATCTCATAAACAAATCCGTCTCACATCGACACCAATCTCGTTGCCATGACTCAACAGTCATGCAACCAAATCTTATAACTCGGACTCAGCAGTCCAAAAAACCAAACCATAACCAAAACCATAACCCATAACCTTAACAAATAACCATCCCAACTAATCATGGAAGTTGGCCAGGTGCTCGTGACCGTAAGCTCGGTTATCATGATAGTTTTAGACTCTGCAGAGTTTGCATCACTTGACCCACAAGTTTGTGATTTCGTCACCCGTCGGCGACTGCAGAACCTCCATTATACCAGTACACAACTGTTGGTGTATGGTCAAGAGATCACAAAATAGTCTTTACAAAGGGGCTACTAGATGTATGGACTCACTAAGTATTCGCAGGCAGGCTAGAATCTCCAATTCTCCACCCACGGGCCCCCTCTTGTGCCATGCAGTTCATAGGGAAGTCCTCACTCGACTCCCATTCCCCACGCCTTCCATGGTCCATAACAATCTAGTAACTTACCTAATTAGTCAGCTAAGCCGCACCCATACTTGGCCTTGTGGTGGGACTGTCATCCTGGCATGTGCTCGCATGAACCGGTCCTTAGATCTACGGCAAGTAACCACCATCTCAGGCTACCTCATTCACAAACCCAGGCTTGCCTAGATCTCCCTCCGATCCATGTTCATTAACAACATCAGTTTCTCATTATCATTACGAGTGCAGTTAGCTAGACACATCTATTTCGCTTCCCAATCCCATGGACTCAGCGAAGCATAAAAGCAAAAACCATACCCGACTAATAAACTTCCCTGGCAACAAGGGTGGCTTATCCAAAACTAGTAAACTCCTATAAAAGGGTTTCCCATCATGTTTGACTCAGCACACACACCTTTTCGTGAAAACAAAATAGTTTCCCAAAGCATAGGATCAATATGGTCAAGGGGCACTTGTCTTGTTCTGGCGGTTCCGGTTGCTCAAAATCTTGTTGTTGTTGTAGTCCGTCGTAGGTAGCTCCCTGAGCTTGTCCTTCTATTCGCGATCACGCATTACAAGATTCACAGCAATCAATACCATGCACAAACTCTACTTTAAGATGCAATGATGCATATGCATGTAAATCCTATGGTGCAGTTTTGGTTTGTGCGTGTTCTTGCATGTTTGTATGGGGTTTTTATGAAAAACAGAGGTGTATAGATCAAACGTGGACGTGGTGATGATCTGGGCTTAAGATGTAGATCAAACCGATCAACACGTGATCTGTCCACGAAAAAGCTTCTGTTTCGAAGGAATTGAAGAAACAGATGCGAATAAAAACCGTGATGATGTCGTAAGGTGATAATGGAGACCTACCTTACGTTCTTCTTGGTCTCGGGGTTCTTCTCCTTCCAAGATAGATCGTTGGGGCTCTCTTTCGGTGATCTCCTGCGACTGAACACCAGCGAAGGGTTTACTCGGTGAGTTTGGGGCTAGGGCTTCTAAGTTGTCGGCTCAGAGAAGATGTTACGACCAAGGGGCTTGTTTCGGGTTCTATTTATAAGAAGGAAACGAAGGGTTCTTATCTGATTGGACTTCGAATAAGAGTCCCATTCAAACTGTTTTTGAATCTTAACAACTTATCTCTTGCCGATTTGGATTGGTAACATTGTGGAAGTCGTGTCAGTTTCCTTAGTACGGGGAATTCCCACGCATACAGAAGAAAAACCGCCTTAGAATCGCGTCCTTACGCGGTGATGAGCTCTGGAAGCTCCACGTGTCCATTGGGGGCCTGGTCTCCCTTTTCTGCAAAGATGAGCTCCGATTGTGCCGCGTGTCAAGTGAGCGAGACCTCCATCTTTCTCAGAGGCGGGCTCCACGTGTGCCATGTATCCTGGCGGGCAGGAACCTCCCTCTCTTCAGAGGCGAGCTCCACGTGCGCCACGTGTCTGGTGGGTCGGGACCTCCCCTCTCAACAGAGGCGAGCTCCGTGAAGGCCACGTGTTAGTTCCGGACCTCCCCCTCTCTTCGGAGGTGGCTCCGGGGTGCCATGTGTCAATTCCGGACCTCCCCTCTCTACTGAGGTGAGCTCCGAGAATGCCACGCGTCAAGTAGCGCCGAACTTCCTTTTTCCTCAGAGACGAGCTCCGAGGTCGACACGTGTCCATCAGCGTCAGAACTCCCGGATGCGAGCCCCGGAGGTGACACGTGTCCGGTAGCGTCAGACCTCCCGGAGGTGAGCTCCGAGAGCGACACGTGTCTAGCGGGGCCAGACCTCTCGGAGGTGAGATCCGAACGTGCCACGTGGTCAGCGGCCGCGGGAATTGTTTTCGGCGCTCTCTGTAAATTGGAATTTGGCTCTTTTTGGCTATCTCTTTAGTATTTTCTCTATTTCTTCTTATTTTAAAATATTTTCTACATATAAAATATGAATATATG
Source organism: Neostapfia colusana (assembly GCA_030760725.1). Taxonomy (NCBI): domain Eukaryota; kingdom Viridiplantae; phylum Streptophyta; class Magnoliopsida; order Poales; family Poaceae; genus Neostapfia; species Neostapfia colusana. The sequence goes on from JASWHV010000014.1 coordinate 22,994,870, forward strand.
CAGAACCCAAAAATGAGGGTGTCACATAATAAAACAACATCATAGGATTTGCACCATTGCATCTTGAGTAAAATTTGTGCATGATGTTTGATTGCTATAATTTTGTATGTGCGTGGTCCTGAGTAGAAGGATGTAACACCCCAAAATCTGTTAAAGAGGGGAATTTAAAAATTTTTGGACGTATTGCATGTAGTGCAGAAATTCAAATTCAAATTGGAATTCAAATTAAATTCAAAACAGAAAAGAAAATGAAAAAGAAAACCCAACCGGCGAGTGGGCCGAAAACTCGCCAGCCGGACCACACACCTCCGGCGCCAGCCCAAGACCGCGCGCCCCCTCGTCCTCTCACTGACACGCGGAGCCCGCGTGTCATCTCCTACCTTCCGCGCGCGCCAACAGACCGGACTTTTCCCCGCGCCCGATCGCAACCGAACTCCGGAAACCCACGCCCCCAGCCCGAATTCTTGTCCCGGACGTCTCCAACTCGATCCCAACCGACCGCCGCCCTCTGTCGCCTATATAAACGTCAACATTGCCCTGTTCCCGCCCTGCCCGATCGGCTGTTCTTCTCTCCGGTGAGAACCGAAGTTTCTACAGCTGATATCTTTCAATCCTTGCTCAAATTCCCTGATCTAACGTGCTGATCACGTTCCACCACCGGCGGGGAGCCCTGCAGGTGAAGGAAATGACGTGTCTTGCGCCCCAACGGCCCCCCCGACGTGCACTGAAGATCGTCGCCGTTGAAGCTCGCCGCCGACCGACTTCCGGGACCTCCGAGTGCTGGAAAACCCCTCGGTGAGCATCCCCTAACCCTCCGCAGCCGATCCATGCAAAAAGATGCGAGTTCTAACGAGTAGCGGCAAAAGCCGAGGCTGCGCCGGCGAGATCGCCAACCCCGCCGCCGCGCGCCGCCGGGCGCGCTGGCTGGCTCTGGCCAGGGCGACGTGGCCCCTTGAGGGCCATCTATTTTAAATCGCACGGTAGAATTAAAACCCGCGCGTACCGGTTTGGCGATCTAATGTGAGCCGTCTATTTTAAATCGGACGGTCCACATCAGCCCCGCGTTATAAAGGCCGGGATTCTTATGCGCTACCCCCTGGGGATCTCGGAAAACACGAGCTAGCCCTAGAAACTTCTGATCTAGCCCCTAGAACTTCAGAAATTCGTGTAAATTCATTTAAAAACCAGTTTTAGCCCCTGGACTTAAAAAAAAATAGGAAAACCCCTCTGTTATCTGTAGTTAGACCCTTGGAAATTTATGAAATAATAAATTAGACCCTGCAGTAGTGTGGATTTATCTTTTTGACCCTATATGATATTAAATTCAGAAATTTGAATATGTGACTAGGATTTAAATTTAAAAGGTAAGGCAAACACATGTACAAATTCAAAATTTAAACTCTCCTAGCATTTGGAAAACTTTAGAATGAGTTAAAAATAGATTTTTAGGCTGAAATGAATCTGTCTAATTGATTGTTCACATTTATTAGTTATAGGGACACATTTTTAGGTTAGGAAATAATTCTGAAAATTTGTAAAATAAATTTAAATTAGTTGGATGATTTGGTTGGTGCTGGGTGCACGAGACTCGGGTTTGTGTTTAGTACTTGTCTGGATCCTAAGGACCGGTTCATGGAGCATGTAACCTGGCTTTACCGTGCCAACCACATGCTGAGATGGGGCAGCTTGGCCAATTAATTAGGTGTATCCCCGGATTAGTATGGGTGTGTTGGATGGTGCGGGGAATAGGTGTCAGCTGGACTACCATATGAACTGCAAGGCTCAAGAGGGGGTCAATGCAGCGGAGTGGGAGCCTCTTGTATGCTGTTAGGGGTGAAACCTCAGTGGGCCCACGCTCGTCAGGAATCCCTTTGTAAAGGCTTCGTAGTGATCTCCTGGCTACACACCTGGGAAGTGTGAATGTGGTTCGCGGCCACTGGTATAATGGAGGTTCTTTTAGTCCACCCGGCCACGGGGGATGAAATCACTACATGTGGGTACAGTGGTGCAAACTCTACAGAGTCAAAACTGTCATGACAACCGTGCTCACGGTCAAGAGCGGCTTGGACTTATTCATGATTAGAGGATGATGGCTTTGGAAGTTGAGGATGTTAAGCGGGGAGCTTAACATTGGAATTTTTGTTATGGTTATTTGATTTTGATGATGGGTTGGGAGATTGGGACCATTTCACATGTGTAGTGATGTAGGTGCTTAATAAGCTAAGATGATAGGTATTAATTGCGTAGTGCTTTAACCATGTGTTCAACCTCTCCTTACTCTAGCCATGCATGACATAACTTTCCCACACTTGCTGAGTACCCATGGTACTCAAACTTGCTTTTCTGTTGGTTTATATTGCTGCTTAGGTCAAGAGAATGATGTGGTGTTTAATGACCAAGACTTTGGTCCCGAGGAAGGATTCTAGGTTCACGGAGTCCCCCGGGCAACGCCTGTGACGGAGCCCACAAGATTTATATTCCGGTGCTGTTTTATTTATATGTCATGAACTTATTATCGTCCATCGAGACGTATGCTATGTAAGACTTATTTATATTCAGCACCTGGCTTGTAATAAATGATGCTTCACTATTTGTCATCACATGTATGAGAAAATGATCCTGGCATACATGTGACATTCACTCGGTTGTTCTTCAGAGAAACCGGATGTGACAGAAGTGGTATCAGAGCCAAGGTTGCCCGTAGGAACATGGACATAGGTAGAAATAGACGTATTTAAGAACCCTATTTTCTTAAAAACTATTTTACAAAGGTGTGGGTTGAAAAGTGTTATTTAATGGGGTCACTTTATTCATCTTACCCCAACTTTTATTCAAAATGCAATTTTTGTTTAACTCTTATCTAACTTAATTTTAAATGTTTTATGTTTTAGATGGTTCTCATGATCCGCACCGCCCGCAAGTCCACCGGAGGGAGAGTTCCTATAGTTGCCCTTGCCCTGAGAGAGGAGAATCGTCCGGTGACGTACCACTCCTATGGATTGGCAGTAGGAGGCTTGTTGCGCCGTCTACGGCGTATGCTCCACGCTGCCGGCAATACGGGCAAGCTAATCATACACTACAGCTCCACCCGGACCATCCGTGAGAAGCGGGAAGAATGGAGTTCAGAAATGAGGATTATCCATGAAAATCAGCTGCTCAAGTTCCACCGCTCTCCAGCTTGTCGAGCGACACAGGTCAATGCCGAGAAGGATGTAACCTGGGAGGCCATCACCTGCCAGAGTTACATCTACCGTCGCCACCTGGACAGGACTGAGTACATGTATGTCCTCCCGCGTGAGAGTGGTACAGCGGAGTACAAGTACCCGCCAGTGCAGCAGGGGACTTCACATGAGCACATGGACCTGTGCTTGGAGGATGCTGCTATGCTCAGCACTCGACTGCAGGAGTGTCAGCAGGAGCTTCAGGATGTTCGTGACACCTTGAAGGAGACTGAAGCATTGCTTCACGCCAGCTTGAGGGCGAGAGAAAGAGGAGATGGGAATGGACTGTGTGTCACCGTGAATGACACATGGACTCCTGACTCCCCAGACCGCCGGGCGAGCAGGCGTCGCCGCACATCTCGACCAACAACTTCCCCACCAATAGCGGTGTCAGAGGGCAGACACAATAATGAGGAAGACCCCGAGGAGCCAGCTCAGTGATACGAGTCGTGTAGAGTCCTTTCCCTTAGTTCAGCAGGTTACCGAGTAGTCGAGTCAATACCTTAGTTAATGGTGTGTTAATGTTTGGTGTGTGATGTGAGTTGTGGAAGCCATGGGCATTTGTCCACAACCTCGTCTTTAGTTTGTTTTGCTTTGATGTGTGAACCCCTATGAATTAAGAGTGATTTTATTTTCGCGTGAGACGTGAAACCCTCATAAAGTGTTAATATAATAAGGCCTCAAAAGTTTAAGTTTAAATAAGCAGATTTGGGAAGTTAATACATAATGCTTTAAATTAACATTTGGTTGATCATGATATATGGCCGGAAGAGGAAGGGGTCGTGGTGCCAACCCCGCCAACAACAACGATGAGGCCTGCAAACCCCATCTTTCTGGAGGACAAGACAGGGGTGGTCGCTGTGAAGGAGCTGATCCTATCCACCAGATTCTTGAAAATCAGAATCAGCTCATCCAGAGCCTAACTCCTGTGGTGGCCAACTTGCACCAAGCTCCACCCCCACAAGGTGCACCACGCCAACCAAGGTTGAGTGAGTTTCTAGGGACTCAACCTCCAAAGTTTGCAAGTGCTGCTGAACCTCTGGAGGCAGATGACTGGCTAAAGACCATTGAGAGCAAGATGCGGATTATACAATGCCAAGGGTATGAGAGGGTGCTGTTTGCCTCTCACCAATTGCATGGACCCGCTGCTGATTGGTGGACCGCTTATGTGGCAGCCCATCATGACCCCGAGAATATCACTTGGGAAGAGTTCAAGCGCAGTTTCCGCAACCATTACATACCAAGGGGTGAACTCAAAAACAAGAGAAAGGAGTTCTTGGGACTGCAGCAAGGAAACATGACTGTGAGGGAATATCTCACTAAGTTCACCCAACTATCCCGTTGTGCACCACGGGACATCGAAACTATGAGCAGAAACAGGACTGCTTTGTAGAAGGACTTACTGCGGAAATGCAGTGTGCAATGTCCTCCAACGAGTATGAAAGCTTCCAAAAGATGGTAGACAGAGCATTTGTTGTGGAGAGGAATATGAAGGCCTTGGAAAGTGAAAACAAGAGGAAGGCGGGATGGTCACACCAAGCCTCGGGTAGCAACACACGCCCACGTCTGATGCAGCAACCCACAGGGCAGACGAGCCGTGCTGGTACCCTACTCAGCACCGAGAGGGTACAACCCGAATTTCAGGCCTCCGTCAGCACCAGCACAGCCACAACGTCAGTTTGTACAGCAGCCTCGCCCCACATATCAACCTCGACCAGCAGTACAAGGACCACCGAACCAACCCCAGGACAAAAAAGGCCAGGTACCTAAGGTTGGGGTGCAATGCTTCAACTGTGGTGAAGTGGGGCACTACGCCCATAAGTGCCCAAAGAAGAAGCCCATGCAGCAACAACAGCAGAATGTGATGCGAGGACGGGTGAACCACGTGACCATGGAGGAAGCGCAAGAGGCACCTGACGTGGTAATTGGTAAGTTTCCTGCCAATTTACACATTGCAACCCTGTTGTTTGATTCTGGTGCTACCCACTCATTCATTGCTCAAGGGTTTGTTAAGAGGCATGATCTAGCAACAACACAAATGAACCATATGCTAGAAGTGAACTCTCCAGGGGGAGAAATAAGGACAAGACAAGTGTGTCCCAAGGTGAATGTAGACATTAATGGGGTAGTATTTACTGCAAACCTCATAGTGATAGATTCACAAGGGATAGATCTTATTTTGGGTATGGATTGGTTGACCAAACATAAAGGTATCATCCACTGTTCGACCAGAGCGGTGGAACTAACTCACACTAGTGGCACGAAAGTGAAGTTCATAGCCGTGCAAGAGCCCAGTAGGGACATTAAACTCAATTAAGTTGAGGTGGAAGTGGGAGAGATAAGGATTATCAAGGAATATCCAGATGTTTTTCCGGAGGAGTTGCCAGGTATGCCCCCCCAATCGTGAAGTGGAATTCTCGATTGAGCTAGTGCCTGGGACAGCTCCAATATACAAGAGGCCTTATCGTATGGACTCCAAACAGCTGGAAGAGCTCAAGGAGCATATAGGGGAATTGACGGAGAAGGGGTATATTCATCCTAGTTCCTCACCATGGGGAGCTCCCGTGATATTTGTACCCAAGAAAGACGAGACCCAAAGGTTATGCGTAGACTACCGTGTGTTGCATGAAGTAACCATCAAGAACAAGTACCCATTACCCCGCATTGAAGACTTGTTTGATCAGTTCATAGGAGCTTGTGTGTTCTCGAAAATTGATCTCAGGTCGGGATACCACCAACTTAAGATAAGGCAAACTGATATTCCAAAGACAGCTTTCGTATCTCGGTACAGACTGTATGAATACAACGTCATGCCTTTCGGGCTAACTAATGCCCCGGCATACTTCATGTATCTCATGAACAAGGTATTCATGGAATATCTGGACAAATTTGTGGTGGTTTTCATTGATGAGATTCTCGTCTTCTTCAGAGATGAAGAAGAACATGAGGGACATTTAAGGTTGGTGTTGCAAAAGCTAAGAGAACACCAACTATATGCCAAGTGGAGCAAGTGTGAGTTTTGGCTGAAGAGAGTCCCCTTCTTTGTACATATAATCTCGGAGGGAGGAATCTCCATAGATCCCACCAAGATCGAGGATGTACAGAAGTGGAAAACCCCTGAAAATGTCAGGGAAGTTCGAAGCTTATTAGGATTGGCTGGGTATTATCGACGGTTTATCAAGGGTTTCTCCAAGATTTCGAGACCCATCACCAAATTGTTGGAGAAGGGAACCACATTCACACGGATATCACAGTGCGGGATGAGTTTTCAAGAGCTGAAGAATTGGTTGACAACAACCCCAGTGCTAGTTATGCCAGATATGCAGAAGAAATTTGCGGTGTACTGGGATGCCTCTGGAAACGGGTTGGGTTGTGTTCTCATGCAAGAGGGGCATGTCGTGTCTTATGCGTCCCGGCAGCTTCGAAAACATGAGAAGAACTACCCTACACATGACCTAGAGCTAGCCGAAGTGGTACACGCGTTGAAGATTTGGCGTCATTACTTGATGGGGAAGAGGACAGAGATATATACGGACCATAAGAGCTTAAAGTACATTTTCACATGGCCAGATCTCAACCTCAGACAAAGAAGATGGTTAGAACTGATCAACGACTTTGATGTGGGCATCAACTACCATCCTGGGAAAGCAAACGTCATGGCAGATGCTTTAAGCCGGAAGGTGCAGGTCAATAGGTTGAGCTTAAAGAACATGCCTACAGAATTGAAGGAAGAGGTTATAAAACTCAATCTATATCTGGTGAATAGTGGTGAGGCCATCGCCATGGAAGTGTTCTCCACATTAGAGAAAGACATACGCAACGGTCAGAAGAATGACGAGAACATACAAGAGATTAGATAACTCATCAAAGAAAATAAAGCCCCTGGGTTCAGAGAAGATGAACAAGGTATGGTGTGGCAGGGGAAAAGAATCTGTGTGCCTGATGTAAAGGAGATCCGTGAATTGATTTTGAAGGAGGCTCATGATTCCGACTACTCCATTCATCCTGGAAGTACGAAAATGTATCATGACCTCAAGAGCGGATATTGGTGGTATGGCATGAAGCGAGATGTCACGGAACATGTTGCCCTATGTGACACATGTCAGTTGGTGATGATGAAATAATAATGCAAGTTTGAGTACAATGATGTACTCAGCAAGTGCGGGAAAATATGATATGTAGCTCACAACAAGGTAGGTATAAAAAGGCTCAATTGCAGAAAGCAAAGTTATTTATCAAAACCATGATAAAACAGCACCTTAACTTTAAGTGAACATAATCTCAACATGTATTAAAATACCAACATACCTCCATTATGTTCATCACTTTCCATGTCTCAACCGGACATTAATCAACTTCATTCTTGCTCACGAATACCTTCTAATATTCTCTACCATCTCATGAATACCATCTCGTATTTGCTACCATTTCATCTCATAAACAAATCCGTCTCACATCGACACCAATCTCGTTGCCATGACTCAACAGTCATGCAACCAAATCTTATAACTCGGACTCAGCAGTCCAAAAAACCAAACCATAACCAAAACCATAACTAATAACCTTAACAAATAACCATCCCAACTAATCATGGAAGTTGGCCAGGTGCTCGTGACCGTAAGCTCGGTTATCATGATAGTTTTAGACTCTGCAGAGTTTGCATCACTTGACCCACAAGTTTGTGATTTCGTCACCCGTCGGCGACTGCAGAACCTCCATTATACCAGTACACAACTGTTGGTGTATGGTCAAGAGATCACAAAATAGTCTTTACAAAGGGGCTACTAGATGTATGGACTCACTAAGTTTTCGCCGGCAGGCTAGAATCTCCAATTCTCCACCCACGGGCCCCCTCTTGTGCCATGCAGTTCATAGGGAAGTCCTCACTCGACTCCCATTCCCCACGCCTTCCATGGTCCATAACAATCTAGTAACTTACCTAATTAGTCAGCTAAGCCGCACCCATACTTGGCCTTGTGGTGGGACTGTCATCCTGGCATGTGCTCGCATGAACCGGTCCTTAGATCTACGGCAAGTAACCACCATCTCAGGCTACCTCATTCACAAACCCAGGCTTGCCTAGATCTCCCTCCGATCCATGTTCATTAACAACATCAGTTTCTCATTATCATTACGAGTGCAGTTAGCTAGACACATCTATTTCGCTTCCCAATCCCATGGACTCAGCGAAGCATAAAAGCAAAAACCATACCCGACTAATAAACTTCCCTGGCAACAAGGGTGGCTTATCCAAAACTAGTAAACTCCTATAAAAGGGTTTCCCATCATGTTTGACTCAGCACACACACCTTTTCGTGAAAACAAAATAGTTTCCCAAAACATAGGATCAATATGGTCAAGGGGCACTTGTCTTGTTCTGGCGGTTCCGGTTGCTCAAAATCTTGTTGTTGTTGTAGTCCGTCGTAGGTAGCTCCCTGAGCTTGTCCTTCTATTCGCGATCACGCATTACAAGATTCACAGCAATCAATACCATGCACAAACTCTACTTTAAGATGCAATGATGCATATGCATGTAAATCCTATGGTGCAGTTTTGGTTTGTGCGTGTTCTTGCATGTTTGTATGGGGTTTTTATGAAAAACAGAGGTGTATAGATCAAACGTGGACGTGGTGATGATCTGGGCTTAAGATGTAGATCAAACCGATCAACACGTGATCTGTCCACGAAAAAGCTTCTGTTTCGAAGGAATTGAAGAAACAGATGCGAATAAAAACCGTGATGATGTCGTAAGGTGATAATGGAGACCTACCTTACGTTCTTCTTGGTCTCGGGGTTCTTCTCCTTCCAAGATAGATCGTTGGGGCTCTCTTTCGGTGATCTCCTGCGACTGAACACCAGCGAAGGGTTTACTCGGTGAGTTTGGGGCTAGGGCTTCTAAGTTGTCGGCTCAGAGAAGATGTTACGACCAAGGGGCTTGTTTCGGGTTCTATTTATAAGAAGGAAACGAAGGGTTCTTATCTGATTGGACTTCGAATAAGAGTCCCATTCAAACTGTTTTTGAATCTTAACAACTTATCTCTTGCCGATTTGGTTTGGTAACATTGTGGAAGTCGTGTCAGTTTCCTTAGTACCGGGAATTCCCACGCATACAGAAGAAAAACCGCCTTAGAATCGCGTCCTTACGCGGTGATGAGCTCTGGAAGCTCCACGTGTCCATCGGGGGCCTGGTCTCCCTTTTCTGCAAAGATGAGCTCCGATAGTGCCGCGTGTCAAGTGAGCGAGACCTCCATCTTTCTCAGAGGCGGGCTCCACGTGTGCCATGTATCCTGGCGGGCAGGAACCTCCCTCTCTTCAGAGGCGAGCTCCACGTGCGCCACGTGTCTGGTGGGTCGGGACCTCCCCTCTCAACAGAGGCGAGCTCCGTGAAGGCCACGTGTTAGTTCCGGACCTCCCCCTCTCTTCGGAGGTGGCTCCGGGGTGCCATGTGTCAATTCCGGACCTCCCCTCTCTACTGAGGTGAGCTCCGAGAATGCCACGCGTCAAGTAGCGCCGAACTTCCTTTTTCCTCAGAGACGAGCTCCGAGGTCGACACGTGTCCATCAGCGTCAGAACTCCCGGATGCGAGCCCCGGAGGTGACACGTGTCCGGTAGTGTCAGACCTCCCGGAGGTGAGCTCCGAGAGCGACACGTGTCTAGCGGGGCCAGACCTCTCGGAGGTGAGATCCGAACGTGCCACGTGGTCAGCGGCCGCGGGAATTGTTTTCGGCGCTCTCTGTAAATTGGAATTTGGCTCTTTTTGGCTATCTCTTTAGTATTTTCTCTATTTCTTCTTATTTTAAAATGTTTTCTACATATAAAATATGAATATATGCAGAACCCAAAAATGAGGGTGTCACATAATAAAACAACATCATAGGATTTGCACCATTGCATCTTGAGTAAAATTTGTGCATGATGTTTGATTGCTATAATTTTGTATGTGCGTGGTCCTGAGTAGAAGGATGTAACACCCCAAAATCTGTTAAAGAGGGGAATTTAAAAATTTTTGGACGTATTGCATGTAGTGCAGAAATTCAAATTCAAATTGGAATTCAAATTAAATTCAAAACAGAAAAGAAAATGAAAAAGAAAACCCAACCGGCGAGTGGGCCGAAAACTCGCCAGCCGGACCACACACCTCCCGCGCCAGCCCAAGACCGCACGCCCCCTCGTCCTCTCACTGACACGCGGAGCCCGCGTGTCATCTCCTACCTTCCGCGCGCGCCAACAAACCGGACTTTTCCCCGCGCCCGATCGCAACCGAACTCCGGAAACCCACGCCCCCAGCCCGAATTCTTGTCCCGGACGTCTCCAACTCGATCCCAACCGACCGCCGCCCTCTGTCGCCTATATAAACGTCAACATTGCCCTGTTCCCGCCCTGCCCGATCGGCTGTTCTTCTCTCCGGTGAGAACCGAAGTTTCTACAGCTGATATCTTTCAATCCTTGCTCAAATTCCCTGATCTAACGTGCTGATCACGTTCCACCACCGGCGGGGAGCCCTGCAGGTGAAGGAAATGACGTGTCTTGCGCCCCAACGGCCCCCCCGACGTGCACTGAAGATCGTCGCCGTTGAAGCTCGCCGCCGACCGACTTCCAGGACCTCCGAGTGCTGGAAAACCCCTCGGTGAGCATCCCCTAACCCTCCGCAGCCGATCCATGCAAAAAGATGCGAGTTCTAACGAGTAGCGGCAAAAGCCGAGGCTGCGCCGGCGAGATCGCCAACCCCGCCGCCGCGCGCCGCCGGGCGCGCTGGCTGGCTCTGGCCAGGGCGACGTGGCCCCTTGAGGGCCATCTATTTTAAATCGCACGGTAGAATTAAAACCCGCGCGTACCGGTTTGGCGATCTAATGTGAGCCGTCTATTTTAAATCGGACGGTCCACATCAGCCCCGCGTTATAAAGGCCGGGATTCTTATGCGCTACCCCCTGGGGATCTCGGAAAACACGAGCTAGCCCTAGAAACTTCTGATCTAGCCCCTAGAACTTCAGAAATTCGTGTAAATTCATTTAAAAACCAGTTTTAGCCCCTGGACTTAAAAAAAAATAGGAAAACCCCTCTGTTATCTGTAGTTAGACCCTTGGAAATTTATGAAATAATAAATTAGACCCTGCAGTAGTGTGGATTTATCTTTTTGACCCTATATGATATTAAATTCAGAAATTTGAATATGTGACTAGGATTTAAATTTAAAAGGTAAGGCAAACACATGTACAAATTCAAAATTTAAACTCTCCTAGCATTTGGAAAACTTTAGAATGAGTTAAAAATAGATTTTTAGGCTGAAATGAATCTGTCTAATTGATTGTTCACATTTATTAGTTATAGGGACACATTTTTAGGTTAGGAAATAATTCTGAAAATTTGTAAAATAAATTTAAATTAGTTGGATGATTTGGTTGGTGCTGGGTGCACGAGACTCGGGTTTGTGTTTAGTACTTGTGTGGATCCTAAGGACCGGTTCATGGAGCATGTAACCTGGCTTTACCGTGCCAACCACATGCTGAGATGGGGCAGCTTGGCCAATTAATTAGGTGTATCCCCGGATTAGTATGGGTGTGTTGGATGGTGCGGGGAATAGGTGTCAGCTGGACTACCATATGAACTGCAAGGCTCAAGAGGGGGTCACTGCAGCGGAGTTGGAGCCTCTTGTATGCTGTTAGGGGTGAAACCTCAGTGGGCCCACGCTCGTCAGGAATCCCTTTGTAAAGGCTTCGTAGTGATCTCCTGGCTACACACCTGGGAAGTGTGAATGTGGTTCGCGGCCACTGGTATAATGGAGGTTCTTTTAGTCCACCCGGCCACGGGGGATGAAATCACTACATGTGGGTACAGTGGTGCAAACTCTACAGAGTCAAAACTGTCATGACAACCGTGCTCACGGTCAAGAGCGGCTTGGACTTATTCATGATTAGAGGATGATGGCTTTGGAAGTTGAGGATGTTAAGCGGGGAGCTTAACATTGGAACGCTTAACATTGGAATTTTTGTTATGGTTATTTGATTTTGATGATGGGTTGGGAGATTGGGACCATTTCACATGTGTAGTGATGTAGGTGCTTAATAAGCTAAGATGATAGGTATTAATTGCGTAGTGCTTTAACCATGTGTTCAACCTCTCCTTACTCTAGCCATGCATGACATAACTTTCCCACACTTGCTGAGTACCCATGGTACTCAAACTTGCTTTTCTGTTGGTTTATATTGCTGCTTAGGTCAAGAGAATGATGTGGTGTTTAATGACCAAGACTTTGGTCCCGAGGAAGGATTCTAGGTTCACGGAGTCCCCCGGGCAACGCCTGTGACGGAGCCCACAAGATTTATATTCCGGTGCTGTTTTATTTATATGTCATGAACTTATTATCGTCCATCGAGACGTATGCTATGTAAGACTTATTTATATTCAGCACCTGGCTTGTAATAAATGATGCTTCACTATTTGTCATCACATGTATGAGAAAATGATCCTGGCATACATGTGACATTCACTCGGTTGTTCTTCGGAGAAACCGGATGTGACAGAAGTGGTATCAGAGCCAAGGTTGCCCGTAGGAATGTGGACATAGGTAGAAATGGACGTATTTAAGAACCCTATTTTCTTAAAAACTATTTTACAAAGGTGTGGGTTGAAAAGTGTTATTTAATGGGGTCACTTTATTCATCTTACCCCAACTTTTATTCAAAATGCAATTTTTGTTTAACTCTTATCTAACTTAATTTTAAATGTTTTATGTTTTAGATGGTTCGCATGATCCGCACCGCCCGCAAGTCCACCGGAGGGAGAGTTCCTATAGTTGCCCTTGCCCTGAGAGAGGAGAATCGTCCGGTGACGTACCACTCCTATGGATTGGCAGTAGGAGGCTTGTTGCGCCATCTACGGCGTATGCTCCACGCTGCCGGCAATACGGGCAAGCTAATCATACACTACAGCTCCACCCGGACCATCCGTGAGAAGCGGGAAGAATGGAGTTCAGAAATGAGGATTATCCATGAAAATCAGCTGCTCAAGATCCACCGCTCTCCAGCTTGTCGAGCGACACAGGTCAATGCCGAGAAGGATGTAACCTGGGAGGCCATCACCTGCCAGAGTTACATCTACCGTCGCCACCTGGACAGGACTGAGTACATGTATGTCCTCCCGCGTGAGAGTGGTACCGCGGAGTACAAGTACCCGCCAGTGCAGCAGGGGACTTCACATGAGCACATGGACCTGTGCTTGGAGGATGCTGCTATGCTCAGCACTCGACTGCAGGAGTGTCAGCAGGAGCTTCAGGATGTTCGTGACACCTTGAAGGAGACTGAAGCATTGCTTCACGCCAGCTTGAGGGCGAGAGAAAGAGGAGATGGGAATGGACTGTGTGTCACCGTGAATGACACATGGACTCCTGACTCCCCAGACCGCCGGGCGAGCAGGCGTCGCCGCACATCTCCACCAACAACTTCCCCACCCATAGCGGTGTCAGAGGGCAGCCGCAATAATGAGGAAGACCCCGAGGAGCCAGCTCAGTGATACGAGTCGTGTAGAGTCCTTTCCCTTAGTTCAGCAGGTTACCGAGTAGTCGAGTCAATACCTTAGTTAATGATGTGTTAATGTTTGGTGTGTGATGTGAGTTGTGGAAGCTATGGGCATTTGTCCACAACCTCGTCTTTAGTTTGTTTTGCTTTGATGTGTGAACCCCTATGAATTAAGAGTGATTTTATTTTCGCGTGAGACGTGAAACCCTCATAAAGTGTTAATATAATAAGGCCTCAAAAGTTTAAGTTTAAATAAGCAGATTTGGGAAGTTAATACATAATGCTTTAAATTAACATTTGGTTGATCATGATATATGGCCGGAAGAGGAAGGGGTCGTGGTGCCAACCCCGCCAACAACAACGATGAGGCCTGCAAACCCCATCTTTCTGGAGGACAAGACAGGGGTGGTCGCTGTGAAGGAGCTGATCCTATCCACCAGATTCTTGAAAATCAGAATCAGCTCATCCAGAGCCTAACTCAAGTGGTGGCCAACTTGCACCAAGCTCCACCCCCACAAGGTGCACCACGCCAACCAAGGTTGAGTGAGTTTCTAGGGACTCAACCTCCAAAGTTTGCAAGTGCTGCTGAACCTCTGGAGGCAGATGACCGGCTAAAGACCATTGAGAGCAAGATGCGGATCATACAATGCCAAGGGTATGAGAGGGTGCTGTTTGCCTCTCACCAATTGCATGGACCCGCTGCTGATTGGTGGACCGCTTATGTGGCAGCCCATCATGACCCCGAGAATATCACTTGGGAAGAGTTCAAGCGCAGTTTCCGCAACCATTACATACCAAGGGGTGAACTCAAAAACAAGAGAAAGGAGTTCTTGGGACTGCAGCAAGGAAACATGACTGTGAGGGAATATCTCACTAAGTTCACCCAACTATCCCGTTATGCACCACGGGACATCGAAACTATGAGCAGAAACAGGACTGCTTTGTAGAAGGACTTACTGCGGAAATGCAGTGTGCAATGTCCTCCAACGAGTATGAAAGCTTCCACAAGATGGTAGACAGAGCATTTGTTGTGGAGAGGAATATGAAGGCCTTGGAAAGTGAAAACAAGAGGAAGGCGGGATGGTCACACCAAGCCTCGGGTAGCAACACACGCCCACGTCTGATGCAGCAACCCACAGGGCAGACGAGCCGTGCTGGTACCCTACTCAGCACCGAGAGGGTACAACCCAAATTTCAGGCCTCCGTCAGCACCAGCACAGCCACAACGTCAGTTTGCACAGCAGCCTCGCCCCACATATCAACCTCGACCAGCAGTACAAGGACCACCGAACCAACCCCAAGACAACAAAGGCCAGGTACCTAAGGTTGGGGTGCAATGCTTCAACTGTGGTGAAGTGGGGCACTACGCCCATAAGTGCCCAAAGAAGAAGCCCATGCAGCCACAACAGCAGAATGTGATGCGAGGACGGGTGAACCACGTGACCATGGAGGAAGCGCAAGAGGCACCTGACGTGGTAATTGGTAAGTTTCCTGCCAATTTACACATTGCAACCCTGTTGTTTGATTCTGGTGCTACCCACTCATTCATTGCTCAAGGGTTTGTTAAGAGGCATGATCTAGCAACAACACAAATGAACCATATGCTAGAAGTGAACTCTCCAGGGGGAGAAATAAGGACAAGACAAGTGTGTCCCAAGGTGAATGTAGACATTAATGGGGTAGTATTTACTGCAAACCTCATAGTGATAGATTCACAAGGGATAGATCTTATTTTGGGTATGGATTGGTTGACCAAACATAAAGGTATCATCCACTGTTCGACCAGAACGGTGGAACTAACTCACACTAGTGGCACGAAAGTGAAGTTCATAGCCGTGCAAGAGCCCAGTAGGGACATTAAACTCAATTAAGTTGAGGTGGAAGTGGGAGAGATAAGGATTATCAAGGAATATCCAGATGTTTTTCCAGAGGAGTTGCCAGGTATGCCCCCCCCAATCGTGAAGTGGAATTCGCGATTGAGCTAGTGCCTGGGACAGCTCCAATATACAAGAGGCCTTATCGTATGGACTCCAAACAGCTGGAAGAGCTCAAGGAGCATATAGGGGAATTGACGGAGAAGGGGTATATTCATCCTAGTTCCTCACCATGGGGAGCTCCCGTGATATTTGTACCCAAGAAAGACGAGACCCAAAGGTTATGCGTAGACTACCGTGTGTTGCATGAAGTAACCATCAAGAACAAGTACCCATTACCCCGCATTGAAGACTTGTTTGATCAGTTGATAGGAGCTTGTGTGTTCTCGAAAATTGATCTCAGGTCGGGATACCACCAACTTAAGATAAGGCAAACTGATATTCCAAAGACAGCTTTCGTATCTCGGTACAGACTGTATGAATACAACGTCATGCCTTTCGGGCTAACTAATGCCCCGGCATACTTCATGTATCTCATGAACAAGGTATTCATGGAATATCTGGATAAATTCGTGGTGGTTTTCATTGATGAGATTCTCGTCTTCTTCAAAGATGAAGAAGAACATGAGGGACATTTAAGGTTGGTGTTGCAAAAGCTAAGAGAACACCAACTATATGCCAAGTGGAGCAAGTGTGAGTTTTGGCTGAAGAGAGTCCCCTTCTTTGTACATATAATCTCGGAGGGAGGAATCTCCATAGATCCCACCAAGATCGAGGATGTACAGAAGTGGAAAACCCCTGAAAATGTCAGGGAAGTTCGAAGCTTATTAGGATTGGCTGGGTATTATCGACGGTTTATCAAGGTTTCTCCAAGATTTCGAGACCCATCACCAAATTGTTGGAGAAGGGAACCACATTCACACGGATATCACAGTGCGAGACGAGTTTTCAAGAGCTGAAGAATTGGTTGACAACAACCCCAGTGCTAGTTATGCCAGATATGCAGAAGAACTTTGCGGTGTACTGCGATGCCTCTGGAAACGGGTTGGGTTGTGTTCTCATGCAAGAGGGGCATGTCGTGTCTTATGCGTCCCGGCAGCTTCGAAAACACGAGAAGAACTACCCTACACATGACCTAGAGCTAGCCGAAGTGGTACACGCGTTGAAGATTTGGCGTCATTACTTGATGGGGAAGAGGACAGAGATATATACGGACCATAAGAGCTTAAAGTACATTTTCACACGGCCAGATCTCAACCTCAGACAAAGAAGATGGTTAGAGCTGATCAACGACTTTGATGTGGGCATCAACTACCATCCTGGGAAAGCAAACGTCGTGGCAGATGCATTAAGCCGGAAGGTGCAGGTCAATAGGTTGAGCTTAAAGAACATGCCTACAGAATTGAAGGAAGAGGTTATAAAATTCAATCTATATCTGGTGAATAGTGGTGAGGCCATCGCCATGGAAGTGTTCTCCACATTAGAGAAAGACATACGCAACGGTCAGAAGAATGACGAGAAGATACAAGAGATTAGATAACTCATCAAAGAAAATAAAGCCCCTGGGTTCAGAGAAGATGAACAAGGTATGGTGTGGCAGGGGAAAAGAATCTGTGTGCCTGATGTAAAGGAGATCCGTGAATTGATTTTGAAGGAGGCTCATGATTCCGACTACTCCATTCATCCTGGAAGTACGAAAATGTATCATGACCTCAAGAGCGGATATTGGTGGTATGGCATGAAGCGAGATGTCACGGAACATGTTGCCCTATGTGACACATGTCAGTTGGTGAAAGCAGAACATCAACCACCCGTGGGATTATTGCAACCACTCAAAGTGCCTGAATGGAAATGGGAAGAAATAGGTATGGACTTCATAGTGGGACTACCCAGGACCCAATCAGGATATGATTCAATATGGGTCATCATCGACAGGCTAACCAAGGTAGCTCATTTCATCCCCGTGAAACAAAGCTACAGCGGATCCAAATTGGCAGAATTATACATGTCAAGGATCGTGTGTTTCCATGGAGTGCCAAAGAAGATACTGTCAGATCAAGGGACACAGTTCAACTCAAGGTTCTGGCAGAAGTTACATGAAACCATGGGAACCCATCTAAATTTTAGTTCTGCCTATCACCCCTAGACTGACGGGCTGACGGAAAGAACCAATCAGATCCTTGAAGATATGCTGAGAGGGTGTGCGCTCAAGAACAATAGGAGTTGGGATAAGAACTTACCGTATGCGGAGTTCTCCTATAACAATAGCTATCAGGCTAGTATGAAGATGTCACCATTTGAGGTGTTGTACGGGATGAAGTGCAGGACTCCACTATTTTGGAACCAAACCGGGGAAAGTAAAGTATTTGGGCCCGAGGTACTACAAGAAGCCGAGGCGAAAGTGAGGGAAATCCGCAACAACTTGAGGATAGCACAGACCCGACAAAAGAGCTATGCCGATGTACGGAGAAGAGAGCTCGTTTTCAACGTGGGGGACTATGTCTATCTCAAGGTGTCCCCTATCCGAGGACTTCGTCGGTTCAAGGTGAAGGGGAAGTTATCACCTCGATACATCGGACCCTTTCAGATTCCGGAGAGGAAAGGCGAAGTGGCATATCAACTCGAACTACCGGCTCGCCTATCGGATGTGCACGATGTATTCCATGTGTCACAGCTCAAGAAATGTCTGAGGACGCCTGAAGAGATGTTACCCATGAATGAGGTTGACGTAGGAGAGGATCTGTCTTATGCCGAGCAACCGGTCAAGGTTTTGGAGACAATGGAACGCCTCACAAGAAATAAAAGAATCCAGATGTGCAAGGTGCAGTGGAAGCATCACTCGGAAGAGGAGGCCACATGGGAACGAGAAGACGAGCTTAAGGCACAGTTTCCGAAATTGTTTTCCTAGAACCACCAATCTCGAGGACGAGATTTCTTTTAAGGGGGGTAGAGCTGTAACACCCCAAAATCAGTTAAAGAGGGGAATTTAAAAATTTTTGGATGTATTGCATGTGGTACAGAAATTCAAATTCAAATTGGAATTCAAATTCAAATGAAAACAGAAAACAAAAGGAAAAAGAAAAAGAAAACCCAACTGGCCAGTGGGCCGAAAACTCGCCAGCTGGCCCACACACCTCCCGCGCCAACCCAAGACCGCGTGCCCCCTCTTCCTCTCACTGACGAGGGGCCCGCGTGTCATCTCCTACCTCCCGCGCGCGCCAACCGACCGGACTTTTCCCCGGGCCCGGTCGCAACCGAACTCCGGAAACCCGTGCCCCCAGCCCGAATTCTGGTGCCGGACGTCTCCAACTCGATCCCAACCGACCGCCGCCCTCCCTCGCCTATATAAACGTCGACATCGCCCTGTTCCCCCCCCCAATCGGCTGTTCTTCTCTCCGGTGAGAACCGAAGTTTCTACAGCTGATATCTTTCGATCCTTGCTCAAATTCCCTGATCTAACGTGCTGATCACGTTCCACCGCCGCCGGGGAGCCCTGCAGGTGAAGGAAACGACGTGTCTTGCGCCCCAACGGCCCCCCCGACGTGCACCGAAGATCGTCGACGTTGAAGCTCGCCGCCGACCGACTTCCAGGACCTCCGAGTGCCGGAAAACCCCTCGCTGAGCATCCCCTAACCCTCCGCAGCCGATCCATGCAAAAAGATGCGAGTTCTAATGAGTAGCGGCAAAAGCTGAGGCTACGCCGGCGAGATTGCCACCCCCGCCGCCGCGCGCGCGGGCTGGCTCCGGCCAGGGCGACGTGGCCCCTTGAGGGCCGTCTATTTTAAATCGCACGGTAGAATTAAAAACCGCACGTACCGGTTCAGCGATCTAATCTGAGCCGTCTATTTTAAATCAGACGGTCCACATCAGCCCCGCGTTATAAAGGTCGGGATTCTTACGCGCTACCCCCTGGGGATCTCGGAAAACACGAGCTAGCCCCGGAAACTTCTGATCTAGCCCCTGGAACTTCAGAAATTTGTGTAAATTCATTTAAAAATCAGTTTTAGCCCCTGGACTTAATAAAAATTAGGAAAACCCCTCTGTTATGTGTAGTTAGACCCCTGGAAATTTATGAAATAATAAAATTAGACCCTGCAGTAGTGTGGATTTACCTTTTTGACCGTATATGATATTAAATTCAGAAATTTGAATATGTGACTAGGATTTAAATTTAAAAGGTAAGGCAAACACATGTACAAATTCAAAATTTAAACTCTCCTAGCATTTGGAAAACTTTAGAATGAGTTAAAAATAGATTTTTAGGCTGAAATGAATCTGTCTAATTGATTGTTCACATTTATTAGTTATAGGGACACATTTTTAGGTTAGGAAATAATTCTGAAAATTGGTAAAATAAATTTAAATTAATTCACATCACAGGAGAAGTTCAAAAATATATTATTTAATATTTTAGAACAGAACCTATTCTGTTTAGATGATATGCCCTACTATTTAATATTAAAACCCACTTTTAGGCATAGAAAATAAATCTGAAAAATATAGGAAAATAGGTATGCATAATTAGAAAATGATAAATGAAGTCTCTAAATCCAAAAACTTCAGTTTAGGATTTGGTAGAAGGTCTGAAAACCTATTAGGAGTAGGAAATTACCTTACATGCAAACTTGGTAGCTAAGAAGTGTATTAATTAAATATAAAGAATTTGTTCAAATTGGAAATCCATATATAGTGTGCAAACAGAAATCTGAATACAAAAGTTAGAAATCATATAGACATGTTTAAAAGTGCATGCAAGCCAAAAATCATCACATATAGAGTAACCACAACACTTAGAAATGTGAATGACTTTCATAGGTGTGAATGTGTGGTTTGTATGAAGTGAAAGTGTGAACTATGTCTTATGGATTGTTGTTTTCTTTTGCTATGTGTATTGGCATGAGTAGAACCTGCCCCAGAGCAAGTTCTCCTCTTCCAAGACCAAGACTTTCCATTCCCAGAGCAGCAGGAAGAAAGCAAGTGTCCTTGACCACTTTGATCCTATACTAGGATGTGTAGATAGAAGTATTTGCATTTTCAATTGAAATATGATACCCATGCTAGGAAGTTTCCCTAGAATTGCATTACCTTGTTTCCTTGTACCTTGGGTTGGGATCTATTCTATCATGTCATTTATTTATATGCTTATGCTTAGCCATGCTTAGAATGGGATAATTGGGATATGATATCATCAATTTATTTACCTTACTCTTGAATGAGATAATTGTGAGTTATGTAGAGGTAGGGATCGAGGCAAGTTGGATGATTTGGTTGGTGCTGGGTGCACGAGACTCGGGTTTGTGTTTAGTACTTGCCTGGATCCTAAGGACCGGTTCATGGAGCATGTAACCTGGCTTTATCATGCCAACCACATGCTGAGATGGGGCAGTTTGGCCAAATAATTAGGTGTATCCCCGGCGTAGTATGGGTGTGTTGGATGGTACGGGTAATAGGTGTCAGCTGGACTACCATATGACCCGCAAGGCTCAAGAGGGGGCCACTGCAGCGGGGTTGGAGCCTCTTGTATGCTGTTAGGGGTGAAACCTCAGTGGGTCCACGCTCGTGGGGAATCCCTTTGTAAAGGCTTCGTAGTGATCTCCTGGCTACACACCTGGGAAGTGTGAATGTGGTTCGTGGCCACTGGTATAATGGAGGTTCTTTTAGTCCACCCGGCAACGGGGGATGAAATCACAACATGTGGGTACAGTGGTGCAACTCTGCAAAGTCAAAACTGTCATGACAACCGTGCTCACGGTCAAGAGCGGCTTGGACTTATTCATGATTAGAGGATGATAGCTTTGGAAGTCAAGGATGTTAAGCGGGGAGCTTAACATTGGAATTGATGTTATGGTTATTTGATTTTGATGATGGGTTGGGAGATTGGGACCATTTCACATGTGTAGTAATGTAGGTGCTTAATAAGCTAAGGTGATAGGTATTAATTGCGTGGTGCTTTAACCATGAGTTCAACCTCTCCTTGCTCTAGCCATGCATGATATAACTTTCCCACACTTGCTGAGTACCCATGGTAGTCAAACTTGCTTTTCTGTTGTTTTATATTGCTGCTCAGGTCAAGAGAATGATGTGGTGTTTAATGACCAAGACTTTGGTCCCGAGGAAGGATTCTAGGTTCACGGAGTCCCCCGGGCAACGCCTGTGACGAAGCCCACAAGATTTATATTCCGCTGCTGTTTTATTTATATGTCATGAACTTATTATCGTCCATCGAGACGTATGCTATGTAAGACTTATTTATATTCGGCACCTGGCTTGTAATAAATGATTCTTCACTATTTGTCATCACATGTATGAGAAAATGATCCTGGCATATATGTGATATTCACTCGGTTGTTCTTCGGAGAAACCGGGTGTGACAAAGGACAAGCTCAGGAAGCCATCTATGAAGAACTACAGCTCCGAGACATCGAGACACGTGAGCAACAAGAGATACAGGAGCAAGGCAAGTACCCCTTGACCATATTGATCGCATGTTTTGAAACTGTTTTGTTTGCGAAAACGTGCTTGCTTGAGTCAACTTGATGGGAAACCCTTTTATAGGAGCTTACTAGCTTTGTTAACCATCCTTGTCACCGGGAATGTTGATAAGTCGGGTATGGTCGTTTTCCTTTCTGCTTCGCTTAGCTTATGGGATACGGGAAGGCAAAGTAGAACATATGTCTAAGTACTGCACTCATATGAATAATGATAATGAGAACTTGATAATGATAATAAGCATAGAATCGGGGGAGATCTAGGCAAGCTTGGTTCGTGGATGTGGTGGAATGAGATGGTGGTTTACTTGCCGTAGATCTAAGGACCGGTTCATGCCAGCACATGCCAGGAAAACAGTGCCACCACAAGGCCAAATATGGGTGCGTCTTAGCTGACTAATTAGGTAAGTTGCTAGATTGCTATGGACCGGGGAAGGCGCGGGGAATGGTAGTCGAGAGAGGACTGCCCTGGGAACTGCATGACACAAGAGGGGGCCCGTAGGTGGGAGAATGGTGGTTCGAGCCTGCTGGTGAAACCTTAGTGAGTCTATACATCTAGTATCCCCTTTGTAAAGGCTATTTTTTGATCTCTTTGCCATACACCGATGGTTTTGTACTGGTATAATGGAGGTTCTGCAGTCGCCGATGGGTGACAAAATCTCAAACTTGTGGGTGAAGTGGTGCCACCTCTGCAGAGTGTAAAACTATCATGATAGCTGTGCTTACTGTTACAAGCGCCTGGCCAACTCATATGATTAGAGGGGAATTTGGGATGGAAACTTGGGATGGTTATTTGGTTATGGTTATGTTATGGTTACTGGGATTGGATTCGGGACTGTTGAGTCATGACAATGAGTTGGTTTTTGGCTATATGATTATGAGAATATGAGATGGTTATTGATATTATGAGCATGATATGAAGTTGAGAAAGATAAATGGCTGGTTGAGACATGATAAGTGGTGAATTATGATGAAGGTATTTTACTGTTATAACATGGTTATGATGGGATTAAGTTCACTTAGAAATAGTTGATGTTTTTATCATGTTTGTGAAATAAACTTTGCTTTCTGCAATGAGCCCTTTTATTTCCTACCTTGCTGTAAGCTACATGTCATACTTTTCCCGCACTTGCTGAGTACGACATGTACTCACCCTTGCATTATCATACAAACATCAGCAACAGGAGAAGAGTACTTCAAAGATCATGTGGAGTACTAGGCGTGCAAACTACCGTCAACTTGCCTGTGGTGTTGGAGATGGAGCCGCTGCTGTTTAGTTGCTTCCGCTATCGTTTAGAGACTTCCGCTTCTAGAATGAGTTAGAGACTTCCGCTGCAAGAATAAGTTAGAGATTCATGTAATAAAGTATTTAAACACTATTTATTCGTGGTTAAATTCTGAATTCAGTTTGTGG
Source organism: Neostapfia colusana (assembly GCA_030760725.1). Taxonomy (NCBI): domain Eukaryota; kingdom Viridiplantae; phylum Streptophyta; class Magnoliopsida; order Poales; family Poaceae; genus Neostapfia; species Neostapfia colusana. The sequence continues at coordinate 23,018,381 of JASWHV010000014.1, forward strand.
ATTACATGTGTATGTGTGATGAACATCCTGGGCACACATATGCATTAGCTGGGTTCCGTGTTTTACGGGACAGGGCGTCACAGTTGGCCCATTCATCACCTTCATTCTTGGTCTCAGCAAGGGGTGTCTCCTCCTCAGGTTCATCTCCTCCCGTCATAGTTTCATGAGGCTCCACGGGGTGTAAGACCGCGTGAAACTCCTCCTGAGGTGCGTACCAATGCTGTTCTTGTGGATCATCCTCCATATCGTCTTCGAATGGTTCCACCTCTTCCGGATCCTCTTACTCATGCATAGAGCTATTGACTTCATATTCATCATGAGGTTCCATCTTCACCTCCTCCCAATAAGGTCCATCGGACAACTCAATCGGGTTAAGTGAACTACCACGTTGCTGTGGACGAGTCCTTATGCGTGCTGTGCTCCTAGTCACCGGCATCTATAAGACATGAGAAACTTTAGAGAAGGAAGAAATAACTCCAAAACTTCAGAAGTTATGGAGCAAGAAAGCAAAATTGTTGCTGTCCAAAAGAAGAGAAAAGAGGGGCTCAAAATAGCACTTTGTGGTGGCTGAATTGACAAGTAAAGTGCAGCAGCAAGCAATTTTCGAAAATAATAGTTTAGAGGGGTGTGTCTATGTGTTTCATAGTGTCCATTCTACCTTGGCTTGCGTCCTACGGTCAACGTGGCTCTGATACCAATCTGTGACACCCGGTTCCGAAAACAGAACCAAGTTAATGCATATGTGTGCCCAGGATGTTCATCACACATACACATGTAATCCACAAATTGAATTCAGAATATAACCACGAATAAATAGTGTTTAAGTACTTTATTACATTGACTCATTGTATCACTCATGAATCTCTAACTTATTGTTGCAGCGGAAGTCTCTAAACGACAGCGGAAATAACTAAATAGCAGTAGGCTCCATCTTTGACTCCACAAGCATGTTGACGGTAGTTCACACGCCTAGTACTCCACATGGTCCTCGATGTACTCTTCTCCTGTTGCTGATATTTATGTGATAATGCAAGGGTGAGTACATGTCGTACTCAGCAAGTGCGGGAAAAGTATGACATGTAGCTTACAACAAGGTAGGAATAAAAAGGGCTCATTGCAGCAAGCAAATTTTATTTCACAACATGATAAAAACAGCAACTATTTCTATGTGATATTTATCCCAACATGACCAAGTAATTCAGCATCAATTTCTCCATCATAATTCACCATTTATCAAGTCTCAACCAGCCATTAATCTTTCTCAAGTTCATCTCATACTCATAAACATTCATAACCATCTCATATTCGTATAACCGAAACCAAACTCAATGTCATGACTCAAAACAGTCCCAAAACCAATCCCAATGACCATACCATAACCATACCGAACATCCATCCCATGTTTTCCCTATAATCATGGAAGTTGGCCAGGTGCTTGTGACTGGAAGCACGGCTATCATGATAGTTTTACACTCTGCAGAGGTGGCACCACTTTACCCACAAGTTTGTGATTTCGTCACCCGTCAGCGACTGCAGAACCTCCATTATACCAGTACACAACCGTCGGTGTAAAGAGATCACAAAATAGCCTATACAAAGGGGCTACTAGATGTATGGACTCACTGAGGTTTCACCGGTAGGCTCGAATCACCATTCTCGCACCAACGGGCCCCCTCTTGTGCCAAGCAGTTCCCAGGGCAGTTGTAACACCCTCAATTTTGTATTCATGCATGCATTCATATTTTATATAGAGAAAACATTTTAAAAGAAGTGGAAACAGAAAAAAGAATAAAAAAGATACCAAAAAGAGCCAAATCCAATCCACCGAGAGCGCCAAAGACACTTCCCGCGGCCCGCTGGCCACATGGCGCCTTCGGAGCTCATCCCTGCGAAAGGGGTGAGGTCCGCCGCTAACTGGCTACGTGGCAGGCTCGGAGCTCGTCTCTGTGAAAGGGGTGAGGTCCGACCCCGTGGGACACGTGTTGCCCCCGGAGCTAGCCTCTGTACAGAAGCGAGGCCAGCCCTGCAGGACAAGTGTCGTCCCCAGAGCAAGCCTCTGTGGACACGCGGGAGGTCCAACCCACGGGACACGTGTCGCTTTCGGAGCTCCTCTCTGAGAAGTCCGGCCCTGTTGGACACGTGTCACCCTCGAAGCTTGCCTCCGAGAGGTCCGGTCCTACTGGACACGTGTCATCCTTGGAGCTCACTTCTGAGAAGAAGACACTGCAGGACACGCGTCAGCCTCGGAGCACGCCTCCGAGAGGTCCCGCCCTGCTTGACACGTGTCATTCTCGGAGCTTACCTCCGAGAAAAAGGGAGGTCCGACACTGATGGACACTTGTCAACCTCGGAGCTCATCTCTAAGAAGAAAGGAAGTCTGGCGCTGCTAGGACACTTTGCACTATCGGAGCTCACCTCCGAAGAGAGGGGAGGTCCGGCACTGACACGTGGCACACTCGCAGCTCACCTCCAAAGAGAAGGGAGGTCCGGCACTAAGACGTGGCCTTCGCGGAACTCATCTCTGGAGAGAGGGGAGGTCCCGACCCACCAAACATGTGGCGCACGCGGAGCTCACCTCTGAGAGAGAGAGAGGTCCCGCCCGCCAGACGCGTGGCGCATGCGGAGCTCGCCTCTGAGGAAGAGGGAGGTCCCGCTCGCCTGACACGCAGCACAATCAGAGCTTGCCCCTGAGGAAAAGGGAAACCCAGGCCCCCGCTAGACACGTGGAGCCTCCGGAGCTTATTCCTGCGGAAGGACGCAATTCTGAAGCGGATTTTCTCTGTACGTGAGTACCCAGTACTGGGGAAACCGACACGAATTCTTCCATGTTGAATACTGCAACCAAATTGATTGGAGATAAGTTGTTAAGATCCAAACACATATCAAATAGGACTCTTATTTGAAATCCAATCGGAATAGGACTCTTCTTTTCCGGTTATAAATAGAACCCGAAACACACCCTTAATCGTAACATCTTTTCAAAGCCGACAACTTAGAGGCCCTAGCCCCCATATCGCCGAGTTAACCCCCCTTCGCCAAAGTTTGACCATCGGATAGACCGCCGACGAGCCCAGACACGATCACCATCGCCGAAGGAGAGCCGATGATCTGTTTTTGCTAGGAGAAAGGACCCGAAGGAAGTAAGGTAGGTCTGCATTAACACCATACGACGAGATCGCGGTTTTCTTTGCATCTGTTCTCTTTGATCCCTTTGAACAGAAGCTTTAAGGAGTGGACAAATCACGTGTTGATCGGTTTGATCTAGATCTTGTGACGAGATCATCGTCACATCCACACTTGATCGTTACAGCTCTGTTCATCGTAAAACCCCGTGCAAACCCCTTAAAACATGCAAGAACATGCAAGAACCTGATCTAATAAAAACAGCACCATAGGAATAGCATGCATATGCACAATTGTATCTTGAGCAAAGTTTGTGCATGATGATTGATTGCTATGAATCTTGTATGTGCATGATCGTAAATAGAAGGACAAGCTCAGGGAGCTATCTACGAAGGAATACAGCACCAAGACTTCGAGATCCTAGAGCAACAGAAACCACAGGAACAAGGCAAGTGCCCCTTGACCATATTGATCCCATGTTTTGAAACTGTTTTGTTTTTGAAAAGGTGTGTGTGCTTTAGTCAACTTCATGGGAAACCTTTTATAGAAGTTTACTAGTTTTGTTAACCACCCTAGTCATCGGGAATGTTGATGAGTCGGGTATGGTCATTTTGCTTTTTGCTTCGCTGAGTCCACGGGATATAGGAAGCGATAGAATGTGTTTAGCTACTGCACTCATATGAAAAATGATGTAACACACCAAAATCCTGTTAAGAGGGGAATTTAAAAATTTTTGGACGTGTTGCATGTGTTGTAAAAAATTCAAATTAAAACTGGAATTCAAATTAAACTCAAAACAGAAAAGAAATAGAAAAAGAAAAAGGAAAACAGAAAAAAACCGGCCAGTGGGTGGAAACCCACCATCCGGCCCACCCGATGCCACGCCAGCCCGCAGCCGCGCGCACCCCCCTTCTTCCCACTGACACGCGGGGCCTGCCAACCTTTCTTCCTCCTCGCGCTCGCGCCCACGCTCGGCCGGACTCTCTCACCCCGAATCAAAACCGACCGGAAAATCTCGCGTATCCCAGCCGACTACCGGACCCCGAAGACTCAGCTCGATCTAAACCAACCCGCCGCCCTCCCCCGTCTATAAAAACCCGGGCATTGTCCCGTTTTTCCCCCACGATCCGCTGATTTTCTCTCCGGTGAGAACCCGAGCCCCTCAGTCGAATTCTGCTCAATCTACGCTAGGGAATTCTGATCTAACTCATTGGTCTTGATCCACCGCCTCCGGGGAACCTTGCAGGTGCAGAAAACTCGGTGATTTGCGGTTCAAACACAGCGCCGACGAGCCTCGCCGCGAATTCACCTCGGACCTCGTCGCCGACCGCCTTCCAGGACCTCCAAGCTCAAGAAAACCCCCGAGGTGAGATCCCCGACCTCCCCTCTACTGATCTATGCCATAAAATCACAGTTCTAGGAAGAATTGACGAAGATCCGAAACTCTCCGGCGAGATTGCCGCCTCCCGCCGCCGTGCGCCGCTGGGCAGCGCCGCCGGGCAGCGCTGCCCGCACTCGATCAGAGCGACGTGGCCGCCTGTGCGCTGTTTATTTTAAATCGTACGGTAGAGTTTAAATCCCCGCGTACCGGTTCGATGTTATAATCTCAGCCGTCTGTTTTAAATCGGACGGTCCACGTCAGCCCCGCGTTATAAAGACTGGAATTCTTACGCGCTACCCCCTGGGGTTCTCGGAAAATAAGAGCTAGCCCCGGAAACTTCTGATCCAGCCCCTGGAACTTCAGAAAATCATGTAAATTCATTTAAAAATCAGTTTTAGCCCCTAGACTTGATAAAAATTAGGAAAACCCCCTCTGTTAAGTGTAGTTAGACCCCTGGAAATTCTTAAAATAAATCAATGGACCCTGTAAAGGGGTGAGTTTACCTTTTTAACCCTATTTGATATTAAAGTTAGGAATTTGAATAAGTGGCTAGTATTTAAAATTTAAAAGGTGGGACAAACATAGTGTCAAGTTCAAATTAAAAACTTTCCCAGTACTTAGAAAACCTTGGAGAGATATAAAAATAGATTTTTGGCTGAAATGAATCTGTATAATTTATTATTCACATTTATTAGTTAGAGGGACACATTTTTAAGTAGAGAATAATTCTGAAAATTAGAAAAATAAATGTAAAATAGTTTACATCAGAGGAAAAGATCAAAAATATATTATTAACTATTTTGGATCAGAATCTATTTTGTTTAGATGATGTGTCTTACTATTTTCATAATAAAGTACCCATTTAGGCATAGGAAGTAAATTTGAAAATATAGCAAGCTAGGTATAAATAATTAGAAAATGGTAAATGAAGTTTCCAAAATCCAAAGAATTCAGTTTAGGGTGGGTAGAAGTTCTGAAGACACATATGGAGTAGGAAAATACCTTTCATGCATACTTGGTAGCTAAAAGGTGTAGTAATTGAATATAAGGAATTTATGATTAGAGGATGATGGTTTTGGAAGTTGTGGATCTTAAGCGGGGAGCTTAACATTGGAAATGATGTTATGGTTATTGGATTATGATGATGGGATGGGAGTTTGGGACAATTTCACCTGTGTAGTAATGTAGGTGCTTAATAAGCTAAGGTGGTAGGCAATAATTGCGTAGTGCTTCAACCATGAGATCAACCTCTCCTTGTTCTAGCCATGCATGACATAACTTTCCCACACTTGCTGAGTACCATCGGTACTCAACCTTGCATATTTGTTGGTTGATATTGCTGCTCAGGTCAAGAGATCGATGTGGTGTTTAATGATCAAGACTTTGGACCCGACGAAGGATTCTAGGTTCATGGAGTCCCCCGGGAAACGCCTGCGACGGAGCCCTCAAGAATAATATTCCACTGCTAGTTTATTTACTTGTGATAAACTTATTATTGTCCATCGAGACATTTGCTATGTAAGACTTATTTACATTCGACACCTGGCTTGTAATAAATGATGCTTCACTATTTGTCACCACATGTATGAGACAATGATCCTGGCATACATGTGATATTCACTTGGTTGTTCTTCGAAAAAACCGGGTGTGACAGAAGTGGTATCTGTAAGGGCCTCAGTTTTTGACACACATTTGCAGTGTTCATCACCACACCACACACCTCATTTGAGGAAGAATGATGAACACAAATGAAGAGCAAGTAACAATTATCAACATGCTCATTAGAGAACAAACTTACACATTGCAAAAGTGGTATTTCCCACATGTGATATAGATGGGCTGGACATATGAAAACTCCTATACTTTACTAAGGATGTCCCTGCCAAGTTTCACCCAAATTCAAAACCTTTTGAGGTCAGTTTGGGTATAGTTAGGAAGAGGGCAGTTTGAAACCTTATTCAAATTCAAACTGTTTTTATCCCATGAATTTAAAAGTGGAAGGCATATTCTTACTCAGCACATTTTTGTGAGCTCACACACCAATTTTCACTCCATTTGGATTTGATCTTGACATGAGCTAAGGGGGAGAAATTCAAACTTTATTTGAGTTTCAAACTGAACTTGTGCTGAAATTCATTCAAACCAAACCTCATTTGAACTTGGATCAATTCAAATGGCTCATGGGTGAATAATTTGAATTGCCAAGGGTAGTATGGGGTTCACTGTTTACAACAGTGATTAGGAGTAAATTTCAGAGGTTAAAATGGGGGGTGGGACCCACATGTCAGCCTCTACTTCAACACAAACCGACTGAAACACAGCTCAATCGGTTCCCGGGTGCAGTGTGCGCGCGCCACGGAGGGGGGCAGCCGGCGCCAGCTCCTGCTGCGCGCCCCAAGCCGGAGACCAGTCGCCGGGCTACTTATCCCCTCCCCGGCGTGCTCCGATCGCCCATTCCCCGAGCTGCCGACATACTCGGCCTGTACTTCCACTGCAACCGCCGCCGCTCGAGCTCACGCTTGATCAAGCCGATCACTCACGAGCACAGCCTCCTCCACAGAAAAACGGCACCAAGAGGTCGTGAGCAACCTCCTAGACCCCGTGTTGTCCAGTGAGCAAGCGTCCTCGAGCTGTACGAGCCATTTCTCCGGCGAGCCGAACATCACCGCCGATCGGGCTCCCGTGGACAGCACGGCACAGCCGTTGTCACGTCCTCTTCTCTACACAAGAAAGGTGCGTGATTGTATGTAGATGGAGTAGCCGAAAGCCGTTTGGCGATTGATCAACACTCGGCCGAGAATTTCCAAATTTACTCTTGATCAGTTCATAAGGACCGAGCTCACCTTCGGGCGAAATTCAAGCTCTATGCACGAGGGTTGGACGAGCTCGTTACCTAGTAGCTTCTACGCACGATAGCGCCCACGCTCGAACTGGAATTAGAGAAAACCATCGAGAATCAGCCATGATAGGGCTGTTTTCCCCGCCGCCATGGCTGAACACCTCGGCTCACCGTCGAGAGCCTAGTTGCCGGTATTTCTAGCTTCCACCCAGCCCTGGTTCGTGTTTCCCATGCTCTACTGATGCTCTCCGACCGATTTCCGGTCGATTTGGTGCACGGGAGAGCGGGACCGACCTCACCGGAACCCTAGCAGGTGCTGTCATCGGTGCGCACGGGTTTCCGGTCATCGCCGGCGGCCGGCGACCCCACCATCGAGTCCAGGGGGTCAGTAAAGGGGCAGGTGGCAAGTTTCGGGCCGCGGGGTGGCCGGGAACTCAGTTCCGCGAGGGTCGCCAGAGATCGCCGCCGCCGCGAAGTTGGCGCGAGGAGGGAGACGACGCACTGTGTGCGGGGCCCACAAGCCAGAGTTTAAACTTTTTCCCGAATTTCAGTTTCAGTTCAAACTTCAAATCCTTATAACTTTGGCTAGAAAGCTCCAAATTGAGTGAACCAAATTTTGCTGGATTCAGCTCTCCGAGCACTTTCCAGCAAATCAAGTTTCACTTCATGAAAACCCTTAATTTTCCAGAATTAATTCCTCAAATTTAAACTGTTAGGAATTTTAACTGGAGAATCCTGTGGAGGAAAATCCTGAAATTTTGCTGGGATATTCACCAAAATATCCCTGAACTACCATAAAAATTTCAGATCCATTTGAGCTCATTTAATCCACCTAATGGTGTGATTAGTGAAACTGTTCCAGAGAAAATAGAAAATGTTCAGAAACATTTTCAGAATTTTCTCTGAAATTGTTTAGCTCATATCTTTAGTTAGGGACTTCCAAATTAAGTGAGACCAACTCCATTAGAATCCTCTGAAAATCTAGTTTTCAGAAAGTCATAGTTTGTCTCATGAAAATTCCTAGAACACCCTAAGAGTTCCAATTAAGGTCAAGAACATAATTAATTGTGGAGGGCTCAAATGAGCTTTGCTGCAACTAAAACTTGACCAAGTCTCTGTTTAGGTTGTAACCAAGCCACAGTAAAAGTTCACAGTCATTAGGTCTGTCTAGCAAAGGTTATAGACTTCACAACTTCAAAGATAATACAAATGCATTTAAATTAATACATACATTGCTCTTATCATGTAGTCGCTAAGGTCGAGGAGGAACCCGAAGTCCTAGACTTCGTTACTCCGGAGGAAAAACTAGCCTACGACCAAGAGCAGCAAGGCAAGCTCCGGTTTGTATTAACCATTTTAAAAAATTTTATTGTTTTGCGCACATACTTGTTTCCTTTATTCTGTTCATTAGAGTCTTGTTTGGAAACCCCACTGCATAGCCAAGAAAACCATGGGTTGGGGTTTAGGATTGCAAACCCCGTTAGCCACTGCATTGCTAGGATAGAGTAGGATTCGGTACAAGTCGAGTAATTGGAACTACTCGCGAGAATAGGCTAGAGGCACATTGCTCGGGTAGAGATAGCACATGATAGACATGGCAAGAAAATGAGACCGAGCGGAGAGTAAGGGCAGCAAGACTTTGGGGCCTGTGTGCTGTAGCTCCGCTTGTGTCGATTGAGGACCGAGCCGTGTGCGGGCCTGTTGAACAAGCTAGAACAGTACCGAAGACCTACCGGCTATATGGGAACCGGGAAACTGATGTAACTCGGGTAGCTGGTTATTGAGGCATTGCCCGTCGTTCAGAGGGTAGGTTGAGAGCTTGAGGTGTAAATCGGCTGGCGGCACGGAGATGCGCGTGCAGAGACCTCTTGCTCGGGACGATGGGACCGGTTCAATATTTGGCTAACGGGTGAAAGGTAGTCGCGTACGGCGTCCGTGATGGTTGTTGTAGGAAACATCGAGTACGGGCGTACGTGATGGGTTGTTCGGGTAACCCTGCAGGTGTAAATCGATTATAATCGCCGTCCCTCGTGGTCAGTGTGTACCACTTGTTCACTGTACCGTGACGTAGAAAGAACAGGCTAGTTACATGTTAAAATGTTGCTGATTGAAAGCTGGACAGTGATTGTTAATGATATGCTGTAGCTTAGAGCTAATTAAAGTTCTTTTCAACTTTGGGCAAAGTACATGAGAGAAATGCGTTTCATGTTTGATTGCGGCTCTCTCATGTGCCTTAGCGTAAGGTTCTCCACAACCTGCTGCTAAAACTTGAAAGTAAGGTTCTACTAAATAGGCGAGTCCTTGCAAATGATTTTTACCTCATGCAACCCATTACCCTCATGTAGAAGTTCCATGTTTAGGTGAGACGGGTCAGACTTGCTGAGCCTTCGTGCTCACTGCTTGTGTTTGAAGTTTTTGCAGGGTTCTATGAGGAAGGGACTGCCGAAGAGGAGACGGAACCCCAGGAGGGGAACCCCGTCGAGTGGGAGTCGTGCACGCCGCAGAGTTAGTGTGCGTGTGTGCTAGCAAGGACACGTTCGAGGGCTGAACGTGCACTTGATGCTTAGTCTACGCCCGCGAGTGTAGACTGAACTTATTTTGATGTAAATATGTTCATAAACTTGTTTATGTAATAAAACTTCCGCTTCCGCTTTGCACCTTTGACGTGTGTTATACGGTGCTGTGCAACGCAGCACCCCTCAGCGTGATCCTGGCTCGACAGGACCAATGGGGTTGTGTCAGCGTGGTATCAGAGCTCGCTTGAGGTTTAACACAGTACAAAGGTCTTCTTTTTCAAAAATCCAGTGAGGAACGAGTTAGTAGCCCGTATAAGGATGTTATTAGCATATAGAAAGTGGCATATTAACCTATTTTTTATGTCAGAAAATTGTGCATCTCGGGACGTTTATGTCTTGGGGGGTGCACGTAAGCGCTGTCCACCAGTGCGCACAAGCTGAAGGGTGGAGCCCCACGGGTGGCAGGTAACCCGACCCGCTTTGATATCCTCTACGACTCTTAATGTCGTTTGGGGTATCCAAGCAACGTCTGTCCCTGGCGTGCGTGGTGCAACATGGGAGACCCCGTCACGTGGTCTGAAACGTGAACACGTAACTCAAGGCGTGTTTGGCTTGAGAACATCCGGGCGAGTGATGACGGCCGGGTGTACCAACTGTATGGATTCCAGGCTCGGTGTGCAGCCGAGTCTGATGATTGTTTGAGTTTCTGCAGGTAGCCTGACCACGAAATGGTAGATGTGTAGCATCCGTGTGCAAGTGACGAGTAGTGCCACTGAACTAACGAAGCCGGCTAAGTCCGGTATAGGTTTTTCCTTTGTGAGGACGTAGTACCGACATAATCTGGTGACGCATCGACGTCACACTCCATTAAATCAAAAACTTAATTTAAAAACTTGAAGGTTTTGATCCAAAGTAGTAAAACTTGATGTAACTCCTTCCCTTGAACAGGATATTCAAAGTTAACAGGTTTTCAACTTATAGGTTGTTAAGGACAGAGCACTCTGTTTTCAGCTGAATCAAGGCTGAAGTTAATCAGAGGCTAGAGGTTGAGTTCTTTCGAGATTGGGGTCGTATGATACATTTCTGGAAAGCTTTGGAAGGGCTTTACAACTTTTCTGTTGAGGTCCAGAGGTGTTTCATCCCTTAACCACTTGAAAAATGCAGTAGAGTTGGAACTGTCCAGAAAACAGGACAGGGTAAAGACTCTCTGTAGACTCTTTGTAAATTGAGCATAACTTCCTGCATAAAAATCCAAAAATAGAAAATGAGGTAGTTCTGGAAAGCCTATGAGATGGGTTACAACTTTGTAACAGAAAGTTTTGTCAGATTAGGAACAGAAGTAACTGAGATTGTTGGATCAAATCAGTACCTAAGGCAGGGAGGTGCTGTCCAATTGTTCCCAGAAATTCTGTTAACTTTGACATCTCATAAATTTTGAACCAGGACAGATCTTAGGCCAAGCAAATACTGGCCGGAAAGCTACTGAAGTTAGCTTCAACTTTGATGTTGAGCTCAAGGACTGGTTTTACTTTTAACCTGGCCTAAATCAGGTTGAAATGGAAACTGGTCAAGGCTGTCATGGGAACAGCAGATCAGCAGTCAAATTTGTTTAAAAATTTGAACTATGTTTCCAAGTGTTATGAGTTCAAGGACATATGTTATGTTATAACTCAATGGTTTACTGTTTAAATAAATAATTGACATTTCTCAAATATATTTTTACAGATGGCAGCAGATAAACGGTTGGAGAACGGGTGGGTAGTTTCCCACTGCTCTGACCGTAGCGGCTACCCGGAAGCATTGTGGCAAATGCTCCAATATTTCGGGTACAACCAGATGCCGCAATACTTCGCCAAGGAAGAAGGCGAAGACGGGAACAAGACGTGGACGATCCATGTCGAGGTTCCTGCAGGACCTACGCCACCCGGTTGGGTGCCATTCACCGTCACGGTGAGAGGAAGACAACCGGAAGGGATGTGGCAAGTGGCAGCCCGCGACACTATGTCACGTTTCTGCCAACTGCACGTGCAGGATATGGAGGGCACACCATACGCACTCGTTCCGGTGGAGGGACGAGCTCAGCATGTGTGGGAAGAGAGGTACCTCGAGGCAACAGACCCGAGTTGCTCAAGGTACAACCCGCGGAGGCAAACCTCAGCCTCCAAATGAGGGCGGGAAACGCTGTGATGGACAGCCAAGCTGTTCATACGGAGCATCTCTCCACCAAGCTCAAGGAGAGCACAAGCCGTGGAGATCATTTCGAGGGTGCTCACAGCGCACTCCGCAATGTGCTCCTTCCGACGATCAAGCGACTGAATGAACAACACAATCAGTTGAGTCGTCTGAAGAAGGCAAAGAAGAAGAGTCGTGTTGACATCGCAGCGTTGCAAGAGCTGGTGCAGACTCTAACCCAGCAGAATGAGGACCTTGCTCAAGAGCGGGACGACGCTATTGAGGAAGGACAAGGCTGGGAAGAGGACTACAACCAAGCTATGGACGAGGTGCATGCCTTGCAGGACCTCGTGCCCCCGGTATTGGGCGTACCGGTAGTCTTGGGTCTTCCAGCCATGGGAGAACCCGGAATGGGAGAAGAGGTGGTAGACCCCGAGCCACCAGCAGAGGTACCGGAGGAGGACGACCCACAGGAGGTCGAGTTCTACTCCGAGTAGGGGGTTACGGTTGCCAAGTAGGGCAGCTAGGGTAGCGTAACCCAACTTTTGTAATCGGTGACATGTCGTGTAGACAGTAGCGTATGTATAGGTAGTGACGACATGAGCACGACTTCTCGGAGATCCGAGAATAATGTATCTTGTATAAAGTTTATGCTTTATCAATATATGTGAATGTTGTGCAAATTGATCATGTGTCACTTCAATACCTACTGTTGCGTATGGAATTTTTAGTAAGACATGTGCTAATTGCTGCTGTTTTGAATTTCAGAATGACGCGTACTCGTGCCAACCCTGACGTTGGGGGTACCAGTCAAGGGGGAGAGACCTCCCAACCACCTCCCGAGGACTCCTCGGGACAGCAGCAGCAACAGCAACAGCAAACACCGCCACCGCCACTACCAACGGTTACATTGGCCGACATTGTCGCGGCAATGGCGGGCTCACATCAGCAGCACACAGAGTTGCTGCAGACTCTCATCGCCAATACGTCTCGCCCAGAGAGACGTCAAGATCGTGAGGAGCGCCAACAGAGCTCCTACTCCGACTTCCTGGCGACTCAACCCCCTGTATTCTCAAGGGCGGATGAACCACTTGACGCGGACAACTGGCTCCGCGCCATAGAGATGAAGTTCGGGCTGCTCCAAATCAGCGAGCAGCGCAAGACTCAGTTCGCGGTCCAGCAGCTCCAAGGATCCGCGAGCGCGTGGTGGGCCAACTTCTGTGCTTCCCAGCCCACCGACCGAGTGATGACCTGGGCGGAGTTCCGGACGGCCTTCAGGGCCTATCATATACCGCCCGGTTTGATGAAGAGGAAGACGCAGGAGTTCCTACACCTGCAACAAGGGAGCCGGAACGCGCTGGAATACTCCAGGGCGTTCAACGATCTCGCGCTCTACGCGTCGTATCACGCGGATACAGACGAGAAGCGGCGAGACCATTTTTACCAGGGGCTTAACCCGCTCCTGAAGGACAAGTTGGCGATGTTCAATCGCGGCAGCCTCAACGACATCATTGATGCTGCGATTGTTCAGGAGGACTCCGGCAAGGAGTTGGCGGCGGCAGAGCGAAAGCGAAGCGTGCCGCAGAGCAGCAGAGAAGGAGGCGGTCCTTCTCAGAAGTTTCGGATGGTGAATCGCCCACCATCAGGTCCACGCTGGCAGCCACCACAGCGGTCGATGCCATTCCGCAGTCGGCCGTATTCTTCGCTGGCATTCCGGCCGGCACTGCCAGTACCACCGCAACAATAACAGCAGCAGCGGGCGATGCCGCGTGCGTTTGCACCTCAGCAACGCATGCCGGGCTTTTGTCCACCGAGTACTCCACCATCAGCGGCCACATGTTACAAGTGTAGTCGTCCAGGACACTTCGCGAGCAGTTGCCCGGAGAGGCAAGGTGGCGGAGTGGCACCACAGTTTCCGGGGAGGAATCAACCCCGGAACCCTACTAATGCGCGGCGGGCAAACCCTAGGCCCGGCACTGTCCACCAACTTGCCATTGAAGACGTGCCGGAGGGCGAGCCAATCCTTGCGGGTATGTTCCAACTCCACCAGCATCCCGCTATAGTACTGTTTGATTCAGGCGCCACGCATAATTTTATTAGCCAAGCTTTCATTGCTAAACACAGTTTGCCAATACTACCCACCAATAGTCCATATTTAATTTGTTCACCGGGTGGGAAGATTTCAGCAAGCGTAATGGTCTCCAAAGCACCATTATGCTTAGCGGGTAGAGTGTACCCCACGTCTCTCATTATCTTAGAGGGACAGAAGGTCGATGTCATCCTAGGGATGTCGTGGTTAACCCGCCACGGCGCTGTTTTAGACACCGTCCTTCGAGTCGTGCACTTAAACTCAGAGGTGCACGGTTCTCACTCATTATTTCTGGACAGTCCAGAAATAAAACTTCCAAGTATCTATCAAGCCACGACCATCAGATTGGAAGATATTCCGGTGGTCCGAGAGTTCCCTGATGTATTCCCGGACGATTTGCCGGGGATGCCACCCGATAGAGAGGTGGAGTTCAAGATTGAACTCGCACCGGGAACCATGCCAATATCCCGAAGGCCGTACAAGATGGCGCCCAAGGAGTTGGCTGAACTGAAGACTCAGCTCACGGACCTTCTGGAGAAGGGTTTTATTAGGCTGAGCTCCTCGCCATGGGGCTGTTCGGCATTATTTGTCAAGAAAAAGGATGAAACGTTGCGGCTTTGCGTGGACTAACGTCCATTAAATGCCGTAACCATCAAAAACAAGTACCCGTTGCCACGGATCGACATGTTGTTTGATCAGTTGGTCGAAGCGAAGATCTTTTCCAAGATAGATTTAAGATCCGGGTACCATCAGATTAAGATAAGGGCGGAGGACATTCCAAAGACAGCTTTCTCGACAAGGTACGGACTTTATGAGTACCTGGTCATGTCCTTCGGCCTCACCAATGCTCCAGCTCACTTCATGTACTTAATGAACTCGGTGTTCATGCCGGAGCTGGACAAGTTTGTCGTGGTCTTCATCGACGACATCCTGGTATATTCCAAGTCGGAGAAAGATCACAAGAAACATCTGCGTATAGTCTTGCAACGGCTGCGGGATCACAAGTTATACGCAAAATTCAGCAAATGCGAGTTTTGGATATCGCAAGTGCCTTTCCTTGGGCATGTCATCTCAGCGGAGGGTATCGCTGTGGACCCGAGCAAGATCACGCAAGTGCTGAATTGGAAATCCCCGAGAACTGTTCATGAGGTACGGAGTTTCCTCGGACTCGCGGGATATTATTGGAGGTTCATTCCGAACTTCTCAAAGATTGCCAAGCCAATGACGGAGCTGTTGAAGAAGGCTACCAAATATGTTTGGAGTCCAACATGTGAAGCAGCATTCAAGGCTTTAGTCAAGCACCTGACATCAGCACCGGTTTTGGCGCAGCCAGACACAACAAAACCGTTCGATGTGTACTGCGATGCATCCGGCATTGGGCTCGGGTGTGTGCTGATGCAAGACCGAAGAGTGGTCGCGTATGGATCACGGCAGCTTAGAAACCATGAGCAAAATTATCCAACTCACGACTTGGAGCTTGCTGCCGTGGTACTTGCACTGAAGATGTGGAGGCACTACCTACTCGGTAACCTCGTACATTTATATACCGACCACAAAAGCCTCAAGTACATATTCACTCAGAAGGAGCTGAATATGAGGCAACGAAGATGGTTAGAACTGATAAAGGATTACGAGATAGAAATCCATTATCATCCGGGCAAGGCAAACGTAGTGGCAGATGCGCTGAGCCGCAAGTCACACGTCAATACTCTGACCATCACACCGTTGGAAGAGAGCGAACCACCACTACATGTGATTCCACACGGAGCTCTCTACAACCTAGCTTTGATCCCCACCATCCGTGAAGAGATAGCGGCAGCCCAGAAGAATGACAAGGGCATGTCACATTTACGAAGACGTGTAGACAGTGGGGAGTTGAAATGTTTCCGGAAGGACGGAGACGGCGTCCTATGGTTCAAGGACCAGATCGTCGTACCCCGAAACCCGGAGTTACGGAAGAAAATCTTTGATGAGGCTCACTTATCAAAGTTTTCTATTCACCCCGGCAGCAACAAAATGTATCAAGAACTCAGCAGCAAGTTTTGGTGGACACGGATGAAGCGGGAGACTGCAAAATACGTGTCCGAGTGTGATACATGTCGAAGGGTGAAGGCAGATCATATGCAGAAACCAGGACTGCTGCAACCACTGGGCATTCCTGCCTGGAAGTGGGAGGACGTGAGCATGGATTTCGTCGTCGGTTTACCCACCACCTTACAGAAACATGATTCGGTGTGGGTGATCGTCGATCGGATCACCAAAGTTGCCCATTTCATCCCGGTCAACACCAACTACAACGCCCAGAAGTACGCTGAACTGTACATCTCACGGATCCTATGCTTGTACGGCGTACCGCGTACTATCATATCGGATCGGGGCACCTTATTTGTGTCCCGTTTTTGGGAGCAGCTGCACGCTGCCTTGGGGATGAAGCTGATCCGTAGTTCAGCCTACCACCCGCAGACGGATGGGCAAACCGAGCGGGTAAATCAAATCCTAGAAGACATGCTACGAGCTTGCGCTATCAACCACGGCAAGAATTGGGATGATCACTTGCCGTTAGCCGAGTTCTCGTACAACAATGGGTACCAAGCCAGCATCAAGATGGCGCCCTACGAGGCGCTATACGGAAGAAAATGCCGCACACCATTGAACTGGTGTGAGTCTGGCGAAAGGGTTACCTTCGGGATTGACCTTGTCAATAACGCGGAAGAAAAGGTTCGACTAATTCAAGCAAACCTAAAAGCCGCTCAATCCCGTCAGAAACAGTATACGTACCGGAGAAGGCGCCCATTACAATTCGAAGTTGGAGATCACGTATATCTATGGGTGTCTCCAATGAAGGGCGTAAACAGATTTGGGGTGAGAGGAAAGTTGGCACCCCGATTCATCGGTCCATTTCAGATTACCGAAAGATGTGGATCAGTGGCATACCGGCTGAAATTACCAGAAGCACTTTCCGGTGTGCACGACGTCTTTTCCCAGCTGAGGAAGTGTCTCAAGCTATCAACTACCGTTCAGCTGGAAGACATTGAAGAACTACAACCGGATCTCACCTATCGGGAGGAACCGGTGCAGATTATTGATGAAAAGGCCCGAACCACACGCAACCGTACGTTGTGGTTCTACAAGGTTCTATGGAGTAATCACTCCATGGACGAAGCGACATGGGAGAGCGAAGAATTCCTTCGCACTAACTACCCCGACTTTTTCACGTCGCATATCCGGTAATTTTCCACCGTCCTCTCTCTCATTTTCACCTTATAATCTCGGGACGAGATTCTTTTAAGGGGGGAGGAATGTAAGGGCCTCAGTTTTTGACACACATTTGCAGTGTTCATAACCACACCACACACCTCATTTGAGGAAGAATGATGAACACAAATGAAGAGCAAGTAACAATTATCAACATGCTCATTAGAGAACAAACTTACACATTGCAAAAGTGGTATTTCCCACATGTGATATAGATGGGCTGGACATATGAAAACTCCTACACTTTACTAAGGATGTCCCTGCCAAGTTTCACCCAAATTCAAAACCTTTTGATGTCAGTTTGGGTATAGTTAGGAAGAGGGCAGTTTGAAACCTTATTCAAATTCAAACTGTTTTTATCCCATGAATTTAAAAGTGGAAGGCATATTCTTACTCAGCACATTTTTGTGAGCTCACACACCAATTTTCACTCCATTTGGAGTTGATCTTGACATGAGCTAAGGGGGAGAAATTCAAACTTTATTTGAATTTCAAACTGAACTTGTGCTGAAATTCATTCAAACCAAACCTCATTTGAACTTGGATCAATTCAAATGGCTCATGGGTGAATAATTTGAATTGCCAAGGGTAGTATGGGGTTCACTGTTTACAACAGTGATTAGGAGTAAATTTCAGAGGTTAAAATGGGGGGTGGGACCCACATGTCAGCCTCTACTTCAACACAAACCGACTGAAACACAGCTCAATCGGTTCCCGGGTGCAGTGTCCGCGCGCCACCGAGGGGGGCAGCCGGCGCCAGCTCCTGCTGCGCGCCCCAAGCCGGAGACCAGTCGCCGGGCTACTTATCCCCTCCCCGGCGTGCTCCGATCACCCATTCCCCGAGCTGCCGACATACTCGGCCTGTTCTTCCACTGCAACCGCCGCCGCTCGAGCTCACGCTTGATCAAGCCGATCACTCGCGAGCACAGCCTCCTCCACAGCAAAACGGCACCAAGAGGTCGTGAGCAACCTCCTAGACCCCGTGTTGTCCAGTGAGCAAGCGTCCTCGAGCTGTACGAGCCATTTCTCAGGCGAGCCGAACATCGCCGCCGATCGGGCTCCCGTGGACAGCACGGCACAGCCGTTGTCACGTCCTCTTCTCTACACAAGAAAGGTGTGTGATTGTATGTAGATGGAGTAGCCGAAAGCCGTTTGGCGATTGATCAACCCTCGGCCGAGAATTTCCAAATTTACTCTTGATCAGTTCATAAGGACCGAGCTCACCTTCGGGTGAAATTCGTGCTCTATGCACGAGGGTTGGACGAGCTCGTTACCTAGTAGCTTCTACGCACGATAGCGCCCACGCTCGAACTGGAATTAGAGAAAACCATCGAGAATCGGCCATGATAGGGCTGTTTTCCCCGCCGCCATGGCTGAACACCTTGGCTCACCATCGAGAGCCTAGTTGCCGGTATTTCTAGCTTCCACCCAGCCCTGGTTCGTGTTTCCCATGCTCTACTGATGCTCTCCGACCGATTTCCGGTCGATTTGGTGCACGGGAGAGCGGGACCGACCTCACCGGAACCCTAGCAGGTGCTGTCATCGGTGCGCACGGGTTTCCGGTCATCGCCGGCGGCCGGCGACCCCACCATCGAGTCCAGGGGGTCAGTAAAGGGGCAGGCGGCAAGTTTCGGGCCGCGGGGTGGCCGGGAACTCAGTTCCGGCGAGGGTCACCGGAGATCGCCGCCGCCGCGCAGTTGGCGCGAGGAGGGAGACGACGCACTGTGTGCGGGGCCCACAAGCCAGAGTTTAAACTTTTTCCCGAATTTCAGTTTCAGTTCAAACTTCAAATCCTTATAACTTTGGCTAGAAAGCTCCAAATTGAGTGAACCAAATTTTGCGGGATTCAGCTCTCCGAGTACTTTCCAGCAAATCAAGTTTCACTTCATGAAAACCCTTAATTTTCCAGAATTAATTCCTCAAAGTTTAAACTGTTAGGAATTTTAACTGGAGAATCCTGTGGAGGAAAATCCTGAAATTTTGCTGGGATATTCACCAAAATATCCCTGAAGTACCATAAAAATTTCAGATCCATTTTAGCTCATTTAATCCACCTAATGGTGTGATTAGTGAAACTGTTCCAGAGAAAATAGAAAATGTTCAGAAACATTTTCAGAATTTTCTCTGAAATTGTTTAGCTCATATCTTTAGTTAGGGACTTCCAAATTAAGTGAGACCAACTCCATTAGAATCCTCTGAAAATCTAGTTTTCAGAAATTCATAGTTTGTCTCATGAAAATTCCTAGAACACCCTAAGAGTTCCAATTAAAGTCAAGAACATAATTAATTGTGGAGGGCTCAAATGAGCTTTGCTGCAACTAAAACTTGACCAAGTCTCTGTTTAGGTTGTAACCAAGCCACAGTAAAAGTTCACAGTCATTAGGTCTGTCTAGCAAAGGTTATAGACTTCACAACTTCAAAGATAATACAAATGCATTTAAATTAATACATACATTGCTCTTATCATGTAGTCGCTAAGGTCGAGGAGGAACCCGAAGTCCTAGACTTCGTTACTCCGGAGGAACAGCTAGCCTACGACCAAGAGCAGCAAGGCAAGCTCCGGTTTGCATTAACCATTTTACAAATTTTTATTGTTTTGCGCACATACTTGTTTCCTTTATTTTGTGCATTAGAGTCTTGTTTGGAAACCCCACTGCATAGCCAAGAAAACCATGGGTTGGGGTTTAGGATTGCAAACCCCGTTAGCCACTGCATTGCTAGGATAGAGTAGGATTCGGTACAAGTCGAGTAATTGGAACTACTCGTGAGAATAGGCTAGAGGCACATTGCTCGGGTAGAGATAGCACATGATACACATGGCAAGAAAATGAGACCGAGCGGAGAGTAAGGGCAGCAGGACTTTGGGGCCTGTGTGCTGTAGCTCCGCTTGTGTCGATTGAGGACCGAGCCGTGTGCGGGCCTGTTGAACAAGCTAGAACAGTACCGAAGACCTACCGGCTATATGGGAACCGGGAAACTGATGTAACTCGGGTAGCTGGTTATTGAGGCATTGCCCGTTGTTCAGAGGGTAGGTTGAGAGCTTGAGGTGTAAATCGGCTGGCGGCACGGAGATGCGCGTGCAGAGACCTCTTGCTCGGGACGATGGGACCGGTTCAATATTTGGCTAACGGGTGAAAGGTAGTCACGTACGGCGTCCGTGATGGTTGTTGTAGGCAACATCGAGTACGGGCGTACGTGACGGGTTGTTCGGGTAACCCTGCAGGTGTAAATCGATTATAATCGCCGTCCCTCACGGTCAGTGAGTACCACTTGTTCACTGTACCGTGACGTAGAAAGAACAGGCTAGTTACATGTTAAAATGTTGCTGATTGAAAGCTGGACAGTGATTGTTAATGATATGCTGTAGCTTAGAGCTAATTAAAGTTCTTTTCAACTTTGGGCAAAGTACATGAGAGAAATGCGTTTCTTGTTTGATTGCGGCTCTCTCATGTGCCTTAGCGTAAGGTTCTCCACAACCTGCTGCTAAAACTTGAAAGTAAGGTTCTACTAATTAGGCGAGTCCTTGCAAATGATTTTTACCTCATGCAACCCATTACCCTCATGTAGAAGTTCCATGTTTAGGTGAGACGGGTCACACTTGCTGAGCCTTCGTGCTCACTGCTTGTGTTTGAAGTTTTTGCAGGGTTCTATGAGGAAGGGACTCCCGAAGAGGAGACGGAACCCCAGGAGGGGAACCCCGTCGAGTGGGAGTCGTGCACGCCGCAGAGTTAGTGTGCGTGTGTGCTAGCAAGGACACGTTCGAGGGCTGAACGTGCACTTGATGCTTAGTCTACGCCCGCGAGTGTAGACTGAACTTATTTTGATGTAAACATGTTCATAAACTTGTTTATGTAATAAAACTTCCGCTTCCGCTTTGCACCTTTGACGTGTGTTATACGGTGCTGTGCAACGCAGCACCCCTCAGCGTGATCCTGGCTCGACAGGACCAATGGGGTCGTGTCAGTATCAGAGCCAAGGTTGCCCGTAGGAACGTGGACCTAGGTAGAAATGGACGTATTTAAGGGCCCTATTTTCTTAAAAACTATTCTACAAGGTGTGTGTTGAAAAGTGTTATTTAATGGAGTCACTTTCTTCATCTTACCCCAACTTTCATTCAAAATAGGATTTTTGTTTAAAAGTTTATCTAACCTAAGTTTAAATGCTTTTTGTTTTAGATGGTTCGCATGATTCGCACCGCTCGCAAGTCCACAAGAGGGAGAGTTCCCGTAGTTGCCCTTCCCCAAAGAGAGGAGAGCCGTCCGGTGACGTACCTTTCCTACGGACTGGCAGTAGGAGGCTTGTTGCGCCGTCTTCGACGTATGCTCCAAGGCGCCGGCAATACGGGCAAGCTAATCATACACTATAGCTCCACCAGGACCATCCTTGAGAAGAGGGAAGAATGGAGTTCAGAGATGAGGATTATCCACGAAAATCAGCTGCTCAAGATCCACCGCTCTCCAGCTTGTCGAGCGACACAGGTCGATGCGGAGAAGGATGTTACCTGGGAGGCCATCACCTGCCAGAGTCACATCTATCGTCACCACCTGGACAGGACTGAGTACATGTATGTCCTCCAGCGCGAGAGTGGTACAACGGAGTATAAGTACCCGCCGGTGCAGCAAGGGACTTCCCATGAGCACATGGACTTGTGCTTGGAGGATGCTGCTATGCTCAGCACTCGACTGCAGGAGTGTCAGCAGGAGCTTCAGGATGTTCGGGACGCCCTGAAGGAAACCGAGGTGTTGCTTCGAGCCTGCTTGAGGGTGAGAGAAAGAGGAGATGGGAATGAACTGTGTGTCACCGTGAATGATACATGGACTCCTGACTCCCCAGATCGCCGTGCGACCAGGCGTCGTCGCACTTCTCCACCAGCAGCCTCCCCACCCAAAGCAGAGTCAGAAGGCAGCCGCAATAATGAGGAAGATCCCGAGGAGCCAGCTCAGTGATACGAGTAGTGTAGAGCTTTTCCATTAGTTAGCAAGATGTCGAATATTCGAGTCGTTACCTTAGTTAATGTTGTGTTAATGCTTGGTGTGTGACGTGAGTTGTTGAAGCCATGAGCAATTGTCCACAGCCTCGTCTTCAGATTGTTTTGCTTTGGTATGTGAACCCACATGAAATAATAGTACATTCATTTTTATGTGAGATATGAACTATGAGAAAGTATAACAAAGCCTCAACACTTGAAAGTACAAACTAGTGAAAGTAGCGAGATAATATGTAATACTTTAAATTAACATTTGGTTGATGATGCTAGATGGCCAGAAGAGGAAAAGGTCGCGCTGCCAACCCCGCCACCAACAACGATGAGGCCTGCAACCCTCATCTTTCAGGAGGCCAAGACAGGGGTGGTCGCCGTGAAGGAGTTGATCCCCTCCACCAAATGCTTGAGAATCAAAATCAGCTCATCCAGAACTTGACTCAAGTGGTGGCCAACTTCCATCAAGTTCCACCTCCACAAGCTGCACCACGCCAACCAAGGTTGAGTGAGTTTCTGGGAACTCAACCTCCGAAGTTTGCAAGTGCTGCTTAACCACTGGAAGCAGATGATTGGCTAAAGACCATTGAGAGCAAGATGAGGATCATACAGTGCCAAGGGTATGAGAGGGTGCTGTTTGCCTCTCATCAATTGCATGGACCTGCTGCTGATTGGTGGACTGCCTACGTGGCCACCCATCATGACCCTGGGAACATCACTTGGGAAGAGTTCAAGCGTAGCTTCCGCAACCATTACATACCAAGGGGTGAACTCAAAAACAAGAGGAAGGAGTTTTTGGGGTTGCAGCAAGGTAACATGACTGTGAGGGAATACCTCACTAAATTTACTCAACTCTCCCGTTATGTCCCACGGGACATAGAGACTGATGAGCAGAAACAAGATTGTTTCGTGGAAGGACTTACCGCAGAAATGCAGTGTGCAATGTCCTCCAATGAGTATGAAAACTTCCAAAAGATGGTGGACAGAGCGTTTGTCGTGGAAAGGAAGCTGAAGGCCTTGGAAAATGAGAACAAGAGAAAGGCCTGGTGGTCACATCAAGCCTCAGGGAGCAACACCCGCCCACGTCTGATGCAGCAACCCGCAGGGCAGACGAACCGTGCTGCGGTACCCTACTCAGCACCAAACATAAGGGAATCATCCATGTTCGACCAGAACGGTGGAACTAACGCACCCTAGTGGCACAAAAGTAAAGTTTATAACAATACAAGAGCCCAGGAGGGACATTAAATTAAATCAAGTTGAGGTGAAAGTGGAGGAGATCAGGACCATCAGGGAATATCCAGATGTTTTTCCAGAGGAGTTGCCTGGTATGCCTCCTGATCTTGAAGTGGAATTCGCAATTGAGCTAGTGCCTGGAACAGCCCCGATATACAAGAGACCTTATCGGATGGACTCCAAACAGCTGGGAGAACTCAAGGATCATTTGAGAGAATTGTCGGAGAAGGGGTATATTCGTCCTAGTTCCTCACCTTGGGGAGCTCCGGTCATATTTGTGCCCAAGAAGGACGGAACCCAAAGGTTATGCGTGGATTACCGTGCCTTAAATGAGGTAACCATCAAGAACAAGTACCCATTACTCCCGCATTGAAGACTTGTTTGATCAGTTGAGGGGAGCTTGTGTGTTCTCGAAAATTGATCTCAGGTCAGGATACCACCAACTCAAGATAAGGCAATCTGATATTCCCAAGACAGCTTTCGTATCTCGGTACGGACTGTATGAATAACTGTCGTGCCTTTTGGGCTAACTAATGCCCCGGCATACTTCATGTATCTCATGAACAAGGTATTCATGGAATATCTGGACAAATTTGTGGTGGTTTTCATAGATGACATTCTCGTCTTCTCCAAAGATGAAGAAGAACATGAGAAACATCTAAGGTTGGTGTTGCAGAGGCTGAGAGAACACCAACTATATGCCAAGTTGAGCAAGTGTGAGTTTTGGCTGAAGAGAGTTCCCTTCTTAGGACATATAATCTCGGAGGGAGGAATCTCCATGGATCCCGCCAAAATCGAGGATATACAGAAGTGGAAGACCCCTTAAAATGTCGGGGAAGTTCGAAGCTTCTTGGGATTGGCTGGATACTATCGATGGTTTATTTAGGGATTTTCTAAAATCTCGAGACCCCTCACCAAACTGTTGGAGAAGGGAATCACATTCACATGGACGTCGCAGTGCGAGACGAGTTTTTAGGAGTTAAAGAAAAGATTGACAACAGCCCCAGTGCTAGTTATGAAAGATATGCAGAAGAACTTTACGGTGTACTGTGATGCCTCTGGAAACGGGTTGGGATGTGTTCTCATGCAAGAAGGGCATGTCGTGGCTTATGCATCCCGGCAGCTCCGGAAGCACGAGAAGAACTATCCTACACATGACCTAGAGCTAGCCGCAGTGGTACATGCGTTGAAAATTTGGCGGCACTACTTGATGGGGAAGAGGACAGAGATATATACGGATCATAAGAGTTTAAAGTACATTTTCACACAGCCAGATCTCAACCTCAGACAAAGGAGATGGTTAGAGCTAATCAATGACTTTGATGTGGGCATCAACTATCATCCTGGGAAAGCAAACGTCGTGGCAGATGCTTTAAGTCGAAAAGTGCAGGTCAATAGGTTGAGCTTGAAGGACATGCCTGCAGAATTGAAGGACGAGGTTATAAGGCTCAATCTATGCCTTGTGAATAGTGGTGAAGCCATCGCCATGGATGTGGACTCTACACTAGAGCGAGAAATACGCGAGGGTCAAAAGAATGACGAGAAGATAAAAGAGATCAGACAACTCATCAAGAAAATAAAGCCCCTTGTTTCAGAGAGGATGAACAAGGTACGGTGTGGCACGGGAAAAGAATCTGTGTGCCAAAAGTAAAGAAGATCCGTGAATTGAATTTGAAGGAGGCTCACGATTCCGACTATTCCATTCATCCTGGGAGTACGAAGATGTACCAGGACCTCAAGAGCAGGTATTGGTGGTATGGCATGAAGCGAGATGTCGCGGAACATGTTGCCCTATGTGACACATGTCAGTTGGTGAAAGCAGAACATCAACGACCCGCGGGATTATTGCAACCACTCAAAGTGCCTGAATGGAAATAGGATGAAATCGGTATTGATTTCATAGTGGGATTGCCTAGGACCCAATCAGGATATGATTCAATATGGGTCATCATCGACAGGCTAACCAAGGTAGCTCATTTCATCCCCGTGAAAGAAAGCTACAGCGGATCCAAGTTGGCAGAATTGTACATGTCAAGGATCGTTTGTTACCATGGAGTGCCCAAGAAGATTGTGTCGGATTGAGGGACACAGTTCACCTCGAGGTTCTGGCAGAAGTTGCATGAAACCATGGGAACCCATCTGAACTTTAGTTCTGCCTATCATCCCCAAACTGATGGGCAGACGGAAAGAACCAATCAGATTCTTGAGGATATGCTGAGGGCATGTGCACTCCAAAACAGTCGGAGTTGGGACAAGAACTTACCGTATGCGGAATTCTCCTATAACAACAGCTATCAGGCTAGTATGAAGATGTCACCGTTCGAAGCTTTGTATGGGAGGAAGTGCAGAACTCCCCTATTTTGGAACCAAACAGGGGAAAGTAAAGTGTTTGGTCCCGAAGTACTACAAGAAGCTGAGGAGAAAGTGAGGGAAATTCGCAACAACTTGGGGATAGCACAAACGCGACAAAAGAGCTATGCCGATGTTCGGAGAAGATAGCTCATTTTCAACGTGGGAGACTATGTCGATCTCAAGGTGTCCCCTATCCGAGTACTTCGTCGGTTCAAGGTGAAAGGGAAGTTGTCACCTCGATACATCAGACCCTTTCAAGTTCTAGAGAGGAAAGGCGAAGTGGCGTATCAACTAGAATTACCGGCTCGCCTATCGGATGTGCACGATGTATTCCATGTGTCACAACTCAAGAAATGTCTGAGAACGCCTGAAGAGGTGTTACCCATGAATGAGGTTGACGTAGTTGAGGATTTGTCTTATACCGAGCAACCATCCAAGATTTTGGAAACGATGGAACGCCTCACAAGAAATAAAAGAATCCCGATGTGCAAGGTGCAGTGGAAGCATCACTCGGAAGAGGAAGCCACCTGGGAGCGAGAAGATGAGCTTAAGGCACAATTTCTGGAATTGTTTTCTTAGAACCACCAATCTCGAGGACGAGATTTCTTTTAAGGGGGGTAGAGCTGTAACACCCCAAAATCCTGTTAAGAGGGGAATTTAAAAATTTTTGGACGTGTTGCAAAAAATTCAAATCCAAACTGGAATTCAAATTAAACTCAAAACAGAAAAGAAATAGAAAAAGAAAAAGGAAAACAGAAAAAAACCGGCCAGTGGGCCGAAACCCACCAGCCGGCCCACCCGATCCCGCGCCAGCCCGCAGCCGCGCGCACCCCCCTTCTTCCCACCGACACGCGGGGCCCGCCAACCTTTCTTCCTCCTCGCGCTCGCGCCCGCGCTCGGCCGGACTCTCTCACCCTGAATCAAAACCGACCGGAAAATCTCGCGTATCCCAGCCGACTTCCGGACCCCGAAGACTCCAGCTCGATCTAAACAAACCTGCCGCCCTCCCCCGTCTATAAAAACCCCGGCATTGTCCCGTTTTTCCCCCACGATCCGCCGATTTTCTCTCCGGTGAGAACTCGAGCCCCTCCGGCGAATTCTGCTCGATCTACGCTCGGGAATTCTGATCTAACTCGCTGGTCTTGATCCACCGCCTCCGGGGAACCTTGCAGGTGCAGAAAACTCGGTGATTTGCGGTTCAAACACAGCGCCGAAGAGCCTCGCCGTGAATTAACCTCGGACTTCGTCGCCGACCGCCTTCAAGGACCTCCGAGCTCAAGAAAACCCCTGAGGTGAGATCCCCGACCACCCCTCTACTGATCTATGCCATAAAATCACAGTTCTAGGAAGAATTGACGAAGATCCGAAACTCTCCGGCGAGATCGCCGCCTCCCGCCGCCGTGCGCCGCCGGGCAGCGCCGCCCGCGCTCGATCAGAGCGACGTGGCCGCTTGTGCCCCGTTTATTTTAAATCGCACGGTAGAGTTTAAATCCCCGCGTACCGGTTCGATGTTATAATCTCAGCCGTCTGTTTTAAATCAGACGGTCCACGTCAGCCCCGCGTTATAAAGACTGGAATTCTTTCGCGCTACCCCCTGGGTGTAACACCCCAAAATCATGTTAAGAGGGGAATTTAAAAATTTTTGGACGTGTTGCATGTTTTGCAACAATTTAAATTCAAACTGGAATTCAATTTAAACTCAAAACAGAAAAGAAATAGAAAAAGAAAAAGGAAAACAGAAAAAAAACCGACCAGTGGGCCGAAACCCATCAGCCGGCCTACTCTGCTCCGCGCCAGCCCGCAGCCGCGCGCGCCCCCTTCCTCCCACTGACAGGCGGGGCCCGCCAGCCTTTATTCTTCCTCGCGCCCGCGCCGCGATCGGCCGGGACTCTCTCACCCGAATCAAAACTAATCGGGAATTCTCGCGTATCCCAGCCGATTTCCGGACCCCGAAGACTCCAGCTCGATCTAAACCAATCCGCCGCCCTCCCCCGTCTATAAAAACCCCGGCCTTGTCCCGTTTTTCCCACGCGATCCGCCGATTTTACTCCGGTGAGAACCCGAGCCCCTCCGGTGAATTCTGCCCGATCTACGCTCGGGAATTCCGATCTAACTCGCTGGTCTTGATCCACCGCCTCCGGGGAACCTCGCAGGTGCAGAAAACTCGGTGGTTTGCGGCTCAAACACAGCGCCGACGAGCCTCGCCGTGAATTCACCTCGGACCTCGTCGCCGACCGTCTTCCAGGACCTCCGAGCTCAAGAAAACCCCCGAGGTGAGATCCCCGACCTCCCCTCCACCGATCTATGCCATAAAATCACAGTTCTAGGAAGAATTCCCGAAGATTCGAAACTCTCCGGCGAGATCGCCGCCTCCCGCCGCCGGGCAGCGCCGCCCACGCTCGATCAGAGCGACGTGGCCGCTTGTGCGCCGTTTATTTTAAATCGCACGGTAGAGTTTAAATCCCCGCGTACCGGTTCGATGTTATAATCTCGGCCATCTATTTTAAATAGGACGGTCCACGTCGGCCCCGCGTTATAAAGACTGGAAATCTTACGTGCTACCCCCTGGGGTTCTCGGGAAATAAGAGCTAGCCTCGGAAACATCTGATCTAGCCCCTGGAACTTCAGAAAATCATGTAAATTCATTTAAAAATCAGTTTTGACCCCTGGGCTTAATAAAAATTAGGAAAAACACCTCTGTTAGGTGTAGCTAGACCCCTGAAAATTCTTAAAATAATGTTATAGACCTTGTAGTGGGGTGAGTTTACCTTTTTAACCCTGTGTTGATATTTAATTTAGGAAATTGAATAGGTGGCTAGTATTTAAAATTTAAAAAGTGGGACAAACATATAGACAAATTTAAGTTAAAAACTTTCTCAGTATTTAGAAAACCTTGGAGTGAGATAAAAATAGATTTTTGGCTGAATGAATCTGTTTAATTTATTATTCACATTTATTAGTTGTAGGGACACATTTTTAAGTAAAGAATAGTTCTGAAAATAGGGAAAATAAATGTAAAATAGTTTACATCAGAGGAAAAGGTCAAAATATATTATTAAACATTTTAGATCAGAACCTATTCTGTTTAGATGATGTGTCTTGTTATTTTCATAATAAAGTTCACATTTAGGCATAGGAAACAAATCTGAAAATATAGCAACTAGTAAATGATAAATGAAGTTTCTAAAATCCAGAGAATTCAGTTTAGGGTTGGTAGAAACTCTGAAGACACATATGGAGTAGGAAAATACCTTTCATGCATACTTGGTGTAGTAATTAAATATAAGAAATTTATTTAAATTGGAAACTCATATATATAGTATGTAAGCATAAATGTGAATACAAAAGTAGGAATCATATACACATGATTAAAAGTACCTGTAAGCCAAGGATCAACACACATAGAGTAACCACAACACATATAATTGTGAATGACTTTCATAGATGTGAATGTGTGATTTGTTTGAAGTGGAAGTGTGAACTATGTCTTATGGATTGTTGTTTTTCTTTTGCTATGTGTGATGGTATGATGTAGAACCTGCTACAGAGCAAGTTCTTCCTTTCCAAGATCAGGATTACCTATTCCAAGAGCAGCAGGAACGAGGCAAGTGTCCTTGACCACTTTGATCCTATACTAGGATGTGTAGCTAGAATTATTTGCATTATCAATTTAAATATGAAACCCATGTTAGGAAGTTTCCCTAGAATTGCATTACCTTGTTTCCTTGTAGCTTGGGTTGGGATTTATTTTATCATGTCATTTATTACTATGCATATGCTTAGCCATGCTTAGAATGGGATATTTGGGGATATGAGATTATAAGTTTATTTTATCATACTCTTGACTGAGATATTGAGAGTTATGTAGAGGTAGGGATCAAGGCAAGTTGGATGTTTTGGTTGTGTGCTGGGTGCACGAGACTTGGGTTTGTGTTTAGTACTTGCCTGGATCCTAAGGACCGGTTCATGGAGCATGTAACCTGGCTTTACCGTGCCAACCACATGCTGAGATGGGGCAGCTTGGCCAATTAATTAGGTGTATCCCCGGCGTAGTATGGGTGTGTTGGATGGTGCGGGGAATAGGTGTCAGCTGGACTACCATATGAACCGCAAGGCTCAAGAGGGGGCCACTGCAGCGGGGTTGGAGCCTCTTGTATGCTGTTAGGGGTGAAACCTCAGTGGGCTCACGCTCGTCGGGAATCCCTTTGTAAAGGTTCGTAGTGATCTCCTGGCTACACACCTGGGAAGTGTGAATGTGGTTCGTAGCCACTGGCATAATGGAGGTTCTTTTAGTCCACCCGGCAACGGGGGATGAAATCACTACATGTGGGTACAGTGGTACAAACTCTGCGGAGTCAAAACTGTCATGACAGCCGTGCTCACGGTCAAGAGCGGCTTGGACTTATTCATGATTAGAGGGGTGATGGTTTTGGAAGTTAAGGATGTTAAGCGGGGAGCTTAACATTGAAAATGATGTTATGGTTATTTGATTATGATGATGGGATGGGAGATTGGGACCATTTCACCTGTGTAGTAATGTAGGTGCTTAATAAGCTAAGGTGATAGGTATTAATTGCGTAGTGCTTTAACCATGAGTTCAACCTCTCCTTGCTCTAGCCATGCATGACATAACTTTCCCACACTTGCTGAGTACCATCGGTACTCAACCTTGCATATTTGTTGGTTTATATTGCTGCTCAGGTCAAGATAATGAAGTGGTGTTTAATGATCAAGACTTTGGACCTGAAGAAGGTTTCTAGGTTCATGGAGTCCCCCGGGCAACGCCTGTGAAGGAGCCCTCGAGAATAATATTCCGCTACTAGTTTATTTACTTGTGATGAACTTATTATTGTCCATCGAGACATTTGCTATGTAAGACTTATTTATATTCGACACCTGGCTTGTAATAAATGATGCATCACTATTTGTCATCACATGTATGAGAAAATGATCGTGGCATACATGTGATATTCACTTGGTTGTTCTTCGGAAAAACCGGGTGTGACAGAAGTGGTATCAGAGCCAAGGTTGCCCGTAGGAACGTGGACCTAGGTAGAATGGGACGTATTTAAGAACCTTATTTTATTAAAAACTATTTTTATGAGGTGTGTGTTGAAAAGTGTTATTTAATGAGTCACTTTCTTCATCTTACCCCAATTTTCATTCAAAATAGGATTTTTGTTTAAAAAGTTTATCTAACCTAAGTTTAAATACTTTTTGTTTTAGATGGTTCGCATGATTCGCACCGCTCGCAAGTCCACAGGAGGGAGAGTTCCCGTAGTTGCCCTTGCCGAAAGAGAGGAGAGCCGTCCGGTGACGTACCTTTCCTACGGATTGGCAGTAGGAGGCTTGTTGCGCCGTCTTCGACGTATGCTCGAAGCCACCGGCAATACGGGAAAGCTAATCATCCACTATAACTCCACCAGGACCATCCGTGAAAAGAGGGAAGAATGGAGTTCAGAGATGAGGATTATACACGAAAACCAGCTGCTTAAGATCCACCGCTCTCCAGCTTGTAGAGCGACACAGGTCGATGCGGAGAAGGATGTCACCTGGGAGGCCATCACCTGACAGAGTCACATCTATCGTCGACACCTGGATAGGACTGAGTACATGTATGTCCTCCAACGCGAGAGTGGTACCTCGGAGTATAAGTACCCGCTAGTGCAGCAAGGGACTTCCCATGAGCACATGGATTTGTGCTTAAGAGGACGCTGCCATGCTTAGCACTCGATTGCAGGAGTGTTAGCAGGAGCTTCAGGATATTCGTGACACCCTGAAGGAAACCGAGGCGTTGCTTCGAGCCTGCTTGAGGGCGAGAGAAAGAGGAGATGGGAATGAACTGTGTGTCACCGTGAACGATACATGGACTCCTGACTCCCCAGATCGCCGAGCGATCAGGCGTCGTCGCACTTCTCCACCAGCAGCCTCCCCACCCAAAGCAGAGTCAGAAGGCAGCCGAAATGATGAGGAAGATCCCGAGGAGCCAGCTCAAGAAAACGAGTAGCGTAGAGCCTTTCCCTTAAATTAGAAGGATGTCCAGTAGTCGAGTCGTTAGTTAGTTAATGGTGTGTTAATGCTTGGTGTGTGACGTGAGTTGTGGAAGCCATGAGCAATTGTCCACAGCCTCGTCTTCAGATTGTTTTGGTTTGGTGTGTGAACCCACATGAAATAATAGTGCAGTTATTTTTGTGTGAGATATGAACCCTCAGAAAAGTATAACAAAGCTTCAACACTTCAAAGTACAAACAAGTGAAAGTAGTAAGATAATACGTAATACTTTAAATTAACATTTGGTTGATCATGCTAGATGGCCGGAAGAGGAAAAGGTCGTGCTGCCAACCCCCGCCAACAACAACGATGAGGCCTGCAACCCTCATCTTTCTGGAGGCCAAGACAGGGGTGGACGCCATGAAGGAGTTGATCCCCTCCACCAAATGCTGGAGAATCAACATCAGCTCATCCAGAACTTGACTCAAGTGGTGGCCAACTTGCATCAAGTTCCACCTCCACAAGCTGCACCACGCCAACCAAGGTTGAGTGAGTTTCTAGGAACTCAACCTCCAAAGTTTGCAAGTGCTGCTGAACCTCTGGAGGCAGATGATTGGCTAAAGACCATTGAAAGCAAGATGAGGATCATACAGTGCCAAGGGTATGAGAGGGTGCTGTTTGCCTCTCATCAATTGCATGGACCTGCTGCTGATTGGTGGACCGCCTACGTGGCCGCCCATCATGACCTTGAGAACATCACTTGGGAAGAGTTCAAGCGTAGCTTCCGCAACCATTACATCCCAAGAGGTGAACTCAAAAACAAGAGGAAGGAGTTCTTGGGACTGCAGCAGGGAAACATGACGGTGAGGGAATACCTCACTAAATTTACTCAACTATCACGTTATGCCCCACGGGACATAGAGACTGATGAGCAGAAACAAGATTGTTTCGTGGAGGGACTTACCGCAGAAATGCAGTGTGCAATGTCCTCAAATGAGTATGAAAGCTTCCAAAAGATGGTGGACAGAGCGTTTGTGGGGGAAAGGAAACTGAAGGCCTTGGAAAATGAGAATAAGAGGAAGGCCGGGTGGTCACATCAAGCCACAGGGAGCAACACCCGCCCACGTCTGATGCAGCAACCTGCAGGGCAGAGGAACCGTGTTGCGGTACCCTACTCAGCACCAAGAGGGTACAACCCGAACTACAGGCCTCCGGCAGCACCAGCATAGCCGCAACGTCAGTTTGTACAGGAGCCTCGCCCCGCATATCCACCTCGACCAGCAGTGCAAGGACCCCCAAACCAACCCCAAGACAATAAAGGCCAAGCACCTAAGGTTGGGGTGCAATGTTTTAATTGTGGTGAAGTGGGGCACTACGCCCATAAGTGCCCAAAGAAGAAGCCCACGCAGCCACAACAGCAGAATGTAATGAGAGGATGGGTGAACCACGTCACTATGGAGGAAGCACAAGAGGCACCCGACGTGGTAGTTGGTAAGTTTCCTGCCAATTTACACATTGCAACCCTGCTGTTTGATTCTGGTGCTACCCACTCGTTCATTGCTCAAGGGTTTGTTAAGAAGCATGACCTAGCAACAACACAAATGAACCATATGCTAGCTGTAAACTCTCCAGGTGGAGAAATAAGGACAAGACAAGTGTGTCCCAAAGTGAACCTAGACATTAATGGGGTGGTATTTACTGCTAACCTCATAGTGATAGATTCACAAGGGATAGATATTATTTTGGGTATGGATTGGTTGACCAAACATAAAGGAATCATCCATTGTTCGACCAGAACGGTGGAACTAACTCACCCTAGTGGCACAAGAGTAAAGTTCATAACAATACACGAGCCTAGGAGGGACATTAAATTAAATCAAGTTGAGGTGAAAGTGGAGGAGATCAGGACTATCAGGGAATATCCAGATGTTTTTCCGGAGGAGTTGCCAGGTATGCCTCCCGATCGTGAAGTGGAATTCGCAATTGAGCTAGTGTCTGGAACAGCCCCGATATACAAGAGAACTTATCGGATGGACTCCAAGCAGCTGGGAGAACTCAAGGATCATTTGAGAAAATTGACGGAGAAGGGGTATATTCATCCTAGTTCCTCACCATGGGGAGCTCCGGTGATATTTGTGCCCAAGAAGGACGGAACCCAAAGGTTATGCGTGGATTACCGTCCCTTGAATGAGGTAACCATCAAGAACAAGTACCCATTACCCCGCATTGAAGACTTGTTTGATCAGTTGAGGGGAGCTTGTGTGTTCTCGAAAATTGATCTCAGGTCGGGATACCACCAACTCAAGATAAGGCAATCTTATATTCCCAAGACAGCTTTCGTATCTCGGTACGGACTATATGAATACACTATCATGCCCTTCGAGCTAACTAATGCCCCGGCGTACTTCATGTATCTCATGAACAAGGTATTCATGGAATATCTAGACAAATTTGTGGTGGTTTTCATAGATGACATTCTCGTCTTCTCCAAAGATGAAGAAGAACATGAGAAACATCTAAGGTTGGTGTTGCAAAGGCTGAGAGAACACCAACTATATGCCAAGTTGAGCAAGTGTGAGTTTTGGCTGAAGAGAGTTCCCTTCTTAGGACATATAATCTCGGAGGGTGGAATGTCCGTGGATCCTGCCAAAATCGAGGATATACAGAAATGGAAGACCCCTGAAAATGTCGGGGATGTTCGAAGCTTTTTGGGATTGGCTGGATACTATCGACGGTTTATTGAGGGATTCTCTAAGATCTCGAGACCCCTCACCAAACTGTTGGAGAAGGGAATCACATTCACATGGACGCCATAGTGCGAGACGAGTTTTCAGGAGCTAAAGAAAAGATTGACAACAGCCCCAGTGTTGGTTATGCCAGATATGCAGAAGAATTTCACGGTGTACTACGATGCCTCTGGAAACGGGTTGGGATGTGTTCTCATGCAAGAAGGGCATGTCGTGGCTTATGCATCCCGGCAACTCCGGAAGCACGAGAAAAACTATCCTACACATGACCTAGAACTAGCCGCAGTGGTACACGCGTTGAAAATTTGGCGGCACTATTTGATGGGGAAGAGGACCAAGATATATACGGATCATAAGAGTTTGAAGTACATATTCACATAGCCAGACCTCAACCTCAGAAAAGGAGATGGTTAGAGCTAATCAATGACTTTGATGTGGGCATCAACTATCATCCTGGGAAAGCAAACGTCGTGGCCGATGCTTTAAGTCGGAAAGTGCAGGTCAATAAGTTGAGCTTGAAGGACATGCCTGCAGAATTGAAGGACGAGGTTATAAGGCTCAATCTATGCCTTTGAATAGTGGTGAAGCCATCACCATGGAAGTGGATTCCACACTCGAGCGAGACATACGCGATGGTCAAAAGAACGACGAGAAGGTACAAGAAATCAGGCAACTCATCAAGGAAAATAAAGCTCCTGGTTTCAGAGAGGATGAACAAGGTATGGTGTGGCACGGGAAAAGGATCTGTGTGCCTGAAGTAAAGGAGATCCGTGAATTAATTTTGAAGGAGGCTCACGATTCTGGCTATTCCATTCATCCTGGGAATACGAAGATGTACCAGGACATCAAGAGCCGGTATTGGTGGTATGGCATGAAGCGAGATGTCGCGGAACATATTGCCCTATGTGACACATGTCAGTTGGTGAAAGCAGAACATCAACGACCCGCGGGATTATTGCAACCACTCAAAGTGCCTGAATGGAAATGGTAAGAAATCGGTATGGATTTCATAGTGGGACTGCCCAGGACCGAATCCGGATATGATTCAATATGGGTCATCATCAACAGGCTAACAAAGGTAGCTCACTTCATCCCCGTGAAGGAAAGCTACAGCGGATCCAAATTGGCGGAGTTGTACATGTCAAGGATCATGTGTTGCCATGGAGTGCCAAAGAAGATTGTGTCGGATCGAGGGACACAGTTCACCTAAAGGTTCTGGCAGAAGTTGCACGAAACCATGGGAACCAATCTGAACTTTAGTTCTGCCTATCATCCCCAAACTGACGGGCAAACGGAAAGAACTAATCAGATCCTTGAAGATATGCTGAGGGCATGTGCACTCAAAAACAATCGGAGTTGGGACAAGAACTTACCGTATGCAGAATTCTCCTATAACAACAGCTATCAAGCTAATATGAAGATGTCACCGTTTGAAGCTTTGTACGGGAGGAAGTGCAGAACTCCCCTATTTTGGAACCAAACGGGGGAAAGTAAAGTGTTTGGTCCAGAAGTACTACAAGAAGCCGAGGCGAAGGTGAGGGAAATTCGCAATAATTTGAGGATAGCACAGACACGCCAAAAGAGCTATGCCGATGTACGAAGAAGAGAGCTCGTTTTCAACGTTGGAGACTATGTCTATCTCAAGGTGTCCCCTATCAGAGGACTTCATCGGTTCAAGGTGAAAGGGAAGTTGTCACCTCGATACATCGAACCCTTTCAAGTTCTGGAAAGGAAAGGCGAAGCGGCGTATCAACTAGGGTTACCGGCTCGTCTATCGGATGTGCACGATGTATTCCATGTGTCACAACTCAAGAAATGCCTGAGGACGCCTGAAGAGGTGTTACCCATGAATGAAGTGGACGTAGCTGAGGATTTGTATTATGCCGAGCAACCATATAAGATTTTGGAGACAATGGAACGCCTCACCAGAAATAAAAGAATCCGGATGTGCAAGGTGCAGTGGAAGCATCACTCAGAAGAGGAAGCCACCTGGGAACGGGAAGATGAGCTCAAGGCACAATTTTCGGAATTGTTTTCTTAGAACCACCAATCTCGAGGACGAGATTTCTTTTAAGGGGGGTAGAGCTGTAACACCCCAAAATCATGTTAAGAGGGGAATTTAAAATTTTTTGACGTGTTGCATGTTTTGCAACAATTTAAATTCAAACTGGAATTCAATTTAAACTCAAAACAGAAAAGAAATAGAAAAAGAAAAAGGAAAACAGAAAAAAAAATGGCCAGTGGGCCGAAACCCACCAGCCGGCCCACTCTGCTCCGTGCCAGCCCGCAGCCGCGCGCGCCCCCTTCCTCCCACTGACAGGCGGGGCCCGCCAGCCTTTCTTCTTCCTCGCGCCCGCGCCGCGATCGGCCGGGACTCTCTCACCCGAATCAAAACCGATCGGGAAATCTCCCGTATCCCAGCCGATTTCCGGACCCCGAAGACTCCAGCTCGATCTAAACAACCCGCCGCCCTCCCCCGTCTATAAAAACCCCGGCCTTGTCCCGTTTTTTCCCACGCGATCTGCCGATTTTACTCCGGTGAGAACCCGAGCCCCTCTGGTGAATTCTGCCCGATCTACGCTCGGGAATTCCGATCTAACTTGCTGGTCTTGATCCACCGCCTCCGGGGAACCTCGCGGGTGCAGAAAACTCGGTGGTTTACGGCTCAAACACAGTGCCGACGAGCCTCGCCGTGAATTCACCTCGGACCTCATCGCCGACCGTCTTCCAGGACCTCCGAGCTCAAGAAAACCCCCGAGGTGAGATCCCCGACCTCCCCTCCACCGATCTATGCCATAAAATCACAGTTCTAGGAAGAATTCCCGAAGATTCGAAACTCTCCGGCGAGATCGCCGCCTCCCGCCACCGTGCGCCGCCGGGCAGCGCCGCCCGCGCTCGATCAGTGCGACGTGGCCGCTTGTGCGCCGTTTATTTTAAATCGCACGGTAGAATTTAAATCCCCGCGTACCTGTTCGATGTTATAATCTCGGCCGTCTGTTTTAAATCGGACGGTCCACGTCAGCCCCGCGTTATAAAGACTGGAAATCTTACATGCTACCCCCTGGGGTTCTCGGGAAATAAGAGCTAGCCCCGGAAACTTCTGATCTAGCCCCTGGAACTTCAGAAAATCATGTAAATTCATTTAAAAATCAGTTTTGACCCCTGGGCTTAATAAAAATTAGGAAAACCCCTCTGTTAGGTGTAGCTAGACCCCTGAAAATTCTTAAAATAATGTTATAGACCTTGTAGTGGGGTGAGTTTACCTTTTTAACACTGTTTGACATTTAATTTAGGAAATTGAATAGGTGGCTAGTATTTAAAATTTAAAAAGTGGGACAAACATATAGACAAATTTAAGTTAAAAACTTTCTCAGAATTTAGAAAACCTTGGAGTGAGATAAAAATAGATTTTTGGCTGAAATGAATCTGTTTAATTTATTGTTCACATTTATTAGTTATAGGGACACATTTTTAAGTAAAGAATAGTTCTGAAAATAGGGAAAATAAATGTAATATAGTTTACATCAGAGGAAAAGGTCAAAAATATATTATTAAACATTTTAGATCAGAACCTATTCTGTTTAGATGATGTGTCTTTTTATTTTCATAATAAAGTTCACATTTAGGCATAGGAAACAAATCTGAAAATATAGCAACTAGTAGATAATAAATGAAGTTTCTAAAATCCAAAGAATTCAGTTTAGGGTTGGTAGAAATTCTGAAGACACATATGGAGTAGGAAAATACCTTTCATGCATACTTGGTGTAGTAATTAAATATAAGAAATTTATTTAAATTGGAAACTCATATATGTAGGAATCATATACACATGATTAAAAGTACCTGTATGCCAAGGATCAACAAACATAGAGTAACCACAACACATATAATTGTGAATGACTTTCATAGATGTGAATGTGTGATTTGTTTGAAGTGGAAGTGTGAACTATGTCTTATGGATTATTGTTTTTCTTTTGCTATGTGTGATGGTATGATGTAGAACCTGCTCCAGAGCAAGTTCTTCCTTTCCAAGATCAGGATTACCTATTCCAAGAGCAGCAGGAAGGAGGCAAGTGTCCTTGACCACTTTGATCCTATACTAGGATGTGTAGCTAGAATTATTTGCATTATCAATTTAAATATGAGACCCATGTTAGGAAGTTTCCCTAGAATTGCATTACCTTGTTTCCTTGTAGCTTGGGTTGGGATTTATTTTATCATGTCATTTATTACTATGCATATGCTTAGCCATGCTTAGAATGGGATATTTGGGGATATGAGATTATCAGTTTATTTTATCATACTCTTGAATGAGATATTGAGAGTTATGTAGAGGTAGGGATCAAGGCAAGTTGGATGTTTTGGTTGTGTGCTGGGTGCACGAGACTTGGGTTTGTGTTTAGTACTTGCCTGGATCCTAAGGACCGGTTCATGGAGCATGTAACCTGGCTTTACCGTGCCAACCACATGCTGAGATGGGGCAGCTTGGCCAATTAATTAGGTGTATCCCCGGCGTAGTATGGGTGTGTTGGATGGTGCGGGGAATAGGTGTCAGCTGGACTACCATATGAACCGCAAGGCTCAAGAGGGGGCCACTGCAGCGGGGTTGGATTCTCTTGTATGCTGTTAGGGGTGAAACCTCAGTGGGCTCACGCTCGTCGGGAATCCCTTTGTAAAGGCTTCGTAGTGATCTCCTGGCTACACACCTGGGAAGTGTGAATGTGGTTCGTAGCCACTGGCATAATGGAGGTTCTTTTAGTCCACCCGGCAACGGGGGATGAAATCTCTACATGTGGGTACAGTGGTACAAACTCTGCAGAGTCAAAACTGTCATGACAGCCGTGCTCACGGTCAAGAGCGGCTTGGACTTATTCATGATTAGAGGGGTGATGGTTTTGGAAGTTAAGGATGTTAAGCGGGGAGCTTAACATTGAAAATGATGTTATGGTTATTTGATTATGATGATGGGATGGGAGATTGGGACCATTTCACCTGTGTAGTAATGTAGGTGCTTAATAAGCTAAGGTGATAGGTATTAATTGCGTAGTGCTTTAACCATGAGTTCAACCTCTCCTTGCTCTAGCCATGCATGACATAACTTTCCCACACTTGCTGAGTACCATCGGTACTCAACCTTGCATATTTGTTGGTTTATATTGCTGCTCAGGTCAAGATAATGAAGTGGTGTTTAATGATCAAGACTTTGGACCTGAAGAAGGTTTCTAGGTTCATGGAGTCCCCCGGGCAACGTCTGTGAAGGATCCCTCGAGAATAATATTCCGCTGCTAGTTTATTTACTTTTGATGAACTTATTATTGTCCATCGAGACATTTGCTATGTAAGACTTATATATATTCGACACCTGGCTTGTAATAAATGATGCATCACTATTTGTCATCACATGTATGAGAAAATGATCCTGGCATACATGTGATATTCACTTGGTTGTTCTTCGAAAAAACCGGGTGTGACACTGGGGTTCTCGGAAAATAAGAGCTAGCCTCGGAAACTTCTGATCCAGCCCCTGGAACTTCAGAAAATCATGTAAATTCATTTAAAAATCAGTTTTAGCCCCTGGACTTGATAAAAATTAGGAAAAACCCCTCTGTTAAGTGTAGTTAGACCCCTGGAAATTCTTAAAATAAATCAATGGACCCTGTAGTGGGGTGAGTTTAACTTTTTAACCCTATTTGATATTAAAGTTAGGAATTTGAATAAGTGGCTAGTATTTAAAATTTAAAAGGTGGGACAAACATAGTGTCAAATTCAAATTAAAATCTTTCCCAGTACTTAGAAAACCTTGGAGAGAGATAAAAATAGATTTTTGGATGAAATGAATCTGTATAATTTATTATTCACATTTATTAGTTAGAGGGACACATTTTTAAGTAGAGAATAATTCTGAAAATTAGAAAAAATAAATGTAAAATACTTTACATTAGAGGAAAAGATCAAAAATATATTATTAACTATTTGGGATCAGAATCTATTCTGTTTAGATGATGTGTCTTACTATTTTCATAATAAAGTACCCATTTAGGCATAGGAAGTAAATTTGAAAATATAGCAAGCTAGGTATAAATAATTAGAAAATGATAAATGAAGTTTCCAAAATCCAAAGAATTCAGTTTAGGGTGGGTAGAAGTTCTGAAGACACATATGGAGTAGGAAAATACCTTTCATGCATACTTAGTAGCTAAAAGGTGTAGTAATTGAATATAAGGAATTTATTTAAATTGGAAACTCATATATATAGTATACAAGCATAAATGTGAATATAAAAGTAGGAATCATATAGACATGATTAAAAGTGCATGTAAGCCACAAATCAACACCCATAGAGTAACCACAACACATATAATTGTGAATGACTTTCATAAATGTGAATGTGTGGTTTGTATGAAGTGGAAGTGTGAACTATGTCTTATGGATTGTTGTTTTTCTTTTGCTATGTGTGATGGTATGATGTAGAACCTGCTCTAGAGCTAGTTCTTCCTTTCCAAGATCAGGACTACCCATTTCAAGAGCAGCAGGAAGGAGGCAAGTGTCCTTGACCACTTTGATCCTATGCTAGGATGTGTAGATAGAATTATTTGCATTGTCAAATGAAATATGAAACTGAATGTGGCCTAGAGGGGGGGGTGAATAGGCCTTTAAAGAATTCCTGCACACTTAATAAAGTTGTTAGAAATTTGACTGACCGGACTAGTCCGGTTGTGTGGGCGGACTAGTCCGGTGTGCTGAATTGTTTGAGTTGATTAAGTGTGTCTCACAAGTTTTATGTTATAGCAGCGGAATAAGAACAACAGTTTTTATAACTTAAATTTATAGTATGGATGCACGTGCAAACTTGTAAAGAACTCAAACGATGACTAGCAAACTAGTAATCTAATGTGTTAAGATGTAAACCAAATGAGAGACAAAAGACACGAATTTTTACCGAGGTTCGATCTCACCAAGAGATCTACGTCCTCGTTGAGGAAGCTCACACAGAGCCGGGTTCTCAACCCTTTTCCTCTTCAAGTCACCACACAGGCCGACTTGACTTCACTATCAAGTGTAATCACCGTTTTTATGGGGCTACCTCACACGTTGAGGGCTCCCACAAGAATTACAATGAGAAGTTGATAAAATACACTCAAAAAGATTACAATTCAGAATATGAGTGTAGAGAGATCAAACCCCAAGATCTCACAACGAAGGAACGACGATCTCCCAATCCCAAATCCAAGTATTTTATTGATCTTCACCTTTTTGCACCTTAGATGTGTGGGGAGATGTGTTTTTGGGCTCTTGGGACAGGTGGCGGCGCTAGGGTTTCAAGTTTTGACCGTATGAGTCGTGTATTCTTGGGGAAAAGCCGAAGGACCTCTTTTTATAGGCTTTTCCAAAAAGTTTCCGTTGTTAAACCTACTACCGGACTAGTCCGGTATATGATCGGACTTGTCCGGCCTACTTCCAGTGGGTTAACCGGACTAGTCCGGTCCACAATCCGGACTTGTCCGGTACTATGTGAGATGGGTTTTCAGAAACTTTAGCGGACTAGTCCTGTTGCTGGATGGACTAGTCCGTAGTCCTCTAAGGAGGACAACAGAGACATGACCGGACTAGTCCGGTCTAAAACCGGACTTGTCCGGTTGCGTTCCAGTGACCTGACCGGACTAGTCCGGTTCACAAGGCGGACTAGTCCGGTGCACTATGTTTGCGTCTTTCAGAAAGTTAAACGGACTAGTCCGGTCCATGAACGGACTAGTCCGTTTTTCAGTGGATTTTAGTTGATTTTTAAACCCCTTACCCCTACGCAAAGTCATGAGCTCTTGGGATGTGTCTCTCTCACACACCACCTATACATTTATATCTACTTTGCTTCTCTAAATTTCAC
This sequence comes from Neostapfia colusana, assembly GCA_030760725.1. NCBI lineage: Eukaryota > Viridiplantae > Streptophyta > Magnoliopsida > Poales > Poaceae > Neostapfia > Neostapfia colusana. The sequence continues at coordinate 23,060,942 of JASWHV010000014.1, forward strand.
TAACTTCTTCCTTTTCGGGCACCACTCTATTTTTCACCTTTTTGTGTGTGTGCCGAGCCAGTTCACTTTGTTTATCCTGCAATCATCTTAATAGTTTCATTAGGATCTCATATGTTCGTCATCAATTAGCCAAAACCCACAAGGGATATCCTAGATGCACTTACAATCTCCCCCTTTTTGGTGATTGATGACAACCATTTGAGATATCACAATTGAGAATAAAAGGTTGATTTTCATAAGGTGCGTACACATGAGAACAATAAAGAATTCACAAAAAACTTCTCACATATGTACACACCTTATGGTGGGGTGCCTCACAGGTGTGTGATAAACACAATGTGCTAAATTAAAGACAACCAGTAGTGAACATGTAAGTGGGCATTAGAGCATAGTACTTCACACATAGGAAAAGAAATAGTGCATTACAGGATTAGGTACATGTCCTTGATCACACAAGATCTTAATGACTAATACTAGATAGAAAAATAGTCCAAGTCTAATCTCAATCTTCCATCTCAATCTCTCCCCCTTTGGCATCAAGACACCAAAAAGAGAAAAATTGAGGGAAGTCACTCATCGCTGCCTCCTCCGTCAGTCTCAGTCTGATCTTCATCTTCATCATCCACGGGAGCAGGATCATCCTCTGAGTCCTCGGAGGTAGGCGGTGATCCAACAGGCTCAATCTCAAGCTTTGCACAGATAGACTTGATATTTGCATTGACGTACTGTTGATGTCTCTTCCTTGCAAGCTTTTCTTTGCGTTGCCTGTCTTCGATCTTACGGCAGCAGGCAAAGATAGAGGAGAGCATCTTGAGGATGCCGCTAGATGATTCTTGGGCAGGTGGAGAGCCAGGAGGAGCAGCTGCAGACCTAGTGTCATCATGAGCTTGCTTTGATCTCCTCTCCACTGGTGGAGAGGACGGGGCAGCTGGAGCCGGAGGGAGAGTGTACTCGGTGGGTTTTTGCGGCTTCAACCCCGTATGCTTGACATCCTTGACAAACTCGAGTCCTGTCACCTTCTCAATCATGTACATGATATACGGTGCGTATCCACAGGACCTATTGGGGGTAATTGAGATGTTCACAATGTCATTGTAGATATACTCAAAGACATTGAATGGTCTCCTCCCACTAATGACTTTCATGAGAGTTCTCAAGGTTCCTTGTATAGTTCCTGCATCTCCATCCTTCGGAGCTATCGTCTTTCTCAAGACTCTATTTAGAACCACAAAGAAGGGCTTTAGATATTTGATGGTTGGAGGGACATATGGCATCCTTGTGTCATAGAGAAATTCAAGTTCCACCTTCTCCAGGGGTTTCAGATTATGAATGACCAGTTCATGATCCAAAGTGTTTTGGAGGTGAAGAATCCTAGCAAATTCATCATAAGTGACACTGTACCTTGAACCATGAGTCATCCAAGTAAGACTGTCTCCATCATCCCGAGCAAAGTAGAGAGTGGAGTAAAACTGAGTAATGACTTCATTGTTCCAGTCATACTCAAAGGATAGCAGGTCCATCAGACCGTGCCTCTCTAAGGCCTCCACCATCTCACGAAATGCGGGATACTTCTTCGACTTCAGGTAGTCAACATTCAGCCATTGACTCTCTACTACGAGATTCTTCATCTTCATGTACACGTGCTCGTAGTAGTCTGCATGAAAGTTGCTCCAGAACCTAGGATCAGAACATTGTTTAGGTCGTCCATACACTTCAATCTTTCTGAAGTTATCAGCTAGCTCATTCCCTTTTCCAGTGAAATCTTCACTTGAAGGCTGCCTGTTGCGATGAACGGGATTTTTCAATTTCAAGGGCCCAATGGGGCCACTAGCAAGTCCCTTCCCTTTATTGAGAACTCTTCTTGGCCCTGATGAGCCCTCAGCAGCATCTTTCCTTTGAGGCCTTTTGATAATGACTTTTCTCTTCTTAGGAAGATTGTCGTCGGAGGGTGGACAGTGAGCATTGACGTCATGTCTCTTCTTCATCACTCCCTCCTTAGCTCTCCTCACTCTTTTACGTTGAACTTCTTCGTCAATGTGAAAAGAGCTGTCATCTGATCCTGAAGACATGATGCCTGACAAGGAGTTTAAGGATTAGATGCAAACGGACACCTTATCGACTTCAAATGGGAATGTAGGAGTTCAGCTGTCAGAGACCGGACTTGTCCGGTTTCAGAGTGCGGACTAGTCCGGTGGACCGGACTTGTCCGCATCTGGACGCCGGACTAGTCCGGCCTAGCATAAGAACCCTAACTTGAGTGTTTTATTTGAAGCAAATCTCCTATCTATGGATACAAGGGTAGGAAAGTGGTAGAAATACATCTATTTATGCAATGTACATCCTTTTGAAATCAAAGGAAACTAGCTAGAGCTAGAAAAATTGAGATTTGGGGTTTTGGGGGGGATTTACCAAGATTTGAAGATTCGCGTTGAAGGAGTGGAAATCAATCCGGATGTGTCCGGAAAGTAGGATCCCCTCGTCGAGAAGAGGCTTTTTCACGGAGAAAACTCCGAGTTTGAGGGCTCAACTCGAAAATCACTTTGAGAGCTACGGTTTAGGAGAGAGGGTGTTGCAAAGTGATTATGAGTGGAGAGGGAGGCGTTTGGTCCGGCTGACTGCTTCTATATCCGACTGACCGGACTAGTCCGGTCCTGGTAGCGGACTAGTCCGGTACCCCTGAGTTTAACCTAATTGTTGTCTGTCCGGACTAGTCCGGTTGGGAATCGGACTAGTCCGTTTTCAACAGACTTGATATATATATATAGATAACTAATAGTGATCCAAGGACAACAATTTTGCAAGTAGTCTTGGTGATTACGACCAGTATACAATCAACAATCAAACAATGGTCATAATCCACAAGATTTATTCATTAAGAATAGTTTTCTGAGTACAAAGGAGAGGAGGAGCATTTTTGACAGTACGGAGGAACAATTTTAGTTGCAACCAGGTATGCAATGTTTCAAGCCACATTTCGAGAGTCAAGAATGTTTAGCTCATTTCTTAGTTCACAGAACCTTTTCTCATCTAATGGTTTGGTAAAAATATCTGCAAGTTGTTTTTCAGTCCTAACATGTGAAATAGCTATGTCACCTTTTAATGAATGATCTCTAAGAAAGTGATGACGGATGTCTATGTGCTTAGTTCTTGAGTGCTCTACCGGGTTGTGTGCAATTTTTATAGCGCTTTCATTATCGCATAGAAGCGGGATATGACTTAGATTGTAGCCGTAGTCCCTAAGAGTTTGTTGCATCCAGAGCAGTTGCGCACAGCAGCTACCGGCTGCAACATACTCTGCTTCCGCTGTGGAAAGAGCAATGGAGTTTTGCTTTTTAGATGACCAAGAAACTAGGGACCTACCAAGAAATTGACAAGTCCCCGACGTGCTCTTTCTATCGACTTTGCATCCCGCATAGTCAGCGTCGGAGTACCCTATCAAGTTAAACTTGGATCCTTTGGGATACCAAAGGCCTAAGTTGGGTGTGTGCACAAGATACCTTAGGATTCTTTTTACAGCAATTAAGTGACACTCTTTGGGTGCGGCTTGAAACCTTGCACACATGCAAACACTAAGCATAATATCTGGCCTAGATGCACATAAGTATAGTAAGGAAACAATCATGGACTGATATACCTTTTGGTCCACATTTGGACCATCTTCATTGAGGTCGAGATGTCCGTTGATGGCCATGGGTGTCTTGATGGGCTTGGCTTTGTCCATGTTGAATTTCTTGAGAATGTCTTGTGTATATTTAGTTTGGCTTATAAATGTACCTTCTCTCAGTTGCTTCACTTGAAATCCCAAGAAGAACTTCAATTCACCCATCATTGACATCTCGAACCTGTCTGTCATTATTTTGCTAAATTCTTCACAGAAGGACTTGTTAGTGGATCCAAAGATAATGTCATCAACATAAATCTGACATACGAATAAATGATCATCAAAATGTTTAGTAAAGAGTGTATAGTCAGCTTTACCAATTTTGAATCCATTTTGAATCAGAAAATCTCTAAGGCACTCATACCAGGCTCGAGGAGCCTGTTTGAGGCCATAGAGAGCCTTACACAGTTTATAGACATGGTTGGGATACTTCTGATCTTCGAATCCCGGTGGCTGCTCCACATAGACTTCCTCCTTGCTTTATTTCTTGTCACTACTCCATGTTCATCTTGTTTGTTCCGAAAGACCCATTTGGTTCCAACGATGTTCGCCCTTGGTCTTTCCACCAGCTCCAACACTTCATTTCTTTTGAAGTTGTTTAGCTCCTCTTGCATCGCAATCACCTAGTCTGGATCCCTTAAGGCTTCTTCTACCCTGTATGGCTCCAGAAAAGACACAAAAAAATAATGTTCACAAAAATTTGCAATTTGAGATCTAGTAGTTACTCCCTTAGCAATATCTCCAATGATATTGTTGACAGGATGGTCCCTTTGCACACACTGATGTACTCTTGGGTGTGGATTTTGTATAGTTGTTTGTTCTTCATTGTCTTCATGTGTCATGTCTCCCCCTAGATCATTGCTTCCATGATCATCTTGATTTTCTTGATCTTCCTCAAATTGATCTTGTGTAGGAGCTCCCCCTTGATCATTGCTTCCTTGATGAAATTCATCTTGTTTCTCCTCTCGTGGTAGGATATCACCAAGTGCCATTTTCTTCAGGGCTTCACATGGAGCTTCCTCCTTATCTAGCATAGACTTATCGACTTGCTCCACTTGTGAGCCGTTAGTTTCATCGAACACTACGTCACGCGCTACTTCAACAAGGCCGGACACTTTGTTGAAGACACGATAGGCGTAGGCGTTCGATTCATATCCAAGCAAGAATCCTTCATCGGACTTCGAAGCAAACTTCGAGGCCCTTGGTTTCTTGTTCAGAATAAAACATTTGCAAACAAAAACTTTGAAATAAGAAACGTTAGGCTTTTTACCCGTGAGAAGCTCATATGGAGTTTTCTTCAGAAGTCGATGAAGGTACAACCGATTTGTGGCATGACAAGCGGTATTCACCGCTTCTGCCCAAAACCGGTCTGACGTCTTGTATTCATCCAACATTGTTCTCGCCATTTCGATCAATGTTCGGTTTTTCCTTTCGGCCACCCCATTCTGTTGAGGAGAATAGGGTGTCGAGAATTCATGCTTTATACCTTCTTCATTGAGATATTCTTCAACTTGGGCGTTCTTGAATTCTGTCCCATTGTCACTTCTGATATTCTTTACTGTTGATGAGAATTCATTTTGAGCTCTTTTCAAGAACTTCTTGAGGATTTCTTGAGTTTCTGATTTATCATACAAGAAAAATACCCAGGTAAATCTTGAAAAATCATCAACAATTACTAAACCGTATTTGTTACCGCCGATGCTGATGTACGCAATTGGACCAAAGAGATCCATGTGGAGAAGTTCCAGCGGTTTAGCGGTGGTCATCACATTCTTGGCGGGGTGTGGTGCTCCAACCTGTTTTCCTGCTTGACAAGCGCTGCACGGCCTGTCTTTTTCAAAAACCACATCCTTAAGACCACGGATGTGACCACCTTTTAGAAGTTTCTGCAGATTTCTCATTCCAACATGGGCTAGCCATCTATGCCACAGCCATCCCATGTTGGTCTTAGCAACCAAGCAAGTGTTGAGTTCGGCTTTATCTTTGTTGAAGTCAACAAGATAAAGCTTTCCCTTCAACAATCCCTTGAATGCAATCGAGCCATCGCTTCTTCTAAAGACGGTCACACCCTCATTAGTGAATAAACAGTTGTAACCTTTGTCGCATAGTTGAGATATTGATAAAAGATTATAATCTAGAGAATCTACATGTAAAACATTAGATAAGGTGTGTTGAGAGGATATTTCAATGTTACCACTACCAAGGACCTTTCCTTGGCTGTTATCTCCAAAGTATATTCCTTCACTTGGATCCTTGTTGCACTCGTATTCCACAAACATACTTCTCTCTCCGGTCATATGATTTGTGCATCCGCTGTCTAGCACCCACTTAGATCCACCGGAGGAGTAAGCCTGCAAAACAGAATTATTTCTGGGTTTTAGGTACCCAAGCTTGCTTGGGTCCTCTCAGGTTAGTCACAAGAGTCTTGGGCACCCACACACAAGTTTTTAAGTTCTTGTGGCGTGGCCCTGTATATTTAGCAATGACTTTTCCATACTTGTTTTTCATGAGAACATAAGAAGCATCAAATGTATGGAATAATGTTTGTAGCTCAGATTCATGGGATTTTTCTTTAACAAAAATGATTCTATTCTTAGCATGATTAGAGGTAGACATGTGTCTATTCCTGTCGAAGCCAAGTCCATCTTTGATATTGGAAGGTCTAGTGATCATATATGCACTTCTTGCATATTTGATCTTCTCCTTATCAAAGATGCTGTTTTGAGAAGAATGCATGTCATGTGGGGTTAAAGCATTAGAAATTACATTCTTCTTACTAGAGCAAGTGCAGGTTCTTACTGTTGTCGAGCGCATAGCTTTGGAGGAAGAGCTCTTGGAGGAAGAGGAGTCACTTTGTTTGAGGGACTCAACTTGCACCTCAAGGATTTTGTTAACTTTTGACAAGTTAGCAAGTTCTTCCTTGATTGCAATGTGCGAGTTCTCTAACTTTGAGTAAGTTTCCTTACTCAAGGTTAGCTCTAACTCAAGTGACTCATTCTTCTCTCTTTCAAGCTCAAGAAGCTTTTCAACTTCTTGATATCTCTTCCTCTCAAGGATGAGCATATCTTCTTGTCGGTTGACAAGTTTCTCCTTTTCAAAGATTTCGTTCGACAACATTTCCATTTTCTTTAAAGCAATTTTACTTAGCCCTGTAAATAATTCTTCATTATCACTAGAGCTATCAAAGTCATCAATGGAGGAATTTAGTATAGGAGGAGTAAGTCTAACCTTTTTCTTGCCTTCCTTAGCCATAAGACAAGTGTGGATGTTCATGTCCCGTCCTCCCATGTTCGGAAAGAGTGTGGCTCTCGTAGTTGGTTTCTTGACTGCGATTGTGGCCACCTCTTCTTCTTCATCGGAGGAGGACTCGTCGTTTGAGTCCCACTCCTTCCCAATGTGAGCTTGATGGGCTTGTCTTCTTTTTCTGAAATTTTTCTTTTCTTGAGATCTTGTTTCCTTCTTCTTTTTGTTTTCCTCATAAGTACAGTCCACCATGAAGTGACCATACTCTCCGCAGTTGTAGCAAGTGCGTCGAGCCTTGGATTTTCCTTTATCCTTGCTTTTGCCTTCATGTGAATTGTTGCCGTGTCTTCTCTTCATCATGCGTTTGAACTTTTTGATGAAGAGTACCATTTCTTTGTCATCAAGATCGGTGCTTTCATCGCTTGTATGTCCATCGTCTTGGTCTTCACGAGTTTCTTTGAGTTTGGGTATGCACGTTGCTTTGAGGGCAACTTCTTTCTTTTTAGAGGAGGTGAGCTCGGCTAAGTCTTTGACGTATTGAGCCTCTTTCTCCATCATTTCATGATTTATGATCTTTCCCAATAACTCATCGGGAGTCATTTTGTGAAACCCGGGGCTTTCTCTAATCATTGAGCAAAGTGTGACGTTTCTTGGCATGAAGGCTCTAATCATTCTTTTGACCACTTCGTGATCTGTCCATTTCTTACTTCCATACGCACGAATTCTGTTGATGAGTGCTTTCATCCGGTTGTACATGTCTTGAGGTGATTCGCCTTCTTCAATAGCAAATCTTCCCAACTCTCCTTCAAGCATTTCGATTTTGGCTTGACGAACTGACCTATTTCCTTCGTGAGCTGTCTTGAGGGTATCCCAGATTTCTTTTGCACTTTCTAACCCATCGATCTTGGTGAATTCCTCTCTGCTTAGTGATGATGTGATCACGGCGACTGCTTGTGCGTTTCTGTGAATCTCCTGTTCTTGTTCTGGGGTGAGTTCATCATCCGTGTCCGGAATATCGATGCCTGTGCAAACAATGTGCCACAGACTAGGGTTCAGGGATATCAGATGCATCTTCATGTTGTACTTCCACATGGTGTAGTCACTTCCATCAAACTGTGGAGGCCTTCCCATAGGAATAGAGAGATAGTGATTATTTGAATTGAGTCGGTTGTAGTTGTAAGGATACCGGGAGTAGTCGTGATGACCACTCCCCATCGTCTTTTCTTCCTCTTTTCCTTTTTGTGCCAGCAGTTTCTTTCTCAGGAGTGCTTTTACCTGCCTCACTTCTTCATCGTCATGTGGGTTTTCTTTCAGCACATCGAAGGCTTTGGCTTCTTGCTCCTCATCGTTGTTGCTCGTCTTCGGGATATCGTTGTTCTTCTCAGAGGCCATTGATCTCTCCGAGATGTGAGTCTCGTTGATGGAGAACTTGGCTCTGATACCAATTGAATGTGGCCTAGAGGGGGGGTGAATAGGCCTTTAAAGAATTCCTGCACACTTAATAAAGTTGTTAGAAATTTGACTGACCGGACTAGTCTGGTTGTGTGGGCGGACTAGTCCGGTGTGCTGAATTGTTTGAGTTGATTAAGTGTGTCTCACAAGTTTTATCTTATAGCAGCGGAATAAGAACAACAGTTTTTATAACTTAAATTTATAGTATAGATGCACGTGCAAACTTGTAAAGAACTCAAACGATGACTAGCAAACTAGTAATCTAATGTGTCAAGATGTAAACCAAATGAGAGACAAAAGACACGAATTTTTACCGAGGTTCGATCTCACCAAGAGATCTACGTCCTCGTTGAGGAAGCTCACACAGAGCCGGGTTCTCAACCCTTTTCCTCTTCAAGTCACCACACAGGCTGACTTGACTTCACTATCAAGTGTAATCACCATTTTTATGGGGCTACCTCACACGTTGAGGGCTCCCACAAGAATTACAATGAGAAGTTGATCAAATACACTCAAAAAGATTACAATTCATAATATGAGTGTAGAGAGATCAAACCCCAAGAGCTCACAACGAAGGAACGACGATCTCCCAATCCCAAATCCAAGTATTTTATTGATCTTCACCTTTTTGCACCTTAGATGTGTGGGGAGATGTGTTTTTGGGCTCTTGGGACAGGTGGCGGCGCTAGGGTTTCAAGTTTTGACAGTATGAGTCGTGTCTTCTTGGGGAAAAGCCGAAGGACCTCTTTTTATAGGCTTTTCCAAAAAGTTTCCGTTGTTAAACCTACTACCGGACTAGTCCGGTATATGATCGGACTTGTCCGGCCTACTTCCAGTGGGTTAACCGGACTAGTCCGGTCCACAAACCGGACTTGTCCGGTACTATGTGAGATGGGTTTTCAGAAACTTTAGCGGACTAGTCCTATTGCTGGATGGACTAGTCCGTAGTCCTCTCAGGAGGACAACAGAGACATGACCGGACTAGTCCGGTCTAAAACCGGACTTGTCCGGTTGCGTTCCAGTGACCTGACCGGACTAGTCCGGTTCACAAGGCGGACTAGTCCGGTGCACTATGTTTGCGTCTTTCAGAAAGTTAAACGGACTAGTCCGGTCCATGAACGGACTAGTCCGGTTTTCAGTGGATTTTAGTTGATTTTTAAACCCCTTACCCCTACGCAAAGTCATGAGCTCTTGGGATGTGTCTCTCTCACACACCACCTATACATTTATATCTACTTTGCTTCTCTAAATTTCACTAACTTCTTCCTTTTCGGGCACCACTCTATTTTTCACCTTTTTGTGTGTGTGCCGAGCCAGTTCACTTTGTTTATCCTGCAATCATCTTAATAGTTTCATTAGGATCTCATATGTTCATCATCAATTAGCCAAAACCCACAAGGGATATCCTAGATGCACTTACAGAAACCCATGCTAGGATGTTTCCCTAGAATTGCATTACCTTGTCCCCTTGTAGCTTGGGTTGAGATTTATTTTATCATGTCATTTATTTACATTCTTATGCTTAGCCATGCTTAGGATGGGATATTTTTGATATGAGATCATCAGTTTATTTTACCATACTCTTGAATGAGATATTGTGAGTTATGTAGAGGTAGGGATCAAGGCAAGTTGGACGTTGTCGAAGTGTTCGGTCGACACTTCCCCCGGGCCTGCACTTGGCAGCCCACGGAGGTTCTTTTTTCGGTGGGGCTAGTCCCTAGCGGAGAGCTTGCGCAGATGGACGGGTTAGTAAGAGCTTGACACGGCGAGGTTTACGTGGTTCAGGCCGCCGGAGCGTAAAACCTTACGTCCACGGCGAGCTATGGAGCTCGCTGTATTGCTTGCTGCTCAGGACCGGAGGCCTGAGCTTGGGGGTGAGTTACAGCTTGAGAGTGTATGGCTATCGTATGAGTTGCAAAGTGCGAACCCTTGCTATCGACGCCTACCCGAGCCTTTTATAGTCCAAGACTCGGGCGGCTTACAAGGGGAGCCGGGACCCGACAGGTGGTCCCGGGAAGATTGTCTATTATCTATCGTATCTGCAGTTATGCCGATAGTTGTCTCTGGTCGAAGTCTTCTGAGTCTTCATCTTGCCGCCCTGCCCATGCCGCATGCTAGTCGTAGTGGTTGATGACGGCGCAGGCGGCATGGGATGTCTTGTCGCGGTGTTTATTGGCTGACAGGTTCTGACACCGCGCGCCAGTCTGTGATGCGACTGGGCGCAACGGCACCTGACAGAAGCGTGCTCCACGTCTCCGCGTCTTGGGAAGACGCGGGCCTTGAATACCTTGTACGGGCAAGGTATGGGGCGTATTTCACGCCCGCTGCCTATCGCTCGGGGCAGGCAGCGTCGCTCTGCTGCCACGTGGCGGGCCCGGAGCCCTTCTCAGAGAAGAGAAGGGTCAATCCCGCGGGGCACGTGGAGCCTCCGGACCTCTCCCCGCGGAGGGAGAGGCTCGGCTTCTGTTGGCCACGTGGCGGGCCCGGAGCTCTCCTCTGAGGAGAGGGAGGTCCGGCCCCGCTGGACACGCGGCGCATTCGGACCTCTCTCCCGCGGAGGGGGAGGTCCGGCTTCTGTATGCCACGTGGCGGGCCCGGAGCTCTCCTCTGAGGAGAGGGAGGTCCGGCCCCGCCGGACACGTGGCGCCTTCGGAGCTCTCCCTGCGGAGAAGGGCGAGTTCCTTAGGCATTTTACCCTGTGCGCGGGGGTACCCCATATCCCAGGTACCGACAGTGGTCCCGGGCCCATCTCGGGGGAGAAAGCGAGCCCGAGGTGGGACCTCCGTCTCTTCCGATCCGCGCACTTCCTCTAAGTCCCGAATTGACCGCTGCCGAAGCACGAACGGCCACGGGATCGTGGGAGCGTGCGCTCAATTGATGGTTGCTTTTACTGCGGCGGTTCCCAAGACTGCCACTTCTACACGTTGCGGCGCTTTCTTCGGGAACCGCCGAAGTGCCTTGTAGGCTCATCTTCTCAGGAGACTGACTCCTTGACCCACCGCTTCAGTTGGGCGGCTTGGGTCCACCTTTCATCGGCACTCGGTCTAGGAACCGAAGCGGTTGCCGGTGCGGGGTATTCGAAGAGTTCTGAATCGCTTGGAATTGCACCCGGGAAGTTTTTTAGAGGAGGTCTTACCCACATTGCAGCTTCCCTTCGCACTTCTCTGCATTTCTTCTCGGACTCTTGTGCTTTTGCTCTCTTGCCCTTGAGTTCTCCCTTGCCATGGCTTCCAACCCACCACCAGAGAAGAAGCGCGCTCGATCTCCTCCAGCAGCGGCGTCTGTGCCAAGTCGGGATTCTGGGGTGCCTGACACTCCCTCCGGTGGCGACTCGAAGAGGCCCCGGGCTGATGCGCTGGGGGAAGCTTCTGGGGCGTCCCCTGTCCCACCAGTTCAAGCGACTGTGGAGCGGCCGTCAGTGACGGTAGCGGGCTCTGGGAGTCCTACCCCGGCTCGGAAGTCGGGGTTCAGAGCCCGCTGGAGTGTCCGCGCTTCCCGGCCTTCCCCGACTTGCGGGGAATCTGTGCCGCTGCGCTCGGAGCCAGGGGCAACTGCCGCGGCCCCCAGGCCAGCGCGAACTTCTCCTGTTCCGGTGTGCCCGGACTCCGCGGTGGCGTCGTCTCTTCCTGCCGAGACGGCCACCGCGGCCCCCAAGCCAGCGCAGGTTGACCCTGCACTAGGCAGCCCGGCCTCTTCTCCAGCACCGCCTTCCCCGGCTCGCCCCTCTCCTCAGGTCAAGGAGCCAGAAGCTGAAGAGAGCCCGGCTGGCCTGGCTGCCAGAGCCTCGGAGCCAGCTTCTCCTGATCGGCGTCTCGTCTCGGTTGCTGGTGCGTCGGCTCTTCCTGAGGACGAGGTAATGGAGGAGGTCGGGGGGACTGCCCCGGCCTCTGTTGCTCCATTGCCTCTGGCGGATGCCTTCGCGCTTGCCGAGACGAGCGTCCGGCAGCTCTTGGCTGCACTAGGGCGCGAGCGGCAGGAGTATACGGTTGAACGGGACCGCCTCCTCACCTTGGGGAACCTTTTGCGGGAGAGGACCGCGAAGGTTAAGAGTGAGCACGACTCCAGGCGGGAGTTGCTCGACTTCAGGGAAGCGCTCCTCGACCGGATGAAGCGGGCTGTCGACCGCATGGACACCCAATCGCGGCGGATCAACAGGGAGACCTTGGAGGCACACACCCGGGCCGAGGAGAGCCTCTCTGCTGCTGTGGAGATACGGCAGCGGTTGGAGTGCCGTGAACTCGCCGTTGAGGAACGGGAGCGTTGCATGGCAGCTGAGGCGGATAGGGTCGCCGCGCAGCTGGCTGCGGGCGAGGATGACCTCCGAGCTTGGATGGAGGAGCTGGAGATCCTGAAGGCAGACCTCGACTTGAGGGAGGAACAGGTCTCCTGTGATCGCCGGGCGGTCTTGGACCGGGAGTTGACTGCCAACTTCAAGGCCGCTGAGTTGGAGCGGCTCGCCAAGACTCTCCACCTTCGGGAGAGCTCCCTGGCGGCCAAGGAGAAGGAATTCTCTGAGAGGAACCTGGAGGCTCTGCAGGCGGCCCGCCGCGAGGTGGAGGAGCTTTCGGGCTTGCGGTCCTCCGAGGCTCTTGCGGTCTCGAGCTTCGTGGATCGAGCGGGGTCCGCCCTGATCCCTCTTGGCTTCAGTCCGGTGAGGACCGCGACCCCTGCGTTGGAGGTGATCCCCGCGCTGGAGTCGATCGGCGCCAAGCTGGACAGGCTAGACTCGGTGGTCGCCAGCGAGCTTGAGGCCGAGGGGCGCGGCCTAGCCTTAGAGGTCGCCTCACATGTGCTGGCATGCTTTAAGAGCCGCGACCCCTCTTTTTCGCTAGAACCAGCGAGAGAGGGCCCAGCCGCAGAGCGGGAGTAAGCTGCCAGGGCAGAAGTCAAGGATGTGGCCGCCCTTATAGCCGCAAGGTTCTGGCGGGAGCCGGGAGGTCCTTAGGACATGTTTCTCCCTTTTTATCGAGTCTGTAGTCCAGCTCATGGAGCCTCGCTTAATTTGACTCTTTTGGATATTTGTGTCTGTGATGCTTTTTCTCTCCTTCTTGGCTTTGCCTGACTGAGTCCTTAGCTCCGCAAGGTACTCAGAGGCTATCTCCAATCCCGGAGCTTTGCACAGACACCCTCCCCAGGTCCTAACCGTGTTAGGGGCCCCCGGAGGTCTCCGGATCTCGCCCTATGGGGAGCTCCAGATCTGCCTGCCATGTGGCGGGTCCGGGGCTCCTCCTTAAGAGGCGGGAGCTCCGGCCATGTTGGACACGTAGGGCTTTCGGAGCCCTCCCACCTAGGGGGGAGGTCCGGTTTCCGCCTGCCACGTGGCGAGCCCGGAGCCCTCCTCAAGGGAGGAGAGAGTTCCGGGCCCGCTGGACACGTGGGGCCCACGGGTCCCGCCCCTGCTGGAGGGGCAGATCCCGGTCCTTCCAGTCCTAGGCCGGAGTAGCTGGTAGCTCCTTTCCCCCTGCTTCATGCAGTCCCTGTTGCCGTAACCTGGAGGTCCTGCACACAGGCAGAGGAAACGTAATTCTCCTCGGGGTCCTCCCCTCCCGTCTCCTAGTCTTATCCGTCTTACGATCCTGATTCGCTATACGGGGCTTGGGCAATTCTGTGCACGAGGCGCCGGAGCTCCGGCTCCCTCCGAGGTCCGGGTACGGCCGTCCGATCCCTAGTACCGGGCCATGCGCTGGGGAAGCAGAGTGCACGCGCTTTGGGTTCATGACCAGGCAAAGCGGTCGTACTCCCCTGTACCTCCGGAGGGCAGGATGCGCATGCTTTGGGCTCATGGCCGGCTAAGCTGGATACGCACCCTGGACCCCCCATGCACAACGCAGGCCTTTCTTGGAGGTAACCAACTGGCACCGCAACACCTGACTGGGGGAGGCCCGAGAGACTCACTCGGCCATCGGCAGGTGCCTCAAGCGCAGCCGCCTTTGGTAGGATAGCGAATGCCGACTATGGATGAGCGCAGGAGAGGGGGAGCTAGATGTACGATGAACATACAAAGATAGTGCGATCATAAAAATTAATGCATAATTTAAATGAGCGCATGTGAGAGAGCTAAGTAGAACATGTCTCTGTATTCGTGCCCATAGATGGAATTCTGGCTATACATGGAGGCAATGTTCCGCCTCGTCTACAAGGGAAGCAAGACTCTACGCGCTTAGGGTCGGAACTAGGCAAAACTGGACGTAGTCCTGTACCGTCCCTTGAGACTTAGCTGTCCCAAGCTCTGTTCCTAAATTCTATGGGATCCATTACAGAAGGGAATAACCCTGTTCTACTGATGCTCAGGAAGTAGCACTTACAGTGTTGCTTCAAGGCAAGGATTTTTGGGAATGGACCCCACTTTCGGTTGAAAGGCATGTGTACCCAGCTTTCATGATTCGGAAGGGACGTTCCCTGCTGGGGGAGAGCTTATGGGTCCTTCTTGGAATAGAGTGTGCCGCTTCACCAGGTTGCCCTCCTGCAGGCCCCCGACGCGTTTGGTTCTTTGGCGGTAGTGCTTAGAGCATTAGCCGAAACCGTGCATTGCGGGGTGTTCCCTGCAGCCGAGTCTTGTCGACGAGGTTGTTATCTTCGCGCTGGATCAGGTCCTGCGCGGCTTCTCCTGGGGGCCCCCGGGGAGTTCTCCCCTTCTGGCTAAGGCCTTCAAGGGGTAGGTGGGCCCGGGCTCGCCTTGGATGACCTGAGGCGTCTTCCCCTTCTGGCAAGGCCTTCAAGGGGTTGACAGACCTTAGGCGGCTCCCGAGAGGTATGTTCGAGGCACGGAGGCGCGCCGCAATTGGCTAACGCCCTGGCCCGTCACCGTCGGAACTGGAGTCCTCTCCGTTATGCACTGTCTTCATGACGCGCTGAGGCTCCTGGAACCCCACCTGATGGGCAGCGGTGACTGGGGCATCGACCTTCTGTTTGCCATCCCTCTGAGGGTAGGGAGGTGCTTCAGCCCTCTGCTGTCTTCCTTTGCGGAAGCGCTCTGCGAGCCTCTGGATCTCCCAGCACTCGGCAGCAGTATGGTTGCAGGTGCCATGCACGGGGCATAGCCCGCCTTGGTCACTGCCTGGGGCCGGTGATTGCCGCTGCCTTTTGTCGGGGCGTGGCCCCCGGGCCCCACTAGTCGTCGCAGCTGCGGCGACGGGAGCCGTGAATGGTGACTTCATCTTTCCACTCCCCCGGTTCTTGGTCTTCTTGCCACCCCCATAGGCAGCAGCACCGGACCCGGGCTGTCCTCCTGACTCGGAGGTCGGCAGAGTGTGCCAGTTCCGCCCTTCAGCTGCTCTGGCGCACTTGTCCGCCAGGCTGAAGAGCTCCGAGACATCGCGGACCTCTCTGGTCGTGAGCTTCTCAAGCATTTTCTCGTCCCGGACACCCTGTCGGAACGCCACCACCACAGAGGCACTTTGGATATGTGGGATGGTGTTGCGTACCTGAGAGAACCGCTGGATGAAAGAGCGCAGCGACTCCCCAGGTTGTTGCTTGACGGCGTGGAGGTCAAGCTCCGTGCCGGGACGGGTGTAGGAGCTGCCGAAGTTGGCGACAAACTGCCAGCAGAGCTCTCCCCAGGAGGTTATGGACCCCTGAGGTAGATTCATGAGCCAAGACCGAGCTGGGCCGGTCAAGGCGACGGGGAAGTAGTTGGCCATGACAGCCTCGTCCCCTCCTGCGGCAAGTACGGCGGTGGAGTAGATCTGGAGGAACTCCGCTGGGTTGACGCTGCCGTCGTACTTCTCGGGCAGGTGCGGGCGAAACTTGCGTGGCAACCTTGCGAAGCGAAGGTGGGGTGCAAGGGCCGCACATCCTGCACCTTCTGCTGCAGGTACTGGCGCTGCGAACGCTTGGTTCGCACTTGGCACCGCGTATCCCGGCATGGGCAAGGCTGCACCATAGACCGGGGCCGCTGCTTGCGGCGCATATAGTTATGGCATATGCTGCGCAGCATATGCCTGAGGCAGGGCTCGCGTGGCGAAGGCCTGCCCTTCTGGTTGTGTCGAGGCCGACGACATGCTATTGCCAGCCTCATGGTTGCGACGCCTTTCTCGGCGTCGCTCGAGGTACACCCGGGCGTCCTGGCCCAAGTGGCACCGTTCCAGTTCCCTTCGCAGGTCCGTCGACAGGAGCCTGGAGGAGCTGGAACCCGCCGTTAGCCCGTCAACCGTGGGTGTCCGCGTCAGCGACACAGCCGGTTGTCCTGGGCGCCGTCCTCGCCGAAACCGAGGGTTCGCGGCGGCGACGACGAGGCGGTCCACCTCGCGGACCCATTGCTGGGTCGCTGAATGGGGCGCATCCCCCGCAGGTGGGTTGCGCAGCAGCGCTCTTGCTGCAGCTAGCGCACCTCCATGGTGTACGCTCAGCGCTGCAGAAGATCTCACACTGGTCGGGGCCTGCATAGCCGGAGTCGGCTGCTGGCTACCCGCTTGTGCCGACACACTCCGTCCTGAGTGTGTCGACATGTACTCCCCAGTGGTCACGGTTCGCCGTGAACGCGGAGGGGGAGAGTTTGCCGCTGAAGGAAGCTTGGTCATCTTCGTCGGCGGAAACTCGTCGCGCTAGGAGAAAAGCCCCCTTCCTGGCGCGCCAAATGTCGAAGTGTTCGGTCGACACTTCCCCCGGGCCTGCACTGGGCAGCCCGCGGAGGTTCTTTTTTCGGTGGGGCTAGTCCCTAGCGGAGAGCTTGCGCAGATGGACGGGTTAGTAAGAGCTTGACACGGCGAGTTTTACGTGGTTCAGGCCGCCGGAGCGTAAAACCCTACGTCCACGGCGAGCTATGGAGCTCGCTGTATTGCTTGCTGCTCAGGACCGGAGGCCTGAGCTTGGGGGTGAGTTACAGCTTGAGAGTGTATGGCTATCGTATGAGTTGCAAAGTGCGAACCCTTGCTATCAACGCCTACCCGAGCCTTTTATAGTCCAAGACTCGGGCGGCTTACAAGGGGAGCCAGGACCCGACAGGTGGTCCCGGGAAGATTGTCTATTATCTACCATATCTGCAGTTATGCCGGTAGTTGTCTCTGGTCGAAGGCTTCTGAGTCTTCATCTTGCCACCCTGCCCATGCCGCATGCTAGTCGTAGTGGTTGATGACGGCGCTGGCGGCATGGGATGTCTTGTCGCGGTGTTTATTGGCTAACAGGTTCTGACACCGCGCGCCAGTCTGTGATGCGACTGGGCGCAACGGCACCTGACAGAAGCGTGCTCCGCGTCTCCGCGTCTTGGGAAGACGCGGGCCTTGAATACCTTGTACGGGCAAGATATGGGGCTTATTCACGCCCGCTGCCTATCGCTCGGGGCAGGCAGCGTCGCTCTGCTGCCACGTGGAAGGCCCGGAGCCCTTCTCAGAGAAGAGAAGGGTCAGTCCCGCGGGGCACGTGGAGCCTCCGGACCTCTCCCCGCGGAGGGAGAGGCTCGGCTTCTGTTGGCCACGTGGCGGGCCCGGAGCTCTCCTCTGAGGAGAGGGAGGTCCGGCCCTGCTGGACACGCGGCGCCTTCGGACCTCTCTCCTGCGGAGGGGGAGGTCCGGCTTCTGTATGCCACGTGGCGGGCCCGGAGCTCTCCTCTGAGGAGAGGGAGGTCCGGCCCCGCCGGACGCGTGGCGCCTTCGGAGCTCTCCCTGCGGAGAAGGGCGAGTTCCTTAGGCATTTTACCCTGTGCGCGGGGGTACCCCATATCCCAGGTACCGACAGACGATTTGGTTGGTGCTGGGTGCACGAGACTCGGGTTTGTGTTTAGTACTTGCCTGGATCCTAAGGACCGGTTCATGGAGCATGTAACCTGGCTTTACCGTGCCAACCACATGCTGAGATGGGGCAGCTTGGCCAATTAATTAGGTGTATCCCCGGTGTAGTATCGGTGTGTTGGATGGTGCGTGGAATAGGTGTCAGCTGGACTACCATATGAACCGCAAGGCTCAATAGGGGGCCACTGCAGCGGGGTTGGAGCCTCTTGTATGCTGTTAGGGGTGAAACCTCAGTGGGCCCACGCTCGTCGGGAATCCCTTTGTAAAGGCTTCGTAGTGATCTCCTGGCTACACACCTGGGAAGTGTGAATGTGGTTCGTGGCCACTGGCATAATGGAGGTTCTTTTAGTCCACCCGGCAACGGGGGATGAAATCACTACATGTGGGTACAGTGGTGCAAACTCTGTAGAGTCAAAACTGTCATGACAGCCGTGCTCACGGTCAAGAGCGGCTTGGACTTATTCATGATTAGAGGATGATGGCTTCGGAAGTTGTGGATGTTAAGCGGGGAGCTTAACATTGGAAATGATGTTATGGTTATTTGATTATGATGATAGGATGGGAGTTTGGGACCATTTCACCTGTGTAGTAATGTAGGTGCTTAATAAGCTAAGGTGGTAGGCAATAATTGCATAGTGCTTCAACCATGAGTTCAACCTCTCCTTGTTCTAGCCATGCATGACATAACTTTCCCACACTTGCTGAGTACCATCGGTACTCAACCTTGCATATTTGTTGGTTTATATTGCTGCTCAGGTCAAGAGATCGATGTGGTGTTTAATGATCAAGACTTTGGACCCGACGAAGGATTCTTGGTTCATGGAGTCCCCCGGGCAACGCCTGTGATGGAGCCCTCAAGAATAATATTCCGCTGCTAGTTTATTTACTTGTGATGAACTTATTATTGTCCATCGAGACATTTGCTATGTAAGACTTATTTACATTCGACACCTGGCTTGTAATAAATGATGCTTCACTATTTGTCATCACATGTATGAGAAAATGATCCTAGCATACATGTGATATTCACTTGGTTGTTCTTCGGAAAAACCGGGTGTGACAAATGATAATGAGTAACTGATGTTGATAATGAACATGAATCAAAGGGAGATCTAGGCAAGCTTCGTTTCGTGGATGTGGTAGAATGAGATGGTGGTTTACTTGCCGTAGATCTAATGACCGGTTCATGCTAGCCATGCCAGGAAAACAGTGCCACCACAAGGCCAAATAAGGGTGCGGCTTAGCTGACTAATTAGGTAAGTTGCTAGACTGTTATGGACCGTGGAAGGTGCGGGGAATGGGAGTCGAGAGAGGACTGCCCTGGGAACTGCATGGCACAAGAGGGGGCCCGTAGGTGGGAGAATTGGAGATTCTAGCCTGCTGTTGAAACCTTAGTGAGTCCATACATCTAGTAGCCCCTTTGTAAAGGCTATTTTGTGATCTCTTGGCCATACACCGATGGTTGTGTATTGGTATAATGGAGGTTCTGCAGTTGCCGACGGGTGACGAAATCACAAACTTGTGGGTAAAGTGGTACCACCTCTGCAGAGTGTAAAACTATCATGATAGCCGTGCTTTCGGTCACAAGCGCCTGGCCAACTCACATGATTAGATGGGATGGTTATTGGGATGGATGGTTGTTGGTTTGGTTATTGGTTTGGTTTGGTAATTGAGGTATTGGTTTCAAGACTGTTGAGTCCTGGTAATGGAATTGGTTTCGTGACTGTGGAGTCATGGCAATGAGCTTTGGTCTCGGTATGAGATGGAATTGAATATGAGATGAGATGGTAATGAATACGAGATGGTATTCATGAGCATGAGAAAAAAATTGAGAAAGATGAATGTCTGATGAGACATGAAAAGAGGTGACACATGACGAAGGCATGTTGATGTTTTAATTAGATACATGTTGGGATTCAATTCACTTAAAGCTAGTTGCTGTTTTTTATCATGTTTTGTGCAATAAACTTTGCTTTTATGCAATGAGCCTTTTTATACCTACCTTGTTGTAATCCCACACTTGCTGAGTACGACATGTACTCACCCTTGCATTATCATACATCATCAGCAACAGGATAGGAGTACTTTGAAGACCATGTGGAGTATTAGGCGTGTGATCTACCGTCAACTTGCCTGTGGAGTAGGAGATGGAGCCTCTGCTGCTGCTTAGTTGTATCCGCAATAGTTTAGAAGACTTCCGCTGCTAGAATAAGACTTCCGCTGCTAGAATGAGTTTAAGACTCATGAGACATTGTAATAAAACCCTATTGTTCGTGGTTATATTCTGAATTCAGTTTGTGGATTATATATATATGTGTGATGAACGTCCTTGGCACACATATGCATCATTCCGGTTCCGAGGTTTTCTCGGAACAGGGGCATCACAGATTGGTATCAGAGCCATGGTTGACCGTAGGTCGCAAGCCTAGATAGAATTCACAAGATTGGTGCTGCCACGTTGACCATAGGACGCAAGCCTAGACGCAGATTGGTATCACCGCAAACCACATAGGACCCCCATTGAGTAAGCTTTGAATAGGAGTTGTGTGCTGAACTTTTATGATGATTGTTTGTGCTTGAGTGCTTAGTGTGAGTTGTGGGACGTTTCAGCGTTGTCCATATCTACACATAGTAGAGAGATGTGAGATGCTTCGGCACTTGTTCACATCCTCATATTGGATGATATATAGTCCATCCACCTTGATGCATATAGTTGGGGGGATCTATCTAAACTTCTAACTTCTATTCTACTCAACTCTCTCTCACAGATGGTGAGAGAAAACGCTGGCCGCCAAAGGAGGAACGTCCGTGGTAACCAAGAGGCTGAGAATAATAACCCAGGGGCTGTTGCAAACAACTTGGAACGGTTGATGGCTATGCAGAACAAGCTCATGCAAACTATGATCCAAACTTTGGGTCAGATGCAAGCCAACAACAACAACAACCCAGTTCCTGCACCACCACCACCACCACCGCCACCACCGCCGGCTCACAACAGACTGGGAGAGTTTATGAGGACTCGACCACCCACTTTTGCTCAAGCTAATGATCCCATGGAGGGCGATGATTGGTTGAAATCCATATAGAAGAAGCTTGCCATAGTTCATTGCAATGGTTGAGAGAAAGTTCTCTTCGCATCGCACCAACTTATGGGAGCAGCCGCTGACTGGTGGGACGCTCTATGCAACGGTCATGTCGACCAGGAGACGATCACTTGGTCTTTGTTCAAGGAGAGTTTCCGCTCTCATTACGTCCCTGCTGGAGTCATGATGCTCAAAAGGCAAGATTTTGAAGGTCTCCGCCAAGGCAAGAAGAGCGTGAATGAGTACCTCAACAAGTTCACGCAACTGTCAAGGTATGCCCCCGAAGATGTCAACTCGGACCAACGGAAGCAGTACTTGTTCATGAGAGGGTTAAACAATGAGATCCAAGTTCAACTTCTCAACAATGACTATGCTAACTTCCAAAAGCTAGTTGACAAAGCCATAGTGGTTGAGAGCAAGATCTGAGAGATCGAGCAAGAGGGCAAAAGAAAGATACCATACCAGCCACAAAGGAGCAATGTACGTCCCCGTTTCATGCCCCCAGCTGCACCACAGTATGGCTCATCCGCTCCTACTTTTCGGCCTAATCAACCACCACAGCAACGCCCTGTTACACAAGCACCTCGTGTGCCCTAGCCTCCGGCGCCTCGTCCCAACATGGGCGTCCCTGTTCAAAACCCCCGCCCCAACGTCCCCGCTGTCTTGGGCAACAAGGAATGCTTTGCATGCGGAGAGACAGGACACTTCGCAAGTCAGTGCCTGATGAAAGTTCTTGGACAACCAAGCAACACGCCCAAACAGAACCCACGGCCGAACGGAGGAGCTACGCAAGGCAACCGTGGACAGCAGAACTACGGCTGAGGACGTCATGATTGGTCTGTTCCTTGCCAACTCCAACCCAACCACCATTCTATTTAATTCCGGAGCATCACATTCATTCATATCATCCAAGTATGTTGCCAAGTATAATCTACCCATATTACACATGAAATATACTATGTTAGTTAACTCTCCCGGTGGAGAGATGAGAAATAATATAGTATGTCCGAAAGTAAACCTTAAAATAAAGGGGGTAGACTTCCTTGCCAACCTCATTGTCTTGGATTCCCAAGGGCTTGACATAATACTCGGAACGGATTGGTTAAGCAAGCACAACGGAGTGATCCAATGTGTTAAGAGAAGCGTGCAGTTGACAAATGAGCACCGTACCCGTATTGATATTGAGTCAGCCCAACCAACAACCAAGAAGGCAACGTTGAACCACGTCAAAGGAGCAACATTGGAAAGAATTCCGGTGGTTCAACAATTCTCGGGCGTGTTCCCGGAAGAACTTCCAGGTATGCCTCCTGACCGGGACATTGAGTTTTCCATTGACTTGGTACCTGGAACTGCACCTATAGCAAAGAGACCATATAGAATGCCTATTAACGAACTAGTGGAACTCAAGAAGCAAATTCAGGAGCAGCTAGAAAAGGGTTTTATACGCCCAAGCTCGTCACCATGGGGAGCCCCCGTGCTCTTCGTAGACAAGAAGGATGGGACCCAAAGGATGTGTGTGGATTATAGGTCTCTCAAAGAGGTGACGATCAAGAATAAGTACCCGTTGTCCCAAATAGAGGACCTGTTTGACCAAATGAAAGGTGCCCGAGTTTTCTCCAATATTGATCTTCGGTCAGGATACTTCCAGCTGAAGATTAAACCCTCCGACATACCCAAGACTGCCTTCTGAACACGGTTCGTATGAATATACCGTCATGCCTTTTGGGTTAACAAATGCACCCGCATATTTTATGTACCTCATGAACATGGTCTTCCTGGAGTACTTGGACAAGTTCGTCGTGGTTTTCATCGACGATATCATGGTGTATTCGAGAAGTGAGGAGGAACATGAAGAACATTTGAGATTGACATTGCAGAAGCTGCGAGAGCATCAATTATATGCCAAACTCAGCAAGTGTCAATTTTGGCTAAAATAAATATCGTTCCTAGGCCACATCATCTCCGAGGAAGGAGTATCGGTTGATCCCGGAAAAGTGGGAGATGTTCTGAAGTGGAACCAACCGCAAAACATGAGGAATATTCGGAGTTTTCTTGGGATGGCTGAATACTACCGACGGTTCATCAAGGACTTCTCCAAGATAGCAAAACCTATGACGGAATTGCTAATGAAGGGAAAAGCTTTCCAATGGACCCCAGCGTGCCAAGAAAGCTTTGAGGAGCTCAAGAAAAGGCTAACCACAGCACCGGTTCTAGTATTGCCGGATGTGAGCAAGAGCTTTGACATATATTGTGACGCATCAAGACAAGGTCTTGGATGTGTGCTCATGCAAGAAGGACAAGTGGTAGCCTACGCGTCGAGACAACTCAAGAAGCACGAGTTGAATTACCCCACACATGACTTGGAACTTGCAGCCGTGGTGCATGCATTAAAGATTTGGAGACATTATATCCTTGGCCACCGATTTGAGATCTATACGGATCATAAAAGACTCAAGTACATATTCACCCAAACGGATTTGAATTTGAGGCAAAGTCGATGGTTGGAACTCATCAAGGGTTATGATGTTGGAATCAACTATCACCCCGGAAAGGCCAATGTAGTAGCTGATGCATTGAGCCGAAAGGGAGCATGTCACCAAATCACGGTTCGGGAGGTAGCACCCAAGCTACGCAAGGAGTTCAAACGGTTACATCTCGGATTTTTGAACGAGATGGAAGTAATGGAACTCCACTCTTCGCTGGAACAAGAGGTACGAGATGGCCATGCAACGGACGAGGAAATCAAGGGATCAAAGAGAGAATCCGACAAGGCATAGAGAAGGACTTCAAGGAAGACAAGAAGGGTACACTTTGGTAAGGAAAAAGGATTTGTGTGCCTAACGTGAAGCATATCCGCGACACGATATTAAAAGAGGCATATGACTCACCTTATTCCATACATCCCGGCAGTACAAAGATGTACAATGACCTCAAAACCTGTTTTTGGTGGGATGATATGAAAAGGGACATAGCTGAGTATGTTGCATTATGCAACACATGCCAACGGGTGAAGGCCGAACATCAAAGACCTGCTGGACTGTTGCAACCATTGAAAGTACCTGAGTGGAAGTGGGAAGACATCAGTATGGATTTCATAGTCAGATTACCACGTACTCGATCGGGTTAAGACTCCATCTGGGTTATCATGGACCGATTGATGAAAACAGCTCACTTTCTTCCTGTTAAAACCACTTACCGAGTTGCACAACTAGCCGAGCTATGTATGGAGCAAATCGTGTGTCACCATGGAGTCCCGAAGAGGATAGTTTCAGATCGGGGTTCTCAGTTTACCTCAAGGTTCTGGAGGAAGTTGCATGAAGCTATGGGTACACGATTGGATTTTATCTCCGCTTATCACCCGAAACCTGTGAGGGACCACAGGACCTCGTCGGGTGGTGCCGTGATATGTGGCACCCAACAGCACACGGATCGACAGAAAACACATCATATTACATAAATAGTTTGCGGAAGCGTACAGGAAAGTTTAACAAATACTTATATCAGAGTAAGCTACAGCGGAAGACTATCTCTCTCACGATTCATCTCTATCTTAGCAACAAAGAAACAGTCCAGCCCGCGGACTGTCTCTTACTAGCAACACGAAGACAATCTGCAGCGGCGATGATGCTCCTTGAGTAAGCACTCGGAGGTTCCCGAGTCTCATCGGCATCCCTTCTCATAAGCATCAAGTCAATTACCTGCAAAACAACTCGGATAGCATCCGTGAGCATAACGGTCAGGAAGACTTAACTGTCACCCTAAACATGAAACTCTAAGTGAGGTTATGAACATATCATAGGATGGCATAAGCATAATTAAACTCGCCTAAAAGTGAATCCTTACTTTCAGGTATTAATTGCAGCATTTTAAGTAACCCTGGGCACGCCACATCGAGAGTCCACAATCAAACAAGAAACGCTTGACTCCGATGTAAATTGCTCATGGCATAAAAGAATCGAGTTTGCACTAGCCTATTCATCAAGATCCAATATGAAGCTAGTATGATACTTCACATCAATATGATTAGTTCCTTTCTCATGCAAGTTCTTACTACGTCACGACTGTGAGAACAAGTATGCTTGGTCCATTCCGCGAGCAACGGTGATTCGAATCAATAACACCCGGAATACACGACACGTACGCCTGTACTCGATGTTACCTACAACAACCATCATTGACGTCGTACGTGGCAGCCTTTCCCCCATTTCACTCCCGCTGAATTGATCAAGTTTCCCCATACAGTAGCCACTCTCATGGGTGCACCTGCCGAAGTGATATGTCATGAGAATGTTCCCCACATACTGCACATCGGCCGTCCGCCTGAGGCGACCCGAAAAGTCCCAACGACAGCTTCCCGAGGTACATCGGTTTACTGGGTCCCATATAGCCAGCATGAGTCCGGTACACAACTCAAACATGTTCAAAAGGGCCGCATACGGATCGGTCCTTGACTGACACGGACAGGTCTATAGCACCCAGGCCCCTATGTCCTGCTGCCCCTAGAACCTTCCGGTCTCAACTTTAACTTGCTAATTCATTTTGAACCAATCCTGTATGCCCCTGTTGTTCCTAAACATGCAAGTAGCATCTCACCACTCGACTTCTACCGAACCGTACTTAAGCATGGCAGTTCTACACGGTGAAAGACACCTACCCAATACTCCATGCGTCATTTGGTTATGCAAGAGGAGTATCAAACACTAGACCTAATGCACAATTCATATCCTAACCGAAAGTGAATACAAAGTAAAAACTTGAAGCTGTTAAATGCAAACCGGAGCTTGCCTGTTTTGCAGGGTAGTCGTATATAAGCAGTTAGTATCCTTGTTGATCCACCCTTGATTCTCCAGAGCTTGATCCACTTCAATGAATCACTCCTTTTAATCCCCTTCATTGTGGTTCCTATTGAAATGCATATGCACATGTTTTATGGAATGTAATGGAAAGAAGTTATGGAATTAATTTCTTAGGAACAGAGGTTGTGTGGAAAAGCCAAGAATGGCTTGGTTTGCCTCTGTTGTGCAAATAAACAGTCTTAAACTAAATTGACCTTAAGGCCTTAGCTATACACTAACCATTTTCCCTAACGAACATAATAGATAAGCTGAAAAGATTTGAGTGCAACTGATGAACAAGGACTCCAATAGCCTCAAAACTTTTACAGCAGGTTCTATACTACCTAAGGGTTTAGCTTGCCAAATTGCAGCTAAGGTGGGGTTAAATTGTGTCATCTATAATTCTCACAAGGTCTCTCGTGTATTTCCACCTATACATAAGTATGGAGAATAGGAACAGGGAGTTATACAGCTCAACTTGGGCTGATAATTTACATGTGAGCTCCTGGCCACATGAGAGTCATTTGGTCCAAAATCCAGACCTTTAACTTCAGTAGTTCTTCCAGAACAATTCTTTAAGCATTTGTACTCCAAAGAATTAATTCTGAAGTAATGTGCATTTTCATGCCCAATTAAGTGAACTACAATTCCAAGTATGTCTCAGAGAGATCGCCTAAATTTTTCCTATGATTTATGGAGCTATGGATTGCCCAGAATAGATTTTTGAAGTGAGAAACATTTTCTGAAAATGTTTCTGGACTCTTATAAACACAGCAGTTTGTTTTTGGCAAATTCCTACACAAATGATCTTCAAATGAGCTGATATTTTGCTAGAAGGTCAATACTATGCTAAAGAATATTCTGGCAAAATTTGGGGATTTTTGGATAAACTAAACTCCCTCAATAATTCTTTTTCAGAAAACCTTCAAAGAATTCTCCAGAATATAATATTGACTTTCACACAAATCTGAGTTCATATTTGGATAGAACTCGGAAATATGAATCCAACACAATTGGAATCACTCATTTTGGAGTTTTTTACAGGGAGCTATGATTTTCTAAAGTTTGAGCCCTCACTGGAATTGTTTTACTACTGAAAATCCTACTGTGCCCGCTTGTTTAAATTCCAGCCAATCAGGACTGGGCCACACAGGGGCCACAGCTTCTTAGCGCGCCAACACACGGGATCCTGGACACACCGGATCACAGGTTTAAATTTCCTTCTGCTGACAGATGGGGCCCACCCGTCGTCTTCTTCCTTCGGCTCCTCTTTCGCGCCCGCGCGCTTCCCCTCGCCGGAGCAACCGGAGGCTCGCTGGACCGGTGTTCCCGGACACTATCCGAACCAGGACTCGCGCCAGGGGGTTTAGGGCACCGAGGAATACGGCTGTGGGGTCGGTTTAGGCTGCCTGCGGCCGGAAAATGGCCGGCGACGTGCGGCAGCTACTGTGGAGGTTCGGAAGCGTCGCCCAAGGTCTCCAGCCCGCCAAAACCTGTGCCGACCAGCCCTACAGCACCAGCGCACCTCTAGGAGTATTGGCCCGACCTCAAAGTGGCTCGGGAGTTGCTGCAAATAGGTTGTCGTCGGGCGACCGAATGGTTCCGCCATGAACACCTCTAGTCGAGCTCGAATTCCGTCGCGCTGAGGCGTTTTCATGCGCTGGATGCAAAAGGGAAAGAGTGATCGCCGGCTAGTCCAGCTTCTCTGTGCCAAGTTTGATACACTAGGAAGGATTGGAGAGGGGGAATTTTGAGGAACTGTACCGGGAGCTCGGGTTGAGGCCGCCGGAGCAAAACTTCGAAATTCACCGGCGATGCTTCATGGCACGGCTGGAGCTTTGGCTGAGAGCAGCACCGAACCAGCGCGCGTCCGTGGCCGTGCTTGACCGATCCTGGAAACCACCGTAGTGGTCTGTCCACGTGAGTCTTATCACCGCCTTTGCGCTAGGTCGTGGCGGACGGCGTTAATCACGGGCACAGAGGCCGCAACTCGGTGGTTTAGGCGTCGGGGAAGTGGGGTTCGAGCTCTGGACGTTGTCTAGCAGTTCAGGGAGGAGGGAAACGCGACGTTTTGCCGTTTCTCTGATCGGACCGAGAGGCGGAGGTGAAAACAGCTGCTGTTCATGCGCTCGCGAGGGGAGGAGAACAACTGGGTCTTCGCTCGGGCTGAGTGCACGATAACGTCGAAGGAACCGCCTTCGGGTGGCCGCGCGTGGGGGAGGGCAGCAGGAGGTGGCGGGTTTAGCTCCCCGGGAGCGTGGTGGAATCCCTTCGGTGGCACCCGAGCAGAACAGAAGCAAAAGTTCATTTGCTTCATGGGTAAGTTTAGGTCTCTAGCTCACTGCCATGTGGGTCCCACCCCACATTCTACCCCCCAAATATCTTCTCAAAGTGATCCTCTCAATCCCCAAAATTCTGAGTTTAAAGGGTGGCTAGAATTTAAATTCTTCAAATTCAGTTTGAATTTGCTTGCCAGATTGGAATTTGGTTGAAGTTTGCAAATTCTTCTCTTTACTCCTTTTGAGCCCCCCCTACAAATGAAAAGTTGGTGATAAAACTTTTCCCTATAAACCCAACTATATGGCTGCATGTTTATTCAAAGTTTTTGGGTCACCACATGTGTGAACTTTGAATCTCAAATATGATTTTTAATCTTAC
Organism: Neostapfia colusana; assembly: GCA_030760725.1. Classification (NCBI taxonomy): domain Eukaryota; kingdom Viridiplantae; phylum Streptophyta; class Magnoliopsida; order Poales; family Poaceae; genus Neostapfia; species Neostapfia colusana. The sequence continues at coordinate 23,089,599 of JASWHV010000014.1, forward strand.
ATGCAAAGAGGTATTTAAATCCTTATTGGTTCAACACATTTAAACAAAAATGTGAGACTCATTTTGGATGGTCATCCATGTATTACTTTGCATGAAGAAAGGTTTTAGCAAGTCCCATTTTTCATGTCTTTGCCACACACACGAACTCAAACCTTGGTTTTTATTCATACACGTTTTTGGGACTTTTACATCCCCCCCCACTTAAAAGAATCTCGTCCCGAGATTACAAAAGAGGAACGAGACGGGAGAGGTAATTACAAACTGTACAAAGCTAAAAGTTCCGGATAGTTGGTGCGGAGGTAATCTTCACTTTCCCACGTCGCCTCTTCAGCGGTGTGATTACTCCACAGCACCTTGAAAAATCTGATCGTCCGGTTCCGGATTACATGGGTCTTTTTCATCCAAAATCCGAACCGGTCGCTCGGTGTAGGTAAGGTCCGGTTTCAACTCGTCGATGTCCTCGGTGCGAACAGCAGCGGTGAATTTGAGGCACTTCCGCAGCTGTGAAACATGAAATACATCATCAACACCCGCTAGACTCGCCGGTAATTCTAGCCGGTAGGCTACGGGTCCGCACTTCTCCGTGATAGCAAAAGGACCAATAAAACGGGGAGCGAGTTTCCCCTTTACACCAAACCGGTGAATTCCCTTCATCGGAGATACACGAAGATAAACGTGTTCTCCGACGTCAAAATGTAATGGCCTACGCCTTTGATCAGCGTAGCTCTTCTGTCAGGATTGTGCAGCCTTTAAGTTCTCTTGTATCAACCGAACTCGGTCTTTGGCCTCGTTGACAAGATCAATCCCAATAAGAACTCTTTCGCCGGACTCACACCAATTCAGTATGGTGCGACATTTCCAGCCGTAGAGAGCTTCATACGGTGCCATTTTAATACTCGCTTGATAACCATTGTTGTATGAAAACTCCACCAATGGTAGGTGATCATCCCAATTCCTACCGTGGTGGATGGCACACGCCCTCAACATATCTTCCAGCACCTGGTTCACCCTCTCGGTTTGTCCATCGGTTTGAGGGTGATATGCGGAGCTTTTAATCAGCTTGGTGCCAAACGAGGCGTGTAGCTGTTCCCAAAAACGAGCAACAAACAGCAGACCTCGATCTGAGATGATAGTCTTCGGGACACCATGGGAGCATATGATTCTAGAGATGTATAACTCCGCATATTGCTTGGCTCGAAAATGAGTGTTCACCGGTATGAAATGAGCTGATTTCGTCAACTGGTCGACGATCACAAATATCGAGTCATGCTTCCTGGATGTGAGCAGTAATCCGACGATGAAGTCCATACTCACATCCTCCCACTTCCACGCCGGTATCTTCAGAGGTTGTAGCGGTCCGGCTTTCCGCATATGATCAGCCTTGACCCGTCTACACGTATCACAATCGGATACGTATTTAGCAATCTCCCTCTTCATCCTCGTCCACCAAAATTTCTGTTTCAAATCATGGTACATCTTGTTACTTCCGGGATGAATGGAAAACTTCGACAGGTGGGCTTCATCCAATATTTTCTTCCGGAGTTTCATATTAAGCGGTACCACTATATGATCGTTAAACCATATCGTACCGTTCTCATCCTTCCGGAAACATTTCACCTCTCCATTGTCTAGTCGTCTCCGTATGTGAGACATACCCCTGTCTCTTCTTTGAGCCTCAACAATCTCTTCACGGATTGTTGGAATGAGCGCGAGATTATAAAGCGCGCCATACGGGATGACACGGAGACTTGGTTCTTCATCTTCCAACTCAGCAGCCGCTAAGTTGTGAATGTGGGTTTTCCGACTAAGCGCGTCGGCAACCACGTTTGCTTTTCCTGGATGATAGTGGATCTCAATTTCATAACCTTTTATGAGCTCCAACCATCTCCGTTGCCTCATATTCAGCTCCTTCTGCGTGAAGATGTACTTCAAGCTTTTATGGTCGGTGTAGAGGTGAACAAGATTACCAAGTAGGTAATGCCTCCACATCTTTAACGCCAACACCACAGCAGCAAGCTCGAGATCGTGAGTTGGATACTGCTGCTCGTGGTTTTGCAGTTGACGAGACCCATAGGCGACTACACGCCCTTCTTGCATCAGAACGCAGCCGAGACCGATGCCGGATGCATCACAGTATACATCAAATGGCTTCGTCGTGTCCGGCTGAGCAAGAACTGGAGCTGTTGTGAGATGTTTCACCAAAGTTTTGAATGCGGCTTCACATGCTGCATTCCACATGTATTTTGTGCCCTTCTTCAGCAGCTCCGTCATTGGTTTAGCAATCTTTGAGAAGCTCGGAATAAACCTCCGGTAATACCCCGCTAAACCTAGGAAACTTCGGACCTCGTGGACAGATTTGGGAGATTCCCACTTCAGCACTTGTTCAATTTTGCTGGGGTCCACTGCAATACCTTCTGCTGAAATGATATGCCCTGGGAAAGGCACTTGATCAATCAAAAATTCGCACTTGCTGAACTTGGCATATAATTGGTGCTCCCGCAACCGTTGTAGCACAATGCGCAGATGTTCAGCGTGCTCTTCTTCGGATTTGTAGTAAACCAATATGTCGTCGATGAATACCACGACGAACTTGTCTAACTCCGGCATGAACACAGAATTCATCAAGTACATAAAGTGTGCCGGAGCGTTGGTTAACCCAAATGACATGACGAGGTACTCATAGAGTCCGTATCTCATCGAGAAAGCTGTCTTTGGTATGTCCTCCGATCGGATCTTGATTTGATGATATCCCGATTGAAGATCCATCTTTGAAAATACCTTTGCACCCAGAAGTTGATCGAACAGGATGTCTATGCGGGGCAAAGGATACTTGTTCTTGATCGTGACAGCATTTAGAGGACAGTAATCGACACATAGCTGTAGTGTTTCGTCCTTCTTCTTAACGAACAGCGCTGAGCAACCCCAAGGAGAAGAACTTGGTCGTATGAAACCTTTGCTCATGAGTTTATTCAGTTGCTCTTTCAACTCCGCTAGCTCCTTAGGTGCCATTTTGTAAGGCCTTCGTGAGATAGGCGTCGTTCCCGGCGCCAGTTCAATCTTGAACTCGACGTCCCGTTCGGGCGGCATGCCCGGTAAGTCATCGGGAAAAACGTCGGGATAATCACGTACCACCGGAATATCTTCAAGCTTCAGCACTTCCAGGTGGTAGGCCTCTACCATATCTGGGTCTTTGCTGTCTAAAAACAGCGTGTGCTGTCCGTGAATCGGCCAGTCAATCTGGACAGTCCGGTTACCGATATTGAGAGCGGCACCGTGACGATTTAACCATGATATCCCCAATATAATGTCTATCTTCTGCCTATCCAACATAATCAGCGATGTTGGGTATATTTTTCCGCCCAAACACAAAGCTGCTCGGGACACAATCCGATTGGCAGAGATATTCCCTCCCAGTGAACGTATAAGAAAACTCGTTGTGGGAGTATTGCTGGATAGTTGGTGCTGATCCACGCATGTTTTGCTGATAAAATTTTGAGTTGCACCGGAATCGAAAAGTACCAACACAGGCACGTCTTTGAGAGTAAACATGCCCGCTAACACTGGTGCTCCATCCGGGACATCCTCAATAGCCAGATGTTGCACACTCTCGGATTGCAATGCTGTCATGTTGACTTGAGCCGGTGGCGGCATACCACCTGACAATGATGGCTGTTTGGTGTTCAACAACTTCTCCCGGCATTCTTGCCTAAAATGCCCAGAACGGTGGCAATAAGAACATGGGGGTTTCCCTGGTTCTTCGTTGACTTGTGGTTGAGAAGTTGATGTACTTGGCTGCAGCAATGATGCAACAGGTGATATTTGTTGCTGCGGCAATGGCGTTGCTTCAAGGCAAGATTCTTGAGCAGGAAATCTCTACGGAGTTGATCTTACTGGTGATTGCTATATGTCATCGGATAGTGTGTGATACACCACACAGTATTTACGAGGAATGACTGGTGTGTCTTCTTGCACATCCTCCCGGTCCCTCTTCTCTGCTTGACACTCAAGTGTCGCTTGTTCTTGCAGCAGAGCAGCACTGATCAACTCGGTGTAACTGCCTTGATTGAACAAAGTTAACTTCTCTTTTAGTATGGCACTCAAGCCATAGAAAAAGTAGTCACACATTGCAGCTTCGCTCGTCGCATAAGCAGGAGCATATTGTGCCAGAAGGTTGAATCGTCTGACATAATCGAGGACACTCATGTCCCCGTGCTTCAAGTTTCTGAATTCTTGCTGTTGGGCCTTGATAAAACCCATAGGAATGTGACGAGCACGGAATGCTTCACGAAATTCCGTCCATTCCACTTGAAGGCCTTCCGGAACGGTGGCGAGATAAGCAAACCACCAATTTCCGGCGGCTCCATGGAGCTGTTGAGCTGCAAATAATGTCTTCTGATACTCATCGCACTCAAACACTCCAAACTTGGACTCCATAACTCGAATCCACTGATCAGCTTCCACTGGTTCATTGGCTTCCGTGAAAATTGGCGGTTGTGTCGCCAAGAAGTCCAAATAGGCGTTCCGAGGTGGAACGTCCTGTTGTGCACGTTGGAGTAAGCCCTGTTGTACCAAGGCTTGGAGTAGTCTTGTGTTCTCTTGACTTGACTCGACCATCTGAGCCTTGATATCCGCCCATACCGTTGATGGCGGTGCCCGTGGTGGAGTCGAGTCATCATCGTCTTGGCGAGAACCTTCAGCCCTACTCGGAGAATGAGTACGCACCATACTGCAAAATAATCATTTTTGAAGGGAGTCAAAACTTGATCTCAGCAGTATGTGAAAGTATGTAAAACATTAACATGCTAAAACTTTATGAAAGCATAACAAAATTTCATGTTTACACATCTTTCTAAAGCCAACATATTCAGTCCCTCATTCTGTACAGAACAAACCTTTCTGTACTTAACCCAGAATTTGATCCAGTTACTAGCATTTTCATAACTCAAGTTGAATACCTAAGTTAAATTTAACTTCAGTATCATTCCAACGAGTATTCACATGCCCCTAGATCATTTCTGGAACAGAAGTTATGATTGTTCAAAGCTGCCAGAATTTCTGGAGAAAATTTGCCAGCATCTCCTTTGTATGTGGCTGTTTTCATCACAGTTGTACATAACAAGGGAGTACAATTCTGAACAAACCATGAACTACAAAGTTGTTAAAAATTTTCTAACGTTTCCAATGGTGTATCCTATGACCCTTAGAGATTTTCCTACAGACTGTTATGTCTAATTTACAGAAACATACGGAGAAGATTGCAGCTGTTCTGTTCTCAGGACAGTTTGCGTTCAACTGGACATTCAACCAATTTGATGTCTGATTTGGCTCTGGAGTTCTACAGAAAAGCTGTAGAGAACTTAAGAAACTTTCCAGAACTGTATCAAACACCTTCATTGGTTCAAGCTAATCAGAGTTACCCTCTGTTAACGTCCAGAAAAATTTCTGTCTGAACAGAGCACTCTGTCTTTGAGATCACAAGAAGCATAACAAGTCTCTTCTTTGAAACTTCGTTCAAATGAAGAGCTCAGTAACTAATATGTGCTTTATCACATCCATTTTTAGTTTGGAAGTTAGTCATGACTGATTTCTTCATAGGTAGGAATACTATCCAGTGTAGTACGGTGGCGATGCACCGTAAGACTTATGACAGTACTACGTTGCCTCACCAAAGAAAAACCTAACCGGATTACACCGGCATATACGTACCCTTAGGTGGCACTAAAATGGTGACTCGCAAACATGTTCTACACGCACTAAGGTTTTTGTGGTTAGTACCTACATAAGCCACACTCAGTCATCAGGTTCGGCTGCACGCCGAACCCGGTATCCATACAGTTCGTACACCCGGCCGTCATCACTCGCCCAGGTGTTCTCAAGCAAAACACGCCTTGAGCTACGTGTTCACGTTACTGACCACGTGACGGGGTCTCCCAAATTGCACCACACACGTCAGGGACAGACATTGCTCGAATACCCCAAACGACATGAAGAGTCGTAGAGGATACTAAAGCGAGTCGGGTTACCTGCCACCCGTGAGGCTCCACCCTTCAGCTTGTGCGCACTGGTGGACAGCGCATACAAGCACCCTCCAAGACATAGACGTCCCGATATGCATGATTTTCCAACATAACAAATAAGTTAGCTTGCCACCTTCATAATATGCTAATAATAGTCCTTATGTGGGCCTAGTACCGTTATCTCACCGTATCCTAAGTTTTTGACATAATATGATGCTCAATCCGTGCTCTGTTCCCAACGCAGCTCTGATACCACGCTGTGAGGGATCACAGGACCTCGTCGGGTGGTGCCGTGATATGAGGCACCAAACAGCACACGGATCGACAGAAAACACACATATTACATAAATAGTTTGCGGAAGCTTACAGGAAAGTTTTACAAATACTTATATCAGAGTAAGCTACAGCAGAAGACTATCTCTCTCACGATTCATCTCTATCTTAGAAACAAAGAAACAGTCCAGCCCGCGGACTGTCTCTTACTAGCAACACGAAGACAATCTGCAGCGGCGAGGATGCTCCTTCAGTAAGCACTCGGAGGTTCCCGACTCTCATCGGCATCCCTTCTCATAAGCATCAAGTCAATTACCTGCAAAACAACTCGGATAGAATCCGTGAGCATAACGCTTAGCAAGACTTAACCGTCACCCTAAACATGAAACTCTAAGTGAGGTTATGAACCTAACATAGGATGGCATAAGCATAATTAAACTCGCCTAAAAGTGAATCCTTACTTTCAGGTATTAATTGCAGCATTTTAAGTAACCCTGGGCACGCCACATCGGGAGTCCACAAACAAACAAGAAACGCTTGCCCCCGATGTAAATTGCTCATGGCATAAAAGAATCGAGTTTGCACTAGCCTATTCATCAAGATCCAATACGAAGCTAGTATGATACTTCACATCAATATGATTAGTTCCTTTCTCATGAAAGTTCTTACTACGTCACGACTGTGAGAACAAGTATGCTCAGTCCATTCCGTGAGCGACGGTGATTCGAATCAATAACACCCGGACTACACGACACGTACACCCGTACTCGATGTTGCCTACAACAACCATCACTGACGTCGTATGTGGCAGCCTTTCCCCCATTTCACCCCCATTGAATCGATCAAGCCGCCCAGTACAGTAGCCACTCTCATGGTGCACCTGCCGACGTGAGATGTGATGAGAATGTTCCCCACATACTGCACACCGGCCATCCGCCTGAGGCGACCCGAAAAGTCCCAACGACAGCTTCCCAAGGTACATCGGTTTACTGGGTCCCATATAGCCAGCATGAGTCCGGTACACAACTCGAACTTCTTTGAAAGGGCCGCATACGGATCGGTCCTTGACTGACACGGACAGGTCTATAGCACCCAGGCCCCTATGTCCTGCTTCCCCTACAACCTTCTGGTCTCAACTTTAACTTGCTAATTCATTTTGAACCAATCCCGTATGCCCCTGTTGTTCCTAAACGTGCGAGTAGCATCTCACCACTCGACTTCTACCGAACCGTACTTAAGCATGGCAGTTCTACACGGTGAAAGACACCTACCCAATACTCCATGGGTCATTTGGTTATGCAAGAGGAGTATCAAACACTAGACCTAATGCACAATTCATATCCTAACGGAAAGTGAATACAAAGTAAAAACTTAAAGCTGTTAAATGCAAACCGGAGCTTGCCTGTTTTGCAGGGTAGTCGTATATAAGCAGTTAGTATCCTTGTTGATCCACCCTTGATTCTCTGTAGCTTCATCCACTTCAATGAATCACTCCTTTGAATCCCCTTCGTTGTGGTTCCTATTGAAATGCATATGCACATGTTTTATGGAATGTAATGGAAAGAAGTTATGGAATTAATTTCTTAGGAACAGAGATTGTGTGGAAAAGCCAAGAATGGCTTGGTTTGTGTGGCGGACCGGGATCCGCTCATTCCAGGATCGCAGAGGGTGGTGCCGCGCGATGAGACACCCGACAGCACACGTCATAAGGACACAATAAATTACATGGGAAAACAAACTGAACTGTACAAACAGGTACAAACTTCAGTTACAAACTATTGTTTATGTTACACAGCGGAAGTCTACTCTATACAACTCACGCCCGCCTATCTAGCAAAAGTCGGTTGCCCAGCCCTAGGGCAACCCACACTAGCTGCACGTCTCAGCTCAGCGCGGCATGTACGGCTCCCACTCAGCCATAGTCCCTGACGGAGGGTAACCCTCACCGGTGGACTTGTACTCCGAGTCCGTGGGTGGCTCCTCACCTGAAAAACACTTAAGCAGCAACCGTGAGCACGATGGCTCAACAAGACTTAACCGACTCACCTAGACATGAAACTCTACATGAGGTGCACCCTTAACATAGGATAGTAATATTGCAGCAAAGGGACTCGCCTATAAGTTCCTCCTTAATTCATCTTTTAGCAACAAGTTAACAGTTTGGGAATCTGAAATTTAGTAAGCAATAATCGGTGGCACACATGTAGCAATACAATTATATCATGACAGCAATATTGAAGTATAACATTCCATAAATTATCTACGTTACGACGCAGTGAACAAGCGGTACTCATCACCGTGAGGGACGGCGAATCGACTCGATATACACCTGCAGGGAAACCCAAAGAGCACGTCACGTACGCCCACCCGTGGAGCTGCATAGCACGCTCACTCGATGTCGTACGGGACAACCTTTCACCCAACAGCCCAGACGTCGAACCGGTCGCACCGAAACGGACAGGAGGTTCCATACACGCAGCATCTCTCTATGCCCGCTAGCAGATTTCCACCTTGCTGCCCTCAACCTACACCTATAAATCGGTGTGCTATGCCTTGATGCCTGGAGGTTTAGGCTACATCGGTTTATTGGGGCCCATATATCCGATATGTCTTCGGTACGTTCAATACTTGTTCAGCAGGGCCGCACACGGATCGGTCCTCAATCGACACGGACAGGGCTGCACACACAAGACTTCCTCTTGCTGCGCCCTAGCCCCTGCGTAGTCTCATTTTCATTACTACAGTGATCTCACATCACTCAACCGAACCCGTGTGTCCCAAGTCTTAACTCGCGAGTAGATTCCAACTACTCGACTTGTACTGAAGTCCTATGAATCATTAAGCATAGCTTCTCTACTCGAGGTCTTAGACACTACCCTCACTCTTATGGAAAAATTCTGGTTATGCATGTGGGGTTCCATTCATCCTACACCTAATGCACATCCATACTTCATACTAAGTGTTCATAAAGCAAAACTTGAAAAATAGTTTAATGCAAACCGGAGCTTTCCTTGTTGCTGCTGGTCAGGGGTTAAGTCTACGTCCGGAAGAAGGAAATCGAGCACTTCCGGAGTCTCTTCGCCTTCAGCGACTACACGTTAATGAAATACTACATGTCAATTTAAATGCAATGTGTAAACTTGAATACATAATTACTAATAACTCTAGCTAGGCCTCCCCTTTGGTTCTGAAATTTTTATGGTGGCTTGGTAGGGTCCTAACCAGAGTCTAGACCAAGTTTCATTTGAAACAAAGTTCATTTGAACCTTGTACAAATAAAAGCCCATTTGGTCAATATTTGCGCCTCTAAGTAATTCCAGGGGTTTTCATGGCTCCAACCATTACTTTCTGGAAACTAGAATTTAAGATGGTTCTAATGGAATTGGTTTCATGTCATTTGAAGAATTCTACTGAAAGTTATGCCCTAATTAAGATTTGAGAAAATCTGAAAATTGTTTCTGTACATTTTTCTATTTTCTCAGGGCAGTTCACTTGATCATCCAATTAGGGGGACTAAATGAACTGTGACCCAGATATTTTCCAATGACCGTCTCAGCCAAATTTCAGCATTTTTCATAAAGTAATTCTCCAGATAAAATTCCCAACATTTTAAACTTTAGGGAATTAATTCTGGAAAACTATTAGGTTTCATGAGCTGAAATTGGTATTGTTGGAAAGTACTCAGAATCCTGAGTTCAGAAAAATTTGGTTCACTGGATTTGGAGATTCCTAGCAAAAGTTCTATTCATTTGAAGCTTGAACTAAAACTGGAAATTCCAAAATGTTTAAATCCTGCGGGTGGGTCCATCGCCCACGTGTCGACCGTTGGAGCTGAGCCACACGGGGCCACAGACTCCTTCCCGCGCAGCCACACTGGATCCTGGACCACAGAAAATTCAGCACGTTTACTTCCAGCCACTGACGAGTGGGGCCTCCCCCGCCCTTTGTCTTCCTCCAGCCACCCGCGCGACCCCGCCGCCTAGCTCGCCGGAGCTCTCGCCGGGAAGGGGTTCCGGCCCCCGGTACTTGCTGATTTTCGCCGCCACTGCACATTTTTGCGCGAGGAACACGTTGCCAGCCTTACCTCGGATCGAGGATAGCCGGAAATCTAGGCGCGACGGCGACAGTAGCTGCGGTAACTTCGGCGGCATTGCTAGGGCACTGTACTGCCCCAACCTTGCTCCGGTTAGCTCCTACAGCATCGCCACGACCTAGGGAGTAACGTCCAGGGCTCTGATCTTCCGAGAAACGTCTGCAACTAGGGGCTTAACGTGCGACCTAGGGCTATTTCGGGGAAAACTGGAAAAACTCGGAGAACTGCGTGTTTCCTCAACGGTTCTCCCCCGTTCTTGATCCCACGTGCTCGCACGAACGTCTACAGCTAGGTTTCCAGGTATGAGGATGAGTGGTTCGGTGTGTGAGCGAATTTGCCGAGTTTTTCTCCTCGGTTATATTGCATGTCGCCGGTGGAAATGGAATTCCGGCGAGCACTGTCTGAGACAGGCAGCCGGGGTTGTGGTGGAGCAAGACGGTTTACTGGCGCACCTTTTTGCTTTTACAGCACAACGGAAGATGCTCTGTGGTTGCCGGGCGGCGAGTTTCCGTCGTGGCGGCTCCCCTCAGTTCCTTGGAGGAAGATCAGCTCGACGCCAACGTTCCGACGGAGCTAGCGCCCGGTTCTTGCTTCTGCCATGCTAAAGGAGGTCCGGCGGTGCTGTGGGGCAGCTTAGCTCGTCGTGCCACGGGGTGGAGCAGCCGGGCGGTGGTGAACCAACGGCGCTCCTCTGTGCGGTCGCGTTTATCGCCGAGGACTCACAGGGATCATTCAGCAGCGGCTGTGAGGTGGTGTGGGCCGCTGTGCTCTCGGTGGAGATGATAAGAGCAGAGAAAAATCGATCCCCTAAGCAGCTCGGGAGGTGCTTCCGGGTCTTCGGTCGACAGCCCGGTGGCAGCTCGCAGGAGAGAGCAGCGCGGTCGGGTGTGAACCGTGGAACCGGCTGACTTAAGCAGTAAGTTTTATCCCTCCCCTCTCAATGACAATTGGGGCCCACAGCTCCTCTCTGCCCCAAAAGATCTCCAAATTTTGACATATTGTAAATTCAGCTATAAGGGATCCAAATTCGAAAACCATTTGTCCATTTGACAATTTGTGCCACAGTTTCAAATTTGAATTCAAATTTCAATGAAAATTCGCAAGTCTCTTTGATATACCAATCAAAGGACCTCCAAATCTTCTCAAAATTTGCCTCCCTCATAATTTGAACCTGGAGAGTTTGAATATGCCCTCTGATCTTTGAGTTGGTCACTGCAAATACCACTGCTTGAACAACAGTTTGAATTTTTTTCCTTTTTGAAAATGGCCCTCCTCTCTTTGGAGTGAGCCTTTTGGTTCAAACTGAATTTAAAGTTTTATTGCACATGCCAACACTTTCATGAGTATACAAAAGTTTTTGCATGTCCCATTTCCTGGGCTTTTACATCCCTCCCCCTTAAAAGAATCTCGTCCCGAGATTATAAAGAAGAGATGGTGATGTAATAGGAACTCACCCGTGTTGAGATGCCATGAACTCCGGGTAATTTGAGCAAAGGAATTCCTTGCTCTCCCACGTCGCTTCTTTGGCGGTGTGGTTGCTCCAGAGTATCTTGTAGAACCACAACGTTCGGCTACGCGTGGTTCGGGCTTTCTCATCAATAATTGCCACCGGATATTCATCATATGTCAAATCCGGTTGCAACTCACCGATGTCTTCGGTAGTAACAGCAGCGGTATGCTTCAGACACTTTCTCAGCTGTGAGACATGGAAAATGTCATGGACACCAGCAAGAGACGCCGGTAGCTCAAGTCTATTCGCCGCTGGTCCACACTTCTCGGTGATAGCATATGGTCCAATGAAACGGGGAGCGAGCTTCCCCTTTATACCGAACCGGTGCACGCCCTTCATCGGAGATACGCGGAGGTACACGTGTTCACCGACATAAAAGTGCAACGGTCTACGCCTCTTATCAGTGTAGCTCTTCTACCTAGATTGAGCGGCCTTCAAGTTGGCTTGAATCATCCTAACGCGCTCTCCGGCGTCGTTCACCACATCAACCCCGAATGTGACCCTTTCACCGGACTTGCACCAGTTTAATGGGGTGCGGCATTTGCGACCATAGAGAGCTTCGTAGGGTGCCATCTTGATACTCGCCTGATAGCCGTTGTTGTACGAGAATTCCGCCAACGGCAGGTGATTATCCCAGTTCCTGCCGTGGTGGATGGCACATGCTCTCAACATGTCTTCTAATACTTGGTTCACCCTCTCTGTTTGGCCATCTGTCTGAGGGTGGTAGGCGGAGCTCCTGATCAGCTTAGTACCCAATGCAGCGTGTAGCTCTCCCAAAAGCGAGATACAAATAATGCACCTCGATCTCAGACGATGGTCTTGGGTACCCCATATAGGCACAGAATCTTTGCTATGTACAGCTCCGCATATTTGCCGACATTGTAATGTGTATTCACCGGGATGAAGTGAGCCGTGTTGGTTAACCGATCGACGATTACCCAAATGGAATCATGTTTGTTGGAAGTCAGGGGCAATCCCACAATGAAATCCATGCTCACATCTTCCCATTTCCATGCCGGAATCTTCAGGGGTTGTAACAGCCCTGATTTCCTCATATGATCAGCCTTCACTCGTCTACACGTATCGCACTTGAATACGTACATCGCTACCTCCCGCTTCATCCGTGTCCACCAAAATTTCTTTTTCAAATCCTAGTACATTTTGTTGCTGCCCGGATGAATGGAGTTCTTAGACAAGTGAGCTTCATCGAGGATCTTTTTCCTCAACTCCATATCCCGGGGTACGACTATGCGGTCATTGAACCATAGCGTCTCCTCATCATCTTTCCGGAAACACTTGATCTCCCCGTTGTCTATCCGTCTGCGGAGATATGCCATGCCTTTGTCAGTCTTCTGATCTGCAGTGATGTCCTCCCTAATAGTAGGTATGAGGGCAAGGTTGTACAGCGATCCATAAGGAACCAAGTATAAACTCGGCTCTTCCTCCTCCACCGGTGTAATGGTAAGATGATGGACATGTGATTTCCGACTCAGCACGTCGGCAACCACATTCGCCTTGCCAGGTTGGTAATGAATCTCAATTTCATAATCTTTGATCAGTTCTAATCACCTCCTTTGCCTCATGTTCAGCTCCTTCTGGGTGAAAATGTATTTCAAGCTCTTGTGGTCGGTGTAGAGGTGCACCAAATTCCCCAGGAGATAGTGCCTCCACATTTTGAGCGCCAAAACCACTGCAGCAAGCTCAAGATCATGAGTCGGATAGTGCTGCTCATGGTTCCGAAGTTGGCGTGAGCCATATGCGACCACACGTCCTCCCTGCATCAACACGCAGCCGAGCCCAATAGCGGAGGCGTCACAATACACGTCGAAGGGCTTTGTTGTATCCGGCTGAGCTAAGACCGGGGCTGTGGTGAGATGCTTCACCAATTCTTGGAATGCTCCTTCACACACCGTGTTCCAAACATATTTCGTCCCTTTCTTCATCAATTCCGTCATCGGCTTAGCGAGCTTGGAGAAGCTTGGAATGAATCTCCGATAGTATCCCACTAACCCGAGGAAGCTTCTGACTTCATGGACTGAAGTTGGAGCTTTCCATTTCAGCACTTGCTCTATTTTGCTGGGGTCAACCGCAATGCCTTCTGCTGAGATAATATGTCCCATGCATGGCACTTGGCTGATCCAAAACTCGCATTTACTGAACTTGGCGTAGAGCTTGTGGTCTCGTAATCGTTGAAGAATGATCCTCAAGTGTTCGGCATGTTCGGCTTCTGTCTTGGAGTAAACCAAGATATCATCGATGAACATTACAACGAACTTGTCCAGCTCCGGCATGAATACCGAGTTCATGAGATACATGAAATGGGCTGGGGCATTTGTGAGACCAAAAGACATGACGAGATATTCATATAATCCATATCTCGTCGAGAAGGCCGTCTTCGGGATATCCTCCGCCCGGATCTTTATCTGATGATATCCAGAGCAAAGGTCCATCTTGGAGAACACACTTGCACCCACAAGTTGATAAAATAATATGTCGATGCAGGGCAGTGGGTACTTATTCTTGATGGTGACGGCGTTGAGCGGCCGGTAGTCCACACACAGCCTCAAGGTTTCATCCTTCTTCTTCACGAACAACGCCGAGCATCCCCAAGGCGAGGAACTCGGCCTAATGAAACCTTTACTCAACAGATCATTGAGCTGTTCTTTCAATTCAGCCAGCTCGTTCGGAGCCATCTTGTATGGTCTCCGTGATATGGGCGTAGTCCCGGGTGCAAGTTCAATCTTGAACTCGACATCCCGCTCAGGTGGCATGCCCGGAAGATCATCCGGAAACACGTCGGGGTACTCCCAGACTACGGGGATGTCTTCTAACTTGAGAGCTTCAGCATTATTAATTGCTGAAACTTCCTGGACTGGAGTGTCTGACACCATGGAATGCGGACGGTGGAATGGAGAGTTTAAATGTACCGCCCGTGTCTGAGTCTCTAGGACAGAGCCATGGTATTGTAGCCATGACATCCCTAAGATTGCATCAATCTTTTGTCCCGTAAGGATTATCAAAGTGGTGGGATATATTTTCCCATCTAAGCACAGAGGTGCCTTTGGGATCATCATATTGCTGAAATCTTCCCTCCCGGTGAGCAGATCATATAAGTGCAGTCAGTTGGGAAGACTTGCATTTGATGCTTAGCCACATAGGATGCACTTATAAAGCTATGGGTTGCACCAGAATCAAACAGTATGATGATGGCTTGATTATAAGAGTAAATGTACCCGCCAGCACGTTGTCTCCCTCTGGGGCGTCCTCATTGTCGAGGTTGCGGACGACCCAGTCCACTGACCAACCTTCTTGACCGGAGGTCGGCCTCGAGCACCACCCTGGAACTAGGCTTGCCCGCTGCTCTGCTGCCCCTGGGGACAGTCCTTCGCGAAGTGGCCCGCCTGGCCACACGTGAAGCAAGTGAACCGGGGCGGTCCCCCGCTGATTGGTGGACGGAAACCCGGGGCGTGTTGTGGCGGTGGAAACGCCCGGGGTGCCGTCTGCTGCTGCTGCTGCTGCTGTCTTGGTGGTGGCATCGGCGGACGGAACGGAGGTGACTGAAACGAACGTCCCCCAAACCGCTGAGGTCGCGCCGGTGGATGCCACTGCTGTCAAGATGGCGTCCGATACACCATGCGTTACTTCTGGGGAGCGCCAACCCTACTGCTGGGTGGAGCGCTGCACTTCCGCTGCTCAGCTGCCAACTCCCGCTGAGCGTCCTCTTGCATAATCGCGGCATTGACGAGGTCGTTGAAGGTGTCACGATTCTATTGCTTGAGATGCGTCTTCATTTCGGGGTGTAACCCCCGATAGAAATGCTCCCGCTTTTTCTCCTCGGTGGAGATGTAGTCTGACGCATATTGCGCCAGATGGTTGAAGGCACGGGAGTAGTCATAGGCACTCCTCCCGCCCTGTTTCAGTTCCAAAAATTCTTTGAACATCCTCTTCATTATTCCAGGAGGAATATGATAGGCGCGGAACGCCTCCCGGAACTCTCCCCACTCAACGGTATAGCCAGCCGGACGTGAGGCGACATAGTTCGCCCACCACGCACCAGCGGCACCATGAAGCTGCTGCGCTGCGAACAAGGTCTTTTGCCGCTCCGTGCATTGGAGCAGCCTGAACTTGGACTCGATCGTCCGCAGCCAGTTGTCGGCCTCCAGTGGTTCTTCTGCTTCAGTGAACACTGGAGGGTGCGTACTCATGAAGTCCGAGTACGACACATCACGGGGCTCACGGGCCCCCTCTCTTGACGCCCCCCCCCCCCCGCCTGGGACGTATTCTGCACGATCGTGCGAAGCAGGTCGGTCTGCTCCTCACGACTACCCACCAGTGCCGCTATCACATCTGCTAGGGTAAGCGGAGGCGGCGGTGGTGGCTGCTGCTGCGGGGTGCTGTCGTAGGCTGGTGGCTGGGAGTCATCGCCTCCCTGCTGGCTAGAGCCACCCACCTCGTGCGTGGTCCTAGTGCGAACCATCTGCAACCATACGACAATAAACATCAGTCCCGCAACATATTGCATGCAATCCAATAACAATAGGCGTAAAAACATCATGACAATAAAACATGCGATACATCTCGTATGTAGATAATGTAATAACTTTGCACAAGCTACACCATTACCAGAACAAATACAAGCTAGTTTAATCCAACTTGATGAACCTCCTCTTTGGAAGCTCACCACAACTAGGTTCGGTCACTACGAGATGTTACTATCGCGTTGTCATCACGTATACTACCCTTTTATCTTCAATACGACACAAACATGGTCTCTAGTAAAAGAAACTTGAGTGAGACCTATACTCAGATCATTCACTAGTTGAAGATAACCTCTCATGAGCATGTTCTGCCCCATTGGAAGTATTCAAACCCCCTCTAGGGTACCCCCAATCTCTCATATGAGTTCGACTGTCATTCCTCTGTCAGAATGACCAGTTTCTACATATCTGAGATTTTAATATGGTTCTGGGCATGTTCATGACTCAAGCTGAATACCAAAGTTAACGTTAACTTCAGTATCTTTCCAACGAGTACTTATTTGCCCTCCGATTAGCTCTGGATAAAAAGTTATGGTAATTCAAAGTCAACATAATTTCTGGAAGAATTTTAAAAGCACCTCCTTTGGGAAGTTGCTGTTTTCAACTCTGATTCCCACTGAATTCTGTGCTGAAATTTCAGAAACTTTGAATTTCAAAGATGTAACACATCTTCTACCCTTTCTAAAGATGTATCATATGAAAATTTTAGATTTTTCTACTGGGAGTTATGTTTGAAAAACAGAACAGTCCAGAGAGTGTTTAACTCTGTCCTGGTTCTGGACAGTTTACATTCCTCTGGAACTTAAGCCATAAGGTGTGTTTCAGCTCTGGAAGTCTACAACAAAGTAGTAGAGTACTTAAATAGCTTTCCAGAACTATCTACCACACCTCCCTGGGCCAAAATACCTGTGAGTTGTGCTCTGTTTAATTTCAGCAAACTTGCTGCCCAAAACAGAGCACTCTGTTTTTCAATCTTTGAGAACTACACTCATCATTTATCAACTTTTTCTACCCAACCAGAGTCCTAAATGTTGAAACTTAGTGATTTTAAATTCCTAGTCATCATTATTTTTCATGCACATGCCTATACTATGTCGGTACTACGTCCGTTACAAAAGGAAAATCCTAACCGGATTATACTGGCATATACGTCTCAAGTGTGGCACTAAACGGTCTCTCGCACATGTTTTCTACTCGGATACATACGTGGTTAGTACCTGCAGAAGACCACACAATAATGGTGCACTCAATGGTTGTTTTCATATCAGGCAGAATCATATTTAAAAGTAAATACAAACGCCCGTATCATCGCCATACAGCCGTCCTTGAGTTAAGTCACGTCTCAAGGTACGTGATCGTGTTTCAACACCACACGACGGGGAACCCGAGTATGTCATGAATGGGTCATCACGGTTGCGGATGTTATCAACCCAACAGATACCACCTACTGCCCTGCAGGGCACGCCGATGGCAAGCGCTGTGTATGTCCTCCTGGGCTATTTCCAGACGAACACACTTTCGCGTTACTGACCATGCGATGGGGTCTCCACTTACTTGCCTAATGCACGCTAGGGATCAGCGTTTCATATGAACTCAGGAACATGAAGAGTCCAAAAGTATCATATTAACGTCTCACACCAAGCTGTGAGACCTATCCCTGAACCACGTTCCTCGTCAGGGGAGCTAACCGAAATTGAACTGCTTTTGGTAGCGTTCCTTACCATGCTTACCAGAGCGTAGGTGCGTCGTTACATAATGAAAATTCAGAATTATAACACATAGGTTAGTCTTGCCACTTTAAGTAACTATGCTAGTATAATCCTTACTTGGGCAAGTACCGAATCCTCACCGTACCTAAGTTTTCCCGTAATACAGTCCTTAAGTATTGTGCTATCCCCAATGCAGCTCTGATACCAGGCTGTGGCGGACTGGGATCCGCTCATTCCAGGATCGCAGAGGGTGGTGCCGCGGGATGCGACACCCGACAGCACACGTCATAAGGACACAATATATTACATGGGGAAACAATCTGAACTGTACAAACAGGTACAAACTTCAGTTACAAACTATTGTTTATGTTACACAGCGGAAGTCTACTCTATACAACTCACGCCCGCCTATCTAGCAAAAGTCGGTTGCTCAGCCCTAGGGCAACCCACACTAGATGCACATCTCAGCTCAGCGTGGCGTGTACGGCTCCCACTCAGCCGTAGTCCCCGACGGAGGGTAACCCTCGCCGGTGGACTCGTACTCCGAGTCCGTGGGTGGCTCCTCACCTGAGAAACACTTAAGCAGCAACCGTGAGCACGATGGCTCAACAAGACTTAACCGACTCACCTAGACATGAAACTCTACATGAGGTGTACCCTGAACATAGGATAGTAATATTGCAGCAAAGGGACTCGCCTATAAGTTCCTCCTTAATTCATCTTTTAGCAACAAGTTAACAGTTTGGGAATCTGAAATTTAGTAAGCAATATTCGGTGGCACACATGTAGCAATACAATTATATCATGACAGCAATATTGAAGTATAACATTCCATAAATTATCTACGTTACGATGCAGTGAACAAGCGGTACTCGTCACCGCGAGGGACGGCGAATCGACTCGATATACACCTGCAGGGAAACCCAAAGAGCACGTCACATATGCCGACCCGTGGAGCTGCACAGCACGCTCACTCGATGTCGTACGGGACAACCTTTCACCCAACAGCCCAGACGTCGAACCGGTCACACCGAAACGGACAGGAGGTTCCCTACATGGAGCATCTCTCTATACCCGTTAGCAGATTTCCACCTTGCTGCCCTCAACCTAGACCTATAAATCGGTGTGCTATGCCTCGACGCCCGGAGGTTTAGGCTACATCGGTTTATCGGGGCCCATATATCCGATATGCCTTCAGTATGTTCAATACTTGTTCAGCAGGGCCGCACACGGATCGGTCCTCAATCGACACGGACAGGGCTGCGCACACAAGACTTCCTCTTGCTGCACCCTAGCCCCTGCCTAGTCTCATTTTCATTACTACAGTGATCTCACATCACTCAACCGAACCCTTGTGTGCCAAGCCTAAACTCGCGAGTAGATTCCAACTACTCGACTTGTACCGAAGTCCTATGAATCATTAAGCATAGCTTGTCTACTCGAGGTCTTAGACACTACCCTCACGCTTATGGAAAAATTCTGGTTATGCAAGTGGGGTTCCATTCATCCTACACCTAATGCACATCCATACTTCATACTAAGTGTTCATAAAGCAAAACTTGAAAAATAGTTTAATGCAAACCGGGGCTTGCCTTGTTGCTGCTGGTCAGGGGTTAAGTCTTTGTCCGAAAGAAGGAAATCGAGCACTTCCGGAGTCTCTTTGCCTTCAGCGACTACACGTTAATGAAATACTACATGTCAATTTAAATGCAATGTGTAAACTTGAATACATAATTACTAACAAATCTAGCTAGCCCTCACCTTTGGTTCTGAAATTTTTATGGTGGCTTGGTAGGGTCTTAACCGGAGTCTTGACAAAGTTTCATTTGAAACAAAGTTCATTTGAACCTTGTACAAATAAAAGCCCATTTGGTCAATATTTGCGCCTCTATGTAATTCCAGGGGTTTTCATGGCTCCAACCATTACTTTCTGGAAAATAGAATTTAAGATGGTTATAATGGAATTGGTTTCATGTCAGTTGAAGAATTCTACTGAAAGTTATGCCCTAATTAAGATTTGAGAAAATCTGAAAAATGTTTCTGTACATTTTTCTATTTTCTCAGGGCAGTTCACTTAATTATCCAATTAGGGGGACTAAATAAACTTGGATGCTTCTGAGAATTTTACTGTGACTCAGAGATTTTCCAATGACCCTCTCAGCCAAATTTCAGCATTTTTCATGAAGTAATTCTCCAGATAAAATTCCCAACATTTTAAATTTTAGGGAATTAATTCTCGAAAACTATTAGGTTTCATGAGCTGAAATTGGTATTGTTGGAAAATACTCATAATCCTGAGTTCAGCAAAATTTGGTTCACTGGATTTGGAGTTTCCTAGCAAAAGTTCTATTCATTTGAATTTTGAACTAAAACTGGAAATTCCAAAATGTTTAAATCCTGCGGGTGGGTCCATCGCCCACGTGTCGACCGCTGGAGCTGAGCCACACGGGGCCACAGACTCCTTCCCGCGCAGCCAAACTGGATCCTGGACCACAGAAAATCCCGCACGTTTACTTCCAGCCGCTGACGAGTGGGGCCTCCCCCCCTTCGTCTTCCTCCAGCCACCCGCGCGACCCCGCCGCCAAGCTCGCCGGAGCTCTTGCCGGCAAGGGGTTCCGGCCCCTGGAACTTGCTGATTTTCGCTGCCACTGCACATTTTTCGCGAGGAACACGTTGCCGGCCTTACCTCGGATCGAGGATGGCCGGAAACCTAGGCGCGACAGCGACAGTAGCTTCGGTAACTTCGGCGGCGTCGCTAGGGCACTGTACTGCCCCAACCTTGCTCCGGTTAGCTCCTACAACATCGCCACGACCTAGGGAGCAACGTCCAGGGCTCTGATCTTGTGAGAAACGTCAGCAACTAGGGGCTCACCATGCGACCTAGGGCGATTTCGGGAAAAACTGGAAAAACTCGGAGAACTGCGTGTTTCCTCAACGGTTCTCCCCCGTTCTTGATCCCACGTGCTCGCACAAACGTCTACAGCTAGGTTTCCAGGTATGGGGATGAGTGGTTCGGTGTGTGAGGAGAATTTGCCGGGTTTCTCTCCTCCGTTATTATTGCATGTTGCCGGTGGAAATGGAATTCCGGCGAGCACCGTCTGAGACAGGCAGCCGGGGTTGCGGTGGAGCAAGACGGGTTACAGGTGCACCTTTTTGCTTTTACAGCATGACGGAAGATGCTCTGTGGTGGCCGGGCAGTGAGTTTCCGTCGCGGCGGCTCCCCTCGGTTCCCTGGTGGAAGATCAGCTCGACGCCAACGTTCCGATGGAGCTAGCACCCGGTTCTTGATTCTCCCACGCTAAAGGAGGTCCGGCGGTGCTGTGGGGCAGCTTAGCTCGTCGTGCCATGGGGTGGAGCAACCGGGCGGCGGTGAACCAACGGCGCTCCTATGTGGGGTCGCGTTTATCGCCGAGGACACACAGGGATCGTTCAGCAGCGGCTGTGAGGCGGTGTGGGGCGCTGTTCTCTCGGTGGAGATGATAAGAGCAGAGAAAAATCGATCCCCTAAGCAGCTCGGGAGGTGCTTCCGGGTCTTCCGTCGACAGCGCGGTGGCAGCTCGCGGGATAGAGCAGCGCGCTCGGGTGTGAACCGTGGAACCGGCTGACTTAAGCAGTAAGTTTTATCCCTCCCCTCTCAATGACAATTGGGGCCCACAGCTCCTCTCTGCCCCAAAAGATCTCCAAATTTTGACATATTGTAAATTCATCTATGAGGGATCCAAATTCGGAAACCATTTGGCTATTTGACAATTTGTGCCACAGTTTCAAATTTGAATTCAAATTTGAATGAAAATTCACAACTCTCTTTGATATACCAATCAAAGGACCTCCAAATCTTCTCAAAATTTGCCTCCCTGATAATTTGAACCTGGAGAGTTTGAATATGCCCTCTGATCTTTGAGTTGGTCACTGCAAATACCACTGCTTGAACAACAGTTTGAATTTTTCCTTTTTGAAAATGGCCCTCCTCTCTTTGGAGTGAGCCTTTTGGTTCAAACTGAATTTAATGTTTTATTGCACATGCCAACACTTTCATGAGTATACAAAAGTTTTTGCAAGTCCCATTTCCTGGGCTTTTACAGTTCGCCTCTGTTGTGCAAAGAAACAGTCTTAAACTAAATTGACCTTAAGGCCTTAGCTATACACTAACCATTTTCCCTAATGAACATAATAGATAAGCTGAAAAGATTTGAGTGCAACTGATGAACAAGGACTCCAATGGCCTCAAAACTTTTACAGCAAGTTCTATACTACCTAAGGATTTAGCTTGCCAAATTGCAGCTAAGGTGGGGTTAAATTGTGTCCTCTATAATTCTCACAAGGTCTCTCATGTATGGAGAATAGGAATAGGGAGTTCTACAGCTCAACTTGGGCTGATAATTTACATGTAAGCTCCTGGTCACATGAGAGTCATTTGGTCCAAAATCCAGACCTTTAACTTGAGTAGTTCTTCCAGAACAATTCTTTAAGCATTTGTACTCAAAAGAATTAATTCTGAAGTAATGTGCATTTTCATGCCCAATTAAGTGAACTACAATTCCAAGTATGTCTCAGAGAGATTTCCTAAATTTTTCCTATGATTTTTGGAGCTATGGATTGCCCAGAATAGATCTTTGAAGTGAGAAACATCTTCTGAAAATGTTTCTGGACTCTTATGAACACAGCAGTTTGTTTTTGGCAAATTCCTACACAAATGATCTTCAAATTAGCTGAAATTTTGCTAGAAGGTCAATACTATGCTAAAGAATATTGTGGTAAAATTTGGGGATTTTTGGATAAACCAAACTCCCTCAATAATTCTTTTTCAGAAAACCTTCAAAGAATTCTACAGAATATAATATTGAATTTCACACAAATCTCAGTTCATATTTGGATAGAACTCGGAAAGATGAATCCAACCCAATTGGAATCACTCATTTTGGAGTTTTTTACAGGGAGCTATGATTTTCTAAAGTTTGAGCCCTCACTGGAATTGTTTTACTACTGAAAATCCTACTGGACCCGCTTGGTTAAATTCCAGCCAATCAGGACTGGGCCACACCGGGGCCACAGCTTCTCAGCGCGCCAATGCACGGGATCCTGGCCACACCCGATCACAGATTTAAATTTCTTGCTGCTGACAGACGGGGCCCACCCGTCGTCTTCTTCCTTCGGCTCCTCTTTCACGTCCGCACGCTCCCCCTCGCCGGAGCAACCGGAGGCTCGCCGGACCGCCGTTCCCGGCCACTATCTGAACCAGGACTCGCCGCCAGGGGGTTTAGGGCACCGAGGAACATGGCTGTGGGGTCGGCTTAGGCTGCCTGCGACCTGAAAATGGCCGGCGACGTGCGGCAGCTAATGTGGAGGTTCGGCAGCGTCGCCCAAGGTCTCCAGCCCGCCAAAACCTGTGCCGACGAGCCCTACACCACCAGCGCACCTCTAGGAGGATTGGCCCGACCTCAAAGTGGCTCAGGAGTGGCTGCAAATAGGTTGTCGTCTGGCGACCGAATGGTTCTGCCATGAACACCTCTAGTCGAGCTCGAATTCCGTCGCGCTGAGGCGTTTTCATGCGCTGGATGCAAAAGGGAAAGTGATCGCCGGCTAGTCCAGCTTCACTGTGCCAAGTTTCATACCCTAGGAAGGATTGGAGAGGGGGAATTTTGAGGAACTGTACCGGGAGCTTGGGTTGAGGCCGCCGGAGCAAAACTTCGAAATTCGCCGGCGATGCTTCACGGCACGGCTGGAGCTTTGGCTGAGAGCAGCACCGAACCAGCGCGCGTCCGTGGCCGTTCTTGACCGATCCTGGAAAACACCGTAGTGGTCTGTCCACGTGAGGCTGATCACCGCATTTGTGCGAGGTCGCGGCGGACGGCGTTAATCACGGGCACAGAGGCCGCAACTCGGTGGTTTAGGCGTCGGGGAAGTGGGGTTTGAGCTCTGGAAATTGTCTAGCAGTTTGGGGAGGAGGGAAACGCGACGTTTTGCCGTTTCTCTGATCAGACCGAGAGGCGGAGGTGAAAACAGCTGCTGTTCGTGCGCTCGCGAGGGGAGGAGAACAACTGGGTCTTCGCTCGGGCTGAGGGCACGATAACGTCGAAGGAACCGCCGTCAGGTGGCCGCGCGTGGGGGAGGGCAGCAGGAGGAGGCGGGTTCAGCTCCCCGGGAGGGCGGTGGAATCCCTTCGGTGGCACCCGAGCAGAACAGAAGCAAAAGTTCATTTGCTTCATGGGTAAGTTTAGGTCTCTAGCTCACTGCCATGTGGGTCCCACCCCACATTCTACCCCCCAAATATCTTCTCAAAGTGATCCTCTCAATCCCCAAAATTCTGAGTTTAAAGGGTGGCTAGAATTTAAATCATTCAAATTCAGTTTAAATTTGCTTGCCAAATTGGAATTTGGTTGAAGTTTGCAAATTCTTCTCTTTACTCCTTTTGAGCCCCCCCTACAAATGAAAAGTTGGTGATAGAACTTTTCCCTATAAACCCAACTATATGGCTGCATGTTTATTCACAGTTTTTGGGTCACCACATGTGTGAACTTTGAATCTCAAATAAGATTTTTAATCTTACATGCAAATAGGTATTTAACTCCTTATTGGTTCAACACTTTTAAACAAAAATGTGAGCCTCATTTTGGATGGTCATCCATGTATTACTTTGCATGAAGAAAGGTTTTAGCAAGTCCCATTTTTCATGTCTTTGCCACACACATGAACTCAAACCTTGGTTTTTATTCATACACATTTTTGGGACTTTTACAAAACCGACGGGCAAACTAAGAGGACGCATCAAATTTTGGAAGACATGTTGAGAGCATGTGCCTTGAAACATGAACGTAGTTGGGATAGGAGCTTGCTGTGTGCCGAGTTCTCATACAACAACACTTACAAGGCCAGTTTGAAGAAGTCACCTTTTGAGGCATTGTATGGTAGACGGTGTCGAACACCGTTGTTTTGGAATGAGACCGGAGAGAACCAAGTGTTTGGACCCGAACTGCTGCAAGAAGCTGAGAAGCAAGTCTAAACAATACGGGAGAACATGAAGACCGCTCAGTCACGACAAAAAGGCTATGTGGACAATAGGCGAAGAAAGTTGACCTTCAAAGTAGGGGACTTCGTATACCTTAAGGTGTCACTTATCCGTGGCCAACGACGTTTCAACGTCAAAGGCAAGTTAACACCTCGCTACATCGGGCCATTTAAGATTTTGGGCAAGCGAGGAGAAGCAGCCTATCAACTAGAGCTCCCAATGCACCTCTCCGACGTGCATAACGTGTTTCACGTAACCCAGCTCAAGAAGTGCTTGAGAGTACCGGAAGAACAATTACCGATGGATGAATTTGAGCTTCAAGTGGATCTGACCTATGTAGAGCACCCTGTCCGAATTTTGGACGTAAAGGAAAGGGTCACGAGGAACAAAGTGATCCGTTGGTGCAAGGTACAATGGAGCCATCACACAGAAGCTGAAGCCACATGGGAGCGTGAAGAAGACATCAAGTCATAATTCCCTCATCTATTCTCCACTATCGAATCTCAACGGCGAGATTCAATTTAAGTGGGGTAGGTTTGTAACACCCTCAATTTTGTATTCATGCATGATTCATATTTTATATAGAGAAAACATTTTAAAAGAAGTGTAAACAGAAAAAGAATAAAAAAGATTGCCAAAAAGAGCCAAATCCAATCTGTCGAGAGCGCCGAAGACACTTTCCGTGGCCCGCTGGCCACGTGGCGCCTTCGGATCTCATCCCTGTGAAAGGGGTGAGGTCCGCCGCTAACTTGCTACATGGCAGGCTCTGAGCTCGTCTCTGTGAAAGGGGCGAGGTCCGACCCTGTGGGACACGTGTTTCCCCCGGAGCTAGCCTCTACGGACAAGCGAGGCCAGCCCTACAGGACAAGTGTCATCCCCGGAGCTAGTCTCTGCGGACAAGCGGGAGGTCCAACCCATGGGACACGTGTCACTCTCGGAGCTCACCACTGAGAGGTCCGGCCCTTTGGACACGTGTCACCCTTGGAGCTCGCCTCCGAGAGGTCCGGTCCTACTAGACACTTGTCATCCTCGGAGCTCACTTCCTAGGAGAAGACACTGCAGGACACGTGTTAGCCTCGGAGCTCACCTTCGAGAGGTCCCACCCTGCTGGACACGTGTCATTCTCGGATCTTACCTCTGAGGAAAAGGGAGGTCCGACACTGATGGACACGTGTCTACCTCTGAGCTCATCTCTGAGAAGAAAGGAAGTACGGTGCTGCTAGGACACGTGGCACTATCGGAGCTCACCTCCGAAGAGAGGGGAGGTCCAGCACTGAGATGTGGCACACTCGAAGCTCACCTCTGAAGAGAAGGGAGGTATGGCACTGACACGTGGCGTTCACGGAGCTCGTCTCTGGAGAGAGGGGAGGTCCCGACCCACCAAACACGTGGCACACGCGGAGCTCACCTCTGAGGGAGAGGGAGGTCCCGCCCACCAGACACGTGGCACACGCGGAGCTCGCCTACGAGGAAGAGGGAGGTCCCGCCCGCCTGACACGCAGCACAAGAAGAGCTCGCCCCTGAGGAAAAGGGAATCCCAGGCCCCCGCTGGACACGTGGAGCCTCCGGAGATTATTCATGCGGAAGGACGCGATTCTGAAGCGGATTTTCTCTGTACGTGAGTACCCGGTACTGAGGAAACTGACACGAATTCTTCCACGTTGAATACTGCAACCAAATCGATTGGAGATAAGTTGTTAAGATCCAAACACAAATCACATAGGACTCTTATTTGAAATCCAATCAGAATAGGACTCTTATTTTCCGGTTATAAATAGAACCCGAAACACACCCTTGATCGTAACATCTTTTCCAAGACGACAACTTAGAGGCCCTAGCCCCCATCCCGCCGAGTTAACCCCCTTCGCCGGAATTTGACCACCGAAAAGGTGTGTGTGCTTGAGTCAACTTGATGGGAAAACCTTTTATAGGAGTTTACTAGTTTAGTTAACCACCCTTGTCGCCGGGAAAGTTGATGAGTCGGGTATAGTCATTTTGCTTTTTGCTTCGCTGAGTCCACGGGATATGGGAAGCGATAGAATGTGTTTAGCTACTGCACTCATATGAACAATGATTATGAGAAACTGATGTTGATAATGAACATGAATCGGAGGGAGATCTAAGCAAGCTTGTTTTTATGGATGTGGTAGAATGAGATGGTGGTTTACTTGCCGTAGATCTAAGGACCGGTTCATGCCATCCATGCCAGGAAAACAGTGCCACCACAAGGCCAAATATGGGTGCAGCTTAGCTGAATAATTAGGTAAGTTGCTAGATTGTTATGGGCCGTGCAAGGCGCGGGGAATGGGAGTCGAGAGAGGACTGCCCTGGTAACTGCATGGCACAAGAGGGGGCCCGTATCTGGTAGAATTGGAGATTCTAGCCTGCCGATGGAACCTTAGTGAGTCCATACATCTAGTAGCCCCTTTGTAAAGGCTATTTTGTGATCTCTTGGCCTTACACCGACGGTTGTGTACTGCTATAATAGAGGTTCCGCAGTTGCCGACGGGTGACGAAATCACAAACTTGTGGGTAAAGTGGTGCCACCTCTACAGAGTGTAAAACTATCATGATAGCCGTGCTTCCGGTCACAAGCACCTGGCCAACTCACATGATTAGATGGGATGGTTATTGGGATGGATGTTCGTTGGTTTGGTTATTGGTTTGGTTTGGTCATTGAGGTATTGGTTTCAAGACTGTTGAGTCTTGGTAATGGAATTGGTTTCGTGACTGTTGAGTCATGGCAATTCGCTTTGGTCTCGGTATGAGATGGAATTGAATATGAGATGAGATGGTAATGAATACGAGATGGTATTCATGAGCATGAGAAAAAGTTGAGAAAGATGAATGTCTGATGAGACATGAAAATAGGTAACACATGATGGAGGTATGTTGATGTTTTAATTGGATACATGTTGGGATTTAATTCACTTAAAGCTAGTTGCTGTTTTTATCATGTTTTGTGAAATAAACTTTTCTTTTATGCAATGAGCCTTTTTATACCTACCTTGTTGTAAGCTACATGTCATACTTCCCGCACTTGCTGAGTACGACATGTAGTCACCCTTGCATTGTCATACATCATCATCAACAGGAGAGGAGTACTTTGAAGACCATGTGGAGTATTAGGCGTGTGATCTACCGTCAACTTGCCTGTGGAGTAGGAGATGGAGCCGCTGCTGCTGCTTAGTTGCTTCCGCAGTAGTTTAGAAGACTTCCGCTGCTAGAATAAGACTTCCGCTGTTAGAATGAGTTTAAGACTCATGAGACATTGTAATAAAATCCTATTGTTCGTGGTTATATTATGAATTCAGTTTGTGGATTATATGTATATGTGTGATGAACGTCCTGGGCACACATATGCATCAGTCCGGTTCCGAGGTTTTCTCGGTACAGGGGCGTCACAGCAGTCCTCCTTGACTCACATTCCCCATGCCATCCACGGTCCATAACAAGCTAGCAACACACCTAATTAATCAGCTAAGACGCACCCATACTTGGCCTTGTGGTGGCACTGTTTTCCTGGCATATTCTCGCATGAACCGGTCCTTAGATCTACGGCAAGTAAACCATAATCTCATTCAGCAATATCCACGAACCAAGCATGCCTAGATCTCCCCCGATTCCATGCTCATTATCATCATCCAGTTCTCATCATTATTATTCATATGAGTGCAGTAGCTAGACATGTTTTTAATTCAGCTTCCCGTATCCCGTAGATTAAACGAAGCAAAAAGGAAAAACGACCATACCCCACTCATCAACTTTCAGGGCGACAAGGATGGTTTAACAAAACTAGTAAACTCCTATAAAAGGGTGTCCCATCAAGTTGACTCAAGCATACACGTTTTCACAAACAAAACAGTTTCAAAACATGGGATCAATATGGTCAAGGGGCACTTGCCTTGTTCCCGTGGTTCTTGTTGTTCGAGCGTCTCGAAGTCTTGGTGCTGTAGTTACTCGTAGTTGGTTCTTGTTGTTCGACCATGCACATACAAAATTTACAGCAATCAAACATCATGCACAAACTTTACTCAAGATGCAATAGGGTAGATGAATGCAAATCCTATGGTGCAGTTTTATGAAACCAGTTTGTATGTGTTCTTGCATGTTTTAATGGGATTTTATGGGGTTTTATGATTAACAAGGGTGCTGGGATGAAGTGTGGACGTGGTGATGATCTTGACTCAAGATCTAAAGCAATTCCACCATCAAAAATTGATCAAAACACGATCTGTCCACACGTAAAAGTTTCTATTTGAAGGGGGCAAAGAAAACGGATGCGTAGAAACAGCGGCGACGTCGTAAGATGGGTAACAAAGTACCTACCTCACTCCCTCCTTGGTGGCACGGCCTTCCTTCTAGCAATGGAAGCAGCGAGAAGTTTTTCAACGGATGATTAGGGCAGGACAGATCGTCGGCTCCTTTCCTGCGATGGCGAGGCGTGACGGGGCTCGTCGGCGGGGCTCGACGACGGGGCTCGACAGCAGGCTCGATGGCGGCGCTAGATGTCGGGGCTCATCGGCGGGGCTCACCGGCGTGGCTCGCCGGCGGGGCTCACCGGCGGCTGAACTCCGGCGAGGGGGGGGCAACTCGGTGAGTTGGGGGCTAGGGCCACATAGTCGCCGACTTGAGGGGGGAAGGGGGCTGCGTCCGGGGGGGGGGGGGGGTTGGGTTGTATTTATAAGGGGGGGGGAGGGGGGAGAATCCTAATCCAATTGGAGCAAAATCCTAACAAACTTTTCCCCAAATAATTGGGTGCGGCAGCAATGTGGGGGAAATTCCCATTTTTGGGGGAATTGGGGAATTTGGAGATTTGGGCGAAAATTTGGGGAAATTGGAATTGGCTCATTTCAGCTATCTTTTTCCCATTCCTCAACATTTCTATGTCACTTACTCCATTTCTACATTCCCCTCTCCATTTCTATGTCTCACTCTCCATTTCTACATTCCCCTCTCCATTTCTATGTCCCATTTCTCCATTTCTATAAGCCCTTCTCGATTTCTATGGTTCCTTCATCCATTTCTATGGTTCTTTCTCCATTTGTATAGTTCTTTATCCATTTCTATGATTCCTTTCTCCATTTGTATGGTTCTTTCTCCATTTCTATAGTTCTTTCTCCATTTCTATAGTTATTTCTCCATTTCTACTTCTTTTATTATGCTTCTCTACATGAAGAATGTATGCAATGCATGGGAATGAATATTGAGGGTGTTACACAATACATTGCTAGTATCAACTTCAAAACAATAGTTATTAGTTGGTGCCTTAGTAGTAGTCATTACTACGTCACGACTGTGAGAACAAGTATGCTCAAATAACCGCGAGCAATGGTGATTCGAATTAATAGACGCCTGGAATACACGACACGTACGTCCGTACTCGATGTTGCCTACAACAACATCCCGGACGTCGTATGTGACACCCTCAATTCTGTGGAAAAACCACGGAACCGAGAACTAATGCGTATGTGTTCCCAGAATGTTCATCACACATACACATATACTCCATAAACTGAATTCAGAATATATATAACCACGAATAACAGAGTTTATTACAATAGCTCATGAGTCTTGGACTCATGCTCACAGCGGAAGTCTTTATTCTAATGCGGAAGCAATTTAACTAATGCGAAAGCAAATCTAAGCAGCAATGGCTCATTCTCTATTCCATCTCCACAGGCAAGGTTGAGAACAGATCACACGCCTAATGCTCCACTTGGTCTTCATAGAAGTCTTCTCCTGCTGCTGATGATGAAATAATAATGCAAGTTTGAGTACAATGATGTACTCAGCAAGTGCGGGAAAATATGATATTTAGCTCATAGCAAGGTAGGTATAAAAAGGCTCATTTGCAGAAAAGCAAAGTTATTTATCAAAAGCACGATAAAACAATGACTTATCTTTAAGTGAATGTAATCCCAACATGTATTAAAATACCAATCATACCTCCGTTATGCTCATTACTTTCCATGTCACAATCAATCGACCTCATTCTGGCTCACGAATACCTCCTCGTATTCGCTACCATCTCACAAATACCATCCTGTATTCGCTACCATTTCACCTCATAAAACAACTTCGTCTCCCACCGAGACCAACCTTGTTGCCACGACTCAACAGTCATGCAACCCATCTTATCACCCGGACTCAACAGTCCAAAAACCAAACCATAACCAAACCATCCAAAACCATAACCAATAACCGTCCCAACTGATCATGGCAGTTGGCCAGGCGCTCGTGACCGTAAGCTCGGCTATCATGATAGTTTTAAGAACTCTGCAGAGTTTGCACCTCTTTACCCACAAGTTTGTGATTTCGTCACCTGTCGGCGACTGTAGAACCTCCATTATACCAGTACACAACCGTCGGTGTATGGCCAAGAGATCATAAAATAGCCTTTACAAAGGGGCTACTAGATGTATGAACTCACTAAGGTTTCACCGGCAGGCTAGAATCTCCAATTCTCCCACCCACGGGCCCTCTCTTGTGCCATGCAGTTCCCAGGGCAGTCCTCACTCGACTCCCATTCCACGCGCCTTTCACAGTCCATAACACTCTAGCAACTTACCTAATTACTCAGCTAAGCCGCACCCATACTTGGCCTTGTGGTGGCACTGTTATCCTGGCATGTGCATGCATGAACCGGTCCTTAGATCTACGACAAGTAAACCACCATCTCATGCTACCTCATTCACAAACCCAGTCTTGCCTAGATCTCCCTCCGATCCATGTTCATTAACAACATCAGTTTCTCATTATCATTACGAGTGCAGTTAGCTAGACACATCTATCTCCCTTCCCAATCCCATGGACTCAACGAAGCATAAAAGTAAAAAATAACATACCTGACTCATAAACGTCCCTGCCGACAAGGGTGGTTTAACCAAAGCTAGTAAACTCCTATAAAAGGGTTTCCGATCATGTTTGACTCAGCACACACACCTTTTCGCAAAACAAAACAGTTTTTCCCAAAACATAGGATCAATATGGTCAAGGGGCATTTGCCTTGTCCTTGCGGTTCCGGTTGCTCTTGGATCTCGAAACCTCGTCATTGCAGCTCGTCGTAGACAGCTCCCTAAGCTTGTCCTTCTATACGCAATCACGCCCATACAAGATTCATAACAATCAATACTATGAACAAACTTTAAACTAGATGTGATGATGCGTATGCATGCTATCCTATAATGCAGTTTAGTTTTATTAGGTCGGTTTGTATGGGTTCTTGCATGGCTTGCATGATTTTACGATGAACAGAGGTGTTCGGATCAGATGTGGACGTGGCGATGACCTTAAGATCAACCCGATCAACTAGTGATCTGTCCACGAGAAAGCTTCTGTTCAAAAGGAATCAAAGAACAGACGCAAAGAAAACACAACGATGTCATAAGGTGGTATTGGAGACCTACCTTACGTTCTTCTCGGTCTCATGTCCTCCTCCTCAGATCGTTGGGCTCTCTTCCGGCGATCTCCCTTGCTGAACTCCGGCGATGGCTTTCTCGGTGAGTTGAAGCTAGGGCTGTAAGTCGTCGGCTTAGGAGTTGGAAAAGAAGTTCGTGGTTTCGACCAGAGGTTCTGGGCTCTATTTATAATCGGTAGATTAAGAGTCCTATTCTGATTGGATTCCGAATAAGAGTCCTATTCAGATCCTCGTTGAATCCTAACATCTTATCTTTAGTAGATTTGGCGCGGTAACATTGTTGAATTCAGGTCGGTTTCTTCTCCGTACCGATATTTCTACGCGTACAGAATCCAAAACCGCTCCAGAACTTGTTACCTTCTCGCTGATGAGCTCCGGAAGCTCCACGTGCCCATCGGGCCTGGTCTGTCCTTTTCCACAGATACGAGCTCCGGTGGTGCCGCGTGTCAAGCGAGTGAGACCTCCCTCTTCTTTGGAGGTGAGCTCCGTGTGCACCACGTATCCTGGCGGTCAGGACCTCCTCTCTTATTCGGAGGTGGCTCCGCAGACGCCACGTGTCAGTGCCGGACCTTTCCTCTCTCCGGAGGTAGCTCCAGCGCCAGACCTCCTTTCCTCTCAGAGACGAGCTCCGAGGTTAACACGTGTCCAGCAGTGATGGACCTCCCGGAGATAAGCTCCGGTGGCGACACGTGTCTGATAGAACCGGACCTCTCGGAGGTGAGCTCCGAGATCGACATGTATCCCGCGCGACTGGTCCTCTGATTCCCGTGGTGACTAGCTCCGAAGCTGACATGTGTCCTGCGGAAAATGCCTTTTCTTCTTACGCAGAGGCTAGTTCCGGGGGCAACACGTGTCCCACAGGGTCGGACCTCTCCCCCTTTGCGGAGATGAGCCCCGAGCCTGCCACGTAGCCAATTTAGCGGCGGACCTCTCCCCACTTCGCAGGGATGAGCTCCGAACATGCCACGTGGCCAGCGGGCCGCGGTAAGTTGTCTTCGGCGCTCTTGGTGAACTGGGTTCGGCTCTTATTGGCTACCTTTTTTATATTTTTCTCTGTTCTTACTTCCTTTTAAAATGTTTTCTCTTCATGGAACATGAATATATGCAGAAACCGAAAATGCGGGTGTTACAAATCTACCCCCCTTAAATTGAATCTCTCCCTCGAGATTCGTTAGCAGGGAATAGATGAGGAAATTCTGCCTTGATGTCTTCTTTACGCTCCCATGTGGCTTCAGCTTCGGTGTGATGGCTCCATTGTACCTTGCAACATCGGATCACTTTGTTCCTGGTGATCCTTTCCTTTACGTCCAAAATTCAGAGAGGGTGCTCCGTATAGGTCAGGTCTTCTTGAATTTCAAGCTCTTCCATTGGTATTTGTTCCTCTGGTACTCTCCAGCACTTCTTGAGCTGGGATACATGAAACACGTCATGTACGTTGGGGAGGTGCGTTGGAAGCTCTAGTTGATAGGCTACTTCTCCTCGCTTGTCCAAAATCTTAAATGGTCCGATGTAGCGAGGTGCTAGCTTGCCTTGGACGTTGAAATGTCGTTGGCCTCGGATAGGTGATAACTTAAGGTATACGAAGTCTCCCACTTCAAAAGTCAACTTCCTTCGCCTATTGTCCGCATAGCCTTTCTGTCGTGACAGAGCTGCCTTTAAGTTCTCCCGTATCGTTTGGACTTACTTCTCAGCTTCTTGTAGCACTTCGGGTCCAAACACCTGGTTCTCTCCGGTCTCGTTCCAGAACAGCGGTGGTCTACACCGTCTACCGTATAATGCTTCAAAAGGTGACATCTTCAAGCTAGCTTGATAGCTGTTGTTATAGGAGAATTCGGCGTACGGTAAACTCCTATCACAACTACGCCCACGTTTCAAGGCGCAAGCTCTCAACATGTCCTCCAAAATTTGGTTTGTCCTTTCGGTTTGCCCATCGGTTTGTGGGTGATAGGCGGAGCTAAAATCCAGTCGTGTACCCATAGCTTTCTGCAGCTTCCTCCAGAATCTAGAGGTAAACTGAGAACCTCGATCAGAGACTATCCTTTTCGGGACTCCATGACGGCACACGATCTTCTCCATGTACAACTCGGCTAATTGTGCAACGTTGTAATTGGCCCTTACAGGGAGAAAATGGGCGGTTTTCATCAATCGGTCCACGATAACCTAGATCTAGTCATAACCCAATTGAGTACGTGTCAATCCGATGATGAAGTCCATGCTGATGTCTTCCCATTTCCACTCGGGTACCTTCAAAGGTTGCAACAATCCAGCGGGTCTTTGATGTTTGGCCTTCACCCGTTGGCATGTGTCACATAGGGCAACGTATTCGGCTAAGTCCCTTTTCATACCATCCCACCAATAACAAGTTTTCAAGTCCTTGTACATTTTGGTACTTCCGGGATGTATGGAATAGGGTGAATCATGTGCCTCCTTCAATATCATGTCGCGGAGGTGCTTCACATTAGGCACACAAATCCTTTTTCCTAGCCAAAGCGTACCCTTCTCATCTTCTTTGAAATCCTTCTCTATTCCTTGTCGGATCTTCTCCTTGATCTCCTTGATCCCCTCATCCGTTGCTTGGCCATCTCTTATCTCTTGCTCCAATGAAGAGTGGATCTCCATCATTTCCATGTTGTTCAAGAATCCGAGGTGTAACCGTTCGAACTCCTTACGTAGTTCGGGTGGCAGCTCCCGAACCATGAGTTGGTGACATGCTCCCTTCCGGCTCAATGCATCAGCTACTACATTGGCCTTCCCGGGGTGGTAGTTGATTCCAACATCATAATCCTTGATGAGTTCCGACCATCGACGTTGCCTCAAATTCAAGTCCGTTTGGGTAAATATGTACTTGAGGCTTTCATGATCCGTATAGATCTCTCATCGATGACCAAGGATATAATGTCTCCAAATCTTCAATGCATGCACTACCACTGCTAGCTCCAAGTCATGTGTAGGGTAATTAAGCTCGTGCTTCTTTAATTGTCGTGAGGCATAGGCTACCACTTGTCCTTCTTGCATGAGCACACATCCGAACCCCTGTCTGGATGCGTCACAATATATGTCAAAGCTCTTGCTTACGTCCAGCAATATCAAAACCGGCGCTGTGGTTAGCCTTTTCTTGAGCTCCTCAAAACTTTCTTGGCATGCTGGTGTCCATCGAAAGGCTTTTACCTTCGTTAGCAACTCCGTCATAGGCTTTGCTATCTTAGAGAAGTTTTTGATGAATCTTCGATAGTATCCCGCCATCCCAAGAAAACTCCGAATATCCCTCACATTTTGCGGCTGGTCCCACTTCAGAACATCTCTCACTTTTCCGGGATCAACCGATACCCCTTATTCGGAGATAACGTGGCCTAGGAATGATATTTCCTTTAGCCAAAATTGACACTTGTTAAGCTTGGTATACAACTGATGCTCACGCATTTTCTGCAAGGTCAATTTCAAATGTTCTTCATGCTCCTCCTCACTTTTTGAATACACCATAATGTCGTCGATGAAAACCACGACAAACTTATCCAAGTACCCCTTAAAAACCTTGTTCATGAGGTACATGAAGTATGCGGGTGCATTTGTTAATCCAAAAGACATGACGGTATATTCATACGAACCATACCATGCTCGGAAGGCAGTCTTGGGTATATCGGAGGGCTTAATCTTCAGCTGGAAATATCCCGACTGAAGATCAATCTTGGATAACACTCGGGCTCCTTTCATTTGGTCGAACAGGTCCTCTATACGGGGCAGAGGGTATTTGTTCTTGATTGTCACCTCGTTGAGAGACCTATAGTCCACGCACATCCTTTGGGTCCCATCCTTCTTGAATACGAAGAGCACAGGAGCTCCCCATGGTGACGAGCTTGGACGTATGAAACCCTTCTCCAACTGTTCTCGAATTTGTTTCTTGAGTTCTACTAGTTCATTGACGGGCATCCTATAGGGTCTCTTTGCTATGGGTGCAGTTTCAGGTACCAAATCAATGGCAAACTCAATGTCCCGATCAGGGGGCATACCTGGAAGCTCCTCTGGAAACACGTCCGAGAATTCTTGAACCACTGGAATGCTGTCCAATGTTGCTCCTTCGACGTGGTTCATGATTGCCTTCTCAGTGGTTTGTTGGGCTGACTCAAACTCGACATGGATGCCAAGCTCATTTGTTAATTGCACGCTTCTTTCAGCACATTGGATTACCCCGTTGTGCTTGCTTAACCAATCCATCCCGAGTATTATGTCAATCCCTTGGGAATCCAAGACAATAAGGTTGGCAAGGAAGTCTACCCCCCTTATTTTAAGGCTTACTTTCGGACATACTATATTAGTCCTCATTTCTCCTCCGGGAGAATTAACTAACATAGCACATTCTATGTGGGATACGGGTAGATGATGTTTGGCAACATACTTGGATGATATGAAGGAATGTGATGCTCTAGAATAAAATAAGATGGTGGCTGGGTTGGAGTTTGCCAGGAACATACCAATTACGACGTCCTCAGCCTGTTGTGCTTCCTCAGCAGAGACATGGTTTACGTTGTCGCGAGCATAGTTCTGCTGTCCACGGTTTCTTTGATTGTCCCCTCCGTTCAGTCGCGGGTTCTGCTTGGGCACGTTGCCTTGCTGTCCAGGGCCTCTCTTCGGGCACTGGTTCGCGAAGTGTCCTATTTCCCCGCATGCAAAGCATGCCCTGTTGCCTACAGCAGCAGGTACGTTGGGGCGGGGGTTTTGAACAGGAGTGCCCATGTTAGGTCGGGGCACAGGAGGCATGGGCACGCGAGGTGCTGGTGCAACGGGTCGTTGCTGTGGTGGCTGACTAGGGCGGTATGGAGGAGTGGTCGATCCATACTGCGGTGCGGCTGGGGGCATGTACCGAGGTCGTACTTTGCTCCCTTGAGGCTGGTATGGCATATTCCTCTTGCACTCTTGCTCGATCTCTCGGATCTTGTTTTCAACCACTATAGCCTTGTCAACCAGCTTCTCAAAGCTTGCCGTAGTCATTGTTGAGGAGCTGAACCTGGATCTCATTCTTCAACCCTCTCATGAACAGATATTGCTTCCTCTGGTCTGAGTTGACATCTTCGGGGGCATACCGGGACAGTTCTGTGAACTTGTTGAGGTACTCATTCACACTTCTCTGTCCTTGGCGAAGACCTTCGAACTCCTGTCTCTTGAGCATCATTACTCCAGCAGGGATGTAATGAGAGCGGAATCTTTCCTTGAACTCAGTCCAAGTGATTGTCTCCGGGTCGACATGAGCGTTGCTCAGGGCATCCCACCAGTCAGCGGCGGCTCCCGTAAGTTGGTGCGACGCAAAGAGAACCTTCTCTTGGTCATTGCACTGCACTATGGCAAGCTTCTTCTCCATGGATTTCAACCAGTCGTCGGCCTCCATGGGGTCGTTCGCTTGAGCAAAGGTGGGTGGTAGAGTCCTCATGAACTCTCCCAGCCTGTTATGAGCCGGTGGTGGTGGTGGCGGTGGCGCCGGAACGGGGTTGTTGTTGTTGGCCTGCAACTGACCCAAAGTTTGGATCATGGTTTGCATAAGTTGATTCTGCATGGCCATCAACTGTTCCAGGTGGTTCTCGCCAGCTCTGGGGTTAACAGGAACTTCCTCATGACCATCCTCTTGGTTGTCACGGACGTTCCTTCGGCCGGCGTTTGCTCTCACCATCTGTGGGAGAGAACGGAATGGAATAGAAGGTTAGAA
Organism: Neostapfia colusana; assembly: GCA_030760725.1. Taxonomy (NCBI): domain Eukaryota; kingdom Viridiplantae; phylum Streptophyta; class Magnoliopsida; order Poales; family Poaceae; genus Neostapfia; species Neostapfia colusana. The sequence goes on from JASWHV010000014.1 coordinate 23,127,860, forward strand.
GGTTAGGTAGTTTTCCTCAACTATATGGATCAAGGTGGGTCGGCAATATATATTAGCCCATATGAGGATGTGAACAAGTGCCGAAACATCTCACACCTCCTTAGGTGTGGATATGGACAACGTTTTGAGACGTCCCACAACTCACACTAAGAATACAAACAATAATCACAAGGGCTCACATGACTCCTATTCAAGGATGGTTTCCTATGTTAAGGTAGTTTCAGGGCCAATCTAAGCATCCTAGGGTGCTTTCTTTGGTCAGCGTGGCTTAGCTACCAATCTGAGTATGATACCAATCTGTGATTTTACCTAGGTGTGTAATCTACCCCTATCTGTGGCTTTTGATACCAATCTGTATTTCCTATATAGGTGTGTAACCCACTTTCAACCGTGGCTCTGATACCAATCTGTGACGCCCTCAATTCTGTGGAAAACCACGGAACCGAGAACTAATGAGTATGTGTGCCCAGGATGTTCATCACACATACACATTGTCGAAGTGTTCGGTCGACACTTCCCCCGGGCCTGCACTGGGCAGCCCACGGAGGTTCTTTTTTCGGTGGGGCTAGACCCTTGGGAGAGCTTGCGCGGATGGACGAGTTAGTAAGAGCTTGACACTGTGAGTTTTACGTGGTTCAGACCGCCGGAGCGTAAAACCCTACGTCCACGGCGAGCTATGGAGCTCACTGTATTGCTTGCTGCTCAGGGCCGGAGTCCTGAGCTTGGGGGTGAGTTACAGCTTGGGTGTGAATGGCTAGCGTATAAGTTGTGGAGGTGCGAACCCTTGCTAACGTCGCCTACCCGAGTCTTTTATAGTCCAAGACTCGGGTGACATACAAGGGGGGCCCAGGACCCGACAGGTGGTCCCGGGGAGATTGTATGTCATCTACCGTATCTGCAGTTATGCCGGTAGTTGTCTCTGGCGAAGGCTTCTGAGTCTTCTTCTTGCAGCCCTGCCCATGCCGCATGCTAGTCGTAGTGGTTGATGACGGCGCGGGCGGCATGGGATGTCTTGTCGCTGTGTTTATTGGCTGGCAGGTTCTGACACCGCACGCCAGTCTGTGATGCGACTGGGTGCAACGGCACCTGACAGAGGCGTGCTCCGCGTCTTGGGAAGACGCGGTCCTTGAATACCTTGTACGGGCAAGGTATGGAGCATCTTTACGCCCGCTGCCTATCGCTCGGCGGTAGGCAGCGCCGTTCTGCAGGCCACGTGGCGGGCTCGGAGCCCTTCTCAGAGGAGAGGAGGGTCCGGCCCCGCGGGGCACGTGGAGCCTTCGGACCTCTCCCCTCGGAGGGGGAGGTTCGGCTTCTGTCGGCCACGTGGCGGGCCCGGAGCTCCTCTCTGAGGAGAGGGAGGTCCGGCCCCGCCGGATATGTGGCACCTTTGGACCTCTCTCACGCGGAGGGGGAGGTCCGGCCTCTGTATGCCACGTGGCGGGCCCGGAGCTCTCCTCTGAGGAGAGGGAGGTCCAGCCCCGCCGGACGCGTGGCGCCTTCGGAGCTCCCCCTGAGGAGAAGGGCGCGTTCCTTAGGCATTTTCCCCTGTGCGCGGGGGTACCCCATATCGCAGGTACCGACAGTGGCCCTCGGGCCCATCTCGGGGGAGATAGCGAGCCCGAGGTGGGACCTCCATCTCTTCTGACCCGCGCACCTTCTCTAAGTCCCGCATTGACCGCTGCCAGAGCACGAACGGCCACGGGATCGTGGAAGCGTGCGCCCACTTGATGGTTGCTTTTAATGCGGCGGTTCCCAAGACTGCCACTTCTGCACGTTGCGGCGCTTTCTTCGGGAACCGCCAAAGTGCCTTGCCGGCTTGTCTTCTGAGGAGACTGACCCCTTGACCCACCGCTTCAGTCGGGCGGCTTGGGTCCACCTGTCATCGGCGCTCGGCCTAGGAGCCGAAGCGGTTGCCGGTGCGGCGTATTCGAAGAGATCCGAATCACTTTGACTCGTACCTGGGAGGTGTGAAAAGAAACCGCCACGTGGGTGCGCTCCCCTTATAAGGCTTCCAGCCCTTGCACCTCCCTCTAGTCTCTGCGGTCTTGTCTTCTCCCATGGCTTCTAACCCGCATTTTGGGAGGGGAATCGCTCTCGATTTCCTCCGGCGGCGGCATCTACACCAAGTCTGGGACCCAGAGAACCTGCCTGCCTTGCCTCTGGAGGTGGCGCCTCCAAGGGGTCCCAGGCTTGTCCTCCCGACGGGGTCCTTCTTCGGTGATGGCAGGAAGAAAGCTCCCTGGTCCCTTCTCAGATGGTGGAGTCTTCAAAGGAACCGCCGAAGCACCAAGGAGAATTCCAGGCGGCAGAGTCTCCGAGAAGACCGCTGAAGCAGCGGAGGGGGCCTCTGGAGCACCCTTGATGACACCGGCTTTTGCGCCAGTGATGAGGGAACTTCAGGAGAAGGAAAGTGCCGATGCACCAAGGAGAATTCCAGGCGGCTGAGTCTCCAAGAAGACCGCTGAAACTGTGGAGGGGGCCTCAGGAGCACCCCTGATGACACCGGCTTTTGCGCTGGTGATGAGGGAGGCGATTCCTGCGCTCGGGTCATGGAGCGGGAAGACGCCGCCAGGGCTGAAGCCTGGTGACGCGGCCGTTCTTGCAACTTCTTGACCCTAGTTGTGTTAGGGGAACCTCGGGGCTTGTTTCTTTCTTTTTGATCGAGTTTGTAGCCCAGCTCATGGAGCCATGAATATATGAACTCTTATGACCCTTCGTGCCTGCGATGTTTTCCGTCTTTTTCTTGGTTTTGCCTGGCCGAGCCCTTAGCTCCGCAAGGTGCTCAGAGGCCTTCACCAATCTCGACGTTCTGCTCCGGCACCTTCCCCGGGTCCTTATGATATTAAGGGCCCCGGAGGTCCTTAGGGCCCGCCTCATGTGGATAGGGAGGCCCGGATCAGCCGGACACGTGTCGGGCCCGGAGCTCTCCTCTGAGGAGATGGAGGTCCGGACCTGTGGTACACGTGGGGCCTTCGGACCCCTCCCCTTATAGAGGGGGGTCCGGTCCCGCTGGACCCATGGATCCTTCGGTCTTGCCTTGAAGTTCCGGTCTTGTGTAATCCCGTAGTGGCCCCCTGGCAGGGGCGTCCCATTGGTCAGGCGCTCCTACCACATTCCTGTAGGGATTTGAGGCCGAGAGGTCCTGCACACAAGTAGGGAAAACGTAATTCTCCTTGGGGGCTCCCTCTCCCTTATCTCATAGTCTTATTTGACTTACGGTTCCTAACCATACGCACGGTGCCCGGGGTCTGTAGTGCGCTAAGTGCCAGGGGCTTGTGGCCCCTTCGACTATCGGCAGGTACCTCCGGTGCAACCGCCTCTGGTAGGGCAGCAAATGCTGACTAGTGGTGAGAATGAGAAGAGGGAGCTGAGCACATGGCAGCCATGCGCCGCAAGGGTAGTCATAAAAAAAACTTAGTACACAATTTAAATGAGTACGAGGAAAGAGCAAAGTAGAACAGGTTTCTTTTCGTATAACTTTCCATAGGAGGAAGGCAGACCATACATGGAGGCCACGACCCGCCCCATTAAGAAGGGAAGTAAGACTCTACGCGCATGGAGTCGGAACCAGGCAAAGCTGAACGTAGTCCTGGGGCTTAGTTGCTCCGAGCGCGGTTCCTGGACTCTATGGAGTTTATTACGAAAAGAAACGACTGCCCTATCTTTGCTCTAGGGGTAGAACTTACGGAGGTGTTCTATGTTCCAAGGGTTTGGGAGCAGGTCCCCATCCTCGGTGGACAGGCGCACACACCCGGGGCGGCATACTCTCGCGACTCGGAAAGGGCCTTCCCAACTAGGGGAGAGTTTGTGGGTCCCTTCGCGAGAAAGTATGCGCCGCAGCACCAGGTCACCTTCCTGCAGCTCCCGGGCACGCACAGATTTCTGGTGGTAGCGACGAAGCGCTTGTCTGTACCGTGCGTTACGGAGTGCTGCATGCAATCGGACCTCGTCGACGAGGTGATTTCTCCACGCCGGAGGTTGTCTTGCGCAGCTTCGTCATAAGCCCGGGCACGGTGAGACTTCATGGTGATTTCTGGGGGAAGTACAGCTTCGGCCCCATACACCATGAAGAAGGGTGTCTCTCCGGTGGCCCGGCTCTGGGATGTCCGGTTAGCCCATAGTGTGCTCGGAAGCTCATCTACCCAATTGGCACCATGTTTCTTCAGACTGGCGTAGGTGCGAGTCTTACGGCCCCGGAGAATCTCCGCGTTGGCCCTCTCGACTTGCCCATTGCTCTTTGGATGGGCGACAGAGGCGTAGCACACCTGAATGCCGAGGTCTTCGCAGTAGTCTTGGAAGGCTGCGCTGGTGAACTGGGTCCCGTTGTCGGTGATGATTCTGTTCGGGACCCCGAACCGGCAGACAATAGACTTGATGAACTTTACTGCGGATTGCTTGTTGATGGTGATTACTGGCGTGGCTTCCGGCCACTTGGTGAACTTGTCGATGGCGACATAGAGGTACCAGAATCCCCCGACGGTTCTAGGAAACGGTCCCAAAATGTCCAGCCCCCATACGGCAAATGGCCACGAGGGCGGGATCATCTGTACCGCCTGAGCCGATGTATGGATCTGCTTGGCGTGGAACTGGCACGCCTTGCAGCTCTCGACCAGCTTGACGGCATCCTGGAGTGCTGTCGGCCAGTAGAAGCCATGCCGGAAGGTTTTACCGACAAGCGTGCATGAGGAAGAGTGACTTCCACATTCGCCTCCATGGATCTCAGCGAGCAAGTCGCAGCCTTCCCCCTGTGTTATGCACCGCAATAGGATGTGGTTGGCGCCACGCCGGTAGAGATCCCCCTCTACCAGCGTGTATCTCTTAGCCATACGCACAATCCGTTCAGCAGTTGCATGTTCGTCAGGGAGGATGTTGTCCTTCAAGTAGTCCCGGATCTCCGTGATCCATGCATCAGGTCTGACTTGAGCGCTGGGTTGCACGGAGTCCCCAGTGACGCTTACGATCCTTGGCGGCATCCATGGCTGTAGGGCCGCCGGGACCGCCAGCTTCATGGTGCTGGTCAAGCCCCCTTCGCCCGGCTCGGCGGGCCGGGCTGTGGGCCGCAGCAACGTCCTCTCGAAGACTCCCTCGGGCGCGGGGCTCCGGTGGAAGCCTTCGTTGAAAGGTTGTCAGCTGCGGCATTGCCAGCGCGCGGTATGTGGCGCAGGTCCAAGGCGAGGAATTCTTTCTCCAACATCTGCACGTGGAGCTGATACGCAGCTAGTGGTGGGTCATTGCAGGAGCATTCGCCCTTGACTTGTTTGATGACCAGCTGGGAGTCGCCCTGTGCCAACAACTGGCGAGCGCCTAAAGACAGGGCTGTCTGCAGGCCAAAGATGAGCGCTTCATACTCTTCCATGTTGTTGGTTTCCTTGAAATTGAGACGCACCATGTACCCAAACTGTTCCCCCAATGGCATGAGGAGCAGTACACCGGCACCGGCCCCCTGCTTTCGCGAGGAGCCGTCGAAGAAAAGTGTCCAGTGGGGCTCGGTGAAGACCGGAGCTTGGTGCTCTGGTTCACCGTCTTCATGGCCCCCTGGGTCAGTCTTCGTTGGTGTCCACTCTGCCACGAAGTCAGCCAGTGCTTGGTTTTTGACTGCATGGCATGGAAGAAAGTCCAGCTCAAACTCCGCCAGCTCCGTCGCCCATTTAGCAACGTTGCCAGTCGCGTGGGGGCTGTGAAGAATTGCCTTCAGCGGATACGAGGTGACTACCGAGACCCGGTGGGCCTGGAAGTAATGGCGGAGCTTCCTGGAGGCCACGAGCACCGCATACAACAACTTGTGGACTTCTAGGTACCTTGTCTTGGCATCATGAAGTACTTCGCTGATGTAGTATACAGGCCTCTGGATGATTTGAACCCTCTCTCTTAGGCCTGGGAGGTCTTCGTCCATTGGCCCTGGCCAGCTGGAGGGGAGTGGACCCACGGGGGCCTCCGGGAGCTGGGACCCAGAGGCCCTTTAGCTATCTTGGTTATCCGGGAGCTCCGGGGGGTTCTTGAGGGACCTCCGGGAGGTCCCATTTGGCCCCCGGGGGGGTCCCGCAGGACCCCCGGGGGTTTATCTGGGGGTCCGGGAGACCGCCCTGGACCTCCGGGAGGCCGACCTGGACCTCCGGGAGGTTGCCTTGGAGGTCCGGGAGACCGCTTTGGTCCTGCGGAGCCTTCTGGTGTCTGTCTTCTGCTACAGGAGCAGGTTGGGAAGATGAGGGGTCCGGCCGCTATGCTACGAGGACCATACTGACCACTTCAGTTGTCGCCGCGATGTAGAGCAGCAGGTGCTCTCCGGGCTCAGGGGCTACCATGATAGGTAGGGTCGTCAGGAGTCGCTTCAACTCCTGGGAAGCCTCTTCTGCTTCGTCAGTCCAGGCAAATGGGCCTGACTTGCGCAGGAGCTTAAAGAAAGGGAGTGCCCGCTCCGCTAGCCTCGGTATAAACCGACTCAGCGCGGCTAGGCATCCCGTGAGTTTCTGGACATCTTTGACGCGGGCAGGGGGCCGCATCAAGTCGATGGCCTTGATCTTCTCTGGGTTGGCCTCAATCCCTCGATGCGAGACCAGGAATCCTAAGAGCTTCCCAGAGGACACACCGAACGCACATTTGTCGGGGTTCAGCTTGGTGCGCGTAGAGCGCAACTTGTCAAAAACTAAGGCTAGGTTATCTAACAAAGATGAACCCTGCCTGACCATGACAACTATGTCATCGACGTACACCTCAACTAGGTCTCTTATTAACTCCCCAAAGGTTTTGTGCATTGCTCGCACAAAGGTGGGGAGTGCATTCTTTAGGCCGTAAGGCATAGACACATAACAATAAAGGCCATCTACTGTGATGAAGGAGGTGTGCTCCTCATCCTCCCTAGACATGGGGATCTGATGGAAACCCGAGTAGGCGTCTAGGAAGCACAGCATGTCACAGCCTGATGTTGAGTCTACTATTTGATCTATTCTAGGGAGAGGGAATGGATCTTTGGGACATGCCTTATTGAGACTGGTGTAGTCGATGCACATCCGGAGCTTCCCGCCGGCCTTCGGGACAACGACGGGGTTTGCCAACCACCGGGGGTGGTGGACCTCCCGTATGAAGCCAGCGTCCAGCAGCTTCTTGACTTCTTCACGAATGAAGTTTTGCCGCTCGATGGACTGCTTGCGGGGCTTCTGCTGAACCGGCCGGGCGTCGGGGAAGACCTTTAAGTGGTGCTCGATCACCTCCCTGGGGATCCCCGGCATCTGTGACGGCTGCCACGCAAACACGTCAACGTTGTGCCGGAGGAAGGTGACGAGTGCGCCTTCCTATTTGCTATCCAGGCCCCCGGCTACCCGGGTGATCTGGGTGGCTTCGGCGCCGACTTGGACGACCTTTAAGGGGATGCCGCCCTCGTCGAGAGGTTGCACCCAGGGTGCTGTGGCGGAGGCACGGTGGCGTGTGCTCGGGCGAAGCTGGTCCGGCTCTGCACTGCCGGGGGCTGATGCCCCAGCTGTTGCGAGCGCTTGGAGTTTCTTTAAGGCCGACACTGCAGCAGTGCGGTCTCCACGAATCCTGAGGACGCCTGTAGGTGTTGGCATCTTCAGGACGAGGTAGCTGTAGTGGGCTACTGCCATGAATCGATACAGGGCTGGCCTGCCGATTATGGCGTTGAAGGGGAGGTCTATCTCCGCTACGTCGAACAGAATGTACTCTGTCCGATAGCTGTCCGGAGCTCCGAAGGTCACCGGGAGGCTAATGTTGCCGTAGGGAATGACCTGTCCCGGCCCTACCCCTGAGAACGGGCTCGACGGGGTGAGCTTGGCCATCGGGATCTGCAGCTTCTGGAACGCTGCACGGCTGATGAGGTTCAGCCCAGCTCCACCATCTACCAAAACGTGGTACATTCTCACGTTGGCGATGGTCGGAGCTACCAAGAGCGGTAGTTGGCCGGCCCCAGCCATGTTCCTGGGTCAGTCGGTGGCGTCAAAGCTGATGGGGGTCCCCATCCACTTAAGGTGCGGTGCGGCACATGGGAGTGGCGCCACCGACGCTACCGCTCGGCGCAGAGTCTTGACTGCATTTCGGGACGAGGGGTCGGCGGACCCGCCGTATATGACGTAGAGCTTCTTTCGACACTCATCGTCGCTGGAGCTGTAGTCCTCATGACTGCGTGCCGCCTTCACGGCGCGCTGAGGCTCCTGGACCTCCTCTGGGTGGTCGATGCTGTCTGGGACATCGACCCTCTGTTTGCCCTCCTTTGGACGGAAAGGTGGGGCATCAGCCCGCTGCTGCTTCCCTTTGCGGAAGTGCTCTGCGAGCTTTCGGATCTCCCGGCACTCGGCAGTGGTGTGGCGACAGCTGCCGTGCACGGGGCATATATTGCCTTGATCACCTTCTGGGATTGGTGATCTTCGCTGTCTCTTGTCGGGGTGCGGCCCCCGTGCCCCACTGGGCGTCGCTGCAGTGACGACTGGAGCTGCGGTCGGTGATTCTATCTTGCCTCTGCCTCGGTTCTTGGCCTTCCTGCTGCCTCCATAAGGAGTAGGACCAGATCCGGGCTGTCCTCCTGACGCGGAGGGCGGCAGTGAATGCCAGTTTCGCCCTTCGGCTGCCCTGGCGCACTTATCTGCCAGGCTGAAGAGCTCGGAGACATCGCGGACCTCTCTGGTCGCGAGCTTCTCGAGCATCTTCTTGTCCCGGACGCCTTGCCGGAACGCCACCACCACAGAAGCATTTTGAATGTGTGGGATGGTGTTCCGCACCTGGGAGAACCGCTGGATGAAGGAGCGCAACGACTCCCCAGGTTGTTGCTGGATGGCGTGGAGGTCGAGCTCCGTGCCAGGCCCGGTGTAGGAACTGCCGAAGTTGGCGATGAACTGCCGGCAGAGCTCTCCCCTGGAAGTTATGGAACCCTGGGGGAGGTTCATGAGCCAAGACCGGGCTGGACCGGTCAAGGCGACAGGGAAGTAATTGGCCATGACGGCTTCATTCCCTCCTGCAGCCAGTACGGCGGTGGAGTAGATCTGGAGGAACTCCGCCGGGTTGACGCTGCCGTCGTACTTCTCGGACAGGTGCGGCCGAAACTTGCGCGGCCACTTCGCGAAGCGAAGGTGGGGCGCGAGGGCCGCACACCCTGCTTTTGTCGCCGCAGGTTCTGGTGCCGCGAACGCTCGGTTCGCACCGGGCACAGCGTACCCCGGTATGGGCAAGGCTGCGCCATAGGTCGGGGGCGCCATCTGCAGAACATACGACTGTGGCATATTCTGCACGGCGTAGGCCTGGGGCAGAGATCACGTGGCGAAGGTCTGCCCTTCAGGCTGGGTCGAGGCCGACGTCATGCTGTCGTCAGCCTCTTGGTTGCGACGCCTTTCTCGGCGTTGCTCGAGGTACACCCAGGCATCTTGACCCAGGCGACACCGCTCCAGATCTGTCCTCAGATCTGTCGACTGGGGCCTGGTTGAGCTGGAATCTGCCGTCTGCTGGTCAACCATTGGTGCGCGCATCAGCGACACGGCCGGTTGGCCAGAGCGTCGTCCCCGCCGAAGTCGAGGGTTTGCGGCGGCGACGACGAGACGGTCTACCTCGCAAATCCACTGCTGGGTCGCTGCCCGAGGCGCGTCCCCAGCGGCTGGATTGTATAGTAGCGCTCTTGCTGCAGGTAGCGCACCCCCACCGGGTACGCCCAGCGCTACTGAAGACCTGACGCTGGTTGGAGCCTGCATTGCCGGGGTCGGCGCTGCCAGAGCCGGTTGCTGGCTCCCAGCTTGTACCGACACACTCAGTCCCGAGTGTGTTGACATGTACTACCCCCTGGTCGCGGTTTGCCGCAGAGGCGAGGGAGGAGAGTTCGCCGCTGAAGGAAGCTTGGTCATCTTCGTCGGCGGAAACTCGTCGCGCTAGGGGAAAAGCCCCCTACCTGGCGGGCCAAATGTCGAAGTGTTCGGTCGACACTTCCCCCGGGCCTGCACTGGGCAGCCCGCGGAGGTTCTTTTTTCGGTGGGGCTAGACCCTTGCGGAGAGCTTGCGCGGATGGACGAGTTAGTAAGAGCTTGACACTGTTAGTTTTACGTGGTTCAGGCCGCCGGAGCGTAAAACCCTACGTCCACGGCGAGCTATGGAGCTCGCTGTATTGCTTGCTGCTCAGGGCCGGAGTCCTGAGCTTGGGGGTGAGTTACAGCTTGGGTGTGAATGGCTAGCGTATGATTTGCGGAGGTGCGAACCCTTGCTAACGTCGCCTACCCGAGTCTTTTATAGTCCAAGACTCGGGTGACTTACAAGGAGGGCCCGGGACCCGACAGGTGGTCCCGGGGAGATTGTCTGTCATCTACCGTATCTGCAGTTATGCCGGTAGTTGTCTCTGGCGAAGGCTTCTGAGTCTTCTTCTTGCAGCCGTGCCCATGCCGCATGCTAGTCGTAGTGGTTGATGACGGCGCGGGCGGCATGGGATGTCTTGTTGCTGTGTTTATTGGCTGGCAGGTTCTGACACCGCGCGCCAGTCTGTGATGCGACTGGGCGCAACGGCACCTGACAGAGGCGTGCTCCGCGTCTCCGCGTCTTGGGAAGACGCGGGCCTTGAATACCTTGTACGGGCAAGGTATGGGGCGTCTTTACGCCCGCTGCCTATCGCTCGGGGGTAGGCAGCGCCGTTCTGCTGGCCACGTGGCAGGCTCGGAGCCCTTCTCAGAGGAGAGGAGGGTCCGGCCCCGCGGGGCACGTGGAGCCTTCGGACCTCTCCCCTCGGAGGGGGAGGTTCGGCTTCTGTCGGCCACGTGGCAGGCCCGGAGCTCCTCTCTGAGGAGAGGGAGGTCCGGCCCCGCCGGATATGTGGCACCTTCGGACTCTCTCCCACGGAGGGGGAGGTCCAGCCTCTGTATGCCACGTGGCGGGCCCGGAGCTCTCCTCTGAGGAGAGGGAGGTCCGGCCCCGCCGGACGCGTGGCGCCTTCGGAGCTCCCCCTGCGGAGAAGGGCGAGTTCCTTAGGCATTTTCCCCTGTGCGCGGGGGTACCCCATATCGCAGGTACCGACACACATATATTCCACAAACTGAATTCAGAATATATATAACCACGAATAACAGAGTTTATTACAATAGCTCATTATTCTTGGACTCATGCTCACAGCGGAAGTCTTTATTTCTATGCAGCGGAAGTCTTTATTCTAATGCAGAAGCAATTTAACTAATGTGGAAGCAAATCAAAGCAGCAATGGCTCCATCTCTATTCCATCCCCACTGGCAAGGTTGAGAACAGATCACACGCCTAATGCTCCACTTGGTCTTCATAGAAGTCTTCTCCTGCTGCTGATGATGAAATAATAATGCAAGTTTGAGTACAATGATGTCCTCAGCAAGTGCGGGAAAATATGATATGTAGCTCATAGCAAGGTATGTATAAAAAGGCTCATTTGCAGAAAAGCAAAGTTATTTATCAAAAGCACGATAAAACAGCGACTTATCTTTAAGTGAATGTAATACCAACATGTATTAAAATACCAATCATATGTCTGTTATGCTCATTACTTTCCATGTCACAATCAATCAACCTCATTCTCGCTCACGAATACCTCCTCGATTTCGCTACCATCTCACCAATACCATCCTGTATTCGCTAACATTTCACCTCATAAAACAACTTCGTCTCCCACCGAGACCAACCTTGTTGCCACGACTCAATAGTCATGCAACATCTTATCACCCGGACTCAACAGTCCAAAAACCAAACCATAACCAAACCATCCAAAACCATAACCAATAACCATCCCACTAATCATGGCAGTTGGCCAGGCGCTCGTGACCGTAAGCTCGGCTATCATGATAGTTTTAAGAACTCTGTAGAGTTTGCACCTATTTACCCACAAGTTTGTCATTTCGTCACCCATCGGCGATTGTAGAACCTCCATTCTACCAGTAAACAGCCGTCGGTGTCTGGACAAGTGATCACAAAATAGCCTTTACAAAGGGGCTACTAGATGTATGGACTCACTAAGGTTTCACCGGCAGGCTAGAATCTCTAATTCTCCCACCCACGGGCCCCCTCTTGTGCCATGCAGTTCCCAGGGCAGTCCTCACTCGACTCCCATTTCCCGCGCCTTCCACAGTCCATAACACTCTAGCAACTTACCTAATTACTCAGCTAAGCCGCACCCATACTTGGCCTTGTGGTGGCACTCTTATCCTGCCATGTGCATGCATGAACCGGTCCTTAGCTCTACGGCAAGTAAACCGCCATCTCATGCTACCTCATTCACAAACCCAGTCTTGCCTAGATCTCCCTCCGATCCATGTTCATTAACAACATCAGTTTCTCATTATCATTACGAGTGCAGTTAGCTAGACACATCTATCTCGCTTCCCAATTCCATGGACTTAGCGAAGCATAAAAGTAAAAAAAAACATACCCAACTCATAAACGTCCCTGGCAACAAGGGTGGTTTAACCAAAGCTAGTAAACTCCTATAAAAGGGTTTCCCATCATGTTTGACTCAGACACACACCTTTTTGCAAAACAAAACACTTTTCCCCAAAACATAGAATCAATATGGTCAAGGGGCACTTGCCTTGTTCTTGCGGTTCCGGTTGCTCTTGGATCTCGAAACCTTGTTGTTGCAGCTCGTCGTAGACAGCTCCCTGAGCTTGTCCTTCTATACGCAATCACGCCCATACAAGATTCATAACAATCAATACTATGAACAAACTTTAAACTAGATGCGATGATGCGTATGCATGCTATCCTTTAATCCAGTTTAGTTTTATTAGGTCGGTTTGTATGGGTTCTTGCATGGCTTGCATGGTTTTACGATGAACAGAGGTGTTCGGATCAGTTGTGGACGTGGCGATGACCTTAAGATCAACCCGATCAATTAGTGATCTGTCCACAAGAAAGCTTCTGTTCAAAAGGAATCGAAGAACAGATGCAAAGAAAACGCAACGATGTCGTAAGGTGGTATTGGAGACCTACCTTACGTTCTTCTCGGTCTCAGGTCCTCCTCCTCAGATCGTTGGGCTCTCTTCTGGCGATCTCCCTTGCTGAACTCCGGCGATGGCTTTCTCGGTGAGTTGAGGCTAGGGCTCTAAGTCGTCGGCTTAGGAGTTGGAAAAGAAGTTCCTGGTTTCGACCAGAGGTTCTGGGCTCTATTTATAATCGAGAGAAGAAGAGTCCTATTCCGATTGGATTCCGAATAGAAGTCCTATTCAGATCGTCGTTGAATCCTAACATCTTATCTTTATTTGATTTGGTGTGGTAATATTGTTGAATTCAGGTCGGTTTCTTCTCCGTACCGATATTTCTACGCGTACAGAATCCAAAACCGCTCCAGAACTTGTTACCTTCTCGGTGATGAGCTCCAGAAGCTCCACGTGTCCATTGGGCCTGGTCTCTCCTTTTCCGCAGAGACGAGCTCTGGTGGTGCCGCGTGTCAAGCGAGTGAGACCTCCCTCTTCCTTGGAGGTGAGCTGCGCGTGCTCCACATATCCTGGCAGTCGGGACCTCCTCTCTTATTCGGAGATGGCTCCGCACACGCCACGAGTCAGTACCGGACCTTTCCTCTGTCCGGAGGTAGCTCCAGCGCCAGACCTCCTTTCCTCTCAGAGATGAGCTCCGAGTTTAACACGTGTCCAGCAGTGATGGACCTCCCGGAGATAAGCTCCGATGGTGACACGTGTCCAATAGAACCGGACCTCTCGGAGGTGAGCTCCGAGATCGACACGTATCCCGCGCGACTGGTCCTCTGATTCCCGTGGTGACTAGCTCCGAAGGTGACATGTGTCCTGCAGAAAATGCCTTTGCTTCTTCCGTAGAGGCTAGTTCCGGGGGCAACACGTGTCCCACAGGGTCAGACCTCTCCCCCTTTGCGGACATGAGCCCCGAGCCTGCCACGTAGCCAATTTAGCGGCGGACCTCTCCCCACTTCGCAGGGATGAGCTCCGAACATGCCACGTGGCCAGCGGGCCGCGGTAAGTTGTCTTCGGCGCTCTCGGTGAACTGGATTCATCTCTTATTGGCTACCTTTTTGATATTTTTCTCTGTTCCTACATCCTTTTAAAATGTTTTCTCTTCATGGAACATGAATATATGCAGAAACCGAAAATGCGGGTGTTACATCGTACATGGCAACCTTTCCCATGTTTCACCTACGTTGAATCGATTCGATCATCCCGTACAGTAGCCTCATCTCATGGTGCACCTTCCGACGTGAGATATCATGAGCGAGTTACCCACATACTGCACACCATCCGTACACCTGAGGCAATCAAAAAAGGCTCAGCGAAAATTTCCCAAGGTACATCAGTTTACTGGGTGAAGGGCAGACCTGGCGCAGTGGTAGAGTCTCTCCACTTGTGTCCTGGAGGTCCTGAGTTCGAATCAGCCTCCTTGCAAAATAAGCAAGGGGAAGGCTGCCTAGAAATTCCCTTCCCCAGACCCCACAACGTGTGGGAGCTTTCAGCACTGGGTATGCCCTTTTTACATCAGTTTACTGGGTCCCATATAGACAGCATGCATCCAGTACACAACTCAAACTTGTCCAACAGGGCTGCACATGTCGGTCCTTGACCGACACAGACAGGTCTAACGCACACAGACCCCTATGTCCTGTTGCTCCTACAACCTGCCAGGTCTCAACTTCAGCTTGCTAACAAATTCTTGAACCAATACCATGTGCTCCCAATTTCCTATTCATGCGAGTAGCGTCCAAGCACTTGACTTCTACCGAGTCCATCTGTAACACTCTCAAATTCATTTTCATGCATTGCATACATTTATCATATAGAAAAACATTATAAAAGAACCATAGAAATGGAGAAAGAATCATAAAAATTGTGGGGGAGGGGAAAAAGATAGCTGAAATGAGCCAATTCCAAGTTGTCAAAGTGCGCTGTCGACACTTCCCCCGGCCCCGCTGGACACGTTGCACCCTCGGAGCTCGCCCCTGCAGGGGGGGGGACGCTGCTGGACGCGTGGCAGGCCCGGAGCTCGCCTCTGAGGAGAGGGCAGGCCCGGCCCCGCTGGACACGTGGCGCCATCGGAGCTCACCCCTGCGGAGGGGGCGAGGTCTTTAGGCGGTTTTCCTCCTGTGCGTGGGGGTACCCTGTACTGAGGCTACCGACACAATTTCCCCAAATTTTCCCCACATTTGGGGAATTTCCTCCACATTGCTGCTGCACCAAATCAATTGGGGAAAAGTTTGTTAGGATTTTGCTCCAATTAGAGTAGGATTCCTCCCCCCCTTATAAATAGAACCCAAACCCCCCCTTGTCCGCAACCCCTTCCCCTTTTCCCCCTCCCAAGTCGGCGACTTGGAGGCCCTAGCCCCCAACTCGCTGAGTTGGACCCCCCCTCGCCGGAGTTCAGTCGCCGATGAGCCGCACTGGTGAGCCAGCTGACGAGCCCCGTCACGCCTCGCCATCGCCGGAAAAGAGCCGACGATCAGTCTGTGACGCCCTCAATTCTGTGAAAAACCACGGAACCGAGAACTGATGCATATGTGTGCCCAGGATGTTCATCACACATACACATATGTTCCACAAACTAAATTCAGAATATATATTACCACGAATAACAGGGTTTTATTACAATGTCTCATGAGTGTTGGACTCATGCTAAGAGCGGAAGTCTTAATCTAACAGCGGATGTCTTTATTCTAGCAGCGGAAGTCTTCTAACTAATGCAGAAGCAATCTAGACAGCAGCATCAGCTCCATCTCTGCTCCATCCCCACAGGCAAAGTTGAGGACAGATTACACGCCTAATGCTCCACTTGGTCTTCATAGTAATCTTCTCCTGTTGCTGATGATGAAATAATAATGCAAGTTTGAGCACAATGATGTACTCAGCAAGAGCGGGAAAATATGATATGTATCTCACAACAAGGTAGGTATAAAAAGGTGACACGACCCCACGGTCTTGTCGAGCCAGGATCACGCTGAGGGGTGCTGCGTTGCACAGCACCGGATAACACACATCAAAGGTACAAAGCGGAAGCAAAACTTTTGTTACATAATGTAGTTATGAACATTTGTACATCAAAATAGGTCCAGTCTACACTCACGGGCGTAGACTACGTGTCAAGATCAAGTTCAGCCCGTGAACATGTCCTTGCTAGCACACACGCACACTAACTCTGCGGCGTGCACGGCTCCCACCCAACGGGGTTCCCCTCCTGGGGTTCCGTCTCTTCTTCGGGAGTCCCTTCCTCATAGAACCCTGCAAAAGCTTCAAACACAAGCAGTGAGCACGAAGGATCAGCAAGTCTGACCCGTCTGACCTAAACATGGAACTTCTACATGGGGGGTGATGGGTACATGAGGTAAAACCATTTGCAAAGGACTCGCCTAATTATTGAGACCTTACGTTCAAATTTTAGCAGCAGGTTGTGGAGAACCTTACGCTAAGGCACATGAGAGAGCCGCAATCAAACAAGAAATGCATTTCTCTCATGTACTTTGCCCAAAGTTGAAAGGAACTTTAATTAGCTCTAGACTACAGCAAATCATTATCAATCAAGTCCGTCTTTCAATCAGCAACATTTTAACATGTAACTAGCCTGTTCTTTCTACGTCACGGTATAGTGAACAAGTGGTACTCACTGACCACGAGGGACGGCGATTATAATCGATTTATACCTGCAGGGTTACCCGAATAACCCGTCACGTACGCCCGTACTCGATGTTGCCTACAGCAACCATCACGGATGCCATACGCAACCACATTTCACCCGTCAGTCAAATATTGAATCGGTCCCATCGTCCCGAGCAAGAGGTCTCTGCACGCACATCTCAGTGCTGCCAGCCGATTTACACCTCAAGCTCTCAACCTACCCTCTGAACGACGGGCAATGCCTCAATACCCAGCTACCCGAGTTACATCGGTTTCCCGGTTCCCATATATCCGGTAGGTCTTCGGTACTGTTCTAGCATGTTCAACAGGACCGCACACGGCTTGGTCCTCAATCGACACAAGAGGAGCTACAGCACACAGGCACCAAAGTCCTGCTGCCCTTACTCTCCGCTCGATCTCATTTTTCCTGCCATGTGTATCATGTGCTATCTCTACCCGAGTCGAGTGCCTCTAGCCTATGCCCGCGAGTAGTTCCAACTACTCGACTTGTACTGAATCCTACCCTAACTTAGCTTTACAGTAGCTAACGGGGTTTGCAATTCTAAACCCAACCATGGTTTTCTTGGCTATGCAATTGGGTTTCCAAACAAGACTCTAATGCAAAGAAATAAGTGATACTCAACGAAAGTGCTCAAAACAATAAAAATTTGTAAAGAGGTTGATGCAAACTGGAGCTTGCCTGCTTCGTAAGGTAGTAGTATATAATAGAAGTTAGTGATCTACAATCCCTTGGTCTTTCTGAACTTGCTCAACTGATCCACACGTCAAGAGATGGCTCCGTCGATGTCCTTCATCGTGAACACTATCGACATGTATATGCATAGTATTTTATAATGTAATTCACAGGCTTAGAGATTAAAACTTCTTAAGAACAGAGGCTGTGTAGAGATCCTAAGATGAAGTGGTTGCCTCTGTTGTTCAAAGAACTCAAAGAGACTAAATCTGCCTTAGATGTTTCATTACATCTCTAGCTAAGTTTCTAATGCCATATAAGATGAGCTCTAATGATCTGGACATAACTAAAGATCCCGATCTCCAATGACTTCGAAATTTTTACAGGAAGTCATACACTACACAGGGATTTATCTTGCTAAATTGCAGGTAAAGTGGAAGAAAATTGTGTCTCCCACAATTGCCACACTAACCCTATGTTGTTCTTCACATCCAATAGAACGGAGAACAAGGACAGGAAGACTCAAGGCTCATTTTGAGATGAAAATTTGCATGTGAATTCCTGGTCACATGAAAGTGCTCTGGACCAAAAATGAACACTTTTCATTGAGTGTTTTATTCAGAATAATTCCCTAAGCAATTAAGCACAAGGAAATTAATTCTGAATTAACTCACTTGTTCATGCCCAACTTAGTGAACTACAATTTCACTTATAGTTCATAGAGTCTTCATAAATTTTCCTAGGATTTTTATAGCTCAGAATTGCCCAGAAATGATTTTTCTAACTCTGGGACAATTTCTGAAAAGTCTCTGTATTCATTTGAATACAGTACATTGAAATCTGAATTCTCAAACATAATTCAACTCCAAATGAGCTGACAGTTTTACAGGAGTTCAATAACATCCTAATGGTTATCCTGGCAAAATTTGAGGACTTTTGGATAAACCAAACTCCCTCAAAAATTATTTCGCTGAAAAGCTTTAAAGAATTTTCCAGAATTAACTAAAGGCTATCATACAAATTGGGTTGTATATTTGGATAGCGTTTGTCAACTTGAATCTAACCCAATTTGAATCACTAAGTTTGGAGGTTTCTACCCAAAGATATGAGCTCCACAGAATTGGGGAAAATCTGGAAATGAGTTTTGTTCTATTTTCCATTTTTCAGAGACATAAGGAATTAACACCACATTTGACCATGCAAATGAGGTCCAATGCCTTTGAAATTTTTACTGGAGGTCAAGTGTTTTCGGAAGAATCTCCTGCCCAAATCTGGGAATTTTCCAACATATAGAACTCCTGGAATAAATCCCACAAGATTTTCCTTATGTGGATTAATGAGCCAAATCCAGGGATTTTCATAAATATTGGTCTGCATCTCTGGATAGTACTCTTTGATAGGAATCCAACAAAATTTGTTTCACAATTTTTGGACATTCCTACACAAAGTTGTGGCTCTTCAAAGATTGAACTGGAAACTGAAAACCCTAAAATGTTTAAAATGCTGACAGTGGGTCCGAGCTACGTGTCACTCACTGGCACAATGACACACGGGGCCACACGTTTCCATACGAGCAGTTGCACCGGATCCCACCGCCACATAAGATCAGGGTTTTAAACTTTCTCTCACTGACAACTGGGCCCGCCGACCCCTTCTTCAACCTCGGGTCAGTTCCCGTGCCCGGGTGCCCGCGCCGCCGCCCTCGCTGGAGATCGCCGGAAACCGATCTCCCGGCCTCTGCCCGAGCCCTTGCTCGCCGCCAGGGCCTAACCTGCCTCTCTGAGCATGATGGTGAGGTTTCCCCGAGCCGGCACGGCCTCTACGGTAGCTAGCGGCGATGCGGCAGCTCGGCACATCATCGGCGATGTCGGCCGGCCATCCTAGCACGCTAACAGTTCGGCAAAACGGTGCTACAGCACCAGTGAACGATGGGGGAGCTCGACCTAGCCTCAAAAACGTTCGGGAACGATGGCAAATCTGCTTTCACCGTGCGGCCGCGGTCCCCCGGTTCGGTTGCAGGTAGAAAACCACGAAATACTAGCTCTAGGTGCAGTTTGAGGCTAGAACCGTGAAGAGCAAAGGATCGCCTACTACTTTGGACCCTTCGTGCAAACTGTGACGAACAAAGATTGAGAATTGAGGGGGATTTTGGGATTACTGTGCCGGAAGGTCGAATTATGTACGCCGGAGCAACTTTTCCAAATTCCCTCCCGGTGGTGCATGGCATGGTCTGAGCTTGGGAGGGGAGCAGCACGGTGCCTTGGCACGTCCAGAGGCGCCGGTACTTGGTCGTGATACTCACCAGATTGAGCTGTCCAGGGACGCCTCCCAATCCATCCTGGTTCGGCCGCCGCACGGACGTGGTGTCCCCAGGGCAGGAGAGCCGATCATCGGTCGGGGGCGCGTCGAGGAGGAAGAGGGAGCTGCGCTGGTGCTATTTGGCTACTGACTAGCTGCTGTTCGCGCCCGTTTGAGCCGGCTGTCGATCAAACGACGGCGGCGGCGGTGGTGCTGTTTAGGGCGCGAGGGGAGAAGAAACAGAGCGGTTCCTCAGGGCTGTGGCAAGAGGACACGGCCGAGGTGATAAGAAGAGGAAAGCAGCTCGCCAGGCGCCAACCGGTGAAGCAGGTGGTGGCTCGGGGCTGCTCGGTGTCGATCGGTGCTGCACCTCGGTGTCGATCACCCTGGGAGGCAAAATAGAGACCCAATTCCTCTGTAGAGATATTTTGGTACATATGACAAGTGGGTCCCATCTCCCCCTTATCTCTTCAAAATATCCCAAAATTTGCAAATGATGAAATTCAATTGTGTGGAGTTGAAAACTGGACTGCATTTGGATAATTGGGCACAATTCATCCAAATTCAATTATGTATTTGAATTCATTGTATATTTAGGTCTATTTGGAAAAATGGGTACCAAATATCTTCAAAAGTTCATGAGACTTTGCCTACCCCCTAATTTGGACCTAAAGAATTCAAATATGAAACCTGCTCTTTGATTTGGCTACTGCAAATGAGATTTTTAATACAACAGTTTTGAAAACCATTGTGTTAATCTCATTTGAATTTTTGAGTGGAACCAACTTCCTCCAAAATCTGAATTTAGCTCTCTCACACATATGGGTACTTCCCTACTTAGTGTCAAATCCCTTTTTGTTCCATGTTTTCAAATAACCATTGAACTTGTGTGGAGGGAGCTCTCATGTGTATTATCACATGTGAAAAAGTTTAAACAAGTCCCATTTTTCCTACATATGAACTAACTTTGTGCAAACATAATTTTCTTTGTGTTCATATTTTTTGGACCTTTACAAAAGGCTCATTGCAGAAAGCAAAGTTATTTGTCAAAACCATGATAAAACAGCAACTTATCTTTAAGTGAATGTAATCCCAACATGTATTAAAATACCAATCGTACCTCTATTATGTTCGTTACCTTCCATGTCCCAACCAGACATTTATCAACCTCATTCTTGCTCACGAATACCTTTTCGTATTCGCTACCATCTCATCGCATAAACAATTCCGTCTCACACCGAGACCAATCTCGTTGCCATGACTCAACAGTCATGCATCCAACCTTATCACCCGGACTCAACAGTCCCGAAAACCAAACCAAAACCAAACCATAACCAATAACCATAACCATCCCAAAATAACTGTGACGCCCTCAATTCTGTGGAAAACCATGGAACCGAGAACTGATGCATATGTGTGCCCAGGATGTTCATCACACATACACATATGTTCCACAAACAGAATTCAGAATATATATAACCACGAATAACAGAGTTTATTACAATGTTTCATGAGTCTTGGACTCATGCTCACAACGGAAGTCTTAATCTAACAGCGGAAGTCTTATTTCTATGCAGCGGAAGTCTTCTATCTAGTGTGGAAGCAATTCTAAGCAGTAGCAGCTCTATTTCTACTCCATCCCCACAGGCAAGGTTGAGAACAGATTTACACGTCTAATGCTCCACTTGGTCTTCATAATAATCTTCTCCTGTTGCTGATGATGAAATAATGCAAGATTGAGTACAATGATGTACTCAGCAAGTGCGGGAAAATGTGATATGTAGCTCATAACAAGGTAGGTATAAAAAGGCTTATTGCAGAAAAGCAAAGTTATTTATCAAAAACCACGATAAAACAGCAACTTATCTTTAAGTGAATGTAATCCCAACATGTATTAAAATACCGATCATACCTCCATTATGTTCATTACCTTTCATGTCACAACCAGTCATCAATCAACCTCATTCTTGCTCACAAGTACCTCCTCGTATTCGCTACCATCTCACGAATACCATCTCGTATTCGCTACCATTTCATCTCATAACAACTTTGTCTCCCACCGAGACTAACCTTGTTGTCATGACTCAACAGTCATGGAACCCATCTTATCACCCGGACTTAACAGTCCCAAAACCAAACCATATCCAAACCAATATCCATCCCAACTAATCATGGAAGTTGTCCAGGCGCTCGTGACCGTAAGCTCGGCTATCGTGATAGTTTTATGACTCTGCAGAGTTTGCACCTCTTTACCCACAAGTTTGTGATTTCGTCACCCATCGGCGACTGCAGAACCTCCATTATACAAGTACACAACCATCGGTGTATGGCCAAGAGATCACAAAATAGCATTTACAAAGGGGCTACTAGATGTATGGACTCACTAAGGTTTCACCGGCAGGCTAGAATCTCCAATGCTCCCACCCATGGGCCCCCTCTTGTGCCATGCAGTTACCAGGGCAGTCCTCACTCGACTTCCATTCCCCGCGCCTTCCACGGTCCATAACAATCTAGCAACTTACCTAATTAGTCAGCTAAGCCGCACCCATACTTGGCCTTGTGGTGTTACTGTTATCCTGGCATGTGCTCGCATGAACCGGTTCTTAGATCTATGGCAAGTAAACCACCATCTCATCCTACCTCATTCACAAACCCAGGCTTGCCTAGATCTCACTCCGATCCATGTTTATTAAAAACATCAGTTTCTCATTATCATTACGAGTGCAGTTAGCTAGACACATCTATCTTACTTCCCAATCCCATGGACTCAGCGAAGCGTAAAAGTAAAAAAAACCGTACCCGACTCATAAACTTCACTGGTGACAAGGGTGGTTAACCAAAACTAGTAAACTCCTATAAAAGGGTTTCCCATCATGTTTGAGTCAGCACACACACCTTTTCGCAAAACAAAACAGTTTTTCCCAAAAACATAGGATCAATATGGTTAAGGGGCACTTGCCTTGTTCTTGCGGTTCCGGTTGCTCTTGGATCTCGAAACCTTGTTGTTGCAGTTCGTCGTAGACAGCTCCCTGAGCTTGTCCTGCTATACAGGATCACGCATATACAAGATCCACAGCAATCAATATCATGCACAAACTTTAAACTGGATGCGATGATGCATATGCATGCTATCCTATAATCAGTTTAATTTTATTAGGTCGGTTTGTACGTGTTCTTGCATGGTTTTATGATGAACAGAGGTGTTCGGATCAGATGTGGACGTGGCGATGACCTTGTTTTTAGATCAACCCGATCAACAAGTGATTTGTCCACGAGAAAGCTTTTGTTCGAAAGGAATCGAAGAACAGATGCAAAGAAAACACAACAATGTCGTAACGTGGTATTGGAGACCTACCTTACGTTCTTCTCGGTCTTAGGGTCCTTCTCTGATCAGACAGATCGTTGGAGCTCTCTTCCGGCGATCTTCCTCGCTGAACTCCGGCGATGGGCTTACTCGGCGAGTTGGGGCTAGGGCTATAAGTCGTCGGCTCAGGAGTTGAAAAAGAAGTTCGTGGTTTTGGCCAGAGGTTCTGGGTTCTATTTATAATCGGGAGAAGAAGAGTCCTAATCTGATTGGACTTCGAATAATACTTCTGTTCAGATTGTCGTTGAATCTTAACAACTTAACTTTAGTTGATTTGGTGTGGTAAAATTGTGAAATTCAGGTCGGTTTCTCCTCCGTACCGGTATTTCTATGCGTACAGAATCCAAAAACCGCTCCAGAACTCGTTACCTCCGCGGTGATGAGCTCCGGAAGCTCCACGTGTCCATTGGGGCCTGGTATCTCCTTCTCCACGGAGACGAGCTCCAGTTGAGCCGCGTGTCAAGCGAGCGAGACCTCCCTTCTCCTTCGGAGGTGAGCTCCGCATGCGCCACGTATCCTGGCGGTCGGGACCTCCTCTCTATTTGGAGGTGGCTCCGCACACGCCACGTGTCAGTGCCGGACCTTTCCTCTATCTGGAGGTAGCTCCGGGTGTGCCACGTATCCATTCCGGACCTCCCTTTCCTCAGAGACGAGCTCCGAGGTCGACACGTGTCCAACAGTGTCAGACTTCTCGGAAATAAGCTCCGGTGACGACACGTGTCCAATAGAACCGGACCTCTCGGAGGTGATCTCCGAGATCGACACGTATCCCGCGCGACGGGTTCTCTGATTTCCGCGGTGACTAGCTCCGAAGGTGACATGTGTCCTACGGAACTGCCTTTGCTTCTTCCACAGAGGCTAGCTTCGGGGGCAACACGTGTCCCACAGGGTCGGACCTCTCCCCCTTTGCAGAGATGAGCCCCGAGCCTGCCACGTAACCAGTTTAGCGGTGGACCTCTACCCACTTCGTAGGGATGAGCTCTGAACACGCCACGTGGCCAGCGGGCCGCGGAAGTTGTCTTCGGCGCTCTCTGGGAACTGGATTCGGCTCTTATTGGCTATCTTTTTGATATTTTTCTATGTTCCTACTTCTTTTAAAATGTTTTCTCTTCATGAATATATGCAGAAACCAAAAATGAGGGTGTCACAATAACCATCCAACTAATCATGGAAGTTGGCCAGGCGCTCGTGACCGTAAGCTCGGTGTAAAAGCCCAAGAAAAGAGACTTGCAAAAACTTTTTATCACCTCACAACACCACAGTTTTGTTGTGGATAGATTGTGAAAAAGTGTGAAGAGCAAGTAACATCCATGAAAAGAGTTATTAGATGGGAAAGCCTTCACTTTCACAAAGTATGATTTTTACACATGAACATGAGAGGTTGAGCTCACCCCTAGAACTTAAAAAGTCTTGGGAAGGTTCAGTCCAAGTTTCATGTAAATCCAACACTTTTGAGGCACTTTTAGAGGTATTTGAAAAAGAGGCCAATTTGAATGTAAATTCAAATTGCAGCAACTTTCATCACCCAAATTCAAAAGTTAGCTTCATATTCAAACTCAGCACATTTTTCTGAGTAAGCCCACCAATTTTCATCCTCATTGGAGTTCATCTTGTCAAGAGCTAAATTTGCAAGAATTCAAAACTGAATTTGAATTTCAGTTTAAACATGCAGCAAATTTAGTCAAACACAGTTCAAATTTGAGAATTCAAATTTAAACCAAGACTTGGTGACTAATTCTCACATTAAATTGTGAGTAGCTGGTGGGATAATTAGCAAAAACAGAAAAGAATTACTAGAGAAAAAGGAGTAAAGGGGAGGCCCACAGGTCAGTTGCACACACGAGGGTGCAGTTGGTTGCTGCAGCCGACCTCGGCTTCGCGCGCAAGGCTAGGGAGCGGCGGCGAGCCACCGAGGCAGCAAACGGCCACCTCACGGTGCCAAAACCGCGGCTCAAAGGCCAGCGCACAGCCCACGCCGCCCTTCCTCCTGTTTCCCAAACGAGAACCACCCCCGACCGAGCTTCTTTCTCGGTTCCGCGCGAGCACAGAAACGCCGACCTCACTGATCGCCGGCGTCCGGCCAGCACAGGCGCTCTCATGCCCGACGAGCAACACAAGAAAGGACCGCCTTGAGGTGCTGATTCTTCTAGTCCCAACCGTTCTCCATTTCATGGGCTGTCGGGGAAGTATTTCGCCGGGAAAGTTTCGGGAGTCCTAAGAACGAGCCCCCACCAAATCCAAAAATTCGTGGGGGTTAGCTCATCACCGGGCAAACCGAGTCGCGCACACACTCTATACACTGCCACGACCACCTAGGATCAAAAACCAGTAAGAACCGTGGGCTAGGGTTACGGTTCTTCGAAGTTTTCTGAGCACAGCCGATATCCGGCCTAGGTCACCGATGAGGTCGTAGTTGCCGCCGTTTTCACACGGATCGGTGTCCATGTCCGTGACCAGCAGGTGTCAGCGGAGCTCCCCGAGCAAACCGCATCGAAAAAGGTGCAGGGGATGCCGAGTTGGACGTCGCCGGTGAGCTCCCGGCCGCTGTTGCCGGCGGGAGCACTGTTCCGGTTGCTGCCAAGCTCTTGGGAGGGCACCACCGTGTTCCCCAGGCCGAGATAGGCACAGGCAGCGAGAATCAGCATGCTCCGAAGGCCGGAACCCCTCTCCGGCGAGAGCTCCGGCGAGCTCGGCGGCGGGGTTGCGCGGGTGGCCGGAGGAAGAAGAAGGGGGGAGGTCCCACGCGTCAGCGGCTGGAAGTAGCGTGCGGGATTGTCTGTGGTCCAGGATCCAGTGCGGCCACGCGGGAAGGAGTCTGTGGCCCCGTGTGGCTCGGCTCCAGCGGTCGACACGTGTGCGGTGGACCCACCCGCAGGATTTAAACATTTTTGGAATTTCCAGTTTTAGTTCAAACTTCAAATGCATAGAACTTTTTCTAGGAAACTCCAAATTCGATGAACCAAATTTTGCTGAACTCAGAATTCTGAGTACTTTCCAGCAATACCAAATTCAGCTCATGAAAGTGAATAGTTTTCCAGAATTAAATCCCTAAAGTTTAAACTGTTGGTAATTTTATCTGGAGAACTACTTTATGAAAAATTCTGAAATTTGGCTGAGAGGTTCACTGGAAAATCCCTGGATCCCAGTAAAATTTTCAGACTCATCCAAGTTCATTTAGTTACCCTAATGGGGTGATTAATAGAACTGCCCTGAGAAAATAGAAAAATGTACAGAAACATTTTTCAGATTTTCTCAAATCTTAAGTAGGGCATAACTTTCTGTAGAATTCTTTAAATGACATGAAACCAACTCCATTAGAACCATCCTAAATTCTAGTTTCCAGGAAGTAATGGTTGGAGCCATGAAAACCCCTGGAATTAGTTAGAGGCTCAAATATTGACCAAATGGGCTTCTATTTGTACAAGGTTCAAATGAACTTTGTTTCAAATGAAACTTGATCAAGACTCCGGTTAGGACCCTACCAAGCCACCACAAAAATTTCAGAACCAAAAGGGGAGGGCTAGCTAGAGTTATTAGTTATTAAGTATTCAAGTTCACACATTACATTTAAATTGACATGTAGTATTTCATTAATGTGTAGTCGCTGAAGGCGAAGAGACTCCGGAAGTGCTGGAATTCCTTCTTCCGGACGAAGAACTAACCCCTGACCAGCAGCAACAAGGCAAGCCCCGGTTTGCATTAACCTTTTTTATAAGTTTTACTTTGTTTACATGTGTCATATGAAGTGTGAATGTGCATTAGGTATAGGATGGATGAAAACCCCACTTGCATGACCAGAATTTGTCCATAAGAGTGAGGGTAGTGTCTAAGATCTCGAGTAGATAGGCTATGCTTAATGTTTCATAGAACTTCGGTACAAGTCGAGTAGTTGGAATCTACTCGCGAGATAGGCTTGGGACACACAGGTTTGGTTGAGTGATGTGAGATCACTTTAGTAATGAAAATGAGACTAGGCAGGGGCTAGGGCGCAGCAAGAGGGAGTCTTGTGTGCGCGGCCCTGTCCGTGTCGATTGAGGACCGATCCGTGTGCGGCCCAGCTGAACAAGTATTGAACGTACCAAAGGCATATCGGATATATGGGCCCCGATAAACCGATGTAGCCTAAACCTCCGGGCGTCGAGGCATAACGAACCGATTTATAGGTGTAGGCTGAGGGCAGCAAGGTGGAAATCTGCCAACGGGCATAGAGAGATGCTCCGTGTGGGGAACCTCCTGCTCGTTTCGGTGCGACCGGTTCGACGTTTGGGCTGTTGGGTGAAAGGTTGTCCCGTACGACATCGAGTGAGCGTGCTGTGCAGCTCCACGGGTGGGCGTACGTGACGTGCTCTTTGGGTTTTCCCAGCAGGTGAATATCGAGTCGATTCGCCGTCCCTCGCGGTGACGAGTACCATTTGTTCACTGCATCATAACATAGACTAATGAATGAAATGTTATGATTCAATATTGCTGTTATGATATAATTGTATTGTTACCTGTGTGCCACCAAATATTGCTCACTAAATTTCAGCTTCATGAACCGTTAATTTGTTGCTAAAAGATGAACTAAGGATGAACTTGTAGGCATGTCCATTTGCTGCAACATTGCTATCCTATGTCATAGTACACCTCATGTAGAGTTTCATGCTTAGGTGAGTCGGTTAAGCCTTGCTGAGCCTTCGTGCTCACGGTTGCTGCTTAAGTGTTTTTCAGGTGAGGAGCCACCCACGGACTCGGAGTACGAGTCCACCGGCGAGGGTTACCCTCTGTTGTGGACCACGGCTGAGTGGGAGCCGTACACGCCGCGCTGAGCTGAGACGTGCAGCTAGTGTGGGTTGCCCTAGGGCTGGGTAACCGACTTTTGCTAGATAGGCGGGCGTGAGTTATACAAAAGAAACTTCCGTTGTGTAATAAAAGACCCTAGTTTGTAACTGAGAAGTGTACTACTTTGTACATTGAGTTTGTTTTTCCCATGTAATATAGTGTGTTCTTATGACGTGTGCTGTCGGGTGTCACATCGTGCGGCACCACCCTCTGCGACCCTGGATGAGCGGATTCCGGTCCGCCTCAGCCTGGTATCAGAGCTGCAGTGGGGATAGCACAGTACTTGAGAACTGTATTATGGGAAAACTTAGGTTTACGGTGAGGATCCGGTAGTTTGCCCAAGTAAGGACTACATTAACCTAGTTACTTAAAGTGGCAAAGACTAACCTATGTCTAATAATTCTGAATTTTAATTATGTAACGACGCACCTACGCTCTGGTAAGTATGGTAAGGAACGCCACTGAAAGCGGTTCAATTTCGGTTAGCTCCCCTGACAAGGAACGTGGTTCAGGGATTGGTCTCACAGCTTAGTGTGAGACGTCAATATGAAACTCTTGGACTCTTCATGTTCCTGAGTTCATATGTAACGCTGATCCCTAGCGTGCATTAGGCAAGTAAGTGGAGACCCCATCGCGTGGTCAGTAACGCGAGAGTGTGTTCGTCTGGAAATAGCCCAGGAGGACATACGCAGCGCTTGCCATCGGCGTGCCCTGCAGGGCAGTAGGTGGTATCTATTGGGTTGATAACATTCCCAACCGTGACGACCCGTTCATGACATACTCGGGTTCCCCGTCGTGTAGTGTTGAAACACGATCACGTACCTTGAGACGTGACATAACTCAAGGACGGCCGTATGACAATGATACCGGTGTTTTTATTTACTTTAAATATGGTCCTGCCTGAAATGAACAACCATTGAGTGCACCATTATTGTGTGGTCTTCTGCAGGCACTAACCACGTAGGTATCCGTGTAGAAAACGTGTGCGAGAGACCGTTTAGTGCCACGCTTGAGATGTATATGCCGGTAGAATCCGGTTAGGATTTTCTTTTGTGAGGAACGTAGTACCGAGATATTGTAGGCATATGCATGAAAATAATGATAACAAGGAATTAAAATCACTAGGATCAACATCTAGGACTCTGGTTGGGTAGAAAAATTGGAGGGGGTTTGAGTATAGTTCCAAAAGACTGAAAAACAGAGTGCTCTGTTTTGGGGCAGCAAGTTGCTGATCTTTAACAGGGCATAACTCACAGGTCTTTTAGCGCAGGGAGGTGTGGTATATAGTTCTGGAAAGGTATTTGAGTACCCTACAACTTTGTTGAAGACCTCCAGAGCTGAAACACACCTTAAGATGGCTGAAATCCCAGAGGAATGTAAACTGTCCAGAACCAGGACTGAGTAAAACATTCTATGAACTGCTCTGTTTTTCAAACATAACTTCCAGTAGAAAAATCAAAAATTGTCATATGATACATCCTTAGAAAGAGTAGAAGATCTATGACATCTTCGCAATTCAAAGTTTCTGAAGTTTCTGTGGCAGACCGGAATCCGCCCATCAAGGATCGCAGAGGGTGGTGCCGCACGATGCGACACCCGACAGCACACCTCATAAGAACACATTATATTACATGGGAAAACAAACTGAATGTACAAAGTAGTACACTTCTCAGTTACAAACTAGGGTCTTTATTACGCAGCGGAAGTTTCTTTTGTACAACTCACGCCCGCCTATCTAGCAAAAGTCAGTTGCCCAGCCCTAGGGCAACCCACACTAGCTGCACGTCTCAGCCCAGCGCGGCGTGTACGGCTCCCACTCAGCCGTGGTCCCCGACGGAGGGTAACCCTCACCGGTGGACTCGTACACCGAGTCCGTGGGTGGCTCCTCACCTGAAAAACACTTAAGCAGCAACCGTGAGCACGATGGCTCAACAAGGCTTAACCGACTCACCTAAGCATGAAACTCTACATGAGGTGTACCATGACATAGGATAGCAATGTCGCAGCAAATGGACACGCCTACAAGTTCATCCTTTGTTCATCTTTTAGCAACATGTTAACAATTCATGAAGCTGAAATTTAGTGAGCAATATTTGGTGGCAAACATGTAGCAATACAATGTTATATCATATCAGCAGTATTGAATCACCATATTTCATATATTAGTCTACCTCACGACTCAGTGACCAAGTGGTACTCTTCACCGCGAGGGATGGCGAATCGACTCGATATACACCTGCAGGGAAAACCCAAAGAGCACGTCACGTACGCCCACCCGTGGAGCTGCACAGCACGCTCACTCGATGTCGTACGGGACAACCTTTCACCCAACAGCCCAACCGTCGAACCGGTCACACCGAAACGAGCAGGAGGTTCCCCACACGGAGCATCTCTCTATGCCCGTTGGCAGATTTCCACCTTGCTGCCCTCAGCCTACACCTATAAATAGGTGCGTTGTGCCTCGACGCCCTGAGGTTTAGGATACATGGGTTTATCGGGGCCCATATATCCGATATGCCTTCGGTACGTTCAAACTTGATCAGCGTGGGCTGCACACGGATTGGTCCTCAATCGACACGGACAGGGCTGCACACACAAGACTTCCTCTTGCTGCGCCCTAGCCCCTGCCTAGTCTCATTTTCATTACTAAATTGATCTCATATCACTCAACCGAACCCGTGTGTCCCAAGCCTATCTCGCGAGTAGATTCCAACTACTCGACTTGTACCGAAGTTCTATGAAATATTAAGCATAGCCTGTCTACGCGAGGTCTTAGATACTACCCTCACTCTTATGGAAAATTTCTGGTCATGCAAGTGGGGTTCCATCCATCCTATACCTAATGCACATTGACACTTCATATGACACATGTAAACAAAGTAAAACTTATAAAAGGTTAATGCAAACCGGGGCTTGCCTTGTTGCTGCTGGTCAATAGTTAGCTCTTCTTCCGGAAGGAGAAGTCCAGCACTTCCGGAGTCTCTTCTTCAGTGACTACACGTTTAATGAAATACGACATGTAAATTTAAATGCAATGTGTAAACTTGAATACTTAACTACTAATAACTCTAGCTAGCCCTCCCCTTTGGTTCTGAAATTTTTATTGTGGCTTGGTACGGTCCTAACCAGAGTCTTGACAAAGTTTCATTTGAAACAAAGTTCATTTGAACCTTGTACAAATAAAAGCCCATTTGGTCAATATTTGAGCCTCTGAATAATTCCAGGGGTTTTCATGGCTCCAACCATTACTTTCTGGAAACTAGACTTTAAGATGGTTCTAATGGAGTTAGTTTCATGTCATTTGAAGAATTCTACAGAAAGTTATGCCCTAATTAAGATTTGAGAAAATCCGAAAAATGTTTCTGTACATTTTCCGATTTTCCCAGGGCAGTTCTCTTAATCACCTCATTAGGGTAACTAAATTAACTTGGATGAGTCTTAAAATTTTACTGGGATTCAGGGATTTTCCAATTAACCTCTCAGCCAAATTTCAGAATTTTTCATAAAGTAGTTCTCCAGATAAATTTCCCAACAGTTTAAATTTTAGGGATTTAATTCTGGAAAACTATTCACTTTTATGAGCTGAATTTGGTATTGCTGGAAAGTACTCAGAATTCTGAGTTCAGAAAAATTTGGTTTATCGAATTTGGAGTTTCCTAGCCAAAGTTCTATGCATTTGAAGTTTTAACTAAAACTGGAAATTCCAAAAATGTTTAAATCCTGCAGGTGGTCCATCGCACACGTGTCGACCGCTGGAGCCGAGCCACATGGGGCCTCAGACTCCTTCCCGCGTGGCCACATTGGATCCTGGACCACAGAGAATCCCGCCCATTTATCTCCAGCCGCTGACGAGTGGGGCCTCCCCCCTTCGTCTTCCCAAGGCCACCCGCGCGACCCCGCCGCCGAGCTCGCCGGAGCTCTCGCCGGAGAGGGGTTCCGGCCCTCGGAGCTTGCTGATTCTCGCCGCCTGTGCCTATTCCGGCCTGGGGAACACGGTGGTGCCCTCCCCAGAGCTTGACAACAACCGGAACAGTGCTCCCGCGGGCAACAGCTGTAAAAGACCAAGAAAAGGGACTTGCAAAAACTTTTTTCTTCACCTCACAACACCACAGTTTTTATTGTGGAAATCTTAGGAAATATTGTGAAGAGCAAGTAACCTCCATCAAAGGTGTGATTAGAGGGGAAAGCCTTCACTTTCACAAAGTAGGGTTTCTACACATGAACATGAGAGGTTGAGCTCACCCCTAGAATTTAAAAAGTCTTGGGAAGGTTCAGTCCAAAGCTCATGCAAATTCAACACTTTTTGAGGTACTTTTGGGTTATTTCAAAAAGAGGCCAATTTGAATGTAAATTCAAATTGCAGCAACTTTCATCACCCAAATTCAAAAGTTAGCTCCATATCTAAACTCAGCATATTTTCCTGAGTAGACCCACCAATTTTCAGTTCCATTGGACTTCATCTCGTCGGGAGCCGAATTAGTAACAATTCAAACTGAGTTTGAATTTTCAAATTTAAATATGAAGGGAAGGTGGCCAAACCAGTTTGAAGTTGATGAATTCAAATTCTACCTCTGAGTTGGTTGCTAAATTCCCTTTTCAAGTCTGAGTAGGTGGGATATTTGCACAACAGAGAAGATTAGGGGGGGGGGAAGAGGGCCCACCAGTCAGCTAGACTTTGGCCCTAAGTCAACACCGAGCGAACTCGGTTTACCGGGCCTCGGCATGGCTCGACACCGAGCCGACCGAGCAGCCACCTCGCCCCCCCCCTCCGCACGCGCTGGCGACCAGCTTGCCGGCTCCGCCGCCTCAACCCGATCGTTAACCCGGGAGCAAACAGCAGCACGTTGCCTTCGTCATTGATCGCACGCTCGCTGTTTCCCTCACCCCGCACTATACCGGAGCTCACCCGCGCTCTCCTTTCCCGATCGCCGGCAGCAACCGAGCCCCGGTTGCTCGTGCCAGCAGCACCAAAAAGCAGCGCCCGTGCGTGCTCTACCACGACAGCCCCGCAAATCCGAGACTCCTAGCCTGTGGCGCGTGCAATTCGGCAACGATCGCCGAGGAACAGAGCACCGGCGGAAAGCCGCGAACTGCTCCCCGTGGACAGCACGCCACAGCCAGTTTCACCGCCGGACTCCTACACGAAAAAGGTGCGCTGTGCTCTCTAGATCGTGTAGATGCAAGCCGAATAGCGGTTGAACCACTGGATGAAGAGTATTTCCAGTTCTTCCGAAACGTAGTGCATTCGGGTAGAGCGCGGTCTACCCCACAATTCCTGCTACTTGTTTAGCTATTGGCCGCGCAGGCTGGCCAACACCTTCCTCACTCCCTAGCGGCCCACCTCGACCAAGAATCAAGGGAAATGACCCAGAAATGGCCGGGTTTAGGTTGTTTTTCGGGCCGCCATAGAATAATAGCTCGGTTCACCGTGGAGCTCTAGGTTGCCGACCTTTTCATGGGGTCTGGCGGCCATTTCCATCACCCTCGAGCTCCCGTGGTGCTCTCCGACCCTTTGCCAATCATTTTGATGCGTTGTAACGCATTCCCGACCACGCCGGAACCCTAACCGCCGCTGTCACCGTCGGGAGCCCTGTTCCAGTGAGCTACGGCCGGCGACGACGCCACCGACGAGTTCAGCGACGTGAGTTAGGGCGGGGCGGCAAGTTTGGGGCCGGGAGACGGCCGGGAGAGCAGTTCCGGCGACGCTCGCCGGAGTGCGCCGCCGCGGGCCCCTGTTTGGCACGAGGAAGGAGAAGACTGCCGGGTGGGACCCACCGTCAGACATTTAAACATTTTGAAATGTCCAGTTTGTAGTTCAAACTTTGGAGGACCACAAATTGGGTTAGGAGAATCCAAAAATTATGAAACAAATTTTGTTGGATTCCTCTAACAGAGTACAATCCAAATCTGAAACCCAATTTTTATGAAACCCATTAATTAATTCTGGAAAATTCTTTAAAGCTTTTCAGCAAAAGAATTTTAGAGGGCGTTTGGTTCATCCAAAAATCTCCAAATTTTGCCAGAATGTTCTTTAGGACATTAGTAAACACCTGTAAAAGTTTCAGACCATTTGGAGTTGATTTGGTCAGAGCAATTCAAATTGGAAGGTGCTGTGTCCATTTGAATACAGAAACATTTTCAGAGAATTTCCAAAACTTGGAAATTCAGTTCTGGGCGAATCTTAACCCCAAAAATGTTAGGAAAATTCATGCAAACTCTATGAGCTATAATTGAAATTTTAGTTCATTAAGTTGAGCATGAACAGGGGTATTACCTCAGAATAAATTCTTCCTTGCTGATTTGCCGATAGAATTATTCTGAGCAAACCACTCCATGAAAAGTGCTAATGTTTGGTCCAGAGAGTTTTCTTGTGACAAGGAACTCACACAAAAATTCTCAGCTCCATTGGAGCTCTAGATCACCCCTGTCCTGTTTAACCACTTAAGGGATTAATATGGAAAAGGGGGAAAACCACTTAGCATTTAACCATGTGATTAAGTCCAAGCCAAACCACCAACACCAGTTCATCTTTAAATTCTTAAACAAAGTTCCAGGTGTTAGAGGCTGGTTATTAGAACTAATAGTAGAAGTCTTACTCTAAAACTCACATTTGCATCTAAATTAACATGTAGTATTTCGTTAACGTGTAGCCGTTGAAGAAGAGACTCCGGAAGTGCTGGACTTCCTTCTTCCGGACGAGGAACTAACTACTGACCAGCAGCAACAAGGCAAGCCCCGGTTTGCATTAACCCTTTTATAAGTCTTACTTTGTTTACATGTGTCCTATGAAGTATGTATGTGCATTAGGTATAGGATGAATGAAACCCCACTTGCATAACCAAAGGTTCCTAAAAGAGTGAGGGTAGTGTCAAGGACCTCGAGTAGACAGGCTATGCTTAATGAGTCATAGGACTTCGGTACAAGTCGAGTAGTTGGAATCTACTCGCGAGATAAGCATTGGGGCATACGGGTTCGGTTGAGTGATGTGAGATCACTATAATAATGAAAATGAGACTAGGCAGGGGCTAGGGCGCGGCAAGAGGAAGTCTTGTGTGCGCAGCCCTGTCCGTGTCGATTGAGGACCGAGCCGTGTGCGGCCCTGCTGAACAAGTATTGAACGTACCGAAGGCATATCGGATATATGGGCCCCGACAAACCGATGTAGCCTAAACATCCGGGCGTCGAGGCATAGCACACCGATTTATAGGTGTAGGTTGAGGGCAGCAAGGTGGAAATCTGCCAACGGGCATAGAGAGATGCTCCTTGTGGGGAACCTCCTGCTCGTTTCGGTGCGACCGGTTCGACGTTTGGGCTGTTGGGTGAAAGGTTGTCCCGTACGACATCGAGAGAACGTGCTGTGCAGCTCCACGGGTGGGCGTACGTGACGTGCTCTTTGGGTTTCCCTGCAGGTGTATATCGAGTCGATTCGCCGTCCCTCGCGGTGACGAGTACCGCTTGTTCACTGCGTCGTAACGTAGACTAATGAATGAAATGTTATGATTCAATATTGCTGCTATGATATAATTGTATTGCTACATGTGTGCCACCAAATATTGCTTACTAAATTTCGGATTCATGAACTGTTAACTTGTTGCTAAAAGATGAATTAAGGATGAACTTGTAGGCGTGTCGTTTTGCTGAAATGTTACTAACCGATGTCTTGGTATACCTCATGTAGAGTTTCATGCTTAGGTGAGTCGGTTAAGCCTTGCTGAGCCTTCGTGCTCATGGTTGCTGCTTAAGTGTTTTTCAGGTGAGGAGCCACCCACGGACTCGGAGTACGAGTCCACCGGCGAGGGTTACCCTCCGTCGGGGACCACGGCTGAGTGGGAGCCGTACACGCCGCGCTGAGCTGAGGAGTGCAGCTAGTGTGGGTTGCCCTAGGGCTGGGCAACCAACTTTTGCTAGATAGGCGGGCGTGAGTTGTGTAGTATAGACTTCCGCTGTGTAATAAATACCCTAGTTTGTAACTGAGAAGTGTACTATTTTGTACATTCAGTTTGTTTTCCCATGTAATATAATGTGTTCTTATGACGTGTGCTGTCGGGTGTCGCATCGCGCGGCACCACCCTCTGTGATCCTGGATGAGCGGATTCCGGTCCGCCACAGCCTGGTATCAGAGCTGCAGTGGGGATAGCACAGTACTAAAGGACTGCATTATGGGAAAAACTTAGGTATACGGTGAGGAATCGGTAGCTGCCCAAGTAAGGACTATATTAGCATAGTTACTTAAAGTGGCAAAGACTAACCTATGTGTTATAATTCTGAATTTCAATTATGTAACGACGCACCTACGCTCTGGTAAGTATGGTAAGGAACGCTACCGAAAGCGGTTCAATTTCGGTTAGCTCTCCCTGACGAGGAACGTGGTTTAGGGATTTGTCTCATAGCTTGGTGTGAGACGTCAATATGAACCTCTTGAACTCTTCATGTCCCTGAGTTCATATGAAACGCTGATCCCTAGCGTGCATTAGGCAAGTAAGTGGAGACCCCATCGCGTGGTCAGTAACGCGAGAGTGTGTTCGTCTGGAAATAGCCCAGGAGGACATACACAGCGCTTGCCATCAGCGTGCCCTGCAGGGCAGTAGGTGGTATCTGTTGGGTTGATAACATTCCCAACCGTGACGACCCGTTCATGACCTACTCGGGTTCCCCGTCGTGTGGTGTTGAAACACGATCACGTACCTTGAGACGTGACCTAACCCAAGGACGGCCGTATGACAATGATACGGGCGTTTGTATTTACCTTTAAATATGGAACTGCCTGAAATGAATAATCATTGAGTGCACCATTATTGTGTGGTCTTCTGCAGGTACTAACCGCGTATGTATCCGTGTAGAAAACGTGTGCGAGAGACCGTTTAGTGCCACACTTGAGACGTATATGCCGGTATGATCCGGTTAGGATTTTCTTTTGTGAGGAACGTAGTACCGAGATATTGTAGGCATATGCATGAGAATAATGATAACAAAGAATTAAAATCTATAGGTTCAACATTTAGGACCCTGGTTGGGTATAAGAATGGGGTAGTGGAGCAATATAGCCAAAAGTATGAAAAGCAGAGTGCTCTGTTTTGGGCAGCAAGTTTGCTGATCTTCAACAGGGCATAACTCACAGGTCTTTTAGCCCAGGGAGGTGTGCTATATAGTTTTGGAAAGGTATTTAAGTACTCTACAACTTTGTTGTAGACTTCCAGAACTGAAACTCACCTTAAGATGGCTTAAATCCCAGAGGCATGTAACTGTCCAGTACCAGGACAGTGTTAAAACATTCTCTGGACTGTTCTGTTTTCAAGGATAACTCCCAGTAGAAAATTTAAAATTTTCATATGATACCTCCGTTGAAAGAGTAGAAGATGTGTGACATCTTTACAATTCAAAGTTTCTGAAGTTCAGCACAGGTTTCAGTGGAAACCAGGGATGAAAGTAGCCACTTCCAAAGGAGGTGCTGTTAAAATTCTTCCAGAGCTTCTGCTGACTTTGAATTAACATAACTTTTTAACCAAAGCTGATCTGATGGCAAATGAATACTCATTGGAAATATACTGAAGTTAACTTTAACTTTGGTATTCAACTTGAGTCATGAAAATGCCCAGAACCAGATCAAAACTTGGAATAGGTAGAAACTGGTCATTCTGACAGAAGAATGACAGTTGAACTCATTGGAGAGGGTGTTGTACCCTAAGGGTGGTATACGTGATGACAACGCGATAGTAATGTCTCGTAGAGACCAAACCCAGTTATGGTGAGTTTCCAAAGTGGAGGTTCATCAAGTTGGATTAAACTAGCTTGTATTTGGTCTGGTAATGGTGTAGCTTGTGCAAAGTTATTACATTATCTACTTACGAGATATATCGAAGGTTTTTGTTGTCAAAATGTTTTTACACCTATTTCTTTTAGGCTGCATGCACTCTGTTGCGGGACTGATGTTATTGTCGTATGGTTGCAGATGGTTCGCACTAGGACCACGCACGAGGTTGGTGGCTCTAGCCAAGGTGGAGGCGATGACTCCCAGCCACCGGCCTACGACAGCACCCCGCAGCAGCAGCCACCACCGCCGCCTCCGCTTACTCTAGCGGATGTGATAGCGGCATTGGTGGGAGGTCGTGAGGAGCAGACCGACCTGCTCCGCACGATCGTGCAGAATACGTCCCAGGCGGGAGGACGTCAAGAGCGAGGGCCTCGTGAGCCCCGCGAAGTGTCGTACTCGGATTTCATGAGTACGCACCCTCCATTGTTCACCGAAGCTGAAGAACCACTGGAGGCGGACAACTGGCTGCGGACTATCGAGTCCAAGTTCGGGCTGCTCCAGTGTACGGAGCGGCAGAAGACACTGTTCGCAGCACAGCAGCTCCACGGTGCCGCTGGTGCGTGGTGGGCGAATTATGTCGCCTCACGTCCGGCTGGCCATGCCGTGGAATGGCAAGAGTTCCAGGAGGCGTTCCGCGCCTATCACATCCCTCCCGGAATAATGAAGAGGAAGTTCCAAGAATTTTTGGAACTGAAGCAGGGCGGGAGGAGTGCCCACGACTACTCCCGTGCCTTCAACCATCTGGCGCAGTATGCGTCAGACTACATCTCCATGGAGGAGAATAAGAGGGAGCACTTCTATCGGGGGTTACACCCCGAAATGAAGACCAACCTCGTACAGTGGAACCGCGGCACATTCAAAGACTTAGTCAATGCCGCGATCATGCAAGAGGATGCTCAGCGGGAGTTGGCAGCTGAGCAGCGGAAGCGCAACGCTCCACCCAGCGGTGGGAGTGGCGCTCCCCAGAAGTACCGTATGGTGTATCGGACACCATCCGGGCAGCAGTGGCGTCCACCGGCGCGACCACAACAGTTCGGGGGACGTTCGTTCCAAGCACCCCCGTTCCGTCCGCCGATGCCACCACCAAGACAGCAACAGCAACAGCAGCAGCAGACGGTACCCCGGGCGTTTCCACCGCCACAACGCGCCCCGGGTTTCCGTCCACCGATCAGCGGGGGACCGCCCCGTTTCACCTGCTTCACGTGTAGCCAGGCGGGCCACTTTGCGAAGGACGGTCCCCAGGGGCAGCAGAGCAGCGGGCAAGCCCAGCTCCAGGGCGGTGCTCGAGGCCGACCTCCGGTGAAGAAGGTTGGTCAGCGGACAGGAGGCGTCCGCAACCTCGACAATGAGGACGCCCCAGAGGGAGACAACATGCTGGCGGGTACGTTTACTCTCAACAATCAAGCCATCATCATATGATTTGATTCTGGTGCAACCCACAGCTTTATAAGTGCATCCTATGTGGCTAAACATCAATTGCAAGTCTTCCCAACCGACTGCACTTATATGATCTGCTCACCGGGAGGGAAGATCTCAGCTAATATGATGATTCCAAAGGCACCTCTGTGCTTAGGTGGGAAACTATATCCCACCACCTTGATAATCCTTATGGGACAAAAGATTGATGCAATCTTAGGGATGTCATGGCTACAATACCATGGCGCTGTCCTAGAGACTCGGACACGGACGGTTCACTTAAATTCTCCATTCCACCGTCCGCATTCCATGGTGTTAGACACGCCAGTCCGGGAAGTTTTAGCAATTAATAACGCTGAAGCTCTCAAGTTAGAAGACATCCCCGTAGTCCGGGAGTACCCTGATGTGTTCCCGGATGATCTTCCGGGTATGCCACCTGAGCGGGATGTCGAGGTCAAGATTGAACTTGCACCCGGGACTACGCCCATATCACGGATACCATACAAGATGGCTCCAAATGAGCTGGCTGAACTGAAAGAACAGCTCAATGATCTGTTGAGCAAGGGTTTCATTAGGCCGAGTTCCTCGCCTTGGGGATGCTCGGCGCTATTCATGAAGAAGAAGGATGAGACCCTGAGGCTGTGTGTGGATTACCGGCCGCTCAACACCGTCACCATCAAGAATAAGTACCCACTGCCCCGCATCGACATATTGTTTGATCAACTTGTGGGTGCCAGTGTGTTCTCCAAGATGGACCTTCGCTCTGGATATCACCAGATCAAGATCCGGGCGGAGGATATCCCGAAGACGGCGTTCTCAACGAGATATGGCCTATATGAATATCTCGTCATGTCATTTGGTCTCACAAATTCTCCAGCCCATTTCATGTATCTCATGAACTCGGTGTTCATGCCGGAGCTGGACAAGTTCGTGGTAGTGTTCATCGACGATATCTTGGTTTACTCCAAGACGGAAGCCGAACATGCCGAACACTTGCGGATCGTTCTTCAACAATTGCGAGACCATAAACTCTACGCCAAGTTCAGTAAATGCGAGTTTTGGAACAGCCAAGTGCCATTCTTGGGACATATCATCTCAGCTGAAGGCATTGCAGTTGACCCAAGCAAAATAGAGCAAGTATTGAAATGGAAAGCTCCCACTTCAGTTCATGAAGTCAGAAGTTTCCTCGGGTTAGCGGGATACTACCGGAGATTCATTCCAAGCTTCTCCAAGCTCGCTAAGCCAATGACAGAGTTGCTGAAGAAAGGGAAGAAATATGTTTGGAACACGGCATGTGAAGGAGCGTTCCGAACATTGGTGAAGCATCTCACAACAGCCCCGGTGTTAGCTCAGCCGGATACAACAAAACCCTTCGACGTGTATTGTGACGCGTCCGGTATTGGGCTTGGCTGCGTGTTGATGCTGGAAGGACGTGTGGTCGCCTATGGCTCACGCCAACTTCGGAACCATGAGCAGCACTACCCGACTCACGATCTTGAACTTGCTGCCGTGGTGTTGGCGCTGAAAATGTGGAGGCACTATCTCCTGGGGAACTTGGTGCATCTCTACACCGACCACAAGAGCTTGAAATACATTTTTACCCAGAAGGAGCTGAACATGAGGCTGAGGAGGTGGTTAGAACTGATCAAAGATTATGAGATTGAGATCCATTACCACCCCGGCAAGGCGAATGTGGTTGCCGACGCGCTGAGTCGGAAATCACATGTCCATCACCTCACCATTACACCGGGGGAGGAGGAAGAGCCAAGTTTATACTTGGATCCTTATGGATTGCTGTACAACCTTGCCCTCGTCCCTACTATTAGGGAGGACATCATTGCAGCTCAGAAAAATGATAAAGGCATGGCACATCTCCGGAGACGTATGGACAACGGGGAAATCAAATGTTTCCGGAAAGATGATGAGGGGACGCTGTGGTTCAATGACCGCATAGTCGTACCCCGGGACATGGAACTGAGGAAGAAAATCCTTGACGAAGCTCACTTGTCTAAATACTCCATTCATCCGGGCAGCAACAAGATGTACCAAGATTTGAAAAAGAAATTTTGGTGGACACGGATGAAGCGGGAGGTAGCTAAGTACGTATCCGAGTGCGATACGTGCCGACGAGTGAAGGCTGATCACATGAAGAAATCAGGGCTGTTGCAACCCCTGAAGGTCCTGGCATGGAAATGGGAAGATGTGAGCATGGATTTCATTGTGGGATTACCCCTAACAGCCAACAAGCATGATTCCATATGGGTAATCGTTGATCGGTTAACCAAGACGGCTCACTTCATTCCGGTAAATACACGTTACAGTGCCGGCAAATATGCGGAGCTATACATAGCGAAGATTCTATGCCTATACGGGGTACCCAAGACCATTGTCTCAGATCGAGGTGCATTATTTGTATCTCGCTTTTGGGAGCAGTTACACGCTGCATTGGGTACTAAGTTGATCAGGAGCTCCGCTTATCACCCTCAAACAGATGGCCAGACAGAGAGGGTGAATCAAGTTCTGGAAGACATGTTGAGAGCATGTGCCATCCACCATGGTAGGAACTGGGATGATCACCTACCATTTGCGCAATTCTCTTACAACAACGGCTATCAGTCGATTATCAAGATGGCACCCTACGAAGCTCTCTACGGTCGTAAATGCCGCACCCCACTAAATTGGTGCGAGTCCGGTGAAAGGGTCACATTCGGGGTTGATGTGGTGAACAACGCCGAAGAGCGCATTCGTACCATTCAAGCCAATTTGAAGGCCGCTCAATCCCGACAGAAGAGCTACGCTGATAAGAGGCGTAGACCGTTGCACTTTGACGTTGGGGAACACGTGTACCTCCGCGTGTCTCCAATGAAGGGTGTGCACCGGTTCGGTGTGAAGGGG
The DNA here is from genome assembly GCA_030760725.1 of Neostapfia colusana. Lineage (NCBI taxonomy): Eukaryota > Viridiplantae > Streptophyta > Magnoliopsida > Poales > Poaceae > Neostapfia > Neostapfia colusana. The sequence continues at coordinate 23,169,715 of JASWHV010000014.1, forward strand.
AAGCTCACTCCCCGTTTTATTGGACCCTACGCTATCACCGAGAAGTGTGGACCAGCGGCGTATCGATTGGAACTACCGGCATCTCTCGCTGGTGTCCATGATGTTTTTCATGTTTCGCAACTGCGAAAATGTTTAAAGCATACGGCTGCTGTTCCTACCGAAGACATCGGCGAGCTGAAACCGGATTTAACCTATGAGGAGTATCCGGTGGAAATTCTTGATGAGAAAGTCAGAACCACGCGTAGCAGAACGTTTGTGTTCTACAAAATACTCTGGAGTAACCACACCACCGAAGAAGCGACGTGGGAGAGCGAGGAGTTCCTTCGCTCAAATTACCCGGAGTTCATGGCTTCTCAACACGGGTAAGTCCCTATTACATCGCTATCTCTTCTTTTATAATCTCGGGACGAGATTCTTTTAAGGGGGGAGGGATGTAAAAGCCCAATAAAAGGGACTTGCAAAAACTTTTTTGTTCACCTCACAACACCACAGTTTTTATTGTGGAAATCTTAGGAAATATTGTGAAGAGCAAGTAACCTCCATCAAAGGAGTGATTAGAGGGGAAAGCCTTCACTTTCACAAAGTAGGGTTTCTACACATGAACATGAGAGGTTGAGCTCACCCCTAGAATTTAAAAAGTCTTGGGAAGGTTCAGTCCAAAGCTCATGCAAATTCAACACTTTTTGAGGCACTTTTGGGTTATTTCAAAAAGAGGCCAATTTGAATGTAAATTAAAATTGCAGAAACTTTCATCACCCAAATTCAAAAGTTAGCTCCATATCTAAACTCAGCATATTTTCCTGAGTAGACCCACCAATTTTCAGTCCCATTGGACTTCATCTCGTCGGGAGCCGAATTAGTAACAATTCAAACTGAGTTTGAATTTTCAAATTTAAATATGAAGGGAAGGTGGCCGAACCAGTTTGAAGTTGATGAATTCAAATTCTACCTCTGAGTTGGTTGCTAAATTCCCTTTTCAAGTCTGAGTAGGTGGGATATTTGCACAACAGAGAAGATTATGGGGGGGGGGAAGAGGGCCCACTAGTCAGCTAGACTTCGGCCCTAAGTCAACACCGAGCGAACTCGGTTTACCGAGCCTCGGCAGAGCTCGACACCGAGCCGACCGAGCAGCCACCTTGCCCCCCCTCCGCACGCGCTGGCGACCAGCTTGCCGGCTCCGCCGCCTCAACCCGATCGTTAACCCGGGAGCAAACAGCAGCACGTTGCCTTCGTCATTGATCGCACGCTCGCTGTTTCCCTCACCCCGCACTAAACCGGAGCTCACCCCGCGCTCTCCTTTCCCGATCGCCGGCAGCAACCGAGCCCCGGTTGCTCATGCCAGCAGCAACAAAAAGTAGTGCCCGTGCGTGCTCTACCACGACAGCCCCGCAAATCCGAGACTCCTAGCCTGTGGCGCGTGCAATTCGGCAACGATCGCCGAGGAACAGAGCACCGGCGGAAAGCCGCGAACTGCTCCCCGTGGACAGCACGCCACGGCCAATTTCACCGCCGGACTCCTACACGAAAAAGGTGTGCTGTGCTCTCTAGATCGTGTAGATGCAAGCCGAATATCGGTTGAACCACCGGATGAAGAGTATTTCCAGTTCTTCCGAAACATAGTGCATTCGGGTAGAGCGCGGTCTACCCCAAAATTCCTGCTACTTGTTTAGCTATTGGCCGCGCAGGCTGGCCAACACCTTCCTCACTCCCTAGCGGCCCTCCTCGACCAAGAATCAAGGGAAATGACCCAGAAATGGCCGGGTTTAGGTTGTTTTTCGGGCCGCCATAGAATAACAGCTCGGTTCACCGTGGAGCTCTAGGTTGCCGACTTTTTCATGGGGTTTGGCGGCCATTTCCATCACCCTCGAGCTCCCGTGGTGCTCTCCGACCCTTTGCCAATCATTTTGATGCGTTGTAACGCATTCCCGACCACGCCGGAACCCTAACCGCCGCTGTCACCGTCGGGAGCCCTGTTCCGGTGAGCTACGGCCGCCGACGACGCCACCGACGAGTTCAGCGACGTGAGTTAGGGCGGGGCAGCAAGTTTGGGGCCGGGAGACGGCCGGGAGAGCAGTTCCGGCGACGCTCGCCGGTGTGCGCCGCCGCGGGCCCCTGTTTGGCGTGAGGAAGGAGAAGACTGCCGGGTGGGACCCACCGGCAGACATTTAAACATTTTGAAATGTCCAGTTTGTAGTTCAAACTTTGGAGAACCACAACTTGGGTTAGGAGAATCCAAAAATTATGAAACAAATTTTGTTGGATTCCTCTAACAGAGTACAATCCAAATCTGAAACCAAATTTTTATGAAACCCATTAATTAATTCTGGAAAATTCTTTAAAGCTTTTCAGCAAAAGAATTTTAGAGGGTGTTTGGTTCATCCAAAAATCTCCAAATTTTGCCAGAATGTTCTTTAGGACATTAGTAAACCCCTGTAAAAGTTTCAGACCATTTGGAGTTGATTTGGTCAGAGCAATTCAAATTGGAAGGTGCTGTGTCCATTTGAATACAGAAACATTTTCAGAGAATTTCCAAAACTTGGAAATTCAGTTCTGGGCGAATCTTAACCCCAAAAATGTTAGGAAAATTCATGAAAACTCTATGAGCTATAATTGAAATTGTAGTTCATTAAGTTGAGCATGAACAGGGGTATTACCTCAGAATAAATTCTTCCTTGCTGATTTGCCGATAGAATTATTCTGAGCAAACCACTCCATGAAAAGTGCTAATGTTTGGTCCAGAGAGTTTTCCTTTGACAAGGAACTCACACAAAAATTCTCAGCTCCATTGGGGCTCTAGATCACCCCTGTCCTGTTTAACCACTTAAGGGATTAATATGGAAAAGGGGGAAAACCACTTAGCATTTAACCATGTGATTAAGTCCAAGCCAAACCACCAACACCAGTTCATCTTTAAATTCATAAACAAAGTTCCAGGTGTTAGAGGCTGGTTATTAGAACTAATAGTAGAAGTCTTACTCTAAAACTCACATTTGCATCTAAATTAACATGTAGTATTTCATTAACGTGTAGCCGTTGAAGAAGAGACTCCGGAAGTGCTGGACTTCCTTCTTCCGGACGAGGAACTAACTACTGACCAGCAGCAACAAGGCAAGCCCCGGTTTGCATTAACCCTTTTATAAGTCTTACTTTGTTTACATGTGTCATATGAAGTATGTATGTGCATTAGGTATAGGATGAATGAAACCCCACTTGCATAACCAAAGGTTCCTAAAAGAGTGAGGGTAGTGTCAAGGACCTCGAGTAGACAGGCTATGCTTAATGAGTCATAGGACTTCGGTACAAGTCGAGTAGTTGGAATCTACTCGCGAGATAAGCATTGGGGCATACGGGTTCGGTTGAGTGATGTGAGATCACTATAATAATGAAAATGAGACTAGGCAGGGGCTAGGGCGCGGCAAGAGGAAGTCTTGTGTGCGCAGCCCTGTCCGTGTCGATTGAGGACCGAGCCGTGTGCGGCCCTGCTGAACATGTATTGAACGTACCGAAGGCATATCGGATATATGGGCCCCGACAAACCGATGTAGCCTAAACCTCCGGGCGTCGAGGCATAGCACACCGATTTATAGGTGTAGGTTGAGGGCAGCAAGGTGGAAATCTGCCAACGGGCATAGAGAGATGCTCCGTGTGGGGAACCTCCTGCTCGTTTCGGTGCGACCGGTTCGACGTTTGGGCTGTTGGGTGAAAGGTTGTCCCGTACGACATCGAGAGAGCGTGCTGTGCAGCTCCATGGGTGGGCGTACGTGACGTGCTCTTTGGGTTTCCCTGCAGGTGTATATCAAGTCGATTCGCCGTCCCTCGCGGTGATGAGTACCGCTTGTTCACTGCGTCGTAACGTAGACTAATGAATGAAATGTTATGATTCAATATTGCTGCTATGATATAATTGTATTGCTACATGTGTGCCACCAAATATTGCTTACTAAATTTCAGCTTCATGAACTGTTAACTTGTCGCTAAAAGATGAATTAAGGATGAACTTGTAGGCGTGTCGTTTTGCTGAAATGTTACTAACCGATGTCTTGGTATACCTCATTTAGAGTTTCATGCTTAGGTGAGTCGGTTAAGCCTTGCTGAGCCTTCGTGCTCATGGTTGCTGCTTAAGTGTTTTTTAGGTGAGGAGCCACCCACGGACTCGGAGTACTTGTCCACCGGCGAGGGTTACCCTCCGTCGGGGACCACGGCTGAGTGGGAGCCGTACACGCCGCGCTGAGCTGAGGAGAGCAGCTAGTGTGGGTTGCCCTAGGGCTGGGCAACCAACTTTTGCTAGATAGGCGGGCGTGAGTTGTGTAGTATAGACTTCCGCTGTGTAATAAATACCCTAGTTTGTAACTGAGAAGTGTACTATTTTGTACATTCAGTTTGTTTTCCCATGTAACATAATGTGTTCTTATGACGTGTGCTGTCGGGTGTCGCATCACGTGGCACCACCCTCTGCGATCCTGGATGAGCGGATTCCGGTCCGCCACAGCCTGGTATCAGAGCTGCAGTGGGGATAGTACAGTACTAAAGGACTGCATTATGGGAAAAACTTAGGTATACGGTGAGGAATCGGTAGCTGCCCAAGTAAGGACTATATTAGCATAGTTACTTAAAGTGGCAAAGACTAACCTATGTGTTATAATTCTGAATTTCAATTATGTAACGACGCACCTACGCTCTGGTAACAGCGGCCGGGAGCTCATCGGCGACGTCCAACTCGGCATCCCCTGCACCTTTTTCGATGTGGTTTGCTCGGGGAGCTCCGCTGACACCTGCTGGTCACGGACATGGACACGGATCCCCATGAAAATGGCTGCAACTACGACCTCATCGGTGACCTAGGACGGATATCAGCTGTGCTCAGAAAACTTCGAAGAACCGTAACTCTAGCCCACGGTTCTTACTGGTTTTCCATCCTAGGTGGTCATGGCAGTGTATGGAGCGTGTGCGTGACTCGGTTTGTCCGGTGATGAGCTAACCCCCACGAAATTTTGGGATTTGGTGGGGCTCGGTCTTAGGACCACCGAAACTTCCCCGGCGAAATACTCCCCGAACAGCCCATGAAATGAAGAACGGTTGGGACCAGAAGAATCAGCACCTCAAGGCGGTTCTTTCTTGTGTTGCTCGTCGGGCACGAAGAAGCCTGTGCTGTCCGGGCGCCGGCGATCAGAGGGCGGCGACTCTGGGTGCGCTGCTTCGGATGTGGGCGGGTGGAACCGAGAGAATGGGGAGGGAATTCATGCTGACCAGGGTGTGATCGCGTGTTTTGTAGCCGGCGCCCTCATCCCCCGAGCAGGAGGTGGCGCGGTGGCCGCATTAGGACGGGGTCGACCCCGTGCGCTGTCGGCCGTAGGGTGTTCGACCGCGTGCCCGAGTCGGTTTGCTCCCCGGGGTGGCTGACCAGTGGGCCCTCTTTTCCCCTCTAATTCTTTCTCCCCCTTTCTTTTGTAAATATACCAGCTACTGAACATTGAATGGGAGACTTAGCCCCCAAGTATTGGTTTAAATTTGAATTCTCAAATTTAAACTTGCTTCATGTTTAAACTGAAATTCAAATTCAGTTTTGAATTATTGCAAATTTAGCTCCCGACAAGATGAACTCCAATAGGGATGAAAATTGGTGGGCTAGCTCATAAAAATGTGCTGAGCTTGAATATGAAGCTAAATTTTGAATTTGAGTGATGAAAGCTTCTGCAATTTGAATTTACATTCAAATTGGCCTCTTTTTCAAATACCTCCAAAAGTGCCTCAAAAAGTGTTGGATTTCCATGAAACTTGGACTGAACCTTCCCAAGACTTTTTAAGTTCTAGGGGTGAGATCAACCTCTCATGTTCATGTGTACAAATCCCCCTTTGTGAAAATGAAGGCTTTCCCCTCTAATCACTCTTTTGATGGAGGTTACTTGCTCTTCACATATTTCCTAAGATATCCACAATAGAAACTGTGGTGTTGTGAGGTGAAGAAAAGTTTTTGCAAGTCCCTTTTCTTGGGCTTTTACATCCCTCCCCCCTTAAAAGAATCTCGTCCCGAGATTACAAAAGAAGAGATAGCGATGTAATAGGGACTTACCCGTGGTTAGAAGCCATGAACTCTAGGTAATTTGAGCGAAGGAATTCCTCGCTCTCCCATGTCGCTTCTTCGGCGGTGTGGTTGCTCCAGAGTATTTTGTAGAACCACAACGTTCTGCTACACGTGGTTCGGGGTTTCTCATCAAGCATTTCCAGCGGATACTCATCATAGGTCAAACCCGGTTTTAGCTCGCCGATGTCTTCGGTAGGAACAGCAGCCGTATGCTTCAAACATTTTCGCAGTTGCGAAACATGGAAAACATCATGGACACCAGCAAGGGATGCCGGTAACTCCAATCGATAGGCCGCTGGTCCACACTTCTCGGTGATGGCGTAGGGTCCAATAAAACGGGGAGCGAGCTTCCCCTTAACACCGAACCGGTGCACGCCTTCCATTGTTGACACGCAGAGGTACACGTGTTCACCGACGTCGAAGTGCAACGGTCTATGCCTGATATCAGCGTAGCTCTTCTGCCAGGATTGAGCGGCCTTCAAGTTAGCTTGAATCGTCCGAACGCGCTCTTCGGCGTCGTTCACCACATCAACCCCGAATGTGACCCTTTCACCGGACTCGCACCAGTTTAATGGGGTGCGGCATTTGCGACCGTAGAGAGCTTCGTAGGGTGCCATCTTGATACTCGCCTGATAGCCATTGTTGTACGAGAATTCCGCCAATGGTAGGTGATCATCCCAGTTCCTACCATGGTGGATGGCACATGCTCTCAACATGTATTCCAAAACTTGATTCACCCTCTCTGTCTGGCCATCTGTCTGAGGGTGGTAGGCGGAGCTTCTAATCAGCTTAGTACCCAAAGCAGCATGCAACTGCTCCCAAAAGCGAGATACAAACAATGCACCTCGGTCTGATACTATGGTCTTGGGTACGCCATGCAAACATAGGATCCTGGCGATATATAACTCCGCATATCTGTTGGCATGGAAATGTGTATCTACGGGGATGAAGTGAGCTGACTTGGTCAGTCGGTCAACGATCACCCAAATGGAATCATGTTTGTTGGATGTTAAGGGTAATCCCACAATGAAATCCATGCTCACATCTTCCCATTTCCATGCTGGAATTTTCAGGGGTTGCAACAGCCCTTACTTCCTCATATGATCCGCCTTCACTCGTCTACACGTATCGCACTCGGATACGTACTTAGCTACCTCCCGCTTCATCCGTGTCCACAAATTTCTTTTTCAAATCTTGGTACATTTTGTTGCTTCCCGGATGAATGGAGTATTTGGACAAGTGAGCTTCATCGAGGATTTTTCTCCTCAGTTCCATATCTCGGGGTACGACTATTCGATCATTGAACCACAGCGTCCCCTCATCATCTTTCTGGAAACACTTGATCTCTCCATTGTCTATCCGTCTCCGGAGATGTGCCATGCCTTTGTCCGTCTTCTGAGCTGCAATGATATCTTCCCTAAGGGTAGGGATGAGGGCAAGGTTGTACATCGATCCATAAGGAACCAAGTATAAACTTGGCTCTTCCTCCTCCACCGGTGTAATGCTGAGGTGATGGACATGTGATTTCCGACTGAGAGCGTCGGCAACCACATTTGCCTTGCCAGGGTGGTAGTAAATCTCAATTTCATAGTCCTTGATTAATTCTAACCACCTCATTTGCCTCATATTCAGCTCCTTCTGGGTGAAAATGTACTTCAAGCTCTTGTGGTCAGTGTAGAGATGCACCAGATTCCCCAGGAGATAGTGCCTCCACATTTTTAGCGCCAACAACACTGCAGCAAGCTCAAGATCATGAGTCGTATAGTGCTGCTCATGGTTCCGAAGTTGACGAGAGCCATATGCGACCACACGTCCTTCCTGCATCAACACGCAGCCGAGCCCAATACCGGACGCGTCACAATACACGTCAGGGATTTGTTGTATCCGGCTGAGCTAAGACCGGGGCTGTTGTGAGATGCTTCACCAATGCTTGGAATTCTCCTTCACACACCGTGTTCCAAACATATTTCGTCCCTTTCTTCAGCAATTCTGTCATCGTCTTAGCGAGCTTGGAGAAACTTGGAATGAATCTCCGATAGTATCCCGGTAACCCGAGGAAACTTCTGACTTCATGAACTGAAGTGGGAGCTTTCCATTTCAGCACCTGCTCTATTTTGCTTGGGTCAACCGCAATGCCTTCTGCTGAGATGATATCTCCCAAGAATGGCACTTGGCTGATCCAAAACTCGCATTTACTGAACTTGGCGTAGAGCTTGTGGTCTCGCAATCGTTGAAGAACGATCCGCAAGTGTTCGGCACGTTCGGCTTCTGTCTTGGAGTAAACCAAGATATCGTCGATGAACACTACCACGAACTTGTCCAGCTCCGGCATGAACACTGAGTTCATGAGATACATGAAATGGGCTGGAGCGTTTGTGAGACCAAAGGACATGACGAGATATTCATATAACCCATATCTCGTCGAGAAAGCCGTCTTCGGGACATCCTCCACCCGGATCTTTATCTGGTGATATCCAGAGCGAAGGTCCATCTTTGAGAACACACTTGCACCCACAAGTTGATCAAACAATATGTCGATGCGGGGCAGTGGGTACTTATTCTTGATGGTGACGGCGTTGAGCGCCCGGTAATCCACACACAGCCTTAGGGTTTCATCCTTCTTCTTTACAAACAGCGCCGAGCATCCCCAAGGCGAGGAACTCGGCCTAATGAAACCCTTGCTCAACAGATCATTGAGCTGTTCTTTCAGTTCAGCCAGCTCATTTGGAGCCATTTTGTATGGTCTCCGTGATATGGGCGTAGTCCCGGGTGCAAGTTCAATCTTGAACTCAACATCCCGCTCAGGTGGCATGCCCGGAAGATCATCCGGGAACACGTCGGGGTACTCCCGGACTACGGGGATGTCCTCTAACTTGAGAGCTTCAGTATTGTTGATTACTGAAACTTCCCTGACTGGATTATCTAATAAGAGGGACTGCGGACGGTGTAATGGGGAGTTGAGGTGAACCGTCCGTGATAGGGTCTCCAGGACAGCGCCATGGTAGCTTAGCCATGACATTCCCAAGATTGCATCAATATTCTGCCCCTCAACGAATAATCATAGTGGTGGGATATATCTTCCCACCTAAGCACAGTGGTGCTTTCGGAACCATCATCGTTGCTGAAATCTTTCCTCCCGGTGAGCAGATCATATACGAACACTCGGTTGGAAAGGCTTCCAGCTGATGCTTAACCACATATGATGCACTTATGAAGTTGTGGGTTGCACCAGAATCAAAAAGTATGATGATGGCTTGATTGTTGAGAGTAAACGTACCCGCCAGCACGTTGTCTCCCTCTGGGGCGTCCTCATTGTCGAGGTTGCGGACGCCACCAGTTCGTTGACCCACCTTCTTCACCGGAGGTCGGCCTCGAGCACCGCCTTGGAACTGGGATTGCCCGCTGCTCTGCTGCCCCTGGGGACAGTATTTCGCGAAGTGGCCCGCCTGTCCACACGTGAAGCAGGTGAAACGGGGCGGTCCCCCGCTGATCGGTGGACGGAATCCCGGGGAGCGTTGTGGCGGTGGAAACGCCCGGGGTACCGTCTGCTGCTGCTGCTGCTGTCTTGGTGGTGGCATCGGCGGACGGAACAGAGGTGACTGAAACGAACGTCCCCCGAACCGCTGAGGTCGCGCCGGTGGATGCCACTGCTGCCCGGATGGTGTCCGATACACCATACGGTACTTCTGGGGCATGCCACCACCGCTGCTAGGTGGAGCGCTGCGCTTCCTCTGCTCAACAGCCAACTCCCGCTGAGCATCCTCTTGCATAATCGCGGCATTGACTAAGTTGTTGAATGTGCCGCGATTCCACTGCACGAGATGTGTCTTCATCTCGGGGTGTAACCCCCGATAGAAGTGCTCCCGCTTCTTCTCCTCCGTGGAGATATAGTCTGATGCGTATTGCGCCAGATGGTTGAAGGCACGGGAGTAGTCATGGGCACTCCTCCCGCCCTGCTTCAGCTCCAAGAATTCTTGGAACTTCCTCTTCATGATCCCGGGAGGAATGTGATAGGCGCGGAACGCCTCCCGGAACTCTTGCCATTCCACGGCATGGCCAGCCGGACGTGAGGCGATATAATTTGCCCACCACGCACCAGCGGCACCGTGAAGTTGCTGCGCTGCGAACAAGGTCTTTTGCCGCTCCATGCATTGGAGCAGCCCGAACTTGGACTCGATTGTCCGCAGCCAGTTGTCCGCCTCCAGTGGTTCTTCGGCTTCGGTGAACACTGGAGGGTGCGTACTCATGAAATCCGAGTACGACACTTCCCGGGGCTCACGAGGCCCTCTATCTTGACGTCCCCCCGCCTGGGACGTATTCTGCACGATCGTGTGGAGCAGGTCGGTCTGCTCCTCACGACCTCCCACCAATGCCGCTATCACATCCGCTAGAGTAAGCGGAGGCGGCGGTGGTGGCTGCTGCTGCGGGGTGCTGTCGTAGGCCGGTGGCTGGGAGTCATCGCCTCCCCCTTGGCTAGAGCCACCAACCTCGTGCGTGGTCCTAGTGCGAACCATCTGCAACCATACGACAATAACATCAGTCCCGCAACAGATTGCATGCAGTACAATAACAATAGGCGTAACAAGCATAATGACGATAAAACATGCGATACATCTCGTATGTAGATAATGTAATAACTTTGCACAAGCTACACCATTACCAGAACAAATACAAGCTAGTTACATCCAACTTGATGAACCTCCACTTTGGAAGCTCACCATAACTAGGTTTGGTCACTACGAGATATTACCGTCGCTTTGTCATCTCGTATACCACCCTTAGGGTACAACACCCTCTCCAATGAGTTCAACTGTCATTCTTCTGTCAGAATGACTAGTTTCTACCTATTCCAAGTTTTGATCTGGTTCTGGGCATTTTCATGACTCAAGATGAATACCAAAGTTAAAGTTAACTTCAGTATCTTTCCAACGAGTATTCATTTGCCCCCAGATGGATTTGGTTAAAAAGTTATGCTAATTCAAAGTCAGCAGAATTTCTGGAAGAATTTTAACAGCACTTCCCTTGGAAGTGGCTGTTTTCAACTCGAGTTTCCACTGAAATTTGTGCCGAAATTTCAGAAACTATGAATTGCAGAAATGTAACACATATTCTACTCTTTCTAAGGATGTATCATATGAAAAGTTTCGATTTTGCTACTGGGAGTTATCATTGAAAAACAAAACAGTCAAGAGAATGTTTCACTCTGTCCTGGTTCTGGACAGTTTACATTTCTCTGGGAATTAAGCCATCTTAAGCTGTGTTTCAGCTCTGGAAGTCTACAACAAAGTTGTAGAGTACTTAAATACCTTTGCAGAACTATATAGCACACCTCCCTGGGCTAAAAGACCTGTGAGTTATGCCCTGTTGAAGATCAGCAAACTCGCTGCCCAAAACAGAGCACTCTGTTTTTCAGTCTTTTGGAACTACACTCATCAATTATCACTTTTCTACCCAACCAGAGTCCTAGATGTTGAACCTATATATTTTAATCCCTTGTTATCATTATTTTGCATGCATATGCCTACGATATCTCGGTACTATGTTCCTCACAAAAGAAAATCCTAACCGGACTATACCGGCATAACGTCTCGAGTGTGGCCCTAAACGGTCTCTTGCACACGTTTACTACACGGATGCATACGTGGTTAGTACCTCAGAAGACCAAACAATAGTGATGCACTCACAGGTTGTTCATTTCAGGCAGTTACATATTTAAAAGTAAATACAAACGCCCGTATCATTGTCATACGGCCGTCCTTGAGTTAAGTCACGTCTCAAGGTACGTGATCGTGTTTCAACACCGCACGACGGGGAACCCGAGTATGTCATGAACGGGTCATCACGGTTGGGAATGTTATCAGCCCAACAGATACCACCTACTGCCCTGCAGGGCACGTCGATGGCAAGCGCTGCGTATGTCCTCCTGGGCTATTTCCAGACAAACACACTCTCGCGTTACTGACCACGCGATGGGGTCTCCACTTACTTGCCTAATGCATGCTAGGGATCAGCGTTTCATATGAACTCAGGGACATGAAGAGTCCAAGACGTTCATATTGACGTCTCACACGAAGCTGTGAGATCAATCCCTGAACCACGTTCCTCGTCAGGGAGAGCTAACCGAAAATGAACCGCTTTCGGTGGCGTTCCTTACCAAACATACCAGAGCGTAGGTGCGTCGTTACAATAATTGAAATTCAGAATTATAACACATAGGTTAGTCCTTGCCACTTTAAGTAACTATTCTAATATAGTCCTTACTTGGGCAACTACTGAATCCTCACCGTATACCTAAGTTTTCCCATAATACAGTCCTTAAGTACTGTGCTATCCCCAATGCAGCTCTGATACCAGGCTGTGGCGGACCGGAATCCGCCCATCCAGGATCGCAGAGGGTGGTGCCGCACGATGCGACACCCGACAGCACACGTCATAAGAACACATTATAATACATGGGAAAACAAACTGAATGTACAAAGTAGTACACTTCTCAGTTACAAACTAGGGTCTTTATTACACAGCGGAAGATTCTTTTGTACAACTCACGCCCGCCTATCTAGCAAAAGTCGGTTGCCCAGCCCTAGGGCAACCCACACTAGCTGCACGTCTCAGCTCAGCGCGGCGTGTATGGCTCCCACTCAGCCATGGTCCCCGGCGGAGGGTAACCCTCGCCGGTGGACTCGTACTCCGAGTCCGTGGGTGGCCCCTCACCTGAAAAACACTTAAGCAGCAACCGTGAGCACGATGGCTCAACAAGGATTAACCGACTCACCTAAGCATGAAACTCTACATGAGGTGTACCATGACATAGGATAGCAATGTTGCAGCAAATGGACACGCCTACAAGTTCATCCTTAGTTCATCTTTTAGCAACAAGTTAACAGTTCATGAAGCTGAAATTTAGTGAGCAATATTAGGTGGCAAACATGTAGCAATACAATGTTATATCATATCAGCAGTATTGAATCACCATATTTCATATATTAGTCTACGTCACGACTCAGTGACCAAGTGGTACTCTTCACCGTGAGGGACGGCGAATCGACTCGATATACACCTGCAGGGAAAACCCAAAGAGAACGTCACGTACGCCCACCCGTGGAGCTGCACAGCACGCTCACTCGATGTCGTACGGGACAACCTTTCACCCAACAGCCCAACCGTCGAACCGGTCGCACCGAAACGAGCAGGAGGTTCCCCACACGCAGCATCTCTCTATGCCCGTTGGCAGATTTCCACCTTGCTGCCCTCAGCCTACACCTATAAATCGGTGCGTTGTGCCTCGACGCCCGGAGGTTTAGGCTACATCGGTTTATCGGGGCCCATATATCCGATATGCCTTCGGTACGTTCAAACTTGATCAGCGTGGGCTGCACATGGATCGGTCCTCAATCGACACGGACAGGGCTGCGCACACAAGACTCCCTCTTGCTGCGCCCTAGCCCCTGTCTAGTCTCATTTTCATTACTAAAGTGATCTCATATCACTCAACCGAACCCGTGTGTCCCAAGCCTATCTCGCGAGTAGATTTCAACTACTCGACTTGTACCGAAGTTCTATGAATTATTAAGCATAGCCTGTCTACGCGAGGTCTTAGATACTACCCTCACTCTTATGGAAAATTTCTGGTCATGCAAGTGGGGTTCCATCCATCCTATACCTAATGCACATTGACACTTCATATGACACATGTAAACAAAGTAAAACTTATAAAAGGTTAATGCAAACCGGGGCTTGCCTTGTTGCTGCTGGTCAGTAGTTAGCTCTTCTTCTGGAAGGAGGAAGTCCAGCACTTCCGGAGCCTCTTCTTCAGTGACTACACGTTTAATGAAATACGACATGTAAATTTAAATGCAATGTGTAAACTTGAATACTTAACTACTAATAACTCTAGCTAGCCCTCCCCTTTGGTTCTGAAATTTTTATTGTGGCTTGGTAGGGTCCTAACCAGAGTCTTGACAAAGTTTCATTTGAAACAAAGTTCATTTGAACCTTGTACAAATAAAAGCCCATTTGGTCAATATTTGAGCCTCTGAATAATTCCAGGGGTTTTCATGGCTCAAACCATTACTTTCTGGAAACTAGACTTTAAGATGGTTATAATGGAGTTGGTTTCATGTAATTTGAAGAATTCTACAAAAAGTTATGCCATAATTAGGATTTGAGAAAATCCGAAAAATGTTTCTGTACATTTTCCAATTTTCCCAGGGCAGTTCTCTTAATCACCTCATTAGGGTAACTAAATTAACTTTGATGAGTCTGAAAATTTTACTGGGATTCAGGGATTTTCCAATGAACCTCTCAGCCAAATTTCAGAATTTTTCATAAAGTAGTTCTCCAGATAAAATTCCCAACAGTTTAAATGTGAGGGATTTAATTCTGAAAAACTATTCACTTTTATGAGCTGAATTGGTATTGCTGGAAAGTACTCAGAATTCTGAGTTCAACAAAATTTGGTTCATCGAATTTGGAGTTTCCTAGCCAAAGTTCTATGCATTTGAAGTTTGAACTAAAACCGGAAATTCCAAAAATGTTTAAATCCTGCGGGTGGGTCCATCGCACACGTGTCGACCGCTGGAGCCGAGCCACATGGGGCCACAAACTCCTTCCCGTGCGGCCACACTGGATCCTGGACCACAGAGAATCCCGCCCATTTATCTCCAACCGCTGACGAGTGGGGCCTCCCCCCTTTGTCTTCCTCCGGCCACCCGCGCGACCCCGCCGCCGAGCTCGCCGGAGCTCTCGCCGGAGAGGGGTTCCGGCCCTCGGAGCTTGCTGATTCTCGCCGCCTGTGCCTATCCCGGCCTGGGGAACACGGTGGTGCCCTCCCCAGAGCTTGACAACAACCGAAACAGTGCTCCCGCTGGCAACAGCGGCCGGGAGCTCACCGGCGACGTCCAACTCGGCATCCCCTGCACGTTTTTCGATGCAGTTTGCTCGGGGAGCTCCGCTGACACCTGCTGGTCACGGACATGGACACCGATCCCCGTGAAAACGTCTGCAACTACGACCTCATCGGCCTAGGCCGGATATCGGCTGTGCTCAGAAAACTTCGAAGAACCGTAACTCTAGCCCACGGTTCTTACTGGTTTTCGATCATAGGTGGTCGTGGCAGTGTATGGAGCGTGTGCGCGACTCGGTTTGTCCGGTTATGAGCTAACCCCCACGAATTTTGGGATTTGGTGGGGGCTCTGTCTTAGGACCACCGAAACTTCTCCGGCGAAATACTCCCCCGACATCCCATGAAATGAAGAACGGTTGGGACCAGAAGAATCAGCTCCTCAAGGCGGTTCTTTCTTGTGTTGCTCGTCGGGCACGAAGAAGCCTGTGCTATCCGGGCGCCGGCGATCAGAGGGCGGCGACTCCGGGTGCGCTGCTTCGGATGTGGGCGGGTGGAACCGAGAGAATGGGTAGGGAATTCACGCCGACCAGGGTGCGATCGCGTGTTTTGTAGCCGGCGCCCTCATCCCCCGAGCAGGAGGTGGCGCGGTGGCCGCGTTGGGACGGGGTTGACCCCGTGTGCTGTCGGCCGTAGGGTGTTCGACCGCGTGCCCGAGTCGGTTTGCTCCCCGGGGTGGCTGACCAGTGGGCCATCTTTTCGCCTCTAATTCTTTCTCCCCCTTTCTTTTGTAAATATCCCAGCTACTGAACATTGAATGGGAGACTTAGCCCCCAAGTATTGGTTTGAATTTGAGTTCTCAAATTTAAACTTTGTTGGGTTAAATTTGCTTCATGTTTAAACTTAAATTCAAATTCAGTTTTCAATTATTGCAAATTTAGCTCCCGACAAGATGAACTCCAATAGGGATGAAAATTGGTGGGCTAGCTCAGAAAAATGTGCTGAGCTTGAATATGAAGCTAACTTTTGAATTTGAGTGATGAAAGCTTCTGCAATTTGAATTTACATTCAAATTGCCCTCTTTTTCAAATACCTCCAAAAGTGCCTCAAAAAGTGTTGGATTTCCATGAAACTTGGACTGAACCTTCCCAAGACTTTTTAAGTTCTAGGGGTGAGCTCAACCTCTCATGTTCATGTGTACAAATCCCCCTTTGTGAAAATGAAGGCTTTCCCCTCTAATCACTCTTTTGATGGAGGTTACTTGCTCTTCACAATATTTCCCAAGATATCCACAATAGAAACTGTGGTGTTGTGAGGTGAAGAAAAGTTTTTGCAAGTCCCTTTTCTTGGGCTTTTACAGTTTCAACACAGATTTCAGTGGAAACTCGAATGGAAAACAGCAACTTCCAAAAGAGGTGCTGTTGAAATTCTTCCAGAAATTCTGTGGACTTTGAATTACCATAGCTTTTTCACTAGAGCTGATCTGTGGGCAAATGAGTACTCGTTGGAAAGATACTGAAGTTAACTTTAACTTTGGTATTCAACTTGAGTCATGAAAATGCCCAGAACCAGATCAAAATTTGGAATAGGTAGATACTGGTCATTCTGACAGAAGAATGACAGTTGAACTCATTGGAGAGGGTGTTGTACCCTAAGGGTGGTATACGTGATGAAAAAGCGATAGTAATATCTCGTAGTGACCAAACCTAGTTATGGTGAGCTTCCAAAGTGGAGGTTCATCAAGTTGGATTAAACTAGCTTGTGTTTGGTCTGGTAATGGGGTAGCTTGTGCAAAGTTATTACATTATCTACTTACGAGATGTATCGCATGTTTTTATTGTCATTGTGTTGTTACACCTATTGTTATTGGACTGCAGGCAATATGTTGCGGGACTGATGTTTATTGTCATATGGTTGCAGATGGTTCGCACTAGGACCACGCACGAGGTGGGTGGCTCCAGCCAAGGGGGAGGCGATGACTCCCAGCCACCGGCCTACGACAGCACCCCGCAGCAGCAGCCACCACCGCCGCCTCCGCTTACTCTAGCGGATGTGATAGCGGCCCTGGTGGGAGGTCGTGAGGAGCAGACCGACCTGCTCCGCACGATCGTGCAGAATACGTCCCAGGCAGGGGGGCGTCAAGATAGAGGGCCTCGTGAGCCCCGGGAAGTGTCGTACTCGGATTTCATGAGTACGCACCCTCCAGTGTTCACAGAAGCTGAAGAACCACTGGAGGCTGACAACTGGCTGCGGACCATCGAGTCCAAGTTCGGGCTGCTCCAATGCACGGAGCGGCAGAAGACTCTGTTTGCAGTGCAGCAACTCCACGGTGCCGCTGGGGCGTGGTGGGCGAATTATGTCGCCTCACGTCCGGCTGGCCATGCCGTGGAATGGTAAGAGTTCCGGGAGGCGTTTCACGCCTATCACATTCCTCCCGGGATCATGAAGAGGAAGTTCCAAGAATTTTTGGAACTGAAGCAGGGCGGGAGGAGTGCCCATGACTACTCCCGTGCCTTCAACCATCTGGCGCAGTATGCGTCAGACTACATCTCCACTGAAGAGAAGAAGCGAGAACATTTCTATCGGGGGTTACACCCCGAAATGAAGACGCACCTCGTTCAGTGAAATCGCGGCACCTTCAACGATCTAGTCAGTGCCGCCATCATGCAAGAGGACGCTCAGCGGGAGTTGGCAGCTGAGCAGCGGAAGCGCAGCGCTCCACCCAGCAGTGGGGGTGGCGCTCCTCAGAAGTACCGTATGGTGTATCGGACACCATCCAGGCAGCAGTGGCATCCACCGGCGCGACCTCAACGGTTCGGGGGACGTCCCTTTCAGGCACCTCCGTTCCGTCCGCCGATGCCACCACCAAGACAGCAGCAGCAGCAGCAGCAGACGGTACCCCGGGCGTTTCCACCGCCACAACGCGCCACGGGATTCCTTCCACCGATCAGCGGGGGACCGCTCCGTTTCACCTCCTTCACGTGTGGTCAGGCGGGCCACTTCGCGAAGGACTGTCCCCAGGGGCAGCAGAGCAGCGGGCAAGCCCACTTTCAGGGCGGTGCTCGAGGCCGACCTCCGATGAAGAAGGTTGGTCAGCGGACTGGAGGCGTCCACAACCTCGACAATGAGGACGCCCCGGAGGGAGATAACGTGCTGGCGGGTACGTTCACTCTCAACCATCAAGCCATCATCATACTTTTTGATTCTGGTGCAACCCATAACTTCATAAGTGCATCATATGTGGTTAAGCATCAGCTGGAAGCCTTTCCAACCGAGTGTTCTTATATGATCTGCTCACTGGGAGGAAAGATTTCAGCAACGATGATGGTTCCGAAAGCACCACTGTGCTTAGGTGGGAAGATATATCCCACCACTATGATTATCCTTGAGGGGCAGATGCAATCTTGGGAATGTCATGGCTAAGCTACCATGGCGCTGTCCTGGAAACCCTATCACGGACGGCTCACCTCAACTCCCCATTACACCGTCCGCAGTCCCTCTTTTTAGATAATCCAGTCCGGGAAGTTTCAGTGATCAATAATACTGAAGCTCTCAAGTTGGAGGACATCCCCATAGTCCGGGAGTATCCCGACGTGTTCCTGGATGATCTTCTGGGCATGCCACCTGAGCGGGATGTCGAATTCAAGATCGAGCTCGCACCCGGGACTACGCCCATATCACGGAGACCATACAAGATGGCTCCAAATGAGCTGGCGGAACTGAAAGAACAGCTCGATGATCTGTTGAGCAAGGGTTTCATTAGGCCGAGTTCCTCGCCTTGGGGATGCTCGGCGCTGTTTGTAAAGAAGAAGGATGAAACCCTGAGGTTGTGTGTGGATTACCGGCCGCTCAACGCCGTCACCATCAAGAATAAGTACCCACTGCCCCGCATCGACATATTGTTTGATCAACTTGTGGGTGCAAGTGTGTTCTCCAAGATGGACCTTTGCTCTGGATATCACCAGATAAAGATCCGGGCGGAGGATATTCTGTAGACGGCCTTCTCGACGAGATACGGATTATATGAATATCTCGTCATGTCTTTTGGTCTCACAAACGCTCCAGCCCATTTCATGTATAACATGAACTCAGTGTTCATGCCGGAGCTGGACAAGTTTGTGGTAGTGTTCATCGACGATATCTTGGTTTACTCCAAGACAGAAGCCGAACATCCGAACACTTGCGGATCGTTCATCAACGATTGCGAGACCACAAGCTCTACGCCAAGTTCAGCAAATGTGAGTTTTGGATCAGCCATGTGCCATTCTTGGGACATATCATCTCAGCAGAAGGAATTGCGGTTGACCCAAGCAAAATAGAGCAAGTGCTGAAATGGAAAGCTCCCACTTCAGTCCATGAAGTCAGAAGCTTCCTCGGGTTAGCGGGATACTATCGGAGATTTATTCCAAGTTTCTCCAAGCTCGCTAAGCCGATGACAGAATTGCTGAAGAAGGGGACGAAATATGTTTGGGACACGGCGTGTGAAGGAGCATTCCAAACATTGGTGAAGCATCTCACCACAGCCCCGGTATTAGCTCAGCCGGATACAACAAAGCCCTTCGACGTGTATTGTGACGCGTCTGGTGTCAGGCTAGGCTGCGTGTTGATGCAGGAAGGACGTGTGGTCGCGTATGGCTCACGCCAACTTCGGAACCATGAGCAGCATTATCCCACTCATGATCTTGAGCTTGCTGCAGTGGTTTTGGCGCTAAAAATGTGGAGGCACTATCTCCTGGGGAATCTGGTGCATCTCTACACCGACCCCAAGAGCTTGAAATACATTTTCACCCAGAAGGAGCTGAACATGAGGCAACGGAGGTGGTTAGAATTGATCAAAGATTATGAGATTTATATTCACTACCACCCCGGAAAAGCGAATGTGGTTGCCGACGCGCTGAGTCGGAAGTCACATGTCCATCACCTCACCATCACACCGGTGGAGGAAGAGGAGCCAAGTTTATACTTGGTTCCTTATGGGTCGCTGTACAACCTTGCCCTCATCCCTACTATTATGGAGGACATCATTGCAGCTCAGAAAAATGATAAAGGCATGGCACATCTCCGGAGACGGATAGACAATGGAGAGATCAAGTGTTTCCAGAAGGATGATGAGGGGACGCTATGGTTTAATGACCGCATAGTCATACCCCGAGATATGGAACTGAGGAAGAAAATCCTCGATGAAGCTCACTTGTCTAAATACTCCATTCATCCGGGCAGCAACAAGATGTACCAAGATTTGAAACAGAAATTTTGGTGGACACGGATGAAGCGGGAGGTAGCGAAGTACGTATCCGAGTGCGATACGTGCCGACGAGTGAAAGCTGATCACATGAAGAAGTCAGGGCTGTTGCAACCCCTGAAGATCCCGGCATGGAAATGGGAAGATGTGAGCATGGATTTCATTGTGGGATTACCCCTAACATCCAACAAGCATGATTCCATATCGGTAATCGTTGATCGGTTAACCAAGACAGCTCATTTCATCCCGGAAAATACATGTTACAATGCCGGCAAATATGCGGAGCTGTACATAGCAAAGATTCTGTGTTTGTACGGGGTACCCAAGACCATCGTCTCAGATCGAGGTGCATTATTTGTATCTCGCTTCTGGGAGCAGCTACACGCTGCTTTGGGTACTAAACTGATTAGAAGCTCCGCCTACCACCCACAGACAGATGGCCAGACAGAGAGGGTGAATCAAGTATTCAAAGACATGTTGAGAGCATGTGCCATCCACCATGATAGGAACTGGGATGAACACCTACCGTTGGCAGAATTTTCGTACAACAACGGCTATAAGGCCAGTATCAAGATGGCACCCTATGAAGCTCTCTACGGTCGCAAATGCCGCACCCCATTAAATTGGTGCGAGTCCGGTGAAAGGGTCACATTCGGGGTTGATGTGGTGAACGACGCCGAAGAGCATGTTCGGACAATTCAAGCCAATTTGAAGGCCGCTCAATCCCGGCAGAAGAGCTACGCTGATAAGAGGCGTAGGCCGTTGCACTTTGACGTTGGGGAACACGTGTACCTCCGTGTGTCTCCAATGAAAGGCGTGCACCGGTTCGGTGTGAAGGGGAAGCTCGCTCCCCGGTTCATTGGACCCTATGCTATCACCGAGAAATGCGGACCAGCGGCATATCGATTGGAGTTACCGGCATCACTTGCTGTTGTCCATGATGTTTTCCATATTTCGCAACTGCGAAAATGTTTGAAGCATACAGCTGCTGTTCCTACCGAAGACATCGGCGAGCTGAAACCGGATTTAACATATGATGAGTATCGGGTGGCCATTCTTGATGAAAAAGCCAGGACCATGCGTAGCAGAACGTTGTGGTTCTACAAAATACTCTGGAGCAACCACACCGCCGAAGAAGCGACGTGGGAGAGCGAGGAGTTCCTTCGCTCAAATTACCCGGAGTTCATGGCTTCTCAACACGGGTAAGTCCCTGTTACATCGCTATCTCTTCTTTTGTAATCTCGGGACGTGATTCTTTTAAGGGGGGAGGGATGTAAAAGCCCAAGAAAAGGGACTTGCAAAAACTTTTTATCACCTCACAACACCACAGTTTTGTTGTGGACAGATTGTGAAAAAGTGTGAAGAGCAAGTAACCTCCATCAAAAGAGTAATTAGAGGGGAAAGCCTTCACTTTCACAAAGTAGGATTTTTACACATGAACATGAGAGGTTGAGCTCAACCCTAGAACTTAAAAAGTCTTGGGAAGGTTCAGTCCAAGTTTTATGTAAATCCAACACTTTTTGAGGCACTTTTAGAGGTATTTGAAAAAGAGGCCAATTTGAATGTAAATTCAAATTGCAGCAACTTTCATCACCCAAATTCAAAAGTTAGCTTCATATTCAAACTCAGCACATTTTTCTGAGTAATCCCACCAATTTTCATCCTCATTGGAGTTCTTGTCAAGAGCTAAATTTGCAAGAATTCAAAACTGAATTTGAATTCCAGTTTAAACATGCAGCAAATTTAGTAAAACACAGTTCAAATTTGAGGATTCAAATTTAAATCAAGACTTGGTGACTGAGTCTCACATTAAATTGTGAGTAGCTGGTGGGATAATTAGCAAAAACAGAAAAGAATTACTAGAGAAAAAGGAGTAAAGGGGAGGCCCACAGGTCAGTTGCACACACGAGTGTGCAGTCGGTTGCTGCAGCTGACCTCGGCTTCGCGCGCAAGGCAAGGGAGCGGCGGCAAGCCACCGAGGCAGAAAACGGCCACCTCACGGTGCCAAAACCGCGGCTCAAAGGCCAGCGCACAGCCCACGCCGCCCTTCCTCCTGTTTCCCAAACGAGAACCACCCCCGACCGAGCTTCTTTCTCGGTTCCGCGCGAGCACAGAAACGCCGACCTCACTGATCGCCGGCGTCCGGCCAGCACAGGCGCTCTCGTGCCCGACGAGCAACACAAGAAAGGACCACCTTGAGGTGCTGATTCTTCTAGTCCCAACCGTTCTCCATTTCATGGGCTGTCGGGGGAGTATTTCACCGGGAAAGTTTTGGGAGTCCTAAGACCGAGCCCCCACCAAATCCAAAAATTCATGGGGGTTAGCTCATCACCGGGCAAACCGAGTCGCGCACACACTCTATACACTGCCACGACCACCTAGGATCGAAAATCAGTAAGAACCGTGGGCTAGGGTTACGGTTCTTCGATGTTTTCTGAGCACAGCCGATATCCGTCCTAGGTCGCCGATGAGGTCGTAGTTGCCGCCGTTTTCACGGGGATCGGTGTCCATGTCCGTGACCAGCAGGTGTCTGCAGAGCTCCCCGAGCAAACCGCATCGAAAAAGGTGCAGGGGATGCCGAGTTGGACGTCGCCGGTGAGCTCCCGGCCGCTGTTGCCGGTGGGAGCACTGTTCCGGTTGCTGCCAAGATCTGGGGAGGGCACCACCGTGTTCCCCAGGCCGGGATAGGCACAGGCGGCAAGAATCAGCAAGCTCCGAAGGCCGGAACCCCTCTCCGGCGAGAGCTCCGGCGAGCTCGGCGGCGGGGTTCCGCGGGTGGCTGGAGGAAGACGAAGGGGGGAGGCCCCATGCATCAGCGGCTGGAAGTAGCGTGTGGGATTCTCTGTGGTCCAGGATCCAGTGGGGCCGCGCGGGAAGGAGTCTGTGGCCCCGTGTGGCTCGGCTCCAGCGGTCGACACGTGTGCGGTGGACTCACCCGCAGGATTTAAACATTTTTGAAATTTCCAGTTTTAGTTCAAAATTCAAATGCATAGAACTTTTGCTAGGAAACTCCAAATTTGATGAACCAAATTTTGCTGAACTAAGAATTCTGAGTACTTTCCAGCAATACAAATTCAGCTCATGAAAGTGAATAGTTTTCCAGAATTAAATCCCTAAAATTTAAACTGTTTGGAATTTTATCTGGAGAACTACTTTATGAAAAATTCTGAAATTTGGCTGACAGGTTCATTGGAAAATCCCTAAATCCCAGTAAAATTTTCAGACTCATCCAAATCCATTTAGTTACCCTAATGGGGTGATTAAGAGAACTTCCCTGAGAAAATAGAAAAATGTACAGAAACATTTTTCAGATTTTCTCAAATCTTAAGTAGGGCATAACTTTCTGTAGAATTCTTCAAATGACATGAAACCAACTCCATTAGAACCATCCTAAATTCTAATTTCCAGAAAGTAATGGTTGGAGCCATGAAAACCCCTGGAATTAGTTAGAGGCTCAAATATTGACCAAATGGGCTTCTATTTGTACAAGGTTCAAATGAACTTTGTTTCAAATGAAACTTGGTCAAGACTCTTGTTAGGACCCTACCAAGCCACCACAAAAATTTCAGAACCAAAAGGGGAGGGCTAGCTAGAGTTATTAGTAATTAAGTATTCAAGTTCACACATTACATTTAAATTGACATGTAGTATTTCATTAACGTGTAGTCGCTGAAGGCGAAGAGACTCCGGAAGTGCTGGACTTCCTTCTTCCGGACGAAGAACTAACCCCTGACCAGCAGCAACAAGGCAAGCCCTGGTTTGCATTAACCTTTTTTATAAGTTTTACTTTGTTTACATGTGTCATATGAAGTGTGAATGCGCATTACGTATAGGATGGATGAAAACCCCACTTGCATGACCAGAATTTGTCCATAAGAGTGAGGGTAGTGTCTAAGATCTCGAGTAGATAGGCTACGCTTAATGTTTCATAGAACTTCGGTACAAGTCGAGTAGTTGGAATCTACTCGCGAGATAGGCTTGGGACACACGGGTTCGGTTGAGTGATGTGAGATCACTTTAGTAATGAAAATGAGACTAGGCAGGGGCTAGGGCGCAGCAAGAGGGAGTCTTGTGTGCACGGCCCTGTCCGTGTCGATTGAGGACCGATCCGTGTGCGGCCCCGCTGAACAAGTATTGAACGTACCAAAGGCATATCGGATATATGGGCCCCGATAAACCGATGTAGCCTAAACCTCCAGGCGTCGAGGCATAACGAACTGATTTATAGGTGTAGGATGAGGGCAGCAAGGTGGAAATATGCAAACGGGCATAGAGAGATGCTCCGTGTGGGGAACCTCCTGCTCGTTTCGGTGCGACCGGCTCGACGTTTGGGCTGTTGGGTGAAAGGTTGTCCCGTACGACATCGAGTGAGCGTGCTGTGCAGCTCCACGGGTGGGCGTACGTGACGTGCTCTTTGGGTTTTCTCTGCAGGTGAATATCGAGTCGATTCACCGTCCCTTGCGGTGATGAGTACCGCTTGTTCACTGCATCGTAACATAGACTAATGAATGAAATGTTATGATTCAATATTGCTGTTATGATATAATTGTATTGTTACCTGTGTGCCACCAAATATTGCTCACTAAATTTCAGCTTCATGAGCCGTTAATTTGTTGCTAAAAGGTGAACTAAGGATGAACTTGTAGGCGTGTCCATTTGCTGCAACATTGCTATCCTATGTCATGGTACACCTCATGTAGAGTTTCATGCTTAGGTGAGTCGGTTAAGCCTTGCTGAGCCTTCGTGCTCACGGTTTCTGCTTAAGTGTTTTTCAGGTGAGGAGCCACCGATGGAATCGGAGTACGAGTCCACCGGCGAGGGTTACCCTCCGTTGGGGACCACGGCTGACTGGGAGCCGTACACGCCCTGCTGAGCTGAGACGTGCAGCTAGTGTGGGTTGCCCTAGGGCTGGGCAACTAACTTTTGCTAGATAGGCGGGCGTGAGTTGTACAAAAGAAACTTCCGTTGTGTAATAAAAGTCCCTAGTTTGTAACTGAGTGTAAGTGCATCTAGGATATCCCTTGTGGGTTTTGGCTAATTGATGACGAACATATGAGATCCTAATGAAACTATTAAGATGATTGCAGGATAAACAAAGTGAACTAGCTCGGCACACACAAAAAGGTGAAAAATAGAGTGGTGCTCGAAAAGGAAGACTTTAGTGGAATTTAGAAGAGCAAAGTAGATATAAATGTATAGGTTGTGTATGAGAGACACATCCCAAGAGCTCATGACTTTGCGTAAGGGTAAGGGCTAATAATCAACTAAAATCCACTGAACACCGGACTAGTCCATCCATGGATCGGACTAGTCCGGTCAGCTTACTTGAACTCAACCGGACAAGTCCGGTTTTGGACTGGACTAGTCCGGTCATGTCTCTATTGTCCTCTTTAGAGGACTGCGGACTAGTCGATCCAAGTTAACCCACTGGAAGTAGACCGGACAAGTCCGATCATATACCGGACTAGTCCGGTAGTAGGTTTAACAACGGTAACTTCTTTGGAAACCCTATAAAAAGAGGTCCTTCGTTGTTTCTAAATAGAGACAAGACTCATACTAACAAAAACAAAAATCCTAGCGCCGCCACATGTCCCAAGAGCCCAAAAACAAGTCTCCCCATACATCTAAGGTGCAAAAAGGTGAAGATCAATCAAATACTTGGATTTGGGATTGGGAGATCGTCGTTCCTTCGTTGTGAGCTCTTGGGGTTTGATTTCTCTACACTCATATTCTGCATTGTAATATTTTTGAGTGTATTTGATCAACTTCTCGTTGTAATTCTTGTGGGAGCCCTCAACGTGTGAGGTTGCCACACAAACACGGTGATTACACTTGATAGTGAAGTCAAGTCGGCATGTGTGGTGACTTGAAGAGGGAAAGGGTTGGGAACCCGGCTTTGTGTGAGCTTCCTCAACGAGGACGTAGATCTCTTGGTGAGATCGAATCTCGGTAAAAATTTGTGTCTTTTGTCTCTCATTTATTTTACATTTTGATACATTAGATCACTAGTTTGCTAGTCATCATTTGAGTTACTTATAAGTTTGCACGTGCATCTATACAATAAATTAATTTATAAAAACTGTTGTTCTCATTCCGCTGCTGAAAGATTAAATTTTTGAAACACACTTAATAAACTCACATAATCCAGCATACCGGACTAGTCCGCCCACACAACCGGACTAGTGCGGTCAATCAAGTTTCTGATAATTTTATTAAGTGTGCAGGAATCTTTTAAAGACCTATTCACCCCCCTCTAGGCCGCATTCAATTGGTATCAGAGCCAAGTTCTCCACCAACGAGACTCACATCTCGGAGAGATCAATGGCCTCTGAAAAGAACAACGATATTCCGAAGACGAACAACAACGATGAGGAGCAAGAAGCCAAAGCCTTCGATGTGCTGAAAGAAAGTCCACATGACGATGATGAAGTGAGACAGCTAAAGGCATTACTGAGAAAGAAATTAATGGCACAAAAGGGAAAAGAGGAAGAAAAGACGATGGGGAGTGGTCATCACGACTACTCCCGGTATCCTTACAACTACAACCGTCTCAATTCAAATAATCATTATCTCTCTATTCCTATGGGAAGGCCCCCGCAGTTTGACGGAAGTGACTACACCATGTGGAAGTACAACATGAAAATGCATCTAATATCCTTGAATCCCAGCCTTTGGCATATTGTCTGCACAGGAATAGATATCCCAAACACGGATGAAGAACTCACTCCGGAACAAGAACAAGAGATTCACAGAAATGCACAAGCCGTTGCAGTAATCACATCGTCACTGAGCAGAGAAGAATTCACCAAGATCGATTGACTAGAAAGTGCAAAAGAAATCTGGGATACACTCAAAACTACTCATGAAGGAAATAGGTCTGTACGTGAAGCCAAAATTGAGATGCTAGAAGGAGAATTGGAGAGATTTGCTATTGAAGAAGGCGAATCACCTCAAGACATGTACAATCGGATGAAGGCACTCATCAACAAAATCCGTACCTATGGAAGTAAGAAATGGACTGATCACGAGGTGGTCAAAAGGATGATAAGAGCCTTCATGCCAAGAAACGTCACACTTTGCTCAATGATTAGAGAAAGCCCCGGGTTTCACAAAATGACTCCCGATGAGTTATTGGGAAAGATCATAAATCATGAAATGATGGAGAAAGAGGCTCAATACGTCAAAGACTTAGCCGAGTTCACCTCTTCTAAAAAGAAAGAAGTTGCTCTCAAAGCAACGTGCAGACCCAAACTCAAAGAAACTCGTGAAGACCAAGACGATGGAGATACAAGCGACGAGAGCACCGATCTTGATGACGAAGAAATGGTACTCTTCATAAAAAAGTTCGAACGCATGATGAAGAGAAGACACGGCAACAATTCACATGAAGGCAAAAGCAAGGATAAAGGAAAATCCAAGCCTCGACGCACTTGCTACAACTGCGGAGAGTATGGTCACTTCATGGTCGACTGTACTTATGAAGAAAACAAAAAGAAGAAGGAAACAAGATCTCAAGAAAAGAAAAATTTCAGAAAAAAGAAGACAAGCCCATCAAGCTCACATTGGGAAGGAGTGGGACTCAAACGACGAGTCCTCCTCCGATGAAGAAGAAGAGATGGCCACTATCGCAGTCAAGAAACCAACTATGAGAGCCACACTCTTTCCGAACATGGGAGGACGGGACATGAACAACCACACTTGTCTTATGGCTAAGGAAGGCAAGAAAAAGGTTCGACTTACTCCTCCTGTGCTAAATTCCTCCATTGATGACTTTGATAGCTCTAGTGATAATGAAGAATTGTTTAGAGGGCTAAGTAAAATTGCTTTAAAGAAAATGGAAATGTTGTCAAACGAAATCTTTGAAAAGGAGGAACTTGTCAACCGACAAGAAGATATGCTCATCTGTGACAGGAAGAGATATCAAGAAGTTGAAAAGCTTCTTGAGCTTTAGAGAGAGAAGAATGAGTCACTTGAGTTAGAGCTAGCCTTGAGTAAGGAAACTTACTCAAAGTTAGAGGACTCGCACATTGCAATCAAGGAAGAACTTGCTAACTTGTCAAAAGTTAACAAAATCCTTGAGGTGCAAGTTGAGTCGCTCAAACAAAGTGACTCCTCTTCCTCCAAGAGCTCTTCCTCCAAAGACATGAGCTCGACAACAATAAGAACCTGCACTTGCTCTAGTAAGAAGAATGTAATTTCTAATGCTTCAACCCCACATGACATACATTTTTCTCAAAACGGCATCTTTGATAAGGAGAAGATCAAATATGCACGAAGTGCATATATGATCACTAGACCTCCCAATGTCAAAGATGGTCTTGGCTTTGACAGGAACAAACACATGTCTACTTCTAATCATGCTAAGAATAGAATCATTTTTGTTAAGAAAAATCCCATGAATCTGAGCTACAAACACTGTTCCATACATTTGATGCTTCTTATGTTCTCATGAAAAACAAGTATGGAAAAGACATTGCTAAATATACAGGGCCACGCCACAAGAACTTAAAAACTTGTGTGTGGGTGCCCAAGACTCTTGTGACTAACCTGAGAGGACCCAAGCAAGCTTGGGTACCTAAAACCCAGAAATAATTCTATTTTGCAGGTTTACTCCTCCGGCGAATCTAAGTGGGTGCTAGATAGCGGATGCACAAATCATATGACCGGAGAGAGAGGTATGTTTGTGGAGTACGAGTGCAACAAGGATCCAAGTGAAGGTATATACTTTGGAGACAGCAGCCAAGGAAAGGTCCTTGGTAGTGGTAACATTGAAATATCCTCTCAACACACCTTATCTAATGTTTTACATGTAGACTCTCTAGATTATAATCTTTTATCAATATCTCAACTATGCGACAAAGGTTACAACTGTTTATTCACTAATGAGGGTGTGACCGTCTTTAGAAGAAGCGATGGCTCGATTGCATTCAAGGGATTGTTGAAGGGAAAGCTTTATCTTGTTGACTTCAACAAAGATAAAGCCGAACTCAACACTTGCTTGGTTGCTAAGACCAACATGTGATGGCTGTGGCATAGACGGCTAGCCCATGTTGGAATGAGAAATCTGCAGAAACTTCTAAAAGGTGGTCACATCCGTGGTCTTAAGTATGTGGTTTCTGAAAAAGACAGGCCGTGCAGCCCTTGTCAAGCAGGAAAACAGGTTGGAGCACCACACCCCGCCAAGAATGTGATGACCACCGCTAGACCGCTAGAACTTCTCCACATGGATCTCTTTGGTCCAATTGCGTACATAAGCATCGGCGGTAACAAATATGGTTTAGTAATTGTTGATGATTTTTCAAGATTTACCTGGGTATTTTTCTTGTATGATAAATCAGAAACTCAGGGAATCCTCAAGAAGTTCTTGAAAAGAGCTCAGAATGAATTCTCATCAACCGTAAAGAATATCAGAAGTGACAATGGGACAAAATTCAAGAACACCCAAGTTGAAGAATATCTCAATGAAGAAGGTATAAAGCATGAATTCTCGGCACCCTACTCTCCTCAACAGAACGGGGTGGCCAAAAGGAAGAACAGAACATTGATCGAAATGGCAAGAACAATGTTGGATTAATACAAGACGTCAGACCGATTTTGGGCAGAAGCGGTGAACACCGCTTGTCATGCTACAAATCGGTTGTACCTTCATCGACTACTGAAGAAAACTCCATATGAGCTTCTCACGGGTAAAAAGCCTAATGTTTCTTATTTCAAAGTTTTTGGTTGCACATGTTTTATCCTTAACAAGAAACCAAGGGCCTCGAAGTTCGCTTCGAAGTCCGATGAAGGATTCTTGCTCGGATATGAATCGAATGCCTACGCCTATCGTGTCTTCAACAAGGTGTCCGGCCTTGTTGAAGTAGCACGTGACGTAGTGTTCGATGAAACTAACGGCTCACAAGTGGAGCAAGTCGATAAGTTTATGCTAGATAAGGAGGAAGCTCCATGTGAAGCGCTGAAGAAAATGGCACTTGGTGATATCGTACCACGAGAGGAAACACAAGACGAACTTCAACAAGGAAGCAATGATCAAGGGGGAGCTCCTATACAAGATGAGGTTGAGGAAGGTCAAGAAGATCAAGATGATCATGGAAGCAATGATCTAGGGGGAGACATGCCATATGAAGACAATGAAGAACAAACAACTATACAAATTCCACATCCAAGAGTACATCATTGTGTGCAAAGAGACCATCCTGTCAACAATATCATTGGAGATATTGCTAAGGGAGTAACTACTAGATCTCAAATTGCAAATTTTTGTGAACACTATTCTTTTGTGTCTTTTCTAGAGCCATACAGGGTAGAAGAAGCCTTAAGGGATCCAGACTGAGTGATTGCAATGCAAGAGGAGCTGAAAAACTTCAAAAGAAATGAAGTATGGGAGCTGGTGGAAAGACCAAGGGCGAACATCATTGGAACCAAATGGGTCTTTCGGAACAAGCAAGATGAACATGGAGTAGTGACAAGAAATAAAGCGAGGTTGGTGGCCAAAGGTTACTCTCAGGTGGAAGGTTTGGACTTCGATGAAACTTTCGCTCCTGTAGCTAGACTTGAGTCCATTCGCATTTTATTCTCATATGCTACTCACCATAATTTTAAGTTGTATCAAATGGACGTCAAGAGTGCCTTCCTCAATGGTCTGATAAAGGAGGAAGTCTATGTGGAGCAGCCACCGGGGTTCGAAGATCAGGAATACCCCAACCATGTCTATAAACTGCGTAAGGCTCTCTATGGCCTCAAACAGGCTCCTCGAGCCTGGTATGAGTGCCTTAGAGATTTTCTAACTCAAAATGGATTCAAAATTGGTAAAGCTGACTATACACTCTTTACTAAACATTTTGATGATCATTTATTCGTATGTCAAATTTATGTTAATGACATTATCTTTGGATCCACTAACAAGTCCTTCTGTGAAAAATTTAGCAAAATAATGACAGACAGGTTCGAGATGTCAATGATGGGTGAATTGAAGTTCTTCTTGGGATTTCAAGTGAAGCAATTGAGAGAAGGTACATTTATAAGCCAAACTAAATATACACAAGACATTCTCAAGAAATTCAATATGGACAAAGCCAAGCCCATCAAGACACCCATGGCCATCAACGGACATCTCGACCTCAATGAAGACGGTCCAAATGTGGACCAAAAGGTATATCAGTCCATGATTGGCTCCTTACTTTATTTATGTGCATCTAGGCCAGATATTATGCTTAGTGTTTGCATGTGTGCAAGGTTTCAAGCCGCACCTAAAGAGTGTCACTTAATTGCTGTAAAAAGAATCCTAAGGTACCTTGTGCACACACCCAACTTGGGCCTTTGGTATCCCAAGGGATCCAAGTTTAACCTGATAGAGTATTCCGACGCCGACTATGCAGGATGCAAAGTCGATAGAAAGAGCACGTCAGGGACTTGTCAATTTCTTGGTAGGTCCCTAGTTTCTTGGTCATCTAAAAAGCAGAACTCCATTGCTCTTTCCACAGCGGAAGCGGAGTATGTTGCAGCCGGTAGTTGTTGTGCGCAACTACTTTGGATGCGACAGACTCTTAGGGACTACGGCTACAATCTAAGTCATATCCCGCTTCTATGCGATAATGAAAGTGCTATAAAAATTGCACACAACCCTGTAGAGCACTCAAGAACTAAGCACATAGATATCCATCATCACTTTCTTAGAGATCATTCATTAAAAGGTGACATTGCTATTTCACATGTTAGGACTGAAAAACAACTTCCGGATATTTTTACCAAACCATTAGATGAGAAAAGGTTTTGTGAACTAAGAAATGAGCTAAACATTCTTGACTCTCGAAATGTGGCTTGAAACATTGCATACCTGGTTGCAACTCAAAATGTTCCTTTGTATTGTTAAAAATGCTCCTCTTCTCCTTTTCCACTCAGAAAACTATTTTAATGAAGAAATCTTGTGGATTATGACCATTGTTTGATTGCTGATTGCATACTGGTCATAATCACCAAGACTACTTGCAAAATTATTGTCCTTGGATCACTATTAATTATCTATATATGTATCAAGTCTGTTGGAAACGGACTAGTCCGATTTCCAACCGGACTAGTCCGGACAGACAACAATTAGGTTAACTCAGGGGTACCGGACTAGTCCACTACTATGACCGGACTAGTCCGATCAGTCGCATATAGAAGCACTTGGCCGGACCAGACCTCTCCCTCACCCCTCATTAGACTTGCTCTCCCTCTCCTCTCCCAAACCCTAGCCCCCAAAGTGTGATTTTCGGGTTGAACCCTCAAAATCGAGATTTTCTCCGTGGGAAATTCTCCCCTTGACGAGTGGTTTCCCTCCTCCGGATTCATCCGGACTGATTTCCACTTCTTCGACGCGAATCTTCAAATCTTGGTAATTTCCCCCCTTAAACCAAAATCTCAACTTTTCGAGTTCTAGCTAGTTTTCTTTGAGTTCAAAAGGATGTACATTGCCTCAATAGATGTATTCCTACCATTTTCCTGCCCTTGTGTCCTTAGATAGGAGATTTGATTCAAATGAAACATTAGGGTTCCTATGTCAAGCCGGACTAGTCCGGCGCTCAGATGCGGACAAGTCCGGTCCACCGGACTAGTCCGCACTCTGAAACTGGACAAGTCCGGTCTCTGACAGTTGAACCCCTACGTTCCCATTTGAAGTCGATAATGAGTCCATCTATATCTAATCCTTGAACTCCTTATCAGGCATCATGTCTTCAGGCTCAGATGACAGCTCTTTTCACATTGATGAAGACGTTCAACGCGAGAAAGTGAGGAGGACCAAGGAGAGAGTTATGAAGAAGAGACATGATGTCAATGCTCACTCTCCACCCTCCGACGACAATCTACCTAAGAAGAGGAAAGTCATTGGCAAAAGGCCTCTAAGGAAAGATGCTGCTGAGGGCTCGTCAGGGCCAAAAAGAGTTCTCAATAAAGGGAAGGGACTTGCTAGTGGTCCCCTTGGGCCCTTGAAGATGAAAAACCCTATTCACCGCAACAGGTAACCTTCGAGTGAGGATTTCACTGGAAAAGGGGGTGAGCTAGCTGATAATTTTAGGAAGATTCATGTGTATGACCGACCTAAACAATGTTCTGATCCAAGGTTCTGGAGCAACTTCCATGTAGATTACTACGAGCATGTATACATGAAGATGAAAAATCCTGTAGTAGAGAGTCAATGGCTAAATGTTGAATACCTGAAGTCAAAGAGGTATCCTGCCTTTCGTGAGATGGTGGAGGCGTTAGAGAGGCACGGTCTGACGGACCTACTATCCTTTGAGTATGACTGGAACAATGAAATCATCACCCAGTTTTACTCCACTCTCTACTTTGCTCGTGATGATGGAGACAGCCTTACTTGGATGACTCATGGTTCAAGGTGTAATGTCACTTATGATGAATTTGCTAGGATTCTTCACCTCCAACACACTTTGGATCATGAACTGGTCATTCATAATCTGAAACCCCTGGAGAAGGAGGAGCTTGAATTTCTCTATGACACAAGAATGCCATATGTTCCTCCCACCATCAAATATCTGAAGCCCTTCTTTGTGGTCCTCAATAGAGTCTTGAGAAAGACTATAGCTCCGAAGGATGGAGATGCGGGAACTATACAAGGGACCTTGAGGACTCTCATGAAGGTCATTAGTGGAAGGAGACCATAAAATGTCTTTGAATATATCTACAACGACATCGTGAACATCTCAATCACCCCCAATAGGTCCTGTGGATATGCACCGTATATCATGTACATGATTGAGAAAGTGACGGGACTCGAGTTCGTCAAGGATGTCAAACATACGGGGTTGAAGCCGCAAAAACCCACCGAGTACACTCTTCCCCCGGCTTCAACTGCCCCGTCCTCTCCACCAGTGGAGAGGAGATCAAAGCAAGCTCATGATGCCACTAGATCTGCAGCTGCTCCTCTTGGATCTCCACCTGCCCAAGAATCATCCAGTGGCATCCTCAAGGTGCTCTCCTCCATCTTTGCCTGCTGCCGTAAGATCGAAGACAGACAGCGCAATGAAAAGCTTGCAAGGAAGAAACATCAACCGTACGTCAATGCCAATATCAAGTCTATCTGTGCAAAGCTTGAGATTGAGCCCGTTGGATCACCGCCCGCCTCCGAGGACTCAGAAGAAGATCATGCTCCCGTTGATGCTGAAGCTAGTGAAGATGAAGATCAGACTGAGACTGACGGAGGAGGCAGCGATGAGTGATTCCCCTCAATTTTTCCCTTTTTGGTGCCTTGATGCCAAAGGGGGAGAGATTGAGATTAGATTTGGACTTGAACTATCTAGTAATAGTTATTAAGATCTCTTGTGATCAAGGACATGTACCTATTTTAAAAGACTTGTAATGCACTATTTCTTTTCTTATGTGTGATGCACTATGCTCTCATGCACTACTTATATGTTCACTATTGTTTGTCTTTAATTTATCACATTTTGTTTATCACACACCTGTGAGGCACCCCACCATAAGGTGTGTGCATATCTGAGAAGCTTTTTGTGAATTCTTTATTATTCTCATATGTGCACACCTTATGAAAATCAACTTTTTATTCTCAACTGTGATATCTCAAATAGTTGTCATCAATCACCAAAAAGGGGGAGATTGTAAGTGCATCTACGATATCCCTTGTGGGTTTTGGCTAATTGATGACGAACATATGAGATCCTAATGAAACTATTAAGATGATTGCAGGATAAACAAAGTGAACTGGCTCGGCACACACAAAAAGGTGAAAAATAGAGTGGTGCCCGAAAAGGAAGACTTTAGTGGAATTTAGAAGAGAAAAGTAGATATAAATGTATAGGTTGTGTGTGAGAGACACATCCCAAGAGCTCATGACTTTGCGTAAGGGTAAGGGCTAATAATCAACTAAAATCCACTGAACACCGGACTAGTCCGTCCATGGATCGGACTAGTCCGGTCAGCTTACTTGAACTCAACCGGACAAGTCCGGTTTTGGACTGGACTAGTCCGGTCATGTCTCTATTGTCCTCTTTAGAGGACTGCGGACTAGTCGATCCAAGCGACAGGACTAGTCCGCTGAAGTTTTTGGAACCCCATTTCGCATAGCACCGGACAAGTCCGGTTTGTGGACCGGACTAGTCCGTTTAACCCACTGGAAGTAGACCGGACAAGTCCGATCATATACCGGACTAGTCCGGTAGTAGGTTTAACAACGGTAACTTCTTTGGAAACCCTATAAAAAGAGGTCCTTCGTTGTTTCTAAATAGAGACACGACTCATACTGTCAAAAACAAAAACCCTAGCGCCGTCGCATGTCCCAAGAGCCCAAAAACAAGTCTCCCCATACATCTAATGTGCAAAAAGGTGAAGATCAATCAAATACTTGGATTTGGGATTGGGAGATCGTCGTTCCTTCGTTGTGAGCTCTTGGGGTTTGATTTCTCTACACTCATATTCTGCATTGTAATCTTTTTGAGTGTATTTGATCAACTTCTCATTGTAATTCTTGTTGGAGCCCTCAACGTGTGAGGTTGCCACACAAACACGGTGATTACACTTGATAGTGAAGTCAAGTCGGCCTGTGTGGTGACTTGAAGAGGGAAAGGGTTGGGAACCCGGCTCTGTGTGAGCTTCCTCAACGTGGACGTAGATCTCTTGGTGAGATCGAACCTCGGTAAAAATTTGTTTCTTTTGTCTCTCATTTATTTTACATTTTGATACATTAGATCACTAGTTTGCTAGTCATCATTTGAGTTACTTATAAGTTTGCACGTGCATCCATGCAATAAATTAATTTATAAAAACTGGTGTTCTCATTCCGCTGCTGAAAGATTAAATTTTTGAAACACACTTAATTAACTCACATAATCCAGCACACCGGACTAGTCCGCCCACACAACCGGACTTGTCCGGTCAATCAAGTTTCTGATAATTTTATTAAGTGTGCAGGAATCTTTTAAAGGCCTATTCACCCCCCTCTAGGCTGCATTCACTGAGTAGTGTACTACTTTGTACATTCAGTTTGTTTTTCCCATGTAATATAGTGTGTTCTTATGACGTGTGCTGTCGGGTGTCGCATTGTGCGGCACCACCCTCTGCCATCCTGGATGAGCGGATTCCAGTCCGCCACACTCAGCTATCATGATAGTTTTAGAACTCTGCAGAGTTTGCACCTCTTTACCCACAAGTTTGTGATTTTGTCACCCGTTGGCGACTGCAGAACCTCCATTATACCAGTACACAACCGTCGGTGTATGGCCAAGAGATCACAAAATAGCCTTTACAAAGGGACTACTAGATGTATGGACTCACTAAGGTTTCACCGGCAGGCTAGAATGTCCAATTCTCCCACCCACGGGCCCCCTCTTGTGCCATGCAGTTCCCAAGGCAGTCGTCACTCGACTTCCATTGCCCGCGCCTTCCACGGTCCATAGCAATCTAGCAACTTACCTAATTACTCAGCTAAGCCGCACCCATACTTGCCCTTGTGGTGGCACTGTTATTCTGGCATGTGCTCGCATGAACCGGTCCTTTGATCTACAGCAAGTAAAACCACCATCTCATGCTACCTCATTCACAAACCCGGCTTGCCTAGATCTTCCTCCGATCCATGTTCATTAACAACATTAGTTTCTCATTATTATTACGAGTACAGTTAGCTAGACACATCTATCTCGCTTCCCAATCACATGGACTCAGCGAAGCATAAAAGCAAAAAACCATACCCGACTCATAAACTTCCCTGGCGACAAGGGTGTTTTAGCCAAAACTAGTAAACTCCTATAAAATGTTTCCCATCATGTTTGACTCAGCACACACACCTTTTCGCAAAACAAAACAGTTTCCCAAAACATAGCATCAATATGGTCAAGGGGCACTTGCCTTGTTCTGGCGGTTCCTGTTGCTCAAAATCATGTTGTTGTAGTCCGTCGTGGGTAGCTCCCTGAGCTTGTCCTTCTATACACGGTCACGCACATACAAGATTCACAGCAATGAATATCATGCACAAACTTTAACTAGATGTGATGATGCTTATGCATGTTAATCCTATGATGCAGTTTAGTTTGTACGTGTTCTTGCATGGCTTCATGGGTTTTATGATGAACAGAGTTGTAGAGATCAATTGTGTACGTGGCGATGATCCTGATTTCAGATCAAATCGATCAACAAGTGATTTGCCCACGAAAAAGCTTCTGTTCGAAAGGAATCTAAGAACAGATGTGTAAAATCCCCAAAAGTGGTAGCAAGAAAATTCAGCTCATATACACTTATGAAAAATGAGGGGAATTAAAACTTTGCATTATAATAAGTGTGAGTTAAAAGTGAGGGTTTAGACTTCCCAAAACTTCCAAACATGGAGATCTAAATGCACAACTTGGATCTTCATAGTCCAAATATTCAACCTTCCAAATTTCAGCTCATTTGGAGGAGTTTTAATATTTGTTTGGGATTAAAAGGAGAAACCCTCTAATCTGAATTTTAATTTCAATTTCAAATTCCAATTCCATCAATTTCAAAATTTGGGTTCACAAATGTGTTCACCTTTGAATGAGCAGCCATGCCAAAAGTTGGAAATTTTGGAGCTGGTTTGCTATATTTTGAGGCAATACAAAGTGGAGAATTCAAACTCCTTTTCAAATTCAAATGATCAAACCACATCCAAATTTCACACCAGAATTCAAACTCATTGAATTCAGCAAATTCAAACTATGACTTCGGGGTGAAGTCAAGTCTTTAATGTTGAGTTGCTGGTGGGAAAATATCAGAAAAGTTTGAGTTAAACAAAGGGGGAGGTGGGCCCTACTGTCAGCCAGACACAGCAAATGAACCGACCCCGTTTTCATCCGGCTGTTCACCGCGCGCCACCGATCGACGGCTGCCTCCACTGAGCTGCTTCCTCGCTGCCCCCAAGGTCAAGTCGGTGCACGTGGGCGATCAGGGCTGCAGCGCACTTCTATTTCTCCTCTCTGCCGTCATCCGTGGCCTCCTCAGTTTCTCTGCCCGAGCGCCGACCAGGACCGTGAGCTACCTCGCCGCTCAGTTCCTTCCGATCAACCACCGCCCTGCGAGCTCGGATGATCGAGCCCCAAACAGCAAAAAGAAGCGCAAGAGAGTGCTTCAGCCTCCACCTTTCCTTTCCCTAAGCTTCCTAGCTCGTGCTACGTGCAAACCAGAGATTGGCGCCGGCGATCGGAGGTACTCGGCGGAACTCCGTTCGGTTCACCGTGGACAGCACGCTACGGCCAGATTCACCGCCCCTTCCCTGCACAAGAAAGGTGCATTGTTGTCCGTAGATCGTGTTACCGAAAGCCTCAGGATGATTGATCAAACGAGTAGTGAGAATTTCGGATTTTACCAAAAACCCTAGTTCATAGCAACACTTCTCGGTCTACAATCAAATTCTTCGTGCTGCGATAGCTAGAGCTCATCCGGGTCTAGGAGAAGCTTTGTTAGATCCCTGCGATCCTTCTCGCTCAAACGGCGCCGGAAACCGTCAAGAACTAAAGGAGTTCTTCGAGTTTTTGTCGCCGCCGGCGTTTTGCGGGCTCGGGTCGCCAGTGAGGTCCCATCTCCGGTGGTTTTCATGGAGAGCGAGCTATGGGTCGATGTTGTCCATGGGATACTTGTGCTTTTGGAGCAAACCCTAGCCCGAAAGACCCACTGTTGAGGGAGAGCGAGGTCGCCGAAGTAAGGTCCGACATGGTCGCCGGTGCAAGCACCTTTCCGGCCGTTGTCATCGGCTCCCGACCCCACCATCGTGTTCAGCACGTTGTAGAACTTACAGGCGGCGAGTTTGACGAAGTTTAGCCCACGGGAACCCCATCGCGGCGAGCCTCGCCGGGGTGCGCCGCAGCGGGAGGTGCGGGCAGCACGAGGAAGACGAAGGAGGGCCGGGTCCCACCGGTCCGCCTCTGTATACGCTCGGGGATCAGCTTGTGACGCCGGATCCAGTGTGGCTGCACGGGAATAACCCCGTAGCCCCCGGTGTTGCCAAAATCTGACTGGTCCGAATTAAAACAGTGGGCCCAGCCCAATTATTTGAAGTTTCTATTAGAGAAATAATTCCAGGAATTAGCTGGTCTTTGCAAGCCCATAACTTTGTGTAGAAAACTCCAAAAAGAGTGAGACCAATTTTGTTGGAATCCTCATGAGAAGTACCTCACAGAGAAACCAATTTTACGCTATGAACATGCCCAGGAATTTCTGTAGAAATGTTTTTAGTAAATCCTTTAGGGATTTATTACAGGAACAATTCTTTATGAAATATTCCCAAATTTGGGCTGCAAATCCTCTTCATAGATACTGATCTCCAGTAAAATTTGGGCTTCATTGGAATTCACTTGCTAGGTCAAATTACCTTTCCATGTTCAGCTTTTATTTGGAAAATTCAATTTAAACAGAAAACTTTTCAGAACTCCTGTCCAACTTCAAAAATTCATCTCTCTCTGATGGTAGCTCCAAAAATGGTGAAACAAATTTTGTTAGAACCATGGAGACTTACCCTAATCAGATCTTCCATTTCTAGCTATTTCAAAGCTCCTGATTTGGGCTCAAAAGTCAGATAAGAATTGTACTTGTAGGAATTTTAAAGACTACATTATGCAATAACATGTCTCCAAATTTGGCTCAAATCATCCTTAGAGGGTCTAGTATCCACTGTAAAATTCCCAAAGCCAATTTAGGATTTTAAGTAGCAGTAGCTATGAATAGAAGTCCAATTCTTATAAATCGTTAATACTTATACATGTATTTTATTACATTTCATAATAGTGACCGAAGTTGAGGACGCACCGGAGCCGTTGGACGTCCTCCCACCAGAAGCTGACTTTCCGTTTAACTCGCAACCAGGCAAGCCCCGGTTTGCACTTAAGTACCTTTTATAAAGCTTTTCATTTCTATCACTTATGTCTAGGTTGAAATGTATGCATTAGAGTTAAGGTGATTGAAACCCCACTTGCATAGCCTTTTAAATCCTATAAAGGGTTGGGTAGTTTACAGACTCGACGAGTAGAGAATGCCATGCTAATGTTTAGGATCTCGGTAGAAGTCGAGTGGTTGGAAGCTACTCGCGAGATAGTACTTATTACACGGGATGAAAAGAGGTAGCAAATGGCTTAAGACATGAAAATGAGACCCAGCAGGGGGGGATAGGAAGCAGTGAGCATAGGTCTCACGTGCGTAAACCTGTTAATGTCGGTTGAGGACCGTCCGTGTGCGGCCCTGCTGGACAAGTATCGAACAGTACCGGATGCATACTGGCATATGGGAACCAGGAAACCGATGTAATTGGTTAACCTGGGTGCCGAGGCTTACCCAACCGTAAATAGGATTGGGTTGAGGGTAGCAAGGTGTAAATCTGCCGGTGGGCACAGTCACGCTCCACGCGGGGACCTCCTACCCGTTACGGATGGACCGGTTCGGTATTTGGGTTGCCTTTGAAAGGTTGTTGCATACAACAGAGTAGGAAGGGGTGTGGAATCACGCTTCTGAAAGTGGGTGTATGCAACGTGTTATCCGGGTGTGTCTTGATTGCAATCACCGTCCCTCGCGGTTATTTGAGTACCCGCTTGTTCACTGCGCTGTGACGTAGTAAGAAGTGAAATAAGCAACCTGAAAATGCTGTATTGATCTTAATGTCTTGAATACCTTGATTGCTGTAGATATAGAGCTAATTAAGTTCATATTCCACTTTGGGCATCACCACATCGGAGGAAAGCATTTCTTGTTTGATTGTGGACTTCCGATGTGAGGGCTGCCTAAGGCACATGAATCTGCTGCTATAAAACTGAAAGTAAGGACCAACTTATAGGCGTGTCTTTGTCGCAAATTCCATTCCCCATCTTACATATCCTTGCACGTAGAGTTCCATGCCTAGGGTTGACGGTTAAGACTTGCTGAGCGATCGTGCTCACGGTTGCAATATTTTGAGCTGTGTGCAGGTGAGAGTTATGAGGAAGGTTCCGAGGACGAGGCGATGCCCCCGTCGGGGTACATGGCCGAGCTGGAGCCCTGCACGCCGCCGTGATCTCCGGTTACTTGCTGCTAGTGTGTAGCGTCCCCGGGCTGGACGGCTGCACTTTTGCATAGCTAGGATGAGAGGACATATATGTATATTACTTCCGCTGTTTGAATAGGTTTTGTAAAAGACTTCCGCTGTTTTATATCAAATAAACGTTTGTATGTTGTTCTTTATTCTTTTCGTGTGTGCTGTTGGGTGCCGCATCGCACGGCACCAACCTATGCGATCCTGGAGTGGGTGAACCACGGGGTGGTCCCCACAGTCGTGGTATCAGAGCCGCATTGGGAATAGCACGCTCGAAAAGAGCCTATTTTTGAAAACTTAGAAGTAGTCGAGTGAGGATTAGTCATTAAGCCCACATAAGGTCTATGATAGTAGTAGCTACTAAGGTGGAAAAGCTAACTTACTTGTTCTATATTCTGTAACGACGTTCCGACATCAGGTAAGAGGTAAGGTATGCCACCGCAGGCGGATCAATTGCTGTAACTCGCCATACGAGTAATAGTATGGAATGATATACCGTGGCTTGGCACGGGAGTGAATATGAGTCTCTGAACCTCTTAATGGTTCTGAGAGCATATGAAAACGCTGATCTCCAGCGTGCTTTAGGCAAAAGTGAGAATACCCCATGGTGTCGTAAGCAACACGATAGTATGCAACTCTTGAACGTTCAATGTTCAAAGGGCCATACGCAGGGCTCGCCATCGGCGTGCCTCAACGGTCATGAGGCAGTAGGTGGTATCCGTTGGGTTGATAAAATTCCCAACCGTGCGACCCGTTCGCGCTCTACTCGGGTTCCCTGTCGTGTGGTGTGAAAACACGACCATGTACCTTCAGACGTGGCTTGACTCAAGGACGATCCGTATGGCAATGATACGGACCGTATGTTTTTACTATGATGTGGAACTGCCTGAAATTTCAAAAACCCTTGTGTGCACAATTATTGTGTGTTTTTCTGCAGGTACATTAACCACGTTAGTGCATGACGTGTAGGAACCGTTTGTGAGTGACGACTTTAGTTCCATCATTTGACACGTATATGCCGGAATACCGGTTTAGGGTTTTTCTTTGGTGAGGAAACGTAGTACTGAGACTGCATAAAATTTTATTTTCAAAGAAAAGAATTACAATGAGGTTTAGGAATTCATTTAGGGGTTAGTAAACTCTTATATTGAACTACGAGTCAATTGGGAGTATAGATTCAATTTCAAAAGCTTAGGAACAATCTCCCCTGTTTTTGGCAGAAATTTTTCTGAACTTGAACAGGGCATAACATAAGATTGGTTGAACCAATGGAGGTGTGTGATACCATTCTGGAAAGGTTTAGAAGTCCTCTACAACTTTTCTGTAGAGCTCCAGAACAAAAATCTTCTTCCAATGGGATGAAAATCTCAGATGAGTAGGCACTGTCCAGAAACAGGGCAGACCAAAATGCTCTCTGGAAATTTTCTGTATTTCAACCACAACTTCCTGTAGAAAAATTTCCAAGGGTCAAGCAAGAAATCGCTGGAAAGTACAGGAAATGTTCTACAACTTTGTTGTTGAACGCTAGTACAGATTTTGCTTCTAAGGTGGGCAAAACTGTTGGATTATTCAGGCTGGTCAGCTGGACCGGAAACTGGACAGAGCACCATTACAGTTGGGTGGAAAACTATATCCGACTTCTCTAATCATGTTAGAGAGTCAAAAACTTGATGTCATTTTAGGGATGTCATGGCTACATCGCCATGGTGCTGTTCTTGACATCATTCCACGTGTGGTTCGTTTAAACTCTCCACTCCACGAACCACATGTTCTTATTCTTGACCATTCGGTTCAAGAAACTCTAGCCACCTATAACATGGAAGCCACGAAACTTGAGGATATTCGTGTGGTCCGTGAATACCCGGATGTCTTTCCGGAGGATCTTCCAGGCGTGCCACTGTAAGGGCCTCAGTTTTTGACACCCATTTGCAGTGTTCATCCCCACACCACACACCTCATTTGAGGAAAAATGATGAACACAAATAAAGAGCAAGTAACAATTATCAACATGCTCATTAGGGAACAAACTTACACATTGCAAAAGTGGTACTTCCCACATGTGATATAGATGGGCTGGACATATGAAAACTCCTACACTTTGCCAAGGATGTCCATGCCAAGTTTCACCCAAATTCAAAACATTTTTGAGGTCATCTTGGGTGTAGATAGGAAAGGGGCAGTTTGAAAACATATTCAAATTCAAACTGTTTTCACCCACTGAATTTAAAAGTGGAAGGCATATTCTTGCTCAGCACATTTTTGTGAGCTCACACACCAATTTTCACTCCATTTGGAGTTGATCTTGACATGAGCTAAGGGGGAGAAATTCAAACTTTATTTGAATTTCAAACTGCACTTGTGCTGAAATTCATTCAAACCAAACCTCATTTGAACTTTGATCAATTCAAATGGCTCTTGGGTGAATAATTTGAGTTGCCA
The DNA here is from genome assembly GCA_030760725.1 of Neostapfia colusana. Lineage (NCBI taxonomy): Eukaryota > Viridiplantae > Streptophyta > Magnoliopsida > Poales > Poaceae > Neostapfia > Neostapfia colusana. The sequence continues at coordinate 23,213,339 of JASWHV010000014.1, forward strand.
AGGGTAGAATAGGGTTCACTGTTTACCACAGCTGTTAGGAATAAATTTCAGAGGTTAAAAGAGGAGTGGGACCCACATGTCAGCCTCAGCCTCAAAGCAAACCGACTGAACCACAGTTCAGTCGGTTCCCGGCTGTTGTGCGCGCGCGCCACCGAAGGGGCCGGCCGGCGCCAGCTCCTGCTGCGTGCCCCAAGCCGGAGGCCAGCCGGCCGAGCTATTTATTCCCTCCCCGGCGTGCCTCAGTCACCATTTCCCCGAGCTACCGACGTGCGCGACTGCTTTTCCCACTGCCATCGCCGCCGCTCGAGTTCCTGCTTGATCAAGCCGATCGCAGCTCCCTCTTTCCATTCCAAGGTCCCAGCAAGGTACTAGCAACCATCCTCCATCCTTCCCATTGATAGAAATCGATTGAAACCGAGTGATATCGGCTGTGCCGAAAGATCAAACTCGGAACTGGAAACCGCCGCACCTCGGGCTCTCGTGGACAGCCCAACCTGGGCGTTGTCACGCCCGAGCCAAGGCACCCTTGGACGCGCAAGTGATTGGTGCTGCTCATCCCCGAGCCACAGCTCGAGTGGTTGCTCACCGGCGGCGAATTTCCACTTTTCCCCTTTCTGTGTGCAGAACGACCCTCGGGTACGATTCTGTTTAATTCGTGCTCTAGAAAGGATTAGAGGGCCTCAGGCCACTCCCACACGAACTAGACACGGTGACGCACAAGTTGCCTTCACAACTCTGGGCCGGAGAACTTCTGTGCCCGGCGTAATTCAAGGTCTACTAATGGCGGAACGCACGGGGGGTATCGGGCGCACGGTGAGGACCTATTTCGGGCCTTCCCCGAGCTGCACCGAGTTCATGTCGACCTTCTCTGAGGTCCACTGATGCTCCCCGACCGGTTTCCCAAGTAGCTGAGGCACTAGGAGCATCAGCCGACATGGCCGAAGTCGTTCCGATATGGCGGCTCGTCGCCGACCATGCTCCGGCCGTTGTCATGAGCAGCTGACCCTCGGATCATGTTCCCCAAGTAAAAGTAGGCAGGGGCGGCCAGAATCAAGAAGTTTGAAGCTGTACAGCAGCCGGCGGCGAGCTCTCCGGCGAGGTCCCTCGGCGGCGGAGCGCGGGTGTCGCGAGGTTGAAGAAGGGGGTGGACCCCAGCTGTCAGCGGCCGATATTTTGAATCGGGATCCGGCTGCGGCCGGGATCGGGTGTGCTGGCGCGCAAAAGCCTTGTGGGCCGCGGTGTGCTGTCGCTTCGGCGTGCGACGCGTGTCTCCTGGGCCCACGCGCGAGTTTAAACTTTTCCCCGATTTTCAGATTTCCTTCAAACTTCAAATCCTTATAACTTTGGCTAGAAAGCTCCAAATTGAGTGAACCAAATTTTGCTGGATTCAGCTCTTTGAGTACTTTCCAGAAAATCAAGTGTCACTTCATGAGATTCCTTAATTCTCCAGAATTAATTCCTTAAAGTTTAAACTGTTAGGAATTTTAACTGGAGAATCATTTGGAGAAAAATCCTGAAATTTTGCTGAGATGTTCACCAAAATATCCTTGAACTACCATAAAAATTTCAGATCCATTTGAGCTCATTTAGTCCACCTAATGGTGTGATTAGTAAAACTGTTCCAGAGAAAATAGAAAATGTTCAGAAACATTTTCAGAATTTTCTCTGAAATTGTTTAGCTCATATCTTTAGTTAGAGACTTCCAAATTAAGTGAGACCAATTCCATTAGAACCCTCTGAAAATCTAGTTTTCAGAAAGTCATAGTTTGTTTCATGAAAATACCTAGAACACCCTAAAAGCCTTTAATTAAGGTCAAGGACATAATTATTTGTGGAGGGCTCAAATGAGCTTTGCTGCAACTAAAACTTGACCAAGTCTCTGTTTAGGTTGTAACCAAGCCACAGTAAAAGTTTCACAGTCATTAGGTCTATCTAGTAAAGGTTATAGACTTCACAACTTCAAAGTTAATACAAAAGCATTTAATTAATACATACATTGTTCTTATCATGTAGTCGCTAAGGTCGAGGAGGAACCCGAAGTCCTAGACTTCGTTACTCCGGAGGAACAGCTAGCCTACGACCAAGAGCAGCAAGGCAAGCCCCGGTTTGCATTAACCATTTTATAAATTTTTATTGTTTTGAGCACATACTTGTTTTCTTTATGTTGTGCATCAGAGTCTTGTTTGGAAACCCCACTGCATAGCCAAGAAAACCATGGGTTGGGGTTTAGGATTGCAAACCCCGTTAGCCACTTCATTGCTAGGATAGAGTAGGATTCGGTACAAGTCGAGTAGTTGGAACTACTCGCGAGAATAGGCTAGAGGCACATTGCTCGGGTAGAGATAGCACATGATACACATGGCAAGAAAATGAGACCGAGCGGAGAGTAAGGGCAGCAGGACTTTGGGGCCTGTGTGCTGTAGCTCCGCTTGTGTCGATTGAGGACCGAGCCGTGTGCGGGCCTGTTGAACAAGCTAGAACAGTACCGAAGACCTACCGGCTATATGGGAACCGGGAAACTGATGTAACTCGGGTAGCTGGGTATTGAGGCATTGCCCGTCGTTCAGAGGGTAGGTTGAGAGCTCGAGGTGTAAATCAGCTGGCGGCACAGAGATGCGCGTGCAGGGACCTCTTGCTCGGGACGATGGGACCGGTTCAATATTTGGCTAACGGGTGAAAGGTAGTCGCGTACGGCGTCCGTGATGGTTGTTGTAGGCAACATCTAGTACGGGCGTACGTGACGGGTTGTTCGGGTAACCCTGCAGGTGTAAATCGATTATAATCGCCGTCCCTCGCGGTCAGTGAGTACCACTTGTTCACTGTACCGTGACGTAGAAAGAACAGGCTAGTTACATGTTAAAATGTTGCTGATTGAAAGTTGGATATTGATTGTTAATGATATGTTGTAGCTTAGTGCTAACTAAAGTTCTTTTCAACTTTGGGCAAAGTACATGAGAGAAATGCGTTTCTTGTTTGATTGCGGCTCTCTCATGTGCCTTAGCGTAAAGTTCTCCACAACCTGCTGCTAAAACTTGAAAGTAAGGTTCTACTAATTAGGCGAGTCCTTGCAACTGATTTTTACCTCATGCAACCCATTACCCTCATGTAGAAGTTCCATGTTTAGGTGAGACGGGTCAGACTTGCTGAGCCTTCGTGCTCACTGCTTGTGTTTGAAGCTTTTGCAGGGTTCTATGAGGAAGGGACTCCCGAAGAGGAGACGGAACCCCAGGAGGGGAACCCCGTCGAGTGGGAGTCGTGCACGCCGCAGAGTTAGTGTGCGAGTGTGCTAGCAAGGACACGTTCGAGGGCTGAACGTGCACTTGATGCTTAGTCTACGCCCGCGAGTGTGGACTAAACTTATTTTGATGTAAACATGTTAATAAACCTGTTTATGTAATAAAGCTTCCGCTTCCGCTTTGTACCTTTGACGTGTGTTATACGGTGTTGTGCAACGCAGCACCCCTCAGCGTGATCCTGGCTCGACAGGACCAGTGGGGTCGTGTCAGCGTGGTATCAGAGCTCGCTTGAGGTTTAACACAGTACAAAGGTCTTCTTTTTCAAAAATCCAGTGAGGAACGAGTTAGTAGCCCGTATAAGGATGTTATTAGTATATAGAAAGTGGCTTATTAACTTATTTGTTATGTCGGAAAATCGTGCATCTCGGGACGTTCATGTCTTGGGGGGTGCACGTAAGCGCTGTCCACCAGTGCGCACAAGCTGAAGGGTGGAGCCCCACGGGTGGCAGGTAACCCGACCCGCTTTGATATCCTCTACGACTCTTCATGTCGTTTGGGGTATTCAAGCAACGTCTGTCCCTGGCGTGCGTGGTGCAACATGGGAGACCCCGTCACGTGGTCTGAAACGTGAACACGTAACTCAAGGCGTGTTTGGCTTGAGAACATCCGGGCGAGTGATGACGGCCGGGTGTACAAACTGTATGGATTCCGGGCTCGGTGTGCAGCCGAGTCTGATGATTGTTTGAGTTTCTGCAGGTAGCCTTACCACGAAACGGTAGACGTGTAGCATCCGTGTGCGAGTGACGAGTAGTGCCACTGAACTAACGAAGCCGGCTAAATCCGGTATAGGTTTTTCCTTTGTGAGGACGTAGTACCGACATAATCTGGTGACGCCTCGACGTCACACCCAACTAAATGAACAACTTCATTTAAAAACTTGAAGGTTTTGATCCAAAGTAGTAAAACTTGATGTAACTCCTTCCCTTGAACAGGATATTCAAAGTTAATAAATTTTCAACTTATAGGATGTTAAGGACAGAGCACTCTGTTTTCAGCTAAATCAAGGCTGGAGTTAATCAGAGGTTAGAGGTTGAGTTCTTTCGAGGTTGGGGTCGTATGATACATTTCTGGAAAGCTTTGGAGGAGCTTTACAACTTTTCTGTTGAGTTCCAGAGGTGTTTCATCCCTTAACCACTCGAAAAATGCAGTAGAGTTGAAACTGTCCAGAAAACAGGACGGAGCAAAGACTCTCTGTAGACTCTCTGTAAATTAAGCATAACTTCCTGCATAAAAATCCAAAAATAGAAAATGAGGTGGTTCTGGGAAGCTTATGAGATGGGTTACAACTTTGTAACAGAAAGTTTTGTCAGATTAGGAACAGAATTAACTGGAATTCTTGGATCAAATCAGTACCTAAGGCAGGGAGGTGCTGTCCAATTGTTCCCAGAAATTCTGTTAACTTTGACATCTCATAACTTTTGAACCAGAGCAGATCTTAGGCCAACCAAATACTTTCTGGAAAGCTATTGAAGTTAACTTTAACTTTGATGTTGAGCTCCAGGACTGGTTTTGCTTTTAACCTGGCCTAAATCAGATTGATATGGAAACTGGTCAGGGCTGTCATGGGAACAGCAGATCAGCAGTCAAATTTGTTTAAAAATTTGAACTATGTTTCCAAGTGTTAAGGGTTCAATGACATATCTTATGTTATAACTCAATGGTTTACTGTTTAAATAAATATTTGACATTTCTCAAATATATTTTTACAGATGGCAGCAGATAAACGGTTGGAGAACGGGTGGGTAGTTTCCCACTGCTCTGACCGTAGCGGCTACCCGGGAGCATTGTGGCTAATGCTCCAATATTTCGGGTACAACCAGATGCCGCAATACTTCGCCAAGGAAGAAGGCGAAGAGGGGAACAAGACGTGGACGATCCATGTCGAGGTTCCTGCAGGGCCTACGCCACCCGGTTGGGTGCCATTCACCGTCACGGTGGGAGGAAGACAACCGGAAGGGATGTGGCAAGTGGCAGCCCGTGACACCATGTCACGCTTCTGCCAACTACACGTGCAGGCTATGGAGGGCACTCCATACGCACTCGTTCCGGTGGAGGGACGAGCTCAGCATGTGTGGGAAGGGAGGTACCTGGAGGCAACAGACCCGAGTTGCCCAAGGTACAACCCCGCGGAGGCAAATCTCAGCCTCCAAATGAGGGCGGGAAACGCTGTGATGGACAGCCAAGCTGTTCATACGGAGCATCTCGCCACCAAGCTCAAGGAGAGCACAAGCCGTGGAGATCATTTTGAGAGTGCTCACAGTGCACTCCGCAATGTGCTCCTTCCGACGATCAAGCGACTGAATGAACAACACAATCAGTTGCGTCGTCTGAAGAAGGCAAAGAAGAAGAGCCGTGTTGACATTGCGGCGTTGCAAGAGCTGGTGCAGACCCTAACCCAGCAGAATGAGGACCTTGCTCAAGAGCGGGACGACGCTATTGAGGAAGGACAAGGCTGGGAAGAGGACTACAACCAGGCTATGGACGAGGTGCATGCATTGCAGGACCTCGTGCCCCCGGTATTGGGCGTACCGGTAGTCTTGGGTCTTCCAGCCATGGGAGAACCTGGAATGGGAGAAGAGGTGGTAGACCCCGAGTATTCCACCAGCAGCGGCCACATGTTACAAGTGTGGTCGTCCAGGACACTTCGCGAGCAGTTGCCCGGAGAGGCAAGGCGGCGGAGTGGCACCACAGTTTCCGGGGAGGAATCAACCCCGGAACCCTACTAATGCGCGGCGGGCAAACCCTAGGCCCGGTACTGTCCACCAGCTTGCCATTGAGGACGTGCCGGAGGGCGAGCCAATCCTTGCGGGTATGTTCCAACTCCACCAGCATCCCGCTATAGTACTATTTGATTCAGGCGCCACGCATAATTTTATTAGCCAAGCTTTCATTGCTAAACACAGCTTGCCAATACTACCCACCGATAGTCCATATTTAATTTGTTCACCGGGTGGGAAGATTTCAGCAAGCGTAATGGTCTCCAAAGCACCATTATGCTTAGCGGGTAGAGTGTACCCCACGTCTCTCATTATCTTAGAGGGACAGAAGGTCGATGTCATCCTAGGGATGTCGTGGTTAACCCGCCACGGCGCTGTTTTAGACACCGTCCTCCGAGTCGTGCACTTAAACTCAGGAGTGCACGGTTCTCACTCATTATTTCTGGACAGTCCAGAAATAAAACTTCCAAGTGTCTATCAAGCCACAACCATCAGATTGGAAGACATTCCAGTGGTCCGAGAATTCCCTGATGTATTCCCGGATGATTTGCCGGGGATGCCACCCGATAGAGAGGTGGAGTTCAAGATTGAACTTGCACCGGGAACCATGCCAATATCCCGAAGGCCGTACAAGATGGCGCCCAAGGAGTTGGCTGAACTGAAGACTCAGCTCACGGACCTTCTGGAGAAGGGTTTTATTAGGCCGAGCTCCTCGCCATGGGGCTGTTCGGCATTATTTGTCAAAAAGAAGGATGAAACGTTGCGGCTTTGCGTGGACTACCGTCCATTAAATGCCGTAACCATCAAGAACAAGTACCCGTTGCCACGGATCGACATGTTGTTTGATCAGTTGGTCGAAGCAAAGGTCTTTTCCAAGATGGATTTAAGATCCGGGTACCATCAGATTAAGATCAGGGCTGAGGACATTCCAAAGACAGCTTTTTCGACAAGGTACGGACTTTATGAGTACCTGGTCATGTCCTTTGGCCTCACCAATGCTCCAGCTCACTTCATGTACTTAATGAACTCGGTGTTCATGCCGGAGCTGGACAAGTTTGTCGTGGTCTTCAGCGACGACATCCTGGTATATTCCAAGTCGGAGGAAGATCACAAGAAACATCTGCGTATAGTCTTGCAACGGCTGCGGGATCACAAGTTATACGCAAAGTTCAGCAAATGCGAGTTTTGGATATCGCAAGTGCCTTTCCTCGGGCATATCATCTCAGCGGAGGGTATCGCTGTGGACCCGAGCAAAATCACGCAAGTGCTGAATTGGAAATCCCCGAGAACTGTTCATGAGGTACGGAGTTTCCTCGGACTCGCGGGATATTATCGGAGGTTCATTCCGAACTTCTCGAAGATTGCCAAGCCAATGACAGAGCTGCTGAAGAAGGCTACCAAATATGTTTGGAGTCCAGCATGTGAAGCAGCATTCAAGGCTTTAGTCAAGCACCTGACATCAGCACCGGTTTTGGCGCAGCCAGACACAACAAAACCGTTCGATGTGTACTGCGATGCATCCGGCATTGGGCTCGGATGTGTGTTGATGCAAGACCGAAGGGTGGTCGCGTATGGGTCACGGCAGCTTAGGAATCATGAGCAAAATTATCCAACTCACGACTTGGAGCTCGCTGCCGTGGTACTTGCACTGAAAATGTGGAGGCACTACCTACTCGGTAACCTCGTACATTTATATACCGACCACAAAAGCCTCAAGTACATATTCACTCAGAAGGAGCTGAACATGAGGCAACGAAGATGGTTAGAACTGATAAAGGATTACGAGATAGAGATCCATTATCATCCGGGCAAGGCAAACGTTGTGGCAGACGCGCTAAGCCGCAAGTCACACGTCAATAATCTGACCATCACACCGTTGGAAGAGAGCGAACCACCACTACATGTGATTCCACATGGAGCTCTCTACAACCTAGCTTTGATCCCCACCATCCGTGAAGAGATAGCGGCAGCCCAGAAGAATGACAAGGGCATATCACATTTGCGGAGACGTGTAGACAGTGGGAAGTTGAAATGTTTCCGGAAGGACGGAGACGGCGTCCTATGGTTCAAGGACCGGATCGTCGTACCCCGAAACCCGGAGTTACGGAAGAAAATCTTTGATGAGGCTCACTTATCAAAGTTTTCTATTCACCCCGGCAGCAACAAGATGTATCAAGAACTCAGAAGCAAGTTTTGGTGGACACGGATGAAGCGAGAGACTGCAAAATACGTGTCCGAGTGTGATACATGTCGACGGGTGAAGGCAGACCACATGCGGAAACCGGGACTGCTGCAACCACTGGGCATTCCTGCCTGGAAGTGGGAGGACGTGAGCATGGATTTCGTCGTCGGTTTACCCACCACCTTACAGAAACATGATTCTGTGTGGGTGATCGTCGATCGGCTCACCAAAGTTGCCCACTTCATCCCGGTCAACACCAACTACAACGCCAAGAAGTACGCTGAACTGTACATCTCACGGATCCTATGCTTATACGGCGTACCCCGTACTATCGTATCGGACCGGGGCACTTTATTTGTGTCCCGTTTTTGGGAGCAGCTCCACGCTGCCTTGGGGACGAAGCTGATCCGTAGTTCAGCCTACCACCCGCAGACGGATGGGCAAACGGAGCGGGTAAATCAAATCTTAGAAGACATGCTACGAGCTTGCGCTATCGACCACGGCAAGAACTGGGATGATCACTTGCCGTTAGCCGAGTTCTCGTACAACAATGGGTACCAAGCCAGCATCAAGATGGCGCCCTACGAGGCGCTATACGGGAGAAAATGCCGCACACCATTGAATTGGTGTGAGTCTGGCGAGAGGGTTACCTTCGGGATTGATCTTGTCAACAACGCGGAAGAAAAGGTTCGAGTAATTCAAGCGAACCTAAAAGCCGCTCAATCCCGACAGAAACAGTATGCGGACCGGAGAAGGCGTCCGTTACAATTCGAAGCTGGAGACCACGTATATCTACGAGTGTCTCCAATGAAGGGCGTAAACAGATTTGGGGTGAGAGGAAAGTTAGCACCCCGATTCATCGGTCCATTCCAGATTACCGAAAGATGTGGATCGGTGGCATACCGGCTAAGATTACCAGAAGCACTTTCCGGTGTGCACGACGTCTTTCACATTTCCCAGCTGAGGAAGTGTCTCAAGCTATCAACTACCGTTCAGCTGGAAGACATTGAAGAACTGCAACCGGATCTCACCTATCGGGAGGAACCGGTGCAGATTATTGATGAAAAGGCCCGAACCACACGCAACCGTACGTTGTGGTTCTACAAGGTTCTGTGGAGTAATCACTCCATGGATGAAGCGACATGGGAGAGCGAAGAATTCCTTCGCACTAACTACCCCGACTTTCTCACGTCGCATATCCGGTAATTTTTCCACCGTCCTCTCTCTCATTTTCACCTTATAATCTCGGGACGAGATTCTTTTAAGGGGGGAGGAATGTAAGGGCCTCAGTTTTTGACACCCATTTGCAGTGTTCATCCCCACACCACACACCTCATTTGAGGAAAAATGATGAACACAAATAAAGAGCAAGTAACAATTATCAACATGCTCATTAGGGAACAAACTCACACATTGCAAAAGTGGTACTTCCCACATGTGATATAGATGGGCTGGACATATGAAAACTCCTACACTTTGCCAAGGATGTCCATGCCAAGTTTCACCCAAATTCAAAACATTTTTGAGGTCATCTTGGGTGTAGATAGGAAAGGGGCAGTTTGAAAACATATTCAAATTCAAACTGTTTTCACCCACTGAATTTAAAAGTGGAAGGCATATTCTTGCTCAGCACATTTTTGTGAGCTCACACACCAATTTTCACTCCATTTGGAGTTGATCTTGACATGAGCTAAGGGGGAGAAATTCAAACTTTATTTGAATTTCAAACTGCACTTGTGCTGAAATTCATTCAAACCAAACCTCATTTGAACTTTGATCAATTCAAATGGCTCTTGGGTGAATAATTTGAGTTGCCAAGGGTAGAATAGGGTTCACTGTTTACCACAGCTGTTAGGAATAAATTTCAGAGGTTAAAAGAGGAGTGGGACCCACATGTCAGCCTCAGCCTCAAAGCAAACCGACTGAACCACAGTTCAGTCGGTTCCCGGCTGTTGTGCGCGCGCGCCACCGAAGGGGCCGGCCGGCGCCAGCTCCTGCTGCGTGCCCCAAGCCGGAGGCCAGCCGGCCGAGCTATTTATTCCCTCCCCGGCGTGCCTCAGTCACCATTTCCCCGAGCTACCGACGTGCGCGACTGCTTTTCCCACTGCCATCGCCGCCGCTCGAGTTCCTGCTTGATCAAGCCGATCGCAGCTCCCTCTTTCCATTCCAAGGTCCCAGCAAGGTACTAGCAACCATCCTCCATCCTTCCCATTGATAGAAATCGATTGAAACCGAGTGATATCGGCTGTGCCGAAAGATCAAACTCGGAACTGGAAACCGCCGCACCTCGGGCTCTCGTGGACAGCCCAACCTGGGCGTTGTCACGCCCGAGCCAAGGCACCCTTGGACGCGCAAGTGATCGGTGCTGCTCATCCCCGAGCCACAGCTCGAGTGGTTGCTCACCGGCGGCGAATTTCCACTTTTCCCCTTTCTGTGTGCAGAACGACCCTCGGGTACGATTCTGTTTAATTCGTGCTCTAGAAAGGATTAGAGGGCCTCAGGCCACTCCCACACGAACTAGACACGGTGACGCACAAGTTGCCTTCACAACTCTGGGCCGGAGAACTTCTGTGCCCGGCGTAATTCAAGGTCTACTAATGGCGGAACGCACGGGGGGTATCGGGCGCACGGTGAGGACCTATTTCGGGCCTTCCCCGAGCTGCCCCGAGTTCATGTCGACCTTCTCTGAGGTCCACTGATGCTCCCCGACCGGTTTCCCAAGTAGCTGAGGCACTAGGAGCATCAGCCGACATGGCCGAAGTCGTTCCGATATGGCGGCTCGTCGCCGACCATGCTCCGGCCGTTGTCATGAGCAGCTGACCCTCGGATCATGTTCCCCAAGTAAAAGTAGGCAGGGGCGGCCAGAATCAAGAAGTTTGAAGCTGTACAGCAGCCGGCGGCGAGCTCTCCGGCGAGGTCCCTCGGCGGCGGAGCGCGGGTGTCGCGAGGTTGAAGAAGGGGGTGGACCCCAGCTGTCAGCGGCCGATATTTTGAATCGGGATCCGGCTGCGGCCGGGATCGGGTGTGCTGGCGCGCAAAAGCCTTGTGGGCCGCGGTGTGCTGTCGCTTCGGCGTGCGACGCGTGTCTCCTGGGCCCACGCGCGAGTTTAAACTTTTCCCCGATTTTCAGATTTCCTTCAAACTTCAAATCCTTATAACTTTGGCTAGAAAGCTCCAAATTGAGTGAACCAAATTTTGCTGGATTCAGCTCTTTGAGTACTTTCCAGAAAATCAAGTGTCACTTCATGAGATTCCTTAATTCTCCAGAATTAATTCCTTAAAGTTTAAACTGTTAGGAATTTTAACTGGAGAATCATTTGGAGAAAAATCCTGAAATTTTGCTGAGATGTTCACCAAAATATCCTTGAACTACCATAAAAATTTCAGATCCATTTGAGCTCATTTAGTCCACCTAATGGTGTGATTAGTAAAACTGTTCCAGAGAAAATAGAAAATGTTCAGAAACATTTTCAGAATTTTCTCTGAAATTGTTTAGCTCATATCTTTAGTTAGAGACTTCCAAATTAAGTGAGACCAATTCCATTAGAACCCTCTGAAAATCTAGTTTTCAGAAAGTCATAGTTTGTTTCATGAAAATACCTAGAACACCCTAAAAGCCTTTAATTAAGGTCAAGGACATAATTATTTGTGGAGGGCTCAAATGAGCTTTGCTGCAACTAAAACTTGACCAAGTCTCTGTTTAGGTTGTAACCAAGCCACAGTAAAAGTTTCACAGTCATTAGGTCTATCTAGTAAAGGTTATAGACTTCACAACTTCAAAGTTAATACAAAAGCATTTAATTAATACATACATTGTTCTTATCATGTAGTCGCTAAGGTCGAGGAGGAACCCGAAGTCCTAGACTTCGTTACTCCGGAGGAACAGCTAGCCTACGACCAAGAACAGCAAGCTGTTCTTGGTCGTAGGCTAGCTGTTCCTCCGGAGTAACGAAGTCTAGGACTTCGGGTTCCTCCTCGACCTTAGCGACTACATGATAAGAGCAATGTATGTATTAATTTAAATGCATTTGTATTAACTTTGAAGTTGTGAAGTCTATAACCCTTGCTAGACAGACCTAATGACTGTGAAACTTTTACTGTGGCTTGGTTACAACCTAAACAAAGACTTGGTCAAGTTTTAGTTGCAGCAAAGCTCATTTGAGCCCTCTACAATTAATTATGTCCTTGACCTTAATTGGATCTCTTAGGGTGTTCTAGGAATTTTCATGAAACAAACTATGCCTTCCTGAAAACTAGATTTTCAGATGGTTCTAATGGAGTTGGTCTCACTTAATTTGGAAGTCTCTAACTAAAGATATGAGCCAAACAATTTCAGAGAAAATTCTGAAAATGTTTCTGAACATTTTCTATTTTCTTTGGAACAGTTTCACTAATCACACCATTAGGTGGATTAAATGAGCTCAAATGGATCTGAAATTTTTATGGTAGTTCAAGGATATTTTGGTGAACATCTCAGCAAAATTTCAGGATTTTCCTCCAAAGGATTCTCCAGTTAAAATTCCTAACATTTTAAAATTTGAGGAATTAATTCTGGAGAAATAAGGAATTTCATGGAGTGAAACTTGATTTTCTGGAAAGTACTCAGAGAGCTGAATCCAGCAAAATTTGGTTCACTCAATTTGGAGCTTTCTAGCCAAAGTTATAAGGATTTGAAGTTTGAACTAAAACTGAAATTCGGGGAAAAGTTTAAACTCTGGCTTGTGGACCCCGCACACAGTGCGTCGTCTCCCTCCTCGCGCCAACTGCGCGGTGGCGGCGTTCTCTGGCGACCCTCGCCGGAACTGAGTTCCCGGCCACCCCCCGGCCCGAAACTTGCCGCCTGCCCCTTTTCCGACCCCCTGGACTCGATGGTGGGGTCGCCGGCCGCCGGCGATGACCGGAAACCCGTGCGCACCGGTGACAGCACCTGCTAGGGTTCCGGTGAGGTTGGTCCCGCTCTCCCATGCACCAAATCGACCGGAAATTGGTCGGAGAGCATCAGTAGGGCATGGGAAACACGAACCAGGGCTAGGTGGAAGCTAGAAATACCGGTAACTAGGCTCTCGACGGTGAGCCGAGGTGTTCAGCCATGGCGGCGGGGAAAACAGCCATATCATGGCCGATTCTCGATGGTTTTCTCTAATTCCAGTTCGAGCGTGGGCGCTATCGTGCGTAGAAGCTACTAGGTAACGAGCTCGTCCAACCTTCGTGCATAGAGCACGAATTTCACCCGAAGGTGAGCTCGGTTCTTATGAACTGATCAAGAGTAAATTTGGAAATTCTCGGCCGAGGGTTGATCAATCGCCAAACGGCTTTCGGCTACTCCATCTACATACAATCACGCACCTTTCTTGTGTAGAGAAGAGGACGTGGCAACGGCTGTGCCGTGCTGTCCACGGGAGCCCGATCGGCGGCGATGTTCGGCTCGCCGGAGAAATGGCTCGTACAGCTCGAGGAAGCTTGCTCACTGGCCAACACGGAGTCTGGAAGGTTGCTCACGATCTCTTGGTGCCGTTTTGCTGTGGAGGAGGCTGTGCTCGCGAGTGATCGGCTTGATCAAGCGTGAGTTCGAGCGGCGGCGATGGCAGTGGAAGAACAGGTCGTGCACGTCGGCAGCTCGGGGAATGGCGACTGAAGCACGCCGGGGAGAGAATAAATTGCCCGGCGGCTGGTCTCCGGCTTGGGGCGCGCAGCAGGAGCTGGCGCCGGCTGCCCCCTTCGGTGGCGCGCGCACACTGCACCCGGGAACCGACTGAACTGTGTTTCAGTCGGTTTGTGTTGAAGCAGAGGCTGACATGTGGGTCCCATCCCTCCTTTTAACCTCTGAAATTTACTCCTAACGACTGTGGTAAACAGTGAATCCTATACTACCCTTGGCCATTCAAATTATTCACCCATGAGCCATTTGAATTGATCAAAGTTCAAATGAGGTTTGGTTTGAATGAACTCAGCACAAGTTCAGTTTGAAATTCAAATAAAGTTTGAATTTCTCCCCCTTAGCTCATGTCAAGATCAACCCCAAATGGAGTGAAAATTGGTGTGTGAGCTCACAAAAATGTGCTGAGTAAGAATATGCCTTCCACTTTTAAATTCATGGGATAAACACAGTTTGAATTTGAATATGTTTTCAAACTGCCCTCTTCCTATCTATACCCAAGATGACCTCAAAAAGGTTTTGAATTTGGGTGAAACTTGGCAGGGACATCCTTAGTAAAGTGTAGGAGTTTTCATATGTCCAGCCCATCTATATCACATGTGGGAAATACCACTTTTGCAATGTGTAAGTTTGTTCTCTAATGAGCATGTTGATAATTGTTACTTGCTCTTCATTTGTGTTCATCATCTTTCCTCAAATGAGGTGTGTGTGTGTGTGGTGATGAACACTTCAATTTTGTGTCAAAAACTGAGGCCCTAACATTCCTCCCCCCTTAAAAGAATCTCGTCCCGAGATTATACGGTGAAAATGAGAGAGAGGACGGTGGAACATTACCGGATATGCGACGTGAAAAAGTCGGGGTAGTTAGTGCGAAGAAATTCTTCGCTCTCCCATGTCGCTTCGTCCATGGAGTGATTACTCCATAGAACCTTGTAGAACAACAACGTACGGTTGCGTGTGGTTCGGGCCTTTTCATCAATAATCTGCACCGGTTCCTCCCGATAGGTGAGATCCGGTTGCAGTTCTTCAATGTCTTCCAGCTGAACGGTAGTTGATAGCTTGAGACACATCCTCAGCTGGGAAATGTTAAAGACGTCGTGCACACCGGAAAGTGCTTCTGGTAATTTCAGCCGGTATGCCACCGATCCACATCTTTCGGTAATCTGGAATGGACCGATGAAGCGGGGTGCTAACTTTCCCCTCACCCCAAATCTGTTTACGCCCTTCATTGGAGACACCCGTAGATATACGTGATCCCCAACTTTGAATTGTAATGGGCGCCTTCTCCGGTCCGCATACTGTTTCTGTCGGGATTGAGCGGCTTTTAGGTTCGCTTGAATTAATCGAACCTTTTCTTCCGCGTTGTTGACAAGGTCAATCCCGAAGGTAACCCTTTCGCCAGACTCACACCAGTTCAATGGTGTGCGGCATTTTCTTCCGTATAGCGCCTCGTAGGGCGCCATCTTGATGCTGGCTTGGTACCCATTGTTGTACGAGAACTCGGCTAATGGCAAGTGATCATCCCAATTCTTGCCGTGGTCGATAGCGCAAGCTCGTAGCATGTCTTCTAGAATCTGATTTACCCGCTTGGTTTGTCCATCCGTCTGCGGGTGGTAGGCTGAACTACGGATCAGCTTCGTCCCCAAGGCAGCGTGCAGCTGCTCCCAAAAACGGGACACAAATAAAGTGCCCCGGTCCGATATGACGGTACGGGGTACGCCGTATAAGCATAGGATCCGTGAGATGTACAGTTCAGCGTACTTCTTGGCGTTGTAGTTGGTGTTGACCGGGATGAAATGGGCAACTTTGGTGAGCCGATCGACGATCACCCACACAGAATCATGTTTCTGTAAGGTGGTGGGTAAACCGATGACGAAATCCATGCTCACGTCCCCACACTTCCAGGCAGGAATGCCCAGTGGTTGCAGCAGTCCCGGTTTCCGCATGTGGTCTGCCTTCACCCTTCGACATGTATCACACTCGGACACGTATTTTGCCGTCTCTCGCTTCATCCGTGTCCACCAAAACTTTCTTCTGAGTTCTTGATACATTTTGTTGCTGCCGGGGTGAATAGAAAACTTTGATAAGTGAGCCTCATCAAAGATTTTCTTCCGTAACTCCGGGTTTCGGGGTACGACGATCCGGTCCTTGAACCATAGGATGCCGTCTCCGTCCTTCCGGAAACATTTCAACTCCCCACTGTCTACACGTCTCCGTAAATGTGACATGCCCTTGTCATTCTTCTAGGCTGCCGCTATCTCTTCACGGATGGTGGGGATCAAAGCTAGGTTGTAGAGAGCTCCGTGTGGAATCACATGGAGTGGTGGTTCGCTCTCTTCCAATGGTGTGATGGTCAGATTATTGACGTGTGACTTGCGGCTCAGCGCATCTGCCACAACGTTTGCCTTGCCCGGATGATAATGGATCTCTATCTCGTAATCCTTTATCAGTTCTAACCATCTTCATTGCCTCATGTTCAGCTCCTTCTGAGTGAATATGTACTTGAGGCTTTTGTGGTCGGTATATAAATGTACGAGGTTACCGAGTAGGTAGTGCCTCCACATTTTTAGTGCAAGTACCACGGCAGCGAGCTCCAAGTCGTGAGTTGGATAATTTTGCTCATGGTTCCTAAGCTGCCGTGATCCATACGCGACCACTCTTCGGTCTTGCATCAGCACACATCCGAGCCCAATGCCGGATGCATCGCAGTACACATCGAACGGTTTTGTTGTGTCTGGCTGCGCCAAAACCGGTGCTGATGTCAGGTGCTTGACTAAAGCCTTGAATGCTGCTTCACATGCTGGACTCCAAAACATATTTGGTAGCCTTCTTCAGCAGCTCTGTCATTGGCTTGGCAATCTTCGAGAAGTTCGGAATGAACCTCCGATAATATCCCGCGAGTCCGAGGAAACTCCGTACCTCATGAACAGTTCTCGGGGATTTCCAATTCAGCACTTGCGTGACCTTGCTCGGGTCCACAGCGATACCCTCTGCTGAGATGATATGCCCGAGGAAAGGCACTTGCGATATCCAAAACTCGCATTTGCTGAATTTTGCGTATAACTTGTGATCCCGCAGCCGTTGCAAGACTATACGCAGATGTTTCTTGTGATCTTACTCCGACTTGGAATATACCAGGATGTCGTCGATGAAGACCACGACAAACTTGTCCAGCTCCGGCATGAACACCGAGTTCATTAAATACATGAAGTGAGCTGGAGCATTGGTGAGGCCGAAGGACATGACCAGGCACTCATAAAGTCCGTACCTTGTCGAGAAAGCTGTCTTTGGAATGTCCTCCACCCTTATCTTAATCTGATGGTACCCGGATCTTAAATCCATCTTGGAAAAGATCTTTGCTTCGACCAACTGATCAAACAACATGTCGATCCGTGGCAACGGGTACTTGTTCTTGATGGTTACGCATTTAATGGACGGTAGTCCACGCAAAGCCGCAGCGTCTCATCCTTCTTCTTGACAAATAATGCCGAACAGCCCCATGGCGAGGAGCTCGGCCTAATAAAACCCTTCTCCAGAAGGTCCGTGAGCTGAGTCTTCAGTTCCGCCAACTCCTTGGGCGCCATCTTGTACGGCCTTCGGGATATTGGCATGGTTCCCGGTGCGAGTTCAATCTTGAACTCCACCTCCCTATAGGGTGGCATCCCCGGTAAATCATCCGGGAATACATCAGGAAACTCCCGGACCACTGGAATGTCTTCCAATCTGATAGTTGTGGACTGATAGACACTTGAAAGTTTTATTTCTGGACTGTCCAGAAATAATGAGTGAGAACCGTGCACCTCTGAGTTTAAGTGCACGACTCGAAGGACGGTGTCTAAAACAGCGCCGTGGCGGGTTAACCACGACATCCCTAGGATGACATCGACCTTCTGTCCCTCTAAGATAATGAGAGACGTGGGGTACACTCTACCCGCTAAGCATAATGGTGCTTTGGAGACCATTACGCTTGCTGAAATCTTCCCACCCGGTGAACAAATTAAATATGGACTATCGGTGGGTAGTATTGGCAAACTGTGTTTAGCAATGAAAGCTTGGCTAATAAAATTATGCGTGGCGCCTGAATCAAATAGTACTATAGCGGAATGCTGGTGGAGTTGGAACATACCCGCAAGGATTGGCTTGCCCTCCGGCACGTCCTCAATGGCAAGCTGGTGGACAGTGCCGGGCCTAGGGTTTGCCCGCCGCGCATTAGTAGGGTTCCGTGTTTGATTCCTCCCCGGAAACTGTGGTGCCACTCCGCCGCCTTGCCTCTCCGGGCAACTGCTCGCGAAGTGTCCTGGACGACCACACTTGTAACATGTGGCCGCTGCTGGTGGAGTACTTGGTGGACGAAAGCCCGGCATGCGTTGCGGAGGTGCAAACGCACGCGGCATCGCCCGCTGCTGCTGTTGTTGTTGCGGTAGTACTGGCAGTGCCAGCCGGAATGCCGGTGAAGAGTACGGCCGACTGCGGAACGGCATCGGCCGCTGTGGTGGCTGCCAGCGTGGACCTGATGGTGGGTGATTCACCATCCGAAACTTCTGAGAAGGACCGCCTCCTTCTCCGCTGCTCTGCGGCGCGCTTCGCTTTCGCTCTGCCGCCGCCAACTCCCTGCCGGAGTCCTCCTGAACAATCGCAGCATCAATGATGTCGTTGAGGCTGCCGCGATTGAACATCGCCAACTTGTCCTTCAGGAGCGGGTTAAGCCCCTGGTAAAAATGGTCCCGCCGCTTCTCGTCGGTATCAGCATGATACGACGCATATAGCGCGAGATCGTTAAACGCCCTGGAGTATTCCAGCGCGTTCCGGCTCCCTTGTTGCAGGTGTAAGAACTCCTGCGTCTTCCTCTTCATCAGACCTGGCGGTATATGATAGGCCCTGAAGGCCATCCGGAACTCCGCCCAGGTCATCACTCGGTCGGTGGGCTGGGAAGCACAGAAGTTGGCCCACCACGCGCTCGCGGATCCTTGGAGCTGCTGGACCGCGAACTGAGTCTTGCGCTGCTCGCTGATTTGGAGCAGCCCGAACTTCATCTCTATGGCGCGGAGCCAGTTGTCCGCGTCAAGTGGTTCATCCGCCCTTGAGAATACAGGGGGATGAGTCGCCAGAAAATCAGAGTAGGAGCTCTGTTGGCGCTCCTCACGATCTTGACGTCTCTCTGGGCGAGACGTATTGGCGATGAGAGTCTGCAGCAACTCTGTGTGCTGCTGGTGCGAGCCCGCCATTGCCGCGACAATGTCGGCCAATGTAACCGTTGGCAGTGGCGGTGGCGGTGTTTGCTGTTGCTGTTGCTGCTGCTGTCCCGAGGAGTCCTCGGGAGGTGGTTGGGAGGTCTCTCCCCCTTGGCTGGTACCCCCAACGTCAGGGTTGGCACGAGTACGCGTCATTCTGAAATTCAAACAGCAGCAATTAGCACATGTCTCACTAAAAATTCCATACGCAACAGTAGGTATTGAAGTGACACATGATCAATTTGCACAACATTCACATATATTGATAAAGCATAAACTTTATACAAGATACATTATTCTCTAGTCTCCGAGAAGTCGTGCTCATGTCGTCACTACCTATACATACGCTACTGTCTATACGACATGTCACCGATTACAAAGTTGGGTTACGCTACCCTAGCTGCCCTACTTGGCAACCGTAACCCCTTACTCGGAGTAGAACTCGACCTCCTGTGGGTCGTCCTCCTCCGGTACTTCTGCTGGTGGCTCTAGATCTACCACCTCTTCTCCCATTCCGGGTTCTCCCATTGCTGGAAGACCCAAGACCACCGGTATGCCTAACACCGGGGGCACGAGGTCCTGCAATGTATGCACCTCGTCCATAGCCTGGTTGTAGTCCTCTTCCCAGCCTTGTCCTTCCTCAATAGCGTCGTCCCGCTCTTGAGCAAGGTCCTCATTTTGCTGGGTTAGGGTCTGCACTAGCTCTTGCAACGCCGCGATGTCAACACGGCTCTTCTTCTTTGCTTTCTTCAGACGACGCAACTGATTGTGTTGTTCATTCAGTCGCTTGATCGTCGGAAGGAGCACATTGCGGAGTGCGCTGTGAGCACCCTCGAAATGATCTCCACGGCTTGTGCTCTCCTTGAGCTTGGTGGCGAGATGCTCCGTATGAACAGCTTGGCTGTCCATCACAGCGTTTCCCGCCCTCATTTGGAGGCTGAGGTTTGCCTCCGCGGGGTTGTACCTTGGGCAACTCGGGTCTGTTGCCTCCAGGTACCTTTCTTCCCACACATGCTGCGCTCGCCCCTCCACCGGAACGAGTGCGTATGGTGTGCCCTCCATAGCCTGCACGTGTAGTTGGCAGAAACGTGACATAGTGTCACGGGCTGCCACTTGCCACATCCCTTCCGGTTGTCTTCCTCTCACCGTGACGGTGAATGGCACCCAACCGGGTGGCGTAGGTCCTGTAGGAACCTCGACATGGATCGTCCACGTCTTGTTCCCCTCTTCGCCTTCTTCCTTGGCGAAGTATTGTGGCATCTGGTTGTACCCGAAATATTGGAGCATTTGCCACAATGCTTCCGGGTAGCCGCTACGGTCAGAGCAGTGGGAAACTACCCACTCATTCTCCAACCGTTTATCTGCTGCCATCTGTAAAAATATATTTGAGAAATGTCAAATATTTATTTGAACAGTAAACCACTGAGTTATAACATAAGATATGTCAGTGAACCCATAACACTTGGAAACATAGTTCAAATCTTTAAACAAATTTGACTGCTGGTCTGCTGCTCCCATGACAGCCTTGACTAGTTTCCATATCAACCCGATTTGGGCCATGTTAAAAGCAAAACCAGTCCTGGAGCTCAACATCAAAGTTGAAGCTAACTTCAATAGCTTTCCAGCCAGTATTTGCTTGGCCTAAGATTTGTCCTGGTTCAAAAATTATGAGATGTCAAAGTTAACAGAATTTCTGGGAACAATTGGACAGCACCTCCCTGCTTTAGGTACTGAATTGGTCCAAGAATCCCAGTTAATGCTGTTCCCAATCTGACAAAACTTTCTGTTACAAAGTCGTAACCCATCTCATAAGCTTTCCAGAAGTATCTCATTTCCTATTTTTGGATTTTTAAGCAGGAAGTTATGCTTAATTTACAGAGAGTTTACAGAGAGTCTTTGCTCTGTCCTGTTTTCTGGACAGTTTCAACTCTACTGCATTTTTCGAGTGGTTAAGGGATGAAACACCTCTGGACCTCAACAGAAGAGTTGTAAAGCTCTTCCAACGCTTTCCAGAAATGTATCATACGACCCCAACCTCGAAAGAAATCAACCTCTAACCTCTGATTAACTTCAGCCTTGATTCAGCTGAAAACAGAGTGCTCTGTCCTTAACATCCTATAAGTTGAAAGCTTGTTAACTTTGGAATATCCTGTTCAAGGGAAGGAGTTACATCAAGTTTTACTACTTTGGATTAAAACCTTCCAGTTTTTGTAATGAAGTTGTTTATTTAGTTGGGTGTGACGTCGATGCGTCACCAGATTTTGTCGGTACTACGTCCTCACAAGGGAAAAACCTATACCGGACTTAGCCGGCTTCGTTAGCTCAGTGGCACTACTCGTCACTCGCACACGGATACTACACGTCTACCGTTTCGTGGTAAGGCTACCTGCAGAAACTCAAACAATCATCAGACTCGGCTGCACACCGAGCCCGGAATACATACAGTTAGTACACCCGGCCGTCATCACCCGCCCGGATGTTCTCAAGCCAACCACGCCTTGAGTTGCGTGTTCACGTTTCAGACCACGAGACGGGGTCTCCCATATTGCACCACGCACGCCAGGGACAGACGTTGCTCGAATACCCCAAACGACATGAAGAGTCGTAGAGGATACTAAAGCGGGTCGGTTTACCTGCCACCCGTGGGGCTCCACCCTTCAGCTTGTGCGCACTGGTGGACAGCGCTCACGTGCACCCCCCAAGACATGAACGTCCCGAGATGCACAATTTTCCGACATAACAATTAGGTTACTAAGCCACTTTCTATATACTAATAACATCCTTATACGGGCTACTAACTCGTTCCTCACTGGATTTTTGAAAAAGAAAACCTTTGTACTGTGTTAAACCTCAAGCGAGCTCTGATACCACGCTGACACGACCCCATTGGTCCTGTCGAGCCAGGATCACGCTGAGGGGTGCTGCGTTGCACAGCACCGTATAACACACGTCAAAGATACAAAGCGGAAGCGGAAATTTTATTACATAAACAAGTGTATGAACATGTTTACATCAAAATAAGTTTAGTCCACACTCGCGGGCGTAGACTAAGCATCAAGTGCACGTTCAGCCCTTGAACGTGTCCTTGCTAGCACACACGCACACTAACTCTGCGGCGTGCACGACTCCCACTCGACGGGGTTCCCCTCCTGGGGTTCCGTCTCCTCTTCGGGAGTCCCTTCCTCATAGAACCCTGCAAAAGCTTCAAACACAAGCAGTGAGCACGAAGGCTCAGCAAGTCTGACCCGTCACACCTAAACATGGAACTTCTACATGAGGTAGTGGGTTGTATGAGGAAAAAAAATCATTTGCAAGGACTCGCCTAATTAGTAGAACCTTACTTTCAAGTTTTAGCAGCAGGTTGTGGAGAACCTTACGCTAAGGCACATGAGAGAGCCGCAATCAAACAATAAACGCATTTCTCTCATGTACTTTGCCCAAAGTTGAAAAGAACTTTAATTAGCTCTAAGCTACAGCATATTATTAACAATCAATGTCCAGCTTTCAATCAGCAACATTTTAACATGTAACTAACCTGTTCTTTCTACGTCACGGTACAGTGAACAAGTGGTACTCACTGACCGCGAGGGACGGCGATTATAATCGATTTACACCTGCAGGGTTACCCGAACAACCCGTCACGTACGCCCGTACTCGATGTTGCCTACAACAACCATCAGGGACGCCGTACGCAACTACCTTTCACTCGTCAGCCAAATATTGAACCGGTCCCATCGTCCCGAGCAAGAGGTCTCTGCACGCGCATCTCCGTGCCGCCAGCCGATTTACACCTCGAGCTCTCAACCTACCCTCTGAACGACGGGCAATGCCTCAATACCCAGCTACCCGGGTTACATCAGTTTCTCGGTTCCCATATAGCCGGTAGGTCTTCGGTACTGTTCTTTCTTGTTCAACAGGCCCGCACACGGCTCGGTCCTCAATCGACACAAGCGGGGCTACAGCACACAGGCCCCAAAGTCCTGCTGCCCTTACTCTCCGCTCGGTCTCATTTTCTTGCCATGTGTATCATGTGCTATCTCTACCCGAGCAATGTGCCTCTAGCCTATTCTCGCGAGTAGTTCCAACTACTCGACTTGTACCGAATCCTACTCTATCCTAGCAATGCAGTGGCTAACGGGGTTTGCAATCCTAAACCCAACCCATGGTTTTCTTGGCTGTGCAGTTGGGTTTCCAAGCAAGACTCTAATGCAAAGAACAATATTCAAAGATGTGCTCAAAACAATAAATATTTGTAAAAAGGTTAATGCAAACCTGGGCTTGCCTTGCTGCTCTTGGTCGTAGGCTAGCTGTTCCTCCGGAGTAACGAAGTCTAGGACTTCGGGTTCCTCCTCGACCTTAGCGACTACATGATAGAAGGAATACATGTATCAATTTAAATGCATTTGTATTAAGTTTGAAGTTGTGAAGTCTACAACCCTTACTAGACAGACCTAATGACTGTGAAACTTTTACTGTGGCTTGGTTACAACCTAAACAAAGACTTGGTCAAGTTTTAGTTGCAGCAAAGCTCATTTGAGCCCTCTACAATTAATTATGTCCTTGACCTTAATTGGAACTCTTAGGGTGTTCTAGGAATTTTCATGAAACAAACTATGCCTTCCTGAAAACTAGATTTTCAGAGGGTTCTAATGGAGTTGGTCTCACTTAATTTGGAAGTCTCTAACTAAAGATATGAGCCAAACAATTTCAGAGAAAATTCTGAAAATGTTTCTGAACATTTTCTATTTTCTTTGGAACAGTTTCACTAATCACACCATTAGGTGGTTTAAATGAGCTCAAATGGATCTGAAATTTTTATGGTAGTTCAAGGATATTTTGGTGAACATCTCAGCAAAATTTCAGGATTTTCCTCCAAAGGATTCTCCAGTTAAAATTCCTAACAGTTTAAATTTTGAGGAATTAATTATGGATAAATAAGGAATTTCATGGAGTGAAACTTGATTTTCTGGAAAGTACTCAGAGAGCTGAATCCAGCAAAATTTGGTTCACTCAATTTGGAGCTTTCTAGCCAAAGTTATAAGGATTTGAAGTTTGAACTAAAACTGATATTCGGGGAAAAGTTTAAACTCTGGCTTGTGGATCCCACACACGGTGCGTCATCTCCCTCCTCGCGCCAACTGCGCGGCGGCGGCGTTCTCCGGCGACCCTCGCCGGAACTGAGTTCCCGGCCACCCCCCGGCCCGAAACTTGCCGCCTGCCCCTTTTCCGACCCCCTGGACTCGATGGTGGGGTCGCCGGCCGCCGGCGATGACCGGAAACCCGTGCGCACCGGTGACAGCACCTGCTAGGGTTCCGGTGAGGTCGGTCCCGCTCTCCCGTGCACCAAATCAACGGGAAATCGGTCGGAGAGCATCAGTAGGGCATGGGAAACACGAACCAGGGCTGGGTGGAAGCTAGAAGTACCGGCAACTAGGCTCTCGACGGTGAGCCGAGGTGTTCAGCCATGGCGGCGGGGAAAACAGCCATATCATGGCCGATTCTCGATGGTTTTCTCTAATTCCAGTTCGAGCGTGGGCGCTATCGTGCGTAGAAGCTACTAGGTAACGAGCTCGTCCAACCTTCTTGCATAGAGCACGAATTTCACCCGAAGGTGAGCTCGGTTCTTATGAACTGATCAAGAGTAAATTTGGAAATTCTCGGCCGAGGGTTGATCAATCGCCAAACGGCTTTCGGCTACTCCATCTACATACAATCACGCACCTTTCTTGTGTAGAGAAGAGGACGTGACAACGGCTGTGCCGTGCTGTCCACGGGAGCCCGATCGGCGGCGATGTTCGGCTCGCCGGAGAAATGGCTCGTACAGCTCGAGGAAGCTTGCTCACTGGCCAACACGGAGTCTGGAAGGTTGCTCACGATCTCTTGGTGCCGTTTTGCTGTGGAGGAGGCTGTGCTCGCGAGTGATCGGCTTGATCAAGCGTGAGCTCGAGCGGCGGCGATGGCAGTGGAAGAACAGGTCGTGCACGTCGGCAGCTCGGGGAATGGCGACTGAAGCACGCCGGGGAGGGAATAAATAGCCCGGCGGCTGGTCTCCGGCTTGGGGCGCGCAGCAGGAGCTGGCGCCGGCTGCCCCCTTCGGTGGCGCGCGCACACTGCACCCGGGAACCGACTGAACTGTGTTTCAGTCGGTTTGTGTTGAAGCAGAGGCTGACATGTGGGTCCCATATCTCCTTTTAACCTCTGAAATTTACTCCTAACAACTGTGGTAAACAGTGAATCCTATACTACCCTTGGCCATTCAAATTATTCACCCATGAGCCATTTGAATTGATCAAAGTTCAAATGAGGTTTGGTTTGAATGAATTCAGCACAAGTTCAGTTTGAAATTCAAATAAAGTTTGAATTTCTCCCCCTTAGCTCATGTCAAGATCAACCCCAAATGGAGTGAAAATTGGTGTGTGAGCTCACAAAAATGTGCTGAGTAAGAATATGCCTTCCACTTTTAAATTCATGGGATAAACACAGTTTGAATTTGAATATGTTTTCAAACTGCCCTCTTCCTATCTATACCCAAGATGACCTCAAAAAGGTTTTGAATTTGGGTGAAACTTGGCAGGGACATCCTTAGTAAGGTGTAGGAGTTTTCATATGTCCAGCCCATCTATATCACATGTGGGAAATACCACTTTTGCAATGTGTAAGTTTGTTCTCTAATGAGCATGTTGATAATTGTTACTTGCTCTTCATTTGTGTTCATCATCTTTCCTCAAATGAGGTGTGTGTGTGTGTGGTGATGAACACTTCAATTTTGGGTCAAAAACTGAGGCCCTTACATCAATCTCGTCAGAAAAGCTATGCGGATAAAAGGCGCTGTCCTCTCCACTTCGACATCGGGGACCATGTTTATGTCCGTGTGTCTCCGATGAAGGGAGTTCACCGTTTCGGAGTGAAGGGTAAACTTACACCGCGATTCATTGGCCCGTTCGCCGTCATTGAAAGATGCGGACCCGTGGCCTATCGCCTGGAGTTACCAGCGTCGCTCGCAAGCATTCACAACGTCTTCCACATCTCTCAGCTGAGGAAGTGTCTCAAACCCTCCGCTGAAATCCGCACAGAAGATATAGAAGTTCTTCAGCCGGACCTCACGTACACGGAATATCCAATCCGGATCATCGATGAAAAGACTCGTGCCACAAGAAACCGGACCTTATGGTTCTACAAGGTCTTGTGGAGTAACCATACCGCTGATGAGGCGACATGGGAAAGCGAGGATTATCTACGCACGTATTATCCGGACATGCTATCATCATATACCCGGTAAAGTTTTCCCCACTTTGCTTTTCCTTTGGAATCTCGGGACGAGATTCTTTTTAAGGGGGGAGGGATGTAAAATCCCCAAAAGTGGTAGCAAGAAAATTCAGCTCATATACACTTATGAAAAATGAGGGGAATTAAAACTTTGAATTATAATAAGTGTGAGATCAAAGTGAGGGTTTAGACTTCCCAAAACTTCCAAACATGGAGATCTAAATGCACAACTTGGATCTTCATAGTCCAAATATTCAACCTTCCAAATTTCAGCTCATTTGGAGGAGTTTTAATATTTGTTTGGGATTAAAAGGAGAAGCCCTCTAATCTGAATTTTAAATTCAATTTGAAATTCCAATTCCCTCAATTTCAAAATTTGGGTTCACAAATGTGTTCTCCACCTTTGAATGAGCAGCCATGCCAAAAGTTGGAAATTTTGGAGCTGGTTTGCTATATTTTGAAGCAATACAAAGTGGAGAATTCAAACTCCTTTTCAAATTCAAATGATCAAACCACATCCAAATTTCACACCAGAATTCAAACTAATTGAATTCTGAATTCAAACTATGACTTTGGGGTGAAGTAAAGTCTTTAATGTTGAGTTGCTGGTGGGAAAATATCAGAAAAGTTTGAGTTAAACAAAAGGGGAGGTGGGCCCTACTGTCAGCCAGACAGAGCAAATGAACCGACCCCGTTTTCGACGGCTGCCTCTACCGAGCTGCATCCTCGCTGCCCCCAAGGTCAAGTCGGTGCGCATGGGCGATCAGGGCTGCAGCACACTTCTATTTCTCCTCTCTGCTGTCATCCATAGCCTCCTCAGTTTCTCTGCCCGAGCGTCGACCAGGACCGTGAGCTACCTCGCCGCTCGGTTCCTTCCGATCAACCACCGCCCTCCGAGCTCGGATGATCGAGCCCCAAACAGCAAAAAGAAGCGCAACAGAGTGCTTCAGCCTACACCTTTCCATTCCCTAAGCTTCCTAGCTCGTGCTACGCGCAAACCAGAGATTGGTGCCGGCGATCGGAGGTACTCGGCGGAACTCCGTTCGGTTCACCGTGGACAGCGCGCTACGGCCAGCTTCACCGCCCCTTCCCTGCACAAGAAAGGTGCATTGTTGTCCGTAGATCGTGTTACCAAAAGCCTCAGGATGATTGATCAACCGAGTAGTGAGAATTTCGGGTTTTACCAAACCCTAGTTCATAGCAACACTTCTCGGTCTACAATGAAGGTGGAGGAGTTCTTTGAGTTTTTGTCGCCGCCGGCGTTTTGCGGGCTCGGGTTGCCGGTGAGGTCCCATCTCCGGTGGTTTTCATGGCGAGCGAGCTATGGGTCGATGTTGTCCATGGGATACTGGTGCTTTTGGAGCAAATCCTAGCCTGAAAGACCCACTGTTTAAGGAGAGCGAGGTCGCCGAAGTAAGGTTCGACATGGTCGCCGGTGCAAGCACCTTTCCGGCCGTTGTCATCGGCTCCCGTCCCCACCATCGTGTTCAGCACGGTGTAGAACTTACAGGCGACGAGTTTGACGAAGTTTAGCCCACGGGAACCCCGTCCCGGCGAGCCTCGACGGCGTGCGCCGCCGCGGGAGGCGCGGCCAGCACGAGGAAGACGAAGGAGGGCCGGGTCCCACCGGTCAGCCTCTGTATACGCGCGGGGATCGTCTTTTGGCGCCGGATCCAGTGCGGCTGTGCGGGAATAACCCCGTAGCCCCCGGTGTTGCCAAAATCTGACTGGTCAGAATTAAAACAGTGGGCCCAGCCCAATTATTTGAAGTTTCTATTAGAGAAATAATTCCAGAAATTAGCTGATCTTTGCAAGCACATAACTTTGTGTAGAAAACTCCAAATAGAGTGAGACCAATTTTGTTAGAATCCTCATGAGGAGTGCCTCACAGAGAAACCAATTTTAGGCTATGAACATGCCCAGGAATTTCTGTAGAAATGTTTTTATTAAATCCTTTAGGTGTTTATTACAGGAACAATTCTTTATGAAATATTCCCAAATTTGGGCAGCAAATCCTCTTCATAGATACTGATCTCCAGTAAAAATTTGGGCTTCATTGGAATTCACTTGCTAGGTCAAATTACCTTTCCATGTTCAGCTTTTATTTGGAAAAATCAATTTAAACAGAAAACTTTTCAGAACTCCTGTCCAACTTCAAAAATTCATCTCTCTCTGATGGTAGCTCAAAAAATGGTGAAACAAATTTTGTTAGAACCATGGAGACTTACCCTAATCAGATCTTCCATTTCTAGCTATGTCAAAGCTCCTGATTTGAGCTCAAAATTCAGATAAACATTGTACTTGTAGGAATTTTAAAGACTACATTATGCAATGAACATGTCTCCAAATTTGGCTCAAATCATCCTTAGAGGGTCTAGTATCCACTGTAAAATTCCCAAAGCCAATTAAGGATTTTAAGTAGCAGTAGCTATGAATAGAAGTCCAATTCTTATAAATCCTTAATACGTATACATGTATTTTGTTACATTTCATAATAGTGACCAAAGTTGAGGACGCACCGGAGCCGTTGGACGTCCTCCCACCAGAAGCTGACTTTCTGTTTAACTCGCAACCAGGCAAGCCCCGGTTTGCACTTAAGTACCTTTTATAAAGCTTTTCATTTGTATCACTTATGTCCAGATTGAAATGTATGCATTAGAGTTAGGGTGATTGAAACCCCACTTGCATAGCCTTTTAAATCCTATAAAGGGTTGGGTAGTTTACAGACTCGACGAGTAGAGAATGCCATGCCAATGTTTAGGATCTCGGTAGAAGTCGAGTGGTTGGAAGCTACTCGCGAGATAGTATTTATTACACGGGATGAAAAGAGGTAGCAAATGGCTTAAGACATGAAAATGAGACCCAGCAGGGGGGATAGGAAGCAGTGAGCAGAGGTCTCACGTGCGTTGCCCTGTTGGTGTCCGTTGAGGACCGTCCGTGTGCGGCCCTGCTGGACAAGTATCGAACAGTACCGGATGCATACTGGCATATGGGAACCAGGAAATCAATGTAATTGGTTAACCTGGGTGCCGAGGCTTACCCAACCGTAAATAGGAGTGGGTTGAGGGTAGCAAGGTGTAAATCTGCCGGTGGGCACAGTCACGCTCCATGCGGGGACCTCCTACCCGTTACGGATGGACCGGTTCGACATTTGGGTTGCCTTTGAAAGGTTGTTGCATACAACAGAGTAGGAAGGGGTGTGGAATCACGCTTCTGAATGGGGTGTATGCAACGTGTTATCCGGGTGTGTCTTGATTGCAATCACCGTCCCTCGCGGTTATTTGAGTACCCGCTTGTTCACTGCGCTGTGACGTAGTAAGAAGTGAAATAAGCCAACTGAAAATGCTGTATTGATCTTAATGTCTTGAATACTTTGATTGCTGTAGATATAGCGCTAATTAAGTTTATATTCCACTTTGGGCATCACCACATCGGAGGAAAGCATTTCTTGTTTGATTGTGGACTTCCGATGTGAGGGCTGCCTAAGGCACATGAATCTGCTTCTATAAAACTGAAAGTAAGGACCAATTTATAGGCGTGTCTTTGTCGCAAATTCCTTTCCCCATCTTACATATCCTTGCACGTAGAGTTCCATGCCTAGGGTTGATGGTTAAGACTTGCTGAGCCATCGTGCTCACGGTTGCAATATTTTGAGCTGTGTGCAGGTGAGAGTTATGAGGAAGGTTCCGAGGACGAGGCGATGCCCCCGTCGGGGTACACGGCCGAGCTGGAGCCCTGCACGCCGCCGTGATCTCCGGTTACTTGCTGTTAGTGTGTAGCGTCCCCGGGCTGGACGGCTGCACTTTTGCATAGCTAGGATTAGAGGGCATATATGTATATTACTTCCACTGTTTGAATAGGTTTTGTAAAAGACTTCCGCTGTTTTATATCAAATAAACGTTTGTATGTTGTTCTTTATTCTTTTCGTGTGTGCTGTTGGGTGCCGCATCGCACGGCACCACCCTATGCGATCCTGGAGTGGGTGAACCACGGGGTGGTCCCCACAAGATGCAAAGAAAACACGATGATGTCGTAAGGTAGTATTGGAGACCTACCTTATGTTCTTCTTAGTCTCGGGGTCCTTCTCCTATCAAACAAATCGTTGGGGCTCTCTTCCGGCGATCTCTCTTGACCAACTCTGGCGAAGGGTTTACTCGGCGAGCTGGGGCTAGGACTCTAAGTCGTCGACTCAGGAGGTGGAAAAGAAGTTCGTGATTTCGGCCAAAGGTTCTGGATTCTATTTATAATCGGGAGGAAAGAGTTCTAATCTGATTGGACTTCAAATAAGAGTCCTATTCAACTTGTCGTTGAATCTTCACAACTTATCTCTAGGTTATTTGGTGCGGTAACATTGTGAAATTCGTGTCGGTTTCCTCCCGTACCGGTATTTCCACCCGTACAGAAGCAAAAACTGCTCCAGAACTCGTTACCTCCGCGGTGATGAGCTCCAGAAGCTCCACGTGTCCATCGGGCCTGGTCTCCCCCCTTCCGCAGAGACATGCTCCGGTTGTGCCGTGTGTCAAGCGAGGGAGACTTCCCCCTTTCTCAGAGGCGGGCTCCGCGTGCGCCACGTATCCTGGTGGTCGGGACCTCCTCTTTATTTGGAGGTGGCTCCGGGTGTGCTGCGTGTCCTAACAGTGCCAGATTTTCTTCCTTCTCAGAGACGAGCTCCGAGGTTGACACGTGTCCAATAGGACCGGACCTCCCGGAGGTGAGCTCCGGAGGAGACACGTGTCCGGTAGTGTCAGACCTCCCGGAGGTGAGCTCCGAGAGCGACATGTGTCGCGCGTGGCTGGTCCTCTCTTTTCCGCGGTGAATAGCTCCTAAGGTGACACGTGTCCTGCGGGACTGGCCTCGCTTCTCCGCAGAGGCTAGCTCCGGGGGCAACACGTGTCCCACAGGGTCGGACCTCTCCCCCTTTGCGGAGATGAGGCCCCAGCCTGCCACGTAGCCAGTTTAGCGGCGGACCCCTCCCCATTTGCGGAGATGAGCTCCGAACACGCCACGTGGCCAGCGAGCCACGGAAGTTGTCTTCGGTGCTCTCTGTACACTGGAATTTGCTCTTTTTGGCTAACTTTTTAATGTTTTCTCGGTTTCAACTTATTTTAAAAGTGTTTTTCTACATGAAACATGAATACATGCCGAAACCAAAAATGAGGGTGTCACAAATCTACCCCCCCTTAAATTGAATTTTGCCCTCGAGATTCATTAGTTGAGAATAGATGAGGGAATTCTGCCTTGATGTCTTCTTCACGCTCCCATGTGGCTTCAGCTTCGGTATGATGGCTCCATTGTACCTCGCACCATCGGATTACTTTGTTCCTCGTGACCCTTTCCTTTACGTCCAAAATTCAGATGGGTTGCTCCACATAGGTCAGGTCCTCTTGAAGTCCAAGCTCTTCCATTGGTACTTGCTCCTCTGGTACTCTCAAGCACTTCTTGAGCTGAGATTCATAAAACACATCATGTACGTCGGAGAGGTGTGTTGGAAGCTCTAGTTGATAGGCTACTTCTCCTCGCTTGTCCAAAATTTTAAACGGTCTGATGTAGCGAGGTGCTAGCTTGACTTTGACGTTGAAACGACATTGGCCACGGATAGGCGATACCTTAAGGTATACGAAGTCTCCTACTTCGAAAGTCAACTTCCTTCGCCTATTGTCTACATAGCCTTTCTGTCATGACTGAGCAGCATTTAAGTTCTCCCATATTGTTTGGACTTGCTTTTCAGCTTCTTGTAGCACTTCTGGTCCAAACACTTGGTTCTCTCCGGTCTCGTTCCATAACAGCGGTGTCCTACACCGTCTACCATATAATGCTTCGAAAGGCAACATCTTCAAGCTAGCTTGATAGCTGTTGTTATAGGAGAATTCGGCGTACGGTAAACTCCTATCCCAACTACGCCCATGTTTCAAGGCGCAAGCTCTCAACATGTCCTCAAAAATTTGGTTTGTCCTTTTGGTTTGTCCATCAGTTTGTGGGTGATAGGCGGAGCTAAAATCCAGCCGTGTACCCATAGCTTTCTTCAGCTTCCTCCAAAATCTAGAGGTAAACTGAGAACCTCGATCTGAGATTATCCTCCTCGGGACTCCATGACGGCACACGATCTGCTCCATGTACAACTCGGCTAATTGTGCAACGTAGTACTTGGCCCTTACAGGGAGAAAATGGGCTGTTTTCGTTAATCAACCCATGATAACCTAGATGGAGTCATAACCCGACTGAGTACGTGGCCGACGATGAAATCCATACTGATGTATTCCCACTTCCACTCGGGTACCTTCAAGGGTTGCAACAATCCAGCGGGTCTTTGATGTTCGGCCTTCACCCGTTGGCATGTGTCGCATAGGGCAATGTATTCGGCTATGTCCCTTTTCATACGACCCACCAATAACAAGTCTCCAAGTCCTTGTACATTTTGGTGCTTCCGGGATGTATGGAATAGGGTGAATCATGTGCCTCTTTTAATATTATTTCGCGGATGTGCATCAAGTTAGGCACACAAATCCTTTTTCCTAGCCAAAGCGTACCCTTCTCATCTTCCTTGAAATCCTTCTCTATTCCTTGTTGGATCCTTTCCTTGATTTCCTTGATCTCCTCATCCGTTGCTTGGCCATCTCTTATTTTTTGCTCCAATGAAAAGTGGAGTTCCATCACTTCCATCTGGTTCAAGAATCCAAGGTGTAACCGTTCGAACTCCTTGCATAGTTCGGGTGGTAGCTCCCGAACCATGAGTAGGTGACATGCTCTGTGGCGGACCGGAATCCGGTCATCCAGGATCGCAGAGGGTGGTGCCGCGCGATGCGACACCCGACAGCACACGTCATAAGAACACATTATATTACATGGGAAAAACAAACTGAATGTACAAAGTAGTACACTTCTCAGTTACAAACTAGGGTCTTTTATTACACAGCGGAAGTTTCTTTTGTTCAACTCACGCCCGCCTATTTAGCAAAAGTCGGTTGCCCAGCCCTAGGGCAACCCACACTAGCTGCACATCTCAGCTCAGCGCGGCGTGTACGGCTCCCACTCAGCCGTGGTCCCCGACGGAGGGTAACCCTCGCCGGTGGACTCGTACTCCGAGTCCGTGGGTGGCTCCTCACCTGAAAAACACTTAAGCAGCAACCGTGAGCATGAAGGCTCAGCAAGGCTTAACCGACTCACCTAAGCATGAAACTCTACATGAGGTGTACCATGACATAGGATAGCAATGTTGCAGCAAATGGACATGCCTACAAGTTCATCCTTAGTTAATCTTTTAGCAACAAGTTAACGGTTCATGAAGCCGAAATTTAGTGAGCAATATTTGGTGGCACACATGTAGCAATACAATTATATCATAACAGCAATATGGAATCATAACATTTCATTCATTAGTCTACGTTACGATGCAGTGAACAAGCGGTACTTGTCACCGCGAGGGACGGCGAATCGACTCGATATACACCTGCAGGGAAACCCAAAGAGCACGTCACGTACGCCCACGTGGAGCTGCACAGCACGCTCACTCAATGTCGTATGGGACAACCTTTCACCCAACAGCCCAAACGTCGAACCGGTCGCACCGAAACGAGCAGGAGGTTCTCCACACAGAGCATCTCTCTATCCCCGTTGGCAGATTTCCACCTTGCTGCCCTCAGCCTACACCTATAAATCGGTACGTTCAATACTTGTTCAGCAGGGCCGCACACGGATCGGTCCTCAATCGACACGGGCAGGGCTGCACACACAAGTCTTCCTCTTGCTGCGCCCTAGCCCCTGCCAAGTCTCATTTTCATTACTAAAGTGATCCCACATCACTCCACCGAACCCGTGTGTTCCCAAGCCTAAACTCGCGAGTAGATTCCAACTTCTCGACTTGTACCGAAGTCCTATGACTCGTTACGCATAGCCTGTCTACTCGAGGTCCTTGACACTACCCTCACTCTTTTAGGAACCTTTGGTTATGCAAGTGGGGTTTCATCCATCCTATACCTAATGCACAATCATACTTCACACTATGTATGTAAACAAAGGAAAACTTTATAAAAGAGTTAATGCAAACCGGGGCTTGCCTTGTTGCTGCTGGTCAGGGGTTAGTTCTTCGTCCGGAAGAAGGAAGTCCAGCACTTCCGGAGTCTCTTAAGACTTTCCTGTACATACCCTTTTTTCATCAATTCCTCCACTTGTCGCTGAATTTCTTTTGTCTCCTCTGGGTTGGTGCGGTATGCAGCCCTGTTCGGAAGTGACGCACCAGGAACCAAGTCAATTTGATGCTCGATCCCTCTCTTAGGTGGCAGTCCTGGTGGTACTTCGTCCGGAAAGACATCTTCATATTCCTGCAAGACATTCAAAAGAGTACTCGGCAGGGTAGAGGGTAAGGCATTAGTAGAAAGAAAAGTGTCCTTGTACATAAGTACAAAGAACATGGCATCGGGTTCACTCAATGCTTTGACATCCCCCTTCCTAGCCATCATTACTAAACCCTCTTTTCCCGGTTTCTGGGTTCCTTGCAGCTGTGGGGTTTGATTTGGCTGTGGACACTCTTCCTTACTATTTTTACGGCTCACTCGCAAGTGGTGCTCACTCTCGTGCTGTTTCTTCCTGATATTATCCTTCGAAATTTCTTCCGGAGTCAAAGGAAGCAAGGAAATTCGATCTCCTTTGTACACAAAAGACAGCTGGTTGGTCCTTCCAAAAATCTGGACATCACGATCATATAGCCATGGTCGACCGAGCAGAAGCTGGCAGGCTTGAATAGGCACCACGTCGCACTCCACATGATCATTGTATTTACCAACAGAGAATGATACAGTCACAGTATGACTGACACGTAGTGCACCACAATCATTAAGCCACTGCATCTTGTATGGACTAGGATGACGCTGTGGTTTCAGTCCCAATCTGTCCACCAATTCTTGGCTAGCAATATTGTTGCAGCTGCCATTATCAACGATGATGCGACACACCTTATCTTTGATTAGTCCACGGGTATGGAACAAATTATGTCGCTGCCCGTTGTCTTCCTTTTCTGCTGTTACACTAAGCACTTGTAGAGAAATAAAGCAATTATGTTCTCCTTCTTCAGGCTGGATCTCATTCCCTTCCTCCTCAATTTCTTCATCACATATCGGTCCAGCATCTTCCGGATCACTCTCGGATTCCCATTCACCTTTCTCATTCAACAACATGGCCCTCTTACTTGGGCATTGGGCAGCAATGTGCCGACGGCCGTGGCATTTGTGGCATACAATTTCTCTGCTTTGGGAAGAAGATGTATCTCCCGAGACATTGCTGTGGGCTGCTGAACTTGCAGTGGGTCGCTGCTGAGTTGTTGGTGATGACGCGGTGGAGGCTGCGATCTTCGATGGAACAAATGATTGAGAAGACTTGGCTGCAGCCCCTTGAGATCGTCCACCACCATAGGAAGTACTTGACTGCTGTTTGCGCCATGGGGCAGCAATAGAATAACTGCCATAAGATTTTCCACGTGACTCTTGCTGAATCTTCTTCTCTGTTCGCATAGCTTGATCAACAAGATCCTGCAATGTACGATATGGAAACATCTCCACAAAACCAGAAATTTCTTCATTAAGACCTCCTAGAAATCTTTCCATTGTTGACTCTGCATATTCTCTTATTCCAACCCGCACAAACAGTAGCTCCATCTCCTTGAAATACTCATCAACTGATCTCTTCCCTTGCTTTAAAATTTGCAACCGGTTCCTGAGATCACGCTGATAGCTAGATGGCATGAATCGCCTTCTCATCACTTGCTTCATCTCCTAACATGTATTGATATATCCGCGTCCCAAATCACGTTGATTCTCCTGCACTTAGTTCCACCAAGTGAGAGCGTATCCAGAGAGTTCCACCGAAGCAAGATTCACACGGCGCTGAGCCGAAAGATTATGTACTCGGAATATTTGATCACACTGCTTAGCCCATTCAAGAAATTCATCACGATTCTCCTTTCCAGTAAACTTTGGAATACTCAACTTGACACGAGCGATGTTATCTGGGTTGTCATGAGGACGTCGACCACGATGGTATTCCCTTTCTTCAAAATCAGAAGGCCGGCGATGATGACGCCGATCAAACCTGCCACCTTGACCGAAAGGATTTTCATCATCATGAGATCCTTCTTCATGATCTTGATCTTCAAACTCTTCGTCTTCAAAATGCACGCGGCGACCATCAGCATTGCGCCTATGTGCGCGACGCCCACCATGGTAATTATTAAAATCAGCATGGCGACCACCACCAGATCCGTCAGGGCCATTTCCGAAGCGATTGAATCCATGGCCGAAACCAGAGTTCTCATCGCCGGACTCCTCTCGATGACGGTCCTCTTGATCACGACATGCTCGACGTCCTCCAGCCGTGGGAAGACGCTCATCAAGGAGCCTGCCCATGGCCTCCATGAGTGAATCAGCCATGCGACGCATCTCATCCCGTGAGACAGGGGGTTCCCTATCACCATGGTGTCCACCATGAACACTTGAATCTGAGTCTGCCATGTTAGGAGCAGCAAAAAACAAGAATATATATATATATATATATATATATATATATATATATATATATATATATATATATATATATATATATATGTGGAGACACTCGACCTCACCTCTTACTTACCCAAGTTCTTGCCTGATCTCAAGAACTGTGATGGTGCTGGTGTGACAGCTTCAACGGAGGTGGTAAAGAGGCCGTAAGGAGTAAAAATCGAAAGTCCCGGTTCAGGTTTTTGGTGGAGCTATAGGTGGCTGAACAAGGAGGGCTACCGTACTGCCAATCAAGTGAAAAAGATGTGCTCAAAAGATAAAAAAATTGCTGCTATCAAGATTACCACCAACTTGGATATGAAAACTGAAAATTTCAACACCCAACCGTAACACAAAATTCTTCAGAATCTTTTCACTTGTGCTCTCTTCTTTTTTTTTACTCTTCTTTTTTTTATAACACTAACAGGGGTGCTGATTACAAAAGATATAGGTAAACGGTGGTGACGAGCAACTGGAAGAACACAAACACAAGATAAAAGTACCGTCAAAAGGGCTATAGGTATTTTTTTTAGGCTTTGGACTATAGGACAAACAAATATATGTAAAAGATAAACACATGGATGAATATGTGGATGGTGAAAACTGTAACAGATTGAAAAAGGGTGGGAGGGTGGGCGATAAAAAAAATGAAACTACCGTGACAACGATAGCTCTGATTACCACATGATATGCACCGAATTTGATTCGGTGAAGGGTGGCCCGATCTTCACGACAGGAGGCTCAAGAACAAGATAACTTGCTGTAGAAACAGTGTGGATAACTAGCTTTATACCTGACCAAGGTTGGATGCGACCAAGCGACGGGGAGAGAGACACCGAAACCGCGAAGACTTCGACTCGATCTCCGAACGACCGCAGAACCACAACCGGAGCTAATCCACACAAGACGGGGCAGCCGTACTGGAACCCGCAGAGCACGAATTAGTGGATCTCAGAGAGATCTCTCTACAAGTTCAAGAAGAACAAGGAAGAACAAGGGTTGAGTAAGACACTCAAGCAGCTCGGCTGCAAATATCACTTGATTAATCTTAATTCATCAAAAAGTATTCCTTGGCTTACAAAAAGAGCGGTATTTATGCCAACAACTAGCCTAAAATAGATGTGAACTGAAAAAGCCATGTGGGAAGGTGGAAGGCCAACTGGCTTGATCATTCATGCAGTGGTCATCAATTTCTCGCATGTCTTCTGGCCTTTTGAGTGGTCTTCAATGTTTTAATCATAACTCCACCTAGGGACATCCAAAAGACACGGGACCAGATGCGTTGGAAAGCTAATTCGATAACCTTTCACACCATGTGTAGCATGATTCACGAAATATTGTAGAGTGATACATTTTCTCACGGAAACTTGGATATCAGGCTGACTATTAATCTTCTGAACAGTCTGCACCAAAAGCACTCGGCTGCCAAGCTGGGAGCTCTAAAGCACTCGGCACTTAGTCGCATTAGAATGTTGTCTTCAACACGTTTCCAACAAGTACTCATGGACCTTCACAGCTTCTATGAATCAAGAGATATGACTGTTTCTTCATGACAGTTCTGCCAGGCCGAACTGGTTCGATGTAATTCTCCTCTCTGGTTCAGTCTCGGCGTGTCCTTGTCATCCTCCTTAGTGAACCTGAGTAATAGAAACATGTACGATTTAGGAAGTACATAATTCTCATTAATAAATGGAATTTCACAAAGTAGCGTGTGCACCTCTTGTTGTAGCTGTTTAGCTCGGCTACGAGTAATTGGTCCATCGAAGACATGAGCTGGTGCAGCTTGACTTGATGATTGTTCCATCTTACTTGATGTAGTCGGTATAGTTGATGGTGTGGTCGGCGTGGGCATATCACGTTGTAGTTGGTGTTGACCGGGATGAAATGGGCAACTTTGGTGAGCCGGTCGACGATCACCCACACCGAATCATGTCTCTGAAAGGTGGTGGGTAAACCGACGATGAAGTCCATGCTCACATCCTCCCACTTCCAGGCAGGAACGCCCAGTGGTTGTAGCAGTCCCGGTTTCCGCATATGATCTGCCTTCACCCTTCGACATGTATCACACTCGGACACGTACTTTGCAATCTCCCGCTTCATCCGTGTCCACCAAAACTTACTTCTGAGTTCTTGATACATTTTGTTGCTGCCGGGGTGAATAGAAAATTTTGATAAGTGAGCCTCAACAAAAAATTTCTTCCGTAATTCCGGGTTACGGGGTACGACGATTCTGTCCTTGAACCATAGGACGCCGTCTCCGTCCTTCCGGAAACATTTCAGTTCCCCACTGTCTACACGTCTCCACAAATGTGACATGCACTTGTCATGTTTCTGAGCTGCCTCTATCTCTTCGCGGATGGTGGGGATCAAAGCTAGGTTGTAGAGAGCTCCATGTGGAATCACATGCAGTGGTGGTTCGCTCTCTTCCAACGGGGTGATGGTCAGATTGTTGACGTGTGACTTGCGGCTCAGCGCATCCGCCACTACTTTTGCCTTGCCGGGGTGATAATGGATCTATATTTTGTAATCCTTTATCAATTCTAACCACCTTCACTGCCTCATGTTCAGCTCCTTCTGAGTGAATATGTACTTGAGGCTCTTGTGGTCGGTATATAAATGTATGAGGTTACCGAGTAGGTAGTGCCTCCACATTTTCAGTGCAAGTACCACGGCAGCCAGCTCCAAGTCGTGAGTTTGATAATTCTGCTCATGGTTTCTAAGCTGCCGTGACCCATACTCGACCACTCTTCGGTCTTGCATCAGCACACATCCGAGCCCAATGCCGGATGCATCGCAGTACACATCGAACGGTTTTGTTGTGTCTGGCTGCGCCAAAACCCGTGCTGATGTCAGGTGCTTCACTAATGCCTTGAATGCTGCTTCACATGTTGGACTCCAAACATATTTGGTAGCCTTCTTTAGCAGCTCCGTCATAGGCTTGGCAATCTTTGAGAAGTTCGGGATGAACCTCCGATAATATCCCGCGAGCCCGAGGAAACTCCGTACCTCGTGAACAGTTCTCGGGGATTTCCAATTCAGCACTTGTGTGATCTTACTCGGTTCTACAGTGATACCCTCCGCTGAGATGATATGCCTGAGAAAAGGCACTTGTGATATCCAGAACTCGCACTTGCTGAATTTCGCGTATAGCTTGTGATCCCGCAGCTGTTTCAAGACTATACGCAGATGCTTCTTGTGGTCTTCCTCCGACTTGGAATATACCAGGATATTGCCGATGAAGACCACGACAAACTTTTCTAGCTCCGGCATGAATACCGAGTTCATCAAGTACATGAAGTGAGCTGGAGCATTGGTGAGGCCGAAGGACATGACCAGGTACTCATAAAGTCCGTACCTCGTCGAGAAAGACGTCTTTGGAATATCCTCAGCCCGTATCTTAATCTGATGGTACCCTGATGCTCAGTCCATCTCGGAAAAGATCTTTGCTTCGACCAACTGATCAAACAACATGTCGATCCGTGGCAACGGGTACTTGTTCTTGATGGTTACGGCGTTTAATGGACGATAGTCCATGCAAAGCCGTAACGTCTCATCCTTCTTCTTCACAAATAACGCCGAACAGCCCCATGGCGAGGAGCTCGGCCTAATAAAACCCTTCTCCAGCAGGTCCGTTAGCTGGGTCTTCAATTCAGCCAACTCCTTGCGCGCCATCCTGTACGGTCTTCGGGATATTTGCATGGTTCCCGGTGCAAGTTCAATCTTGAACTCCACCTCTCTATTGGGCGGCATCCCCGGTAAATCATCCGGGAATATGTCCAGGAACTCTCGGACCACTGGAATATCTTCCAATCTGATAGTGGTGGATTGATAGACACTTGGAAGTTTTATTTCTGGACTTTCCAGAAATAAGTAGTGAGATCCGTGCACTTCTGAGTTTAAGTGCATGACTCAAAGGACGGTGTCTAAAACAGCGCCGTGGCGGGTTAACCACGACATCCCTAGGATGACATCGACCTTTTGTCCCTCTAAGATTATGAGAGATGTAGGGTATACTCTACCCTCTAAGCACAATGGCGCTTTTGGAACCATCATGCTTGCTGAAATTTTCCCACCCGGTGAACAGATCACATAAGGATTATCGGTGGGTAGTATTTGCAAGCTATATCTATGAATGAAAGCTTGGCTAATGAAGCTATGCGTGGTGCCTGAATCAAACAACACTATGGTGGGATGCTGGTGGAGTTGGAACATACCCGCAAGGATTGGCTCACCCTCCGGAACGTCCTCTATGGCAAGTTGGTGGACGGTGCTGGGCCTCGGGTTTGCCTGCCGCGCATTAGTAGGGTTCCGGGGCTGATTCCTCCCCAGAAACTGCGGTGCCACTCCACCTCCTTGCCTCTCTGGACAACTGCTGGCGAAGTGTCCTAGGTAACCACATTTGTAGCATGTGACCGCTGCTTGTCCGGTGCTTGGGGGACGAAAGCCCGGCATGCGCTGCTGAGGTGCATACGCACGCGGCATCACCCGCTGCTGCTGTTGTTGTGGCGGAGGTGGTGCTGGCAGTGCCGGCCTGAATGCCGGTGAAGAATACGGCCTACTGCAGAATGACATCGGCCTTTGTGGTGGCTGCCAGCGTGAACCTGATGGTGGGCGATTCACCATCCAAAACATCTGAGAAGGATGGCCTCCTTCTCCGCTGCTTTGCGGCG
This sequence comes from Neostapfia colusana, assembly GCA_030760725.1. NCBI lineage: Eukaryota > Viridiplantae > Streptophyta > Magnoliopsida > Poales > Poaceae > Neostapfia > Neostapfia colusana. Next base: position 23,254,886 of record JASWHV010000014.1, read on the forward strand.
CGCTTCGCTTTCTCTCCGCCGCCGCTAACTCCTTGCCGGAGTCCTCCTGGACAATCGCAGCATCAATGATGTTGTTGAGGCTGCCGCGATTGAACATCGCCAATTTGTCCTTCAGGAGCGGGTTAAGCCCCTGGTAGAAGTGGTCCCGCCGCTTCTCGTCAGTATCAGCGTGATATGACGCGTAGAGCGCGAGATCGTTGAATGCCCTGGAATATTCCAGCGCGTTCCGGCTCCCTTGTTGCAGGTGTAAGAATTCCTGTGTCTTCCTCTTCATCAGACCCGGCGGTATGTGATAGGCCCTGAAGGCCGTTCGGAACTCCGCCCAGGTCATAACTCGGTCGGTGGGCTGTGAAGCACTGTAGTTTGCTCACCACGCGCTCGCAGATCCCTGGAGCTGCTGGACCGCAAACTGAGTCTTGCGCTGCTCACTTATTTGGAGAAGCCCGAACTTCATCTCCATCGTGCGGAGCCAGTTGTCCGCATCGAGGGGTTCATCCGCCCTTGAGAATACCGGGGGATGAGTTGCTAGGTAGTCGGAGTAGGAGCTCTGTTGGCGCTCCTCACGATCTTGACGCCTCTCTGGTCGAGACGTATTGGCAATAAGAGTTTGCAGCAACTCCGTGTGCTGCTGATGAGAACCCGCCATTGCCGCAACGATGTCGGCCAGTGTAACCGTTGGTGGTGGCGGTTGTTGCTGTGGTTGCTGCTGCTGTTGCTGTCCCGAGGAGTCCTCGGGAGGCTGTTGGGAGGTTTCTCCCCCTTGACTAGAACCCCCAACATCTGGTTTGGCACGAGTACGAGTCATTCTGAAATTTAAAACAGCAGCGATTAGCACATGTCATACTTAAAATTCCATATGCAACAGTAGGTATTGAAGTGACGCATGAATAATTTGCACAACATTCACATATATTGATAAAGCATAAACTTTATACAAGATACATTATTTTCGGGTCTCTGAGAAGTCGTGCTCATGTCGTCACTATCTATACATACACTACTGCCTACACGACATGTTATCGGTTACAAAAGTTTGGGTTACACTACCCTAGCTGCCCTACTAGGCAACTGTAACCCCTCGGAGTAGAACTCGACCTCCTGCGGGTCGTCCTCCTCCGGTACCTCTGCTGGTGGCTCCGGATCTACCACCTCTTCTCCCATCTCGGGTTCTCCCATTGCCGGAAGACCCAAGACCACCTGTATGCCCAATACCGGAGGTACGAGGTCCTGCAACGTGTGAACCTCGTCCATGGCCTGGTTGTAGTTTTCTTCCCAGCCTTGCCCTTCCTCAACAGCGTCGTCCCGCTCTTGAGTAAGGTCCTCATTCTGCTGGATTAGAGTCTGCACCAGCTCTTGCAATGCTGCGATGTCGACACGGCTTTTCTTTTTCGCCTTCTTCAGACGATGCAACTGATTATGCTGTTCGTTCAGTCGCTTGATCGTCGGAAGGAGCACATTGCGGAGTGCGCTGTGAGCACTCTCGAAATGGTCTCCACGTCTTGTGCTCTCCTTGAGCTTTGCGGCGAGATGCTCCATATGAACAGCTTGGCTGTCCATCACGGCCTTTCCCGCCCTCATTTGGAGTCTGAGGTTGGCCTCCGTGGGGTTGTACCTTGGGCAACCCGGGTCTGTGGCCTCCAGATACCTCTCTTCCTACACATGATGAGCCCGTCCCTCCACCGGAATGAGCGCGTATGGAGTGCCCTCCATCGCTCTCACGGGTAGCTGGCAGAAACACGACATGGTGTCACGGGCTGCCACTAGCCACATTCCCTCGGTTTGTCTACCTCTCACCGTGACGGTGAACGGCGCCCACCCGGGTGGAGTAGGTCCTGCGGGAACTTCGACATGGATAATCCACGTCTTGTTCCCTTCCTCGCCTTCTTCCTTGGCGAAGTACTGTGGTATCTGGTGGTACCCGAAATATTGAAGCATCTGCCTCAATGCTTCCGGATAGCCGCTGTGGTGAGAACAGTGAGATTCCACCCACCCGTTCTCGAACTGTTTATCTGCTGTCATCTGTAAAAACATATTTGAGAAATGTAAAATATTTATTTGAACAGTAAACCATTGAGTTATAACATAAAACATGTCATTGAACTCATAATACTTGGAATCCTAGTTCAAATTTAAACAAATTTGACTGCTAGTCTGCTGTCCAACATGACAGCCCTGACCAGTTTCCATTTCAACCTGATTTAGGCCATGCTAAAGGCAAAACCAATTCTGGAGCTCAACATCAAAGTTAAAGATAACTTCAATAGATTTCCAGAAAGTATTTGCTTGTCCTAAGATATGTCCTGGTTCAAAAGTTATGAGATGTCAAAGTTAATAGAATTTCTGGAGAAAATTGGACAGCACCTCCCTGCCTTAGGTACTGATTTGATCCAAGAATTCCAGTTAATTCTGCTCCCAATCTGACAAAACTTTCTGATACAAAGTTGTAACCCATCTCACAAGCTTTCCATAACTATCTAAGTTTCTATTTTTAGATTTTTATGCAGGAAGTTATGCTCAATTTACAGAGAGTTTACAGAGAGTGTTTGCTCTGCCCTGTTTTCTGGACAGTTTCAACTCTACTGCATTTTTCCATTGGTTAAGGGTTGAAACACCTCTGGACATCAACAGAAAAGTTGTAAAGATCTTCCAAATCTTTCCAGAAATGTATCATATGACCCCAACCTCGAAAGAACTCAACCTCTAACCTCTGATTAACTTCAGAATTAATTCAGCTGAAAACAGAGTGCTCTGTCCTTAGCAACCTATAAGTTGAAAACTTGTTAACTTTGAATATCCTAATGAAGGGAAGGAGTTACATAAAGTTTTAGTGCTCTGGATTAAAAATTTCAAGTTTTACAATAAGTTGTTCATTTAGTGGAGTGTGACGTCGATGCACCACCAGATCATGTCGGTACTACGTCCTCACAAAGAAAAACCTATACCGGACTTAGCCGGCTTTGTTAGTTCAGTGGCACTAAGCGTCTCTCGCACACGGATGCTACATGTCTACCGTTTCATGGTTATACTACCTGCAAATAACTCAAGCAATCGTCAGACTCGGCTGCACACCGAGTCCGGTATCCATACAGTTTGTACACCCGGCCGTCATCACTCGCCCGGACGTTATCAAGCAAAACACGCCTTGAGTTACGTGTTCACGTTTCAGACCACGTGACGGGGTATCCCAAATTGCACCATGCACGCCAGGGACAGACGTTGCTCGAATACCCCAAACGACATGAAGAGTCGTAGAGGATATTAAAGCGAGTCGGGTTACCTGCCACCCATGGGGCTCCACCCTTCAGCTTGTGCGCACTGGTAGACAGCGCTTACGTGCACCCCCCAAGACATAAACGTCCCAAGATGCACGATTTTCCGACATAATCAAATAGGTTAATATGCCACTTTCTATACACTAATAACATCCTTATATGGGCTACTAAGTCGTTCCTCACTGGATTTTTGAAAACGAAGACCCTTTTTGTGCGTTATACCTCAAGCGAGCTCTGATACCAACGCTGACACGACTCCACGGTCTTGTCGAGCCAGGATCACGCTGAGGGGTGCTGCGTTGCACAGCACCGGATAACACACATCAAAGGTACAAAGCGGAAGCAAAGTTTTATTACATAAAGAAGTTTATGAACATTTGTACAACAAAATATGTTCAGTCTACACTCACGGGCGTAGACTACGCATCAAGTTCACGTTCAGCCCGTGAACGTGTCCTTGCTAGCACACACGCACACTAACACGGCGTCGTGCATGACTCCCACTCGACAGGGTTCCCCTCCTGGGGTTCCGTCTCCTCCTCGGGAGTCCCTTCCTCATAGAACCCTGCAAAAGCGTCGAACACAAGCAGTGAGCACGAAGGCTCAGCAAGACTGACCCGTCTCTCCTAAACATGAAACTTCTACATGAGGTTTGATAGGTTACATGAGGTAAAAATCATTTGCAAGGACTCGCCTAATTAGTGGAACCTTACTTTCAAGTTTTAGCAGCAGATTGTGGAGAACCTTACGCTAAGGCACATGAGAGAGCCGCAATCAAACAAGAAACACATTTCTCTCATGTACTTTGCCCAAAGTTGAAAAGAACTTTAGCTAGCTCTAGACTACAGCAATTCATTAACAATCCAGTCCATCTTTCAATCAGGAACATTTTAACATGTAACTAGCCTGTTCTTTCTACGTCACGGTACAGTGAACAAGTGGTACTCACTGACTGCAAGGGACTGCGATTATAATTGATTTACACCTGCAGGGTTACCCGAATAACCCGTCACGTACGCCCGTACTCGATGTTGCCTACAACAACCATCACGGATGCTGTACGCAACCACCTTTCGCCCGTCAGCCAAATATTGAACCGGTCCCATCGTCCCGAGCAAGAGGTCTCTGCACGCGCATCTCAGTGCCGCCAGCCGATTTACACCTCGAGCTCTCAACCTACCCTCTGAACGACGGGCAATGCCTCAATGCCCAGCTACCCAAGTTACATCAGTTTCGCGGTTCCCATATAGCCGGTAGGTCTTCGGTATTGTTCTAGCTTGTTCAATAGGCCCGCACATGGCTCGGTCCTCAATCGACACAAGCGGAGCTATAGCACACATGCCCCAAAGTCCTGCTATCCTTACTCTCCGCTCGGTCTCATTTTTCTTGCCATGTGTATCATGTGCTATCTCTACCCGAGTCGTGTGCCTCTAGCCTATGCTCACGAGTAGTTCCAACTACTCGACTTGTACCGAATCCTACACTATCTTAGCATTGCAGTAGCTAACAAGGTTTGCAAATCCTAATCCCAACCCATGGTTTTCTTGGCTATGCAATTAGGTTTTCAAACAAGACTCTAGTGCAAGAAATAATGGTACTCAAGTAAGTGCTCAAAACTATAAAAGTTTGTAAAAAGGTTAATGCAAACCGTAGCTTGCCTTGCTGCTCTTGGTCGTAGGCTAGCTGCTCTTTCGGAGTAACGAAGTCTAGGAGTTCGGGTTCCTCCTCGACCTTAGCGACTACATGATATAAGAAGTATACGTATTAATTTGAATGCATTTGAATTGAATTTAAACTTGTGAAGTTTATAAGTCTCACTAGACCGACCCAAGGACTGTGAAACTTTTACTGTGGCTTGGTTACCACCTAAACAGAGACTTGGTCAAGTTTTAGTTGCAGCAAAGCTCATTTGAGCCCTCCACAATTTAATTATGTCCTTGACCTTAATTGGAACTCTTAGGGTGTTCTAGAGATTTTCATGGAACAAGCCATGACTTTATGAAAACTAGATTTTCAGAGGGTTCTAATAGAGTTGGTCTCACTTAAATTGAAGGTTCCTAGCTAAAGATATGAGCTAAACAATTTCAGTGAAAATTTTGAAAATGTTTCTGAACATTCTCTATTTTCTCTGGAACAGTTTCATTAGTCACACCATTAGGTGGATCAAATGAGCTCAAATGGATCTGAAATTTTTATGGTAGTTCAGGGATATTTTGGTGAACATCCCAGCAAAATTTCAGAATTTTCCTCCAAAGGATTCTCCAGTTAAAATTCCAAACAGTTTAAATTTTGAGGAATTAATTTTGGAGAATAAAGATTTTCATGAAGTGAAACTTGATTTGCTGGAAAGTACTCCGAGAGCTGAATCTAACAAAATTTGGTTCACTCTATTTGGAGTTTCGTAGCCCAAGTTATGAGGATTTGAAGTTTGAATGAAATCTGAAAATCGGGGAAAAGTTCAAATTGGCTGGTGGGTCAACGGTACACGTGTCGGGCGCTGGAGCGGTGACACACCAGAGTCTACGGGGTTTTTGAGCGCCAGAACACCAGATCCGAGCCGCAGCAGATCCCGGTTTTAAAATATCTGCCGCTGACAGCCGGGGTCCACCCCCTTCGTCTACCTCCCAACTCCCGCGTTCGGCCGCCACGACGCCTCGCCGGAGAGCTCGCCGGCAGCCTCTGTGGTGCTCCAAACTTCATGATTCTGGCCGCCCCTGCCTATGTCCACTTGGGGAACATGATTCTGGGCTCAGCTCGTCATGAAAACGGCCGGCACAAGGTTGGCGACAAGCGGCGGCTTCGGAAAGACTTCGGCCGTGTCGGCCGACCTCCCTAGCATCTCAATTACTCGAGCAACCGGTCGGGGAGCGTCAGTGGACCTTACGGAAGGTCAACATGAGCTTGAAGCAGCTCGGGGGAGGCCTGAAGTAGGCCCTCACCGTGCACCCAATGCTTCCCGCATGCTCCGCCGTCGGCAAACTTTGAAATACGCCGGGTACAGGGGTTCTCAGGCCAAAGGTTGTGAAGGAAACTTGTGCGCTACCAGGTCTAATCTGTGTAGGAGCGGATTGAGACTCTAACCCTTCCTAGAGTGTGAATTTGACCGAACCGCACCCGAAGGTCGGTCTGTACCGAGAAAGGGGAAAACTGGAAATTCGCCGCCAGTGAGCAAGCACTCGGGCTGTGGCTCGGGGGTGAGCAGCACCGATTACCAGCGCGTCTAGGGACGCCTTGGCTCGGGCGTGACAACCTCCCGGTTGGGCTGTCCATGGGAGCCCGAAGTGCGGCGGCTATAGGTTACTGAGTGGAGCTCTCGGTATAGCCGAGATCAACCGGTTTCAGCTGAATTCTAGCGACGGGGAAGAAGGAGGAAGGTTCCTAGTACCTTGCTGTAGCTTTGGAGGGGGCGGGGAGGCTGTGATCGGGGCTCTCCGATCGGTTCTGAACGGCGGAGGAAGAATTCCCAGTTCTGTGTTCCTGTGAGGAGAAAATGGCGAGGGGGCTTCGGCCACGGCGTCGGGCGCCTTAAGAAGACCCCGGAACCAACCCTGGCTCGCGCGTGGCCAAGCTGCTGGTGGCGCGGTGGCCTCCCTTGGTGGCGATCGCTGCTGAAGCCCGAAGACCCGAGTGAGAAAGTCTCAGTCAGTTGAATCACTTCAGTGGCTGACATGTGGGTCCCACTTTCATTTTTAACCTCTGAATGTAACTCCAAATCACTGTTGTCAACAGTAAGCCCTAAAATGCCCATGGTGATTTGAATTATTCACCCCTGAGCCATTTGAATTGGTTAGAATTCAAATTGTCTTTGGTTTGACTAAATTTCAGCACATGTTCAGTTTGAAATTCAAATAAAGTTTGAATTTGCTCCACTTAGCTCATGTCAAGATCAACTCCAAATGGAGTGAAAATTGGTGTGTGAGCTCACAAAAATGTGCTGAGTAAGAATATGCCTCCCACTTTTGTATTCATGGGATAAAAACAGTTTGAATTTGAATGTGGGTTCAAACTACCCTCTTTCATGCTATACCCAAAAGTACCTCAAAATGGTTTTAAATTTGGGTGAAACTTGGCATGGACATTCCTAGTAATGTTTAGGAGTTTTCAACATGTCCAGCCCCTAGATGATGCATGTGGGAAAATTCCACTTTTGCATTTTTTGAGTTTATTCTCTAATGAGATGTTGATAATGGTTACTTGCTCTTCAAATGTGTTCATCCACTTTCTTCAAATGAGGTGTGTGGTGTGGTGATGAACACTTTAAACATGTGTCAAAAACTGAGGCCTTTACAAAGTTCCCGGCTGATCGGGTTCTCAGAAATCGCCGCCTGGGGGTTTTCCACCACGCTGAACACGATAGTGAGGTCGGTTGGGGGTGTAGACGGCCGGGAAGTTGAGCGCGACGGTGACAGCGGATGCTCAAACTCCGGCGAGCTCATTCTCCCATGGGACTCAACCATCCAAGCTGCGGATTGCTCCAAAAGCATCAGTGGACAATGGCCGACTCAGAAATGAACCTCAACCTCAGTGAAAACTACCGGAAATAGGTCCTCCCCGGTGACCCGAGCCCGAAAACGGTGGCGACTGTAAAAGCCCAAGAAATGGACTTGCAAAAATTTTCCATCACCTCACAACACCACAGCTTTTGTTGTGGATATCTTGTGAATACTTGTGAAGAGCAAGTAACCACCATGAAAGGATGATTAGAGGGGAAAGCCCTAACTTTCAAAAAGTAGGATTTCTACACGTGAACATGCAAGGTTGAGCCCAACCCTAGATCTTAAATAGTCTTGGGAAGGCTCAGGCCAAAGTTCATGCAAATCCAATACTTTTTGAGGCACTTTTGGAGGCATTTGAAAAAGAGGCAAATTTGAATATAAATTAAAATTGCAGCAACTTTCATCACTTAAATTCAAAAGTTGGCTTCATATTCAAACTCAGCATATTTTTCTGAGTTAGCCCACCAATTTTCATCCCCATTGGACTTCATCTTTCGGGGGGTAAATTTGCATTAATTCAAAACTGAATTTGGATTTAAAATTCAAATGGCCAGAAAATTTAGCAAAACCAGTTTCAAACTAGGAAATCAAATTCAAACTGTGACTTAGTGCTTCAGTCTCTCATTTAATGGAGAGTAGCTGGGATATTTACAGAAGAATTTGGAAAAGGGGGTTAGGGGGAGAGTTGGGCCCACAGGTCAGTGGGAGAGCTGCTGCACAACCGAGCGCTGCCTGTTTCTCACCGACGTCGACCGAGCGCAGCGCGCCAGCTCCTGCTCCCGCGCCCGAGTGGAAGAGAACACCGCACGGTGAAACTCGCGAGTCACAGCGCCAGCACGACAACCACTCGGTCATTTTCGCTGTGCCCCGGCCGACCCGACGTTCCCCCATCCCGCAGTTGCTCCCGCTCCCGAGTGTTTCACCGCCGCTCTCTGATCACCGATGACCGGCCGATCCTGGCTGCATCACGCGCCACCACCAGAGAAGAAAAGGTGCGTCCGCGTGTGAGGAAGCTGTAGGAGGAAACCATTCACCGTTTCATGCAGGGTAGAGTGAGAATCCGAGTTTCCCCCCACGGTGCACCTTAGGGTTAGAAATCGGTCGTCGGTGAAATTCGTTGCACAGAAGCAACCGCCGGATGAGCTGCAGCTCACACACGTTCTAGACAACCGTGCGCGTCTCTCTGAGCAAGAAACCGCAGGAACCACTATTCCAAACCCTAGTTTCACCGGTAACAGTCAGCGGAAGGGAGGGTCGCCGGTGAGGTCCTAGCTCTGGCTGTTTCCATGGCAAACCGAGCTCATTTTCATGCTCAGCATGCCACAGCGGAGCTGCAGGAGCAAACCGTTCCAGAAATAAGGAACTGAGTAACTCGGGCGATGTCGCCGGAGTAGGGATAGCCGCTGTCACCGTCGCGGGCATGGTTCCGGCCATCGCCGAGCCTCGGTGAGGGCACCAGCGTGTTCTCCGAGCCAAGTTAGGCACAGGCGGCAAAATCTGTCGGAGGTCGTGCAGCGAAATGGCCGGCGGTGAGAGCTCCGGCGAAGCGCCGCATCGGAAGTCACGGGAGGTCATGAGGTAGACGAGGGGGGGGGGCAGGTCCACCGGTCAGTCTCTGCTCTCGCGCGGGGATCCACTTTGCGGCCGGGATCCGGTGCGGCAGCGCGGGTAAAACCCCGTGGGCCGCGGTGTGGCCGCGTTCTCAGTGGGCCGGTTTAAAGAGTGGGCCCCACCCGCAGAGTTTAAACATTTTAGGATTTTCCAGTTTAGATCAAACTTCAAATGCATAGAACTTTTACCAGGAAGCTCCAAATTCAGTGAACCAAATTTTGCTGAACTAAGCTCTGTGAGTACTTTCCAGCAACATCAATTTCAGCTCATAAAACTCAATAATTTTCCAGAATTAAATCCCTAAAATTTAAAATGTTAGGAATTTTATCTGGAGGATTACTTTATGAAAAATTCTGAAATTTGGCTGGGAGGTTAATTGGAAAATCCTTGAGCCACTGTAAAATTTTCAGACCCATCAAAGTTTATTTAGTTTTCCTAATGGGGTCATTAAGTGAACTGCCCTGAGAAAATAGAAAAATGTACAGAAACATTTTTCAGATTTTCTCAAATCTTGTTTAGGGCATAACTTCCTCTAGAATTCTTCAAATGGCATGAAACCAATTCCATTAGAACCATATCAAATTCTAGTTTCCAGAAAGTAATGGTTGGAGCCATGAAAACCCCTGGAATTTCTTAGAAGCTCTAATATTGACCAAATAGGCTTTTATTTGTACAAGGCTTAAATGAACTTTGTTTCAAATGAAACTTGGTCAAGACTCTGATTAGGACCCTACCAAGCCACCATAAAAACTTCAGAACAAAAGGGGAGGGCTAGCTAGAGTTATGGTAATTACTTATTCAGTTCTAAACATTGCATTTAAATTGACATATAGTATATCGTGTACGTGTAGTCGCTGAAGGGGAGGAAACTCCGGAAGTGATCGACTTACTTCTTCCGGATGAAGCCCTAACAACTGACCAGCAGAAACAAGGCAAGTCCCGGTTTACATTAACCCATTTTACAAGTTTTGCTTTGTTTACATACGTAGTATGATGTATACTTATGCGCATTAGGTGTAGGATGGATGGAACCCCAAATGCATGACCAGATGTTCCCTATAAGAGTGAGGATAGTGTCTAAGGCCTCGAGTAGACAGACTATGCTTAATGAGTCATAGGACTTCGGTACAAGTCGAGTAGTTGGAATCTACTCACGAGTTAGGCTTGGGAACACACGGGATTGGTCGAGTGATGTGAGATCACTTTAGTAATGAAAATGAGACTAGGCAGGGGCTAGGGCGCAGCAAGAGGAAGTCTTGTGTGCGCAGCCCTGTCCGTGTCGATTGAGGACCGATCCGTGTGCGACCCTGCTGAACAAGTATTGAACGTACCGAAGGCATATCGGATATATGAGCCCCGATAAACCGATATAACCAAAACCTCTGGGCGTCGAGGCATAGCACACCGATTTATAGGTGTAGGTTGAGGGCAGCAAGGTGGAAATCTTCTAACGGGCATAGAGAGATGCTCCGTGTAGGGAACCTCCTGTCCGTTTCGGTGCGACCGGTTCGACGTTTGGTCTGTTGGGTAAAAGGTTATCTCGTATGACATCGAGTGAGCGTGCTGTGCAGCTCCACGGGTGGGCGTACGTGACATGCTCTTCGGGTATCCCCGCAGGTGTATATCGAGTCGATTCGCCGTCCCTCGCGGTGATGAGTACCGCTTGTTCACTGCGTCGTAACATAGATAAATCATGGAATGTTATGATTCAATTCTGCTGATATGTATAATTGTATTGCCGCATGTGTGCCACAAAATATTGCTTACTAAATTTCTTATTCATGAACTGTTAACTTGTGGCTAAAAGATGAACTAAGGATGAACTTGTAGGCGTGTCCATTTGCTGAAATTACTATCTCATGTTCGTGTAAACTGCATGTAGAGTTTCATGCCTAGGTGGGTCGGTTAAGTCTTGCTGAGCCATCGTGCTCATGGTTGCTGCTTAAGTGTTTTTCAGGTGAGGAGCCACCCACGGACTCGGGTTACGAGTCCACCGACGAGGGTTACCCTCTGTCGGGGACCACGGCTGAGTGGGAGCCGTATACGCCACGCTAAGCTGAGGAGTGCAGCTAGTGTGGGTTGCCCTAGGGCTGGGAAACCAACTTTTGCTAGATAGACGGGTGTGAGTTGTATAAATTTAACTTCCGCTGTGTAAAATAAACCCTAGTTTGTAACTGAGTAGTGTACTACTTTGTACATTTCAGTTGGTTTTCTATGTAATACAATGTGTCCTTATGATGTGTGCTATCGGGTGTCGCATCGTGCGGCACCACCCTCTGCGATCCTGGATGAGCGGATTCTGGTCCGCCACAGGGTGGAATCAGAGTGGCATTGGAGATAGCACATTAATTAAGGACTGTATTACGGGAAAACTTAGGTTTACGGTGAGGAGTCGGTAGTTTTCCCAAGTAAGGACTATATTAGCATAGTTACTTAATGTGGCAAGACTAGCATACGTGTTATAATTCTGAATTTTAATTATGTAACGATGCACCTACGCTCTGGTAAGAATGGTAGGGAACGCCACCGAAAGCGGTTCAATTTCGGGTAGCTCCCCTGACGAGGAACGTGGTTCAGGGATTGGTCTCACAGCTTGGTGTGAGACATCAATATGAAACTCTTGCACTCTTCATGTTCCCGAGTTCATATGAAAAGCTGATCCCTAGCATGCAATAGGCAAGTAAGTGAAGACCCCATTGCGTGGTCAGTAACGCGAGAGTGTGTTCGTCTGGAAATAGCCCAGGAGGACATAAGCAGCGCTTGCCATCGGGGTGCCCTGCAGGGTAGTAGGTGGTATCTGTTGGGGTGATAAAATTACCAACCTTGACGACCCGTTCGCGCTCTACTCGGGTTCCCCGTCGTGTGGTGTTAAAACACAATCACGTACCTTGAGACGTGGCTTAATTCAAGGACGGTCGTATGGCAATGATACGAGCATTTGTATTTACTTTTGAAAGTGCATCTAGGGTATCCCTTGTGGGTTTTGGAGAATTGATGACAAGCATATGAGATCCAAATGAAATAATTGCAGGACAAACAAAGTGAACTAGCTCGGTGCACACAAAAAGGTGAAAAATAGAGTGGTTCCCGAAAAGGAAGACTTTAGTGGAATTTAGAAGAGCAAAGTAGATTTAAATGTATAGGGTGTGTGTGAGAGACACATCCCAATAGCTCATGACTTTGCGTAAGGGAAAGGGGTTTAAAAATCAACTAAAATCCACTGGACACCGGACAAGTCCATTCGTGGACCGGACTAGTCCGGTCAGCTTACTGGAATGCAACCGGACAAGTCCGGTTTTAGACCGGACTAGTCCGCTCATGTTTCTGTTGTCCTCTTTAGAGGACTGCGGACTAGTCCATCCATGTGTAACACCCCAAAATTTTGATTTAAAACCCTAAATCATGTTAAGAGGGGAATTTAAAATTTTTTGGACGTGTTGCATGTTTTGCAAAAATTCAAATTCAAACTGGAATTCAAATTAAACTCAAATCAGAAAAGAAATAGAAAAAGAAAAAGAGAAAACAGAAAAAAACAGGCCAGTGGGCCGCAACCCACCAGCCTGCCCAACCAGCGCCCGAGCCAGCCCGCGGCCGCGCGCGCCGCTTCCTTCCGCTGACAGGCGGGACCCACCAGATCGTCTTCCACCTCGCGCCCGCGCCGGACTCTATCTCACCCGAATCCAAACCGATCAGAATTGCTGCGGATCACAGCCGAATTTCGCTCGGGGGTGAAGCAAACACGATCTAAACCACCCCGCCGCCCTCCCCCGTCTATAAAAACCTCGGCCTCGTTCTGTTTTTCCCACGCGATCGGCTGTTTTTACTCCGGTGAGAACCGAGACTTCTCCGGCTAATTCTGGCCGATCTAAGCTCGGAAATTCCGATCTAACTCGCTGGTCTTGATCCACCGCCTCCGGGAACCTTGCAGGTGCAGAAAACTCGGTGACTTGCGGTGTAAGCACAGCGCCGACGAGCCTCGCCGTGGTTTCACCTCGGACCTCGTCGCCGGTCACCTTCCAGGACCTCCGAGCTCAAGAAAACCCCCGAGGTGAGATCCCCGACCTCTCGTCTACCGATCTATGCCATAAAATCACAGTTCTAGGGAGAATTCTCGAAGATCCGAAAGTCTCCGGCGATATCGCCGCTTCCCGCCGCCGTGCGCCGCCGGCAGCGCCGCCCGCGCTTGATCAGAGCGACGTGGCCGCTTGTGCGCCGTTTATTTTAAATCGCACGGTAGGGTTTAAACCCCCGCGTACCGGTTCGATGTTATAATCTCGGCCGTCGGTTTAAAATCGGACGGTCCACGTCAGCTCTGCGTTATAAAGACTGGAAATCTTACGTGCTACCCCCTGGGGTTCTTGGGAAATAAGAGCTAGCCCCGGAAACTTTTGATCTAGCCCCTGGAACTTCAGAAAATCATGTAAATTCATTTAAAAATCAGTTTTAGCCCCTGGGCTTAATAAAAATTAGGAAAAACACCTCTGTTATGAATAGCTAGACCCCTGAAAATTCTTAAAATAATATTATAGACCCTGTAGTGGGGTAAGTTTAACTTTTTAGCCCTGTTTAGTATTTAATTTAGGAAACTGAATATGTGGCTAGTGTTAAAAAATTAAAAAGTGGGACAAACATATGGTCAAAATTAAATTAAAGACTTTCTCAGTATTTAGGAAACTTTGGAGTGAGATAAAAATATATTTTGGGCTGAATTGAATCTGTTAAATTATTATTCACATTTAGAGACACATTTTTAAGTAAAGAATAGTTCTAGAAAATAGGGAAAATAATTGTGAAATATTTTACATCAGAGGCAAAGGTCAAAATATGTTATTGAATTATTTAGGACCAGAACCTATTCTATTTAGATGACGTGTCTTACTATTTTCATAATAAAGTACACATTTATGCATAAGAAAATAAATCTGAAAATATAGCAACTAGTAAATGATAAATGGAGTTTCTAAAATCCAAAAAGTTCAGTTTAGGGTTGGTAGAAACTATGAAGACACATATGGAGAAGGAAAATACCTTTCATGCTTAGTTGGTAGTAAAAAGGTGTAGTAGTTGAATATAAGGAATTTATTTAAATTGGAAACTCATATATATATATAGTAGGTAAATATAAATGTGAACACCAAAGTAGGAATCATATACACATGATTAAAAGTGTATGCAAGCCACAAATCAACACACATAGAGTAACCACAACACATATAACTGTGAATGACTTTCATAAATGTGAATGTGTGGTTTGTATGAAGTGGAAGTGTGAACTATGTCTTATGGATTGTTGTTTTTCTTTTGCTATGTGTGATGGTATGATGCAGAACCTGCTCAAGAGCAAGTTAGTCCTTTCCAAGATCAGGACTACCCATTTCAAGAGCAGCAGGAAGGATGCAAGTGTCCTTGACCACTTTGATCCTATACTAGGATGTGTAGCTAGAATTATTTGCATTGTCAATTGAAATATGAAACCCATGCTAGGAAGTTTCCCTAGAATTGCATTACCTTGTTTCCTTGTAGCTTGGGTTGGGATTTCTTTTATCATGTCATTTCTTATTATGCATATGCTTAGCCATGCTTAGAATGGGATAATTGGGACATGAGATCATCAGTTTATTTTACCATACTCTTGAATGAGATATTGTGAGTTATGTAGAGGTAGGGATCAAGGCAAGTTGGATGCTTTGGTTGTGTGCTAGGTGCACGAGACTCGGGTTTGTGTTTAGTACGTGCCTGGATCCTAAGGACCGGTTCATGGAGCATGTAACCTGGCTTTACAGTGCCAACCACATGCTGAGATGGGGCAGCTTGGCCAATTAATTAGGTGTATCCCCGGCGTAGTATGGGTGTGTTGGATGGTGCGGGGAGTAGGTGTCAGCTGGACTACCATATGAACCGCAAGGCTCAAGAGGGGGCCACTGCAGCGTGGTTGGAGCCTCTTGTATGCTGTTAGGGGTGAAACCTCAGTGGGCCCACGCTCGTCGGGAATCCCTTTGTAAAGGCTTTGTAGTGATCTCCTGGCTACACACCTGGGAAGTGTGAATGTGGTTCGTAGCCACTGGCATAATGGAGGTTCTTTTAGTCCACCCGGCAACGGGGGATGAAATCACTACATGTGGGTACAGTGGTACAAACTCTGCAGAGTCAAAACTGTCATGACAGCTGTGCTCATGGTCAAGAGCGGCTTGGACTTATTAATGATTAGAGGAGTGATGGTTTTGGAAGTTGTGGATGTTAAGCGGGGAGCTTAACATTGGAAATGATGTTTTGGTTATTGGATTATGATGATGGGATGGGAGATTGGGACCATTTCACTTGTGTAGTAATATAGGTGCCTAATAAGCTAAGGTGATAGGTATTAATTGTGTAGTGCTTTAACCATGAGTTCAATCTCTCCTTGTTCTAGCCATGCATGATATAATTTTCCCACACTTGCTGAGTACCATTGGTACTCAACCTTGCATATTTTGTTGGTTTATATTGCTGCTCAGGTCAAGATAATGAGGTGGTGTATAATGACCAAGACTTTGGACCCGAAGAAGGTTTCTAGGTTCATGGAGACCCCCGGGCAACGCCTGTGACGGAGCCCTGAAGAATAATATTCCGCTGCTAGTTTATTTACTTTTGACGCACTTATTATTGTCCATTGAGACATTTGCTATGTAAGACTTATTTATATTCGACACCTGGCTTGTAATAAATGATGCTTCACTATTTGTCATCACATGTATGAGAAAATGATCCTGGCATACATGTGATATTCACTTGGTTGTTCTTCGGAAAAACCGGGTGTGACAGAGGTGGTATCAGAGCCAAGGTTGCCCGTAGGAACGTGGACCTAGGTAGAAATGGACGTATATAAGGGCCTTATTTTCTTAAAAACTATTTTTACAAGGTGTGTGTTGAAAAGTGTTAATTTAATGAGTCAGTTTCTTCATCTTACCCCAATTTTCATTCAAAATAGGATTTTGTTTAAAAAGTTTATCTAACCTAAGTTTAAATGCTTTTTGTTTTTAGATGGTTCGCATGATTCGCACCGCTCGCAAGTCCACAGTTGGGAGAGTTCCCGTAGTTGCCCTTGCCAAAAGAGAGGAGAGCCGTCCGGTGACGTACCTTTCCTACGGATTGGCAGTAGGAGGCTTGTTACGCCGTCTTCAACGTATGCTCGAAGCCGCCGGCAATACGGGCAAGCTAATCATCCACTATAACTCCACCAGGACCATCCGTGAGAAGAGGGAAGAATGGAGCTCAGAGATGAGGATTATACACGAAAATCGGCTGCTTAAGATCCACCGCTCTCCAGCTTGTAGAGCAACACAGGTCGATGTGGAGAAGGATGTCACCTGGGAGGCCATCACCTGCCAGAGTCACATCTATCGTCGCCACCTGGACAGGACGGAGTACATGTATGTCCTCCAGCGTGAGAGTGGTACCACGGAGTACAAGTACCCGCCCGTGCAGCAAGGGACTTCCCATGAGCACATGGAGTTGTGCTTGGAGGATGCTGCTATGCTCAGCACTCGACTGCAGGAGTGTCAACAAGATCTTCAGGATGTCCGGGACACCCTGAAGGAAACGGAGGCGTTGCTGCGAGCCTGCTTAAGGGCGAGAGAAAGAGGAGATGGGAATGAACTTTGTGTCACCGTGAATGATACATGGACTCCTGACTCCCCGGATCGCCGAGCGATCAGGCGTCGTCGCACTTCTCCACCAGCAGCCTCCCCACCCAAAGCAGAGTCAGAAGGCAGCCGAAATGATGAGGAAGATCCCGAGGAGCCAGCTCAAGAAAACGAGTAGTGTAGAGCCTTTCCCTTAAATTAGAAGGATGTCGAGTAGTCGAGTCGTTACGTAGTTAATGGTGTGATAATGCTTGGTGTGCGACGTGAGTTGTGGAAGCCATGAGCAATTGTCCACAGCCTCGTCTTTAGATTGTTTTGCTTTGGTGTGTGAACCCACATGAAATGATATTGCATTTATTTTTGTGTGAAAAGTGAACCCTCAGAAAAGTATAACAAAGCCTCAACACTTCAAAGTACAAACAAATGAAAGTAGTAAGATGATACTAAATGCTTTCAAATTAACATTGGTTGATTCTGCCAGATGGCCGGAAGAGGAAAAGGACGTGCTGCCAACCCCGCCAACAACAACGATGAGGCATGTAACCCTCATCTTTCTGGAGGCCAGGACCGGGGTGGTCGTCGTGAAGGAGTTGATCCCCTCCACCAAATGCTGGAGAATCAGAATCAGCTCATCCAGAACTTGACTCAAGTGGTGGCCAACTTGCATCAAGTTCCACCTCCACAAGCTGCACCACGCCAACCAAGGTTGAGTGAGTTTCTAGGAACTCAACCTCCGAAGTTTGAAAGTGCTGCTGAACCTCTGGAGGCAGATGATTGGCTAAAAACCATTGAAAGCAAGATGAGGATCATACAGTGTCAAGGGTATGAGAGGGTGCTGTTTGCCTCTCATCAATTGCATGGACCTGTTGCTAATTGGTGGACCGCCTACGTGGCTGCCCATCATGACCCTGAGAACATCAGTTGGGAAGAGTTCAAGCGTAGCTTCCGCAACCATTACATCCCAAGAGGTGAACTCAAAAAAAGAGGAAGGAGTTTATGGGACTGCAGCAGGGAAACATGACGGTGAGGGAATACCTCACTAAATTTACTCAACTATCCCGTTATGCCCCACGGGACATAGAGACTGATGAGCAGAAACAAGATTGTTTCATGGAGGGACTTACCGCAGAGATGCAGTGTGCAATGTCCTCAAATGAGTATGAAAGCTTCCAAAAGATGGTGGACAGAGAATTTGTGGTAGAAAGGAAGCTAAAGGCCTTGGAAAATGAGAATAAGAGGAAGGCTGGGTGGTCACATCAAGCCTCAGGGAGCAACACCCGCCCACGTCTGATGCAGCAACCTACAGGGCAGACGAACCGTGCTGCGGTACCCTACTCAGCACCAAGAGGGTACAACCCGAACTACAGGCCTCCGGCAGCACCAGCACAGCCGCAACGACAGTTTGTACAGCAGCCTCGCCCCGCATATCCACCTCGACCAGCAGTGCAAGGACCTCCAAACCAACCCCAAGACAGCAAAGGACAGGCACCTAAGGTTGGGGTGCAATGTTTTAGCTGCGGTGAAGTGGGGCACTACACCCATAAATGCCCAAAGAAGAAGCCCGCACAGCCACAAGAGCAGAATGTGATGCGAGGACGGGTGAACCACGTCACTATGGAGGAAGCGCAAGAGGCACCCGATGTGGTAGTTGGTAAGTTTCCTGCCAATTTACACATTGCAACCCTGCTGTTTGATTCTGGTGCTACCCACTCGTTCATTGCTAAAGGGTTTGTTAAGAAGAATGATCTAGCAACAACACAAATGAACTATATGCTAGCAGTAAACTCTCCAGGTGGAGAAATAAGGACAAGACAAGTGTGTCCCAAGGTGAATCTAGACATTAATGGGGTAGTGTTTACTGCTAACCTCATAGTGATAGATTCCTAAGGGATCGATATTATTTTGGGCATGGACTGGTTGACCAAACATAAGGGAATCATCCATTGTTCAACCAGAACGGTGGAACTAACGCACCCTAGTGGCACAAGAGTAAAGTTCATAACAATACACGAGCCTAGGAGGGACATTAAACTAAATCAAGTTGAGGTGAAAGTTGAGGAAATCAGGACCACCAGGGAATATCCAGATGTTTTTCCGGAGGAGTTGCCAGGTATGCCTCCCGATCGTGAAGTGGAATTCGCAATTGAGCTAGTACCTAGAACAGCCCCGATATACAAGAGACCTTATCGGATGGACTCCAAGCAGCTAGAAGAACTCAAGGATTATTTAAGAGAATTGACGGAGAAGGGGTATATTCATCCTAGTTCCTCACCATGGGGAGCTCCGGTGATATTTGTGCCCAAGAATGACGGAACCCAAAGGTTATGCGTGGATTACCGTGCCTTGAATGAGGTAACCATCAAGAACAAGTACCCATTACCCCGCATTGAAGACTTGTTTGATCAGTTGAGGGGAGCTTGTGTGTTCTCGAAAATTGATCTCAGGTCAGGATACCACCAACTCAAGATAAGGCAATCTGTTATTCCCAAGACAGCTTTCGTATCTCGGTACGGACTGTATGAATACACTGTCATGCCTTTCGGGCTAACTAATGCCCCGGCATACTTCATGTATCTCATGAACAAGGTATTCATGGAATATCTGGACAAATTTGTGGTGGTTTTCATAGATGACATTCTCGTCTTCTCCAAAGATGAAGAAGAACATGAGAAACATCTAAGGTTGGTGTTGCAGAGGCTAAGAGAACACCAACTATATGCCAAATTGAGCAAGTGTGAGTTTTGGCTGAGGAGAGTTTCCTTCTTAGGACATATAATCTCGGAGGGAGGAATCTCCGTAGATCCCACCAAAATCGAGGATATACAGAAGTGGAAGACCCCTGAAAATGTCGGGGAAGTTCGAAGCTTCTTGGGATTGGCTGGATACTATCGATGGTTTATTGAGGGATTCTCCAAGATCTCGAGACCCCTCACCAAACTGTTGGAGAAGGCAATCACATTCACATGGACGCCACAGTGCGAGACGAGTTTTCAGGAGCTAAAGAAAAGATTGACAACAGCCCCAGTGTTGGTTATGCCAGATATGCAGAAGAATTTCACGGTGTACTGCGATGCCTCTGGAAACGGGTTGGGATGTGTTCTCATGCAAGAAGGGCATGTCGTGGCATATGCATCCCGGCAGCTTCGGAATCACGAGAAAAACTATCCTACACATGACTTAGAACTAGCCGCAGTGGTACACGTGTTGAAAATTTGGCGACACTATTTGATGGGGAAGAGGATAGAGATATATACGGATCATAAGAGTTTGAAGTACATTTTCACACAGCCAGATCTCAACCTCAGACAAAGGAGATGGTTAGAGCTAATCAATGACTTTGATGTGGGCATCAACTATCATCCCGGGAAAGCAAACGTCGTGGCCGATGCTTTGAGTCGGAAAGTGCAGGTCAATAAGTTGAGCTTGAAGGACATGCCTGCAGAATTGAAGGACGAGGTTATAAGGCTCAATCTATGTCTAGTAAATAGTGGTGAAGCCATCGCCATGGAAGTGGACTCCACACTAGAGCGAGACATACGCGAGGGTCAAAAGAATGATGAGAAGATATAAGAGATCAGACAACTCATCAAGGAAAGTAAAGCCCCTGGTTTTAGAGAGCATGAACAAGGTACGGTGTGGCACGGAAAAAGGATCTGTGTGCCTGAAGTAAAGGAGATTCGTGAATTAATTTTGAAGGAGGCTCACGATTCCGACTGTTCCATTCATCCTGGGAGTACGAAGATGTACCAGGACCTCAAGAGCAGGTATTGGTGGTATGGCATGAAGCGAGATGTCGTGGAACATGTTGCCCTATGTGACACATGTCAGTTGGTGAAAGCAGAACATCAACGACCCGCGGGATTATTGCAACCGCTCAAAGTGCCTGAATGGAAATGGGAAGAAATCAGCATGGATTTTATCATGGGATTGCCTAGGACCCAATCAGGATATGATTCGATATGGGTCATCATTGATAGGCTAACCAAGGTAGCTCACTTCATCCCCATGAAGGAAAGCTACAGCGGATCCAAATTGGCAGAGTTGTACCTGTCAAGGATCGTGTGTTACCATGGAGTGCCAAAGAAGATAGTGTCGGATCGAGGAACACAGTTCACCTCAAGGTTCTGGCAGAAGTTGCATGAAACCATGGGAACCCATCTGAATTTTAGCTCTGCCTATCATCCCCAAACTGACGGGCAGACGGAAAGAACCAATCAGATCCTTGAAGATATGCTAAGGGCATATGCACTCAAAAACAATAGGAGTTGGGACAAGAACTTACCGTATGCGGAGTTTTCCTATAACAACAGCTATCAAGTTAGTAGGAAGATGTCACCGTTTGAAGCCTTGTACGGGAGAAAGTGCAGAACTCCCCTATTTTGGAACCAAACGGGGGAAAGTAAAGTGTTTGGTCCAGAAGTACTATAAGAAGCCGAGGCGAAGGTGAGGGAAATTCGGAACAACTTGAGGATAGCACGGACACGCCAAAAGAGCTATGCCGATGTACGAAGAAGAGAGCTCGTTTTCAACGTGGGGGACTATGTCTATCTCAAGGTGTCCCCTATCAGAGGACTTTGTCGGTTCAAGGTGAAAGGAAAGTTGTCACCTCGATAGATCGTACCCTTTCAAGTTTTGGAGAGGAAAGGCGAAGTGGTGTATCAACTAGAATTACCGGCTCGTCTATCGGATGTGCACGATGTATTCCATGTGTCACAACTCAAGAAATGCTTGAGGACGCCTGAGGAGGTGTTACCCATGAATGAAGTGGACGTAGCTGAGGATTTGTCTTATGCCGAGAAACCATACAAGATTTTGGAGACAATGGAACGCCTCACCAGAAATAAAAGAATCCGGATGTGCAAGGTGCAGTGGAAGCATCACTTAGAAGAGGAAGCCACCTGGGAGCGGGAAGATGAGCTCAAGGCACAATTTCCGGAATTGTTTTCTTAGAACCACCAATCTCGAGGACGAGATTTCTTTTAAGGGGGGTAGAGCTGTAACACCCCAAAATTTTGATTTAAAACCCTAAATCATGTTAAGAGGGGAATTTAAAATTTTTTGGACGTGTTGCATGTTTTGCAAAAATTCAAATTCAAACTGGAATTCAAATTAAACTCAAATCAGAAAAGAAATAGAAAAAGAAAAACAGAAAACAGAAAAAAACAGGCCAGTGGGCCGCAACCCATCAGCCAGCCCAACCAGCGCCCGAGCCAGCCCGCGGCCACGCGCGCCGCTTCCTTCCGCTGACAGGCGGGACCCACCAGATCGTCTTCCACCTCGCGCCTGCGCCGGACTCTATCTCACCCGAATCCAAACCGATCTGAATTGCTGCGGATCACAGCCAAATTTCGCTCGGGGGTGAAGCAAACACGATCTAAACCACCCCGCCGCCCTCCCCCGTCTATAAAAACCCCGGCCTCGTTCTGTTTTTCCCACGCGATCGGCTGTTTTTACTCCGGTGAGAACCGAGACTTCTCCGGCTAATTCTGGCCGATCTAAGCTCGGAAATTCCGATCTAACTCGCTGGTCTTGATCCACCGCCTCCCGGGAACCTTGCAGGTGCAGAAAACTCGGTGACTTGCGGTGTAAGCACAGCGCCGACGAGCCTCGCCGTGGTTTCACCTCGGACCTCGTCGCCGGTCACCTTCCAGGACCTCCGAGCTCAAGAAAACCCCCGAGGTGAGATCCCCGACCTCTCCTCTACCGATCTATGCCATAAAATCACAGTTCTAGGGAGAATTCTCGAAGATCCGAAAGTCTCCGGCGAGATCGCCGCTTCCCGCCGCCGTGCGCCGCTGGCAGCGCCGCCCGCGCTCGATCAGAGCGACGTGGCCGCTTGTGCGCCGTTTATTTTAAATCGCACGGTAGGATTTAAACCCCCGCGTACCGGTTCGATGTTATAATCTCGGCCGTCGGTTTAAAATCGGACGGTCCACGTCAGCCCCGCGTTATAAAGACTGGAAATCTTACGTGCTACCCCCTGGGGTTCTCAGGAAATAAGAGCTAGCCCCGGAAACTTCTGATCTAGCCCCTGGAACTTCAGAAAATCATGTAAATTCATTTAAAAATCAGTTTTAGCCCCTGGGCTTAATAAAAATTAGGAAAAACACCTCTGTTATGAATAGCTAGACCCCTGAAAATTCTTAAAATAATATTATAGACCCTGTAGTGGGGTAAGTTTAACTTTTTAGCCCTGTTTAGTATTTAATTTAGGAAACTGAATATGTGGCTAGTGTTAAAAAATTAAAAAGTGGGACAAACATATGGTCAAAATTAAATTAAAGACTTTTTCAGTATTTAGGAAACTTTGGAGTGAGATAAAAATATATTTTGGGCTGAATTGAATCTGTTAAATTATTATTCACATTTAGAGACACATTTTTAAGTAAAGAATAGTTCTAGAAAATAGGGAAAATAATTGTGAAATATTTTACATCAGAGGCAAAGGTCAAAATATGTTATTGAATTATTTAGGACCAGAACCTATTCTATTTAGATGATGTGTCTTACTATTTTCATAATAAAGTACACATTTATGCATAAGAAAATAAATCTGAAAATATAGCAACTAGTAAATGATAAATGGAGTTTCTAAAATCCAAAAAGTTCAGTTTAGGGTTGGTAGAAACTATGAAGACACATATGGAGAAGGAAAATACCTTTCATGCTTAGTTGGTAGTAAAAAGGTGTAGTAGTTGAATATAAGGAATTTATTTAAATTGGAAACTCATATATATATATATATAGTAGGTAAGTATATATGTGAACACCAAAGTAGGAATCATATACACATGATTAAAAGTGTATGCAAGCCACAAATCAACACACATAGAGTAACCACAACACATATAACTGTGAATGACTTTCATAAATTTGAATGTGTGGTTTGTATGAAGTGGAAGTGTGAACTATGTCTTATGGATTGTTGTTTTTCTTTTGCTATGTCTGATGGTATGATGCAGAACCTGCTCAAGAGCAAGTTAGTCCTTTCCAAGATCAGGACTACCCATTTCAAGAGCAGCAGGAAGGAGGCAAGTGTCATTGACCACTTTGATCCTATACTAGGATGTGTAGCTAGAATTATTTGCATTGTCAATTGAAATATGAAACCCATGCTAGGAAGTTTCCCTAGAATTGCATTACCTTGTTTCCTTGTAGCTTGGGTTGGGATTTCTTTTATCATGTCATTTATTATTATCCATATGCTTAGCCATGCTTAGAATGGGATAATTGGGACAGGAGATCATCAGTTTATTTTACCATACTCTTGAATGAGATATTGTGAGTTATGTAGAGGTAGGGATCAAGGCAAGTTGGATGCTTTGGTTGTGTGCTGGGTGCACGAGACTCGGGTTTGTGTTTAGTACTTGCCTGGATCCTAAGGACCAGTTCATGGAGCATGTAACCTGGCTTTACAGTGCCAACCACATGCTGAGATGGGGCAGCTTGGCCAATTAATTAGGTGTATCCCCGGCGTAGTATGGGTGTGTTGGATGGTGCGGGGAGTAGGTGTCAGCTGGACTACCATATGAACCACAAGAGTCAAGAGGGGGCCACTGCAGCGGGGTTGGAGCCTCTTGTATGCTGTTAGGGGTGAAACCTCAGTGGGCCCACGCTCGTCGGGAATCCCTTTGTAAAGGCTTCGTAGTGATCTCCTGGCTACACACCTGGGAAGTGTGAATGTGGTTCGTAGCCACTGGCATAATGGAGGTTCTTTTAGTCCACCCGGCAAAGGGGGATGAAATCACTACATGTGGGTACAGTGGTACAAACTCTGCAGAGTCAAAACTGTCATGACAGCCGTGCTCACGGTCAAGAGCGGCTTGGACTTATTCATGATTAGAGGAGTGATGGTTTTGGAAGTTGTGGATGTTAAGCGGGGAGCTTAACATTGGAAATGATGTTTTGGTTATTGGATTATGATGATGGGATGGGAGATTGGGACCATTTCACTTGTGTAGTAATGTAGGTGCCTAATAAGCTAAGGTGATAGGTATTAATTGCGTAGTGCTTTAACCATGAGTTCAACCTCTCCTTGTTCTAGCCATGCCTGATATAATTTTCCCACACTTGCTGAGTACCATTGGTACTCAACCTTGCATATTTTGTTGGTTTATATTGCTGCTCAGGTCAAGATAATGAGGTGGTGTATAATGACCAAGACTTTGGACCCGAAGAAGGTTTCTAGGTTCATGGAGACCCCCGGGCAACGCCTGTGACGGAGCCCTCAAGAATAATATTACGCTGCTAGTTTATTTACTTGTGATGCACTTATTATTGTCCATTGAGACATTTGCTATGTAAGACTTATTT
The DNA here is from genome assembly GCA_030760725.1 of Neostapfia colusana. Taxonomy (NCBI): domain Eukaryota; kingdom Viridiplantae; phylum Streptophyta; class Magnoliopsida; order Poales; family Poaceae; genus Neostapfia; species Neostapfia colusana. The sequence continues at coordinate 23,280,200 of JASWHV010000014.1, forward strand.
ATATTCGACACCTGGCTTGTAATAAATGATGCTTCACTATTTGTCATCACATGTATGAGAAAATGATCCTGGCATACATGTGATATTCACTTGGTTGTTCTTCGGAAAAACCGGGTGTGACACCATGCGACAGGACTAGTCCGCTGAACTTTCTGGAACCCCACTTCACATAGCACCGGACAAGTCCGGTTTTAGACCGGACTAGTCCGTTTTGCCCAAGGGAAGTAGACCGTACAAGTTCGGTCATATACCGGACTAGTCCGGTATTAGGTTTTACAACGACAACTTTTTGGAAACCATATAAATTGGTGATCCACGGCCTTCCAACAGAGAGACACGACTCATACTGCTAAAAACTTAAACCCTGGCGCTGCCACCTGTCCCAAGAGCCAAAAAACACATCTCCCCACACATCTAAGGTGCGAAAAAGGTAAAAATCAATCAAACACTTGGATTTGGGATTGTGAGATCGTCGTTCCTTCGTTGTGTGCTCTTGGGGTTTGATTTCTCTACACTCATATTCTGCATTGTAATCTTTTTGAGTGTATTTGATCGCTTTCTCATTGTAATTCTTGTGGGAGCCCTCAACGTATGAGGCTGCCCCACAAACTCGGTGATTACCCGTGCTAGTGGAGTCAAGTCGGCCTTGTGTGGTGACTTGAAGAGGGAAAGGGTTAGAGACCCGGCTCTGTGTGAGCTTCCTCAACGAGGACGTAGATCTCTTGGTGAGATCGAACCTCGGTAAAATTTGTGTCTCGCATGCCTCTTTATTTATGTTGATTAAGAACATCTAGTTGCTAAACTTCATATTTTAAATTGCTAAGTCTCACTCACGGGCATAATCACACCTCACATTGTAAAATCAAAAAAGAATAACTGTTGTTCTTATTTCCGCTGCTAAACAAGTCAATTCTCCTGCACAACACTTATACAATCTACACACTTCAGGCACACCGGACTAGTCCGCTCACACAACCAGACTAGTCCGGTCAAGCAAAGTTTTTGACAATTACTTTAAGTGTGCAGGAAACTCAGTAAGGCCTATTCACCCCCCTCTAGGCCACATTCAACTCTCAAATATGGTCCTGCATGAAATGGAAATAACTTTTGAGTGCATCATTATTGTGTGGTCTTTTGCAGGTTCTAACCACGTATGTATCCCATGTAGTGAACGTGTGCGAGAGACCGTTTAGTGCCACAATTGAGACGTATATGCCGGTATAAGCCGGTTAGGATTTTCTTTTTGGTGAGGAATGTAGTACCGACATAACATAGGCATGTGCATGAAAGATAATGATAACCAAGAACTAAAATCACCAAAGTTTCAAGATTTAGGAACCTGGTTGGGTAGAAAAGTTCAATAGTTAATCAGTTTAGCTTAGCGGGATTGAAAAACAGAGTGCCCTGTTTTGGTCAACAAGTTTGCTGAACTTTGACAGGGCATAACTCACAGATTATTTAGCCAATGGAGGTGTGGGATATAGTTCTAGAAAGGTATTTAAGTACTCTATAGCTTTGTTGTAGACTCCCAGAGCTTAATCACACCTTAAGATGGCTTAAATTCCAGAGGAAAATAAACTGTCCAGAACCAGGACAGAGTCAAAACACCTTCTGGACTGTTCTGTTTTTCAAGCATAACTTACAGTAGAAAAATAAAAAATTGTCAAATCATAAATCTTTAGAAATGGTAGGAGATGTGTTACATCTTTGTAATTCAATGTTCTGAAATTTCAGCACGGAATTCTGACACGACCCCACGGTCTTGTCGAGCCAGGATCACGCTGAGGGGTGCTGCGTTGCACAGCACCGTATAACACACGTTAAAGGTACAAAGCGGAAGCGAAATTTTATTACATAAACAGGTTTATGAACATGTTTACAACAAAATAAGTCCAGTCTACACTCGCGGGCGTAGACTACGCATCAAGTGCACGTTCAGCCCTTGAACGTGTCCTTGCTAGCACACACACACACTAACTCTGCGGCGTGCACGGCTCCCACTCGACAGGGTTCCCCTCCTGAGGTTCCGTCTCCTCTTCGGGAGCCCCTTCCTCATAGAACCCTGCAAAAGCTTCAAATACAAGCAGTGAGCACGAAGGCTCAGCATGTCTGACCCGTCTCACCTAAACATGGAACTTCTACATGAGGGGTGATGGGTTACATGAGGTAAAAATCATTTGCAAGGACTCGCCTAATTAGTAGAACCTTACTTTCAAGTTTTAGCAGTAGGTTGTGGGGAACCTTATGCTAAGGCACATGAGAGAGACGCAATCAAACAAGAAACGCATTTCTCTCATGTACTTTGCCCAAAGTTGAAAAGAACTTTAGTTAGCTCTAAACTACAGCAAATCATTAACAATCAAGTCCATCTTTGAATCAGCAACATTTTAACATGTAACTAGCCTATTCTTTCTACGTCACGGTACAGTGAACAAGTGGTACTCACTGACCACGAGGGACGGCGATTATAATCGATTTACACCTGCAGGGTTACCCGAACAACCCGTCCCGTACGCCCGTACTCGATGTTGCCTACAACAACCATCACGGACGCCGTACGCAACTACCTTTCACCCGTTAGCCAAATATTGAACCGGTCCATCGTCCCGAGCAAGAGGTCTCTGCACGCGCATCTCCGTGCCGCCAGCTGATTTACACCTCAAGCTCTCAACCTACCCTCTGAACGACGGGCAATGCTTCAATACCCAGCTAACCGAGTTACATCGGTTTCCCGGTTCCCATATAGCCGGTAGGTCTTCGGTACTGTTCTAGCTTGTTCAACAGGCCCGCACATGGCTCGGTCCTCAATCGACGCAAGCGGAGCTACAGAACACAGGCCCCAAACTCCTGCTGCCCTTACCCTCCGCTTGGTCTCATTTTCTTGCCATGTGTTTCATGTGCTATCACTACCCGAGTCGAGTGCCTCTAGCCTATGCTCGCGAGTAGTTCCAACTACTCGACTTGTACCGAATCCTACTCTATCTTAGCATTGCAGTAGCTAACGGGGTCTGCCATCCTAAACCCCACCCATGGTTTTCTTGGCTATGCAGTTGGGTTTCCAAACAAGACTCTAATGCAAAGAATAACGTAATCAAGTATGTTCTCAAAACAATAAAAGTGGTAAAAGGTTAATGCAAACCGGAGCTTGCCTTGCTGCTCTTGGTCGTAGGCTAGCTGCTCCTCCGGAGTAACGAAGTCTAGGACTTTGGGTTCCTGCTCGACCTTAGCGACTACATGATAGAAGCAACACATGTATTAATTTAAATGCAGTTGTATTAACTTTTAACTTGTGAAGTCTATAACTCTTACTAGACATGCCCAATGACTGTGAAATTTTTACTGTGGCTTGGTTACAACCTAAACAGAGACTTGGTCAATTTTTAGTTGCAGCAAAGCTCATTTGAGCCCTCCACAATTAATCATGTACTTGACCTTAATTGAAGGCTTTTAGGGTGTTCTAAGGATTTTCATGAAACAAACTATGACTTTATGAAAACTAGATTTTCAGAGGGTTCTAATGGAGTTGGTATCACTTAATTTGAAGGTTTCTAGCTAAGGATATGAGCTAAACAATTTCAGAGAAAATTTTGGAAATGTTTCTGAACATTTTCTATTTTCTCTGGAACAGTTTCACTAATCACACCATTAGGTGGATCAAATGAAATCAAATGGGTCTGAAATTTTTATGGTAGTTCAGGGATACTTTGGTGAACATCCCAGTAAAATTTCAGGATTTTCCTCCAAAGGATTCTCCAGTTAAAATTCCTAACATTTTAAACTTTGAAGAATTAATTCTGGAGAAATAAGGGTTTTCATGAAGTGAAACTTGATTTTCTGGAAAGTGCTCAGAGAGCTGAATCCAGCAAAATTTGGTTCACTCGATGTGGTGCTTCCTAGCCAAAGTTATGAGGATTTGAAGTTTGGAAGAATTCTGAAAATCGGGTAAAAAGTTTAAACTCTCGGGGGCCGCGGGGACACGTGTGGAGCACGGAGGTGTCCGGCACACTGAGGACCACAGGGTCTTTGTGCGCCAGCACACCAGACCCCGGCCGCAGCCCGATCCAGATTTAAAATATCGGTCGCTGACAGCTGGTGTCCACCCCCTTCTTCAACCTCCCAACGCCCGCGCTCTGCCACCGGGGAACCTCGCCGGAGAGCTCGCCGGCAGCTTCTGTAAAGCTCCAAACTTCACGATCTTGGCCGCCCCTGCCTGCTTTCACCCGGGGAACAGGATTCTGGGGTCAGCTCGCCATGAAAATGGCCGCCACATGGTTGGCGATGAGCCGCAGACTCGGGAGAACTTTGGCCGTGTTGCCCGTCCTCCTTAGCACCTAACCCAATCGAGCTAACGGTCGTCGAGCATCAGTGGACCATAGGAAAGGTCGACGTGAGCTCCACGGAGCTCGGGAAGGGCTGTGTTGGGCTGTCATCGTGCGACCGAGGCCGGAAATCAGGATTTCTACTAAAACTCGGAGAACAGCGGTTTCTCTCCATGGTTCTTCGTGGTTCCTGCTCCTATAGACCCGCACGGGCTACTAGAAGTGATCCTCTCCATGATAGGACGAATGATGCAGTGTGGCTTACAAATTTCTCGGATCGGTGCAAACCTCACTTTTCCACACCGTCGCAAAAACATGAAATTCCGGCTTGAGCAGCACTTGTCACGCTGCCGGAGCTTACGGAAAAGAAAGAGGGGTTGAAGGCGAACCTCTTTGCTGTTTACAGCTCCGTGAACGGTGGGCTGTGGTGGCCGGAAGGGCGGTTCCCGCAGCGGCGGCTCGAGCTGAACCGGCAGGGCAAAGATCGCCGCGGTGGAGCTCGGGGAAGGCTGCGCAGGGTCTGGAACCGATGCGAAGGTGTTGAAGGTGGCTTGGAGCACCCGGTGCTGGTCTCAGATGTCACACCAGGTTTTTCCGAAGAACAACCAAGTGAATATCACATGTATGCCAGGATCATTTTCTCATAAAAATGATGACAAATAGTGAAGCGTCATTTATTACAAGCCAGGTGTCGAATATAAATAAGTTTTACATAGCAAATGTCTCGATGGACAATAATAAGTTCATCACAAGTAAATAAACTAGCAGCGGAATATTATTCTCGAGGGCTCCGTCACAGGCGTTGCCCTGGGCACTCCATGAACCTAGAAACCTTCTTTGGGTCCAAAGTCTTGATCATTATACACCACCTCATTATCTTGACCTGAGCAGCAATATAAACCAACAAATATGCAAGGTTGAGTACCGATGGTACTCAGCAAGTGTGGGAAAGTTATGTCATGCATGGCTAGAACAAGGGGAGGTTGAACTCATGGTTAAAGCACTACGCAATTAATACCTATCGCCTTAGCTTATTAAGCACCTACATTACTACACAGATGAAATGGTCCCAATCTCCCATCCCATCATCATAATCAAATAACCATAACATCATTTCCAATGTTAAGCTCCCCGCTTAACATCCACAACTTCCAAAACCATCAATCCTCTAATCATGAATAAGTCCAAGCCGCTCTTGACCGTGAGCACGGGTGTCATGACAGTTTTGACTCTGCAGAGTTTGCACCACTATACCCACATGTAGTGATTTCATCCCCCGTTGTCGGGTGGACTAAAAGAACCTCCATTATGCCAGTGGCTACGAACCACATTCACACTTCCTAGGTGTGTAGCCAGGAGATCACTACGAAGCCTTTACAAAGGGATTCTCGACGAGTGTGGGCCCACTGAGGTTTCACCCCTAACAGCATACAAGAGGCTCCAACCCCGCTGCAGTGGACCCCTCTTGAGCCTTGCGGTTCATATGGTAGTCCAGCTGACACCTATTCCCCGCACCATCCAACACACCCATACTACGCCGGGGATACACCTAACTAATTGGCCAAGCTGCCCCATCTCAACATGTTGTTGGCACGGTAAAGCCAGGTTACATGTTCCATGAACCGGTCCTTAGGATCCAGGCAAGTACTAAACACAAACCCGAGTCTCGTGCACCCAGCACCAACCAAAACATCCAACTTGCCTTGATCCCTACTTCTACATAACTCATAATATCTCATTCAAGAGTATGGTAAAAATAAACTGATGATCCCATATCCCAAATATCCCATTCTAAGCATGGCTAAGCGTATGCATAATAATAAATGACATGATAAAATAAATCCCAACCCAAGCTACAAGGAAACAAGGTAATGCAATTCTAGGGAAACTTCCTAGCATGGGTTTCATATTTCATTTGACAATGCAAATAATTCTATCTACACATCCTAGCATAGGATCAAAGTGGTCAAGGACACTTGCCTCCTTCCTGCTGCTCTTGGAATGGGTAGTCCTGATCTTGGAAAGGAAGAACTTGCTCTGGAGCAGGTTCTACATCATACCATCACATATAGCAAAAGAAAAACAACAATCCATAAGACATAATTCACACTTCCACTTCATACAAACCACACATTCACATGTATAAAAGTCATTCACAAATTCTATGTGTTGTGGTTACTCTATGTGTATTGATCTTTGGCTTACATGCACTTTTAATCATGTGTATATGATTCCTACTTTTGTATTCACATTTATACTTGCATACTATATATATGAGTTTCCAATTTAAATAAATTCCTTATATTCAATTACTACACTTTTTAGCTACCAAGTATGCATGAAAGGTATTTTCCTACTCCATATGTGTCTTCAGAACTTCTACCAACCCTAAACTGAATTCTTTGGATTTTGGAATCTTCATTTATCATTTTCTAATTATTTATACCTAGCTTGCTATATTTTCAAATTTACTTCCTATGCCTAAATGTGTACTTTATTATGAAAATAGTAAGACACATCATCTAAACAGAATAGGTTCTGATCCAAAACAGTTAATAATATATTTTTGATCTTTTCCTCTGATGTAAACTATTTTAGATTTATTTTTCTAATTTTCAGAATTATTCTCTACTTAAAAATGTGTCCCTCTAACTAATAAATGTGAATAATCAATTAAACAGATTCATTTCAGCCCAAAAATCTATTTTTATCTCACTCCAAGGTTTTCTAAGTACTGGGAAAGTTTTTAATTTGAATTTGACAATATGTTTGTCCCACCTTTTAAATTTTAAATACTAACCACATATTCTAATTCCTAAATTTAATATCAAATAGGGTTAAAAAGGTAAACTCACCCCACTACAGGGTCTATAATATTATTTTAAGAATTTTCAGGGGTCTAGCTACACATAACAGAGGGGTTTTTCCTAATTTTTATTAAGTCCAGGGGCTAAAACTGATTTTTAAATGAATTTACATGATTTTCTGAAGTTCCAGGGGCTAGATCAGAAGTTTCCGGGGCTAGCTTTTATTTCCCGAGAACCCCAGGGGGTAGCGCGTATGAATTCCAGTCTTTATAACGCGGGGCTGACGTGGACCGTCCGATTTAAAACAGACGGCTGAGATTATAACGTCGAACCGGTACACGGGGATTTAAACTCTACCGTGCGATTTAAAATAAACGGCACACAAGCGGCCACGTCGCTCTGATCGAGCGCGGGCGGCGCTGCCCGGCGGCGCACGGCGGCAGAAGGCGGCGATCTCGCCGGAAAGTTTCGGAGCTTCGTAAATTCTTCCTAGAACTGTGATTTTATGGCATAGATCGGTAGAGGGGAGGTCGGGGATCTCACCTCGGGGGTTTTCTTAAGCTCGGAGGTCCTGGTGGGCGGCCGGCGACGAGGTCCGAGGTGAATTCACGGCGAGGCTCGTCGGCGCTGTATTTGAACCGCAAACCACCGCGTTTTCTGCACCTGCGAGGTTCCCCGGATGCGGTGGATCAAGACCAGTGAGTTAGATCGGAATTCCCGAGCGTAGATCTGCCAGAATTCGCCGGAGGGGCTCGGGTTCTCACCGGAGAGAAAATCGGCAGATCATGGGGAAAACGGGACGATGCCGGGGTTTTTATAGACGGGAAAAGGGCGGCGTTCGGTTGTGATCGAGTTTGCGTCGCCCACGAACAAAATTACGCTGGGATACGCAGGAATCCGGGTCGGTTTTGATTCAGGGTGAGAGAGTCCGGCCGAGCGCGGGCGCGAGCGCGAGGAAGAAGAAAGACTGGCGGGCCCCGCATGTCAGTGGGAAGAAGGGGGCGTGCGAGGCTGCGGGCTGGCGCGGGATTGGTGGGCCGGCTGGTGGGTTTCGGCCCACTGGCCGTTTTTTTTTCTGTTTTCCTTTTTCTATTTCTTTTCTGTTTTGAGTTTAATTTGAATTCCAGTTTGAATTTGAATTTTTGCAATACATGCAACACGTCCACAAAATTTTAAATTCCCCTCTTAACAGTATTTTGGGGTGTTACAGCTCTACCCCCTTAAAAGAAATCTCGTCCTCGAGATTGGTGGTTCTAAGAAAACAATTCCAGAAATTGTGCCTTAAGCTCATCTTCTCGCTCCCAGGTGGCTTCCTCTTCTGAGTGATGCTTCCACTGCACTTTGCACATCCGGATTCTTTTATTTCTGGTGAGGCGTTCCATTGTCTCCAAAATCTTGGATGGTTGCTCGTCATAAGACAAATCCTCAGCTACGTCCACTTCATTCATGGGTAACACCTCTTCAGGCGTCCTCAGGCATTTCTTGAGTTGTGACACATGGAATACGTCGTGCACATCCGATAGGCAAGCCGGTAATTCTAGTTGATATGCCACTTCGCCTTTCCTGTCCAGAACTTGAAAGGGTCCGATGTATCGAGGTGACAACTTCCCTTTCACCTTGAACCGACGTAGTCCTCGGATAGGGGACACCTTGAGATAGACATAGTCTCCCACGTTGAAAACGAGCTCTCTTCTTCGTACATCGGCATAGCTCTTTTGGCGTGTCTGTGCTATCCTCAAGTTGTTGCGAATTTCCCTCACCTTCGCCTCGGCTTCTTGTAGTACTTCGGGACCAAACACTTTACTTTCCCTTGTTTGGTTCCATAATAGGGGAGTTCTGCATTTCCTCCCGTACAAAGCTTCAAACGGTGACATCTTCATACTAGCTAGATAGTTGTTGTTATAGGAGAATTCCGCATACGGTAAGTTCTTGTCCCAACTCCGATTATTTTTGAGTGCACATGCCCTCAGCATATCCTCAAGAATCTGATTGGTTCTTTCCGTCTGCCCATCAGTTTGGGGATGATAAGCAGAACTAAAGTTCAGATGGGTTCCCATGGTTTCATGCAACTTCTGCCAGAACCTTGACGTGAACTGTGTCCCTCGATCCGACACTATATTCTTTGGCACTCCATGGTAACACACGATCCTTGACATGTACAATTCTGCCAATTTGGATCCGCCGTAGCTTTCTTTCACGGGGATGAAATGAGCAACCTTGGTTAGCCTGTCGATGATGACCCATATTGAATCATATGCTGATTGGGTCCTAGGCAATCCCACTATGAAATCCATACCGATTTCTTCCCATTTCCATTCAGGCACTTTGAGTGGTTGCAATAATCCTGCGGGTCGTTGATGTTCTGCTTTCACCAACTGGCATGTGTCACATAGGGAAACATGTTCCGCGACATCTCGCTTCATGCCATACCACCAATACCTGCTCTTGAGGTCCTGGTACATCTTCGTACTCCCAGGATGGATGGAATAGTTGGAATCGTGAGCCTCCTTCAAAATCAATTCACGAATCTCTTTTACTTCAGGCACGCAGATTCTTTTCCCGTGCCACACCGTACCTTGTTCATCTTCTCTGAAACCAGGAGCTTTATTTTCCTTGATGAGTTGCCTGATTTCTTGTATCTTCTCGTCGTTCTTTTGACCATCGCGTATGTCTTGCTCTAGTGTGGAGTCCACTTCCATGGCGATGGCTTCACCACTATTCACAAGGCATAGATTGAGCCTTATAACCTCGTCCTTCAATTCTGCAGGCATGTCCTTCAAGCTCAGCCTATTGACCTGCACTTTCCGACTTAAAGCATCTGCCACGACGTTTGCTTTCCCAGGATGATAGTTGATGCCCACATCAAAGTCATTGATTAGCTCTAACCATCTCCTTTGTCTGAGGTTGAGATAAGGCTGTGTGAAAATGTACTTCAAACTCTTATGATCCGTATATATCTCTGTCCTCTTCCCCATCAAATAGTGCCGCCAAATTTTCAACGCGTGTACCACTGCGGCTAGTTCTAGGTCATGTGTAGGATAGTTTTTCTCGTGCTTCCGAAGTTGTCGGGATGCATAAGCCATGACATGCCCTTCTTGCATGAGAACACATCGCAACCCGTTTCCAGAGGCATCGCAGTACACCGTAAAGTTCTTCTGCATATCTGGCATAACTAGCACAGGGGTTGTTGTCAATCTCTCTTTTAACTCCTGAAAACTCGTCTCGAACTGTGGCGTCCATGTGAATGTGATTCCCTTCTCCAACAGTTTGGTAAGGGGTCTCGAGATCTTAGAGAATCCCTCAATAAACCGTCGATAGTATCCAACCAATCCCAAGAAGCTTCGAACTTCCCCGACATTTTCAGGGGTCTTCCACTTCTGTATATCCTCGATTTTGGCGGGATCCACGGAGATTCCTCCCTCCGAGATTATATATCCTAAGAAGGGAACTCTCTTCAGCCAAAACTCACACTTGCTCAACTTGGCATATAGTTGGTGTTCTCTCAGCCTCTGCAACACCAACCTTAGATGTTTCTCATGTTATTCTTCATTTTTGGAGAACACGAGAATGTCATCTATGAAAACCACCACAAATTTGTCCAGATATTCCATGAATACCTTGTTCATGAGATACATGAAGTACGCCGGGGCATTAGTTAGCCCAAAAGGCATGACAGTGTATTCATACAGTCCGTACCGAGATACGAAAGCTGTCTTGGGAATATCAGATTGCTTTATCTTAAGTTGGTGGTATCCCGACCTGAGATCAATTTTCGAGAACACACAAGCTCCCTTCAACTAATCAAACAAGTCTTCAATGCGGGGTAATGGGTACTTATTCTTGATGGTTACCTCATTCAGAGCACGGTAGTCCATACATAACCTTTGGGTTCCGTCCTTCTTGGGCACAAATATGACCGGAGCTCCCCAAGGTGAGGAACTAGGACAAATATACCCCTTCTCCGTCAATTCTCTCAAATGATCCTTGAGTTCTCCCAGCTGCTTGGAGTCCATCCGATAAGGTCTCTTGTATATCGGGGCAGTTCCGGGCACTAGCTCAATTGCGAATTCCACTTCACGATCGGGAGGCATACCTGGCAACTCCTCCGGAAAAACATCTGGATATTCCGTGATGGTCCTGATCTCCTTAACTTTCACCTCAACTTGATTTAATTTAACGTCCCTCCTAGGCTCTTGTATTGTTATAAACTTCACTTTTGTGCCACTAGGGTGCATTAGTTCCACCGTTCTGGTCGAACAATGGATGATTCCTTTGTGTTTTGTCAACCAATCCATACCCAAGATAATATCTATCCCTTGTGAATTTATCACTATGAGGTTAGCAGTAAATACTACCCCATTAATGTCTAGGTTCACTTTGGGACACACTTGTCTTGTCCTTATTTCTCCACCTGGAGAGTTTACTGCTAGCATATGATTCATTTGTGTTGTTGCTAGGTCATGCTTCTTAACGAACCCTTGGGCAATGAACGAGTGGGTAGCACCAGAATCAAACAACAGGGTTGCGAGATGTAAATTGGCAGGAAACTTACCAACTACCACGTCCGGTGCCTCTTGCGCTTCCTCCATGGTGACGTGGTTCACCCGTCCTCTTATTACATTCTGCTGCTGTGGGTGCGTGGGCTTCTTCTTTGGGCACTTATGGGCGTAGTGCCCCACTTCACCACAGCTAAAACATTGCACCCTAACCTTAGGTGCCTGGCCTTTGTTGTCTTGGGGTTGGTTTGGGGGGTCCTTGCACTGCTGGTCGAGGTTGATATGTAGGGCGAGGCTGCTGTACGAACTGACGTTGTGGCTGTGCTGGTGCTCCCGGAGGCCTGTAGTTCGGGTTGTACCCTCTTGGTGCTGAGTAAGGTACCGCAGCACGGTTCGTCTGCCCTGCGGGTTGCTGCATCCGACGTGGGCGGGTGTTGCTCCCTGAGGCTTGATGTGACCACCCGGCCATCCTCTTATTCTCATTTTCCAAGGCCTTCAGCTTCCTTTCTACCACAAATGCTCTGTCCACCATCTTTTGGAAGCTTTCATACTCATTTGAGGACATTGCACACTGCATTTCTGCGGTAAGTCCTTCCACGAAACAATCTTGTTTCTGCTCATCAGTCTCTATGTCCCGTGGGGCATAACGGGAGAGTTGGGTAAATTTAGTGAGGTATTCCCTCACAGTCATGTTACCTTGCTGCAGTCCCAAGAACTCTTTCCTCTTGTTTTTGAGTTCACCCCTTGGTATGTAATGGTTGCGGAAGCTACGCTTGAACTCTTCCCAAGTGATGTTCTCAGGGTCATGATGGGCGGCCACGTAGGCGGTCCACCAATCAGCAGCAGGTCCATGCAATTGATGAGAGGCAAACAGCACCCTCTCATACCCTTGGCACTGTATGAGCCTCATCTTGCTCTCAATGGTCTTTAGCCAATCGTCTGCCTCCAGAGGTTCAGCAGCACTTGCAAACTTTGGAGGTTGAGTTCCTAGAAACTCACTCAACCTTGGTTGGCGTGGTGCAGCTTGTGGAGGTGGGACTTGATGCAAGTTGGCCACCACTTGAGTCAAGTTCTGGATGAGCTGATTTTGATTCTCAAGCATTTGGTGGAGGGGATCCACTCCTTCACGGCGTCCACCCCTGTCTTGGCCTCCGGAAAGATGAGGGTTGCAGGCCTCATCGTTGTTGTTGGCGGGGTTGGCAGTACGACCCTTTCCTCTTCCGGCCATCTGGCATGATCAACCAATGTTAATTTAAAGCATTACGTATCATCTTACTACTTTCACTTGTTTGTACTTTGAAGTGTTGAGGCTTTGTTATACTTTTCACAGGGTTCATATCTCACACAAAATAAATGCAATATTATTTCATGTGGGTTCACAAACCAAAGCAAAACAATCTGAAGACGAGGCTGTGGACAATTGCTCACGGCTTCCACAACTCACGTCACACACACCATTAACTAAGATAACGACTCGACTACTCGACATCCTGCTAAACTAAGGGAAGGACTCTACACTACTCGTATTCACTGAGCTGGCTCCTCAGGGTCTTCCTCATCATTGCGGCTGCCTTCTGACTCTGCTTTGGGTGGGGAAGCTGCTGGTGGAGAAGTGCGACGACGCCTGATCGCCCGGCGATCTGGGGAGTCAGGAGTCCATGTATCATTCACGATGAGACACAGTTCATTCCCATCTCCTCTTTCTCTCGCCCTCAAGCAGGCTCGCAGCAATGCCTCCGTTTCCTTCAGGGTGTCCCGAACATCCTGAAGCTCTTGCTGACAGTCCTGCAGTCGAGTGCTGAGCATAGCAGCATCATCCAAGCACAAGTCGATGTGCTCATGGGAAGTCCCTTGCTGCACTAGTGGGTACTTGTACTCCGTGGTACCACTCTCACGCTGGAGGACATTCATGTACTCAGTCCTGTCCAGGTGGCGACGATAGATGTGATTCTGGCAGGTGATGGCCTCCCAGGTGACATCCTTCTCCGCATCGACCTGTGTCGCTCGACAAGCTGGAGAGCGGTGGATCTTAAGCAGCTGATTTTCATGGATAATCCTCATTTCTGAACTCCATTCTTCCCGCTTCTCCCGGATGGTCCTGGTGGAGCTATAGTGTATGATTAGCTTGCCCGTATTGCCGATGGCTTCGAGCATACGTCGAAGACGGCGCAACAAGCCTCCTACTGCCAATCCGTAGGAAAGGTACGTCACCGGACGGCTCTCCTCTCTTTCGGCATGGGTAACTACGGGAACTCTCCCTCCTGTGGACTTGTGAGCGGTGTGAATCATGCGAACCATCTAAAACAAAAAGCATTTAAACTTAGGTTAGATAAACTTTTAAACAAAAATCCTATTTTGAATGAAAATTGAGGTAAGATGAAGAAAGTGCCTCAATTAAATAACACTTTTTAACACACACCTTGTAAAATAGATTTTAAGAAAATAGGGCCCTTAAATACGTCCATTTCTACCTAGGTCCACGTTCCTACGGGCAACCTTGGCTCTGATATCACTCCTGTCACACCCGGTTTTTCCGAAGAACAACCAAGTGAATATCACATGTATGCCAGGATCATTTTCTCCTACATGTGATGACAAATAGTGAAGCATCATTTATTACAAGCCAGGTGTCGAATATAAATAAGTCTTACATAGCAAATGTCTCGATGGACAATAATAAGTTCATCACAAGTAAATAAACTAGCAGCGGAATATTATTCTTGAGGGCTCCGTCACAAGCGTTGCCCGGGGGACTCCATGAACCTAGAAACCTTCTTCGGGTCCAAAATCTTGATCATTATACACCACCTCATTATCTTGACCTGAGCAGCAATATAAACCAACAAATATGCAAGGTTGAGTACAGATGGTACTCAGCAAGTGTGGGAAAGTTATGTCATGCATGGCTAGAACAATGGGAGGTTGAACTCATGGTTAAAGCACTACGCAATTAATACCTATCGCCTTAGCTTATTAAGCACCTACATTACTACACAGGTGAAATGGTCCCAATCTCCCATCCCATCATCATAATAAAATAACCATAACATCATTTCGAATGTTAAGCTCCCCGCTTAACATCCACAACTTCCAAAACCATCAATCCTCTAATCATGAATAAGTCCAAGCTGCTCTTGACCGTGAGCACGGCTGTCATGACAGTTTTGACTCTGCAGAGTTTGCACCACTGTACCCACATGTAGTGATTTCATCCCCCGTTGCCGGGTGGACTAAAAGAACCTTCATTATGCCAGTGGCTACGAACCACATTCACACTTCCCAGGTGTGTAGCCAGGAGATCACTACGAAGCCTTTACAAAGGGATTCCCGACGAGCGTGGGCCCACTGAGGTTTCACCCCTAAAAGCATACAAGAGGCTCCAACCCCGCTGCAGTGGCCCCCTCTTGAGCCTTGCAGTTCATATGGTAGTCCAGCTGACACCTATTCCCCACACCATCCAACACACCCATACTACTCCAGGGATACACCTAATTAATTGTCCAAGCTGCCCCATCTCAGCATGTGGTTGGCACGGTAAAGCCAGGTTACATGCTCCACGAACCGGTCATTAGGATCCAGGCAAGTACTAAACACAAACCCGAGTCTCGTGCACACAGCATCAACCAAAACATCCAAATTGCCTTGATCCCTACCTCTACATAACTCATAATATCTCATTCGAGAGTATGGTAAAAATAAACTGATGATCCCATATCCCAAATATCCCATTCTAAGCATGGCTAAGCGTATGCATAATAATAAATGACATGATAAAATAAATCCCAACCCAAGCTACAAGGAAACAAGGTAATGCAATTATAGGGAAACTTCCTAGCATGGGTTTCATATTTCATTTGACAATGCAAATAATTCTATCTACACATCCTAGCATAGGATCAAAGTGGTCAAGGACACTTGCCTCCTTCCTGCTGCTCTTGGAATGGGTAGTCCTGATCTTGGAAAGGAAGAACTTGCTCTGGAGCAGGTTCTACATCATACCATCACACATAGCAAAAGAAAAACAACAATCCATAAGACATAATTCACACTTCCACTTCATACAAACCACACATTCACATGTATAAAAGTCATTCACAATTTCTATGTGTTGGGGTTACTCTATGTGTGTTGATCTTTGGCTTACATGCACTTTTAATCATGTGTGTATGATTCCTACTTTTGTATTCACATTTATACTTGCATACTATATATATGAGTTTCCAATTTAAATAAATTCCTTATATTCAATTACTACACCTTTTAGCTACCAAGTATGCATGAAAGGTATTTTCCTACTCCATATGTGTCTTCAGAACTTCTACCAACCCTAAACTGAATTCTTTGTATTTTGGAATCTTCATTTATCATTTTCTAATTATTTATACCTAGCTTGCTACATTTTCAAATTTACTTCCTATGCCTAAATGTGTACTTTATTATGAAAATAGTAAGACACATCATCTAAACAGAATAGGTTCTGATCCAAAATAGTTAATAATATATTCTGATCTTTTCCTCTAATGTAAACTATTTTACATTTATTTTTCTAATTTTCAGAATTATTCTCTACTTAAAAATGTGTCCCTCTAACTAATAAATGTGAATAATCAATTAAACAGATTCATTTCAGCCCAAAAATCTATTTTTATCTCACTCCAAGGTTTTCTAAGTACTGGGAAAGTTTTTAATTTGAATTTGACAATATGTTTGTCCCACCTTTTAAATTTTAAATACTAACCACATATTCAAATTCCTAAATTTAATATCAAATAGGGTTAAAAAGGTAAGCTCACCCCACTACAGGGTCTATAATATTATTTTAAGAATTTTCAGGGGTCTAGCTACACATAACAGAGGGGTTTTTCCAAATTTTTATTAAGTCCAGGGGCTAAAACTGATTTTTAAATGAATTTACATGATTTTCTAAAGTTCCAGGGGCTAGATCAGAAGTTTCCGGGGCTAGCTCTTATTTCCCGAGAACCCCAGGGGGTAGCGCGTAAGAATTCTAGTCTTTATAACGCGGGGCTGACGTGGACCGTCCGATTTAAAACAGACGGCTGAGATTATAACGTCGAACCGGTACGCGGGGATTTAAACTCTACCGTGCGATTTAAAATAAACGGCGCACAAGCGGCCACGTCGCTCTGATCGAGCGGGGGCGGCGCTGCCCGGCGGCGCACGGCGGCGGAAGGTGGCGATCTCGCCGGAAAGTTTTGGAGCTTCGTAAATTCTTCCTAGAACTGTGATTTTATGGCATAGATCGGTAGAGGGGAGGTCGGGGATCTCACCTCGGGGGTTTTCTTGAGCTCGGAGGTCCTGGTGGGCGGTCGGCGACGAGGTCCAAGGTGAATTCACGGCGAGGCTCGTCGGCGCTGTGTTTGAACCGCAAACCACCGCGTTTTCTGCACCTGCGAGGTTCCCCGGAGGCGGCGGATCAAGACCAGTGAGTTAGATCGGAATTCCCGAGCGTAGATCGGCCAGAATTCGCCGGAGGGGCTCGGGTTCTCACCGGAGAGAAAATCGGCAGATCGTTGGGAAAACGGGACGATGCCGGGGTTTTTATAGACGGGAAAAGGGCGGCGTTCGGTTGTGATCGAGTTTGCGTCGCCCACGAACGAAATTCGGCTGGGATACGCAGGAATCCGGGTCGGTTTTGATTCGGGGTGAGAGAGTACGGCCGAGCGCGGGCGCGAGCGCGAGGAAGAAGAAAGACTGGCGGGCCCCGCATGTCAGTGGGAAGAAGGGGGCGCGCGCGGCTGCGGGCTGGCGCGGGATTGGTGGGCAAGCTGGTGCGTTTCGGCCCACTGGCCGGTTTATTTTCTGTTTTCCTTTTTCTTTTTCTATTTCTTTTCTGTTTTGAATTTAAATTGAATTCCAGTTTGAATTTGAATTTTTGCAATACATGCAACACGTCCAAAAATTTTTAAATTCCCCTCTTAACAGGATTTTGGGGTGTTACATCAGATCGCCGGGAGGGTCACTGGATCGGCCGGGCGATGAGGGACCGAAAATTCACTCGGGCGGCGAGGAGTTTCAGTCTGTTGGGCGAGAGCGCGTCGGGGTAGGGATGGGGAGCACCGGCGGCTGCTCGGACACCTAGATAAGGGTCCCGGGAGTCGGTTCAGCGACCGAGGGCGGCAAGCAGGTGGTGGCGCGGCGGCCTCCCCTCGGTGGCGCTATCGGGAGAAGCTCGGGGACCCGAGTACTGAAAGTCCACTCGGTTGATCTCCTTCAGTGGCTGACATGTGGGTCCCACTCCCAATTATAACCTCTGAAATCTACTCCTAATCACTGTTGTAAACAGTGAGTCCCAAAATACCCATGGTGATTCAAATTATTCACCCATGAGCCATTTGAATTGAGTAGAATTCAAATTGGGTTTGATTTGAATGAATTTCAGCACAAGTTCAGTTTTGAATTCAAATAAAGTTTGAATTTGTCCCACTTAGCTCATGTCAAGATCAACTCCAAATGGAGTGAAAATTGGTGTGTGAGCTCACAAAAATGTGCTGAATAAGAATATGCCTCCCACATTTAAATTCATGGGATAGAAACAGTTTGAATTTGAATATGGTTTCAAACTGCCCTCTTTCTAACTATACCCAAAATGACCTCAAAAAGGTTTTGAATTTGGGTGAAACTTGGCATGGACATCCTTAGAAATGTGTAGGAGTTTTCATATGTCCAGCCCCTCTATATCACATGTGGGAAATACCCCTTCTGCAATATGTGAGTTTGTTCTCTAATGAGCATGTTGATGGTGGTTACTTGCTCTTCATTTGTGTTCATCAAATTTCCTCAAATGAGGTGTGTGGTGTGGTGATGAACACATTAATTATGTGTAAAAAACTGAGGCCCTTACAAATTCAGTGGAAAAACAGAGTTGGAAACAGCAACTTCCCAAAGGAGGTGCTGTTGAAATTCTTCCAGAAATTCTGTTGACTTTGAATTACCATAACTCTTAAACCAGAGCTGATCTGATGGCAAATAAATACTCATTGGAAAGATACTGAAGTTAACTTTAACTTTGGTATTCATCTTGAGTCATGAAAATGCCCAGAACCAGATCAGAATCTGGGATATGTAGAAAGTGGTCATTCTGACAGAGGAATGACAGTTGAACTCAATTGAGAGATTGTTGTACCCTAGGGGGTTTAAGTACTTCCAATGGGGTAGAACATACTCATGAGTTGTTATCTTCATCTAGTGAAAGATTTGACTACATGTCTTACTCAAGTTTCTTTTGCTAGAGACCATGTTTGTGTCGTATTGAAGATAAATGTGTAGTATACGTGATGACAAAGCGATACTGACGTCTCGTAGTGACCAAACCTAGTTGCGATGAACTTCCACAGAGGAAGTATATCAAGTTGGATTTAACTAGCTCGTATTTTGTCTGGTAATGGTGTAGCTTGTGCAAAGTTATTACATTATCAGTATACGAGATGTATCGCATGTTTTACTGTCATTATGTTTTACGCTTATTTTATTGGACTGCATGAAGTATGTTGTGGGACTGATGTTTATTGGCGTATGGTTGCAGATGGTTCGCACTTGGACCACGCATGAGATTGGTGGCTCTAGACAGCAGGAGGGTGATGACTCCCAGCCACCTGCCTACGACAGGACCCTGCAACAACAACCACCACCGCCGCCTCCGCTTACGCTAACGGATGTGATTGCGGCACTGGTGGGTAGTCGTGAGGAGCAGACCGACCTGCTCCGCACGATCGTGCAGAATACATCCCAGGAGGGGGGGGGGCATCAAGAGAGGGGGCCTCGTGAGCCCCGTGAGGTGACGTACTCGGACTTCATGAGTACGCACCCTCCGGTGTTCACAGAAGCAGCAGAACCACTGGAGGCCGACAACTGGCTGTGGACAATCAAGTCCAAATTCGGGCTGCTCCAATGTACGGAGCGGCAAAAGACTTTGTTTGCGGCGCAGCAGCTTCACGGTGCCGCTGGTGCATGGTGGGCGAATTATGTCGCCTCACGTCTAGCTGGCCATGCCGTGGAGTGGGAAGAATTCCGGGAGGCGTTCCGCGCCTACCATATCCCTCCCGTGATAATGAAGCGGAAGTTCCAAGAGTTCTTGGAGCTGAAGCAGGGCACGAGGAGTGCCCATGACTACTCCCGTGCCTTCAACCGTCTGGCGCAATATGCATCAGATTACGTCTCCACCGAGGAGAAGAAGCGGGAGCACTTATATCAGGGGTTACACCCCGAGATGAAGACGCATCTCGTCTAATGCAATCACGGCACCATCAATGATCTCGTTAATGCCGCGATCATGCAAGAAGACGCTCAGTGGGAATTGGCGGCTGAGCAGCGGAAGCGCAGCACTCCACCCAGCAGTGGGGGTGGAGCTCCCCAGAAGTACCGCATGGTGTATCGGACACCATCCGGTCAGCAGTGGCATCCACCGGCGCGACCTCAACAGTTCGGGGGTCGTTCTTTCCAATCACCCCCGTTCCGACCGCCGATGCCACAACCGCGACCGCAACAGCAGCAACAGATGGTACCCCGGGCATTCCCACCGCCACAACGCGCCCCGGGTTTCCGTCCGCCGATCAGCAGAGGACCGCCTCGCTACACTTTCTTTACGTGTGGCCCGGCGGTCCATTTCTCGGACTGTCCCCAGAGGCAGCAGAGCAGCGGGCAAGCCCAGTTCCAGGGCAGTGCTCGAGGCCAACCTCCGGTTAAGAAGGTTGGTCAGCGGACTGGGGGCGTTCGCAACCCTGACAATGAGGACACCCCAGAGGGAGACAATGTGCTGGCGGGTACGTTCACTCTCAATGACCAAGCAATCATCATTTTATTCGATTCTGGTGCAACCAACAGTTTTATAAGTGCATCCTATGTGGCTAAGCATCAAATGCAAGTCTTCCCAACTGACTGCACATATATGATCTGCTCACCGGGAGGAAAGATTTCAGCAAATATGAAGATTACAAAAGCACCTCTGTGCTTAGGCGGGAAGCTATATCCCACCACCTTGATAATCCTTACGGGGCAAAAGATTGATGCAATCTTAGGGATGTCATGGTTACACTACCATGGCGCTGTCCTGGACAATCGGACACGGACGGTTCATTTGAATTCTCCATTCCACCGTCCGCATTCCATGGTGTTAGACAATCCTGTCCAGGAGATTTCAGCAATAAATAATACTGAAGTTCTCAAATTAGAGGACATTCCTGTAGTCCGGGAGTATCCCGATGTGTTTCCTGATGATCTTCCGGGCATGCCACCTGAGCGTGACGTCGAGTTCAAGATTGAGCTTGCACCCGGGACTACTCCTATCTCACGAAGACCCTACAAAATGGCTCCAAATGAGCTGGCTGAATTGAAAGAGCAGCTTAATGATCTTCTGAGCAAAGGTTTCATTAGGCCGAGTTCCTCGCCTTGGGGATGCTCGGCGCTGTTCGTGAAAAAGAAGGATGAAACCTTGAGGCTGTGTGTGGACTACCGGCCGCTCAACGGCGTCACCATCAAGAACAAATACCCACTGCCCCGCATTGCCAACCTGTTTCATCAGCTGGTGGGTGCAAGTGTGTTCTCCAAGATGGACCTTCGCTCTGGATATCATCAAATAAAGATCCGGGCAGAGGATATCCCGAAGACGGCTTTCTCGACGAGATATGGCTTATATGAATATCTCGTCATGTCTTTTGGTCTCACTAATGCTCCAGAAAATTTCATGTATCTCATGAACTCGGTGTTCATGCCGGAGCTGGACAAGTTCGTGGTGGTGTTCATTGATGATATCTTGGTTTACTCCAAGACAGAAGCAGAACACGCCAAACATTTGAGGATAGTTCTTCAACGATTGCGAGACCACAAGCTTTACGCCAAGTTCAGCAAATGTGAGTTTTGGATCAGCCAAGTGCCATTTTTGGGACATATCATCTCAGCGGAAGGCATTGCGGTTGACCCAAGCAAAATCGAGCAAGTGCTGAAATGGAAAGCTCCCACTTCAGTCCATGAAGTCAGAAGCTTCCTCGGGTTAGCGGGATACTATCGGAGATTCATTCCAAGCTTCTCCAAGCTCGCTAAGCCGATGACAGAATTGCTGAAGAAGGGAACAAAATATGTTTGGAACACGGCGTGTGAGGGAATGTTCCAAGCATTAGTGAAGCATCTCACAACAGCTACTGTCTTAGCTCAACCGGATACAACCAAGCCCTTCGACGTGTATTGTGATGCATCCGGTATTGGGCTCGGCTGCGTGTTGATGCAGGAAGGACGTATGGTCGCATATGGCTCACGCCAACTTGGGAACCATGAACAGCACTATCCGACTCATGATCTTGAGCTTGCTGCTGTGGTGTTGGCGCTGAAAATGTGGAGGCACTATCTCCTGGGGAATTTGGTGCATCTCTACACCGACCACAAGAGCTTGAAGTACATTTTCACCCAGAAGGAGCTGAATATGAGGCAAAGGAGGTGGTTGGAACAAATCAAAGACTATGTGATTGAGATTCATTACCACCCCGGTAAGGCGAATGTGGTTGCCGACGCGCTGAGTCGGAAATCACATGTCCATAACCTCACCATTACACCGGTGGAGGGAGAAGAGCCGAGTTTATACTTGGTTCCTTATGGATCGCTCTACAATCTTGCCCTCATCCCTACCATTAGGGAGGACATAATTGCAGCTCAGAAGGTTGATAAGGGAATGGCACATTTCCGGAGACAGATAGATAACGGGGAAATCAAATGTTTCCGGAATGATGATGAGGGGACGCTGTGGTTTAATGACCGCATAGTCGTACCCCGGAATATAGAGCTGAGAAAGAAGATTCTTGATGAAGCTCACTTGTCTAAATACTCCATTCATCCGGGCAGCAACAAAATGTACTAAGATTTGAAAAAGAAATTTTGGTGGACGCGGATGAAGCGGGAGGTAGCACAGTACGTATCTGAGTTTGATACGTGTAGACGAGTGAAAGCTGATCATATGAGAAAATCAGGGCTGCTGCAACCCCTGAAAATCCCGGCATGGAAATGGGAAGATGTGAGCATGGATTTCATTGTGGGATTACCCCTGACTTCCAACAAGCATGACTCCATTTGGGTAATCGTTGACCTATTAACCAAGTTGGATCACTTAATTCCTGTGCATACACGTTACAATGCCGGCAAGTATGCAGAGCCGTACATAGCGAGGATTTTATGCTTATATGGTGTACCCAAGACCATAGTCTCAGATCGAGGTGCATTATTTGTGTCTCACTTTTGGGAGCAGTTGCACGCTGCTTTGGGTACTAAGCTGATTAGAAGCTCCGCCTATCACCATCAGACAGATGGTCAAACAGAGAGGGTGAACCAAGTACTAGAAGACATGCTGAGAGCGTGTGCCATCCACCACGGTAGAAACTGGGATGATCATCTACCATTGGCGGAATTCTCGTACAATAACGGCTATCAGGTGAGTATCAAGATGGCACCATATGAAGCTCTCTACGGTCGTAAATGCCACACCCCATTAAACTGGTGCGAGTCCGGTGAAAGGGTCACATTCGGGGTTGATGTGGTGAACGACGCCGAAGAGCGCGTTCGGATGATTCAAGCCAACTTGTAGGCTGCTCAATCCTGGCAGAAAAGCTACGCTGATAAGAGGCGTAGACCCCTGCACTTTGACATCGGGGAGAACATGTACCTCCGTGTATCTCCGACAAAAGACGTGCACCGGTTCGCCGTGAGGGGGAAACTCGCTCCCCGATTCATTGGACCCTATGCCATCACCGAGAAGTGTGGACCAGTGGCGTACAGACTGGAACTACCGGCATCTCTTGCTGGTGTTCATGACATGTTCCACGTTTCACAACTGTGAAAATGTCTGAAGCATACGGCTGCAGTTTCCACTAAAGCGTCGGCGAGCTGCAACCGGATTTGACATATTGATGAGAAAGCTCGGACCACACGTAGCCGAATGTTGTGATTCTACAAGATACTTTGGAGCAACCACACCGCCGAAGAAGCAACGTGGGAGAGCGAGGAATTCCTTCGCTCAAACTACCCGGAGTTTATGGCTTCTCAGCACGGGTGAGTTCCTATTACATCGCTGTCTCTTCTTTTGTAATCTCGGGACGAGATTCTTTTAAGGGGGGAGGGATGTAAAAGCCCAAGAAATGGGACTTGCAAAATTTTTCCATCACCTCACAACACCACAGCTTTTGTTGTAGATATCTTGTGAATACTTGTGAAGAGCAAGTAACCACCATCAAAAGGGTGATTAGAGGGGAAAGCCCTAACTTTCGAAAAGTAGGATTTATACACATGAACATGCAAGGTTGAGCCCAACCCTAGACCTTAAATAGTCTTGGGAAGGCTCAGGCCAAATTTCATGCAAATCCAATACTTTTTGAGGCACTTTTGGAGGCATTTGAAAAAGAGGCCAACTTGAATATAAATTCAAATTGCAGCAACTTTCATCACTTAAATTCAAAAGTTGGCTTCATATTCAAACTCAGCATATTTTTCTGAGTTAGCCCACCAATTTTCATCCCCATTGGACTTCATCTTGTCGCGGGGTAAATTTGCATTAATTCAAAACTGAATTTGAATTTCAAATTCAAATGGCCAGCAAATTTAGCCAAACCAGTTTCAAACTGAGGAAATCAAATTCAAACTGTGACTTGGTGCTTAAGTCTCTCATTTAATGGAGAGTAGCAGGGATATCTACAGAAGAATTTGGAAAAGGGGATTAGGGGGAGAGTTGGGTCCACAGGTCAGTGGGAGAGCTGCTGCAAAACCTAGCGCTGCCTGTTTCTCACCGACATGGACCGAGCGCAGCGCGCCAGCTCCTGCTCCCGCGCCCGAGTGGAAGAGGACACCGCACGGTGAAACTCGTGAGTCACAGCGCCAGCACGACAACCACTCTATCATTTTCGCTGTGCCCCGGCCGAACCGACGTTCTCCCACCCTGCAGTTGCTCCCGCTCGCGAGTGTTTCACCGCCACTCTCTGATCACCGGTGACCTGCTGATCCCGGCTGCATCACGCGCCACCACCAGAGAAGAAAAGGTGCATCCGCGTGTGAGGAAGCTGTAGGAGGAAACCATTCACCGTTTCATGCAGGGTAGAGCGAGAATTCCGAGTTTTCCCCCACGGTGCACCTTAGGGTTAGAAATCGGTCGTCGGCGAAATTCGTTGCACAGAAGCAACCGCTGGTCGAGCTGCAGCTCACACACGTTCTTGACAACCGTGTGCATCTCTCCGAGCATGAAACCGCAGGAACCACCATTCCAAACCCTAGTTTCACCGGTAACAGTCCAGCGGAAGGGAGGGTCGCCGGTGAGGTCCTAGCTCCGGCCATTTCCATGGCAATCCGAGCTCATTTTCAGTATGCCACAGTGGAGCTGTAGGAGCAAACCATTCCGAAAATAAGGCACTGAGTAGCTCGGGCAACGTCGCCGGAGTAGGGATAGCCGCTGTCACCGTCGCAGGCATGGTTCTGGCTATCGCCGAGCTTCGGTGAGGGCACCAGCGTGTTCTCTGAGCCAAGTTAGGCACAGGCAGCGAAATCCATCGGAGGTCGTGCAGCGAAATGGCCGGCGGCGAGAGCTCCGGCGAAGCGCTGCCGCGGAAGTCGCGGGAGGTTGCGAGGTAGACGAAGGGGGGGGGTCCACCGGTCAGTCTCTGTTCTCGAGCGGGGATCCACTTTGTGGCCGGGATCCGGTGCGGCAGCGCGTGTGAAACCCTATGGGCCGCGGTGTGGCCGCGTTCTCAGTGGGCCGGTTTAAAGAGTGGGCCCCACCCGCAGAGTTTAAATCTTTTAGGATTTTCCGGTTTAGATCAAACTTCAAATCTATAGAACTTTTGCTAGGAAGCTCCAAATTCAGTGAACCAAATTTTGCAGAACTCTGCTCTTTGAGTACTTTCCAGCAACACCAATTTCAGCTCATGAAACTCAATAGTTTTCCAGAATTAAATCCCTAAAATTTAAAATGTTAGGAATTTTATCTGGAGGATTACTTTATGAAAAATTCTGAAATTTTGCTGGGAGGTTCATTGGAAAATCCTTGAGCCACAGTAAAATTTTCAAACCCATCCAAGTTCATTTAGTCCCCCTAATGGGGTGATTAAGTGAACTGCCCTGAGAAAATAGAAAAATGTACAGAAACATTTTTCAGATTTTCTCAAATCTTGTTTACGGCATAACTTCCTCTAGAATTCTTCAAATGGCATGAAACCAATTCCATTAGAACCATCTCAAATTCTAGTTTCCAAAAAGTAATGGTTGGAGCCAAGAAAACCCATGGAATTTCTTAGAAGCTCTAATATTGACCAAATAGGCTTTTATTTGTACAAGGCTCAAATGAACTTTGTTTCAAATGAAACTTGGTCAAGACTCTGGTTAGGACCCTACCAAGCCACCATAAAAACTTCAGAACCTAAGGGGAGAGCTAGCTAGAGTTATGGTAATTACTTATTCAGTTCTAAACGTTGCATTTAATTTAACATATAGTATATCGTGTACGTGTAGTCGCTGAAGACGAGGAAACTCCGGAAGTGCTCGACTTCCTTCTTCTGGACGAAGCCCTAACAACTGACCAGAAGCAACAAAGCAAGCACCGGTTTGCATTAACCCCTTTTACAAGTTTTTCTTTGTTTACATACGTAGTATGAGGTATACTTATGTGCAGTAGGTGTAGGATGGATGGAACCGCAAATGCATGACCAGATGTTCCCTATAAGAGTGAGGGTAGTGTCTAAGGCCTCGAGTAGACAGGCTATGCTTAATGAGTCATAGGACCTCGGTACAAGTCGAGTAGTTGGAATCTACTCGCGAGTTAGGCTTGGGAACACACGGGATTGGTCGAGTGATGTGAGATCACTTTAGTAATGAAAATGAGACTAGGCAGGGGCTAGGGCACAGAAAGAGGAAGTCTTGTGTGTGCATCCCGGTCCGTGTCGATTGAGGACCGATCCGTGTGCGGCCCTGCTGAACAAGTATTGAACGTACCGAAGGCATATCGGATATATGGGCCACGATAAACCGATGTAACCTAAACCTCCGGGCGTCGAGGCATAGCACACCGATTTATAGGTGTAGGTTCAGGGCAGCAAGGTGGAAATCTGCTAACGGGCATAGAGAGATGCTCCGTGTAGGGAACCTCCTGTCCGTTTCGGTGCGACCAGTTCGACGTTTGGGCTGTTGGGTAAAAGGTTGTCTCGTATGACATCGAGTGAGCGTGCTGTACAGTTCCACGGGTGGGCGTACGTGACCTGCTCTTCGGGTATCCCTGCAGGTGTATATCGAGTTGATTCGCCGTCCCTCAAGGTGATGAGTACCGCTTGTTCACTGCATCGTAATGTAGATAAATCATGGAATGTTATGATTCAATTCTGCTGATATGTATAATTGTATTGCCACATGTGTGCCACCAAATATTGCTTACTAAATTTCTTATTCATGAACTGTTAACTTGTGGCTAAAAGATGAACTAAGGATGAACTTGTAGGCGTGTCCATTTGCTGAAATTACTATCCCATGTTCGTGTAAACTGCATGTAGACTTTCATGCCTAGGTGAGTCGGTTAAGTCTTGCTGAGCCATCGTGCTCATGGTTGCTGCTTAAGTGTTTTTCAGGTGAGGAGCCACCCACGGACTCGGGTTACGAGTCCACCAGCGAGGGTTACCCTCCGTCGGGGACCACGGCTGAGTGGGAGCCGTACACGCCACGCTAAGCTGGAGTGCAGCTAGTGTGGGTTGCCCTAGGGCTGGGTGTGAGTTGTACAAATTTAACTTCCGCTGTGTAAAATAAACCCTAGTTTGTAATTGAGTAGTGTACTACTTGGTACATTTCAGTTGGTTTTCTATAAAATACAATGTAGCCTTATGATGCGTGCTATTGGGTGTCGCATCGTGCGGCACCACTGTGACGCCCTCAATTCCGTGGAAAACCACAGAACCGAGAACTGATGCATATGTGTGCCCATGATGTTCATCACAGATATACACATCATCCACAAACTGAATTTCAGAATATATACGACCACGAATAACAGAGTTTATTACAATGTCTCATGAGTCTTGGACTCATGCTCACAGCGGAAGTCTTAATCTAACAGCGGAAGTCTTTATTCTAATGCAGAAGCAATCTAAGCAGCAGCAGCGGCTCCATCTCTACTCCATTCCCCCACAGGCAAGGTTGAGGACAGATTACACGCCTAATGCTCCACCTGGTCTTCATAGTAATCTTCTCCTATTGCTGATGATGAAATAATAATGCAAGTTTGAGTATAATGGTGTACTCAGCAAGTGCGGGAAAATATGATATGTAGCTCACAACAAGGTAGGTATAAAAAGGCTCATTGCAGAAAGCGAAGTTATTTATCAAAACCACGATAAAACAGCAACTTATCTTTAAGTGAATGTAATTCCAACATGTATTAAAATACCAATCATACCTCCATTATGTTCATTAGCTTCCATGTCCCAACCAGACATTAATCAACCTCATTCTTGCTCACGAATACCTTCTCGTATTCGCTACCATCTCATCTCATAAACAATTCCGTCTCACACCGAGACCAACCTTGTTGCCATGACTCAACAGTCATGCAACCCATCTTATCACCCGGACTCAATAGTCCCGAAAACAAAACCAAAACCAAACCATCCAAAGCCATAACCAATAACCATAGCCAATAACCATCCCAACTAATCATGAAAGTTGGCCAGGCGCTCGTGACCGTAAGCTCGGCTATCATGATAGTTTTAGACTCTGCAGAGGTTATACCACTTTAGCCACAAGTTTGTGATTTTGTCACCCATCAGCGACTGCAGAACCTCCATTATACCAGTACACAACCATCGGTGTATGGCCAAGAGATCACAAAATAGCCTTTACAATGGGGCTACTAGATGTATGGACTCACTAAGGTTTCACCGGCAGGCTAGAATATCCAATTCTCCCACCCACGTGCCCCCTCTTGTGCCATGCAGTCCCAGGGCAGTCCTCACTCGACTCCCATTCCCCGCGCCTTCCACGGTCCATAACAATCTAGTAACTTACCTAATTACTCAGCTAAGCTGCACCCATACTTAACCTCGTGGTGGCACTGTTATCCTGGCATGTGCTCGCATGAACCGGTCCTTAGATCTATGGCAAGTAACCACCATCTCAGGCTACCTCATGCACAAACCCAGGCTTACTAGATATCCCTCTGATCCATGTTTATTAACAACATCAGTTTCTCATTACCATTATGAGTGCAGTTAGCTATACACATCTATCTCGCTTCCCAATCCCATGGACTCAGCGAAGCATAAAAGCAAAAACCATACCCGACTCATAAACTTCCCAGGCGACAAGGGTGGTTTAACCAAAACTAGTAAACTCCTATAAAAGGGTTTCCCATCATGTTTGACTCAGCACACACACACCTTTTCGCAAAACAAAACAGTTTCCCAAAACATAGTATCAATATGGTCAAGGGGCACTTTCCTTGTTCTGGCGGTTCCTGTTGCTCAAAATCTTGTTGTTGTAGCCCGTCATAGATAGCTCCCTGAGCTTGTCCTTCTATACACGATCACGCACATACAAGATTCACAGCAATAAATATCATGCATAAACTCTACTTTAAGATGTAATGATGTATATGCATATTAACCCTATGGTGCAGTTTTTATTAGGTCGGTTTGTACGTGTTCTAGCATGGATTGCATGGCTTTTCGATGAACAGAGGGGTTCGGATCAAATGTAGACGTGGCGATGATATTGTCTTTAGATCTAGATCAAACCGATCAACAAGTGATCTGTCCATGAAAAAGTTTTTGTTCGAAAGGAATCGAAGAACAGATGCAAAGAAAACACGATGATGTCGTAAGGTGGTATTGGAGACCTACCTTATGTTCTTCTTAGTCTCGGGGTGCTTCTCTTATCAGACAGATCGTTGGGATCTCTTCCGGCGATTTCTCTCGACCGAACTCCGGCGAAGGGTTTATTTGGCAAGCATGGGGCTAGGGCTCTAAGTCGTCGGCTCAGGGGTTGAAAAAGAAGTTCGTGGTTTCGGCCAAAGGTTCTAGGTTCTATGTATAATCGGGAGGAAAGAGTTCTAATCTGATTGGACTTCGAATAAGAGTTCTATTCAACTTTGTCGTTGAATCTTAACAACTTATTTTTAGTTGATTTGGTGCAGTAACATTGTGGAATTCATGTCGGTTTCCTCCCGTACCAGTATTCCCATGCGTACAGAAGCAAAATACCGCTCCAGAATTCGTTACCTCCGCGGTGATGAGCTCCGGAAGCTCCGCGTGTCCACTGGGACCTTGTCTCCCTCTCTCCGCAGAGACGAGCTCTGGTTGTGCCGCGTGTCAAGCGAGTGAGACCTCCCTCTCCTTTGGAGGTGAGCTCCGTGTGTGCCACGTATCCTAGCAGTCGGGACCTCCTCTTTATTCGGAGGTGGCTCCGCGCACGCCACGTGTCAGTGCCGGACCTTCCCTCTCTCCGGAGGTGGCTCCCGGTGTGCCACGTATCCTAACAGCACCAGACTTCCTTTCTTCTCAGAGACGAGCTCCGAGGTTAACACGTGTCCAACAGTGACAGACCTCCCGTAGATAAGCTCCGGCGGTGACATGTGTCCAATAGAACCAGACCTCTCGGAGGTGAGCTCCGAGATCGACACATATCCCGCGCAACTGGTCCTCTGATTTCCGCGGTGACTAGCTCCGAAGGTGACACGTGTCCTGCGGGACTGCCCTCGCTTCTCCGCAGAGGCTAGCTCCGGGTGCAACATGTGCCCTACAGGGTCGGACCTCTCCCCCTTTGCGGAGATGAGCCCCAAGCCTGCCACGTAGCCTGTTTAGCGGCGGACCCCTCCCCATTTGCGGAGATGATTTCCGAACACGCCACGTGGCCAGCGAGCCGCGGGAGTTGTCTTCGGCACTCTCTGTACACTGGAATTTGCTTCTTTTGGCTAACTTCTTTGATTCTTTCTCAGTTTCAACTTATTTTAAAATGTTTTCTCTACATGAAACATGAATACACGCAGAAACCAAAAATGAGGGTGTCACAACCACCCTCTGCGATGGTGGATGAGCGGATTCCGGTCCGCCATAGCGACCACAAAAACTCGAGTTTTGGCGTTCCTACTTGATCAATTTGACCGCTACTTTTCATAGAAACTCGACAGGATGTGAGGAAGCTACCATAAGACCATAAAAGGTGGAGATATCTTGAGCATGACGAATTTCCCCGAATGGCGCTTGGTGTTCTAAACAACGGCTGAAAGGAAAATCTCAAATTCGTCGAGCATGGAGCAAGACTCTACAAACTGGTGGGGGAGAGCAACTACGGAGTGTCACGGACCTTTCAGCATCATTGCTTTGTCGTGACAGGGCATGGATCGTCTGGTCGATGTTGAAGAGAACTTCGCCGCGCCTGTGGTCTTTCAAACCGGATTTTGATTACTCTTGCACCGAGGATGTTGAGGATGACCCCACACTGCCGTTTTGTTGCTCGGTGGGTTTCGCACACCGAAATCATCGGCCAACGATCAAACACAGAGAAGGCGCAAGTTTTTGTCCGGCGGTGGAAGAAAATCTTCCAGACGGTGCTCCACTTTGCTCGGTGAAACATAGAGTCGAGTGGAGTTGATAATTTTGTTACTTCATCTGCGCCTTTAAGGCGTGAAAGATCAAGGATGAGGTGGCCTGAACGTCGATGCTTCGGTGCTTCTCGCTGGCGCTCAATGGCTCTCGGTGAGAAGGGAACAGACTGAAGACTTCTTTGTGCAGCTAACATGTGGGTCCCACTCAGTTTTCTCCCTCTCTCCACTGATGACTACACTTTAATTCCTCTAAAAGAACTTCAGTCATGGTGATCCATTAGATGTTTAACTTTATAAGTTCAAAAGTGGGCTGAAGTTTGAATTCCACCAATTTGGTTTGATTTTCCCTTGTGAATTTGAATTCAGCTCTAAATCTGTGATAATAACCTAATCTTATTTTTGACCCAATTTTTTGCTGACTACATGCTTATGGCATTTGAATGTTCCATAAATATGAAACTGAGTTTTTGATATGGAATTAACTAGTAAAATTTGAATCTGAATTCACTTTATACAAAGCCATACATTTTATCATTCCCTCCTCTTTTCTTATCCATTCTTATATATTTTTCCCTGTCATATATTTTCATCTGTCAACTGAAATCCTCCTCCTTGTTTGATTCTGAATATATCAAGAATCATTGCATTGTCTCACTCCATTTATCTACTAAAGTTTTTATAACTTCAGATTTTACACATGGTTTTTGAGAACCCAAATTTCTGAACTAAACCAGGCATGGGCTTAACTATGCCTAGCTTTTTGTTCACCTTCCCAGTGTGCCAACTGTCGGTGTTTTAGACTTCCCAGTAGTAGTCGAATGTACCGCATGTTCTACTTCGAGGTGGCCTAGCTAAGGACACAAGATGGTGTATCCTGGTTCGAGCAAAAATGCTCTACGTCCAGCTGGGGTGTCTCGCTTGTTCTTACTCAAGAATGGGGGGTTGTTCTTACAAGTGCGAGAGCCGCTCCTTCGAATCGGCAGGTCTCTCTACTTGTTTGCTCTCTCTCCATTGTTCTCTCTCTTCCTCGTCCCCCCTCCGTGCTGCAGAGGGCAGGCGAGTCATGGGCACAGGATGGCTTGTATTGTCGTTCGTTTGACAGGGCACTCGATGGTGCCGCCGTACTCGTGGCCTGCTGCCGCTTTTTCTCCCGTCCCATCGCTGGGGAGTGGTCCATACCGAGGCGCATGTAAAATCCCCAAAAAGTGGTAACAAGAAAAGTTCAGCTCATGTACACTTAGGAAAAATGAGGGGAATTAAAACTTTGAATTATAATGGTGGAAGTTCAAAGTGAGTATTCAAATTTCCCAAAACTTCGAAACCTGGAGATCTAAATTCATAACTTGGATCTTCATAGTCAAATATTCACCCTTCCAAATTTCAGCTCATTTGGAGTTTCAATATTTGTTTGGGATGAAAAGAGGAATCCCTCTAATCTGAATTTCAAATTCAGTTTCAAATTCCAATTCCCTCAATTTGCAAATTTGGTTCCACAAGTGTGTTCCTCACATTTGAATTAGCATCCATGCCAAAATTCAGAATTATTTGAGTTGGTTTGCTATGCTTTTGGAACAATGCAAAAGGGAAGATTCAAATTCCAATTCAAATTCAAATAACCAAAGTCAGTTCAAATTCCTCACTAGAATTCAAATCATTTGAATTAAAATATTTCAAACCATGACTTTGGGAGGAAGCAAAGGATTTATTTTGGAGAAAAATTTCAGAGCTATTAGGTGGGGTGGGACCCACATGGCAGTGACACATGAAATAACAGGGGCAATTTGCTTCTGTTCCAGTCATTCTCGAGCTGCCACCGTGCTGTATTCTCCTCTCCACCGAGCTGCTTGCATCAGCTTGCTCCCGAAGGCAGCACTTCATGTGTGGATTGCTATCAAAGCAGAGGCACAACTCCAGTTTTTCTCCTCTGCACACCGAAGCTTTCATCCGTGCTCCAGCGCCCAATGAAGAAAACCACTCTGCCCCTCTGTGCTCGTGCTTCAGCACCCTCCAGCCACCCCCAGCACTGGTTGATCACCCCAGGAGCTGCGCCAGCGAACCCTAAACGTGTCCCACCGCTCCTCAGCTCATCCCCGAGCTCCCCTCGCAGTGCCCGACCTGTTTTTCACCGGGAGGAAACAGAGCACGTCGCACCTCGCTGTACCTCACCTTCTGGCCGCTCAAACGCCTCTCCTGCACGTCCAACACCTCCCTAAGGTGCGCCAAGGTGTTTAGATCATTCTACCGCAGTCCCCTTGCCCTTCCCCATCGCTGTCTCGCCGGAATTTGAGTTTTGGCGCCGGTACACGTGAAGAACCGCCCCAAACCAAAACTGTAAATTCATCCAACGTGGTTGATCATCGGTTCTACAATTCAAGCCACAGAAACTAGTGATCCTAGCGCCCTCCCACGCCAAATACTGCAGCAAACCATCCACCACATGCCCCGGGCAACGAGAAATCGCCGGCGGCGGCAAAAACGGGTCGGTCCTCCGGTGAACCCCATGTTCCGGCCATTGGCTGCAAGGTTTAGCCTGCGTTCCATATTCCCCGATCAGTGGTGATGCTTTAGGGCAAGGTATCTCGCCGGGAGAAGCTTCGGACATGCCAGAACGTGTTGATGCCGAGCTCCCGAGCCGCCCCACCGGTGACGGTCTGTTTTTGGCCGTTTTCATGCGCGGAAACCTTGCCCGGCAGCTGCGCCATGTTCCGAGGAGGATGTAGGGCGAAACCATAGCTAATTTGGTGGAGAAATGAGGGAGAACGAGCCATGCCATGATTTGAGCTGGTGTGCACGCGCGTCTCTGGCGGGAGGTTGAAGAAGGACCTGACGAGTGGGCCCCCCTGTTAAGTCTCTGTGTAGGTTTCAAACAGAGAGCTATTCAAGTTTGAAAAATTCATAACTTTGTGTAGACAACTCCAAAAAGGGCGAGACCAATTTTGTTTGAATCCTTAGGAGGATTACTTCACAGAGGAACAAATTTCTTGCTATGAAAATGTCCATAAATTTCTGTAGAATTGTTTTTAGTAAATCGTTTAGGGATTTATTACAGGAGCAATTCTTTATGAAATATTCCCAAATTTGTACAGCAAATCCTTTTCATAGTAAGTGATATCCAGTAAAAATTTTAGCTTAATTGGAGCTTATTTGCTAGGTCAAATGGTCTTCCAAAA
Source organism: Neostapfia colusana (assembly GCA_030760725.1). NCBI lineage: Eukaryota > Viridiplantae > Streptophyta > Magnoliopsida > Poales > Poaceae > Neostapfia > Neostapfia colusana. The sequence continues at coordinate 23,314,553 of JASWHV010000014.1, forward strand.
TTCAGCATTTATTTGAAAATTCAAATTTAAACAGAAACTTTTAAGAACTCCTGTCCAACTTCAAAAATTCATATCGCTCTGTTGGTAGCTCCAAAAATGGTGAAACAAATTTTGTTAGAACCATGAAGACTTACCCTAATCAGATCTTGCACTATTGGCTATGTCAAAGCTCCCGATTTGCGCTCAAAATTCAGAGAAGCATTGTACTTGTAGGAATTTTAAAGACTACGTTGTGCAATGACATGTCTCCAAATTTGGCTCAAATATTCCTAAGAGAGTCTAGTATCCACTGTAAAAGTCCCAAAGCCAATTAAGGATCCTAAATAGCAGTAGCTATGAATAGAAGTTCAATTCTTATAAATCCTTAATACTTACACATATATTTTGCTATATTTCGTTTAGTGACCGAAGTTGAGGACGCACCGGAGCCCTTGGACGTCCTCCCACCAGAAGCTGACTTCCCCTTTAACTCGCAACCAGGCAAGCCCGGGTTTGCACTTAAGTACCTTTTATAAAGTTTTTTTTCATTTGTATCACTTATGTCTAGGGTGAATGTTTGCATTAGAGTTAGGGTGATTGAAACCCCACTTGCATAGCCTTTTTAACTCCTATAAAGGGTTGGGTAGTGTACAAACTCGACGAGTAGAGCATGCCATGCTAATGCTTAGGATCTCGGTAGAAGTCGAGTAGTTGGAAGCTATTCGCGAGATAGTACTTATCACACGAAATGAGAAGAGGTAGAAAATGGCTTGAGTTATGAAAATGAGACCCAGCAGGGGGGATAGGATGCAGTGAGCAGAGGTCTCACGTGCGTAGCCCTGTTGTTGTTGCTTGAGGACCATCCGTGTGCGGCCCTGCTGGATAAGTATCGAACAGTACCGGATGCATACTGGCATATGGGAACCAGGAATCTGATGTAATTGGTTAACCTGGGTGCTGAGGCTTACCCAACCGTAAATAGGAGTGGGTTGAGGGTAGCAAGGTGTAAATCTGCCGGTGGGCACAGTCACCTCCACGCGGGGATCTCCTGCCCGTTACAGATGGACCGGTTCAGCATTTGGGTTGCCTTTGAAAGGTTGTCGCATACAACAGAGTAGGAAAGGGTGTGGAATCACGCTTCTGAAAGTGGGTGTATGTGACGTGTTATCCGTGTGTGTCTTGATTGCAATCACCGTCCATCGCGGTCATTTGAGTACCCGCTTGTTCACTGCGCTGTGACGTAGTAAGAAGTGAAATAAGCCAACTGAATATATTGTATTGAACTATTAATGTCTTGAAACCTTGTATGCTGTAGTTATAGAGCTAATTAAGTTTATATTCCACTTTGGGCATCACCACATCGGAGGAAAGCGTTTCTTGTTTGATTGTGGACTTTCGATGTGAGGGCTGCCTAAGGCTCATTAAAATGTTGCTATAAAACTGAAAGTAAGGATCAATATGTAGGCGTGTCTTTATTGCAAATTCCTTTTTTATCCTATCTTACACATCCTTGCACGTAGAGTTTCATGCCTAGGGTTGACGGTTAAGACTTGCTGAGCCTTCGTGCTCACGGTTGCAATATTTGAGCTGTGTGCAGGTGAGAGTTATGAGGAAGGTTCCGAGGACGAGGCGATGCCCCCGTCGGGGTACACGGACGAGCTGGAGCCCTGCACGCCGCCGTGATCTCCGGTTAATTGCTGCTATTGTGTAGCGTCCCCGGGCTGGACGGCTGCACTTTTGCATAGTTAGGATGAGAGGCTACTAATATACATTACTTCCGCTGTATAGTTATATTTTGTAAAAGACTTCCGCTGCTTTATGTCAAATAAAAGTTTGTATGTTGTTCTTTAATCTTTTCGTCTGTGCTGTTGGGTGCCGCATCGCACGGCACCACCCTATGCGATCCTGGAGTGGGTGAACCACGGGGTGGTTCCCACAGGCGTGGTATCAGAGCCGCATTAGGAATAGCATGCTCGAAAAGAGCTTATTTTGAAAACTTAGAAGTAGTCGAGTGAGAATTAGTCATTAAGCCCACATAAGGTCTATGATAGTTCTAGTTATGATGGTGGAAAGCTAACATATTTGTTATACATTCTGTAACGACACTTCGACATCAGGTAAGAGGTAAGGTACGCCACCACATGCGGATCAATTGCGGTAACTCCCCATACGAGTAATAGTATGGAAGGATATACCGTGGCTTGGCACGGTAGTGAATATGAGTCTCTGAACCTCTTCATGGTTCTGAGAGCATATGAAAACGCTGTTCTCCAGCGTGCTTTAGGCAAAAGTGAGAATACCCCATCGTGTGGTAAGCAACACGATAGTATGCAACTCTTGAACGTTAAATGTTCAAAGGGCCATACGCAGCGCTCGCCATCGGCGTGCCTCAACGGTCATGAGGCAGTAGGTGGTATCCGTTGGGTTGATAAAATTCCCAACTGTGACGACCCGTTCGCGCTCTACTCGGGTTCCCCGTCGTGTGGTGTGAAAACACGACCATGTACCTTGAGACGTGGCTTGACTCAAGGACGATCCGTATGGCAATGATACGGACCGTATGTTTTTACTATGATATGGAACTGCCTGAAATGTCAAAAACCCTTGGGTGCACAATTATTGTGTGTTCTTCTGCAGGTACACTAACCACGTTAGTGCATGACGTGTGGAAACCGTTTGTGAGTGACGTCTTTAGTTCTACCATTGGACACGTATAAGCCGGAATACCGGTTTAGGATTTTTCTTTGGTGAGGAAACGTAGTACCGACTGTATAAAAGTTTATTTTCAAATAAAAGAGTCACAATGACGTTTAGTAATTCGTTTAGGGGTTAGTAAACTCCTATATTGAACTAAGAGTCAATTGGGAGTATAGGTTAAATCTTAAAAGCTTAGGAATAATCTCCCCTGTTTTCGGCAGAAATCTTGCTGAACTTGAACAGGGCATAACATAATATTGGTTGGACCAATGGAGGTGTGGGATACCATTCTGGAAAGGTTTAGAAGTCCTCTACAACTTTTCTGTAGAGCTCCAGAACAAAATCTCCCTTCCAATGGGTAAAAATCTCAGATGAGTAGGTACTGCCAAGAAACAGGGCAGACCAAAAATGCTCTCTGGAAATTATCTGTATTTCAACCACAACATCCTGTAGAAAAATTTCCAAGGGTCAAGAAAGACACCGTTGGAAAGTACAGGAAATGTTCTACAACATTGCTGTTGAACGCTAGTCCAGATTTTGCTTCTAAGGTGGGCAAAACTGTTGGATTATCCAGGCTGGTCAGCTGGACCAGAAGCTGGACAGGGCACAATGTTGAAGTGTTTCAACCAAAACACTTAGTTTCACGACTCGACGTCCAGTGGCTGTTGTAAAACAGCGAGTTGGGAGTTGAAGAGTTTATGCATTTGACATATCACTTCGAGTTAGTACATGTTTGGGTCCAGTACAATAGCGAGGAATTACGCATGCTAACACACTTAACATCCCGTGGTGACCCCGATGGTCGAAATGAACTTTTAACCCATAAAGTTCAATACTTTGGAACTCGATCATGTGACACGGTCCAGGGATGTATATGTTGCATAAAGTGTATACTTTATCCATATGTGTGACTGTTATGCATACTGTTTATTCCATTCTGGCACTACTATTGTATAGATTGGATGAAATAAACCAACATGTGCTGATCGTTTGAATGGTATGAATGCAGAATGGTGCGGACACGTTCAACGCAAGAGGAGGGAGGTCCGAGTCAAGTTCGTGGTGATGAGTCTCCACCTCCGGAGCAGACCACGACGCAGCAGCAACCACCTCCTCCACCGCCAGAACTTCCAAGGAATCTTGCGGAGGTTCTCGCCGCAGTGCTCGGCTCGCGCGACGAGCAAACCAAGTTACTGCAGATGTTGGTGCAGCAGAATGCGTCCCATCAGGGAGGACGCCAAGACAATGGGCAATGCCAGCCCCAACAAAATTCATATTCAGAATTCATGGCGACCCATCCACCGGTCATCACGGAGGCCGAAGAACCTTTGGAGGTGGACAGCTTTATCCACATTCTAGAGGCGAAGTTCGGGCTGCTACGATGCACCAAACAGCAGAAGGCGCTGTATGCAGCGCAATAGCTTCAGGAAGAAGCCAGTACCTGGTGGGCGAACTACACCGCCTCCTTACAGGCTGGCCATGCCGTCATGTGGGCGGAGTTCCGGGAGGCATTCCGCGCCTATCACATACCTCCCGGGGTTATGGAAATGAAGCTCCAGGAGTTCCTGGCGCTACGACAAGGTGAGAGGAGTGCTCAATGAGTACTCCAGGTTATTCAACCGGCTGGCGCAGTATGCGCCAGGATTTGTGGGGATGGAAGACAATAAGCGCAACGCTTTCTTCTGGGCCCTGAATTCAAAGATGAAGGTCCATCTCGCCCAAAGCAATCGCGGCACATTCAACGACCTCGTTAATGCCGCGATTCTACAAGAGAATGCTCAGCGCGAGTGGGGTTCTGATAAGAGGAAACGCAGCGCGCTGACGAGCAGCAGTGGTGGGACGCCCCAGAAATACCGCGTGGTGTATCACTCACCATCCGGTCAGAGATGGAAGCCACCGGCGCGACGGCCTCAGTTTCGCGGGCGGCAATATAATGTGCCGGGCTTTCGACCGACGTATCCACCACAGCAACAGCAGCAGCAAAGGATGGTCCCACGTGCGCCTCAGTTTCAACAGCGTGCACCGGGATTCCGTCCTCAAGTGGGCGGGACCCCGACACCTTACACGTGCTACACATGTGGCCGTGTCAGGCACATTTCAAGAGACTTCCCCGAGCCGCGACAGGGCAGGGGTGCAGCACCATATCAGGGTGCTAATCAGCCCCACAACCAGCCCAAGAAACCAGAACCAAAACCCGGCAACATCCACCACTTAGCTATCGAAGACGTGTCGGAAGGCGAACCCGTCCTCGTGGGTACGTTCTCTTACCTAGATCATCCCGTAGTCATACTTTTTGACTCCGGTGCCACCCATAATTTCATAAGTCAGTCTTATGTTATTAAACATCAACTGCCTATCATTCCCACAAATAATTCATATTTTAAATGTTCTCCGGGTGGGAAAATAACAGCTGATAGAATGATCTATAGAGCACCATTACAGTTGGGTGGAAATCTATACCCGACATCTCTAATCATGTTAGAGAGTCAAAAACTTGATGTCATTTTAGGAATGTCATGGCTACATCGCCATGGTGCTGTTCTTGACATCATTCCACATGTGGTTCGTTTTAACTCTCCACTTCATGAACCACATGTTCTTGTTCTTGACCGTTCGGTTCAAGGAACCCCAGCCACATATAACACGGAAGCCACAAAACTTGAGGATATTCGTGTGGTCCGTGAATACCCGGATGTCTTTCCGGATTATCTCCGGGGCATGCCACCCAAAAGGGATGTCTAGTTCAAGATCAAACTTGTACCAGGAATGACGCCGATATCACGGAGACCATACATGATGGCTCCGAATGAGCTAGCTGAACTGAAGGAGCAGCTCAATGACTTAATGAAGAAGGGTTTCATTCGACCGAGCTCCTCGCCATGGGGATGCTCGGCGCTGTTTGTGAAGAAGAAGGATGAAACCTTGAGGTTGTGTGTGGACTACCGACCTCTCAACGCCGTCACCATCAAGAATAAATATCCACTGCCCCGCATCGATATTATCTTCGATTAATTGGTGGGTGCGAGTGTATTTTCAAAGATGGATCTTCGCTCTGGATATCATCAAATCAAGATCCGAGTGGAAGATATTCTAAAGACGGCCTTCTCGACGAGGTATGGGTTATATGAATACCTCGTCATGTCATTTGATCTCACGAACACCCTGACACACTTCATGTATCTCATGAACTCAGTGTTCATGCCGGAGTTGGACAAGTTTGTGGTGGTGTTCATAGACGACATCTTGGTTTACTCCAAGTCTGAAGAAGAACATGCCAAACAATTGCATATCGTACTTCAACGATTAATAGACCATAAGCTTTATGCCAAGTTCAGCAAGTGCTAGTTTTGGATCAGCCAAGTGCCATTCCTTGTTCATATTATTTCTGCAGAAGTCATTGCAGTTGATCCAAGCAAAATCGAACAAGTGCTGAAATGGAAATCCCCCACATTAGTCCATGAAGTCAGAAGTTTCCTAGGGTTAGCAGGATATTATCAGAGATTTATACCCAACTTCTCCAAGCTTGCTAAACCGATGACTGAACTGTTGAAGAAGGGGATCAAATATGTTTGGAGCTCAGCTTGTGAAGAAGCTTTCCAAGCATTAGTGAAGCATCTTACAACAGCCCCGGTGTTAGCTCAACCGGATACAACCAAGCCCTTCGACGTATATTGTGATGCATCCGGCATCAGGCTTGGCTGTGTATTGATGCAAGATGGAAGAGTGGTCGCCTATGGCTCAGTCAACTCCGTAACCATGAGCAGCACTATCCGACGCATGATCTTGAGCTCGCTGCTGTGGTGTTGGCATTAAAAATGTGGAGGCACTATTTGCTTGGGAACTTAGTGCACCTCTACACCGACCACAAGAGTTTGAAGTATATATTCACTCAAAAGGAGTTGAATATGCGGCAACAGAGATGGCTAGAACTGATCAAAGACTATGAGATCGAGATTCACTACCATCCCGGAAAGGCAAACGTGGTTGCCGATGCCTTAAGCCGCAAATCCCATGTCAACAGTCTGTCCATCACCTCACCTGAAGAGGAGGAGCCAAGTCTGTACTTGATTCCATATGGGGCGTTATAAAATCTTGCTCTCGTCGCGACCATAAGAGAGGAGATTATGGAAGCTTAGAAGAAAGACATGGGAATGTCGCACATTCGGAGAAGGATGGAGAATGGCGAAATGAAGTGCTTCCGAAGAGATGAACACGACACTCTGTGGTTTAAAGACCGTATAGTTGTACCCCGTGACATGAAGCTTCGGAAGAAAATCTTGGACGAAGCTCATTTGTCCAAGTATTCTATTCATCTAGGCAGCAACAAGATGTACCAAGACCTGAAAACCAGGTTTTGGTGGACAAGGATGAAAAGAGAACTCGCAAAGTACGTATCTGAATGTGATACGTGTCGGCGTGTGAAAGCCGACCATATGCGTAAAGCCGGACAGCTGCAACCATTGAATATTCCGACTTGGAAATGGGAGGATATCAGCATGGACTTCATTGTTGGTTTACCTCTCACATCTCACAAACATGACTCGATTTGGGTGATAGTCGATCGACTAACCAAGTCGGCTCATTTTATCCCCGTACATACAAAGTACGTGGCCAAGCAATATGCGGAGCTGTACATTACAAAGATCTTGTGTTTGCACGGTGTTCCCCGCTCCATTATTTCAGATCGCGGTGGGCTGTTCGTTTCTCGGTTTTGGGAACAGCTGCACGCAACGTTGGGGACCAAACTGATCCGAAGCTCCGCGTATCACCCGCAGACGGATGGTCAAACCGAACGGGTGAACCAAGTGTTGGAAGACATGCTACGCGCTTGTGCCGTCCACCACGGCAGGAATTGGGACGATCATTTGCCGTTGGCGGAGTTTTCTTATAACAATGGCTATCAAGCTAGCATCAAGATGGCGCCGTATGAAGCTCTCTACGGCCGGAAATGTCGCACACCTCTCAACTGGTGCGAGTCCGGCGAGCGAGTTATCTACGGCATTGAACTTGTGAATGAGGCTGAAGAACGAGTGCGAGTAATACAAGCCAATCTCAAGGCTGCTCAATCTCGTCAGAAGAGCTATGCGGATAAAAGACGCCGCCCTCTCCACTTCAACATCGGGGACCATGTTTATGTCCGTGTGTCTCTGATGAAGGGAGTTCACCGTTTCGGAGTGAAGGGTAAACTTGCGCCACGGTTCATTGGTCCGTTCACCGTCATTGAAAGATGCGTACACGTGGCCTATCGCTTGGATTTACCGGCGTCGCTCGCAGGAATTCACAGTGTCTTCCACATTTCTCAGCTGCGGAAGTGCCTCAAACCCTCAGCCGAAATCTGCACTGAAGACATAGAAGTTCTTCAACCGGATCTCACGTACACGGAGTATCCGATCCGGATTATTGATGAAAAGACTCGCGCCACAAGAAACCGGACCTTATGGTTCTACAAGGTCTTGTGGAGCCACCATACCGCGGATGAGGCGACATGGGAAAGCGAGGACTATCTCCGAACATATTATCCGGACTTGCTATCATCGTATACCCGGTAAAGTTTTCCCCACTTTGCATTTCTTTTGGAATCTCGGGACGAGATTCTTTTTAAGGGGGGAGGGATGTAAAATCCCCAAAAAGTGGTAGCAAGAAAAGTTCAGCTCATGTACACTTAGGAAAAATGAGGGGAAGTAAAACTTTGAATTATAACGGTGGAAGTTCAAAGTGAGGATTCAAACTTCCCAAAACTTCCAAACATGGAGATCTAAATTCATAACTTGGATCTTCATAGTCCAAATATTCACCCTTCCAAATTTCAGCTCATTTGGAGGAGTTTCAATATTTGTTTGGGATTACAGGAGGAAGCCCTCTAATCTGAATTTCAAATTAATTTTCAAATTCCAATTCCCTCAATTTGCAAATTTGGTTCCACAAGTGTGTTCCTCATATTTGAATTAGCATCCATGCCAAAATTCAGAATTATTTAAGTTGGTTTGCTATGCTTTTGGAAAAATGCAAAAGGGAAGATTCAAATTCAAATAACCAAAGTCAGTTCAAATTCCACACTAGAATTCAAATCATTTGAATTAAAATATTTCAAACCATGACTTTGGGAGGAAGCAAAGGATTTAATTTGGAGAAAAATATCAGAGCTATTAGGTGGGGTGGGACCCACATGGCAGTGACACATGAAATAACAGGGGCAATTTGCTTCTGTTCCAGTCATTCTCGAGCTGCCACCGTGCTGTATTCTCCTCTCCACCGAGCTGCTTGCATCAGCTTGCTCCCGAAGGCAGCACTTCATGTGTGGATTGCTATCAAAGCAGAGGCACAACTCCAGTTTTTCTCCTCTGCACACCGAAGCTTTCATCTGTGCTCCAGCGCCCAGCGAAGAAAACCACTCTGCCCCTCTGTGCTCGTGCTTCAGCATTCTCCAGCCACCCTCAGCACTGGTTGATCACCCCAGGAGCTGCGCCAGCGACCCCTAAACGTGTTCCACCGCTCCTCAGCTCATCCCCGAGCTCCCATCGCAGTGCCCGACCTGTTTTTCACCGGGAGGAAACAGAGCACGTCGCACCTCGCTGTACCTCGCCTTCCGGCCGCTCCAACGCCTCTCCCGCACGTCCAACACCTCCCTAAGGTGCGCCAAGGTGTTTAGATCATTCTACCGCAGTCCCCTTGCCCTTCCCCATCGCTGTCTCGCCAGAATTTGAGTTTTGGCGCCGGTACACGTGAAGAACTGCCCCAAACCAAAACTGTAAATTCATCCAACGTGGTTGACCATCGGTTGTACAATTCAAGCCACAGAAACTAGTGATCCTAGCGCCCTCCCACGCCAAATACCGCAGCAAACCGTCTACCACATGCCCCGGGTGACGAGAAATCGCCGGCGGCAACAAAAACGGGTCGGTCCTCCGGTGAACCCCATGTTCCGGCCATTTGCTGCAAGGTTTAGTCTGCGTTCCATGTTCTCCGATCAATGGTGATGCTTCAGGGCAAGGTATCTCACCGGGAGAAGCTTCGGACATGCCAGAACGTGTTGATGCTGAGCTCCCGAGCCGCCCCACCGGTGACGGCCTGTTTTCGGCTGTTTTCATGCGCGAAAACCTTGCCCGGCAGCTGCGCCATGTTCCCAGGAGCATGTAGGGCGAAACCGGAGCTAATTTGGTGGAGAAATGAGGGAGAACGAGCCATGCCACGATTTGAGCTGGTGTGCACGCGCATCTCTGGCGGGAGGTTGAAGAAGGACCTGACGAGTGGGCCCCCTGTTAAGTCTCTGTGTAGGTTTCAAACAGAGAGCTATTCAAGTTTGAAAAATTTATAACTTTGTGTAGACAACTCCAAAAAGGGTGAGACAAATTTTGTTTGAATCCTTAGGAAGAGTGCATCACAGAGGAACAAATTTCTTGCTATGAAAATGTCCAGAAATTTCTGTAGAATTGTTTTTAGTAAATCGTTTAGGGATTTATTACAGGAGCAATTCTTTATGAAATATTCCCAAATTTGGACAGCAAACCATTTTCATAGTAACTGATATCCAGTAAAATTTTGAGCTTAATTGGAGTTCATTTGCTAGGTCAAATGATCTTCCAAAGTTCAGAATTTATTTGAAAATTCAAATTTAAACAGAAACTTTTCAGAACTCCTGTCCAACTTCAAAAATTCATATCTCTCTGTTGGTAACTCCAAAAATGGTGAAACAAATTTTGTTAGAACCATGGATACTTACCCTAATCAGATCATCCACTATTGGCTATGTCAAAGCTCCCGATTTGGGCTTAAAATTCAGAGAAGCATTGTACTTGTAGGAATTTTAAAGACTACGTTGTGCAATGACATGTCTCCAAATTTGGCTCAAATCATCCTAAGAGAGTCTAGTATCCACTGTAAAAGTCCCAAAGCCAATTAAGTAAAAGGGCCTCAGTTTTTGACACATGTTTGAAGTGTCATCACCACACACACACCTCATTTGAAGCAAGTTGATAAACACATTTGAAGAGCAAGTAACCACCATCAACATGCTCATTAGGGAACAAACTCATATATTTCAAAAGTGGTATTTCCCCCATGTGATATACAGGGGCTGGGCATATGAAAACTCCTACACATTGCTAGGAATGTCCACGCCAAGTTTCACCCAAATTCAAAACCTTTTGAGGTATTTTTGGGGTATAGCTAGGAAGAGGGCAGTTTGAAACTACATTCAAATTCAAACTGTTTTGATCCCATAAATTCAAAAGTGGGAGGCATATTCTTACTCAGCACATTTTTGTGAGCTCACACACCAATTTTCACTCCATTTGGAGTTGATATTGACATGAGCTAAGTGGGGCAAATTCAAACTTTATTTGAATTTCAAACTGAACATGTGCTGAAATTTATCCAAACCAAACGCAATTTGAATTCTAGTCAATTCAAATGGCTCAAAGGTTGATAATTCAAATCACCAGGGGTTTTGTGCGAATTACTGTTTACAACAGTGAATAGGAGTTAATCTCAGAGGTTAAAAATGAAAATGGGACCCACATGTCAGCCACAGGGATGATTAACCCGACTGAGACTTTCTCACTCGGGTCCCCGAGCTGCAGCTGCGGTCGCCACCGAGGGAGGTGTAACACCCCAAAATTTTGATTTAAAACCCTAAATCATGTTAAGAGGGGAATTTAAAATTTTTTGGACGTGTTGCATGTTTTGCAAAAATTCAAATTCAAACTGGAATTCAAATTAAACTCAAATCAGAAAAGAAATAGAAAAAGAAAAAGAGAAAACAGAAAAAAAACCGGCCAGTGGGCCGAAACCCACCAGCCGGCCCAGCCAGCGCCCGCGCCAGCCCACAGCCGAGCGCGCTGCTTCCTCACGCTGACAGGCGGGACCCACCCGATCTTCGTCTACCTCGCGACAGCGCCGGACTCCCTCGCACCTGAATCAAAACCGATCGGGATTTCGGCGTATCCTCGCTGAATTCTGTTCGTAGGCGACGCGGACATGATCTAAACCACCCCGCCGCCCTCCCCCGTCTATAAAAACCCCGGCCTCGTTCTGTTTTTCCCCCGCGATCGCCGATTTCTACTCCGGTGAGAACCGAGACTTCTCCAGCGAATTCTGGCCGATCTAAGCTCGGAATTTCCGATCTAACTCGCTGGTCTTGATCCACCGCCTCCGGGGAACCTTGCAGGTGCAGAAAACTCGGTGACTTGCGGTGTAAACACAGCGCCGACGAGCTTCGCCATGGTTTTGCCTCGGACCTCGTCGCCAATCACTTTCCAGGACCTCCGAGCTCAAGAAAACCCCCGAGGTGAGATCCCCGACCTCCCCTCCACCGATCTATACCATAAAATCACAGTTCTTGGAGGAATTCTCGAAAACCCGAAAGTCTCCGGCGAGATCGCCGCTTCGCGCCGCCGTGCGCCGCCGGCAGCGCCGCCCGCGCTCGATCAGAGCGACGTGGCCGCTTGTGCGCCGTTTATTTTAAATCGCACAGTAGGGTTTAAACCCCCGCGTACCGGTTCGACGTTATAATCTCAGCCGTCGGTTTAAATTCGGACGGTCCACGTCAGCCCTGCGTTATAAAGACTGGAAATCTTACGTGCTACCCCCTGGGGTTCTCTGGAAATAAGAGCTAGCCCCGGAAACTTCTGATCTAGCCCCTGGAACTTCAGAAAATCATGTAAATTCATTTAAAAATCAGTTTTAGCCCCTGCACTTAATAAAAATTAGGAAAAACTCCTCTGATAAGTGTAGCTAGACCCCTGGAAATTCTGAAAATAATATTATAGACCCTGCAGTAGGGTGAGTTTACCTTTTTAACCCTGTTGGATATTTAATTTAGAAAAATTGAATATGTGGCTAGTATTTAAAATTTAAAAGTGGGACAAACATATTGTCAAAATTAAATTAAAAACTTTCTCAGTATTTAGAAAACATTGGAGTGAGATAAAAATATATTTTGGGCTGAAATGAATCTGTTTAATTTATTATTCACATTTAGGGACATATTTTTAAGTAAAGAATAGTTCTGGAAAATAGGGAAAATAATTGTAAAATAGTCTACATCAGAGGAAAAGGTCAAAAATATATTAGTAAATATTTTAGATCAGAACCTATTCAGTTTAGATGATGTGTCTTATTATTTTCATAATAAAGTTCACATTTAGGCATAGGAAATAAATCTGAAAATATAGCAACTAGTAAATGATAAATGGAGTTCTAAAATCCAAAGGATTCAGTTTAGGGTTGGTAGAAATTATGAAGACACATATGGAGAAGGAAAATACCTTTCTTGCATACTTGGTAGCTAAAAGGTGTAGTAATTGAATATAAGGAATTTATTTAAATTGGAAACTCATATATATAGTATGCAAGCATAAATGTGAATACAAAAGTACGAATTATATACATATGATTAAAAGTGTATGCAAGACACAAATCAACACACATAGAGTAACCACAACACATATAATGGTGAATGACTTTCATAAATGTGAATGTGTGGTTTGTATGAAGTGGAAGTGTGAACTATGTCTTATGGATTGTTGTTTTTCTTTTGCTATGTGTGATGGTATGATGTAGAACCTGCTCAAGAGCAAGTTATTCCTTTCCAAGACCAGGACTACCCATTTCAAGAGCAGCAAGAAGGAGGCAAGTGTCCTTGACCACTTTGATCCTATACTAGGATGTGTAGCTAGAATTATTTGCATTGTCAATTGAAATATGAAACCCATGCTAAGAAGTTTCCCTAGAATTGCATTACCTTGTTTCCTTGTAGCTTGGGTTGGGATTTCTTTTATCATGTCATTTATTATTATGCATATGCTTAGCCATGCTTAGAATGGGATAATTGGGATATGAGATCATCAGTTTATTTTACCATACTCTTGAATGAGATATTGTGAGTTATGTAGAGGTAGGGATCAAGGCAAGTTGGATGTTTTGGTTGTGTGTTGGGTGCACAAGACTCGGGTTTGTGTTTAGTACTTGCCTGGATCCTAAGGACCGGTTCATGGAGCATGTAACCTGGATTTACCGTGCCAACCACATGTTGAGATGGGGCAGCTTGGCCAATTAATTAGGTGTATCCCCGGCGTAGTATGGGTGTGTTGGAGGGTGCGGGGAATAGGTGTCAGCTGGACTACCATATGAACCGCAAGTGTAACACCCCAAAATTTTGATTCAAAACAATAAATCATGTTAAGAGGGGAATTTAAAAATTTTTGGACGTGTTGCATGTTTTGCAAAAATTCAAATTCAAACTGGAATTCAAATTAAACTCAAATCAGAAAAGAAATGGAAAAAGAAAAAGAGAAAACAGAAAAAAAAACCGGCCAGTGGGCCGAAACCCACCAGCCGGACCAACTTACCCCGCGCCAGGCCGCAGCCGCGCGCCCGCGCTTTCTCACGCTGACAGGCGGGACCCACCCGAGCTTCGTCTACCTCGCGCCGCACCGAACTCCCCCCCCCCCCCCCCCCGCGCCCGAATCGAAACCGATCGGGATTTCGACGTAAACCCCGCTGAATTCTGTTCGTAGCCGACGCGGACATGATCTAAACCACCCCGCCGCCCTCCCCCGTCTATAAAAACCCCGGCCTCGTTTTGTTTTTCCCACGCGATCGCCGATTTTTACTCCGGTGAGAACTGAGACTTCTCCGGTGAATTCTGGCCGATCTAAGCTCGGAAACTCTGATCTAACTCGCTGATCTTGATCCACCGCCTCCGGGGAACCTTGCAGGTGCAGAAAACTCGGTGACTTGCGGTGTAAACACAGCGCCGACGACCTTCGCCGTGGTTTTGCCTCGGACCTCGTCGCCGATCACCTTCGAGGACCTCCGAGCTCAAGAAAACCCCCGAGGTGAGATCCCCGACCTCCCCTCTACCGATCTATGCCATAAGATCACAGTTCTAGGCAGAATTCTCGAGGATCCGAAAGTTTCCGGAGAGATCGCCGCTTCCCGCCGCCGTGCGCCGCCGGCAGCGCCGCCCGCGCTCGATCAGAGCGACGTGGCCGCTTGTGCGCCGTTTATTTTAAATCGCACGGTAGGGTTTAAACCCCCGCGTACCGGTTCGATGTTATAATCTCGGCCGTCGGTTTAAAATCGGACGGTCCACGTCAGCCCCGCGTTATAAAGACTGGAATTCTTACGTGCTACCCCCTGGGGTTCTCGGGAAATAAGAGCTAGCCCCGGAAACTTCAGATCTAGCCCCTGGAACTCCAGAAAATCATGTAAATTCATTTAAAAATCAGTTTTAGCCCCTGGACTTAATAAAAATTAGGAAAAACACCTCGGATAAGTGTAGCTAGACCCCTGGAAATTTTGAAAATAATATTATAGACCCTGTAATGGGGTGAGTTCATCATTTTAGCCCTGTTTAGTATTTAATTTAGAAAATTGAATATGTAACTAGTGTTTAAAAATTAAAAAGTGTGACAAACATATTGTCAAAATTAAGTTAAAGACTTTCTCAGTGTTTAGGAAATTTTGGAGTGAGATAAAAACATATTTTGGACTGAATTGAATCTGTTTAATTTATTATTCACAATTAGGGACACATTTTTAAGTAATAAATAGTTTTAGAAAATAGGGAAAATAATTATGAAATAGTTTACATCAGAGGCAAAGGTCAAAATATGTTATTAAATTATTTAGGACCAGAACCTATTCTGTTTAGATGATGAGTATTACTAATTTCATAATAAAGTACACAATTATGCATAGGAATATAAATCTGAAAATATAGCAACTAGTAAATGATAAATGGAGTTTTTAAAAATCCAAAGAGTTCAGTTTAGGGTTGGTAGAAATTATGAAGGCACATATGGAGAAGAAAAATACTTTTCATACATATTTGGTAGTGAAAGGGTGTAGTAGTTGAATATAAGAAATTTATTGGAAACTCATATATATAGTATGTAAGTATAAATGTGAACACAAAAGTAGGAATTATATACACATGATTAAAAGTGCATGCAAGCCACAACTCAACACACATAAAGTAACCACCACACATATAATGGTGAAGGACTTTCATAAATGTGAATGTGTGGTTTGTATAAAGTAGAAGTGTGAACTATGTCTTATGATTGTTGTTTTTCTTTTGCTATGTGTGATGGTATGATGTAGAACCTGCTCAAGAGCAAGTTATTTCTTTCGAAGACCAGGACTACCCATTTCAAGAGCAGCAAGAAGGAGGCAAGTGTCCTTGACCACTTTGATCCTATGCTAGGATGTGTAGATAGAATTATTTGCATTGTCAAGTTAAATATGAAACCCATGCTAGGAAGTTTCCGTAGAATTGCATTACCTTGTTTCCTTGTAGCTTGGGTTGGGATTTATTTTGTCATGTCATTTATTATTTATGCATATGCTTAGCCATGCTTAGAATGGGATATTTGGGACATGAGATCTTCAGTTTATTTTACCATACTCTTGAACGAGACATTGTGAGTTATGTAGAGGTAGGGATCAAGGCAAGTTGGATGTTTTGGTTGTGTGCTGGGTGCACGAAACTTGGGTTTGTGTTTAGTACTTGCCTGGATCCTAAGGACCGGTTCATGGAGCATGTAACCTGGCTTTACAGTGCCAACCACATGCTGAGATGGGGCAGCTTGGCCAATTAATTAGGTGTATCCCCGGCGTAGTATGGGTGTGTTGGATGGTGCGGGGAGTAGGTGTCAGCTGGACTACCATATGAACCGCAAGGCTCAAGAGGGGGCCACTGCAGCGGGGTTGGAGCCTCTTGTATGCTGTTAGGGGTGAAACCTTAGTGGGCCCACGCTCGTCGGGAATCCCTTTGTAAAGGCTTCGTAGTGATCTCCTGGCTACACACCTGGGAAGTGTGAATGTGGTTCGTAGCCATTGGCATAATGGAGGTTCTTTTAGTCCACCCGGCAACGGGGGATGAAATCACTACATGTGGGTACAGTGGTACAAACTCTGCAGAGTCAAAACTGTCATGACAGCCGTGCTCACGGTCAAGAGCGGCTTGGACTTATTCATGATTAGAGTATGATGACCTTGGAGGGTGTGAGTGTTAAGCGGGGAGCTTAACATTGGAAATGATGATTATGGTTATTTGATTATGATGATGGGATGGGAGATTGGGACCATTTCACCTGTGTAGTCATGTAGGTGCTTAATAAGCTAAGGTGGTAGGTAATAATTGCGTAGTGCTTTAACCATGAGTTCAACCTCTCCTTGTTCTAGCCATGCATGATATAATTTTCCCACACTTGCTGAGTACCATTGGTACTCAACCTTGCATATTTGTTGGTTTATATTGCTGCTCAGGTCAAGAGAATGAGGTGGTGTATAATGATCAAGACTTTGGACCCGAAGAAGGTTTCTAGGTTCATGGAGACCCCCGAGCAACACCTGTGAAGGAGCCGTCAAGAATAATATTCCGCTGCTAGTTTATTTATTTGTGATGAACTTATTATTGTCCATCGAGACATTTACTATGTAAGACTTACTTATATTCGACACCTGGCTTGTAATAAATGATGCTTCACTATTTGTCATCACATGTATGAGAAAATGATCCTGGCATACATGTGATATTCACTTGGTTGTTTCTTCGGAAAAACCGGGTGTGACAGCAAGGCTCAAGAGGGGGCCACTGCAGCAGGGTTGGAGTCTCTTGTATGCTGTTAGGGGTTAAACCTTAGTGGACCCACGCTCGTCGGGAATCCCTTTGTAAAGGCTTCGTAGTGATCTCCTGGCTACACACCTGGGAAGTGTGAATGTGGTTCGTAGCCACTGGCGTAATGGAGGTTCTTTTAGTCCACCCGGCAACGGGGGATGAAATCACTACATGTGGGTACAGTGGTACAAACTCTGCAGAGTCAAAACTGTCATGACAGCCGTGCTCACGGTCAAGAGCGGCTTGGACTTATTCATGATTAGAGGAGTGATGGTTTTGGAAGTTAAGGATGTTAAGCGGGGAGCTTAACATTGGAAATGATGTTATGGTTATTGGACTATGATGATGGGATGGGAGATTGGGACCATTTCACCTGTGTAGTAATGTAGGTGCTTAATAAGCTAAGGTGATAGGTATTAATTGCGTAGTGCTTTAACCATGAGTTCAACCTCTCCTTGTTCTAGCCATGCATGATATAATTTTCCCACACTTGCTGAGTACCATTGATACTGAACCTTGCATATTTGTTGGTTTATATTGCTGCTCAGGTCAAGATAATGAGGTGGTGTATAATGACCAAGACTTTGGACCCGAAGAAGGTTTCTAGGTTCATGGAGACCCCCGGGCAACGCCTGTGATGGAGCCCTCAAGAATAATATTCCGCTGCTAGTTTGTTTATTTGTGATGAACTTATTATTGTCCATCGAGACATTTGCCATGTAAGACTTATTTATATTCGACACCTGGCTTGTAATAAATGATGCTTCACTATTTGTCATCACATGTATGAGAAAATGATCCTGGCATACATGTGATATTCACTTCGTTGTTCTTCGTAAAAACCGGGTGTGACAGAGGTGGTATCAGAGCCAAGGTTGCCCGTAGGAACGTGGACCTAGGTAGAAATGGACGTATTTAAGGGCCCTATTTTCTTAAAAACTATTTTACAAGGTGTGTGTGGAAAAGTGTTATTTAATGGAGTCACTTTCTTCATCTTACCCCCAACTTTCATTCAAAATAGAAATTTTGTTTAAAAGATTATCTAACCTAAGTTTAAATGTTTTCTATTTTAGATGGTTCGCATGATTCGCACCGCTCGCAAGTCCACAGGAGGGAGAGTTCCCGTAGTTGCCCTTGCCCAAAGAGAGGAGAGCCGTCCGGTGACGTACCTTTCCTACGGATTGGCAGTAGGAGGCTTGTTGCGCCGTCTTCGACGTATGCTCGAAGCCGCCGGCAATACAGGCAAGCTAATCATCCACTATAACTCCACTAGGACCATCCGGGAGAAGAGGGAAGAATGGAGTTCAGAGATGAGGATTATACACGAAAATCTGCTGCTTAAGATCCACCACTCTCCAGCCTGTAGAGCGACACAGGTCGATGCGGAGAAGGATGTCACCTGGGAGGCCATCACCTGCCAGAGTCACATCTATCGTCGCCACCTGGACAGGACTGAGTACATGTATGTCCTCCAGCGTGAGAGTAGTACCACGGAGTACAAGTACCCGCCAGTGCAGCAAGGGACTTCCCATGAGCACATGGACTTGTGCTTAGAGGATGCTGCTATGCTCAGCACTCGACTGCAGGAGTGTCAGCAAGAGCTTCAGGATGTTCGGGACACCCTGAAGGAAACGGAGGCGTTGCTGCGAGCCTGCTTAAGGGCGAGAGAAAGAGGAGATGGGAATGAACTGTGTGTCACCGTGAATGATACATGGACTCCTGACTCCCCAGATCGCCGAGCGATCAGGCGTCGTCGTACTTCTCCACCAGCAGCCTCCCCACCCAAAGCAGAGTCAGAAGGCAGCCGAAATAATGAGGAAGATCCTGAGGAGCCAGCTCAAGAAAACGAGTAGTGTAGAGTCCTTCCCTTGGTTAGCAAGATGTCGAATAGTCGAGTCGTTACGATTAGTTAATGGTGTGTTAATGCTTGGTGTGTGACGTGAGTTGTGGAAGCCATGATGCAATTGTCCACAGCCTCGTCTTCAGATTGTTTTGCTTTGGTGTGTGAACCCACTTGAAATAATAGTACATTTATTCGGTGTGAGATATGAACCCTCGTAAAAGTATAACAAAGCATCGACACTTCAAAGTACAAACAAATGAAAGTAGTAAGATGATACTAAATGCTTTCAAATTAACATTGGTTGATTCTGCTAGATGGCCGGAAGAGGAAAAGGATGTGCTGCCAACCCCGCCAACAACAATGATGAGGCATGCAACCCTCATCTTTCTGGAAGCCAGGACCGGGGTGGTCGCCGTGAAGGAGTTGATCCTCTCCACCAAATGCTGGAGAATCAAAATCAGCTCATCCAGAACTTGACTCAAGTGGTGGCCAACTTGCATCAAGTTCCACCTCCACAAGCTGCACCACGCCAACCAAGGTTGAGTGAGTTTCTAGGAACTCAACCTCCAAAGTTTGCAAGTGCTGCTGAACCTCTGGAGGCAGATGATTGGCAAAAGACCATTGAAAGCAAGATGAGGATCATCCAGTGCCAAGGGTATGAGAGGGTGCTGTTTGCCTCTCATCAATTGCATGGACCTGCTGCTGATTGGTGGACCGCCTACGTGGCTGCCCATCATGACCCTGAGAACATCACTTGGGAAGAGTTCAAGCGTAGTTTCCGCAACCATTACATCCCAAGAGGTGAACTCAAAAACAAGAGGAAGGAGTTTTTGGGACTGCAGCAGGGAAACATGACGGTGAGGGAATACCTCACTAAATTTACTCAACTATCCCGTTATGCCCCACGGGACATAGAGACTGATGAGCAGAAACAAGATTGTTTCGTGGAGGGACTTACCGCAGAAATGCAGTGTGCAATGTCCTCAAATGAGTATGAAAGCTTCCAAAAGATGGTGGACAGAGCGTTTGTGGTAGAAAGGAAGCTAAAGGCCTTGGAAAATGAGAATAAGAGGAAGGCCGGGTGGTCACATCAAGCCTCAGGGAGCAACACCCACCCACGTCTGATGCAGCAACCTGCAGGGCAGACGAACCGTGCTGCGGTACCCTACTCAGCACCAAGAGGGTACAACCCGAACTACAGGCCTCCGGCAGCACCAGCACAGCCGCAACGTCAGTTTGTGCAGCAGCCTCGCCCCGCATATCCACCTCGACCAGCAGTGCAAGGACCCCAAAACCAACCCCAAAACAACAAAGGCCAGGCACCTAAGGTTGGGGTGCAATGTTTTAACTGCGGTGAAGTGGGGCACTACGCCCACAAATGCCCAAAGAAGAAGCCCGCGCAGCCACAACAGCAGAATGTAATGAGAGGACGGGTGAACCACGTCACTATGGAGGAAGCACAAGATGCACCCGACGTGGTAGTTGGTAAGTTTCCTGCCAATTTACACCTTGCAACCCTGTTGTTTGATTCTGGTGCTACCCACTCGTTTATTGCTCAAGGGTTTGTTAAGAAGTATGACCTAGCAACAACACAAATGAACCATATGCTAGCCGTAAACTCTCCAGGTGGACAAATAAGGACAAGACAAGTGTGTCCCAAGGTGAATCTAGACATTAATGGGGTAGTGTTTACTGCTAACCTCATAGTGATAGATTCCCAAGGGATTGATATCATTTTGGGCATGGATTGGTTGACCAAACATAAGGGAATCGTTCATTGTTCGACCAAAACGGTGGAACTAACTCACCCTAGTGGCACAAGAGTAAAGTTCATAACAATACACGAGCCTAGGAGGGACATTAAATTAAATCAAGTTGAGGTGAAAGTTGAAGAAATCAGGACTATCAGGGAATATCCAGACGTTTTTCCGGAAGAATTGCCAGGTATGCCTCCCGATCGTGAAGTGGAATTTGCAATTGAGCTAGTGCCTGGAACAGCCCCGATATACAAGAGACCTTATTGGATGGACTCCAAGCACCTAGAAGAACTCAAGGATCATTTGAGAGAATTGACGGAGAAGGGGTATATCCGACCTAGTTCCTCACCATGGGGAGCTCCGGTGATATTTGTGCCCAAGAAGGACGGAACCCAAAGGTTATGCGTAGATTACCGTGCTTTGAATGAGGTAACCATCAAGAACAAATACCCATTACCTCGCATTGAAGACTTGTTTGATCAGTTGAGGGGAGCTTGTGTGTTCTCGAAAATTGATCTCAGGTCGGGATACCACCAACTCAAGATAAGGCAATCTGATATTCCCAAGACAGCTTTCGTATCTCGGTATGGACTGTATGAATACACCGTCATGCCTTTCGGGCTAACTAATGCCCCGGCATACTTCATGTATCTCATGAACAAGGTATTCATGGAATATCTGGACAAATTTGTGGTGGTTTTCATAGATGACATTCTCGTCTTCTCCAAAGATGAAGAAGAACATGAGAAACATCTAAGGTTGGTGTTACAAAGGCTGAGAGAACACCAACTATATGCCAAGTTGAGCAAGTGTGAGTTTTGGCTGAAGAGAGTTCCCTTCTTAGGACATATAATCTCAGAAGGAGGAATCTCCGTAAATCCCGCCAAAATCGAGGATATCCAGAAGTGGAAGACCCCTGAAAATGTCCGGGAAGATCGAAGCTTCTTGGGATTGGCTGGATACTATCGACGGTTTATTGAGGGATTCTCCAAGATCTCGAGACCTCTCACCAAACTGTTGGAGAAGGGAATCACATTGACCTGGACGCCACAGTGCGAGACGAGCTTTCAAGAGCTAAAGAAGAGATTGACAACAGCCCCAGTGTTGGTTATGCCAGATATGCAGAAGAACTTCACGGTGTACTGCGATGCCTCTGGAAACGGGTTGGGATGTGTTCTCATGCAAGAAGGGCATGTCGTGGCTTATGCATCCCGGCAGCTCCGGAAGCACGAGAAGAACTATCCTACACATGACCTAGAACTAGCCGCAGTGGTACACGCGTTGAAAATTTGGCGGCACTATTTGATGGGGAAGAGGACCGAGATATATACGGATCATAAGAGTTTGAAGTACATTTTCACACAGCCAGATCTCAACCTCAGACAAAGGAGATGGTTAGAGCTAATCAATGACTTTGATGTGGGCATCAACTATCATCCCGGGAAAGCAAACGTCGTGGCCGATGCTTTGAGTTGGAAAGTGCAGGTCAATAAGTTGAGCTTGAAGGACATGCCTGCAGAATTGAAGGATGAGGTTATAAGGCTCAACCTATGCCTTGTGAATAGTGGTGAAGCCATCGCCATGGAAGTGGACTCCACACTAGAGCAAGACATACGCAATGGTCAAAAGAATGACGAGAAGATACAAGAAATCAGGCAACTCATCAAGGAAAATAAAGCTCCTGGTTTCAGAGAGGATGAACAAGGTACGGTGTGGCACGGGAAGAGAATCTGCGTGCCTGAAGTAAAGGAGATCCGTGAATTGATTTTGAAGGAGGCTCATGATTCTGACTATTCCATTCATCCTGGGAGTATGAAGATGTACCAGGACCTCAAGAGCAGGTATTGGTGGTATGGCATGAAGCGAGATGTCGCGGAACATGTTGCCCTATGTGACACATGTCAGTTGGTGAAAGCAGAACATCAACGACCCGCGGGATTATTGCAACCACTCAAAGTGCCTGAATGGAAATGGGAAGAAATCAGCATGGATTTCATCGTGGGATTGCCTAGGACCCAATCAGGATATGATTCGATATGGGTCATCATTGATAGGCTAACCAAGGTAGCTCACTTCATCCCCGTGAAGGAAAGCTACAGCGGATCCAAATTGGCAGAGTTGTACATGTCAAGGATCGTGTGTTACCATGGAGTGCCAAAGAAGATTGTGTCGGACCGAGGGACACAGTTCACCTCGAGGTTTTGGCAGAAGTTGCATGAAACCATGGGAACCCATCTGAACTTCAGCTCTGCCTATCATCCCCAAACTGACGGGCAGACGGAGAGAACCAATCAGATCCTTGAAGATATGCTAAGAGCATGTGCACTCAAAAACAATAGGAGTTGGGACAAAAACTTACCGTATGCGGAGTTTTCCTATAACAATAGCTATCAAGCTAGTATGAAGATGTCACCGTTTGAAGCTTTGTACGGGAGGAAGTGCAGAACTCCCCTATTTTGGAACCAAACGGGGGAAAGTAAAGTGTTTGGTCCAGAAGTACTACAAAAAGCCGAGGCAAAGGTGAGGGAAATTCGCAATAATTTGAGGATACCACAGACACGCCAAAAGAGCTATGCCGATGTACGAAGAAGAGAGCTCATTTTCAACGTGGGGGACTATGTCTATCTCAAGGTGTCCCCTATCAGAGGACTTCGTCGGTTCAAGGTGAAAGGGAAGTTGGCACCTCGATACATCAGACCCTTTCAAGTTTTGGAGAGGAAAGGCAAAGTGGCGTATCAACTAGAATTACCGGCTCGTCTATCGGATGTGCACGATGTATTCCATGTGTCACAACTCAAGAAATGCCTGAGGACGCCTGAGGAGGTGTTACCCATGAATGAAGTGGACGTAGCTGAGGATTTATCTTATGCCGAGCAACCATACAAGATTTTGGAGACAATGGAACGCCTCACCAGAAATAAAAGAATCCGGATGTGCAAGGTGCAGTGGAATCATCACTCAGAAGAGGAAGCCACCTGGGAGCGGGAAGATGAGCTCAAGGCACAATTTCCGGAATTGTTTTCTTAGAAACACCAATCTCGAGGACGAGATTTCTTTTAAGGGGGGTAGAGCTGTAACACCCCAAAATTTTGATTTAAAACCCTAAATCATGTTAAGAGGGGAATTTAAAAATTTTTGTCCGTGTTGCATGTTTTGCAAAAATTCAAATTCAAACTGGAATTCAAATTAAACTCAAATCAGAAAGGAAATAGAAAAAGAAAAAGAGAAAACAGAAAAAAAACCGGCCAGCGGGCTGAAACCCACCAGCCGGCCCAGCCAGCGCCCGCGCCAGCCCGCAGCCGAGCGAGCTGCTTCCTCACGCTGACAGGTGGGACCCACCCGATCTTCGTCTACCTCGCGACAGCGCCGGACTCCCTCGCACCCGAATCAAAACCGATCGGGATTTCGGCGTATCCCTGCTGAATTCTGTTCGTAGGCGACGTGGACATGATCTAAACCACCCCGCCGCCCTCCCCCGTCTATAAAAACTCCGGCCTCGTTCTGTTTTCCCCCCGCGATCGCCGATTTTTACTCCGGTGAGAACCGAGACTTCTCCGGCGAATTCTGGCCGATCTAAGCTCGGAATTTCCGATCTAACTCGCTGGTCTTGATCCACCGCCTCCGGGGAACCTTGCAGGTGCAGAAAACTCGGTGACTTGCGGTGCAAACACAGCGCCGACGAGCTTCGCCGTGGTTTTGCCTCGGACCTCGTCACCGATCACTTTCCAGGACCTCCGAGCTCAAGAAAACCCCCGAGGTGAGATCCCCGACCTCCCCTCCACCGATCTATACCATAAAATCACAGTTCTAGGAAGAATTCTAGAAAACCCGAAAGTCTCCGGCGAGATCGCCGCTTCCCGCCGCCGTGCGCCGCCGGCAGCGCCGCCCGCGCTCGATCAGAGCGACGTGGCCGCTTGTGCGCCGTTTATTTTAAATCGCACGATAGGGTTTAAACCCCTGCGTACCGGTTCGACGTTATAATCTCAGCCGTCGGTTTAAAATCGGACGGTCCACGTCAGCCCCGCGTTATAAAGACTGGAAATCTTACGTGCTACCCCCTGGGGTTCTCTGGAAATAAGAGCTAGCCCCGGAAACTTCTGATCTAGCCCCTGGAACTTCAGAAAATCATGTAAATTCATTTAAAAATCAGTTTTAGCCCCTGGACTTAATAAAAATTAGGAAAAACTCCTCTGATAAGTGTAGCTAGACCCCTGGAAATTCTGAAAATAATATTATAGACCCTGCAGTAGGGTGAGTTTACCTTTTTAACCCTGTTGGATATTTAATTTAGAAAAATTGAATATGTGGCTAGTATTTAAAATTTAAAAGTGGGACAAACATATTGTCAAAATTAAATTAAAAACTTTCTCAGTATTTAGAAAACTTTGGAGTAAGATAAAAATATATTTTGGGCTGAAATGAATCTGTTTAATTTATTATTCACATTTAGGGACATATTTTTAAGTAAAGAATAGTTCTGGAAAATAGGGAAAATAATTGTAAAATAGTCTACATCAGAGGAAAAGGTCAAAAATATATTAGTAAATATTTTAGATCAGAACCTATTCTGTTTAGATGATGTGTCTTATTATTTTCATAATAAAGTTCACATTTAGGCATAGGAAATAAATCTGAAAATATAGCAACTAGTAAATGATAAATGAAGTTCTAAAATCCAAAGATTCAGTTTAGGGTTGGTAGAAATTATGAAGACACATATGGAGAAGGAAAATACCTTTCATGCATACTTGGTAGCTAAAAGGTGTAGTAATTGAATATAAGGAATTTATTTAAATTGGAAACTCATATATATAGTATGCAAGCATAAATGTGAATACAAAAGTACGAATTATATACATATGATTAAAAGTGTATGCAAGACACAAATCAACACACATAGAGTAACCACAACACATATAATGGTGAATGATTTTCATAAATGTGAATGTGTGGTTTGTATGAAGTGGAAGTGTGAACTATGTCTTATGGATTGTTGTTTTTCTTTTGCTATGTGTGATGGTATAATGTAGAACCTGCTCAAGAGCAAGTTATTCCTTTCCAAGACCAGGACTACCCATTTCAAGAGCAGCAAGAAGGAGGCAAGTGTCCTTGACCACTTTGATCTTATGCTAGGATGTGTAGCTAGAATTATTTGCATTGTCAATTGAAATATGAAACCCATGCTAGGAAGTTTCCCTAGAATTGCATTACCTTGTTTCCTTGTAGCTTGGGTTGGGATTTCTTTTATCATGTCATTTATTATTATGCATATGCTTAGCCATGCTTAGAATGGGATAATTGGGATATGAGATCATCAGTTTATTTTACCATACTCTTGAATGAGATTTTGTGAGTTATGTAGAGGTAGGGATCAAGGCAAGTTGGATGTTTTGGTTGTGTGTTGGGTGCACGAGACTCGGGTTTGTGTTTAGTACTTGCCTGGATCCTAAGGACCGGTTCATGGAGCATGTAACCTGGATTTACCGTGCCAACCACATGCTGAGATGGGGCAGCTTGGCCAATTAATTAGGTGTATCCCCGGCG
Organism: Neostapfia colusana; assembly: GCA_030760725.1. Classification (NCBI taxonomy): domain Eukaryota; kingdom Viridiplantae; phylum Streptophyta; class Magnoliopsida; order Poales; family Poaceae; genus Neostapfia; species Neostapfia colusana. Next base: position 23,340,999 of record JASWHV010000014.1, read on the forward strand.
TAGTATGGGTGTGTTGGAGGGTGCGGGGAATAGGTGTCAGCTGGACTACCATATGAACCACAAGGCTCAAGAGGGGGCCACTGCAGCGGGGTTGGAGCCTCTTGTATGCTGTTAGGGGTGAAACCTCAGTGGGCCCACGCTCGTCGGGAATCCCTTTGTAAAGGCTTCGTACTGATCTCCTGGCTACACACCTGGGAAGTGTGAATGTGGTTTGTAGCCACTGGCATAATGGAGGTTCTTTTAGTCCACCCGGCAACGGGGGATGAAATCACTACATGTGGGTACAGTGGTACAAACTCTGCAGAGTCAAAACTGTCATGACAGCCGTGCTCACGGTCAAGAGCGGCTTGGACTTATTCATGATTAGAGGAGTGATGGTTTTGGAAGTTAAGGATGTTAAGCGGGGAGCTTAACATTGGAAATGATGTTATGGTTATTGGACTATGATGATGGGATGGGAGATTGGGACCATTTCACCTATGTAGTAATGTAGGTGCTTAATAAGGTAAGGTGATAGGTATTAATTGCGTAGTGCTTTAACCATGAGTTCAACCTCTCCTTGTTCTAGCCATGCATGATATAATTTTCCCACACTTGATGAGTACCATTGATACTCAACCTTGCATATTTGTTGGTTTATATTGCTGCTCAGGTCAAGATAATGAGGTGGTGTATAATGACCAAGACTTTGGACCCGAAGAAGGTTTCTAGGTTCATGGAGACCCCCGGGCAACACCTGTGATGGAGCCCTCAAGAATAATATTCCGCTGCTAGTTTGTTTATTTGTGATGAACTTATTATTGTCCATCGAGACATTTGCCATGTAAGACTTATTTATATTCGACACCTGGCTTGTAATAAATGATGCTTCACTATTTGTCATCACATGTATGAGAAAATGATCCTGGCATACATGTGATATTCACTTGGTTGTTCTTCGGAAAAACCGGGTGTGACAGGAGGCCGCCGCGGCAGCAGCTGCTTGGCCACGCGCGGGCACGAGTCGGTTCAGAGCCTGCTTAAGGCGTTCTTCCCCCTCCTCGGCCGAAGCCTTGCCATTTCCTCCTCACAAGAACACAGAGCCAGGAATTTTCCTCCGCCGCTTAGAACCGATCAGAGAGCTCCGATCACAGCCTCTCCGTCTCCTTCAGAGCTACGGCAAGGTACTAGGAACCCTCCTCGTTCTTCCCCGTTGCTAGAATTCAGCTAAAACCTGTCGATCTCGGCTATACCGAGAGTTGAATTCGGTGATCTAAAACCGCCGCACTTCGGGCTCCCGTGGACAGCCCAACCGGGAGGTTGTCACGCCCTAGCCAAGGCACCCTTGGACGCGCTAGTGATCGGTGCTGCTCACCCACGAGCCACAGCCCGAGCGCTTGCTCACCGGCGGCGAATTTCCAGTTTTCCCCTTTCTGAGTACAGACCGACCTTTGGGTACGGTTCTGTCGAATTCATACTCTAGAAAGGATTAGAGGGCCCCAATCCGCTCCCACACAAACTAGACACGGTAGCGCACAAGTTGCCTTCACAACCTTTGGTCTGAGAACCTCTGTAACCGGCGTATTTCGAAGTTTACCGACGGCGGAGCATGCGGGAGGCATCGGGCGCACGGCGAGGGCCTACTTCGGGCCTCACCCGAGCTGCTTCAAGCTCATGATGACCTTCCCTACGGTCCACTGATGCTTCCCTACCTGTTGCTCGAGTGATTGGGGTGCTAAGGAGGTCGGCCGACACTGCCGAAGTCTTCCCGAGGCGGCGGCTTGTCGCCGACCATGCACCGGCCATTGTCATGACGAGCTGAGCCCAGAATCCTGTTCCCCGAGTGAAAGTAGGCAGGGGCGGCCAAAATCGTGAAGTTTGAAGCTCCATAGAGGCTGCCGGCGAGCTCTCCGGCGAGGTACCCCGGCGGCAGAGCGCGGGCGTCGAGAGGTAGACGAAGGGGGTGGACCCCAGCTGTCAGCGGCAGATATTTTGAATTGGGATCGGGCTTCGGCTGGGATCTGATGTGCTGGCACGCAAAAACCATGTGGGCCTCAGTGTGCTGACGCCTCCGCGCCCAACATGTGTCCCCGTGGGCCCCCGGCAGATTTAAACTTTTTCCTGATTTTCAGATTTCATTCAAACTTCAAATCCTCATAACTTTGGCTAGGAAGCTCCAAATTGAGTGAACCAAATTTTGTTGGATTCAGCTCTCGGAGTATTTTCCAGCAAATCAAGTTTCACTTCATGAAAATCCTTAATTCTCCAGAATTAATTCCTCAAAGTTTAAACGTTTTGGAATTTTAACTGGAGCATCCCTTGGAGGAAAATTCTGAAATTTTGCTGGGATGTGCACCAAAATATGCCTGAACTACCATAAAAATTTCAGATCCATTTGAGCTCAATTGATCCACCTAATAGTGTGATTAGTGAAACTGTTCCAGAGAAAATAGAAAATGTTCAGAAACATTTTCAGAATTTCCCCTGAAATTGTTTAGCTCATATCTTTAACTAGATACCTTCAAATTAAGTGATACCAACTCCATTAGAATCCTCTGAAAATCTAGTTTTCAGAAAGTCATAGTTTGTTTCATGAAAATCCTTAGAACCACCCTAAAAGCCTTCAATTAAGGTCAAGTTCACAATTAATTGTGGAGGGCTCAAATGAGCTTTGCTGCAACTTAAACTTGACCAAGTCTCTGTTTAGGTTGTAACCAAGCCACAGTAAAAGTTTCACAGTCATTGGGTCTGTCTAGTAAGAGTTATAGACTTCACAAGTTAAATTCAATCAAATACATTTAAATTAATACATATACTTGTATATCATGTAGTCGCTAAGGTCGAGGAGGAACCCGAAGTCCTAGACTTCGTTACTCTGGAGGAGCAGCTAGCCTACGACCAAGAGCAGCAAGGCAAGCTCCGGTTTGCATTAACCTTTTTACATGTTTTTATTGTTTTGAGCACATACTTGAATACCTTATTCCTTGCATTGAAGTCTTGTTTGGAAACCCAACTGCATAGCCAAGAAAACCATGGGTTGGGTTTAGGATTGCAAATCCTGTTAGCTACTGCGATGCTAAGATAGTGTAGGATTCGGTACAAGTCGAGTAGTTGGAACTACTCGCGAGCATAGGGTAGAGGCACTCGACTCGGGTAGAGATAGCACATGATACACATTTCAAGAAAAATGAGACCGAGCGGAGGGTAAGGGCAGCAGGACTTTGGGGCCTGTGTGCTATAGCTCCGCTTGTGTCGATTGAGGACCGAGCCGTGTGCGGGCCTGTTGAACAAGCTAGAACAGTACCGAAGACCTACCGGCTATATGGGAACCGGTAAACTGATGTAACTCGGGTAGCTGGGTATTGAGGCATTGCCCGTCGTTCAGAGGGTAGGTTGAGAGCTTGAGGTGTAAATCGGCTGGCGGCACGGAGATGCGCGTGCAGAGACCTCTTGCTCGGGACGATGGGACCGGTTCAATATTTGGCTGACGGGTGAAAGGTGGTTCCGTACGGCGTCCGTGATGGTTGCTGTAGGCAACATCGAGTACGGGCGTACGTGACGGGTTATTCGGGTAACCCTGCTGGTGTAAATCAATTATAATCGCCGTCCCTCGCGGTCAGTGAGTACCACTTGTTCACTGTACCATGACGTAGAAAGAACAGGCTAGTTACATGTTAAAATGTTGCTGATTGAAAGATGAACTCGATTGTTAATGATTTGCTGTAGTCTAGAGCTAACTAAAGTTCTTTTCAACTTTCAGCAAAGTACATGAGAGAAATGTGTTTCTTGTTTGATTGCGGCTCTCTCATGTGCCTTAGCGTAAGGTCCTCCACAACCTGCTGCTAAAACTTGAAAGTAAGGTTCCAATAGTTAGGCGAGTCCTTTGCAAATTGTTTTATCTCATGTACCCATCACCCCTCATGTAGAAGTTCCATGTTTAGGTGAGACGGGTCAGACTTGCTGAGCCTTCATGCTCACTGCTTGTGTTTGAAGATTTTGCAGGGTTCCATGAGAAAGGGACTCCCGAAGAGGAGATGGAACCCCAGGAGGGGAACCCCGTCGAGTGGGAGTCGTGCACTCCGCCGTGTTAGTGTGCGTGTGTGCTAGCAAGGACACGTTCACGGGCTGAACGTGAACTTGATGTGTAGTCTACACCCGTGAGTGTAGACTGGACCTATTTTGATGTACAAATGTTCATAAACCACTTTATGTAATAAAAGTTTTGCTTCCGCTTTGTACCTTTGATGTGTGTTATCCGGTGCTGTGCAACGCAGCACCCCTTAGCGTGATCCTGGCTCGACAAGACCGTGGGGTCGTGTCAGCGTTGGTATCAGAGCTCGCTTGAGGCTTAACGCACTATAAAGGTCATCCTTTTCAAAAAAATCCAGTGAGGAACGAGTTAGTAGCCCATATAAGGATGTTATTAGTGTATAGAAGGTGGCATACTAACCTATTTGTCTATGTCGGAAAATCGTGTATCTCGGGACGTTTATGTCTTGGGGGGTGCACGTAGGCGCTGTCCACCAGTGCGCACAAGCTGAAGGGTGGAGCCCCACGGGTGGCAGGTAACCCGACCCGCTTTGGTATCCTCTACGACTCTTCATGTCGTTTGGGGTATTCGAGCAACATCCGGGCGAGTGATGATGGCTGGGTGTACGAACTGTATGGATACCGGGCTCGGTGTGCAGCCGAGTCTGATGATTGTTTGAGTTTCTGCAGGTAGTCCAACCATGAAACGGTAGACGTGTAGTATCCGTGTGCGAGTGACGCTTAGTGCCACTGAATTAACGAAGCCGGCTAAGTCCGGTATAGGTTTTTCTTTGTGAGAACGTAGTACCGACATGATCTGGTGACGCATCGATGTCACACCCCACTAAATGAACAACTTCATTGTAAAAACTTGAAGGTTTTGATCCAAGGCACTAAAACCTGATGTAACTCTTTCCCTTAATCAGGATATTCAAAGTTAACAAGTTTTCAACTTATAGGTTGCTAAGAACAGAGCACTCTGTTTTCAGCTGAATTAAGGCTGAAGTTAATCAGAGGTTAGAGGTTGAGTTCTTTCGAGGATGGGTTCATATGATACATTTATGGAAAGCTTTGGAAGAGCTTTACATCTTTTATGTGGAGGTCCAGAGGTGTTTCATCCCTTAACCAATCGAAAAATGCAGTAGAGTTGAAACTGTCCAGAAAACAGGGCAGGGCAAAGAGTCTCTGTAAACTCTCTGTAAATTGAGTATAACTTCCTGCATAAAAATCCAAAAATAGAAAATGAAGTAGTTCTGGAAAGCTTATGAGATGGGTTACTACTTTGTAACAGAAAGTTTTGTCAGATTGGGAGTAGAATTAACTGGAATTCTTGGATCAAATCTGTACCTAAAGCAGGGAGGTGCTGTCCAATTTTCTCCAGAAATTCTGTTAAGTTTGACATCTCATAACTTTTGAACCAGGACAGATCTTAGGACAAGCAAATACTTTCAGGAAATCTATTGAAGCTAGCTTTAACTTTGATGTTAAGCTCCAGAATTGGTTTTGCCTTTAACATGGCCTGAATCAGGTTGAGATGGAAACTGATCAGGGCTGTCATGTTGAACAGCAGATCAGCAGTCAAATTTGCTTAAAATTTGGACTCTGTTTCCATGTTTTGTGGGTTTAATAACATGTCTTATGTTATAACTCAATGGTTTACTGTTTAAATAGATATTGACATTTATCAAATATATTTTTACAGATGACAGCAGATAAGCAGTTCGAGAACGGCTGGGTGGAATCTCACTGTTCTCACCATAGCGGCTATCCGGAGGCATTGAGGCAGATGCTTCAATATTTCGGATACAACCAGATGTCGCAGTACTTCGCCAAGGAAGAAGTCAAAGAGGGGAACAAGACGTGGACAGTCCATTTTGAAGTCCCTACAGGACCTACGCCACCCGGGTGGGCGCCGTTCACCGTCACGGTGAGAGGTGGACAACCCGAGGGAATGTGGCAAGTGGCAGCCCGTGACACCATGTCACGTTTCTGCCAGCTACACGTGAGAGCGATGGAGGGCACTCCATACGCGCTCATTCCGGTGGAGGGACGGGCACATCATGTGTGGGAAGGGAGGTACCGGGAGGCAGCCGATCCGAGTTGCCCAAGGTACAACCCTGCGGAGGCAAGCCTTAGCCTCCAGTTGAGGGCGGGGAATGCCGTGATGGACAGCCAAGCTGTTAAAACGGAGCATCTCGCCTCGAAGCTCAAAGAAAGTACCAGCCGTGGAGACCATTTCAAGAGTGCCCACAGTGCACCGCAATGTGCTCCTTCCGACGATCAAGCGACTGAATGAACAGCATAATCAGTTGCATCGTCTGCAGAAGGCGAAGAAGAAAAGCCGTGTCGACGTCGCGGCGTTGCAAGAGCTGGTGCAGACTTTAACCCAGCAGAATGTGGACCTTACTCAAAAGCGGGACGACGCTATTGAGGAAGGGAAAGGCTGGGAAGAGGACTACATCCAGGCCATGGACGAGGTGCATGCATTGCAGGACCTCGTACCTCCGGTATTGGGCATACCGGTGGTCTTGGGCCTTCCAGCAATGGGAGAACCCGAGATGGGAGAAGAGGTGGTAGATCCAGAGCCACCAGCAGAGGTACCGGAGGAGGACGACTCGCAGAGGTCGAGTTCTACTCCGAGTATGGGGTTACAGTTGCCAAGTAGGGCAGCTAGAGTAGTGTAACCCAACTTTTGTAATCAGTGACATGTCGTGTAGACAGTAGCGTATGTATAGGTAGTGACGACATGAGCACGACTTCTCGGAGACCCGAGAATAATTTATCTTGTATAAAGTTTATGATTTATCAATATATGTGAATGTTGTGCAAATTATTCATGTGTCACTTCAACACCTACTGTTGCATATGGAATTTTAAGTATGACATGTGCTAATCGCTGCTGTTTTGAATTTCAGAATGACTCGTACTCGTGCCAACCCAGACGTTGGGGGTACTAGCCAAGGGGGAGAGACCTCCCAACAGCCTCCCGAGGACTCCTCGGGACAGCAGCAGCAGCAACAGCAAACACCGCCACCACCACTGCCAACGGTTACATTGGCCGACATCGTCGCGGCAATGGCGGGTTCTCATCAGCAGCACACGAAGTTGCTGCAAACTCTCATCGCCAATACGTCTCGCCCAGAGAGACGTCAAGATCGTGAGGAGCATCAACAGAGCTCCTACTCCGACTTCCTAGGGACTCATCCCCCGGTATTCTCAAGGGCGGATGAACCTCTCGATGCGGACAACTGGCTCCGCACGATAGAGATGAGGTTCGGGCTGCTCCAACTAAGTGAGCAGCGCAAAACTCAGTTCGCGGTCCAGCAGCTCCAGGGATCCGTGAGCGCGTGGTGGGCAAACTTCTGTGCTTCACAGCCCACCGACCGAGTTATGACCTGGGCGGAGTTCCGGACGGCCTTCAGGGCCTATCACATACCGCCGGGTCTGATGAAGAGAAAGACGCAGGAGTTTCTACACCTGCAGCAAGGGAGCCGGAACGCGCTGGAATACTCCAGGGCGTTCAACGATTTCGCGCTCTATGCGTCATATCACGCCGATACCGACGAGAAGCGGCGGGACCACTTTTACCAGGGGCTTAACCCGCTCCTGAAGGACAAGTTGGCGATGTTCAATCGCGGCAGCCTCAACGACATCATTGATGCTGCGATTGTCCAGGAGGACTCCGGCAAGGAGTTAGCAGCGGCGGAGAGAAAGCGAAGCACGCCGCAAAGCAGCGGAGAAGGAGGCTGTCCTTCTCAGAAATTTCGGATGGTGAATCGCCCACCATCCGGTCCATGCTGGCAGCCACCCCAGAGGTCGATGCCTTTCCGCAGTCGGTCGTACTCTTCACCGGCATTCAGACCGGCACTACCAGTACCACCTCAGCAACAACAACAGCAGCAGGGGACGATTGCGCGTGCGTATGCACCTCAGCAGCGCATGCCGGGCTTTCGTCCCCCGAGCACCGCACAAGCAGCGGCCACATGTTACAAGTGTGGGCGTCCAGGACACTTCGCCAGCAGTTGTCCAGAGAGGCAAGGCGGTGGAGTTGCACCACAGTTTCTGGGGAGGAATCAACCCCGGAACCCTACTAATGCGCGGCGGGCAAACCCTAGGCCCGGCACCGTCCACCAGCTTTCCATAGAGGACGTGCTGGAGGGTGAGCCAATCCTTGCGGATATGTTCCAACTCCACCATCATCCCGCCATAGTATTATTTGATTCAGGCGCCACACTTAATTTTATTAGCCAAGCTTTCAATGCTCAACACAGCTTGCAAATAATACCCACCGATACTCCATATTTAATTTGTTCACCGGGTGGGAAGATTTCAGCGAGCGTAATGGTTTCCAAAGCACCATTATGCTTAGCGGGTAGAGTGTACCCCACGTCTCTTATCATCTTAGAGGGACAAAAGGTCAATGTCATTCTAGGGATGTCGTGGTTAACCCACCACGGCGCTGTTTTAGACACCGTCCTTCGAGTCGTGCACTTAAACTCACAAGTGCATGGATCTCACTCCTTATTTCTGGACAGTCCAGAAATAAAAATTCCAAGTATCTATCAGTCGAAAACCATCAGATTAGAAGACATTCCAGTGGTCCGAGAGTTCCCTGACGTGTTCCCGGATGATTTACCGGGGATGCCGCCTGATAGAGAGGTGGAGTTCAAGATTGAACTTGCACCGGGAACCATGCCAATATCCCGAAGGCCGTACAAGATGGTGCCCAAGGAGTTGGCTGAACTGAAGACTCAGCTCACGGACCTGCTGGAGAAGGGTTTTATTAGGCCGAGCTCCTCGCCATGGGGCTGTTCGGCATTATTCGTGAAGAAGAAGGATGAGACGTTGAGGCTTTGCGTGGACTATCATCCATTAAATGCCGTAACCATCAAGAACAAGTACCCGTTGCCACGGATAGACATGTTGTTTGATCAGTTGGTCGAAGCAAAGATCTTTTCCAAGATGGACTTAAGATCCGGGTACCATCATATTAGATAAGGGCGGAGGACATTCTGAAGACGGCTTTCTCGACAAGGAACGGACTTTATGAGTACCTGGTCATGTCCTTCAGCCTCACCAATGCTCCAGCTCACTTCATGTACTTGATGAACTCGGTATTCATGCCGGAGCTGGACAAGTTTGTCGTGGTCTTCATCGACGACATACTGGTATATTCCAAGTCGGAGGAAGATCACAAGAAGCATCTGTGTATAGTCTTGCAACGGCTGCGGGATCACAAGCTATACGCGAAATTCAGCAAGTGTGAATTCTGGATATCGCAAGTGCCTTTCCTCGGGCATATCATCTCAGCGGAGGGTATCGCTGTAGACCCGAGCAAGATCACTCAAGTGCTGAATTGGAAATCCCCGAGAACTGTTCATGAGGTACAGAGTTTCCTCGGACTCGTGGGATATTATCGGAGGTTCATTCCGAACTTCTCGAAGATTGCCAAGCCTATGACGGAGCTGCTGAAGAAGGCTACCAAATATGTTTGGAGTCCAGCATGTGAAGCAGCATTCAAGGCTTTAGTCAAGCACCTGACATCAGCACCGGTTTTGGTGCAACCAGACACAACAAAACCATTCGATGTGTACTGCAATGCATCCGGCATTGGGCTCGGATGTGTGCTGATGCAAGACCGAAGTGTGGTCGCGTATGGGTCACGGCAGCTTAGAAACCATGAGAAAAATTATCCAACTCACGACTTGGAGCTCGCTGCCGTGGTACTCGCACTCAAGATGTGGAGGCACTACCTACTCGGTAACCTCGTACATTTATATACCGACCACAAGAGCCTCAAGTACATATTCACTCAGAAGGAGTTGAACTTGAGGCAGCGAAGATGGTTAGAATTGATAAAGGATTACGAAATAGAGATCCATTATCATCCAGGTAAGGCAAACGTAGTGGCAGATGCGCTGAGCCGCAAGTCACACGTCAACAATCTGACCATCACACCGTTGGAAGGGAGTGAACCACCACTGCATGTAATTCCACATGGAGCTCTCTACAACCTAGATTTGATCCCCACCATCCGTGAAGAGATAGCAGCAGCTCAGAAACATGACAAGGGTATGTCGCATTTGCGGAGACGTGTAGACAGTGGGGAGTTGAAATGTTTCCGAAAGGACGGAGACGGCGTCCTATGGTTCAAGGACCGGATCGTCGTACCCCGTAACCCGGAGCTACGGAAGAAAATTTTTGATGAGGCTCACTTATCAAAATTTTCTATTCACCCCGGCAGCAACAAAATGTATCAAGAACTCAGAAGCAAGTATTGGTGGACACGGATGAAGCGGGAGATCACAAAGTACGTGTCCGAGTGTGATACATGTCGAAGGGTGAAGGCAGATCATATGCAGAAACTGGGACTGCTACAACCACTGGGCGTCCCTGCCTGGAAGTGGGAGGATGTGAGCATGGACTTCATCGTCGGTTTACCCACCACCTTTCAAAAACATGATTCTGTGTGGGTGATCGTCGACCGGCTCACCAAAGTTGCCCATTTCATCCCGGTCAACACCAACTACAACGCCAAGAAGTACGCTGAACTGTACATCTCACGGATCCTATGCTTGTACGGCGTACCCCGTACCATCATATCGGACCGGGGCACTTTATTTGTGTCCCGTTTTTGGGAGCAGCTACACGCTGCCTTGGGGATGAAGCTGATCCGTAGTTCAGCATACCACCCGCAAATGGATGGGCAAACCTAGCGGGTAAATCAGATCTTAGAAGACATGGTACGAGCTTGCGCTATCAACCACGGCAAGAATTGGGATGATCACTTGCCGTTAGCCGAGTTCTCGTACAACAATGGTACCAAGCCAGCATCAAGATGGCGCCCTACGAAGCGCTATACGGATGAAAATGCCGCACACCATTGAATTGGTGTGAGTCTGGCGAAAGGGTTAGCTTCGGGATTGACCTTGTCAACAACGCGGAATAAAAGGTTCGACTGATTCAAGCAAACCTAAAAGCCGCCCAATCCCGTCAGGAACAGTATGCGGACCGGAGAAGACGCCCATTACAATTCGAAGTCGGGGATCACGTATATCTACGTGTGTCTCCAATGAAGGGCGTAAACAGATTTGGGGTGAGAGGAAAGTTGGCACCCCGGTTCATTGGTCCATTCCAGATTACCGAAAGATGTGGATCAGTAGCATACCGGCTGAAATTACCAGAAGCACTTTCCGGTATGCACGACGTCTTTCACATTTCCCAGCTGAGGAAGTGTCTCAAGCTATCTACTACCGTTCAGATGGAAGACATTGAGGAACTGCAACCGGATCTCACCTATCGGGAGGAGCCGGTTTAGATCATTGACGAAAAGGCCCGAACCACACGCAACCGCATGTTGTGGTTCTACAAAGTTCTCTGGAGTAATCACTCCGTGGACGAGGCGACATGGCAGAGCGAAGGATTTCTTCGCGCTAACTACCCCGACTTTTTCACGTCGCATATCCGGTAATTTTCCACCGTCCTCTCTCTCATTTTCACCTTATAATCTCGGGATGAGATTCTTTTAAGGGGGGTAGGAATGTAAGGGCCTCAGTTTTTGACACATGTTTGAAGTGTCATCACCACACACACACCTCATTTGAAGCAAGTTGATAAACACATTTGAAGAGCAAGTAACCACTATCAACATGCTCATTAGGGAACAAACTCATATATTGCAAAAGTGGTATTTCCCACATGTGATATACAGGGGCTGGGCACATGAAAACTCCTACACATTGCTAGGAATGTCCATGCCAAGTTTCACCAAAATTCAAAACCTTTTGAGGTACTTTTGGGGTATAGCTAGGAAGAGGGCAGTTTTGTAAGGGCCTCAGTTTTGGCACACATTTGAAGTGTTCATCACCACACCACACCAATTTTCACTCCATTCGGAGTTGATCTTGACATGAGCTAAGTGGGACGAATTCAAACTTTATTTGAATTCAAAACTGAACTTGTGCGGAAATTCACTCAAACCGAACCCAAGTTGAATTCTATTCGATTCAAATGGCTCAGGGGTGAATAATTTGATTCACCAGGGGTATTATGGGGCTCACTGTTTACAACAGTGATTAGGAGTAAATTTCAGAGGTTAAAACCCCGGGTGGGACCCACATGTCATAGAAGGGAGAAGGAGAAACTTGCAACCAAAGTCAGAGTCTCGGTGGGAAATTCCACCGAGCAGCTGTCGGCTGTGCCACCGAGCAGCTACCGGCGCCACCAGCTGCTTCCCTCTCCGCGCGCTGGCGCCCAGGGCGGCTGGCTCGCGCCCCCGCGCGACCGGCACCGCCTCAGCCGAACAGGAGTTGGACGACTTTATCTTCTCGCGGGCAAACCCGAGCAGCGGCATTGTTTCTCGCTGCAGCTCTCTGCTCAATCGGGAAAACCAGCAAAACCATCTCCTCCTTCGGCCCTGAGCTGCTAGACAGCCACCTGAGCTCGCACTCCACCTCTCCAACGGCGGAAACCTCGAGCTCTGACCTCCCTTGCCCGAGAGCAATCGCCACAGCGGCGACTCAACCTCAGCCGAGAGTCAGGCGCCCGTGGGCAGCGTTCCACAGGCGTTTTCACAGTCCAGCGAGAGAGGCAACAGGAGCGCGCGACCACCGTGCTGCTCTCCTCCAAGTTTGGAAGCCAACCGTGAAGAATCTGCAGAGAATTTCCAGTTTTTGCTCCGGCAACCGTAAACTGAGCTTCCGGTACGGTTTCTTTAAATTCTCGCTCTATGATCTTTCGGAGGTCATCAAATCTTGCACATAGACACTGGAGTAGCCGGCGATCAAGTTCTTTTCTGCATCCGTAGCGTGAAACTTTCTAGGAGTGACGAATTTCGAGCTCGATCGAGGGCGGTCATGGCGGGCACGATCGGTCACATGGTGCCGACCGACTTGCCACCATCCCTGAACCGTTTGGACACCTTGTCGAGCTTCCTATAGGTACACTGATGCTGTAGGGCCATTTGTTCAAGGTGTTGGCGGGTTTAGAAACCACGGTCGACGGTGTCGAACCTCAACCGAGGCCGCGGCACGTCGCTGAACTACTTCCGGTCACCCCCAGCCCGACCTGTCACCCCCGACGTGTTCCTCGACGTCGACAACCCCCTGGCGGCGAGTTTCAGACCATGGGAGGTCCGGCAGCGGCCAGCCGGCGAGCCCCGAGTCTGCTCCGGCGAGGTCGGCGGCGCGGGCGCGAGAGAACGGCGGGAGGAAGACGAAGCCGGCTGACCCACGTGTCAGCGACTGAAGAATTTAAATCGGGATCGGGTGTGGCCAGGGATCGGCTGTGCTGGCGCGCAAATACCCTGTGAGCTCCGGTGTGCCGGACACCTCCGCGCTCGACACGTGTGGTATCCCCGGTGTGCCGGACACCTCCACGCTCGACACGTGTCCCCGCGGGTCCCGAGAGTTTAAACTTTTCCCCCGATTTTCAGAATTCTTCCAAACTTCAAATCCTCAGAACATTGGCTAGAAAGCTCCAAATCGAGTGAATCAAATTTTGCTGGATTTAGCTCTCTGAGCACTTTCCAGCAATACCAAATTCAGCTCATAAAAGTGAATATTTTTCCAGAATTAAATCCCTAAAATTTGAACTGTTGGGAATTTTATCTGGAGAACTACTTTATGAAAAATTCTGAAATTTTGCTGAAAGGTTCATTGGAAAATCCCTGAATACCAGTAAAATTGTCAGACTCATCCAAGTTCAATTAATTACCCTAATCGGGTGATTAAGAGAACTGCCCTGAGAAAATAGAAAAATGTAGAGAAACATTTTTCAGATTTTCTCAAATCTTAATTAGGGCATAACTTTCTGTAGAATTCTTCAAACGACATGAAACCAACTCCATTAGAACCATCTTAAAGTCTAGATTCCAGAAAGTCATGGTTGGAGCCATGAAAACCCCTGGAATTATTCAGAGGCTCAAATATTGACCAAATGGGCTTTTATTTGTACAAGGTTCAAATGAACTTTGTTTCAAATAAAACTTGGTCACAACTCTGATTAGGACCCTACCAGTCCACCATAAAAAATTCAGAACCAACGGGAAGGGCTAGCTAGAGTTATTAGCAATGAGGTATTCCAGTTCACACATTGCATTCAAATTAACATGTAGTATTGTATTAAACGTGTAGCCATTGAAGAAGAGACTCCGGAAGTGCTGGACTTCCTCCTTCCGGAAGAGGAACTAACTCCTGACCAGCAGCAACAAGGCAAGCCCCGGTTTGCATTAACCTTTTATAAGTTTTACTTGTTTACATGAGTCATATGAAGTATGTATGTGCATTAGGTGTAGGATGAATGGAACCCCACTTGCATAACCAAAGGTTCCTATAGGAGTGAGGGTAGTGTCTAAGACCTCGAGTATACAGGCTATGCTTAATGAGTCATAGGACTTCGGTACAAGTCGAGTAGTTGGAATCTACTCGCGAGATAGGCTTGGGACACACGGGTTCGGTTGAGTGATGTGAGATCACTTTAGTAATGAAAATGAGACTAGGCAGGGGCTAGGGCGCAGCAAGAGAGAGTCTTGTGTGCGCGGCCCTGCCCGTGTCGATTGAGGACCAATCCGTGTGCGGCCCTGCTGAACAAGTATTGAACGTACCGAAGGCATATCGGATATATGGGCCCCGATAAACCGATGTAGCCTAAACCTCCGGGCGTCGAGGCATAGCACACCGATTTATAGGTGTAGGTTGAGGGCAGCAAGGTGGAAATATGCCAACGGGCATAGAGAGATGCTCCGTGTGGGGAACCTCCTGCTCGTTTCGGTGCGACCAGTTCGACGTTTGGGCTGTTGGGTGAAAGGTTGTCCCGTACGACATCGAGTGAGCGTGCTGTGCAGCTCCACGGGTGGGCGTACGTGACGTGCTCTTTGGGTTTCCCTGCAGGTGTATATCGAGTCGATTCGCCGTCCCTCGCGGTGACGAGTACCGCTTGTTCACTGCGTTGTAACGTAGACTAATGGATGAAATATGTTGATTCAATGATGCTGATTGATATAATTGTATTGCTGCATGTGTGCCACCAAATACTGCTTACTAAATTTCAGATTTCATGAACTGTTAATTTGTTGCTAAAAGATGAACTAAGGATGAACTTGTAGGCGTGTCGTTTTGCTGAAATGTTACTAACCTATGTCTTGGTATACCTCATGTAGAGTTTCATGCTTAGGTGAGTCGGTTAAGCCTTGCTGAGCCTTCGTGCTCATGGTTGCTGCTTAAGTGTTTTTCAGGTGAGGAGCCACCCACGGACTCGGAGTACGAGTCAACCGGCGAGGGTTACCCTCCGTCGGGGACCATGGCTGAGTGGGAGCCGTACACGCCGCGCTGAGCTGAGGAGTGCAGCTAGTGTGGGTTGCCCTAGGGCTGGGCAACCAACTTTTGCTAGATAGGCGGCGTGAGTTGTGTAGTGTAGACTTCCGCTGTGTAACATAAACAATAGTTGTAACTGAAGTTTGTACCTGTTTGTACAGTTTCAGTTGTTTCCCATGTAATATATTATGTTCTTATGACGTGTGCTGTCGGGTGTCGCATCGCGCGGCACCACCCTCTGCGATCCTGGATGAGCGGATTCCGGTCCGCCACAGCCTTGTATCAGAGCTGCAGTGGGGATAGCACAGTACTAAAGGACTGCATCATGGGAAAAACTTAGGTATACGGTGAGGATTTGGTAGTTGCCCAAGTAAGGACTATATTAGCACAGTTACTTAAAGTGGCAAAGACTAACTTATGTGTTATAATTCTGAATTTCAATTATGTAACGACGCGCCTACGCTCTGGTAAGTATGGTAAGGAACGCCACCGAAAGCGGTTCAATTTCGGTTAGCTCCCCCTGACGAGGAACGTGGCTCAGGGATAAAGTCTCACAGCTTGGTGTGAGACGTCAATATGAACATCTTGGACTCTTCATGTCCCTGAGTTCATATGAAACGCTGATCCCTAGCGTGCATTAGGCAAGTAAGTGGAGACCCCATCGCGTGGTCAGTAACGCGAGAGTGTGTTCGTCTGGAAATAGCCCAGGAGGACATACGCAGCGCTTGCCATCGGCGTGCCCTGCAGGGCAGTAGGTGGTATCTGTTGGGTTGATAACATTCCCAACCGTGACGATCCGTTCATGACATACTCGGGTTCCCCGTCGTGTGGTGTTGAAACACGATCACGTGCCTTGAGACGTGACCTAACTCAAGGACGGCCGTATGGAAATGATACGGGCGTTTGTATTTACTTTTAAATATGGAACTGCCTGGAATGAACAACCTCTGAGTGCACCATTATTGTGTGATCTTCTGCAGGTACTAACCACGTGTATATCCGTGTAGAAAACGTGTGCGAGAGACCGTTTAGTGCCACATTTGAGACGTATATGCCGGTATAATCCGGTTAGGATTTTTCTTTTGTGAGGAACGTAGTACCGAGATATTGTAGGCATATGTATGAAAATAATGATAACAAGGAATTAAAATCTATAGGTTCAACATTTAGGACCCTGGTTAGGTATAAAAATGGGATAGTGGTAAGTGTAGTTCCAAAAAGACTGGAAAACAGAGTGCTCTGTTTTGGACACCAAGTTGCTGATCTTCCACAGGGCATAACTCACAGGTATTTTAGCCCAGAGAGGTGTGCTATATAGTTCTGGAAAGGTATTTAAGTACTCTACAACTTTGTTGTAGGCTTCCAGAGCTGAAACTCACCTTAAGATGGCTTAAATCCCAAAGGGATGTAAACTGTCCAGAACCAGGACAGAGTGGAACACTCTCTGGACTGTTCTGTCTTTCAAACATAACTCCCAGTAGAAAATTTTATAATTTTCATATGATACATCCTTAGAAAGAGTAGGAGATGTGTGACATTTTTGCCGTTCAAAGTTTCTGAAATTTCAGCACAGATTTCAGTGGAATTCTCAAGGGAGGTGCTGTTAAAATTCTTCCAGAAATTCTGCTGACTTTGAATTAGCATCACTTTTTAACCAAAGCTGATCTGGCGGCAAATGAATACTCGTTGGAAAGATACTGAAGTTAACTTTAACTTTGGTATTCAACTTGAGTCATGAAAATGCCAGAACCAGATCAAAACTTGGAATAGGTAGAAACTGGTCATTCTGACAGAAGAATGACAGTTGAACTCATTGGAGAGGGTGTTGTACCCTAAGGGTGGTATACGTGATGACAACGCGATAGTAATGTCTCGTAGAGACCAAACCTAGTTATGGTGAGCTTCCAAAGTGGAGGTTCATCAAGTTGGATTAAACTAACTTGTGTTTGGTCTGGTAATGGTGTAGCTTGTGCAAAGTTATTACATCATCTACTTACGAGATATATCGCATGTTTTTGTTGTCATGATGTTTTTACGCCCATTTTTATTGGACTGCATGCAAAAATGCTGCGGGACTGATGATTATTGTCGTGTGGTTGCAGATGGTTCGTACAAGGACCACGCACGAGGTTGGTGGCTCTAGCCAACAGGGAGGTGATGACTCCCAGCCACCGGCCTACGACAGCACCCCGCAGCAGCAGCCACCACCGCCGCCTCCGCTTACTCTAGCGGATGTGATAGCGGCATTGGTTGGAGGTCGTGAGGAGCAGACCGACCTGCTCCGCACGATCGTGCAGAATACGTCCCAGGCAGGGGGGCGTCAAGAGCGAGGGCCTCGTGAGCCCCGCGAAGTGTCGTACTCGGACTTCATGAGTACGCACCCTCCAGTGTTCACCGAAGCTGAAGAACCACTGGAGGCTGACAACTGGCTGCGGACCATTGAGTCCATGTTTGGGCTGCTCCAGTGTACGGAGCGGCAGAAGACCCTGTTCGCAGCACAGCAGCTCCACGGTGCCGCTGGTGCGTGGTGGGCGAATTATGTCGCCTCACGTCCGGTTGGCCATGCCGTGGAATGGCAAGAGTTCCGGGAGGCGTTCCGCGCCTATCACATCCCTCCCGGAATAATGAAGAGGAAGTTCCAAGAATTTTTGGAACTGAAGCAGGGCGGGAGGAGTGCCCACGACTACTCGCGTGCCTTCAACCATCTGGCGCAGTATGCGTCAGACTATATCTCCACGGAGGAGAAGAAGAGGTAGCATTTCTATCGGGGGTTACACCCCGAAATGAAGACGCACCTCATTCAGTGGAATCGCGGCACATTCAACGACTTAGTCAATGCCACGATCATGCAAGAGGACGCTCAGCGGGAGTTGGAAGCTGAGCAGAGGAAGCGCAACGCTCCACCTAGCAGCGGTGGTGGCACGCCTCAGAAGTACCGTATGGTGTATCGGACACCATCCGGGCAGCAGTGGCGTCCACCGGCGCGACCTCAACAGTTCGGGGGACGTTCGTTCCAAGCACCCCCGTTCCGTCCGCCGATGCCACCACCAAGACAGCAACAGCAACAGCAGCAGCAGACAGTACCCCGGGCGTTTCCACCGCCACAACACGCCCCGTGTTTCCGTCCACCGATCAGCGGGGGACCGCCCCGTTTCACCTGCTTCACGTGTGGCCAGGCGGGTCACTTCGCGAAGGACTGTCCCCAGGGGCAGCAGAGCAGCGGGCAAGCCCAGTTCCAGGGCGGTGCTCGAGGCCGACCTCCGGTGAAGAAGGTTGGTCAGCGGACTGGAGGCGTCCGCAACCTCGACAATGAGGACGCCCCAGAGGGAGACAACGTGCTGGCGGGTACGTTTACTCTCAACAATCAAGCCATCGTCATATTATTTGATTCTGGTGCAACCCACAGCTTTATAAGTGCGTCCTATGTGGCTAAACATCAATTGCAAGTCTTCCCAACCCACTGCACTTATATGATTTGCTCACCGGGAGGGAAGATTTCAGCTAATATGATGATTCCAAAGGCACCTCTGTGCTTAGGTGGGAAACTATATCCCACCACCTTGATAATCCTTATGGGACAAAAGATTGATGCAATCTTAGGGATGTCATGGCTACAATACCATGGCGCTGTCCTAGAGACTCAGACACGGACGGTTCACTTAAATTCTCCATTCCACCGTCCGCATTCCATGGTGTTAGACACGCCAGTCCGGGAAGTTTTAGCAATTAATAACGCTGAAGCTCTCAAGTTAGAAGACATCCCCGTAGTCCAGGAGTACCCTGATTTGTTCTCGGATGATCTTCCGGGCATGCCACCTGAGCGGGATGTCGAGTTCAAGATTGAACTTGCACCCGGGACTACGCCCATCTCACGGAGACCATACAAGATGGCTCCAAATGAGCTGGCTGAACTGAAAGAACAGCTCAATGATCTGTTGAGCAAGGGTTTCATTAGGCCGAGTTCCTCGCCTTGGGGATGCTCGGCGCTATTCGTGAAGAAGAAGGATGAGACCCTGAGGCTGTGTGTGGATTACCGGCCGCTCAACGCCGTCACCATCAAGAATAAGTACCCACTGCCCCGCATCGACATATTGTTTGATCAACTTGTGGGTGCCAGTGTGTTCTCCAAGATGGACCTTCGCTCTGGATATCACCAGATCAAGATCCGGGCGGAGGATATCCCGAAGACGGCCTTCTCCACAAGATATGGACTATATGAATATCTCGTCATGTCATTTGTCCTCACAAATGCTCCAGCCCATTTCATGTATCTCATGAACTCGGTGTTCATGCCGGAGCTGGACAAGTTCGTGGTAGTGTTCATCAACGATATCTTGGTTTACTCCAAGACAGAAGCCGAACATGCCAAACATTTGCGGATCGTTCTTCAACGATTGCGAGACCATAAACTCTACGCCAAGTTCAGTAAATGCGAGTTTTGGATCAGCCAAGTGCCATTCTTGGGACATATCATCTCAGCTGAAGGCATTGCGGTTGACCCAAGTAAAATAGAGCAAGTGCTGAAATGGAAAGCTCCCACTTCAGTTCATGAAGTCAGAAGCTTCCTCGGGTTAGCGGGATACTATCGGAGATTTATTCCAAATTTCTCCAAGCTCGCTAAACCGATGACAGAATTGCTGAAGAAGGGGACGAAGTATGTTTGGAACACGGCGTGTGAAGGAGCCTTCCAAGCATTGGTGAAGCATCTCACAACAGCCCCGGTCTTAGCTCAGCCGGATACAACAAAGCCATTCGACGTGTATTGTGACGCGTCCGGTATTGGGCTCGGCTGCGTGTTGATGCAGGAAGGACGTGTGGTCGCTTATGGCTCACGCCAACTTCGGAACCATGAGCAGCACTACCCGACTCATGATCTTGAACTTGCTGCCGTGGTGTTGGCGCTGAAAATGTGGAGGCACTATCTCCTGGGGAATCTGGTGCATCTCTACACCCACCACAAGAGCTTGAAATATATTTTCACCCAGAAGGAGCTGAACATGAGGCAGAGGAGGTGGTTAGAACTGATCAAAGATTATGAGATTGAGATCCATTACCACCCCGGCAAGGCGAATGTGGTTGCCGACGCGCTGAGTCGGAAATCACATGTCCATCACCTCACCATTACACCGGTGGAGGAAGAAGACCCAAGTTTATACTTGGTACCTTATGGATCGCTGTACAACCTTGCCCTCATCCCAACTATTAGGGAGGACATCATTGCAGCTCAGAAAAATGATAAAGGCATGGCACATCTCCGGAGACGGATTGACAATAGGGAGATCAAATGTTTCCGGAAAGATGATGAGGGGACGCTATGGTTCAACGACCGCATAGTCGTACCCCGGGACATGGAACTGAGGAAGAAAATCCTCGACGAAGCCCACTTGTCTAAATACTCCATTCATCCAGGCAGCAACAAGATGTACCAAGATTTGAAACGGAAATTTTGGTGGACACGGATGAAGCGGGAGGTAGCGAAGTACGTATCCGAATGTGATACGTGCCGATGAGTGAAGGCTGATCACATGAAGAAATCAGGGCTGTTGCAACCCCTGAAGGTCCCGGCATGGAAATGGGAAGATGTGAGCATGGATTTCATTGTGGGATTACCCCTAACAGCCAACAAGCATGATTCCATATGGGTAATCGTTGATCGGTTAACCAAGACGGCTCACTTCATTCCGGTAAATACACGTTACAATGCCGGCAAATATGCGGAGCTATACATAGCGAAGATTCTATGCCTATACGGGGTACCCAAGACCATAGTCTCAGATCGAGGTGCATTATTTGTATCTCGCTTTTGGAAGCAGCTACACTCTGCTTTGGGTACTAAACTGATTAGGAGCTCCGCCTACCACCCTCAGACGGATGGCCAGACAGAGAGGGTGAATCAAGTTCTGGAGGACATGTTGAGAGCATGTGCCATCCACCATGGTAGGAACTGGGATAATCACCTACCATTGGCGGAATTCTCGTACAACAACGGCTATCAGGCGAGCATCAAGATGGCACCCTACGAAGCACTCTACGGTCGCAAGTGCCGCACCCCATTAAATTGGTGCGAGTCCGGTGAAAGGGTCACATTCGGGGTTGATGTGGTGAACGACGCCGAAGAGCGCGTTCGAACAATTCAAGCCAATTTAAAAGCCGCTCAATCCCGACAGAAGAGCTACGCTGATAAGAGGCGTAGACCGTTGCACTTTGACGTTGGGGAACACGTGTACCTCCGCGTGTCTCCAATGAAGAGTGTGCACCGGTTCGGTGTGAAGGGGAAGCTCGCTCCCCGTTTTATTGGACCCTATGCTATCACCGAGAAGTGTGGACCAGCAGCGTATAGATTGGAGCTACCGGCATCTCTTGCTGCTGTCCATGATGTTTTCCATGTTTCGCAACTGCGAAAATGTTTGAAGCATACAGCTGCTGTTCCTACCGAAGACATCGGCGAGTTGAAACCGGATTTAACATATGATGAGTATCCGGTGGAAATCCTTGATGAGAAAGCCCGAACCACACGTAGCAGAACGTTGTGGTTCTACAAGATCCTCTGGAGTAACCACACCGTGGAAGAAGCGACGTGGGAGAGCGAGGAATTCCTTCGCTCAAATTACCCGGAATTCATGGCTTCTCAACACGAGTAAGTCCCTGCTACATTGCTATCTCTTCTTTTGTAATCTCGGGACGAGATTCTTTTAAGGGGGGAGGAATGTAAGGGCCTCAGTTTTGGCACACATTTGAAGTGTTCATCACCACACCACACCAATTTTCACTCCATTCGGAGTTGATCTTGACATGAGCTAAGTGGGACAAATTCAAACTTTATTTGAATTCAAAACTGAACTTGTGCGGAAATTCACTCAAACCGAACCCAAGTTGAATTCTATTCGATTCAAATGGCTCAGGGGTGAATAATTTGATTCACCAGTGGTATTATGGGGCTCACTGTTTACAACAGTGATTAGGAGTAAATTTCAGAGGTTAAAACCCCGGGTGGGACCCACATGTCATAGAAGGGAGAAGGAGAAACTTGCAACCAAAGTCAGAGTCTCGGTGGAAAATTCCACCGAGCAGCTGTCGGCTGTGCCACCGAGCAGCTACCGGCGCCACCAGCTGCTTCCCTCTCCGCGCGCTGGCGCCCAGGGCGGCTGGCTCGCGCCCCCGCGCGACCGGCACCGCCTCAGCCGAACAGGAGTCGAACGACTTTATCTTCTCGCGGGCAAACCTGAGCAGCGGCATTGTTTCTCGCCGCAGCTCTCTGCTCAATCGGGAAAACCAGCAAAACCATCTCCTCCTTCGGCCCTGAGCTGCTAGACAGCCACCTGAGCTCGCACTCCACCTCTCCAACGCCGGAAACCTCGAGCTCTGACCTCCCTTGCCCGAGAGCGATCGCCACAGCGGCGACTCAACCTCAGCCGAGAGTCAGGCGCCCGTGGGCAGCGTTCCACAGGCGTTTTCACGGTCCAGCGAGAGAGGCAACAGGAGCGCGCGACCACCGTGCTGCTCTCCTCCAAGTTTGGAAGCCAACCGTGAAGAATCTGCAGAGAATTTCCAGTTTTTGCTCCGGCAACCGTAAACCGAACTTCCGGTACGGTTTCTTTAAATTCTCGCTCTATGATCTTTCGGAGGTCATCAAATCTTGCACATAGACGCTGGACTAGCCGGCGATCAAGTTATTTTCTGCATCTGTAGCGTGAAACTTTCTAGGAGTGACGAATTTCGAGCTCGATCGAGGGCGGTCATGGCGGGCACGATCGGTCACATGGTGCCGACCGACTTGCCGCCATCCCTGAACCGTTTGGACACCTTGTCGAGCTTCCTAGAGGTACACTGATGCTGTAGGACCGTTTGTTCGAGGTGTTGGCGGGTTTAGAAACCACGGTCGACGGTGTCGAACCTCAGCCGAGGCCGCGGCACGTCGCTGAACTACTTCCGGTCACCCCCAGCCCGACCTGTCACCCCCGACGTGTTCCTCGACGTCGACAACCCCCTGGCGGCGAGTTTCAGACCATGGGAGGTCCGGCAGCGGCGAGCCGGTGAGCCCCGAGTCTGCTCCGGCGAGGTCGGCGGCACGGGCGCGAGAGAACGGCGGGAGGAAGACGAAGCCGGCTGACCCACCTGTCAGCGACTGAAGAATTTAAATCGGGATCGGGTGTGGCCAGGGATCGGCTGTGCTGGCGCGCAAATACCCTGTGAGCTCCGGTGTGCCGGACACCTCCGCGCTCGACACGTGTGGTATCCCCGGTGTGCCGGACACCTCCGCGCTCGACACGTGTCCCCGCGGGTCCCGAGAGTTTAAACTTTTCCCCCGATTTTCAGAATTCTTCCGAACTTCAAATCCTCAGAACTTTGGCTAGAAAGCTCCAAATCGAGTGAATCAAATTTTGCTGGATTTAGCTCTCTGAGCACTTTCCAGCAATACCAAATTCAGCTCATAAAAGTGAATATTTTTCCAGAATTAAATCCCTAAAATTTAAACTGTTGGGAATTTTATCTGGAGAACTACTTTATGAAAAATTCTTAAATTTTGCTGAAAGGTTCATTGGAAAATCTCTGAATACCAGTAAAATTTTCAGACTCATCCAAGTTCATTTAATTACCCTAATCGGGTGACTAAGAGAACTGCCCTGAGAAAATAGAAAAATGTACAGAAACATTTTTCAGATTTTCTCAAATCTTAATTAGGGCATAACTTTCTGTAGAATTGTTCAAACGACATGAAACCAACTCCATTAGAACCATCTTAAAGTCTAGATTCCATAAAGTCATGGTTGGAGCCATGAAAACCCCTGGAATTATTCAGAGGCTCAAATATTGACCAAATGGGCTTTTATTTGTACAAGGTTCAAATGAACTTTGTTTCAAATAAAACTTGGTCACAACTCTGATTAGGACCCTACCAGTCCACCATAAAAAATTCAGAACCAACGGGAAGGGCTAGCTAGAGTTATTAGCAATGAGGTATTCCAGTTCACACATTGCATTCAAATTAACATGTAGTATTGTAGTAAACGTGTAGCCATTGAAGAAGAGACTCCGGAAGTGCTGGACTTCCTCCTTCCGGAAGTGGAACTAACCCCTGACCAGCAGCAACAAGGCAAGCCCCGGTTTGCATTAACCTTTTATAAGTTTTACTTGTTTACATGAGTCATATGAAGTATGTATGTGCATTAGGTGTAGGATGAATGGAACCCCACTTGCATAACCAAAGGTTCCTAAAGGAGTGAGGGTAGTGTCTAAGACCTCGAGTAGACAGGCTATGCTTAATGAGTCATAGGACTTCGGTACAAGTCGAGTAGTTGGAATCTACTCGCGAGATAGGCTTGGGACACACGGGTTCGGTTGAGTGATGTGAGATCACTTTAGTAATGAAAATGAGACTAGGCAGGGGCTAGGGCGCAGCAAGAGAGAGTCTTGTGTGCGCGGCCCTGCCCGTGTCGATTGAGGACCGATCCGTGTGTGGCCCTGCTGAACAAGTATTGAACGTACCGAAGGCATATCGGATATATGGGCCCCGATAAACCGATGTAGCCTAAACCTCCGGGCGTCGAGGCATAGCACACCGATTTATAGGTGTAGGTTGAGGGCAGCAAGGTGGAAATCTGCCAACGGGCATAGAGAGATGCTCCGTGTGGGGAACCTCCTGCTCGTTTCGGTGCGACCGGTTCGACGTTTGGGCTGTTGGGTGAAAGGTTGTCCCGTACGACATCGAGTGAGCGTGCTGTGCAGCTCCACGGGTGGGCGTACGTGACGTGCTCTTTGGGTTTCCCTGCAGGTGTATATCGAGTCGATTCGCCGTCCCTCGCGGTGACGAGTACCGCTTGATCACTGCGTCGTAACGTAGACTAATGGATGAAATATGTTGATTCAATGATGCTGATTGATATAATTGTATTGCTACATGTGTGCCACCAAATACTGCTTACTAAATTTCAGATTTCATGAACTGTTAATTTGTTGCTAAAAGATGAACTAAGGATGAACTTGTAGGCGTGTTGTTTTGCTGAAATGTTACTAACCTATGTCTTGGTATACCTCATGTAGAGTTTCATGCTTAGGTGAGTCGGTTAAGCCTTGCTGAGCGTTCGTGCTCATGGTTGCTGCTTAAGTGTTTTTCAGGTGAGGAGCCACCCACGGACTCGGAGTACGAGTCAACCGGCGAGGGTTACCCTCCGTCGGGGACCACGGCTGAGTGGGAGCCGTACACGCCGCGCTGAGCTGAGGAGTGCAGCTAGTGTGGGTTGCCCTAGGGCTGGGCAACCAACTTTTGCTAGATAGGCGGCGTGAGTTGTGTAGTGTAGACTTCCGCTGTGTAACATAAACAATAGTTGTAACTGAAGTTTGTACCTGTTTGTACAGTTTCAGTTGTTTCCCATGTAATATATTATGTTCTTATGACATGTGCTGTCGGGTGTCGCATCGCGCGGCACCACCCTCTGCGATCCTGGATGAGCGGATTCCGGTCTGCCACAAGTTTGAAACTACATTCAAATTCAAACTGTTTTGATCCCATAAATTCAAAAGTGGGAGGCATATTCTTACTCAGCACATTTTTGTGAGCTCACACACCAATTTTCACTCCATTTGGAGTTGATCTTGACATGAGCTAAGTGGGGCAAATTCAAACTTTATTTGAATTTCAAACTGAACATGTGCTTAAATTTATCCAAACCAAACCCAATTTGAATTCTAGTCAATTCAAATGGCTCAAAGGTTGATAATTAAAATCACCAGGGGCTTTGTGGGAACTACTGTTTACAACAGTGAATAGGAGTTAATCTCAGAGGTTAAAAATGAAAATAAGACCCACATGTCAGCCACAGGGATGATTCAACCGACTGAGACTTTCTCACTCGGGTCCCCGAGCTGTAGCTGCGGTCGCCACCGAGGGAGGCCGCCGCGCCAGCAGCTGCTTGGCCACGCGCGGGCACGAGTCGGTTCAGAGCCTTCTTAAGGCGTTCTTCCCCCTCCTCGGCCGAAGCCTCACCATTTCCTCCTCACAAGAACACAGAGCCGGAAATTTTCCTCCGCTGCTCAGAACCGATCGGAGATCGCCGATCACAGCCTCTCCGTCTCCTTCAGAGCTACGGCAAGGTACTAGGAACCCTTCTCGTTCTTCCCCGTTGCTAGAATTCAGCTAAAACCTGTCAATCTCGGCTATACCGAGAGTTCAATTAGGTGATCTAAAACCGCCGCACTTCGGGCTCCCGTGGACAGCCCAACCGGGAGGTTGTCACGCCCGAGCCAAGGCACCCTTGGACGCGCTAGTGATCGGTGCTGCTCACCCCCGATCCACAGCCCGAGCGCTTGCTCACCGACGGTGAATTTCCAGTTTTCCCCTTTCTGAGTACAGACCGACCTTCGGGTACGGTTCTGTCGAATTCATACTCTAGAAAGGATTAGAGGGCCCCAATCCGCTCTCACACAAACTATGCACGGTAGCGCACAAGTTGCCTTCACAACCTTTGGTCTGAGAACCTCTGTAACCGGCGTATTTCGATGTTTACCGAAGGCGGAGCATGCGGGAGGCATCGGACGCACGGCGAGGGCCTACTTCGGGCCTCACCCGAGCTGCTTCAAGCTCATGCCGACCTTCCCTACGGTCCACTGATTCTTCCCGACCTGTTGCTCGAGTGATTGGGGTGCTAAGGAGGTCGGCCGAGACGGCCGAAGTCTTCCCGAGGCGGCGGCTTGTCGCCGACCATGCACCGGCCATTGTCATGACGAGCTGAGCCCAGAATCCTGTTCCCCGAGTGAAAGTAGGCAGGGGCAGCCAAAATCGTGAAGTTTGAAGCTCCACAGAGGCTGCCGGCGAGCTCTCCGGCGAGGTACCCCGGCGGTAGAGCGCGGGTGGCGAGAGGTAGACGAAGGGGGTGGACCCCAGCTGTCAGCGGCAGATATTTTGAATCGGGATCGGGCTGCGGCTGGGATCTGATGTGCTGGTGTGCAAAAACCCTGTGGGCCTCAGTGTGCTGACGCCTCCGCGCCCAACACGTGTCTCCGTGGGCCCCCGGCAGATTTAAACTTTTTCCCGATTTTCAGATTTTGTTCAAACTTCAAATCCTTATAACTTTGGCTAGGAAGCTCCAAATCAAGTGAACCAAATTTTGTTGGATTCAGCTCTCTGAGTAATTTCCAGCAAATAAAGTTTCACTTCATGAAAATCCTTAATTCTCCAGAATTAATTCCTCAAAGTTTAAACTGTTTGGAATTTTAACTGCAGAATCCCTTAGAGGAAAATTCTGAAATTTCGCTGGGAAGGGCACCAAAATATCCCTGAACTACCATAAAAAGTTTAGATCCATTTGAGCTCATTTGATCCACCTAATGGTGTGATTAGTGAAACTGTTCCAGAGAAAATAGAAAATGTTCAGAAACATTTTCAGAATTTCCCCTGAAATTGTTTAGCTCATATCTTTAACTAGAAACCTTCAAATTAAGTGAGACCAACTCCATTAGAATCCTCTGAAAATCTAGTTTTCAGAAAGTCATAGTTTGTTTCATGAAAATCCTTAGAACCACCCTAAAAGCCTTCAATTAAGGTCAAGTGCACAATTAATTGTGGAGGGCTCAAATGAGCTTTGCTGCAACTAAAACATGACCAAGTCTCTGTTTAGGTTGTAACCAAGCCACAGTAAAAGTTTCACAGTCATTGGGTCTGTCTAGTAAGAGTTATAGACTTCACAAGTTAAATTCAATCAAATGCATTTAAACTAATACATATACTTGTATAGCATGTAGTCGCTAAGGTCGAGGAGGAACCCGAAGTCCTAGACTTCGTTACTCCAGAGGAGCAGCTAGCCTACGATCAAGAGCAGCAAGGCAAGCTCCGGTTTGCATTAACCTTTTTACAAGTTTTTATTGTTTTGAGCACATACTTGAATACCTTATTTCTTGCATTAGAGTCTTGTTTGGAAACCCAACTGCATAGCCAAGAAAACCATGGGTTGGGTTTAGGATTGCAAACCCCGTTAGCTACTGCGATGCTAAGATAGTGTAGGATTCGGTACAAGTCGAGTAGTTGGAACTACTCGCGAGCATAGGCTAGAGGCACTCGACTCGGGTAGAGATAGCACATGATACACATGGCAAGAAAAATGAGACCGAGCGGAGGGTAAGGTTAGCAGGACTTTGGGGGCATGTGTTCTATAGCTCCGCTTGTGTCGATTGAGGACCGAGCCGTGTGCGGCCTGTTGAACAAGCTAGAACAGTACCGAAGACGTACCGGCTATATGGGAACCGGGAAACTGATGTAACTCGGGTAGCTGGGTATTGAGGCATTGCCTGTCGTTCAGAGGGTAGGTTGAGAGCTTGAGGTGTAAATCGGCTGGCGGCACAGAGATGCGCGTGCAGAGACCTCTTACTCGGGACGATGGGACCGGTTCAATATTTGGCTGACGGGTGAAAGGTGGTTGCGTACGGCGTCCGTGATGGTTGCTGTAGGCAACATTGAGTACGGGCGTACGTGACGGGTTATTCGGGTAACCCTGCAGGTGTAAATCGATTATAATCGCCATCCCTCGCGTTCAGTGAGTACCACTTGCTCGCTGTACCGTGACGTAGAAAGAACAGGCTAGTTACATGTTAAAATGTTGCTGATTGAAAGATGAACTCGATTGTTAATTATTTGCTGTAGTCTAGAGCTAGCTAAAGTTCTTTTCATCTTTGGGCAAAGTACATGAGAGAAATGCGTTTCTTGTTTGATTGCGGCTCTCTCATGTGCCTTAGCGTAAGGTTCTCCACAACCTGCTGCTAATACTTGAAAGTAAGGTTCCAATAATTAGGCGAGTCCTTTGCAAATAGTTTTATCTCATGTACCCATCACCCCTCATGTAGAAGTTCCATGTTTAGGTGAGACAGGTCAGACTTGCTGAGCCTTCGTGCTCACTGCTTGTGTTTGAAGCTTTTGCAGGGTTCTATGAGGAATGGACTCCTAAAGAGGAGACGGAACCCCAGGAGGGGAACCCCGTCGAGTGGGAGTCGTGCATGCTGCCGTGTTAGTGTGCGTGTGTGCTAGCAAGGACACGTTCACGGGCTGAACGTGAACTTGATGCGTAGTCTACACCCGTGAGTGTAGACTGGACCTATTTTGATGTACAAATGTTCATAAACCACTTTATGTAATAAAAGTTTTGCTTCCGCTTTGTACCTTTGATGTGTGTTATCCGGTGCTGTGCAACGCAGCACCCCTCAGCGTGATCCTGGCTCGACAAGACCGTGGGGTCGTGTCATTAAGGATCCTAAATAGCAGTAGCTATGAATAGAAGTTCAATTCTTATAAATCCTTAATACTTACACGTATATTTTGCTACATTTCATTTAGTGACGGAAGTTGAGGAAGCACCGGAGCCCTTGTACGTCGTCCCACCAGAAGCTGACTTCCCCTTTAACTCGAAACCAGGCAAGCCCCGGTTTGCACTTAAGTTCCTTTTATAAAGTTTTTTTTATTTTTATCACTTATGTCTAGGGTGAATGTTTGCATTAGAGTTAGGGTGATTGAAACCCCACTTGCATAGCCTTTTTAACTCCTATAAAGGGTTGGGTAGTGTACAAACTCGACGAGTAGAGCATGCCATGCTAATGCTTAGGATCTCGGTAGAAGTCGAGTAGTTGGAAGCTATTCGCGAGATAGTACTTATCACATGAAATGAGAAGAGGTAGAAAATGGCTTGAGTTATGAAAATGAGACCCAGAAGGGGGGATAGGATGCAGTGAGCAGAGGTCTCACGTGCGTAGCCCTGTTGGTGTCGATTGAGGACCGTCGGTGTGCGGCCCTGCTGGACAAGTATCGAACAGTACCAGATGCATACTGGCCAATGGGAACTAGGAAACCGATGTAATTGGTTAACCTGTGTGCCGAGGCTTACCCAACCGTAAATAGGAGTGGGTTGAGGATAGCAAGGTGTAAATCTGCCGGTGGGCACAGTCATGCTCCACGCAGGGACCTCCTGCCCGTTACGGATGGACCGGTTCGGCATTTGGGTTGCCTTTGAAAGGTAGTCGCATACAACAGAGTAGGAAGGGGTGTGGAATCACGCTTCTGAAAGTGGGTGTATGTGACGTGTTATCCAGGTGTGTCTTGATTGCAATCACCGTCCCTCGCGGTTATTTGAGTACCCGCTTGTTCACTGCGCTGTGACGTAGTAAGAAGTGAAATAAGGCAACTGAATATGCTGTATTGAACTATTAATGTCTTGAAACCTTGTATGCTGTAGTTATAGAGCTAATTAAGTTTATATTCCACTTTGGCCTCACCACATCGGAGGAAAGCGTTTATTGTTTGATTGTGGACTTCCGATGTGAGGGCTGCCTAAGGCTCATTAAACTGTTGCTATAAAACTGAAAGTAAGGATCAACATGTAGGCATGTCTTTATTGCAAAGTCCTTTTTTTTCCTATCTTACACATCCTTCCATGTAGAGTTTCATGCCTAGGGTTGATGGTTAAGACTTGCTGAGCCTTCGTGCTCACGGTTGCAATATTTGAGCTGTGTGCAGGTGAGAGTTATGAGGAAGGTTCCGAGGACGAGGCGATGCCCCCGTCGGGGTACACGGCCGAGCTGGAGCCCTGCACGCCGCCGTGATCTCCGGCTAATTGCTGCTAGTGTGTAGCGTCCCCGGGCTGGACAGCTGCACTTTTGCATAGTTAGGATGAGAGGCTACTAATTTACATTACTTCCGCTGTATAGTTATATTTTGTAAAAGACTTCCGCTGCTTTATGTCAAATAAAAGTTTGTATGTTGTTCTTTAATCTTTTCGTCTGTGCTGTTGGGTGCCGCATCGCACGGCACCACCCTATGCGATCCTGGAGTGGGTGAACCACGGGGTGGTCCCCACAGGCGCATGCGCGCCCCATGCTCCACTCCTCTTCGGTACCGTCAGAGGTGGCGGGCATTCAATGCCGGAGCCAGGGGGTACTCAATTACCCTTCCACTCGGCTGAGGCGGCGCCTGGACCGCATTGAAGGCCACCTGCTTCTCTCCTATCCGAGGTCGGGCTCAGGTTCTCCACCCAAGGCTCAGACTTTCTTTCTGGGTCGTCTTGGGGACGAGTCTTGCGTCCTGCCCAGGGGTCGTCCCTGGGCTCCTCGTCGCGACCCCCCCCCCCCGCCCCCCCCCTCCCGAGTCTGGGCTCTGGCCTGCTCTGTCATCCCTCGTGGGGTGCTCCCTCGCCTCTTCCCTGGGGTTTTGGGCTCTGACCCCCATCACTATTAATGGCAAAAACTACAAAATGTATAACATGACTAATGTAGTAATAACTTTCAGCATGTAAAAGGAATCACAAATTCATATATGCATGAAACACTTATGCTCATATTATTTTTGATTTCAGGTTTACACATAGACTTTCCAAGTGTCAAAACTTCCCCTCAATTTAAGCCATGAGGATGCATAACCCATAGTTCACTTCGAATGTAAGAAAAATGAGTGAAATATAATTGTTTTGTGAAAATATCAGCCAACTGTTGTTCAGTATCTACATGATGAAGCACAATGTTTCCCTTTTCAACATTATCATGGTGAAAGTCATACCTAATACCAATGTGCTTATTTCTAGAGTTATCATAAAACAGTGGGACACTATCTAAATCAATACTGTAGTCCTTAAGTGTTTGAACAATCCAAAGAACTTGAGAAGAAGCACTAGCAGCAGCTACGTATTCAGATTCGGCAGTAGATTGCACAACTGAACTTTGTTTTCTAGAGGACTATGCAACAAGTGAATTATCCAAGAGATGACATGCATCCGGAGTACTTTTCATATCAATCCTACAACCCTAAAATCAGCAACCAAACAAGCTATCAAAGTAATAGTTGAGGAAGAAGGAAGAAAAATGCCAAATTGTTGGGTTCCATGTAAGTACCTTAGTATCCTTTTGACGGCTTGAAGATGTGATGCACGTGGAGAAGCTTGGAGTCATGCGCATAGATATATGCTGAATTGTATATCCGATCTTGACGCTGTGAGGTACAAAAGTGAACCGATCATGCTTCTATATTCTTTTTGGTCTACGGGTTCACCATCTTCGTAAAGTTCAAGTGTTGTTGTTTCTCCCATTGGTGTCCGAATAGGTTTGCTGTTTTTTATGTTGAATCGCCTAAGGAGATCTTTTGTATACTTTGTTTGATGCACAAAGGTCCCTTCCTTGGTTTGCTTAATTTGCAGCCCCAAAAAGTACGTGAGCTCACCCATCATACTCATCTCAAACTCTGAGCTCATCATAGCTAAAAACTTGGATACAAGATCGTCATATGCGCACCCAACGATAATATCATCCACATACACTTGAATCAATTTAGTGGTGTACGGCACTTCCGGCTCTAGAGAGCTTCATATGGTTCCATTTTGATGCTCGTTTGATAGCCGTTGTTGTATGAGAACTCTGCCAATGGTAAGTGATCATCCCAATTCTTACCGTGGTGTATGGCACATGCTCTCAACATATCCTCAAGTATTTTATTGACACTCTCAGTTTGTCCATCAGTTCAAGGGTGGTATGCTGAGCTCCAAATTAATTTGGTCCCCAACGCTACGTGTAGATGCTCCCAAAAATGAGCTATAAACAGCTATCCTTGGTCTGATATAATGGTATGGGGAACTCCATGTAAGTACATAATCCGGGATATGTACAACTCCGCATACTTCTTTGTGTTGTACCCGGTATGCAGATGAATAAAATGTGCTGATTTGGTTAGTCGATCAATGATTTCCCATATTGAATCATGCTTATGGAAGGTGAGAGGTAATCCGACCATAAAACCATACTCAAATCCTCCCATTTCCATGTCGGTATTTTCAAGGGCTGTAGCAGCCCTGATTTCCTCATATGATCTGCTTTTACTCTCCTCTTCATACGTGTCCACCAAAATTTAGTCCAGAGGTCTTGGTACATTTTGTTACTTCCCGGATGAATAGAAAACTTGAACAAGTGAGCTTCATCCAAAATCTTCTTCCGTAGTCTCATATTCTGGGGTACTACTATCTGGTCTTTGAACCATAGTGTTCCTTCTTCATCTTTCAGGAAACATTTCATTTTGGCTTTGTCTACTCCTTTCTGTATGTGAGACATACCTTTGTCTTACTTTTGAGCCTCTATAATCTCCTCTTGGATTGTAGGGATGAGAGCAAAATTATATAATGCTCCATACAAAATAACACATAGACTTGGTTCTTCATCTTCCATTGGAGTCATGGTTAGGTGGGGTGTGACGCCCCTTTTTTCGAGAAAACCTCGGAATCAGACTGATGCATATGTGTGCCCAGGATGTTGATCACACATACACATGTAATCCACAAACTGAATTCAGAATAATACCACGAATAATAGGGTTTTATTACAATGTCTCATGAATCTCTAATTCATTCTAGCAGCGGAAGTCTTTAATCTAGCAGCGTAAGTCTTCTAAACTATTGCGGAAGCAAACTAAATACGGCAGCGGCTCCATCTCCTACTCCACAGGCAAGTTGACGGTAAATCACACGCCTAATACTCCACATGATCTTCAAAGTACTCCTCTCCTGTTGTTGATGATGTATGATAATGCAAGGGTGAGTACATGTCATACTCAGCAAGTGCGGGAAGTATGACATGTAGCTTATAACAAGGTAGACATAAAAGGCTCATTGCATAAAAGCAAAGTTTGTTTCAAAAAACATGATAAAACAGCGACTAGCTTTAAGTGAATTAAATCCCAACATGTATCCAATTAAAACATCAACATACCTCCATCATATTTCACCTCTTCTCATGTCTCATCAGACATTCATCTTTCTCAATTTTTTCTCATGCTCATGAATACCAACTCGTATTAATTACCATCTCATCTCATATTCAATTCCATCTCATACCGAGACCAATGCTCATTGCCATGACTCAACAGTCACGAAGACAATCTCATTACCAGGACTCAACAGTCCCAAAACCAATCCAGAGACCAAACCAATATCCAAACCATAACCAAATACCATCCTAATAACCATCCCATCTAATCATGTGAGTTGGGCAGGCGCTTGTGACCGGAAGCACGGCTATCATGATAGTTTTACACTCTGTAGAGTTGGCACCACTTTACCCAC
Source organism: Neostapfia colusana (assembly GCA_030760725.1). Taxonomy (NCBI): domain Eukaryota; kingdom Viridiplantae; phylum Streptophyta; class Magnoliopsida; order Poales; family Poaceae; genus Neostapfia; species Neostapfia colusana. The sequence goes on from JASWHV010000014.1 coordinate 23,375,392, forward strand.
AAGTTTGTGATTTCGTCACCCGTCGGCGACTGCAGAACCTCCACTATACCAGTATACATCCGTCAGTGTATGGTCAAGAGATCACAAAATAGCCTTTACAAAGGGGCTACTAGATGTATGGACTCACTAAGGTTTCACCAGCAGGCTCGAATCACCATTCTCCCACCTATGGGCCCCCTCTTGTGCCATGCAGTTCCCAGGACAGTCCTCTCCCGACTCCCATTCCCCGCGCCTTCCGCGGTCCATAACAATCTAGTAACTTACCTAATTAGTCAGCTAAGCCACACCCATATGTGGCCTTGTGGTGGCACTGTTTTCTTGGCATGGCTGGCATGAACCGATCCTTAGATCTACGGCAAGTAAACCACTATCTTATTCTACCACTTCCACGAACCAAACTTGCCTATATCTCCCCTGATTCATGTTCATTATCATCATCAGTTTCTCATTAACATTATTCATACGAGTGCAGTTAGCTAGACACATTCTATCGCTTCCCATATCCCGTAGATTAGCGAAGCAAAAAGCAAAAACGACCATACCCGACTCATCAACTGTCCCGGCGACAAGGGTGGTTAACAAAACTAGTAAACTCCTATAAAAGGGTTTTCCCATCAAGTTGACTCAAGTACACACACCTTTTCGCAAATAAAACAGTTCCAAAAACATGGGATCAATATGGTCAAGGGGCACTTGCCTTGTTCCTGTGGCTTCTGTTGCTCACGGATCTCAAAGTCTGGGTGTTGTAGTCCTTCGTGGATAGCTTCCTTAGCTTGTCCTTCTATTTACGATCATGCACATACAAGATTCATAGAAATCAATCATCATGCACAAACTTTACTAAAGATGTAATGGTGCATATCCTATGGTGTTGTTTTTATTAGATCATTTGTTCGTGTTCTTGCATGTTTTAAGGGGCTTGCATGGGGTTTTACGATGAACAAATGTGAACGTGGCGATGATCTTGTCTTAGATCTAGATCAAACCGATCAACACATGATCTGTCCACATGAAAAGCTTCTGTTCAAAGGGATCGGAGGAAACAAATGCAAAGAAAACCGCAATCTCGTCGTAAGGTGGTAATGGAGACGTACCTTACTTCCTTCGGGTCCTTCCTCCTAGCAATTGCACCAAAACAGATTGTCGGCTCTCCTCCAGCGATCGTGTAGGGGCTCGTTGGTGGTCTCACCGGTGGTTGAACTCCGACGAAGGGGTTTAGCTCGGCGAGTTGGGTGCTAGGGCCTCTAAGTTGTCGGCTTGGAAAAGATGTTACGATCAAGGGTGTGTTTCGGGTTCTATTTATAACCGGAAAAAGAAGAGTCCTTCTCCGATTGGATTTCAAATAAGAGTCTTATTTGATTTGGTTGCAGTATTCAATGTGGAAGAATTCGTGTCGGTTTCCTCAGTAACGGGTACTCACATACAGAGAAAACCCGCTTCAGAATCGCGTCCTTCCGCAGGGATAAGCTCTGGAGGCTCCACGTGTCCAGTGGGGGCCTGGGCTTCCCATTTCCTCAGGGGCGACCTCTGGTTGTGCCGCGTGTCAGGCAGGCGGGACCTCCCTCTTCCTCAGAGGCGAGCTCCGCGTGCGCCACGCGTCTGGTGGTTCGGGACCTCCCCTCTCTCCAGAGAGGAGCTCCACGTACGCCACGTGCCAGTGCCAGACCTCCCCTCTATTCGAAGGTAGCTCCAAGAGTGCCACGTGTCAGTGCCGGACCTCCCCTGTCGTCGGAGGTGAGCTCTGAGAGTGCCATGTGTCAGTTCCGGACCTCCCCTCTTTTCGGAGGTGAGCTCCGAGAGTACCAGGTGTCCAGTAGCGTCGGACTTCCTTTTTACTCAGAGATGAGCTCCGAGGTCGACACGTGTCCATCAGCATTGGACCTCCCTTCTTCTCGGAGGTGTGCTCCGAGAACAACACGTGTCAAGCAGGGCGGGACCTCTCGGAGGTGAGCTCTAAGGCTGACACGTGTCCTGCAGTACCTTCTCCTCGGAGGTGAGCACCGAAGACGACATGTGTCCAGTAGGACCTTCTCCTCGGAGGTGAGCTCCGAGGATGACACGTTTCCATCGGGACGGACCTCCCGGAGGCAAGCTCCGAGAGCGACACGTGTCCCATAGTATTGGACCTCTCGGAGGTGGGCTCCGAAAGTGACACGTGTCCAACAGGTCCGGACCTCTCAGAGATGAGCTCCGAGATTGACACGTGTCCTGCGGGGCTGGCCTCGCTTCTTCGCAGAGGCTAGCTCCGGGGGCAACACGTGTCCCACAGGGTCGGACTCCACCCCTTCCGAGGAGGCAAGCTCCGAGCCTGCCACGTAGCCAGTTCAGCAGTGGACCTCTCCTCCTTTGCGGGGATGAGCTCCGAAGGCGCCACGTGGCCATCGGGCCGAGGGAAGTGTCTTCGGCGCTCCTCGGTGAACTGGAATTTGCTCTTTTTGGCTATCTTTTTTATTCTTTCTCTGTTCCCACTTCTTTTAAAATGCTTTCTCTATATAAAATATGAATGCATGCAGAAATCAAAATTGAGGGTGTCACAAACCTACCCCCTTATATTGAATCTCGCCCTCGAGATTCGATAGTGGAGAATAGATGAGGGAATTATGCCTTGAGGTCTTCCTCACGCTCCCATGTAGCTTCGGCTTCCGTGTGATGGCTCCATTGTACTTTGCACCAATGGATCACTTTGTTCCTCGTGACCCTTTCCTTCACGTCCAAAATTCGGACAGGGTGCTCTACATAGGTCAGATCCTCTTGAAGCTCAAGTTCATCCATCGGTACTTGTTCTTCCGGAACTCTCAAGCACTTGTTGAGCTGGGATACATGAAACACGTCATGTACGTCGGAGAGGTGCATTGGGAGCTCTAGTTGATAGGCTACTTCTCCTCACTTGCCCAAAATCTTAAATGGCCCGATGTAGCGAGGTGCTAATTTGCCTTTGACGTTGAAACGTCGTTGGCCAAGGATAGGTGACACCTTAAGGTATACGATGTCCCCTACTTCGAAGGTCAACTTTCTTTGCCTATTGTCCGCATAGCCTTTTTGTCGTGACTGACCGGGCTTCAAGTTCTCCCGTATTGTTTGGACTTGCTTCTCAGCTTCTTGCAGCACTTCGGGTCCAAACACTTATTTCTCTCTGGTCTCGTTCTAAAACAACGGCGTTGTACACCGTCTACCACACAATGCTTCAAAAGGTGACATGTTCAAGCTGGCCTGGTATCTGTTGTTGTATGAGAACTCGGCATACGGCAAGCTCCTATCCCAACTACACCGATGTTTCAAGGCGCAGGCTCTCAACATGTCCTCCAAAATTTGGTTTGTCCTCTCGGTTTTGGGTGGTAAGCGGAGCTAAAATCCAGTCATGTACCCATAGCTTCATGCAGCTTCTTCCAAAACCTAGAGGTAAACTGGGTACCCCGATCTGAGACTATCCTCTTCGGAACTCCATGACGGCACACAATTTGCTCCATGTACAGCTCGGCTAGATCTGCCATGCGGTACGTGGTTCTAACAGGAAGAAAATGAGCTGTTTTTGTCAATCGGTCCACGATAACCCAGATGGAGTCGTAACCCGACCGAGTACGTGGTAACCCGACGATGAAATCCATACTGATGTATTCCCACTTCCACTCGGGTACTTTCAATGGTTGCAACAATCCAACGAGTCTTTGATGTTCGGCCTTCACCTGTTGGCATGTGTCGCATAATGCAACATACTCAGCTATGTCCCATTTCATACCATCCCACCAATAACAGGTTTTCTGGTCCTTGTACATCTTTGTACTGCCGGGATGTATGGAATAAGGTGAGTCATGTACCTCCTTTAGTATCGTGTCGCGGATGTGCTTCACGTTAGACACACAAATCCTTTTTCCTAACCAAAGCATACCCTTCTCGTCTTCCTTGAAGTCCTTTTCTATGCCCTGTCGGATTCTTTCCTTGATCTCCTTGATTTCCTCATCCGTTGCTTGGCCATCCCGTATCTCTTGTTCCAGCGAAGAGTGGAGTTCCATCACTTCCATCTCGTTCAGGAACCCGAGATGTAACCGTTCCATCTCCTTGCGTAGCTCGGGTGGTAGCTCCCGAACCGTGAGTTGATGACATGCTCCCTTTCGGCTCAATGCATCAGCTACTACATTGGCCATTCAGGGGTGATAGTTGATTCCAACATCATAATCCTTGATGAGTTCCAACCATCGACGTTGCCTCAAATTCATATCCGTTTGGGTGAATATGTACATGAGGCTTTTATGATCCGTATAGATCTTACATCGGTGGCCAATGATATAATGTCTCCAAATCTTCAAGGCATGTACCACGGCTGCGAGCTCCAAATCATGTGTGGGGTAATTCAGCTCGTGTTTCTTTAGTTGTCTTGACGCATAGGCTACCACTTGTCCTTCTTGCATGAGCACACATCCAAGCCCTCATCTTGATGCGTCACAATATATGTCAAAGCTCTTGCTTTCGTCCGGCAATACTAGGACTGGTGCTGTGGTTAGCCTTTTCTTGAGCTGCTCAAAGCTTTCTTGGCACGCTGGTGTCCAATGAAACGCTTTTCCCTTCATTAGTAACTCCGTCACAGGCTTCGCTATTTTGGAGAAATCCTTGATGAACCGTCGGTAGTATCCGGCCAACCCAAGAAAACTCCAAATATCTCTCACGTTTTGCGGTTGGTTCCACTTCAGAACATCTCCCACTTTTCTGGGATCAACCGATACTCCTTCCTCGGAGATGATGTGGCCTAGGAACGATATCTCCTTTAGCCAAAATTGACACTTGCTGAACTTGGCATACAATTGATGCTCTCGCAGCTTCTGCAATGTCAATCGCAAATGTTCTTCATATTCCTCCTCATTTTTCGAATACACCATGATGTCGTCAATGAAAACCACAACAAACTTGTCCAAGTACTCCATGAAAACTTTATTCATGAGGTACATGAAATACGCGTGTGCATTCGTTAACCCAAAAGACATAACGGTATATTCATACGAACCATACCGTGTCCGAAAGGCAGTCTTGGGTATGTTGGAGGGTTTAATCTTCAGCTGAAAGTATCCCGACCGAAGATCAATCTTGGAGAAAACTCGGGCACCTTTCATTTTGTCGAACAGGTCTTCTATACGGGGCAGAGGGTATTTATTCTTGATCGTCACCTCATTGAGAGACCTATAGTCCACGCACATCCTTTGGGTCCCGTCCTTCTTGTCCATGAAGAGCACGGGGGCTCCCCACGGTGACGAACTTGGGCGTATAAAACCCTTTTCTAGCTGCTCCTGAATTTGCTTCTTGAGTTCCACTAGTTCACTAACGGGCATCCTATAGGCCTTTTTGCTACAGGTGTAGTTCCAGGTACCAAGTCAATGGCAAACTCAATGTACCGGTCAGGTGGCATACTTGGAAGTTCTTCCAGAACACGTCCGAACATTCTTGAACCATCGGAATGCTTTCCAATGTTGCTTATTGGACGTGGTTCAATGTTGCCTTCTCGGTTTCTGGTTGGGCTGACTTGAACTCGATGCAAGCTCCGTGCTCGTTCGTCAACTGCACGCTTCTCTTGGCACATTGGATCACTCCGTTGTGCTTGCTTAACCAATCCATTCTGAGTATTATGTCAAGCCCTTGGGAATCCAAGACAATGAGGTTGGCAAGGAAGTCTACCCCCTTTATTTTAAGGTTTACTTTTGGACATACTATATTAGTCCTCATCTCTCCATCGGGAGAACTAACTAACATAGTGTATTTCATGTGTGATATGGGTAGATTATACTTGGCAACATACTTGGATGATATGAATGAATGTGATTCTCCGGAATCAAATAAAATGGTGGCTGGGTTGGAGTTGGCAAGGAACATACCAATCACGACGTCCCCAGCCTGTTGTGCTTCCTTAGCAGAGACATGATCCACGTTGCCACGAGCATAGTCCTGCTGTCCACGGTTTCCTTGCGTAGCTCCTCCGTTCAGACGTGGGTTCTGCTTGGGCGTGTTGCTTGGCTGTCCAAGACCTTTCTTCGGGCACTGACTTGCGAAGTGTCCCGTCTCTCCACATGCAAAGCATGCCTTGTTGCCCAAGACAGCGTGGACGTTGGGGTGGGGTTTTTTAGCATAAGCGCCTGTGTTAGGACGGGGCGCAGGAGGTAAAGGCATACGGGGCGCTTGCATAACGGGACATTGCTGTGGTGTTTGATTAGGGCAAAACAATGCATACTGTGGTGCAGCTGGAGGCATGTACCGAGGGCGTACATTGCTCCCTTGTGGCTGGTATGGCATCTTCCTTTTGCCCTCTTGCTCGATCTCTCGGATCTTGCTCTCAACCACTATAGCTTTGTCAACTAGCTTCTTGAAGTTAGCATAGTCATTGTTTAGGAGCTGAACTTGGATCTCATTGTTCAACCCTCTCACGAACAAGTACTGCTTCCTTTGGTCCGAGTTGACATCTTTAGGGGCATACCTTGAAAGCTGCGTGAACTTGTTGAGGTACTCATTCACGCTCTTCTTTCCTTGGTGGAGACCTTCGAACTCTTGCCTCTTTAGCATCATGACTCCAACAGGGAAGTAATGAGAGCGGAAAATCTCCTTGAACTCAGTCCAAGTGATAGTCTCCGGGTTGTCATGAGCGTCGCAAAGAGTGTCCCACCAGTCAGCGGCTGCTCCCATAAGTTGGTGCGATGCGAAGAGAACTTTCTCTCGATCATTGCACTGAACTATGGCAAGCTTCTTCTCCATGGATTTTGTAAGGGCCTCAGTTTTTGACACATGTTTAAAGTGTTCATCACCACACCACACACCTCATTTGAAGCAAGTTGATGAACACAAATGAAGAGCAAGTAACCACCACCAACATGCTCATTAGAGAACAAACTCACATATTGCAAAAGTGGTATTTCCCACATTTGATATAGAGGGGCTGGGCATATGAAAACTCCTATACATTGCTAAGGATGTCCATGCCAAGTTTCACCCAAATTCAAAACCTTTTTGAGGTCATTTTGGGTATAGCTAGAGAGAGGGCAGTTTGAAACCATATTTAAATTCAAACTGTTTTTATCCCATGAATTCAAAAGTGGGAGGCATATTCTTATTCAGCACATTTTTGTGAGCTCACACACCAATTTTCACTCCATTTGGAGTTGATCTTGACATGAGCTAAGTGGGACAAATTTAAACTTTATTTGAATTCCAAACTGAAATCGTGCTGAAATTCATTCAAACCAAATCCAATTTGAATTCTAAGCAATTCAAATGGCTCATGGGTGAATAATTTGAATCACCATGGGTATTTTGGGGCTCACTGTTTACAACAGTGATAAGGAGTTAATTTCAGAGGTTAAACTTGAGTGTGGGACCCACTTGTCATAGAGGGGAGACGGGAGACTTGCACCCAAAGTCACAGTCTCGGTGAGAACTTCCACCAAGCAGCTGCCGGTTTAACGCCCAGGAGCAGCTGCGCTCGCCACCGAGGTGGAGCAGCGCCACCAGCTCCTTCCCGCGCCCACACACGAGCCCAAGGGCGGTTCCAGGGCCCTCTTAAGGCGCTCCACCGAGGCAGGCACCGCCCGCTTTCCCCTCTCCCATGAACAACGAGCCCCCGGCCTGCCGCTTCTCTGCTCGATTGGGAAACCGCGAAAACATCTCGCCTCCTTTTTCCCTGAGCTGCTAGACGGCAACCTGAGATCGCACTCCACCTCCCCAACGCCAAAAACCCCGAGCTCCGACCTCCCTTGCCCGAGAACGATCGCCACAGCGGCGACCTAGCCTCAGCCGAAGGTCAGGCACTCGTGGACAGCTTTCCACAGGCGTTTTCACGAGCCAGCAAGAGAGGCAACAGGAGCGCGAGACCACCGTGTTGCTCTCCTCCAAGTTTGGGAGCAAACCGTGAAGAATCCACTGCGAATTTCCAGCTTTTGCTCCGGTGACCCGAAACCGAGTTTCCGGTATGGATTCTTCGAATTCTCGCGCTGTGGTCTTTCTTTAGTTATCAAATCCTGCACATAGACACTGGACTAGCCGGCGATCAATTTCCTTTCTGCATCCGTGGTATGAAACCGACTAGGGGTGACGAATTTTGAGCTCGATCAAGGGCGCTCATGGCGGGCACGCTCGGTCGCACGGTGCCGACCGGCTTGCCGCCATCTTTGAACCCATTTGACACCTTGTCGAGCTTCCTAGAGGTATACTGATGCTGTAGAACCAATCGTTTGAGGCTATGGCGGGTTAGAACCCATGGCCGACGGCGCCGAACCTCAACCGAGGCCGCCGCACGTCGCCGGGCTATTTCCGGTCACCGTCAGCCCGAACTGACCCCACAGACATGCTCCCCGACGTCGACAACCCTCTGGCAGCGAGTTTCAGACCAGGTGATGGCCGGCAGCGGCGAGGGGAGGCGGCGTGGGCGCGAGGGCGCGTCGGGAGGAAGACGGAGCCGGCTGGCCCACGCGTCAGCGGCTGAAAAATTTTAATCAGGATCGGGTGTGGCCGGGATCGGTTGTGCTGGCATGCAGGAACCCCGCAGACCACGGTGTGTCGTCGCCTCGGCGTGCGACGCGTGTCCCCGGGGCCCACCCGCAAGTTTAAACTTTTTCCCTGATTTTCAGATTTCATTCAAACTTCAAATCCTCATAACTTGAGATAGGAAACTCCAAATCGAGTGAACCAATTTTTTTTGGATTCAGCTCTCTTAGCAGTTTCCATCAAATCAAGTTTAACTTCATGAAAATCCTTAATTCTCCGGAATTAATTCCTCAAAGTTTAAACTGTTTGGAGTTTTAACTGGAGAATCCTTTGGAGTAAAATCCTGAAATTTTGCTGGAATATTCCCCAAAACATTTCTGAACTACCATAAAAATTTCAAATCCATTTAAGCTCATTTGATCCGCCTAATGGTGTGATTAGTGAAACTGTTCCAGAGAAAATAGAAAATGTTCAGAAACATTTTTAGAATTTTCTCTGAAATTGTTTAGCTCATATCTTTAGCTAGGAACCTTCAAATTAAGTGAGACCAACTCCATTAGAACCCTCTGAAAATCTAGTTTTCAGAAAGTCATAGTTTGTTTCATGAAAATCATTAGAACACCCTAAAAGCCTTTAATTAAGGTCAAGTACATAATTAATTGTGGAGGGCTCAAATGAGCTTTGCTGCAACTAAAACTTGACCAAGTCTATGTTTAGGTTGTTACCAAGCCACAATAAAAGTTTCACAGCCATTGGGTCTATCTAGTAAGAGTTATAGACTTCACAGGTTTAAATTCAATCAAATGCATTTAAATTAATATATATCCTTGTATATCATGTAGTCGCTAAGGTCGACGAGGAAACCGAAGTCCTAGACTTCGTTACTCCGGAGGAGCAGCTAGCCTACGACCAAGAGCAGCAAGGCAAGCTCCGGTTTACATTAACCGTTTTACAAATTTTTATTGTTTTGAGCACTTACTTGAGTATTATGATTCCTTGCATTAGAGTCTTGTTTGGAAACCCAATTGCATAGCCAAGAAAACCCTGGTTTGGGTTTAGGATTGCAAACCCCGTTAGCTACTGCAAAGCTAAGTTAGAGTAGGATTCGGTACAAGTCGAGTAGTTGGAACTACTCGCGAGCATAGGCTAGAGGCACTCGACTCGGGTAGAGATAGCACATGATACACATGGCAAGAAAGATGAGACCGAGCGGAGAGTAAGGGCAGCAGGACTTTGGGGACTGTGTGCTATAGCTCCGCTTGTGTCGATTGAGGACCGAGCCGTGTGCGGGCCTGTTGAACAAGCTAGAACAGTACCGAAGACCTACCGGCTATATGGGAACCGGGAAACTGATGTAAGTCGGGTAGCTGGGTATTGAGGCATTGCCCGTCGTTCAGAGGGTAGGTTGAGAGCTTGAGGTGTAAATCGGCTGGCGGCACGGAGATGCATGTGCAGAGACCTCTTGCTCGGGATGATGGGACCGGTTCAATATTTGGCTGACGGGTGAAAAGTGGTTGCGTACGGCATCCGTGATGGTTGCTGTAGGCAACATCGAGTACGGGAGTACGTGACGGGTTATTTGGGTAACCCTGCAGGTGTAAATCGATTATAATCGCCATCCCTCGTGGTCAGTGAGTACCACTTGTTCACGGCACCGTGACGTAGAAAGAACAGGCTAGTTACATGTTAAAATGTTGCTGATCGAAAGATGGGCTTTGCTTGTTAATGGTTTGTTGTAGTTTATAGCTAACTAAAGTTCCTTTCAACTTTGGGCAAAGTACATGAGAGAAATGCGTTTCTTGTTTGATTGCGGCTCTCTCATGTACCTTAGCATAAGGTTCTCCACAACCTGCTGCTAAAACTTGAAAGTAAGGTTTTACTAATTAGGCGAGTCCTTGCGAATGATTTTTTCTCATGTAACCTATCAATCCCTCATGTAGAAGTTCCATGTTTAGGAGAAACGGGTCAGTCTTGCTGAGCCTTCGTGCTCACTGCTTGTGTTTGAAGCTTTTGCAGGGTTCTATGAATAAGGGGCTCCCGAAGAGGAGACGGAACCCCAGGAGGGGAACCCCGTCGAGTGGGAGCCGTGCACGCCGCAGAGTTAGTGTGTGTGTGTGCTAGCAAGGACACGTTCAAGGGCTGAACGTGCACTTGATGCATAGTCTACGCCCGTGAGTGTAGACTAGACTTATTTTGATACAAATGTTCATAAACCCCTTTATGTAATAAAAGTTTTGCTTCCGCTTTGTACCTTTGATGTGTGTTATTCGGTGCTGTGCAACGCAGTACCCCTCAGCGTGATCCTGGCTCGACAAGACCGTGGGGTCGTGTCAGCGTTGGTATCAGAGCTCGCTTGAGGTTTAACGCACTAAAAAGGTCATCTTTTTCAAAAATCCAGTGAGGAACGAGATAGTAGCCCATATAAGGATGTTATTAGTGTATAGAAAGTGGCATACTAACCTATTTGACTATGTCGGAAAATCGTGCATATCGGGACGTTTATGTCTTGGGGGGTGCACGTAAGCGCTGTCCACCAGTGCGCACAAGCTGAAGGGTGGAGCCCCACGGGTGGCAGGTAACCCGACCCGCTTTGATATCCTCTACGACCCTTCATGTCGTTTGGGGTATCCGAGCAACGTCTGTCCCTGGCGTGCGTGGTGCAATCTGGGAGACCCCGTCACGTGGTCTGAAACATGAACACGTAACTCAAGGTGTGTTTGGCTTGAGAACATCCGGGCGAGTGATGACGGCCGGGTGTACGGACTGTATGGATACCAGGCTTGGTGTGCAGCCGAGTCTGATGATTGTTTGAGTTTCTGCAGGTAGTCTAACCACGAAATGGTATACGTGTAGCATCCGTGTGTGAGTGACGTTTAGTGCCACTGAATTAACGAAGCCGGATAAGTCCGGTATAGGTTTTTCTTGGTGAGGACATAGTACCAACATGATCTGGTGACGCATCGACGTCACACCCCACTAAATGAACAACTTCATTGTAAAACTTGAAGGTTTCGATCCAAAGCACTAAAATTTGCTGTAACCTCTTCCCTTAATCAGGATATTCAAAGTTAACAAGTTTTCAACTTATAGGTTGCTAAGGACAGAGCACTCGGTTTTCAGCTGAATTAAGGCTGAGGTTAATCAGAGGTTAGAGGTTGAGTTCTCTTGAGGTTAGGGGTCATATGATACATTTCTGGAAAGCTTTGGAAGATCTTTACAACTCTTCTGTTGAGGTCCAGAGGTGTTTCATCCCTTAACCAATCGAAAAATGCAGTAGGGTTGAAACTGTCCAGAAAACAGGACAGAGTAAAGACTCTCTGTAAACTCTCTGTAAATTGAGTAGAACATCCTGCATAAAAATCCAAAAATAGAAAATGAGGTAGTTCTGGAAATCTTATGGGATGGGTTACAACTTTGTAACAGAAAGTTTTGTCAGATTGGGAGCAGAATTAACTGGAATCCTTGGATCAAATCAGTACCTAAAGCAGGGAGGTGCTGTCCAAATTTCTCCAGAAATTCTGTGAACATTGACATCTCATAACTTTTAAACCAGGACAGATGTTAGGCCAAGAAAATACTTTCTGGAAAGCTATTGAAGTTAGCTTTAACTTTGATGTTGAGCTCCAGAATTGGTTTTGCTTTTAACATGGCCTAAATCAGGTTGATATGGGAACTGATCAGGGCTGTCATGTTGAACAGCAGATCAGCAGTCAAATTTTCTTAAAATTTGAACTATGTTTCCAAGTTTTATGGGTTCAATGACATGTATTACGTTATAACTCAATGGTTTACTGTTTAAATAAATATTTGACATTTCTCAAATATATTTTTACAGATGACAGCAGATAAGCAGTTGGAGAACGGGTGGGTAGTGTCCCACTGTTCTCACCGCAGCGGCTATCCGGAAGCATTGAGGCATATGCTTCAATATTTTGGGTACAACCAGATGCCGCAGTCCTTCACCAAGGAACAAGGCGAAGAGGGAAACAAGACGTGTACAATCCATGTCGATGTCCCTGCAGGACCTACGCCACCCGGTTGGGTGCCGTTCACCGTCACGGTGAGAGGTAGGCAATCGGAAGGGATGTGGCAAGTGGCAGCCCGTGACACCATGTCACGTTTGTGCCAACTGCACGTGCAGGCTATGGAGGGCACTCCATACGCGCTCGTTCCGGTGGAGGGACGGGCTCTGCATGTGTGGGAAGAGAGGTACCTGGAGGCAACGGACCCGAGTTGCCCAAGGTACAACCCCGCGGAGGCAAATCTCAGCCTCCAGATGAGGGCGGGAAACCCGTGATGGACATCCAAGCTGTTCATACGGAGCATCTCGCCACTAAGCTCAAGGAGAGCACAAGCCGTGGAGACCATTTCAAGAGTGCTCACAGCGCACTCCGCAATGTACTCCTTTCGACGATCAAGCGACTGAATGAACAGCACAATCAGTTGCATCGTCTGAAGAAGGCGAAGAAGAAAAGCCGTGTCGACATCGCGGCGTTGCAAGAGCTGGTGCAGACCCTAACCCAGCAGAACGAGGACCTTGCTCAAGAGCGGGACGACGCTATTGAGGAAGGGCAAGGCTTGGAAGAGGACTACAACCAGGCTATGGACGAGGTGCATGCATTACAGGACCTCGTACCTCCGGTGTTGGGCATACCGGTGGTCTTGGGTCTTCCAGCCATGGGAGAACCCGAGATGGGAGAAGAGGTGGTAGATCCGGAACCACCAGCAGAGGTACCGGAGGAGGACGACCCGCAGGAGGTAGAGTTCTACTCCGAGTAGGGGGTTACAGTTGCCAAGCAGGGCAGCTAGAGTAGTGTAACCCAACTTTTGTAATCGGTGACATGTCGTGTAGGCAGTAGCGTATGTATAGGTAGTGACGACATGAGCACGACTTCTCGGAAAACCGAGAATAATGTATCTTGTATAAAGTTTATGCTTTATCAATATATGTGAATGTTGTGCAAATTATTCATGTGTCACTTCAATACCTACTGTTGCATATGGAATTTTAAGTATGACATGTGCTAATCGCTGCTGTTTTGAATTTCAGAATGACGCGTACTCGTGCCAACCCGGACGTTGGGGGTACTAGCCAAGGGGGAGAGACCTCCCAACAGCCTCCCGAGGACTCCTCGGGACAGCAGCAGCAACAGCAAACACCGCCACCGCCACTGCCAACGGTTACATTGGCCGACATTGTCGCGGCAATGGCGGGTTCCCATCAGCAGCACACGGAGTTGCTGCAAACTCTTATCGCTAATACATCTCGCCCAGAGAGACGTCAAGACCGTGAGGAGCGTCAACAGAGCTCCTACTCCGACTTCCTAGCGACTCATCCCCCAGTATTCTCAAGGGCGGATGAACCTCTAGACGCGGACAACTGGCTCCGCGCAATAGAGATGAAGTTCGGGCTGCTCCAGATAAGCGAGCAGCGCAAGACTCAGTTCGCGGTCCAGCAGCTCCAAGGATCCGCGAGCGCGTGGTGGGCGAACTTCTGTGCTTCACAGTCCACCGACCGAGTTATGACCTGGGCGGAGTTCCGGACGGCCTTCAGGGCCTATCACATACCGCCAGGTTTGATGAAGGGGAAGACGCAGGAGTTTCTACACCTGCAGCAAGGGAGCAGGAACGCGCTGGAATACTCCAGGGCGTTCAACAATCTCGCACTTTATGTGTCATATCATGCAGATACCGACGAGAAGCGGCGGGACCTTATTTACCAGGGGCTTAACCCGCTCCTGAAGGACAAATTGGTGATGTTCAATCGTGGCAGCCTCAATGACATCATTGACGCTGCAATTGTTCAGAGGACTCCGGCAAGGAGTTGGCGGTGGTGGAGCGAAAGCGAAGCGCGCCGCAGAGCAGTGGAGAAGGAAGCGGTCCTTCTCAGAAGTTTCGGATGGTTAATCGCCCACCATCAGGTTCATGCTGGCAGCCACCCCAGAGGTCGATGCTGTTCCGCAGTCAGCCGTACTCTTCACCGGCATTCAGGCCGGCAATGCCAGCACCACTTCCGCAACAACAACAGCAGCAGCGGGTGATGCCGCGTGCGTATGCACCTCAGCAGCGCATGCCGGGCTTTCGTCCCCCGAGCACTACACCAGCAGCGGCCACATGTTACAAGTGTGGTCATCCAGGACACTTCGCGAGCAGTTGCCCGGAGAGGCAAGGCGGCGGAGATGCACCGCAGTTTCCGGGGAGGAATCAACCCCGGAGCCCTACTAATGCGCGACGGGCAAACCCTAGGCCCAGCACTGTCCACCAGCTTGCCATAGAGGACGTGCCAAAGGGTGAGCCAATCCTTGCGGGTATGTTCCAACTCCACCAGTATCCCTCCATAGTATTGTTTGATTCAGGTGCCACGCATAATTTTATTAGCCAAGCTGTCGGTACCTGGGATATGGGGTACCCCCGCGCACAGGGTAAAATGCCTAAGGAACTCGCCCTTCTCTGCAAGGAGAGCTCCAAAGGCGCCACGCGTCCGGCGGGGCTGGACCTCCCTCTCCTCAGAGGAGAGCTCCGGGCCCGCCACATGGCATACAGAAGCCGGACCTCCCCCTCCGCGGGAGAGAGGTCCGAAGGCGCCGCCTGTCCAGCGGGGCCGGACCTCCCTCTCCTCAGAGGAGAGCTCCGGGCCCGCCACGTGGCCAACAGAAGCCGAGCCTCTCCCTCCGCGGGGAGAGGTCCGGAGGCTCCACGTGCCCCGCGGGACTGACCCTTCTCTTGTCTGAGAAGGGCTCCGGGCCCGCCACGTGGCAGCAGAGCGACGCTGCCTGCCCCGAGCGATAGGCAGCGGGCGTGAATACGCCCCATACCTTGCCCGTACAAGGTATTCAAGGCCCGCGTCTTCCCAAGACGCGGAGACGCGGAGCACGCTTCGGTCAGGTGCCGTTGCGCCCAGTCGCATCACAGACTGGCGCGCGGTGTCAGAACCTGTCAGCCAATAAACACCGCGACAAGACATCCCATGCCGCCTGCGCCGTCATCAACCACTACGACTAGCATGCGGCATGGGCAGGGCGGCAAGATGAATACTCAGAAGCCTTCGACCAGAGACAACTACCGGCATAACTGCAGATACGGTAGATAATAGACAATCTTCCCGGGACCACCTGTCGGGTCCCGGCTCCCCTTGTAAGCCGCCCGAGTCTTGGACTATAAAAGGCTCAGGTAGGCGTCGATAGCAAGGGTTCGCACTTTGCAACTCATACGCTAGCCATACACTCTCAAGCTGTAACTCATCCCCATGCTCAGGCCTCCGGTCCTGAGCAGCAAGCAATACAGCGAGCTCCATAGCTCGCCGTGGACGTAGGGTTTTACGCTCCGGCGGCCTGAACCACGTAAAACTCGCCGTGTCAAGCTCTTACTAACTCGTCCATCTGCGCAAGCTCTCCGCTAGGGACTAGCCCCACCGAAAAAAGAACCTCTGCGGGCTGCCCAGTGCAGGCCCGGGGGAAGTGTCGACCGAACACTTCGACATTTGGCGCGCCAGGTAGGGGGCTTTTCTCCTAGCGCAACGAGTTTCCGCCGACGAAGATGACCAAGCTTCCTTCAGCGGCAAACTCTCCCCCTCCGCGTTCACGGCGAACCGTGACCACTGGGGAGTACATGTCGACACACTCAGGACGGAGTGTGTCGGCACAAGCGGGTAGCCAGCAGCCGACTCCGGCAACGCCGACTCCGGCTATGCAGGCCCCGACCAGTGTGAGATCTTCTGCAGCGCTGAGCGTACACCATGGAGGTGCGCTAGCTGCAGCAAGAGCGCTGCTGTGCAACCCACCTGCGAGGGATGTGCCCCATTCAGCGACCCAGCAATGGGTCCGCGAGGTGGACCGCCTCATCGTAGCCGCCGCGAACCCTCGGTTTCGGCGAGGACGGCGCCCAGGACAACCGGCTGTGTCGCTGATGCGCACACCCACGGTTGACGGGCTAACGGCGGGTTCCAGCTCCTCCAGGCTCCTGTCGACGGACCTGCGAAGGGAACTGGAACGATGCCACTTGGGCCTGGATGCCCGGGTGTACCTCGAGCGACGCCGAGAAAGGCGTCGCAACCATGAGGCTGGCGACAGCATGTCGTCGGCCTCGACACAACCAGAAGGGCAGGCCTTCGCCACGCGAGCCCTGCCTCAGGCATATGATGCGCAGCATATGCCACAACTATATGCGCCGCAAGCAGCGGCCCCGGTCTATGGTGCAGCCTTGCCCATGCCGGGATACGCGGTGCCAAGTGCGAACCAAGCGTTCGCAGCGCCAGTACTTGCAGCAGCAGGTGCAGGATGTGCGGCCCTTGCACCCCACCTTCGCTTCGCAAGGTGGCCATGCAAGTTTCGCCCGCACCTGCCCGAGAAGTACGACGGCAGCGTCAACCCAGCGGAGTTCCTCCAGATCTACTCCACCGCCGTACTTGCCACAGGAGGGGACGAGGCTGTCATGGCCAACTACTTCCCCGTCGCCTTGACTGGCCCAGCTCGGTCTTGGCTCATGAATCTACCTCAGGGGTCCATAACCTCCTGGGGAGAGCTCTGCCGGCAGTTCGTCGCCAACTTCGGCAGCTCCTACACCCATCCCGGCACGGAGCTTGACCTCCACGCCGTCAAGCAACAACCTGGGGAGTCGCTGCGCTCTTTCATCCAGCGGTTCTCTCAGGTACGCAACACCATCCCACATATCCAAAGTGCCTCTGTGGTGGTGGCGTTCCAACAGGGTGTCCGGGACGAGAAAATGCTTGAGAAGCTCGCGACCAGAGAGGTCCGCGACGTCTCGGAGCTCTTCAGCCTGGCGGACAAGTGCGCCAGAGCAACTGAAGGGCGGAACTGGCACACTCTGCCGACCTCCGAGTCAGGAGGACAGCCCGGGTCCGGTGCAGCTGCCTATGGGGGTGGCAAGAAGACCAAGAACCGGGGGAGTGGAAAGATGAAGTCACCATTCACGGCCCCCATCGCCGCAGCTGCGACGACTAGCGGGGCCCGGGGGCCACGCCCCGACAAAAGGCAGAGGCAATCACCGGCCCCAGACAGTGACCAAGGCGGGCTATGCCCCGTGCATGGCACCTGTAACCATACTGCTGCTGAGTGCTGGGAGATCCAGAGGCTCGCAGAGCGCTTCCGCAAAGGAAGACAGCAGAGGGCTGAAGCACCGCCCTACCCTCAGAGGGATGGCAAACAGAAGGTCGATGCCCCAGTCACCGCTGCCCATCAGGTGGGGTTCCAGGAGCCTCAGCGCGTCATTAAGACAGTGCATAACGGAGAGGACTCCAGTTCCGACGGTGACGGGCCAGGGCGTTAGCCAATTGCGGCGCGCCTCCGTGCCTCGAACATACCTCTCGGGAGCCGCCTAAGTTCTGTCAACCCCTTGAAGGCCTTGCCAGAAGGGGAAGACGCCTCAGGTCATCCAAGGTGAGCCCGGGCCCACCTACCCCTTGAAGGCCTTAGCCAGAAGGGGAGAACTCCCCGGGGGCCCCAGGAGAAGCCGCGCAGGACCTGATTCAGCGCGAAGATAACAACCTCGTCGACAAGACTCGGCTGCAGGGAACACCCCGCAACGCACGGTCTCGGCTAATGCTCTAAGCACTACCGCCAAAGAACCAAACGCGTCGGGGGCCTGCAGGAGGGCAACCTGGTGAAGCGGCACGCTCTATTCCATGAAGGACCCATAAGCTCTCCCCCAGCAGGGAAGGTCCCTTCCGAATCATGAAATCTGCCGCCCCAGGTACACATGCCTTTCAACCGAGAGTGGGGTCCATTCCCAAAAATCCTTGCCTTGAAGCAACACTGTAAGTCCTACTTCCTGAGCATCAGTAGAACAAGGTTATTCCCTTCTGTAATGGATCCCATAGAATTTAGGAACAGAGCTTGGGGCAGCTAAGTCTCAAGGGACGGTACAGGACTACGTCCAGTTTAGCCTGGTTCCGACCCTAAGCGTGTAGAGTCTTGCTTCCCTTGTAGACGAGGCGGAACATTGCCTCCATGTACAGCCAGAATTCCATCTATGGGCACGAATACAGAGACATGTTCTACTTAGCTCTCTCACATGCGCTCATTTAAATTATGCATTAATTTTTATGATCGCACTATCTCTGTATGTTCATCGTACATCTAGCTCCCCCTCTCCTGCGCTCATCCATAGTCGGCATTCGCTATCCTACCAAAGGCGGCTGCGCTTGAGGCACCTGCCGATGGCCGAGTGAGTCTCTCGGGCCTCCCCTAGTCAGGTGTTGCGGTGCTAGTTGGTTACCTCCAGGAAAGGCCTGCGTTGTGCATGGGGGGTCCAGGGTGCGTATCCAGCTTAGCCGGCCATGAGCCCAAAGCATGCGCATCCTGCCCTCCGGAGGTACAGGGGAGTACGACCGCTTTTCCTGGTCATGAACCCAAAGCGCGTGCACTCTGCTTCCCCAGCGCATGGCCCGGTACTAGGGATCGGACGGCCGTACCCGGACCTCAGAGGGAGCCGGAGCTCCGGCGCCTCGTGCACAGAATTGCCCAAGCCCCGTATAGCGAATCAGGATCGTAAGACGGATAAGACTAGGAGACGGGAGGGGAGGACCCCCCGAGGAGAATTACATTTCCTCTGCCTGTGTGCAGGACCTCCAGGTTACGGCAACAGGGACTGCATGAAGCAGGGGGAAAGGAGCTACCAGCTACTCCGGCCTAGGACTTGAAGGACCGGGACCTGCCCCTCCAGCAGGGGCGGGGCCCGGGGGCCCCACGTGTCCAGCGGGCCCGGAACTCTCTCCTCCCTTGAGGAGGGCTCCGGGCTCGCCACGTGGCAGGCGGAAACCGGACCTCCCCCCTCGGTGGGAGGGCTCCGAAAGCCCTACGTCTCCAACATGGCCGGAGCTCCCGCCTCTTAAGGAGGAGCCCCGCACCCGCCACGTGGCAGGCAGATCTGGAGCTCCCCATAGGGCGAGATCCGGAGACCTCCAGGGGCCCCTAAGCTCCGGGATTGGAGATGGCCTCTGAGTACCTTGCGGAGCTAAGGACTCAGTCAGGCAAAGCCAAGAAGGAGAGAAAAAGCATCACAGACACAAATATCTAAAAGAGTCAAATTAAGCGAGGCTCCATGAGCTGGACTACAGACTCGATAAAAAGGGAGAAACAAGTCCTAAGGACCTCCCGGCTCCCGCCGGAACCTTGCGGCTGTAAGGGCGGCCACATCCTCGACTTCTGCCCTGGCAGCTTGCTCTCGCTCTGCGGCTGGGCCCTCTCTCGCTAGTTCTAGCGAAAAAGAGGGGTCGCGGCTCTTAAAGCATGCCAGCACATGTGAGGCGACCTCTAAGGCTAGGCCGCGCCCCTCGGCCTCAAGCTCGCTGGCGACCACCGAGTCTAGCCTGTCCAGCTTGGCGCCGATCTACTGCAGCGCGGGGATCACCTCCAACGCAGGGGCCGCGGTCCTCACCGGACTGAAGCCAAGATGGATCAGGGCGGACCCCGCTCGATCCACGAAGCTCGAGACCGCAAGAGCCTCGGAGGACCGCAAGGCCGAAAGCTCCTCCACCTCGCGGCGGGCCGCCTGCAGAGCCTCCAGGTTCCTCTCAGAGAATTCCTTCTCCTTGGCCGCCAGGGAGCTCTCCCGAAGGTGGAGAGTCTTGGCGAGCCGCTCCAACTCAGCGGCCTTGAAGTTGGCGGTCAACTCCCAGTCCAAGACCACCCGGTGATCACGGGAGACCTGTTCCTCCCTCAAGTCGAGGTCTGCCCTCAGGATCTCCAGCTCCTCCATCTGAGCTCGGAGGTCATCCTCGCCCGCAGCCAGCTGCGCGGCGACCCTCTCTGCCTCAGCTGCCATGCAACGCTCCCGTTCCTCAACGGCGAGTTCACGGCGCTCCAACCGCTGCCGTATCTCCACAGCAGCAGAGAGGCACTCCTCGGCCCGGGTGTGTGCCTCCAGGATCTCCCTGTTGATCCGCCGCGATTGGGTGTCCATGCGGTCGACAGCCCGCTTCATCCGGTCGAGGAACGCTTCCTTGAAGTCGAGCAACTCCCGCCTGGAGTCAAGCTCACTCTTAACCTTCGCGGTCCTATCCCGCAAAAGGTTCCCCCAGGTGAAGAGGCGGTCCCGTTCAACCGTATACTCCTCCCGCTCCCGCCCTAGTGCAGCCAAGACCTGCCGGACGCTCGTCTCGGCAAGCGCGAAGGCATCCGCCAGAGGCAATGGAGGAACAGAGGCCGGGGCAGTCCCCCCGACCTCCTCCATTACCTCGTCCTCAGGAAGAGCCGACGCACCAGCAACCGAGACGAGACGCTGATCAGGAGAAGCTGGCTCCGAGGCTCTGGCAGCCAGGCCAGCCGGGCTCTCTTCAGCTTCTGGCTCCTTGACCTGAGGAGAGGGGAGAGCCGGGGAAGGCGGTGCTGGAGAAGAGGCCGGGCCGCCTAGTGCAGGGTCAACCTGCGCTGTCTTGGGGGCCGCGGTGGCCGTCTCGGCAGGAAGAGACGACACCACCGCGGAGTCCGAGCACACCGGAACAGGAGAAGTTCGCGCTGGTCTGGGGGCCGCGGCAGTTGCCCCTGGCTCCGAGCGCAGCGGCACAGATTCCCCGCAAGTCGGGGAAGGCCGGGAAGCGCGGACACTCCAGCGGGCTCTGAACCCCGACTTCCGAGCCGGGGTAGGACTCCCAGAGCCCGCTACCGTCACTGACGGCCGCTCCGCAGTCGCTTGAACTGGCGGGACAGGGGACGCCCCAGAAGCTTCCCCCAGCGCATCAGCCCGGGGCCTCTTCGAGTCGCCACCGGAGGGAGTGTCAGGCACCCCAGAATCCCGACTTGGCACAGACGCCGCTGCTGGAGGAGATCGAGCGCGCTTCTTCTCTGGTGGTGGGTTGGAAGCCATGGCAAGGGAGAACTCAAGGGCAAGAGAGCAAAAGCACAAGAGTCCAAGAAGAAACACAGAGAAGTGCGAAGGGAAGCTGCAATGTGGGTAAGACCTCCTCTAAAAAACTTCCCGGGTGCAATTCCAAGCGATTCGTAACTCTTCGAATACCCCACACCAGCAACCGCTTCGGTTCCTAGACCGAGTGCCGATGAAAGGTGGACCCAAGCCGCCCAACTGAAGCAGTGGGTCAAGGAGTCAGTCTCCTGAGAAGATGAGCCGGCAAGGCACTTCGGCGGTTCCCGAAGAAAGCGCCGCAACGTGTAGAAGTGGCAGTCTTGGGAACCGCCGCAGTAAAAGCAACCATCAATTGAGCGCACGCTCCCACGATCCCGTGGCCGTTCGTGCTCCGGTAGCGGTCAATTCGGGACTTAGAGGAAGTGCGCGGATCGGAAGAGACGGAGGTCCCACCTCGGGCTCGCTATCTCCCCCGAGATGGGCCCGGGGGCCACTGTCGGTACCTGGGATATGGGGTACCCCCGCGCACAGGGTAAAATGCCTAAGGAACTCGCCCTTCTCCGCAGGGAGAGCTCCGAAGGCGCCACGCGTCCGGCGGGGCCGGACCTCCCTCTCCTCAGAGGAGAGCTCCGGGCCCGCCACGTGGCATACAGAAGCCGGACCTCCCCCTCCGCGGGAGAGAGGTCCGAAGGCGCCGCGTGTCCAGCGGGGCCGGACCTCCCTCTCCTCAGAGGAGAGCTCCGGGCCCGCCACGTGGCCAACAGAAGCCGAGCCTCTCCCTCCGCGGGGAGAGGTCCGGAGGCTCCACGTGCCCCGCGGGACTGACCCTTCTCTTCTCTGAGAAGGGCTCCGGGCCCGCCACGTGGCAGCAGAGCGACGCTGCCGGCCCCGAGCGATAGGCAGCGGGCGTGAATACGCCCCATACCTTGCCCGTACAAGGTATTCAAGGCCCGCGTCTTCCCAAGACGCAGAGACGCGGAGCACGCTTCTGTCAGGTGCCGTTGCGCCCAGTCGCATCACAGACTGGCGCGCGGTGTCAGAACCTGTGAGCCAATAAACACCGCGACAAGACATCCCATGCCGCCTGCGCCGTCATCAACCACTACGACTAGCATGCGGCATGGGCAGGGCGGCAAGATGAAGACTCAGAAGCCTTCGACCAGAGACAACTACCGGCATAACTGCAGATACGGTAGATAATAGACAATCTTCCCGGGACCACCTGTCGGGTCCCGGCTCCCCTTGTAAGCCGCCTGAGTCTTGGACTATAAAAGGCTCGGGTAGGCGTCGATAGCAAGGGTTCGCACTTTGCAACTCATACGCTAGCCATACACTCTCAAGCTGTAACTCATCCCCAAGCTCAGGCCTCCGGTCCTGAGCAGCAAGCAATACAGTGAGCTCCATAGCTCACCGTGGACGTAGGGTTTTACGCTCCGGCGGCCTGAACCACGTAAAACTCGCCGTGTCAAGCTCTTACTAACTCGTCCATCTGCGCAAGCTCTCCGATAGGAACTAGCCCCACCGAAAAAAGAACCTCCGCGGGCTGCCCAGTGCAGGCCCGGGGGAAGTGTCGACCGAACACTTCGACACAAGCTTTCATTGCTAAACACAGCTTGCAAATACTACCCACCGATAGTCCATATTTAATCTGTTCACCGGGTGGGAGGATTTCAGCAAGCGTAATAGTTTCCAAAGCACCATTATGCTTAGCGGGTAGAGTCTACCCTACGTCTCTCATAATCTTAGAGGGACAAAAGGTCGATATCATCCTAGGGATGTCGTGGTTAACCCGCCACGGCGCTGTTTTAGACACCGTCCTTCGAGTCGTGCACTTAAACTCAGAAGTGCACGGGTCTCACTCAATATTTCTGGACAGTCCAGAAATAAAACTTCCAAGTGTCTATCAAGCCACAACCATCAGATTGGAAGATATTCCAGTGGTCCGAGAGTTCCCTGATGTATTCCCGGATGATTTACCGGGAATGCCGCTCGATAGAGAGGTGGAGTTCAAGATTGAACATGCACCGGGAACCATGCCAATATCCCGAAGGCCGTACAAGATGGCGCCCAAGGAGTTGACTGAACTAAAGACTCAGCTCACGGACCTTCTGGAGAAGGGTTTTATTAGGCTGAGCTCCTCGCCATGGGGCTGTTCGGCATTATTTGTGAAGAAGAAGGATGAGACGTTACGGCTTTGCATGGACTATCGTCCATTAAATGCCGTAACCATCAAGAACAAGTACCCGTTCCATGGATCGACATGTTGTTTGATCAGTTGGTATATTCCAAGTCGGAGTAAGATCACAAGAAGCGTCTGCGTATAGTCTTGCAATGGCTGCGGGATCACAAGCTATACGTGAAATTCAGCAAATGCGAATTCTGGATATCGCAAGTGCCTTTTCTCGGGCATATCATCTCAGCGGAGGGTATCGCTGTAGAACCGAGCAAGATCACTCAAGTGCTGAATTGGAAATCCCCGAGGACTGTTCACGAGGTACGGAGTTTCCTCAGACTCGCGGGATATTATCGGAGGTTCATTCTGAACTTCTCGAAGATTGCCAAGCCAATGACAGAGCTGCTGAAGAAGGCTGCCAAATATGTTTGGAGTCCAGCATGTGAAGCAGCATTCAAGGCTTTAGTCAAGCACCTGACATCAGCACCGGTTTTGGCGCAACCAGACACAACAAAAACGTTCGATGTGTACTGTGATGCATCCGGCATTGGGCTCGGATGTGTGCTGATGCAAGACCGAAGAGTGGTCGCATATGGATCACGACAGCTTAGAAACCATGAGCAGAATTATTCAACCCACGACTTGATGCTCGCTGCCGTGGTACTTGCACTGAAAATGTGGAGGCACTACCTACTCGGTAACCTCGTACATCTATATACCGACCACAAAAGCCGCAAGTACATATTCACTCAGAAGGAGCTGAACATGAGGCAGCAAAGATGGTTAGAATTGATAAAGGATTACGAAATAGAGATCCATTATCATCCGGGCAAGGCAAACATAGTGGCAGATGCGCTGAGCCGCAAGTCACACGTCAACAATCTGACCATCACACCGTTGGAAGAAGCGAACCACCACTACATGTGATTCCACACGGAGCTCTCTACAACCTAGCTTTGATCCCCACCATCCATGAAGAGATAGCGGTAGCTCAGAAACATGATAAGGGCATGTCGCATTTGCGGAGACGTGTAGACAGTGGGGAGCTTAAATGTTTCCGGAACGACGAAGACGACGTCCTATGGTTCAAGGACCGGATCGTCGTACCCCGTAACCCGGAATTACGGAAGAAGATCTTTGATGAGGCTCACTTGTCAAAGTTTTCTATTCACCCCGGCAGCAACAAAATGTATTTAGAACTCAGGAGCAAGTTTTGGTGGACAAGGATGAAGCGGGACATCGCCAAGTACGTGTCCGAGTGTGATACGTGCCGAAGGGTGATGGCGGACCATATGCGGAAACCGGGACTGCTACAACCACTGGGCATTCCTGCCTTGAAGTGGGAGGATGTGAGCATGGACTTCATCGTCGGTCTACCCACCACTCTTCAAAAGCATGATTCTGTGTGGGTGATCGTCGATCGGCTCACCAAAGTTGCCCATTTCATCCTGGTCAACACCAACTACAATGCCAAGAAGTACGCTGAACTGTACATCTCACGGATCCTATGCTTGTACGGCGTACCCTGTACCATCATATCGGATCGGGGCACTTTATTTGTGTCCCGTTTTTGGGAGCAGCTGCACGCTGTCTTGGGGACGAAGCTGATCCGTAGTTCAGCATACCACCCTCAGACGGATGGGAAAACCGAGTGGGTAAACCAAATCTTAGAAGACATGCTACGAGCTTGCGCTATCAACCACGGAAAGAATTGGGATGATCACTTTCCGTTAGCCGAGTTCTCGTACAACAATGGGTACCAAGCCAAAATAAAGATGGCGCCCTACGAGGCGCTATACGGTAGGAAATGCCGCACACCATTGAACTGGTGTTAGTCTGGCGAAAGGATTGACCTTGTCAACAACGCGGAAGAAAAGGTTCGACTGATTCAAGCGAACCTCAAAGCCGCCCAATCCCGGCAGAAATAGTATGCGGACCGGAGAAGACGACCATTACAATTCGAAGTCGGGGATCACGTATATCTACGTGTGTCTCCAATGAAGGGCGTAAACAGATTTGGGGTGAGAGGAAAGTTAGCACCCCGATTCATCGGTCCATTTCAGATTACCGAAAGATGTGGATCGGTAGCATACCGGCTGAAATTACCAGAAGCACTTTCCGGTGTGCACGACGTATTTCATATTTCCCAGCTGAGGAAGTGTCTCAAGCTATCTACTACCGTTCAGCTGGAGGACATTGAAGAACTGCAACCGGATCTCACCTATCGAGAGGAACCGGTTCAGATCATTGACGAAAAGGACCGAACCACACGCAACCGTACGTTGTGGTTCTACAAGGTTCTATGGAGTAATCACTCCGTGGACGAAGCGACATGGGAGAGCGAAGGATTTCTTCGCGCCAACTACCCCAACTTTTTCACGTCGCATATCTGGTAATTTTCCACCGTCCTCTCTCTCATTTTCAACTTATAATCTCGGGACGAGATTCTATTAAGGGGGGAGGAATGTAAGGGCCTCAGTTTTTGACACATGTTTAAAGTGTTCATCACCACACCACACACCTGATTTGAAGCGAGTTGATGAACACAAATGAAGAGCAAGTAACCACCATCAACATGCTCATTAGAGAACAAACTCACATATTGCAAAAGTGGTATTTCCCACATGTGATATAGAGGGGCTGGGCATATGCAAACTCCTATACATTGCTAAGGATGTCCATGCCAAGTTTCACCCATATTCAAAACCTTGTGAGACCTATGTGTGCTGAATACATTGGCAATTAGGATAAAAGTTATCATTAACATTCAAAGTTTTGAATATTGCCAAAACATTCTTCTGTGGCAATGTCCGACAAGTTCTTTGTTAGGTCTGCCAAGTGTTGGCAAGGTCCGACGCAA
The DNA here is from genome assembly GCA_030760725.1 of Neostapfia colusana. Classification (NCBI taxonomy): domain Eukaryota; kingdom Viridiplantae; phylum Streptophyta; class Magnoliopsida; order Poales; family Poaceae; genus Neostapfia; species Neostapfia colusana. The sequence continues at coordinate 23,401,698 of JASWHV010000014.1, forward strand.
GGTCCGGAGAGCTCCTGCAAGGTCCGGAGAGCTTTTGTGAGGTCCGGAGCTTGTTTTTAGGGAGCTCCCGTGAAGTTCAACTCGTAGAACTGCAGCGTCTTGTTTTTGCTTTTAACTCGCAATGTTTCAAACTTGCTTTATGGGAAGGTTTGCTTAGTATTAATTTGCTAAGTTTTTGGTGTGTTTTGGTGGTTATGGCTGTTATCATTTGATATGGTTTGCAACATGCTTATGTGACGTGCTCATGTAAGGTGTTGTGGTTTTTGAACTAACGTGAGTCAAGTCGAGGACTTGTGCTCGGAAGAATTGGTTGTTTATTCATGTGCAGGTGTTGCTTGAGTTCAAGACATGGCTGGTGACGGGATCCTTGGACTAGTCTCAGGGAGGAGATGAGGTTCCAACAACCAAGTTCGGGAGGAGCCGTGGTTGAGTTGATCGGGAGGTCGCGCAGCATGTTTGGATCAAGGGCAGTGCATATGAAGGTTGTGTGTACGTCGTTGGAAGGTGTTTGCACGTGTGCAAGGAGTGCATGGACGTGGCAACATTGTTCCAAGGCGTGATGAAGAGGAGTGGACGTAAAGAATTGGTCGGAAAGGTCCAACCGGCTGGATTGCGTACTCTGGCTGAGGCTGAGTCGGATATGGCTCAAATATGGAAGATTTGAGTTGGTTCTGATAGGATTTCGTGCTAGGCATGAAGTTGAGTTGTTTTAGGAATGTTTAGGACGTTCGTAAGGTGTTTGGAAGTTTCATGATTGCTTCTATCTGCGAATAGGAGAGTCCTGAGCAGTTATGGTAAGTTAGGATACGAGTCCAATTAGGAGTAGGAGTCCTAGATTGGATTGTTTAGCATGAGGGCTGGCTATAAAAGCAAGGGAGGCCAGAGCTCTCGTGGGTAGAGAACTTTGGTCTGTTCCTCTTATGTTTCTATTGAATAAAGTTCATAGTTTCGAGGAGCTTTTGTGCCTTGTTCGTCCGACTTGTTTTTCATCAAGTCTTTCTCGCCGAGTTTCTGGACAGACCGACGTTGCTTCGGTGTTTCATTCATAACTCGAGTTTTACAGATTCGATTGACGTGATTCTTTTTGGGTTGTCTTCAAAACTCAATTACCTATCATATGTGAAAATTTCACGAGCTTCGGATCTGTAGTTTTTGAGATACACGAGTTTATTTGCAGCATTGCAGATCTGTTTTATATCGGGTAGAACAGATTGATCTTCGTTTAATGTTTTGATCGTATCTCAAGTTTTACTTCGTGTTTTCAAGTGATTCTTGTTGCATTAGATCCGTGACTTGATTCTATAACTCTATACTTGATTTGTCACGGTTGAACATGTTTGAAAACACTTGCACACACGGTTTCTTTAACCGATTGATTTTTTGCTGAGGGGTTTTTGTTGTTTCCGCTGCGAAAAGTTTTAATCTACCATTCACCCCCCTCTGGTAGCTTTTCACGTTCTCTTCGATCCTACAATTGGTATCAGAGCCAAGGTGCTCTAATCTTTGTGATTTGCACGTGTTTTGACTAACCATCATGGAGAAGTACTCTGCAAAACCTTGTGTGTTCAATGGCATCGATTTTCAAGTTTGGAAGGCGCGGATGGAGGCCTACATACAGGCGCAAGGCTTCGCCATATGGGAAAAGGTCTACCGGAACTTCGATGTACCACCCAACGATCAAGTTACGGCTGCGAACATGAGAGATGTTGACAACAACAACAAGGCTCGCAACTTGATCATCCAAGGATTGACTCAAAGCGACTTCGACCGTGTTGCACACCTCCGATCTGCATATGATGTTTGGAAAGCTCTTTGTAACTACCATGAAGGATCCAATACGATCAAGGAGGTAAGACAAGATATATTCAAGAAAGAATACATGCGTTTTGAGATGCAACCCGGTGAGTCAATTGACGGCCTTTTTGCTCGCTTTAATAAAATTCTCAGCAACTTACGTAGTGTCAATGTTAACTTTTCAGATGCTGAAAATGCTAGACAATTGTTAGGAGCATTAGATATGTCAATTTGGGAGATGAAAGTTACATCTATTCGTGAATCTACTGTCATGAGTTCTCTTACTTTAGACGTGCTTTATTCTAAATTGAAAACTCATGAAATTGACATCATCTCACGTAAAAACCCCAACAAGTCTATTGCATTTGTTTCGCAACGTGACATGTCTAGTTCTAGTCAATCATCATCTAGAGGTTAAACTTGAGTGTGGGACCCACTTGTCATAGAGGGGAGAGGGGAGACTTGCACCCAAAGTCACAGTCTCGGTGGGAACTTCCACCGAGCAGCTGCCGGTTCAACGCCCAGGAGCAGCTGCGCTCGCCACCGAGGTGGAGCAGCGCCACCAGCTCCTTCCCGCGCCCACACACGAGCCCAAGGGCGGTTCCAGGGCCCTCTTAAGGCGCTCCACCGAGGCAGGCATTGCCCGCTTCCCCCTCTCCCGTGAACACCGAGCTCCCGGCCTGCCGCTTCTCTGCTCGATCAGGAACCCGCGAAAACATCTCGCCTCCTTTTTCCCTGAGCTGCTAGAGGGCAACCTGAGATCGCACTCCACCTCCCCAACGCCAAAAACCCCGAGCTCCGACCTCCCTTGCCCGAGAACGATCACCACAGTGGTGACCTAGCCTCAGCCGAAGGTCAGGCACTCGTGGACAGCGTTCCACAGGTGTTTTCACGAGCCAGCAAGAGAGGCAACAGGAGCGCGAGACCACCGTGTTGCTCTCCTCCAAGTTTGGGAGCAAACCGTGAAGAATCCAGTGCGAATTTCCAGCTTTTGCTCCAGCGACCCAAAACCGAGTATCCGGTATGGATTCTTTGAACTCTCGGTGATCAATTTCATTTCTGCATCCGTGGTATGAAACCGACTAGGTGTGACGAATTTTGAGCTCGATCAAGGGCGCTCATGGCGGGCACGCTCGGTCGCACGGTGCCGACCGGCTTGCCGCCATCTTTGAACCTATTTGACACCTTGTCGAGCTTCCTAGAGGTATACTGATGCTGTAGAACCAATCGTTTGAGGCTATGGCGGGTTAGAACCCACGGCCGACGGCGCCGAATCTCAACCGAGGCCGCCGCACGTCACCGGGCTATTTCTGGTCACCGTCAGCCCGAACTGACCCAACAGACGTGCTCCCCGACGTTGACAACCCCCTGGCGGCGAGTTTTAGACCAGGTGATGGCCGGCAGCGGCAAGCCGGCGAGCTCAGAGTCGCCTCCAGCGAGGGGAGGCGGCGCGGGCGCGAGGGCGAGTCGGGAGGAACACGAACCTGGCTGGCCCACGCGTCAGCGGCTGAAAAATTTTAATCGGGATCGGGTGTGGCCGGGATCGGTTGTGCTGGCGTGCAGGAACCCCGCAGACCACGTTGTGCCGTCGCCTCGGCGTGCGACGCGTGTCCCCGGGGCCCACCCGCAAGTTTAAACTTTTTCCCCGATTTTCAGATTTCATTCAAACTTCAAATGCTCATAACTTGAGCTAGGGAACTCCAAATCGAGTGAACCAAATTTTGTTGGATTCATCTCTCTGAGCAATTTCCAGCAAATCAAGTTTCACTTCATGAAAATCCTTAATTCTCCTGAATTAATTCCTCAAAATTTAAACTGAAGAATCATTTGGAAGAAACTCCTGAAATTTTGCTGGAATGTTCCCCAAAATATCTATGAACAACCATAAAAATTTCAGATCCATTTGAGCTCATTTGATCCACCTAATGGTGTGATTAGTGAAACTGTTCCAGAGAAAATAGAAAATGTTCAGAAACATTTTCAGAATTTTCTCGGAAATTGTTTAGCTCATATCTTTATCTAGGAACCTTCAAATTAAGTGAGACCAACTCCATTAGAACCCTCTGAAAATATAGTTTTCAGAAAGTCATAGTTTGTTTCATGAAAATCCTTAGAACACCCTAAAAGCCTTCAATTAAGGTCAAGTACATAATTAATTGTGGAGGGCTCAAATGAGCTTTGCTGCAACTAAAACTTGACCAAGTCTCTGTTTAGGTTGTGACCAAGCCACAATAAAAGTTTCACAGCCATTGGGTCTGTCTAGTAATAGTTATAGACTTCACAAGTTTAAAATCAATCAAATGCATTTAAATTAATACATATCCTTGTATATCATGTAGTCGCTAAGGTCGAGGAGGAACCCGAAGTCCTAGACTTCGTTACTACGGAGAAGCAGCTAGCCTACGACCAAGAGCAGCAAGGCAAGCTCTGGTTTACATTAACCGTTTTACAAATTTTTATTGTTTTGAGCACTTACTTGAGTATTATGATTCCTTGCATTAGTCTTGTTTGGAAACCCAATTGCATAGCCAAGAAAACCCTGGGTTGGGTTTAGGATTGCAAACCACCTTAGCTACTGCAAAGCTAAGTTAGAGTAGGATTCAGTACAAGTTGAGTAGTTGGAACTACTCGTGAGCATAGGCTAGAGGCACTCGACTCGGGTAGAGATAGCACATGATACACATGGCAAGAAAGATGAGACCGAGCGGAGAGTAAGGACAGCGGGACTTTGGGGCCTGTGTGCTATAGCTCTGCTTGTGTCGATTGAGGACCGAGCCGTGTGTGGGCCTGTTGAACAAGCTAGAACAGTACCGAAGACCTACCGGCTATATGGGAACCGGGAAACTGATGTAACTCGGGTAGCTTGGTATTAAGGCATTGCCCGTCGTTCAGAGGGTAGGTTGAGAGCTTGAGATGTAAATCGGCTGGTGGCACGGAGATGCGCGTGTAGAGACCTCTTGCTCGGGATGACGGGACCGGTTCAATATTTGGCTGACGGGTGAAAGGTGGTTGCGTACGGCGTCCGTTATGGTTGCTGTAGGCAACATAGAGTACGGGCGTACGTGACGGGTTATTCGGGTAACCCTTCAGGTGTAAATCGATTATAATCGCCGTCCCTCGCGGTCAGTGAGTACCACTTGTTCACTGTACCATGACGTAGAAAGAACAGGCTAGTTACATGTTAAAATGTTGCTGATCGAAAGATGGGCTTTGCTTGTTAATGGTTTGTTGTAGTTTAGAGCTAACTAAAGTTCCTTTCAACTTTAGGCAAAGTACATGAGAGAAATGTGTTTCTTGTTTGATTGCGGCTCTCTCATGTACCTTAGCGTAAGGTTCTCCACAACCTGCTGCTAAAACTTGAAACTAAGGTTTTACTAATTAGGCAAGTCCTTGCGAATGATTTTTCCTCATGTATCCTATCAATCCCTCATGTAGAAGTTCCATGTTTAGGAGAGACGGGTCAGTCTTGCTGAGCCTTCATGCTCACTGCTTGTGTTTGAAGCTTTTGCAGGGTTCTATGAGGAAGGGGCTCCCGAAGAGGAGATGGAACCACAGGAGGGAACCCCGTCGAGTGGGAGCCGTGCACGCCTCAGAGTTAGTGTGTGTGTGTGCTAGCAAGGACACGTTCAAGGGCTGAACATGCACTTGATGCGTAGTCTACGCCCGTGAGTCTAGACTGGACTTATTTTGATGTACAAATGTTCATAAACCCCTTTATGTAATAAAAGTTTTGCTTCCGCTTTGTACCTTTGATGTGTGTTATTCGGTGCTGTGCAACGCAGTACCCCTCAGCGTGATCCTGGCTCGACATGACCGTGGGGTCGTGTCAGATTTCAACCAATCATTGGCCTCCATGGGATCATTAGCTTGAGCAAAAGTGGGTGGTCGAGTCCTCATGAACTCTCCCAATCGGTTGTGACACGGCGGTGGTGGCGGTGGTGGTGGCGGTGGTGCAGGAACAGGGTTGTTGTTGTTGTTGGCTTGCAGCTTACCCAATGTTTGGATCATAGTTTGCATGAGCTGGTTCTGCATAGCCATCAACCATTCCAAGTTGTTTGCACCAGCCCCGGGGTTAACATTCTTAAGAACCCTCAACATGGTCCTCCTCTTGGTTACCACGGACGTTCCTCCTTTGGCGGCAGGCATTTTCTCTCACCATTTGTGAGAGAGAGTTGAGTAGAATAGAAGTTAGAAGTTTAGATTGATCCCCCCAACTATATGCATCAAGGTGGATGGACTATATATCATCCTGTATGAGGATGTGAACAAGTGCCGAAGCATCTCACATCTCTCTACTTATGTGTGGATATGGACAACACTGAAACGTCCCACAACTCAAATTAAGCACTCAAGCACAAACAATCCTAACAAAAGTTCAGCACACAACTCCTATTCAAAGATTACTCAATGGGGGTCCTATGTGGTTTGAGATGATACCAATCTGTGACCAATCTGTGACTCTATCCTATGGTCAATGGGGTTCTAATGCCAATCTATGCATTCTACCTAGGCTTGTATCCTATGTTCAACGTGGCTCCTAATACCAATCTGCGACTAGGCTTGCGTCCTATAGTCAATGTGGCAGCACCAATTTTGTGAAATCTATCTAGGATGCGACCTACGGTCAACCGTGGCTCTGATACCAACCTGTGACGCCCCTGTTCCGAGAAAACCTTGGAACCGGACTGATGCATATGTGTGCCCAGGATGTTCAGCACACATATACATGTAATCCACAAACTGAATTCAGAATAATACCACGAATAATAGGGTTTTATTACAATGTCTCATGAATCTCTAATTCATTCTAGCAGCGGAAGTCTTTAATCTAGCAGGGGAAGTCTTCTAAACTATTGCGTAAGCAAACTAAACACGGCAGCGGCTCCATCTCCTACTCCACAGGCAAGTTGATGGTAGATCACACGCCTAATACTCCACATGATCTTCAAAGTACTCCTGTTCTGTTGCAGATGATGTATGATAATGCAAGGGTGAGTACATGTCGTTATCAGCAATTGCAGGAAGTATGACATGTAGCTTATAACAAGGTAGACATAAAAGGCTCATTGCATAAAAGCAAAGTTTATTTCACAAAACATGATAAAAACAGCGACTAGCTTTAAGTGAATTAAATCCCAAAATGTATCCAATTAAAACATCAATATACCTCCATCATATTTCACCTCTTTTCATGTCTCATCAGACATTCATCTTTCTCAACTTTTTCTCATGCTCATGAATACCATGTCGTATTCATTTCCATCTCATCTCATATTCAATTCCATCTCATACCGAGACCAATGCTCATTGCCATGACTCAACAGTCACGAAGCCAATCTCATTACCAGTACTCAACAGTCCCAAAACAAATCCAGAGACCAAACCAATATCCAAACCATAACCAAATACCATCCCAATAACCATCCCATCTAATCATGTGAGTTGGCCAGGCGCTTATGACCGAAGCACGGCTATCATGATAGTTTTACACTGCAGAGGTTGCACCACTTTACCGCATAAGTTTGTGATTTCGTCACCCGTCGGCGACTGCAGAACCTCCATTATACCAGTACACATCTATTGGTGTATGGTCAAGAGAACACAAAATAGCCTTTACAAAGGGGCTACTAGATGTATGGACTCACTAAGGTTTCACCAGCAGGCTCAAATCACCATTCTCCCACCTACGGGCCCCCTCTTGTGCCATGCGGTTCCAAGGGCAGTCCTCTCTCGACTCCCATTCCCCGCGCCTTCCGCGGTCCATAACAACTTATCGTTCAATCGTTTTGGTTGCAGTATTCAACATGGAAGAATCCATGTTGGTTTCCTCAGTAACGGGTACTCACGTACAGAGAAAAACCGCTTCAGAATCGCGTCCTTCCGCAGGGATAAGCTCCGAAGGCTCCACTTGTCCTGCGGGGGCCTGGGCTTCAGTTTTCCTCAGGGGCGAGCTCTAGTTGTGCCGCGTGTCAGGCGGGCGGGACCTCACTCTTCCTCAGATGCGAGCTCCGCGTGCGCCATGCGTCTGTTGGGTCGGGACCTCCCCTCTCTCCAGAGACGAGCTCCACGTACGCCACGTGTCAGTGCCGGACCTCCTCTCTCTTTGGAGGTGGCTCCAAGAGTGCCACGTGTCAGTGCCGGACCTCCCTCTCTTCGGAAGTGAGCTTTGAGAGTGCCACGTGTCAGTTCCGGACCTCCCCTCTTTTCGGAGGTGAGCTCCGAGAGTGCCACGTGTCCAGTAGCGTCGTACTTCCTTTTTACTCAGAGATGATCTCCGAGGTTGACATGTGTCCATCAGCGTTGGACCTCCCTTCTTCTCGGAGGTGTGCTCCGAGAACAACACGTGTCAAGCAGGGCGGGACCTCTCGGAGGTGAGCTCCAAGGCTGACGCGTGTCGTGCAGTACCTTCTCCTCGGAGGCGAGCTCCGAAGACGACATGTGTCCAGTAGGACCTTCTCCTCGGAGGTGAGCTGCAAGGATGACACGTGTCCATCGGGACGGACCTCCCAGAGGCAAGCTCCGAGAGCGACACGTGTCCCATAGTGTCGGACCTCTCGGAGGTAGGCTCCGAGAGTGACACGTGTCCAACAGGGCCGGACCTCTCGGAGACTAGCTCCAAGAGTGACACGTGTCCTGCGGCGATGGCCTCGCTTCTCCGCAGAGGCTAGCTCCGGGGGCAACACGTGTCCCGCGGGGTCGGGCTTCACCCCTTCCGCAAAGGCAAGCTCCGAGCCTGCCACGTAGCCAGTTCAGCGGCGGGAGCCCGAGACCCAATTATTCGGTGCTTCAGTCGGTTCTCTGATTTGTGAAGCTGACATGTGGGTCCCACCCCGGTTTTAACATCCAAACTTGAATTTTTCCTGCTGCTATAAACAGTAGGGACCCAAATAGCCTTGGTGATTTGATCAATTCCCAAATGGCTACTGGACTTGAATAATTCGAATGAAATTTGTTTTGATCAAATTTTCAGCAAAAGTTTAGTTAAAATTCAAATTTGATTTGAATTTATCCTAATAGCTCATGTCAAGATCAACTCCAAATGGAGTGAAAATTGGTGTGTGAGCTCACAAAAATGTGCTGAGTAAGAATATGCCTCCCACTTTTGAATTCATGGGATGAAAGAAGTTTGAATTTGAATTTGAGTTCAAACTACCCTCTTTCTAGCTATACCCAAAAAGACCTCAAAAAGGTTTTGGATTTGGGTGAAATTTGGCATGAGCATTCCTAGCATGGTGTAGGAGTTTTTCATATGCTCAGCCCCTATATGATGCGTGTGGGAAAAGCCACTTTTGCATTTTCTGAGTTTATTCTCTAATGACCATGTTGATGGTGTTTACTTGCTCTTCAAATGTGTTCACAAAGTTTCCTCAAATGAGGTGTGTGTGTGGTGATGAAAACTTTGAATATGTGCCAAAAACTTAGGCCCTTACATTCATCTTCCCTTAAACGAATCTCGTCCCGATATTATAAGGTGAAAATGAGAGAGAGGATGGTGGAAAAATTACCGTTTATGCGACGTCAAAAAGTCGGGGTAGCTAGCGAGAAGAAATCCTTTGCTCTCCCATGTCGCTTCATCTAAGGAGTGATTACTTCATAGAACTTTGTAGAACCACAACATATGGTTGCGTGTGGTCTGGGCCTTTTTATCAATAATCTGAACCGGCTCCTCCCGATATGTGAGATCCGGTTTCAGCTCTTCTATATCCTCCAGCTGAATGGTAGTTGATAGCTTAAGACACTTCCGCAGCTGGGAAATGTGAAATACGTCGTGCACACCGGAGAGTGCTTCTGATAATTTCAGCCGGTATGCTACTGAACCGCATCTTTCTGTAATCTGAAATGGACCGATGAATCGGGGTGCCGACTTTCCTCTGACCCCGAATCTGTTCACGGCCTTCATTGGAGACACACGTAGATATACGTGATCCCTGACTTCGAATTGTAATGGGCGTCTTCTCCGGTCCGCATACTATTTCTTTTGGGATTTGAAGGCTTTTAGGTTCTCTTGAATTAGTCAAACCTTTTCCTCCGCATTGTTGACAAGATCAATCCCGAAGGTGGCCCTTTCGCCAGACTCACATCAATTCAGTGGTGTGCGGCATTTTCTCCCGTATAGCGCCTCGTAAGGCGCCATCTTGATGCTGGCTTGGTACCCATTGTTGTACGAGAACTCGGCCAATGGTAAGTGATCACACCAATTCTTACCGTGGTTGATAGCACAAGATCGTAGCATGTCCTCTAGAATCTGATTTACCCGCTAGGTTTGCCCATCCGTCTGCGGGTAGTACACTGAACTACGGATCAGCTTCGTCCCCAACGAAGCATGTAGCTGCTCCCAAAACGGGACACAAATAAAGTGCCCTGATCCGATATGATAGTGCGGGGTACGGCGTACAAACATAGGATCCGTGAGATGTACAATTAATCATACTTCTTGGCGTTGTAGTTGTTTTTGACCGGGATAAAATGGGCAACTTTGGTGAGCCGGTCGATGATCACCCACACAGAATCATGTTTTTGAAAAGTGGTGGGTAAACCGACGATGAAATCCATGCTCACATCTTCCCACTTCCAGGCAGGAAAGCCCAGTGGTTGTAGCAGTCCCTGTTTCCTCATGTGGTCTGCCTTCACACTTAGACATGTATCACACTCGGACACGACTTTGCGATCTCCCGCTTCATCCGTGTCCACCAAAACTTGTTTCTGAGTTCTTGATACATTTTGTTGCTGCCAGGGTGAATAGAAAACTTTGACAAGTGAGCCTCATCAAAGATTTCCTTCCGTAACTCCAGGTTACGGGGTACGACGATCCGGTCCTTGAACCATAGGACACCGTCTCCGTCTTTCCAGAAACATTTCAGCTCCCCACTGTCTATACGTCTACACAAATGCGACATGCCCTTGTCATGTTTCTGAGCTGCCGCTATCTCTTCAAGGATGGTGGGGATTAAAGCTAAGTTGTAGAGAGCTCCATGTGGAATCACATGCAATGGTGGCTCGCTGTCCTCCAACGGGGTGATGGTCAGATTGTTGACATATGACTTGCGACTCAGCGCATCCGCCACTACGTTTGCCTTGCCGGGGTGATAATGGATCTCTATTTCGTAATATTTTATCAACTCCAACCATCTTCGCTGCCTCATGTTCAGCTCTTTCTGAGTGAATATGTACTTGAGGTTTTTGTGGTCGGTATATAAATGCACGAGGTTACCGAGTAGGTAGTGCCTCCACATTTTAAGTGCGAGCACCACAGCAGCGAGATCCAAGTCATGAGTTGGATAATTCTGCTCATGGTTTCTGAGCTGCCGTGATCCATATGCGACCACTCTTCGGTCTTGCATCAGCACACATCCGAGCCCAATGCCGGATGCATCGCAGTACACATCGAACAGTTTTGTTGTGTCTGGCTGCACCAAAACTGGTGCTGATGTTTGGTGCTTCACTAATGCCTTGAATGCTGCTTCACATGCTGGACTCCAAACAAATTTGGTAGCCATCTTCAGCAGCTCTGTCATAGGCTTGGCAATCTTCGAGAAGTTCGGAATGAACCTCCGATAATATCCCGCGAGTCCGAGGAAACTCCGTACCTCGTGCACAGTTCTCGGGGACTTCCAATTCAGCACTTGTGTGATCTTACTCGGGTCTACAGTGACACCCTCCGCTGAGATAATATGCCCGAGAAAAGGCACTTGCGATATCCAGAATTTGCACTTGCTGAATTTCGCATATAGCTTGTGATCCCACTGCCGTTGCAAGACTATACGTAGATGCTTCTTGTGTTCTTCCTCCTACTTGGAATATACCAATATGTCATCGATGAAGACTACGACATACTTCTCCAGCTCCGGCATGAATACCGAGTTCATCAAGTACATGAAATGAGCTGGAGCGTTGGTGAGGCCGAAGGACATGACCAGGTACTCATAAAGTCCGTACCTCATCGAGAAAGCCGTCTTCGGAATATCCTCAGCTCGTATCTTAATCTGATGGTACCTGGATCTTAAGTCCATCATGGAAAATCTTTGCTTCGACCAACTAATCAAACAACATGTCAATCTGTGGCAATGGGTACTTGTTCTTGATGGTTACGGCGTTTAGTGGATGATAGTCCACGCAAAGCCGCAAATTCTCGTCTTTCTTCTTCACGAATAATGCCGAACAGCCCCATGGCGAGGAGCTCGGCCTAATAAAACTCTTCTCCAGCAGGTACGTTAACTGCGTCTTCAGTTCAGCCAATTCCTTGGGCGCCATCTTGTACGGCCTTCTGGATATTGGCATGGTTCCCGGTGCATGTTCAATCTTGAACTCCACCTCTCAATCGGGCGGCATCCCCGGCAAATCATCCGCGAACATGTCAGTGAACTCACGGAATACTGGAATGTCTTCCAATCTGACGGTTGTGGATTGATATACACTTGGAAGTTTTATTTCTGGACTGTCCAGAAATAAAGAGTGTGACTCGTGCATTTCTGGGTGTAGATGCACGACTCGGAGGACGGTGTCTAAAACAGCGCCGTGGTGGGTTAACCATGACATCCCTAAGATGACATCGACCTTCTGTCCCTCTAAAACTATGAGAGACGTAGGGTACACTCTACCCGCTAAGCATAATGGTACATTAGAAACCATCATGCTTGCGGAAATCTTCCCACCCGGTGAACAAATCAAATATGGACTTTCGGTGGGTAGTATTTGCAAGCTGTGTTTAGCAATGAAAGCTTGGCTAATAAAATTATGCGTGGCGCCTGAATCAAATAATACTATGTCGGGATGGTAGTGGAGTTGAAACATACCCGCAAGGATTGGCTCTCCTTCCGGCACGTCCTCTATGGCAAGTTGGTGGACGGTGCCGGGCCTAGGATTTGCCCGCCGCACATTAGTAGGGTTCCGGGGCTGATTCCTTCCTGGAAGCTGTGGTGCAAATCCACCTCCTTGCCTCTCAGGACAATTGTTGGCGAAGGGTCCTGGGTGACCACATTTGTAGCATGTGGCTGCTGCCTGACCGGTGCTTGGGGGACGAAAGCCCGGTATGCGCTGCTGAGGTGCATACGCACGCGGTATCGCCCGCTGCTTCTGTTGTTGCTGCGGAGGTGGTGCTAGCAGTGCCAGCCTGAATGCCGGTGTTGAATATTGCTGACTTCAGAATGGCATCGGCCTCTGTGGTGGTTGCCAGAGTGGACCCGATGGTGGGCGATTCACCATCCGGTATTTTTGAGAAGGACCACCTCCTTCTCCGCTGCTTTGCGGCGCGCTTCGCTTCCTGTCCGCCGCTGCTAACTCCTTGCCGGAGTCCTCCTGAACAATCGCAGCATCAATAATATCATTGAGACTGCCGCGATTGAACATCCCCAGCTTGTCCTTCAGGAGCGGGTTAAGCCCCTGGTAGAAATGATCCCGCCGCTTCTCATCGGTATCGGCTTGATACGAAGCGTAGAGTGCAAGATCATTGAACGCCCTGGAGTATTCCAGCGCATTCTGACTTCCTTGCTGCAGGCGTAGGAACTCCTGCATCTTCCTCTTCATGATACCCGGCGGTATGTGATAGGCCCTGAAGGCCGTCCTGAAATCCTTCCAGGTCATAACTCGCTCGGTGGGTTGCGAGGTGCAGAAATTCGCCCACCAAGCGCTCGCGGATCCCTGAAGCTGTTGGACAGCGAATTGAGTCTTGCGCTGCTCACTCACTTGTAGTAGCCCAAACTTCATCTCCATCGTGTGGAGCCAGTTGTCCGCATCAATGGGTTCATCCGCCCTTTAGAATATCGGGGGATGAGTATCTGTGGCACCCGGTTCCGAAAATAGAACCAAGTGAATGCATATGTGTGCCCAGGATGTTCATCACACATACACATGTAATCCACAAACTGAATTCAGAATATAACCACGAATAAATAGGGTTTAAGTACTTTATTACATCGACTCATTGTCTCACTCATGAATCTCTAACTTATTCTTGCAGCGGAAGTCTCAATACGATAGCGGAATAAATAAATAGCAGGAGGCTCCATCTACAACTCCACAGGCATGTTGACGGTAGTTCGCACGCCTAGTACTCCACATGGTTTTCGAAGTACTCTTCTCCTGTTGCTGATGTTTATGTGATAATGCAAGGGTGAGTACATGTCGTACTCAGCAAGTGCGGGAAAAAGTATGATATGTAGCTTACAACAAGGTAGGAAATAAAAAGGCTCATTGCAGCAAGCAATTTTTTCACAAACATGGTAAAAACAGCAACTATTTCTAAGTTATATTTATCCCAACATGACGAAGTAATTCAGCAACATTTTCTTATTATAATTATCAACTTATCAAGTCACATTCAGCCATTAATCTTTCTCAAGTTCATCTCATACTCATCAACATTCATAACCATCTCATATTCATATAACCGAAACCAAACTCAATGTCATGACACAAAACAGTCCCAAAACATATACCAATGACCATACCATAACCATACCGAATAACCATCCCATGTTTTTCCTCTAATCATGGAAGTTGGCCAGGTGCTTGTGACCGGAAGCACGGCAATCATGATAGTTTTACACTCTGCAGAGGTGGCACCACTTTACCCACAAGTTCGTGATTTTGTCATCCGTCGGTGACTGCAGAACCTCCATTATACCAGTACACAACCATCGGTGTATGGCCAAGAGATAACAAAATAGCCTTTACAAAGCGGCTACTAGATGTATGGACTCACTGAGGTTTCACCGGCAGGCTAAATCACCATTCTTCCACACACGGACCCCCTCTTGTGCCATGCAGTTCCCAGGGCAGTCCTCCTCGACTCCCATTCCCCGCGCCATCCACGGTCCATAACAAGCTAGCAACACATATAATTAATCAGCTAAGCCGCACCCATATTTGGCCTTGTGGCGGCACTGTTTTCCTGGCATATTCTCGCATGAACCGGTCCTTAGATATACGGCAAGTAAACCACCATTTCATTCAGCAACATCCACGAACCAAGCTTGCCTAGATCTCCCTGATTCCATGCTCATTAACATCATCAAGTTCTCATCATCATTATTCATATGAGTGCAGTAGCTAGACATGTTTTATTTCAGCTTCCCGTATCCCGTAGACTAAGCGAAGCAAAAAGGAAAAACGACCATACCCGACTTATCAACTTTCCCGGTGACAAGGATGGTTAACAAAACTAGTAAACTCCTATAAAAGGGTGTCCCATCAAGTTGACTCAAGCGTACACATTTTTGCAAACAAAACAGTTTCAAAACATGGGATCAATATGGTCAAGGGGCACTTGCCTTGCTCCCGTGGTTCTTGTTTTTCGAGTGTCTCGAAGTCTTGGTGCTGTAGTTCCTTGTAGATGGACTCTTGAGCTTGTTCTTCTACTCACGATCACGCACATACAAAATTTACAGCAATCAATCATAATGCGCAAACTTTACTCAAGATGTAATGGGGTAGATGAATGCAAATCCTACCAGTTTGTATGTGTTCTTGCATGTTTTAATGGGCTTTCATGGGGTTTTATGATGAACAAGGGTGCTGGGATGAAGTGTGGACGTGGTGATGATCTTGACTCAAGATCTAGATCAATTCCACCGTCAAAAATGGATCAAAACGCGATTTGTCCACACGTAAAAGTTTCTGTTCCAAGGGGCGAAGAAAACGGATGCGTAGAAACAGCGACGACGTCGTAAGATGGGTAACGAAGACCTACCTCACTTCCCTTTGGTGGCAGGGCCTTCCTCCTAGCAATGGCAGCAGCGGGGAATTTTTCTATGGAAGATTAGGGCAGGACAGATCGTCGGCTCTTTTCCGGCGACGGCGAGGCGTGACGGGGCTTGTCGGCGGGGCTGAACGACGGGGCTCGACGGCGGGGCTCGACGATGGGGCTCAACGGCGGGGCTCGACGGCGGGGCTCATCGACGGGGCTCACCGGCGGGGCATACTGGCGGGGCTCACCGGCGACTGAACTCCGGCGAGGGGGGGGCAACTCGGCGAGTTGGGGGCTAGGGCCGCCATGTCACCGACTTGGGAGGGGGAGAGAGGAGGGGGGGCTGCGGCCAGGGGGGGGTTGGGTTCTATTTATAAGGGGGGGAGGGGAGAATCCTACTGTAAAAGCCCAAGAAAGGGACTTGCAAAAATTGTTCATCACACCACAACACCAGAGCTCATCTTGTGGATATCTTGTGAACACTTGTAAAGAGCAAGTAACTAAAGGGTGCTTAGAGGGGAAAGCTCTAATTTCAAAAAAGTGGGATTGCTACACATGAACATGAAAGGTTGAGCTCACCCCTAGACCTTATATATTCTTGGGCAGGCTCAGGCCAAATTTCATGCATATCCAACACTTTTTGAGGCACTTTTGGAGACAATTCAAAAAGGGGCCAATTTGAATGCAAATTCAAATTGCAGCAACTTTCATCACTTGAATTCAAAAGTGGACTTCATATTCAAACTCAGCACATTTTTCTGAGTTAGCCCACCAATTTTCATCCCCATTGGACTTCATCTTGTCGGGAGCTAAATTTGCATTTATTCAAAAAGTGAATTTGAATTTCAGTTCAAATGTGAAGCAAATTTAGCCTAACCAATTTCAAACATAGGAAACCAAATTCAAACTGTGACTTGGTGCTTAAGTCTCACATTCAATTGTGAGTAGCTGGGATATTATCAGTGCAAACAGAAATGAAAAATTTGAAAAAGAATTAGAGGGGAGGTCCCACTTGTCAGCAGCCTTAACACAGAAGCATCCTCAGCTGATTTTTTCTCCCTCGGCCGAGAGCGTGCGCCAGCCGCTGCCGACGTCGGCGCCCGACCGCCTCGCCTCTGCCACCTCCTGCTTGGTGACCGAGGGCGCCGGGTGCAACACGCGGTTAAAACGCCAGCCCACATGAATCCGGACTCATCCTCTTCGCTCTGCCCGCACACAGCCGAAACGAAACACTTCGCCGGCCGCTTTCCTCGGGTCCTCGGTGAGCCGCTGATTCAGGCATTCTCGCGAATGAAGATCAACAGCAAAGAGATGCGCCGGAGGCTGCTAGAACTCATGGTGAAGACCCTACCCTCTTTCATGCTCTGTAGGGAGAGTATTTCCACGTTTAGTCCTCGGTGTTCAAAGAACCGAGCTAGCATAGAATCCGAAATTCGTGGTGATCGTTCCACCACCGCGTAAACCCAGCCAAGCACATGTTCTACACGTTCCCATGACCACCTAGGATCAAAGACCATCGAAAACCATAGAGATACGTATATACTTATGTATTTTGAATTTTTTTATAATCCTTAGTTGCTACAGTGTGTAACGTCTAGGCGCCGCCTAGGCACGCCTAGGCTTTAGGCGAGGGGTCACCGCCCGCCACGCCCTGCCCCGAGCACCGCCCTGCTGTGCCGCCTGGCCCCGCCCCAAGCCCCGCCCTGTCGCGCCGCCCGACCTTAGTTGATTAATTGTTTAATTAGTATTGTAATTGATTATTGTTTAAATAATACTTTGATTGATTGCGTGATTAGTTACTATATGTAAAAAATGGGTCACGGCCCATTTATTGGTAATGTATTAGTCGAGACAGGCACCGAGGACGGCAAGCTCCCGAGCGTGGACGGCGGGCCCCGACGGTGCGGTTTCATCTTTGACCCACTTACGACGGGGCATAACGTACGACGGCTAACCCTAGGTGTCGTAAGATAATGGCAGGCCCCAGCGGGGCAAAACTTAGGACAGCTGACCCACTTCTTTGTCTCTCGTTCTTTCCTTCTCTCTCGTTCTTTCCTTCTCTCTCGTTCTTTCCTCTCTCTCTTTTAAATGACTCAAAAATGAAAGAGTGACGTAAACCTATACAACATGTGTCACCCGTTTCGAATGGGCCCGTGTCACATGTGTTACGCATGTGAGGCGTGTACGTTCGGAATTGTCCTATTTTGGACAGCCTGGGAGTGACCGAGGGGGCGTGGCTTGTGATGAGACGCGGGTTTACATCTAGACGAGATTTCGATGGCATAACCCTGTTGTTCTCTGCTGCACCATTTTTGGCCGTGCAGTGGAGAACAGCGGGGTTATGCTGCCGAAATTGCGTTCGGATCCAGACCACGCGTCTCGTCATGAGCACGCTCCACTTGGTCACTCTTGGGTGGGTTTAGGACCTATCCTTTCCAATAAATGTAGGGCCGTGACATACATAAATTATAAAGTAACTATATTTTTCTTGACATTAAACTGCAGATTCAAACATGGGTGATGACCGTAGTTTGATGTATATCGGTTGGAAGAACAGTTCTGGTGGCCACTCGGATGAGTGGTTCGCCAAGACAAATGCTTTTGTAGATTGAGATTTTTCATTGTCAATGATCGATAAGGTGTGGTGCCCATGTACAAAATTTCAGGGTGCAATGTGTTGGGACAAAGTGAATTTGGCGTTTCACTTGTGTCGATACGGTTTCATGCAAGATTATGAGGTGTGGACCTTTCACGGTGAGACATCTTCTCAACCCTTACAAGTTTAAGATGAGGATGACAACACGGGGGTCGATAGGATGGACGAGATGCTTGATGCCATAAATCCTGAATTGATGGAGGATCCTCCTACAACGGAGGTTGAAGCGTTTTTCACGCTTCTCAAAGCTTCAGAAGAGCCATTGCATGAACACACCGAAGTGACGCTCCTTACTCTCATGACTAGATTTATGGCCATCAAGTCTAAGTATTTCTTCTCCAATAACTGCTACAATGATCTCATCAAATTGATCAGCGATATCCTTCCACAACCACATAAAGTGCCTAAAGATATGTATCAGTCTAAGAAGTTGATTTCTAGTCTGGGTATGAAATATGAGAAGATTGATATGTTTCTAGACAATTGCATGCTTTTTTGGAGAGAGCATGCCAATGAGAACAAGTGCTTAAAATGTGGTAAAGCAAGATTTGTCGAAGTTGTTAATGATGACGGTTCAAAAGTAATGACTCAAGTCGCACAGAAGCAGCTTCGCTACTTGCCTGTCACACCTAGGTTCAAGCGTTTGTTTCTATCTAAAAAAACAGCTGGACACATGTAACACCCCAAAACCTGTTAAAGAGGGGAATTTAAAGTTTTTTTGGACGTATTGCATGTGGTGCAGAAATTCAAATTCAAACTAGAATTCAAATTCAAATCAGAACAGAAAAGAAAAGGAAAAAGAAAAATCCCAACCGGCCAATGGGCCGAAACCCACCAGCCGGCCCAATCCCCCGCGCCAGCCCAAGACCGCGTGACCCCTCTCTTCCTCTCACTGACACGCGGGGCCCACGTGTCATCTCCTACCTCCCGCGCGCCAACCGACCGGACTCTTCCCTCGCACCAGATCGCAACAAACTCCGGAAACCCGCGCCCCCAGCCCGATTTCCGGTCCCGGACGTCTCCAACTCGATCCCAACAGACCGCCACCCTCCCTCGCCTATATAAACGCCGACAATCGCCCTGTTTCCCCCCCCCCCCCCGACGGCCGTTGTTCTCTCCGGTGACAACCGAAGCTTCGATCACCGTTTTCTTTCGATCCTTGCTTGGATTTTCTGATCTAACGCGCTGATCGTGCTCCAGCGCCCCCAGGGAGCCCTGCACGTGAAGGAAGCGACAAGTTTCACGCCCTAGCATCGGTTCCGACGAGCACCGAGGAGCAGCTTTAACCATCGTCATCGCAGAGCCGAATTCCGACCTCCCCAAGCCCGAGAAACCCCTAGGTGAACTCCCCTACCCCTCCGCAGTCGATCCATGTGAAAAACTGCAAGATTTAATGTATATTGGCAAGGAACCGAAGCTGCCCGGCGACCGCCGCCGCACGCCGCCACGCGCGCGGGCTGGCTCCGGCCAGGGCGACGTGGCCCCTTGAGGGCCGTCTATTTTAAATCGCACGGTAGAAATAAAACCCGCGCGTACCGGTTCGGCGATCTAATCTGAGCCGTCTATTTTAAATCGGACGGTCCACATCATCCCCGCGTTATAAAGGACGGGATTCTTACGCGCTACCCCCTGGGGATCTCGGAAAACACGAGCTAGCCCCGAAAACTTGTGATCTAGCCCCTGGAACATCAGAAATTCGTGTAAATTCATTTAAAAATCAGTTTTAGCCCCTGGACTTAATAAAAATTAGGAAAATCCCTCTGTTATGTATAGTTAGACCCCTGGAAATTTATGAAATAGCAAATTAGACCCTGCAGTAGGGTGGATTTACCTTTTTGAGCCTATATGATATTAAATTTAGAAATTTGAATACGTGACTAGGATTTAAATTTAAAAGGTAAGGCAAACACATGTGCAAATTCAAATTTAAACTCTCCTAGCACTTGGAAAACTTTAGAATGAGTTAAAAATAGATTTTTGGCTGAAATGAAATCTGTCTAAATGTTGTTCATATTTATTAGTTCTAGAAACACATTTTTAGGCTAGGAAATAATTCTAAAAACTGGTAAAATAAATTTAAATTAGTTCACATCAGAGGAGAAGTTCAAAAATATATTATTTAATATTTTAGATCAGAACCTATTCTGTTTAGATGATATGTCCTACTATTTAATATTAAAACTCACTTTTAGGCATAGAAAATAAATCTGAAAAATATAGGAAAATAGGTATGCATAATTAGAAAATAATAAATGAAGTCTCCAAATCCAAAAACTTCAGTTTAGGATTTGGTAGAAGATCTGAAAACCTATTTGGAGTAGGGAATTACCTTTCATGCATACTGGGTAGCTAAGAAGTGTATTAAATATAAATAATTTGTTCAAATTGGAAATTCATATAGTGTGCAAACAGAAATCTGAATACAAAAGTTAGAAATCATATACATATGTTAAAAGTGCATGTAGGTCAAAAATCAACACATGTAGAGTGACCATAACACTTAGAAATGTGAATGACTTTCATAGGTATGTATGTGTGGTTTGTATGAAGTGAAAGTGTGAACTATGTCTTATGGATTGTTGTTTTCTTTTGCTATGTGTATTGGCATGAGTAGAACCTGTCCCAGAGCAAGTTCTTCCTTTCCAAGACCAAGGCTTTCCATTCTCTGAGCAGCAGGAAGAAGGCAAGTGTCCTTGACCACTTTGATCGTATACTACGATGTGTAGATAGAATTATTTGCATTGTCAATTGAAATATGAAACCCATGCTAGGAAGTTTCCCTAGAATTGCATTACCTTGTTTCCTTGTAGCT
Source organism: Neostapfia colusana (assembly GCA_030760725.1). Taxonomy (NCBI): domain Eukaryota; kingdom Viridiplantae; phylum Streptophyta; class Magnoliopsida; order Poales; family Poaceae; genus Neostapfia; species Neostapfia colusana. The sequence continues at coordinate 23,422,644 of JASWHV010000014.1, forward strand.
TGGGTTGGGATCTATTTTATCATGTCATTTATTTATATGTTTATGCTTAGCCATGCTTAGAATGGGATAATTGGGATATGAGATCATCAATTTATTTACCATACTCTTGAACGAGATATTATGAGTTATGTAGAGGTAGGGATCGAGGCAAGTTGGATGATTTGGTTGGTGCTGGGTGCACGAGACTCGGGTTTATGTTTAGTACTTGCCTGGATCCTAAGGACCGGTTCATGGAGCATGTAACCTGGCTTTACTGTGCCAACCACATGCTGAGATGGGGCAGCTTGGCCAATTAATTAGGTGTATCCCCGGCGTAGTATGGGTGTGTTGGATGGTGCGGGGAATAGGTGTCAGCTGGACTACCATATGAACCGCCAGGCTCAAGAGGGGACCACTGCAACGGGGTTGGAGCCTCTTGTATGCTGTTAGGGGTGAAACCTCAGTGGGCCCACGCTCGTCGGCAATCCCTTTGTAAAGGCTTCGTAGTGATCTCCTGGCTACACACCTAGAAAGTGTGAATGTGGTTCGCGGCCACTGGCATAATGGAGGTTCTTTTAGTCCACCCGGCAACGAGGGATGAAATCACTACATGTGGGTACAGGGGCAGCAGGACATAGGGGCCTGGGTGCTGTAGACCTGTCCGTGTCAGTAAAGGACCGATCCGTATGCGGCCCTGTTGAACAAGTTTGAGTTGTGTACCGGACTCATGCTGGCTATATGGGACCCAGTAAACCGATGTACCTCGGGAAGCTGTCGTTGGGACATTTCGGGTCGCCTCAGGCGGACGGCCGGTGTGCAGTATGTGGGGAATATTCTCATGACATCTCACGTCGGAAGGTGCACCATGAGAGTAGCTACTGTACGGGGCGACTTGATCGATTCAGCGGGGGTGAAACGGGGGAAAGGCTGCCACGTACAACGTCAGTGATGGTTGTTGTAGGCAACGTCGAGTACGGGCGTACGTGTCGTGTAGTCCGGGTGTTATTGATTTGAATCACCGTCGCTCGCGGAATGGACCGAGCATACTTGTTCTCACAGTCGTGACGTAGTAAGAACTTGCATGAGAAAGGAACTAATCATTTTGATGTGAAGTATTATCGTACCTTTGTATTGGATCTTTATGAATAGGCTAGTGCAAACTCAATTCTTTTATGCCATGAGCAATTTACATCGGGGAAAAAGCGTTTCTTGTTTGATTGTGAACTCCCGATGTGGCGTGTCAAGGGTTATTTAAAATACTGCAATTAATACTGAAAGTAAGAATTCACTTTTAGGTGAGTTTAATTATGCTTATGCCATCCTATGTTAGGTTCATAACCACACTTAGAGTTTCATGTTTAGGGTGACGGTTAAGTCTTGCTGAGCGTTATGCTCACGGATGCTATCCGAGTTGTTTTGCAGGTAATTGACTCGATGCTTATGAGAAGGGATGCCGAAGAGACCCGGGAACCTCCGAGTGCTTACTCTAAGAGCATCCTCGCCGCTGCAGATTGTCTTCGTGTTGCTAGTGAGAAACGTCCGCGGGCTGGACCGTTTCTTTGTTGCTAGTTTAGATATGAGTCGTGAGAGTGATAGTCTTCCGCTGTAGTTTACTCTGATATAACTTATTTGTAGAACATTCTTGTACATTTCCGCTAAACTATTTATGTAATATGATGTGTTTCTGCAACCCGTGTACTGTTGGGTGCCGCATAACATGGCACCACCCGACGAGGTCCTGGCTGTCTCAGCTGGTATCAGAGCTGTTACACATGGTATCAGAGCTGCGTTGGGAACAGAGCACGGATTGAGCATCATATTATGTCAAAACCTTAGGATACGGTGAGTTAACGGTACTAGGCCCACATAAGGACTATTATTAGCATAATATGAAGGTGGCAACCTAACTTAATTGTTATGTCAGAAAATCGTGCATCTTGGGACGTTTATGTCTTGGGGGGTGCACGTATGCGCTGTCCACCAGTGCGCACAAGCTGAAGGGTGGAGCCTCACGGGTGGCAGGTAACCCGACTCGCTTTAGTATCCTCTACGACTCTTCATGTCGTTTGGGGTATTCGAGCAATGTCTGTCCCAGGTGTGCGTGGTGCAATTTGGGAGACCCTGTCACGTGGTCCCTAACGTGAACACGTAGCTCAAGGCCTGTTTGGCTTGAGAACACCTGGGCGAGTGATGACGGCGGGGTGTACGAACTGTATGGATACCGGGTTCGGTGTGCAGCCGAACCTGATGATTGAGTATGGCTTATGTAGGTACTAACCACGAAAACCTTAGTGCGTGTTGAACACATTTTCGAGTGACCGTTTTAGTGCCACCTAAGGATACGTATATGCCGGTGTAATCCGGTTAGGTTTTTCTTTGGTGAGGCAACGTAGTACCGTCATATGTCTTACGGTGCATCGTCACCGTACTACACTTAATAGTATTCTTTCTTATGAAGAAATCATTCATGACTAACATTCAAACTAAAAATGGATGTTGGAAAGCACATAATAGTTACTGAACTCTTTATTTGAACTAAGTTTCAAGAAAGAGAATTGCTAGGTTTCTTTTGATCTCAGAAACAGAGTGCTCTATTCTGGCAGAAAGTTTGCTGGAATTTGACAGAGAATAACTCTGATTAGCTTGACCCAATGGAGGTGTTTGATACAGTTTTGGAAAGGTTATTAAGTGCTCTACAACTTTTCTGTAGAATTCCAGAGCCAAATCCGACACCAACTTGGTTGAACGTCCAGATGAATGCGAACTGTTCAGAAAACAGAGCAGCTGCAAACTTCTCTGGGTGTTGCTGTAAATTAGCCGGCAAAGTCTGTAGAAAATTTTCTAAGGGTCATATGATACACCATTGGAAAGATTAGGAAATTTGAAACAATTTTGTAGTTCATAGTTTGTTCAGAATTGTACTTCATTTGTATGTAAAACTGTGATGAAAACAGCCACATACAAAGGAGGTGCTGGCAAAATTTACCCAGAAATTCTGTCAACTTTGAACAGTCATAGCTATTGATCCAGAGATGATATAGGGGCATATGAGTACTCGGTGAAAAGATACTAAAGTTAATTTTAACTTTGGTATTCAACTAGAGTTATGAAAATTTTGCTAACTGGATCCAAATCTCGGTTAAGTACAGAAAGGTCGGTTAAGTACAGCAAATGGGGATTGTTTCTGTTGGCTTTAGAAGGATGTGTAAACATGAAGTATTGTTATGCTTTCATAAAGTTTTAGCATGTTCATGTTTTACATGCTTTCACATACTGCTAGATCAAGTTTTGACTCCCCTCAAAATTATGCTTTTGCAGTATGGTGCGTACTCATTCTCTGAGTAGGACTGAAGGTTCTCATCGAGACGGTGATGACTCGACTCCACCACGGGCACCGCCATCAACGGTATGGGCGGATGTCATGACTCAGATGGTCGAGTCAAGTCAAGAGAACACAAGACTACTCCAAGCCTTGGTACAACAGGGCTTACTCCAACATTCCCAACAGGATATTCCACCTCGGAACGCCTATTTGGACTTCTTGGCGACACAACCGCCAATCTTCACGGAAGCCAATGAACCAGTGGAAGCTGATCAGTGGCTTCGAGTTATGGAGTCCAAGTTTGGAGTGTTTGAGTGCGATGAATATCATAAGACATCATTTGCAGCTCAACAGCTCCATGGAGCCGCCGGAAATTGGTGGTTTGCTTATCTCGCCACCGTTCCGGAAGGCCATCAAGTGGAATGGATGGAATTTTTGAAGCATTCCGTGCTCGTCACATTCCTATGGGTTTTATTAAGGCCCAACAGCAAGAATTCAGGAACCTGAAGCAGGGGGCATGAGTGTCCTCGATTATGTCAGACAATTCAACCTTCTGGCACAATATGCTCCTGCTTATGCGACGAGCGAAGCTGCAAGGTGTGACTACTTTTTCTATGGCTTGAGTGCCATACTAAAAGAGAAGTTAGCTTTGTTCAGTCAAGGCAGTTACACCGAGTTGATCAGTGCTGCTCTGCTACAAGAACAAGCGACACTTGAGTGTCAAGCAGAGAAGAGGGACCGGGAGGATGTGCAGGAAGACACACCAGTCGTTCCTCGTAAATACCGTGTGGTGTATCACACACCATCCGACGAAATATGGCAAACGCCAGTGAGATCAACTCTGTACAGATCTCCTGCTCAAGAGTGTTGTCTTGAAGCAACACCATTGCCACAGCAACGAAGGACACCTGTTGCATCATTGCTGCAGCCAAGTACATCAACTTCTCCACCACAAGTCAACGAAGAACCGGGAAAACCTCCGTGTTCTTATTGCCACCGTTCTGGGCACTTTAGGCAAGAATGCTGGGAGAAGTTGGTGAACACCAAACAGCCATCATCGTTAGGTGGTATGCCGCCACCTGCTCAAGTCAACATAACAGCATTGCAATCCGGGAGTGTGCAACATCTTGCTATTGAGGATGTCCCGGAGGGAGCACGGTGTTAGCAGGCATGTTTGCTCTCAAAAACATGCCCGTGCTGGTACTTTTCGATTCCAGTGCAACCCACAATTTCATCAGCAAATCATGGGTGGATCAGCACCAATTATCCACCAATACTCCCACAACGAGTTATCTTATACGTTCACCGGGAGGAAATATCTCTGCCAATCAGATTGTGTCCCGAGAAGCTTTGTGTTTGGGCGGAAAAATATACCCAACATCGCTGATTATGTTGGATAGGCAGAAGATAGACATTATATTGGGGATGTCTTGGTTAAATCGTCACGGTGCCGTTCTCAATATCGGTAACCGGACTGTCCAGATTGACTCGCCGATTCACGGACAGCACACGCTGTTTTTAGACAGCGAAGATCCGGATATGGTAGAGGCCTACCACACGGAAGCGCTGAAACTTGAAGATATTCCGGTGGTACGTGATTATCCCGATGTTTTTCCCGATGACTTACCGGGCATGCCGCCCGAACGGGACGTCGAGTTTAAGATTGAACTGGCGCCGGGAATGACGCCTATCTCACGAAGGCCTTACAAGATGGCACCTAACGAGCTAGCGGAGTTGAAAGAGCAACTGAATGAACTCATGAGCAAGGGTTTCATACAGCCAAGTTCTTCACCTTGGGGTTGCTCAGCGCTGTTCGTTAAGAAGAAGGACGAAACACTACGGCTATGTGTTGATTACCGTCCTCTAAATGCTGTCATGATCAAGAACAAGTATCCTTTGCCTCGCATCGACATCCTGTTCGATCAACTTGTGGGTGCAAAGGTATTTTCGAAGATGGATCTTCCGTCGGGCTATCATCAAATCAAGATCCGACCGGAGGACATACCGAAGACAGCTTTCTCGACGAGATACGGACTCTACGAGTACCTCGTCATGTCATTTGGATTAACCAACACTCCGGCACACTTCATGTACTTGATGAATTCTGTATTCATGCCAGAGTTAGACAAATTCGTCGTGGTATTCATCGACGACACATTGGTTTACTCCAAATCTGAAGAAGAGCACGCTGAACATCTGCGTATTTTGCTCCAACGGTTGCGGGAGCACCAGTTATATGCCAAGTTCAGCAAGTGCAAGTTCTGGATCGATCAAGTGCCTTTCCTAGGCCATATTATTTCAGCAGAGGGCATTGCCGTGGACCCCAGTAAAATTGAACAAGTGCTGAAATGGGAATCTCCCAAGTCAGTCCACGAGGTCCGAAGTTTCCTAGGTTTAGCGGGGTATTATCGGAGGTTTATTCGGAGCTTCTCAAAGATTGCTAAACCAATGACAGAGCTGCTGAAGAAGGGCACTAAATACATGTGGAGTGCAGCATGTGAAGCCGCATTCAAAACTTTGGTGAAACATCTCACAACAGCTCCAGTTCTTGCTCAGCCAGACACGACGAAGCCATTTTATGTATACTGTGATGCATCCGGCATCGGTCTCGGCTGTGTTCTGATGCAAGAAGGGCGTGTAGTCGCCTATGGGTCTCGTCAACTGTGAAACCACGAGCAGCATTATCCAACTCACAATCTTGAACTTTCTGCTGTGGTGTTGGCGTTGAAGATGTGGAGGCATTACCTGCTTGGTAATCTTGTTCACCTCTACACCGACCATAAAAGCCTGAAGTATATCTTCACGCAGAAGGAGCTGAATATGAGACAACGGAGATGGTTGGAGCTCATCAAAGATTATGAAATTGAGATCCACTATCATCCAAGCAAGGCAAACGTGGTTGCTGACGCGCTTAGTCGGAAAGCCCACGTTCACAACTTAGCGGCTGCTGAGTTAGAAGACGAAGAACCAAGCCTCCGTGTCATTCCATATGGCGCGCTTTATAATCTCGCGCTCATTCCAACAATCCGTGAAGAGATTGTTGAGGCTCAAAGAAGAGACAGAGGTATGTCTCACATACGGAGAAGACTAGACAACGGAGAGGTGAAATGTTTCCGGAGGGATGAGAATGGTATGATATGGTTTAACAACCGTATAGTGGTACCGCGCAATATGAAACTCCGGAAGAAGATCTTGGATGAAGCCCACCTGTCTAAGTTTTCCATTCATCCCGGAAGTAACAAGATGTACCAAGATTTGAAACAGGAATTTTGGTGGATGAGGATGAAGAGGGAAATTGCTAAATACGTATCCGAATGCGATACGTGTAGACGGGTCAAAGCGGATCATATGCGAAAAGCCGGACCGCTACAACCTTTGAAGATTCCGGCATGGAAATGGGAGGATGTGAGTATGGACTTCATCGTCGGATTACCGCTCACATCCCGGAAGCATTACTCGATATGGGTGATCGTCGACCGGTTGACAAAATCAGCTCATTTCATACCGGTGAACACTCATTATCGAGCAAGGCAATATGCGGAGTTATTCATCTCCAGAATTATATGCTCACATGGTGTCTCGAAGACCATCATTTCAGATCGAGGTGCGCTGTTCGTTGCTCGGTTTTTGGAGCAGCTGCATGCCTCGTTGGGCACCAAGCTAATTAGAAGCTCCACATATCACCCTCAAACCGATGAACAAACTGAGAGGGTGAATCAAGTGCTTGAGGATATGTTGAGAGCGTGTGCCATCCACCATGGTAGGAATTGGGACAATCACCTACCGCTGGCGGAGTTTTCATAAAACAACGGTTATCAAGCGAGTATTAAAATGGCACCGTATGAAGCTCTCTACGGCCGGAAGTGTCGCACACCACTGAATTGTTGTGAGTCCGGCGAAAGAGTTCTGTTTGGGATTGATCTGGTAAATGAAGCCGAAGACTGAGTTCGGTTGATACAATAAAACTTGAAGGCTGCACAATCCCGGCAGAAGAGCTACGCTGATCAACGGCATAGGGCATTGCATTTTGACGTCGGAGAGCACGTGTATCTTCGTGTATCTCCGATGAAGGGAATTCACCGGTTCGGTGTAAAGGGGAAGCTCGCTCCCCGTTTTATTGGTCCTTATTCTATCACGGAGAAGTGCAGACCCGTAGACTACCGGCATGTCTAGCGGGGGTTCATGATGTATTTCATGTATCACAGCTGCGGAAGTGCCTCAAATTCACCGCTGCGGTTCGCACCGAGGAAATCGACGAATTGAAACCGGACCTGACCTACACCGAGCGACCGGTTCAGATTTTGGATGAAAAGGCCCGGGTAACCCGGAACCTGTGACACCCTCATCTCTGGTGTCAGCATATATTCATGTGTTATGAAGAAGAAAACCATTTTAAGAAAAGATGGAACAATGACAAATATCAAAAGGATAGCCAATAAAGTCCTTAGAGAGCACCGAAGGCAACCTCCGCAGACAGCAGGCCACATGGCGTGTTCGGAGCTCGCCCCTGCAAGGTGAAGAGAGGTTCGCCGCTAAACTGGCTACGTGGAAGGATCGGGGGTCACCTCCGCAATTGGAAAAAATTCGACCCTGTGGGACACGTGTTGCCCACGGAGCTAGCCTCTGCGGAAGAAGCAAAGGCATTTTTCGCAGGACACATGTCATCCTCGGAGCTAGTCCTCGCGGAAATCAGAGGACCCATCGCCGGGATATGTGTCGATCTCGGAGCTCATCTCAGAGGAATCCGGATCTATCGAACACGTGTTGCCATCGGAGCTCATCTCCGGGAGGTCTTTCGTTGCTAGACACGTGTCGACCTCGGAGCATGTTCCTGAGGAGGGAAGAGAGGGAAGACCGGCGCTAACACGTGGCGTGCGCGAAGCTCACCTCCAAAAGAGGGGGAGGTCTCGGTCAATTGACACGTGGCTCAACTGGAGCTCGTCTCTGCGGAGAAGTAGATACCAGGCCCCGGGAGGACACGTGGAGCCTCCGGAGCTCATCACCACAAAGGTAACGAGTCTGGAGCGGTTTTTAAGCGTAAAGATACCAGTACGAAACAGAAACCGATCTAAATTTCAATGATGTTACTAAAGATAAGACGTTAGGATCCAACAAAGATCTGAATAAGACTCTTATTCGGGATCCAATCAGATTAGGACTCTTCTCTTCCCGATTATAAATAGAACCCAAAACCTCTGGCCGAAACCACAAACTTCTCTTTCAACTCCTAATCCGACGACTTTGAGCCCTAGCCCTATCTCGCCGAGCAAAACATCGCCGAAGCGCAACAAGGGAGATCATTGGAGAAGAAACAAGCGGTCTGAGGAGGACCTCGAAGACAAGAAGAGCGTGAGGTAGGACTTCAATATCACCTTACGACATCATTGTTCATCTCTTGCATCTGTTCTTCAATTCCTTTCGAACAGAAGCCTTCTCGTGGGCAGATCACTCGATGATCAGTTTGATCTAAAGACAAGATCATCGCCACATCCACCTTTAATCCGAATACCTGTCACACCCGGTTTTTCCAAAGAACAACCAAGTGAATATCACATGTATGCCAGGATCATTTTCTCATACATGTGATGACAAATAGTGAAGCATCATTTGTTACAAGCCAGGTGTCGAATATAAATAAGTCTTACAAAGCATATGTCTCGATGGACGATAAATAGTTCATCACAAATAAATAAACTAGCAGAGGAATATTATTCATGTGGGCTCCATTGCAGGCGTTGCCCGGGGGTCTCCATGAACCTAGAAACCTTTTTCGGGTCCAAAGTCTTGGTCATTATACACCACCTCATTATCTTGACCTGAGCAGCAATATAAACCAACAAAATATGCGAGGTTGAGTACCGAGGGTACTCAGCAAGTGTGGGAAAGTTATGTCATGCATGGCTAGAACAAGGAAAGGTTGAACTCATGGTTAAAGCACTACGCAATTAATTCCTATCACCTTAGCTTATTAAGCACCTACATTACTACACAAGTGAAATGGTCCCAATCTCCCATCCCATCATCATAATCCAATAACCATAACATCATTTCCAATGTTAAGCTCCCCGCTTAACAACCACAACTTCCAAAACCATAAATCCTCTAATCATGAATAAGTCCAAGCCGCTCTTGACCGTGAGCACGGCTGTCATGACAGTTTTGACTCTGCAGAGTTTATACCACTGTACCCACATGTAGTGATTTCATCCCCCGTTGCCGGGTGGACTAAAAGAACCTCCATTATGCCAGTGGCTACGAACCACATTCACACTTCCCAGGTGTGTAGCCAGGAGATCACTACGAAGCCTTTACAAAGGGATTCCCGATGAGTGTGGGCCCACTGAGGTCTCACCCCTAACAGCATACAAGAGGCTCCAACCCCGCTGCAGTGGCCCCCTCTTGAGCCTTGCGGTTCATATGGTAGTCCAGCTGACACCTACTCCCCGCACCATCCAACACACCCATACTACGCCGGGGATACACCTAATTAATTGGCCAAGCTGCCCCATCTCAGCATGTGGTTGGCACTGTAAAGCCAGGTTACATGCTCCATGAACCAGTCCTTAGGATCCAGGCAAGTACTAAACACAAACCCGAGTCTCGTGCACCCAGCACACAACCAAAACATCCAACTTGCCTTGATCCCTACCTCACAATATCTCAGTCAAGAGTATGGTAAAATAAACTGATGATCTCATCCCAAATATCCCATTCTAAGCATGGCTAAGCATATGCATAATAATAAATGACATGATAAAATAAATCCCAATCCCAAGCTACAAGGGAACAAGGTAATGCAATTCTAGGGAAACTTCCTAGCATGGGTTTCATATTTAACTTGACAATGCAATAATTCTATCTAAACATCCTAGTATAGGATCAAAGTGGTCAAGGACACTTGCCTCCTTCTTGATGCTCTTGAAATGGGTAGTCCTGGTCTTGGAAAGGAATAACTTGCTCTTGAGCAGGTTCTACATCATACCATCACACATAGCAAAAGAAAAATAACAACCCATAAGACATAGTTCACACTTCCACTTCATACAAACCACACATTCATATTTATGAAAGTAATTCACCATTATATGTGTTGTGGTTACTCTATGTGTGTTGATTTGTGGCTTGCATACACTTTTAATCATGTGTATATGATTCCTACTTTGGTGTTCACATTTATACTTACATACTATACATACATATATGAGTTTCCAATTTAAATAAATTCCTTATATTTAATTACTACACCTTTTAGCTACCAAGTATGCATGAAAGGCATTTTCCTTCTCCATAAGTGTCTTCATAATTTCTACCAACCCTAAACTGAATTCTTTGGATTTTAGAAACTCCATTTATCATTTACTAGTTGCTACATTTTCAGATTTATTTTCCTATGCATAAATGTGTACTTTATTATGAAAATAGTAATACACATCATCTAAACAGAATAGGTTCTGGTCCTAAATAATTTAATAACATATTTTAACCTTTGCCTCTGATGTAAACTATTTCATAATTATTTTCCCTATTTTCTAGAACTATTCTTTACTTAAAAATGTGTCCCTAAATGTGAATAATAAATTAAACAGATTCAATTCAGCCCAAAATATGTTTTTATCTCACTCCAAAGTTTTCTAAATACTGAGAAAGTTTTTAATTTAATTATGACAATATGTTTGTCCCATTTTTTAATTTTTAAACACTAACCACATATTCAATTTCCTAAATTAAATACTAAACAGGGCTAAAAAGGTAAACTCACCCCATTACAGGGTCTATAATATTATTTTCAGAATTTCCAGGGGTCTAGCTACACTTATCAGAGGTGTTTTTCCTAATTTTTATTAAGTCCAGGGGCTAAAACTGATTTTTAAATGAATTTACATGATTTTCTGGAGTTCCAGGGGCTAGATCAGAAGTTTCCGGGGCTAGCTCTTATTTCCCGAGAACCCCAGGGGGTAGCACATAAGATTTCCAGTCTTTATAACGCGGGGCTGACGTGGACCGTCCGATTTTAAACCGACGGCCGAGATTATAACATCGAACCGGTACGCGGGGGTTTAAACCCTACCATGCAATTTAAAATAAACGGCGCACAAGCGGCCACGTCGCTCTTATCGAGCGCGGACGGCACTGCCGGCGGCGCACGGCGGCGGGAAGCGGCGATCTCGCCGGAAACTTTCGGATCTTCGGGAATTCTTCCTAGAACTGTGATTTTATGGCATAGATCGATAGAGGGGAGGTCGGGGATCTCACCTCGGGGGTTTTCTTGAGCTCGGAGGTCCTGGAAGGTGATCGGCGACGAGGTCCGAGGCGAAACCACGGCGAAGCTCGTCGGCGCTGTGTTTACACCGCAAGTCACCGAGTTTTCTGCACCTGCAAGGTTCCCCGGAGGAGGTAGATCAAGACCAGCGAGTTAGATCGGAAATTCCGAGCTTAGATCGGCCAGAATTCGCCGGAGAAGTCTCGGTTCTCACCGGAGTAAAAAAAACAGCCGATCGCGTGGGAAAAACAGAACGAGGCCGGGGTTTTTATAGACGGGGGAGGGCGGCGGGGTGGTTTAGATCATGTCCGCGTCGCCTACGAACAGAATTCAGCGGGGATACGCCGAAATCCCGGTCGGTTTTGATTCGGGTGCGAGGGAGTCCGGTGCTGTCGCGAGGTAGACGACGATCGGGTGGGCCCCGCCTGTCAGTGTGAGGAAGCAGCGCGCGCGGCTGCGGGCTGGCGCGGGGGCTGGGTGGGCCGACTGGTGGGTTTCGGCCCACTGGCCGGTTTTTTCTGTTTTCTCTTTTTCTTTTTCTATTTCTTTTCTGATCTGAGTTTAATTTGAATTCCAGTTTGAATTTGAATTTTTGCAAAAACATGCAACACGTCCAAAAATTTTTAAATTCCCCTCTTAACATGATTTAGGGATTTGAATCAAAATTTTGGGGTGTTACAGCTCTACCCCCCTTAAAAGAAATCTCGTCCTCGAGATTGGTGTTTCTAAGAAAACAATTCCGGAAATTGTGCCTTGAGCTCATCTTCCCGCTCCCAGGTGGCTTCCTCTTCTGAGTGATGCTTCCACTGCACCTTGCACATCCGGATTCTTTTTTTTCTGGTGAGGCATTCCATTGTCTCCAAAATCTTGTATGGTTGCTCGGCATAAGACAAATCCTCAGCTACGTCCACTTCATTCATGGGTAACACCTCTTCAGGCGTCCTCAGGCATTTCTTGAGTTGTGACACATGGAATACATCGTGCACATCCGATAGGTGAGCCGGTAAATCTAGTTGATACGCCACTTCGCCTTTCCTCTCCAGAACTTGAAAGGGTCCGATGTATCGAGGTGACAACTTCCCTTTCACCTTGAACCGACGAAGTCCTCTGATAGGGGACACCTTGAGATAGACATAGTCCCCCACGTTGAAAACGAGCTCTCTTCTTCGCACATCGGCATAGCTCTTTTGGCGTGTCTGTGCTATCCTCAAGTGTGGGAAAGTTATGTCATGCATGGCTAGACAAGGAAAGGTTGAACTCATGGTTAAAGCACTATGCAATTAATTCCTATCACCTTAGCTTATTAAGCACCTACATTACTACACAAGTGAAATGGTCCCAATCTCCCATCCCATCATCATAATCCAATAACCATAACATCATTTCCAATGTTAAGCTCCCCGCTTAACAACCACAACTTCCAAAACCATAAATCCTCTAATCATGAATAAGTCCAAGCCGCTCTTGACCGTGAGCACGGCTGTCATGACAGTTTTGACTCTGCAGAGTTTGTACCACTGTACCCACATGTAGTGATTTCATCCCCCGTTGCCGGGTGGACTAAAAGAACCTCCATTCTGCCAGTGGCTACGAACCACATTCACACTTCCCAGGTGTGTAGCCAGGAGATCACTACGAAGCCTTTACAAAGGGATTCCCGATGAGTGTGGGCCCACTGAGGTCTCACCCCTAACAGCATACAAGAGGCTCCAACCCCGCTGCAGTGGCCCCATCTTGAGCCTTGCGGTTCATATGGTAGTCCAGCTGACACCTACTCCCCGCACCATCCAACACACCCATACTACGCCGGGGATACACCTAATTAATTGGCCAAGCTGCCCCATCTCAGCATGTGGTTGGCACTGTAAAGCCAGGTTACATGCTCCATGAACCGGTCCTTAGGATCCAGGCAAGTACTAAACACAAACCCGAGTCTCGTGCACCCAGCACACAACCAAAACATCCAACTTGCCTTGATCCCTACCTCACAATATCTCAGTCAAGAGTATGGTAAAATAAACTGATGATCTCATCCCAAATATCCCATTCTAAGCATGGCTAAGCATATGCATAATAATAAATGACATGATAAAATAAATCCCAATCCCAAGCTACAAGGGAACAAGGTAATGCAATTCTAGGGAAACTTCCTAGCATGGGTTTCATATTTAACTTGACAATGCAATAATTCTATCTAAACATCCTAGTATAGGATCAAAGTGGTCAAGGACACTTGCCTCCTTCTTGATGCTCTTGAAATGGGTAGTCCTGGTCTTGGAAAGGAATAACTTGCTCTTGAGCAGGTTCTACATCATACCATCACACATAGCAAAAGAAAAATAACAACCCATAAGACATAGTTCACACTTCCACTTCATACAAACCACACATTCATATTTATGAAAGTCATTCACCATTATATGTGTTGTGGTTACTCTATGTGTGTTGATTTGTGGCTTGCATACACTTTTAATCATGTGTATATGATTCCTACTTTGGTGTTCACATTTATACTTACATACTATACATACATATATGAGTTTCCAATTTAAATAAATTCCTTATATTTAATTACTACACCTTTTAGCTACCAAGTATGCATGAAAGGCATTTTCCTTCTCCATAAGTGTCTTCATAATTTCTACCAACCCTAAACTGAATTCTTTGGATTTTAGAAACTCCATTTATCATTTACTAGTTGCTACATTTTCAGATTTATTTTCCTATGCATAAATGTGTACTTTATTATGAAAATAGTAATACACATCATCTAAACAGAATAGGTTCTGGTCCTAAATAATTTAATAACATATTTTAACCTTTGCCTCTGATGTAAACTATTTCATAATTATTTTCCCTATTTTCTAGAACTATTCTTTACTTAAAAATGTGTCCCTAAATGTGAATAATAAATTAAACAGATTCAATTCCGCCCAAAATATGTTTTTATCTCACTCCAAAGTTTTCTAAATACTTAGAAAGTTTTTAATTTAATTATGACAATATGTTTGTCCCATTTTTTAATTTTTAAACACTAACCACATATTCAATTTCCTAAATTAAATACTAAACAGGGATAAAAAGGTAAACTCAACCCATTACAGGGTCTATAATATTATTTTCAGAATTTCCAGGGGTCTAGCTACACTTATCAGAGGTGTTTTTCCTAATTTTTATTAAGTCCAGGGGCTAAAACTGATTTTTAAATGAATTTACATGATTTTCTGGAGTTCCAGGGGCTAGATCAGAAGTTTCCGGGGCTAGCTCTTATTTCCCGAGAACCCCAAGGGGTAGCACGTAAGATTTCCAGTCTTTATAACGCGGGGCTGACGTGGACCGTCCGATTTTAAACCAACGGCCGAGATTATAACATCGAACCGGTACGCGGGGGTTTAAACCCTACCGTGCAATTTAAAATAAACGGCGCACAAGCGGCCACGTCGCTCTTATCGAGCGCGGGCGGCGCTGCCGGCGGCGCACGGCGGCGGGAAGCGGCGATCTCGCCGGAAACTTTCGGATCTTCGGGAATTCTTCCTAGAACTGTGATTTTATGGCATAGATCGATAGAGGGGAGGTCGGGGATCTCACCTCGGGGGTTTTCTTGAGCTCGGAGGTCCTGGAAGGTGATCGGCGACGAGGTCCGAGGCGAAACCACGGCGAAGCTCGTCGGCGCTGTGTTTACACCGCAAGTCACCGAGTTTTCTGCACCTGCAAGGTTCCCCGGAGGAGGTGGATCAAGACCAGCGAGTTAGATCGGAAATTCCGAGCTTAGATCGGCCAGAATTCGCCGGAGAAGTCTCGGTTCTCACCGGAGTAAAAAAAACAGCCGATCGCGTGGGAAAAACAGAACGAGGCCGGGGTTTTTATAGACGGGGGAGGGCGGCGGGGTGGTTTAGATCATGTCCGCGTCGCCTACGAACAGAATTCAGCGGGGATACGCCGAAATCCCGGTCGGTTTTGATTCGGGTGCGAGGGAGTCCGGCGCTGTCGCGAGGTAGACGACGATCGGGTGGGCCCCGCCTGTCAGTGTGAGGAAGCAGCGCGCGCGGCTGCGTGCTGGCGCGGGGGCTGGGTGGGCCGGCTGGTGGGTTTCGGCCCACTGGCCGGTTTTTTCTGTTTTCTCTTTTTCTTTTTCTATTTCTTTTCTGATCTGAGTTTAATTTGAATTCCAGTTTGAATTTGAATTTTTGCAAAAACATGCAACACGTCCAAAAATTTTTAAATTCCCCTCTTAACATGATTTAGGGTTTTGAATCAAAATTTTGGGGTGTTACAGCTCTACCCCCCTTAAAAGAAATCTCGTCCTCGAGATTGGTGTTTCTAAGAAAATAATTCCGAAAATTGTGCCTTGAGCTCATCTTCCCGCTCCCAGGTGGCTTCCTCTTCTGAGTGATGCTTCCACTGCACCTTGCACATCCGGATTCTTTTATTTCTGGTGAGGCGTTCCATTGTCTCCAAAATCTTGTATGGTTGCTCGGCATAAGACAAATCCTCAGCTACGTCCACTTCATTCATGGGTAACACCTCTTCAGGCGTCCTCAGGCATTTCTTGAGTTGTGACACATGGAATACATCGTGCACATCCGATAGGTGAGCCGGTAAATCTAGTTGATACGCCACTTCGCCTTTCCTCTCCAGAACTTGAAAGGGTCCGATGTATCGAGGTGACAACTTCCCTTTCACCTTGAACCGACGAAGTCCTCTGATAGGGGACACCTTGAGATAGACATAGTCCCCCACGTTGAAAACGAGCTCTCTTCTTCGCACATCGGCATAGCTCTTTTGGCGTGTCTGTGCTATCCTCAAGTTATTGCGAATTTCCCTCACCTTCGTCTTGGCTTCTTGTAGTACTTCGGGACCAAACACTTTACTTTCCCCTGTTTGGTTCCAAAATAGGGGTGTTCTGCACTTCCTCCCGTACAAGGCTTCAAACGGCGACATCTTCATACTAGCTTGATAGCTGTTGTTATAGGAAAACTCTGCATACGGTAAGTTCTTGTCCCAACTCCGATTGTTTTTGAGTGCACATGCTCTTAGCATATCTTCAAGGATCTGATTGGTTCTTTCCGTCTGCCCGTCGGTTTGGGGATGATAGGCAGAACTAAAGTTCAGATGGGTTCCCATGGTTTCGTGCAACTTCTGCCAAAATCTTGAGGTGAACTGTATCCCTCGATCCGACACTATCTTCTTTGGCACTCCATGGTAACACACGATCCTTGACATGTACAGCTCTGCCAATTTAGATCCGCTGTAGCTTTCTTTCACGGGGATGAAATGAGCTACCTTGGTTAGCCTATCAATGATGACCCATATTGAATCATACCCTGATTGGGTCCTAGGCAATCCCACGATGAAATCCATGCTAATTTCTTCCCATTTCCATTCAGGCACTTTGAGTGGTTGCAATAATCCCGCGGGTCGTTGATGTTCTGCTTTCACCAACTGACATGTGTCACATAGGGCAACATGTTCCACGACATCTCGCTTCATGCCATACCACCAATACCTGCTCTTGAGGCCCTGGTACACCTTCGTACTCCCAGGATGAATGGAATAGTCGGAATCATGAGCCTCCTTCAAAATCAATTCACGGATCTCCTTTACTTCTGGCACACAGATTCTTTTCCCGTGCCACACCGTTCCTTGTTCATCCTCTCTAAAACCAGGAGCTTTATTTTCCTTGATGAGTTGTCTGATCTCTTGTATCTTCTCGTCATTCTTTTGACCCTCGCGTATGTCTCGCTCTAGTGTGGAGTCCACTTCCATGGCGATGGCTTCACCACTATTTACTAGACATAGATTGAGCCTTATAACTTCGTCCTTCAATTCTACAGGCATGTCCTTCAAGCTCAACTTATTGACCTGCACTTTCCGACTCAAAGCATCGGCCACGACGTTTGCTTTCCCCGGATGATAGTTGATGCCCACATCAAAGTCATTGATTAGCTCTAACCATCTCCTTTGTCTGAGGTTGAGGTCTGGCTGTGTGAATATGTACTTCAAACTCTTATGATCCGTATATATCTCGGTCCTCTTCCCCATCAAATAGTGCCGCCAAATTTTCAACGCGTGTACCACTGCGGCTAGTTCTAGGTCATGTGTAGGATAGTTCTTCTCGTGCTTCCGAAGCTGCCGGGATGCATAAGCCACGACATGCCATTCTTGCATGAGAACACATCCCAACCCGTTTCCAGAGGCATCGCAGTACACTGTAAAGTTCTTTTTCATATCTGGCAAAACGAGCACTGAGGCTGTTGTCAATCTTTCCTTTAACTCCCGAAAACTCGTCTCACACTGTGGCGTCCAGGTGAATGTGATTCCCTTCTCCAACAGTTTGGTGAGAGGTCTCGAGATCTTGGAGAATCCCTCAATAAACCGTCGATAGTATCCAGCCAATCCCAAAAAGCTTCGAACTTCCCCGACATTTTCAGGGGTCTTCCACTTCTGTATATCCTCGATTTTTGCAGGATCCACGGAGATTCCTCCCTCCGAGATTATATGTCCTAAGAAGGGAACTCTCTTCAGCCAAAACTCACACTTGCTCAACTTGGCATATAGTTGGTGTTCTCTTAGCCTCTGCAACACCAACCTTAGATATTTCTCATGTTCTTCTTCATCTTTGGAGAAGACGAGAATGTCATCTATGAAAACCACCACAAATTGTCTAGATATTCCATGAATACCTTGTTCATGAGGTACATGAAGTATGCCGGGGCGTTAGGTAGCCCGAAAGGCATGATGGTGTATTCATACAGCCCGTACCGAGATACGAAAGCTGTCTTGGCAATATCAGATTGCCTTATCTTGAGTTGGTGGTATCCCGACCTGAGATCGATTTTCGAGAACACACAAGCTCCCCTCAACTGATCAAACAAGTCTTCAATGCGGGGTAATGGGTACTTGTTCTTGATGGTTACCTCATTCAAGGCACGGTAATCCACACATAACCTTTGGGTCCTGTCCTTCTTGAGCACAAATATCACCGGAGCTCCCCATGGTGAGGAACTAGGACGAATATACCCCTTCTCCGATAATTCTCTCAAATTATCCTTGAGTTATTCCAGCTGCTTGGAGTCCATCCGATAAGGTCTCTTGTATATCGGGGCTGTTCCAGGTACTAGCTCAATTGCGAATTCCACTTCACGATCGGGAGGCATACCTGGCAACTCCTCCGGAAAACATCTGGATATTCCCTGATGGTCCTGATTTCCTCAACTTTCACCTCAACTTGATTTAATTTAATGTCCCTCCTAGGCTCGTGTATTGTTATGAACTTTACTCTTGTGCCATTAGGGTGAGTTAGTTCCACCGTTCTGGTCGAACAATGGATGATTCCTTTATGTTTGGTCAACCAATCCATTCCTAAAATAATATGTATCCCTGGTGAATCTATCACTATGAGGTTCGCAGTAAATACTACCCCATTAATGTCTAGGTTCACTTTGGGACACACTTGTCTTGTCCTTATTTCTCCACCTGGAGAGTTTACAGCTAGCATATGGTTCATTTGTGTGGTTGCTAGGTCATGCTTCTTAACAAACCCTTGAGCAATGAACGAGTGGGTAGCACCAGAATCAAACAGCAGGGTTGCAAGGTGTAAATTGGCAGGAAACTTACCAACTACCACGTCGGGTGCCTCTTGTGCTTCCTCCATAGTGACGTGGTTCACCCGTCCTCTCATTACATTCTGCTGTTGTGACTGCGCAGGCTTCTTCTTTGGGCATTTATGGGCGTAGTGCCCCACTTCACCACAGCTAAAACATTGCACCCCAACCTTAGATGCCTGGCCTTTGTTGTCTTGGGGTTGGTTCGGGGGTCCTTGCACTGCTGGTCGAGGTGGATATGCGGGGCGAGGCTGCTGTACAAACTGACATTGTGGCTGTGCTGGTGCTGCCGGAGGCCTGTAGTTTGGGTTGTACCCCCTTGGTGCTGAGTAGGGTACCGCAGCACGGTTCGTTTGCCCGGCAGGTTGCTGCATCAGACGTGGGCGGGTGTTGCTCTCTGAGGCTTGATTTGACCACCTGGCCTTCCTCTTGTTCTCATTTTCCAAGGCCTTCAGCTTCCTTTCTACCACAAACGCTCTGTCCACCATCTTTTGAAAGCTTTCATACTCATTTGAGGACATTGCACACTGCATCTCTGCGGTAAGTCCTTCCACAAAACAATCTTGTTTCTGCTCATCAGTCTCTATGTCCCGTGGGGCATAACGGGATAGTTGAGTAAATTTAGTGAGGTATTCCCTCACCGTCATGTTTCCCTGCTGCAGTCCCAAAAACTCCTTCCTCTTGTTTTTGAGTTCACCTCTTGGGATGTAATGGTTGCGGAAGCTACGCTTGAACTCTTCCCAAGTGATGTTCTCAGGGTCATGATGGGCGGCCACGTAGGCGGTCCACCAATAAGCAGCAGGTCCATGCAATTAATGAGAGGCAAACAGCACCCTCTCATACCCTTGGCACTGTATGATCCTCATCTTACTTTCAATGGTCTTCAGCCAACCATCTGCCTCCAGAGGTTCAGCAGCACTTGCAAACTTTGGAGGTTGAGTTCCTAGAAACTCACTCAACCTTGGTTGGCGTTGTGCAGCTTGTGGAGGTGGAACTTGATGCAAGTTGGCCACCACTTGAGTCAAGTTCTGGATGAGCTGATTTTGATTCTCCAGCATTTGGTGGAGGGGATCAACTCCTTCACGGCGACCACCCCGGTCCTGGCCTCCAGAAAGATGAGGGTTGCATGCCTCATCGTTGTTGTTGGCGGGGTTGGCAGCACGTCCTTTTCCTCTTCCGGCCATCTGGCAGAATCAACCAATGTTAATTTGAGATCATGTAGTATCATCTTACTACTTTCATTTGTTTGTACTTTGAAGTGTTGAGGCTTTGTTATACTTTTCTGAGGGTTCATTTCTCACACAAAAATAAATGCAATACTATTTCACGTGGATTCTCACACCAAAGCAAAACAATCTAAAGACGAGGCTGTGGACAATTGCTCATGGCTTCCACAACTCACGTCACACACCAAGCATTAACATACCATTAACTTAACTTAACGACTCGACTATTCGACATCTTGCTAACTAAGGGAAGGACTCTACACTACTCGTTTCCTTGAGCTGGCTCCTCGGGATCTTCCTCATCATTTCGGCTTCCTTCTGACTATGCTTTGGGTGGGGAGGCTGCTGGTGGAGAAGTGCGACGACGCCTGATCGCCCGGCAATCTGGGGAGTCAGGAGTCCATGTATCATTCACGGTGACACACAGTTCATTCCCATCTCCTCTTTTTCTCGCCTTTAAGTAGGCCCTCAGCAACGCCTCCGTTTCCTTCAGGGTGTCCCGGACATCCTGAAGCTCTTGTTGACACTCCTGCAGTCGAGTGCTGAGCATAGCAGCATCCTCCAAGCACAAGTCCATGTGCTCATGGGAAGTCCCTTGCTGCACTGGTGGGTACTTGTACTCCGTGGTACCACTCTCACGTTGGAGGACATACATGTACTCAGTTTTGTCCAAGTGGCGACGATAGATGTGGCTCTAGCAGGTGATGGCCTCTCAGGTGACATCTTTCTCCGCATCGACCTGTGTTGCTCGACAAGCTGGAGAGTGGTGAATCTTAAGCAGCTGATTTTCGTGTATAATCCTCATCTCTGAGCTCCATTCTTCCCTCTTTTCACGGATGGTCCTGGTGGAGTTATAGTGGATGATTAGCTTGCCCGTGTTGCCGGCGGCTTCGAGCATACGCCGAAGACGGCGCAATAAGCCTCCTACTGCCAATCCGTTGGAAAGGTACGTCACCGGACGGCTCTCCTCTCTTTCGGCAAGGGCAACTACGGGAACTCTCCCTCCTGTTGACTTGCGAGCGGTGCGAATCATGCGAACCATCTAAAACAAAAAGAATTTAAAATTAGGTTAGATAAACTCTCAAACAAAAATCCTATTTTGAATGAAAGTTGGGGTAAGATGAAGAAAGTGGCTCATTTAAATAACGCTTTTCAATTCACACCTTTGTAAAATAGTTTTTAAGAAAATAGAGCCCTTAAATACGTCCATTTCTACCTAGGTCCACGTTCCTACGGGCAACCTTGGCTCTGATACCACCTCTGTCACACCTGGTTTTTCCGAAGAACAACCAAGTGAATATCACATGTATGCCAGGATCATTTTCTCATACATGTGATGACAAATAGTGAAACATCATTTGTTACAAGCCAGGTGTCGAATATAAATAAGTCTTACAAAGCATATGTCTCGATGGACGATAAATAGTTCATCACAAATAAATAAACTAGCAGCGGAATATTATTCATGTGGGCTCCATTGCAGGCGTTGCCCGGGGGTCTCCATGAACCTAAAAACCTTCTTCGAGTCCAAAGTCTTGGTCATTATACACCACCTCGTTATCTTGACCTAAGCAGCAATATAAACCAACAAAATATGCAAGGTTGAGTACCGAGGGTACTCAGCAAGTGTGGGAAAGTTATTTCATGCATGGCTAGAACAAGGAAAGGTTGAACTCATGGTTAAAGCACTATGCAATTAATTCCTATCACCTTAGCTTATTAAGCACCTACATTACTACACAAGTGAAATGGTCCCAATCTCCCATCCCATCATCATAATCCAATAACCATAACATCATTTCCAATGTTAAGTTCCCAGCTTAACAACCACAACTTCCAAAACCATAAATCTTCTAATCATGAATAAGTCCAAGCCGCTCTTGACCGTGAGCACGGCTGTCATGACAGTTTTGACTCTGCAGAGTTTGTACCACTGTACCCACATGTAGTGATTTCATCCCCCGTTGCTGGGTGGACTAAAAGAACCTCCATTATGCCAGTGGCTACGAACCACATTCACAATTCCCAGGTGTGTAGCCAGGAGATCACTACGAAGCCTTTACAAAGGGATTCCTGACGAGCGTGGGCCCACTGAGGTTTCACCCCTAACAGCATACAAGAGGCTCCAACCCCGCTGCAGTGGCCCCCTCTTGAGCCTTGCGGTTCATATGGTAGTCCAGCTGACACCTACTCCCCGCACCATCCAACACACCCATACTACGCCGGGGATACACCTAATTAATTGGCCAAGTTGCCCCATCTCAGCATGTGGTTGGCACTGTAAAGCCAGGTTACATGCTCCATGAACCGGTCCTTAGGATCCAGGTAAGTACTAAACACAAACCCGAGTCTCGTGCACCCAGCACACAACCAAAACATCCAACTTGCCTTGATCCCTACCTCACAATATCTCAGTCAAGAGTATGGTAAAATAAACTGATGATCTCATATCCCAAATATCCCATTCTATGCATGGCTAAGCATATGCATAACAATAAATGACATGATAAAATAAATCCCAATCCCAAGCTACAAGGGAACAAGGTAATGCAATTCTAGGGAAACTTCCTAGCATGGGTTTCATATTTAACTTGACAATGCAATAATTCTATCTAAACATCCTAGTATAGGATCAAAGTGGTCAAGGACACTTGCCTCCTTCTTGATGCTCTTGAAATGGGTAGTCCTGGTCTTGGAAAGGAATATCTTGCTCTTGACCAGGTTCTACATCATACCATCACACATAGCAAAAGAAAAATAACAACCCATAAGACATAGTTCACACTTCCACTTCATACAAACTACACATTCATATTTATGAAAGTCATTCACCATTATTTGTGTTGTGGTTACTCTATGTGTGTTGATTTGTGGCTTGCATACACTTTTAATCATGTGTATATGATTCCTACTTTGGTGTTCACATTTATACTTACATACTATACATACATATATGAGTTTCCAATTTAAATAAATTCCTTATATTTAATTACTACACCTTTTAGCTACCAAGTATGCATGAAAGGCATTTTCCTTCTCCATAAGTGTCTTCATAATTTCTACCAACCCTAAACTGAATTCTTTGGATTTTAGAAACTCCATTTATCATTTACTAGTTGCTACATTTTCAGATTTATTTTCCTATGCATAAATGTGTACTTTATTATGAAAATAATAATACACATCATCTAAACAGAATAGGTTCTGGTACTAAATTATTTAATAACATATTTTAACCTTTGCCTCTGATGTAAACTATTTCACAATTATTTTCCCTATTTTCTAGAACTATTCTTTACTTAAAAATGTGTCCCTAAATGTGAATAATAAATTAAATAGATTCAATTCAGCCCAAAATATGTTTTTATCTCACTCCAAAGTTTTCTAAATACTGAGAAAGTTTTTAATTTAATTATGACAATATGTTTGTCCCACTTTTTAATTTTTATACACTAGCCACATTTTCAATTTCCTAAATTAAATACTAAACAGGGCTAAAAAGGTAAACTCACCCCATTACAGGGTCTATAATATTATTTTCAGAATTTCCAGGGGTCTAGCTACACTTATCAGAGGTATTTTTCCTAATTTCTATTAAGTCCAGGGGCTAAAACTGATTTTTAAATGAATTTACATGATTTTCTGGAGTTCCAGGGGCTAGATCAGAAGTTTCCGGGGCTAGCTCTTATTTCCCGAGAACCCCAGGGGGTAGCACGTAAGATTTCCAGTCTTTATAACGCGGGGCTGACGTGGACCGTCCGATTTTAAACCGATGGCCGAGATTATAACATCGAACCGGTACGCGGGGGTTTAAACCCTACCGTGCGATTTAAAATAAACGGCGCACAAGCGGCTACGTCGCTTTGATCGAGCGAGGGCGGCGCTGCCGGCGGCGCACGGCGGCGGGAAGCGGCGATCTCGCCGGAAACTTTCGGATCTTCGGGAATTCTTCCTAGAACTGTGATTTTATGGCATAGATCGGTAGAGGGGAGGTCGGGGATCTCACCTCGGGGGTTTTCTTGAGCTCGGAGGTCCTGGAAGGTGATCGGCAACGAGGTCCGAGGCGAAACGACGGCGAAGCTCATCGGCGCTGTGTTTACACCGCAAGTCACCGAGTTTTCTGCACCTGCAAGGTTCCCCGGAGGCGGTGGATCAAGACCAGCGAGTTAGATCGGAAATTCCGAGCTTAGATCGGCCAGAATTCGCCGGAGAAGTCTCGGTTCTCACCGGATTAAAAAAACAGCCGATCGCGTGGGAAAAAGAGAACGAGGCCAGGGTTTTTATAGACGGGGGAGGGCGGCGGGGTGGTTTAGATCATGTCCGCGTCGCCTACGAACAGAATTCAGCAGGGATACGCCGAAATCCCGATCGGTTTTGATTCGGGTGCGAGGGAGTCCGGCGCCGTCGCGAGGTAGACGACGATCGGGTGGGCCCCGCCTGTCAGTGTGAGGAAGCAGCGCGCGCGGCTGCGGGCTGGCGCGGGGGCTGGGTGGGCCGGCTGGTGGGTTGCGGCCCACTGGCCGGTTTTTTTCTGTTTTCTCTTTTTCTTTTTCTATTTCTTTTCTGATTTGAGTTTAATTTGAATTCCAGTTTGAATTTGAATTTTTGCAAAACATGCAACACGTCCAAAAATTTTTAAATTCCCCTCTTAACATGATTTAGGGTTTTGAATCAAAATTTTGGGGTGTTACAATACCTCTGCCCATGCAAGCCATGCAAGATCACACCAATCTAATAAAAATCATAGGATATTACGCATGTGCATCATCGCATCTAGTTTAAGGTTTGCGCATGATATTGATTGCTGTGAATCTTGTATGCACGTGAATCCTACATAGAAGGACAGGTTCAGGAAGCTGTCTACGACGAACTACAGCAACCAGGTTTTGAGAATCAAGAACAACCGGAACCGCAAGTACAAGGCAAGTGCTCCTTGACCATATTGATCCTATATTTTGGGAAAAACTGTTTGTTTGCGAAAAAGGTGTGCGTACTGAGTCAAACATGATGGGAAACCCTTTTATAGGAGTTTACTAGTTTTGATTAAACCACCCTTGTCGCCTGGGAAGTTTATGAGTCGGGTATGGTTTTTTCTTTATGCTTCGCTGAGTCTATGGGATTGGGAAGCGAGATAGATGCGTCTAGCTAACTGCACTCGTAATGATAATGAGAAAACTAATGATAATGAACATGGATCGGAGGGAGATCTAGGCAACCCTGGGTTTGTGAATGTGGTAGCATGAGATGGTGGTTTTACTTGCCGTAGATCTAAGGACCGGTTCATGCATGCACATGCCAGGATAACAGTGCCACCACAAGGCCAAGTATGGGTGCGGCTTAGCTGAGTAATTAGGTAAGTTGCTAGAATGTTATGGACTGTGGAAGGTGCGGGGAATGGGAGTCGAGTGAGGACTGCCCTGGGAACTGCATGGCACAAGAGGGGGCCCGTGGGTGGGTGAATTGGAGATTCTAGCCTGCCGGTGAAACCTTAGTGAGTCCATACATCTAGTAACCCCTTTGTAAAGGCTATTTTGTGATCTCTTGACCATACACCGACGGTTGTGTACTGGTATAATGGAGATTCTGCAGTCAGCGACGGGTGACGAAATCACAAACTTGTGGGTAAAGAGGTGCAAACTATGCAGAGTTACTAAAACTATCATGATAGCCGAGCTTACGGTCACGAGCACCTGGCTATACTGCCATGATTAGTTGGGATGATTAGTTGGGATGGTTTTTGGGATGGTTATTGGGAAGGTTCTTGGTTATGGTTATTGGTTTGGAACTGTTGAGTCTGGATGATGAGATGTTTGCATGACTGTTGGGTCATGACATGAGATTGGTCTCGGTGTGAGACGAGGTTGATTTGTGAGATGAGATGGTAGCGAATACGAGGAGGTATTTGTGAGTATGAATAAAGGATTGATTAATGTTCGGATGGAACACGGGAAGTGATGGAGGTATGTTGGTAATTTAATATATGCTGGGATTACATCTAAAGTTAAGTTGCTGTTTATCATAATTTTACAAATCTTCTTTTCTGCAAATAAGCCTTTTATGCCTACCTTGTTTATGAGCTGCATATCATGTGTTTTCCCGCACTTGCTGAATACATCATTGTACTCAACCTTGCATTATTACTTCATCCTCAGCAGCAGGAGAAGCCTACTATGAAGATCAAGTGGAGCATTATGGCGTGTGATCTATTCTCAACCTTGCCTGTGGAGGAAGTAGAGATGGAGCCACTTCTGCTTAGTTTTGATTCCGCAGTAGTTTTGCTTCCGCAAAAAAGTAGAGATTTACGCTGCATAGAAATAAGACTTCCGCTGTAAGCATGAGTCCAAGACTCATGAGACGTTGTAATAAACTCTGTTATTCGTGGTTATATATATCTGAATTCAGTTTGTGGAACGTATGTGTATGTGTGATGCACATCCTGGTCACACATATGCATTAGTTCTCGGTTCCGTGCTTCTCCCACAGAATTGAGGGCGTCACAGAACCGAACGATCAAATTTTTCAAGGTGCTGTGGAGTAATCACACCGCGGAAGAGGCGACGTGGGAAAGTGAAGATTACCTCCGCACCAACTATCCGGAATTTTTAGCTTTGTACAGTTTGTAATTACCTCTCCCGTCTTGTTCCTCTTTTGTAATCTCGGGATGAGATTCTTTTAAGGGGGGAGGAATGTAAAAGTCCCAAAAACGTGTATGAATAAAAACTATGGTTTGAGTTCATATGTGTGGCAATGACATGGAAAATGGGACTTGCTAAAACTTTTCTTCATGCAAAGTAATACATGGATGAACATCCAACATGAGGTTCACCTTCTTATTCAAAAGTGTTGAACCAATAGGGAGTTAAATACCTCTTTGCATGCAAGTTTAAAATTTAGATTTGAAATTCAAAGATTCACACATGTGGTGGTCAAGGACTTTGAATAAAAATGCAGCCATATAGACGGAATCATAGGGAGGAGTTTGCTCACCAACTTTCCATTTGTAGGGTGGGCTCAAAAGAGAGCTAAAAAGAAGATATTGCAAATTCTAAACAAAATTCAGATTTAGTCTTGCAAATTCAAACTGAATTTGAGGAATTCAAATTCTAGCCCACCTTTTTAAACTTAGAATTCTGGGGATTAAAGAGATCAGCTTCAACAGATATTTGGGAGGTACATGTGGAGTGGGACCCACATGTCATAGAGCTAAAGGAGGAGACTTACTCACTAAGTTTTGCTCTCGGTGGGAAATTTTCCCGAGCAGCTCGCGAGCGCCACAGAGGAGCTTGCCGCGCCAGCTCCTGCTGCCGGTCTCCACGCGCTGGCGCCCCGAGGTCGGACCTGGCCTCGCCCCCAACGTGATCACGTGCCGTCCCGGCCGAAGCAAAGCACAGTTGCTTTCTTCTCCTCACAAACAAACCGAGAGCCGAGCGCCTCACCCCCTCTGCTTCGGCCTGCTCGAGAAATCACGGAAACGGAGCGCCTCTTCCTCCCCTGAGCTGCTAAACATCGCTGCGAGCTCGGCCTCCACCTCCCTGACCCGCAAGCCAGCGAGCTGCGGCCTCCAGTGCCCGAGAACAACCGCCGCCACGGCGACCGAGTTCAAGAAGGTGATCGGGCGCTCGTGGACAGCCCTCCACAGGGGGTTTCACGGCCGAGCGATCACACCTACGGACGCGCACGGGTGCAGTGCTGCTCTCAGCCAAAGCTCAGGCCGTTCCTTGAGCTGTCGACGGCGAATTTCGAGGTTTTGCTCTGGCGACCTCATTTCGAGCTTCCGGTATGGATTCGGCAAATTCCCGCTCTCTAATCCTCCCTAGGTCGTCAAACTTTGCACGTAGAAGCTAGACTAGCCGGCGATTGTTTTCCCTTTTGCATCCAGCGCATGAAAACGCCTCAGATCGACGAATTTTGAGCTTTTCTTGGGTTGTTCACGGCGGGCCCATTCGGTCGCACGGTGACAACCCATTTCCAACCATTCCCGAGCCACTTTGAGGTCGTATCGATCCTCCTAGGGGTGTGCTGGTGCTGTAGGGCTCGTCGGCACAGGTTTTGGCAGGCTGGATACATTGGGCAACGCTGCCGGACCTTCACAGTAGCTGTCGCACGTCGCCGGCCATGTTCCGGTCGTCGGCAGCCCTAGCCAACCCCACAGCCGTGTTCCTCGGTGTCACAAACTCCCTGGCGGCGAGTTTCAGCTAAGGCGGTGGCCGGAAACGGCGAGCCGGCGAGCTCCGGCGTCGGGCCGGCGAGGGGCAGCACGGGCGCGGGGAGGAAGCTGGAGGAAGAAGACGGAGCGTGGGCCCCGCCTGTCAGCAGCTCAAATTTTAAACCCGGGATCGGGTGTGGCCGGGATCCCGTGTGTTGGCGCGCTGAGGTGCTGTGGCCCGGTGTGGCTTCGTTTCTATTGGCTGGAATTTAAAACTGTGGGTCCAGCCGAATTTGCTGTAGGGAAATAATTCCAGACTTAGCTCAATCATTGGAAATTCATATCTCCCTGTAGAAAACTCCAATTTGAGTGATTCCAATTGGGTTGGATTCATCTCTCTGAGTTCTATCCAAATATGAACTCAGCTTTGTATGAAAGTCAATATTATATTCTGGAAAATTCTTTGAAGGTTTTCTGAAAAAGAATTATTGAGGGAGTTGGGTTATCCAAAAATCCCCAAATTTTGCCAGAATATTCTTTAGCATATTGTTGACCTACTAGCAAATGTTCAGCTCATTTGAAGATAATTTGAGTAGGAATTTGCTAAATGCAAACTACTGTGTTCAAAAGAGTCCAGAAACATTTTCAGAAAAATGTTTCCCACTTCAAAAATCTGTTCTGAACAATCCATAGCTCCAAAAATCATAGGAAAATTTAGGCAATCTCTCTGGGACATACTTGGAATTGTAGTTCACTTAGTTCGGCATGAAAATGCACATTACTACAGAATTAATTCTGTTGAGTACAAATGCTTAAAGAATTGTTCTGGGAGAACTACCCAAGTAAAGGGCTGAATTTTGGACCAGATGACTCTCATGTGATCACAAACTCACATGTAAATTATCAGCCCAAGATGAGTCCTGGAACTCCCTGTTCTTATTCTCCATACTTGTGTATATGTGGGAGTACATAAGAGATATTGTGAGAATTGGGAAGGACACAATATGACTCTACATTAGCTGCAATTTGGCAAGCTAAATCCTTAGGTAGTATAGAACCTGCTGTAAAAGTTTTGAGGCCATTGGAGTTCTTGTTCTTCAGTTGCACTCAAATCTTTTCAGCTTGTCTATTAGGATCATTAGGGAAAATGATTAGTGTATAGCTAAGGCCTTAAGGTCAATTTAGTTTATTTCTGTTCTTTGCACAACAGAGGCAAACCAAGCCATGCTTGGCTTTCCCATACAACCTCTGTTCTTAAGAAAGTAATTCTATAACTTCTTTCCATTACATTCCATTAAACATATGCATATGCATTTCAATAGGAACCACAACGAAGGGGACTCAAAGGAGTGATTCATCGAAGTGGATCAAGCTCCGGAGAGTCAAGGGTGGATCTGCAAGGACACTAACTTTTATATTACGACTACCCTGCAAAACAGGCAAGCTCCAGTTTGCATTTAACAGCTATTAAGTTTTTATTTTGTATTCACTTTCGGTTAAGAATTGAACTGTGAATTAGGTCTAGTGTTTGATACTCCTCTTGCATAACCAAATGACCCATGGAGTATTGGGTAGATGTCTTTCACCGTGTAGAACTGCCATGCTTAAGTACGGTTCGGTAGAAGTCGAGTGGTGAGATGCTACTCGCAGATTTAGGAACAACAGGGGCATACGGGATTGGTTCGTAATTGAATTAGCAAGTTAAAATTGAGACCGGAAGGTTGTAGGGGCAGCAGGACATAGGGGCCTTGGTGCTGTAGACCTGTCCGTGTCAGTCAAGGACCGATCCGTATGCGGCCCTGTTGAACAAGTTTGAGTTTTGTACCGGACTCATGCTGGCTATATGGGACCCAGTAAACCGATGTACCTCGGGAAGCTGTCGTTGGGACTTTTCTGGTCGCCTCAGGCGGACGCCGGTGTGCAGTATGTGGGGAATATTCTCATGACATCTCACGTCGGAAGGTGCACCATGAGAGTAGCTACTGTACGGGGCGACTTGATCGATTCAGCGGGGGTGAAACGGGGGAAAGGCTGCCACGTACGACGTCAGTGATGGTTGTTGTAGGCAACGTCGAGTACGGGCGTACGTGTCGTGTAGTCCGGGTGTTATTGATTTGAATCACCGTCGCTCGCGGAATGGACCGAGCATACTTGTTCTCACAGTCGTGACGTAGTAAGAACTTGCATGAGAAAGGAACTAATCATTTTGATGTGAAGTATTATCATACCTTTGTATTGGATCTTGATGAATAGGCTAGTGCAAACTCAATTCTTTTATGCCATGAGCAATTTACATCGGGGAAAAAGCGTTTCTTGTTTGATTGTGAACTCCCGATGTGGCGTGTCCAGGGTTATTTAAAATACTGCAATTAATACTGAAAGTAAGAATTCACTTTTAGGTGAGTTTAATTATGCTTATGCCATCCTATGTTAGGTTCATAACCACACTTAGAGTTTCATGTTTAGGGTGACGGTTAAGTCTTGCTGAGCGTTATGCTCAGATGCTATCTGAGTTGTTTTGCAGGTAACTGACTCGATGCTTATGAGAAGGGATGCCGAAGAGACCCGGGAACCTACGAGTGCTTACTTAAGAGCATCCTCGCCGCTGTAGATTGTCTTCGTGTTGCTAGTGAGAAACGTCCGCGGGCTGGACCGTTTCATTGTTGCTAGTTTAGATATGAGTCGTGAGAGTGATAGTCTTCCGCTGTAGTTTACTCTGATATAACTTATTTGTAAAACATTCTTGTACGTTTCCGCTAAACTATTTATGAAATATGATGTGTTTCTGCAACCCGTGTACTGTTGGGTGCCGCATAACACGGCACCACCCGACGAGGTCCTTGCTGTCTCAGCTATTATCAGAGCTGTTACAACTCAAACTTGCTTTTCTGTTGCTTTATATTGCTGCTCAGGTCAAGAGAATGATGTGGTGTTTAATGACCAAGACTTTGGTCCCGAGGAAGGATTCTAGGTTCACGGAGTCCCCGGGCAACACCTGTGACGGAGCCCACAAGATTTATATTTTGCTGCTGTTTTGTTTACATATTATGAACTTATTATCGTCCATCGAGGCGTATGCTATGTAAGACTTATTTATATTCGACACCTGGCTTGTAATAAATGATGCTTCACTATTTGTCATCACATGTATGAGAAAATGATCCTGGCATACATGTGATATTCACTCGGTTGTTCTTTGGAGAAACTGGGTGTGACAGAAGTGGTATCAGAGCCAGGTTGCCCGTAGGAACGTGGACCTAGGTAGAAATGGATGTATTTAAGGACCCTATTTTCTTAAAAACTATTTTTCAAAGGTGTGGGTTGAAGGTGTTATTTAATGGGGTCACTTTATTCATTTTACCCCAACTTTTATTCAAAATGAAATTTTTGTTTAACTCTTATCTAACTTCATCTTTAAATGCTTTATGTTTTAGATGGTTCGCATGATCCCCACCGCCCGCAAGTCCACCGGAGGGAGAGTTCCTGTAGTTGCCCTAGCCCTGAGAGAGGACAACCGTCCGTTGACGTACCACTCCAACGGATTGGCACTAGGAGGCTTGTTGCACCGTCTTCGGCGTATGCTCCACGCCGCCGGCAATACGGGCAAGCTAATCATACACTACAGCTCCACCAGGACCATCCGTGAGAAGTGGGAAGAATGGAGCTCAGAGATGAGGATTATCCATGAAAATCAGCTGCTCAAGATCCACCGCTCTCCAGCTTGTCGGGCGACTCAGGCCGATGCTGAGAAGAATGTCACCTGGGAGGCCATCACCTGCCAGAGTAACATCAACCGTCGCCACCTGGACAGGACGGAGTACATGTATGTCCTCTAGCGAGAGAGTGGCACCGTGGAGTACAAGTACCCGCCAGTGCAGCAGGGGACTTCCCTTGAGCACATGGACCTGTGCTTGGAGGATGTTGCTATGCTCAGCACTCGACTGCAGGAGTGTCAGCAGGAGCTTCAGGATGTTCGTGACACTCTAAAGGAGACTGAGGCATTTCTTCGCGCCAGATTGAGGGCGAGAGAAAGAGGAGATGGGAATGAACTGTGTGTCACCGTGAATGACACATGGACTCCTGACTTCCCAAACCGCCTGGCAAGCAGGCGTCGCCGCACTTCTCCACCAGCAGCTTCCCCACCCAAAGCGGAATCAGAGGGCAGCCACAATAATGAGGAAGAACCCGAAGAGCCAGCTCAGTGATACGAGTCATTTAGAGTTCTTTCCCTTAGTTATGCAGGTTATCGAGTAGCTGAGTCAATACCTTAGCTATTTGTGTGTTAATGTTGGTGTGTGACGTGAGTTGTGGAAGCCATGGGCAATTGTCCACAACCTCGTCCTTAGGTTTTTTTGCTTTGATGTGTCAACCCCTATGAATTAAGAGTGCATTGATTTTCGCGTGAGACGTGACTCCCCAAAAATCTACGTGAAACCCTCAGCAAATGTTTAATATATTAAGGCCTCAAAAGTTTATGTTTAACAAGCAATTTGGGAAGTTAATACGTAATGCTATAAGTTAACATTTGGTTGATCATGATAGATGGCTGGAAGAGGAAAGGGTCGTGGTGCCAACCCCACCAACAACAACGATGAGGCCGGCAACCCTCATCTTTCTGGAGGACAAGACAGGAGTGGTCGCCATGAAGGAGCTGATCCTATCCACGAGATGCTTGAAAATCAGAATCAGCTCATCCAGAGTCTAACTCAAGTGGTGGCCAACTTGCACCAAGCTCCACCCCCACCAGCAGCACCACGCCAACCACGGTTGAGTGAGTTTCTGGGAACTCAACCTCCAAAGTTTGCAAGTGCTGCTGAACCTCTGGAGGCAGATGACTGGCTAAAGACCATTGAGAGCAAGATGAGGATCATACAATACCAAGGGTATGAGAGGGTGCTGTTTGCCTCTCACCAATTGCATGGACCGGCTCCTGATTGGTGGACCGCCTACGTGGCAGCCCATCATGACCCCGAGAACATCACATGGGAAGAGTTCAAGCGCAGTTTCCGCAACCATTGCATACCAAGGGGTGAACTCAAAAACAAGAGAAAGGAGTTCTTGGGACTGCAGCAAGGAAACATGACTATGAGGGAATACCTCACCAAGTTCACCCAACTATCCCGTTATGCACCACGGGACATCGAAACTGATGAGCAGAAACAGGACTGTTTTGTGGAAGGACTCACTATGGAAATGCAGTGTGCAATGTCCTCCAACGAGTATGAAAGCTTCCAAAAGATGGTAGACAGAGCATTTGTCATGGAAAGGAAGCTGAAGGCCATGGAGAATGAAAAAAAGAGAAGGGCGGGATGGTCACACCAAGCCTCAGGTAGCAACACACGCCCACGTCTGATGCAGCAACCCGCAGGGCAGACGGGCTGTGTGGTGGTACCCTACTCAGCACCCAGAGGGTACAACCCGAATTTCAGGCCTCCGTCAGCACCAGCACAGCCGCAACATCAGTTTGTGCAGCAGCCTCGCCCCACATATCAACATCGACCAGCAGGACAAGGACCACAGAACCAACCCCAAGACAACAAAGGCCAGGCACCTAAGGTTGGGGTGCAATGCTTCAACTGTGGTGAAGTGGGGCACTACGCCCACAAGTGCCCAAAGAAGAAGCCCATGCAGCCACAACAGCAGAATGTGATGCGAGGACGGGTGAACCACGTGACCATGGAGGAAGCGCAAGAGGCACCTGACATGGTAATTGGTAAGTTTCCTGCCAATTTATACATTGCAACCCTGTTGTTTGATTCTGGTGCTACCCACTCGTTCATTGCTCAAGGGTTTGTTAACAAGCATGATGTAGCAACAACACAAATGAACCATATGCTAGCAGTGAACTCTCCAGGGGGAGAAATAAGGACAAGACAAGTGTGCCCCAAGGTGAATCTAGACACTAATGGGGTAGTATTTACTGCAAACCACATAGTGATAGACTCACAAGGCATACATATTATTTTGGGTATGGAATGGTTGACCAAACATAAGGGAATCATCCATTGTTCGACAAGAACGGTGGAACTAACTCACCCTAGTGGCACAAGAGTGAAGTTCATAACTGTACAAGAACCTAGGAGGGACCTTAAATTCAATCACGTTGAGGTGGAAGTGGGAGAGATCCGGATCATCAGGGAATATCCAGATATGTTTCCGGAGGAGTTGCCAGGTATGCCCCCCGATCGTGATATGGAATTCGCGATTGAGCTAGTGCCAAGAACAGCCCCGATATACAAGAGACCTTATAGGATGGACTCCAAACAGCTGGAAGAACTCAAGGAACATTTAAGAGAATTGACAGAAGGGGTACATTCGTCCTAGTTCCTCACCATGGGGAGCTCCAGTGATATTTTTGCCCAAGAAGGACGGGACCCAAAGGTTATGCGTAGACTACCATGTGTTGAATGAAGTATGTAGGATCGAAGAGCACGTGAAAAGCGACCAGAGGGGGGGTGAATGGTAGATTAAAACTTTTCGCAGCGGAAACAACAAAAACCCCTCAGCAAAAAATCAATCGGTTAAAGAAACCGTGTGTGCAAGTGTTTTCAAACGTGTTCAACCGTGACAAATCAAGTAGAGAGGTAGAGAATCAAGTCACGGATCTAATGCAACCAGAATCACTTGAAAACACGAAGTAAAACTTGAGATACGATCAAAACACTAAACGAAGATCAATCTGTTCTACCCGATATAAAACAGATCTGCAACGCTGCAAAGAAACTCGTGTATCTCAAAAACTACAGATCTGAAGCTCGTGAAAATTTCACAGATGATAGATAATTGAGTTGTGAAGACAACCCAAAATAATCACATCAATCGGATCTGTAAAACTCGAGTTATGAACGAAACACCGAAGCAACGTCGGTCTGTCCAGAAACTCGGCGAGAAAGACTTGACGAAAACAAGTCGGACGAACAAGGCACAAAAGCTTCTCGAAACTATGAACTTTATTCAATAGAAATACATGAGGAACAGCCCAAAGTTCTCTACCCACAAGAGCACTGGCCTCCCTTGCTTTTATAACCAGCCCTCAGGCTAAACAATCCAATCTAGGACTCCTACTCCTAATTGGACTCGTATCCTAACTTACCATAACTGCTCAGGACTCTCCTATTCGCAGATAGAAGCAATCGTGAGACTTCCAAACACCTTAGGAACGTCCTAAACATTACTAAAACAACTCAACTTCATGCCTAGCACGAAATCCTATCATAACCAACTTAAATCTTCTATATTTGAGCCATATCCGACTCAGCCTCAGCCTGAGTACGCAATCCAGCCGGTTGGACCTTTCCGACCAATTCTTTACGTCCACTTCTCTTCATCACGCCTTGGAACAATGTTGCCACGTCCATGCACTCCTTGAACACGTGCAAACACCTTCCAACGACGTACACGCAACCTTCATATGCACTGCCCTTGATCCAAACATGCTGCGCGACCTCCCGATCAACTCAACCACAGCTCCTCCAGAACTTGGTTGTTGGAACCTCATCTCCTCCCTGAGACTAGTCCAAGGATCCCGTCACCAGCCATGTCTTGAACTCAAGCAACACCTGCACATGAATAAACAACCAATTCTTCCAAGCACAAGTCCTCGACTGGACTCACGTTAGTTCGAAAACCACAACACCTTACATGAGCACGTCACATAAGCATGTTGCAAACCATATCAAATGATAACAGCCATAACCACCAAAACACACCAAAAACTAAGCAAATTAATACTAAGCAAACCTTCCCATAAAGCAAGTTTGAAACATTGCGAGTTAAAAGCAAAAACAAGACGCTGCAGTTCTACGAGTTGAACTTCACGGGAGCTCCCTAAAAACAAGTTCCGGACCTCACAGAAGCTCTTCAGACCTTGCAGGAGCTCACCGGACCTTGCGTCGGACCTTGCCAACACTTGGCGGACCTAACAAAGAACTTGTCGGACCTTGCCACAGAAAAATGTTTTGGCAATATTCAAAACTTTGAATGTTAATGCTAACTTTTATCCTAATTGCCAATGTATTCAGCACACATACGTCTCACAATCTCCCCCTTGATGAATGCATTGGCAACACCAATTAAAATCCGAACATTGGCTTATGAAAAGTTTTGAAAAGCTTTGAAAACTCATTTCTCCCCCTTTATTAATTTCTCCCCATTTTTTAAAATCAGAGAAGGAAGAAAGTGTATAACATATGCAAAGTGTAAAAAAAATCTCTCCTTATACATATTTCTCCCCCTTTGACAATGTATTCAGCAAGGTTCAAAAGAGAAAGTTCTAAATGTTATGAGAATATTATAACATATACATACAAAACAAGGCTCATCCAAGTCATACTATCAGGTTACTTACACTATCACATAAATGAGATACATAAAGTAGTGTAAGCCATGCTAGAGATCAAATGTATTTTTCAGTTTAAGCAAGTCATGATCTCCTTTACTCAACTATTTCAAAACCTGAAAACATGACACTTGTTGCTGCATTTTTATTATTCATAATCATTTAATGCACAAAGTTGATAATATGATATTTGCAAGAGATTATATGCCGCATCAGCCTTATTCTAACCAACCAACCGAAGCCTATGTCATTTGACAATCAGAAGCTTAAGGACATGGTTTTAGTCATACACAATTCCTTCCAAGTTCAAATCTTAGTGCAATGATAAGCAATCTCAAAAGAAGAAGTGCGATGCATGCATATTCTCTTGATCTTTTCTCAATTTTTTATTTGAAAACTCAACATGTGAGCTGATCACCTGATTAAATTTTTTATGATTAAAAGCACTTGTGAGCACGCAACAAGTTCAAAACAGCAAGAAAGTTCGATCATGACCAGATTTAGTGTAAGTAATTATTCCAATTACTAGTCATGGCAAAAACTACAAAATGTATAACATGAGTAATGTAGTAAGAACTTTCAGCCTGTAAAAGGAATCACAAAGTCATATATGTATGAAATACTATGCTCATATTATTTTAGTTTCAGATTCACACATAGACTTTCAAAGTTTCAAAAACTCCCCCTCAATTTAAGCCATGAGGATGCATAACCCTTATTTCACTACGAATGAAACAAAAACGAGTGAAATCCAAAGGTTTTGTAAAAATATCAGCCAATTGTTGTTCGGTATCGACATAGTGAAGCACAATGTTTCCTTTTTCAACATTATCATGAAGAAAGTGATACCTAATGTCAATGTGCTTAGTTCTAGAGTGTTTCACGGGGTTTTTAGCAATACAAATTGCACTAGTGTTATCACAAAATAGTGGAACACTATCTAAATCAACCTCATAGTCCTTAAGTGTTTGAACAATCCAAAGAATTTGTGAGCAAGCGTTAGCCGCAGCTACATATTCAGATTCGGCCGTAGATTGTGCAACTGAACTTTGTTTTCTAGAGGACCAAGCAACAAGTGAATTACCATGAAAATGACAAGCACCCGAAGTACTTTTCCTATCAATCCTGAGAATCCTTTTGATGGCTTGGCGATGTGAAGCACGTGGAGAAGCTTGAAAACGTGCACAAAGGCATACGCTGAATTGTATGTCCGGTCTTGACGCCGTGAGATACAAAAGTGATCGAATCATACTTCTGTATTCTTTTTTATCGACCGGGTCACCATCTTCGTCAAGTTCAAGTGTTGTTGCTGTTCCCATTGGTGTCCGAAGAGGCTTGCATTTGTCCATGTTGAAGCGCTTAAGAAGGTCCTTTGTATACTTAGTTTGATGCACAAAAGTTCCTTCTTTTGTTTGCTTGATTTGCAGCCCCAAAAAGTATGTGAGTTCTCCCATCATACTCATCTGAAATTCTTAACTCATCATAGCTGAAAACTTGGACACGAGATCATGAGAAGCACAACCAAAGATAATATCATCCACATACACTTGAACGAATAATGAGTCATTGCCATGCTTAAGTACAAAAAGAGTTTTATCAACCTTGCCCATGGTAAACCCCTTTTCAAGTAAGAATGTTTTTAACCTATCATACCATGCTCTATGGGCTTGTTTGAGACCGTACAAGGCTTTGGACAGTTTGTAAACATGATTAGGAAAATTTGTATTTTCAAAACCAGGTGGTTGTTTGACATAAACCTCCTCATATATGTAGCCATTAAGAAAAGCACTTTTAACAACTATTTGATATAGCTTAAAACCTTTAGAGGCAGCAAAAGCTAACAAAATTCTTATGGCTTATAATCTAGCAACATGAGCAAAAGTTTCATCAAAATCTAGACCTTCAACTTGTGTGAAACCTTGAGCAACCAACCTAGCCTTATTCCTAACCACAACCCCATCCTCACTTTGCTTATTTTTAAATACCCATTTAGTTCCAATTAATGTGTGACCTTGAGGTGGAGGTACAAGTTTCCAAACATTATTTCTTCCAAATTTTTCTAACTCTTCTTGCATGGCATTAATCCAAGATTCATTAGTGAGTGCGTGTGATATATCCTTGGGTTCAAAAGAAGCAACAAAAGCAGAATGAGCATGAGAGTTTGGATCGCAAAACCTGGACCGAGTGACTCGTTCATGCAAGCTTCCAATGATTTGTTGTGGAGGATGACTTTTGAGTACTCGTAGGGGAGTAGACACTTCACAAGCACCTTCTTCTTCATGTTCGGACCTTTGATTAGGAGAGCTTGTTGATTGAGGAAGGTCCGAACCAGCAGTAGTGACTGTTGGTGCTGGTTATGGTGCAAAATCAGCAGCTTGATCGTTATTTACTTCCGAGTTTTCGGGCAGCAGCACCACTTCTTCATCTTCTTCAATAAAAATACTCTCCCCCTGCGGATATGGATCCGGACCTGCAATATCGGAGCTAGTACTTGGGCTAGCTTCATCAAAAGAAACCTCACAAGTCTCCACAATTTTGTTAGTATCAAGTAAAAGCAGACGGTAGCCTCTAGTATGAGATGGATAACCAAGAAACATGCCATCAACAGATCTAGCTTCAAATTTATCAAGATTACCATGTTTCTTAACAAATCATTTGCAACCAAAAACCCTAAAGTGTGTAACACTAGGCCTATGTCCAAACCGGAGCTCATATGGGGTTTTTCCAAGCTTAGCACGCAAGAAAACACGATTTGAGACATAACAAGCGGTTGCAATTGCATCAGCCCAAAATTTCCTAGGAGTTTGATATTCATCAAGCATAGTCCTAGCCA
Source organism: Neostapfia colusana (assembly GCA_030760725.1). Classification (NCBI taxonomy): domain Eukaryota; kingdom Viridiplantae; phylum Streptophyta; class Magnoliopsida; order Poales; family Poaceae; genus Neostapfia; species Neostapfia colusana. The sequence continues at coordinate 23,462,352 of JASWHV010000014.1, forward strand.
TCTCAACTAAGGTCCTGTTCTTTCTTTCTACGACACCATTTTGTTGTGGTACATAGGGTGAAGAGTATTGATGATCTATTCCATTTTCAGCACAAAAGTGATCAAAGGATTGGTTTTTAAATTCTGTTCCGTTATCACTTCTAATTGCTTTTAGTGATCCTGGGTGATCAATAGATAATCCAAGAAATAATGTTCTAAAATGACTAAAAGCTTCATTCTTAGATGCCATAAAATAAACCCAAGAATATCTGGAATAATCATCAACACTCACAAGCACATACCATTTACCTCCGAAGGATTGAACACGTGCCGGACCTACTGTGTCAAGATGTAAAAGTTGTCCCAGTTCAGCTGTCATGGTCATTGTGAGAGGAGCATGTGAACCTGCAACAAACTTAGCATGTCTATAAGAAGAGCACACAATATCATTGTCCTTTTTAAGCTTCGGCAGCCCACGTATGCGATCGAGAGCACTAACACGAGTGAGATGATCAAAGCCTATGTGACCAAGTCTACGATGCCAAAAATATAGATCCTTTGTATCATTAGCAACTACACACCGATGATTAGAAGTTGACAAATCAAAATCAGCTTTAAAAACTCTTCGAAACCTAGACATGTTAAACAAAAGCTCACCTTTTGAATCTACATCCTTGCAGCAATTTTTAGCAAAGCTAACCTCTAGATTTTCATCTAGCAATTGTGAAACCGAAAGCAAGTTGTATTTCAAATTTTTAACAAGTGCCACATCTTTCAAAGTGTAGAGATTGTTTACTCTAACCGAACCTTTAGCAATTATGGGAGTAGAAGAGTTTTCGGCAAAAGTAACTTTTTCTACACGTGACACAAAAGAGAGAGAGGAGAACCATTCTTTGTTACCGGTCATGTGGCGTGAGCAACCTGAATCCACAATCCAAATTTTCTCCTTCCTCAAACGTGAAACCTACACAGCAGCACAATACGTCGATGACTCAATACTGGGGTTAGTTAAAAGACTTTTAGGAATCCAGTACTGAGTCACACGACGTCCAGCAGGAATAACACGCGAAAGCTGAGAAGGTACAGCAGGTTTATGAGCCAGACATCGAAAATTTTTGTTCCCAACTACTGACTTAGAAGATGTGTTATATGTAGCACAAAAAACAGTAGGTCCGGGAGCAAGTTTTTTACTCATTACAGCAGGTTGCAAGCTCCGAACATTCGGTCTAGCAGATTTTGCTTGGTTGTTATGTGATCTAGCAAGTATTCTTTGTTTCTTATCGTGTTTAGCTAGTATATAACAAAAATCCATGACATGACCATCTCTACCACAGTAGGTACAATGAAAAATAACCTTATTAGCATGTCTAGATGAGCAAGCAACACGTTTATTAGAACCCGAATGGGACAGTACTCCTGCAGATTTGGAAATCACCTCTTTTTGTCTAGGAGCTGTTTGAATCAAACCGCTTTCTAATGACTTTACAACTTTAGGTGGGTGTGCCTTAGCATGAGCATGAGAATTAAAACCTAAACCAGTTTTATCATTACAAGACTTGGAAGAATTCAGCAGCAAGTTTAGGTTCTTATTTGCATTAGAAAACCGATCTAGTGTCCTATGCATGTCATCATGTTTATTGGACAGATCAAAGCAGTTTTTACATGAAGTTTTTCTTTTTAGTTTGCAATTTGAACAATATTTAACTTCATGCACACGTAAATCATTGTTCAAAATAGAAATCTCATTAATAGCATCATTTAGTTTCTTATTCAGATCATCGCATGAAGAACAATGCAAATCAATTGTAGAACAACAAGCATCTTTCAATTTTTTATCATTAAGTGCAGCAAGCTCTTTGTTCTTTTCAATTTCAAGTTCAAGTTTATCAAGTGTAGATGCGTGTGCACTTCTTAAAGAGGATAATTGTTCATAAATCAAATCACATGAGGAACAAGAATCATCACTAGGAATCAAAGTTTTTAAACGATTAATTTCAGATTCTAGTGATTCAATTTTAACAGCATTGTTCCTATGTTTTTTTATCCTTTTTCTTTAATATAACAGTGGCACGAGAAATAGCATCACACATTTCTTCGCAAGTGGGACATACCTCTTCATCGTCGCTGTTGTGTTCTGCCTCCTCGGAGCTTGAACTTGACTTGCTCGCCATGCAGCACATATTTGCCATAGCTTCTTCATCTTCATCACTACCGGTGTCCACATCACTTGAGCCGAAATCTTGAAGTGCAGAGATCAAACTATGCACTATGTTGCGCATTGATAAATCTTTCTTCTTCTTATTCTTTGCAAACGATTTCTTCGGCCTTGTTTGCTTTTCTTCACGTGAAGTCGGACCTGAAAGGTTAGGGCACTCCGTACGAAAATGTATTGTCTTACCACATTCAAAACATCGTTGAGGTCCGGAGCTTCCTCTCCTTCTAGTTCTCACATTTTGCAATGCTTTTGAGAACCGAGTAGAGATGAGTGCAAGCTCCTCCTCTGGAAACTCTTCAATCTGTTCAAGGGTTAGAGAGGACAGCAAAGAGAGTGCACCACTAGATGATGATTGACTAGAACTAGACATGTCACATTGCGAAACAAATGCAATAGACTTGATGGGGTTTTTACGTGAGATGATGTCAATTTCATGAGTTTTCAATTTAGAATAAAGCACGTCTAAAGTAAGAGAACTCATGACAGTAGATTCACGAATAGATGTAACTTTCATCTCCCAAATTGACATATCTAATGCTCCTAACAATTGTCTAGCATTTTCAGCTTCTGAAAAGTTAACATTGACACTACGCAAGTTGCTGAGAATTTTATTAAAGTGAGCAAAAAGGTCGTAAATTGACTCACCGGGTTGCATCTCAAAACGCATGTATTCTTTCTTGAACATATCTTGCCTTACCTCCTTGATCATATTGGATCCTTCATGGTAGTCACAAAGAGCTTTCCAAACATCATATGCAGATCGGAGGTGTGCAACACGGTCGAAGTCGCTTTGAGTCAATCCTTGGATGATCAAGTTGCGAGCCTTGTTGTTGTTGTCAACATCTCTCATGTTCGCAGCCGTAACTTGATCGTTGGGTGGTACATCGAAGTTCCGGTAGACCTTTTCCCATATGGCGAAGCCTTGCGCCTGTATGTAGGCCTCCATCCGCGCCTTCCAAACCTGAAAATCGATGCCATTGAACACACAAGGTTTTGCGGAGTACTTCTCCATGATGGTTAGTCAAAACACGTGCAAATCACAAAGATTAGAGCACCTTGGCTCTGATACCAATTGTAGGATCGAAGAGCACGTGAAAAGCTACCATAGGGGGGGTGAATGGTAGATTAAAACTTTTCGCAGCGGAAACAACAAAAACCCGTCAGCAAAAAATCAATCGGTTAAAGAAACCGTGTGTGCAAGTGTTTTCAAACGTGTTCAACTGTGACAAATCAAGTAGAGATGTAGAGAATCAAGTCACGGATCTAATGCAACAAGAATCACTTGAGAACACGAAGTAAAACTTGAGATACGATCAAAACATTAAACGAAGATCAATCTGTTCTACCCGATATAAAACAGATCTGCAACGCTGCAAAGTAACTCGTGTATCTCAAAAACTACAGATTCAAAGCTCGTGAAAATTTCACAGATGATAGATAATTGAGTTGTGAAGACAACCCAAAAATAATCACATCAATCGGATCTGTAAAACTCGAGTTATGAACAAAACACCGAAGAAACTTCGGTCTGTCCAGAAACTCGGCGAGAAAGACTTGACGAAAACAAGTCGGACGAACAAGGCACAAAAGCTCCTCGAAACTATGAACTTTATTCAATAGAAACACAAGAGTAACAGCCCAAAGTTCTCTACCCATGAGAGCTCCGGCCTCCCTTGCTTTTATAGCCAGCCCTCAGGCTAAACAATCCAATCTAGGACTCCTACTCCTAATTGGACTCGTATCCTAACTTACCATAACTGCTCAGGACTCTCCTATTCGCAGATAGAAGCAATCGTGAGACTTCCAAACACCTTATGAACGTCCTAAACATTTCTAAAACAACTCAACTTCGTGCCTAGCATGAAATCCTATCATAACCAACTCAAATCTTCCATATTTGAGCCATATCCGACTCAGCCTCAGCCTGAGTACGCAATCCAGCCGGTTGGACCTTTCCGACCAATTCTTTACGTCCACTTATCTTCATCACGCCTTGGAACAATGTTGCCACGTCCATGCACTCCTTGCACACGTGCAAACACCTTCCAACGACGTACACACAACCTTCATATGCACTGACCTTGATCCAAACATGCTGCGCGACCTCCCGATCAACTCAACCACAGCTCCTCCCGAACTTGGTTGTTGGAACCTCATCTCCTCCCTGAGACTAGTCCAAGGATCTCGTCACCAGCCATGTCTTGAACTCAAGCAACACCTGCACATGAATAAACAACCAATTCTTCCGAGCACAAGTCCTCGACTTGACTCACGTTAGTTCGAAAACCACAACACCTTACATGAGCACGTCACATAAGCATGTTGCAAACCATATCAAATGATAACAGCCATAACCACAAAAACACACCAAAAACATAGCAAATTAATACTAAGCAAACCGTCCCATAAATAAAGTTTGAAACATTGCGAGTTAAAAGCAAAAACAAGACGCTGCAGTTCTACGAGTTGAACTTCACGGGAGCTCCCTAAAAACAAGCTCCGGACCTCACAGAAGCTCTTCGAACCTTGCAGGAGCTCTCCGGACCTTGCGTCGGACCTTGCCAACACTTGGCGGACCTAACAAAGAACTTGTCGGACCTTGCCACAGAAGAATGTTTTGGCAATATTCAAAACTTTGAATGTTAATGCTAACTTTTATCCTAATTGCCAATGTATTCAGCACACATAGGTCTCACAAAGTAACCATCAAGAACAAGTACCCATTACCCCGCATTGAAGACTTATTTGATCAGTTGAAGGGAGCCTGTGTGTTCTCGAAAATTGATCTCAGGTCGGGATACCACCAACTTAAGATAAGGCAAACTGACATTCCAAAGACAGCTTTCATATCTCGGTACGGGCTGTATGAATACACCGTCATGCCTTTCGGGCTAACTAATGCCCCGACATACTTCATGTATCTCATGAACTAGGTATTCATGGAATATCTGGACAAATTTGTGGTGGTTTTCATTGATGACATTCTCGTCTTCTCCAAATATGAAGAAGAACATGAGGGACATTTAAGGTTGGTGTTGCAAAAGCTGAGAGAACACCAACTATATGCCAAGTTGAGCAAGTGTGAGTTTTGGCTGAAGAGAGTTCCCTTCTTAGGACATATAATCTCGGAGGGAGGAATCTCCGTAGATCCTGCCAAGATCGAGGATGTGCAGAAGTGGAAGACCCCTGAAAATGTCGGGGAAGTTCGAAGCTTCTTAGGATTGGCTGGGTATTATCGACGGTTTATCGTGGGTTTCTCCAAGATTTCGAGACCCCTCACCAAATTGTTAGAGAAGGGAATCACATTCACATGGACACCGCAATGCGAGACGAGTTTTCAAGAACTGAAGAAAAGATTGACAACAGCCCTAGTGCTAGTTATGCCAGATATGCAGAAGAACTTTTCGGTGTACTGCGATGCCTCTGGAAACGGGTTGGGATGTGTTCTCATGCAAGAGGGGCATGTCGTGGCTTATGCGTCCCGGCAGCTCCGGAAGCACGAGAAGAACTATCATATGCATGACCTAGAGCTAGCCGCAGTGGTACACGCATTGAAGATTTGGCGGCATTACTTGATGGGGAAGAGGACAGAGATATATACGGATCATAAGAGCTTAAAGTATATTTTCACATAGCCAGATCTCAACCTCAGACAAAGGAGATGGTTAGAGCTAATCAACGACTTTGATGTGGGCATCAACTATCATCCTGGGAAAGCGAACGTCGTGGCAGATGCTTTAAGCTGGAAGGTGCAGGTCAATAGGTTGAGCTTAAAGGACATGACTACAGAATTGAAGGAAGAGGTGGTAAAACTCAATCTATGTCTGGTGAATAGTGGTGAGGCCATCGCCATGGAAGTGAATTCCACATTAGAGCAAGACCTACGCAACGGTCAGAAGAATGACAAGAAGATACAAGAGATTAGAGAACTCATCAAGGATAATTAAGCCCCTGGGTTCAGAGAGGATGAACAAGGTACGGTGTGGCACGGGAAAAGAATTTGTGTGCCTGAAGTGAAGGAGATCCATGAATTGATTTTGAAGGAGTCTCATGATTCCGACTATTCCATTCATCCTGTTAGTACGAAGATGTATCATGACCTCAAGAGCAGGTATTGGTGGTATGGCATGAAGCGAGATGTCGCGGAACATGTTGCCCTATGTGACACATGTCAGTTGGTGAAAGCAGAACATCAACGACCCGTGGGATTATTGCAACCACTCAAAGTGCCTGAATGGAAATGGGAGGAAATAGGTATGGACTTCATAGTGGGACTACCCAGGACCCAATCGGGATACGATTTGATATGGGTCATCGTCGATAGACTAACCAAGGTAGCTCATTTCATCCCCGTGAAAGAAAGCTACAGCGGATCCAAATTGGCGGAATTGTACATGTCAAGGATCGTGTGTTTCCATGGAGTGCCAAAGAAGATAGTGTCGGACCGAGGGACACAGTTCACCTCAAGGTTCTGGCAGAAGTTACATTAAACCATGGGAACCCATCTAAATTTTAGTTCTGCCTATCACCCCCAGACTGACGGGCAGACGGAAAGAACCAATTAGATCCTTGAGGATATGCTGAGAGCGTGTGCGCTCAAGAACAATAGGAGTTGGGATAAGAACTTACCGTATGCAGAGTTCTCCTATAACAACAGCTACCAGGCTAGTATGAAGATGTCACCATTTGAGGCTTTGTATGGGAGGAAGTGCAGAACTCCACTATTTTGGAACCAAACTGGGGAAAGTAAAGTGTTTGGACCCGAAGTACTACAAGAAGACGAGGCGAAAGTGAGGGAAATCCACAACAACTTGAGGATAGCATAAACCCGACAAAAGAGCTATGCTGATGTACGGAGAAGAGAGCTCATTTTCAACGTGGGGGACTATGTCTATCTCAAGGTGTCCCCTATCCGAGGACTTCGTCGATTCAAGGTAAAAGAGAAATTATCACCTCGATACATCGGACCCTTTCAGATTCTGGAGAGGAAAGGCGAAGTGGCATATCAACTAGAACTACCGGCTCACCTATCGGATGTGCACGACGTATTCCATGTGTCACAGCTCAAGAAACGTCTGAGGATGCCTGAAGAGATGTTACCCATGAATGAGGTTGACGTAGGAGAGGATCTGTCTTATGCCGAGCAACCGGTCAAGGTTTTGGAGACAATGGAACACCTCACAAGAAATAAAAGAATTCAGATGTGCAAGGTGCAGTGGAAGCATTACTCGGAAGAGGAAGCCAGATGGGAGCGAGAAGACGAGCTTAAGGCACAGTTTCCGGAATTGTTTTCCTAGAACCACCAATCTCGAGGACGAGATTTCTTTTAGGGGGGTAGAGCTGTAACACCCCCAAAACCTGTTAAAGAGGGGAATTTAAAGTTTTTTTGGACGTATTGCATGTGGTGCAGAAATTCAAATTCAAACTGGAATTCAAATTCAAATCAGAACAGAAAAGAAAAGGAAAAAGAAAAAGAAAAACCCCAACCGGCCAGTGGGCCGAAACCCACCAGTCGGCCCAATCCCCCGCGCCAGCCCAAGACCACGTGCCCCCTCTCTTCCTCTCACTGACACGCGGAGCCTGCGTGTCATCTCCTACCTCCCGCGCACCAACCGACCGGACTCTTCCCTCACGCCCGATCGCAACAAACTCCGGAAACCTGCGCCCCCAGCCCAATTTCCGGTCCCGGACGTCTCGAACTCGATCCCGACAGACCGCCGCCCTCCCTCGCTTATATAAATGCCGACAATCGCCCTGTTCCCCCCCCCCGATCGGCCGTTCTTCTCTCCAGTGAGAACCGAAGCTTCGATCACCGTTTTCTTTCGATCCTTGCTCGGATTTTCTGATCTAACGCGCTGATCGTGCTCCACCGCCCCCAGGGAACCCTGCACCTGAAGGAAGCGACAAGTTTCGCGCCCTAGCATCAGTTCCGACGAGCACCGAGGAGCAGCTTCAACCATCGTCGTCGCAGAGCCGAATTCCGACCTCCCCAAGCCCGAGAAACCCCTAGGTGAGCTCCCCAACCCCTCCGCAGTCGATCCATGTGAACAACTGCAAGATTTAACGTATAGCAGCAAGGAACCGAAGCTACGCTGGCGAGATCGCCACCCCCGCCGCCGCGTGCTGCCGCGCGCGTGGGCTGGCTCCGGCCAGGGCGACGTGGCCCCTTGAGGGCCGTCTATTTTAAATCGCACGGTAGAAATAAAACCCGCACGTACCGGTTAGGTGATCTAATCTGAGCCGTCTATTTTAAATCGGACGGTCCAGATCATCCCCGCGTTATAAAGGATGGGATTCTTACGCGCTAATCCCTGGGGATCTCGGAAAACATGAGCTAGCCCTGAAACTTCTGATCTAGCCCCTGGAACTTCAGAAATTCGTGTAAATTCATTTAAAAATCAGTTTTAGCCCCTGGACTTAATAAAAATTAGGAAAACCCCTCTGTTATGTGTAGTTAGACCCCTGGAAATTTATGAAATAGCAAATTAGACCCTGCAGTAGGGTGGATTCACCTTTTTGATCGTATATGATATTAAATTTAGAAATTTGAATATGTGACTAGGATTTAAATTAAAAGGTAAGGCAAACACATGTGCAAATTCAAATTTAAACTCTCCTAGCACATGGAAAACTTTAGAATGACTTAAAAATAGATTTTTGGCTGAAATGAAATCTGTCTAAATGTTGTTCATATTTATTAGTTCTAGAAACACATTTTTAGGCTAGGAAATAATTCTAAAAACTGGTAAAATAAATTTAAATTAGTTCACATCAGAGGAGAAGTTTAAAAATATATTATTTAATATTTTAGATCAGAACCTATTCTGTTTAGATGATATGTCCTACTATTTAATATTAAAACTCACTTTTAGGCATAGAAAATAAATCTGAAAAATATAGGAAAATAGGTATGCATAATTAGAAAATGATAAATGAAGTCTCCAAATCCAAAAACTTCAGTTTAGGATTTGGTAGAAGATCTGAAAACCTATTTGGAGTAGGGAATTACCTTTCATGCAAACTGGGTAGCTAAGAAGTGTATTAAATATAAAGAATTTGTTCAAATTGGAAATTCATATATAGTGTGCAAACAGAAATCTGAATACAAAAGTTAGAAATCATATACATATGTTAAAAGTGCATGTAGGTCAAAAATCAACACATGTAGAGTAACCACAACACTTAGAAATGTGAATGACTTTCATAGGTATGTATGTGCGGTTTGTATGAAGTGAAAGTGTGAACTATTTCTTATGGATTGTTGTTTTCTTTTGCTATGTGTATTGGCGTGAGTAGAACCTGCCCCAGAGCAAGTTCTCCCTTTCCAAGACCAAGGCTTTCCATTCCCAGAGCAGCAGGAAGAAGGCAAGTGTCCTTGATCACTTTGATCATATACTAGGATGTGTAGATAGAGTTATTTGCATTGTCAATTGAAATATGAAACCCATGCTAGGAAGTTTCCCTAGAATTGCATTACCTTGTTTCCTTGTAGCTTGGGTTGGGATCTATTATATCATGTCATTTATTTATATGCTTATGCTTAGCCATGCTTAGAATGGGATAATTGGGATATGAGATCATCAATTTATCTACCTTACTCTTGAATGAGATATTATGAGTTATGTAGAGGTAGGGATCAAGGCAAGTTGGATGATTTGGTTGGTGCTGGGTGCACGAGACTCGGGTTTGTGTTTAGTACTTGCCTGGATCCTAAGGACTGGTTCATTTAGCATGTAACTTGGCTTTACCGTGCCAACCACATGCTGAGATGGGGCAGCTTGGCCAATTAATTAGGTGTATCCCCGGCGTAGTATGGGTGTGTTGGATGGTGCGGGGAATAGGTGTCAGATGGACTACCATATGAACTGCAAGGCTCAAGAGGGGGCCACTGCAGCAGGGTTGGAGCCTCTTGTATGCTGTTATGGGTGAAACCTCAGTGGGCCCATGCTCGTCGGGAATCCCTTTGTAAAGGCTTCGTAGTGATCTCCTGGCTACACACCTGGGAAGTGTGAATGTGGTTCGCGGCCACTGGCATAATGGATGTTCTTTTAGTCCACCCGGCAACGGGGGATGAAATCACAACATGTGGGTACAGTGGCGCAAACTCTGCAAAGTCAAAACTGTCATGACAGTCGTGCTCACGGTCAAGAGCGGCTTGGACTTATTCATGATTAGAGGATGATGGATTTGGAAGTTGTGGATGTTGAGCGGGAAGCTTAACATTGGAGATGAGACTATGTTTACTTGATTTTGATGATGGGTTGGGAGATTGGGACCATTTCACCGGTGTTGTAATGTAGGTGCTTAATAAGCTATGGTGATAGGTGTTAATTGCGTAGTGCTTTAACCATGAGTTCAATCTCTCCTTGCTCTAGCCATGCATGACATAACTTTCCCACACTTGCTGAGTACCTACGGTACTCAAACTTGCTTTTCTGTTGGTTTATATTGCTGCTCAGGTCAAGAGAATGATGTGGTGTTTAATGACCAAGACTTTGGTCCCGAGGAAGGATTCTAGGTTCACGGAGTCCCCGGGCAACGCCTGTGACGGAGCCCACAAGATTTATATTCCGCTGCTGTTTTATTTACATATTATGAACTTATTATTGTCCATCGAGGCGTATGCTATGTAAGACTTATTTATATTCGACACCTAGCTTGTAATAAATGATGCTTCACTATTTATCATCACAAGTATGAGAAAATGATCCTGGCATACATGTGATATTCACTCGGTTGTTCTTCGGAGAAACCGGGTGTGACAACACATGAGGTGGCATAAAGAAGGTGTACGTGAGAATAACGGCATGATGGTGCACCCGTCGGATGGTGAGTCATGGAAGGCGCTTGACCGCTTCGATCCAGATTTTGCCAATGACGCGAGAAATATTTGCTTTGGATTGGCGACAGATGGCTTCTCACCGTTTAGTACAAACGCCACACCATACTCTTGTTGGCCCGTGTTTGCTATTCCGTACAACCTACCACCATCTCTTTGTATGAAGTATGAGTTCATGTTCCTATGCCTTATTGTATCATCCTGGTTCACGACTGAACGTGATGATGCAGCCATTGATTGAAGAGTTGAAAATGTTATGGACAGGAGTCGAAGCGTACGACTGTTATAGAAAACAGAAATTCAACCTTCGAGCTGCGTACTTGTGGTATGTTCATGATTTTCCAGCTTACGGCATGTTTTCTGGCTGGAGCACTCATGGTCGATTGACATGTCCAATATGTGCTTCGGACACGGATTGTTTTCGTCTAAGTCATGGTGGCAAGATATGCTACTTTCATTGTCACAGACGTTGGTTACCGCCAAATCACGTGTTTAGGCAACAGAGAAATGCCTTCAGGAAGGGTACCATTGTAAAAAAGGGACCACCACAACGTCTGAACGGGTCGGAAATTGTTGAACAACTCAACAATCTAGTGCCAGATGAAGGTCGTCCTGAATATTTTGTTGGTTATGGAGAGGATCACAATTGGACTCATATATGTGCACTATGGGAGTTACCGTATATGAAGTCTTTAATTTTAATGCATAACATTGATGTCATGCACCAAGAACGTAACATGGGCGAATGCATCATAAGCACGTGCTTGGATATGACGGGCAAAACAAAAGACAATATAAAAGCTCGGAAGGATTTGGCAGAGGTTTGTAACCGACCAAGTTTTGAGCTCTCTGAAGCTGGTGGCAAACCAAGAGTTTCTTTCTGCCTTCGACCAAAAGAAAAGAAAGAAGTCTTCAAGTGGTTGAAATAGTTAAAGTTCCAAGACGGTTATGCTACTAGCCTGAGAAGAGCCGTTAATGTTAAGACTGGAAATCTCACTGGTTTGAAGAGTCATGATTATCACAAAATCATGGAAAGACTTTTGCCAGTTATGTTTCGAGGCTATCTTGACGATGAGGTGTGGAAGGTGTTAGCCGAGCTTAGCTATTTTTATAGACAGCTTTGTGCTAAAGAAATCAAAAGGGAGATGATGGAGAAGTTGGAAAAAGAGATACCCGTGCTTTTATGTAAGATGGAAAAAGTATTTCCTCCAGGGTTCTTCAATCCAATGCAACACCTTCTAATCCATCTTCCGTATGAAGCTAAAGTAGGCGGCCCTGTTCAATATAGGTGGATGTACCACATTGAAAGAGCACTCAGATGTCTGAAACCGACGGTTAGTAATAGGGCAAGGGTTGAAGGATGCATCGCCGAAGCATTTACACTTCAGGAGATAGGATACTTTTCAAGTGTCTACTTTGCAGAAGAACACAATGTTAATGCATCGGTGTTGCGGTACAATATGGATGAAGCAACCTCTTGTAGCGAACTCTCACTTTTTCAAACGAGAGGCAACACTGTTGATAGTGGCACGAGCTATGATGCTTTAACAGATGAAAAGACAGCTGCTTTGTTATACATGTACGCTAACATAGATGGGATGAACAATTTTTTTCAGTAAGTGGTTGTTCAACATCTATACCAATTTGCCTGGTGTATTATACATCTATGCTAATAGTTCTGTTTTGTCCTTATTTAGTGAGTTCGATCGACAAAATTGGAAGTCTAAGGAGCAACCTACGAGCAAGCAAATACAAACAATGCGACATTATGGAGTAAATGGAGGACCTAACTTCCAAACCTGGTTTCGAAATCATGTAACGTTTTCCTTGTCTTGTTCCTCTTAGTAATTATGTTCATAGCATAAAATAGTCTTCTTACTTCATATGTTGGACAGTGCAAGACACAAGCCATTATTCATGAAGATTTTGACAACTGTCCAACGGATCCATTAAAGTTAAACTCTTTGGTCGATATGATGTCAATGGGTTCCGATTTCGTTCAACTCAATTTGAAGCTCACCGTCCTCTAATGGCAACATCTAATACCGGAGTTGTGACGAGGGCCGCCGATGCCGAAGGACGTGAAACTTATTTCTATGGGATCATAAACAAAATCCTAGAATTCAGTTTTTGCCGGGAGTAAAGACCTTAAAGTAGTCTTCTTTGACTACGATTGGTTTGATAATAACAATGGAACTCGACACAACCAATTTGGCATGGTAGAAGTCAAACACAAGGACCGACTACGAGGCTACGACACCTTTGTCCTTGCACACCAAGTCAAACAAGTGTACTATCTACAATATCCATGCGAAAAGCTTAGTGCATGGTGGGTTGTACAAAAGGTAAACCCTCGTGAGCGGTTATATACACTGGACAATACTGGTTACCTTGATGAGGCTGATGTTGTTTACCAAGAAGAAGAGTTGTCGGATTCTTTTGTCATTGAGCATGTTCTACGACTCGATGAATTAGTTGGAGATGCACAAGATGTACAGACTCATAATGTGAAAAAACGAAAACGGCGAACAACCACGACAAAAGATCGATGGTCCGGTTTACGAAGTAGAGTACATGATCGTGATACTGATGAATTTTGAAATTGAGTACAAGTAATGTTTCCTTCATCTCTTCTTTCGTCTTCTATATTTTCCTTTAAATTCATTATCAAATTTCCTTTCATCAGGATGTCGTCGAGCAGTAGACGACGGGGGACGCGGGGCTTTCTGCCCCCGAGAGCAGACTCCATTTTCCAGGGCTGTCAGTCTAGCAATGGTAGACTGTCTGAGCTGTTATGTCTCGACGGAGGCCAAGGGTCACGAGAGCGGTCACGACAGGTAAAGAATATTAAATTACATAAATTATATAAGTAACTTCTTAAATCTATATTACCAATCTTCAAATTTTTAGGACGACTCTACGTCTGAGGAGACAGAGGCTAGGGGTCCCCTCTTCAGACACCACAGGTTTCGGAGCCTGTTCTAGATCCTGCTTCGGATCCTCTTCAGGTTCCGGCACCGCAACCTTCAGACCCTGCTTCGGAGCCTTCCACAGACACTGATGTGGAGCCGGCTCCACAGCGACGTTACAGGAGGAGCGGTTCCTGCACGGCCAGAAGATCGGATCGTTATTCGTCCGGTTGGCGATAGGTAAGTAAATCTTTAACAAATCAATTTAGATATTTTAACACTTATATATGTACTAATTGAGAATCGTGTATTAGGTCTTGGGCCGATGACTCGTTCACGGGTCAAGGACGCCACCGCCAGGTCAACGCATGCCTAGGCCAGCTCATCCATTGTCACTGCCCCGGTCTAGTGAACGGACGGGCTGCTACGCCTTGGGATGATTACGCTACGGCCCAGGACATTACCTACGGCAACCACCAGGAGCATGTGTGGCATGATTTCATGGTAAGTAAATTGTCTATTCGTTAAATGCGGACCTATTATATGTTAAATACATTAACTTGTATATTTCTTCTTGTAGAAATATTACCGTTTGGAGGACGAGGCCCAGTTGGATCACGCTCGCCTGGTCTTCAACAACAATGCCAGGAAGCTCCTGACGCAGTCGATATCAACGGCTCACATTCAGGCTACGAAGGCGTACTATAAGTTGCATCCGGACGAGGGTGAGTCGAGGCAGTTTAGGGATGTGGCGGAGAAGTACTTGATGGAGGCACAGTACGCAGAGGTAAAATCTTTATTTTACTTTGCTTCATTATCCAATTTTCATCAATGTTTTCATCCAATAACAAATGTGTGCAGGTCAGTGTACCATGGCTTGAGTCATGTCCTGATGCCTACAGTTACCTGTGTGCTCGTTAGGCGAGCCAGGGCTTCCAAGGCGTGTTGATGACCCGCCGACAGAGTCGAGGGACGGACGGGAAAAACCGTCTTGGCGGGGACGGCTACGTACGCTTTGCTAAACGGATGGTAAGTGATACTCAAATTTTATTCTAGTTAATTTCTATTCCTATCACTGTGCTAACATGTATCGATAGGAGCGCGAGATCGGTCAGGAGCCGACCACTATCCAGGTGTGGAGAAGGGGTCACATGGGAAGTGACCCCTCGCAGCCTAATCAGTTGTCTTCTCAGACGGTGATAGAGATGTTGGTGAGTACTTTAGTTAACTTAATTTTATTCTCTTTAAAACTTCTGATGACTTTAATTTTCTGAATTTTCAGGAAAAGTATGGGGAGGAGGTGCGGAGGCTTTTGAGGCGATGATTACGATTGGCAGAACTCGCCGATCGTACCTGAAGCCGCCTATGCAAGCGGTGGGGGTAAACCTCACGGCCGGTGAGTTCTGTTGTTTTTCATTTACTTTCATGAAATTCGAGACACAAAACTTTAATACTCTCACTTCGTTGTGTAGGTTGGCCATCTTCGATGGAGTAGTCGACTCGAGGGAGGCGGGGTCTTCCTCGAGGGCCTCTTCATCGCAGGGTGGATCCAGCAGGCGTGGCAGCCGAGATTTGGAGCTCCAGAGTGTTCAGGAGGAGCTCCAGAGGACGCAGGAAGAGATGAGGCTCACGAACGAGAGGCAGGCAGTCAAGCTCCGGGCTAGGGACGAGTATCAACACTCGTACATGCTACAGCTGCAAGCTGCCATGCAGGTAAGTTCAGATCGTTGTACTCAATGTTTCTAATATATGAATGACATGTATAATAATTTACTTCATATTTGCAGGCTATGGCCATAGGACAGCCGGCTGTCTTTCCTCAGTGGGCGTCGCCACCGATACAGCTACCACAGGGGCTGACGTTAGGAGCACAGGTACAAAATTTCTCATAATAGCTGCAACTAGTTAAACTTGCTCAAATTTAGTATAATTTGATCAAACTTACTCAAACTTAGGGAAAACTAGTTAAACATACTCAAACTTAGTAAAATATGGTACAATTTACTCAACCATAGTCAAATATGAGCAAACTTACTCAAACATAGCCAAAACTAGTTGAACTAGCTCAAACATAAACAATACTAGTCCATACTTCTCAATCTTAGAAAAATATGAGCAAACTTACTCAAACATAGCCAAATCTAGCTAACTTGCTCAATTCTAACTTCTAATGAGTTTATTTAGTCATATACACATTTGTGAACTTCTAATTTGTCTAACTATACATGTACATCCGGTGACGCAGGCTGAGGAAACTCCATCCCCTCAGCATCCGACGTTTGGACGAGCGCGCGACGACTTCCTGGACTCCGGTGGTAGAGGTCGGGGTAGCGTAGGGTAGTGTGGCGTGCGTATAGTGTTTTTGTGTCTGCCTGTGAGTATGTTTTGATTGCCTGTGATCTGGCCATCGAGCCAGGGCAGGATTTTCTATTTTTTAAAAAAAATGCAAAGCTTATTGATGACGGTTTCTGGTACCTCGCCATCGTCAATAAGCCATTAGTATTGACGATTGCCAAGTACCAGAAACCGTCGTTAATAAGCCACTGTTATTGACGACGGCCAAGAACTTGGCCATCGTCAATAAGCCATTAGTATTGACGACGGCCAGGTACCAGAAACCGTCGTCAATAAGCCATCGTTATTGACGACGGTACAAACCCTGGCCGTCGTCAATAAGCTAGCTTATTGACGACAGCCTGACCCTGGCCGTCGTCAATATGCTGCTGTAGCTTATTGATGACAGCCAGATTTAGCTGTCATCAATAAGCTTATTGACGATGGTAAACGTCGTCAATAAGCTTATTGACGACTAATAATTGACGACAGCCATAAACCGTCGTCTATAACATTTTACCGTCGTCAATAAGTTATTGACAAAGGTACTGTGCATATTGACGACGGTTTTCGGCCGTCGTCTATTGTCCGGATTCCTGTAGTGGATGAATGCAAATCCTACCAGTTTGTATGTGTTCTTGCATGTTTTAATGGGCTTTCATGGGGTTTTATGATGAACAAGGGTGCTGGGATGAAGTGTGGACGTTGTTGTCGGTACCCTCGATACAGGGTACCCTCGCGCACAGGGGAAAATGCCTAAGGACCTCGCCCTTCTCCGTAGGGAGAGCTCCGAAGGTGCCACGTGTCCAGCGGGGCCGGACCTCCCTCTCCTCAGAGGAGAGCTCCGGGCCTGCCACGCGGCCAGAAGAAGCCGGACCTCCCCCCTCCATGGGGGGAGCTCCGAAGGCTCCACGTGTCCCACGGGGCCGGACCTCCCTCTTCTCAGAGGAGACCTCTGGGCCCGCCACGTGGCCAGCAGAAGCCAGACCTCCCCCCTCCGTGGGGAGAGCTCCGAGGACTCCACGTGTCCCGCGGGGCCGGACCTCCCCCTCCTCAGAGGAGAGCTCCGGACCCGCCACGTGGCCAGCAGGACAACGCTGCCTGCCCCCGCGCGGTAGGCAGCGGGCGTAAAGACGCGCCATGCCTTGCCCGTACGAGGTATTCAAGGCCTGCGCCTTCCCAAGACGCGGAGACGCGGAGCACGCCTCTGTCAGGTGCCGCTGCGCCCAGTCACATCGCAGACTGGCGCGCCGTGTCAGAGCCTGCCCGCCAATAAACACAGCAACAAGACATCCACTGCTGCTCCTTCCATCATCAACCAATACGACTAGCTTGCGGCATGGGCAGGGCGGCAGAACGAAGACTCGGAAGCCTTCGCCAGAGACAACTACCAGCATAACTGCAGATACGATAGTCGGCAGGCAATCTCCCCAGGACCACCTGTCGTGTCCCGGGCCCCCCTTGTAAGCCACACGAGCCTTGGACCATAAAAGGCTCGGGTAGGCAACGTTAGCAAGGGTTCGAACTCTGTGAACTCGCACCCTAGACAACACTCACCCTCAAGCTCAGGACTACGGTTCTGAGCAGCAAGCAATACAGCGAGCACCCCTGCTCGCCGTGGACGTAGGGTTTTACGCTCCGGCGGATTGAACCACGTAAAACTCGCTGTGTCAAGATTCTCCCTCACTCGTCCCAAACGCTAAAGCTCTCCGCAAGTGTCTAGCCCCTCCGAAAAAGAACCTCCACGGGCTGCCCAGAGCAGGTCCGGGGGAAGTGTCGACCACACACTTTGACAGTGGTGATTGTGACGCCCTCAATTCTATGGAAAACCACGGAACCGAGAACTAATGCATATGTGTGCCCAGGATGTTCATCACACATACACATATGTTTCACAAACTGAATTCAGAATATATATTACCACGAACAACAGAGTTTATTACAATGTCTCATGAGTCTTGGACTCATGCTCACAGCGGAATTCTTATTTCTATGCAGCGGAAGTCTTTATTCTAATGCGGAAGCAGATCTAAGCAGAAGTGGCTCTATCTCTACTCCCTCCACGGGCAAGGTTGAGAATAGATCACACGCCTTAATGCTCCACTTGGTCTTCATAGTAGTCTTCTCCTGCTGCTGATGAGGAGATAATAATGCAAGTTTGAGTACAATGATGTACTCAGCAAGTGAGGGAAAACATGATATGTAGCTCATAACAAGGTAGGTATAAAAAGGCTCAATTGCAGAAAAGCAGATTTATAAAACCATGATAAAACATCAACTTCACTTTAGATGAATGTAAATCCCAGTATGTATTAAATTACCAACATACCTCCATCACTTTCCGTGTTCCATCCGAACATTAACCAACTTTATTCTTACTCACGAATACCTCCTCGTATTCGCTACCATCTCACGAATACCCTCCCGTATTCGCTACCATCTCATCTCATAAACAACTTTGCCTCATACCGAGACCCATCTCATTGTCACGACTCAACCGTCATGCAACCATCTTGACACCCGGACTCAACAGTCCCAAAACCAAACCATAACCAAAAACAATAACAATAACCAAGAACCATCCCAATAACCATCCCAACTAATCATGGCAGTTGGCCAGGCGCTCGTGACCGTAAGCTCGGCTATCATGATAGTTTTAGACTATGCAGAGTTTGTACCTCTTAACCCACAAGTTTGTGATTTCGTCACCCGTCGGTGACTGCAGAACCTCCATTATACCAGTACACAACCGTCGGTGTATGGTCAAGAGATCACAAAATAGCCTTTACAAAGGGGTTACTAGATGTATGGACTCATTAAGGTTTCACCGGCATGCTAGAATCTCCAATTCTCCCACCCACAGGCCCCCTCTTGTGCCATGCAGTTCCCAGGGCAGTCCTCACTCGACTCCCGTTCCCCCCGCCTTCCACAGTACATGACACTCTAGCAACTTACCTAATTACTCAGCTAAGCCGCACCCATACTTGGCCTTGTGGTGGCACTGTTATCCTGGCATGTGCATGCATGAGCCAGTCCTTAGATCTACGGCAAGTAAAACCACCATCTCATGCTACCTCATTCACAAACCAGGCTTGCCTAGATCTCCCTCCGATCCATGTTTATTAACAACATCAGTTTCTCATTATCATTATGAGTCCAGTTAGCTAGACACATCTATCTCGCTTCCCAATCCCTTGGACTCAACGAAGCATAAAAGTAAAACCATACCCGACTCAAACTTCCCAGGCTACAAGGGTGGTTTAATCAAAACTAGTAAACTCCTATAAAAACGGTTTCCCATCATGTTTGACTCAGCACACACACCTTTTCACAAAACAAAACAGTTTTTCCCAAAATATAGGATCAATATGGTCAAGGGGTACTTGCCTTGTTCTTGCGATTCCGGTTGCTCTTCGATCTCGAAACCTTGTTGTTGCAGCTCGTCATAGACAACTCCCTGAGCTTGTCCTGCTCTACAGGATTACGCACATACAAGATCCACAGCAATCAATATCATGCACAAACTTTAAACTAGATGTGATGATGCATATGCATGTTATCCTATGATTAGTTTTATTAGATTGGTTTGCACGTATTCTTGCATGGCTTGCATGGATTCTATGATGAACATAGGTGTTCGGATCAAAGGTGGACGTGGCGATGATCTTGTATTTAGATCAACCTGATCATCAAGTGATCTGTCCACAAGAAGGCTTCTGTTTGAAAGGAACCAAAAAACAGATGCAAAGAAAACACGACGATGTCGCAAGGTGGTAATTGAGACCTACCTTACGTTCTTCTCGGTCTCGAGGTCCTCCTCAGATCGTTGGGCTTTCCTCAGGCGATCTTCCTTGCTGCACTCCGGCGAGAGTTTACTCGGCGGGTTGGGACTGGGGCTCTAAGTCATCGGCTCAGTAGTTGAAAAAGAAGTTTGTGGTTTCGGCCAGAGGTTATGGGTTCTATTTATAATCGAGAAGAGCAGAATCCTAATCTGATTGTATCCCGAATAAGAGTCTTATTCAGATCGTCGTTGGATCCTATCATCTTATCTTTAGTTGATTTGGTGTGGTAACGTTGTCGAATTCACGTCAGTTTCCTTTACGTACCGGTATTCTTACGCGTAAAAACCGCTCCGGAACTCGTTACCTCCGTGGTGATGAGCTCCGGAAGCTCCACGTGTCCTCCGGGGCCTGGTATCTCCTTCTCCGCAGAGACGAGCTCCCGTTGTGCCGTGTGTCAAACGATCGAGACCTCCCTTTTCCTTCGGGGGTGAGCTCCACGTGTGCCACGTATCCTGACGGTTGGGACCTCCTCTCTTACTTGGAGGTGGCTCCGCGCACGCCACGTGCTAGTGCCGGTCTTTCCTTCTTTCCTCAGAGACGTACTCCAAGGTCGACATGTGTCCAACAGTGTCAGGTCTCCCGGAGATAAGCTCCGGTGGCGACACGTGTTCAATGGAACCGGACCTCTCAGAGGTGAGCTCCGAGATCGACACGTATCCCACGCGACTGGTCCTCTGATTTCCATGATGACTAGCTCCGGGGGGCAACATGTGTCCCACAGAAATGCATTTGCTTCTTCCGCAGAGGCTAGCTCCGAGAAACACGTGTTCCTCAGGGTCGGACCTCTCCCTCTTAGCGGAGATGAGCCTCGAGCCTGCCACGTATCCAGCTTGGTGGCGGACCTTTCCCCACTTCGCAGGGATGAGCTCCGAACACGCCACATGGCCAGCGGGCCGCGGAAGTTGTCTTCGGCGTTCTCCGTGAACTGAATTAGGCTCTTATTGGCTATCCTTTTGATAATTTCTCTGTTCCCACTTCTTTTAAAATGTTTTTCTCTCCCTGAACTATGAATACATGCAGAACCCAGAGATGAGGGTGTTACAGTGATGATCTTGACTCAAGATCTAGATTAATTCCACCGTAAAAAATGGATCAAAACACGATCTGTCCACACGTAAAAGTTTCTGTTCGAAGGGGCGAAAAAAATGGATGTGTAGAAACAGCGACGACGTCGTAAGATGGGTAACGAAGACCTACCTCACTTCCCTTTGGTGGCAGGGCCTTCCTCCTAGCAATGGCAGCAGCGAGGAATTTTTCTATGGAAGATTAGGGCAGGACAGATCGTCGGCTCTTTTCCGGCGACGGCGAGGCGTGACTGGGCTCGTCGGCGGGGCTTGACGACGGGGCTCGACGGTGGGGCTCGACGATGGGGCTCAACGGATGGGCTCGATGTCGGGGCTCATCGGCGGGGATCACCGAAGGGCTTACCGGCGGGCTCACCGGCGACTGAACTCCGGCGAGGGGGGGGGGGGCAACTCGGCGAGTTGGGGGCTAGGGCCTCCATGTCACCGACTTGGGAGGGGGGAGAGAGGAGGGGGGCTGCGGCCAAGGGGGGGTTTGGGTTCTATTTATAAGAGGGGGGAGGGGAGAATCCTACTGTAAAAGCCCAAGAAAGGGACTTGCAAAAATTGTTCATCACACCACAACACCACAGCTCATCTTGTGGATATCTTGTGAACACTTGTAAAGAGCAAGTAACCACCATCAAAAGGGTGCTTAGAGGGGAATGCTCTAACTTCAAAAAAGTGGGATTGGTACACATGAACATGAAAGGTTGAGCTCACCCCTAGACCTTATATATTCTAGGGAAGGCTCAGGCCAAATTTCATGCATATCCAACACTTTTTGAGGCACTTTTGGAGACAATTCAAAAAGGGGCCAATTTGAATGCAAATTCAAATTGCAGCAACTTTCATCACATGAATTCAAAAGTGGACTTCATATTAAAACTCAGCACATTTTTCTGAGTTAGCCCACCAATTTTCATCCCCATTGGACTTCATCTTGTCGGGAGCTAAATTTGCATTTATCCAAAAACTGAATTTGAATTTCAGTTCAAATGTGAAGCAAATTTAGCCAAACCAATTTTAAACTTAGGAAACCAAATTCAAACTTTGACTTGGTGCTTAAGTCTCACATTCAATTGCGAGTAGCTGGCATATTATCAGTGCAAACAGAAATGAAAAATTTGAAAAAAAATTAGAGGGGAGGTCCCACTTGTCAGCAGACTTAACACAGAAGCATCCTCAGCTGATTTTTTCTCCCTCGGCTAAGAGCGTGCGCCAGCCGCTGCCGACGTCGGCGCCCGACCGCCTTGCCTCTGCCACCTCCTTCTTTGTGACCGAGGGCGCCGGGTGCAACATGCGGTTAAAACGCCATCCCATGTGAATCCGGCCTCATCCTCTTCGCTCTGCCAGCACACAGCCGAAACGAAACACTTCGCCGGCCGCTCTCCTCGGGTCCTCGGTGAGCCGCTGATCCAGGTGTTCTCGCGACCGAGGATCAACAGCAAAGAGACGCGCCGGAGGCTGCTCGAACTCACGGTGAAGACCCTACCCTCTTTCATGCTCTGTAGGGAGAGTATTTCCACGTTTTGTCCTCGGTGTTCAAAGAATCCGAAATTCGTGGTGATCGGTCCACCACCGCGTAAATCCAGCCAAGCACATGTTCTACACGTTCCCATGACCACCTAGGATCAAAGACCATCGAAAACCATCGAGTCTTGGCGCTGCTATTCAAGTTTTTTGAGCATCCGCCGTTTTAGCCCTAGGTCGACAGAAAGGTCCTAGCCCCAGCTGTTTCCATGGCAAACCGAGCTCATTTTCATGCTCAGCAGGCCACAGCGGAGCTGTAGGAGCAAACCGTTCTGAAAATAAGGTACTGAGTAGCTCGGGCGACGTCGCCGGAGTAGGGATAGCCGCTGTCACCGTCGCGGGCGTGGTTCCGGCCATCGCCGAGCTCCGGTGAGGGCACCAGCGTGTTCTCCGAGCCAAGTTAGGAACAGGCGGCGAAATCCATCAGAGATCGTGCAGCGAAATGGCCGGCGGTGAGAGCTCCGGCGAAGCGCCGCCGCGGAAGTAGCGGGAGGTCGCGAGGTAGACGAAGGGGGGGCCGGGCCCACCAGTCAGTCTCTGTTCTCGCACGGGGATTCACTTTGCGGCAGGGATCCGGTGCGGCAACGTGGGTAAAACCCCATGGGCTGCGGTGTGGCCGCGTTCTCAGTGGACCGGTTTAAAGCGTGGGCCCCACCTGCAGAGTTTAAACATTTTAGGATTTTCCAGTTTAGATCAAACTTCAAATGTATAGAACTTTTGCTAGGAAGCTCCAAATCCAGTGAACCAAATTTTCCTGAACTCAGAATTTTGAGTAATTTCCAGCAATATAAATTTCATCTCATGAAACTTAATAGTTTTCCAAAATTAATTCCCTAAAGTTTAAACTGTTGGGAATTTTATCTGGAGAATTACTTTATGAAAATTCTGAAATTTGGCTACTACTGACCAAATAGGCTTTCATTTATACAAAGCACAAATTCCTTAGAGGTTCTACTAATGACCAAATAGGATTTCATTTATACAAAGCACAAATTAACTTTGTTTCAAGTGAAACTTGGTCAAGACTCTGGTTAGGACCCTACCAAGCCACCATAAAAATTTCAGAACCAAAGGGAAGGGCTAGCTAGAGTTATAGTAAGTTCTTATTCAGTTCTAAACATTGCATTTGAATTTACATATAGTATCTCGTTGACGTGTAGTCGCTGAAGGCAAAGAAACTCCGTAAGTGCTCGACTTCCTTCTTCCGGACGAAGCCCTAACCACTGACCAGCAGCAACAAGGCAAGCCCCGGTTTGCATTAACCCCTTTTATAAAGTTTTGCTTTGTTTACATGTTTAGCATGAGGTATGGATGTGCATTAGGTGTAGGATGGATGAAACCCAAAACGCATAAACAGATTTTCCTATAAGAGTGAGGGTAGTGTCTAATACCTCGAGTAGACAGGCTAGGCTTAATGATTCCTAGAATTTTGGTACAAGTTGAGTAGTTGGAATCTACTCGCGAGTTTAGGCTTGGGACACACGGGATTGGTTCGAGTGATGTGAGATCACTTTAGTAATGAAAATGAGACTAGGCAGGGGCTAGGGCGCAGCAAGAGAAAGTCTTGTGTGTGCGGCCCAGTCCGTGTCGATTAAGGACCGATCCGTGTGCGGCCCTGCTGAACAAGTATTGAATGTACCGAAGGCATATCGGATATATGGGCCCCAATAAACTGATGTAACCTAAACCAACGAGCATCGAGGCATAACGCACCGATTTATAGGTGTAGGCTGAGGGCAGCAAGGTGGAAATCTGCTAACAGGCTTAGAGAGATGCTCCGTGTAGGGAACCTACTGCTCGTTTCGGTGCGACCGGTTCGACGTTTGGGCTGTTCGGTGAAAGGTTGTCCCGTACGACATCTTGTGAGCGTGCTGTGCAGCTCCACGGGTGGACGTACGTGACGTTCTCTTTGGGTTTCCCTGCAGGTGTATATCGAGTCGATTCGCCGTCCCTCACGGTGACGAGTACCGCTTGTTCACTTCGTCGTAACGTAGATAAATTATGGAATTTGATAATGCAATGCTGCTGATATGTATAATTGTATTGCTACATGTGTGCCACCAAATATAGCTTACTAAATTTCTTATTCATGAACTGTAAACTTGTGGCTAAAATATGAACTAAGGATGAACTTGTAGGCATGTCCATTTGCTGAAATTACTATCCCATGTTTGTGTATACTGCATGTAGAGTTTCATGCCTAGGAGAGTCGGTTAAGTCTTTTTGAGCCATTATTCTCATGGTTGCTGCTTAAGTGTTTTTCAGGTGAGGAGCCACCCATGGACTCGGGTTACGAGTCCACCGGCGAGGGTTACCCTCCATCGGGGACCACGGCTGAGTGGGAGCCGTACACGCCACGCTAAGCTGAGGAGTTCAGCTAGTGTGGGTTGCCCTGTGGCTGGGCATCCGACTTTTGCTAGATAGACGTGTGTGAGTTGTACAAATTTAACTTCCGCTGTGTAATATAAACCCTAGTTTGTAACTGAGTAGTGTACTACCTTGTACATTTCAGTTGGTTTTCTATGTAATACAATGTATCCTTATGATGTGTGCTGTCGGGTGTCGCATCATGTGGCACCACCCTCTGCGATCTTGGATGAGCGGATTCCGGTCCGCCACAGGCTGGTATCAGAGCCGCATTGGGGATAGCACATTAATTAAGGATTGTATTACGGGAAAAATTAGGTATACGGTGAGGATTCGGTAGTTTGCTCAAGTAAGGACTATATTAGCATAGTTACTTAATGTGGCAATACTAACATATGTGTTATAATTCTGAATTTTAATTATGTAACAACGCACCTACCTTCTGGTAAGAATGGTAAGGAACGCCACCGAAAGCGGTTCAATTTCGGTTAGCTCCCCTGACGAGGAAGGTGGTTCAGGGATTGGTCTCACAGCTTGTTGTGAGACGTCAATATGAAACTCTTGTACTCTTCATGTTCCTGAGTTCATATGAAACGCTGATCCCTAGTGTACATTAGGCAAGTAAGTGGAGACCCCATTGCGTGGTCAGTAACGCGAAAGTGTGTTCGTCTGGAAAAAGCCCAGGAGGACATACGCAGCGCTTGCCATCGGCGTGCCCTGCAGGGTAGTAGGTGGCATATGTTGGGGTGATAAAATTCCCAACCGTGACGACCCATTCACGCTCTACTCGGGTCCCCCGTCGTGTGGTGTTGAAACACGATCACGTACCTTGAGACGTGGCTTAACTCAAGGACGTCCTTATGGCAATGATACTGGCGTTTGTATTTACTTTCAAATATGGACCTGCCTGAAATGAAAATGACCTTTGAGTGCATCATTATTGTGTGTTCTTCTGCAGGTACTAACCACGTAGGTATGCCGTGTAGTATACGTGTGCGAGAGCCCGTTTAGTGCCACAATTGAGACGTATATGCCGGTATAATCCGGTTAAGATTTTCTTTTTATGAGGAACATAGTACCGATATATCGTAGGCATGTGCATGAAAGATAATGATAAAAAGGAATTAAAATCACTAAGTTTCAACATTTAGGACCCTGGTTGGGTAGAAAAATTTAATGGTTGATCAGTGTAGTCAAAAGGATGGAAAAACAGAGTGCTCTGTTTTGAGCAGCAACTTTGCTGAATTTTGACAGAGCATAACTCACAGATAATTTAGCCAATGGAGGTGTGGGATATGGTTCTTGAAATTTCATTAAGCACTCTACAATTTTGTTGTAGACTCCCAGAGCTGAATCACAACTTAAGATGGCTTAAATTCCAGAGGATTGTAAACTGTCCAGAACCAGGACAGATTTAAAACACTCTCTGGACTGTTCTGTTTTCCAAGCATAACTTCCTGTAGAAAAATCTGAAATTATCATATGATACATCTTTGGAAAGGGTAGGAGATGTGCTACATCTTTATAATTCAAAGTTTCTGCAATTGCGGCACGGAATTAAGCTGAAATCAGAGTTGAAAACAGCAACTTCCAAAGGAGGTGCTGCTGAAATTCTTCCAGAAATTCTGTTGACTTTGAATTACCATAACTTTTAAACCAGAGCCGACCTGAGGGCAAATAAGTACTCGTTGGAAAGATACTGAAGTTAACTTTATCCTTGGTATTCAGATTGAGTCACGAATATGCCCAGAACAAGGTCAAAATCTGGAATATGTCACAACTGGTCATTCAGGCAGAGGGATGACAGTTTAACTCATTTGAGAGATTGTTGTACCCAAGGAGGTTTGAGTACTTCCAATGGGGTAGAACATACTCAGGAGTGGTTATCTTCAACTAGTGAAAGATTTGAGTATATATCTTGCTCAAGATTCTTTTGCTAGACCATGTTTGTGTCGTATTGAAGATAAAAGGGTAGTATATGTGGTGACAAGGCGATATTAATGTCTCGTAGTGACCAAACCTAGTTGAGATGAACTTCCAAAGAGGAAGTCCACCAAGTTGGATTTAACTAGCTTGTATTTGGTCTGATAATGGTGTAGCTTGTGCAAAGTTATTACATTATCTACATACGAGTTGTATTGCATGTTTTACTGTCATTATGTTTTACGCCTATTTTATTGGACTGCATAAAATATGTTGCGGGACAGATGGTTATTGCCGTATGGTTGCAGATGGTTCGCACTCGGACCACGCATGACATTGGTGGCTCTAGCCAGCAGGGGGGTGATGACTGTCACACCCGGTTTTTCCGAAGAACAACCAAGTGAATATCACATGTATGCCAGGATCATTTTCTCATACATGTGATGACAAATAGTGAAGCATCATTTATTACAAGCCAGGTGTCGAATATAAATAAGTCTTACATAGCAAATGTCTCGATGGACAATAATAAGTTCATCACAAGTAAATAAACTAGCAGCGGAATATTATTCTTTAGGGCTCCATCACAGGCGTTGCCCGGGGGTCTCCATGAACCTAGAAACCTTCTTCGGGTCCAAAGTCTTGGTCATTATACACCACCTCTTTATCTTGACCTGAGCAGCAATATAAACCAACAAAATATGCAAGGTTGAGTACCAATGGTACTCAGCAAGTGTGGGGAAATTATATCATGCATGGCTAGAACAAGGAGAGGTTGAACTCATGGTTAAAGAACTACGCAATTAATGCCTATCACCTTAGCTTATTAAGCACCAACACTACTACACAGGTGAAATGGTCCTAATCTCCCATCCCATCATCATAATCCAATAACCATAACATCATTTCCAATGTTAAGCTCCCCGCTTAACATCCACAACATCCAAAACCATCAATCCTCTAATCATGAATAAGTCCAAGCCGCTCTTGACCGTGAGCACGACTGTCATGACAGTTTTGACTCTGCAGAGTTTGTACCACTGTACCCACATGTAGTGATTTCATCCCCCGTTGCCGGGTGGACTAAAAGAACCTCCATTATTGTCACACCCGGTTTTTTAGAAGAAACAACCAAGTGAATATCACATGTATGCCAGGATCATTTTCTCATACATGTGATGACAAATAGTGAAGCATCATTTATTACAAGCCAGGTGTCGAATATAAGTAAGTCTTACATAATAAATGTCTCGATGGACAATAATAAGTTCATCACAAGGAAGTAAACTAGCAGCGGAATATTATTCTTTAGGGCTCCATCACAGGCGTTGCCCGGGGTCTTCATGAACCTAAAAGCCTTCCTCGGGTCCAAAATCTTGGTCATTATACACCACCTCATTATCTTGACCTGAGCAGCAATATAAACCAACAAATATGCAAGGTTGAGTACCAATGGTACTCAGCAAGTGTGAGAAAATTATATCATGCATGGCTAGAACAAGGAGAGGTTGAACTCATGGTTAAAGCACTACGCAATTAATACCTATCACCTTAGCTTATTAAGCACCTACATTACTACACAGGTGAAATGGTCCCAATCTCCCATCCCATCATCATAACCAAATAACCATAACATCATTTCCAATGTTAAGCTCCCCGCTTAACATCCACACCTTCCAAAAACCTTCACTCCTCTAATCATGAATAAGTCCAGGCCGCTCTTAACCGTGAGCACGTCTGTCAAGACAGTTTTGACTCTGCAGAGTTTGTACCACTGTACCCACAAGTAGTGATTTCATCCCCCGTTGCCGGGTGGACTAAAAGAACCTCCATTATGCCAGTGGCTACGATCCACATTCACACTTCCCAGGTGTGCGGCCAAGAGATCACTACGAAGCCTTTACAAAGGGATTCCCGACGAGCATGGGCCCACTGAGGTTTCACCCCTAACAGCATACAAGAGGCTCCAACCCCGCTGCAGTGGCCCCCTCTTGAGCCTTGCGGTTCATATGGTAGTCCAGCTGACACCTACTACCCGCACCATCCAACACACCCGTACTACGCCGGGGATACACCTAATTAATTGGCCAAGCTGCCCCATCTCAGCATGTGGTTGGCACTGTAAAGCCGGGTTACATGCTCCATGAACCGGTCCTTAGGATCCAGGCAAGTACTAAACACAAACCCAAGTCTCGTGCACCCAGCACACAACCAAAACATCCAACTTGCCTTGATCCCTACCTCTACATAACTCACAATGTCTCATTCAAGAGTATGGTAATATAAAATGATGATCTCATTTTCCCAAATATCCCATTCTAAGCATGGCTAAGCAAATGCATGTAAATAAATGACATGACAAAATAAATCCCAACCCAAGCTACAAGGAAACAAGGTAATGCAATTCTAGGGAAACTTTCCTAGCATGAGTTTCATATTTCATTTGACAATGCAAATAATTCTATCTACACATCCTAGCATAGGATCAAAGTGGTCAAGGACACTTGCCTCCTTCTTGCTGCTCTTGAAACGGGTATTCCTGGTCTTGGAAATGAATAACTTGTTCTTGAACAGGTTCTACTTCATACCATCACACATAGCAAAAGAAAAACAACAATCCATAAGACATAATTCACACTTACACCACACATTCATATTTATAAAAGTTCTTTACCATTATATGTGTTGTGGTTACTTTATGTGTGTTAAGTTGTGGCTTGCATGCACTTTTAACCATGTATATATATGATTCCTATTTTTGGTGTCCACATTTATACTTGCATACAATGTGCCTTCACAATTTCTATCAACCCTAAACTGAATTCTTTGTATTTTAGAAACTCCATTTATCATTTACTAGTTGCTATATTTTCAGATTTTATATTCCTATGCATAATTGTGTATTTTATTATTAAATTAGTAATACACATCACCTAAACAGATTAGGTTCTGGTCCTAAATAATCTAAAATCATATTTTGACCAGGGCTTATGATGTATACTATTTCATAATTATTTTCCCTATTTTTCTTTAACTATTCTTTACTTAAAAATGTGTCCCTATACTAATAAATGTGAATAATAGATAAAACAGATTTATTTCAGCCCAAAAATATATTTTTATCTCACTCCAAAGTTTTCTAAGTACTGAGAAAGTTTTTAATTAATTTTGACAATTATGTTTGTCCCCCTTTTAATTTTTAAACACTAGTTACATATTCAATTTTCTAAATTAAATACTAAACAAGGCTAAAATAATGAATTCACCCCATTACAGGGTCTATAATATTATTTTCATAATTTCCAGGGGTCTATCTACACTTATCAGAGGTGTTTTTCCTAATTTCTATTAAGTCCAGGGGCTAAAACTGATTTTTAAATGAATTTACATGATTTTCTGAAGTTCCAGGGGCTAGATCTGAAGTTTCCGGGGCTAGCTCTCAATTCCAGAGAACCCCAGGGGGTAGCACGTAAGAACTCTAGTCTTTATAACGCGGGGTCGACGTGGACCGTCCGATTTTAAACCGACGGCTGAGATTATAACATCGAACCGGTACGCGGGGTTTTAAAGTCTACCGTGCGATTTAAAATAAACGGCGCACATGCGGCCACGTCGCTCTGATCGAACGCGGGCGGCGCTGCCGGCGGCGCACGGCGGCGGGAAGCGGCGATCTCGCCGGAAAGTTTCGGTTCTGCGAGAATTCTACCTAGAACTGTGATCTTATGGCATAGATTGGTAGAGGGGAGGTCAGGGATCTCACCTCGGGGGTTTTCTCGAGCTCGGGGGTCCTGGAAAGTGATCGGCGGCGAGGTCCGAGGCAAAACCACGGCGAAGCTCGTCGGCGCTGTGTTTGCACCGTAACTCTCCGAGTTTTCTGCACCTGCAAAGTTCCCCGGAGGCGGTGGATCAAGACCAGCGAGTTAGATCAGAGTTTCCGAGCTTAGATCGGCCAGAATTCACCGGCGAAGTCTCGGTGCTCACCGGAGTGAAAATCGGCGATCGCGTGGGAAAAACTGATCGGATCGGGGGTTTTTATAGCCGGGGGAGGGCGGTGGGTCTGTTGTGATCGAGTTGGAGTCCTCTGGGACCGGAATTCGGCTGCGGGGACGGGTTTCCCGATCGGTTGCGATCGCGCGCGCGGGAGAGAGTCCGGGGTCGCGGGGTTAGGGATGACATGTGGGTCCCACCTGTCGGTGAGAGGCAGCGCGGCGTGCGCGGGGGCGGGCTGGCGCGGGGGTAGCTGGGCCGGCTGGCGGTTTCGGCCCACTGGCTAGTTTTTTCCCGATTTCCTTTTTCTTTTTCCATTTCTTTTCTGTTTTGGGTATAATTTGAATTCCAGTTTGAATTTGAATTTTTGCAAAACATGCAACACGTCCAAAAATTTCTAAATTCCCCTCTGAACATGGTTTAGGGTTTTGAATCAAAATTTGGGTTTGGACTAAAAATTTGGGGTGTTACAGCTCTACCCCCCTTAAAAGAAATCTCGTCCTCGAGATTGGTGTCTCTAAGAAAACAATTCCGGAAATTGTGCCTTAAGTTCATCTTCCCGTTCCCAGGTAGCTTCCTCTTCTGAGTGATGCTTCCACTGCACCTTGCACATCCGGATTCTCTTGTTTCTGGTGAGGCGTTCCATTGTCTCCAAAATCTTGTATGGTTGCTCGGCATAAGACAAATCTTCAGCTACATCCACTTCATTCATGGGTAACACCTCTTCAGGCGTCCTCAAACATTTCTTGAGTTGTGACACATGAAATACATCGTGCACGTCCGATAGATGAACCGGTAACTCTAGTTGGTACGCCACTTCGCCTTTTCTTTCCAAAACTTGAAAGGGTCCGATATATCGAGGTGACAACTTCCCTTTCACCTTGAATCGACGAAGTCCTCTGATAGGGGACACCTTGAGATAAACATAGTCTCCCACGTTGAAAACGAGTTCTCTTCTTCGTACATCAGCATAACTCTTCTGGCGTGTTTGTGCTATCCTCAAGTTGTTGCGAATCTCCCTCACCTTCGCCTCGGCTTCTTGTAGCACTTCTGGACCAAACACTTTGCTTTCTCCTGTTTGGTTCCAAAATAGGGGAGTTCTGCACTTGCTTCCATACAAAGCTTCAAACGGTGACATCTTCATACTAGCTTGATAACTGTTGTTATAGGAAAACTCCGCATACGGTAAGTTCTTGTCCCAACTCCTATTGTTTTTGAGTGCACATGCCCTTAACATATCTTCAAGGATCTGATTGGTTCTCTCCGTCTGCCCGTCAGTTTGGGGATGATAGGCAGAGCTGAACTTCAGATGGGTTCCCATGGTTTCATGCAACTTTTGCCAAAACCTCGAGGTGAACTGTGTCCCTCGGTCCGACACTATCTTCTTTGGCACTCCATGGTAACACACAATCCTTGACATGTACAATTCTGCCAATTTAGATCCACTGTAGCTTTCTTTCACGGGGACGAAATGAGCTACCTTGGTTAGCCTATCAATAATGACCCATATTGAATCATACCCGGATTGGGTCCTAGGCAACCCCACGACAAAGTCCATGCTGATTTCTTCCCATTTCCATTCAGGTACTTTAAGTGGTTGCAATAATCCTGCGGGTCGTTGATGTTCTGCTTTCACCAACTGACATGTGTCACATAGGGCAACATGTTCCGCGACATCTCGCTTCATGCCATACCACCAATACCTGCCTTTGAGGTCCTGGTACATCTTCGTACTCCCAGGATGAATGGAATAGTCGGAATCATGAGTCTCCTTCAAAATTAATTCACGGATCTCTTTTACTTCTGGCACACAGATCCTTTTCCCGTGCCACACCGTTCCTTGTTCATCCTCTCTAAAACCAGGAGCTTTATTTTCCTTGATAAGCTGTCTGATCTCTTGTATCTTCTCATCATTCTTTTGGCCCTCGCGTATGTCTTGCTCGAGTGTGGAGTCCACCTCCATGGTGATGGCTTCACCACTATTTACTAGACATAGATTGAGCCTTATAACCTCGTCCTTCAATTCTGCAGGCATGTCCTTCAAGCTCAACTTACTGACCTGCACTTTCCGACTCAAAGCATCGGCCACGACGTTTGCTTTTCCGGGATGATAGTTGATGCCCACATCAAAGTCATTGATTAGCTCTAACCATCTCCTTTGTCGGAGGTTGAGATCTGGCTGTGTGAATATGTACTTCAAACTCTTATGATCCGTATATATCTCTGTCCTCTTCCCCATCAAATAGTGCCGCCAAATTTTCAACGCGTGTACCACTGCGGCTAGTTCAAGGTCATGTGTAGGATAGTTCTTCTCGTGCTTCCGAAGCTGCCGGGATGCATATGCCACGACATGTCCTTCTTGCATGAGAACACATCCCAACCCATTCCCAGAGGCATCACAGTACACTGTGAAATTCTTCTGCATATCTGGCATAACCAACACTGGGGCTGTTGTCAATCTCTTATTTAGCTCCTGAAAGCTCGTATCGCACTGTGGCGTCCAGGTGAATGTGATTCCCTTTTCCAACAGTTTGGTGAGAGGTCTCGAGATCTTGGAGAATCCCTCAATAAACCGTCGATAGTATCCAGCCAATCCCAAAAAGCTTCGAACTTCCCCGACATTTTCAGGGATTTTCCACTTCTGGATATCCTCGATTTTGGCGGGATCTACGGAGATTCCTCCCTCCGAGATTATATGTCCTAAAAAGGGAACTCTCTTCAGCCAAAACTCACACTTGCTCAATTTGGCATATAGTTGGTGTTCTCTCAGCCTCTGTAACACCAACCTTAGATGTTTCTCATGTTCTTCTTCATTTTTGGAGAAGACGAGAATATCATCTATGAAAACCACCACAAATTTGTCCAGATATTCCATGAATACCTTGTTCATGAGGTACATGAAATATGCCGGGGCATTGGTTAGCCCGAAAGGCATGACAGTGTATTCATACAGTCCGTACCGAGATACGAAAGCTGTCTTGGGAATATCAGATTGCCTTATCTTGAGCTGGTGGTATCCCGACCTGAGATCAATTTTTGAGAACACACAAGCTCCCCTCAACTGATCAAACAAGTCTTCAATGCGGGGTAATGGGTACTTGTTTTTGATGGTTACCTCATTTAAGGCACGGTAATCCACGCATAACCTTTGGGTTCCATCTTTCTTAGGCACAAATATCACCGGAGCTCCCCATGGTGAGGAACTAGGGCGAATATACCCCTTCTCCGTCAATTCTCTCAAATGATCCTTGAGCTCTCCTAGCTGCTTGGAGTCCATTCGATAAGGTCTCTTGTATATCGGGGCTGTTCCCGGTACTAGCTCAATTGCGAATTCCACGTCACGGTCGGGAGGCATACCTGGCAACTCCTCCGGAAAAACTTCTGGATATTCCCTGATAGTCCTGATTTCCTCAACTTTCACCTCCACTTGATTTAATTTAATGTCCCCCCTAGGCTCGTGTATCGTTATGAACTTTACTCTTGTGCCATTGGGGTGAGTTAGTTCCACCGTTCTGGTCGAACAATGGATGATTCCTTTATGTTTGGTCAACCAATCCATACCCAAAATAATATCTATCCCTTGTGAATCGATCACTATGAGGTTAGCAGTAAATACTACCCCATTAATGTCTAGGCTCACTTTGGGACACACTTGTCTTGTCCTTATTTCTCCGCCTGGAGAGTTTACGGCTAGCATATGGTTCATTTGTGTGGTTGCTAGGTCATGCTTCTTAACAAACCCTTGAGCAATGAACGAATGGGTAGCACCAGAATCAAACAGCAGAGTTGCAAGGTGTAAATTGGCAGGAAACTTACCAACTACCACGTCGGGTGCCTCTTGTGCTTCCTCCATAGTGACATGGTTCACCCGTCCTCTCAATACATTCTGCTGTTGTGGCGGCGCAGGCTTCTTCTTTGGGCATTTATGGGCGTAGTGCCCCACTTCACCACAGCTAAAACATTGCACCCCAATCTTAGGTGCTTGGCCTTTGTTGTCTTGGGGTTGGTTCGGGGTCCTTGCACTGCTGGTCGAGGTGGATATGCGGGGCGAGGCTGCTGCACAAACTGACGTTGCGGCTGTGCTGGTGCTGCGGGTGGCCTGTAGTTTGGGTTGTACCCTCTTGGTGCTGAATAGGGTACCGCAGCACGGCTTGTCTGCCCCGTAGGTTGCTGCATCATACGTGGGCGGGTGTTGCTCCCTGAGGCCTGATGTGACCACCCCGCCTTCCTCTTATTCTCATTTTCCAGGGCCTTTAGCTTCCTTTCCACCACAAACGCTCTGTCCACCATCTTTTGAAAACTTTCATACTCATTGGAGGACATGGCACACTGCATC
Organism: Neostapfia colusana; assembly: GCA_030760725.1. NCBI lineage: Eukaryota > Viridiplantae > Streptophyta > Magnoliopsida > Poales > Poaceae > Neostapfia > Neostapfia colusana. Next base: position 23,497,677 of record JASWHV010000014.1, read on the forward strand.
TCTGCGGTAAGTCCTTCCACGAAACAATCTTGTTTCTGCTCATCAGTCTCTATATCTCGTGGAGCATAACGGGATAGTTGAGTAAATTTAGTGAGGTATTCCCTCACCGTCATGTTTCCCTGCTGCAGTCCCAGAAACTCCTTTCTCTTGTTTTTGAGTTCACCTCTTGGGATGTAATGGTTGCGGAAGCTACGCTTGAACTCGTCCCAAGTGATGTTCTCAGGGTCATGATGGGCGGCCACGTAGGCGGTCCACCAATCAGCAGCAGGTCCCTGCAATTGATGAGAGGCAAACAGCACCCTCTCATACCCTTGGCATTGTATTATCCTCATCTTACTTTCAATGGTCTTCAGCCAATCATCTGCCTACAGAGGTTCAGCAGCACTTGCAAACTTTGGAGGTTGAGTTCCTAGAAACTCACTCAACCTTGGTTGGCGTGGTGCCGCTTGTGGAGGTGGAACTTGATGCAAGTTGGCCACCACTTGAGTCAAGTTCTGGATGAGCTCATTTTGATTCTCCAGCATTTGGTGGAGAGGATCAACTTCTTCACGGCGACCACCCCGGTCCTGGCCTCCAGAAAGATGAGGGTTGCATGCCTCATCATTGTTGTTGGCGGGGTTGGCAGCACGTCCTTTTCCTCTTCCAGCCATCTGGCAGAATCAACCAATGTCAATTTGAAATCATTTAGCATCATCTTACTACTTTCATTAGTTTGCACTTTGAAGTGTTGAGGCTGTGTTATACTTTTACGGGGATTCATATCTCACACCAAATAAATGCACTATTATTTCCTGTGGGTTCACACACCAAAGCAAAACAATCTGAAGACGAGGCTGTGGACAATTGCTCATGGCTTCCACAACTCACGTCACACACCAAGCATTATCACACCATTAACTACGTAACGACTCGACTACTCGACCTCTTGCTAGCTAGGGGAAAGACTCTACACTACTCGTCCTCTTGAGCTGGCTCCTCGGGATCTTCCTCCTCATTTCGGCTACCTTCTGACTCTGCTTTGGGTGGGGAGGCTGCTGGTGGAGAGGTGCGACGATGCCTGATCGCTCGGCGATCCGGGGAGTCAGGAGTCCATGGATCACTCACAGTGACACACAGTTCATTCCCATCTCCTCTTTCTCTCGCCTTTAAGCAAGCTCGCAGCAACGCCTCCGTTTCCTTCAGGGTGTCTCGGACATCCTGAAGCTCTTGTTGACACTCCTGCAGTCGAGTGCTGAGCATAGCGGCATCCTCCAAACACAAGTCCATTTGCTCATGGGAAGTCCCTTGCTGCACCGGTGGGTACTTGTACTCCGTGGTACCACTCTCACGTTGGAGGACATACATGTACTCAGTTTTGTCCAAGTGGCGACGATAGATATGACTCTGGCAGGTGATGGCCTCCCAGGTGACATCTTTCTCCACGTCAACTTGTGTTACTCGACAAGCTGGAGAGTGGTGAATCTTAAGCAGCTGATTCTCGTGTATAATCCTCATCTCCGAACTCCATTCTTCCCTTTTCTCACGGATGGTCCTGGTGGAGTTATAGTGGATGATGAGCTTGCCCGTATTGCCGGCGGCTTCGAGCATACGTCGAAGACGGCGCAACAAGTCTCCTACTGCCAATCCGTAGGAAAGGTACGTCACTGGACGACTCTCCTCTCTTGCGGCAAGGGCTACTACGGGAACTCTCCCTCCTGTGGACTTACGAGCGGTGCGAATCATGCGAACCATCTAAAACAAAAAGAATTTAAAATTAGGTTAGATAAATTCTCAAACAAAAATCCTGTTTTGAATGAAAGTTGGGGTAAGATGAAGAAAATGACTCCTTTAATAACACTTTTCCACCCACACCTTGGAAAATAGTTTTTAAGAAAATAGGGCCCTTAAATACGTCCATTTCTACCTAGGTCCACGTTCCTACGGGCAACCTTGGCTCTGATACCACCTCTGTCACACCCGGTTTTTCAGAAGAAACAACCAAGTGAATATCACATGTATGCCAGGATCATTTTCTCATACATGTGATGACAAATAGTGAAGCATCATTTATTACAAGCCAGGTGTCGAATATAAGTAAGTCTTACATAATAAATGTCTCGATGGACAATAATAAGTTCATCACAAGGAAGTAAACTAGCAGCGGAATATTATTCTTTAGGGCTCCATCACAGGCGTTGCCCGGGGTCTACATGAACCTAAAAGCCTTCCTCGGGTCCAAAATCTTGGTCATTATACACCACCTCATTATCTTGACCTGAGCAGCAATTTAAACCAACAAATATGCAAGGTTGAGTACCAATGGTACTCAGCAAGTGTGGGAAAATTATATCATGCATGGCTAGAACAAGGAGAGGTTGAACTCATGGTTAAAGCACTACGCAATTAATACCTATCACCTTAGCTTATTAAGCACCTACATTACTACACAGGTGAAATGGTCCCAATCTCCCATCCCATCATCATAACCAAATAACCATAACATCATTTCCAATGTTAAGCTCCCCGCTTAACATCCACAACTTCCAAAAACCTTCACTCCTCTAATCATGAATAAGTCCAGGCCGCTCTTAACCGTGAGCACGGCTGTCAAGACAGTTTTGACTCTGCAGAGTTTGTACCACTGTACCCACAAGTAGTGATTTCATCCCCCGTTGCCGGGTGGACTAAAAGAACCTCCATTATGCCAGTGGCTACGATCCACATTCACACTTCCCAGGTGTGCGGCCAAGAGATCACTACGAAGCCTTTACAAAGGGATTCCCGACGAGCGTGGGCCCACTGAGGTTTCACCCCTAACAGCATACAAGAGGCTCCAACCCCGCTGCAGTGGCCCCCTCTTGAGCCTTGCGGTTCATATGGTAGTCCAGCTGACACCTACTCCCCGCACCATCCAACACACCCATACTACGCCGGGGATACACCTAATTAATTGGCCAAGCTGCCCCATCTCAGCATGTGGTTGGCACTGTAAAGCCGGGTTACATGCTCCATGAACCGGTCCTTAGGATCCAGGCAAGTACTAAACACAAACCCAAGTCTCGTGCACCCAGCACACAACCAAAACATCCAACTTGCCTTGATCCCTACCTCTACATAACTCACAATGTCTCATTCAAGAGTATGGTAATATAAACTGATGATCTCATTTTCCCAAATATCCCATTCTAAGCATGGCTAAGCAAATGCATGTAAATAAATGACATGACAAAATAAATTCCAACCCAAGCTACAAGGAAACAAGGTAATGCAATTCTAGGGAAACTTTCCTAGCATGGGTTTCATATTTCATTTGACAATGCAAATAATTCTATCTACACATCCTAGCATAGGATCAAAGTGGTCAAGGACACTTGCCTCCTTCTTGCTGCTCTTGAAACGGGTATTCCTGGTCTTGGAAATGAATAACTTGTTCTTGAACAGGTTCTACTTCATACCATCACACATAGCAAAAGAAAAACAACAATCCATAAGACATAATTCACACTTACACCACACATTCATATTTATAAAAGTTGTTTACCATTATATGTGTTGTGGTTACTTTATGTGTGTTAAGTTGTGGCTTGCATGCACTTTTAACCATGTATATATATGATTCCTATTTTTGGTGTCCACATTTATACTTGCATACAATGTGCCTTCACAATTTCTATCAACCCTAAACTGAATTCTTTGTATTTTAGAAACTCCATTTATCATTTACTAGTTGCTATATTTTCAGATTTTATATTCCTATGCATAATTGTGTATTTTATTATTAAATTAGTAATACACATCACCTAAACAGATTAGGTTCTGGTCCTAAATAATCTAAAATCATATTTTGACCAGGGCTTATGATGTATACTATTTCATAATTATTTTCCCTATTTTTCTTTAACTATTCTTTACTTAAAAATGTGTCCCTATACTAATAAATGTGAATAATAGATAAAACAGATTTATTTCAGCCCAAAAATATATTTTTATCTCACTCCAAAGTTTTCTAAGTACTGAGAAAGTTTTTAATTAATTTTGACAATTATGTTTGTCCCCCTTTTAATTTTTAAACACTAGTTACATATTCAATTTTCTAAATTAAATACTAAACAAGGCTAAAATAATAAATTCACCCCATTACAGGGTCTATAATATTATTTTCATAATTTCCAGAGGTCTATCTACACTTATCAGAGGTGTTTTTCCTAATTTCTATTAAGTCCAGGGGCTAAAACTGATTTTTAAATGAATTTACATGATTTTCTGAAGTTCCAGGGGCTAGATCTGAAGTTTCCGGGGCTAGCTCTCAATTCCAGAGAACCCCAGGGGGTAGCACGTAAGAACTCCAGTCTTTATAACGCGGGGTCGACGTGGACCGTCCGATTTTAAACCGACGGCTGAGATTATAACATCGAACCGGTACGCGGGGTTTTAAAGTCTACCGTGCGATTTAAAATAAACGGCGCACATGCGGCCACATCGCTCTGATCGAACGCGGGCGGCGCTGCCGGCGGCGCACGGCGGCGGGAAGCGGCGATCTCGCCGGAAAGTTTCGGTTCTGCGAGAATTCTACCTAGAACTGTGATCTTATGGCATAGATTGGTAGAGGGGAGGTCAGGGATCTCACCTCAGGGGTTTTCTCGAGCTCGGGGGTCCTGGAAAGTGATCGGCGGCGAGGTCCGAGGCAAAACCACGGCGAAGCTCGTCGGCGCTGTGTTTGCACCGTAACTCTCCGAGTTTTCTGCACCTGCAAAGTTCCCCGGAGGCGGTGGATCAAGACCAGCGAGTTAGATCAGAGTTTCCGAGCTTAGATCGGCCAGAATTCACCGGCGAAGTCTCGGTGCTCACCGGAGTGAAAATCGGCGATCGCGTGGGAAAAACTGATCGGATCGGGGGTTTTTATAGCCGGGGGAGGGCGGTGGGTCTGTTGTGATCGAGTTGGAGTCCTCTGGGACCGGAATTCAGCTGCGGGGACGGGTTTCCCGATCGGTTGCGATCGCGCGCGCGGGAGAGAGTCCGGGGTCGCGGGGTTAGGGATGACATGTGGGTCCCACCTGTCGGTGAGAGGCAGCGCGGCGCGCGCGGGGGCGGGCTGGCGCGGGGGTAGCTGGGCCGGCTGGCGGTTTCGGCCCACTGGCCAGTTTTTTCCCGATTTCCTTTTTCTTTTTCCATTTCTTTTCTGTTTTGGGTATAATTTGAATTCCAGTTTGAATTTGAATTTTTGCAAAACATGCAACACGTCCAAAAATTTCTAAATTCCCCTCTGAACATGGTTTAGGGTTTTGAATCAAAATTTGGGTTTGGACTAAAAATTTGGGGTGTTACAATTATGCCAGTGGCTACGAACCACATTCACACTTCCCAGGTGTGTAGCCAGGAGATCACTACGAAGCCTTTACAAAGGGATTCCAGGGCAGCAAAGCAGCGGGCAAGCCCAGTTCCAGGGCGGTGCTCGAGGCTGACCTCCGGTCAAGAAGGTTGGTCAGCGAACTAGGGGCGTTCACAACCTCAACAATGAGGACGCCCCAGAGGGAGGCAACGTGCTGGCGGGTACGTTTACTCTCAACGATCAAGCAATCATCATATTATTTGATTCTGGTGCAACCCACAACTTCATAAGTGCATCATATTTGGTTAAGCATCAACTGGAAGCTATTTGTAACACCCCAAAATCCTGTTAAGAGGGGAATTTAAAATTTTTTGGACGTGTTGCATGTATTGCAAAAATTCAAATTCAAACTGGAATTCAAATTAAACTCAAAACAGAAAAGAAATAGAAAAAGAAAAAGGAAAACAGAAAAAAAACCGGCCAGTGGGCCAAAACCCACCAGCCGGCCCACCAATCCCGCGCCAGCCCGCAGCCGCGCGCGCCCCCTTCTTCCCACTGACATGCGGGGCCCGCCAGTCTTTCTTCTTCCTCGCGCTCGCGCCCGCGCTTGGCCGGACTCTCTCACCCCGAATCAAAACCGACCCGGATTCCTGCGTATCCCAGCCGAATTTCGTTTGTGGGCGACGCAAACTCGATCACAACCGAACGCTGCCCTTTCCCCGTCTAAAAAACCCCGGCATCGTCCCGTTTTCCCCATGATCTGCCGATTTTCTCTCCGGTGAGAACACGAGCCCCTCCGGCGAATTCTGGCCGATCTACGCTCGGGAATTCCGATCTAACTCGCTGATCTTGATCCACCGCCTCCGGGGAACCTCGCAGGTGCAGAAAACGCGGTGGTTTGCGGTTCAAACACAGCGCCGACGAGCCTCGCCGTGAATTCACCTCGCACCTCATCGCCGACCACCCACCAGGACCTCCGAGCTCAAGAAAACCCCCGAGGTGAGATCCCCGACCTCCCCTCTACCGATCTATGCCATAAAATCACAGTTCTAGGAAGAATTTACGAAGCTCCGAAACTTTCCGGCGAGATCGCCGCCTCCCGCCGCCGTGCGCCGCCGGGCAGCGCCGCCCGCGCTCGATCAGAGCGACGTGGCCGCTTGTGCGCCATTTATTTTAAATCGCACGGTAGAGTTTAAATCCCCGCGTACCGGTTCGACGTTATAATCTCAGCCGTCAGTTTTAAATCGGACGGTCCACGTCAGCCCCGCGTTATAAAGACTGGAATTCTTACGCGCTACCCCCTGGGGTTCTCGGGAAATAAGAGCTAGCCCCGGAAACTTCTGATCTAGCCCCTGGAACTTCAGAAAATCATGTAAATTTATTTAAAAATCAGTTTTAGCCCCTGGACTTAATAAAAATTTGGAAAAACCCCTCTGTTATGTGTAGCTAGACCCCTGAAAATTCTTAAAATAATATTATAGACCCTGTAGTGGGGTGAGTTTACCTTTTTAACCCTATTTGATATTAAATTTAGGAATTTGAATATGTGGTTAGTATTTAAAATTTAAAAGGTGGGACAAACATATTGTCAAATTCAAATTAAAAACTTTCCCAGTACTTAGAAAACCTTGGAGTGAGATAAAAATAGTTTTTTGGGCTGAAATTAATCTTTTTAATTGATTATTCACATTTATTAGTTAGAGGGACACATTTTTAAGTAGAAAATAATTCTGAAAATTAGAAAAATAAATGTAAAATAGTTTACATCAGAGGAAAAGATCAAAAATATATTATTAACTATTTTGGATCAGAACCTATTCTGTTTAGGTTATGTGTCTTACTATTTTCATAATAAAGTACACATTTAGGCATAGGAAGTAAATTTGAAAATATAGCAAGCTAGGTATAAATAATTAGAAAATGATAAATGAAGATTCCAAAATCCAAAGAATTCAGTTTAGGGTTGGTAGAAGTCTTGAAGACACATATGGAGTAGGAAAATACCTTTCATGCATACTTGGTAGCTAAAAGGTGTAGTAATTGAATATAAGGAATTTATTTAAATTGGAAACTCATATATATAGTATGCAAGTATAAATGTGAATACAAAAGTAGAAATCATATACACATGATTAAAAGTGCATGTAAGCCAAAGATCAACACACATAGAGTAACCACAAACATAGAATTTGTGAATGACTTTTATACATGTGAATGTGTGGTTTGTATGAAGTGGAAGTGTGAATTATGTCTTATGGATTGTTGTTTTTCTTTTGCTATGTGTGATGGTATGATGTAGAACCTGCTCCAGAGCAAGTTCTTCCTTTCCAAGATCAGGACTACCCATTCCAAGAGCAGCAGGAAGGAGGCAAGTGTCCTTGACCACTTTGATCCTATGCTAGGATGTGTAGGTAGAATTATTTGCATTGTCAAATGAAATATGAAACCCGTGATAGGAAGTTTCCCTAGAATTGCATTACCTTGTTTCCTTGTAGCTTGGGTTGGGATTTATTTTATCATGTCATTTATTATTATGCATACGCTTAGCCATGCTTAGAATGGGATATTTGGGATATGGGATCATCGGTTTATTTTTACCATACTCTTGAATGAGATATTATGAGTTATGTAGAGGTAGGGATCAAGACAAGTTGGATGTTTTGGTTGGTGCTGGGTGCACGAGACTCGGGTTTGTGTTTAGTACTTGCCTGGATCCTAAGGCCCGGTTCATGGAGCATGTAACCTGGCTTTACCGTGCCAACCACATGCTGAGATGGGGCAGCTTGGCCAATTAATTAGGTGTATCCCCGGCGTAGTATGGGTGTGTTGGATGGTGCGGGGAATAGGTGTCAGCTGGACTACCATATGAACCGCAAGGCTCAAGAGGGGGCCACTGCAGCGGGGTTGGAGCCTCTTGTATGCTGTTAGGGGTGAAACCTCAGTGGGCCCATGCTCGTCGGGAATCCCTTTGTAAAGGCTTCGTAGTGATCTCCTGGCTACACACCTGGGAAGTGTGAATGTGGTTCGTAGCCACTGGCATAATGGAGGTTCTTTTAGTCCACCCGGCAACGGGGGATGAAATCACTACATGTGGGTACAGTGGTGCAAACTCTGCAGAGTCAAAACTGTCATGACAGCCGTGCTCACGGTCAAGAGCGGCTTGGACATATTCATGATTAGAGGATTGATGGTTTTGGAAGTTGTGGATGTTAAGCGGGGAGCTTAACATTGGAAATGATGTTATGGTTATTTGATTATGATGATGGGATGGGAGATTGGGACCATTTCACCTGTGTAGTAATGTAGGTGCTTAATAAGCTAAGGCGATAGGTATTAATTGCGTAGTGCTTTAACCATGAGTTCAACCTCCCCTTGTTCTAGCCATGCATGACATAACTTTCCCACACTTGCTGATTACCATCGGTACTCAACCTTGCATATTTGTTGGTTTATTTTGCTGCTCAGGTCAAGATAATGTGGTGGTGTATAATGATCAAGACTTTGGACCCGAAGAAGGTTTCTAGGTTCATGGAGTCCCCCGGGCAACGCCTGTGACGGAGCCCTCAAGAATAATATTCCGCTGCTAGTTTATTTACTTGTGATGAACTTATTATTGTCCATCGAGACATTTGCTATGTAAGACTTATTTATATTCGACACCTGACTTGTAATAAATGATGCTTCACTATTTGTCATCACATGTATGAGAAAATGATCCTGGCATACATGTGATATTCACTTGGTTGTTCTTCGGAAAAACCGGGTGTGACACCTTTCCCACCGAGTGCTCTTATATGATTTACTCACCTGGAGGAAAGATTTCAGCAACTATGATGATTCTGAAAGCACCACTGTGCTTAGGTGGGAAGATATATCCCACCACTATGATTATTCTTGAGGGACAAAAGATTGATGCAATCTTAGGGATGTCGTGGCTAAGCTACCATGGCGCTGTCCTGGAAACATTATCACGGACGGTTCACCTCAACTCCCCACTACACCGTCCGCAGTCCCTCATATTAGACAATCCAGTCCGGGAGGTTTCAGAAATTAATAATACTGAAGCTCTCAAGTTAGAGGACATCGCCGTAGTCCGGGAGTACCCCGACGTGTTTCCGGATGATCCTCCGGGCATGCCACCTGAGCGGGACATCGAGTTCAAGATTGAGCTTGCAACCGGGACTACTTCTATCTCACGGAGACCCTACAAAATGGTTCCAAATGACCTGGCTGAATTGAAAGAACAGCTCAATGATCTGTTGAGCAAAGGTTTCATTAGGCCGAGTTTCTCGCCTTGGGATGCTCGGCGCTGTTCGTAAAGAAGAAGGATGAAACCTTGTGGCTGTGTGTGGACTACCGGCCGCTCAACACCATCACCATCAAGAACAAATACCCACTGCCCCGCATTGACATCCTGTTTGATCAGTTGGTGGGTGCAAGTGTGTTCTCCAAGATGGACCTTCGCTCTGGATATCATCAAATAAAAATCTGAGCGGAGGATATCTCGAATACGGCCTTCTAGACGAGATATGGCTTATATGAGTATCTCGTCATGTCTTTTGGTCTCACGAATGCTCTGGCACATTTCATGTATCTCATGAACTCAGTGTTCGTGCCGGAGCTGGACAAGTTTGTTGTGGTGTTCATTGATGATATCTTGGTTTACTCCAAGACAGAAATAGAACACGCCGAACACTTGAGGATAGTTCTTCAACGATTATGAGACCACAAGCTCTACGCCAAGTTCAGCAAATGTGAGTTTTGGATCAGCCAAGTGCCATTTTTGGGACATATCATCTCAGCAGAAGGCATTGCGGTTGACCCAAGAAAAATCGAACAAGTGCTGAAATGGAAAACTCCCACTTCAGTCCATAAAGTCAGAAGCTTCTTCGGTTTAGAGGGATACTATCGGAGATTCATTCCAAGCTTCTCCAAGCTTGCTAAGCCGATGACAGAATTGCTGAAGAAGGGAACAAAATATTTTTGGAACACGGTGTGTGAAGGAGCGTTCCAAGCATTAGTGAAGCATCTCACAACAGCCCCGGTCTTAGCTCAACCGGATACAACCAAGCCCTTCGACGTGTATTGTGATGCGTCTGGTATTGGGCTCGGCTGCGTGTTGATGCAGGAAGGACGTGTGGTCGCATATGGCTCACGCCAACTTCGGAACCATGAGCAGCACTATCCGACTCATGATCTTGAACTTGCTGCTGTGGTGTTGGCGCTGAAAATGTGGAGGCACTATCTCCTGGGGAATTTGGTGCATCTCTACACCGACCACAAGAGCCTGAAGTATATTTTCACCCAGAAGGAGCTGAACATGAGGCAAAGGAGGTTGTTAGAACTAATAAAATATTATGAGATTGAGATTCATTACCACCCCGGCAAGGCGAATGTGGTTGCCGACGCGCTGAGTCGGAAATCACATGTCCATAACCTCACCATTACACTAGTGGAGGAGTAAGAGCCGAGTTTATACTTGGTTCCTTATGGGTCGCTCTACAACCTTGCCCTCATCGCTACCATTAGGGAGGACATCATTGCAGCTCAGAAGGTTTATAAGGGTATATCACATCTTTGGAGACGGATAGACAACGGGGAAATCAAATGTTTCCGGAAGGATGATGAGGGGACGCTATGGTTCAATGACCGTATAGTCGTACCCCGGGACATAGAGCTGAGGAAAAAGATTCTTGATGAAGCTCACTTGTATAAATACTCCATTCATCCGTGCAGTAACAAAATGTACCAAGATTTGAAAAAAAAATTTGGTGGACACGGATGAAGCGGGAAGTGGCTAAGTATGTATCCGAGTGTGATACATGTAGACAAGTGAAAGCTGATCATATGAGGAAATCAGGGCTGCTGCAACCCCTGAAGATCCCGGCATGGAAATGAGAAGATGTGAGCATGGATTTCATTGTATGATTACCCCTGACTTCCAACAAGCATGATTCCATTTGGGTAATCGTTGACAGATTAACCAAGTCGGCTCACTTCATTCCTGTGCATACACGTTACAATGCCGGCAAGTATGCGGACCTGTACATAGCGAGAATTCTATGCTTATACGGGGTACCCAAGACCATAGTATCAGATCGAGGTGCGTTATTCGTGTCTCATTTTTGGGAGCAGTTGCATGCTGCATTGGGTACTAAGCTAATTAGGAGCTCCGCCTATCACCCTCAGACAGATGGGCAAACAGAGAAGGTGAACCAAGTACTAGAGGACATGTTGAGGGCGTGTGCCATCCACCACGGTAGGAACTGGGATGATCACCTACCGCTGGCGGAATTCTCGTACAATAACGGCTATCAGGCGAGTATCAAGATGGCCCCATATGAAGCTCTCTACGGTCGTAAATGCCGCACCCCGATGAACTGGTGTGAGTTCGGTGAAAGGGTCACATTCGGGGTTGATGTGGTGAACGACGCTGAAGAGCATGTTCGGATGATTCAAGCCATCTTGAAGGCCGCTCAATCCCGACAGAAAAGCTACGCTGATAAGAGGCGTAGGACGTTGCACTTTGATGTCGGGAACACGTGTATCTCCGTGTACCTCCGATGAAAGGCGTGCACCGGTTCGGCGTGAAGGGGAAACTCGCTCCCCGATTCATTGGACCCTATGCTATCACCGAGAAGTGTGGACCAGCGGCGCATAGACTAGAGCTACCGGTATCTCTTGCTGGTGTTCAAGACTTTTTCCATATTTCACAACTGCAAAAATGTCTGAAGCATACGGCTACTGTTCCAACTGAAGGTATCGGCGAGCTGCAAACGGATTTGATGTATGATGAATATCCGGTGGCCATTATTGATGAGAAGGCTCGGACCACACATAGCCGAACATTGTGGTTCTACAAGATACTCTGGAGCAACCACACCGCCACAGAAGCGACGTGGGAGAGCGAGGAATTCCTTCGCTCAAACTACCCGTTGTTCATGACGTCCCAGCACGGGTGAGTTGTTAGTACATCGCTGCCTCTTCTTTTATAATATCGGGACGAGATTCTTTTAAGGGGGGAGGGATGTAAAAGCCCAAGAAAGGGACTTGCAAAAATTGTTCATCACACCACAAGACCACAGCTCATCTTGTGGATATCTTGTGAACAATTGTAAAGTGCAAGTAACCATCTTCAAAAGGGTGCTTAGAGGGGAAAGCCCTAACTTCCATAAAGTGAGATTGCTACACATGAACATGAAAGGTTGAGCTCACCCCTAGACCTTATATATTCTTGGAAAGGCTCAGGCCAAATTTCATGCAAATCCAACACTTTTTGAGGCACTTTTGGATACAAATCAAAAAAGAGCCAATTTGAATGCAAATTCAAATTGCAGCAACTTTCATCACTTGAATTCAAAAGTGGACTTCATATTCAAACTCAGCACATTTTTCTGAGTTATACCACCAATTTTCATCCCCATTGGACTTCATCTTGTCGGGAGCTAAATTTGCATTTATTCAAAAACTGAATTTGAATTTCAGTTCAAATGTGAAACAAATTTAGCCAAACCAATTTCAAACTTAGGAAACCAAATTCAATCTGTGACTTGGTGCTTAAGTCTCACATTCAATTGTGAGTAGCTGGTATATTTTCAGTGCAAACATAAATGAAAAATTTGAAAAAGAATTAGAGGGGAGGTCCCACTTGTCAGAAGCCTTAACACAGAAGCATCCTCAGCTGTTTTTTTTCTCCCTCGGCCGAGTGTGTGCGCCAGCCGCTGCCGACGTCGGCGCCCGACCACCTCGCCTCTGCCACCTCCTGCTTGGTGACCGAGGGCGCTGGGTGCAACACGCGGTTAAAACGCCAGCCCACGTGAATCCGGCCTCATCCTCTTCGCTCTGCTCGCACACAGCCGAAACGAAACACTTTGCCGGCCGCTCTCCTCGGGTCCTCGGTGATACGCTGATCCAGGCATTCTCGCGACCGAAGATCAACAGCAAAGAGATGTGCCGGAGGCTGCTCGAACTCACGGTGAAGACCCTACCCTCTTTTATGCTCTGTAGGGAGAGTATTTCCACGTTTAGTCCTTGATGTTCAAAGAACCGAGCTAGCAAAGAATCCGAAATTCATGGTGATCGGTCCACGACCGCATAAACCCAGCCAAGCACATATTCTACACGTTCCGACGGACACCTAGGATCAAAGACCATCGAAAACCATCGAGTCTTGGCGCTGCTATTCAAGTTTTTTGAGCATCCTCCATTTTCGCCCTAGGTCGACAGTGAGGTCCTAGCTCTGGCCGTTTCCATGGCAAACCGAGCTCATTTTCATGCTCAGCAGGCCACAGCGGAGCTGTAGGAGCAAACTGTTGCGAAAATAAGGCACTGAGTAGCTCGGGCGACGTCGCCGGAGTAGGGATAGCCGCTGTCACCGTCGTGGGCGTGGTTCCGGCCATCGCCAAGCTCCAGTGAGGGCACCAGCATGTTCTCCGAGCCAAGTTAGGCACAGGCGGCGAAATCCGTTGGAGGTCATGCAGCGAAATGGCCGGCGGCGAGAGCTCTGGCGAAACGCCGCCGCGGAAGTAGCGGGAGGTCGCGAGGTAGACGAAGGGGGGCCGGGTCCACCGGTCAGTCTCTGTTCTCGCGCGGGGATTCACATTGCGGCCGGGATCCGGTGCGGCAGCGCGGGTAAAACCCCATGGGCTGCGGTGTGGCCCCGTTCTCAGTGGGCCGGTTTAAAGGGTGGCCCCACCCGCAGAGTTTAAACATTTTAGGATTTTCCAGTTTAGATCAAACTTCAAATGCATAGAACTTTTGCTAGGAAGATCCAAATCCAGTGAACCAAATTTTGCTGAACTCAGAATTTTGAGTACTTTCCAGCAATACAAATTTCGTCTCATGAAACTTAATAGTTTTACAGAATTAATTCCCTGAATTTAAACTGTTGGGAATTCTATCCGGAGAATTACTTTATGAAAAAATCTGAAATTTGGCTGTAAGGTTCATTGGAAAATCCTTGAGTCACAGTAAAATTTTCAGAACCATCCAAGTTCATTTAGTCCCCCTAATGGTGTGATTAAGTGAACTGCCCTGAGAAAATAGAAAAATGTCCAGAAACATTTTCAGATTTCCTCAAATCTTGTTTAGGGCATAACTCCATATAGAATTCTTCAAATGACATGAAACCAATTCCATTAGAACCATATCAAATTCTAGTTTCCAGAAAGTAATGGTTGGAGCCATGAAAATCCCTGGAATTCCTTAGAGGCTCTACTAATGACCAAATAGGCTTTCATTTATACAAAGCTCAAATGAACTTTGTTTCAAATGAAACTTGGTCAAGACTCTGGTTAGGACCCTACCAAGCCACCATAAAAATTTCAGAACCAAAGGGAAGGGCTAGCTAGAGTTATAGTATGTTCTTATTCAGTTCTAAACATTGCGTTTGAATTGACATATAGTATCTCGTTGACTTGTAGTCGCTGAAGGCGAAGAAACTCCGGAAGTGCTCGACTTCCTTCTTCCGGACGAAGCCCTAACCACTGACCAGCAGCAACAAGGCAAGCCCCAGTTTTCATTAACCCCTTTTATAAAGTTTTGCTTTGTTTACATGTTTAGCATGAGGTATGGATGTGCATTAGGTGTAGGATGGATGAAACCCAAATGCATAACCAGATTTTCCTATAAGAGTGAGGGCAGTGCCTAAGACCTCGAGTAGACAGGCTAGGCCTAACGATTCCTAGAATTTCAGTACAAGTCGAGTAGTTGGAATCTACTCGCGAGTTTAGGCTTGGGACACACGGGATTAGTTCGAGTGATGTGAGATCACTTTGGTAATGAAAATGAGACTAGGCAGGGGCTAGGGCGCAGCAAGAGGAAGTCTTGTGTGCGCGGCACTGTCCGTGTCGACTGAGGACCGATCCGTTTGCGGCCCTGCTGAACAAGTATTGATCGTACCGAAGGCATATCGGATATATGGGCCCGGATAAACCGATGTAACCTAAACCTCCGGGCGTCGAGGCATAACGCACCGATTTATAGGTGTAGGCTGAGGCCAGCAAGGTGGAAATCTGCTAACGGGCATAGAGAGATGCTCCGTGTAGGGAACCTCCTGCTCGTTTCGGTGCGATCGGTTCGACGTTTGGGCTGTTGGGTGAAAGGTTGTCCCGTACGACATCGAGTGAGCGTGCTGTGCAGCTCCACGGGTGCGCGTACGTGACGTGCTCTTTGGGTTTCCCTGCAGGTGTATATCGAGTCGATTCACCGTCACTCGCGGTGACGAGTACCGCTTGTTCACTACGTTGTAACATAGATAAATTATGGAATGTGATGATGCAATGCTGCTGATATGTATAATTGTATTGCTACATGTGTAAAGGGCATACCCAGTGCTGAAAGCTCCCACACTTTGTGGGGTCTGGGGAAGGGGATTTCTAGGCAGCCTTTCCCTTGCTTATTTTGCAAGGAGGCTGATTCGAACCCAGGACCTCCAGGACACAAGTGGAGAGACTCTACCACTGCGCCAGGCCTGCCCTTCAATTATTGCTACATGTGTGCCACCAAATATTGCTTACTAAATTTCTTATTCATGAACTGTTAACTTGTGGCTAAAAGATGAACTAAGGATGAACTTGTAGGCGTGTCCATTTGCTGAAATTACTATCCCATGTTCGTGTAAACTGCATGTAGAGTTTCATGCCTAGGTGAGTCGGTTAAGTCTTGTTGAGCCATCGTGCTCATGGTTGCTGCTTAAGTGTTTTTCAGGTGAGGAGCCACCCACGGACTCGGGTTACGAGTCCACCGGCGAGGGTTACCCTTCGTCTGGGACCACGGCTGAGTGGGAGCCATACACGCCAAGCTAAGCTGATGAGTGCAGCTAGTGTGGGTTGCCCTAGGGCTGCGCAACTGACTTTTGCTAGATAGACGGGCATAAGTTGTACAAATTTAACTTCCACTGTGTAATATAAACCCTAGTTTGTAACTGATTAGTGTATTACTTTGTACATTTCAGTTGGTTTTCTATGTAATACAATGTATCCTTATGATGTGTGCTGTCGTGTCGCATCGTGCGGCACCACCCTCTGCGATCCTGGATGAGCGGATTCCGGTTCGCCACACCTCCTCCAATTGGAACTAAATCCTAACAAACTTTTCCCCAATTGATTTGGTGCGGCAGCAATGGGGGAGAAATTCCCCAAATGTGTGGAAAATCTCCCTTTTTTGGGGAATTGAGGAATTTGGAGGTTTGGGGAAGAATTTGGGAAAATTGGAATTGTCTCATTTCAGCTATATTTTTCCCATTCCCCACCATTTCTACGTCACTTACTCCATTTCTACACTACCCTCTCCATTTCTATGTCCCACTCTCCATTTCTACATTGCCTTTCTCCATTTCTATGCCCCATTCTCCATTTTTATATGCCCTTCTCCATTTCTGTGCTTCCTTCCTCCATTTCTATGGTTCTTTCTCCATTTCTATAGTTCTTTCTCCATTTCTATGGTTCCTTTCTCCATTTCCATGGTTCTTTCTCCATTTCTATAGTTCTTTCTCCATTTCTATAGTTATTTCTCCATTTCTACCTCTTTTATAATGTATCTCTACATGAAAAATGTATGCAATGCATGGAAATGAGTTTTAGGGTGTTACAAACCTACCCCCCTTAAACTGAATCTCGCCCTCGAGATTCGATAGAGTAGAGAATAGGTGAGGGAATTCTGCCTTGAGGTCTTCCTAACGCTCCCATGTAGTTTCGGTTTTCGTGTGATGGCTCCACTGTACCTTGCACAAACAGATCACTTTGTTCCTCGTGACCCTTTCCTTCATGTCCAAAATATTGACGGGGTGCTCCGCGTAGGTCAGATCCTCTTGAAGCTCGAGCTCATCTATCGGTACTTGTTCTTCCGGTACTCTTAAGCACTCTTTAGTTGGGACACGTGAAACACGTCGTGTACGTCGGAGAGGTGCGTTGGCAGCTCTAGTTGATAGGCTACTTCTCCTCGCTTGCCCAAAATCTTGAATGGCCCGATGTAGCGAGGTGCTAATTTGCCCTTGACGTTGAACCGTCGTTGACCTCGGATAGGCGATACCTTAAGATACAAGAAGTCTCCTATTCTGAAGGTCATTTTTCTTTGCCTATTGTCCGCATAACCTTTTTGTCGTGACTGAGCAGCCTTCAAATTTCCTCGTATCATTTGGACTTGCTTCTCAGCGTCTTGCAGCACTTCGGGTCCAAGCACTTGACTCTCTCCGGTCTCATTCCAGAACAGCGGCGTTCTACACCGCCTACCATACAATGCTTCGAAAGGTGACATCTTCAAGCTGGCTTGGTAGCTGTTGTTGTACAAGAATTCAGCGTACGGCAAGTCCTATCCCAACTACGCCCATGTTTCAAGGCGCAAGCTCTCAACATGTCTTCCAAAATTTGATTTCTCCTCTCAGTTTGCCCGTCAGTTTGCGGGTGGTAAGCGGAGCTGAAATTCAGTCGTGTACCCATGGCTTCATGCAGCTTCTTCCAGAACCTAGAGGTAAATTGAGAACCCCGATCTGAAACTATCCTCTTCGGAACTCCATGGCGACACACGATTTGCTCCATATACAGCTCGGCTAGTTTTACAATGTTGTACTTGGTTTTAACAGGAAGGAAATGGGCTATTTTTGTCAATCGGTCCATGATAACCCAAATAAAGTCGTAACCTGATTGAGTACGTGGAAATCCAACGATGAAATCCATGCTGATGTCCTCCCACTTCCACTCGGGTGCTTTCAATGGCTGCAACAGTCCTGCGGGTCTTTGATGTTCGGCCTTTATCCGTTGGCACGTATCACATAGGGCAACATATTGGGCTATGTACCATTTCATACCATCCCACCAATGGCAAGTTTTCAGGTCCTTGTACATCTTTGTACAGCTGGGGTGTTTGGAATAAGGTGAGTCATGTGCCTCCTTTAATATCGTGTCGCGGATGTGCTTTACATTAGAAACACAAATCCTTTTCCCTAACCAAAGTGTGCCTTTCTCGTCTTCCTTGAAATCCTTTTCTATGCCTTGTCAGATTCTTTCCTTGATTTCCTTGATTTCCTCATCCGTTGGTTGGCCATCTCGTATCTCTTGTTCCAGCGAATAATTGAGGTCTATCACTTCCATGTGAAATAGGAGGGTAAGTTGCAAAAGACACGCCTATTTAGTTTGCTCTTACTTTCAAGTTTTAGCAGAAAGTGCCTTGTCAGAATCTTTCCTTGATCTCCTTGATTTCCTCATCCGTCTCTTGGCCATCACTTATCTATTGTTCCAGCGAAGAATGGAGTTCCATCACTTCCATCTCGCTCAAGAACCCGAGATGTAACCGTTCGAACTCCTTCCGCAGCTCGGGCGGTAGCTCCCGAACCGTGAGTTGGTGACATGAGCTACTACATTGGCCTTTCCGGGATGATAGTTTATTCCAACATCATAATCCTTGATGAGTTCCAACCATTGGCGTTGCCTCAAATTCAAATCCGTTTGGGTGAATATGTACTTGAGGTTTTTATGATCCATATAGATTTCACATCGGTGGCCAAGGATATAATGTCTCCAAATGTTCAAGGCATGTACCACGGCTGCGAGTTCCATGTCATGTGTAGGGTAATTCAGCTCGTGTTTATTTAGTTGTCTCGACGCATAGGCTACCACTTGTCCTTCTTGCATGAGCACACATCCATGCCCTTGTCTTGATGCGTCACAATATATGTCGAAGCTCTTGCTTACGTCCGGCAACCCCAAAACCGGTGCTGTGGTTAGTCTTTTCTTGAGCTCCTCAAAGCTTTCTTGACGCGCTAGGGTCCACTGGAACGCCTTTCCCTTCATTAGTAACTCCGTCATAGGCTTCGCTATCTTGGAGAAGCCCTTGATGAAACGTCGGTAGTATCCAGCCATCCCAAGGAAACTCCGAATATCCCTTATGTTCTGCGGTTGGTTCCACTTCAGAACATCTCCCACTTTTCTGGGATCAACCGATACTCCTTATATGACGCCCTCAATTCTGTGGAAAATCATGGAACCGAGAACTGATGCATATGTCTGCCCAGGATGTTCATCACACATATACATATGTTCCACAAACTGAATTCAGAATATATATTACCATGAATAACAGGGTTTGTTACAAAGTCTCATGAGTCTTGGACTCATTCTAGCAGCGGAAGTCTATCTTAGCAGCGGAAGTCTAAATCTAGCAGCGGAAGTCTTTATTCTAGTGCGGAAGCAATCTAAGCAGCAGTAGTGGCTCCATCTCTACTCCATCCCCACAGACAACGTTGAGGACAGATTACACGCCTAAGGCTCCCCTTGGTCTTCATAGTAATCTTCTCCTGTAGCTCATGATGAAGTAATAATGCAAATTTGAGTACAATGATGTACTCAGCAAGTGCGGGAAAATATGATATGTAGCTCACAATAAGGAAGGTATAAAAACTTTCCGTAGATCTAAGGACCGGTTCATGCGAGCCATGCTAGGATAACAGTGCCACCACAAGGCAAGTATGGGTGCGGCTTAGCTGAGTAATTAGGTAAGTTGCTTGATTGTTATGGACCGTGGAAGGCGCGGGGAATGGGAGTCGAGTGGGACTGCCCTGGGAACTTCATGGCACAAGAGGGGGCCTGTGGGTGGGAGAATTGGAGATTCTAGCCTGCCGGTGAAACTTTAGTGAGTCCATACATCTAGTAACCCCTTTGTAAAGGCTATTTTGTGATCTCTTGGCCATACACCGACGGTTGTGTACTGGTATAATGGAGGTTCTGCAGTGACCGACGGGTGACGAAATCACAAACTTGTGGGTAAAGTGGTGCAAACTCTGCAGAGTCTAAAACTATCATGATAGCCGAGCTTACGGTCACGAGCGCCTGGACAACCCACATTATTAGTTGCGATGGATTTTGGGATGATTTTGGTTATGGTTTTGGTCATGGTTTGGTTTTCGGGACTGTTGAGTTCGGGTGATAAGATTGGTTGCATGATTGTTGAGTCGTGGCAACGAGATTGGTCTCGGTGTGAGACGGAATTGTTTATGAGATGAAATGGTAGCGAATACGCGATGGTATTCATGAGATGGTAGAAAATATGAGAAGTTATTCGTGAGCAAAGATGAAAAAGATTAATGTCTGGTTGAGACATGGAAAGTGATGAAACATAATGGAGGTATGTTGGTATTTTAATACATGTTACTTTGACCAAAGTTGAAACGAACTTTAATTAGCTCTAAACTACAACAAGACATTAAAAGCAAGGTATATCTTTCAAATCAGCAAACTTTTAACATGAATCTAGCCTGTTCTTTCTACGTCACGGTACAGTGAACAAGTGGTACTCACTGACCGCGAGGGACGGTGATTATAATCGATTTACACCTGCAGGGTTACCCGAATAACCCGTCACGTACGCCCGTACTTGATGTTGCCTACAGCAACCATCACAGACGTCGTACGCAACCACCTTTCACCCGTCAGCAAAATAATTAACTGGTCCTATCGTCCCGAGCAAGAGGTCTCTGCGCGCGCATCCACAATGCCACCAGCCGATTTACACCTCGAGCTCTCAACCTACCATCAGAACGACAGGCAATGCCTCAATACCCAGCTACCCGAGTTACATCAGTTTCCCGGTTCCCATATAGCCGGTAGGTCTTTGGTACTGTTCTAGCCTTTTCAACAGGCCCGCACACGGCTCGGTCCTCAATCGACACAAGCGGAGCTATAGCACCCAGGCCCTAAAGTCCTGCTGCTTTTACTCTCCGCTCGGTCTCATTTTTCTTGCCATGTGTTTCATTTGCTATTTTTACCCGAACGATGTGCCTCTAGCCTATTCTCGTGAGTAGTTCCAACTACTCGACTTGTACCGAATCCTACTCTATCTTAGCATTGCAGTAGCTAAACGGGGTTTTCAATCCTGATCCCAACCCATGGTTTTCTTGGCTATGCATTTGGGTTTCAAACAAGACTCTAATGCAAGAAGTAAGTGGGTGCTCAAAGTAAGTTCTCAAAACAGTAAAAATTTGTAAAACAGGTTAATGCAAACCGGAGCTTGCCTTGCTGCTCTTGGTCGTAGACTAGCTGCTCTTCCGGAGTGACGAAGTCTACGACTTCGGGTTCCTCCTCAACCTTACGACTACATGAGATAGCATGTAATGTATCAATTTAAATGCATTTGAATTGAACTTAAACTTGTGAAGACTATAAGTCTCAATAGACAGACCCAATGACTCTGAAATTTTTACTGTGGTTTGGTTAATGAAGCGGGAGGTAGCGCAATACGTATCCGAGTGTGATATGTGTAGACGAGTGAAAGCTGATCATATGAGAAAATCAGGGCTGCTGCAACCCCTGAAAATTCCGGCATGGAAATGGGAAGATGTGAGCATGGATTTCATTGTGGGACTAACCCTGACTTCCAACAAGCATGATTCTATTTGCGTAATCGTTGACCGATTAACCAAGTCGGCTCACTTCATTCCGGTGCATACACATTACAATGCCGGCAAGTACGCGGAGCTGTACATAGCGAAAATTCTATGCTTATATGGGGTACCCAAGACCATAGTCTCAGATCGAGGTGTGTTATTCGTGTCTCGTTTTTGGGAGCAGTTGCACGCTTCATTGGGTACTAAGATTATTAGGAGCTCCGCCTATCACCCTCAGACAGATGGGCAAACAGAGAGGGTGAATCAAGTACTAGAAGACATGTTGAGAGCATGAGCCATCCACCACGGTAGGAACTGGGATGATCACCTACCATTGGCGGAATTCTGGTACAATAACGGCTATCAGGCGAGTATCAAGATGGCACCCTACGAAGCTCTCTACGGTCGCAAATGCCGCACCCCATTAAACTGGTGCGAGTCCGGTGAAAGGGTCACAATCGGGGTTGATGTGGTGAACGACGCCAAAGAGCGCGTTCGGATGATTCAAGCCAACTTGAAGGCCGCTCAATCCCGACAGAAAAGCTACGCTGATAAGAGGCGTAGGTCACTGCACTTTGACGTCGGAGAGCACGTGTACCTCCGTGTATCTCCGATGAAGGGCGTGCACCGGTTCGGTGTGAAGGGGAAACTCGCTCCCCGATTCATTGGACCCTATGCTATCACCGAGAAGTGTGGACCAGCGGCGTATAGACTGGAGCTACCGTCATCTCTTGCTGGTGTTTATGACGTTTTCCATGTTTCACAACTGCGAAAATGTCTGAAGCATACGGCTGCTGTTCCCACTGAGGACATCGGCGAGCTGCAACCGGATTTGACATATGATGAATATCCGGTAGCAATTATTGATAAGAAAGCTCAGACCACATGTAGCCAAACATTGTGGTTCTACAAGATACTCTGGAGTAACCACACCGCTGAAGAAGCGACGTGGGAGAGCGAGGAATTCCTTGGCTCAAACTACCCGGAGTTCATGACGTCCCGGCCCGGGTGAGTTTTTAGTAGATCGCTGCCTCTTCTTTTATAATCTCGGGACGAGATTCTTTTAAGGGGGGAGGAATGTAAAAGCCCAGGAAAGTGACTTGCAAAAATATGTTCATCACCTCACAACACCACAGCTCATTTTGTGGATAGATCATGAACACTTGTAAAGAGCAAGTAACAACCATCAAAAGGGTGATTAGAGGGGAAAAACCTAACTTCCAAAAAGTAGGAATTCTACACATGAACATGAAAGGTTGAGCTCACCCCTAGACCTTAAAATGTCTTCGGGAGGCTCAGGCCAAACTTCATGCAAATCCAACACTTTTTGAGGCACTTTTGGAGACAATTCAAAAAGGGGCCAATTTGAATGCAAATTCAAATTGCAGCAACTTTCATCACTTGAATTCAAAAGTTGATTTCATATTCAAACTCAGCATAATTTTCTGAGTTAGTCCCCCAATTTTCATCCCCATTGGACTTCATCTTGTCGGGAGCCAATTTTGCAAAAATTCAAACTGAATTTGAATTCCAAATTCAAATGGCCAGCAAATTTAGCCAAACCAGTTTCAAACTGAGGGAACCAAATTCAAACTGTGACTTGGTACTTAAGTCTCTCATTCAATGGAGAGTTACTGGGATATTTTCAGAAGGATTTGGAAAAAGGATTAGGGGGAGAGATGGGCCCACATGTCAGTGGGAGAGCTACTCACAACCGAATGGGTTCTGTTTCTCGCTGAAGCAATCGCATGCAGTACGCCACCAAGGTGATTCTCCGGGCGCCACCGTGTGATTCCACAGAGCCCACCTCCTGCTTCCTCCCTCGAGCTGGCCAGCTGCTCCCGACTTGATCACCGCTCACAGCACCACCAGACCGAGGCTCTGTTCCCACCCGCACGAGAAAAGAACCGAGCTCGCGCCGCCACTTGCACTCGATCAAGAACTCGGCAAAACCACCGCGCACAGCACCGTCTGAGCGGCAAAACCACACCGGGTTGCTCGTTCTCTACCTCCTCAGCACAGAAACAATTGAGTTTCAGCCCTCTTAACCCTAGCTCAGCGGTTCTTGGCGACGGCCGTGAAAACTGTCGTAGCTCGGCTCACGGTGACAGCCCAACCGAGGGATTTCCGTGCCTGAGTAAGGACACCCACGGACACACTGTCTAACCATGCTAGTCCTCCCCAAATCTCAGAGCACGCCGTGAATCATCGAGCTCCAATTCGGTGATTTGTTTCGTGCGCGTGCAAAGTGACCCCGGGTGAGGAATCCTCAAAATTCGATCAAAATTCTTGTTTGTAGGCAACCAAATCGTGCACACGTGATCTAGACTGGTTAGCGGTCAATTTTCCTTCACAACCCTAGCTAGAATCCGACAGGGTGCGAGGTATTTCATGTCTTCACGAGCTCAATCATCGTCACAACTCTCGGGCGCACGGTGGAATCATAGTAGCCATCGTTTCCACGCTCGTTTGTGTCTTTTCCGAGCTTCCCTAGCATCCAAGGATGCTCTAGAGCCGATCACTCGAGGTTTTGGCGGGCTAGGGCCACCAGCCAACAACGCCGGACCTCTCCCGAGGCTGCCGCACGTCGCCGGCACAGTTCCGGTCCCCTAGCGCCCAGCCCGAGCCCACAACCAAGTTCCCCGACCCCAAAAACCCCCGGGCAGCGAGTCTCCGGCTGGGAGACGGCCGGGAACGCTCAGCCGGCGAGGCGCCGCCTCGGTCCGGCAAGGTGAGCGCGCGCGCGTGAAGAAGAGGTCGGAGGAAGAAGAAGGGTGGGGCTGGCCCACCGCTCAGTGAGTGAATTTTAAACCTGGATCGGATGTGGCTCGGGATCACGTGTGGCTGTGCGCGGGGTAACCCTGTAGCCCGTGTGTTCTCGGATTTCACTGGCTATGGTTTAAAACATGGGCCCACGTCCTTTTTCCAATAGCAAAACAATTCCAGTTTCAGCTCAAACTTTAGAAATTCATAACTTTGGCTAGGAGGGTCCAAATTCAGTGAACCAAATTTTGTTGGATTCATCTCTTTGAGTACTATCCAGCAAAACAAGTTTCAGCTCATGAAACCTAATAGTTTTCCAGAATTAATTCCCTAAAGTTAAACTGTTGGGAATTTTATCTGAAGAATTACTTTCTAAAATTTCTGAAATTTGGCTGGGAGGTTTACTGGAAAATCCTGGAGTCACAGTAAAAATTTCAGACCCATCCGAGTTCATTTAGTGCCCCTAATGGGGTGATTAAGGGAACTGCCCTAAGAAAATAGAAAAATGTACAGAAACATTTTTCAGATTTTCTCAAATCTTGTTTAGGGCATAAATTCCTCTAGAATTCTTCAAATGACATGAAACCAATTCCATTAGAACCATCTTAAATTCTAGTTTCCAGAAAGTAAGGGTTGGAGCCATGAAAACCCCTGGAATTACTTAGAGGCTCTAATGTCGACCAAATAGGCTTTTATTTGTACAAAGCTCAAATGAACTTTGTTTCAAATGAAACTTGGTCAGTAGTCTGGTTAGGACCCTACCAAGTTAACATAAAAATTTCAGAACCAAAGGGGAGGTCTAGCTAGAGTTATAGTAATTGCTTATTCAATTCTAAACATTGCATTCGAATTGACATGTAGTATCTCGTTAACGTGTAGTCGCTGAAGGCGAGGAGACTCCGGAAGTGCTCGACTTCCTCTTTCCGGACGAAGCCTTAACATCTGACCAGAAGCAACAAGGCAAGCCCCGGTTTGCATCCCTTTTATAATGTTTTGCTTTGTTCACATATTTGGTATGAGGTATGGATGTGCATTAGGTGTAGGGTGGATGAAACCCCAAATGCATAACCAGATGTTTCCCATAAGAGTGAGGGTAGTGCCTAAGTCCTCGAGTAGACAGGCTATGCTTAATCATTCATAGGACTTCGGTACAAGTCGAGTAGTTGGAATCTACTCACGACTTACGCATGGGACACACAGGATTGGTTCGAGTGATGTGAGATCACTTTAGTAATGAAAATGAGACTAGGCAGGGGCTAGAGCGCAGCAAGAGGAAGTCTTGTGTGCGCAGCCCTGTCCATGTCGATTGAGGACCGATCCTTGTGCGGCCCTGCTGAACAAGTATTGAACGTACTGAAGGCATATCGGATATATGGGCCCCGATAAACCGATGTAACCTATACCTCCGGGCGTCGAGGCATAACGCACCGATTTATAGGTGTAGGCTGAGGGAAGCAAGTTGGAAATCTGCTAACGGGCATAGAGAGATGCTCCGTGTAGGGAACCTCCTGATCGTTTGGTGCGACCGGTTTGACATTTGGGCTGTTGGGTGAAAGGTTGTCCCGTACGGCATTGAGTGTGCTGTGCAGCTCCACGGGTGAGCGTATGTGATGTGCGCTTTGGGTATCTCTGCAGGTGTATATTGAGTCGATTCGCCTTCCCTCACGGTGATGAGTACCGCTTGTTCACTGAGTCGTGACGTAGGCTAATATATGAAATGTGTTGATTCAATATTGCTGTGATGCTATAATTGTATTGCTACATGTGTGCCACCAAATATTGCTTACTAAATTTCATATTCATGAACTGTTAACTTTGGCTAAAAGATGAACTAAGGATGAACTTCTAGGCATGTCCATTTGCTGAAATTTACCATCCCATGCTCGTTGTACACTACATGTAGAGTTTCATGCCTAGGTGAGTCGGTTAAGTCTTGTTGAGCCATAGTGCTCATGGTTGCTACTTAAGTGTTTTTCAGGTGAGGAGCCACCCACGGACTCGGGTTACGAGTCCACCGGCGAGGGTTACCCTCCGTCGGGGACCACGGCTGAGTGGGAGCTGTACACGCCGCGCTAAGCTGAGGAGTGCAGCTAGTGTGGGTAGCCCTAGGGCTGGGCAACCGACTTTTGCTAGATAGGCGGCGTGACTTGTACAAATTTAACTTCCGCTGTGAAATATAAGCACTAGTTTGTAACTGAGTAGTGTACTACTTTGTACATTTCAGTTGGTTTTCAATGTAATACAATGTATCCTTGTGATGTGTGGTGTCGGGTGTCGCATCGTGCGGCACCACCCTCTGCGATCCTGGATGAGCGGATTCCGGTCCGCCACAATGAATCGGGGGGAGATCTATGCAAGCTTGGTTTGTGGATGAGGTAGAATGAGATGGTGGTTTACTTGCCGTAGATCTAAGGACCGGTTCATGCCAGCCATGCCAGGAAAATAGTGCCACCACAAGGCCAAATATGGGTGCGGCTTAGCTGACTAATTAGGTAAGTTGCTACATTGTTATGGACCGTGGAAGACGCGGGAATGGTAGTCGAGAGAGGACTTCCCTGGGAACTGCATGGCACAAGAGGGGGCCCGTAGGTGGGAGAATTGGAGATTCTAGCCTGCTGGTGAAACCTTAGTGAGTCCATACATCTAGTAGCCCCTTTGAAAATGCTATTTTGTGATCTCTTGACCATACACCGACGGTTGTGTACTTGTATAATAGAGGTTCTGCAGTCGCCGACGGGTGACGAAATCACAAACTTGTGGGTAAAGTGGTGCCACCTCTGCAGAGTGTAAAACTATCATGATAGCCGAGCTTACGGTCACAAGTGCCTGGACAACTCCCATGATTAGATGGGATGGTTATTGGGATGGTATTTGGTTATGGTTTAGATATTGGTTTGGTCGTTGGATTGGTTTCTGAACTGTTGAGTCCTGGTAATGAGATTGGTTCCATGACTGTTGAGTCATGGCAGTGAGCATTGGTCTCGATATGAGACGGAATTGAATATGAGATGAGATGGTAGTGAATACGAGAAGATATTCATGAGCATGAGAAAAGTTGAGAAAGATGGATATCTGATGGGACATGAAAAGAGGTGAAATATGATGGAGGTATGTTGATGTTTTAATTGAATAAATGATGGGATTTAATTCACTTTAAGCTAGTTGTTGTTTTTATCATGATTTGTGAAATAAACTTTGCTTTTATACAATGAGCCTTTTTATACCTACCTTGCTGTAAGCTACATGTCATACTTTCCGCACTTGCTGAGTACGTCATGTACTCACCCTTGCATTATCATACATCATCAGCAATAGGAGAGGAATACTTTGAAGACCATGTAGAGTATTAGGCGTGTGATCAACTGTCAACCTTGCCTATGGAGTAGAAGATGGAGCCTCTGCTGCCGCTTAGATGCTTCCGCAATAGTTTAGAAGACTTCCGCTGCTAGATTTAGTTAGAGACTTCCGCTCAAAGAAACAATAGAGATTGATGTAAATAAGTACTTAAACACTATTGATTCGTGGTTATATATTCTGAATTCAGTTTGTGGATGATATGTGTATGTGTGATGAACATCCTGGGCACACATATGCATTCACTTGGTTCATTTTCGGAACCAGGTGTCACAAATACCTTATGAGAGACGAAACCCTAGCCGATTTGCTAAAAAATTCGGAGAAGAGGCCCAGGAGATGGGTTCCCGGCCTTCAAATCTTCAATAATCCGTAGAGGAGTGAGAGATTTGATGGTTGGAAACCAAAATTGCCTTGGGTGCGATGAAAAGGTGTAAGGATGTTTTTGCGCACATCCACAGTGTCCATCACACCACACACACAACCGGGGCATCACAGATTGGTAACCAGAGCTACAGTTGACGGTAGATCACAAGTCTAGATTGAAATCACAGATTGGTATTAGAAGCCACGGTTGACTGTAGGTTACAAGCCTGGATTGATCACAGATTGGTAGCAGAACCACGGCTGACCGTAGGATGCAAGCCTAGTCGCAGATTGGTATTAGGAGCCATGCTGACCATAGGATGCAAGCCTAGGTAGAATGCATAGATTGGCATTAGAACCCCATTGGCCATAGGACAGTCACAGATTGGTAGTCACAGATTGGTCACAGATTGGTATCACCCCAAACCACATAGGACCCCCATTGAGTAAGCCTTGAATAGGAGATGTGTGCTGAACTCTGTGATGATTGTTTGTGCTTGAGTGCTTAGTGTGAGTTGTGGGACGTTTCAGTGTTGTCCATATCCACACATAGTAGAGAGATGTGAGATGCTTCGGCACTTGTTCACATCCTCATATAGGATGATAAATAGTCCATCCACCTTGATGCATATAGTTGGGGGATCTATCTAAACATCTAACTTCTATTCTACTCAACTGTCTCTCGCAGATGGTGAGAGAAAATGCCGGCCGCCAAAGGAGGAACGTCCGTGGTAACCAAGAGGAGGACCACGTTGAGGTTCCTGATAATGGTAACCCCGGGGCTGGTGCAAACAACTTGGACGGTTGATTGCTATGCAGAATCAGCTCATGCAAACCATGATCCAAAATTTTGGTCAGCTCCAAGCCAACAACAACAACAACCCTGTTCCTGCACCACCGCCACCACCACCGCCGGCTCACAACCAATTGGGAAAGTTCATGAGGACTCGACCACCCACTTTTGCTCAAGCTAATGACCCCATGGAGGCCGATAACTGGCTGAAGTCCATGGAGAAGAAGCTTGCCATAGTTCAGTGCAATGACCGAGAGAAAGTTCTCTTCGCATTGCACCAACTCATGGGAGCAGCCGCTGACTGGTGGGACGCTCTTTGCAGCGCTCATGACAACCCGTAGACTATCACTTGGGTTGAATTCAAGTAGAGTTTCCGCTCTCATTACGTCCCTGTGGGAGTCATGATGCTGAAAAGGCAAGAGTTTGAAGGTCTCCGCCAAGGCAAGAAGAGCGTGAATGAGTACCTTAACAAGTTCACGCAGCTGTCAAGGTATGCCCCCGAAGATGTCAACTCGGACCAACGGAAGTAGTACTTGTTCATGAGAGGGTTGAACAATGAGATCCAAGTTCAACTTCTCAACAATGACTATGCTAACTTCCAGAAGCTAGTTGACAAAGCTATAGTGGTTGAGAGCAAGATCCGAGAGATCGAGCAAGAGGGCAAAATAAAGATGCCATACCAGCCACAAGGGAGCAATGTACGCCCTCGGTACATGCCCCCAGCAGCACCACAGTATGGATCGTCCACTCTGACTTTTCGCCCTAATCAACCACCACAGCAACGTCCTGCCATGCAAGCACCTCATGTGCCTTTGCCTCCTGCACCCCGACCCAACACGGGCGCTTATGCTCAAAACCCCCGCCCCAACGTCCCCGCTGTCTTGGGCAAAAAGGCATGCTTTGCATGCGGACAGACGGGACACTTCACAAGTCAGTGCCCGAAGAAAGGTCTTGGACACCCAAGCAACACGACCAAGCAGAACCCACGGCCGAATGGAGGAGCTACGCAAGGCAATCGTGGGCAGAAGAACTACGCTCGCGGCAACGTGAACCATGTCTCTGCTGAGGAAGCGCAACAGGCTGAGGACGTCGTGATTGGTATGTTCCTTCCCAACTCCAACCCAGCCACCATTTTATTTGATTCCGTAGGATCGCATTCATTCATATCATCCAAGTATGCTGCCAAGTATAATCTACCCATATCACACTTGAAATATACTATGTTGGTTAATTCTCCCGGTGGAGAGATGAGGACTAATATAGTATGTCCGAAAGTAAACCTTAAAATAAGGGGGGTAGACTTCCTTGCCAACCACATTGTCTTGGATTCCCAAGGGCTTGACATAATACTCAGAATGGATTGGTTAAGCAAGGACAACGGAGTGATCCAATGTGCTAAGAGAAGCGTGCAGTTGACAAATGAGCACAGTACTCGCATTGAGTTCGAGTCAGCCCAACCAACAACCGAGAAGGCAACGTTGAGCCACATCGAAGGAACAACATTGGAAAGTATTCCGGTGGTTCAAGAATTCTCGGATGACTTACCGGAAGAGCAAATACTAATGGATGAAGCTTGAGCTTCAATAGGATCTGACCTATGTAGAGCACCCTGGACGAATTTTGGACACGAAGGAAAGAGTAACGAGGAACAAAGTGATCCATTGGTGCAAGGTACAATGGAGCTATCACACAGAAGCCGAAACCACATGGGAGCGTGAAGAAGACATCAAGGCAGAATTCCCTCATCTATTCTCCACTAGCGAATCTCGAGGGAGAGATTCAGTTTAAGGGGGGTAGATTTGTGACACCCTCAATTTCAATTTCTGCATGCATTCATATTTTATATAGAGAAAACATTTTAAAAGATGCGGAAACTGAAAAGAATAAAAAAAATAGCCAAAAAGAGCTATTTCCATTTCACAGAGAGAGCCGAAGACACTTCCCGCGGCCTGTTGGCCACGTGGCACCTTCGGAGCTCATCCCCGCAAAAGGGGGAGAGGTCCACCGCTAACTGCCTACGTCGAGGCTCGGAGCTCGTCTCTGTGAAGGGGGCAAGGTCCGACCCCGTGGGACACGTGTTGCCCCCGGAGCTAGCCTCTGCGGACGAGCAAGGTCAGCCCCGAAGGACACGTGTCGTATTCGGATCTAGTCACTGCGAAAAAGAGAGGACCAGCCGGTGGGACCCGTGTCGCTCTCGGAGCTCGTCTCCGAGAGGTCCGACTCTGTGGGACACGTGTCACCTCCGGAGCCCACCTCTGGGAGGTCCATTCCTACTAGACACGTGTCATCCTCAGATATCACTTCCGAGGAGAAGGTACTGCAGGACACGTGTCAGCCTCGGAGCTCGCCTTCGAGAGGTCTGACCCTACTCGACACGTGTCATTCTCGGAGCACACTTCCGAGAAGAAGGGAGGTCCGATGCTTATGGACACGTGTCGACCTTGGAGCTCATCCTTGAGCAGAAAGGAAGTCCGACGCTGCTAGGACACGTGGCACTATCGGAGCTCACCTCCGAAGAGAGGGGAGGTCCGGCACTGACACGTGGCACATTCAGAGCCACCTCCGAAGAGAGGGGAGGTCCGGCACTGACACATGTCATTCACGGAGCTCGTCTCTGGATAGAGGGGAGGTCCCAACCCACCAGGACATGTGGCACACGTGGAGCTTGCCTCTGAGGAGAGGGAGGTCTCGCCCGCCTGACACGCGGCGCAACCAGAGCTCGCCCCTGAGGAAAAGGGAAGCCCAGGCCCCCGCTGGACACATGGAGCCTCCGGAGCTTATCCCTGCGGAAGGACACGATTCTAAAGCAGTTTTTCTTCCGTGCGCCAGTACTCGACATGGAGGAAACCGACACGAACTCTTCTACATTGATACTGCCACCAAATTTGATTGGAGATAAGTTGTTAAGCTTCAAACACAAATCAAATAGGACTCTTAATTGAAATCCAATCGGAGGAGGACTCTTCTTTTTCCGGTTACAAATAGAACCCGAAACACACTTTTGATCGTAACATTTTTTCTAAAGCCGGCAACTTAGAGGCCCTAGCCTCCAAACTCGCCGAGCTAAACCCATTCGCCGGAGTTTGACCACCGGAGAGACCGCCGTCGAGCCCGACACGTTCACCGGTGGAGAGCCGACGATCTGTTTTTGCTAGGAGGAAGGACCCGATGGAAGTAAGGTAGGTCTCCATTACCACTTTATGACGAGATCGCAGTTTTCTTTGCATCTGTTCTCTTCGATTCCTTCGAACAGAAGCTTTTTCGTGGACAGATCACATGTTGATCGGTTCGATCTAGAGTCAAGATCATCGCCACGTCCACATTTGATCCTTACACCTCTGTTCATCGTAAAACCCCATGCTAAGCTATTAAAACATGCAAGAACACGTACAAACTAAACTGCACCATAGTATTAGCATGCATATGCACCATTGCATCTTGAGTAAAGTTTGTGCATGATGATTGATTGCTATAAATCTTGTATATGCGTGATCGTAATTAGAAGGACAAGCTCAGGGAGCTATCTACGAAGGACTACAACACCCAGACTTCGAGATCCCAGAGCAACAGAAGCCACAGGAACAAGGCAAGTGCCCCTTGACCATATTGATCCCATGTTTTTGAAACTGTTTTGTTTGCGAAAAGGTGTGTGTGCTCGAGTCAACTTGATGGGAAACCCTTTTATAGGAGTTTACTAGTTTTGTTAACCACCCTTGTCGCGCGGGAAAGTTGATGAGTAGGGTATAGTCGTTTTTGCTTTTTGCTTCGCTAATCTATGGGATATGGGAAGCGATAGAATGTGTCTAGCTAACTGCACTCCTATGAATAATGGTAATGAGAAACTGATGTTGATAATGGACATGTGTAAAAGCCCAAGAAAAGGGACTTGCAAAAATTTTCCATCACCTCACCACATCACAGTTTTTGTTGTGGATATCTTGTGAATAATTGTGAAGAGCAAGTAACCACCATCAAAAGGGTTATTAGAGGGGAAAACCCTAACTTCCAAAAAGTGGGATTGCTACACATGAACATAAAAGGTTGAGCTCGCCCCTAGGCCTTATATATTCTTGGGAAGGCTCAGGCCAAATTCCATGCAAATCCAAAAATTTTTGAGGCACTTTTGGAGACAATTCAAAAGGGGCCAATTTGAATGCAAATTCAAATTGCAGCAACTTTCATCACTGAAATTCAAAAGTTGGCTTCATATTCAAACTCAGCGCATTTTTCTGAGTTAGTCCACCAATTTTCATCCCCATTGGACTTCATCTTGTCGGGAGCCAAATTTGCAATAATTCAAAACTGAATTTGAATTTCAGTTCAAATGTGAAGCAAATTTAGCCAAACAAATTTCAAGTTTGAGAAACCAAATTCAAACTGTGACTTGGTGATTAAGTCTCACATTCAATTGTGAGTGGCTGGGGATATTTTCAGCAAAAACAGAGTTGAAAAATTAGGAGAGTATTAGGGGGGAGGGACCCACATGTCAGAAGCCTTCACACTGAAGTTTTCTTTGGTTAATTTTTTTTTCACCGGCCGAAGCCTCGCGCGCCAGCACGACCGCACCGGCGCCCGACCGCCACAGCTGGTGCCACCTCCTGCTCGTGGGGGAGGCTAAGGACGCAGGGGAGACACAGGGATCAAGTAACCACGCGACCACATGCAGTCCTCACACTCTCCCTTCTCCCTCGCACGACCGAAACACTTCCCCTAGGGTCGACCTCGCTGATCACCGGCACCCGGGCGGCACAGGCGCTATCGTGCCCGACGAGCTACAGGAGAAAAGTCCGCTCCGAGGTGCTGATCACAACCGTACCGACCTCGCCCTCTCTCTCGCACGATTGGCAGGGAATTTGGTTGATTAGTGCGTCGGTGTGTTTAGAACCGAGCCACACGAAATCCGGAAATTCGTAGCAAGCAAGCCACTACTTCCTGGACCGAGCTAAAGACATGGTCTAGACTGACCCACGCATCTCTAGGATAAAAAACCATCGAGTTTCATCGACTCTGGGTGATGTTCTTCGAGATTTTAGCATCAGCGCCGATTTTCATCTTAGGTCGCCGATAAGCTCGTAGTTGCGGCCTCTGTTGAGCTGATTTGAGTCCACGCCAGTGTTTAGGAGGTCGCCATGGTGCTCTAGGGAGAAAGACCGAAGTGGTTGAGCCCTTCTAGCACGAAGGCGACGTTGCCGGACTCCAACCGCCACTGCCGCCCGTCGCCGATGGGTTTCCGGTGACCGGAGTCCCTAGCCGACCTCGGGGATGAGTTGCCCGTGGTCCAAAAGGGGGAGGCGGCAAGTCTCCGGGCTGGGGAAGGCAGGAAAGTTGGGGTCCGAGGGGCTCGCAGGAGATTACCGCCGCAGCGGGCCGTTGGCGTGAGGAGGAAGACGGTACTGTGTTGTGGGGCCCGCACGCAGAGTTTGAACTTTTCTAGGAATTTCCAGTTTTAGTGCAAACTTCAAATGCACATAACTTTTGCAAGGAAGCTCCAAATTCAGTGAACCAAATTTTGCTGAACTCAGAATATTGATTAATTTCCAGCAACATAAATTTCAGCTCATGAAACTTAATATTTTTCCATAATTAATTCCCTAAAATTTAAACTGATAGGAATTTTATCTGGAGAACTACTTTATGAAAAATTCTGAAATTTGGCTGAGAGGTTCACTGGAAAATAATTGAGTCACAGTAAAAATTTCAGGACCATCCGAGTCCATTTAGTCCCCCTAATGGTGTGATTAATTGATCT
Organism: Neostapfia colusana; assembly: GCA_030760725.1. Lineage (NCBI taxonomy): Eukaryota > Viridiplantae > Streptophyta > Magnoliopsida > Poales > Poaceae > Neostapfia > Neostapfia colusana. Next base: position 23,532,385 of record JASWHV010000014.1, read on the forward strand.
GCCTTAGAAAATAGAAAAATGTATCGAAACATTTTTCAGAATTTCTCAAATCTTGATTAGGGCATAGCTTCCTCTAGAATTCTTCAAATGACATGAAACCAATTTCATTAGGACCATCTCAAATTCTAGTTTCCATAAAGTAATGGTTGGAGCCATGAAGACCCCTGGAATTCCTTAGAGGCTCTAATATTAACCAAATAGGCTTTTATTTGTACAAAGCTCAAACGAACTTTGTTTCAAAGGAAACATGGTCAGTACTCTGGTTAGTACCCTACCAAGCAAAAAAAAATTTCAGGACCAAAGGGGAGGGCTAGCTAGAGTTATGGTAATTACTTATCCAATTCTAAACATTGCATTTAAATTGACATATAGTGTATCGTTTGTGTGTAGTCGCTGAAGGCGAGGAAACTCCGGAAGTTCTCGACTTCCTTCTTCCGGACGAAGCCCTAACCACTGACCAGCAGCAACAAGGCAAGCCCCGGTTTGTATTAACCCCTTTTATAAAGTTTTGCTTTGTTTACATGTTTAGTGTGTGGTATGGATGTTCATTAGGTGTAGGGTGGATGAAACCCAAATGCATAACCAGATGTTTCCTAAAAGAGTGAGGGTAGGGTCTAAGTCCTTGAGTAGATAGGATATGCTTAATGATTCATAGGAATTCGGTACAAGTCGAGTAGTTGGAATCTACTCGCGAGTTAGGCTTGGGACACATGGGATTGGTTCGAGTGAGGTGAGATCACTTTAGTAATGAAAATGAGACTAGGCAGGGGCTAGGGCGCAGAAAGAGGAAGTCTTATGTGCGCAGCCTGTCTGTGTCGATTGAGGATCGATCCGTGTGCGGCCCACGCTGATCAAGTTTGAACTTACCGAAGGCATATCGGATATATGGGCCCCAATAAACCGATGTAACCTAATCCTCCGGGCGTCGAGGCATAACGCACCGATTTATAGGTGTAGGCTGAGGGCAGCAAGGTGGAAATCTGCTAATGGGCATAGAGATATGCTCCGTGTAGGGAACCTCCTGCTCGTTTCGACCGGTTCGACGTTTGGGCTGTTGGGTGAAAGGTTGTCCCGTACGGCATCGAGTGAGCGTGTTGTGCAGCTCCACGGGTGGGCATATGTGACGTGCTCTTTGGGTGTCCCTGCAGGTGTATATCGTGTCGATTCGCCGTCGTCACGGTGAAGAGTATCGCTTGGTCACTGAGTCGTGACGTAGGCTAATATATGGAATGGGCTGATTCAATATTGCTGTTATGCTATAATTGTATTGCTACATGTGTGCCACCAAAAATTGCTTACTAAATTTGATATTTATGAACTGTTAACTTGTGGCTAAAAGATGAATTAAGGATGAACTTGTAGGCATGCCCATTTGCTGAAATTTACCATCCCATGATCGTTGTACACTACATATAGAGTTTCATGCCTAGGTGAGTCGGTTAATTCTTGTTGAGCCATTGTGCTCATGGTTGCTGCTTAAGTGTTTTTCAGGTGAGGAGCCACCCACGGACTCGGGTTACAAGTCCGCCGGCGAGGGTTACCCTCCGTCGTGGACCACGGCTGAGTGGGAGCCGTACACGCCGCGCTGAGCTGAGGTGTGCAGCTAGTGTGGGTTGCCCTAGGGCTGGGCAACCGACTTTTGCTAGATATGCGGGTGTGAGTTGTACAAATTTAACTTCCGCTGTGTAATATAAACACTAGTTTGTAACTGAGTAGTGTACTACATTGTATATTTCAGTTGGTTTTCAATGTAATACAATGTAGCCTTATGATGTGTGCTGTCGGGTGTCGCATCGTGCGGCACGACCCTCTGCGATCCTGGATGAGCGGATTCCGGTCCGCCACAGGCTGGTATCAGAGCGGCATTGGGGATAGCACATTAATTAAGGATTCTATTACGGGAAAACTTAGGTTTACGGTGAGGATTCGGTAGTTTGCTCAAGTAAGGACTATATTAGCATAGTTACTTAAAGTGGCAAGACTAACATATGTGTTATAATTCTAAATTTTAATTATGTAACGACGCACCTACGCTCTGTGAAGAATGGTAAGGAACGCCATCGAAAGCGGTTCAATTTCAGTTAGCTCCCCTGACGAGGAACGTGGTTCAGGGATAGGTCTCACAGCTTGGTGTGAGACATCAATATGAAGCTCTTGGACTCTTCATGTTCCTGAGCTCATATGAAACGCTGATCCCTAGCGTGCATTAGGCAAGTAAGTGGAGACCCCATCGCGTTGTCAGTAACGCGATAGTGTGTTCATCTGGAAATAGCCCAGGAGGACATACGTAGCGCTTGCCATCAGCGTGCCCTGCAGGGCAGTAGGTGGTATCTGTTGGGGTGATAAAATTCCCAACCGTGACGACCCGTTCGCGCTCTACTCGGGTTCCCCGTCGTGTGGTGTTGAAACACGATCACGTACCTTGAGACGTGGCTTAACTTAAGGACGGCCATATGGCAATGATACGGGCGTTTGTATTTACTTTCAAATATGGACCTGCCTAAAATGAAAATAACCTTTGAGTGCATCATTATTGTGTGGTATTCTGCAGGTACTAACAACGTATGTATCCCGTGTAGTAAACGTGTGCGAGAGACCGTTTAGTGCCACACTTGAGACGTATATGCCGGTAGAATCCGGTTAGGATTTTCTTTTGTGAGGAACGTAGTACCGACATATTATAGGAATGTGCATGGAAAATAATGATAACAAGGAATTAAAATCACTAAGTTTCAACATTTAGGACCCTGGTTGGGTAGAAAAATTTGATAGTTGATTAGTGTAGTTCCAAAGGATTGAAAAACAGAGTGCTCTGTTTTGGGCAGCAAGTTTGCTGAACTTTAACAGAGCATAACTCACAGATCATATAGCCAATGTAGGTGTGGGATATAGTTATGGAAAGGTGTGTAAGTACCCTACAACTTTGTTGTAGACTCCCAGAGCTGAATCACACCTTAAGCTGGCCGAAATTTCAGAGGATTGTGAACTATCCAGAACTAGGACAGAGTCAAAAACACCCTCTGGACTGTTCTGTTTATCAGACATAACTTCCAGTAGGAAAAATCTAAAATTTCATATTATACATCTTTACAAAGGGTAGAAGATGTGTTACATCTTTGTAATTCAAAGTTTCTGAAATTTCAGCAAGAACTTAGTGGAAATCAGGGTTGAGAACAGCAACTCCTAAGGAGGTGCTGTTGAAATTCTTCCAGAAAATCTGTTGACATTGAATTACCATAACTTTTAAACCAGAGCTGATATGAGGGCAAATAAATACTCGTTGGAAATATACTGAAGTTAACTTTGACTTTGGTATGCAGATTGAGTCATGAAAATGCCCGGAACCAGATCAAAATCTGGAATATGTAGAAACTGGTCATTCTGGCAGGGGGATGACAGTTGAACTCATTTGAGAGATTGTTGTACCCTAGGGGTTTAAGTACGTCCAATGGGGTAGAACATACTCATGAGTAGTTATCTTCAACTAGTGAAAGATTTGAGTATATGTCTTGCTCAAATTCTTTTGCTAGAGACCATGTTTGTGTCATATTGAAGATAAATGGGTAGTATACGTGATGACAAAGTGATTTCAACGTCTCGTAGTAACCAAACCTAGTTGAGATGAACTTCCAAAGAGGGAGTCCATCGAGTTGGATTAACTAGCTTGTATTTGGTCTGGTAATGGTGTAGCTTGTGCAAAGTTATTACATTATCGGTATACGAGATGCATCGCATGTTTTAATGTCATTATGTTTTACGCCTATTTTATTGGACTGCATGAAATAATGTTGCGGAACTGATGTTTATTGTCGTATGGTTGCAGATGGTTCGCACTCGGACCAAGCATGATATTGGTGGCTCTAGCCAGCAGGGGGGTAATGACTCCCAGCCACCTGCCTACGACAGCACCCCGCAGCAACAACCACCACCGCCAAAATCGAGGATATCCAGAAGTGGAAGACCCCTGAAAATGTCCGGGAAGATCGAAGCTTCTTGGGATTGGCTGGATACTATCGACGGTTTATTGAGGGATTCTCCAAGATCTCGAGACCTCTCACCAAACTGTTGGAGAAGGGAATCACATTGACCTGGACGCCACAGTGCGAGACGAGCTTTCAAGAGCTAAAGAAGAGATTGACAACAGCCCCAGTGTTGGTTATGCCAGATATGCAGAAGAACTTCACGGTGTACTGCGATGCCTCTGGAAACGGGTTGGGATGTGTTCTCATGCAAGAAGGGCATGTCGTGGCTTATGCATCCCGGCAGCTCCGGAAGCACGAGAAGAACTATCCTACACATGACCTAGAACTAGCCGCAGTGGTACACGCGTTGAAAATTTGGCGGCATTATTTGATGGGGAAGAGGACCGAGATATATACGGATCATAAGAGTTTGAAGTACATTTTCACACAGCCAGATCTCAACCTCAGACAAAGGAGATGGTTAGAGCTAATCAATGACTTTGATGTGGGCATCAACTATCATCCCGGGAAAGCAAACGTCGTGGCCGATGCTTTGAGTTGGAAAGTGCAGGTCAATAAGTTGAGCTTGAAGGACATGCCTGCAGAATTGAAGGATGAGGTTATAAGGCTCAACCTATGCCTTGTGAATAGTGGTGAAGCCATCGCCATGGAAGTGGACTCCACACTAGAGCAAGACATACGCAATGGTCAAAAGAATGACGAGAAGATACAAGAAATCAGGCAACTCATCAAGGAAAATAAAGCTCCTGGTTTCAGAGAGGATGAACAAGGTACGGTGTGGCACGGGAAGAGAATCTGCGTGCCTGAAGTAAAGGAGATCCGTGAATTGATTTTGAAGGAGGCTCATGATTCTGACTATTCCATTCATCCTGGGAGTATGAAGATGTACCAGGACCTCAAGAGCAGGTATTGGTGGTATGGCATGAAGCGAGATGTCGCGGAACATGTTGCCCTATGTGACACATGTCAGTTGGTGAAAGCAGAACATCAACGACCCGCGGGATTATTGCAACCACTCAAAGTGCCTGAATGGAAATGGGAAGAAATCAGCATGGATTTCATCGTGGGATTGCCTAGGACCCAATCAGGATATGATTCGATATGGGTCATCATTGATAGGCTAACCAAGGTAGCTCACTTCATCCCCGTGAAGGAAAGCTACAGCGGATCCAAATTGGCAGAGTTGTACATGTCAAGGATCGTGTGTTACCATGGAGTGCCAAAGAAGATTGTGTCGGACCGAGGGACACAGTTCACCTCGAGGTTTTGGCAGAAGTTGCATGAAACCATGGGAACCCATCTGAACTTCAGCTCTGCCTATCATCCCCAAACTGACGGGCAGACGGAGAGAACCAATCAGATCCTTGAAGATATGCTAAGAGCATGTGCACTCAAAAACAATAGGAGTTGGGACAAAAACTTACCGTATGCGGAGTTTTCCTATAACAATAGCTATCAAGCTAGTATGAAGATGTCACCGTTTGAAGCTTTGTACGGGAGGAAGTGCAGAACTCCCCTATTTTGGAACCAAACGGGGGAAAGTAAAGTGTTTGGTCCAGAAGTACTACAAAAAGCCGAGGCAAAGGTGAGGGAAATTCGCAATAATTTGAGGATACCACAGACACGCCAAAAGAGCTATGCCGATGTACGAAGAAGAGAGCTCATTTTCAACGTGGGGGACTATGTCTATCTCAAGGTGTCCCCTATCAGAGGACTTCGTCGGTTCAAGGTGAAAGGGAAGTTGGCACCTCGATACATCAGACCCTTTCAAGTTTTGGAGAGGAAAGGCGAAGTGGCGTATCAACTAGAATTACCGGCTCGTCTATCGGATGTGCACGATGTATTCCATGTGTCACAACTCAAGAAATGCCTGAGGACGCCTGAGGAGGTGTTACCCATGAATGAAGTGGACGTAGCTGAGGATTTATCTTATGCCGAGCAACCATACAAGATTTTGGAGACAATGGAACGCCTCACCAGAAATAAAAGAATCCGGATGTGCAAGGTGCAGTGGAATCATCACTCAGAAGAGGAAGCCACCTGGGAGCGGGAAGATGAGCTCAAGGCACAATTTCCGGAATTGTTTTCTTAGAAACACCAATCTCGAGGACGAGATTTCTTTTAAGGGGGGTAGAGCTGTAACACCCCAAAATTTTGATTTAAAACCCTAAATCATGTTAAGAGGGGAATTTAAAAATTTTTGTCCGTGTTGCATGTTTTGCAAAAATTCAAATTCAAACTGGAATTCAAATTAAACTCAAATCAGAAAGGAAATAGAAAAAGAAAAAGAGAAAACAGAAAAAAAACCGGCCAGCGGGCTGAAACCCACCAGCCGGCCCAGCCAGCGCCCGCGCCAGCCCGCAGCCGAGCGAGCTGCTTCCTCACGCTGACAGGTGGGACCCACCCGATCTTCGTCTACCTCGCGACAGCGCCGGACTCCCTCGCACCCGAATCAAAACCGATCGGGATTTCGGCGTATCCCTGCTGAATTCTGTTCGTAGGCGACGTGGACATGATCTAAACCACCCCGCCGCCCTCCCCCGTCTATAAAAACTCCGGCCTCGTTCTGTTTTCCCCCCGCGATCGCCGATTTTTACTCCGGTGAGAACCGAGACTTCTCCGGCGAATTCTGGCCGATCTAAGCTCGGAATTTCCGATCTAACTCGCTGGTCTTGATCCACCGCCTCCGGGGAACCTTGCAGGTGCAGAAAACTCGGTGACTTGCGGTGCAAACACAGCGCCGACGAGCTTCGCCGTGGTTTTGCCTCGGACCTCGTCACCGATCACTTTCCAGGACCTCCGAGCTCAAGAAAACCCCCGAGGTGAGATCCCCGACCTCCCCTCCACCGATCTATACCATAAAATCACAGTTCTAGGAAGAATTCTAGAAAACCCGAAAGTCTCCGGCGAGATCGCCGCTTCCCGCCGCCGTGCGCCGCCGGCAGCGCCGCCCGCGCTCGATCAGAGCGACGTGGCCGCTTGTGCGCCGTTTATTTTAAATCGCACGATAGGGTTTAAACCCCTGCGTACCGGTTCGACGTTATAATCTCAGCCGTCGGTTTAAAATCGGACGGTCCACGTCAGCCCCGCGTTATAAAGACTGGAAATCTTACGTGCTACCCCCTGGGGTTCTCTGGAAATAAGAGCTAGCCCCGGAAACTTCTGATCTAGCCCCTGGAACTTCAGAAAATCATGTAAATTCATTTAAAAATCAGTTTTAGCCCCTGGACTTAATAAAAATTAGGAAAAACTCCTCTGATAAGTGTAGCTAGACCCCTGGAAATTCTGAAAATAATATTATAGACCCTGCAGTAGGGTGAGTTTACCTTTTTAACCCTGTTGGATATTTAATTTAGAAAAATTGAATATGTGGCTAGTATTTAAAATTTAAAAGTGGGACAAACATATTGTCAAAATTAAAATAAAAACTTTCTCAGTATTTAGAAAACTTTGGAGTAAGATAAAAATATATTTTGGGCTGAAATGAATCTGTTTAATTTATTATTCACATTTAGGGACATATTTTTAAGTAAAGAATAGTTCTGGAAAATAGGGAAAATAATTGTAAAATAGTCTACATCAGAGGAAAAGGTCAAAATATATTAGTAAATATTTTAGATCAGAACCTATTCTGTTTAGATGATGTGTCTTATTATTTTCATAATAAAGTTCACATTTAGGCATAGGAAATAAATCTGAAAATATAGCAACTAGTAAATGATAAATGAAGTTCTAAAATCCAAAGATTCAGTTTAGGGTTGGTAGAAATTATGAAGACACATATGGAGAAGGAAAATACCTTTCATGCATACTTGGTAGCTAAAAGGTGTAGTAATTGAATATAAGGAATTTATTTAAATTGGAAACTCATATATATAGTATGCAAGCATAAATGTGAATACAAAAGTACGAATTATATACATATGATTAAAAGTGTATGCAAGACACAAATCAACACACATAGAGTAACCACAACACATATAATGGTGAATGATTTTCATAAATGTGAATGTGTGGTTTGTATGAAGTGGAAGTGTGAACTATGTCTTATGGATTGTTGTTTTTCTTTTGCTATGTGTGATGGTATAATGTAGAACCTGCTCAAGAGCAAGTTATTCCTTTCCAAGACCAGGACTACCCATTTCAAGAGCAGCAAGAAGGAGGCAAGTGTCCTTGACCACTTTGATCTTATGCTAGGATGTGTAGCTAGAATTATTTGCATTGTCAATTGAAATATGAAACCCATGCTAGGAAGTTTCCCTAGAATTGCATTACCTTGTTTCCTTGTAGCTTGGGTTGGGATTTCTTTTATCATGTCATTTATTATTATGCATATGCTTAGCCATGCTTAGAATGGGATAATTGGGATATGAGATCATCAGTTTATTTTACCATACTCTTGAATGAGATTTTGTGAGTTATGTAGAGGTAGGGATCAAGGCAAGTTGGATGTTTTGGTTGTGTGTTGGGTGCACGAGACTCGGGTTTGTGTTTAGTACTTGCCTGGATCCTAAGGACCGGTTCATGGAGCATGTAACCTGGATTTACCGTGCCAACCACATGCTGAGATGGGGCAGCTTGGCCAATTAATTAGGTGTATCCCCGGCGTAGTATGGGTGTGTTGGAGGGTGCGGGGAATAGGTGTCAGCTGGACTACCATATGAACCACAAGGCTCAAGAGGGGGCCACTGCAGCGGGGTTGGAGCCTCTTGTATGCTGTTAGGGGTGAAACCTCAGTGGGCCCACGCTCGTCGGGAATCCCTTTGTAAAGGCTTCGTACTGATCTCCTGGCTACACACCTGGGAAGTGTGAATGTGGTTTGTAGCCACTGGCATAATGGAGGTTCTTTTAGTCCACCCGGCAACGGGGGATGAAATCACTACATGTGGGTACAGTGGTACAAACTCTGCAGAGTCAAAACTGTCATGACAGCCGTGCTCACGGTCAAGAGCGGCTTGGACTTATTCATGATTAGAGGAGTGATGGTTTTGGAAGTTAAGGATGTTAAGCGGGGAGCTTAACATTGGAAATGATGTTATGGTTATTGGACTATGATGATGGGATGGGAGATTGGGACCATTTCACCTATGTAGTAATGTAGGTGCTTAATAAGGTAAGGTGATAGGTATTAATTGCGTAGTGCTTTAACCATGAGTTCAACCTCTCCTTGTTCTAGCCATGCATGATATAATTTTCCCACACTTGATGAGTACCATTGATACTCAACCTTGCATATTTGTTGGTTTATATTGCTGCTCAGGTCAAGATAATGAGGTGGTGTATAATGACCAAGACTTTGGACCCGAAGAAGGTTTCTAGGTTCATGGAGACCCCCGGGCAACACCTGTGATGGAGCCCTCAAGAATAATATTCCGCTGCTAGTTTGTTTATTTGTGATGAACTTATTATTGTCCATCGAGACATTTGCCATGTAAGACTTATTTATATTCGACACCTGGCTTGTAATAAATGATGCTTCACTATTTGTCATCACATGTATGAGAAAATGATCCTGGCATACATGTGATATTCACTTGGTTGTTCTTCGGAAAAACCGGGTGTGACAGGAGGCCGCCGCGGCAGCAGCTGCTTGGCCACGCGCGGGCACGAGTCGGTTCAGAGCCTGCTTAAGGCGTTCTTCCCCCTCCTCGGCCGAAGCCTTGCCATTTCCTCCTCACAAGAACACAGAGCCAGGAATTTTCCTCCGCCGCTTAGAACCGATCAGAGAGCTCCGATCACAGCCTCTCCGTCTCCTTCAGAGCTACGGCAAGGTACTAGGAACCCTCCTCGTTCTTCCCCGTTGCTAGAATTCAGCTAAAACCTGTCGATCTCGGCTATACCGAGAGTTGAATTCGGTGATCTAAAACCGCCGCACTTCGGGCTCCCGTGGACAGCCCAACCGGGAGGTTGTCACGCCCTAGCCAAGGCACCCTTGGACGCGCTAGTGATCGGTGCTGCTCACCCACGAGCCACAGCCCGAGCGCTTGCTCACCGGCGGCGAATTTCCAGTTTTCCCCTTTCTGAGTACAGACCGACCTTTGGGTACGGTTCTGTCGAATTCATACTCTAGAAAGGATTAGAGGGCCCCAATCCGCTCCCACACAAACTAGACACGGTAGCGCACAAGTTGCCTTCACAACCTTTGGTCTGAGAACCTATGTAACCGGCGTATTTCGAAGTTTACCGACGGCGGAGCATGCGGGAGGCATCGGGCGCACGGCGAGGGCCTACTTCGGGCCTCACCCGAGCTGCTTCAAGCTCATGATGACCTTCCCTACGGTCCACTGATGCTTCCCTACCTGTTGCTCGAGTGATTGGGGTGCTAAGGAGGTCGGCCGACACTGCCGAAGTCTTCCCGAGGCGGCGGCTTGTCGCCGACCATGCACCGGCCATTGTCATGACGAGCTGAGCCCAGAATCCTGTTCCCCGAGTGAAAGTAGGCAGGGGCGGCCAAAATCGTGAAGTTTGAAGCTCCATAGAGGCTGCCGGCGAGCTCTCCGGCGAGGTACCCCGGCAGCAGAGCGCGGGCGTCGAGAGGTAGACGAAGGGGGTGGACCCCAGCTGTCAGCGGCAGATATTTTGAATTGGGATCGGGCTTCGGCTGGGATCTGATGTGCTGGCACGCAAAAACCATGTGGGCCTCAGTGTGCTGACGCCTCCGCGCCCAACATGTGTCCCCGTGGGCCCCCGGCAGATTTAAACTTTTTCCTGATTTTCAGATTTCATTCAAACTTCAAATCCTCATAACTTTGGCTAGGAAGCTCCAAATTGAGTGAACCAAATTTTGTTGGATTCAGCTCTCGGAGTATTTTCCAGCAAATCAAGTTTCACTTCATGAAAATCCTTAATTCTCCAGAATTAATTCCTCAAAGTTTAAACGTTTTGGAATTTTAACTGGAGCATCCCTTGGAGGAAAATTCTGAAATTTTGCTGGGATGTGCACCAAAATATGCCTGAACTACAATAAAAATTTCAGATCCATTTGAGCTCAATTGATCCACCTAATAGTGTGATTAGTGAAACTGTTCCAGAGAAAATAGAAAATGTTCAGAAACATTTTCAGAATTTCCCCTGAAATTGTTTAGCTCATATCTTTAACTAGATACCTTCAAATTAAGTGATACCAACTCCATTAGAATCCTCTGAAAATCTAGTTTTCAGAAAGTCATAGTTTGTTTCATGAAAATCCTTAGAACCACCCTAAAAGCCTTCAATTAAGGTCAAGTTCACAATTAATTGTGGAGGGCTCAAATGAGCTTTGCTGCAACTTAAACTTGACCAAGTCTCTGTTTAGGTTGTAACCAAGCCACAGTAAAAGTTTCACAGTCATTGGGTCTGTCTAGTAAGAGTTATAGACTTCACAAGTTAAATTCAATCAAATACATTTAAATTAATACATATACTTGTATATCATGTAGTCGCTAAGGTCGAGGAGGAACCCGAAGTCCTAGACTTCGTTACTCTGGAGGAGCAGCTAGCCTACGACCAAGAGCAGCAAGGCAAGCTCCGGTTTGCATTAACCTTTTTACATGTTTTTATTGTTTTGAGCACATACTTGAATACCTTATTCCTTGCATTGAAGTCTTGTTTGGAAACCCAACTGCATAGCCAAGAAAACCATGGGTTGGGTTTAGGATTGCAAATCCTGTTAGCTACTGCGATGCTAAGATAGTGTAGGATTCGGTACAAGTCGAGTAGTTGGAACTACTCGCGAGCATAGGGTAGAGGCACTCGACTCGGGTAGAGATAGCACATGATACACATTTCAAGAAAAATGAGACCGAGCGGAGGGTAAGGGCAGCAGGACTTTGGGGCCTGTGTGCTATAGCTCCGCTTGTGTCGATTGAGGACCGAGCCGTGTGCGGGCCTGTTGAACAAGCTAGAACAGTACCGAAGACCTACCGGCTATATGGGAACCGGTAAACTGATGTAACTCGGGTAGCTGGGTATTGAGGCATTGCCCGTCGTTCAGAGGGTAGGTTGAGAGCTTGAGGTGTAAATCGGCTGGCGGCACGGAGATGCGCGTGCAGAGACCTCTTGCTCGGGACGATGGGACCGGTTCAATATTTGGCTGACGGGTGAAAGGTGGTTCCGTACGGCGTCCGTGATGGTTGCTGTAGGCAACATCGAGTACGGGCGTACGTGACGGGTTATTCGGGTAACCCTGCTGGTGTAAATCAATTATAATCGCCGTCCCTCGCGGTCAGTGAGTACCACTTGTTCACTGTACCATGACGTAGAAAGAACAGGCTAGTTACATGTTAAAATGTTGCTGATTGAAAGATGAACTCGATTGTTAATGATTTGCTGTAGTCTAGAGCTAACTAAAGTTCTTTTCAACTTTCGGCAAAGTACATGAGAGAAATGTGTTTCTTGTTTGATTGCGGCTCTCTCATGTGCCTTAGCGTAAGGTCCTCCACAACCTGCTGCTAAAACTTGAAAGTAATGTTCCAATAGTTAGGCGAGTCCTTTGCAAATTGTTTTATCTCATGTACCCATCACCCCTCATGTAGAAGTTCCATGTTTAGGTGAGACGGGTCAGACTTGCTGAGCCTTCATGCTCACTGCTTGTGTTTGAAGATTTTGCAGGGTTCCATGAGAAAGGGACTCCCGAAGAGGAGATGGAACCCCAGGAGGGGAACCCCGTCGAGTGGGAGTCGTGCACTCCGCCGTGTTAGTGTGCGTGTGTGCTAGCAAGGACACGTTCACGGGCTGAACGTGAACTTGATGTGTAGTCTACACCCGTGAGTGTAGACTGGACCTATTTTGATGTACAAATGTTCATAAACCACTTTATGTAATAAAAGTTTTGCTTCCGCTTTGTACCTTTGATGTGTGTTATCCGGTGCTGTGCAACGCAGCACCCCTTAGCGTGATCCTGGCTCGACAAGACCGTGGGGTCGTGTCAGCGTTGGTATCAGAGCTCGCTTGAGGCTTAACGCACTATAAAGGTCATCCTTTTCAAAAAAATCCAGTGAGGAACGAGTTAGTAGCCCATATAAGGATGTTATTAGTGTATAGAAGGTGGCATACTAACCTATTTGTCTATGTCGGAAAATCGTGTATCTCGGGACGTTTATGTCTTGGGGGGTGCACGTAGGCGCTGTCCACCAGTGCGCACAAGCTGAAGGGTGGAGCCCCACGGGTGGCAGGTAACCCGACCCGCTTTGGTATCCTCTACGACTCTTCATGTCGTTTGGGGTATTCGAGCAACATCCGGGCGAGTGATGATGGCTGGGTGTACGAACTGTATGGATACCGGGCTCGGTGTGCAGCCGAGTCTGATGATTGTTTGAGTTTCTGCAGGTAGTCCAACCATGAAACGGTAGACGTGTAGTATCCGTGTGCGAGTGACGCTTAGTGCCACTGAATTAACGAAGCCGGCTAAGTCCGGTATAGGTTTTTCTTTGTGAGAACGTAGTACCGACATGATCTGGTGACGCATCGATGTCACACCCCACTAAATGAACAACTTCATTGTAAAAACTTGAAGGTTTTGATCCAAGGCACTAAAACCTGATGTAACTCTTTCCCTTAATCAGGATATTCAAAGTTAACAAGTTTTCAACTTATAGGTTGCTAAGAACAGAGCACTCTGTTTTCAGCTGAATTAAGGCTGAAGTTAATCAGAGGTTAGAGGTTGAGTTCTTTCGAGGATGGGTTCATATGATACATTTATGGAAAGCTTTGGAAGAGCTTTACATCTTTTATGTGGAGGTCCAGAGGTGTTTCATCCCTTAACCAATCGAAAAATGCAGTAGAGTTGAAACTGTCCAGAAAACAGGGCAGGGCAAAGAGTCTCTGTAAACTCTCTGTAAATTGAGTATAACTTCCTGCATAAAAATCCAAAAATAGAAAATGAAGTAGTTCTGGAAAGCTTATGAGATGGGTTACTACTTTGTAACAGAAAGTTTTGTGAGATTGGGAGTAGAATTAACTGGAATTCTTGGATCAAATCTGTACCTAAAGCAGGGAGGTGCTGTCCAATTTTCTCCAGAAATTCTGTTAAGTTTGACATCTCATAACTTTTGAACCAGGACAGATCTTAGGACAAGCAAATACTTTCAGGAAATCTATTGAAGCTAGCTTTAACTTTGATGTTAAGCTCCAGAATTGGTTTTGCCTTTAACATGGCCTGAATCAGGTTGAGATGGAAACTGATCAGGGCTGTCATGTTGAACAGCAGATCAGCAGTCAAATTTGCTTAAAATTTGGACTCTGTTTCCATGTTTTGTGGGTTTAATAACATGTCTTATGTTATAACTCAATGGTTTACTGTTTAAATATATATTGACATTTATCAAATATATTTTTACAGATGACAGCAGATAAGCAGTTCGAGAACGGCTGGGTGGAATCTCACTGTTCTCACCATAGCGGCTATCCGGAGGCATTGAGGCAGATGCTTCAATATTTCGGATACAACCAGATGTCGCAGTACTTCGCCAAGGAAGAAGTCAAAGAGGGGAACAAGACGTGGACAGTCCATTTTGAAGTCCCTACAGGACCTACGCCACCCGGGTGGGCGCCGTTCACCGTCACGGTGAGAGGTGGACAACCCGAGGGAATGTGGCAAGTGGCAGCCCGTGACACCATGTCACGTTTCTGCCAGCTACACGTGAGAGCGATGGAGGGCACTCCATACGCGCTCATTCCGGTGGAGGGACGGGCACATCATGTGTGGGAAGGGAGGTACCGGGAGGCAGCCGATCCGAGTTGCCCAAGGTACAACCCTGCGGAGGCAAGCCTTAGCCTCCAGTTGAGGGCGGGGAATGCCGTGATGGACAGCCAAGCTGTTAAAACGGAGCATCTCGCCTCGAAGCTCAAAGAAAGTACCAGCCGTGGAGACCATTTCAAGAGTGCCCACAGTGCACCGCAATGTGCTCCTTCCGACGATCAAGCGACTGAATGAACAGCATAATCAGTTGCATCGTCTGCAGAAGGCGAAGAAGAAAAGCCGTGTCGACGTCGCGGCGTTGCAAGAGCTGGTGCAGACTTTAACCCAGCAGAATGTGGACCTTACTCAAAAGCGGGACGACGCTATTGAGGAAGGGAAAGGCTGGGAAGAGGACTACATCCAGGCCATGGACGAGGTGCATGCATTGCAGGACCTCGTACCTCCGGTATTGGGCATACCGGTGGTCTTGGGCCTTCCAGCAATGGGAGAACCCGAGATGGGAGAAGAGGTGGTAGATCCAGAGCCACCAGCAGAGGTACCGGAGGAGGACGACTCGCAGAGGTCGAGTTCTACTCCGAGTATGGGGTTACAGTTGCCAAGTAGGGCAGCTAGAGTAGTGTAACCCAACTTTTGTAATCAGTGACATGTCGTGTAGACAGTAGCGTATGTATAGGTAGTGACGACATGAGCACGACTTCTCGGAGACCCGAGAATAATTTATCTTGTATAAAGTTTATGATTTATCAATATATGTGAATGTTGTGCAAATTATTCATGTGTCACTTCAACACCTACTGTTGCATATGGAATTTTAAGTATGACATGTGCTAATCGCTGCTGTTTTGAATTTCAGAATGACTCGTACTCGTGCCAACCCGGACGTTGGGGGTACTAGCCAAGGGGGAGAGACCTCCCAACAGCCTCCCGAGGACTCCTCGGGACAGCAGCAGCAGCAACAGCAAACACCGCCACCACCACTGCCAACGGTTACATTGGCCGACATCGTCGCGGCAATGGCGGGTTCTCATCAGCAGCACACGAAGTTGCTGCAAACTCTCATCGCCAATACGTCTCGCCCAGAGAGACGTCAAGATCGTGAGGAGCATCAACAGAGCTCCTACTCCGACTTCCTAGGGACTCATCCCCCGGTATTCTCAAGGGCGGATGAACCTCTCGATGCGGACAACTGGCTCCGCACGATAGAGATGAGGTTCGGGCTGCTCCAACTAAGTGAGCAGCGCAAAACTCAGTTCGCGGTCCAGCAGCTCCAGGGATCCGTGAGCGCGTGGTGGGCAAACTTCTGTGCTTCACAGCCCACCGACCGAGTTATGACCTGGGCGGAGTTCCGGACGGCCTTCAGGGCCTATCACATACCGCCGGGTCTGATGAAGAGAAAGACGCAGGAGTTTCTACACCTGCAGCAAGGGAGCCGGAACGCGCTGGAATACTCCAGGGCGTTCAACGATTTCGCGCTCTATGCGTCATATCACGCCGATACCGACGAGAAGCGGCGGGACCACTTTTACCAGGGGCTTAACCCGCTCCTGAAGGACAAGTTGGCGATGTTCAATCGCGGCAGCCTCAACGACATCATTGATGCTGCGATTGTCCAGGAGGACTCCGGCAAGGAGTTAGCAGCGGCGGAGAGAAAGCGAAGCACGCCGCAAAGCAGCGGAGAAGGAGGCTGTCCTTCTCAGAAATTTCGGATGGTGAATCGCCCACCATCCGGTCCATGCTGGCAGCCACCCCAGAGGTCGATGCCTTTCCGCAGTCGGTCGTACTCTTCACCGGCATTCAGACCGGCACTACCAGTACCACCTCAGCAACAACAACAGCAGCAGGGGACGATTGCGCGTGCGTATGCACCTCAGCAGCGCATGCCGGGCTTTCGTCCCCCGAGCACCGCACAAGCAGCGGCCACATGTTACAAGTGTGGGCGTCCAGGACACTTCGCCAGCAGTTGTCCAGAGAGGCAAGGCGGTGGAGTTGCACCACAGTTTCTGGGGAGGAATCAACCCCGGAACCCTACTAATGCGCGGCGGGCAAACCCTAGGCCCGGCACCGTCCACCAGCTTTCCATAGAGGACGTGCTGGAGGGTGAGCCAATCCTTGCGGATATGTTCCAACTCCACCATCATCCCGCCATAGTATTATTTGATTCAGGCGCCACACTTAATTTTATTAGCCAAGCTTTCAATGCTCAACACAGCTTGCAAATAATACCCACCGATACTCCATATTTAATTTGTTCACCGGGTGGGAAGATTTCAGCGAGCGTAATGGTTTCCAAAGCACCATTATGCTTAGCGGGTAGAGTGTACCCCACGTCTCTTATCATCTTAGAGGGACAAAAGGTCAATGTCATTCTAGGGATGTCGTGGTTAACCCACCACGGCGCTGTTTTAGACACCGTCCTTCGAGTCGTGCACTTAAACTCACAAGTGCATGGATCTCACTCCTTATTTCTGGACAGTCCAGAAATAAAAATTCCAAGTATCTATCAGTCGAAAACCATCAGATTAGAAGACATTCCAGTGGTCCGAGAGTTCCCTGACGTGTTCCCGGATGATTTACCGGGGATGCCGCCTGATAGAGAGGTGGAGTTCAAGATTGAACTTGCACCGGGAACCATGCCAATATCCCGAAGGCCGTACAAGATGGTGCCCAAGGAGTTGGCTGAACTGAAGACTCAGCTCACGGACCTGCTGGAGAAGGGTTTTATTAGGCCGAGCTCCTCGCCATGGGGCTGTTCGGCATTATTCGTGAAGAAGAAGGATGAGACGTTGAGGCTTTGCGTGGACTATCATCCATTAAATGCCGTAACCATCAAGAACAAGTACCCGTTGCCACGGATAGACATGTTGTTTGATCAGTTGGTCGAAGCAAAGATCTTTTCCAAGATGGACTTAAGATCCGGGTACCATCATATTAGATAAGGGCGGAGGACATTCTGAAGACGGCTTTCTCGACAAGGAACGGACTTTATGAGTACCTGGTCATGTCCTTCAGCCTCACCAATGCTCCAGCTCACTTCATGTACTTGATGAACTCGGTATTCATGCCGGAGCTGGACAAGTTTGTCGTGGTCTTCATCGACGACATACTGGTATATTCCAAGTCGGAGGAAGATCACAAGAAGCATCTGTGTATAGTCTTGCAACGGCTGCGGGATCACAAGCTATACGCGAAATTCAGCAAGTGTGAATTCTGGATATCGCAAGTGCCTTTCCTCGGGCATATCATCTCAGCGGAGGGTATCGCTGTAGACCCGAGCAAGATCACTCAAGTGCTGAATTGGAAATCCCCGAGAACTGTTCATGAGGTACAGAGTTTCCTCGGACTCGTGGGATATTATCGGAGGTTCATTCCGAACTTCTCGAAGATTGCCAAGCCTATGACGGAGCTGCTGAAGAAGGCTACCAAATATGTTTGGAGTCCAGCATGTGAAGCAGCATTCAAGGCTTTAGTCAAGCACCTGACATCAGCACCAGTTTTGGCGCAACCAGACACAACAAAACCATTCGATGTGTACTGCAATGCATCCGGCATTGGGCTCGGATGTGTGCTGATGCAAGACCGAAGTGTGGTCGCGTATGGGTCACGGCAGCTTAGAAACCATGAGAAAAATTATCCAACTCACGACTTGGAGCTCGCTGCCGTGGTACTCGCACTCAAGATGTGGAGGCACTACCTACTCGGTAACCTCGTACATTTATATACCGACCACAAGAGCCTCAAGTACATATTCACTCAGAAGGAGTTGAACTTGAGGCAGCGAAGATGGTTAGAATTGATAAAGGATTACGAAATAGAGATCCATTATCATCCAGGTAAGGCAAACGTAGTGGCAGATGCGCTGAGCCGCAAGTCACACGTCAACAATCTGACCATCACACCGTTGGAAGAGAGTGAACCACCACTGCATGTAATTCCACATGGAGCTCTCTACAACCTAGATTTGATCCCCACCATCCGTGAAGAGATAGCAGCAGCTCAGAAACATGACAAGGGTATGTCGCATTTGCGGAGACGTGTAGACAGTGGGGAGTTGAAATGTTTCCGAAAGGACGGAGACGGCGTCCTATGGTTCAAGGACCGGATCGTCGTACCCCGTAACCCGGAGCTACGGAAGAAAATTTTTGATGAGGCTCACTTATCAAAATTTTCTATTCACCCCGGCAGCAACAAAATGTATCAAGAACTCAGAAGCAAGTATTGGTGGACACGGATGAAGCGGGAGATCACAAAGTACGTGTCCGAGTGTGATACATGTCGAAGGGTGAAGGCAGATCATATGCAGAAACTGGGACTGCTACAACCACTGGGCGTCCCTGCCTGGAAGTGGGAGGATGTGAGCATGGACTTCATCGTCGGTTTACCCACCACCTTTCAAAAACATGATTCTGTGTGGGTGATCGTCGACCGGCTCACCAAAGTTGCCCATTTCATCCCGGTCAACACCAACTACAACGCCAAGAAGTACGCTGAACTGTACATCTCACGGATCCTATGCTTGTACGGCGTACCCCGTACCATCATATCGGACCGGGGCACTTTATTTGTGTCCCGTTTTTGGGAGCAGCTACATGCTGCCTTGGGGATGAAGCTGATCCGTAGTTCAGCATACCACCCGCAAACGGATGGGCAAACCTAGCGGGTAAATCAGATCTTAGAAGACATGCTACGAGCTTGTGCTATCAACCACGGCAAGAATTGGGATGATCACTTGCCGTTAGCCGAGTTCTCGTACAACAATGGTACCAAGCCAGCATCAAGATGGCGCCCTACGAAGCGCTATACGGATGAAAATGCCGCACACCATTGAATTGGTGTGAGTCTGGCGAAAGGGTTAGCTTCGGGATTGACCTTGTCAACAACGCGGAATAAAAGGTTCGACTGATTCAAGCAAACCTAAAAGCCGCCCAATCCCGTCAGGAACAGTATGCGGACCGGAGAAGACGCCCATTACAATTCGAAGTCGGGGATCACGTATATCTACGTGTGTCTCCAATGAAGGGCGTAAACAGATTTGGGGTGAGAGGAAAGTTGGCACCCCGGTTCATTGGTCCATTCCAGATTACCGAAAGATGTGGATCAGTAGCATACCGGCTGAAATTACCAGAAGCACTTTCCGGTATGCACGACGTCTTTCACATTTCCCAGCTGAGGAAGTGTCTCAAGCTATCTACTACCGTTCAGATGGAAGACATTGAGGAACTGCAACCGGATCTCACCTATCGGGAGGAGCCGGTTTAGATCATTGACGAAAAGGCCCGAACCACACGCAACCGCATGTTGTGGTTCTACAAAGTTCTCTGGAGTAATCACTCCGTGGACGAGGCGACATGGCAGAGCGAAGGATTTCTTCGCGCTAACTACCCCGACTTTTTCACGTCGCATATCCGGTAATTTTCCACCGTCCTCTCTCATTTTCACCTTATAATCTCGGGACGAGATTCTTTTAAGGGGGGTAGGAATGTAAGGGCCTCAGTTTTTGACACATGTTTGAAGTGTCATCACCACACACACACCTCATTTGAAGCAAGTTGATAAACACATTTGAAGAGCAAGTAACCACTATCAACATGCTCATTAGGGAACAAACTCATATATTGCAAAAGTGGTATTTCCCACATGTGATATACAGGGGCTGGGCACATGAAAACTCCTACACATTGCTAGGAATGTCCATGCCAAGTTTCACCAAAATTCAAAACCTTTTGAGGTACTTTTGGGGTATAGCTAGGAAGAGGGCAGTTTTGTAAGGGCCTCAGTTTTGGCACACATTTGAAGTGTTCATCACCACACCACACCAATTTTCACTCCATTCGGAGTTGATCTTGACATGAGCTAAGTGGGACGAATTCAAACTTTATTTGAATTCAAAACTGAACTTGTGCGGAAATTCACTCAAACCGAACCCAAGTTGAATTCTATTCGATTCAAATGGCTCAGGGGTGAATAATTTGATTCACCAGGGGTATTATGGGGCTCACTGTTTACAACAGTGATTAGGAGTAAATTTCAGAGGTTAAAACCCCGGGTGGGACCCACATGTCATAGAAGGGAGAAGGAGAAACTTGCAACCAAAGTCAGAGTCTCGGTGGGAAATTCCACCGAGCAGCTGTCGGCTGTGCCACCGTGCAGCTACCGGCGCCACCAGCTGCTTCCCTCTCCGCGCGCTGGCGCCCAGGGCGGCTGGCTCGCGCCCCCGCGCGACCGGCACCGCCTCAGCCGAACAGGAGTTGGACGACTTTATCTTCTCGCGGGCAAACCCGAGCAGCGGCATTGTTTCTCGCTGCAGCTCTCTGCTCAATCGGGAAAACCAGCAAAACCATCTCCTCCTTCGGCCCTGAGCTGCTAGACAGCCACCTGAGCTCGCACTCCACCTCTCCAACGGCGGAAACCTCGAGCTCTGACCTCCCTTGCCCGAGAGCAATCGCCACAGCGGCGACTCAACCTCAGCCGAGAGTCAGGCGCCCGTGGGCAGCGTTCCACAGGCGTTTTCACAGTCCAGCGAGAGAGGCAACAGGAGCGCGCGACCACCGTGCTGCTCTCCTCCAAGTTTGGAAGCCAACCGTGAAGAATCTGCAGAGAATTTCCAGTTTTTGCTCCGGCAACCGTAAACTGAGCTTCCGGTACGGTTTCTTTAAATTCTCGCTCTATGATCTTTCGGAGGTCATCAAATCTTGCACATAGACACTGGAGTAGCCGGCGATCAAGTTCTTTTCTGCATCCGTAGCGTGAAACTTTCTAGGAGTGACGAATTTCGAGCTCGATCGAGGGCGGTCATGGCGGGCACGATCGGTCACATGGTCCCGACCGACTTGCCACCATCCCTGAACCGTTTGGACACCTTGTCGAGCTTCCTATAGGTACACTGATGCTGTAGGGCCATTTGTTCAAGGTGTTGGCGGGTTTAGAAACCACGGTCGACGGTGTCGAACCTCAACCGAGGCCGCGGCACGTCGCTGAACTACTTCCGGTCACCCCCAGCCCGACCTGTCACCCCCGACGTGTTCCTCGACGTCGACAACCCCCTGGCGGCGAGTTTCAGACCATGGGAGGTCCGGCAGCGGCCAGCCGGCGAGCCCCGAGTCTGCTCCGGCGAGGTCGGCGGCGCGGGCGCGAGAGAACGGCGGGAGGAAGACAAAGCCGGCTGACCCACGTGTCAGCGACTGAAGAATTTAAATCGGGATCGGGTGTGGCCAGGGATCGGCTGTGCTGGCGCGCAAATACCCTGTGAGCTCCGGTGTGCCGGACACCTCCGCGCTCGACACGTGTGGTATCCCCGGTGTGCCGGACACCTCCACGCTCGACACGTGTCCCCGCGGGTCCCGAGAGTTTAAACTTTTCCCCCGATTTTCAGAATTCTTCCAAACTTCAAATCCTCAGAACATTGGCTAGAAAGCTCCAAATCGAGTGAATCAAATTTTGCTGGATTTAGCTCTCTGAGCACTTTCCAGCAATACCAAATTCAGCTCATAAAAGTGAATATTTTTCCAGAATTAAATCCCTAAAATTTGAACTGTTGGGAATTTTATCTGGAGAACTACTTTATGAAAAATTCTGAAATTTTGCTGAAAGGTTCATTGGAAAATCCCTGAATACCAGTAAAATTGTCAGACTCATCCAAGTTCAATTAATTACCCTAATCGGGTGATTAAGAGAACTGCCCTGAGAAAATAGAAAAATGTAGAGAAACATTTTTCAGATTTTCTCAAATCTTAATTAGGGCATAACTTTCTGTAGAATTCTTCAAACGACATGAAACCAACTCCATTAGAACCATCTTAAAGTCTAGATTCCAGAAAGTCATGGTTGGAGCCATGAAAACCCCTGGAATTATTCAGAGGCTCAAATATTGACCAAATGGGCTTTTATTTGTACAAGGTTCAAATGAACTTTGTTTCAAATAAAACTTGGTCACAACTCTGATTAGGACCCTACCAGTCCACCATAAAAAATTCAGAACCAACGGGAAGGGCTAGCTAGAGTTATTAGCAATGAGGTATTCCAGTTCACACATTGCATTCAAATTAACATGTAGTATTGTATTAAACGTGTAGCCATTGAAGAAGAGACTCCGGAAGTGCTGGACTTCCTCCTTCCGGAAGAGGAACTAACTCCTGACCAGCAGCAACAAGGCAAGCCCCGGTTTGCATTAACCTTTTATAAGTTTTACTTGTTTACATGAGTCATATGAAGTATGTATGTGCATTAGGTGTAGGATGAATGGAACCCCACTTGCATAACCAAAGGTTCCTATAGGAGTGAGGGTAGTGTCTAAGACCTCGAGTATACAGGCTATGCTTAATGAGTCATAGGACTTCGGTACAAGTCGAGTAGTTGGAATCTACTCGCGAGATAGGCTTGGGACACACGGGTTCGGTTGAGTGATGTGAGATCACTTTAGTAATGAAAATGAGACTAGGCAGGGGCTAGGGCGCAGCAAGAGAGAGTCTTGTGTGCGCGGCCCTGCCCGTGTCGATTGAGGACCAATCCGTGTGCGGCCCTGCTGAACAAGTATTGAACGTACCGAAGGCATATCGGATATATGGGCCCCGATAAACCGATGTAGCCTAAACCTCCGGGCGTCGAGGCATAGCACACCGATTTATAGGTGTAGGTTGAGGGCAGCAAGGTGGAAATATGCCAACGGGCATAGAGAGATGCTCCGTGTGGGGAACCTCCTGCTCGTTTCGGTGCGACCAGTTCGACGTTTGGGCTGTTGGGTGAAAGGTTGTCCCGTACGACATCGAGTGAGCGTGCTGTGCAGCTCCACGGGTGGGCGTACGTGACGTGCTCTTTGGGTTTCCCTGCAGGTGTATATCGAGTCGATTCGCCGTCCCTCGCGGTGACGAGTACCGCTTGTTCACTGCGTTGTAACGTAGACTAATGGATGAAATATGTTGATTCAATGATGCTGATTGATATAATTGTATTGCTGCATGTGTGCCACCAAATACTGCTTACTAAATTTCAGATTTCATGAACTGTTAATTTGTTGCTAAAAGATGAACTAAGGATGAACTTGTAGGCGTGTCGTTTTGCTGAAATGTTACTAACCTATGTCTTGGTATACCTCATGTAGAGTTTCATGCTTAGGTGAGTCGGTTAAGCCTTGCTGAGCCTTCGTGCTCATGGTTGCTGCTTAAGTGTTTTTCAGGTGAGGAGCCACCCACGGACTCGGAGTACGAGTCAACCGGCGAGGGTTACCCTCCGTCGGGGACCACGGCTGAGTGGGAGCCGTACACGCTGCGCTGAGCTGAGGAGTGCAGCTAGTGTGGGTTGCCCTAGGGCTGGGCAACCAACTTTTGCTAGATAGGCGGCGTGAGTTGTGTAGTGTAGACTTCCGCTGTGTAACATAAACAATAGTTGTAACTGAAGTTTGTACCTGTTTGTACAGTTTCAGTTGTTTCCCATGTAATATATTATGTTCTTATGACGTGTGCTGTCGGGTGTCGCATCGCGCGGCACCACCCTCTGCGATCCTGGATGAGCGGATTCCGGTCCGCCACAGCCTGGTATCAGAGCTGCAGTGGGGATAGCACAGTACTAAAGGACTGCATCATGGGAAAAACTTAGGTATACGGTGAGGATTTGGTAGTTGCCCAAGTAAGGACTATATTAGCACAGTTACTTAAAGTGGCAAAGACTAACTTATGTGTTATAATTCTGAATTTCAATTATGTAACGACGCGCCTACGCTCTGGTAAGTATGGTAAGGAACGCCACCGAAAGCGGTTCAATTTCGGTTAGCTCCCCCTGACGAGGAACGTGGCTCAGGGATAAAGTCTCACAGCTTGGTGTGAGACGTCAATATGAACATCTTGGACTCTTCATGTCCCTGAGTTCATATGAAACGCTGATCCCTAGCGTGCATTAGGCAAGTAAGTGGAGACCCCATCGCGTGGTCAGTAACGCGAGAGTGTGTTCGTCTGGAAATAGCCCAGGAGGACATACGCAGCGCTTGCCATCGGCGTGCCCTGCAGGGCAGTAGGTGGTATCTGTTGGGTTGATAACATTCCCAACCGTGACGATCCGTTCATGACATACTCGGGTTCCCCGTCGTGTGGTGTTGAAACACGATCACGTGCCTTGAGACGTGACCTAACTCAAGGACGGCCGTATGGAAATGATACGGGCGTTTGTATTTACTTTTAAATATGGAACTGCCTGGAATGAACAACCTCTGAGTGCACCATTATTGTGTGATCTTCTGCAGGTACTAACCACGTGTATATCCGTGTAGAAAACGTGTGCGAGAGACCGTTTAGTGCCACATTTGAGACGTATATGCCGGTATAATCCGGTTAGGATTTTTCTTTTGTGAGGAACGTAGTACCGAGATATTGTAGGCATATGTATGAAAATAATGATAACAAGGAATTAAAATCTATAGGTTCAACATTTAGGACCCTGGTTAGGTATAAAAATGGGATAGTGGTAAGTGTAGTTCCAAAAAGACTGGAAAACAGAGTGCTCTGTTTTGGACAGCAAGTTGCTGATCTTCCACAGGGCATAACTCACAGGTATTTTAGCCCAGAGAGGTGTGCTATATAGTTCTGGAAAGGTATTTAAGTACTCTACAACTTTGTTGTAGGCTTCCAGAGCTGAAACTCACCTTAAGATGGCTTAAATCCCAAAGGGATGTAAACTGTCCAGAACCAGGACAGAGTGGAACACTCTCTGGACTGTTCTGTCTTTCAAACATAACTCCCAGTAGAAAATTTTATAATTTTCATATGATACATCCTTAGAAAGAGTAGGAGATGTGTGACATTTTTGCCGTTCAAAGTTTCTGAAATTTCAGCACAGATTTCAGTGGAATTCTCAAGGGAGGTGCTGTTAAAATTCTTCCAGAAATTCTGCTGACTTTGAATTAGCATCACTTTTTAACCAAAGCTGATCTGGCGGCAAATGAATACTCGTTGGAAAGATACTGAAGTTAACTTTAACTTTGGTATTCAACTTGAGTCATGAAAATGCCAGAACCAGATCAAAACTTGGAATAGGTAGAAACTGGTCATTCTGACAGAAGAATGACAGTTGAACTCATTGGAGAGGGTGTTGTACCCTAAGGGTGGTATACGTGATGACAACGCGATAGTAATGTCTCGTAGAGACCAAACCTAGTTATGGTGAGCTTCCAAAGTGGAGGTTCATCAAGTTGGATTAAACTAACTTGTGTTTGGTCTGGTAATGGTGTAGCTTGTGCAAAGTTATTACATCATCTACTTACGAGATATATCGCATGTTTTTGTTGTCATGATGTTTTTACGCCCATTTTTATTGGACTGCATGCAAAAATGCTGCGGGACTGATGATTATTGTCGTGTGGTTGCAGATGGTTCGTACAAGGACCACGCACGAGGTTGGTGGCTCTAGCCAACAGGGAGGTGATGACTCCCAGCCACCGGCCTACGACAGCACCCCGCAGCAGCAGCCACCACCGCCGCCTCCGCTTACTCTAGCGGATGTGATAGCGGCATTGGTTGGAGGTCGTGAGGAGCAGACCGACCTGCTCCGCACGATCGTGCAGAATACGTCCCAGGCAGGGGGGCGTCAAGAGCGAGGGCCTCGTGAGCCCCGCGAAGTGTCGTACTCGGACTTCATGAGTACGCACCCTCCAGTGTTCACCGAAGCTGAAGAACCACTGGAGGCTGACAACTGGCTGCGGACCATTGAGTCCATGTTTGGGCTGCTCCAGTGTACGGAGCGGCAGAAGACCCTGTTCGCAGCACAGCAGCTCCACGGTGCCGCTGGTGCGTGGTGGGCGAATTATGTCGCCTCACGTCCGGTTGGCCATGCCGTGGAATGGCAAGAGTTCCGGGAGGCGTTCCGCGCCTATCACATCCCTCCCGGAATAATGAAGAGGAAGTTCCAAGAATTTTTGGAACTGAAGCAGGGCGGGAGGAGTGCCCACGACTACTCGCGTGCCTTCAACCATCTGGCGCAGTATGCGTCAGACTATATCTCCACGGAGGAGAAGAAGAGGTAGCATTTCTATCGGGGGTTACACCCCGAAATGAAGACGCACCTCATTCAGTGGAATCGCGGCACATTCAACGACTTAGTCAATGCCACGATCATGCAAGAGGACGCTCAGCGGGAGTTGGAAGCTGAGCAGAGGAAGCGCAACGCTCCACCTAGCAGCGGTGGTGGCACGCCTCAGAAGTACCGTATGGTGTATCGGACACCATCCGGGCAGCAGTGGCGTCCACCGGCGCGACCTCAACAGTTCGGGGGACGTTCGTTCCAAGCACCCCCGTTCCGTCCGCCGATGCCACCACCAAGACAGCAACAGCAACAGCAGCAGCAGACAGTACCCCGGGCGTTTCCACCGCCACAACACGCCCCGTGTTTCCGTCCACCGATCAGCGGGGGACCGCCCCGTTTCACCTGCTTCACGTGTGGCCAGGCGGGTCACTTCGCGAAGGACTGTCCCCAGGGGCAGCAGAGCAGCGGGCAAGCCCAGTTCCAGGGCGGTGCTCGAGGCCGACCTCCGGTGAAGAAGGTTGGTCAGCGGACTGGAGGCGTCCGCAACCTCGACAATGAGGACGCCCCAGAGGGAGACAACGTGCTGGCGGGTACGTTTACTCTCAACAATCAAGCCATCGTCATATTATTTGATTCTGGTGCAACCCACAGCTTTATAAGTGCGTCCTATGTGGCTAAACATCAATTGCAAGTCTTCCCAACCCACTGCACTTATATGATTTGCTCACCGGGAGGGAAGATTTCAGCTAATATGATGATTCCAAAGGCACCTCTGTGCTTAGGTGGGAAACTATATCCCACCACCTTGATAATCCTTATGGGACAAAAGATTGATGCAATCTTAGGGATGTCATGGCTACAATACCATGGCGCTGTCCTAGAGACTCGGACACGGACGGTTCACTTAAATTCTCCATTCCACCGTCCGCATTCCATGGTGTTAGACACGCCAGTCCGGGAAGTTTTAGCAATTAATAACGCTGAAGCTCTCAAGTTAGAAGACATCCCCGTAGTCCAGGAGTACCCTGATTTGTTCCCGGATGATCTTCCGGGCATGCCACCTGAGCGGGATGTCGAGTTCAAGATTGAACTTGCACCCGGGACTACGCCCATCTCATGGAGACCATACAAGATGGCTCCAAATGAGCTGGCTGAACTGAAAGAACAGCTCAATGATCTGTTGAGCAAGGGTTTCATTAGGCCGAGTTCCTCGCCTTGGGGATGCTCGGCGCTATTCGTGAAGAAGAAGGATGAGACCCTGAGGCTGTGTGTGGATTACCGGCCGCTCAACGCCGTCACCATCAAGAATAAGTACCCACTGCCCCGCATCGACATATTGTTTGATCAACTTGTGGGTGCCAGTGTGTTCTCCAAGATGGACCTTCGCTCTGGATATCACCAGATCAAGATCCGGGCGGAGGATATCCCGAAGACGGCCTTCTCCACAAGATATGGACTATATGAATATCTCGTCATGTCATTTGTCCTCACAAATGCTCCAGCCCATTTCATGTATCTCATGAACTCGGTGTTCATGCCGGAGCTGGACAAGTTCGTGGTAGTGTTCATCAACGATATCTTGGTTTACTCCAAGACAGAAGCCGAACATGCCAAACATTTGCGGATCGTTCTTCAACGATTGCGAGACCATAAACTCTACGCCAAGTTCAGTAAATGCGAGTTTTGGATCAGCCAAGTGCCATTCTTGGGACATATCATCTCAGCTGAAGGCATTGCGGTTGACCCAAGTAAAATAGAGCAAGTGCTGAAATGGAAAGCTCCCACTTCAGTTCATGAAGTCAGAAGCTTCCTCGGGTTAGCGGGATACTATCGGAGATTTATTCCAAGTTTCTCCAAGCTCGCTAAACCGATGACAGAATTGCTGAAGAAGGGGACGAAGTATGTTTGGAACACGGCGTGTGAAGGAGCCTTCCAAGCATTGGTGAAGCATCTCACAACAGCCCCGGTCTTAGCTCAGCCGGATACAACAAAGCCATTCGACGTGTATTGTGACGCGTCCGGTATTGGGCTCGGCTGCGTGTTGATGCAGGAAGGACGTGTGGTCGCTTATGGCTCACGCCAACTTCGGAACCATGAGCAGCACTACCCGACTCATGATCTTGAACTTGCTGCCGTGGTGTTGGCGCTGAAAATGTGGAGGCACTATCTCCTGGGGAATCTGGTGCATCTCTACGCCCACCACAAGAGCTTGAAATATATTTTCACCCAGAAGGAGCTGAACATGAGGCAGAGGAGGTGGTTAGAACTGATCAAAGATTATGAGATTGAGATCCATTACCACCCCGGCAAGGCGAATGTGGTTGCCGACGCGCTGAGTCGGAAATCACATGTCCATCACCTCACCATTACACCGGTGGAGGAGGAAGACCCAAGTTTATACTTGGTACCTTATGGATCGCTGTACAACCTTGCCCTCATCCCAACTATTAGGGAGGACATCATTGCAGCTCAGAAAAATGATAAAGGCATGGCACATCCCCGGAGACGGATTGACAATAGGGAGATCAAATGTTTCCGGAAAGATGATGAGGGGACGCTATGGTTCAACGACCGCATAGTCGTACCCCGGGACATGGAACTGAGGAAGAAAATCCTCGACGAAGCCCACATGTCTAATTACTCCATTCATCCAGGCAGCAACAAGATGTACCAAGATTTGAAACGGAAATTTTGGTGGACACGGATGAAGCGGGAGGTAGCGAAGTACGTATCCGAATGTGATACGTGCCGATGAGTGAAGGCTGATCACATGAAGAAATCAGGGCTGTTGCAACCCCTGAAGGTCCCGGCATGGAAATGGGAAGATGTGAGCATGGATTTCATTGTGGGATTACCCCTAACAGCCAACAAGCATGATTCCATATGGGTAATCGTTGATCGGTTAACCAAGACGGCTCACTTCATTCCGGTAAATACACGTTACAATGCCGGCAAATATGCGGAGCTATACATAGCGAAGATTCTATGCCTATACGGGGTACCCAAGACCATAGTCTCAGATCGAGGTGCATTATTTGTATCTCGCTTTTGGAAGCAGCTACACTCTGCTTTGGGTACTAAACTGATTAGGAGCTCCGCCTACCACCCTCAGACGGATGGCCAGACAGAGAGGGTGAATCAAGTTCTGGAGGACATGTTGAGAGCATGTGCCATCCACCATGGTAGGAACTGGGATAATCACCTACCATTGGCGGAATTCTCGTACAACAACGGCTATCAGGCGAGCATCAAGATGGCACCCTACGAAGCACTCTACGGTCGCAAGTGCCGCACCCCATTAAATTGGTGCGAGTCCGGTGAAAGGGTCACATTCGGGGTTGATGTGGTGAACGACGCCGAAGAGCGCGTTCGAACAATTCAAGCCAATTTAAAAGCCGCTCAATCCCGACAGAAGAGCTACGCTGATAAGAGGCGTAGACCGTTGCACTTTGACGTTGGGGAACACGTGTACCTCCGCGTGTCTCCAATGAAGAGTGTGCACCGGTTCGGTGTGAAGGGGAAGCTCGCTCCCCGTTTTATTGGACCCTATGCTATCACCGAGAAGTGTGGACCAGCAGCGTATAGATTGGAGCTACCGGCATCTCTTGCTGCTGTCCATGATGTTTTCCATGTTTCGCAACTGCGAAAATGTTTGAAGCATACAGCTGCTGTTCCTACCGAAGACATCGGCGAGTTGAAACCGGATTTAACATATGATGAGTATCCGGTGGAAATCCTTGATGAGAAAGCCCGAACCACACGTAGCAGAACGTTGTGGTTCTACAAGATCCTCTGGAGTAACCACACCGTGGAAGAAGCGACGTGGGAGAGCGAGGAATTCCTTCGCTCAAATTACCCGGAATTCATGGCTTCTCAACACGAGTAAGTCCCTGCTACATTGCTATCTCTTCTTTTGTAATCTCGGGACGAGATTCTTTTAAGGGGGGAGGAATGTAAGGGCCTCAGTTTTGGCACACATTTGAAGTGTTCATCACCACACCACACCAATTTTCACTCCATTCGGAGTTGATCTTGACATGAGCTAAGTGGGACAAATTCAAACTTTATTTGAATTCAAAACTGAACTTGTGCGGAAATTCACTCAAACCGAACCCAAGTTGAATTCTATTCGATTCAAATGGCTCAGGGGTGAATAATTTGATTCACCAGTGGTATTATGGGGCTCACTGTTTACAACAGTGATTAGGAGTAAATTTCAGAGGTTAAAACCCCGGGTGGGACCCACATGTCATAGAAGGGAGAAGGAGAAACTTGCAACCAAAGTCAGAGTCTCGGTGGGAAATTCCACCGAGCAGCTGTCGGCTGTGCCACCGAGCAGCTACCGGCGCCACCAGCTGCTTCCCTCTCCGCGCGCTGGCGCCCAGGGCGGCTGGCTCGCGCCCCCGCGCGACCGGCACCGCCTCAGCCGAACAGGAGTCGAACGACTTTATCTTCTCGCGGGCAAACCTGAGCAGCGGCATTGTTTCTCGCCGCAGCTCTCTGCTCAATCGGGAAAACCAGCAAAACCATCTCCTCCTTCGGCCCTGAGCTGCTAGACAGCCACCTGAGCTCGCACTCCACCTCTCCAACGCCGGAAACCTCGAGCTCTGACCTCCCTTGCCCGAGAGCGATCGCCACAGCGGCGACTCAACCTCAGCCGAGAGTCAGGCGCCCGTGGGCAGCGTTCCACAGGCGTTTTCACGGTCCAGCGAGAGAGGCAACAGGAGCGCGCGACCACCGTGCTGCTCTCCTCCAAGTTTGGAAGCCAACCGTGAAGAATCTGCAGAGAATTTCCAGTTTTTGCTCCGGCAACCGTAAACCAAACTTCCGGTACGGTTTCTTTAAATTCTCGCTCTATGATCTTTCGGAGGTCATCAAATCTTGCACATAGACGCTGGACTAGCCGGCGATCAAGTTATTTTCTGCATCTGTAGCGTGAAACTTTCTAGGAGTGACGAATTTCGAGCTCGATCGAGGGCGGTCATGGCGGGCACGATCGGTCACATGGTGCCGACCGACTTGCCGCCATCCCTGAACCGTTTGGACACCTTGTCGAGCTTCCTAGAGGTACACTGATGCTGTAGGACCGTTTGTTCGAGGTGTTGGCGGGTTTAGAAACCACGGTCGACGGTGTCGAACCTCAGCCGAGGCCGCGGCACGTCGCTGAACTACTTCCGGTCACCCCCAGCCCGACCTGTCACCCCCGACGTGTTCCTCGACGTCGACAACCCCCTGGCGGCGAGTTTCAGACCATGGGAGGTCCGGCAGCGGCGAGCCGGTGAGCCCCGAGTCTGCTCCGGCGAGGTCGGCGGCACGGGCGCGAGAGAACGGCGGGAGGAAGACGAAGCCGGCTGACCCACCTGTCAGCGACTGAAGAATTTAAATCGGGATCGGGTGTGGCCAGGGATCGGCTGTGCTGGCGCGCAAATACCCTGTGAGCTCCGGTGTGCCGGACACCTCCGCGCTCGACACGTGTGGTATCCCCGGTGTGCCGGACACCTCCGCGCTCGACACGTGTCCCCGCGGGTCCCGAGAGTTTAAACTTTTCCCCCGATTTTCAGAATTCTTCCGAACTTCAAATCCTCAGAACTTTGGCTAGAAAGCTCCAAATCGAGTGAATCAAATTTTGCTGGATTTAGCTCTCTGAGCACTTTCCAGCAATACCAAATTCAGCTCATAAAAGTGAATATTTTTCCAGAATTAAATCCCTAAAATTTAAACTGTTGGGAATTTTATCTGGAGAACTACTTTATGAAAAATTCTTAAATTTTGCTGAAAGGTTCATTGGAAAATCTCTGAATACCAGTAAAATTTTCAGACTCATCCAAGTTCATTTAATTACCCTAATCGGGTGACTAAGAGAACTGCACTGAGAAAATAGAAAAATGTACAGAAACATTTTTCAGATTTTCTCAAATCTTAATTAGGGCATAACTTTCTGTAGAATTGTTCAAACGACATGAAACCAACTCCATTAGAACCATCTTAAAGTCTAGATTCCATAAAGTCATGGTTGGAGCCATGAAAACCCCTGGAATTATTCAGAGGCTCAAATATTGACCAAATGGGCTTTTATTTGTACAAGGTTCAAATGAACTTTGTTTCAAATAAAACTTGGTCACAACTCTGATTAGGACCCTACCAGTCCACCATAAAAAATTCAGAACCAACGGGAAGGGCTAGCTAGAGTTATTAGCAATGAGGTATTCCAGTTCACACATTGCATTCAAATTAACATGTAGTATTGTAGTAAACGTGTAGCCATTGAAGAAGAGACTCCGGAAGTGCTGGACTTCCTCCTTCCGGAAGTGGAACTAACCCCTGACCAGCAGCAACAAGGCAAGCCCCGGTTTGCATTAACCTTTTATAAGTTTTACTTGTTTACATGAGTCATATGAAGTATGTATGTGCATTAGGTGTAGGATGAATGGAACCCCACTTGCATAACCAAAGGTTCCTAAAGGAGTGAGGGTAGTGTCTAAGACCTCGAGTAGACAGGCTATGCTTAATGAGTCATAGGACTTCGGTACAAGTCGAGTAGTTGGAATCTACTCGCGAGATAGGCTTGGGACACACGGGTTCGGTTGAGTGATGTGAGATCACTTTAGTAATGAAAATGAGACTAGGCAGGGGCTAGGGCGCAGCAAGAGAGAGTCTTGTGTGCGCGGCCCTGCCCGTGTCGATTGAGGACCGATCCGTGTGTGGCCCTGCTGAACAAGTATTGAACGTACCGAAGGCATATCGGATATATGGGCCCCGATAAACCGATGTAGCCTAAACCTCCGGGCGTCGAGGCATAGCACACCGATTTATAGGTGTAGGTTGAGGGCAGCAAGGTGGAAATCTGCCAACGGGCATAGAGAGATGCTCCGTGTGGGGAACCTCCTGCTCGTTTCGGTGCGACCGGTTCGACGTTTGGGCTGTTGGGTGAAAGGTTGTCCCGTACGACATCGAGTGAGCGTGCTGTGCAGCTCCACGGGTGGGCGTACGTGACGTGCTCTTTGGGTTTCCCTGCAGGTGTATATCGAGTCGATTCGCCGTCCCTCGCGGTGACGAGTACCGCTTGTTCACTGCGTCGTAACGTAGACTAATGGATGAAATATGTTGATTCAATGATGCTGATTGATATAATTGTATTGCTACATGTGTGCCACCAAATACTGCTTACTAAATTTCAGATTTCATGAACTGTTAATTTGTTGCTAAAAGATGAACTAAGGATGAACTTGTAGGCGTGTTGTTTTGCTGAAATGTTACTAACCTATGTCTTGGTATACCTCATGTAGAGTTTCATGCTTAGGTGAGTCGGTTAAGCCTTGCTGAGCGTTCGTGCTCATGGTTGCTGCTTAAGTGTTTTTCAGGTGAGGAGCCACCCACGGACTCGGAGTACGAGTCAACCGGCGAGGGTTACCCTCCGTCGGGGACCACGGCTGAGTGGGAGCCGTACACGCCGCGCTGAGCTGAGGAGTGCAGCTAGTGTGGGTTGCCCTAGGGCTGGGCAACCAACTTTTGCTAGATAGGCGGCGTGAGTTGTGTAGTGTAGACTTCCGCTGTGTAACATAAACAATAGTTGTAACTGAAGTTTGTACCTGTTTGTACAGTTTCAGTTGTTTCCCATGTAATATATTATGTTCTTATGACATGTGCTGTCGGGTGTCGCATCGCGCGGCACCACCCTCTGCGATCCTGGATGAGCGGATTCCGGTCTGCCACAAGTTTGAAACTACATTCAAATTCAAACTGTTTTGATCCCATAAATTCAAAAGTGGGAGGCATATTCTTACTCAGCACATTTTTGTGAGCTCACACACCAATTTTCACTCCATTTGGAGTTGATCTTGACATGAGCTAAGTGGGGCAAATTCAAACTTTATTTGAATTTCAAACTGAACATGTGCTTAAATTTATCCAAACCAAACCCAATTTGAATTCTAGTCAATTCAAATGGCTCAAAGGTTGATAATTAAAATCACCAGGGGCTTTGTGGGAACTACTGTTTACAACAGTGAATAGGAGTTAATCTCAGAGGTTAAAAATGAAAATAAGACCCACATGTCAGCCACAGGGATGATTCAACCGACTGAGACTTTCTCACTCGGGTCCCCGAGCTGTAGCTGCGGTCGCCACCGAGGGAGGCCGCCGCGCCAGCAGCTGCTTGGCCACGCGCGGGCACGAGTCGGTTCAGAGCCTTCTTAAGGCGTTCTTCCCCCTCCTCGGCCGAAGCCTCACCATTTCCTCCTCACAAGAACACAGAGCCGGAAATTTTCCTCCGCTGCTCAGAACCGATCGGAGATCGCCGATCACAGCCTCTCCGTCTCCTTCAGAGCTACGGCAAGGTACTAGGAACCCTTCTCGTTCTTCCCCGTTGCTAGAATTCAGCTAAAACCTGTCAATCTCGGCTATACCGAGAGTTCAATTAGGTGATCTAAAACCGCCGCACTTCGGGCTCCCGTGGACAGCCCAACCGGGAGGTTGTCACGCCCGAGCCAAGGCACCCTTGGACGCGCTAGTGATCGGTGCTGCTCACCCCCGATCCACAGCCCGAGCGCTTGCTCACCGACGGTGAATTTCCAGTTTTCCCCTTTCTGAGTACAGACCGACCTTCGGGTACGGTTCTGTCGAATTCATACTCTAGAAAGGATTAGAGGGCCCCAATCCGCTCTCACACAAACTATGCACGGTAGCGCACAAGTTGCCTTCACAACCTTTGGTCTGAGAACCTCTGTAACCGGCGTATTTCGATGTTTACCGAAGGCGGAGCATGCGGGAGGCATCGGACGCACGGCGAGGGCCTACTTCGGGCCTCACCCGAGCTGCTTCAAGCTCATGCCGACCTTCCCTACGGTCCACTGATTCTTCCCGACCTGTTGCTCGAGTGATTGGGGTGCTAAGGAGGTCGGCCGAGACGGCCGAAGTCTTCCCGAGGCGGCGGCTTGTCGCCGACCATGCACCGGCCATTGTCATGACGAGCTGAGCCCAGAATCCTGTTCCCCGAGTGAAAGTAGGCAGGGGCAGCCAAAATCGTGAAGTTTGAAGCTCCACAGAGGCTGCCGGCGAGCTCTCCGGCGAGGTACCCCGGCGGTAGAGCGCGGGTGGCGAGAGGTAGACGAAGGGGGTGGACCCCAGCTGTCAGCGGCAGATATTTTGAATCGGGATCGGGCTGCGGCTGGGATCTGATGTGCTGGTGTGCAAAAACCCTGTGGGCCTCAGTGTGCTGACGCCTCCGCGCCCAACACGTGTCTCCGTGGGCCCCCGGCAGATTTAAACTTTTTCCCGATTTTCAGATTTTGTTCAAACTTCAAATCCTTATAACTTTGGCTAGGAAGCTCCAAATCAAGTGAACCAAATTTTGTTGGATTCAGCTCTCTGAGTAATTTCCAGCAAATAAAGTTTCACTTCATGAAAATCCTTAATTCTCCAGAATTAATTCCTCAAAGTTTAAACTGTTTGGAATTTTAACTGCAGAATCCCTTAGAGGAAAATTCTGAAATTTCGCTGGGAAGGGCACCAAAATATCCCTGAACTACCATAAAAAGTTTAGATCCATTTGAGCTCATTTGATCCACCTAATGGTGTGATTAGTGAAACTGTTCCAGAGAAAATAGAAAATGTTCAGAAACATTTTCAGAATTTCCCCTGAAATTGTTTAGCTCATATCTTTAACTAGAAACCTTCAAATTAAGTGAGACCAACTCCATTAGAATCCTCTGAAAATCTAGTTTTCAGAAAGTCATAGTTTGTTTCATGAAAATCCTTAGAACCACCCTAAAAGCCTTCAATTAAGGTCAAGTGCACAATTAATTGTGGAGGGCTCAAATGAGCTTTGCTGCAACTAAAACATGACCAAGTCTCTGTTTAGGTTGTAACCAAGCCACAGTAAAAGTTTCACAGTCATTGGGTCTGTCTAGTAAGAGTTATAGACTTCACAAGTTAAATTCAATCAAATGCATTTAAACTAATACATATACTTGTATAGCATGTAGTCGCTAAGGTCGAGGAGGAACCCGAAGTCCTAGACTTCGTTACTCCAGAGGAGCAGCTAGCCTACGATCAAGAGCAGCAAGGCAAGCTCCGGTTTGCATTAACCTTTTTACAAGTTTTTATTGTTTTGAGCACATACTTGAATACCTTATTTCTTGCATTAGAGTCTTGTTTGGAAACCCAACTGCATAGCCAAGAAAACCATGGGTTGGGTTTAGGATTGCGAACCCCGTTAGCTACTGCGATGCTAAGATAGTGTAGGATTCGGTACAAGTCGAGTAGTTGGAACTACTCGCGAGCATAGGCTAGAGGCACTCGACTCGGGTAGAGATAGCACATGATACACATGGCAAGAAAAATGAGACCGAGCGGAGGGTAAGGTTAGCAGGACTTTGGGGGCATGTGTTCTATAGCTCCGCTTGTGTCGATTGAGGACCGAGCCGTGTGCGGCCTGTTGAACAAGCTAGAACAGTACCGAAGACGTACCGGCTATATGGGAACCGGGAAACTGATGTAACTCGGGTAGCTGGGTATTGAGGCATTGCCTGTCGTTCAGAGGGTAGGTTGAGAGCTTGAGGTGTAAATCGGCTGGCGGCACAGAGATGCGCGTGCAGAGACCTCTTACTCGGGACGATGGGACCGGTTCAATATTTGGCTGACGGGTGAAAGGTGGTTGCGTACGGCGTCCGTGATGGTTGCTGTAGGCAACATTGAGTACGGGCGTACGTGACGGGTTATTCGGGTAACCCTGCAGGTGTAAATCGATTATAATCGCCATCCCTCGCGTTCAGTGAGTACCACTTGCTCGCTGTACCGTGACGTAGAAAGAACAGGCTAGTTACATGTTAAAATGTTGCTGATTGAAAGATGAACTCGATTGTTAATTATTTGCTGTAGTCTAGAGCTAGCTAAAGTTCTTTTCATCTTTGGGCAAAGTACATGAGAGAAATGCGTTTCTTGTTTGATTGCGGCTCTCTCATGTGCCTTAGCGTAAGGTTCTCCACAACCTGCTGCTAATACTTGAAAGTAAGGTTCCAATAATTAGGCGAGTCCTTTGCAAATAGTTTTATCTCATGTACCCATCACCCCTCATGTAGAAGTTCCATGTTTAGGTGAGACAGGTCAGACTTGCTGAGCCTTCGTGCTCACTGCTTGTGTTTGAAGCTTTTGCAGGGTTCTATGAGGAATGGACTCCTAAAGAGGAGACGGAACCCCAGGAGGGGAACCCCGTCGAGTGGGAGTCGTGCATGCTGCCGTGTTAGTGTGCGTGTGTGCTAGCAAGGACACGTTCACGGGCTGAACGTGAAGTTGATGCGTAGTCTACACCCGTGAGTGTAGACTGGACCTATTTTGATGTACAAATGTTCATAAACCACTTTATGTAATAAAAGTTTTGCTTCCGCTTTGTACCTTTGATGTGTGTTATCCGGTGCTGTGCAACGCAGCACCCCTCAGCGTGATCCTGGCTCGACAAGACCGTGGGGTCGTGTCATTAAGGATCCTAAATAGCAGTAGCTATGAATAGAAGTTCAATTCTTATAAATCCTTAATACTTACACGTATATTTTGCTACATTTCATTTAGTGACGGAAGTTGAGGAAGCACCGGAGCCCTTGTACGTCCTCCCACCAGAAGCTGACTTCCCCTTTAACTCGAAACCAGGCAAGCCCCGGTTTGCACTTAAGTTCCTTTTATAAAGTTTTTTTTATTTTTATCACTTATGTCTAGGGTGAATGTTTGCATTAGAGTTAGGGTGATTGAAACCCCACTTGCATAGCCTTTTTAACTCCTATAAAGGGTTGGGTAGTGTACAAACTCGACGAGTAGAGCATGCCATGCTAATGCTTAGGATCTCGGTAGAAGTCGAGTAGTTGGAAGCTATTCGCGAGATAGTACTTATCACATGAAATGAGAAGAGGTAGAAAATGGCTTGAGTTATGAAAATGAGACCCAGAAGGGGGGATAGGATGCAGTGAGCAGAGGTCTCACGTGCGTAGCCCTGTTGGTGTCGATTGAGGACCGTCGGTGTGCGGCCCTGCTGGACAAGTATCGAACAGTACCAGATGCATACTGGCCAATGGGAACTAGGAAACCGATGTAATTGGTTAACCTGTGTGCCGAGGCTTACCCAACCGTAAATAGGAGTGGGTTGAGGATAGCAAGGTGTAAATCTGCCGGTGGGCACAGTCATGCTCCACGCAGGGACCTCCTGCCCGTTACGGATGGACCGGTTCGGCATTTGGGTTGCCTTTGAAAGGTAGTCGCATACAACAGAGTAGGAAGGGGTGTGGAATCACGCTTCTGAAAGTGGGTGTATGTGACGTGTTATCCAGGTGTGTCTTGATTGCAATCACCGTCCCTCGCGGTTATTTGAGTACCCGCTTGTTCACTGCGCTGTGACGTAGTAAGAAGTGAAATAAGGCAACTGAATATGCTGTATTGAACTATTAATGTCTTGAAACCTTGTATGCTGTAGTTATAGAGTTAATTAAGTTTATATTCCACTTTGGCCTCACCACATCGGAGGAAAGCGTTTATTGTTTGATTGTGGACTTCCGATGTGAGGGCTGCCTAAGGCTCATTAAACTGTTGCTATAAAACTGAAAGTAAGGATCAACATGTAGGCATGTCTTTATTGCAAAGTCCTTTTTTTTCCTATCTTACACATCATTCCATGTAGAGTTTCATGCCTAGGGTTGATGGTTAAGACTTGCTGAGCCTTCGTGCTCACGGTTGCAATATTTGAGCTGTGTGCAGGTGAGAGTTATGAGGAAGGTTCCGAGGACGAGGCGATGCCCCCGTCGGGGTACACGGCCGAGCTGGAGCCCTGCACGCCGCCGTGATCTCCGGCTAATTGCTGCTAGTGTGTAGCGTCCCCGGGCTGGACAGCTGCA
Organism: Neostapfia colusana; assembly: GCA_030760725.1. Lineage (NCBI taxonomy): Eukaryota > Viridiplantae > Streptophyta > Magnoliopsida > Poales > Poaceae > Neostapfia > Neostapfia colusana. Next base: position 23,571,924 of record JASWHV010000014.1, read on the forward strand.
CTTTTGCATAGTTAGGATGAGAGGCTACTAATTTACATTACTTCCGCTGTATAGTTATATTTTGTAAAAGACTTCCGCTGCTTTATGTCAAATAAAAGTTTGTATGTTGTTCTTTAATCTTTTCGTCTGTGCTGTTGGGTGCCGCATCGCACGGCACCACCATATGCGATCCTGGAGTGGGTGAACCATGGGGTGGTCCCCACAGGCGCATGCGCGCCCCATGCTCCACTCCTCTTCGGTACCGTCAGAGGTGGCGGGCATTCAATGCCGGAGCCAGGGGGTACTCAATTACCCTTCCACTCGGCTGAGGCGGCGCCTGGACCGCATTGAAGGCCACCTGCTTCTCTCCTATCCGAGGTCGGGCTCAGGTTCTCCACCCAAGGCTCAGACTTTCTTTCTGGGTCGTCTTGGGGACGAGTCTTGCGTCCTGCCCAGGGGTCGTCCCTGGGCTCCTCGTCGCGACCCCCCCCCCCCCCCCCCCGCCCCCCCCCCTCCCGAGTCTGGGCTCTGGCCTGCTCTGTCATCCCTCGTGGGGTGCTCCCTCGCCTCTTCCCTGGGGTTTTGGGTTCTGACCCCCATCACTATTAATGGCAAAAACTACAAAATGTATAACATGACTAATGTAGTAATAACTTTCAGCATGTAAAAGGAATCACAAATTCATATATGCATGAAACACTTATGCTCATATTATTTTTGATTTCAGGTTTACACATAGACTTTCCAAGTGTCAAAACTTCCCCTCAATTTAAGCCATGAGGATGCATAACCCATAGTTCACTTCGAATGTAAGAAAAATGAGTGAAATATAATTGTTTTGTGAAAATATCAGCCAACTGTTGTTCAGTATCTACATGATGAAGCACAATGTTTCCCTTTTCAACATTATCATGGTGAAAGTCATACCTAATACCAATGTGCTTATTTCTAGAGTTATCATAAAACAGTGGGACACTATCTAAATCAATACTGTAGTCCTTAAGTGTTTGAACAATCCAAAGAACTTGAGAAGAAGCACTAGCAGCAGCTACGTATTCAGATTCGGCAGTAGATTGCACAACTGAACTTTGTTTTCTAGAGGACTATGCAACAAGTGAATTATCCAAGAGATGACATGCATCCGGAGTACTTTTCATATCAATCCTACAACCCTAAAATCAGCAACCAAACAAGCTATCAAAGTAATAGTTGAGGAAGAAGGAAGAAAAATGCCAAATTGTTGGGTTCCATGTAAGTACCTTAGTATCCTTTTGACGGCTTGAAGATGTGATGCACGTGGAGAAGCTTGGAGTCATGCGCATAGATATATGCTGAATTGTATATCCGATCTTGACGCTGTGAGGTACAAAAGTGAACCGATCATGCTTCTATATTCTTTTTGGTCTACGGGTTCACCATCTTCGTAAAGTTCAAGTGTTGTTGTTTCTCCCATTGGTGTCCGAATAGGTTTGCTGTTTTTTATGTTGAATCGCCTAAGGAGATCTTTTGTATACTTTGTTTGATGCACAAAGGCCCCTTCCTTGGTTTGCTTAATTTGCAGCCCCAAAAAGTACGTGAGCTCACCCATCATACTCATCTCAAACTCTGAGCTCATCATAGCTAAAAACTTGGATACAAGATCGTCATATGCGCACCCAACGATAATATCATCCACATACACTTGAATCAATTTAGTGGTGTACGGCACTTCCGGCTCTAGAGAGCTTCATATGGTTCCATTTTGATGCTCGTTTGATAGCCGTTGTTGTATGAGAACTCTGCCAATGGTAAGTGATCATCCCAATTCTTACCGTGGTGTATGGCACATGCTCTCAACATATCCTCAAGTATTTTATTGACACTCTCAGTTTGTCCATCAGTTCAAGGGTGGTATGCTGAGCTCCAAATTAATTTGGTCCCCAACGCTACGTGTAGATGCTCCCAAAAATGAGCTATAAACAGCTATCCTTGGTCTGATATAATGGTATGGGGAACTCCATGTAAGTACATAATCCGGGATATGTACAACTCCGCATACTTCTTTGTGTTGTACCCGGTATGCAGATGAATAAAATGTGCTGATTTGGTTAGTCGATCAATGATTTCCCATATTGAATCATGCTTATGGAAGGTGAGAGGTAATCCGACCATAAAACCATACTCAAATCCTCCCATTTCCATGTCGGTATTTTCAAGGGCTGTAGCAGCCCTGATTTCCTCATATGATCTGCTTTTACTCTCCTCTTCATACGTGTCCACCAAAATTTAGTCCAGAGGTCTTGGTACATTTTGTTACTTCCCGGATGAATAGAAAACTTGAACAAGTGAGCTTCATCCAAAATCTTCTTCCGTAGTCTCATATTCTGGGGTACTACTATCTGGTCTTTGAACCATAGTGTTCCTTCTTCATCTTTCAGGAAACATTTCATTTTGGCTTTGTCTACTCCTTTCTGTATGTGAGACATACCTTTGTCTTACTTTTGAGCCTCTATAATCTCCTCTTGGATTGTAGGGATGAGAGCAAAATTATATAATGCTCCATACAAAATAACACATAGACTTGGTTCTTCATCTTCCATTGGAGTCATGGTTAGGTGGGGTGTGACGCCCTTTTTTCGAGAAAACCTCGGAATCAGACTGATGCATATGTGTGCCCAGGATGTTGATCACACATACACATGTAATCCACAAACTGAATTCAGAATAATACCACGAATAATAGGGTTTTATTACAATGTCTCATGAATCTCTAATTCATTCTAGCAGCGGAAGTCTTTAATCTAGCAGCGTAAGTCTTCTAAACTATTGCGGAAGCAAACTAAATACGGCAGCGGCTCCATCTCCTACTCCACAGGCAAGTTGACGGTAAATCACACGCCTAATACTCCACATGATCTTCAAAGTACTCCTCTCCTGTTGTTGATGATGTATGATAATGCAAGGGTGAGTACATGTCATACTCAGCAAGTGCGGGAAGTATGACATGTAGCTTATAACAAGGTAGACATAAAAGGCTCATTGCATAAAAGCAAAGTTTGTTTCAAAAAACATGATAAAACAGCGACTAGCTTTAAGTGAATTAAATCCCAACATGTATCCAATTAAAACATCAACATACCTCCATCATATTTCACCTCTTCTCATGTCTCATCAGACATTCATCTTTCTCAATTTTTTCTCATGCTCATGAATACCAACTCGTATTAATTACCATCTCATCTCATATTCAATTCCATCTCATACCGAGACCAATGCTCATTGCCATGACTCAACAGTCACGAAGACAATCTCATTACCAGGACTCAACAGTCCCAAAACCAATCCAGAGACCAAACCAATATCCAAACCATAACCAAATACCATCCTAATAACCATCCCATCTAATCATGTGAGTTGGGCAGGCGCTTGTGACCGGAAGCACGGCTATCATGATAGTTTTACACTCTGTAGAGTTGGCACCACTTTACCCACAAGTTTGTGATTTCGTCACCCGTCGGCGACTGCAGAACCTCCACTATACCAGTATACATCCGTCAGTGTATGGTCAAGAGATCATAAAATAGCCTTTACAAAGGGGCTACTAGATGTATGGACTCACTAAGGTTTCACCAGCAGGCTCGAATCACCATTCTCCCACCTATGGGCCCCCTCTTGTGCCATGCAGTTCCCAGGACAGTCCTCTCCCGACTCCCATTCCCCGCGCCTTCCGCGGTCCATAACAATCTAGTAACTTACCTAATTAGTCAGCTAAGCCACACCCATATGTGGCCTTGTGGTGGCACTGTTTTCTTGGCATGGCTGGCATGAACCGATCCTTAGATCTACGGCAAGTAAACCACTATCTTATTCTACCACTTCCACGAACCAAACTTGCCTATATCTCCCCTGATTCATGTTCATTATCATCATCAGTTTCTCATTAACATTATTCATACGAGTGCAGTTAGCTAGACACATTCTATCGCTTCCCATATCCCGTAGATTAGCGAAGCAAAAAGCAAAAACGACCATACCCGACTCATCAACTGTCCCGGCGACAAGGGTGGTTAACAAAACTAGTAAACTCCTATAAAAGGGTTTTCCCATCAAGTTGACTCAAGTACACACACCTTTTCGCAAATAAAACAGTTCCAAAAACATGGGATCAATATGGTCAAGGGGCACTTGCCTTGTTCCTGTGGCTTCTGTTGCTCACGGATCTCAAAGTCTGGGTGTTGTAGTCCTTCGTGGATAGCTTCCTTAGCTTGTCCTTCTATTTACGATCATGCACATACAAGATTCATAGAAATCAATCATCATGCACAAACTTTACTAAAGATGCAATGGTGCATATCCTATGGTGTTGTTTTTATTAGATCATTTGTTCGTGTTCTTGCATGTTTTAAGGGGCTTGCATGGGGTTTTACGATGAACAAATGTGAACGTGGCGATGATCTTGTCTTAGATCTAGATCAAACCGATCAACACATGATCTGTCCACATGAAAAGCTTCTGTTCAAAGGGATCGGAGGAAACAAATGCAAAGAAAACCGCAATCTCGTCGTAAGGTGGTAATGGAGACGTACCTTACTTCCTTCGGGCCCTTCCTCCTAGCAATTGCACCAAAACAGATTGTCGGCTCTCCTCCAGCGATCGTGTCGGGGCTCGTTGGTGGTCTCACCGGTGGTTGAACTCCGACGAAGGGGTTTAGCTCGGCGAGTTGGGTGCTAGGGCCTCTAAGTTGTCGGCTTGGAAAAGATGTTACGATCAAGGGTGTGTTTCGGGTTCTATTTATAACCGGAAAAAGAAGAGTCCTTCTCCGATTGGATTTCAAATAAGAGTCTTATTTGATTTGGTTGCAGTATTCAATGTGGAAGAATTCGTGTCGGTTTCCTCAGTAACGGGTACTCACATACAGAGAAAACCCGCTTCAGAATCGCGTCCTTCCGCAGGGATAAGCTCTGGAGGCTCCACGTGTCCAGTGGGGGCCTGGGCTTCCCATTTCCTCAGGGGCGACCTCTGGTTGTGCCGCGTGTCAGGCAGGCGGGACCTCCCTCTTCCTCAGAGGCGAGCTCCGCGTGCGCCACGCGTCTGGTGGGTCGGGACCTCCCCTCTCTCCAGAGAGGAGCTCCACGTACGCCACGTGCCAGTGCCAGACCTCCCCTCTATTCGAAGGTAGCTCCAAGAGTGCCACGTGTCAGTGCCGGACCTCCCCTGTCGTCGGAGGTGAGCTCTGAGAGTGCCATGTGTCAGTTCCGGACCTCCCCTCTTTTCGGAGGTGAGCTCCGAGAGTACCAGGTGTCCAGTAGCGTCGGACTTCCTTTTTACTCAGAGATGAGCTCCGAGGTCGACACGTGTCCATCAGCATTGGACCTCCCTTCTTCTCGGAGGTGTGCTCCGAGAACAACACGTGTCAAGCAGGGCGGGACCTCTCGGAGGTGAGCTCTAAGGCTGACACGTGTCCTGCAGTACCTTCTCCTCGGAGGTGAGCACCGAAGACGACATGTGTCCAGTAGGACCTTCTCCTCGGAGGTGAGCTCCGAGGATGACACGTTTCCATCGGGACGGACCTCCCGGAGGCAAGCTCCGAGAGCGACACGTGTCCCATAGTATTGGACCTCTCGGAGGTGGGCTCCGAAAGTGACACGTGTCCAACAGGTCCGGACCTCTCAGAGATGAGCTCCGAGATTGACACGTGTCCTGCGGGGCTGGCCTCGCTTCTTCGCAGAGGCTAGCTCCGGGGGCAACACGTGTCCCACAGGGTCGGACTCCACCCCTTCCGAGGAGGCAAGCTCCGAGCCTGCCACGTAGCCAGTTCAGCAGTGGACCTCTCCTCCTTTGCGGGGATGAGCTCCGAAGGCGCCACGTGGCCATCGGGCCGAGGCAAGTGTCTTCGGCGCTCCTCGGTGAACTGGAATTTGCTCTTTTTGGCTATCTTTTTTATTCTTTCTCTGTTCCCACTTCTTTTAAAATGCTTTCTCTATATAAAATATGAATGCATGCAGAAATCAAAATTGAGGGTGTCACAAACCTACCCCCTTATATTGAATCTCGCCCTCGAGATTCGATAGTGGAGAATAGATGAGGGAATTATGCCTTGAGGTCTTCCTCACGCTCCCATGTAGCTTCGGCTTCCGTGTGATGGCTCCATTGTACTTTGCACCAATGGATCACTTTGTTCCTCGTGACCCTTTCCTTCACGTCCAAAATTCGGACAGGGTGCTCTACATAGGTCAGATCCTCTTGAAGCTCAAGTTCATCCATCGGTACTTGTTCTTCCGGAACTCTCAAGCACTTGTTGAGCTGGGATACATGAAACACGTCATGTACGTCGGAGAGGTGCATTGGGAGCTCTAGTTGATAGGCTACTTCTCCTCACTTGCCCTAAAATCTTAAATGGCCCGATGTAGCGAGGTGCTAATTTGCCTTTGACGTTGAAACGTCGTTGGCCAAGGATAGGTGACACCTTAAGGTATACGATGTCCCCTACTTCGAAGGTCAACTTTCTTCGCCTATTGTCCGCATAGCCTTTTTGTCGTGACTGACCGGGCTTCAAGTTCTCCCGTATTGTTTGGACTTGCTTCTCAGCTTCTTGCAGCACTTCGGGTCCAAACACTTATTTCTCTCTGGTCTCGTTCTAAAACAACGGCGTTGTACACCGTCTACCACACAATGCTTCAAAAGGTGACATGTTCAAGCTGGCCTGGTATCTGTTGTTGTATGAGAACTCGGCATACGGCAAGCTCCTATCCCAACTACACCGATGTTTCAAGGCGCAGGCTCTCAACATGTCCTCAAAAATTTGGTTTGTCCTCTCGGTTTTGGGTGGTAAGCGGAGCTAAAATCCAGTCATGTACCCATAGCTTCATGCAGCTTCTTCCAAAACCTAGAGGTAAACTGGGTACCCCGATCTGAGACCATCCTCTTCGGAACTCCATGACGGCACACAATTTGCTCCATGTACAGCTCGGCTAGATCTGCCATGCGGTACGTGGTTCTAACAGGAAGAAAATGAGCTGTTTTTGTCAATCGGTCCACGATAACCCAGATGGAGTCGTAACCCGACCGAGTACGTGGTAACCCGACGATGAAATCCATACTGATGTATTCCCACTTCCACTCGGGTACTTTCAATGGTTGCAACAATCCAACGAGTCTTTGATGTTCGGCCTTCACCTGTTGGCATGTGTCGCATAATGCAACATACTCAGCTATGTCCCATTTCATACCATCCCACCAATAACAGGTTTTCTGGTCCTTGTACATCTTTGTACTGCCGGGATGTATGGAATAAGGTGAGTCATGTACCTCCTTTAGTATCGTGTCGCGGATGTGCTTCACGTTAGACACACAAATCCTTTTTCCTAACCAAAGCATACCCTTCTCGTCTTCCTTGAAGTCCTTTTCTATGCCCTGTCGGATTCTTTCCTTGATCTCCTTGATTTCCTCATCCGTTGCTTGGCCATCCCGTATCTCTTGTTCCAGCGAAGAGTGGAGTTCCATCACTTCCATCTCGTTCAGGAACCCGAGATGTAACCGTTCCATCTCCTTGCGTAGCTCGGGTGGTAGCTCCCGAACCGTGAGTTGATGACATGCTCCCTTTCGGCTCAATGCATCAGCTACTACATTGGCCATTCAGGGGTGATAGTTGATTCCAACATCATAATCCTTGATGAGTTCCAACCATCGACGTTGCCTCAAATTCATATCCGTTTGGGTGAATATGTACATGAGGCTTTTATGATCCGTATAGATCTTACATCGGTGGCCAATGATATAATGTCTCCAAATCTTCAAGGCATGTACCACGGCTGCGAGCTCCAAATCATGTGTGGGGTAATTCAGCTCGTGTTTCTTTAGTTGTCTTGACGCATAGGCTACCACTTGTCCTTCTTGCATGAGCACACATCCAAGCCCTCATCTTGATGCGTCACAATATATGTCAAAGCTCTTGCTTTCGTCCGGCAATACTAGGACTGGTGCTGTGGTTAGCCTTTTCTTGAGCTGCTCAAAGCTTTCTTGGCGCGCTGGTGTCCAATGAAACGCTTTTCCCTTCATTAGTAACTCCGTCACAGGCTTCGCTATTTTGGAGAAATCCTTGATGAACCGTCGGTAGTATCCGGCCAACCCAAGAAAACTCCAAATATCTCTCACGTTTTGCGGTTGGTTCCACTTCAGAACATCTCCCACTTTTCTGGGATCAACCGATACTCCTTCCTCGGAGATGATGTGGCCTAGGAACGATATCTCCTTTAGCCAAAATTGACACTTGCTGAACTTGGCATACAATTGATGCTCTCGCAGCTTCTGCAATGTCAATCGCAAATGTTCTTAATATTCCTCCTCATTTTTCGAATACACCATGATGTCGTCAATGAAAACCACAACAAACTTGTCCAAGTACTCCATGAAAACTTTATTCATGAGGTACATGAAATACGCGTGTGCATTCGTTAACCCAAAAGACATAACGGTATATTCATACGAACCATACCGTGTCCGAAAGGCAGTCTTGGGTATGTTGGAGGGTTTAATCTTCAGCTGAAAGTATCCCGACCGAAGATCAATCTTGGAGAAAACTCGGGCACCTTTCATTTTGTCGAACAGGTCTTCTATACGGGGCAGAGGGTATTTATTCTTGATCGTCACCTCATTGAGAGACCTATAGTCCACGCACATCCTTTGGGTCCCGTCCTTCTTGTCCATGAAGAGCACGGGGGCTCCCCACGGTGACGAACTTGGGCGTATAAAACCCTTTTCTAGCTGCTCCTGAATTTGCTTCTTGAGTTCCACTAGTTCACTAACGGGCATCCTATAGGCCTTTTTGCTACAGGTGTAGTTCCAGGTACCAAGTCAATGGCAAACTCAATGTACCGGTCAGGTGGCATACTTGGAAGTTCTTCCAGAACACGTCCGAACATTCTTGAACCATCGGAATGCTTTCCAATGTTGCTTATTGGACGTGGTTCAATGTTGCCTTCTCGGTTTCTGGTTGGGCTGACTTGAACTCGATGCAAGCTCCGTGCTCGTTCGTCAACTGCACGCTTCTCTTGGCACATTGGATCACTCCGTTGTGCTTGCTTAACCAATCCATTCTGAGTATTATGTCAAGCCCTTGGGAATCCAAGACAATGAGGTTGGCAAGGAAGTCTACCCCCTTTATTTTAAGGTTTACTTTTGGACATACTATATTAGTCCTCATCTCTCCATCGGGAGAACTAACTAACATAGTGTATTTCATGTGTGATATGGGTAGATTATACTTGGCAACATACTTGGATGATATGAATGAATGTGATTCTCCGGAATCAAATAAAATGGTGGCTGGGTTGGAGTTGGCAAGGAACATACCAATCACGACGTCCCCAGCCTGTTGTGCTTCCTTAGCAGAGACATGATCCACGTTGCCACGAGCATAGTCCTGCTGTCCACGGTTTCCTTGCGTAGCTCCTCCGTTCAGACGTGGGTTCTGCTTGGGCGTGTTGCTTGGCTGTCCAAGACCTTTCTTCGGGCACTGACTTGCGAAGTGTCCCGTCTCTCCACATGCAAAGCATGCCTTGTTGCCCAAGACAGCGTGGACGTTGGGGTGGGGTTTTTTAGCATAAGCGCCTGTGTTAGGACGGGGCGCAGGAGGTAAAGGCATACGGGGCGCTTGCATAACGGGACATTGCTGTGGTGTTTGATTAGGGCAAAACAATGCATACTGTGGTGCAGCTGGAGGCATGTACCGAGGGCGTACATTGCTCCCTTGTGGCTGGTATGGCATCTTCCTTTTGCCCTCTTGCTCGATCTCTCGGATCTTGCTCTCAACCACTATAGCTTTGTCAACTAGCTTCTTGAAGTTAGCATAGTCATTGTTTAGGAGCTGAACTTGGATCTCATTGTTCAACCCTCTCACGAACAAGTACTGCTTCCTTTGGTCCGAGTTGACATCTTTAGGGGCATACCTTGAAAGCTGCGTGAACTTGTTGAGGTACTCATTCACGCTCTTCTTTCCTTGGTGGAGACCTTCGAACTCTTGCCTCTTTAGCATCATGACTCCAACAGGGAAGTAATGAGAGCGGAAAATCTCCTTGAACTCAGTCCAAGTGATAGTCTCCGGGTTGTCATGAGCGTCGCAAAGAGTGTCCCACCAGTCAGCGGCTGCTCCCATAAGTTGGTGCGATGCGAAGAGAACTTTCTCTCGATCATTGCACTGAACTATGGCAAGCTTCTTCTCCATGGATTTTGTAAGGGCCTCAGTTTTTGACACATGTTTAAAGTGTTCATCACCACACCACACACCTCATTTGAAGCAAGTTGATGAACACAAATGAAGAGCAAGTAACCACCACCAACATGCTCATTAGAGAACAAACTCACATATTGCAAAAGTGGTATTTCCCACATTTGATATAGAGGGGCTGGGCATATGAAAACTCCTATACATTGCTAAGGATGTCCATGCCAAGTTTCACCCAAATTCAAAACCTTTTTGAGGTCATTTTGGGTATAGCTAGAGAGTGGGCAGTTTGAAACCATATTTAAATTCAAACTGTTTTTATCCCATGAATTCAAAAGTGGGAGGCATATTCTTATTCAGCACATTTTTGTGAGCTCACACACCAATTTTCACTCCATTTGGAGTTGATCTTGACATGAGCTAAGTGGGACAAATTTAAACTTTATTTGAATTCCAAACTGAAATCGTGCTGAAATTCATTCAAACCAAATCCAATTTGAATTCTAAGCAATTCAAATGGCTCATGGGTGAATAATTTGAATCACCATGGGTATTTTGGGGCTCACTGTTTACAACAGTGATAAGGAGTTAATTTCAGAGGTTAAACTTGAGTGTGGGACCCACTTGTCATAGAGGGGAGACGGGAGACTTGCACCCAAAGTCACAGTCTCGGTGAGAACTTCCACCAAGCAGCTGCCGGTTTAACGCCCAGGAGCAGCTGCGCTCGCCACCGAGGTGGAGCAGCGCCACCAGCTCCTTCCCGCGCCCACACACGAGCCCAAGGGCGGTTCCAGGGCCCTCTTAAGGCGCTCCACCGAGGCAGGCACCGCCCGCTTTCCCCTCTCCCATGAACAACGAGCCCCCGGCCTGCCGCTTCTCTGCTCGATTGGGAAACCGCGAAAACATCTCGCCTCCTTTTTCCCTGAGCTGCTAGACGGCAACCTGAGATCGCACTCCACCTCCCCAACGCCAAAAACCCCGAGCTCCGACCTCCCTTGCCCGAGAACGATCGCCACAGCGGCGACCTAGCCTCAGCCGAAGGTCAGGCACTCGTGGACAGCTTTCCACAGGCGTTTTCACGAGCCAGCAAGAGAGGCAACAGGAGCGCGAGACCACCGTGTTGCTCTCCTCCAAGTTTGGGAGCAAACCGTGAAGAATCCACTGCGAATTTCCAGCTTTTGCTCCGGTGACCCGAAACCGAGTTTCCGGTATGGATTCTTCGAATTCTCGCGCTGTGGTCTTTCTTTAGTTATCAAATCCTGCACATAGACACTGGACTAGCCGGCGATCAATTTCCTTTCTGCATCCGTGGTATGAAACCGACTAGGGGTGACGAATTTTGAGCTCGATCAAGGGCGCTCATGGCGGGCACGCTCGGTCGCACGGTGCCGACCGGCTTGCCGCCATCTTTGAACCCATTTGACACCTTGTCGAGCTTCCTAGAGGTATACTGATGCTGTAGAACCAATCGTTTGAGGCTATGGCGGGTTAGAACCCATGGCCGACGGCGCCGAACCTCAACCGAGGCCGCCGCACGTCGCCGGGCTATTTCCGGTCACCGTCAGCCCGAACTGACCCCACAGACATGCTCCCCGACGTCGACAACCCTCTGGCAGCGAGTTTCAGACCAGGTGATGGCCGGCAGCGGCAAGCCGGCGAGCTCAGAGTCGGCTCCGGCGAGGGGAGGCGGCGTGGGCGCGAGGGCGCGTCGGGAGGAAGACGAAGCCGGCTGGCCCACGCGTCAACGGCTGAAAAATTTTAATCAGGATCGGGTGTGGCCGGGATCGGTTGTGCTGGCATGCAGGAACCCCGCAGACCACGGTGTGTCGTCGCCTCGGCGTGCGACGCGTGTCCCCGGGGCCCACCCGCAAGTTTAAACTTTTTCCCTGATTTTCAGATTTCATTCAAACTTCAAATCCTCATAACTTGAGATAGGAAACTCCAAATCGAGTGAACCAATTTTTTTTGGATTCAGCTCTCTTAGCAGTTTCCATCAAATCAAGTTTAACTTCATGAAAATCCTTAATTCTCCGGAATTAATTCCTCAAAGTTTAAACTGTTTGGAGTTTTAACTGGAGAATCCTTTGGAGTAAAATCCTGAAATTTTGCTGGAATATTCCCCAAAACATTTCTGAACTACCATAAAAATTTCAAATCCATTTAAGCTCATTTGATCCGCCTAATGGTGTGATTAGTGAAACTGTTCCAGAGAAAATAGAAAATGTTCAGAAACATTTTTAGAATTTTCTCTGAAATTGTTTAGCTCATATCTTTAGCTAGGAACCTTCAAATTAAGTGAGACCAACTCCATTAGAACCCTCTGAAAATCTAGTTTTCAGAAAGTCATAGTTTGTTTCATGAAAATCATTAGAACACCCTAAAAGCCTTTAATTAAGGTCAAGTACATAATTAATTGTGGAGGGCTCAAATGAGCTTTGCTGCAACTAAAACTTGACCAAGTCTCTGTTTAGGTTTTACCAAGCCACAATAAAAGTTTCACAGCCATTGGGTCTATCTAGTAAGAGTTATAGACTTCACAGGTTTAAATTCAATCAAATGCATTTAAATTAATATATATCCTTGTATATCATGTAGTCGCTAAGGTCGACGAGGAAACCGAAGTCCTAGACTTCGTTACTCCGGAGGAGCAGCTAGCCTACGACCAAGAGCAGCAAGGCAAGCTCCGGTTTACATTAACCGTTTTACAAATTTTTATTGTTTTGAGCACTTACTTGAGTATTATGATTCCTTGCATTAGAGTCTTGTTTGGAAACCCAATTGCATAGCCAAGAAAACCCTGGTTTGGGTTTAGGATTGCAAACCCCGTTAGCTACTGCAAAGCTAAGTTAGAGTAGGATTCGGTACAAGTCGAGTAGTTGGAACTACTCGCGAGCATAGGCTAGAGGCACTCGACTCGGGTAGAGATAGCACATGATACACATGGCAAGAAAGATGAGACCGAGCGGAGAGTAAGGGCAGCAGGACTTTGGGGACTGTGTGCTATAGCTCCGCTTGTGTCGATTGAGGACCGAGCCGTGTGCGGGCCTGTTGAACAAGCTAGAACAGTACCGAAGACCTACCGGCTATATGGGAACCGGGAAACTGATGTAAGTCGGGTAGCTGGGTATTGAGGCATTGCCCGTCGTTCAGAGGGTAGGTTGAGAGCTTGAGGTGTAAATCGGCTGGCGGCACGGAGATGCATGTGCAGAGACCTCTTGCTCGGGATAATGGGACCGGTTCAATATTTGGCTGACGGGTGAAAAGTGGTTGCGTACGGCATCCGTGATGGTTGCTGTAGGCAACATCGAGTACGGGAGTACGTGACGGGTTATTTGGGTAACCCTGCAGGTGTAAATCGATTATAATCGCCATCCCTCGTGGTCAGTGAGTACCACTTGTTCACGGCACCGTGACGTAGAAAGAACAGGCTAGTTACATGTTAAAATGTTGCTGATCGAAAGATGGGCTTTGCTTGTTAATGGTTTGTTGTAGTTTAGAGCTAACTAAAGTTCCTTTCAACTTTGGGCAAAGTACATGAGAGAAATGCGTTTCTTGTTTGATTGCAGCTCTCTCATGTACCTTAGCATAAGGTTCTCCACAACCTGCTGCTAAAACTTGAAAGTAAGGTTTTACTAATTAGGCGAGTCCTTGCGAATGATTTTTTCTCATGTAACCTATCAATCCCTCATGTAGAAGTTCCATGTTTAGGAGAAACGGGTCAGTCTTGCTGAGCCTTCGTGCTCACTGCTTGTGTTTGAAGCTTTTGCAGGGTTCTATGAATAAGGGGCTCCCGAAGAGGAGACGGAACCCCAGGAGGGGAACCCCGTCGAGTGGGAGCCGTGCACGCCGCAGAGTTAGTGTGTGTGTGTGCTAGCAAGGACACGTTCAAGGGCTGAACGTGCACTTGATGCATAGTCTACGCCCGTGAGTGTAGACTAGACTTATTTTGATACAAATGTTCATAAACCCCTTTATGTAATAAAAGTTTTGCTTCCGCTTTGTACCTTTGATGTGTGTTATTCGGTGCTGTGCAACGCAGTACCCCTCAGCGTGATCCTGGCTCGACAAGACCGTGGGGTCGTGTCAGCGTTGGTATCAGAGCTCGCTTGAGGTTTAACGCACTAAAAAGGTCATCTTTTTCAAAAATCCAGTGAGGAACGAGATAGTAGCCCATATAAGGATGTTATTAGTGTATAGAAAGTGGCATACTAACCTATTTGACTATGTCGGAAAATCGTGCATATCGGGACGTTTATGTCTTGGGGGGTGCACGTAAGCGCTGTCCACCAGTGCGCACAAGCTGAAGGGTGGAGCCCCACGGGTGGCAGGTAACCCGACCCGCTTTGATATCCTCTACGACTCTTCATGTCGTTTGGGGTATCCGAGCAACGTCTGTCCCTGGCGTGCGTGGTGCAATCTGGGAGACCCCGTCACGTGGTCTGAAACGTGAACACGTAACTCAAGGTGTGTTTGGCTTGAGAACATCCGGGCGAGTGATGACGGCCGGGTGTACGGACTGTATGGATACCAGGCTTGGTGTGCAGCCGAGTCTGATGATTGTTTGAGTTTCTGCAGGTAGTCTAACCACGAAATGGTATACGTGTAGCATCCGTGTGTGAGTGACGTTTAGTGCCACTGAATTAACGAAGCCGGATAAGTCCGGTATAGGTTTTTCTTGGTGAGGACATAGTACCAACATGATCTGGTGACGCATCGACGTCACACCCCACTAAATGAACAACTTCATTGTAAAACTTGAAGGTTTCGATCCAAAGCACTAAAATTTGCTGTAACCTCTTCCCTTAATCAGGATTTTCAAAGTTAACAAGTTTTCAACTTATAGGTTGCTAAGGACAGAGCACTCGGTTTTCAGCTGAATTAAGGCTGAGGTTAATCAGAGGTTAGAGGTTGAGTTCTCTTGAGGTTAGGGGTCATATGATACATTTCTGGAAAGCTTTGGAAGATCTTTACAACTCTTCTGTTGAGGTCCAGAGGTGTTTCATCCCTTAACCAATCGAAAAATGCAGTAGGCTTGAAACTGTCCAGAAAACAGGACAGAGTAAAGACTCTCTGTAAACTCTCTGTAAATTGAGTAGAACATCCTGCATAAAAATCCAAAAATAGAAAATGAGGTAGTTCTGGAAATCTTATGGGATGGGTTACAACTTTGTAACAGAAAGTTTTGTCAGATTGGGAGCAGAATTAACTGGAATCCTTGGATCAAATCAGTACCTAAAGCAGGGAGGTGCTGTCCAAATTTCTCCAGAAATTCTGTGAACATTGACATCTCATAACTTTTAAACCAGGACAGATGTTAGGCCAAGAAAATACTTTCTGGAAAGCTATTGAAGTTAGCTTTAACTTTGATGTTGAGCTCCAGAATTGGTTTTGCTTTTAACATGGCCTAAATCAGGTTGATATGGGAACTGATCAGGGCTGTCATGTTGAACAGCAGATCAGCAGTCAAATTTTCTTAAAATTTGAACTATGTTTCCAAGTTTTATGGGTTCAATGACATGTATTACGTTATAACTCAATGGTTTACTGTTTAAATAAATATTTGACATTTCTCAAATATATTTTTACAGATGACAGCAGATAAGCAGTTGGAGAACGGGTGGGTAGTGTCCCACTGTTCTCACCGCAGCGGCTATCCGGAAGCATTGAGGCATATGCTTCAATATTTTGGGTACAACCAGATGCCGCAGTCCTTCACCAAGGAACAAGGCGAAGAGGGAAACAAGACGTGTACAATCCATGTCGATGTCCCTGCAGGACCTACGCCACCCGGTTGGGTGCCGTTCACCGTCACGGTGAGAGGTAGGCAATCGGAAGGGATGTGGCAAGTGGCAGCCCGTGACACCATGTCACGTTTGTGCCAACTGCACGTGCAGGCTATGGAGGGCACTCCATACGCGCTCGTTCCGGTGGAGGGACGGGCTCTGCATGTGTGGGAAGAGAGGTACCTGGAGGCAACGGACCCGAGTTGCCCAAGGTACAACCCCGCGGAGGCAAATCTCAGCCTCCAGATGAGGGCGGGAAACCCGTGATGGACATCCAAGCTGTTCATGCGGAGCATCTCGCCACAAAGCTCAAGGAGAGCACAAGCCGTGGAGACCATTTCAAGAGTGCTCACAGCGCACTCCGCAATGTACTCCTTTCGACGATCAAGCGACTGAATGAACAGCACAATCAGTTGCATCGTCTGAAGAAGGCGAAGAAGAAAAGCCGTGTCGACATCGCGGCGTTGCAAGAGCTGGTGCAGACCCTAACCCAGCAGAACGAGGACCTTGCTCAAGAGCGGGACGACGCTATTGAGGAAGGGCAAGGCTTGGAAGAGGACTACAACCAGGCTATGGACGAGGTGCATGCATTACAGGACCTCGTACCTCCGGTGTTGGGCATACCGGTGGTCTTGGGTCTTCCAGCCATGGGAGAACCCGAGATGGGAGAAGAGGTGGTAGATCCGGAACCACCAGCAGAGGTACCGGAGGAGGACGACCCGCAGGAGGTAGAGTTCTACTCCGAGTAGGGGGTTACAGTTGCCAAGCAGGGCAGCTAGAGTAGTGTAACCCAACTTTTGTAATCGGTGACATGTCGTGTAGGCAGTAGCGTATGTATAGGTAGTGACGACATGAGCACGACTTCTCGGAAAACCGAGAATAATGTATCTTGTATAAAGTTTATGCTTTATCAATATATGTGAATGTTGTGCAAATTATTCATGTGTCACTTCAATACCTACTGTTGCATATGGAATTTTAAGTATGACATGTGCTAATCGCTGCTGTTTTGAATTTCAGAATGACGCGTACTCGTGCCAACCCGGACGTTGGGGGTACTAGCCAAGGGGGAGAGACCTCCCAACAGCCTCCCGAGGACTCCTCGGGACAGCAGCAGCAACAGCAAACACCGCCACCGCCACTGCCAACGGTTACATTGGCCGACATTGTCGCGGCAATGGCGGGTTCCCATCAGCAGCACACGGAGTTGCTGCAAACTCTTATCGCTAATACATCTCGCCCAGAGAGACGTCAAGACCGTGAGGAGCGTCAACAGAGCTCCTACTCCGACTTCCTAGCGACTCATCCCCCAGTATTCTCAAGGGCGGATGAACCTCTAGACGCGGACAACTGGCTCCGCGCAATAGAGATGAAGTTCGGGCTGCTCCAGATAAGCGAGCAGCGCAAGACTCAGTTCGCGGTCCAGCAGCTCCAAGGATCCGCGAGCGCGTGGTGGGCGAACTTCTGTGCTTCACAGTCCACCGACCGAGTTATGACCTGGGCGGAGTTCCGGACGGCCTTCAGGGCCTATCACATACCGCCAGGTTTGATGAAGGGGAAGACGCAGGAGTTTCTACACCTGCAGCAAGGGAGCAGGAACGCGCTGGAATACTCCAGGGCGTTCAACAATCTCGCACTTTATGTGTCATATCATGCAGATACCGACGAGAAGCGGCGGGACCTTATTTACCAGGGGCTTAACCCGCTCCTGAAGGACAAATTGGTGATGTTCAATCGTGGCAGCCTCAATGACATCATTGACGCTGCAATTGTTCAGAGGACTCCGGCAAGGAGTTGGCGGTGGTGGAGCGAAAGCGAAGCGCGCCGCAGAGCAGTGGAGAAGGAAGCGGTCCTTCTCAGAAGTTTCGGATGGTTAATCGCCCACCATCAGGTTCATGCTGGCAGCCACCCCAGAGGTCGATGCTGTTCCGCAGTCAGCCGTACTCTTCACCGGCATTCAGGCCGGCAATGCCAGCACCACTTCCGCAACAACAACAGCAGCAGCGGGTGATGCCGCGTGCGTATGCACCTCAGCAGCGCATGCCGGGCTTTCGTCCCCCGAGCACTACACCAGCAGCGGCCACATGTTACAAGTGTGGTCATCCAGGACACTTCGCGAGCAGTTGCCCGGAGAGGCAAGGCGGCGGAGATGCACCGCAGTTTCCGGGGAGGAATCAACCCCGGAGCCCTACTAATGCGCGACGGGCAAACCCTAGGCCCAGCACTGTCCACCAGCTTGCCATAGAGGACGTGCCAAAGGGTGAGCCAATCCTTGCGGGTATGTTCCAACTCCACCAGTATCCCTCCATAGTATTGTTTGATTCAGGTGCCACGCATAATTTTATTAGCCAAGCTGTCGGTACCTGGGATATGGGGTACCCCCGCGCACAGGGTAAAATGCCTAAGGAACTCGCCCTTCTCTGCAAGGAGAGCTCCAAAGGCGCCACGCGTCCGGCGGGGCTGGACCTCCCTCTCCTCAGAGGAGAGCTCCGGGCCCGCCACATGGCATACAGAAGCCGGACCTCCCCCTCCGCGGGAGAGAGGTCCGAAGGCGCCGCCTGTCCAGCGGGGCCGGACCTCCCTCTCCTCAGAGGAGAGCTCCGGGCCCGCCACGTGGCCAACAGAAGCCGAGCCTCTCCCTCCGCGGGGAGAGGTCCGGAGGCTCCACGTGCCCCGCGGGACTGACCCTTCTCTTGTCTGAGAAGGGCTCCGGGCCCGCCACGTGGCAGCAGAGCGACGCTGCCTGCCCCGAGCGATAGGCAGCGGGCGTGAATACGCCCCATACCTTGCCCGTACAAGGTATTCAAGGCCCGCGTCTTCCCAAGACGCGGAGACGCGGAGCACGCTTCGGTCAGGTGCCGTTGCACCCAGTCGCATCACAGACTGGCGCGCGGTGTCAGAACCTGTCAGCCAATAAACACCGCGACAAGACATCCCATGCCGCCTGCGCCGTCATCAACCACTACGACTAGCATGCGGCATGGGCAGGGCGGCAAGATGAATACTCAGAAGCCTTCGACCAGAGACAACTACCGGCATAACTGCAGATACGGTAGATAATAGACAATCTTCCCGGGACCACCTGTCGGGTCCCGGCTCCCCTTGTAAGCCGCCCGAGTCTTGGACTATAAAAGGCTCAGGTAGGCGTCGATAGCAAGGGTTCGCACTTTGCAACTCATACGCTAGCCATACACTCTCAAGCTGTAACTCATCCCCATGCTCAGGCCTCCGGTCCTGAGCAGCAAGCAATACAGCGAGCTCCATAGCTCGCCGTGGACGTAGGGTTTTACGCTCCGGCGGCCTGAACCACGTAAAACTCGCCGTGTCAAGCTCTTACTAACTCGTCCATCTGCGCAAGCTCTCCGCTAGGGACTAGCCCCACCGAAAAAAGAACCTCTGCGGGCTGCCCAGTGCAGGCCCGGGGGAAGTGTCGACCGAACACTTCGACATTTGGCGCGCCAGGTAGGGGGCTTTTCTCCTAGCGCAACGAGTTTCCGCCGACGAAGATGACCAAGCTTCCTTCAGCGGCAAACTCTCCCCCTCCGCGTTCACGGCGAACCGTGACCACTGGGGAGTACATGTCGACACACTCAGGACGGAGTGTGTCGGCACAAGCGGGTAGCCAGCAGCCGACTCCGGCAACGCCGACTCCGTCTATGCAGGCCCCGACCAGTGTGAGATCTTCTGCAGCGCTGAGCGTACACCATGGAGGTGCGCTAGCTGCAGCAAGAGCGCTGCTGTGCAACCCACCTGCGAGGGATGTGCCCCATTCAGCGACCCAGCAATGGGTCCGCGAGGTGGACCGCCTCATCGTAGCCGCCGCGAACCCTCGGTTTCGGCGAGGACGGCGCCCAGGACAACCGGCTGTGTCGCTGATGCGCACACCCACGGTTGACGGGCTAACGGCGGGTTCCAGCTCCTCCAGGCTCCTGTCGACGGACCTGCGAAGGGAACTGGAACGATGCCACTTGGGCCTGGATGCCCGGGTGTACCTCGAGCGACGCCGAGAAAGGCGTCGCAACCATGAGGCTGGCGACAGCATGTCGTCGGCCTCGACACAACCAGAAGGGCAGGCCTTCGCCACGCGAGCCCTGCCTCAGGCATATGATGCGCAGCATATGCCACAACTATATGCGCCGCAAGCAGCGGCCCCGGTCTATGGTGCAGCCTTGCCCATGCCGGGATACGCGGTGCCAAGTGCGAACCAAGCGTTCGCAGCGCCAGTACTTGCAGCAGCAGGTGCAGGATGTGCGGCCCTTGCACCCCACCTTCGCTTCGCAAGGTGGCCATGCAAGTTTCGCCCGCACCTGCCCGAGAAGTACGACGGCAGCGTCAACCCAGCGGAGTTCCTCCAGATCTACTCCACCGCCGTACTTGCCACAGGAGGGGACGAGGCTGTCATGGCCAACTACTTCCCCGTCGCCTTGACCGGCCCAGCTCGGTCTTGGCTCATGAATCTACCTCAGGGGTCCATAACCTCCTGGGGAGAGCTCTGCCGGCAGTTCGTCGCCAACTTCGGCAGCTCCTACACCCATCCCGGCACGGAGCTTGACCTCCACGCCGTCAAGCAACAACCTGGGGAGTCGCTGCGCTCTTTCATCCAGCGGTTCTCTCAGGTACGCAACACCATCCCACATATCCAAAGTGCCTCTGTGGTGGTGGCGTTCCAACAGGGTGTCCGGGACGAGAAAATGCTTGAGAAGCTCGCGACCAGAGAGGTCCGCGACGTCTCGGAGCTCTTCAGCCTGGCGGACAAGTGCGCCAGAGCAACTGAAGGGCGGAACTGGCACACTCTGCCGACCTCCGAGTCAGGAGGACAGCCCGGGTCCGGTGCAGCTGCCTATGGGGGTGGCAAGAAGACCAAGAACCGGGGGAGTGGAAAGATGAAGTCACCATTCACGGCCCCCATCGCCGCAGCTGCGACGACTAGCGGGGCCCGGGGGCCACGCCCCGACAAAAGGCAGAGGCAATCACCGGCCCCAGACAGTGACCAAGGCGGGCTATGCCCCGTGCATGGCACCTGTAACCATACTGCTGCTGAGTGCTGGGAGATCCAGAGGCTCGCAGAGCGCTTCCGCAAAGGAAGACAGCAGAGGGCTGAAGCACCGCCCTACCCTCAGAGGGATGGCAAACAGAAGGTCGATGCCCCAGTCACCGCTGCCCATCAGGTGGGGTTCCAGGAGCCTCAGCGCGTCATGAAGACAGTGCATAACGGAGAGGACTCCAGTTCCGACGGTGACGGGCCAGGGCGTTAGCCAATTGCGGCGCGCCTCCGTGCCTCGAACATACCTCTCGGGAGCCGCCTAAGTTCTGTCAACCCCTTGAAGGCCTTGCCAGAAGGGGAAGACGCCTCAGGTCATCCAAGGTGAGCCCGGGCCCACCTACCCCTTGAAGGCCTTAGCCAGAAGGGGAGAACTCCCCGGGGGCCCCAGGAGAAGCCGCGCAGGACCTGATTCAGCGCGAAGATAACAACCTCGTCGACAAGACTCGGCTGCAGGGAACACCCCGCAACGCACGGTCTCGGCTAATGCTCTAAGCACTACCGCCAAAGAACCAAACGCGTCGGGGGCCTGCAGGAGGGCAACCTGGTGAAGCGGCACGCTCTATTCCATGAAGGACCCATAAGCTCTCCCCCAGCAGGGAAGGTCCCTTCCGAATCATGAAATCTGCCGCCCCAGGTACACATGCCTTTCAACCGAGAGTGGGGTCCATTCCCAAAAATCCTTGCCTTGAAGCAACACTGTAAGTCCTACTTCCTGAGCATCAGTAGAACAAGGTTATTCCCTTCTGTAATGGATCCCATAGAATTTAGGAACAGAGCTTGGGGCAGCTAAGTCTCAAGGGACGGTACAGGACTACGTCCAGTTTAGCCTGGTTCCGACCCTAAGCGTGTAGAGTCTTGCTTCCCTTGTAGACGAGGCGGAACATTGCCTCCATGTACAGCCAGAATTCCATCTATGGGCACGAATACAGAGACATGTTCTACTTAGCTCTCTCACATGCGCTCATTTAAATTATGCATTAATTTTTATGATCGCACTATCTCTGTATGTTCATCGTACATCTAGCTCCCCCTCTCCTGCGCTCATCCATAGTCGGCATTCGCTATCCTACCAAAGGCGGCTGCGCTTGAGGCACCTGCCGATGGCCGAGTGAGTCTCTCGGGCCTCCCCTAGTCAGGTGTTGCGGTGCTAGTTGGTTACCTCCAGGAAAGGCCTGCGTTGTGCATGGGGGGTCCAGGGTGCGTATCCAGCTTAGCCGGCCATGAGCCCAAAGCATGCGCATCCTGCCCTCCGGAGGTACAGGGGAGTACGACCGCTTTTCCTGGTCATGAACCCAAAGCGCGTGCACTCTGCTTCCCCAGCGCATGGCCCGGTACTAGGGATCGGACGGCCGTACCCGGACCTCAGAGGGAGCCAGAGCTCCGGCGCCTCGTGCACAGAATTGCCCAAGCCCCGTATAGCGAATCAGGATCGTAAGACGGATAAGACTAGGAGACGGGAGGGGAGGACCCCCCGAGGAGAATTACATTTCCTCTGCCTGTGTGCAGGACCTCCAGGTTACGGCAACAGGGACTGCATGAAGCAGGGGGAAAGGAGCTACCAGCTACTCCGGCCTAGGACTTGAAGGACCGGGACCTGCCCCTCCAGCAGGGGCGGGGCCCGGGGGCCCCACGTGTCCAGCGGGCCCGGAACTCTCTCCTCCCTTGAGGAGGGCTCCGGGCTCGCCACGTGGCAGGCGGAAACCGGACCTCCCCCCTCGGTGGGAGGGCTCCGAAAGCCCTACGTCTCCAACATGGCCGGAGCTCCCGCCTCTTAAGGAGGAGCCCCGCACCCGCCACGTGGCAGGCAGATCTGGAGCTCCCCATAGGGCGAGATCCGGAGACCTCCAGGGGCCCCTAAGCTCCGGGATTGGAGATGGCCTCTGAGTACCTTGCGGAGCTAAGGACTCAGTCAGGCAAAGCCAAGAAGGAGAGAAAAAGCATCACAGACACAAATATCTAAAAGAGTCAAATTAAGCGAGGCTCCATGAGCTGGACTACAGACTCGATAAAAAGGGAGAAACAAGTCCTAAGGACCTCCCGGCTCCCGCCGGAACCTTGCGGCTGTAAGGGCGGCCACATCCTCGACTTCTGCCCTGGCAGCTTGCTCTCGCTCTGCGGCTGGGCCCTCTCTCGCTAGTTCTAGCGAAAAAGAGGGGTCGCGGCTCTTAAAGCATGCCAGCACATGTGAGGCGACCTCTAAGGCTAGGCCGCGCCCCTCGGCCTCAAGCTCGCTGGCGACCACCGAGTCTAGCCTGTCCAGCTTGGCGCCGATCTACTGCAGCGCGGGGATCACCTCCAACGCAGGGGCCGCGGTCCTCACCGGACTGAAGCCAAGATGGATCAGGGCGGACCCCGCTCGATCCACGAAGCTCGAGACCGCAAGAGCCTCGGAGGACCGCAAGGCCGAAAGCTCCTCCACCTCGCGGCGGGCCGCCTGCAGAGCCTCCAGGTTCCTCTCAGAGAATTCCTTCTCCTTGGCCGCCAGGGAGCTCTCCCGAAGGTGGAGAGTCTTGGCGAGCCGCTCCAACTCAGCGGCCTTGAAGTTGGCGGTCAACTCCCAGTCCAAGACCACCCGGTGATCACGGGAGACCTGTTCCTCCCTCAAGTCGAGGTCTGCCCTCAGGATCTCCAGCTCCTCCATCTGAGCTCGGAGGTCATCCTCGCCCGCAGCCAGCTGCGCGGCGACCCTCTCTGCCTCAGCTGCCATGCAACGCTCCCGTTCCTCAACGGCGAGTTCACGGCGCTCCAACCGCTGCCGTATCTCCACAGCAGCAGAGAGGCACTCCTCGGCCCGGGTGTGTGCCTCCAGGATCTCCCTGTTGATCCGCCGCGATTGGGTGTCCATGCGGTCGACAGCCCGCTTCATCCGGTCGAGGAACGCTTCCTTGAAGTCGAGCAACTCCCGCCTGGAGTCAAGCTCACTCTTAACCTTCGCGGTCCTATCCCGCAAAAGGTTCCCCCAGGTGAAGAGGCGGTCCCGTTCAACCGTATACTCCTCCCGCTCCCGCCCTAGTGCAGCCAAGACCTGCCGGACGCTCGTCTCGGCAAGCGCGAAGGCATCCGCCAGAGGCAATGGAGGAACAGAGGCCGGGGCAGTCCCCCCGACCTCCTCCATTACCTCGTCCTCAGGAAGAGCCGACGCACCAGCAACCGAGACGAGACGCTGATCAGGAGAAGCTGGCTCCGAGGCTCTGGCAGCCAGGCCAGCCGGGCTCTCTTCAGCTTCTGGCTCCTTGACCTGAGGAGAGGGGAGAGCCGGGGAAGGCGGTGCTGGAGAAGAGGCCGGGCCGCCTAGTGCAGGGTCAACCTGCGCTGTCTTGGGGGCCGCGGTGGCCGTCTCGGCAGGAAGAGACGACACCACCGCGGAGTCCGAGCACACCGGAACAGGAGAAGTTCGCGCTGGTCTGGGGGCCGCGGCAGTTGCCCCTGGCTCCGAGCGCAGCGGCACAGATTCCCCGCAAGTCGGGGAAGGCCGGGAAGCGCGGACACTCCAGCGGGCTCTGAACCCCGACTTCCGAGCCGGGGTAGGACTCCCAGAGCCCGCTACCGTCACTGACGGCCGCTCCGCAGTCGCTTGAACTGGCGGGACAGGGGACGCCCCAGAAGCTTCCCCCAGCGCATCAGCCCGGGGCCTCTTCGAGTCGCCACCGGAGGGAGTGTCAGGCACCCCAGAATCCCGACTTGGCACAGACGCCGCTGCTGGAGGAGATCGAGCGCGCTTCTTCTCTGGTGGTGGGTTGGAAGCCATGGCAAGGGAGAACTCAAGGGCAAGAGAGCAAAAGCACAAGAGTCCAAGAAGAAACACAGAGAAGTGCGAAGGGAAGCTGCAATGTGGGTAAGACCTCCTCTAAAAAACTTCCCGGGTGCAATTCCATGCGATTCGTAACTCTTCGAATACCCCACACCAGCAACCGCTTCGGTTCCTAGACCGAGTGCCGATGAAAGGTGGACCCAAGCCGCCCAACTGTAGCAGTGGGTCAAGGAGTCAGTCTCCTGAGAAGATGAGCCGGCAAGGCACTTCGGCGGTTCCCGAAGAAAGCGCCGCAACGTGTAGAAGTGGCAGTCTTGGGAACCGCCGCAGTAAAAGCAACCATCAATTGAGCGCACGCTCCCACGATCCCGTGGCCGTTCGTGCTCCGGTAGCGGTCAATTCGGGACTTAGAGGAAGTGCGCGGATCGGAAGAGACGGAGGTCCCACCTCGGGCTCGCTATCTCCCCCGAGATGGGCCCGGGGGCCACTGTCGGTACCTGGGATATGGGGTACCCCCGCGCACAGGGTAAAATGCCTAAGGAACTCGCCCTTCTCCGCAGGGAGAGCTCCGAAGGCGCCACGCGTCCGGCGGGGCCGGACCTCCCTCTCCTCAGAGGAGAGCTCCGGGCCCGCCACGTGGCATACAGAAGCCGGACCTCCCCCTCCGCGGGAGAGAGGTCCGAAGGCGCCGCGTGTCCAGCGGGGCCGGACCTCCCTCTCCTCAGAGGAGAGCTCCGGGCCCGCCACGTGGCCAACAGAAGCCGAGCCTCTCCCTCCGCGGGGAGAGGTCCGGAGGCTCCACGTGCCCCGCGGGACTGACCCTTCTCTTCTCTGAGAAGGGCTCCGGGCCCGCCACGTGGCAGCAGAGCGACGCTGCCGGCCCCGAGCGATAGGCAGCGGGCGTGAATACGCCCCATACCTTGCCCGTACAAGGTATTCAAGGCCCGCGTCTTCCCAAGACGCAGAGACGCGGAGCACGCTTCTGTCAGGTGCCGTTGCGCCCAGTCGCATCACAGACTGGCGCGCGGTGTCAGAACCTGTCAGCCAATAAACACCGCGACAAGACATCCCATGCCGCCTGCGCCGTCATCAACCACTACGACTAGCATGCGGCATGGGCAGGGCGGCAAGATGAAGACTCAGAAGCCTTCGACCAGAGACAACTACCGGCATAACTGCAGATACGGTAGATAATAGACAATCTTCCCGGGACCACCTGTCGGGTCCCGTCTCCCCTTGTAAGCCGCCTGAGTCTTGGACTATAAAAGGCTCGGGTAGGCGTCGATAGCAAGGGTTCGCACTTTGCAACTCATACGCTAGCCATACACTCTCAAGCTGTAACTCATCCCCAAGCTCAGGCCTCCGGTCCTGAGCAGCAAGCAATACAGTGAGCTCCATAGCTCACCGTGGACGTAGGGTTTTACGCTCCGGCGGCCTGAACCACGTAAAACTCGCCGTGTCAAGCTCTTACTAACTCGTCCATCTGCGCAAGCTCTCCGATAGGAACTAGCCCCACCGAAAAAAGAACCTCCGCGGGCTGCCCAGTGCAGGCCCGGGGGAAGTGTCGACCGAACACTTCGACACAAGCTTTCATTGCTAAACACAGCTTGCAAATACTACCCACCGATAGTCCATATTTAATCTGTTCACCGGGTGGGAGGATTTCAGCAAGCGTAATAGTTTCCAAAGCACCATTATGCTTAGCGGGTAGAGTCTACCCTACGTCTCTCATAATCTTAGAGGGACAAAAGGTCGATATCATCCTAGGGATGTCGTGGTTAACCCGCCACGGCGCTGTTTTAGACACCGTCCTTCGAGTCGTGCACTTAAACTCAGAAGTGCACGGGTCTCACTCAATATTTCTGGACAGTCCAGAAATAAAACTTCCAAGTGTCTATCAAGCCACAACCATCAGATTGGAAGATATTCCAGTGGTCCGAGAGTTCCCTGATGTATTCCCGGATGATTTACCGGGAATGCCGCTCGATAGAGAGGTGGAGTTCAAGATTGAACTTGCACCGGGAACCATGCCAATATCCCGAAGGCCGTACAAGATGGCGCCCAAGGAGTTGACTGAACTAAAGACTCAGCTCACGGACCTTCTGGAGAAGGGTTTTATTAGGCTGAGCTCCTCGCCATGGGGCTGTTCGGCATTATTTGTGAAGAAGAAGGATGAGACGTTACGGCTTTGCATGGACTATCGTCCATTAAATGCCGTAACCATCAAGAACAAGTACCCGTTCCATGGATCGACATGTTGTTTGATCAGTTGGTATATTCCAAGTCGGAGTAAGATCACAAGAAGCGTCTGCGTATAGTCTTGCAATGGCTGCGGGATCACAAGCTATACGTGAAATTCAGCAAATGCGAATTCTGGATATCGCAAGTGCCTTTTCTCGGGCATATCATCTCAGCGGAGGGTATCGCTGTAGAACCGAGCAAGATCACTCAAGTGCTGAATTGGAAATCCCCGAGGACTGTTCACGAGGTACGGAGTTTCCTCAGACTCGCGGGATATTATCGGAGGTTCATTCTGAACTTCTCGAAGATTGCCAAGCCAATGACAGAGCTGCTGAAGAAGGCTGCCAAATATGTTTGGAGTCCAGCATGTGAAGCAGCATTCAAGGCTTTAGTCAAGCACCTGACATCAGCACCGGTTTTGGCGCAACCAGACACAACAAAAACGTTCGATGTGTACTGTGATGCATCCGGCATTGGGCTCGGATGTGTGCTGATGCAAGACCGAAGAGTGGTCGCATATGGATCACGACAGCTTAGAAACCATGAGCAGAATTATTCAACCCACGACTTGATGCTCGCTGCCGTGGTACTTGCACTGAAAATGTGGAGGCACTACCTACTCGGTAACCTCGTACATCTATATACCGACCACAAAAGCCGCAAGTACATATTCACTCAGAAGGAGCTGAACATGAGGCAGCAAAGATGGTTAGAATTGATAAAGGATTACGAAATAGAGATCCATTATCATCCGGGCAAGGCAAACATAGTGGCAGATGCGCTGAGCCGCAAGTCACACGTCAACAATCTGACCATCACACCGTTGGAAGAAGCGAACCACCACTACATGTGATTCCACACGGAGCTCTCTACAACCTAGCTTTGATCCCCACCATCCATGAAGAGATAGCGGTAGCTCAGAAACATGATAAGGGCATGTCGCATTTGCGGAGACGTGTAGACAGTGGGGAGCTTAAATGTTTCCGGAACGACGAAGACGACGTCCTATGGTTCAAGGACCGGATCGTCGTACCCCGTAACCCGGAATTACGGAAGAAGATCTTTGATGAGGCTCACTTGTCAAAGTTTTCTATTCACCCCGGCAGCAACAAAATGTATTTAGAACTCAGGAGCAAGTTTTGGTGGACAAGGATGAAGCGGGACATCGCCAAGTACGTGTCCGAGTGTGATACGTGCCGAAGGGTGATGGCGGACCATATGCGGAAACCGGGACTGCTACAACCACTGGGCATTCCTGCCTTGAAGTGGGAGGATGTGAGCATGGACTTCATCGTCGGTTTACCCACCACTCTTCAAAAGCATGATTCTGTGTGGGTGATCGTCGATCGGCTCACCAAAGTTGCCCATTTCATCCTGGTCAACACCAACTACAATGCCAAGAAGTACGCTGAACTGTACATCTCACGGATCCTATGCTTGTACAGCGTACCCTGTACCATCATATCAGATCGGGGCACTTTATTTGTGTCCCGTTTTTGGGAGCAGCTGCACGCTGTCTTGGGGACGAAGCTGATCCGTAGTTCAGCATACCACCCTCAGACGGATGGGAAAACCGAGTGGGTAAACCAAATCTTAGAAGACATGCTACGAGCTTGCGCTATCAACCACGGAAAGAATTGGGATGATCACTTTCCGTTAGCCGAGTTCTCGTACAACAATGGGTACCAAGCCAAAATAAAGATGGCGCCCTACGAGGCGCTATACGGTAGGAAATGCCGCACACCATTGAACTGGTGTTAGTCTGGCGAAAGGATTGACCTTGTCAACAACGCGGAAGAAAAGGTTCGACTGATTCAAGCGAACCTCAAAGCCGCCCAATCCCGGCAGAAATAGTATGCGGACCGGAGAAGACGCCCATTACAATTCGAAGTCGGGGATCACGTATATCTACGTGTGTCTCCAATGAAGGGCGTAAACAGATTTGGGGTGAGAGGAAAGTTAGCACCCCGATTCATCGGTCCATTTCAGATTACCGAAAGATGTGGATCGGTAGCATACCGGCTGAAATTACCAGAAGCACTTTCCGGTGTGCACGACGTATTTCATATTTCCCAGCTGAGGAAGTGTCTCAAGCTATCTACTACCGTTCAGCTGGAGGACATTGAAGAACTGCAACCGGATCTCACCTATCGAGAGGAACCGGTTCAGATCATTGACGAAAAGGACCGAACCACACGCAACCGTACGTTGTGGTTCTACAAGGTTCTATGGAGTAATCACTCCGTGGACGAAGCGACATGGGAGAGCGAAGGATTTCTTCGCGCCAACTACCCCAACTTTTTCACGTCGCATATCTGGTAATTTTCCACCGTCCTCTCTCTCATTTTCAACTTATAATCTCGGGACGAGATTCTATTAAGGGGGGAGGAATGTAAGGGCCTCAGTTTTTGACACATGTTTAAAGTGTTCATCACCACACCACACACCTGATTTGAAGCGAGTTGATGAACACAAATGAAGAGCAAGTAACCACCATCAACATGCTCATTAGAGAACAAACTCACATATTGCAAAAGTGGTATTTCCCACATGTGATATAGAGGGGCTGGGCATATGCAAACTCCTATACATTGCTAAGGATGTCCATGCCAAGTTTCACCCATATTCAAAACCTTGTGAGACCTATGTGTGCTGAATACATTGGCAATTAGGATAAAAGTTATCATTAACATTCAAAGTTTTGAATATTGCCAAAACATTCTTCTGTGGCAATGTCCGACAAGTTCTTTGTTAGGTCTGCCAAGTGTTGGCAAGGTCCGACGCAAGGTCCGGAGAGCTCCTGCAAGGTCCGGAGAGCTTTTGTGAGGTCCGGAGCTTGTTTTTAGGGAGCTCCCGTGAAGTTCAACTCGTAGAACTGCAGCGTCTTGTTTTTGCTTTTAACTCGCAATGTTTCAAACTTGCTTTATGGGAAGGTTTGCTTAGTATTAATTTGCTAAGTTTTTGGTGTGTTTTGGTGGTTATGGCTGTTATCATTTGATATGGTTTGCAACATGCTTATGTGACGTGCTCATGTAAGGTGTTGTGGTTTTTGAACTAACGTGAGTCAAGTCGAGGACTTGTGCTCGGAAGAATTGGTTGTTTATTCATGTGCAGGTGTTGCTTGAGTTCAAGACATGGCTGGTGACGGGATCCTTGGACTAGTCTCAGGGAGGAGATGAGGTTCCAACAACCAAGTTCGGGAGGAGCCGTGGTTGAGTTGATCGGGAGGTCGCGCAGCATGTTTGGATCAAGGGCAGTGCATATGAAGGTTGTGTGTACGTCGTTGGAAGGTGTTTGCACGTGTGCAAGGAGTGAATGGACGTGGCAACATTGTTCCAAGGCGTGATGAAGAGGAGTGGACGTAAAGAATTGGTCGGAAAGGTCCAACCGGCTGGATTGCGTACTCTGGCTGAGGCTGAGTCGGATATGGCTCAAATATGGAAGATTTGAGTTGGTTCTGATAGGATTTCGTGCTAGGCATGAAGTTGAGTTGTTTTAGGAATGTTTAGGACGTTCGTAAGGTGTTTGGAAGTTTCATGATTGCTTCTATCTGCGAATAGGAGAGTCCTGAGCAGTTATGGTAAGTTAGGATACGAGTCCAATTAGGAGTAGGAGTCCTAGATTGGATTGTTTAGCATGAGGGCTGGCTATAAAAGCAAGGGAGGCCAGAGCTCTCGTGGGTAGAGAACTTTGGTCTGTTCCTCTTATGTTTCTATTGAATAAAGTTCATAGTTTCGAGGAGCTTTTGTGCCTTGTTCGTCCGACTTGTTTTTCATCAAGTCTTTCTCGCCGAGTTTCTGGACAGACCGACGTTGCTTCGGTGTTTCATTCATAACTCGAGTTTTACAGATTCGATTGACGTGATTCTTTTTGGGTTGTCTTCAAAACTCAATTACCTATCATATGTGAAAATTTCACGAGCTTCGGATCTGTAGTTTTTGAGATACACGAGTTTATTTGCAGCATTGCAGATCTGTTTTATATCGGGTAGAACAGATTGATCTTCGTTTAATGTTTTGATCGTATCTCAAGTTTTACTTCGTGTTTTCAAGTGATTCTTGTTGCATTAGATCCGTGACTTGATTCTATAACTCTATACTTGATTTGTCACGGTTGAACATGTTTGAAAACACTTGCACACACGGTTTCTTTAACCGATTGATTTTTTGCTGAGGGGTTTTTGTTGTTTCCGCTGCGAAAAGTTTTAATCTACCATTCACCCCCCTCTGGTAGCTTTTCACGTTCTCTTCGATCCTACAATTGGTATCAGAGCCAAGGTGCTCTAATCTTTGTGATTTGCACGTGTTTTGACTAACCATCATGGAGAAGTACTCTGCAAAACCTTGTGTGTTCAATGGCATCGATTTTCAAGTTTGGAAGGCACGGATGGAGGCCTACATACAGGCGCAAGGCTTCGCCATATGGGAAAAGGTCTACCGGAACTTCGATGTACCACCCAACGATCAAGTTACGGCTGCGAACATGAGAGATGTTGACAACAACAACAAGGCTCGCAACTTGATCATCCAAGGATTGACTCAAAGCGACTTCGACCGTGTTGCACACCTCCGATCTGCATATGATGTTTGGAAAGCTCTTTGTAACTACCATGAAGGATCCAATACGATCAAGGAGGTAAGACAAGATATATTCAAGAAAGAATACATGCGTTTTGAGATGCAACCCGGTGAGTCAATTGACGGCCTTTTTGCTCGCTTTAATAAAATTCTCAGCAACTTACGTAGTGTCAATGTTAACTTTTCAGATGCTGAAAATGCTAGACAATTGTTAGGAGCATTAGATATGTCAATTTGGGAGATGAAAGTTACATCTATTCGTGAATCTACTGTCATGAGTTCTCTTACTTTAGACGTGCTTTATTCTAAATTGAAAACTCATGAAATTGACATCATCTCACGTAAAAACCCCAACAAGTCTATTGCATTTGTTTCGCAACGTGACATGTCTAGTTCTAGTCAATCATCATCTAGAGGTTAAACTTGAGTGTGGGACCCACTTGTCATAGAGGGGAGAGGGGAGACTTGCACCCAAAGTCACAGTCTCGGTGGAAACTTCCACCGAGCAGCTGCCGGTTCAACGCCCAGGAGCAGCTGCGCTCGCCACCGAGGTGGAGCAGCGCCACCAGCTCCTTCCCGCGCCCACACACGAGCCCAAGGGCGGTTCCAGGGCCCTCTTAAGGCGCTCCACCGAGGCAGGCATTGCCCGCTTCCCCCTCTCCCGTGAACACCGAGCTCCCGGCCTGCCGCTTCTCTGCTCGATCAGGAACCCGCGAAAACATCTCGCCTCCTTTTTCCCTGAGCTGCTAGAGGGCAACCTGAGATCGCACTCCACCTCCCCAACGCCAAAAACCCCGAGCTCCGACCTCCCTTGCCCGAGAACGATCACCACAGTGGTGACCTAGCCTCAGCCGAAGGTCAGGCACTCGTGGACAGCGTTCCACAGGTGTTTTCACGAGCCAGCAAGAGAGGCAACAGGAGCGCGAGACCACCGTGTTGCTCTCCTCCAAGTTTGGGAGCAAACCGTGAAGAATCCAGTGCGAATTTCCAGCTTTTGCTCCAGCGACCCAAAACCGAGTATCCGGTATGGATTCTTTGAACTCTCGGTGATCAATTTCATTTCTGCATCCGTGGTATGAAACCGACTAGGTGTGACGAATTTTGAGCTCGATCAAGGGCGCTCATGGCGGGCACGCTCGGTCGCACGGTGCCGACCGGCTTGCCGCCATCTTTGAACCTATTTGACACCTTGTCGAGCTTCCTAGAGGTATACTGATGCTGTAGAACCAATCGTTTGAGGCTATGGCGGGTTAGAACCCACGGCCGACGGCGCCGAATCTCAACCGAGGCCGCCGCACGTCACCGGGCTATTTCTGGTCACCGTCAGCCCGAACTGACCCAACAGACGTGCTCCCCGACGTTGACAACCCCCTGGCGGCGAGTTTTAGACCAGGTGATGGCCGGCAGCGGCAAGCCGGCGAGCTCAGAGTCGCCTCCAGCGAGGGGAGGCGGCGCGGGCGCGAGGGCGAGTCGGGAGGAACACGAACCTGGCTGGCCCACGCATCAGCGGCTGAAAAATTTTAATCGGGATCGGGTGTGGCCGGGATCGGTTGTGCTGGCGTGCAGGAACCCCGCAGACCACGTTGTGCCGTCGCCTCGGCGTGCGACGCGTGTCCCCGGGGCCCACCCGCAAGTTTAAACTTTTTCCCCGATTTTCAGATTTCATTCAAACTTCAAATCCTCATAACTTGAGCTAGGGAACTCCAAATCGAGTGAACCAAATTTTGTTGGATTCATCTCTCTGAGCAATTTCCAGCAAATCAAGTTTCACTTCATGAAAATCCTTAATTCTCCTGAATTAATTCCTCAAAATTTAAACTGAAGAATCCTTTGGAAGAAAATCCTGAAATTTTGCTGGAATGTTCCCCAAAATATCTATGAACAACCATAAAAATTTCAGATCCATTTGAGCTCATTTGATCCACCTAATGGTGTGATTAGTGAAACTGTTCCAGAGAAAATAGAAAATGTTCAGAAACATTTTCAGAATTTTCTCGGAAATTGTTTAGCTCATATCTTTATCTAGGAACCTTCAAATTAAGTGAGACCAACTCCATAAGAACCCTCTGAAAATATAGTTTTCAGAAAGTCATAGTTTGTTTCATGAAAATCCTTAGAACACCCTAAAAGCCTTCAATTAAGGTCAAGTACATAATTAATTGTGGAGGGCTCAAATGAGCTTTGCTGCAACTAAAACTTGACCAAGTCTCTGTTTAGGTTGTGACCAAGCCACAATAAAAGTTTCACAGCCATTGGGTCTGTCTAGTAATAGTTATAGACTTCACAAGTTTAAAATCAATCAAATGCATTTAAATTAATACATATCCTTGTATATCATGTAGTCGCTAAGGTCGAGGAGGAACCCGAAGTCCTAGACTTCGTTACTACGGAGAAGCAGCTAGCCTACGACCAAGAGCAGCAAGGCAAGCTCTGGTTTACATTAACCGTTTTACAAATTTTTATTGTTTTGAGCACTTACTTGAGTATTATGATTCCTTGCATTAGTCTTGTTTGGAAACCCAATTGCATAGCCAAGAAAACCCTGGGTTGGGTTTAGGATTGCAAACCACCTTAGCTACTGCAAAGCTAAGTTAGAGTAGGATTCAGTACAAGTTGAGTAGTTGGAACTACTCGTGAGCATAGGCTAGAGGCACTCGACTCGGGTAGAGATAGCACATGATACACATGGCAAGAAAGATGAGACCGAGCGGAGAGTAAGGACAGCGGGACTTTGGGGCCTGTGTGCTATAGCTCTGCTTGTGTCGATTGAGGACCGAGCCGTGTGTGGGCCTGTTGAACAAGCTAGAACAGTACCGAAGACCTACCGGCTATATGGGAACCGGGAAACTGATGTAACTCGGGTAGCTTGGTATTAAGGCATTGCCCGTCGTTCAGAGGGTAGGTTGAGAGCTTGAGATGTAAATCGGCTGGTGGCACGGAGATGCGCGTGTAGAGACCTCTTGCTCGGGATGACGGGACCGGTTCAATATTTGGCTGACGGGTGAAAGGTGGTTGCGTACGGCGTCCGTTATGGTTGCTGTAGGCAACATAGAGTACGGGCGTACGTGACGGGTTATTCGGGTAACCCTTCAGGTGTAAATCGATTATAATCGCCGTCCCTCGCGGTCAGTGAGTACCACTTGTTCACTGTACCATGACGTAGAAAGAACAGGCTAGTTACATGTTAAAATGTTGCTGATCGAAAGATGGGCTTTGCTTGTTAATGGTTTGTTGTAGTTTAGAGCTAACTAAAGTTCCTTTCAACTTTAGGCAAAGTACATGAGAGAAATGTGTTTCTTGTTTGATTGCGGCTCTCTCATGTACCTTAGCGTAAGGTTCTCCACAACCTGCTGCTAAAACTTGAAACTAAGGTTTTACTAATTAGGCAAGTCCTTGCGAATGATTTTTCCTCATGTAACCTATCAATCCCTCATGTAGAAGTTCCATGTTTAGGAGAGACGGGTCAGTCTTGCTGAGCCTTCATGCTCACTGCTTGTGTTTGAAGCTTTTGCAGGGTTCTATGAGGAAGGGGCTCCCGAAGAGGAGATGGAACCACAGGAGGGAACCCCGTCGAGTGGGAGCCGTGCACGCCTCAGAGTTAGTGTGTGTGTGTGCTAGCAAGGACACGTTCAAGGGCTGAACATGCACTTGATGCGTAGTCTACGCCCGTGAGTCTAGACTGGACTTATTTTGATGTACAAATGTTCATAAACCCCTTTATGTAATAAAAGTTTTGCTTCCGCTTTGTACCTTTGATGTGTGTTATTCGGTGCTGTGCAACGCAGTACCCCTCAGCGTGATCCTGGCTCGACATGACCGTGGGGTCGTGTCAGATTTCAACCAATCATTGGCCTCCATGGGATCATTAGCTTGAGCAAAAGTGGGTGGTCGAGTCCTCATGAACTCTCCCAATCGGTTGTGACACGGCGGTGGTGGCGGTGGTGGTGGCGGTGGTGCAGGAACAGGGTTGTTGTTGTTGTTTGCTTGCAGCTTACCCAATGTTTGGATCATAGTTTGCATGAGCTGGTTCTGCATAGCCATCAACCATTCCAAGTTGTTTGCACCAGCCCCGGGGTTAACATTCTTAAGAACCCTCAACATGGTCCTCCTCTTGGTTACCACGGACGTTCCTCCTTTGGCGGCAGGCATTTTCTCTCACCATTTGTGAGAGAGAGTTGAGTAGAATAGAAGTTAGAAGTTTAGATTGATCCCCCCAACTATATGCATCAAGGTGGATGGACTATATATCATCCTGTATGAGGATGTGAACAAGTGCCGAAGCATCTCACATCTCTCTACTTATGTGTGGATATGGACAACACTGAAACGTCCCACAACTCAAATTAAGCACTCAAGCACAAACAATCCTAACAAAAGTTCAGCACACAACTCCTATTCAAAGATTACTCAATGGGGGTCCTATGTGGTTTGAGATGATACCAATCTGTGACCAATCTGTGACTCTGTCCTATGGTCAATGGGGTTCTAATGCCAATCTATGCATTCTACCTAGGCTTGTATCCTATGTTCAACGTGGCTCCTAATACCAATCTGCGACTAGGCTTGCGTCCTATAGTCAATGTGGCAGCACCAATTTTGTGAAATCTATCTAGGATGCGACCTACGGTCAACCGTGGCTCTGATACCAACCTGTGACGCCCCTGTTCCGAGAAAACCTTGGAACCGGACTGATGCATATGTGTGCCCAGGATGTTCAGCACACATATACATGTAATCCACAAACTGAATTCAGAATAATACCACGAATAATAGGGTTTTATTACAATGTCTCATGAATCTCTAATTCATTCTAGCAGCGGAAGTCTTTAATCTAGCAGGGGCAGTCTTCTAAACTATTGCGTAAGCAAACTAAACACGGCAGCGGCTCCATCTCCTACTCCACAGGCAAGTTGATGGTAGATCACACGCCTAATACTCCACATGATCTTCAAAGTACTCCTGTTCTGTTGCAGATGATGTATGATAATGCAAGGGTGAGTACATGTCGTTATCAGCAATTGCAGGAAGTATGACATGTAGCTTATAACAAGGTAGACATAAAAGGCTCATTGCATAAAAGCAAAGTTTATTTCACAAAACATGATAAAAACAGCGACTAGCTTTAAGTGAATTAAATCCCAAAATGTATCCAATTAAAACATCAATATACCTCCATCATATTTCACCTCTTTTCATGTCTCATCAGACATTCATCTTTCTCAACTTTTTCTCATGCTCATGAATACCATGTCGTATTCATTTCCATCTCATCTCATATTCAATTCCATCTCATACCGAGACCAATGCTCATTGCCATGACTCAACAGTCACGAAGCCAATCTCATTACCAGTACTAAACAGTCCCAAAACAAATCCAGAGACCAAACCAATATCCAAACCATAACCAAATACCATCCCAATAACCATCCCATCTAATCATGTGAGTTGGCCAGGCGCTTATGACCGAAGCACGGCTATCATGATAGTTTTACACTGCAGAGGTTGCACCACTTTACCGCATAAGTTTGTGATTTCGTCACCCGTCGGCGACTGCAGAACCTCCATTATACCAGTACACATCTATTGGTGTATGGTCAAGAGAACACAAAATAGCCTTTACAAAGGGGCTACTAGATGTATGGACTCACTAAGGTTTCACCAGCAGGCTCAAATCACCATTCTCCCACCTACGGGCCCCCTCTTGTGCCATGCGGTTCCAAGGGCAGTCCTCTCTCGACTCCCATTCCCCGCGCCTTCCGCGGTCCATAACAACTTATCGTTCAATCGTTTTGGTTGCAGTATTCAACATGGAAGAATCCATGTTGGTTTCCTCAGTAACGGGTACTCACGTACAGAGAAAAACCGCTTCAGAATCGCGTCCTTCCGCAGGGATAAGCTCCGAAGGCTCCACTTGTCCTGCGGGGGCCTGGGCTTCAGTTTTCCTCAGGGGCGAGCTCTAGTTGTGCCGCGTGTCAGGCGGGCGGGACCTCACTCTTCCTCAGATGCGAGCTCCGCGTGCGCCATGCGTCTGTTGGGTCGGGACCTCCCCTCTCTCCAGAGACGAGCTCCACGTACGCCACGTGTCAGTGCCGGACCTCCTCTCTCTTTGGAGGTGGCTCCAAGAGTGCCACGTGTCAGTGCCGGACCTCCCTCTCTTCGGAAGTGAGCTTTGAGAGTGCCACGTGTCAGTTCCGGACCTCCCCTCTTTTCGGAGGTGAGCTCCGAGAGTGCCACGTGTCCAGTAGCGTCGTACTTCCTTTTTACTCAGAGATGATCTCCGAGGTTGACATGTGTCCATCAGCGTTGGACCTCCCTTCTTCTCGGAGGTGTGCTCCGAGAACAACACGTGTCAAGCAGGGCGGGACCTCTCGGAGGTGAGCTCCAAGGCTGACGCGTGTCGTGCAGTACCTTCTCCTCGGAGGCGAGCTCCGAAGACGACATGTGTCCAGTAGGACCTTCTCCTCGGAGGTGAGCTGCAAGGATGACACGTGTCCATCGGGACGGACCTCCCAGAGGCAAGCTCCGAGAGCGACACGTGTCCCATAGTGTCGGACCTCTCGGAGGTAGGCTCCGAGAGTGACACGTGTCCAACAGGGCCGGACCTCTCGGAGACTAGCTCCAAGAGTGACACGTGTCCTGCGGCGATGGCCTCGCTTCTCCGCAGAGGCTAGCTCCGGGGGCAACACGTGTCCCGCGGGGTCGGGCTTCACCCCTTCCGCAAAGGCAAGCTCCGAGCCTGCCACGTAGCCAGTTCAGCGGCGGGAGCCTGAGACCCAATTATTCGGTGCTTCAGTCGGTTCTCTGATTTGTGAAGCTGACATGTGGGTCCCACCCCGGTTTTAACATCCAAACTTGAATTTTTCCTGCTGCTATAAACAGTAGGGACCCAAATAGCCTTGGTGATTTGATCAATTCCCAAATGGCTACTGGACTTGAATAATTCGAATGAAATTTGTTTTGATCAAATTTTCAGCAAAAGTTTAGTTAAAATTCAAATTTGGTTTGAATTTATCCTAATAGCTCATGTCAAGATCAACTCCAAATGGAGTGAAAATTGGTGTGTGAGCTCACAAAAATGTGCTGAGTAAGAATATGCCTCCCACTTTTGAATTCATGGGATGAAAGAAGTTTGAATTTGAATTTGAGTTCAAACTACCCTCTTTCTAGCTATACCCAAAAAGACCTCAAAAAGGTTTTGGATTTGGGTGAAATTTGGCATGAGCATTCCTAGCATGGTGTAGGAGTTTTTCATATGCTCAGCCCCTATATGATGCGTGTGGGAAAAGCCACTTTTGCATTTTCTGAGTTTATTCTCTAATGACCATGTTGATGGTGTTTACTTGCTCTTCAAATGTGTTCACAAAGTTTCCTCAAATGAGGTGTGTGTGTGGTGATGAAAACTTTGAATATGTGCCAAAAACTTAGGCCCTTACATTCATCTTCCCTTAAACGAATCTCGTCCCGATATTATAAGGTGAAAATGAGAGAGAGGATGGTGGAAAAATTACCGTTTATGCGACGTCAAAAAGTCGGGGTAGCTAGCGAGAAGAAATCCTTTGCTCTCCCATGTCGCTTCATCTAAGGAGTGATTACTTCATAGAACTTTGTAGAACCACAACATATGGTTGCGTGTGGTCTGGGCCTTTTTATCAATAATCTGAACCGGCTCCTCCCGATATGTGAGATCCGGTTTCAGCTCTTCTATATCCTCCAGCTGAATGGTAGTTGATAGCTTAAGACACTTCCGCAGCTGGGAAATGTGAAATACGTCGTGCACACCGGAGAGTGCTTCTGATAATTTCAGCCGGTATGCTACTGAACCGCATCTTTCTGTAATCTGAAATGGACCGATGAATCGGGGTGCCGACTTTCCTCTGACCCCGAATCTGTTCACGGCCTTCATTGGAGACACACGTAGATATACGTGATCCCTGACTTCGAATTGTAATGGGCGTCTTCTCCGGTCCGCATACTATTTCTTTTGGGATTTGAAGGCTTTTAGGTTCTCTTGAATTAGTCAAACCTTTTCCTCCGCATTGTTGACAAGATCAATCCCGAAGGTGGCCCTTTCGCCAGACTCACATCAATTCAGTGGTGTGCGGCATTTTCTCCCGTATAGCGCCTCGTAAGGCGCCATCTTGATGCTGGCTTGGTACCCATTGTTGTACGAGAACTCGGCCAATGGTAAGTGATCACACCAATTCTTACCGTGGTTGATAGCACAAGATCGTAGCATGTCCTCTAGAATCTGATTTACCCGCTAGGTTTGCCCATCCGTCTGCGGGTAGTACACTGAACTACGGATCAGCTTCGTCCCCAACGAAGCATGTAGCTGCTCCCAAAACGGGACACAAATAAAGTGCCCTGATCCGATATGATAGTGCGGGGTACGGCGTACAAACATAGGATCCGTGAGATGTACAATTAATCATACTTCTTGGCGTTGTAGTTGTTTTTGACCGGGATAAAATGGGCAACTTTGGTGAGCCGGTCGATGATCACCCACACAGAATCATGTTTTTGAAAAGTGGTGGGTAAACCGACGATGAAATCCATGCTCACATCTTCCCACTTCCAGGCAGGAAAGCCCAGTGGTTGTAGCAGTCCCTGTTTCCTCATGTGGTCTGCCTTCACACTTAGACATGTATCACACTCGGACACGACTTTGCGATCTCCCGCTTCATCCGTGTCCAC
Source organism: Neostapfia colusana (assembly GCA_030760725.1). NCBI lineage: Eukaryota > Viridiplantae > Streptophyta > Magnoliopsida > Poales > Poaceae > Neostapfia > Neostapfia colusana. Next base: position 23,612,194 of record JASWHV010000014.1, read on the forward strand.
CAAAACTTGTTTCTGAGTTCTTGATACATTTTGTTGCTGCCAGGGTGAATAGAAAACTTTGACAAGTGAGCCTCATCAAAGATTTCCTTCCGTAACTCCAGGTTACGGGGTACGACGATCCGGTCCTTGAACCATAGGACACCGTCTCCGTCTTTCCAGAAACATTTCAGCTCCCCACTGTCTATACGTCTACACAAATGCGACATGCCCTTGTCATGTTTCTGAGCTGCCGCTATCTCTTCAAGGATGGTGGGGATTAAAGCTAAGTTGTAGAGAGCTCCATGTGGAATCACATGCAATGGTGGCTCGCTGTCCTCCAACGGGGTGATGGTCAGATTGTTGACATATGACTTGCGACTCAGCGCATCCGCCACTACGTTTGCCTTGCCGGGGTGATAATGGATCTCTATTTCGTAATATTTTATCAACTCCAACCATCTTCGCTGCCTCATGTTCAGCTCTTTCTGAGTGAATATGTACTTGAGGTTTTTGTGGTCGGTATATAAATGCACGAGGTTACCGAGTAGGTAGTGCCTCCACATTTTAAGTGCGAGCACCACAGCAGCGAGATCCAAGTCATGAGTTGGATAATTCTGCTCATGGTTTCTGAGCTGCCGTGATCCATATGCGACCACTCTTCGGTCTTGCATCAGCACACATCCGAGCCCAATGCCGGATGCATCGCAGTACACATCGAACAGTTTTGTTGTGTCTGGCTGCACCAAAACTGGTGCTGATGTTTGGTGCTTCACTAATGCCTTGAATGCTGCTTCACATGCTGGACTCCAAACAAATTTGGTAGCCATCTTCAGCAGCTCTGTCATAGGCTTGGCAATCTTCGAGAAGTTCGGAATGAACCTCCGATAATATCCCGCGAGTCCGAGGAAACTCCGTACCTCGTGCACAGTTCTCGGGGACTTCCAATTCAGCACTTGTGTGATCTTACTCGGGTCTACAGTGACACCCTCCGCTGAGATAATATGCCCGAGAAAAGGCACTTGCGATATCCAGAATTTGCACTTGCTGAATTTCGCATATAGCTTGTGATCCCACTGCCGTTGCAAGACTATACGTAGATGCTTCTTGTGTTCTTCCTCCTACTTGGAATATACCAATATGTCATCGATGAAGACTACGACATACTTCTCCAGCTCCGGCATGAATACCGAGTTCATCAAGTACATGAAATGAGCTGGAGCGTTGGTGAGGCCGAAGGACATGACCAGGTACTCATAAAGTCCGTACCTCATCGAGAAAGCCGTCTTCGGAATATCCTCAGCTCGTATCTTAATCTGATGGTACCTGGATCTTAAGTCCATCATGGAAAATCTTTGCTTCGACCAACTAATCAAACAACATGTCAATCTGTGGCAATGGGTACTTGTTCTTGATGGTTACGGCGTTTAGTGGATGATAGTCCACGCAAAGCCGCAAATTCTCGTCTTTCTTCTTCACGAATAATGCCGAACAGCCCCATGGCGAGGAGCTCGGCCTAATAAAACTCTTCTCCAGCAGGTACGTTAACTGCGTCTTCAGTTCAGCCAATTCCTTGGGCGCCATCTTGTACGGCCTTCTGGATATTGGCATGGTTCCCGGTGCATGTTCAATCTTGAACTCCACCTCTCAATCGGGCGGCATCCCCGGCAAATCATCCGCGAACATGTCAGTGAACTCACGGAATACTGGAATGTCTTCCAATCTGACGGTTGTGGATTGATATACACTTGGAAGTTTTATTTCTGGACTGTCCAGAAATAAAGAGTGTGACTCGTGCATTTCTGGGTGTAGATGCACGACTCGGAGGACGGTGTCTAAAACAGCGCCGTGGTGGGTTAACCATGACATCCCTAAGATGACATCGACCTTCTGTCCCTCTAAAACTATGAGAGACGTAGGGTACACTCTACCCGCTAAGCATAATGGTACATTAGAAACCATCATGCTTGCTGAAATCTTCCCACCCGGTGAACAAATCAAATATGGACTTTCGGTGGGTAGTATTTGCAAGCTGTGTTTAGCAATGAAAGCTTGGCTAATAAAATTATGCGTGGCGCCTGAATCAAATAATACTATGTCGGGATGGTAGTGGAGTTGAAACATACCCGCAAGGATTGGCTCTCCTTCCGGCACGTCCTCTATGGCAAGTTGGTGGACGGTGCCGGGCCTAGGATTTGCCCGCCGCACATTAGTAGGGTTCCGGGGCTGATTCCTTGCTGGAAGCTGTGGTGCAAATCCACCTCCTTGCCTCTCAGGACAATTGTTGGCGAAGGGTCCTGGGTGACCACATTTGTAGCATGTGGCTGCTGCCTGACCGGTGCTTGGGGGACGAAAGCCCGGTATGCGCTGCTGAGGTGCATACGCACGCGGTATCGCCCGCTGCTTCTGTTGTTGCTGCGGAGGTGGTGCTAGCAGTGCCAGCCTGAATGCCGGTGTTGAATATTGCTGACTTCAGAATGGCATCGGCCTCTGTGGTGGTTGCCAGAGTGGACCCGATGGTGGGCGATTCACCATCCGGTATTTTTGAGAAGGACCACCTCCTTCTCCGCTGCTTTGCGGCGCGCTTCGCTTCCTGTCCGCCGCTGCTAACTCCTTGCCGGAGTCCTCCTGAACAATCGCAGCATCAATAATATCATTGAGACTGCCGCGATTGAACATCCCCAGCTTGTCCTTCAGGAGCGGGTTAAGCCCCTGGTAGAAATGATCCCGCCGCTTCTCATCGGTATCGGCTTGATACGAAGCGTAGAGTGCAAGATCATTGAACGCCCTGGAGTATTCCAGCGCATTCTGACTTCCTTGCTGCAGGCGTAGGAACTCCTGCATCTTCCTCTTCATGATACCCGGCGGTATGTGATAGGCCCTGAAGGCCGTCCTGAAATCCTTCCAGGTCATAACTCGCTCGGTGGGTTGCGAGGTGCAGAAATTCGCCCACCAAGCGCTCGCGGATCCCTGAAGCTGTTGGACAGCGAATTGAGTCTTGCGCTGCTCACTCACTTGGAGTAGCCCAAACTTCATCTCCATCGTGTGGAGCCAGTTGTCCGCATCAATGGGTTCATCCGCCCTTTAGAATATCGGGGGATGAGTATCTGTGGCACCCGGTTCCGAAAATAGAACCAAGTGAATGCATATGTGTGCCCAGGATGTTCATCACACATACACATGTAATCCACAAACTGAATTCAGAATATAACCACGAATAAATAGGGTTTAAGTACTTTATTACATCGACTCATTGTCTCACTCATGAATCTCTAACTTATTCTTGCAGCGGAAGTCTCAATACGATAGCGGAATAAATAAATAGCAGGAGGCTCCATCTACAACTCCACAGGCATGTTGACGGTAGTTCGCACGCCTAGTACTCCACATGGTTTTCGAAGTACTCTTCTCCTGTTGCTGATGTTTATGTGATAATGCAAGGGTGAGTACATGTCGTACTCAGCAAGTGCGGGAAAAAGTATGATATGTAGCTTACAACAAGGTAGGAAATAAAAAGGCTCATTGCAGCAAGCAATTTTTTCACAAACATGGTAAAAACAGCAACTATTTCTAAGTTATATTTATCCCAACATGACGAAGTAATTCAGCAACATTTTCTTATTATAATTATCAACTTATCAAGTCACATTCAGCCATTAATCTTTCTCAAGTTCATCTCATACTCATCAACATTCATAACCATCTCATATTCATATAACCGAAACCAAACTCAATGTCATGACACAAAACAGTCCCAAAACATATACCAATGACCATACCATAACCATACCGAATAACCATCCCATGTTTTTCCTCTAATCATGGAAGTTGGCCAGGTGCTTGTGACCGGAAGCACGGCTATCATGATAGTTTTACACTCTGCAGAGGTGGCACCACTTTACCCACAAGTTCGTGATTTTGTCATCCGTCGGTGACTGCAGAACCTCCATTATACCAGTACACAACCATCGGTGTATGGCCAAGAGATAACAAAATAGCCTTTACAAAGCGGCTACTAGATGTATGGACTCACTGAGGTTTCACCGGCAGGCTAAATCACCATTCTTCCACACACGGACCCCCTCTTGTGCCATGCAGTTCCCAGGGCAGTCCTCCTCGACTCCCATTCCCCGCGCCATCCACGGTCCATAACAAGCTAGCAACACATATAATTAATCAGCTAAGCCGCACCCATATTTGGCCTTGTGGCGGCACTGTTTTCCTGGCATATTCTCGCATGAACCGGTCCTTAGATATACGGCAAGTAAACCACCATTTCATTCAGCAACATCCACGAACCAAGCTTGCCTAGATCTCCCTGATTCCATGCTCATTAACATCATCAAGTTCTCATCATCATTATTCATATGAGTGCAGTAGCTAGATATGTTTTATTTCAGCTTCCCGTATCCCGTAGACTAAGCGAAGCAAAAAGGAAAAACGACCATACCCGACTTATCAACTTTCCCGGTGACAAGGATGGTTGACAAAACTAGTAAACTCCTATAAAAGGGTGTCCCATCAAGTTGACTCAAGCGTACACATTTTTGCAAACAAAACAGTTTCAAAACATGGGATCAATATGGTCAAGGGGCACTTGCCTTGCTCCCGTGGTTCTTGTTTTTCGAGTGTCTCGAAGTCTTGGTGCTGTAGTTCCTTGTAGATGGACTCTTGAGCTTGTTCTTCTACTCACGATCACGCACATACAAAATTTACAGCAATCAATCATAATGCGCAAACTTTACTCAAGATGTAATGGGGTAGATGAATGCAAATCCTACCAGTTTGTATGTGTTCTTGCATGTTTTAATGGGCTTTCATGGGGTTTTATGATGAACAAGGGTGCTGGGATGAAGTGTGGACGTGGTGATGATCTTGACTCAAGATCTAGATCAATTCCACCGTCAAAAATGGATCAAAACGCGATTTGTCCACACGTAAAAGTTTCTGTTCCAAGGGGCGAAGAAAACAGATGCGTAGAAACAGCGACGACGTCGTAAGATGGGTAACGAAGACCTACCTCACTTCCCTTTGGTGGCAGGGCCTTCCTCCTAGCAATGGCAGCAGCGGGGAATTTTTCTATGGAAGATTAGGGCAGGACAGATCGTCGGCTCTTTTCCGGCGACGGCGAGGCGTGACGGGGCTTGTCGGCGGGGCTGAACGACGGGGCTCGACGGCGGGGCTCGACGATGGGGCTCAACGGCGGGGCTCGACGGCGGGGCTCATCGACGGGGCTCACCGGCGGGGCATACTGGCGGGGCTCACCGGCGACTGAACTCCGGCGAGGGCGGGGCAACTCGGCGAGTTGGGGGCTAGGGCCGCCATGTCACCGACTTGGGAGGGGGAGAGAGGAGGGGGGGCTGCGGCCAGGGGGGGGTTGGGTTCTATTTATAAGGGGAGGAGGGGAGAATCCTACTGTAAAAGCCCAAGAAAGGGACTTGCAAAAATTGTTCATCACACCACAACACCAGAGCTCATCTTGTGGATATCTTGTGAACACTTGTAAAGAGCAAGTAACCAAAGGGTGCTTAGAGGGGAAAGCTCTAATTTCAAAAAAGTGGGATTGCTACACATGAACATGAAAGGTTGAGCTCACCCCTAGACCTTATATATTCTTGGGCAGGCTCAGGCCAAATTTCATGCATATCCAACACTTTTTGAGGCACTTTTGGAGACAATTCAAAAAGGGGCCAATTTGAATGCAAATTCAAATTGCAGCAACTTTCATCACTTGAATTCAAAAGTGGACTTCATATTCAAACTCAGCACATTTTTCTGAGTTAGCCCACCAATTTTCATCCCCATTGGACTTCATCTTGTCGGGAGCTAAATTTGCATTTATTCAAAAAGTGAATTTGAATTTCAGTTCAAATGTGAAGCAAATTTAGCCTAACCAATTTCAAACATAGGAAACCAAATTCAAACTGTGACTTGGTGCTTAAGTCTCACATTCAATTGTGAGTAGCTGGGATATTATCAGTGCAAACAGAAATGAAAAATTTGAAAAAGAATTAGAGGGGAGGTCCCACTTGTCAGCAGCCTTAACACAGAAGCATCCTCAGCTGATTTTTTCTCCCTCGGCCGAGAGCGTGCGCCAGCCGCTGCCGACGTCGGCGCCCGACCGCCTCGCCTCTGCCACCTCCTGCTTGGTGACCGAGGGCGCCGGGTGCAACACGCGGTTAAAACGCCAGCCCACATGAATCCGGACTCATCCTCTTCGCTCTGCCCGCACACAGCCGAAACGAAACACTTCGCCGGCCGCTTTCCTCGGGTCCTCGGTGAGCCGCTGATTCAGGCATTCTCGCGAATGAAGATCAACAGCAAAGAGATGCGCCGGAGGCTGCTAGAACTCATGGTGAAGACCCTACCCTCTTTCATGCTCTGTAGGGAGAGTATTTCCACGTTTAGTCCTCGGTGTTCAAAGAACCGAGCTAGCATAGAATCCGAAATTCGTGGTGATCGTTCCACCACCGCGTAAACCCAGCCAAGCACATGTTCTACACGTTCCCATGACCACCTAGGATCAAAGACCATCGAAAACCATAGAGATACGTATATACTTATGTATTTTGAATTTTTTTATAATCCTTAGTTGCTACAGTGTGTAACGTCTAGGCGCCGCCTAGGCACGCCTAGGCTTTAGGCGAGGGGTCACCGCCCGCCACGCCCTGCCCCGAGCACCGCCCTGCTGTGCCGCCTGGCCCCGCCCCAAGCCCCGCCCTGTCGCGCCGCCCGACCTTAGTTGATTAATTGTTTAATTAGTATTGTAATTGATTATTGTTTAAATAATACTTTGATTGATTGCGTGATTAGTTACTATATGTAAAAAATGGGTCACGGCCCATTTATTGGTAATGTATTAGTCGAGACAGGCACCGAGGACGGCAAGCTCCCGAGCGTGGACGGCGGGCCCCGACGGTGCGGTTTCATCTTTGACCCACTTACGACGGGGCATAACGTACGACGGCTAACCCTAGGTGTCGTAAGATAATGGCAGGCCCCAGCGGGGCAAAACTTAGGACAGCTGACCCACTTCTTTGTCTCTCGTTCTTTCCTTCTCTCTCGTTCTTTCCTTCTCTCTCGTTCTTTCCTCTCTCTCTTTTAAATGACTCAAAAATGAAAGAGTGACGTAAACCTATACAACATGTGTCACCCGTTTCGAATGGGCCCGTGTCACATGTGTTACGCATGTGAGGCGTGTACGTTCGGAATTGTCCTATTTTGGACAGCCTGGGAGTGACCGAGGGGGCGTGGCTTGTGATGAGACGCGGGTTTACATCTAGACGAGATTTCGATGGCATAACCCTGTTGTTCTCTGCTGCACCATTTTTGGCCGTGCAGTGGAGAACAGCGGGGTTATGCTGCCGAAATTGCGTTCGGATCCAGACCACGCGTCTCGTCATGAGCACGCTCCACTTGGTCACTCTTGGGTGGGTTTAGGACCTATCCTTTCCAATAAATGTAGGGCCGTGACATACATAAATTATAAAGTAACTATATTTTTCTTGACATTAAACTGCAGATTCAAACATGGGTGATGACCGTAGTTTGATGTATATCGGTTGGAAGAACAGTTCTGGTGGCCACTCGGATGAGTGGTTCGCCAAGACAAATGCTTTTGTAGATTGAGATTTTTCATTGTCAATGATCGATAAGGTGTGGTGCCCATGTACGAAATTTCAGGGTGCAATGTGTTGGGACAAAGTGAATTTGGCGTTTCACTTGTGTCGATACGGTTTCATGCAAGATTATGAGGTGTGGACCTTTCACGGTGAGACATCTTCTCAACCCTTACAAGTTTAAGATGAGGATGACAACACGGGGGTCGATAGGATGGACGAGATGCTTGATGCCATAAATCCTGAATTGATGGAGGATCCTCCTACAACGGAGGTTGAAGCGTTTTTCACGCTTCTCAAAGCTTCAGAAGAGCCATTGCATGAACACACCGAAGTGACGCTCCTTACTCTCATGACTAGATTTATGGCCATCAAGTCTAAGTATTTCTTCTCCAATAACTGCTACAATGATCTCATCAAATTGATCAGCGATATCCTTCCACAACCACATAAAGTGCCTAAAGATATGTATCAGTCTAAGAAGTTGATTTCTAGTCTGGGTATGAAATATGAGAAGATTGATATGTTTCTAGACAATTGCATGCTTTTTTGGAGAGAGCATGCCAATGAGAACAAGTGCTTAAAATGTGGTAAAGCAAGATTTGTCGAAGTTGTTAATGATGACGGTTCAAAAGTAATGACTCAAGTCGCACAGAAGCAGCTTCGCTACTTGCCTGTCACACCTAGGTTCAAGCGTTTGTTTCTATCTAAAAAAACAGCTGGACACATGTAACACCCCAAAACCTGTTAAAGAGGGGAATTTAAAGTTTTTTTGGACGTATTGCATGTGGTGCAGAAATTCAAATTCAAACTAGAATTCAAATTCAAATCAGAACAGAAAAGAAAAGGAAAAAGAAAAATCCCAACCGGCCAATGGGCCGAAACCCACCAGCCGGCCCAATCCCCCGCGCCAGCCCAAGACCGCGTGACCCCTCTCTTCCTCTCACTGACACGCGGGGCCCACGTGTCATCTCCTACCTCCCGCGCGCCAACCGACCGGACTCTTCCCTCGCACCAGATCGCAACAAACTCCGGAAACCCGCGCCCCCAGCCCGATTTCCGGTCCCGGACGTCTCCAACTCGATCCCAACAGACCGCCACCCTCCCTCGCCTATATAAACGCCGACAATCGCCCTGTTCCCCCCCCCCCGACGGCCGTTGTTCTCTCCGGTGACAACCGAAGCTTCGATCACCGTTTTCTTTCGTCCTTGCTTGGATTTTCTGATCTAACGCGCTGATCGTGCTCCAGCGCCCCCAGGGAGCCCTGCACGTGAAGGAAGCGACAAGTTTCACGCCCTAGCATCGGTTCCGACGAGCACCGAGGAGCAGCTTTAACCATCGTCATCGCAGAGCCGAATTCCGACCTCCCCAAGCCCGAGAAACCCCTAGGTGAACTCCCCTACCCCTCCGCAGTCGATCCATGTGAAAAACTGCAAGATTTAATGTATATTGGCAAGGAACCGAAGCTGCCCGGCGACCGCCGCCGCACGCCGCCACGCGCGCGGGCTGGCTCCGGCCAGGGCGACGTGGCCCCTTGAGGGCCGTCTATTTTAAATCGCACGGTAGAAATAAAACCCGCGCGTACCGGTTCGGCGATCTAATCTGAGCCGTCTATTTTAAATCGGACGGTCCACATCATCCCCGCGTTATAAAGGACGGGATTCTTACGCGCTACCCCCTGGGGATCTCGGAAAACACGAGCTAGCCCCGAAAACTTGTGATCTAGCCCCTGGAACATCAGAAATTCGTGTAAATTCATTTAAAAATCAGTTTTAGCCCCTGGACTTAATAAAAATTAGGAAAATCCCTCTGTTATGTATAGTTAGACCCCTGGAAATTTATGAAATAGCAAATTAGACCCTGCAGTAGGGTGGATTTACCTTTTTGAGCCTATATGATATTAAATTTAGAAATTTGAATACGTGACTAGGATTTAAATTTAAAAGGTAAGGCAAACACATGTGCAAATTCAAATTTAAACTCTCCTAGCACTTGGAAAACTTTAGAATGAGTTAAAAATAGATTTTTGGCTGAAATGAAATCTGTCTAAATGTTGTTCATATTTATTAGTTCTAGAAACACATTTTTATGCTAGGAAATAATTCTAAAAACTGGTAAAATAAATTTAAATTAGTTCACATCAGAGGAGAAGTTCAAAAATATATTATTTAATATTTTAGATCAGAACCTATTCTGTTTAGATGATATGTCCTACTATTTAATATTAAAACTCACTTTTAGGCATAGAAAATAAATCTGAAAATATAGGAAAATAGGTATGCATAATTAGAAAATAATAAATGAAGTCTCCAAATCCAAAAACTTCAGTTTAGGATTTGGTAGAAGATCTGAAAACCTATTTGGAGTAGGGAATTACCTTTCATGCATACTGGGTAGCTAAGAAGTGTATTAAATATAAATAATTTGTTCAAATTGGAAATTCATATATAGTGTGCAAACAGAAATCTGAATACAAAAGTTAGAAATCATATACATATGTTAAAAGTGCATGTAGGTCAAAAATCAACACATGTAGAGTGACCATAACACTTAGAAATGTGAATGACTTTCATAGGTATGTATGTGTGGTTTGTATGAAGTGAAAGTGTGAACTATGTCTTATGGATTGTTGTTTTCTTTTGCTATGTGTATTGGCATGAGTAGAACCTGTCCCAGAGCAAGTTCTTCCTTTCCAAGACCAAGGCTTTCCATTCTCTGAGCAGCAGGAAGAAGGCAAGTGTCCTTGACCACTTTGATCGTATACTACGATGTGTAGATAGAATTATTTGCATTGTCAATTGAAATATGAAACCCATGCTAGGAAGTTTCCCTAGAATTGCATTACATTGTTTCCTTGTAGCTTGGGTTGGGATCTATTTTATCATGTCATTTATTTATATGCTTATGCTTAGCCATGCTTAGAATGGGATAATTGGGATATGAGATCATCAATTTATTTACCATACTCTTGAACGAGATATTATGAGTTATGTAGAGGTAGGGATCGAGGCAAGTTGGATGATTTGGTTGGTGCTGGGTGCACGAGACTCGGGTTTATGTTTAGTACTTGCCTGGATCCTAAGGACCGGTTCATGGAGCATGTAACCTGGCTTTACTGTGCCAACCACATGCTGAGATGGGGCAGCTTGGCCAATTAATTAGGTGTATCCCCGGCGTAGTATGGGTGTGTTGGATGGTGCGGGGAATAGGTGTCAGCTGGACTACCATATGAACCGCCAGGCTCAAGAGGGGACCACTGCAACGGGGTTGGAGCCTCTTGTATGCTGTTAGGGGTGAAACCTCAGTGGGCCCACGCTCGTCGGCAATCCCTTTGTAAAGGCTTCGTAGTGATCTCCTGGCTACACACCTAGAAAGTGTGAATGTGGTTCGCGGCCACTGGCATAATGGAGGTTCTTTTAGTCCACCCGGCAACGAGGGATGAAATCACTACATGTGGGTACAGGGGCAGCAGGACATAGGGGCCTGGGTGCTGTAGACCTGTCCGTGTCAGTAAAGGACCGATCCGTATGCGGCCCTGTTGAACAAGTTTGAGTTGTGTACCGGACTCATGCTGGCTATATGGGACCCAGTAAACCGATGTACCTCGGGAAGCTGTCGTTGGGACATTTCGGGTCGCCTCAGGCGGACGGCCGGTGTGCAGTATGTGGGGAATATTCTCATGACATCTCACGTCGGAAGGTGCACCATGAGAGTAGCTACTGTACGGGGCGACTTGATCGATTCAGCGGGGGTGAAACGGGGGAAAGGCTGCCACGTACAACGTCAGTGATGGTTGTTGTAGGCAACGTCGAGTACGGGCGTACGTGTCGTGTAGTCCGGGTGTTATTGATTTGAATCACCGTCGCTCGCGGAATGGACCGAGCATACTTGTTCTCACAGTCGTGATGTAGTAAGAACTTGCATGAGAAAGGAACTAATCATTTTGATGTGAAGTATTATCGTACCTTTGTATTGGATCTTTATGAATAGGCTAGTGCAAACTCAATTCTTTTATGCCATGAGCAATTTACATCGGGGAAAAAGCGTTTCTTGTTTGATTGTGAACTCCCGATGTGGCGTGTCAAGGGTTATTTAAAATACTGCAATTAATACTGAAAGTAAGAATTCACTTTTAGGTGAGTTTAATTATGCTTATGCCATCCTATGTTAGGTTCATAACCACACTTAGAGTTTCATGTTTAGGGTGACGGTTAAGTCTTGCTGAGCGTTATGCTCACGGATGCTATCTGAGTTGTTTTGCAGGTAATTGACTCGATGCTTATGAGAAGGGATGCCGAAGAGACCCGGGAACCTCCGAGTGCTTACTCTAAGAGCATCCTCGCCGCTGCAGATTGTCTTCGTGTTGCTAGTGAGAAACGTCCGCGGGCTGGACCGTTTCTTTGTTGCTAGTTTAGATATGAGTCGTGAGAGTGATAGTCTTCCGCTGTAGTTTACTCTGATATAACTTATTTGTAGAACATTCTTGTACATTTCCGCTAAACTATTTATGTAATATGATGTGTTTCTGCAACCCGTGTACTGTTGGGTGCCGCATAACATGGCACCACCCGACGAGGTCCTGGCTGTCTCAGCTGGTATCAGAGCTGTTACACATGGTATCAGAGCTGCGTTGGGAACAGAGCACGGATTGAGCATCATATTATGTCAAAACCTTAGGATACGGTGAGTTAACGGTACTAGGCCCACATAAGGACTATTATTAGCATAATATGAAGGTGGCAACCTAACTTAATTGTTATGTCAGAAAATCGTGCATCTTGGGACGTTTATGTCTTGGGGGGTGCACGTATGCGCTGTCCACCAGTGCGCACAAGCTGAAGGGTGGAGCCTCACGGGTGGCAGGTAACCCGACTCGCTTTAGTATCCTCTACAACTCTTCATGTCGTTTGGGGTATTCGAGCAATGTCTGTCCCAGGTGTGCGTGGTGCAATTTGGGAGACCCTGTCACGTGGTCCCTAACGTGAACACGTAGCTCAAGGCCTGTTTGGCTTGAGAACACCTGGGCGAGTGATGACGGCGGGGTGTACGAACTGTATGGATACCGGGTTCGGTGTGCAGCCGAACCTGATGATTGAGTATGGCTTATGTAGGTACTAACCACGAAAACCTTAGTGCGTGTTGAACACATTTTCGAGTGACCGTTTTAGTGCCACCTAAGGATACGTATATGCCGGTGTAATCCGGTTAGGTTTTTCTTTGGTGAGGCAACGTAGTACCGTCATATGTCTTACGGTGCATCGTCACCGTACTACACTTAATAGTATTCTTTCTTATGAAGAAATCATTCATGACTAACATTCAAACTAAAAATGGATGTTGGAAAGCACATAATAGTTACTGAACTCTTTATTTGAACTAAGTTTCAAGAAAGAGAATTGCTAGGTTTCTTTTGATCTCAGAAACAGAGTGCTCTATTCTGGCAGAAAGTTTGCTGGAATTTGACAGAGCATAACTCTGATTAGCTTGACCCAATGGAGGTGTTTGATACAGTTTTGGAAAGGTTATTAAGTGCTCTACAACTTTTCTGTAGAATTCCAGAGCCAAATCCGACACCAACTTGGTTGAACGTCCAGATGAATGCGAACTGTTCAGAAAACAGAGCAGCTGCAAACTTCTCTGGGTGTTGCTGTAAATTAGCCGGCAAAGTCTGTAGAAAATTTTCTAAGGGTCATATGATACACCATTGGAAAGATTAGGAAATTTGAAACAATTTTGTAGTTCATAGTTTGTTCAGAATTGTACTTCATTTGTATGTAAAACTGTGATGAAAACAGCCACATACAAAGGAGGTGCTGGCAAAATTTACCCAGAAATTCTGTCAACTTTGAACAGTCATAGCTATTGATCCAGAGATGATATAGGGGCATATGAGTACTCGGTGAAAAGATACTAAAGTTAATTTTAACTTTGGTATTCAACTAGAGTTATGAAAATTTTGCTAACTGGATCCAAATCTCGGTTAAGTACAGAAAGGTCGGTTAAGTACAGCAAATGGGGATTGTTTCTGTTGGCTTTAGAAGGATGTGTAAACATGAAGTATTGTTATGCTTTCATAAAGTTTTAGCATGTTCATGTTTTACATGCTTTCACATACTGCTAGATCAAGTTTTGACTCCCCTCAAAATTATGCTTTTGCAGTATGGTGCGTACTCATTCTCTGAGTAGGACTGAAGGTTCTCATCGAGACGGTGATGACTCGACTCCACCACGGGCACCGCCATCAACGGTATGGGCGGATGTCATGACTCAGATGGTCGAGTCAAGTCAAGAGAACACAAGACTACTCCAAGCCTTGGTACAACAGGGCTTACTCCAACATTCCCAACAGGATATTCCACCTCGGAACGCCTATTTGGACTTCTTGGCGACACAACCGCCAATCTTCACGGAAGCCAATGAACCAGTGGAAGCTGATCAGTGGCTTCGAGTTATGGAGTCCAAGTTTGGAGTGTTTGAGTGCGATGAATATCAGAAGACATCATTTGCAGCTCAACAGCTCCATGGAGCCGCCGGAAATTGGTGGTTTGCTTATCTCGCCACCGTTCCGGAAGGCCATCAAGTGGAATGGATGGAATTTTTGAAGCATTCCGTGCTCGTCACATTCCTATGGGTTTTATTAAGGCCCAACAGCAAGAATTCAGGAACCTGAAGCAGGGGGCATGAGTGTCCTCGATTATGTCAGACAATTCAACCTTCTGGCACAATATGCTCCTGCTTATGCGACGAGCGAAGCTGCAAGGTGTGACTACTTTTTCTATGGCTTGAGTGCCATACTAAAAGAGAAGTTAGCTTTGTTCAGTCAAGGCAGTTACACCGAGTTGATCAGTGCTGCTCTGCTACAAGAACAAGCGACACTTGAGTGTCAAGCAGAGAAGAGGGACCGGGAGGATGTGCAGGAAGACACACCAGTCGTTCCTCGTAAATACCGTGTGGTGTATCACACACCATCCGACGAAATATGGCAAACGCCAGTGAGATCAACTCTGTACAGATCTCCTGCTCAAGAGTGTTGTCTTGAAGCAACACCATTGCCACAGCAACGAAGGACACCTGTTGCATCATTGCTGCAGCCAAGTACATCAACTTCTCCACCACAAGTCAACGAAGAACCGGGAAAACCTCCGTGTTCTTATTGCCACCGTTCTGGGCACTTTAGGCAAGAATGCTGGGAGAAGTTGGTGAACACCAAACAGCCATCATCGTTAGGTGGTATGCCGCCACCTGCTCAAGTCAACATAACAGCATTGCAATCCGGGAGTGTGCAACATCTTGCTATTGAGGATGTCCCGGAGGGAGCACGGTGTTAGCAGGCATGTTTGCTCTCAAAAACATGCCCGTGCTGGTACTTTTCGATTCCAGTGCAACCCACAATTTCATCAGCAAATCATGGGTGGATCAGCACCAATTATCCACCAATACTCCCACAACGAGTTATCTTATACGTTCACCGGGAGGAAATATCTCTGCCAATCAGATTGTGTCCCGAGAAGCTTTGTGTTTGGGCGGAAAAATATACCCAACATCGCTGATTATGTTGGATAGGCAGAAGATAGACATTATATTGGGGATGTCTTGGTTAAATCGTCACGGTGCCGTTCTCAATATCGGTAACCGGACTGTCCAGATTGACTCGCCGATTCACGGACAGTACACGCTGTTTTTAGACAGCGAAGATCCGGATATGGTAGAGGCCTACCACACGGAAGCGCTGAAACTTGAAGATATTCCGGTGGTACGTGATTATCCCGATGTTTTTCCCGATGACTTACCGGGCATGCCGCCCGAACGGGACGTCGAGTTTAAGATTGAACTGGCGCCGGGAATGACGCCTATCTCACGAAGGCCTTACAAGATGGCACCTAACGAGCTAGCGGAGTTGAAAGAGCAACTGAATGAACTCATGAGCAAGGGTTTCATACAGCCAAGTTCTTCACCTTGGGGTTGCTCAGCGCTGTTCGTTAAGAAGAAGGACGAAACACTACGGCTATGTGTTGATTACCGTCCTCTAAATGCTGTCATGATCAAGAACAAGTATCCTTTGCCTCGCATCGACATCCTGTTCGATCAACTTGTGGGTGCAAAGGTATTTTCGAAGATGGATCTTCCGTCGGGCTATCATCAAATCAAGATCCGACCGGAGGACATACCGAAGACAGCTTTCTCGACGAGATACGGACTCTACGAGTACCTCGTCATGTCATTTGGATTAACCAACACTCCGGCACACTTCATGTACTTGATGAATTCTGTATTCATGCCAGAGTTAGACAAATTCGTCGTGGTATTCATCGACGACACATTGGTTTACTCCAAATCTGAAGAAGAGCACGCTGAACATCTGCGTATTTTGCTCCAACGGTTGCGGGAGCACCAGTTATATGCCAAGTTCAGCAAGTGCAAGTTCTGGATCGATCAAGTGCCTTTCCTAGGCCATATTATTTCAGCAGAGGGCATTGCCGTGGACCCCAGTAAAATTGAACAAGTGCTGAAATGGGAATCTCCCAAGTCAGTCCACGAGGTCCGAAGTTTCCTAGGTTTAGCGGGGTATTATCGGAGGTTTATTCGGAGCTTCTCAAAGATTGCTAAACCAATGACAGAGCTGCTGAAGAAGGGCACTAAATACATGTGGAGTGCAGCATGTGAAGCCGCATTCAAAACTTTGGTGAAACATCTCACAACAGCTCCAGTTCTTGCTCAGCCAGACACGACGAAGCCATTTTATGTATACTGTGATGCATCCGGCATCGGTCTCGGCTGTGTTCTGATGCAAGAAGGGCGTGTAGTCGCCTATGGGTCTCGTCAACTGCGAAACCACGAGCAGCATTATCCAACTCACAATCTTGAACTTTCTGCTGTGGTGTTGGCGTTGAAGATGTGGAGGCATTACCTGCTTGGTAATCTTGTTCACCTCTACACCGACCATAAAAGCCTGAAGTATATCTTCACGCAGAAGGAGCTGAATATGAGACAACGGAGATGGTTGGAGCTCATCAAAGATTATGAAATTGAGATCCACTATCATCCAAGCAAGGCAAACGTGGTTGCTGACGCGCTTAGTCGGAAAGCCCACGTTCACAACTTAGCGGCTGCTGAGTTAGAAGACGAAGAACCAAGCCTCCGTGTCATTCCATATGGCGCGCTTTATAATCTCGCGCTCATTCCAACAATCCGTGAAGAGATTGTTGAGGCTCAAAGAAGAGACAGAGGTATGTCTCACATACGGAGAAGACTAGACAACGGAGAGGTGAAATGTTTCCGGAGGGATGAGAATGGTATGATATGGTTTAACAACCGTATAGTGGTACCGCGCAATATGAAACTCCGGAAGAAGATCTTGGATGAAGCCCACCTGTCTAAGTTTTCCATTCATCCCGGAAGTAACAAGATGTACCAAGATTTGAAACAGGAATTTTGGTGGATGAGGATGAAGAGGGAAATTGCTAAATACGTATCCGAATGCGATACGTGTAGACGGGTCAAAGCGGATCATATGCGAAAAGCCGGACCGCTACAACCTTTGAAGATTCCGGCATGGAAATGGGAGGATGTGAGTATGGACTTCATCGTCGGATTACCGCTCACATCCCGGAAGCATTACTCGATATGGGTGATCGTCGACCGGTTGACAAAATCAGCTCATTTCATACCGGTGAACACTCATTATCGAGCAAGGCAATATGCGGAGTTATTCATCTCCAGAATTATATGCTCACATGGTGTCTCGAAGACCATCATTTCAGATCGAGGTGCGCTGTTCGTTGCTCGGTTTTTGGAGCAGCTGCATGCCTCGTTGGGCACCAAGCTAATTAGAAGCTCCACATATCACCCTCAAACCGATGAACAAACTGAGAGGGTGAATCAAGTGCTTGAGGATATGTTGAGAGCGTGTGCCATCCACCATGGTAGGAATTGGGACAATCACCTACCGCTGGCGGAGTTTTCATAAAACAACGGTTATCAAGCGAGTATTAAAATGGCACCGTATGAAGCTCTCTACGGCCGGAAGTGTCGCACACCACTGAATTGTTGTGAGTCCGGCGAAAGAGTTCTGTTTGGGATTGATCTGGTAAATGAAGCCGAAGACTGAGTTCGGTTGATACAATAAAACTTGAAGGCTGCACAATCCCGGAAGAAGAGCTACGCTGATCAACGGCATAGGGCATTGCATTTTGACGTCGGAGAGCACGTGTATCTTCGTGTATCTCCGATGAAGGGAATTCACCGGTTCGGTGTAAAGGGGAAGCTCGCTCCCCGTTTTATTGGTCCTTATTCTATCACGGAGAAGTGCGGACCCGTAGACTACCGGCATGTCTAGCGGGGGTTCATGATGTATTTCATGTATCACAGCTGCGGAAGTGCCTCAAATTCACCGCTGCGGTTCGCACCGAGGAAATCGACGAATTGAAACCGGACCTGACCTACACCGAGCGACCGGTTCAGATTTTGGATGAAAAGGCCCGGGTAACCCGGAACCTGTGACACCCTCATCTCTGGTGTCAGCATATATTCATGTGTTATGAAGAAGAAAACCATTTTAAGAAAAGATGAAACAATGACAAATATCAAAAGGATAGCCAATAAAGTCCTTAGAGAGCACCGAAGGCAACCTCCGCAGACAGCAGGCCACATGGCGTGTTCGGAGCTCGCCCCTGCAAGGTGAAGAGAGGTTCGCCGCTAAACTGGCTACGTGGAAGGATCGGGGGTCACCTCCGCAATTGGAAAAAATTCGACCCTGTGGGACACGTGTTGCCCACGGAGCTAGCCTCTGCGGAAGAAGCAAAGGTATTTTTCGCAGGACACATGTCATCCTCGGAGCTAGTCCTCGCGGAAATCAGAGGACCCATCGCCGGGATATGTGTCGATCTCGGAGCTCATCTCAGAGGAATCCGGATCTATCGAACACGTGTTGCCATCGGAGCTCATCTCCGGGAGGTCTTTCGTTGCTAGACACGTGTCGACCTCGGAGCATGTTCCTGAGGAGGGAAGAGAGGGAAGACCGGCGCTAACACGTGGCGTGCGCGAAGCTCACCTCTAAAAGAGGGGGAGGTCTCGGTCAATTGACACGTGGCTCAACTGGAGCTCGTCTCTGCGGAGAAGTAGATACCAGGCCCCGGGAGGACACGTGGAGCCTCCGGAGCTCATCACCACAAAGGTAACGAGTCTGGAGCGGTTTTTAAGCGTAAAGATACCAGTACGAAACAGAAACCGATCTAAATTTCAATGATGTTACTAAAGATAAGACGTTAGGATCCAACAAAGATCTGAATAAGACTCTTATTCGGGATCCAATCAGATTAGGACTCTTCTCTTCCCGATTATAAATAGAACCCAAAACCTCTGGCCGAAACCACAAACTTCTCTTTCAACTCCTAATCCGACGACTTTGAGCCCTAGCCCTATCTCGCCGAGCAAAACATCGCCGAAGCGCAACAAGGGAGATCATTGGAGAAGAAACAAGCGGTCTGAGGAGGACCTCGAAGACAAGAAGAGCGTGAGGTAGGACTTCAATATCACCTTACGACATCATTGTTCATCTCTTGCATCTGTTCTTCAATTCCTTTCGAACAGAAGCCTTCTCGTGGGCAGATCACTCGATGATCAGTTTGATCTAAAGACAAGATCATCGCCACATCCACCTTTAATCCGAATACCTGTCACACCCGGTTTTTCCGAAGAACAACCAAGTGAATATCACATGTATGCCAGGATCATTTTCTCATACATGTGATGACAAATAGTGAAGCATCATTTGTTACAAGCCAGGTGTCGAATATAAATAAGTCTTACAAAGCATATGTCTCGATGGACGATAAATAGTTCATCACAAATAAATAAACTAGCAGAGGAATATTATTCATGTGGGCTCCATTGCAGGCGTTGCCCGGGGGTCTCCATGAACCTAGAAACCTTTTTCGGGTCCAAAGTCTTGGTCATTATACACCACCTCATTATCTTGACCTGAGCAGCAATATAAACCAACAAAATATGCGAGGTTGAGTACCGAGGGTACTCAGCAAGTGTGGGAAAGTTATGTCATGCATGGCTAGAACAAGGAAAGGTTGAACTCATGGTTAAAGCACTACGCAATTAATTCCTATCACCTTAGCTTATTAAGCACCTACATTACTACACAAGTGAAATGGTCCCAATCTCCCATCCCATCATCATAATCCAATAACCATAACATCATTTCCAATGTTAAGCTCCCCGCTTAACAACCACAACTTCCAAAACCATAAATCCTCTAATCATGAATAAGTCCAAGCCGCTCTTGACCGTGAGCACGGCTGTCATGACAGTTTTGACTCTGCAGAGTTTATACCACTGTACCCACATGTAGTGATTTCATCCCCCGTTGCCGGGTGGACTAAAAGAACCTCCATTATGCCAGTGGCTACGAACCACATTCACACTTCCCAGGTGTGTAGCCAGGAGATCACTACGAAGCCTTTACAAAGGGATTCCCGATGAGTGTGGGCCCACTGAGGTCTCACCCCTAACAGCATACAAGAGGCTCCAACCCCGCTGCAGTGGCCCCCTCTTGAGCCTTGCGGTTCATATGGTAGTCCAGCTGACACCTACTCCCCGCACCATCCAACACACCCATACTACGCCGGGGATACACCTAATTAATTGGCCAAGCTGCCCCATCTCAGCATGTGGTTGGCACTGTAAAGCCAGGTTACATGCTCCATGAACCAGTCCTTAGGATCCAGGCAAGTACTAAACACAAACCCGAGTCTCGTGCACCCAGCACACAACCAAAACATCCAACTTGCCTTGATCCCTACCTCACAATATCTCAGTCAAGAGTATGGTAAAATAAACTGATGATCTCATCCCAAATATCCCATTCTAAGCATGGCTAAGCATATGCATAATAATAAATGACATGATAAAATAAATCCCAATCCCAAGCTACAAGGGAACAAGGTAATGCAATTCTAGGGAAACTTCCTAGCATGGGTTTCATATTTAACTTGACAATGCAATAATTCTATCTAAACATCCTAGTATAGGATCAAAGTGGTCAAGGACACTTGCCTCCTTCTTGATGCTCTTGAAATGGGTAGTCCTGGTCTTGGAAAGGAATAACTTGCTCTTGAGCAGGTTCTACATCATACCATCACACATAGCAAAAGAAAAATAACAACCCATAAGACATAGTTCACACTTCCACTTCATACAAACCACACATTCATATTTATGAAAGTCATTCACCATTATATGTGTTGTGGTTACTCTATGTGTGTTGATTTGTGGCTTGCATACACTTTTAATCATGTGTATATGATTCCTACTTTGGTGTTCACATTTATACTTACATACTATACATACATATATGAGTTTCCAATTTAAATAAATTCCTTATATTTAATTACTACACCTTTTAGCTACCAAGTATGCATGAAAGGCATTTTCCTTCTCCATAAGTGTCTTCATAATTTCTACCAACCCTAAACTGAATTCTTTGGATTTTAGAAACTCCATTTATCATTTACTAGTTGCTACATTTTCAGATTTATTTTCCTATGCATAAATGTGTACTTTATTATGAAAATAGTAATACACATCATCTAAACAGAATAGGTTCTGGTCCTAAATAATTTAATAACATATTTTAACCTTTGCCTCTGATGTAAACTATTTAATAATTATTTTCCCTATTTTCTAGAACTATTCTTTACTTAAAAATGTGTCCCTAAATGTGAATAATAAATTAAACAGATTCAATTCAGCCCAAAATATGTTTTTATCTCACTCCAAAGTTTTCTAAATACTGAGAAAGTTTTTAATTTAATTATGACAATATGTTTGTCCCATTTTTTAATTTTTAAACACTAACCACATATTCAATTTCCTAAATTAAATACTAAACAGGGCTAAAAAGGTAAACTCACCCCATTACAGGGTCTATAATATTATTTTCAGAATTTCCAGGGGTCTAGCTACACTTATCAGAGGTGTTTTTCCTAATTTTTATTAAGTCCAGGGGCTAAAACTGATTTTTAAATGAATTTACATGATATTCTGGAGTTCCAGGGTCTAGATCAGAAGTTTCCGGGGCTAGCTCTTATTTCCCGAGAACCCCAGGGGGTAGCACATAAGATTTCCAGTCTTTATAACGCGGGGCTGACGTGGACCGTCCGATTTTAAACCGACGGCCGAGATTATAACATCGAACCGGTACGCGGGGGTTTAAACCCTACCATGCAATTTAAAATAAACGGCGCACAAGCGGCCACGTCGCTCTTATCGAGCGCGGGCGGCACTGCCGGCGGCGCACGGCGGCGGGAAGCGGCGATCTCGCCGGAAACTTTCGGATCTTCGGGAATTCTTCCTAGAACTGTGATTTTATGGCATAGATCGATAGAGGGGAGGTCGGGGATCTCACCTCGGGGGTTTTCTTGAGCTCGGAGGTCCTGGAAGGTGATCGGCGACGAGGTCCGAGGCGAAACCACGGCGAAGCTCGTCGGCGCTGTGTTTACACCGCAAGTCACCGAGTTTTCTGCACCTGCAAGGTTCCCCGGAGGAGGTGGATCAAGACCAGCGAGTTAGATCGGAAATTCCGAGCTTAGATCGGCCAGAATTCGCCGGAGAAGTCTCGGTTCTCACCGGAGTAAAAAAAACAGCCGATCGCGTGGGAAAAACAGAACGAGGCCGGGGTTTTTATAGACGGGGGAGGGCGGCGGGGTGGTTTAGATCATGTCCGCGTCGCCTACGAACAGAATTCAGCGGGGATACGCCGAAATCCCGGTCGGTTTTGATTCGGGTGCGAGGGAGTCCGGTGCTGTCGCGAGGTAGACGACGATCGGGTGGGCCCCGCCTGTCAGTGTGAGGAAGCAGCGCGCGCGGCTGCGGGCTGGCGCGGGGGCTGGGTGGGCCGACTGGTGGGTTTCGGCCCACTGGCCGGTTTTTTCTGTTTTCTCTTTTTCTTTTTCTATTTCTTTTCTGATCTGAGTTTAATTTGAATTCCAGTTTGAATTTGAATTTTTGCAAAAACATGCAACACGTCCAAAAATTTTTAAATTCCCCTCTTAACATGATTTAGGAATTTGAATCAAAATTTTGGGGTGTTACAGCTCTACCCCCCTTAAAAGAAATCTCGTCCTCGAGATTGGTGTTTCTAAGAAAACAATTCCGGAAATTGTGCCTTGAGCTCATCTTCCCGCTCCCAGGTGGCTTCCTCTTCTGAGTGATGCTTCCACTGCACCTTGCACATCCGGATTCTTTTATTTCTGGTGAGGCGTTCCATTGTCTCCAAAATCTTGTATGGTTGCTCGGCATAAGACAAATCCTCAGCTACGTCCACTTCATTCATGGGTAACACCTCTTCAGGCGTCCTCAGGCATTTCTTGAGTTGTGACACATGGAATACATCGTGCACATCCGATAGGTGAGCCGGTAAATCTAGTTGATACGCCACTTCGCCTTTCCTCTCCAGAACTTGAAAGGGTCCGATGTATCGAGGTGACAACTTCCCTTTCACCTTGAACCGACGAAGTCCTCTGATAGGGGACACCTTGAGATAGACATAGTCCCCCACGTTGAAAACGAGCTCTCTTCTTCGCACATCGGCATAGCTCTTTTGGCGTGTCTGTGCTATCCTCAAGTGTGGGAAAGTTATGTCATGCATGGCTAGACAAGGAAAGGTTGAACTCATGGTTAAAGCACTATGCAATTAATTCCTATCACCTTAGCTTATTAAGCACCTACATTACTACACAAGTGAAATGGTCCCAATCTCCCATCCCATCATCATAATCCAATAACCATAACATCATTTCCAATGTTAAGCTCCCCGCTTAACAACCACAACTTCCAAAACCATAAATCCTCTAATCATGAATAAGTCCAAGCCGCTCTTGACCGTGAGAACGGCTGTCATGACAGTTTTGACTCTGCAGAGTTTGTACCACTGTACCCACATGTAGTGATTTCATCCCCCGTTGCCGGGTGGACTAAAAGAACCTCCATTATGCCAGTGGCTACGAACCACATTCACACTTCCCAGGTGTGTAGCCAGGAGATCACTACGAAGCCTTTACAAAGGGATTCCCGATGAGTGTGGGCCCACTGAGGTCTCACCCCTAACAGCATACAAGAGGCTCCAACCCCGCTGCAGTGGCCCCATCTTGAGCCTTGCGGTTCATATGGTAGTCCAGCTGACACCTACTCCCCGCACCATCCAACACACCCATACTACGCCGGGGATACACCTAATTAATTGGCCAAGCTGCCCCATCTCAGCATGTGGTTGGCACTGTAAAGCCAGGTTACATGCTCCATGAACCGGTCCTTAGGATCCAGGCAAGTACTAAACACAAACCCGAGTCTCGTGCACCCAGCACACAACCAAAACATCCAACTTGCCTTGATCCCTACCTCACAATATCTCAGTCAAGAGTATGGTAAAATAAACTGATGATCTCATCCCAAATATCCCATTCTAAGCATGGCTAAGCATATGCATAATAATAAATGACATGATAAAATAAATCCCAATCCCAAGCTACAAGGGAACAAGGTAATGCAATTCTAGGGAAACTTCCTAGCATGGGTTTCATATTTAACTTGACAATGCAATAATTCTATCTAAACATCCTAGTATAGGATCAAAGTGGTCAAGGACACTTGCCTCCTTCTTGATGCTCTTGAAATGGGTAGTCCTGGTCTTGGAAAGGAATAACTTGCTCTTGAGCAGGTTCTACATCATACCATCACACATAGCAAAAGAAAAATAACAACCCATAAGACATAGTTCACACTTCCACTTCATACAAACCACACATTCATATTTATGAAAGTCATTCACCATTATATGTGTTGTGGTTACTCTATGTGTGTTGATTTGTGGCTTGCATACACTTTTAATCATGTGTATATGATTCCTACTTTGGTGTTCACATTTATACTTACATACTATACATACATATATGAGTTTCCAATTTAAATAAATTCCTTATATTTAATTACTACACCTTTTAGCTACCAAGTATGCATGAAAGGCATTTTCCTTCTCCATAAGTGTCTTCATAATTTCTACCAACCCTAAACTGAATTCTTTGGATTTTAGAAACTCCATTTATCATTTACTAGTTGCTACATTTTCAGATTTATTTTCCTATGCATAAATGTGTACTTTATTATGAAAATAGTAATACACATCATCTAAACAGAATAGGTTCTGGTCCTAAATAATTTAATAACATATTTTAACCTTTGCCTCTGATGTAAACTATTTCATAATTATTTTCCCTATTTTCTAGAACTATTCTTTACTTAAAAATGTGTCCCTAAATGTGAATAATAAATTAAACAGATTCAATTCAGCCCAAAATATGTTTTTATCTCACTCCAAAGTTTTCTAAATACTTAGAAAGTTTTTAATTTAATTATGACAATATGTTTGTCCCATTTTTTAATTTTTAAACACTAACCACATATTCAATTTCCTAAATTAAATACTAAACAGGGCTAAAAAGGTAAACTCAACCCATTACAGGGTCTATAATATTATTTTCAGAATTTCCAGGGGTCTAGCTACACTTATCAGAGGTGTTTTTCCTAATTTTTATTAAGTCCAGGGGCTAAAACTGATTTTTAAATGAATTTACATGATTTTCTGGAGTTCCAGGGGCTAGATCAGAAGTTTCCGGGGCTAGCTCTTATTTCCCGAGAACCCCAAGGGGTAGCACGTAAGATTTCCAGTCTTTATAACGCGGGGCTGATGTGGACCGTCCGATTTTAAACCAACGGCCGAGATTATAACATCGAACCGGTACGCGGGGGTTTAAACCCTACCGTGCAATTTAAAATAAACGGCGCACAAGCGGCCACGTCGCTCTTATCGAGCGCGGGCGGCGCTGCCGGCGGCGCACGGCGGCGGGAAGCGGCGATCTCGCCGGAAACTTTCGGATCTTCGGGAATTCTTCCTAGAACTGTGATTTTATGGCATAGATCGATAGAGGGGAGGTCGGGGATCTCACCTCGGGGGTTTTCTTGAGCTCGGAGGTCCTGGAAGGTGATCGGCGACGAGGTCCGAGGCGAAACCACGGCGAAGCTCGTCGGCGCTGTGTTTACACCGCAAGTCACCGAGTTTTCTGCACCTGCAAGGTTCCCCGGAGGAGGTGGATCAAGACCAGCGAGTTAGATCGGAAATTCCGAGCTTAGATCGGCCAGAATTCGCCGGAGAAGTCTCGGTTCTCACCGGAGTAAAAAAAAACAGCCGATCGCGTGGGAAAAACAGAACGAGGCCGGGGTTTTTATAGACGGGGGAGGGCGGCGGGGTGGTTTAGATCATGTCCGCGTCGCCTACGAACAGAATTCAGCGGGGATACGCCGAAATCCCGGTCGGTTTTGATTCGGGTGCGAGGGAGTCCGGCGCTGTCGCGAGGTAGACGACGATCGGGTGGGCCCCGCCTGTCAGTGTGAGGAAGCAGCGCGCGCGGCTGCGTGCTGGCGCGGGGGCTGGGTGGGCCGGCTGGTGGGTTTCGGCCCACTGGCCGGTTTTTTCTGTTTTCTCTTTTTCTTTTTCTATTTCTTTTCTGATCTGAGTTTAATTTGAATTCCAGTTTGAATTTGAATTTTTGCAAAAACATGCAACACGTCCAAAAATTTTTAAATTCCCCTCTTAACATGATTTAGGGTTTTGAATCAAAATTTTGGGGTGTTACAGCTCTACCCCCCTTAAAAGAAATCTCGTCCTCGAGATTGGTGTTTCTAAGAAAATAATTCCGAAAATTGTGCCTTGAGCTCATCTTCCCGCTCCCAGGTGGCTTCCTCTTCTGAGTGATGCTTCCACTGCACCTTGCACATCCGGATTCTTTTATTTCTGGTGAGGCGTTCCATTGTCTCCAAAATCTTGTATGGTTGCTCGGCATAAGACAAATCCTCAGCTACGTCCACTTCATTCATGGGTAACACCTCTTCAGGCGTCCTCAGGCATTTCTTGAGTTGTGACACATGGAATACATCGTGCACATCCGATAGGTGAGCCGGTAAATCTAGTTGATACGCCACTTCGCCTTTCCTCTCCAGAACTTGAAAGGGTCCGATGTATCGAGGTGACAACTTCCCTTTCACCTTGAACCGACGAAGTCCTCTGATAGGGGACACCTTGAGATAGACATAGTCCCCCACGTTGAAAACGAGCTCTCTTCTTCGCACATCGGCATAGCTCTTTTGGCGTGTCTGTGCTATCCTCAAGTTATTGCGAATTTCCCTCACCTTCGTCTTGGCTTCTTGTAGTACTTCGGGACCAAACACTTTACTTTCCCCTGTTTGGTTCCAAAATAGGGGTGTTCTGCACTTCCTCCCGTACAAGGCTTCAAACGGCGACATCTTCATACTAGCTTGATAGCTGTTGTTATAGGAAAACTCTGCATACGGTAAGTTCTTGTCCCAACTCCGATTGTTTTTGAGTGCACATGCTCTTAGCATATCTTCAAGGATCTGATTGGTTCTTTCCGTCTGCCCGTCGGTTTGGGGATGATAGGCAGAACTAAAGTTCAGATGGGTTCCCATGGTTTCGTGCAACTTCTGCCAAAATCTTGAGGTGAACTGTATCCCTCGATCCGACACTATCTTCTTTGGCACTCCATGGTAACACACGATCCTTGACATGTACAGCTCTGCCAATTTAGATCCGCTGTAGCTTTCTTTCACGGGGATGAAATGAGCTACCTTGGTTAGCCTATCAATGATGACCCATATTGAATCATACCCTGATTGGGTCCTAGGCAATCCCACGATGAAATCCATGCTAATTTCTTCCCATTTCCATTCAGGCACTTTGAGTGGTTGCAATAATCCCGCGGGTCGTTGATGTTCTGCTTTCACCAACTGACATGTGTCACATAGGGCAACATGTTCCACGACATCTCGCTTCATGCCATACCACCAATACCTGCTCTTGAGGCCCTGGTACACCTTCGTACTCCCAGGATGAATGGAATAGTCGGAATCATGAGCCTCCTTCAAAATCAATTCACGGATCTCCTTTACTTCTGGCACACAGATTCTTTTCCCGTGCCACACCGTTCCTTGTTCATCCTCTCTAAAACCAGGAGCTTTATTTTCCTTGATGAGTTGTCTGATCTCTTGTATCTTCTCGTCATTCTTTTGACCCTCGCGTATGTCTCGCTCTAGTGTGGAGTCCACTTCCATGGCGATGGCTTCACCACTATTTACTAGACATAGATTGAGCCTTATAACTTCGTCCTTCAATTCTACAGGCATGTCCTTCAAGCTCAACTTATTGACCTGCACTTTCCGACTCAAAGCATCGGCCACGACGTTTGCTTTCCCCGGATGATAGTTGATGCCCACATCAAAGTCATTGATTAGCTCTAACCATCTCCTTTGTCTGAGGTTGAGGTCTGGCTGTGTGAATATGTACTTCAAACTCTTATGATCCGTATATATCTCGGTCCTCTTCCCCATCAAATAGTGCCGCCAAATTTTCAACGCGTGTACCACTGCGGCTAGTTCTAGGTCATTTGTAGGATAGTTCTTCTCGTGCTTCCGAAGCTGCCGGGATGCATAAGCCACGACATGCCATTCTTGCATGAGAACACATCCCAACCCGTTTCCAGAGGCATCGCAGTACACTGTAAAGTTCTTTTTCATATCTGGCAAAACGAGCACTGAGGCTGTTGTCAATCTTTCCTTTAACTCCCGAAAACTCGTCTCACACTGTGGCGTCCAGGTGAATGTGATTCCCTTCTCCAACAGTTTGGTGAGAGGTCTCGAGATCTTGGAGAATCCCTCAATAAACCGTCGATAGTATCCAGCCAATCCCAAAAAGCTTCGAACTTCCCCGACATTTTCAGGGGTCTTCCACTTCTGTATATCCTCGATTTTTGCAGGATCCACGGAGATTCCTCCCTCCGAGATTATATGTCCTAAGAAGGGAACTCTCTTCAGCCAAAACTCACACTTGCTCAACTTGGCATATAGTTGGTGTTCTCTTAGCCTCTGCAACACCAACCTTAGATATTTCTCATGTTCTTCTTCATCTTTGGAGAAGACGAGAATGTCATCTATGAAAACCACCACAAATTGTCTAGATATTCCATGAATACCTTGTTCATGAGGTACATGAAGTATGCCGGGGCGTTAGGTAGCCCGAAAGGCATGATGGTGTATTCATACAGCCCGTACCGAGATACGAAAGCTGTCTTGGGAATATCAGATTGCCTTATCTTGAGTTGGTGGTATCCCGACCTGAGATCGATTTTCGAGAACACACAAGCTCCCCTCAACTGATCAAACAAGTCTTCAATGCGGGGTAATGGGTACTTGTTCTTGATGGTTACCTCATTCAAGGCACGGTAATCCACACATAACCTTTGGGTCCCGTCCTTCTTGAGCACAAATATCACCGGAGCTCCCCATGGTGAGGAACTAGGACGAATATACCCCTTCTCCGATAATTCTCTCAAATTATCCTTGAGTTCTTCCAGCTGCTTGGAGTCCATCCGATAAGGTCTCTTGTATATCGGGGCTGTTCCAGGTACTAGCTCAATTGCGAATTCCACTTCACGATCGGGAGGCATACCTGGCAACTCCTCCGGAAAACATCTGGATATTCCCTGATGGTCCTGATTTCCTCAACTTTCACCTCAACTTGATTTAATTTAATGTCCCTCCTAGGCTCGTGTATTGTTATGAACTTTACTCTTGTGCCATTAGGGTGAGTTAGTTCCACCGTTCTGGTCGAACAATGGATGATTCCTTTATGTTTGGTCAACCAATCCATTCCTAAAATAATATGTATCCCTGGTGAATCTATCACTATGAGGTTCGCAGTAAATACTACCCCATTAATGTCTAGGTTCACTTTGGGACACACTTGTCTTGTCCTTATTTCTCCACCTGGAGAGTTTACAGCTAGCATATGGTTCATTTGTGTGGTTGCTAGGTCATGCTTCTTAACAAACCCTTGAGCAATGAACGAGTGGGTAGCACCAGAATCAAACAGCAGGGTTGCAAGGTGTAAATTGGCAGGACACTTACCAACTACCACGTCGGGTGCCTCTTGTGCTTCCTCCATAGTGACGTGGTTCACCCGTCCTCTCATTACATTCTGCTGTTGTGACTGCGCAGGCTTCTTCTTTGGGCATTTATGGGCGTAGTGCCCCACTTCACCACAGCTAAAACATTGCACCCCAACCTTAGATGCCTGGCCTTTGTTGTCTTGGGGTTGGTTCGGGGGTCCTTGCACTGCTGGTCGAGGTGGATATGCGGGGCGAGGCTGCTGTACAAACTGACATTGTGGCTGTGCTGGTGCTGCCGGAGGCCTGTAGTTTGGGTTGTACCCCCTTGGTGCTGAGTAGGGTACCGCAGCACGGTTCGTTTGCCCGGCAGGTTGCTGCATCAGACGTGGGCGGGTGTTGCTCTCTGAGGCTTGATTTGACCACCTGGCCTTCCTCTTGTTCTCATTTTCCAAGGCCTTCAGCTTCCTTTCTACCACAAACGCTCTGTCCACCATCTTTTGAAAGCTTTCATACTCATTTGAGGACATTGCACACTGCATCTCTGCGGTAAGTCCTTCCACAAAACAATCTTGTTTCTGCTCATCAGTCTCTATGTCCCGTGGGGCATAACGGGATAGTTGAGTAAATTTAGTGAGGTATTCCCTCACCGTCATGTTTCCCTGCTGCAGTCCCAAAAACTCCTTCCTCTTGTTTTTGAGTTCACCTCTTGGGATGTAATGGTTGCGGAAGCTACGCTTGAACTCTTCCCAAGTGATGTTCTCAGGGTCATGATGGGCGGCCACGTAGGCGGTCCACCAATAAGCAGCAGGTCCATGCAATTAATGAGAGGCAAACAGCACCCTCTCATACCCTTGGCACTGTATGATCCTCATCTTACTTTCAATGGTCTTCAGCCAACCATCTGCCTCCAGAGGTTCAGCAGCACTTGCAAACTTTGGAGGTTGAGTTCCTAGAAACTCACTCAACCTTGGTTGGCGTTGTGCAGCTTGTGGAGGTGGAACTTGATGCAAGTTGGCCACCACTTGAGTCAAGTTCTGGATGAGCTGATTTTGATTCTCCAGCATTTGGTGGAGGGGATCAACTCCTTCACGGCGACCACCCCGGTCCTGGCCTCCAGAAAGATGAGGGTTGCATGCCTCATCGTTGTTGTTGGCGGGGTTGGCAGCACGTCCTTTTCCTCTTCCGGCCATCTGGCAGAATCAACCAATGTTAATTTGAGATCATGTAGTATCATCTTACTACTTTCATTTGTTTGTACTTTGAAGTGTTGAGGCTTTGTTATACTTTTCTGAGGGTTCATTTCTCACACAAAAATAAATGCAATACTATTTCACGTGGATTCTCACACCAAAGCAAAACAATCTAAAGACGAGGCTGTGGACAATTGCTCATGGCTTCCACAACTCACGTCACACACCAAGCATTAACATACCATTAACTTAACTTAACGACTCGACTATTCGACATCTTGCTAACTAAGGGAAGGACTCTACACTACTCGTTTCCTTGAGCTGGCTCCTCGGGATCTTCCTCATCATTTCGGCTTCCTTCTGACTATGCTTTGGGTGGGGAGGCTGCTGGTGGAGAAGTGCGACGATGCCTGATCGCCCGGCAATCTGGGGAGTCAGGAGTCCATGTATCATTCACGGTGACACACAGTTCATTCCCATCTCCTCTTTTTCTCGCCTTTAAGCAGGCCCTCAGCAACGCCTCCGTTTCCTTCAGGGTGTCCCGGACATCCTGAAGCTCTTGTTGACACTCCTGCAGTCGAGTGCTGAGCATAGCAGCATCCTCCAAGCACAAGTCCATGTGCTCATGGGAAGTCCCTTGCTGCACTGGTGGGTACTTGTACTCCGTGGTACCACTCTCACGTTGGAGGACATACATGTACTCAGTTTTGTCCAAGTGGCGACGATAGATGTGGCTCTAGCAGGTGATGGCCTCTCAGGTGACATCTTTCTCCGCATCGACCTGTGTTGCTCGACAAGCTGGAGAGTGGTGAATCTTAAGCAGCTGATTTTCGTGTATAATCCTCATCTCAGAGCTCCATTCTTCCCTCTTTTCACGGATGGTCCTGGTGGAGTTATAGTGGATGATTAGCTTGCCCGTGTTGCCGGCGGCTTCGAGCATACGCCGAAGACGGCGCAATAAGCCTCCTACTGCCAATCCGTTGGAAAGGTACGTCACCGGACGGCTCTCCTCTCTTTCGGCAAGGGCAACTACGGGAACTCTCCCTCCTGTTGACTTGCGAGCGGTGCGAATCATGCGAACCATCTAAAACAAAAAGAATTTAAAATTAGGTTAGATAAACTCTCAAACAAAAATCCTATTTTGAATGAAAGTTGGGGTAAGATGAAGAAAGTGGCTCATTTAAATAACGCTTTTCAATTCACACCTTTGTAAAATAGTTTTTAAGAAAATAGAGCCCTTAAATACGTCCATTTCTACCTAGGTCCACGTTCCTACGGGCAACCTTGGCTCTGATACCACCTCTGTCACACCTGGTTTTTCCGAAGAACAACCAAGTGAATATCACATGTATGCCAGGATCATTTTCTCATACATGTGATGACAAATAGTGAAACATCATTTGTTACAAGCCAGGTGTCGAATATAAATAAGTCTTACAAAGCATATGTCTCGATGGACGATAAATAGTTCATCACAAATAAATAAACTAGCAGCGGAATATTATTCATGTGGGCTCCATTGCAGGCGTTGCCCGGGGGTCTCCATGAACCTAAAAACCTTCTTCGAGTCCAAAGTCTTGGTCATTATACACCACCTCGTTATCTTGACCTAAGCAGCAATATAAACCAACAAAATATGCAAGGTTGAGTACCGAGGGTACTCAGCAAGTGTGGGAAAGTTATTTCATGCATGGCTAGAACAAGGAAAGGTTGAACTCATGGTTAAAGCACTATGCAATTAATTCCTATCACCTTAGCTTATTAAGCACCTACATTACTACACAAGTGAAATGGTCCCAATCTCCCATCCCATCATCATAATCCAATAACCATAACATCATTTCCAATGTTAAGTTCCCAGCTTAACAACCACAACTTCCAAAACCATAAATCTTCTAATCATGAATAAGTCCAAGCCGCTCTTGACCGTGAGCACGGCTGTCATGACAGTTTTGACTCTGCAGAGTTTGTACCACTGTACCCACATGTAGTGATTTCATCCCCCGTTGCTGGGTGGACTAAAAGAACCTCCATTATGCCAGTGGCTACGAACCACATTCACAATTCCCAGGTGTGTAGCCAGGAGATCACTACGAAGCCTTTACAAAGGGATTCCTGACGAGCGTGGGCCCACTGAGGTTTCACCCCTAACAGCATACAAGAGGCTCCAACCCCGCTGCAGTGGCCCCCTCTTGAGCCTTGCGGTTCATATGGTAGTCCAGCTGACACCTACTCCCCGCACCATCCAACACACCCATACTACGCCGGGGATACACCTAATTAATTGGCCAAGTTGCCCCATCTCAGCATGTGGTTGGCACTGTAAAGCCAGGTTACATGCTCCATGAACCGGTCCTTAGGATCCAGGTAAGTACTAAACACAAACCCGAGTCTCGTGCACCCAGCACACAACCAAAACATCCAACTTGCCTTGATCCCTACCTCACAATATCTCAGTCAAGAGTATGGTAAAATAAACTGATGATCTCATATCCCAAATATCCCATTCTATGCATGGCTAAGCATATGCATAACAATAAATGACATGATAAAATAAATCCCAATCCCAAGCTACAAGGGAACAAGGTAATGCAATTCTAGGGAAACTTCCTAGCATGGGTTTCATATTTAACTTGACAATGCAATAATTCTATCTAAACATCCTAGTATAGGATCAAAGTGGTCAAGGACACTTGCCTCCTTCTTGATGCTCTTGAAATGGGTAGTCCTGGTCTTGGAAAGGAATATCTTGCTCTTGACCAGGTTCTACATCATACCATCACACATAGCAAAAGAAAAATAACAACCCATAAGACATAGTTCACACTTCCACATCATACAAACTACACATTCATATTTATGAAAGTCATTCACCATTATTTGTGTTGTGGTTACTCTATGTGTGTTGATTTGTGGCTTGCATACACTTTTAATCATGTGTATATGATTCCTACTTTGGTGTTCACATTTATACTTACATACTATACATACATATATGAGTTTCCAATTTAAATAAATTCCTTATATTTAATTACTACACCTTTTAGCTACCAAGTATGCATGAAAGGCATTTTCCTTCTCCATAAGTGTCTTCATAATTTCTACCAACCCTAAACTGAATTCTTTGGATTTTAGAAACTCCATTTATCATTTACTAGTTGCTACATTTTCAGATTTATTTTCCTATGCATAAATGTGTACTTTATTATGAAAATAATAATACACATCATCTAAACAGAATAGGTTCTGGTACTAAATTATTTAATAACATATTTTAACCTTTGCCTCTGATGTAAACTATTTCACAATTATTTTCCCTATTTTCTAGAACTATTCTTTACTTAAAAATGTGTCCCTAAATGTGAATAATAAATTAAATAGATTCAATTCAGCCCAAAATATGTTTTTATCTCACTCCAAAGTTTTCTAAATACTGAGAAAGTTTTTAATTTAATTATGACAATATGTTTGTCCCACTTTTTAATTTTTAAACACTAGCCACATTTTCAATTTCCTAAATTAAATACTAAACAGGGCTAAAAAGGTAAACTCACCCCATTACAGGGTCTATAATATTATTTTCAGAATTTCCAGGGGTCTAGCTACACTTATCAGAGGTATTTTTCCTAATTTCTATTAAGTCCAGGGGCTAAAACTGATTTTTAAATGAATTTACATGATTTTCTGGAGTTCCAGGGGCTAGATCAGAAGTTTCCGGGGCTAGCTCTTATTTCCCGAGAACCCCAGGGGGTAGCACGTAAGATTTCCAGTCTTTATAACGCGGGGCTGACGTGGACCGTCCGATTTTAAACCGATGGCCGAGATTATAACATCGAACCGGTACGCGGGGGTTTAAACCCTACCGTGCGATTTAAAATAAACGGCGCACAAGCGGCTACGTCGCTTTGATCGAGCGAGGGCGGCGCTGCCGGCGGCGCACGGCGGCGGGAAGCGGCGATCTCGCCGGAAACTTTCGGATCTTCGGGAATTCTTCCTAGAACTGTGATTTTATGGCATAGATCGGTAGAGGGGAGGTCGGGGATCTCACCTCGGGGGTTTTCTTGAGCTCGGAGGTCCTGGAAGGTGATCGGCAACGAGGTCCGAGGCGAAACGACGGCGAAGCTCATCGGCGCTGTGTTTACACCGCAAGTCACCGAGTTTTCTGCACCTGCAAGGTTCCCCGGAGGCGGTGGATCAAGACCAGCGAGTTAGATCGGAAATTCCGAGCTTAGATCGGCCAGAATTCGCCGGAGAAGTCTCGGTTCTCACCGGATTAAAAAAACAGCCGATCGCGTGGGAAAAACAGAACGAGGCCAGGGTTTTTATAGACGGGGGAGGGCGGCGGGGTGGTTTAGATCATGTCCGCGTCGCCTACGAACAGAATTCAGCAGGGATACGCCGAAATCCCGATCGGTTTTGATTCGGGTGCGAGGGAGTCCGGCGCCGTCGCGAGGTAGACGACGATCGGGTGGGCCCCGCCTGTCAGTGTGAGGAAGCAGCGCGCGCGGCTGCGGGCTGGCGCGGGGGCTGGGTGGGCCGGCTGGTGGGTTGCGGCCCACTGGCCGGTTTTTTTCTGTTTTCTCTTTTTCTTTTTCTATTTCTTTTCTGATTTGAGTTTAATTTGAATTCCAGTTTGAATTTGAATTTTTGCAAAACATGCAACACGTCCAAAAATTTTTAAATTCCCCTCTTAACATGATTTAGGGTTTTGAATCAAAATTTTGGGGTGTTACAATACCTCTGCCCATGCAAGCCATGCAAGATCACACCAATCTAATAAAAATCATAGGATATTACGCATGTGCATCATCGCATCTAGTTTAAGGTTTGCGCATGATATTGAGTGATGTGAATCTTGTATGCACGTGAATCCTACATAGAAGGACAGGTTCAGGAAGCTGTCTACGACGAACTACAGCAACCAGGTTTTGAGAATCAAGAACAACCGGAACCGCAAGTACAAGGCAAGTGCTCCTTGACCATATTGATCCTATATTTTGGGAAAAACTGTTTGTTTGCGAAAAAGGTGTGCGTACTGAGTCAAACATGATGGGAAACCCTTTTATAGGAGTTTACTAGTTTTGATTAAACCACCCTTGTCGCCTGGGAAGTTTATGAGTCGGGTATGGTTTTTTCTTTATGCTTCGCTGAGTCTATGGGATTGGGAAGCGAGATAGATGCGTCTAGCTAACTGCACTCGTAATGATAATGAGAAAACTAATGATAATGAACATGGATCGGAGGGAGATCTAGGCAACCCTGGGTTTGTGAATGTGGTAGCATGAGATGGTGGTTTTACTTGCCGTAGATCTAAGGACCGGTTCATGCATGCACATGCCAGGATAACAGTGCCACCACAAGGCCAAGTATGGGTGCGGCTTAGCTGAGTAATTAGGTAAGTTGCTAGAATGTTATGGACTGTGGAAGGCGCGGGGAATGGGAGTCGAGTGAGGACTGCCCTGGGAACTGCATGGCACAAGAGGGGGCCCGTGGGTGGGTGAATTGGAGATTCTAGCCTGCCGGTGAAACCTTAGTGAGTCCATACATCTAGTAACCCCTTTGTAAAGGCTATTTTGTGATCTCTTGACCATACACCGACGGTTGTGTACTGGTATAATGGAGATTCTGCAGTCAGCGACGGGTGACGAAATCACAAACTTGTGGGTAAAGAGGTGCAAACTATGCAGAGTTACTAAAACTATCATGATAGCCGAGCTTACGGTCACGAGCACCTGGCTATACTGCCATGATTAGTTGGGATGATTAGTTGGGATGGTTTTTGGGATGGTTATTGGGAAGGTTCTTGGTTATGGTTATTGGTTTGGAACTGTTGAGTCTGGATGATGAGATGTTTGCATGACTGTTGGGTCATGACATGAGATTGGTCTCGGTGTGAGACGAGGTTGATTTGTGAGATGAGATGGTAGCGAATACGAGGAGGTATTTGTGAGTATGAATAAAGGATTGATTAATGTTCGGATGGAACACGGGAAGTGATGGAGGTATGTTGGTAATTTAATATATGCTGGGATTACATCTAAAGTTAAGTTGCTGTTTATCATAATTTTACAAATCTGCTTTTCTGCAAATAAGCCTTTTATGCCTACCTTGTTTATGAGCTGCATATCATGTGTTTTCCCGCACTTGCTGAATACATCATTGTACTCAACCTTGCATTATTACTTCATCCTCAGCAGCAGGAGAAGCCTACTATGAAGATCAAGTGGAGCATTATGGCGTGTGATCTATTCTCAACCTTGCCTGTGGAGGAAGTAGAGATGGAGCCACTTCTGCTTAGTTTTGATTCCGCAGTAGTTTGCTTCCGCAAAAAAGTAGAGATTTACGCTGCATAGAAATAAGACTTCCGCTGTAAGCATGAGTCCAAGACTCATGAGACGTTGTAATAAACTCTGTTATTCGTGGTTATATATACCTGAATTCAGTTTGTGGAACGTATGTGTATGTGTGATGCACATCCTGGTCACACATATGCATTAGTTCTCGGTTCCGTGCTTCTCCCACAGAATTGAGGGCGTCACAGAACCGAACGATCAAATTTTTCAAGGTGCTGTGGAGTAATCACACCGCGGAAGAGGCGACGTGGGAAAGTGAAGATTACCTCCGCACCAACTATCCGGAATTTTTAGCTTTGTACAGTTTGTAATTACCTCTCCCGTCTTGTTCCTCTTTTGTAATCTCGGGATGAGATTCTTTTAAGGGGGGAGGAATGTAAAAGTCCCAAAAACGTGTATGAATAAAAACTATGGTTTGAGTTCATATGTGTGGCAATGACATGGAAAATGGGACTTGCTAAAACTTTTCTTCATGCAAAGTAATACATGGATGAACATCCAACATGAGGTTCACCTTCTTATTCAAAAGTGTTGAACCAATAGGGAGTTAAATACCTCTTTGCATGCAAGTTTAAAATTTAGATTTGAAATTCAAAGATTCACACATGTGGTGGTCAAGGACTTTGAATAAAAATGCAGCCATATAGACGGAATCATAGGGAGGAGTTTGCTCACCAACTTTCCATTTGTAGGGTGGGCTCAAAAGAGAGCTAAAAAGAAGATATTGCAAATTCTAAACAAAATTCAGATTTAGTCTTGCAAATTCAAACTGAATTTGAGGAATTCAAATTCTAGCCCACCTTTTTAAACTTAGAATTCTGGGGATTAAAGAGATCAGCTTGAACAGATATTTGGGAGGTACATGTGGAGTGGGACCCACATGTCATAGAGCTAAAGGAGGAGACTTACTCACTAAGTTTTGCTCTCGGTGGGAAATTTTCCCGAGCAGCTCGCGAGCGCCACAGAGGAGCTTGCCGCGCCAGCTCCTGCTGCCGGTCTCCACGCGCTGGCGCCCCGAGGTCGGACCTGGCCTCGCCCCCAACGTGATCACGTGCCGTCCCGGCCGAAGCAAAGCACAGTTGCTTTCTTCTCCTCACAAACAAACCGAGAGCCGAGCGCCTCACCCCCTCTGCTTCGGCCTGCTCGAGAAATCACGGAAACGGAGCGCCTCTTCCTCCCCTGAGCTGCTAAACATCGCTGCGAGCTCGGCCTCCACCTCCCTGACCCGCAAGCCAGCGAGCTGCGGCCTCCAGTGCCCGAGAACAACCGCCGCCACGGCGACCGAGTTCAAGAAGGTGATCGGGCGCTCGTGGACAGCCCTCCACAGGGGGTTTCACGGCCGAGCGATCACACCTACGGACGCGCACGGGTGCAGTGCTGCTCTCAGCCAAAGCTCAGGCCGTTCCTTGAGCTGTCGACGGCGAATTTCGAGGTTTTGCTCTGGCGACCTCATTTCGAGCTTCCGGTATGGATTCGGCAAATTCCCGCTCTCTAATCCTCCCTAGGTCGTCAAACTTTGCACGTAGAAGCTAGACTAGCCGGCGATTGTTTTCCCTTTTGCATCCAGCGCATGAAAACGCCTCAGATCGACGAATTTTGAGCTTTTCTTGGGTTGTTCACGGCGGGCCCATTCGGTCGCACGGTGACAACCCATTTCCAACCATTCCCGAGCCACTTTGAGGTCGTATCGATCCTCCTAGGGGTGTGCTGGTGCTGTAGGGCTCGTCGGCACAGGTTTTGGCAGGCTGGATACATTGGGCAACGCTGCCGGACCTTCACAGTAGCTGTCGCACGTCGCCGGCCATGTTCCGGTCGTCGGCAGCCCTAGCCAACCCCACAGCCGTGTTCCTCGGTGTCACAAACTCCCTGGCGGCGAGTTTCAGCTAAGGCGGTGGCCGGAAACGGCGAGCCGGCGAGCTCCGGCGTCGGGCCGGCGAGGGGCAGCACGGGCGCGGGGAGGAAGCTGGAGGAAGAAGACGGAGCGTGGGCCCCGCCTGTCAGCAGCTCAAATTTTAAACCCGGGATCGGGTGTGGCCGGGATCCCGTGTGTTGGCGCGCTGAGGTGCTGTGGCCCGGTGTGGCTTCGTTTCTATTGGCTGGAATTTAAAACTGTGGGTCCAGCCGAATTTGCTGTAGGGAAATAATTCCAGACTTAGCTCAATCATTGGAAATTCATATCTCCCTGTAGAAAACTCCAATTTGAGTGATTCCAATTGGGTTGGATTCATCTCTCTGAGTTCTATCCAAATATGAACTCAGCTTTGTATGAAAGTCAATATTATATTCTGGAAAATTCTTTGAAGGTTTTCTGAAAAAGAATTATTGAGGGAGTTGGGTTATCCAAAAATCCCCAAATTTTGCCAGAATATTCTTTAGCATATTGTTGACCTACTAGCAAATGTTCAGCTCATTTGAAGATAATTTGAGTAGGAATTTGCTAAATGCAAACTACTGTGTTCAAAAGAGTCCAGAAACATTTTCAGAAAAATGTTTCCCACTTCAAAAATCTGTTCTGAACAATCCATAGCTCCAAAAATCATAGGAAAATTTAGGCAATCTCTCTGGGACATACTTGGAATTGTAGTTCACTTAGTTCGGCATGAAAATGCACATTACTACAGAATTAATTCTGTTGAGTACAAATGCTTAAAGAATTGTTCTGGGAGAACTACCCAAGTAAAGGGCTGAATTTTGGACCAGATGACTCTCATGTGATCACGAACTCACATGTAAATTATCAGCCCAAGATGAGTCCTGGAACTCCCTGTTCTTATTCTCCATACTTGTGTATATGTGGGAGTACATAAGAGATATTGTGAGAATTGGGAAGGACACAATATGACTCTACATTAGCTGCAATTTGGCAAGCTAAATCCTTAGGTAGTATAGAACCTGCTGTAAAAGTTTTGAGGCCATTGGAGTTCTTGTTCTTCAGTTGCACTCAAATCTTTTCAGCTTGTCTATTAGGATCATTAGGGAAAATGATTAGTGTATAGCTAAGGCCTTAAGGTCAATTTAGTTTATTTCTGTTCTTTGCACAACAGAGGCAAACCAAGCCATGCTTGGCTTTCCCATACAACCTCTGTTCTTAAGAAAGTAATTCTATAACTTCTTTCCATTACATTCCATTAAACATATGCATATGCATTTCAATAGGAACCACAACGAAGGGGACTCAAAGGAGTGATTCATCGAAGTGGATCAAGCTCCGGAGAGTCAAGGGTGGATCTGCAAGGACACTAACTTTTATATTACGACTACCCTGCAAAACAGGCAAGCTCCAGTTTGCATTTAACAGCTATTAAGTTTTTATTTTGTATTCACTTTCGGTTAAGAATTGAACTGTGAATTAGGTCTAGTGTTTGATACTCCTCTTGCATAACCAAATGACCCATGGAGTATTGGGTAGATGTCTTTCACCGTGTAGAACTGCCATGCTTAAGTACGGTTCGGTAGAAGTCGAGTGGTGAGATGCTACTCGCAGATTTAGGAACAACAGGGGCATACGGGATTGGTTCGTAATTGAATTAGCAAGTTAAAATTGAGACCGGAAGGTTGTAGGGGCAGCAGGACATAGGGGCCTTGGTGCTGTAGACCTGTCCGTGTCAGTCAAGGACCGATCCGTATGCGGCCCTGTTGAACAAGTTTGAGTTTTGTACCGGACTCATGCTGGCTATATGGGACCCAGTAAACCGATGTACCTCGGGAAGCTGTCGTTGTCACTTTTCTGGTCGCCTCAGGCGGACGCCGGTGTGCAGTATGTGGGGAATATTCTCATGACATCTCACGTCGGAAGGTGCACCATGAGAGTAGCTACTGTACGGGGCGACTTGATCGATTCAGCGGGGGTGAAACGGGGGAAAGGCTGCCACGTACGACGTCAGTGATGGTTGTTGTAGGCAACGTCGAGTACGGGCGTACGTGTCGTGTAGTCCGGGTGTTATTGATTTGAATCACCGTCGCTCGCGGAATGGACCGAGCATACTTGTTCTCACAGTCGTGACGTAGTAAGAACTTGCATGAGAAAGGAACTAATCATTTTGATGTGAAGTATTATCATACCTTTGTATTGGATCTTGATGAATAGGCTAGTGCAAACTCAATTCTTTTATGCCATGAGCAATTTACATCGGGGAAAAAGCGTTTCTTGTTTGATTGTGAACTCCCGATGTGGCGTGTCCAGGGTTATTTAAAATACTGCAATTAATACTGAAAGTAAGAATTCACTTTTAGGTGAGTTTAATTATGCTTATGCCATCCTATGTTAGGTTCATAACCACACTTAGAGTTTCATGTTTAGGGTGACGGTTAAGTCTTGCTGAGCGTTATGCTCAGATGCTATCTGAGTTGTTTTGCAGGTAACTGACTCGATGCTTATGAGAAGGGATGCCGAAGAGACCCGGGAACCTACGAGTGCTTACTTAAGAGCATCCTCGCCGCTGTAGATTGTCTTCGTGTTGCTAGTGAGAAACGTCCGCGGGCTGGACCGTTTCATTGTTGCTAGTTTAGATATGAGTCGTGAGAGTGATAGTCTTCCGCTGTAGTTTACTCTGATATAACTTATTTGTAAAACATTCTTGTACGTTTCCGCTAAACTATTTATGAAATATGATGTGTTTCTGCAACCCGTGTACTGTTGGGTGCCGCATAACACGGACCACCCGACGAGGTCCTTGCTGTCTCAGCTATTATCAGAGCTGTTACAACTCAAACTTGCTTTTCTGTTGCTTTATATTGCTGCTCAGGTCAAGAGAATGATGTGGTGTTTAATGACCAAGACTTTGGTCCCGAGGAAGGATTCTAGGTTCACGGAGTCCCCGGGCAACACCTGTGACGGAGCCCACAAGATTTATATTTTGCTGCTGTTTTGTTTACATATTATGAACTTATTATCGTCCATCGAGGCGTATGCTATGTAAGACTTATTTATATTCGACACCTGGCTTGTAATAAATGATGCTTCACTATTTGTCATCACATGTATGAGAAAATGATCCTGGCATACATGTGATATTCACTCGGTTGTTCTTTGGAGAAACTGGGTGTGACAGAAGTGGTATCAGAGCCAGGTTGCCCGTAGGAACGTGGACCTAGGTAGAAATGGATGTATTTAAGGACCCTATTTTCTTAAAAACTATTTTACAAAGGTGTGGGTTGAAGGTGTTATTTAATGGGGTCACTTTATTCATTTTACCCCAACTTTTATTCAAAATGAAATTTTTGTTTAACTCTTATCTAACTTCATCTTTAAATGCTTTATGTTTTAGATGGTTCGCATGATCCCCACCGCCCGCAAGTCCACCGGAGGGAGAGTTCCTGTAGTTGCCCTAGCCCTGAGAGAGGACAACCGTCCGTTGACGTACCACTCCAACGGATTGGCACTAGGAGGCTTGTTGCGCCGTCTTCGGCGTATGCTCCACGCCGCCGGCAATACGGGCAAGCTAATCATACACTACAGCTCCACCAGGACCATCCGTGAGAAGTGGGAAGAATGGAGCTCAGAGATGAGGATTATCCATGAAAATCAGCTGCTCAAGATCCACCGCTCTCCAGCTTGTCGGGCGACTCAGGCCGATGCTGAGAAGAATGTCACCTGGGAGGCCATCACCTGCCAGAGTAACATCAACCGTCGCCACCTGGACAGGACGGAGTACATGTATGTCCTCTAGCGAGAGAGTGGCACCGTGGAGTACAAGTACCCACCAGTGCAGCAGGGGACTTCCCATGAGCACATGGACCTGTGCTTGGAGGATGTTGCTATGCTCAGCACTCGACTGCAGGAGTGTCAGCAGGAGCTTCAGGATGTTCGTGACACTCTAAAGGAGACTGAGGCATTGCTTCGCGCCAGATTGAGGGCGAGAGAAAGAGGAGATGGGAATGAACTGTGTGTCACCGTGAATGACACATG
Source organism: Neostapfia colusana (assembly GCA_030760725.1). Taxonomy (NCBI): domain Eukaryota; kingdom Viridiplantae; phylum Streptophyta; class Magnoliopsida; order Poales; family Poaceae; genus Neostapfia; species Neostapfia colusana. The sequence goes on from JASWHV010000014.1 coordinate 23,655,262, forward strand.
GACTCCTGACTTCCCAAACCGCCTGGCAAGCAGGCGTCGCCGCACTTCTCCACCAGCAGCTTCCCCACCCAAAGCGGAATCAGAGGGCAGCCACAATAATGAGGAAGAACCCGAAGAGCCAGCTCAGTGATACGAGTCATTTAGAGTTCTTTCCCTTAGTTATGCAGGTTATCGAGTAGCTGAGTCAATACCTTAGCTATTTGTGTGTTAATGTTGGTGTGTGACGTGAGTTGTGGAAGCCATGGGCAATTGTCCACAACCTCGTCCTTAGGTTTTTTTGCTTTGATGTGTCAACCCCTATGAATTAAGAGTGCATTGATTTTCGCGTGAGACGTGACTCCCCAAAAATCTACGTGAAACCCTCAGCAAATGTTTAATATATTAAGGCCTCAAAAGTTTATGTTTAACAAGCAATTTGGGAAGTTAATACGTAATGCTATAAGTTAACATTTGGTTGATCATGATAGATGGCTGGAAGAGGAAAGGGTCGTGGTGCCAACCCCACCAACAACAACGATGAGGCCGGCAACCCTCATCTTTCTGGAGGACAAGACAGGAGTGGTCGCCATGAAGGAGCTGATCCTATCCACGAGATGCTTGAAAATCAGAATCAGCTCATCCAGAGTCTAACTCAAGTGGTGGCCAACTTGCACCAAGCTCCACCCCCACCAGCAGCACCACGCCAACCACGGTTGAGTGAGTTTCTGGGAACTCAACCTCCAAAGTTTGCAAGTGCTGCTGAACCTCTGGAGGCAGATGACTGGCTAAAGACCATTGAGAGCAAGATGAGGATCATACAATACCAAGGGTATGAGAGGGTGCTGTTTGCCTCTCACCAATTGCATGGACCGGCTCCTGATTGGTGGACCGCCTACGTGGCAGCCCATCATGACCCCGAGAACATCACATGGGAAGAGTTCAAGCGCAGTTTCCGCAACCATTGCATACCAAGGGGTGAACTCAAAAACAAGAGAAAGGAGTTCTTGGGACTGCAGCAAGGAAACATGACTATGAGGGAATACCTCACCAAGTTCACCCAACTATCCCGTTATGCACCACGGGACATCGAAACTGATGAGCAGAAACAGGACTGTTTTGTGGAAGGACTCACTATGGAAATGCAGTGTGCAATGTCCTCCAACGAGTATGAAAGCCTCCAAAAGATGGTAGACAGAGCATTTGTCATGGAAAGGAAGCTGAAGGCCATGGAGAATGAAAAAAAGAGAAGGGCGGGATGGTCACACCAAGCCTCAGGTAGCAACACACGCCCACGTCTGATGCAGCAACCCGCAGGGCAGACGGGCTGTGTGGTGGTACCCTACTCAGCACCCAGAGGGTACAACCCGAATTTCAGGCCTCCGTCAGCACCAGCACAGCCGCAACATCAGTTTGTGCAGCAGCCTCGCCCCACATATCAACATCGACCAGCAGGACAAGGACCACAGAACCAACCCCAAGACAACAAAGGCCAGGCACCTAAGGTTGGGGTGCAATGCTTCAACTGTGGTGAAGTGGGGCACTACGCCCACAAGTGCCCAAAGAAGAAGCCCATGCAGCCACAACAGCAGAATGTGATGCGAGGACGGGTGAACCACGTGACCATGGAGGAAGCGCAAGAGGCACCTGACATGGTAATTGGTAAGTTTCCTGCCAATTTATACATTGCAACCCTGTTGTTTGATTCTGGTGCTACCCACTCGTTCATTGCTCAAGGGTTTGTTAACAAGCATGATGTAGCAACAACACAAATGAACCATATGCTAGCAGTGAACTCTCCAGGGGGAGAAATAAGGACAAGACAAGTGTGCCCCAAGGTGAATCTAGACACTAATGGGGTAGTATTTACTGCAAACCACATAGTGATAGACTCACAAGGCATACATATTATTTTGGGTATGGAATGGTTGACCAAACATAAGGGAATCATCCATTGTTCGACAAGAACGGTGGAACTAACTCACCCTAGTGGCACAAGAGTGAAGTTCATAACTGTACAAGAACCTAGGAGGGACCTTAAATTCAATCACGTTGAGGTGGAAGTGGGAGAGATCCGGATCATCAGGGAATATCCAGATATGTTTCCGGAGGAGTTGCCAGGTATGCCCCCCGATCGTGATATGGAATTCGCGATTGAGCTAGTGCCAAGAACAGCCCCGATATACAAGAGACCTTATAGGATGGACTCCAAACAGCTGGAAGAACTCAAGGAACATTTAAGAGAATTGACAGAAGGGGTACATTCGTCCTAGTTCCTCACCATGGGGAGCTCCAGTGATATTTGTGCCCAAGAAGGACGGGACCCAAAGGTTATGCGTAGACTACCATGCGTTGAATGAAGTATGTAGGATCGAAGAGCACGTGAAAAGCGACCAGAGGGGGGGTGAATGGTAAATTAAAACTTTTCGCAGCGAAAACAACAAAAACCCCTCAGCAAAAAATCAATCGGTTAAAGAAACCGTGTGTGCAAGTGTTTTCAAACGTGTTCAACCGTGACAAATCAAGTAGAGAGGTAGAGAATCAAGTCACGGATCTAATGCAACCAGAATCACTTGAAAACACGAAGTAAAACTTGAGATACGATCAAAACACTAAACGAAGATCAATCTGTTCTACCCGATATAAAACAGATCTGCAACGCTGCAAAGAAACTCGTGTATCTCAAAAACTACAGATCTGAAGCTCGTGAAAATTTCACAGATGATAGATAATTGAGTTGTGAAGACAACCCAAAATAATCACATCAATCGGATCTGTAAAACTCGAGTTATGAACGAAACACCGAAGCAACGTCGGTCTGTCCAGAAACTCGGCGAGAAAGACTTGACGAAAACAAGTCGGACGAACAAGGCACAAAAGCTTCTCGAAACTATGAACTTTATTCAATAGAAATACATGAGGAACAGCCCAAAGTTCTCTACCCACAAGAGCACTGGCCTCCCTTGCTTTTATAACCAGCCCTCAGGCTAAACAATCCAATCTAGGACTCCTACTCCTAATTGGACTCGTATCCTAACTTACCATAACTTCTCAGGACTCTCCTATTCGCAGATAGAAGCAATCGTGAGACTTCCAAACACCTTAGGAACGTCCTAAACATTACTAAAACAACTCAACTTCATGCCTAGCACGAAATCCTATCATAACCAACTTAAATCTTCTATATTTGAGCCATATCCGACTCAGCCTCAGCCTGAGTACGCAATCCAGCCGGTTGGACCTTTCCGACCAATTCTTTACGTCCACTTCTCTTCATCACGCCTTGGAACAATGTTGCCACGTCCATGCACTCCTTGAACACGTGCAAACACCTTCCAACGACGTACACGCAAACTTCATATGCACTGCCCTTGATCCAAACATGCTGCTCGACCTCCCGATCAACTCAACCACAGCTCCTCCAGAACTTGGTTGTTGGAACCTCATCTCCTCCCTGAGACTAGTCCAAGGATCCCGTCACCAGCCATGTCTTGAACTCAAGCAACACCTGCACATGAATAAACAACCAATTCTTCCGAGCACAAGTCCTCGACTGGACTCACGTTATTTCGAAAACCACAACACCTTACATGAGCACGTCACATAAGCATGTTGCAAACCATATCAAATGATAACAGCCATAACCACCAAAACACACCAAAAACTAAGCAAATTAATACTAAGCAAACCTTCCCATAAAGCAAGTTTGAAACATTGCGAGTTAAAAGCAAAAACAAGACGCTGCAGTTCTACGAGTTGAACTTCACGGGAGCTCCCTAAAAACAAGTTCCGGACCTCACAGAAGCTCTTCAGACCTTGCAGGAGCTCTCCGGACCTTGCGTCGGACCTTGCCAACACTTGGCGGACCTAACAAAGAACTTGTCGGACCTTGCCACAGAAAAATGTTTTGGCAATATTCAAAACTTTGAATGTTAATGCTAACTTTTATCCTAATTGCCAATGTATTCAGCACACATAGGTCTCACAATCTCCCCCTTGATGAATGCATTGGCAACACCAATTAAAATCCGAACATTGGCTTATGAAAAGTTTTGAAAAGCTTTGAAAACTCATTTCTCCCCCTTTATTAATTTCTCCCCATTTTTTAAAATCAGAGAAGGAAGAAAGTGTATAACATATGCAAAGTGTAAAAAAAATCTCTCCTTATACATATTTCTCCCCCTTTGACAATGTATTCAGCAAGGTTCAAAAGAGAAAGTTCTAAATGTTATGAGAATATTATAACATATACATACAAAACAAGGCTCATCCAAGTCATACTATCAGGTTACTTACACTATCACATAAATGAGATACATAAAGTAGTGTAAGCCATGCTAGAGATCAAATGTATTTTTCAGTTTAAGCAAGTCATGATCTCCTTTACTCAACTATTTCAAAACCTGAAAACATGACACTTGTTGCTGCATTTTTATTATTCATAATCATTTAATGCACAAAGTTGATAATATGATATTTGCAAGAGATTATATGCCGCATCAGCCTTATTCTAACCAACCAACCGAAGCCTATGTCATTTGACAATCAGAAGCTTAAGGACATGGTTTTAGTCATACACAATTCCTTCCAAGTTCAAATCTTAGTGCAATGATAAGCAATCTCAAAAGAAGAAGTGCGATGCATGCATATTCTCTTGATCTTTTCTCAATTTTTTATTTGAAAACTCAACATGTGAGCTGATCACCTGATTAAATTTTTTATGATTAAAAGCACTTGTGAGCACGCAACAAGTTCAAAACAGCAAGAAAGTTCGATCATGACCAGATTTAGTGTAAGTAATTATTCCAATTACTAGTCATGGCAAAAACTACAAAATGTATAACATGAGTAATGTAGTAAGAACTTTCAGCCTGTAAAAGGAATCACAAAGTCATATATGTATGAAATACTATGCTCATATTATTTTAGTTTCAGATTCACACATAGACTTTCAAAGTTTCAAAAACTCCCCCTCAATTTAAGCCATGAGGATGCATAACCCTTATTTCACTACGAATGAAACAAAAACGAGTGAAATCCAAAGGTTTTGTAAAAATATCAGCCAATTGTTGTTCGGTATCGACATAGTGAAGCACAATGTTTCCTTTTTCAACATTATCATGAAGAAAGTGATACCTAATGTCAATGTGCTTAGTTCTAGAGTGTTTCACGGGGTTTTTAGCAATACAAATTGCACTAGTGTTATCACAAAATAGTGGAACACTATCTAAATCAACCTCATAGTCCTTAAGTGTTTGAACAATCCAAAGAATTTGTGAGCAAGCGTTAGCCGCAGCTACATATTCAGATTCGGCCGTAGATTGTGCAACTGAACTTTGTTTTCTAGAGGACCAAGCAACAAGTGAATTACCATGAAAATGACAAGCACCCGAAGTACTTTTCCTATCAATCCTGAGAATCCTTTTGATGGCTTGGCGATGTGAAGCACGTGGAGAAGCTTGAAAACGTGCACAAAGGCATACGCTGAATTGTATGTCCGGTCTTGACGCCGTGAGATACAAAAGTGATCCAATCATACTTCTGTATTCTTTTTTATCGACCGGGTCACCATCTTCGTCAAGTTCAAGTGTTGTTGCTGTTCCCATTGGTGTCCGAAGAGGCTTGCATTTGTCCATGTTGAAGCGCTTAAGAAGGTCCTTTGTATACTTAGTTTGATGCACAAAAGTTCCTTCTTTTGTTTGCTTGATTTGCAGCCCCAAAAAGTATGTGAGTTCTCCCATCATACTCATCTGAAATTCTTAACTCATCATAGCTGAAAACTTGGACACGAGATCATGAGAAGCACAACCAAAGATAATATCATCCACATACACTTGAACGAATAATGAGTCATTGCCATGCTTAAGTACAAAAAGAGTTTTATCAACCTTGCCCATGGTAAACCCCTTTTCAAGTAAGAATGTTTTTAACCTATCATACCATGCTCTATGGGCTTGTTTGAGACCGTACAAGGCTTTGGACAGTTTGTAAACATGATTAGGAAAATTTGTATTTTCAAAACCAGGTGGTTGTTTGACATAAACCTCCTCATATATGTAGCCATTAAGAAAAGCACTTTTAACAACTATTTGATATAGCTTAAAACCTTTAGAGGCAGCAAAAGCTAACAAAATTCTTATGGCTTATAATCTAGCAACATGAGCAAAAGTTTCATCAAAATCTAGACCTTCAACTTGTGTGAAACCTTGAGCAACCAACCTAGCCTTATTCCTAACCACAACCCCATCATCACTTTGCTTATTTTTAAATACCCATTTAGTTCCAATTAATGTGTGACCTTGAGGTGGAGGTACAAGTTTCCAAACATTATTTCTTCCAAATTTTTCTAACTCTTCTTGCATGGCATTAATCCAAGATTCATTAGTGAGTGCGTGTGATATATCCTTGGGTTCAAAAGAAGCAACAAAAGCAGAATGAGCATGAGAGTTTGGATCGCAAAACCTGGACCGAGTGACTCGTTCATGCAAGCTTCCAATGATTTGTTGTGGAGGATGACTTTTGAGTACTCGTAGGGGAGTAGACACTTCACAAGCACCTTCTTCTTCATGTTCGGACCTTTGATTAGGAGAGCTTGTTGATTGAGGAAGGTCCGAACCAGCAGTAGTGACTGTTGGTGCTGGTTATGGTGCAAAATCAGCAGCTTGATCGTTATTTACTTCCGAGTTTTCGGGCAGCAGCACCACTTCTTCATCTTCTTCAATAAAAATACTCTCCCCCTGCGGATATGGATCCGGACCTGCAATATCGGAGCTAGTACTTGGGCTAGCTTCATCAAAAGAAACCTCACAAGTCTCCACAATTTTGTTAGTATCAAGTAAAAGCAGACGGTAGCCTCTAGTATGAGATGGATAACCAAGAAACATGCCATCAACAGATCTAGCTTCAAATTTATCAAGATTACCATGTTTCTTAACAAATCATTTGCAACCAAAAACCCTAAAGTGTGTAACACTAGGCCTATGTCCAAACCGGAGCTCATATGGGGTTTTTCCAAGCTTAGCACGCAAGAAAACACGATTTGAGACATAACAAGCGGTTGCAATTGCATCAGCCCAAAATTTCCTAGGAGTTTGATATTCATCAAGCATAGTCCTAGCCATCTCAACTAAGGTCCTGTTCTTTCTTTCTACGACACCATTTTGTTGTGGTACATAGGGTGAAGAGTATTGATGATCTATTCCATTTTCAGCACAAAAGTGATCAAAGGATTGGTTTTTAAATTCTGTTCCGTTATCACTTCTAATTGCTTTTAGTGATCCTGGGTGATCAATAGATAATCCAAGAAATAATGTTCTAAAATGACTAAAAGCTTCATTCTTAGATGCCATAAAATAAACCCAAGAATATCTGGAATAATCATCAACACTCACAAGCACATACCATTTACCTCCGAAGGATTGAACACGTGCCGGACCTACTGTGTCAAGATGTAAAAGTTGTCCCAGTTCAGCTGTCATGGTCATTGTGAGAGGAGCATGTGAACCTGCAACAAACTTAGCATGTCTATAAGAAGAGCACACAATATCATTGTCCTTTTTAAGCTTCGGCAGCCCACGTATGCGATCGAGAGCACTAACACGAGTGAGATGATCAAAGCCTATGTGACCAAGTCTACGATGCCAAAAATATAGATCCTTTGTATCATTAGCAACTACACACCGATGATTAGAAGTTGACAAATCAAAATCAGCTTTAAAAACTCTTCGAAACCTAGACATGTTAAACAAAAGCTCACCTTTTGAATCTACATCCTTGCAGCAATTTTTAGCAAAGCTAACCTCTAGATTTTCATCTAGCAATTGTGAAACCGAAAGCAAGTTGTATTTCAAATTTTTAACAAGTGCCACATCTTTCAAAGTGTAGAGATTGTTTACTCTAACCGAACCTTTAGCAATTATGGGAGTAGAAGAGTTTTCGGCAAAAGTAACTTTTTCTACACGTGACACAAAAGAGAGAGAGGAGAACCATTCTTTGTTACCGGTCATGTGGCGTGAGCAACCTGAATCCACAATCCAAATTTTCTCCTTCCTCAAACGTGAAACCTACACAGCAGCACAATACGTCGATGACTCAATACTGGGGTTAGTTAAAAGACTTTTAGGAATCCAGTACTGAGTCACACGACGTCCAGCAGGAATAACACGCGAAAGCTGAGAAGGTACAGCAGGTTTATGAGCCAGACATCGAAAATTTTTGTTCCCAACTACTGACTTAGAAGATGTGTTATATGTAGCACAAAAAACAGTAGGTCCGGGAGCAAGTTTTTTACTCATTACAGCAGGTTGCAAGCTCCGAACATTCGGTCTAGCAGATTTTGCTTGGTTGTTATGTGATCTAGCAAGTATTCTTTGTTTCTTATCGTGTTTAGCTAGTATATAACAAAAATCCATGACATGACCATCTCTACCACAGTAGGTACAATGAAAAATAACCTTATTAGCATGTCTAGATGAGCAAGCAACACGTTTATTAGAACCCGAATGGGACAGTACTCCTGCAGATTTGGAAATCACCTCTTTTTGTCTAGGAGCTGTTTGAATCAAACCGCTTCCTAATGACTTTACAACTTTAGGTGGGTGTGCCTTAGCATGAGCATGAGAATTAAAACCTAAACCAGTTTTATCATTACAAGACTTGGAAGAATTCAGCAGCAAGTTTAGGTTCTTATTTGCATTAGAAAACCGATCTAGTGTCCTATGCATGTCATCATGTTTATTGGACAGATCAAAGCAGTTTTTACATGAAGTTTTTCTTTTTAGTTTGCAATTTGAACAATATTTAACTTCATGCACACGTAAAGCATTGTTCAAAATAGAAATCTCATTAATAGCATCATTTAGTTTCTTATTCAGATCATCGCATGAAGAACAATGCAAATCAATTGTAGAACAACAAGCATCTTTCAATTTTTTATCATTAAGTGCAGCAAGCTCTTTGTTCTTTTCAATTTCAAGTTCAAGTTTATCAAGTGTAGATGCGTGTGCACTTCTTAAAGAGGATAATTGTTCATAAATCAAATCACATGAGGAACAAGAATCATCACTAGGAATCAAAGTTTTTAAACGATTAATTTCAGATTCTAGTGATTCAATTTTAACAGCATTGTTCCTATGTTTTTTTATCCTTTTTCTTTAATATAACAGTGGCACGAGAAATAGCATCACACATTTCTTCGCAAGTGGGACATACCTCTTCATCGTCGCTGTTGTGTTCTGCCTCCTCGGAGCTTGAACTTGACTTGCTCGCCATGCAGCACATATTTGCCATAGCTTCTTCATCTTCATCACTACCGGTGTCCACATCACTTGAGCCGAAATCTTGAAGTGCAGAGATCAAACTATGCACTATGTTGCGCATTGATAAATCTTTCTTCTTCTTATTCTTTGCAAACGATTTCTTCGGCCTTGTTTGCTTTTCTTCACGTGAAGTCGGACCTGAAAGGTTAGGGCACTCCGTACGAAAATGTATTGTCTTACCACATTCAAAACATCGTTGAGGTCCGGAGCTTCCTCTCCTTCTAGTTCTCACATTTTGCAATGCTTTTGAGAACCGAGTAGAGATGAGTGCAAGCTCCTCCTCTGGAAACTCTTCAATCTGTTCAAGGGTTAGAGAGGACAGCAAAGAGAGTGCACCACTAGATGATGATTGACTAGAACTAGACATGTCACATTGCGAAACAAATGCAATAGACTTGATGGGGTTTTTACGTGAGATGATGTCAATTTCATGAGTTTTCAATTTAGAATAAAGCACGTCTAAAGTAAGAGAACTCATGACAGTAGATTCACGAATAGATGTAACTTTCATCTCCCAAATTGACATATCTAATGCTCCTAACAATTGTCTAGCATTTTCAGCTTCTGAAAAGTTAACATTGACACTACGCAAGTTGCTGAGAATTTTATTAAAGTGAGCAAAAAGGTCGTAAATTGACTCACCGGGTTGCATCTCAAAACGCATGTATTCTTTCTTGAACATATCTTGCCTTACCTCCTTGATCATATTGGATCCTTCATGGTAGTCACAAAGAGCTTTCCAAACATCATATGCAGATCGGAGGTGTGCAACACGGTCGAAGTCGCTTTGAGTCAATCCTTGGATGATCAAGTTGCGAGCCTTGTTGTTGTTGTCAACATCTCTCATGTTCGCAGCCGTAACTTGATCGTTGGGTGGTACATCGAAGTTCCGGTAGACCTTTTCCCATATGGCGAAGCCTTGCGCCTGTATGTAGGCCTCCATCCGCGCCTTCCAAACCTGAAAATCGATGCCATTGAACACACAAGGTTTTGCGGAGTACTTCTCCATGATGGTTAGTCAAAACACGTGCAAATCACAAAGATTAGAGCACCTTGGCTCTGATACCAATTGTAGGATCGAAGAGCACGTGAAAAGCTACCATAGGGGGGGTGAATGGTAGATTAAAACTTTTCGCAGCGGAAACAACAAAAACCCGTCAGCAAAAAATCAATCGGTTAAAGAAACCGTGTGTGCAAGTGTTTTCAAACGTGTTCAACTGTGAAAAATCAAGTAGAGATGTAGAGAATCAAGTCACGGATCTAATGCAACAAGAATCACTTGAGAACACGAAGTAAAACTTGAGATACGATCAAAACATTAAACGAAGATCAATCTGTTCTACCCGATATAAAACAGATCTGCAACGCTGCAAAGTAACTCGTGTATCTCAAAAACTACAGATTCAAAGCTCGTGAAAATTTCACAGATGATAGATAATTGAGTTGTGAAGACAACCCAAAAATAATCACATCAATCGGATCTGTAAAACTCGAGTTATGAACAAAACACCGAAGAAACTTCGGTCTGTCCAGAAACTCGGCGAGAAAGACTTGACGAAAACAAGTCGGACGAACAAGGCACAAAAGCTCCTCGAAACTATGAACTTTATTCAATAGAAACACAAGAGTAACAGCCCAAAGTTCTCTACCCATGAGAGCTCCGGCCTCCCTTGCTTTTATAGCCAGCCCTCAGGCTAAACAATCCAATCTAGGACTCCTACTCCTAATTGGACTCGTATCCTAACTTACCATAACTGCTCAGGACTCTCCTATTCGCAGATAGAAGCAATCGTGAGACTTCCAAACACCTTATGAACGTCCTAAACATTTCTAAAACAACTCAACTTCGTGCCTAGCATGAAATCCTATCATAACCAACTCAAATCTTCCATATTTGAGCCATATCCGACTCAGCCTCAGCCTGAGTACGCAATCCAGCCGGTTGGACCTTTCCGACCAATTCTTTACGTCCACTTATCTTCATCACGCCTTGGAACAATGTTGCCACGTCCATGCACTCCTTGCACACGTGCAAACACCTTCCAACGACGTACACACAACCTTCATATGCACTGACCTTGATCCAAACATGCTGCGCGACCTCCCGATCAACTCAACCACAGCTCCTCCCGAACTTGGTTGTTGGAACCTCATCTCCTCCCTGAGACTAGTCCAAGGATCTCGTCACCAGCCATGTCTTGAACTCAAGCAACACCTGCACATGAATAAACAACCAATTCTTCCGAGCACAAGTCCTCGACTTGACTCACGTTAGTTCGAAAACCACAACACCTTACATGAGCACGTCACATAAGCATGTTGCAAACCATATCAAATGATAACAGCCATAACCACAAAAACACACCAAAAACATAGCAAATTAATACTAAGCAAACCTTCCCATAAATAAAGTTTGAAACATTGCGAGTTAAAAGCAAAAACAAGACGCTGCAGTTCTACGAGTTGAACTTCACGGGAGCTCACTAAAAACAAGCTCCGGACCTCACAGAAGCTCTTCGAACCTTGCAGGAGCTCTCCGGACCTTGCGTCGGACCTTGCCAACACTTGGCGGACCTAACAAAGAACTTGTCGGACCTTGCCACAGAAGAATGTTTTGGCAATATTCAAAACTTTGAATGTTAATGCTAACTTTTATCCTAATTGCCAATGTATTCAGCACACATAGGTCTCACAAAGTAACCATCAAGAACAAGTACCCATTACCCCGCATTGAAGACTTATTTGATCAGTTGAAGGGAGCCTGTGTGTTCTCGAAAATTGATCTCAGGTCGGGATACCACCAACTTAAGATAAGGCAAACTGACATTCCAAAGACAGCTTTCATATCTCGGTACGGGCTGTATGAATACACCGTCATGCCTTTCGGGCTAACTAATGCCCCGACATACTTCATGTATCTCATGAACTAGGTATTCATGGAATATCTGGACAAATTTGTGGTGGTTTTCATTGATGACATTCTCGTCTTCTCCAAATATGAAGAAGAACATGAGGGACATTTAAGGTTGGTGTTGCAAAAGCTGAGAGAACACCAACTATATGCCAAGTTGAGCAAGTGTGAGTTTTGGCTGAAGAGAGTTCCCTTCTTAGGACATATAATCTCGGAGGGAGGAATCTCCGTAGATCCTGCCAAGATCGAGGATGTGCAGAAGTGGAAGACCCCTGAAAATGTCGGGGAAGTTCGAAGCTTCTTAGGATTGGCTGGGTATTATCGACGGTTTATCGTGGGTTTCTCCAAGATTTCGAGACCCCTCACCAAATTGTTAGAGAAGGGAATCACATTCACATGGACACCGCAATGCGAGACGAGTTTTCAAGAACTGAAGAAAAGATTGACAACAGCCCTAGTGCTAGTTATGCCAGATATGCAGAAGAACTTTTCGGTGTACTGCGATGCCTCTAGAAACGGGTTGGGATGTGTTCTCATGCAAGAGGGGCATGTCGTGGCTTATGCGTCCCGGCAGCTCCGGAAGCACGAGAAGAACTATCATATGCATGACCTAGAGCTAGCCGCAGTGGTACACGCATTGAAGATTTGGCGGCATTACTTGATGGGGAAGAGGACAGAGATATATACGGATCATAAGAGCTTAAAGTATATTTTCACATAGCCAGATCTCAACCTCAGACAAAGGAGATGGTTAGAGCTAATCAACGACTTTGATGTGGGCATCAACTATCATCCTGGGAAAGCGAACGTCGTGGCAGATGCTTTAAGCTGGAAGGTGCAGGTCAATAGGTTGAGCTTAAAGGACATGACTACAGAATTGAAGGAAGAGGTGGTAAAACTCAATCTATGTCTGGTGAATAGTGGTGAGGCCATCGCCATGGAAGTGAATTCCACATTAGAGCAAGACCTACGCAACGGTCAGAAGAATGACAAGAAGATACAAGAGATTAGAGAACTCATCAAGGATAATTAAGCCCCTGGGTTCAGAGAGGATGAACAAGGTACGGTGTGGCACGGGAAAAGAATTTGTGTGCCTGAAGTGAAGGAGATCCATGAATTGATTTTGAAGGAGTCTCATGATTCCGACTATTCCATTCATCCTGTTAGTACGAAGATGTATCATGACCTCAAGAGCAGGTATTGGTGGTATGGCATGAAGCGAGATGTCGCGGAACATGTTGCCCTATGTGACACATGTCAGTTGGTGAAAGCAGAACATCAACGACCCGTGGGATTATTGCAACCACTCAAAGTGCCTGAATGGAAATGGGAGGAAATAGGTATGGACTTCATAGTGGGACTACCCAGGACCCAATCGGGATACGATTTGATATGGGTCATCGTCGATAGACTAACCAAGGTAGCTCATTTCATCCCCGTGAAAGAAAGCTACAGCGGATCCAAATTGGCGGAATTGTACATGTCAAGGATCGTGTGTTTCCATGGAGTGCCAAAGAAGATAGTGTCGGACCGAGGGACACAGTTCACCTCAAGGTTCTGGCAGAAGTTACATTAAACCATGGGAACCCATCTAAATTTTAGTTCTGCCTATCACCCCCAGACTGACGGGCAGACGGAAAGAACCAATTAGATCCTTGAGGATATGCTGAGAGCGTGTGCGCTCAAGAACAATAGGAGTTGGGATAAGAACTTACCGTATGCAGAGTTCTCCTATAACAACAGCTACCAGGCTAGTATGAAGATGTCACCATTTGAGGCTTTGTATGGGAGGAAGTGCAGAACTCCACTATTTTGGAACCAAACTGGGGAAAGTAAAGTGTTTGGACCCGAAGTACTACAAGAAGACGAGGCGAAAGTGAGGGAAATCCACAACAACTTGAGGATAGCATAAACCCGACAAAAGAGCTATGCTGATGTACGGAGAAGAGAGCTCATTTTCAACGTGGGGGACTATGTCTATCTCAAGGTGTCCCCTATCCGAGGACTTCGTCGATTCAAGGTAAAAGAGAAATTATCACCTCGATACATCGGACCCTTTCAGATTCTGGAGAGGAAAGGCGAAGTGGCATATCAACTAGAACTACCGGCTCACCTATCGGATGTGCACGACGTATTCCATGTGTCACAGCTCAAGAAACGTCTGAGGATGCCTGAAGAGATGTTACCCATGAATGAGGTTGACGTAGGAGAGGATCTGTCTTATGCCGAGCAACCGGTCAAGGTTTTGGAGACAATGGAACACCTCACAAGAAATAAAAGAATTCAGATGTGCAAGGTGCAGTGGAAGCATTACTCGGAAGAGGAAGCCAGATGGGAGCGAGAAGACGAGCTTAAGGCACAGTTTCCGGAATTGTTTTCCTAGAACCACCAATCTCGAGGACGAGATTTCTTTTAGGGGGGTAGAGCTGTAACACCCCCAAAACCTGTTAAAGAGGGGAATTTAAAGTTTTTTTGGACGTATTGCATGTGGTGCAGAAATTCAAATTCAAACTGGAATTCAAATTCAAATCAGAACAGAAAAGAAAAGGAAAAAGAAAAAGAAAAACCCCAACCGGCCAGTGGGCCGAAACCCACCAGTCGGCCCAATCCCCCGCGCCAGCCCAAGACCACGTGCCCCCTCTCTTCCTCTCACTGACACGCGGAGCCTGCGTGTCATCTCCTACCTCCCGCGCACCAACCGACCGGACTCTTCCCTCACGCCCGATCGCAACAAACTCCGGAAACCTGCGCCCCCAGCCCAATTTCCAGTCCCGGACGTCTCGAACTCGATCCCGACAGACCGCCGCCCTCCCTCGCTTATATAAATGCCGACAATCGCCCTGTCCCCCCCCCCCCCGATCGGCCGTTCTTCTCTCCAGTGAGAACCGAAGCTTCGATCACCGTTTTCTTTCGATCCTTGCTCGGATTTTCTGATCTAACGCGCTGATCGTGCTCCACCGCCCCCAGGGAACCCTGCACCTGAAGGAAGCGACAAGTTTCGCGCCCTAGCATCAGTTCCGACGAGCACCGAGGAGCAGCTTCAACCATCGTCGTCGCAGAGCCGAATTCCGACCTCCCCAAGCCCGAGAAACCCCTAGGTGAGCTCCCCAACCCCTCCGCAGTCGATCCATGTGAACAACTGCAAGATTTAACGTATAGCAGCAAGGAACCGAAGCTACGCTGGCGAGATCGCCACCCCCGCCGCCGCGTGCTGCCGCGCGCGTGGGCTGGCTCCGGCCAGGGCGACGTGGCCCCTTGAGGGCCGTCTATTTTAAATCGCACGGTAGAAATAAAACCCGCACGTACCGGTTAGGTGATCTAATCTGAGCCGTCTATTTTAAATCGGACGGTCCAGATCATCCCCGCGTTATAAAGGATGGGATTCTTACGCGCTAATCCCTGGGGATCTCGGAAAACATGAGCTAGCCCAGAAACTTCTGATCTAGCCCCTGGAACTTCAGAAATTCGTGTAAATTCATTTAAAAATCAGTTTTAGCCCCTGGACTTAATAAAAATTAGGAAAACCCCTCTGTTATGTGTAGTTAGACCCCTGGAAATTTATGAAATAGCAAATTAGACCCTGCAGTAGGGTGGATTCACCTTTTTGATCGTATATGATATTAAATTTAGAAATTTGAATATGTGACTAGGATTTAAATTAAAAGGTAAGGCAAACACATGTGCAAATTCAAATTTAAACTCTCCTAGCACATGGAAAACTTTAGAATGAGTTAAAAATAGATTTTTGGCTGAAATGAAATCTGTCTAAATGTTGTTCATATTTATTAGTTCTAGAAACACATTTTTAGGCTAGGAAATAATTCTAAAAACTGGTAAAATAAATTTAAATTAGTTCACATCAGAGGAGAAGTTTAAAAATATATTATTTAATATTTTAGATCAGAACCTATTCTGTTTAGATGATATGTCCTACTATTTAATATTAAAACTCACTTTTAGGCATAGAAAATAAATCTGAAAAATATAGGAAAATAGGTATGCATAATTAGAAAATGATAAATGAAGTCTCCAAATCCAAAAACTTCAGTTTAGGATTTGGTAGAAGATCTGAAAACCTATTTGGAGTAGGGAATTACCTTTCATGCAAACTGGGTAGCTAAGAAGTGTATTAAATATAAAGAATTTGTTCAAATTGGAAATTCATATATAGTGTGCAAACAGAAATCTGAATACAAAAGTTAGAAATCATATACATATGTTAAAAGTGCATGTAGGTCAAAAATCAACACATGTAGAGTAACCACAACACTTAGAAATGTGAATGACTTTCATAGGTATGTATGTGCGGTTTGTATGAAGTGAAAGTGTGAACTATTTCTTATGGATTGTTGTTTTCTTTTGCTATGTGTATTGGCGTGAGTAGAACCTGCCCCAGAGCAAGTTCTCCCTTTCCAAGACCAAGGCTTTCCATTCCCAGAGCAGCAGGAAGAAGGCAAGTGTCCTTGATCACTTTGATCATATACTAGGATGTGTAGATAGAGTTATTTGCATTGTCAATTGAAATATGAAACCCATGCTAGGAAGTTTCCCTAGAATTGCATTACCTTGTTTCCTTGTAGCTTGGGTTGGGATCTATTATATCATGTCATTTATTTATATGCTTATGCTTAGCCATGCTTAGAATGGGATAATTGGGATATGAGATCATCAATTTATCTACCTTACTCTTGAATGAGATATTATGAGTTATGTAGAGGTAGGGATCAAGGCAAGTTGGATGATTTGGTTGGTGCTGGGTGCACGAGACTCGGGTTTGTGTTTAGTACTTGCCTGGATCCTAAGGACTGGTTCATTTAGCATGTAACTTGGCTTTACCGTGCCAACCACATGCTGAGATGGGGCAGCTTGGCCAATTAATTAGGTGTATCCCCGGCGTAGTATGGGTGTGTTGGATGGTGCGGGGAATAGGTGTCAGATGGACTACCATATGAACTGCAAGGCTCAAGAGGGGGCCACTGCAGCAGGGTTGGAGCCTCTTGTATGCTGTTATGGGTGAAACCTCAGTGGGCCCATGCTCGTCGGGAATCCCTTTGTAAAGGCTTCGTAGTGATCTCCTGGCTACACACCTGGGAAGTGTGAATGTGGTTCGCGGCCACTGGCATAATGGATGTTCTTTTAGTCCACCCGGCAACGGGGGATGAAATCACAACATGTGGGTACAGTGGCGCAAACTCTGCAAAGTCAAAACTGTCATGACAGTCGTGCTCACGGTCAAGAGCGGCTTGGACTTATTCATGATTAGAGGATGATGGATTTGGAAGTTGTGGATGTTGAGCGGGAAGCTTAACATTGGAGATGAGACTATGTTTACTTGATTTTGATGATGGGTTGGGAGATTGGGACCATTTCACCGGTGTTGTAATGTAGGTGCTTAATAAGCTATGGTGATAGGTGTTAATTGCGTAGTGCTTTAACCATGAGTTCAATCTCTCCTTGCTCTAGCCATGCATGACATAACTTTCCCACACTTGCTGAGTACCTACGGTACTCAAACTTGCTTTTCTGTTGGTTTATATTGCTGCTCAGGTCAAGAGAATGATGTGGTGTTTAATGACCAAGACTTTGGTCCCGAGGAAGGATTCTAGGTTCACGGAGTCCCCGGGCAACGCCTGTGACGGAGCCCACAAGATTTATATTCCGCTGCTGTTTTATTTACATATTATGAACTTATTATTGTCCATCGAGGCGTATGCTATGTAAGACTTATTTATATTCGACACCTAGCTTGTAATAAATGATGCTTCACTATTTATCATCACAAGTATGAGAAAATGATCCTGGCATACATGTGATATTCACTCGGTTGTTCTTCGGAGAAACCGGGTGTGACAACACATGAGGTGGCATAAAGAAGGTGTACGTGAGAATAACGGCATGATGGTGCACCCGTCGGATGGTGAGTCATGGAAGGCGCTTGACCGCTTCGATCCAGATTTTGCCAATGACGCGAGAAATATTTGCTTTGGATTGGCGACAGATGGCTTCTCACCGTTTAGTACAAACGCCACACCATACTCTTGTTGGCCCGTGTTTGCTATTCCGTACAACCTACCACCATCTCTTTGTATGAAGTATGAGTTCATGTTCCTATGCCTTATTGTATCATCCTGGTTCACGACTGAACGTGATGATGCAGCCATTGATTGAAGAGTTGAAAATGTTATGGACAGGAGTCGAAGCGTACGACTGTTATAGAAAACAGAAATTCAACCTTCGAGCTGCGTACTTGTGGTATGTTCATGATTTTCCAGCTTACGGCATGTTTTCTGGCTGGAGCACTCATGGTCGATTGACATGTCCAATATGTGCTTCGGACACGGATTGTTTTCGTCTAAGTCATGGTGGCAAGATATGCTACTTTCATTGTCACAGACGTTGGTTACCGCCAAATCACGTGTTTAGGCAACAGAGAAATGCCTTCAGGAAGGGTACCATTGTAAAAAAGGGACCATCACAACGTCTGAACGGGTCGGAAATTGTTGAACAACTCAACAATCTAGTGCCAGATGAAGGTCGTCCTGGATATTTTGTTGGTTATGGAGAGGATCACAATTGGACTCATATATGTGCACTATGGGAGTTACCGTATATGAAGTCTTTAATTTTAATGCATAACATTGATGTCATGCACCAAGAACGTAACATGGGCGAATGCATCATAAGCACGTGCTTGGATATGACGGGCAAAACAAAAGACAATATAAAAGCTCGGAAGGATTTGGCAGAGGTTTGTAACCGACCAAGTTTTGAGCTCTCTGAAGCTGGTGGCAAACCAAGAGTTTCTTTCTGCCTTCGACCAAAAGAAAAGAAAGAAGTCTTCAAGTGGTTGAAATAGTTAAAGTTCCAAGACGGTTATGCTACTAGCCTGAGAAGAGTCGTTAATGTTAAGACTGGAAATCTCACTGGTTTGAAGAGTCATGATTATCACAAAATCATGGAAAGACTTTTGCCAGTTATGTTTCGAGGCTATCTTGACGATGAGGTGTGGAAGGTGTTAGCCGAGCTTAGCTATTTTTATAGACAGCTTTGTGCTAAAGAAATCAAAAGGGAGATGATGGAGAAGTTGGAAAAAGAGATACCCGTGCTTTTATGTAAGATGGAAAAAGTATTTCCTCCAGGGTTCTTCAATCCAATGCAACACCTTCTAATCCATCTTCCGTATGAAGCTAAAGTAGGCGGCCCTGTTCAATATAGGTGGATGTACCACATTGAAAGAGCACTCAGATGTCTGAAACCGACGGTTAGTAATAGGGCAAGGGTTGAAGGATGCATCGCCGAAGCATTTACACTTCAGGAGATAGGATACTTTTCAAGTGTCTACTTTGCAGAAGAACACAATGTTAATGCATCGGTGTTGCGGTACAATATGGATGAAGCAACCTCTTGTAGCGAACTCTCACTTTTTCAAACGAGAGGCAACACTGTTGGTAGTGGCACGAGCTATGATGCTTTAACAGATGAAAAGACAGCTGCTTTGTTATACATGTACGCTAACATAGATGGGATGAACAATTTTTTTCAGTAAGTGGTTGTTCAACATCTATACCAATTTGCCTGGTGTATTATACATCTATGCTAATAGTTCTGTTTTGTCCTTATTTAGTGAGTTCGATCGACAAAATTGGAAGTCTAAGGAGCAACCTACGAGCAAGCAAATACAAACAATGCGACATTATGGAGTAAATGGAGGACCTAACTTCCAAACCTGGTTTCGAAATCATGTAACGTTTTCCTTGTCTTGTTCCTCTTAGTAATTATGTTCATAGCATAAAATAGTCTTCTTACTTCATATGTTGGACAGTGCAAGACACAAGCCATTATTCATGAAGATTTTGACAACTGTCCAACGGATCCATTAAAGTTAAACTCTTTGGTCGATATGATGTCAATGGGTTCCGATTTCGTTCAACTCAATTTGAAGCTCACCGTCCTCTAATGGCAACATCTAATACCGGAGTTGTGACGAGGGCCGCCGATGCCGAAGGACGTGAAACTAATTTCTATGGGATCATAAACAAAATCCTAGAATTCAGTTTTTGCCGGGAGTAAAGACCTTAAAGTAGTCTTCTTTGACTACGATTGGTTTGATAATAACAATGGAACTCGACACAACCAATTTGGCATGGTAGAAGTCAAACACAAGGACCGACTACGAGGCTACGACACCTTTGTCCTTGCACACCAAGTCAAACAAGTGTACTATCTACAATATCCATGCGAAAAGCTTAGTGCATGGTGGGTTGTACAAAAGGTAAACCCTCGTGAGCGGTTATATACACTGGACAATACTGGTTACCTTGATGAGGCTGATGTTGTTTACCAAGAAGAAGAGTTGTCGGATTCTTTTGTCATTGAGCATGTTCTACGACTCGATGAATTAGTTGGAGATGCACAAGATGTACAGACTCATAATGTGAAAAAACGAAAACGGCGAACAACCACGACAAAAGATCGATGGTCCGGTTTACGAAGTAGAGTACATGATCGTGATACTGATGAATTTTGAAATTGAGTACAAGTAATGTTTCCTTCATCTCTTCTTTCGTCTTCTATATTTTCCTTTAAATTCATTATCAAATTTCCTTTCATCAGGATGTCGTCGAGCAGTAGACGACGGGGGACGCGGGGCTTTCTGCCCCCGAGAGCAGACTCCATTTTCCAGGGCTGTCAGTCTAGCAATGGTAGACTGTCTGAGCTGTTATGTCTCGACGGAGGCCAAGGGTCACGAGAGCGGTCACGACAGGTAAAGAATATTAAATTACATAAATTATATAAGTAACTTCTTAAATCTATATTACCAATCTTCAAATTTTTAGGACGACTCTACGTCTGAGGAGACAGAGGCTAGGGGTCCCCTCTTCAGACACCACAGGTTTCGGAGCCTGTTCTAGATCCTGCTTCGGATCCTCTTCAGGTTCCGGCACCGCAACCTTCAGACCCTGCTTCGGAGCCTTCCACAGACACTGATCTGGAGCCGGCTCCACAGCGACGTTACAGGAGGAGCGGTTCCTGCACGGCCAGAAGATCGGATCGTTATTCGTCCGGTTGGCGATAGGTAAGTAAATCTTTAACAAATCAATTTAGATATTTTAACACTTATATATGTACTAATTGAGAATCGTGTATTAGGTCTTGGGCCGATGACTCGTTCACGGGTCAAGGACGCCACCGCCAGGTCAACGCATGCCTAGGCCAGCTCATCCATTGTCACTGCCCCGGTCTAGTGAACGGACGGGCTGCTACGCCTTGGGATGATTACGCTACGGCCCAGGACATTACCTACGGCAACCACCAGGAGCATGTGTGGCATGATTTCATGGTAAGTAAATTGTCTATTCGTTAAATGCGGACCTATTATATGTTAAATACATTAATTTGTATATTTCTTCTTGTAGAAATATTACCGTTTGGAGGACGAGGCCCAGTTGGATCACGCTCGCCTGGTCTTCAACAACAATGCCAGGAAGCTCCTGACGCAGTCGATATCAACGGCTCACATTCAGGCTACGAAGGCGTACTATAAGTTGCATCCGGACGAGGGTGAGTCGAGGCAGTTTAGGGATGTGGCGGAGAAGTACTTGATGGAGGCACAGTACGCAGAGGTAAAATCTTTATTTTACTTTGCTTCATTATCCAATTTTCATCAATGTTTTCATCCAATAACAAATGTGTGCAGGTCAGTGTACCATGGCTTGAGTCATGTCCTGATGCCTACAGTTACCTGTGTGCTCGTTAGGCGAGCCAGGGCTTCCAAGGCGTGTTGATGACCCGCCGACAGAGTCGAGGGACGGACGGGAAAAACCGTCTTGGCGGGGACGGCTACGTACGCTTTGCTAAACGGATGGTAAGTGATACTCGAATTTTATTCTAGTTAATTTCTATTCCTATCACTGTGCTAACATGTATCGATAGGAGCGCGAGATCGGTCAGGAGCCGACCACTATCCAGGTGTGGAGAAGGGGTCACATGGGAAGTGACCCCTCGCAGCCTAATCAGTTGTCTTCTCAGACGGTGACAGAGATGTTGGTGAGTACTTTAGTTAACTTAATTTTATTCTCTTTAAAACTTCTGATGACTTTAATTTTCTGAATTTTCAGGAAAAGTATGGGGAGGAGGTGCGGAGGCTTTTGAGGCGATGATTACGATTGGCAGAACTCGCCGATCGTACCTAAAGCCGCCTATGCAAGCGGTGGGGGTAAACCTCACGGCCGGTGAGTTCTGTTGTTTTTCATTTACTTTCATGAAATTCGAGACACAAAACTTTAATACTCTCACTTCGTTGTGTAGGTTGGCCATCTTCGATGGAGTAGTCGACTCGAGGGAGGCGGGGTCTTCCTCGAGGGCCTCTTCATCGCAGGGTGGATCCAGCAGGCGTGGCAGCCGAGATTTGGAGCTCCAGAGTGTTCAGGAGGAGCTCCAGAGGACGCAGGAAGAGATGAGGCTCACGAACGAGAGGCAGGCAGTCAAGCTCCGGGCTAGGGACGAGTATCAACACTCGTACATGCTACAGCTGCAAGCTGCCATGCAGGTAAGTTCAGATCGTTGTACTCAATGTTTCTAATATATGAATGACATGTATAATAATTTACTTCATATTTGCAGGCTATGGCCATAGGACAGCCGGCTGTCTTTCCTCAGTGGGCGTCGCCACCGATACAGCTACCACAGGGGCTGACGTTAGGAGCACAGGTACAAAATTTCTCATAATAGCTGCAACTAGTTAAACTTGCTCAAATTTAGTATAATTTGATCAAACTTACTCAAACTTAGGGAAAACTAGTTAAACATACTCAAACTTAGTAAAATATGGTACAATTTACTCAACCATAGTCAAATATGAGCAAACTTACTCAAACATAGCCAAAACTAGTTGAACTAGCTCAAACATAAACAATACTAGTCCATACTTCTCAATCTTAGAAAAATATGAGCAAACTTACTCAAACATAGCCAAATCTAGCTAACTTGCTCAATTCTAACTTCTAATGAGTTTATTTAGTCATATACACATTTGTGAACTTCTAATTTGTCTAACTATACATGTACATCCGGTGACGCAGGCTGAGGAAACTCCATCCCCTCAGCATCCGACGTTTGGACGAGCGCGCGACGACTTCCTGGACTCCGGTGGTAGAGGTCGGGGTAGCGTAGGGTAGTGTGGCGTGCGTATAGTGTTTTTGTGTCTGCCTGTGAGTATGTTTTGATTGCCTGTGATCTGGCCATCGAGCCAGGGCAGGATTTTCTATTTTTTAAAAAAAATGCAAAGCTTATTGATGACGGTTTCTGGTACCTCACCATCGTCAATAAGCCATTAGTATTGACGATTGCCAAGTACCAGAAACCGTCGTTAATAAGCCACTGTTATTGACGACGGCCAAGAACTTGGCCATCGTCAATAAGCCATTAGTATTGACGACGGCCAGGTACCAGAAACCGTCGTCAATAAGCCATCGTTATTGACGACGGTACAAACCCTGGCCGTCGTCAATAAGCTAGCTTATTGACGACAGCCTGACCCTGGCCGTCGTCAATATGCTGCTGTAGCTTATTGATGACAGCCAGATTTAGCTGTCATCAATAAGCTTATTGACGATGGTAAACGTCGTCAATAAGCTTATTGACGACTAATAATTGACGACAGCCATAAACCGTCGTCTATAACATTTTACCGTCGTCAATAAGTTATTGACAAAGGTACTGTGCATATTGACGACGGTTTTCGGCCGTCGTCTATTGTCCGGATTCCTGTAGTGGATGAATGCAAATCCTACCAGTTTGTATGTGTTCTTGCATGTTTTAATGGGCTTTCATGGGGTTTTATGATGAACAAGGGTGCTGGGATGAAGTGTGGACGTTGTTGTCGGTACCCTCGATACAGGGTACCCTCGCGCACAGGGGAAAATGCCTAAGGACCTCGCCCTTCTCCGTAGGGAGAGCTCCGAAGGTGCCACGTGTCCAGCGGGGCCGGACCTCCCTCTCCTCAGAGGAGAGCTCCGGGCCTGCCACGCGGCCAGAAGAAGCCGGACCTCCCCCCTCCATGGGGGGAGCTCCGAAGGCTCCACGTGTCCCACGGGGCCGGACCTCCCTCTTCTCAGAGGAGACCTCTGGGCCCGCCACGTGGCCAGCAGAAGCCAGACCTCCCCCCTCCGTGGGGAGAGCTCCGAGGACTCCACGTGTCCCGCGGGGCCGGACCTCCCCCTCCTCAGAGGAGAGCTCCGGACCCGCCACGTGGCCAGCAGGACAACGCTGCCTGCCCCCGCGCGGTAGGCAGCGGGCGTAAAGACGCGCCATGCCTTGCCCGTACGAGGTATTCAAGGCCTGCGCCTTCCCAAGACGCGGAGACGCGGAGCACGCCTCTGTCAGGTGCCGCTGCGCCCAGTCACATCGCAGACTGGCGCGCCGTGTCAGAGCCTGCCCGCCAATAAACACAGCAACAAGACATCCACTGCTGCTCCTTCCATCATCAACCAATACGACTAGCTTGCGGCATGGGCAGGGCGGCAGAACGAAGACTCGGAAGCCTTCGCCAGAGACAACTACCAGCATAACTGCAGATACGATAGTCGGCAGGCAATCTCCCCAGGACCACCTGTCGTGTCCCGGGCCCCCCTTGTAAGCCACACGAGCCTTGGACCATAAAAGGCTCGGGTAGGCAACGTTAGCAAGGGTTCGAACTCTGTGAACTCGCACCCTAGACAACACTCACCCTCAAGCTCAGGACTACGGTTCTGAGCAGCAAGCAATACAGCGAGCACCCCTGCTCGCCGTGGACGTAGGGTTTTACGCTCCGGCGGATTGAACCACGTAAAACTCGCTGTGTCAAGCTTCTCCCTCACTCGTCCCAAACGCTAAAGCTCTCCGCAAGTGTCTAGCCCCTCCGAAAAAGAACCTCCACGGGCTGCCCAGAGCAGGTCCGGGGGAAGTGTCGACCACACACTTTGACAGTGGTGATTGTGACGCCCTCAATTCTATGGAAAACCACGGAACCGAGAACTAATGCATATGTGTGCCCAGGATGTTCATCACACATACACATATGTTTCACAAACTGAATTCAGAATATATATTACCACGAACAACAGAGTTTATTACAATGTCTCATGAGTCTTGGACTCATGCTCACAGCGGAATTCTTATTTCTATGCAGCGGAAGTCTTTATTCTAATGCGGAAGCAGATCTAAGCAGAAGTGGCTCTATCTCTACTCCCTCCACGGGCAAGGTTGAGAATAGATCACACGCCTTAATGCTCCACTTGGTCTTCATAGTAGTCTTCTCCTGCTGCTGATGAGGAGATAATAATGCAAGTTTGAGTACAATGATGTACTCAGCAAGTGAGGGAAAACATGATATGTAGCTCATAACAAGGTAGGTATAAAAAGGCTCAATTGCAGAAAAGCAGATTTATAAAACCATGATAAAACATCAACTTCACTTTAGATGAATGTAAATCCCAGTATGTATTAAATTACCAACATACCTCCATCACTTTCCGTGTTCCATCCGAACATTAACCAACTTTATTCTTACTCACGAATACCTCCTCGTATTCGCTACCATCTCACGAATACCCTCCCGTATTCGCTACCATCTCATCTCATAAACAACTTTGCCTCATACCGAGACCCATCTCATTGTCACGACTCAACCGTCATGCAACCATCTTGACACCCGGACTCAACAGTCCCAAAACCAAACCATAACCAAAAACAATAACAATAACCAAGAACCATCCCAATAACCATCCCAACTAATCATGGCAGTTGGCCAGGCGCTCGTGACCGTAAGCTCGGCTATCATGATAGTTTTAGACTATGCAGAGTTTGTACCTCTTAACCCACAAGTTTGTGATTTCGTCACCCGTCGGTGACTGCAGAACCTCCATTATACCAGTACACAACCGTCGGTGTATGGTCAAGAGATCACAAAATAGCCTTTACAAAGGGGTTACTAGATGTATGGACTCATTAAGGTTTCACCGGCATGCTAGAATCTCCAATTCTCCCACCCACAGGCCCCCTCTTGTGCCATGCAGTTCCCAGGGCAGTCCTCACTCGACTCCCGTTCCCCCCGCCTTCCACAGTACATGACACTCTAGCAACTTACCTAATTACTCAGCTAAGCCGCACCCATACTTGGCCTTGTGGTGGCACTGTTATCCTGGCATGTGCATGCATGAGCCAGTCCTTAGATCTACGGCAAGTAAAACCACCATCTCATGCTACCTCATTCACAAACCAGGCTTGCCTAGATCTCCCTCCGATCCATGTTTATTAACAACATCAGTTTCTCATTATCATTATGAGTCCAGTTAGCTAGACACATCTATCTCGCTTCCCAATCCCTTGGACTCAACGAAGCATAAAAGTAAAACCATACCCGACTCAAACTTCCCAGGCTACAAGGGTGGTTTAATCAAAACTAGTAAACTCCTATAAAAACGGTTTCCCATCATGTTTGACTCAGCACACACACCTTTTCACAAAACAAAACAGTTTTTCCCAAAATATAGGATCAATATGGTCAAGGGGTACTTGCCTTGTTCTTGCGATTCCGGTTGCTCTTCGATCTCGAAACCTTGTTGTTGCAGCTCGTCATAGACAACTCCCTGAGCTTGTCCTGCTCTACAGGATTACGCACATACAAGATCCACAGCAATCAATATCATGCACAAACTTTAAACTAGATGTGATGATGCATATGCATGTTATCCTATGATTAGTTTTATTAGATTGGTTTGCACGTATTCTTGCATGGCTTGCATGGATTCTATGATGAACATAGGTGTTCGGATCAAAGGTGGACGTGGCGATGATCTTGTATTTAGATCAACCTGATCATCAAGTGATCTGTCCACAAGAAGGCTTCTGTTTGAAAGGAACCAAAAAACAGATGCAAAGAAAACACGACGATGTCGCAAGGTGGTAATTGAGACCTACCTTACGTTCTTCTCGGTCTCGAGGTCCTCCTCAGATCGTTGGACTTTCCTCAGGCGATCTTCCTTGCTGCACTCCGGCGAGAGTTTACTCGGCGGGTTGGGACTGGGGCTCTAAGTCATCGGCTCAGTAGTTGAAAAAGAAGTTTGTGGTTTCGGCCAGAGGTTATGGGTTCTATTTATAATCGAGAAGAGCAGAATCCTAATCTGATTGTATCCCGAATAAGAGTCTTATTCAGATCGTCGTTGGATCCTATCATCTTATCTTTAGTTGATTTGGTGTGGTAACGTTGTCGAATTCACGTCAGTTTCCTTTACGTACCGGTATTCTTACGCGTAAAAACCGCTCCGGAACTCGTTACCTCCGTGGTGATGAGCTCCGGAAGCTCCACGTGTCCTCCGGGGCCTGGTATCTCCTTCTCCGCAGAGACGAGCTCCCGTTGTGCCGTGTGTCAAACGATCGAGACCTCCCTTTTCCTTCGGGGGTGAGCTCCACGTGTGCCACGTATCCTGACGGTTGGGACCTCCTCTCTTACTTGGAGGTGGCTCCGCGCACGCCACGTGCTAGTGCCGGTCTTTCCTTCTTTCCTCAGAGACGTACTCCAAGGTCGACATGTGTCCAACAGTGTCAGGTCTCCCGGAGATAAGCTCCGGTGGCGACACGTGTTCAATGGAACCGGACCTCTCAGAGGTGAGCTCCGAGATCGACACGTATCCCACGCGACTGGTCCTCTGATTTCCATGATGACTAGCTCCGAGGGGCAACATGTGTCCCACAGAAATGCATTTGCTTCTTCCGCAGAGGCTAGCTCCGAGAAACACGTGTTCCTCAGGGTCGGACCTCTCCCTCTTAGCGGAGATGAGCCTCGAGCCTGCCACGTATCCAGCTTGGTGGCGGACCTTTCCCCACTTCGCAGGGATGAGCTCCGAACACGCCACATGGCCAGCGGGCCGCGGAAGTTGTCTTCGGCGTTCTCCGTGAACTGAATTAGGCTCTTATTGGCTATCCTTTTGATAATTTCTCTGTTCCCACTTCTTTTAAAATGTTTTTCTCTCCCTGAACTATGAATACATGCAGAACCCAGAGATGAGGGTGTTACAGTGATGATCTTGACTCAAGATCTAGATTAATTCCACCGTAAAAAATGGATCAAAACACGATCTGTCCACACGTAAAAGTTTCTGTTCGAAGGGGCGAAAAAAATGGATGTGTAGAAACAGCGACGACGTCGTAAGATGGGTAACGAAGACCTACCTCACTTCCCTTTGGTGGCAGGGCCTTCCTCCTAGCAATGGCAGCAGCGAGGAATTTTTCTATGGAAGATTAGGGCAGGACAGATCGTCGGCTCTTTTCCGGCGACGGCGAGGCGTGACTGGGCTCGTCGGCGGGGCTTGACGACGGGGCTCGACGGTGGGGCTCGACGATGGGGCTCAACGGATGGGCTCGATGTCGGGGCTCATCGGCGGGGATCACCGAAGGGCTTACCGGCGGGCTCACCGGCGACTGAACTCCGGCGAGGGGGGGGGGGGCAACTCGGCGAGTTGGGGGCTAGGGCCTCCATGTCACCGACTTGGGAGGGGGGAGAGAGGAGGGGGGCTGCGGCCAAGGGGGGGTTTGAGTTCTATTTATAAGAGGGGGGAGGGGAGAATCCTACTGTAAAAGCCCAAGAAAGGGACTTGCAAAAATTGTTCATCACACCACAACACCACAGCTCATCTTGTGGATATCTTGTGAACACTTGTAAAGAGCAAGTAACCACCATCAAAAGGGTGCTTAGAGGGGAATGCTCTAACTTCAAAAAAGTGGGATTGGTACACATGAACATGAAAGGTTGAGCTCACCCCTAGACCTTATATATTCTAGGGAAGGCTCAGGCCAAATTTCATGCATATCCAACACTTTTTGAGGCACTTTTGGAGACAATTCAAAAAGGGGCCAATTTGAATGCAAATTCAAATTGCAGCAACTTCCATCACATGAATTCAAAAGTGGACTTCATATTAAAACTCAGCACATTTTTCTGAGTTAGCCCACCAATTTTCATCCCCATTGGACTTCATCTTGTCGGGAGCTAAATTTGCATTTATCCAAAAACTGAATTTGAATTTCAGTTCAAATGTGAAGCAAATTTAGCCAAACCAATTTTAAACTTAGGAAACCAAATTCAAACTTTGACTTGGTGCTTAAGTCTCACATTCAATTGCGAGTAGCTGGCATATTATCAGTGCAAACAGAAATGAAAAATTTGAAAAAAAAATTAGAGGGGAGGTCCCACTTGTCAGCAGACTTAACACAGAAGCATCCTCAGCTGATTTTTTCTCCCTCGGCTAAGAGCGTGCGCCAGCCGCTGCCGACGTCGGCGCCCGACCGCCTTGCCTCTGCCACCTCCTTCTTTGTGACCGAGGGCGCCGGGTGCAACATGCGGTTAAAACGCCATCCCATGTGAATCCGGCCTCATCCTCTTCGCTCTGCCAGCACACAGCCGAAACGAAACACTTCGCCGGCCGCTCTCCTCGGGTCCTCGGTGAGACGCTGATCCAGGTGTTCTCGCGACCGAGGATCAACAGCAAAGAGACGCGCCGGAGGCTGCTCGAACTCACGGTGAAGACCCTACCCTCTTTCATGCTCTGTAGGGAGAGTATTTCCACGTTTTGTCCTCGGTGTTCAAAGAATCCGAAATTCGTGGTGATCGGTCCACCACCGCGTAAATCCAGCCAAGCACATGTTCTACACGTTCCCATGACCACCTAGGATCAAAGACCATCGAAAACCATCGAGTCTTGGCGCTGCTATTCAAGTTTTTTGAGCATCCGCCGTTTTAGCCCTAGGTCGACAGAAAGGTCCTAGCCCCAGCTGTTTCCATGGCAAACCGAGCTCATTTTCATGCTCAGCAGGCCACAGCGGAGCTGTAGGAGCAAACCGTTCTGAAAATAAGGTACTGAGTAGCTCGGGCGACGTCGCCGGAGTAGGGATAGCCGCTGTCACCGTCGCGGGCGTGGTTCCGGCCATCGCCGAGCTCCGGTGAGGGCACCAGCGTGTTCTCCGAGCCAAGTTAGGAACAGGCGGCGAAATCCATCAGAGATCGTGCAGCGAAATGGCCGACGGTGAGAGCTCCGGCGAAGCGCCGTCGCGGAAGTAGCGGGAGGTCGCGAGGTAGACGAAGGGGGGGCCGGGCCCACCAGTCAGTCTCTGTTCTCGCACGGGGATTCACTTTGCGGCAGGGATCCGGTGCGGCAACGTGGGTAAAACCCCATGGGCTGCGGTGTGGCCGCGTTCTCAGTGGACCGGTTTAAAGCGTGGGCCCCACCTGCAGAGTTTAAACATTTTAGGATTTTCCAGTTTAGATCAAACTTCAAATGTATAGAACTTTTGCTAGGAAGCTCCAAATCCAGTGAACCAAATTTTCCTGAACTCAGAATTTTGAGTAATTTCCAGCAATATAAATTTCATCTCATGAAACTTAATAGTTTTCCAAAATTAATTCCCTAAAGTTTAAACTGTTGGGAATTTTATCTGGAGAATTACTTTATGAAAATTCTGAAATTTGGCTACTACTGACCAAATAGGCTTTCATTTATACAAAGCACAAATTCCTTAGAGGTTCTACTAATGACCAAATAGGATTTCATTTATACAAAGCACAAATTAACTTTGTTTCAAGTGAAACTTGGTCAAGACTCTGGTTAGGACCCTACCAAGCCACCATAAAAATTTCAGAACCAAAGGGAAGGGCTAGCTAGAGTTATAGTAAGTTCTTATTCAGTTCTAAACATTGCATTTGAATTTACATATAGTATCTCGTTGACGTGTAGTCGCTGAAGGCAAAGAAACTCCGTAAGTGCTCGACTTCCTTCTTCCGGACGAAGCCCTAACCACTGACCAGCAGCAACAAGGCAAGCCCCAGTTTGCATTAACCCCTTTTATAAAGTTTTGCTTTGTTTACATGTTTAGCATGAGGTATGGATGTGCATTAGGTGTAGGATGGATGAAACCCAAAACGCATAAACAGATTTTCCTATAAGAGTGAGGGTAGTGTCTAATACCTCGAGTAGACAGGCTAGGCTTAATGATTCCTAGAATTTTGGTACAAGTTGAGTAGTTGGAATCTACTCGCGAGTTTAGGCTTGGGACACACGGGATTGGTTCGAGTGATGTGAGATCACTTTAGTAATGAAAATGAGACTAGGCAGGGGCTAGGGCGCAGCAAGAGAAAGTCTTGTGTGTGCGGCCCAGTCCGTGTCGATTAAGGACCGATCCGTGTGCGGCCCTGCTGAACAAGTATTGAACGTACCGAAGGCATATCGGATATATGGGCCCCAATAAACTGATGTAACCTAAACCAACGAGCATCGAGGCATAACGCACCGATTTATAGGTGTAGGCTGAGGGCAGCAAGGTGGAAATCTGCTAACAGGCTTAGAGAGATGCTCCGTGTAGGGAACCTACTGCTCGTTTCGGTGCGACCGGTTCGACGTTTGGGCTGTTCGGTGAAAGGTTGT
The DNA here is from genome assembly GCA_030760725.1 of Neostapfia colusana. Taxonomy (NCBI): domain Eukaryota; kingdom Viridiplantae; phylum Streptophyta; class Magnoliopsida; order Poales; family Poaceae; genus Neostapfia; species Neostapfia colusana. The sequence goes on from JASWHV010000014.1 coordinate 23,686,920, forward strand.
CCCGTACGACATCTTGTGAGCGTGCTGTGCAGCTCCACGGGTGGACGTACGTGACGTTCTCTTTGGGTTTCCCTGCAGGTGTATATCGAGTCGATTCGCCGTCCCTCACGGTGACGAGTACCGCTTGTTCACTTCGTCGTAACGTAGATAAATTATGGAATTTGATAATGCAATGCTGCTGATATGTATAATTGTATTGCTACATGTGTGCCACCAAATATAGCTTACTAAATTTCTTATTCATGAACTGTAAACTTGTGGCTAAAATATGAACTAAGGATGAACTTGTAGGCATGTCCATTTGCTGAAATTACTATCCCATGTTTGTGTATACTGCATGTAGAGTTTCATGCCTAGGAGAGTCGGTTAAGTCTTGTTGAGCCATTATTCTCATGGTTGCTGCTTAAGTGTTTTTCAGGTGAGGAGCCACCCATGGACTCGGGTTACGAGTCCACCGGCGAGGGTTACCCTCCATCGGGGACCACGGCTGAGTGGGAGCCGTACACGCCACGCTAAGCTGAGGAGTTCAGCTAGTGTGGGTTGCCCTGTGGCTGGGCATCCGACTTTTGCTAGATAGACGTGTGTGAGTTGTACAAATTTAACTTCCGCTGTGTAATATAAACCCTAGTTTGTAACTGAGTAGTGTACTACCTTGTACATTTCAGTTGGTTTTCTATGTAATACAATGTATCCTTATGATGTGTGCTGTCGGGTGTCGCATCGTGTGGCACCACCCTCTGCGATCTTGGATGAGCGGATTCCGGTCCGCCACAGGCTGGTATCAGAGCCGCATTGGGGATAGCACATTAATTAAGGATTGTATTACGGGAAAAATTAGGTATACGGTGAGGATTCGGTAGTTTGCTCAAGTAAGGACTATATTAGCATAGTTACTTAATGTGGCAATACTAACATATGTGTTATAATTCTGAATTTTAATTATGTAACGACGCACCTACCTTCTGGTAAGAATGGTAAGGAACGCCACCGAAAGCGGTTCAATTTCGGTTAGCTCCCCTGACGAGGAAGGTGGTTCAGGGATTGGTCTCACAGCTTGTTGTGAGACGTCAATATGAAACTCTTGTACTCTTCATGTTCCTGAGTTCATATGAAACGCTGATCCCTAGTGTACATTAGGCAAGTAAGTGGAGACCCCATTGCGTGGTCAGTAACGCGAAAGTGTGTTCGTCTGGAAAAAGCCCAGGAGGACATACGCAGCGCTTGCCATCGGCGTGCCCTGCAGGGTAGTAGGTGGCATATGTTGGGGTGATAAAATTCCCAACCGTGACGACCCATTCACGCTCTACTCGGGTCCCCCGTCGTGTGGTGTTGAAACACGATCACGTACCTTGAGACGTGGCTTAACTCAAGGACGTCCTTATGGCAATGATACTGGCGTTTGTATTTACTTTCAAATATGGACCTTCCTGAAATGAAAATGACCTTTGAGTGCATCATTATTGTGTGTTCTTCTGCAGGTACTAACCACGTAGGTATGCCGTGTAGTATACGTGTGCGAGAGCCCGTTTAGTGCCACAATTGAGACGTATATGCCGGTATAATCCGGTTAAGATTTTCTTTTTATGAGGAACATAGTACCGATATATCGTAGGCATGTGCATGAAAGATAATGATAAAAAGGAATTAAAATCACTAAGTTTCAACATTTAGGACCCTGGTTGGGTAGAAAAATTTAATGGTTGATCAGTGTAGTCAAAAGGATGGAAAAACAGAGTGCTCTGTTTTGAGCAGCAACTTTGCTGAATTTTGACAGAGCATAACTCACAGATAATTTAGCCAATGGAGGTGTGGGATATGGTTCTTGAAATTTCATTAAGCACTCTACAATTTTGTTGTAGACTCCCAGAGCTGAATCACAACTTAAGATGGCTTAAATTCCAGAGGATTGTAAACTGTCCAGAACCAGGACAGATTTAAAACACTCTCTGGACTGTTCTGTTTTCCAAGCATAACTTCCTGTAGAAAAATCTGAAATTATCATATGATACATCTTTGGAAAGGGTAGGAGATGTGCTACATCTTTATAATTCAAAGTTTCTGCAATTGCGGCACGGAATTAAGCTGAAATCAGAGTTGAAAACAGCAACTTCCAAAGGAGGTGCTGCTGAAATTCTTCCAGAAATTCTGTTGACTTTGAATTACCATAACTTTTAAACCAGAGCCGACCTGAGGGCAAATAAGTACTCGTTGGAAAGATACTGAAGTTAACTTTATCCTTGGTATTCAGATTGAGTCACGAATATGCCCAGAACAAGGTCAAAATCTGGAATATGTCACAACTGGTCATTCAGGCAGAGGGATGACAGTTTAACTCATTTGAGAGATTGTTGTACCCAAGGAGGTTTGAGTACTTCCAATGGGGTAGAACATACTCAGGAGTGGTTATCTTCAACTAGTGAAAGATTTGAGTATATATCTTGCTCAAGATTCTTTTGCTAGACCATGTTTGTGTCGTATTGAAGATAAAAGGGTAGTATATGTGGTGACAAGGCGATATTAATGTCTCGTAGTGACCAAACCTAGTTGAGATGAACTTCCAAAGAGGAAGTCCACCAAGTTGGATTTAACTAGCTTGTATTTGGTCTGATAATGGTGTAGCTTGTGCAAAGTTATTACATTATCTACATACGAGTTGTATTGCATGTTTTACTGTCATTATGTTTTACGCCTATTTTATTGGACTGCATAAAATATGTTGCGGGACAGATGGTTATTGCCGTATGGTTGCAGATGGTTCGCACTCGGACCACGCATGACATTGGTGGCTCTAGCCAGCAGGGGGGTGATGACTGTCACACCCGGTTTTTCCGAAGAACAACCAAGTGAATATCACATGTATGCCAGGATCATTTTCTCATACATGTGATGACAAATAGTGAAGCATCATTTATTACAAGCCAGGTGTCGAATATAAATAAGTCTTACATAGCAAATGTCTCGATGGACAATAATAAGTTCATCACAAGTAAATAAACTAGCAGCGGAATATTATTCTTTAGGGCTCCATCACAGGCGTTGCCCGGGGGTCTCCATGAACCTAGAAACCTTCTTCGGGTCCAAAGTCTTGGTCATTATACACCACCTCTTTATCTTGACCTGAGCAGCAATATAAACCAACAAAATATGCAAGGTTGAGTACCAATGGTACTCAGCAAGTGTGGGGAAATTATATCATGCATGGCTAGAACAAGGAGAGGTTGAACTCATGGTTAAAGAACTACGCAATTAATGCCTATCACCTTAGCTTATTAAGCACCAACACTACTACACAGGTGAAATGGTCCTAATCTCCCATCCCATCATCATAATCCAATAACCATAACATCATTTCCAATGTTAAGCTCCCCGCTTAACATCCACAACATCCAAAACCATCAATCCTCTAATCATGAATAAGTCCAAGCCGCTCTTGACCGTGAGCACGACTGTCATGACAGTTTTGACTCTGCAGAGTTTGTACCACTGTACCCACATGTAGTGATTTCATCCCCCGTTGCCGGGTGGACTAAAAGAACCTCCATTATTGTCACACCCGGTTTTTCAGAAGAAACAACCAAGTGAATATCACATGTATGCCAGGATCATTTTCTCATACATGTGATGACAAATAGTGAAGCATCATTTATTACAAGCCAGGTGTCGAATATAAGTAAGTCTTACATAATAAATGTCTCGATGGACAATAATAAGTTCATCACAAGGAAGTAAACTAGCAGCGGAATATTATTCTTTAGGGCTCCATCACAGGCGTTGCCCGGGGTCTTCATGAACCTAAAAGCCTTCCTCGGGTCCAAAATCTTGGTCATTATACACCACCTCATTATCTTGACCTGAGCAGCAATATAAACCAACAAATATGCAAGGTTGAGTACCAATGGTACTCAGCAAGTGTGAGAAAATTATATCATGCATGGCTAGAACAAGGAGAGGTTGAACTCATGGTTAAAGCACTACGCAATTAATACCTATCACCTTAGCTTATTAAGCACCTACATTACTACACAGGTGAAATGGTCCCAATCTCCCATCCCATCATCATAACCAAATAACCATAACATCATTTCCAATGTTAAGCTCCCCGCTTAACATCCACAACTTCCAAAAACCTTCACTCCTCTAATCATGAATAAGTCCAGGCCGCTCTTAACCGTGAGCACGTCTGTCAAGACAGTTTTGACTCTGCAGAGTTTGTACCACTGTACCCACAAGTAGTGATTTCATCCCCCGTTGCCGGGTGGACTAAAAGAACCTCCATTATGCCAGTGGCTACGATCCACATTCACACTTCCCAGGTGTGCGGCCAAGAGATCACTACGAAGCCTTTACAAAGGGATTCCCGACGAGCATGGGCCCACTGAGGTTTCACCCCTAACAGCATACAAGAGGCTCCAACCCCGCTGCAGTGGCCCCCTCTTGAGCCTTGCGGTTCATATGGTAGTCCAGCTGACACCTACTCCCCGCACCATCCAACACACCCGTACTACGCCGGGGATACACCTAATTAATTGGCCAAGCTGCCCCATCTCAGCATGTGGTTGGCACTGTAAAGCCGGGTTACATGCTCCATGAACCGGTCCTTAGGATCCAGGCAAGTACTAAACACAAACCCAAGTCTCGTGCACCCAGCACACAACCAAAACATCCAACTTGCCTTGATCCCTACCTCTACATAACTCACAATGTCTCATTCAAGAGTATGGTAATATAAACTGATGATCTCATTTTCCCAAATATCCCATTCTAAGCATGGCTAAGCAAATGCATGTAAATAAATGACATGACAAAATAAATCCCTACCCAAGCTACAAGGAAACAAGGTAATGCAATTCTAGGGAAACTTTCCTAGCATGAGTTTCATATTTCATTTGACAATGCAAATAATTCTATCTACACATCCTAGCATAGGATCAAAGTGGTCAAGGACACTTGCCTCCTTCTTGCTGCTCTTGAAACGGGTATTCCTGGTCTTGGAAATGAATAACTTGTTCTTGAACAGGTTCTACTTCATACCATCACACATAGCAAAAGAAAAACAACAATCCATAAGACATAATTCACACTTACACCACACATTCATATTTATAAAAGTTCTTTACCATTATATGTGTTGTGGTTACTTTATGTGTGTTAAGTTGTGGCTTGCATGCACTTTTAACCATGTATATATATGATTCCTATTTTTGGTGTCCACATTTATACTTGCATACAATGTGCCTTCACAATTTCTATCAACCCTAAACTGAATTCTTTGTATTTTAGAAACTCCATTTATCATTTACTAGTTGCTATATTTTCAGATTTTATATTCCTATGCATAATTGTGTATTTTATTATTAAATTAGTAATACACATCACCTAAACAGATTAGGTTCTGGTCCTAAATAATCTAAAATCATATTTTGACCAGGGCTTATGATGTATACTATTTCATAATTATTTTCCCTATTTTTCTTTAACTATTCTTTACTTAAAAATGTGTCCCTATACTAATAAATGTGAATAATAGATAAAACAGATTTATTTCAGCCCAAAAATATATTTTTATCTCACTCCAAAGTTTTCTAAGTACTGAGAAAGTTTTTAATTAATTTTGACAATTATGTTTGTCCCCCTTTTAATTTTTAAACACTAGTTACATATTCAATTTTCTAAATTAAATACTAAACAAGGCTAAAATAATGAATTCACCCCATTACAGGGTCTATAATATTATTTTCATAATTTCCAGGGGTCTATCTACACTTATCAGAGGTGTTTTTCCTAATTTCTATTAAGTCCAGGGGCTAAAACTGATTTTAAATGAATTTACATGATTTTCTGAAGTTCCAGGAGCTAGATCTGAAGTTTCCGGGGCTAGCTCTCAATTCCAAAGAACCCCAGGGGGTAGCACGTAAGAACTCTAGTCTTTATAACGCGGGGTCGACGTGGACCGTCCGATTTTAAACCGACGGCTGAGATTATAACATCGAACCGGTACGCGGGGTTTTAAAGTCTACCGTGCGATTTAAAATAAACGGCGCACATGCGGCCACGTCGCTCTGATCGAACGCGGGCGGCGCTGCCGGCGGCGCACGGCGGCGGGAAGCGGCGATCTCGCCGGAAAGTTTCGGTTCTGCGAGAATTCTACCTAGAACTGTGATCTTATGGCATAGATTGGTAGAGGGGAGGTCAGGGATCTCACCTCGGGGGTTTTCTCGAGCTCGTGGGTCCTGGAAAGTGATCGGCGGCGAGGTCCGAGGCAAAACCACGGCGAAGCTCGTCGGCGCTGTGTTTGCACCGTAACTCTCCGAGTTTTCTGCACCTGCAAAGTTCCCCGGAGGCGGTGGATCAAGACCAGCGAGTTAGATCAGAGTTTCCGAGCTTAGATCGGCCAGAATTCACCGGCGAAGTCTCGGTGCTCACCGGAGTGAAAATCGGCGATCGCGTGGGAAAAACTGATCGGATCGGGGGTTTTTATAGCCGGGGGAGGGCGGTGGGTCTGTTGTGATCGAGTTGGAGTCCTCTGGGACCGGAATTCGGCTGCGGGGACGGGTTTCCCGATCGGTTGCGATCGCGCGCGCGGGAGAGAGTCCGGGGTCGCGGGGTTAGGGATGACATGTGGGTCCCACCTGTCGGTGAGAGGCAGCGCGGCGTGCGCGGGGGCGGGCTGGCGCGGGGGTAGCTGGGCCGGCTGGCGGTTTCGGCCCACTGGCTAGTTTTTTCCCGATTTCCTTTTTCTTTTTCCATTTCTTTTCTGTTTTGGGTATAATTTGAATTCCAGTTTGAATTTGAATTTTTGCAAAACATGCAACACGTCCAAAAATTTCTAAATTCCCCTCTGAACATGGTTTAGGGTTTTGAATCAAAATTTGGGTTTGGACTAAAAATTTGGGGTGTTACAGCTCTACCCCCCTTAAAAGAAATCTCGTCCTCGAGATTGGTGTCTCTAAGAAAACAATTCCGGAAATTGTGCCTTAAGTTCATCTTCCCGTTCCCAGGTAGCTTCCTCTTCTGAGTGATGCTTCCACTGCACCTTGCACATCCGGATTCTCTTGTTTCTGGTGAGGCGTTCCATTGTCTCCAAAATCTTGTATGGTTGCTCGGCATAAGACAAATCTTCAGCTACATCCACTTCATTCATGGGTAACACCTCTTCAGGCGTCCTCAAACATTTCTTGAGTTGTGACACATGAAATACATCGTGCACGTCCGATAGATGAACCGGTAACTCTAGTTGGTACGCCACTTCGCCTTTTCTTTCCAAAACTTGAAAGGGTCCGATATATCGAGGTGACAACTTCCCTTTCACCTTGAATCGACGAAGTCCTCTGATAGGGGACACCTTGAGATAAACATAGTCTCCCACGTTGAAAACGAGTTCTCTTCTTCGTACATCAGCATAACTCTTCTGGCGTGTTTGTGCTATCCTCAAGTTGTTGCGAATCTCCCTCACCTTCGCCTCGGCTTCTTGTAGCACTTCTGGACCAAACACTTTGCTTTCTCCTGTTTGGTTCCAAAATAGGGGAGTTCTGCACTTGCTTCCATACAAAGCTTCAAACGGTGACATCTTCATACTAGCTTGATAACTGTTGTTATAGGAAAACTCCGCATACGGTAAGTTCTTGTCCCAACTCCTATTGTTTTTGAGTGCACATGCCCTTAACATATCTTCAAGGATCTGATTGGTTCTCTCCGTCTGCCCGTCAGTTTGGGGATGATAGGCAGAGCTGAACTTCAGATGGGTTCCCATGGTTTCATGCAACTTTTGCCAAAACCTCGAGGTGAACTGTGTCCCTCGGTCCGACACTATCTTCTTTGGCACTCCATGGTAACACACAATCCTTGACATGTATAATTCTGCCAATTTAGATCCACTGTAGCTTTCTTTCACGGGGACGAAATGAGCTACCTTGGTTAGCCTATCAATAATGACCCATATTGAATCATACCCGGATTGGGTCCTAGGCAACCCCACGACAAAGTCCATGCTGATTTCTTCCCATTTCCATTCAGGTACTTTAAGTGGTTGCAATAATCCTGCGGGTCGTTGATGTTCTGCTTTCACCAACTGACATGTGTCACATAGGGCAACATGTTCCGCGACATCTCGCTTCATGCCATACCACCAATACCTGCCTTTGAGGTCCTGGTACATCTTCGTACTCCCAGGATGAATGGAATAGTCGGAATCATGAGTCTCCTTCAAAATTAATTCACGGATCTCTTTTACTTCTGGCACACAGATCCTTTTCCCGTGCCACACCGTTCCTTGTTCATCCTCTCTAAAACCAGGAGCTTTATTTTCCTTGATAAGCTGTCTGATCTCTTGTATCTTCTCATCATTCTTTTGGCCCTCGCGTATGTCTTGCTCGAGTGTGGAGTCCACCTCCATGGTGATGGCTTCACCACTATTTACTAGACATAGATTGAGCCTTATAACCTCGTCCTTCAATTCTGCAGGCATGTCCTTCAAGCTCAACTTACTGACCTGCACTTTCCGACTCAAAGCATCGGCCACGACGTTTGCTTTTCCGGGATGATAGTTGATGCCCACATCAAAGTCATTGATTAGCTCTAACCATCTCCTTTGTCGGAGGTTGAGATCTGGCTGTGTGAATATGTACTTCAAACTCTTATGATCCGTATATATCTCTGTCCTCTTCCCCATCAAATAGTGCCGCCAAATTTTCAACGCGTGTACCACTGCGGCTAGTTCAAGGTCATGTGTAGGATAGTTCTTCTCGTGCTTCCGAAGCTGCCGGGATGCATATGCCACGACATGTCCTTCTTGCATGAGAACACATCCCAACCCATTCCCAGAGGCATCACAGTACACTGTGAAATTCTTCTGCATATCTGGCATAACCAACACTGGGGCTGTTGTCAATCTCTTCTTTAGCTCCTGAAAGCTCGTATCGCACTGTGGCGTCCAGGTGAATGTGATTCCCTTTTCCAACAGTTTGGTGAGAGGTCTCGAGATCTTGGAGAATCCCTCAATAAACCGTCGATAGTATCCAGCCAATCCCAAAAAGCTTCGAACTTCCCCGACATTTTCAGGGATTTTCCACTTCTGGATATCCTCGATTTTGGCGGGATCTACGGAGATTCCTCCCTCCGAGATTATATGTCCTAAAAAGGGAACTCTCTTCAGCCAAAACTCACACTTGCTCAATTTGGCATATAGTTGGTGTTCTCTCAGCCTCTGTAACACCAACCTTAGATGTTTCTCATGTTCTTCTTCATTTTTGGAGAAGACGAGAATATCATCTATGAAAACCACCACAAATTTGTCCAGATATTCCATGAATACCTTGTTCATGAGGTACATGAAATATGCCGGGGCATTGGTTAGCCCGAAAGGCATGACAGTGTATTCATACAGTCCGTACCGAGATACGAAAGCTGTCTTGGGAATATCAGATTGCCTTATCTTGAGCTGGTGGTATCCCGACCTGAGATCAATTTTTGAGAACACACAAGCTCCCCTCAACTGATCAAACAAGTCTTCAATGCGGGGTAATGGGTACTTGTTTTTGATGGTTACCTCATTTAAGGCACGGTAATCCACGCATAACCTTTGGGTTCCATCTTTCTTAGGCACAAATATCACCGGAGCTCCCCATGGTGAGGAACTAGGGCGAATATACCCCTTCTCCGTCAATTCTCTCAAATGATCCTTGAGCTCTCCTAGCTGCTTGGAGTCCATTCGATAAGGTCTCTTGTATATCGGGGCTGTTCCCGGTACTAGCTCAATTGCGAATTCCACGTCACGGTCGGGAGGCATACCTGGCAACTCCTCCGGAAAAACTTCTGGATATTCCCTGATAGTCCTGATTTCCTCAACTTTCACCTCCACTTGATTTAATTTAATGTCCCCCCTAGGCTCGTGTATCGTTATGAACTTTACTCTTGTGCCATTGGGGTGAGTTAGTTCCACCGTTCTGGTCGAACAATGGATGATTCCTTTATGTTTGGTCAACCAATCCATACCCAAAATAATATCTATCCCTTGTGAATCGATCACTATGAGGTTAGCAGTAAATACTACCCCATTAATGTCTAGGCTCACTTTGGGACACACTTGTCTTGTCCTTATTTCTCCGCCTGGAGAGTTTACGTCTAGCATATGGTTCATTTGTGTGGTTGCTAGGTCATGCTTCTTAACAAACCCTTGAGCAATGAACGAATGGGTAGCACCAGAATCAAACAGCAGAGTTGCAAGGTGTAAATTGGCAGGAAACTTACCAACTACCACGTCGGGTGCCTCTTGTGCTTCCTCCATAGTGACATGGTTCACCCGTCCTCTCAATACATTCTGCTGTTGTGGCGGCGCAGGCTTCTTCTTTGGGCATTTATGGGCGTAGTGCCCAACTTCACCACAGCTAAAACATTGCACCCCAATCTTAGGTGCTTGGCCTTTGTTGTCTTGGGGTTGGTTCGGGGGTCCTTGCACTGCTGGTCGAGGTGGATATGCGGGGCGAGGCTGCTGCACAAACTGACGTTGCGGCTGTGCTGGTGCTGCGGGTGGCCTGTAGTTTGGGTTGTACCCTCTTGGTGCTGAATAGGGTACCGCAGCACGGCTTGTCTGCCCCGTAGGTTGCTGCATCATACGTGGGCGGGTGTTGCTCCCTGAGGCCTGATGTGACCACCCCGCCTTCCTCTTATTCTCATTTTCCAGGGCCTTTAGCTTCCTTTCCACCACAAACGCTCTGTCCACCATCTTTTGAAAACTTTGATACTCATTGGAGGACATGGCACACTGCATCTCTGCGGTAAGTCCTTCCACGAAACAATCTTGTTTCTGCTCATCAGTCTCTATATCTCGTGGAGCATAACGGGATAGTTGAGTAAATTTAGTGAGGTATTCCCTCACCGTCATGTTTCCCTGCTGCAGTCCCAGAAACTCCTTTCTCTTGTTTTTGAGTTCACCTCTTGGGATGTAATGGTTGCGGAAGCTACGCTTGAACTCGTCCCAAGTGATGTTCTCAGGGTCATGATGGGCGGCCACGTAGGCGGTCCACCAATCAGCAGCAGGTCCCTGCAATTGATGAGAGGCAAACAGCACCCTCTCATACCCTTGGCATTGTATTATCCTCATCTTACTTTCAATGGTCTTCAGCCAATCATCTGCCTCCAGAGGTTCAGCAGCACTTGCAAACTTTGGAGGTTGAGTTCCTAGAAACTCACTCAACCTTGGTTGGCGTGGTGCCGCTTGTGGAGGTGGAACTTGATGCAAGTTGGCCACCACTTGAGTCAAGTTCTGGATGAGCTCATTTTGATTCTCCAGCATTTGGTGGAGAGGATCAACTTCTTCACGGCGACCACCCCGGTCCTGGCCTCCAGAAAGATGAGGGTTGCATGCCTCATCATTGTTGTTGGCGGGGTTGGCAGCACGTCCTTTTCCTCTTCCAGCCATCTGGCAGAATCAACCAATGTCAATTTGAAATCATTTAGCATCATCTTACTACTTTCATTAGTTTGCACTTTGAAGTGTTGAGGCTGTGTTATACTTTTACGGGGATTCATATCTCACACCAAATAAATGCACTATTATTTCCTGTGGGTTCACACACCAAAGCAAAACAATCTGAAGACGAGGCTGTGGACAATTGCTCATGGCTTCCACAACTCATGTCACACACCAAGCATTATCACACCATTAACTACGTAACGACTCGACTACTCGACCTCTTGCTAGCTAGGGGAAAGACTCTACACTACTCGTCCTCTTGAGCTGGCTCCTCAGGATCTTCCTCCTCATTTCGGCTACCTTCTGACTCTGCTTTGGGTGGGGAGGCTGCTGGTGGAGAGGTGCGACGATGCCTGATCGCTCGGCGATCCGGGGAGTCAGGAGTCCATGGATCACTCACAGTGACACACAGTTCATTCCCATCTCCTCTTTCTCTCGCCTTTAAGCAAGCTCGCAGCAACGCCTCCGTTTCCTTCAGGGTGTCTCGGACATCCTGAAGCTCTTGTTGACACTCCTGCAGTCGAGTGCTGAGCATAGCGGCATCCTCCAAACACAAGTCCATTTGCTCATGGGAAGTCCCTTGCTGCACCGGTGGGTACTTGTACTCCGTGGTACCACTCTCACGTTGGAGGACATACATGTACTCAGTTTTGTCCAAGTGGCGACGATAGATATGACTCTGGCAGGTGATGGCCTCCCAGGTGACATCTTTCTCCGCGTCAACTTGTGTTACTCGACAAGCTGGAGAGTGGTGAATCTTAAGCAGCTGATTCTCGTGTATAATCCTCATCTCCGAACTCCATTCTTCCCTTTTCTCACGGATGGTCCTGGTGGAGTTATAGTGGATGATGAGCTTGCCCGTATTGCCGGCGGCTTCGAGCATACGTCGAAGACGGCGCAACAAGTCTCCTACTGCCAATCCGTAGGAAAGGTACGTCACTGGACGACTCTCCTCTCTTGCGGCAAGGGCTACTACGGGAACTCTCCCTCCTGTGGACTTACGAGCGGTGCGAATCATGCGAACCATCTAAAACAAAAAGAATTTAAAATTAGGTTAGATAAATTCTCAAACAAAAATCCTGTTTTGAATGAAAGTTGGGGTAAGATGAAGAAAATGACTCCTTTAATAACACTTTTCCACCCACACCTTGGAAAATAGTTTTTAAGAAAATAGGGCCCTTAAATACGTCCATTTCTACCTAGGTCCACGTTCCTACGGGCAACCTTGGCTCTGATACCACCTCTGTCACACCCGGTTTTTCAGAAGAAACAACCAAGTGAATATCACATGTATGCCAGGATCATTTTCTCATACATGTGATGACAAATAGTGAAGCATCATTTATTACAAGCCAGGTGTCGAATATAAGTAAGTCTTACATAATAAATGTCTCGATGGACAATAATAAGTTCATCACAAGGAAGTAAACTAGCAGCGGAATATTATTCTTTAGGGCTCCATCACAGGCGTTGCCCGGGGTCTACATGAACCTAAAAGCCTTCCTCGGGTCCAAAATCTTGGTCATTATACACCACCTCATTATCTTGACCTGAGCAGCAATTTAAACCAACAAATATGCAAGGTTGAGTACCAATGGTACTCAGCAAGTGTGGGAAAATTATATCATGCATGGCTAGAACAAGGAGAGGTTGAACTCATGGTTAAAGCACTACGCAATTAATACCTATCACCTTAGCTTATTAAGCACCTACATTACTACACAGGTGAAATGGTCCCAATCTCCCATCCCATCATCATAACCAAATAACCATAACATCATTTCCAATGTTAAGCTCCCCGCTTAACATCCACAACTTCCAAAAACCTTCACTCCTCTAATCATGAATAAGTCCAGGCCGCTCTTAACCGTGAGCACGGCTGTCAAGACAGTTTTGACTCTGCAGAGTTTGTACCACTGTACCCACAAGTAGTGATTTCATCCCCCATTGCCGGGTGGACTAAAAGAACCTCCATTATGCCAGTGGCTACGATCCACATTCACACTTCCCAGGTGTGCGGCCAAGAGATCACTACGAAGCCTTTACAAAGGGATTCCCGACGAGCGTGGGCCCACTGAGGTTTCACCCCTAACAGCAAACAAGAGGCTCCAACCCCGCTGCAGTGGCCCCCTCTTGAGCCTTGCGGTTCATATGGTAGTCCAGCTGACACCTACTCCCCGCACCATCCAACACACCCATACTACGCCGGGGATACAACTAATTAATTGGCCAAGCTGCCCCATCTCAGCATGTGGTTGGCACTGTAAAGCCGGGTTACATGCTCCATGAACCGGTCCTTAGGATCCAGGCAAGTACTAAACACAAACCCAAGTCTCGTGCACCCAGCACACAACCAAAACATCCAACTTGCCTTGATCCCTACCTCTACATAACTCACAATGTCTCATTCAAGAGTATGGTAATATAAACTGATGATCTCATTTTCCCAAATATCCCATTCTAAGCATGGCTAAGCAAATGCATGTAAATAAATGACATGACAAAATAAATTCCAACCCAAGCTACAAGGAAACAAGGTAATGCAATTCTAGGGAAACTTTCCTAGCATGGGTTTCATATTTCATTTGACAATGCAAATAATTCTATCTACACATCCTAGCATAGGATCAAAGTGGTCAAGGACACTTGCCTCCTTCTTGCTGCTCTTGAAACGGGTATTCCTGGTCTTGGAAATGAATAACTTGTTCTTGAACAGGTTCTACTTCATACCATCACACATAGCAAAAGAAAAACAACAATCCATAAGACATAATTCACACTTACACCACACATTCATATTTATAAAAGTTCTTTACCATTATATGTGTTGTGGTTACTTTATGTGTGTTAAGTTGTGGCTTGCATGCACTTTTAACCATGTATATATATGATTCCTATTTTTGGTGTCCACATTTATACTTGCATACAATGTGCCTTCACAATTTCTATCAACCCTAAACTGAATTCTTTGTATTTTAGAAACTCCATTTATCATTTACTAGTTGCTATATTTTCAGATTTTATATTCCTATGCATAATTGGGTATTTTATTATTAAATTAGTAATACACATCACCTAAAAAGATTAGGTTCTGGTCCTAAATAATCTAAAATCATATTTTGACCAGGGCTTATGATGTATACTATTTCATAATTATTTTCCCTATTTTTCTTTAACTATTCTTTACTTAAAAATGTGTCCCTATACTAATAAATGTGAATAATAGATAAAACAGATTTATTTCAGCCCAAAAATATATTTTTATCTCACTCCAAAGTTTTCTAAGTACTGAGAAAGTTTTTAATTAATTTTGACAATTATGTTTGTCCCCCTTTTAATTTTTAAACACTAGTTACATATTCAATTTTCTAAATTAAATACTAAACAAGGCTAAAATAATAAATTCACCCCATTACAGGGTCTATAATATTATTTTCATAATTTCCAGGGGTCTATCTACACTTATCAGAGGTGTTTTTCCTAATTTCTATTAAGTCCAGGGGCTAAACCTGATTTTTAAATGAATTTACATGATTTTCTGAAGTTCCAGGGGCTAGATCTGAAGTTTCCGGGGCTAGCTCTCAATTCCAGAGAACCCCAGGGGGTAGCACGTAAGAACTCCAGTCTTTATAACGCGGGGTCGACGTGGACCGTCCGATTTTAAACCGACGGCTGAGATTATAACATCGAACCGGTACGCGGGGTTTTAAAGTCTACCGTGCGATTTAAAATAAACGGCGCACATGCGGCCACATCGCTCTGATCGAACGCGGGCGGCGCTGCCGGCGGCGCACGGCGGCGGGAAGCGGCGAGCTCGCCGGAAAGTTTCGGTTCTGCGAGAATTCTACCTAGAACTGTGATCTTATGGCATAGATTGGTAGAGGGGAGGTCAGGGATCTCACCTCAGGGGTTTTCTCGAGCTCGGGGGTCCTGGAAAGTGATCGGCGGCGAGGTCCGAGGCAAAACCACGGCGAAGCTCGTCGGCGCTGTGTTTGCACCGTAACTCTCCGAGTTTTCTGCACCTGCAAAGTTCCCCGGAGGCGGTGGATCAAGACCAGCGAGTTAGATCAGAGTTTCCGAGCTTAGATCGGCCAGAATTCACCGGCGAAGTCTCGGTGCTCACCGGAGTGAAAATCGGCGATCGCGTGGGAAAAACTGATCGGATCGGGGGTTTTTATAGCCGGGGGAGGGCGGTGGGTCTGTTGTGATCGAGTTGGAGTCCTCTGGGACCGGAATTCAGCTGCGGGGACGGGTTTCCCGATCGGTTGCGATCGCGCGCGCGGGAGAGAGTCCGGGGTCGCGGGGTTAGGGATGACATGTGGGTCCCACCTGTCGGTGAGAGGCAGCGCGGCGCGCGCGGGGGCGGGCTGGCGCGGGGGTAGCTGGGCCGGCTGGCGGTTTTTGCCCACTGGCCAGTTTTTTCCCGATTTCCTTTTTCTTTTTCCATTTCTTTTCTGTTTTGGGTATAATTTGAATTCCAGTTTGAATTTGAATTTTTGCAAAACATGCAACACGTCCAAAAATTTCTAAATTCCCCTCTGAACATGGTTTAGGGTTTTGAATCAAAATTTGGGTTTGGACTAAAAATTTGGGGTGTTACAATTATGCCAGTGGCTACGAACCACATTCACACTTCCCAGGTGTGTAGCCAGGAGATCACTACGAAGCCTTTACAAAGGGATTCCAGGGCAGCAAAGCAGCGGGCAAGCCCAGTTCCAGGGCGGTGCTCGAGGCTGACCTCCGGTCAAGAAGGTTGGTCAGCGAACTAGGGGCGTTCACAACCTCAACAATGAGGACGCCCCAGAGGGAGGCAACGTGCTGGCGGGTACGTTTACTCTCAACGATCAAGCAATCATCATATTATTTGATTCTGGTGCAACCCACAACTTCATAAGTGCATCATATTTGGTTAAGCATCAACTGGAAGCTATTTGTAACACCCCAAAATCCTGTTAAGAGGGGAATTTAAAATTTTTTGGACGTGTTGCATGTATTGCAAAAATTCAAATTCAAACTGGAATTCAAATTAAACTCAAAACAGAAAAGAAATAGAAAAAGAAAAAGGAAAACAGAAAAAAAACCGGTCAGTGGGCCAAAACCCACCAGCCGGCCCACCAATCCCGCGCCAGCCCGCAGCCGCGCGCGCCCCCTTCTTCCCACTGACATGCGGGGCCCGCCAGTCTTTCTTCTTCCTCGCGCTCGCGCCCGCGCTTGGCCGGACTCTCTCACCCCGAATCAAAACCGACCCGGATTCCTGCGTATCCCAGCCGAATTTCGTTTGTGGGCGACGCAAACTCGATCACAACCGAACGCTGCCCTTTCCCCGTCTAAAAAAACCCCGGCATCGTCCCGTTTTCCCCATGATCTGCCGATTTTCTCTCCGGTGAGAACCCGAGCCCCTCCGGCGAATTCTGGCCGATCTACGCTCGGGAATTCCGATCTAACTCGCTGATCTTGATCCACCGCCTCCGGGGAACCTCGCAGGTGCAGAAAACGCGGTGGTTTGCGGTTCAAACACAGCGCCGACGAGCCTCGCCGTGAATTCACCTCGCACCTCGTCGCCGACCACCCACCAGGACCTCCGAGCTCAAGAAAACCCCCGAGGTGAGATCCCCGACCTCCCCTCTACCGATCTATGCCATAAAATCACAGTTCTAGGAAGAATTTACGAAGCTCCGAAACTTTCCGGCGAGATCGCCGCCTCCCGCCGCCGTGCGCCGCCGGGCAGCGCCGCCCGCGCTCGATCAGAGCGACGTGGCCGCTTGTGCGCCATTTATTTTAAATCGCACGGTAGAGTTTAAATCCCCGCGTACCGGTTCGACGTTATAATCTCAGCCGTCAGTTTTAAATCGGACGGTCCACGTCAGCCCCGCGTTATAAAGACTGGAATTCTTACGCGCTACCCCCTGGGGTTCTCGGGAAATAAGAGCTAGCCCCGGAAACTTCTGATCTAGCCCCTGGAACTTCAGAAAATCATGTAAATTTATTTAAAAATCAGTTTTAGCCCCTGGACTTAATAAAAATTTGGAAAAACCCCTCTGTTATGTGTAGCTAGACCCCTGAAAATTCTTAAAATAATATTATAGACCCTGTAGTGGGGTGAGTTTACCTTTTTAACCCTATTTGATATTAAATTTAGGAATTTGAATATGTGGTTAGTATTTAAAATTTAAAAGGTGGGACAAACATATTGTCAAATTCAAATTAAAAACTTTCCCAGTACTTAGAAAACCTTGGAGTGAGATAAAAATAGTTTTTTGGGCTGAAATTAATCTGTTTAATTGATTATTCACATTTATTAGTTAGAGGGACACATTTTTAAGTAGAGAATAATTCTGAAAATTAGAAAAATAAATGTAAAATAGTTTACATCAGAGGAAAAGATCAAAAATATATTATTAACTATTTTGGATCAGAACCTATTCTGTTTAGGTTATGTGTCTTACTATTTTCATAATAAAGTACACATTTAGGCATAGGAAGTAAATTTGAAAATATAGCAAGCTAGGTATAAATAATTAGAAAATGATAAATGAAGATTCCAAAATCCAAAGAATTCAGTTTAGGGTTGGTAGAAGTCTTGAAGACACATATGGAGTAGGAAAATACCTTTCATGCATACTTGGTAGCTAAAAGGTGTAGTAATTGAATATAAGGAATTTATTTAAATTGGAAACTCATATATATAGTATGCAAGTATAAATGTGAATACAAAAGTAGAAATCATATACACATGATTAAAAGTGCATGTAAGCCAAAGATCAACACACATAGAGTAACCACAAACATAGAATTTGTGAATGACTTTTATACATGTGAATGTGTGGTTTGTATGAAGTGGAAGTGTGAATTATGTCTTATGGATTGTTGTTTTTCTTTTGCTATGTGTGATGGTATGATGTAGAACCTGCTCCAGAGCAAGTTCTTCCTTTCCAAGATCAGGACTACCCATTCCAAGAGCAGCAGGAAGGAGGCAAGTGTCCTTGACCACTTTGATCCTATGCTAGGATGTGTAGGTAGAATTATTTGCATTGTCAAATGAAATATGAAACCCGTGATAGGAAGTTTCCCTAGAATTGCATTACCTTGTTTCCTTGTAGCTTGGGTTGGGATTTATTTTATCATGTCATTTATTATTATGCATACGCTTAGCCATGCTTAGAATGGGATATTTGGGATATGGGATCATCGGTTTATTTTTACCATACTCTTGAATGAGATATTATGAGTTATGTAGAGGTAGGGATCAAGACAAGTTGGATGTTTTGGTTGGTGCTGGGTGCACGAGACTCGGGTTTGTGTTTAGTACTTGCCTGGATCCTAAGGACCGGTTCATGGAGCATGTAACCTGGCTTTACCGTGCCAACCACATGCTGAGATGGGGCAGCTTGGCCAATTAATTAGGTGTATCCCCGGCGTAGTATGGGTGTGTTGGATGGTGCGGGGAATAGGTGTCAGCTGGACTACCATATGAACCGCAAGTCTCAAGAGGGGGCCACTGCAGCGGGGTTGGAGCCTCTTGTATGCTGTTAGGGGTGAAACCTCAGTGGGCCCATGCTCGTCGGGAATCCCTTTGTAAAGGCTTCGTAGTGATCTCCTGGCTACACACCTGGGAAGTGTGAATGTGGTTCGTAGCCACTGGCATAATGGAGGTTCTTTTAGTCCACCCGGCAACGGGGGATGAAATCACTACATGTGGGTACAGTGGTGCAAACTCTGCAGAGTCAAAACTGTCATGACAGCCGTGCTCACGGTCAAGAGCGGCTTGGACATATTCATGATTAGAGGATTGATGGTTTTGGAAGTTGTGGATGTTAAGCGGGGAGCTTAACATTGGAAATGATGTTATGGTTATTTGATTATGATGATGGGATGGGAGATTGGGACCATTTCACCTGTGTAGTAATGTAGGTGCTTAATAAGCTAAGGCGATAGGTATTAATTGCGTAGTGCTTTAACCATGAGTTCAACCTCCCCTTGTTCTAGCCATGCATGACATAACTTTCCCACACTTGCTGATTACCATCGGTACTCAACCTTGCATATTTGTTGGTTTATTTTGCTGCTCAGGTCAAGATAATGTGGTGGTGTATAATGATCAAGACTTTGGACCCGAAGAAGGTTTCTAGGTTCATGGAGTCCCCCGGGCAACGCCTGTGACGGAGCCCTCAAGAATAATATTCCGCTGCTAGTTTATTTATTTGTGATGAACTTATTATTGTCCATCGAGACATTTGCTATGTAAGACTTATTTATATTCGACACCTGACTTGTAATAAATGATGCTTCACTATTTGTCATCACATGTATGAGAAAATGATCCTGGCATACATGTGATATTCACTTGGTTGTTCTTCGGAAAAACCGGGTGTGACACCTTTCCCACCGAGTGCTCTTATATGATTTACTCACCTGGAGGAAAGATTTCAGCAACTATGATGATTCTGAAAGCACCACTGTGCTTAGGTGGGAAGATATATCCCACCACTATGATTATTCTTGAGGGACAAAAGATTGATGCAATCTTAGGGATGTCGTGGCTAAGCTACCATGGCGCTGTCCTGGAAACATTATCACGGACGGTTCACCTCAACTCCCCACTACACCGTCCGCAGTCCCTCATATTAGACAATCCAGTCCGGGAGGTTTCAGAAATTAATAATACTGAAGCTCTCAAGTTAGAGGACATCGCCGTAGTCCGGGAGTACCCCGACGTGTTTCCGGATGATCCTCCGGGCATGCCACCTGAGCGGGACATCGAGTTCAAGATTGAGCTTGCAACCGGGACTACTTCTATCTCACGGAGACCCTACAAAATGGTTCCAAATGAGCTGGCTGAATTGAAAGAACAGCTCAATGATCTGTTGAGCAAAGGTTTCATTAGGCCGAGTTTCTCGCCTTGGGATGCTCGGCGCTGTTCGTAAAGAAGAAGGATGAAACCTTGTGGCTGTGTGTGGACTACCGGCCGCTCAACACCATCACCATCAAGAACAAATACCCACTGCCCCGCATTGACATCCTGTTTGATCAGTTGGTGGGTGCAAGTGTGTTCTCCAAGATGGACCTTCGCTCTGGATATCATCAAATAAAAATCCGAGCGGAGGATATCTCGAATACGGCCTTCTAGACGAGATATGGCTTATATGAGTATCTCGTCATGTCTTTTGGTCTCACGAATGCTCTGGCACATTTCATGTATCTCATGAACTCAGTGTTCGTGCCGGAGCTGGACAAGTTTGTTGTGGTGTTCATTGATGATATCTTGGTTTACTCCAAGACAGAAATAGAACACGCCGAACACTTGAGGATAGTTCTTCAACGATTATGAGACCACAAGCTCTACGCCAAGTTCAGCAAATGTGAGTTTTGGATCAGCCAAGTGCCATTTTTGGGACATATCATCTCAGCAGAAGGCATTGCGGTTGACCCAAGCAAAATCGAACAAGTGCTGAAATGGAAAACTCCCACTTCAGTCCATGAAGTCAGAAGCTTCTTCGGTTTAGAGGGATACTATCGGAGATTCATTCCAAGCTTCTCCAAGCTTGCTAAGCCGATGACAGAATTGCTGAAGAAGGGAACAAAATATTTTTGGAACACGGTGTGTGAAGGAGCGTTCCAAGCATTAGTGAAGCATCTCACAACAGCCCCGGTCTTAGCTCAACCGGATACAACCAAGCCCTTCGACGTGTATTGTGATGCGTCTGGTATTGGGCTCGGCTGCGTGTTGATCCAGGAAGGACGTGTGGTCGCATATGGCTCACGCCAACTTCGGAACCATGAGCAGCACTATCCGACTCATGATCTTGAACTTGCTGCTGTGGTGTTGGCGCTGAAAATGTGGAGGCACTATCTCCTGGGGAATTTGGTGCATATCTACACCGACCACAAGAGCCTGAAGTATATTTTCACCCAGAAGGAGCTGAACATGAGGCAAAGGAGGTTGTTAGAACTAATAAAATATTATGAGATTGAGATTCATTACCACCCCGGCAAGGCGAATGTGGTTGCCGACGCGCTGAGTCGGAAATCACATGTCCATAACCTCACCATTACACTAGTGGAGGAGTAAGAGCCGAGTTTATACTTGGTTCCTTATGGGTCGCTCTACAACCTTGCCCTCATCGCTACCATTAGGGAGGACATCATTGCAGCTCAGAAGGTTTATAAGGGTATATCACATCTTTGGAGACGGATAGACAACGGGGAAATCAAATGTTTCCGGAAGGATGATGAGGGGACGCTATGGTTCAATGACCGTATAGTCGTACCCCGGGACATAGAGCTGAGGAAAAAGATTCTTGATGAAGCTCACTTGTATAAATACTCCATTCATCCGTGCAGTAACAAAATGTACCAAGATTTCAAAAAAAAATTTGGTGGACACGGATGAAGCGGGAAGTGGCTAAGTATGTATCCGAGTGTGATACATGTAGACAAGTGAAAGCTGATCATATGAGGAAATCAGGGCTGCTGCAACCCCTGAAGATCCCGGCATGGAAATGAGAAGATGTGAGCATGGATTTCATTGTATGATTACCCCTGACTTCCAACAAGCATGATTCCATTTGGGTAATCGTTGACAGATTAACCAAGTCGGCTCACTTCATTCCTGTGCATACACGTTACAATGCCGGCAAGTATGCGGACCTGTACATAGCGAGAATTCTATGCTTATACGGGGTACCCAAGACCATAGTATCAGATCGAGGTGCGTTATTCGTGTCTCATTTTTGGGAGCAGTTGCATGCTGCATTGGGTACTAAGCTAATTAGGAGCTCCGCCTATCACCCTCAGACAGATGGGCAAACAGAGAAGGTGAACCAAGTACTAGAGGACATGTTGAGGGCGTGTGCCATCCACCACGGTAGGAACTGGGATGATCACCTACCGCTGGCGGAATTCTCGTACAATAACGGCTATCAGGCGAGTATCAAGATGGCCCCATATGAAGCTCTCTACGGTCGTAAATGCCGCACCCCGTTGAACTGGTGTGAGTTCGGTGAAAGGGTCACATTCGGGGTTGATGTGGTGAACGACGCTGAAGAGCATGTTCGGATGATTCAAGCCATCTTGAAGGCCGCTCAATCCCGACAGAAAAGCTACGCTGATAAGAGGCGTAGGCCGTTGCACTTTGATGTCGGGAACACGTGTATCTCCGTGTACCTCCGATGAAAGGCGTGCACCGGTTCGGCGTGAAGGGGAAACTCGCTCCCCGATTCATTGGACCCTATGCTATCACCGAGAAGTGTGGACCAGCGGCGCATAGACTAGAGCTACCGGTATCTCTTGCTGGTGTTCAAGACTTTTTCCATATTTCACAACTGCAAAAATGTCTGAAGCATACGGCTACTGTTCCAACTGAAGGTATCGGCGAGCTGCAAACGGATTTGATGTATGATGAATATCCGGTGGCCATTATTGATGAGAAGGCTCGGACCACACATAGCCGAACATTGTGGTTCTACAAGATACTCTGGAGCAACCACACCGCCACAGAAGCGACGTGGGAGAGCGAGGAATTCCTTCGCTCAAACTACCCGTTGTTCATGACGTCCCAGCACGGGTGAGTTGTTAGTACATCGCTGCCTCTTCTTTTATAATATCGGGACGAGATTCTTTTAAGGGGGGAGGGATGTAAAAGCCCAAGAAAGGGACTTGCAAAAATTGTTCATCACACCACAAGACCACAGCTCATCTTGTGGATATCTTGTGAACAATTGTAAAGTGCAAGTAACCATCTTCAAAAGGGTGCTTAGAGGGGAAAGCCCTAACTTCCATAAAGTGAGATTGCTACACATGAACATGAAAGGTTGAGCTCACCCCTAGACCTTATATATTCTTGGAAAGGCTCAGGCCAAATTTCATGCAAATCCAACACTTTTTGAGGCACTTTTGGATACAAATCAAAAAAGAGCCAATTTGAATGCAAATTCAAATTGCAGCAACTTTCATCACTTGAATTCAAAAGTGGACTTCATATTCAAACTCAGAACATTTTTCTGAGTTATACCACCAATTTTCATCCCCATTGGACTTCATCTTGTCGGGAGCTAAATTTGCATTTATTCAAAAACTGAATTTGAATTTCAGTTCAAATGTGAAACAAATTTAGCCAAACCAATTTCAAACTTAGGAAACCAAATTCAATCTGTGACTTGGTGCTTAAGTCTCACATTCAATTGTGAGTAGCTGGTATATTTTCAGTGCAAACATAAATGAAAAATTTGAAAAAGAATTAGAGGGGAGGTCCCACTTGTCAGAAGCCTTAACACAGAAGCATCCTCAGCTGTTTTTTTTCTCCCTCGGCCGAGTGTGTGCGCCAGCCGCTGCCGACGTCGGCGCCCGACCACCTCGCCTCTGCCACCTCCTGCTAGGTGACCGAGGGCGCTGGGTGCAACACGCGGTTAAAACGCCAGCCCACGTGAATCCGGCCTCATCCTCTTCGCTCTGCTCGCACACAGCCGAAACGAAACACTTTGCCGGCCGCTCTCCTCGGGTCCTCGGTGATACGCTGATCCAGGCATTCTCGCGACCGAAGATCAACAGCAAAGAGATGTGCCGGAGGCTGCTCGAACTCACGGTGAAGACCCTACCCTCTTTTATGCTCTGTAGGGAGAGTATTTCCACGTTTAGTCCTTGATGTTCAAAGAACCGAGCTAGCAAAGAATCCGAAATTCATGGTGATCGGTCCACGACCGCATAAACCCAGCCAAGCACATATTCTACACGTTCCGACGGACACCTAGGATCAAAGACCATCGAAAACCATCGAGTCTTGGCGCTGCTATTCAAGTTTTTTGAGCATCCTCCATTTTCGCCCTAGGTCGACAGTGAGGTCCTAGCTCTGGCCGTTTCCATGGCAAACCGAGCTCATTTTCATGCTCAGCAGGCCACAGCGGAGCTGTAGGAGCAAACTGTTGCGAAAATAAGGCACTGAGTAGCTCGGGCGACGTCGCCGGAGTAGGGATAGCCGCTGTCACCGTCGTGGGCGTGGTTCCGGCCATCGCCAAGCTCCAGTGAGGGCACCAGCATGTTCTCCGAGCCAAGTTAGGCACAGGCGGCGAAATCCGTTGGAGGTCATGCAGCGAAATGGCCGGCGGCGAGAGCTCTGGCGAAACGCCGCCGCGGAAGTAGCGGGAGGTCGCGAGGTAGACGAAGGGGGGCCGGGTCCACCGGTCAGTCTCTGTTCTCGCGCGGGGATTCACATTGCGGCCGGGATCCGGTGCGGCAGCGCGGGTAAAACCCCATGGGCTGCGGTGTGGCCCCGTTCTCAGTGGGCCGGTTTAAAGGGTGGCCCCACCTGCAGAGTTTAAACATTTTAGGATTTTCCAGTTTAGATCAAACTTCAAATGCATAGAACTTTTGCTAGGAAGATCCAAATCCAGTGAACCAAATTTTGCTGAACTCAGAATTTTGAGTACTTTCCAGCAATACAAATTTCATCTCATGAAACTTAATAGTTTTCCAGAATTAATTCCCTGAATTTAAACTGTTGGGAATTCTATCCGGAGAATTACTTTATGAAAAAATCTGAAATTTGGCTGTAAGGTTCATTGGAAAATCCTTGAGTCACAGTAAAATTTTCAGAACCATCCAAGTTCATTTAGTCCCCCTAATGGTGTGATTAAGTGAACTGCCCTGAGAAAATAGAAAAATGTCCAGAAACATTTTCAGATTTCCTCAAATCTTGTTTAGGGCATAACTCCATATAGAATTCTTCAAATGACATGAAACCAATTCCATTAGAACCATATCAAATTCTAGTTTCCAGAAAGTAATGGTTGGAGCCATGAAAATCCCTGGAATTCCTTAGAGGCTCTACTAATGACCAAATAGGCTTTCATTTATACAAAGCTCAAATGAACTTTGTTTCAAATGAAACTTGGTCAAGACTCTGGTTAGGACCCTACCAAGCCACCATAAAAATTTCAGAACCAAAGGGAAGGGCTAGCTAGAGTTATAGTATGTTCTTATTCAGTTCTAAACATTGCGTTTGAATTGACATATAGTATCTCGTTGACTTGTAGTCGCTGAAGGCGAAGAAACTCCGGAAGTGCTCGACTTCCTTCTTCCGGACGAAGCCCTAACCACTGACCAGCAGCAACAAGGCAAGCCCCAGTTTTCATTAACCCCTTTTATAAAGTTTTGCTTTGTTTACATGTTTAGCATGAGGTATGGATGTGCATTAGGTGTAGGATGGATGAAACCCAAATGCATAACCAGATTTTCCTATAAGAGTGAGGGCAGTGCCTAAGACCTCGAGTAGACAGGCTAGGCCTAACGATTCCTAGAATTTCAGTACAAGTCGAGTAGTTGGAATCTACTCGCGAGTTTAGGCTTGGGACACACGGGATTAGTTCGAGTGATGTGAGATCACTTTGGTAATGAAAATGAGACTAGGCAGGGGCTAGGGCGCAGCAAGAGGAAGTCTTGTGTGCGCGGCACTGTCCGTGTCGACTGAGGACCGATCCGTTTGCGGCCCTGCTGAACAAGTATTGATCGTACCGAAGGCATATCGGATATATGGGCCCGGATAAACCGATGTAACCTAAACCTCCGGGCGTCGAGGCATAACGCACCGATTTATAGGTGTAGGCTGAGGCCAGCAAGGTGGAAATCTGCTAACGGGCATAGAGAGATGCTCCGTGTAGGGAACCTCCTGCTCGTTTCGGTGCGATCGGTTCGACGTTTGGGCTGTTGGGTGAAAGGTTGTCCCGTACGACATCGAGTGAGCGTGCTGTGCAGCTCCACGGGTGCGCGTACGTGACGTGCTCTTTGGGTTTCCCTGCAGGTGTATATCGAGTCGATTCACCGTCACTCGCGGTGACGAGTACCGCTTGTTCACTACGTTGTAACATAGATAAATTATGGAATGTGATGATGCAATGCTGCTGATATGTATAATTGTATTGCTACATGTGTAAAGGGCATACCCAGTGCTGAAAGCTCCCACACTTTGTGGGGTCTGGGGAAGGGGATTTCTAGGCAGCCTTTCCCTTGCTTATTTTGCAAGGAGGCTGATTCGAACCCAGGACCTCCAGGACACAAGTGGAGAGACTCTACCACTGCGCCAGGCCTGCCCTTCAATTATTGCTACATGTGTGCCACCAAATATTGCTTACTAAATTTCTTATTCATGAACTGTTAACTTGTGGCTAAAAGATGAACTAAGGATGAACTTGTAGGCGTGTCCATTTGCTGAAATTACTATCCCATGTTCGTGTAAACTGCATGTAGAGTTTCATGCCTAGGTGAGTCGGTTAAGTCTTGTTGAGCCATCGTGCTCATGGTTGCTGCTTAAGTGTTTTTCAGGTGAGGAGCCACCCACGGACTCGGGTTACGAGTCCACCGGCGAGGGTTACCCTTCGTCTGGGACCACGGCTGAGTGGGAGCCATACACGCCAAGCTAAGCTGATGAGTGCAGCTAGTGTGGGTTGCCCTAGGGCTGCGCAACTGACTTTTGCTAGATAGACGGGCATAAGTTGTACAAATTTAACTTCCACTGTGTAATATAAACCCTAGTTTGTAACTGATTAGTGTATTACTTTGTACATTTCAGTTGGTTTTCTATGTAATACAATGTATCCTTATGATGTGTGCTGTCGGGTGTCGCATCGTGCGGCACCACCCTCTGCGATCCTGGATGAGCGGATTCCGGTTCGCCACACCTCCTCCAATTGGAACTAAATCCTAACAAACTTTTCCCCAATTGATTTGGTGCGGCAGCAATGGGGGAGAAATTCCCCAAATGTGTGGAAAATCTCCCTTTTTTGGGGAATTGAGGAATTTGGAGGTTCGGGGAAGAATTTGGGAAAATTGGAATTGTCTCATTTCAGCTATATTTTTCCCATTCCCCACCATTTCTACGTCACTTACTCCATTTCTACACTACCCTCTCCATTTCTATGTCCCACTCTCCATTTCTACATTGCCTTTCTCCATTTCTATGCCCCATTCTCCATTTTTATATGCCCTTCTCCATTTCTGTGGTTCCTTCCTCCATTTCTATGGTTCTTTCTCCATTTCTATAGTTCTTTCTCCATTTCTATGGTTCCTTTCTCCATTTCCATGGTTCTTTCTCCATTTCTATAGTTCTTTCTCCATTTCTATAGTTATTTCTCCATTTCTACCTCTTTTATAATGTATCTCTACATGAAAAATGTATGCAATGCATGGAAATGAGTTTTAGGGTGTTACAAACCTACCCCCCTTAAACTGAATCTCGCCCTCGAGATTCGATAGAGTAGAGAATAGGTGAGGGAATTCTGCCTTGAGGTCTTCCTAACGCTCCCATGTAGTTTCGGTTTTCGTGTGATTGCTCCACTGTACCTTGCACAAACAGATCACTTTGTTCCTCGTGACCCTTTCCTTCATGTCCAAAATATTGACGGGGTGCTCCGCGTAGGTCAGATCCTCTTGAAGCTCGAGCTCATCTATCGGTACTTGTTCTTCCGGTACTCTTAAGCACTCTTTAGTTGGGACACGTGAAACACGTCGTGTACGTCGGAGAGGTGCGTTGGCAGCTCTAGTTGATAGGCTACTTCTCCTCGCTTGCCCAAAATCTTGAATGGCCCGATGTAGCGAGGTGCTAATTTGCCCTTGACGTTGAACCGTCGTTGACCTCGGATAGGCGATACCTTAAGATACAAGAAGTCTCCTATTCTGAAGGTCATTTTTCTTTGCCTATTGTCCGCATAACCTTTTTGTCGTGACTGAGCAGCCTTCAAATTTCCTCGTATCATTTGGACTTGCTTCTCAGCGTCTTGCAGCACTTCGGGTCCAAGCACTTGACTCTCTCCGGTCTCATTCCAGAACAGCGGCGTTCTACACCGCCTACCATACAATGCTTCGAAAGGTGACATCTTCAAGCTGGCTTGGTAGCTGTTGTTGTACAAGAATTCAGCGTACGGCAAGTCCTATCCCAACTACGCCCATGTTTCAAGGCGCAAGCTCTCAACATGTCTTCCAAAATTTGATTTCTCCTCTCAGTTTGCCCGTCAGTTTGCGGGTGGTAAGCGGAGCTGAAATTCAGTCGTGTACCCATGGCTTCATGCAGCTTCTTCCAGAACCTAGAGGTAAATTGAGAACCCCGATCTGAAACTATCCTCTTCGGAACTCCATAGCGACACACGATTTGCTCCATATACAGCTCGGCTAGTTTTACAATGTTGTACTTGGTTTTAACAGGAAGGAAATGGGCTATTTTTGTCAATCGGTCCATGATAACCCAAATAAAGTCGTAACCTGATTGAGTACGTGGCAATCCAACGATGAAATCCATGCTGATGTCCTCCCACTTCCACTCGGGTGCTTTCAATGGCTGCAACAGTCCTGCGGGTCTTTGATGTTCGGCCTTTATCCGTTGGCACGTATCACATAGGGCAACATATTGGGCTATGTACCATTTCATACCATCCCACCAATGGCAAGTTTTCAGGTCCTTGTACATCTTTGTACAGCTGGGGTGTTTGGAATAAGGTGAGTCATGTGCCTCCTTTAATATCGTGTCGCGGATGTGCTTTACATTAGAAACACAAATCCTTTTCCCTAACCAAAGTGTGCCTTTCTCGTCTTCCTTGAAATCCTTTTCTATGCCTTGTCAGATTCTTTCCTTGATTTCCTTGATTTCCTCATCCGTTGCTTGGCCATCTCGTATCTCTTGTTCCAGCGAATAATTGAGGTCTATCACTTCCATGTGAAATAGGAGGGTAAGTTGCAAAAGACACGCCTATTTAGTTTGCTCTTACTTTCAAGTTTTAGCAGAAAGTGCCTTGTCAGAATCTTTCCTTGATCTCCTTGATTTCCTCATCCGTCTCTTGGCCATCACTTATCTCTTGTTCCAGCGAAGAATGGAGTTCCATCACTTCCATCTCGCTCAAGAACCCGAGATGTAACCGTTCGAACTCCTTCCGCAGCTCGGGCGGTAGCTCCCGAACCGTGAGTTGGTGACATGAGCTACTACATTGGCCTTTCCGGGATGATAGTTTATTCCAACATCATAATCCTTGATGAGTTCCAACCATTGGCGTTGCCTCAAATTCAAATCCGTTTGGGTGAATATGTACTTGAGGTTTTTATGATCCATATAGATCTCACATCGGTGGCCAAGGATATAATGTCTCCAAATGTTCAAGGCATGTACCACGGCTGCGAGTTCCATGTCATGTGTAGGGTAATTCAGCTCGTGTTTATTTAGTTGTCTCGACGCATAGGCTACCACTTGTCCTTCTTGCATGAGCACACATCCATGCCCTTGTCTTGATGCGTCACAATATATGTCGAAGCTCTTGCTTACGTCCGGCAACCCCAAAACCGGTGCTGTGGTTAGTCTTTTCTTGAGCTCCTCAAAGCTTTCTTGACGCGCTAGGGTCCACTGGAATGCCTTTCCCTTCATTAGTAACTCCGTCATAGGCTTCGCTATCTTGGAGAAGCCCTTGATGAAACGTCGGTAGTATCCAGCCATCCCAAGGAAACTCCGAATATCCCTTATGTTCTGCGGTTGGTTCCACTTCAGAACATCTCCCACTTTTCTGGGATCAACCGATACTCCTTATATGACGCCCTCAATTCTGTGGAAAATCATGGAACCGAGAACTGATGCATATGTCTGCCCAGGATGTTCATCACACATATACATATGTTCCACAAACTGAATTCAGAATATATATTACCATGAATAACAGGGTTTGTTACAAAGTCTCATGAGTCTTGGACTCATTCTAGCAGCGGAAGTCTATCTTAGCAGCGGAAGTCTAAATCTAGCAGCGGAAGTCTTTATTCTAGTGCGGAAGCAATCTAAGCAGCAGTAGTGGCTCCATCTCTACTCCATCCCCACAGACAACGTTGAGGACAGATTACACGCCTAAGGCTCCCCTTGGTCTTCATAGTAATCTTCTCCTGTAGCTCATGATGAAGTAATAATGCAAATTTGAGTACAATGATGTACTCAGCAAGTGCGGGAAAATATGATATGTAGCTCACAATAAGGAAGGTATAAAAACTTGCCGTAGATCTAAGGACCGGTTCATGCGAGCCATGCTAGGATAACAGTGCCACCACAAGGCAAGTATGGGTGCGGCTTAGCTGAGTAATTAGGTAAGTTGCTTGATTGTTATGGACCGTGGAAGGCGCGGGGAATGGGAGTCGAGTGGGACTGCCCTGGAAACTTCATGGCACAAGAGGGGGCCTGTGGGTGGGAGAATTGGAGATTCTAGCCTGCCGGTGAAACTTTAGTGAGTCCATACATCTAGTAACCCCTTTGTAAAGGCTATTTTGTGATCTCTTGGCCATACACCGACGGTTGTGTACTGGTATAATGGAGGTTCTGCAGTGACCGACGGGTGACGAAATCACAAACTTGTGGGTAAAGTGGTGCAAACTCTGCAGAGTCTAAAACTATCATGATAGCCGAGCTTACGGTCACGAGCGCCTGGACAACCCACATTATTAGTTGCGATGGATTTTGGGATGATTTTGGTTATGGTTTTGGTCATGGTTTGGTTTTCGGGACTGTTGAGTTCGGGTGATAAGATTGGTTGCATGATTGTTGAGTCGTGGCAACGAGATTGGTCTCGGTGTGAGACGGAATTGTTTATGAGATGAAATGGTAGCGAATACGCGATGGTATTCATGAGATGGTAGAAAATATGAGAAGTTATTCGTGAGCAAAGATGAAAAAGATTAATGTCTGGTTGAGACATGGAAAGTGATGAAACATAATGGAGGTATGTTGGTATTTTAATACATGTTACTTTGACCAAAGTTGAAACGAACTTTAATTAGCTCTAAACTACAACAAGACATTAAAAGCAAGGTATATCTTTCAAATCAGCAAACTTTTAACATGAATCTAGCCTGTTCTTTCTACGTCACGGTACAGTGAACAAGTGGTACTCACTGACCGCGAGGGACGGTGATTATAATCGATTTACACCTGCAGGGTTACCCGAATAACCCGTCACGTACGCCCGTACTTGATGTTGCCTACAGCAACCATCACAGACGTCGTACGCAACCACCTTTCACCCGTCAGCAAAATAATTAACTGGTCCTATCGTCCCGAGCAAGAGGTCTCTGCGCGCGCATCCACAATGCCACCAGCCGATTTACACCTCGAGCTCTCAACCTACCATCAGAACGACAGGCAATGCCTCAATACCCAGCTACCCGAGTTACATCAGTTTCCCGGTTCCCATATAGCCGGTAGGTCTTTGGTACTGTTCTAGCCTGTTCAACAGGCCCGCACACGGCTCGGTCCTCAATCGACACAAGCGGAGCTATAGCACCCAGGCCCTAAAGTCCTGCTGCTTTTACTCTCCGCTCGGTCTCATTTTTCTTGCCATGTGTTTCATTTGCTATTTTTACCCGAACGATGTGCCTCTAGCCTATTCTCGTGAGTAGTTCCAACTACTCGACTTGTACCGAATCCTACTCTATCTTAGCATTGCAGTAGCTAAACGGGGTTTTCAATCCTGATCCCAACCCATGGTTTTCTTGGCTATGCATTTGGGTTTCAAACAAGACTCTAATGCAAGAAGTAAGTGGGTGCTCAAAGTAAGTTCTCAAAACAGTAAAAATTTGTAAAACAGGTTAATGCAAACCGGAGCTTGCCTTGCTGCTCTTGGTCGTAGACTAGCTGCTCTTCCGGAGTGACGAAGTCTACGACTTCGGGTTCCTCCTCAACCTTAGCGACTACATGAGATAGCATGTAATGTATCAATTTAAATGCATTTGAATTGAACTTAAACTTGTGAAGACTATAAGTCTCAATAGACAGACCCAATGACTCTGAAATTTTTACTGTGGTTTGGTTAATGAAGCGGGAGGTAGCGCAATACGTATCCGAGTGTGATATGTGTAGACGAGTGAAAGCTGATCATATGAGAAAATCAGGGCTGCTGCAACCCCTGAAAATTCCGGCATGGAAATGGGAAGATGTGAGCATGGATTTCATTGTGGGACTAACCCTGACTTCCAACAAGCATGATTCTATTTGCGTAATCGTTGACCGATTAACCAAGTCGGCTCACTTCATTCCGGTGCATACACATTACAATGCCGGCAAGTACGCGGAGCTGTACATAGCGAAAATTCTATGCTTATATGGGGTACCCAAGACCATAGTCTCAGATCGAGGTGTGTTATTCGTGTCTCGTTTTTGGGAGCAGTTGCACGCTTCATTGGGTACTAAGATTATTAGGAGCTCCGCCTATCACCCTCAGACAGATGGGCAAACAGAGAGGGTGAATCAAGTACTAGAAGACATGTTGAGAGCATGAGCCATCCACCACGGTAGGAACTGGGATGATCACCTACCATTGGCGGAATTCTGGTACAATAACGGCTATCAGGCGAGTATCAAGATGGCACCCTACGAAGCTCTCTACGGTCGCAAATGCCGCACCCCATTAAACTGGTGCGAGTCCGGTGAAAGGGTCACAATCGGGGTTGATGTGGTGAACGACGCCAAAGAGCGCGTTCGGATGATTCAAGCCAACTTGAAGGCCGCTCAATCCCGACAGAAAAGCTACGCTGATAAGAGGCGTAGGTCACTGCACTTTGACGTCGGAGAGCACGTGTACCTCCGTGTATCTCCGATGAAGGGCGTGCACCGGTTCGGTGTGAAGGGGAAACTCGCTCCCCGATTCATTGGACCCTATGCTATCACCGAGAAGTGTGGACCAGCGGCGTATAGACTGGAGCTACCGTCATCTCTTGCTGGTGTTTATGACGTTTTCCATGTTTCACAACTGCGAAAATGTCTGAAGCATACGGCTGCTGTTCCCACTGAGGACATCGGCGAGCTGCAACCGGATTTGACATATGATGAATATCCGGTAGCAATTATTGATAAGAAAGCTCAGACCACATGTAGCCAAACATTGTGGTTCTACAAGATACTCTGGAGTAACCACACCGCTGAAGAAGCGACGTGGGAGAGCGAGGAATTCCTTGGCTCAAACTACCCGGAGTTCATGACGTCCCGGCCCGGGTGAGTTTTTAGTAGATCGCTGCCTCTTCTTTTATAATCTCGGGACGAGATTCTTTTAAGGGGGGAGGAATGTAAAAGCCCAGGAAAGTGACTTGCAAAAATATGTTCATCACCTCACAACACCACAGCTCATTTTGTGGATAGATCATGAACACTTGTAAAGAGCAAGTAACAACCATCAAAAGGGTGATTAGAGGGGAAAAACCTAACTTCCAAAAAGTAGGAATTCTACACATGAACATGAAAGGTTGAGCTCACCCCTAGACCTTAAAATGTCTTCGGGAGGCTCAGGCCAAACTTCATGCAAATCCAACACTTTTTGAGGCACTTTTGGAGACAATTCAAAAAGGGGCCAATTTGAATGCAAATTCAAATTGCAGCAACTTTCATCACTTGAATTCAAAAGTTGATTTCATATTCAAACTCAGCATAATTTTCTGAGTTAGTCCCCCAATTTTCATCCCCATTGGACTTCATCTTGTCGGGAGCCAATTTTGCAAAAATTCAAACTGAATTTGAATTCCAAATTCAAATGGCCAGCAAATTTAGCCAAACCAGTTTCAAACTGAGGGAACCAAATTCAAACTGTGACTTGGTACTTAAGTCTCTCATTCAATGGAGAGTTACTGGGATATTTTCAGAAGGATTTGGAAAAAGGATTAGGGGGAGAGATGGGCCCACATGTCAGTGGGAGAGCTACTCACAACCGAATGGGTTCTGTTTCTCGCTGAAGCAATCGCATGCAGTACGCCACCAAGGTGATTCTCCGGGCGCCACCGTGTGATTCCACAGAGCCCACCTCCTGCTTCCTCCCTCGAGCTGGCCAGCTGCTCCCGACTTGATCACCGCTCACAGCACCACCAGACCGAGGCTCTGTTCCCACCCGCACGAGAAAAGAACCGAGCTCGCGCCGCCACTTGCACTCGATCGAGAACTCGGCAAAACCACCGTGCACAGCACCGTCTGAGCGGCAAAACCACACCGGGTTGCTCGTTCTCTACCTCCTCAGCACAGAAACAATTGAGTTTCAGCCCTCTTAACCCTAGCTCAGCGGTTCTTGGCGACGGCCGTGAAAACTGTCGTAGCTCGGCTCACGG
Source organism: Neostapfia colusana (assembly GCA_030760725.1). Lineage (NCBI taxonomy): Eukaryota > Viridiplantae > Streptophyta > Magnoliopsida > Poales > Poaceae > Neostapfia > Neostapfia colusana. The sequence continues at coordinate 23,721,478 of JASWHV010000014.1, forward strand.
TGACAGCCCAACCGAGGGATTTCCGTGCCTGAGTAAGGACACCCACGGACACACCGTCTAACCATGCTAGTCCTCCCCAAATCTCAGAGCACGCCGTGAATCATCGAGCTCCAATTCGGTGATTTGTTTCGTGCGCGTGCAAAGTGACCCCGGGTGAGGAATCCTCAAAATTCGATCAAAATTCTTGTTTGTAGGCAACCAAACCGTGCACACGTGATCTAGACTGGTTAGCGGTCAATTTTCCTTCACAACCCTAGCTAGAATCCGACAGGGTGCGAGGTATTTCATGTCTTCACGAGCTCAATCATCGTCACAACTCTCGGGCGCACGGTGGAATCATAGTAGCCATCGTTTCCACGCTCGTTTGTGTCTTTTCCGAGCTTCCCTAGCATCCAAGGATGCTCTAGAGCCGATCACTCGAGGTTTTGGCGGGCTAGGGCCACCAGCCAACAACGCCGGACCTCTCCCGAGGCTGCCGCACGTCGCCGGCACAGTTCCGGTCCCCTAGCGCCCAGCCCGAGCCCACAACCAAGTTCCCCGACCCCAAAAACCCCCGGGCAGCGAGTCTCCGGCTGGGAGACGGCCGGGAACGCTCAGCCGGCGAGGCGCCGCCTCGGTCCGGCAAGGTGAGCGCGCGCGCGTGAAGAAGAGGTCGGAGGAAGAAGAAGGGTGGGGCTGGCCCACCGCTCAGTGAGTGAATTTTAAACCTGGATCGGATGTGGCTCGGGATCACGTGTGGCTGTGCGCGGGGTAACCCTGTAGCCCGTGTGTTCTCGGATTTCACTGGCTATGGTTTAAAACATGGGCCCACGTCCTTTTTCCAATAGCAAAACAATTCCAGTTTCAGCTCAAACTTTAGAAATTCATAACTTTGGCTAGGAGGGTCCAAATTCAGTGAACCAAATTTTGTTGGATTCATCTCTTTGAGTACTATCCAGCAAAACAAGTTTCAGCTCATGAAACCTAATAGTTTTCCAGAATTAATTCCCTAAAGTTAAACTGTTGGGAATTTTATCTGAAGAATTACTTTCTAAAATTTCTGAAATTTGGCTGGGAGGTTTACTGGAAAATCCTGGAGTCACAGTAAAAATTTCAGACCCATCCGAGTTCATTTAGTGCCCCTAATGGGGTGATTAAGGGAACTGCCCTAAGAAAATAGAAAAATGTACAGAAACATTTTTCAGATTTTCTCAAATCTTGTTTAGGGCATAAATTCCTCTAGAATTCTTCAAATGACATGAAACCAATTCCATTAGAACCATCTTAAATTCTAGTTTCCAGAAAGTAAGGGTTGGAGCCATGAAAACCCCTGGAATTACTTAGAGGCTCTAATGTCGACCAAATAGGCTTTTATTTGTACAAAGCTCAAATGAACTTTGTTTCAAATGAAACTTGGTCAGTAGTCTGGTTAGGACCCTACCAAGTTAACATAAAAATTTCAGAACCAAAGGGGAGGTCTAGCTAGAGTTATAGTAATTGCTTATTCAATTCTAAACATTGCATTCGAATTGACATGTAGTATCTCGTTAACGTGTAGTCGCTGAAGGCGAGGAGACTCCGGAAGTGCTCGACTTCCTCTTTCCGGACGAAGCCTTAACATCTGACCAGAAGCAACAAGGCAAGCCCCGGTTTGCATCCCTTTTATAATGTTTTGCTTTGTTCACATATTTGGTATGAGGTATGGATGTGCATTAGGTGTAGGGTGGATGAAACCCCAAATGCATAACCAGATGTTTCCCATAAGAGTGAGGGTAGTGCCTAAGTCCTCGAGTAGACAGGCTATGCTTAATCATTCATAGGACTTCGGTACAAGTCGAGTAGTTGGAATCTACTCACGACTTACGCATGGGACACACAGGATTGGTTCGAGTGATGTGAGATCACTTTAGTAATGAAAATGAGACTAGGCAGGGGCTAGAGCGCAGCAAGAGGAAGTCTTGTGTGCGCAGCCCTGTCCATGTCGATTGAGGACCGATCCTTGTGCGGCCCTGCTGAACAAGTATTGAACGTACTGAAGGCATATCGGATATATGGGCCCCGATAAACCGATGTAACCTATACCTCCGGGCGTCGAGGCATAACGCACCGATTTATAGGTGTAGGCTGAGGGAAGCAAGTTGGAAATCTGCTAACGGGCATAGAGAGATGCTCCGTGTAGGGAACCTCCTGATCGTTTGGTGCGACCGGTTTGACATTTGGGCTGTTGGGTGAAAGGTTGTCCCGTACGGCATTGAGTGTGCTGTGCAGCTCCACGGGTGAGCGTATGTGATGTGCGCTTTGGGTATCTCTGCAGGTGTATATTGAGTCGATTCGCCTTCCCTCACGGTGATGAGTACCGCTTGTTCACTGAGTCGTGACGTAGGCTAATATATGAAATGTGTTGATTCAATATTGCTGTGATGCTATAATTGTATTGCTACATGTGTGCCACCAAATATTGCTTACTAAATTTCATATTCATGAACTGTTAACTTTGGCTAAAAGATGAACTAAGGATGAACTTCTAGGCATGTCCATTTGCTGAAATTTACCATCCCATGCTCGTTGTACACTACATGTAGAGTTTCATGCCTAGGTGAGTCGGTTAAGTCTTGTTGAGCCATAGTGCTCATGGTTGCTACTTAAGTGTTTTTCAGGTGAGGAGCCACCCACGGACTCGGGTTACGAGTTCACCGGCGAGGGTTACCCTCCGTCGGGGACCACGGCTGAGTGGGAGCTGTACACGCCGCGCTAAGCTGAGGAGTGCAGCTAGTGTGGGTAGCCCTAGGGCTGGGCAACCGACTTTTGCTAGATAGGCGGCGTGACTTGTACAAATTTAACTTCCGCTGTGAAATATAAGCACTAGTTTGTAACTGAGTAGTGTACTACTTTGTACATTTCAGTTGGTTTTCAATGTAATACAATGTATCCTTGTGATGTGTGGTGTCGGGTGTCGCATCGTGCGGCACCACCCTCTGCGATCCTGGATGAGCGGATTCCGGTCCGCCACAATGAATCGGGGGGAGATCTATGCAAACTTGGTTTGTGGATGAGGTAGAATGAGATGGTGGTTTACTTGCCGTAGATCTAAGGACCGGTTCATGCCAGCCATGCCAGGAAAATAGTGCCACCACAAGGCCAAATATGGGTGCGGCTTAGCTGACTAATTAGGTAAGTTGCTACATTGTTATGGACCGTGGAAGACGCGGGAATGGTAGTCGAGAGAGGACTTCCCTGGGAACTGCATGGCACAAGAGGGGGCCCGTAGGTGGGAGAATTGGAGATTCTAGCCTGCTGGTGAAACCTTAGTGAGTCCATACATCTAGTAGCCCCTTTGAAAATGCTATTTTGTGATCTCTTGACCATACACCGACGGTTGTGTACTTGTATAATGGAGGTTCTGCAGTCGCCGACGGGTGACGAAATCACAAACTTGTGGGTAAAGTGGTGCCACCTCTGCAGAGTGTAAAACTATCATGATAGCCGAGCTTACGGTCACAAGTGCCTGGACAACTCCCATGATTAGATGGGATGGTTATTGGGATGGTATTTGGTTATGGTTTAGATATTGGTTTGGTCGTTGGATTGGTTTCTGAACTGTTGAGTCCTGGTAATGAGATTGGTTCCATGACTGTTGAGTCATGGCAGTGAGCATTGGTCTCGATATGAGACGGAATTGAATATGAGATGAGATGGTAGTGAATACGAGAAGATATTCATGAGCATGAGAAAAGTTGAGAAAGATGGATATCTGATGGGACATGAAAAGAGGTGAAATATGATGGAGGTATGTTGATGTTTTAATTGAATAAATGATGGGATTTAATTCACTTTAAGCTAGTTGTTGTTTTTATCATGATTTGTGAAATAAACTTTGCTTTTATACAATGAGCCTTTTTATACCTACCTTGCTGTAAGCTACATGTCATACTTTCCGCACTTGCTGAGTACGTCATGTACTCACCCTTGCATTATCATACATCATCAGCAATAGGAGAGGAATACTTTGAAGACCATGTAGAGTATTAGGCGTGTGATCAACTGTCAACCTTGCCTATGGAGTAGAAGATGGAGCCTCTGCTGCCGCTTAGATGCTTCCGCAATAGTTTAGAAGACTTCCGCTGCTAGATTTAGTTAGAGACTTCCGCTCAAAGAAACAATAGAGATTGATGTAAATAAGTACTTAAACACTATTGATTCGTGGTTATATATTCTGAATTCAGTTTGTGGATGATATGTGTATGTGTGATGAACATCCTGGGCACACATATGCATTCACTTGGTTCATTTTCGGAACCAGGTGTCACAAATACCTTATGAGAGACGAAACCCTAGCCGATTTGCTAAAAAATTCGGAGAAGAGGCCCAGGAGATGGGTTCCCGGCCTTCAAATCTTCAATAATCCGTAGAGGAGTGAGAGATTTGATGGTTGGAAACCAAAATTGCCTTGGGTGCGATGAAAAGGTGTAAGGATGTTTTTGCGCACATCCACAGTGTCCATCACACCACACACACAACCGGGGCATCACAGATTGGTAACCAGAGCTACAGTTGATGGTAGATCACAAGTCTAGATTGAAATCACAGATTGGTATTAGAAGCCACGGTTGACTGTAGGTTACAAGCCTGGATTGATCACAGATTGGTAGCAGAACCACGGCTGACCGTAGGATGCAAGCCTAGTCGCAGATTGGTATTAGGAGCCATGCTGACCATAGGATGCAAGCCTAGGTAGAATGCATAGATTGGCATTAGAACCCCATTGGCCATAGGACAGTCACAGATTGGTAGTCACAGATTGGTCACAGATTGGTATCACCCCAAACCACATAGGACCCCCATTGAGTAAGCCTTGAATAGGAGATGTGTGCTGAACTCTGTGATGATTGTTTGTGCTTGAGTGGTTAGTGTGAGTTGTGGGACGTTTCAGTGTTGTCCATATCCACACATAGTAGAGAGATGTGAGATGCTTCGGCACTTGTTCACATCCTCATATAGGATGATAAATAGTCCATCCACCTTGATGCATATAGTTGGGGGATCTATCTAAACATCTAACTTCTATTCTACTCAACTGTCTCTCGCAGATGGTGAGAGAAAATGCCGGCCGCCAAAGGAGGAACGTCCGTGGTAACCAAGAGGAGGACCACGTTGAGGTTCCTGATAATGGTAACCCCGGGGCTGGTGCAAACAACCTGGACGGTTCATTGCTATGCAGAATCAGCTCATGCAAACCATGATCCAAAATTTGGGTCAGCTCCAAGCCAACAACAACAACAACCCTGTTCCTGCACCACCGCCACCACCACCGCCGGCTCACAACCAATTGGGAAAGTTCATGAGGACTCGACCACCCACTTTTGCTCAAGCTAATGACCCCATGGAGGCCGATAACTGGCTGAAGTCCATGGAGAAGAAGCTTGCCATAGTTCAGTGCAATGACCGAGAGAAAGTTCTCTTCGCATTGCACCAACTCATGGGAGCAGCCGCTGACTGGTGGGACGCTCTTTGCAACGCTCATGACAACCCGTAGACTATCACTTGGGTTGAATTCAAGTAGAGTTTCCGCTCTCATTACGTCCCTGTGGGAGTCATGATGCTGAAAAGGCAAGAGTTTGAAGGTCTCCGCCAAGGCAAGAAGAGCGTGAATGAGTACCTTAACAAGTTCACGCAGCTGTCAAGGTATGCCCCCGAAGATGTCAACTCGGACCAACGGAAGTAGTACTTGTTCATGAGAGGGTTGAACAATGAGATCCAAGTTCAACTTCTCAACAATGACTATGCTAACTTCCAGAAGCTAGTTGACAAAGCTATAGTGGTTGAGAGCAAGATCCGAGAGATCGAGCAAGAGGGCAAAATAAAGATGCCATACCAGCCACAAGGGAGCAATGTACGCCCTCGGTACATGCCCCCAGCAGCACCACAGTATGGATCGTCCACTCTGACTTTTCGCCCTAATCAACCACCACAGCAACGTCCTGCCATGCAAGCACCTCATGTGCCTTTGCCTCCTGCACCCCGACCCAACACGGGCGCTTATGCTCAAAACCCCCGCCCCAACGTCCCCGCTGTCTTGGGCAAAAAGGCATGCTTTGCATGCGGACAGACGGGACACTTCACAAGTCAGTGCCCGAAGAAAGGTCTTGGACACCCAAGCAACACGACCAAGCAGAACCCACGGCCGAATGGAGGAGCTACGCAAGGCAATCGTGGGCAGAAGAACTACGCTCGCGGCAACGTGAACCATGTCTCTGCTGAGGAAGCGCAACAGGCTGAGGACGTCGTGATTGGTATGTTCCTTCCCAACTCCAACCCAGCCACCATTTTATTTGATTCCGTAGGATCGCATTCATTCATATCATCCAAGTATGCTGCCAAGTATAATCTACCCATATCACACTTGAAATATACTATGTTGGTTAATTCTCCCGGTGGAGAGATGAGGACTAATATAGTATGTCCGAAAGTAAACCTTAAAATAAGGGGGGTAGACTTCCTTGCCAACCTCATTGTCTTGGATTCCCAAGGGCTTGACATAATACTCAGAATGGATTGGTTAAGCAAGGACAACGGAGTGATCCAATGTGCTAAGAGAAGCGTGCAGTTGACAAATGAGCACAGTACTCGCATTGAGTTCGAGTCAGCCCAACCAACAACCGAGAAGGCAACGTTGAGCCACATCGAAGGAACAACATTGGAAAGTATTCCGGTGGTTCAAGAATTCTCGGATGACTTACCGGAAGAGCAAATACTAATGGATGAAGCTTGAGCTTCAATAGGATCTGACCTATGTAGAGCACCCTGGACGAATTTTGGACACGAAGGAAAGGGTAACGAGGAACAAAGTGATCCATTGGTGCAAGGTACAATGGAGCTATCACACAGAAGCCGAAACCACATGGGAGCGTGAAGAAGACATCAAGGCAGAATTCCCTCATCTATTCTCCACTAGCGAATCTCGAGGGAGAGATTCAGTTTAAGGGGGGTAGATTTGTGACACCCTCAATTTCAATTTCTGCATGCATTCATATTTTATATAGAGAAAACATTTTAAAAGATGCGGAAACTGAAAAGAATAAAAAAAATAGCCAAAAAGAGCTATTTCCATTTCACAGAGAGAGCCGAAGACACTTCCCGCGGCCTGCTGGCCACGTGGCACCTTCGGAGCTCATCCCCGCAAAAGGGGGAGAGGTCCACCGCTAACTGCCTACGTCGAGGCTCGGAGCTCGTCTCTGTGAAGGGGGCGAGGTCCGACCCCGTGGGACACGTGTTGCCCCCGGAGCTAGCCTCTGCGGACGAGCAAGGTCAGCCCCGAAGGACACGTGTCGTATTCGGATCTAGTCACTGCGAAAAAGAGAGGACCAGCCGGTGGGACCCGTGTCGCTCTCGGAGCTCGTCTCCGAGAGGTCCGACTCTGTGGGACACGTGTCACCTCCGGAGCCCACCTCTGGGAGGTCCATTCCTACTAGACACGTGTCATCCTCAGATATCACTTCCGAGGAGAAGGTACTGCAGGACACGTGTCAGCCTCGGAGCTCGCCTTCGAGAGGTCTGACCCTACTCGACACGTGTCATTCTCGGAGCACACTTCCGAGAAGAAGGGAGGTCCGATGCTTATGGACACGTGTCGACCTTGGAGCTCATCCTTGAGCAGAAAGGAAGTCCGACGCTGCTAGGACACGTGGCACTATCGGAGCTCACCTCCGAAGAGAGGGGAGGTCCGGCACTGACACGTGGCACATTCAGAGCCACCTCCGAAGAGAGGGGAGGTCCGGCACTGACACATGTCATTCACGGAGCTCGTCTCTGGATAGAGGGGAGGTCCCAACCCACCAGGACATGTGGCACACGTGGAGCTTGCCTCTGAGGAGAGGGAGGTCTCGCCCGCCTGACACGCGGCGCAACCAGAGCTCGCCCCTGAGGAAAAGGGAAGCCCAGGCCCCCGCTGGACACATGGAGCCTCCGGAGCTTATCCCTGCGGAAGGACACGATTCTAAAGCAGTTTTTCTTCCGTGCGCGAGTACTCGACATGGAGGAAACCGACACGAACTCTTCTACATTGATACTGCCACCAAATTTGATTGGAGATAAGTTGTTAAGATTCAAACACAAATCAAATAGGACTCTTAATTGAAATCCAATCGGAGGAGGACTCTTCTTTTTCCGGTTACAAATAGAACCCGAAACACACTTTTGATCGTAACATTTTTTCTAAAGCCGGCAACTTAGAGGCCCTAGCCTCCAAACTCGCCGAGCTAAACCCATTCGCCGGAGTTTGACCACCGGAGAGACCGCCGTCGAGCCCGACACGTTCACCGGTGGAGAGCCGACGATCTGTTTTTGCTAGGAGGAAGGACCCGATGGAAGTAAGGTAGGTCTCCATTACCACTTTATGACGAGATCGCAGTTTTCTTTGCATCTGTTCTCTTCGATTCCTTCGAACAGAAGCTTTTTCGTGGACAGATCACATGTTGATCGGTTCGATCTAGAGTCAAGATCATCGCCACGTCCACATTTGATCCTTACACCTCTGTTCATCGTAAAACCCCATGCTAAGCTATTAAAACATGCAAGAACACGTACAAACTAAACTGCACCATAGTATTAGCATGCATATGCACCATTGCATCTTGAGTAAAGTTTGTGCATGATGATTGATTGCTATAAATCTTGTATATGCGTGATCGTAATTAGAAGGACAAGCTCAGGGAGCTATCTACGAAGGACTACAACACCCAGACTTCGAGATCCCAGAGCAACAGAAGCCACAGGAACAAGGCAAGTGCCCCTTGACCATATTGATCCCATGTTTTTGAAACTGTTTTGTTTGCGAAAAGGTGTGTGTGCTCGAGTCAACTTGATGGGAAACCCTTTTATAGGAGTTTACTAGTTTTGTTAACCACCCTTGTCGCGCGGGAAAGTTGATGAGTAGGGTATAGTCGTTTTTGCTTTTTGCTTCGCTAATCTATGGGATATGGGAAGCGATAGAATGTGTCTAGCTAACTGCACTCCTATGAATAATGGTAATGAGAAACTGATGTTGATAATGGACATGTGTAAAAGCCCAAGAAAAGGGACTTGCAAAAATTTTCCATCACCTCACCACATCACAGTTTTTGTTGTGGATATCTTGTGAATAATTGTGAAGAGCAAGTAACCACCATCAAAAGGGTTATTAGAGGGGAAAACCCTAACTTCCAAAAAGTGGGATTGCTACACATGAACATAAAAGGTTGAGCTCGCCCCTAGGCCTTATATATTCTTGGGAAGGCTCAGGCCAAATTCCATGCAAATCCAAAAATTTTTGAGGCACTTTTGGAGACAATTCAAAAGGGGCCAATTTGAATGCAAATTCAAATTGCAGCAACTTTCATCACTGAAATTCAAAAGTTGGCTTCATATTCAAACTCAGCGCATTTTTCTGAGTTAGTCCACCAATTTTCATCCCCATTGGACTTCATCTTGTCGGGAGCCAAATTTGCAATAATTCAAAACTGAATTTGAATTTCAGTTCAAATGTGAAGCAAATTTAGCCAAACAAATTTCAAGTTTGAGAAACCAAATTCAAACTGTGACTTGGTGATTAAGTCTCACATTCAATTGTGAGTGGCTGGGGATATTTTCAGCAAAAACAGAGTTGAAAAATTAGGAGAGTATTAGGGGGGAGGGACCCACATGTCAGAAGCCTTCACACTGAAGTTTTCTTTGGTTAATTTTTTTTTCACCGGCCGAAGCCTCGCGCGCCAGCACGACCGCACCGGCGCCCGACCGCCACAGCTGGTGCCACCTCCTGCTCGTGGGGGAGGCTAAGGACGCAGGGGAGACACAGGGATCAAGTAACCACGCGACCACATGCAGTCCTCACACTCTCCCTTCTCCCTCGCACGACCGAAACACTTCCCCTAGGGTCGACCTCGCTGATCACCGGCACCCGGGCGGCACAGGCGCTATCGTGCCCGACGAGCTACAGGAGAAAAGTCCGCTCCGAGGTGCTGATCACAACCGTACCGACCTCGCCCTCTCTCTCGCACGATTGGCAGGGAATTTGGTTGATTAGTGCGTCGGTGTGTTTAGAACCGAGCCACACGAAATCCGGAAATTCGTAGCAAGCAAGCCACTACTTCCTGGACCGAGCTAAAGACATGGTCTAGACTGACCCACGCATCTCTAGGATAAAAAACCATCGAGTTTCATCGACTCTGGGTGATGTTCTTCGAGATTTTAGCATCAGCGCCGATTTTCATCTTAGGTCGCCGATAAGCTCGTAGTTGCGGCCTCTGTTGAGCTGATTTGAGTCCACGCCAGTGTTTAGGAGGTCGCCATGGTGCTCTAGGGAGAAAGACCGAAGTGGTTGAGCCCTTCTAGCACGAAGGCGACGTTGCCGGACTCCAACCGCCACTGCCGCCCGTCGCCGATGGGTTTCCGGTGACCGGAGTCCCTAGTCGACCTCGGGGATGAGTTGCCCGTGGTCCAAAAGGGGGAGGCGGCAAGTCTCCGGGCTGGGGAAGGCAGGAAAGTTGGGGTCCGAGGGGCTCGCAGGAGATTACCGCCGCAGCGGGCCGTTGGCGTGAGGAGGAAGACGGTACTGTGTTGTGGGGCCCGCACGCAGAGTTTGAACTTTTCTAGGAATTTCCAGTTTTAGTGCAAACTTCAAATGCACATAACTTTTGCAAGGAAGCTCCAAATTCAGTGAACCAAATTTTGCTGAACTCAGAATATTGATTAATTTCCAGCAACATAAATTTCAGCTCATGAAACTTAATATTTTTCCATAATTAATTCCCTAAAATTTAAACTGATAGGAATTTTATCTGGAGAACTACTTTATGAAAAATTCTGAAATTTGGCTGAGAGGTTCACTGGAAAATAATTGAGTCACAGTAAAAATTTCAGGACCATCCGAGTCCATTTAGTCCCCCTAATGGTGTGATTAATTGATCTGCCTTAGAAAATAGAAAAATGTATCGAAACATTTTTCAGAATTTCTCAAATCTTGATTAGGGCATAGCTTCCTCTAGAATTCTTCAAATGACATGAAACCAATTTCATTAGGACCATCTCAAATTCTAGTTTCCATAAAGTAATGGTTGGAGCCATGAAGACCCCTGGAATTCCTTAGAGGCTCTAATATTAACCAAATAGGCTTTTATTTGTACAAAGCTCAAACGAACTTTGTTTCAAAGGAAACATGGTCAGTACTCTGGTTAGTACCCTACCAAGCAAAAAAAAATTTCAGGACCAAAGGGGAGGGCTAGCTAGAGTTATGGTAATTACTTATCCAATTCTAAACATTGCATTTAAATTGACATATAGTGTATCGTTTGTGTGTAGTCGCTGAAGGCGAGGAAACTCCGGAAGTTCTCGACTTCCTTCTTCCGGACGAAGCCCTAACCACTGACCAGCAGCAACAAGGCAAGCCCCGGTTTGTATTAACCCCTTTTATAAAGTTTTGCTTTGTTTACATGTTTAGTGTGAGGTATGGATGTTCATTAGGTGTAGGGTGGATGAAACCCAAATGCATAACCAGATGTTTCCTAAAAGAGTGAGGGTAGGGTCTAAGTCCTTGAGTAGATAGGATATGCTTAATGATTCATAGGAATTCGGTACAAGTCGAGTAGTTGGAATCTACTCGCGAGTTAGGCTTGGGACACATGGGATTGGTTCGAGTGAGGTGAGATCACTTTAGTAATGAAAATGAGACTAGGCAGGGGCTAGGGCGCAGAAAGAGGAAGTCTTATGTGCGCAGCCGGTCTGTGTCGATTGAGGATCGATCCGTGTGCGGCCCACGCTGATCAAGTTTGAACTTACCGAAGGCATATCGGATATATGGGCCCCAATAAACCGATGTAACCTAATCCTCCGGGCGTCGAGGCATAACGCACCGATTTATAGGTGTAGGCTGAGGGCAGCAAGGTGGAAATCTGCTAATGGGCATAGAGATATGCTCCGTGTAGGGAACCTCCTGCTCGTTTCGACCGGTTCGACGTTTGGGCTGTTGGGTGAAAGGTTGTCCCGTACGGCATCGAGTGAGCGTGTTGTGCAGCTCCACGGGTGGGCATATGTGACGTGCTCTTTGGGTGTCCCTGCAGGTGTATATCGTGTCGATTCGCCGTCGTCACGGTGAAGAGTATCGCTTGGTCACTGAGTCGTGACGTAGGCTAATATATGGAATGGGCTGATTCAATATTGCTGTTATGCTATAATTGTATTGCTACATGTGTGCCACCAAAAATTGCTTACTAAATTTGATATTTATGAACTGTTAACTTGTGGCTAAAAGATGAATTAAGGATGAACTTGTAGGCATGCCCATTTGCTGAAATTTACCATCCCATGATCGTTGTACACTACATATAGAGTTTCATGCCTAGGTGAGTCGGTTAATTCTTGTTGAGCCATTGTGCTCATGGTTGCTGCTTAAGTGTTTTTCAGGTGAGGAGCCACCCACGGACTCGGGTTACAAGTCCGCCGGCGAGGGTTACCCTCCGTCGTGGACCACGGCTGAGTGGGAGCCGTACACGCCGCGCTGAGCTGAGGTGTGCAGCTAGTGTGGGTTGCCCTAGGGCTGGGCAACCGACTTTTGCTAGATATGCGGGTGTGAGTTGTACAAATTTAACTTCCGCTGTGTAATATAAACACTAGTTTGTAACTGAGTAGTGTACTACATTGTATATTTCAGTTGGTTTTCAATGTAATACAATGTAGCCTTATGATGTGTGCTGTCGGGTGTCGCATCGTGCGGCACGACCCTCTGCGATCCTGGATGAGCGGATTCCGGTCCGCCACAGGCTGGTATCAGAGCGGCATTGGGGATAGCACATTAATTAAGGATTCTATTACGGGAAAACTTAGGTTTACGGTGAGGATTCGGTAGTTTGCTCAAGTAAGGACTATATTAGCATAGTTACTTAAAGTGGCAAGACTAACATATGTGTTATAATTCTAAATTTTAATTATGTAACGACGCACCTACGCTCTGTGAAGAATGGTAAGGAACGCCATCGAAAGCGGTTCAATTTCAGTTAGCTCCCCTGACGAGGAACGTGGTTCAGGGATAGGTCTCACAGCTTGGTGTGAGACATCAATATGAAGCTCTTGGACTCTTCATGTTCCTGAGCTCATATGAAACGCTGATCCCTAGCGTGCATTAGGCAAGTAAGTGGAGACCCCATCGCGTTGTCAGTAACGCGATAGTGTGTTCATCTGGAAATAGCCCAGGAGGACATACGTAGCGCTTGCCATCAGCGTGCCCTGCAGGGCAGTAGGTGGTATCTGTTGGGGTGATAAAATTCCCAACCGTGACGACCCGTTCGCGCTCTACTCGGGTTCCCCGTCGTGTGGTGTTGAAACACGATCACGTACCTTGAGACGTGGCTTAACTTAAGGACGGCCATATGGCAATGATACGGGCGTTTGTATTTACTTTCAAATATGGACCTGCCTAAAATGAAAATAACCTTTGAGTGCATCATTATTGTGTGGTATTCTGCAGGTACTAACAACGTATGTATCCCGTGTAGTAAACGTGTGCGAGAGACCGTTTAGTGCCACACTTGAGACGTATATGCCGGTAGAATCCGGTTAGGATTTTCTTTTGTGAGGAACGTAGTACCGACATATTATAGGAATGTGCATGGAAAATAATGATAACAAGGAATTAAAATCACTAAGTTTCAACATTTAGGACCCTGGTTGGGTAGAAAAATTTGATAGTTGATTAGTGTAGTTCCAAAGGATTGAAAAACAGAGTGCTCTGTTTTGGGCAGCAAGTTTGCTGAACTTTAACAGAGCATAACTCACAGATCATATAGCCAATGTAGGTGTGGGATATAGTTATGGAAAGGTGTGTAAGTACCCTACAACTTTGTTGTAGACTCCCAGAGCTGAATCACACCTTAAGCTGGCCGAAATTTCAGAGGATTGTGAACTATCCAGAACTAGGACAGAGTCAAAAACACCCTCTGGACTGTTCTGTTTATCAGACATAACTTCCAGTAGGAAAAATCTAAAATTTCATATTATACATCTTTACAAAGGGTAGAAGATGTGTTACATCTTTGTAATTCAAAGTTTCTGAAATTTCAGCAAGAACTTAGTGGAAATCAGGGTTGAGAACAGCAACTCCTAAGGAGGTGCTGTTGAAATTCTTCCAGAAAATCTGTTGACATTGAATTACCATAACTTTTAAACCAGAGCTGATATGAGGGCAAATAAATACTCGTTGGAAATATACTGAAGTTAACTTTGACTTTGGTATGCAGATTGAGTCATGAAAATGCCCGGAACCAGATCAAAATCTGGAATATGTAGAAACTGGTCATTCTGGCAGGGGGATGACAGTTGAACTCATTTGAGAGATTGTTGTACCCTAGGGGTTTAAGTACGTCCAATGGGGTAGAACATACTCATGAGTAGTTATCTTCAACTAGTGAAAGATTTGAGTATATGTCTTGCTCAAATTCTTTTGCTAGAGACCATGTTTGTGTCATATTGAAGATAAATGGGTAGTATACGTGATGACAAAGTGATTTCAACGTCTCGTAGTAACCAAACCTAGTTGAGATGAACTTCCAAAGAGGGAGTCCATCGAGTTGGATTAACTAGCTTGTATTTGGTCTGGTAATGGTGTAGCTTGTGCAAAGTTATTACATTATCGGTATACGAGATGCATCGCATGTTTTAATGTCATTATGTTTTACGCCTATTTTATTGGACTGCATGAAATAATGTTGCGGAACTGATGTTTATTGTCGTATGGTTGCAGATGGTTCGCACTCGGACCAAGCATGATATTGGTGGCTCTAGCCAGCAGGGGGGTAATGACTCCCAGCCACCTGCCTACGACAGCACCCCGCAGCAACTACCACCACCGCCGCCTCCGCTTACGCTAGCGGATGTGATTGCGGCACTGGTGTGTGGTCGTGAGGAGCAGACCGACCTGCTCCGCACGATCGTGCAGAATACATCCCAGGCAGGGGGCGTCAAGAGGGGGGGCCTCGTGAGCCCCGTGATGTGACGTACTCGGACTTCATGAGTACGCACCCTCCGGTGTTCACGGAAGCAGCAGAACCCCTGGAGGCTGACAACTGGCTGCGGACAATTGAGTCCAAGTTCGGGCTGCTACAATGTACGGAGCGGCAAAAGACTATGTTTGCAGTGTAGAAGCTTCACGGTGCCGCTGGTGCATGGTGGGCGAATTATGTCGCCTCACGTCCGGCTGGCCAGGCCGTGGAGTGGGAAGAGTTCCGTGAGGCGTTCCGCGCCTACCATATCCCTGCCGGGATAATAAAGAGGAAGTTCCAAGAATTCTTGGAGCTGAAGCAGGGCGGCAGGAGTGCCCATGACTACTCCCGTGCCTTCAACCATCTGGCGCAATATGCGTCGGATTACGTCTCCACCAAGGAGAAGAAGGGAGAGCACTTCTATCGGGGGTTACACACCGAGATGAAGACACATCTCGTCCAATGCAATTGCAGCACGTTCAACGATCTAGTCAATGCCGCGATCATGCAGACGCTCAGCGAGAGTTGGCGGCTGAGCAGCGGAAGCGCAGCACTCCACCCAGCAGTGGGGTGGAGCTCCCCAAAAATACCGCATGGTGTATCAGACACCATCTGGTCAGAAGTGGCATCCACCGGCGCTACCTCAGCAGTTTGTGGGTTGTTCATTTCAGCCACCCTCGTTTCGACAGCCGATGCCACCACCGCGACCGCAACAGCAGCAGAAGACGGTACCCCAGGCATTTCCACTGCCACAATGCACCCTGGTTTTCCATCCGCCGATCAGCGGAGGGCCGCCTCGCTACACATGCTTTACGTATGGCCAGGCGGGCCATTTCTCGAAGGACTGTCCCCAGGGGCAGCAGAGCAGCGGGCAAGCCCAGTTCCAGGGCGGTGCTCGAGGCCGACCTCCTGTCAATAAAGTTAGTCAGCGGACTGGGGGCGTTCTCCACCTCGACAATGACGACGCCCCAGAGGGAGACAACGTGCTGGCGGGGTACGTTCACTCTCAACGACCAAGCAATCATCATATTATTTGATTCAGATGCAACCCACAACTTCATAAGTGCATCATATGTGATTAAGCATCAACTGGAAGCCTTTCCCACCGAGTGTTCTTATATGATCTACTCACCGGGAGGAAAGATTTCAGCAACTATGATGATTCTGAAAGCACCACTGTGCTTAGGTGGGAAGATATATCCCACCACTATGATTATTCTTGAGGGGCAGAAGATTGATGCAATCTTAGGGATGTCATGGCTAAGCTACCATGGCGCTGTCCTGGAAATATTGTCATGGACGGTTCACCTCAACTCCCCACTACATCGTGCACAGTCCCTCCTATTAGACAATCCAGTTCGAGAAGTTTCAGCAATTAATAATACTGAAGCTCTCAAGTTAGAGAACATCGCCGTAGTCTGAGAATACCCCGACGTGTTTTCGGATGATCTTCCAGGCATGCCACCTGAGCGGGATGTCGAGTTCAAGATTGAGCTTGCACCCGGGACTGCACCCATATCACAGAGACCATACAAAATGACTCCAAACGAGCTGGCTGAATTAAAATTACAGCTTAATGATCTGTTGAGCAAAGGTTTCATTAGGCCGAGTTCCTCGCCTTGGGGATGCTTGGCGCTGTTCGTAAAGAAGAAGGATGAAATCTTGAGGCTCTGTGTGGACTACCGGCCGCTCAACGCCGTCACCATTAAGAACAAATACCCACTGCCCCGCATTGACATCTTGTTTGATCAGCTTGTGGATGCAAGTGTATTCTCCAAGATGGACCTTCGCTCTGGATATCATCAAATAAAAATCCAGGCGGAGGATATCCCGAAGACGGCTTTCTCGACGATATATGGCTTATATGAATATCTTGTCATGTCTTTTGGTCTCACTAATGCTCCAGCCCATTTCATGCATCTCATGAACTCGGTGTTCATGCCAGAGCTGGACAAGTTCGTGGTGGTGTTCATTGATGATATCTTGGTTTACTCCAAGACAGAAGCGGAACACACCGAACACCTGAGGATCGTTCTTCAACGATTGCGAGACCACAAGCTCTACGCCAAGTTCAGCAAATGTGAGTTTTGTATCAGCCAAGTGCCATTTTTGCGACATATCATCTCAGCGGAAGGCATAGCGGTTGACCCAAGCAAAATCGAGCAAGTGCTGAAATGGAGAGCTCCCACTTCAGTCCATGAAGTCAGAAGCTTCCTCGGCTTAGCGGGATACTATCGGAGATTCATTCCGAGCTTCTCCAAGCCTGCTAAGCATATGACAGAGTTGCTGAAAAAGGGAACAAAATATGTTTGGAACACAGCCTGTGAAGGAGCGTTCTGAGCATTAGTGAAGCATCTCACAGCAGCCCCGGTCTTAGCTCAACCGGATACATCTAAGCCCTTCGACGTGTATTATGATGCCTCTGGTATCGGGCTCGGCTGCGTGTTGATGCAGGAAGGACGTGTGGTCGCATATGGCTCACGCAAGCTTCGAAACAATGAGCAGCACTATCCGACTCATGATCTTGATCTTGCTGCTGTGGTTTTGGCGTTAAAAATGTGGAGGCACTATCTCCTGGGGAATTTGGTGCATCTCTACACCGACCACAAAAGCCTGAAGTATATTTTCACATAAAGGGAGCTGAATATGAGGCAAATGTCACACCCGGTTTCTCCGAAGAACAACCGAGTGAATATCACATGTATGCCAGGATCATTTTCTCATACATGTGATGACAAATAGTGAAGCATCATTTATTACAAGCCAGGTGTCGAATATAAATAAGTCTTACATAGCATATGTCTTGATGGACGATAATAAGTTCATAATATGTAAATAAAACAGCAGCGGAATATAAATCTTGCGGGGCTCCATCACAGGCGTTGCCCGGGGGACTCCATGAACCTAGAATCCTTCTTCGGGTCCGAAGTCTTGGTCATTGAACACCACATCATCCCCTTGATCTGAGCAGCAATTTAAACCAACAAATATGCAAGTTTGAGTACCGTGGGTACTCAGCAAGTGTGGGAAAGTTATGTCATGCATGGCCAGAGCAAGGAGAGGTTGAACTCATGGTTAAAGCACTACGCAATTAATACCTATCACCTTAGCTTATTAAGCACCTAAATTACTACACAGGTGAAATAGTCCCAATCTCCCAACCCATCATCATAATCAAATAACCATAACATCATTTCCAATGTTAAGCTCCCCGCTTAACATCCACAACTTCCAAAGTCATCATCCTCTAATCATGAATAAGTCCAAGCCGCTCTTTACTGTGAGCACGGCTGTCATGACAGTTTTGACTCTGTGGAGTTTGTACCACTGTACCCACATGTAGTGATTTCATCCCCCGTTGCCGGGTGGACTAAAAGAACCTCCATTATGCCAGTGGCTACGAACCACATTCACACTTCCCAGGTGTGTAGCCAGGAGATCACTACAAAGCCTTTACAAAGGGATTCCCGACGAGCGTGGGCCCACTGAGGTTTCACCCCTAACAGCATACAAGATGTTCCAACCCCGCTGCAGTGGCCCCCTCTTGAGCCTTGCAGTTCATATGGTAGTCCAGCTGACACCTACTCCCCACACCATCCAACACACCCATACTACGCCGGGGATACACCTAATTAATTGGCCAAGCTTCCCCATCTCAGCATTTGGTTGGCACGGCAAAGCCATGTTACATGCTCCATGAACCGGTCCTTAGGATCCAGGCAAGTACTAAACACAAACCCAAGTCTCGTGCACCCAACACCAACCAAATCATCCAACTTGCCTCGATCCCTACCTCTACATAACTCATAATATCTCATTCAAGAATAAGGTAAATAAATTGATGATCCCATATCCCAAATATCCCATTCTAAGCATGACTAAGCATAAGCATACGAATAAATGACATGATAAAATAAATCCCAACCCAAGCTACAAGGAAACAAGATAATACAATTCTAGGGAAACTTCCTAGCATGGGTTTCATATTTCAATTGACAATGCAAATAATTCTACCTACACATCCTAGCATAGGATCAAAGTGGTCAAGGACACTTGCCTTCTTCCTGCTGCTCTGGGAATGGATAGTCCTGATCTTGGAAGGGAAGAAATTGCTCTGGGGCAGGTCCTACTCATGCCAACACACATAGCAAAAGAAAACAACAATCCATAAGACATAGTTCACACTTTCACTCCACTACATACATATGATAGTCATTCACATTTCTAAGTATTGTGTTTACTCTAGCTTTGTTGATTTTTAGCCTTCATGCACTTTTAAACATATGTATATGATTTATAACTTTTGTATTTCAGATTTCTATTTGCACACTATATATGAATTTTCAATTTGCTTAAATTCTTTATATTTAATTAATATACTTCTTAACTACCAAGTTTGCATGAAAGGCATTTTCCTACTCCAAATGGGTTTTCAGATCTTCTACCAAATCCTAAACTGAAATCTTTGGATTTGGAAACTTCATTTATCATTTCCTAGTTATGCATACCTATTTTCCTATATTTTCAGATTTATTTTCTATGCCTAAATGTGAACTTTATTATGAAAATAATAAGACACCTCATCTAAACAGAATAGGTTCTGATCTAAAATATTAAATAATATATTTTTGAACTTCTCCTCTGATGTGAACTAATTTAAATTTATTTTACCAATTTTGAGAATTATTTCCTAACCTAAAAATGTTTTTCTAGATCTAATAAATATGAACTACACTTAAGCAGATTTTATTTCAGCCTAAAATTTATTTTTAGTTCATTCTAAAGTTTTCCAAGTGCCAGGAAAGTTTAAACTTGAATTTGCAATGTGTTTGCCTCACCTTTTAAATTTAAATCCAAATCCCAAATTCAATTTTCTGAATTTAATATCATATAGGGTCAAAAAGGTAAATTCACCCTACTACAGGGTCTAATTTATTATTTCATAAATTTCCAGGGGTCTAACTACACATAACAGAGGGGTTTTCCTAATTTTTATTAAGTCCAGGGGCTAAAACTGAGTTTTAAATGAATTCACATGAATTTCTAAAGTTCCAGGGGCTAGATCAGAAGTTTCCGGGGCTAGCTCATGTTTTCCGAGACCCCCAGGGTGTAGTGCGTAAGAATCCCGGCCTTTATAACGCGGGGCAGATGTGGACCGTCCGATTCAAAATAGACGGCTGAGATTAGATCGCTGAATAGGTACGCGCGGCTTTTAATTCTACCGTGCGATTTAAAATAGACGGCGCACAAGCGGCCACGTCACCCTGACCGTGCGCGGGCGGCGCTGCCCGGTGGCGCGTGGTGGCGGGAGGTGGCGATCTCGCCGGAAAACTTTGGATCTTCGTCTATACCTCCTAAAACTGGGATTTCATGGCATAGAACGGTAGAGGGCAGGTCGGGGATCTCACCTCGGGGTTTTTTCTTGAGCTCAGAGGCCCTGGAAGGCGGTCGGCGTCGAGTTCCGAGGTGGAACCGCCGCGGTGCTCGTCGGAGCTGTGCCTAGAGCGCAAACCACCGAGTTTTCTGCACCTGAGTGACTCCACGGAGGCGGTGGGACACGATCGACGCGTTAGATCAGAAAACCCGAGTAAAGATCGAGAGAAAACGGCCGGAGAAGCTCTGGTTCTCACCGGGAGGAAAAACAGCCGATCGGGGTGGAAAAAAACGGCGATGCCGGCGTTTATATAGACGGGGGAGGGCGGCATGTCTGTTGGGATCGAGCCGGAGTCGTCCGGGACCAGAATTCGGCTGGGGGACGCGGGTTTCTGGGGTAGTTTGGATTCGGGCGCGCGGAGGAGTCCCGGCTGTTGGCGCGAGCGAGAGGTGGGGGATGAAACGCGGGTCCCTTGTGTCAATGAGAGGGAGAGGGGAGCGCGCGGTTGTGGGTTGGCACGGGAAATGTTGGGCCGGCCGATGGGTTTTGGCCTACTGGCCAGGTTTTTTTTCTTTTTCTTTTTCTTTTTCCTTTTCTTTTCTGGTTTGATTTAAATTTGAATTCAAATTTGAATTTGAATTTCTGCACCACATGCAATACGTCCAAAATTTTTTAAATTCCCCTCTTAACAGATTTTGGGGTGTTACAGCTCTACCCCCCTTAAAAGAAATCTCGTCCTCGAGATTGGTGGTTCTAGGAAAACAATTCCGGAAACTGTGCCTTAAGCTCGTCTTCTCGCTCCCATGTGGCTTCCTCTTCCGAGTGATGCTTCCACTGCACCTTGCACATCCGGATTCTTTTATTTCTTGTGAGGCGTTCCATTGTATCCAAAATCTTGAATGGTTGCTCGGCATAAGACAGATCCTCAGCTACGTCAACCTCATTCATGGGTAACATCTCTTCAGGCGTCCTCAGTCATTTCTTGAGCTGTGACACATGGAATACGTCATGCACATCCGATAGGCGAGCCGGCAGTTCTAGTTGATATGCCACTTCGCCTTTCCTTTCCAGAACTTGAAAGGGTCTGATGTATCGAGGTGATAACTTCCCTTTCACCTTGAACCGACGAAGTCCTCGGATAGGGGACACCTTGAGGTAGACATAGTCCCCCACAATGAAAACGAGCTCTCTTCTTCGTACATCGGCATAGCTCTTTTGTCGTGTCTGTGCTATCCTCAAGTTGTTGCGGATTTCCCTCACTTTCGCCTCGGCTTCTTGTAGTACTTCAGGCCCAAACACTTTACTTTCCCCCGTTTGGTTCCAAAATAGTGGAATTCTGCACTTTCTCCCATACAAAGCCTCAAAGGGTGACATTTTCATACTAGCCTGATAGCTGTTGTTATAGGAGAACTCCGCATACGGTAAATTCTTATCCCAACTCCTATTGTTCTTGAGCGCACAGTCTCTCAACATGTCCTCAAGGATCTGATTGGTTCCTTCCGTCTGTCCGTCAGTCTAGGGATGATAAGCAGAACTAAAATTCAGATGAGTCCCCATGGTTTCATGCAACATCTACCAGAACCTTGAGGTGAACTGTGTCCCTCGATCTGACACTATCTTCTTTGGTACTCCATGGAAACACGATCCTTGACATGTATAATTCTGCCAATTTGGATCCACTGTAGCTTTCTTTCACAGGGATGAAATGAGCTACCTTGGTTAGCCTGTCAATGATGACCCATATCGAATCATATCCCGATTGGGTCCTGGGTAGTCCCACTATGAAATCCATACCTATTTCTTCCCATTTCCATTCAGGCACTTTGAGTGGTTGCAATAATCCCGCAGGTCGTTGATGTTCTGCTTTCACCAAGTGACATGTGTCACATAGGGCAACATGTTCCGCGACATCTCGCTTCATGCCATACCACCAATATCTGCTCTTGAGGTCATGATACATCTTCGTACTCCCAGGATGAATGGAATAGTCGGAATCATGAGCCTCCTTCAAAATCAAATCACGGATCTCCTTCACTTCAGGCACACAGATTCTTTTCCCGTGCCACACCGTACCTTGTTCATCCTCTCTGAACCCAGGGGCTTTATTTTCCTTGATGAGTTCTCTAATCTCTTGTATCTTCTCTTCATTCTTCTGACCATTGCGGATGTCTTCCTCTAATGTGGAGTCCACTTCCATGGCGATGGCCTCACCACTATTCAACAGATATAGATTGAGTTTTATAACCTCTTCCTTCAATTCTGTAGGCATGTCTTTCAAGCTCAACCTATTGACCTGCACTTTCCGGCTTAGAGCATCAATCACGACGTTCGCTTTCCCAGGATGATAGTTGATACCCACATCAAAGTCGTTGATTAGCTCTAACCATCTCCTTTGTCTGAGGTTGAGATCTGGTTGTGTAAAAATATACTTTAAGCTCTTATGATCCGTATATATCTCTGTCCTCTTCCCCATCAAGTAATGCCGCCAAATCTTCAACGCGTGTACCACTGCGGCTAGCTCTAGGTCATGCGTAGGATAGTTCTTCTCGTGCTTCCGGAGCTGCCGGGATGCATATGCCACGACATGCCCCTCTTGCATGAGAACACATCCCAACCCGTTTCCAGAAGCATCACAGTACACCGAAAAGTTCTTCTGCATATCTGGCATAACGAGCACTAGGGCTGTTGTCAATCTTTTCTTCAGTTCCTGAAAACTCGTCTCGCACTGCGGTGTCCATGTGAATGTGATTCCTTTCTCCAACAGTTTGGTGAGGGATCTCGAAATCTTGGAGAAACCCTCGATAAACCGTCGATAGTATCCAGCCAATCCTAAGAAGCTTTGAACTTCCCCGACATTCTCAGGGGTCTTCCACTTCTCTACATCCTCGATCTTGGCGGGATCTACGGAGATTCCTCCCTCCGAGATTGTATGTCCTAAGAAGGGAACTCTCTTTAGCCAAAACTCACACTTGCTCAACTTGGCATATAGTTGGTGTTCTCTCAGCTTTTGCAACACCAACCTTAGATGTTTCTCATGTTCTTCTTCATCTTTGGAGAAGACGAGAATGTCATCTATGAAAACCACCACAAATTTGTCCAGATATTCCATGAATACCTTGTTCATGAGATACATGAAGTATGTCGGGGCATTAGTTAGTCCGAAAGGCATGACTGTGTATTCATACAGTCCGTACCGAGATACGAAAGCCGTCTTTGGAATATCAGTTTGCCTTATCTTAAGTTGGTGGTATCTCGATCTGAGATCAATTTTCGAGAACACACAAGCTCCCCTCAACTGATCAAACAAGTCTTCAATGCAGGGTAATGGGTACTTGTTCTTGATGGTTACCTCATTCAACGCACGGTAATCCACGCATAGCCTTTGGGTCCCATCCTTCTTGGGCACAAATATCACTGGAGCTCCCCATGGTGAGGAACTAGGACAAATGTACCCCTTTTCTGTCAATTCTCTTAAATGTTCCTTGAGTTCTTCCATGTGTTTGGAGTCCATCCGATATGGTCTCTTGTATAACAGAGCTGTTCCAGGCACTAGCTCAATCGCGAATTCCACTTCACGATCGGGGGGTATACCTGGCAACTCCTACAGAAAAACATCTGGATATTCCCTAATGATCCTGATCTCCTCCACTTCCATCTCAACTTGATTGAGTTTAATGTCCCTCCTAGGCTCTTGTATAGTTATGAACTTTACTCTTGTGCCACTAGGGTGAGTTAGTTCCACCGTTCTTGTCGAACAATGGATGATTCCATTATGTTTGGTCAACCAATCCATACCCAGAATAATATCTATCCCTTGTGAATCTATCACTATGAGGTTGGTAGTAAACACTACCCCATTAATGTCTAGATTCACCTTGGGACACACTTGTTTGATCCTTATTTCTCCACCTAGAGAGTTCACTGCTAGCATATGGTTCATTTGTGTGGTTGCTAGATCATGCTTCTTAACAAACCTTTGAGCAATGAACGAGTGGGTAGCACCAGAACCAAACAACAGGGTTGCAATGTGTAAATTGGCAGGAAACTTACCAACTACCACGTCGGGTGCCTCTTGCGCTTCCTCCATGGTCACGTGGTTCACCCGTCCTAGCATCACATTCTGCTGTTGTGGCTGCATGGGCTTCTTCTTTGGGCACTTATGAGCGTAGTGCCCCACTTCACCACAGTTAAAGCATTGCACCCCAACCTTAGGTGTCTGGCCTTTGTTATCTTGGGGTTGGTTCTGTGGTCCTTGCACTGCTGGTCGAGGTTGATATGTGGGACGAGGCTGCTGTACAAACTGACGTTGTTGCTGCACTGGTGCTGACGGGGGCCTGAAGTTCGGGTTGTACCCTCTCGGTGCTGAGTAGGGTACCGCAGCACGGCTCGTCTGCCCTATGGGAGGCTGCATCAGTCGTGGGCGTGTGTTGCTACCCGAGGCTTGGTGTGACCATCCCGCCTTCCTCTTGTTTTCATTTTCCAAGGCCTTCAGCTCCCTCTCCACAACAAATGCTCTGTCCACCATCTTTTGGAAGCTTTCATACTCGTTGGAGGACATTGCACATTGCATCTCCGCAGTAAGTCCTTCCACAAAGCAGTCCTGTTTCTGCTCATCAGTTTCGATGTCCCGTGGTGCATAACGGGATAGTTGGGTGAACTTAGTGAGGTATTCCCTCACAGTCATGTTTCCTTGCTGCAGCCCCAAGAACTCCTTCCTCTTGTTTTTGAGTTCACCCCTTGGTATGTAATGGTTGCGGAAACTGCGCTTGAACTTTTCCCAACTGATGTTCTCAGGGTCATGATGGGCTGCTACGTAAGCGGTCCACCAATCAGCAGCAGGTCCATGCAATTGGTGAGAGGCAAACAGCACCCTCTCATACCCTTGGCATTGTATGATCCTCATTTTGCTCTCAATGGTATTTAGCCAGTCATCTGCCTCCAGAGGTTCAGCAGCACTTGCAAACTTTGGAGGTTGAGTCCCTAGAAACTCACTCAACCTTGGTTGGCGTGGTGCAGCTGGTGGGGGTGGAGCTTGGTGCAAGTTGGCCACCACTTGAGTTAGGCTCTGGATGAGCGGATTCTGATTTTCGAGCATTTGGTGGATGGGATCAGCTCCTTCACAGCGACCACCCCTGTCTTGTCCTCCAGAAAGATGAGGGTTGCTGGCCTCATCGTTGTTGTTGGCGGGGTTGGCACCACGACCCTTTCCTCTTCCGGCCATCTATCATGATCAACCAGATGTTAATTTAAAGCATTATGCATTAATTTCCCAATTTGCTTGTTTAAACTTAAACTTTTGATGCCTTATTATATTTACATTTTATGAGGGTTTCACGTCTCACGCGAAAATAAATGCACTCTTAATTCATAGGGGTTCACACATCAAAGCAAAACAAACTGAAGACGAGGTTGTGGACGAATGCCCATGGCTTCCACAACTCACGTCACACACCAAACATTAACACACCGTTAACTAAGGTATTGATTCGACTACTCGATAACCTGCTGAACTACGGGAAAGCACTCTACACGACTCGTATCACTGAGCTGGCTCCTCGGGATCTTCCTCATTATTGCGGCTGCCCTCTGACTCCACTTTGGGTGGGGAGGCTGCTGGTGGAGAAGTGTGGCGACGCCTACTCGCCCGGCGATCTGGGGAGTCAGGAGTCCATGTGTCATTCACGGTGACACACTGTTCATTCCCATCTCCTCTTTCTCTCGCCCTCAAGCTGGCTCGAAGCAAAGCCTCAGTCTCCTTCAGGGTGTCACGAACATCCTGAAGCTCCTACTGGCACTCCTGCAGTCGAGTGCTGAGCATAGCAGCATCCTCCAAGCACAGGTCCATGTGCTCATGGGAAGTCCCCTGCTGCACTAGCGGGTACATGTACTCCGTTGTACCACTCTCACGCTGGAGGGCATACATGTACTCAGTCCTGTCCAGGTGGCGACGCTAGATGTGACTCTGGCAGGTGATGGCCTCCCAGGTGACATCCTTCTCCGCATCGACCTTTGTCGCTCGACAAGCTGGAGAGCGGTGGATCTTAAGCAGCTGATTTTCATGGATAATCCTCATTTTTGAACTCCATTGTTCCCGCTTCTCACGGAAGGTCCGGGTGGAGCTGTAGTGTATGATTAGCTTGCCCGTATTGCCGGCGGCGTGGAGCATACGTCGAAGACGTTGCAACAAGCCTCCTACTGCCAATCCGTAGGAGAGATACGTCACCGGACGGTTCTCCTCTCTCAGGGCAAGGGCAACTACGAGAACTCTCCCTCCGGTGGTCTTGCGGGCGATGCGGATCATGCGAACCATCTAAAACATAAAGCATTTAAAATTAAGTTAGATAAGATTTCAAACAAAAATCCTATTTTGAATAAAAGTTGGGGTAAGATGAATAAAGTGACCCCATTGAATAAAACTTTTCAACCCACACCTTTGTAAAATAGTTTTTAAGAAAATAGGGTCCTTAAATACGTCCATTTGTACCTAGGTCCACGTTCCTACGAGCAACCTTGGCTCTGATACCACTTCTGCCACACCCGGTTTCTCCGAAGAACAACCGAGTGAATATCACATGTATGCCAGGATCATTTTCTCATACATGTGATGACAAATAGTGAAGCATCATTTATTACAAGCCAGGTGTCAAATATAAATAAGTCTTACATAGCATACGTCTCGATGGACGATAATAAGTTCATAATCTGTAAATAAAACAGCAGCGGAATATAAATCTTGCGGGGCTCCGTCACAGGCGTTGCCCAGGGGACTCCATGAACCTAGAATCCTTCTTCGGGTCCGAAGTCTTGGTCATTGAACACCACATCATCCACTTGACCTGAGCAGCAATTTAAACCAACAAATATGCAAGTTTGAGTACCGTGGGTACTCAGCAAGTGTGGAAAAGTTATGTCATGCATGGCCAGAGCAAGGAGAGGTTGAACTCATGGTTAAAGCACTACGCAATTAATACCTATCATCTTAGCTTATTAAGCACCTACATTACTACACAGGTGAAATGGTCTCAATCTCCCAACCCATCATCATAATCAAATAACCATAACATCATTTCCAATGTTAAGGTCCCCGCTTCACATCCACAACTTCCAAAGTCATCATCCTCTAATCATGAATAAGTCCAAGCCGCTCTTGACTGTGAGCACGGCTGTCACGACAGTTTTGACTCTGCAGAGTTTGTACCACTGTACCCACATGTAGTGATTTCATCCCCCGTTGTCGGGTGGACTAAAAGAACCTCTATTATGCCAGTGGCTACGAACCACATTCACACTTCCCAAGTGTGTAGCCAGGAGATCACTACGAAGCCTTTACAAAGGGATTCCCGACGAGCGTGGGCCCACTGAGGTTTCACCCCTAACAGCATACAAGAGGCTCCAACCCCGCTGCAGTGGCCCCCTCTTGAGCCTTGCGTGTCATATGGTAGTCCAGCTGACACCTACTCCCCGCACCATCCAACACACCCATACTACGCTGGGGATACACCTAATTAATTGGCCAAGCTGCCCCATCTCAGCATGTGGTTGGCATGGTAAAGCCAGGTTACATGCTCCATGAACTGGTCCTTAGGATCCAGGCAAGTACTAAACACAAACCCGAGTCTCGTGCACCCAGCACCAACCAAATCATCCAACTTGCCTCGATCCCTACCTCTACATAACTCATAATATCTCATTCAAGAGTAAGGTAAATAAATTGATGATCCCATATCCCAAATATCCCATTCTAAGCGTGGCTAAGCATAAGCATACGAATACATGACATGATAAAATAAATTCCAACCCAAGCTACAAGGAAACAAGATAATACAATTCTAGGGAAACTTCCTAGCATGGGTTTCATATTTCAATTGACAATGCAAATAATTCTACCTACACATCCTAGCATAGGATCAAAGTGGTCAAGGACACTTGCCTTCTTCCTGCTGCTCTGGGAATGGATAGTCCTGATCTTGGAAGGGCAGAACTTGCTCTGGGGCAGGTCCTACTCATGCCAACACACATAGCAAAAGAAAACAACAATCCATAAGACATAGTTCACAATTTCACTCCACACATACATACATATGATAGTCATTCACA
Source organism: Neostapfia colusana (assembly GCA_030760725.1). Classification (NCBI taxonomy): domain Eukaryota; kingdom Viridiplantae; phylum Streptophyta; class Magnoliopsida; order Poales; family Poaceae; genus Neostapfia; species Neostapfia colusana. Next base: position 23,749,930 of record JASWHV010000014.1, read on the forward strand.
TTTCTAAGTGTTGTGTTTACTCTAGCTTTGTTGATTTTTAGCCTTCATGCACTTTTAAACATAGGTATATGATTTCTAACTTTTGTATTTCAGATTTCTGTTTGCACACTATATATGAATTTTCAATTTGAATGAATTCTTTATATTTAATTAATATACTTCTTAACTACCAAGTTTGCATGAAAGGTATTTTCCTACTCCAAATGGGTTTTCAGATCTTCTACCAAATACTAAACTGAAATCTTTGGATTTGGAAACTTCATTTATCATTTCCTAGTTATGCATACCTATTTTCCTATATTTTCAGATTTATTTTCTATGCCTAAATGTGAACTTTATTATGAAAATAATAAGACACCTCATCTAAACAGAATAGGTTCTGATCTAAAATATTAAATAATATATTTTTGAACTTCTCCTCTGATGTGAACTAATTTAAATTTATTTTACCAATTTTCAGAATTATTTCCTAACCTAAAAATGTGTTTCTAGATCTAATAAATATGAACTACACTTAAGCAGATTTTATTTCAGCCTAAAATTTATTTTCTGTTCATTCTAAAGTTTTCCAAGTGCTAGGAAAGTTTAAACTTTAATTTGCAATGTGTTTGCCTCACCTTTTAAATTTAAATCCAAATCCCATATTCAATTTTCTGAATTTAATATCATATAGGGTCAAAAAGGTAAATTCTCCCTACTACAGGGTCTAATTTATTATTTCATAAATTTCCAGGGGTCTAACTACACATAACAGAGGGGTTTTCCTAATTTTTATTAAGTCCAGGGGCTAAAACTGATTTTAAATGAATTTACACGAATTTCTAAAGTTCCAGGGGCTAGATCAGAAGTTTCCGGGGCTAACTCGTGTTTTCCGAGATCCCCAGGGGGTAGCGCGTAAGAATCCTGGCCTTTATAATGCGGGGCTGATGTGGACCGTACGATTTAAAATAGACGGCTGAGATTAGATCGCCGAATCGGTACACGCGGGTTTTAATTCTACCGTGCGATTTAAAATAGACGGCGCACAAGCGGCCACGTCGCCCTGACCGTGCGTGGGCGGCGCTGCCCGGCGGCGCGCGGCGGCGGAAGGCGGCGATCTCGCCGGAAAACTTCGGATCTTCGTCTATACCTCCTAAAACTAGGATTTCATGGCATAGAACGGTAGAGGGGAGGTCGGGGATCTCACCTCGGGGTTTTTATTGAGCTCGGAGGCCCTGGAAGGCGGTCGGCGTCGAGGTCCGAGGTGGAACCGCCGCGGTGCTCGTCGGAGCTGTGCCTAGAGCGCAAACCACCGAGTTTTCTGCACCTGCGTGACTTCCCGGAGGAGGTGGGACACGATCGACGCGTTAAATCAGAAAACCCGAGTAAAGATCGAGAGAAAACGGCCGGAGAAGCTCTGGTTCTCACCGGGAGGAAAAACAGCCGATCGGGGTGGGAAAAAAATGGCGATGCCGGCGTTTATATAGACGGGGGAGGGCGGCGTGTCTGTTGGGATCGAGCCGGAGTCGTCCGGGACCAGAATTCGGCTGGGGGACGCGGGTTTCCGGGGTAGTTTGGATTCGGGCGCGCGGAGGAGTCCCGGCTGTTGGCGTGAGCGAGAGGTGGGGGATGACACGCGGGTCCCGCGTGCCAGTGAGAGGGAGAGGGGAGCGCGCGGCTGTGGGCTGGCGTGGGAAATGTTGGGCCGGCCGGTGGGTTTCGGCCCACTGGCCGGGGGGGTTTCTTTTTCTTTTTCCTTTTCTTTTCCGGTTTGATTTAAATTTGAATTCAAATTTGAATTTGAATTTCTGCACCACATGCAATACGTCCAAAAATTTTTAAATTCCTCTCTTAACAGATTTTTGGGTGTTACAGCAAAGGAGGTGGTCGGAACTAATCAAGGATTACGAGATTGAGATTCATTACCACCCCGGCAAGGCAAATGTGGTTGCCGACGCGCTGAGTCGAAAATCACATGTCCATAACCTCACCATAGCACCGGTGGAGGAGGAAGAGCCGAGTTTATACTTGGTTCCTTATGGGTCACTCTACAACCTTGCCCTCATCCCTACCATTAGGGAGGACATCATTGCGGCTCAGAAAGTTGACAAGGGTATGGCACATCTCCGGAGACGGATAAACAATGGTGAAATCAAGTGTTTCCGGAAGGATGATGAGGGGACGCTGTGGTTCAATGGCTGCATAGTCGTACCCCGAGATATGGAGCTGAGGAAAAACATTCTTGACGAAGCTCACTTGTCTAAATACTCCATTCATCCGGGCAGCAACAAAACGTACCAATATTTTAAAAAGAAATTTTGGTGGACACGGATGAAGCGGGAAGTGGTGAAGTACGTATCCGAGTGTGACACGTGTAGACGAGTGAAGGCTGATCATATGAGAAAATCAGGGCTGCTGCAACCCTTGAAAATCCCAGCATGGAAGTGGGAAGATGTGACCATGGATTTAATTGTTGGATTACCCCTGACTTCCAACAGACATGATTAAATTTGGGTGATCGTTGACCGGTTAACCAATTCAGCTCACTTCATTCCTGGGCATACACATTTCCATGCCAACAGATATACGGAGTTATATATTGCAAGAATCCTTTGCTTGCACAGAGTACCCAAGACCATAGTCTCAGACCGAGGGGCACTATTTGTGTCTCGCTTTTGGGAGCAGTTGCACGCGGCATTAGGTACTAAGCTGATTAGGAGCTCTGTCTATCACCCTCAGACCGATGGCCAAACAGAGAGGGTGAAAGTACTGGAAGACATGTTGAGAGCATGTGCCATCCACCATGGTAGGAACTGGAATGATCACCTACCGTTGGTGGAATTCTCGTACAACAATGGATATCAGGCGAGTATCAAAATGGCACCCTATGAAGCTCTCTACGGTCGCAAGTGCCGCACCCCATTAAACTGGTGCGAGTCCGGTGTAAGGGTCACATTCGGGGTTGATGTGGTGAACGACGCCGAAGAGCGTGTTCGGATGATTCAAGCCAACTTGAAGGCTGCTCAATCCCGGCAGAAAAGCTACGCTGATAAGAGGCGTAGGCCGTTGCACTTTGACGTCGGTGAACATGTGTATCTTCGTGTATCTCCGATGAAAGGCATGCACCGGTTCGGTTTGAAGGGGAAACTCGCTCCCCGATTCATTGGACCCTATGCTATCACCGAGAAGTGTGGACCAGAGGCGTATAGACTGGAGCTACTGGCATCTCTGGTGTTCATGATGTTTTCCATGTTTCACAACTGCGGAAATGTCTGAAACATACGGCTGCTGTTCCCACTGAAGACATCGGCGAGCTGTAACATGATTTGACATATGATGAATATCTGGTGGCAATTATTGACGAGAAAGCCCGGACCACACGTAGCCGAATGTTGTGGTTCTACAAGATACTCTGGAGCAACCACACCGCCAAAGAAGCAACGTGGGAGAGCGAGGAATTCCTTCGCTCAAATTACCTGGAGTTCATGGCATCTCAGAACGGGTGAGTTCCTATTACATCGCTGTCTCTTCTTTTGTAATCTCGGGACGAGATTCTTTTAAGGGGGGAGGGATGTAAAAGCCTAAGAAAAGGGACTTGCAAAAGTTTTCCATCAACTCACCACATCACAGTTTTTGTTGTGGATATCTTGTGAATACTTGTGAAGAGCAAGTAACCACCATCAAAAGGGTGATTAGAGGGGAAAGCCCTAACTTCAAAAAAGTGGGATTGCTACACATGAACATGAAAGGTTGAGCTCGCCTCTAGGCCTTATATATTCTTGGGAAGGCTCAGGCCAAATTCCATGCAAATCCAACACTTTTTGAGGCACTTTTGGAGACAATTCAAAAGGGGCCAATTTGAATGCAAATTCAACTTGCAGCAACTTTCATCACTTGAATTCAAAAGTTGGCTTCATATTCAAACTCAGCGTATTTTTCTGAGTTAGTCCACCAATTTTCATCCCCATTGGACTTCATCTTGTCAGGAGCCAAATTTGCAATAATTCAAAACTGAATTTGAATTTCAGTTCAAATGTGAAGCAAATTTAGCCAAACAAATTTCAAATTTGAGAAACCAAATTGAAACTGTGACTTGGTGATTAAGTCTCACATTCAATTGTGAGTAGCTGGGGATATTTTCAGCAAAAACAGAGATGAAAAATTAGGAGAGTATTAGGGGGGAGGGACCCACATGTCAGAAGCCTTCACACTGAAGTTTTCTTCGGTTGATTTTTTTTCACCGGCCGAAGCCTCGCGCGCCAGCACGTACGCACCGGTGCCCGACCGCCACAGCTGGTGCAACCTCCTGCTCCGGTGGAGGCTAAGGACACAGGGGAGACACCGGGATCAATTAACCACGCGACCACGCGCAGTCCTCGCACTCTCCCTTCTCCCTCGCACGACCAAAACATTTCCCCGCGGGTCGACCTCGCTGATCACCGGCACCCGGGCGGCACAGGCGCTATCGTGCCCGACGAGCTACATGAGAAAGGTCCACTCCGAGGTGCTGATCACAACCGTACCGACCTCGCCCTCTCTCTCGCATGATGGGCAGGGAATTTGGTTGATTAGTGCATCGGTGTGTTAAGAACCGAGCCACACGAAATCCGGAAATTCGTAGCAAGCAAGCCACTACTCCCTGGACCGAGCTAAAGACATGGTCTAGATTCACCCACGCGTCTCTAGGATCAAAAACCATCGAGTTTCATCGAGTCTGGGTGATGTTCTTCGGAATTTTTGCATCAGCGCCGATTTTCATCTTAGGTCGCCGATGAGCTCGTAGTTGTGGCCTCTGTTGAGCTGCTTTGAGTCCACGCCGGTGTTTAGGAGGTCGCCACGGTGCTCTAGGGAGAAAGACCGAAGTGTTTGAGCCCTCCTAGCATGAGGGCAATGTTGCCGGACTCCAACCGCCACTGCCGCCCGTTGCCGATGGGTTACCGGTGACCGGAGTCCCCGGCCGACCTCGGGGATGAGTTGCCCGTGGTCCAAAAGGGGGAGGCAGCAAGTCTCCAGGCTGGGGAAGGCAGGAAAGTTGGGGTCCGAGGGGCATGCCGGAGATTACCGCTGCAGCGGGCCGTTGGCGCGAGGAGGAAGACGGTACTGTTTTGACACCCTCATTCCTGGTGTCAGCAAATATTCATGTTTTATGAAGAGAAAACATTTTATGAAGAAGTAGGAAGAGAGAAAAATATCAAAAGGATAGCCAATAAGAGCTGAATCCAGTTCACCGAGAGCGCCGAAGATAACTTACCGCGGCCGCTGGCCACGTGGCGTGTTCGGAGCTCATCCCTGCGAAATGGGGAGAGGTCCACCGCTAAACTGGCTACATGGCAGGCTCGGGGCTCATCTCCGCAAAGGGCGAGAGGTCCGACCCTGTGGGACACGTGTTGCCCCCGGAGCTAGCCTCTGCGGAAGAAGCAAAGGCATTTCCGCAGGACACATGTCACCTTCGGAGCTAGTCACCACGGAAATCAGAGGACCAGTCGTGCGGGATACGTGTCGATCTCGGAGCTCACCTCCGAGAGGTCCGGTTCTATCGGACACGCGCCGTCACCGGAGCTTATCTCCGGGAGGTCCATCACTGTTGGACACGTGATAACCTCGGAGCTCATCTCTGAGAAGAAAGGAAGTCTGGCACTGAAGCTACCTCCGGAGAGAGGAAAGGTCCGGCACTAACACGTGGTGTGTGCGGAGCCACCTCCGAATAAGAGAGGAGGTCCCGACCGCCAGGATACGTGGCGCACGCGGAGCTCACCTCCAAAGGAGAGGGAGGTCTCAGTCGCTTGACACGCGGCACCACCAGAGCTCGTCTCTGCGGAAAAGGAGAGACCAGGCCCGATGGACACGTGGAGCTTCCAGAGCTCACCACCAAGAAGGTAACGAGTTCTGGAGCGGTTTTTGGATTCTGTACGCATAGAGATACCGGTACGGAGAAGAAACCGACCAGAATTCCACAATGTCACCGCACCAAATCAACTCGAGATAAGTTGTTAAGATTTAACGACGATCTGAATAGGACGCTTATTTGGGATACAATCAGATTAGGACTCTTCTCTTCCCGATTATAAATAGAACCTAGAACCTCTGGTCAAAACCACGAACTTCTTTTCCAACTCCTGAGCCGACGACTTAGAGCCCTAGCCTCCAACTCGCCGAGAAAGCCATCGCCGGAGTTCAGCGAGGAAAATCGCTGGAAGAGAGCCCAACGATCGTAGAAGGACCCGAGACCGAGAAGAACGTAAGGTAGGTCTCCAATACCACCTTACAACATCGTTGTGTTTTCTTTGCATCTGTTCTTGGATTCCTTTCGAACAGAAGCTTTCTCATGGACAGATCACCTGTTGATCGGGTTGATCTAAAAGACAAGGTCATCGCCACGTCCACATTTGATCGGAACACCCCTGTTCACCATAAATCCATGCAAGAACACGTACAAAATCTAATAAAACTGATCATAGGATAGCATGCATATGCATCATCGCATCTAGTTTAAAGTTTGTGCATGATATTGATTGTTGTGAATCTTGTATCTGTTTACGACGAGCTGCAAAACAAGGTTTCGAGATCCAAGAGCCACCAAAACCGCAAGAACAAGGCAAGTGCTCTGTGACCATATTGATCCTATGTTCTGGGTAAAACTGTTTTGTTTTGCGAAAAGGTGTGTGTACTGAGTCAAACATGATAGGAAACCCTTTTATAGGAGTTTACTAGATTTGGTTAAACCACCCTTGTAGCCTGGGAAGTTTATGAGTCGGGTATGGTTTTACTTTTATGCTTCGCTGAGTCCATGGGATTGGGAAGCGAGATAGATGTGTCTAGCTAACTGCACTCGTAATGATAATAAGAAACTGATGTTGTTAATGGACATGGATCGAAGGGAGATCTAGGCAAGACAGGGTTTATGAATGAGGTAGCATGAGATGGTGGTTTACTTGCCGTAGATCTAAGGACCGGTTCATGCATGCATATGATAGGATAACAGCCACCACAAGGCCAAGTATGGGTGCGGCTTAGCTGAGTAATTAGGTAAGTTGCTAGATTGTTGTGGACTGTGGAAGGCGTGGGAAATGGGAGTCGAGTGAGGACTGCCCTGGGAACTGCATGGCACAAGAGGGGGCCCGTGGGTGGGAGAATTGGAGATTCTAACCTGCCGGTGAAACCTTAGTGAGTCCATACATCTAGTAACCCCTTTGTAAAGGCTATTTTGTAATCTATTGGCCATACACGGACGGTTGTGTACTGGTATAATAGAGGTTCTGCAGTCGCCGACTGGTGACGAAATCACAAACTTGTGGGTAAAGATGTACAAACTCTGCAGGGTTATTAAAACTATCTTGATAGCCGAGCTTATGGTCACAAGCGACTAGCCAACTGACATGATTAGTTGGGATGGTTTTTGGGATGGTTATTGGATGTGGTCATTGGGATGGTTTTTGGTTATGGTTTGGTTTTGGGACTGTTGAGTCCGGGTGATAAGATGGGTTGCATGACTGTTGAGTCCTGGCAACAACGTTGGTCTCGGTGGGAGACGAAGCTGTTTTATGACGTGAAATTGTAGCGAATACAGGATGGTATTCGTGAGATGGTAGCGAATACGAGGAGGTATTCGTGAGCGAGAATGAGGTTGATTGATTGTGACATGGAAAGTAATGAGTATAACGGAGGTATGATTGGTATTTTAATACATGCTGGGATTACATTCACTTAAAGATAAGTCATTGTTTTATCGTGCTTTTGATAAATAACTTTGCTATTCTGCAAATGAGCCTTTTTATACCTACCTTGTTGTGAGCTTCATATCATATTTTCCGGCATTTGCTTAGTACATCATTGTACTCAAACTTGCATTATTATTTCATCATCAGCAGCAGGAGAAGACTACTATGAAGACCAAGGGGAACATTAAGGCGTGTGATCTGTTCTCAACCTTGCCTGTGGGAATGGAATAGAGATGGAGCCATTTGCTGCCTAGATTTGCTTCCGCATTAGATTAAATTGCTTCCGCATTAGAATAAAGACTTCCGCTGCATAGAAATAAAGACTTCCGCTGTGAGCATGAGTCCAAGACTCATGAGACATTGTAATAAACTCTGTTATTCGTGGTTATATATATTCTGAATTCAGTTTGTGGAACATATGTGTATGTGTGATGAACATCCTGGGCACATATATGCACTAGTTCTCGGTTCCGTGGTTTTTCCACAGAATAGAGGGCGTCACAGATTGGTATCAGAGCCACGGGTTGACAGTAGGTTACACGCCTAGATAGAAATCATAGATTGATATTAGAGCCACGGGTTGATAGTGGGTTACACACCTAAATAGGAAACACAGAGTGGTATCAAAAACCACAGATAAGGGTAGGATACACACCTAGATACAATCACAGACTAGTATCAGACACAGATTGGTAGCTAAGCCACGCTGACCATAGGAAGCATCCTAGGACGCTTAGATTGGTCTTGAAACTACCTTGACATAGGAAACCATCATTGAATAGGAGTTGTGTGAGCCCTTGTAATGATTGTTTGTGATTGTGTGCTTAGTGTGAATTGTGGGACATTTCAAAACGTTGTCCATATCAACACATAAGTAGAAAGAGGTGTGAGATGTTTCGGCACTTGTTCACATCCTCATACGGGCTAATATATATATATAGTCCAACTCACCTTGATGCATATAGTGAGGGAATCTACCTAAAACTTTCTAACCTTCTATTCTATCTCTCTCACAGATGGTGAGAGGAAACGCCGGCCGTTGGAACGCCCGTGACAACCAAGAGGATGGTCACGATGAAGTTCCTGTTAACCACGGAGCTGGTGAGAACCACCTGGAACGGTTGATGGCCATGCAGAATCAACTTATGCAAACCATGATCCAAACATTGGGTCAGTTGCAGGACAACAACAACAACCCCGTTCCGGCACCACCGCCACCACCACCACTGGCTCATAACAGGTTGGGAGAGTTCATGAGGACTCGACCACCCACATTTGCTCAAGCTAACGACCCCATGGAGGCTGACGACTGGTTGAAATCCATGGAGAAGAAGCTTGCCATAGTACAGTGCAATGACCGAGAGAAGGTTCTCTTTGTGTCGCACCAACTTGCGGGAGCTGCCGCTGACTGGTGGGATGCCCTGAGCAACGCTCATGTCGACCCGGAGACGATCACTTGGACTGAGTTCAAGGAAAGTTTACGCTCTCATGACATCCCTGCGGGTGTAATGATGCTCAAGAGACAGGAGTTCGAAGGTCTCCGCCAAGGACAGAGAAGTGTGAATGAGTACCTCAACAAGTTTACACAACTGTCCCGGTATGCCCCCAAAGATGTCAACTCAGACCAGAGGAAGCAATACCAGTTCATGAGAGGGTTGAACAACGAGATTCAGGTTCAGCTCCTCAACAATGACTACGCAAGCTTTCAGAAGCTGGTTGACAAGGCTATAGTGGTTGAAAGCAAGATCCAATAGATCGAGCGAGAGGGCAAGAGGAAGATGCCATACCAGCCTCAAGGGAGCAACGTACGACCTCGGTACATGCCCCCAACTGCACCACAGTATGGATCGACCACTCCTGCATACCGCCCTAGTTAGCCACCACAGCAACGACCCGTTGCACCAGCACCTCATGTGCCCATGCCTCCTGTGCCCCGACCTAACGTGGGAGCTCCTGTTCAAAACCCCAGCCCCAACGTACCTGCTGCCGTAGGCAACAGGGCATGCTTTGCATGGGGGGAAATAGGACACTTCGCGAACCAGTGCCCGAGGAGAGGCCCTGGAAAGCAAGGCAACGTGCCCAAACAGAACCCGCGACCGAACGGAGGGGACAATCAAGGAAACCGTGGACAGCAGAACTATGCTCGCGGCAACGTAAACCATGTCTCTGCTGAGGAAGCACAACAGGCTGAGGACGTCGTAATTGGTATGTTCCTTGCCAACTCCAACCCAGCCACCATCTTTTTTGATTCTGGAGCATCACATTCCTTCATATCATCCAAGTTTGTTGCCAAGCAGAACCTACCCGTATCCCACTTTGAATGTGCTATGTTAGTTAATTCTCCCAGAGGAGAGATGAGGACTAATATAGTATGTCTGAAAGTAACCCTTAAAATAAGGGGGGTAGACTTCCTTGCCAACCTTATTGTCTTGAATTCCCAAGGGATTGACATTATACTCGGGATGGATTGGTTAAGCAAGCACAATGGGGTAATCCAATGTGCTGAAAGAAGTGTGCAATTAACAAATGAGCACGGCATCCATGTCGAGTTTGAGTCAACCCAACAAACTACTGAAAAGGCAATTTTGAACCACGTTGGAGGAGCAACATTGGACAGCATTCCAGTGGTTCAAGAATTTCTGGACGTATTTCCAGAAGAGCTTCCAGGTATGCCCCCTGATCGGGACATTGAGTTTGCCATTGATTTGGTACCTGGAACTGCACCCATAGACAAGAGAACCTATAGGATGCCCATCAATGAACTGGTAGAACTCAAGAAGCAAATTCAAGAACAGTTGGAGAAAGGGTTTCATACGTCCAAGCTCGTCACCATGGGGAGCTCCTGTGCTCTTCATAGACAAGAAGGATGGAACCCAAAGGATGTGTGTGGACTATAGGTCTCTCAACGAGGTGACAATCAAGAACAAATACCCTCTGCCCCATATAGAGGACCTGTTCGACCAAATGAACGGAGCCCGAGTGTTCTCCAAGATTGATCTTCGGTCGGGATATTTCCAGCTGAAGATTAAGCCCTCCGATATACCCAAGACAGCCTTTCGAACACGGTATGGTTCGTATGAGTATACTGTCATGTCTTTTGGGTTAAAAAATGCACCCGCATACTTCATGTACCTCATGAACAAGGTTTTCATGGAGTACCTGGATAAGTTCGTCGTGGTTTTCATTGACGACATTATGGTGTATTCAAAAAGTGAGGAGGAGCATGAAGAACATTTGAAATTGACCTTGCGGAAAATGCGCGATTATCGATTGTATGCCAAGCTTAACAAGTGTCAATTTTGGCTAAAGGAAATATCTTTCCTAGGCCACATTATCTCCGAAGAAGAGGTATCGGTTGATCCCGGAAAAGTGAGAGATGTTCTGAAGTGGGACCAACCACAAAACGTGAGGGATATTCAAAGTTTTCTTGGGATGGCTGGATACTATCGAAGATTCATCGAAGACTTCTCTAATATAGCAAGACCCATGACGGAGTTGCTAACGAAGGGAAAAACCTTTCAGTGGACACCAGCATGCCAAGAAAGTTTTGAGGAACTCAAGAAAAGGCTAACCACAACACCGGTTTTGGTATTGCCGGGCGTAAGCAAGAGCTTTGACATATATTGTGACGCATCTAGAAAGGGGATCGGATGTGTGCTCATTCAAGAAGGACGAGTGGTAGCCTATGTGTAAAGGTCCCAAAATTATGAATACAAAGAAACACTTGTTTGCAAAGTTTTGTTTCATGTGTATGAAATTTGGGACTTGTTAAAACTTTTTCCCACATGTGATAACACACATGAGGGCTTTCTTCACACAAGTCAAATGTTCATTTGAGGACTTGGAACCCTAGAGAGGTCTAAAACAAGGATGGGAAGTTCCCATATGTGTGAGAAAGCAAAAATCAGATTTGGAACAATTTGTTCAAACAAAAATTCAAATGAGAAAAACACAATGGAATTCAAAACTGTTGTGCTAAAAATCTCATTTGCAACAGCCAAAATAAAAATCAGATTTCATATTTGAATTCCTTGAGTCCAAATTAGGGGGTGTGCAAAGTTTCATGATTTATGGAAATAGTTGCAACCCATTTTTGCAAAATGGACTTTAAAAGACAAAGAATTCAAATACCTATTTGAATTTGGATGAAACTTGCCCAATTATCCAAATGCATACCAGATTTGAATTCCCACAATTCAATTCACTCAACACTCAAACTTGGGAGGTATTTGGAGAGGGGATAAGGAGGACTGGTCAGTGGGTCCCATATGTCATTGGGAGCACTGAAATTGCAAAAGATGTCCACAGTCTCTGTTTTGCTTACTTCCCACGTGAAGCAGTCGGCAGAGCCGACAGCGGCGCTCACCGCCTCGGGCGACCGCCTCCCCGCGGGAACCGCCTCACCCAGGGCTTTATTAACCCCTGTCGGGCTCCTTCTCCCTCTCATCGCCGAAGCCCCGAACCCTCGGCCTGTTCTCCCTCCTCGCGCAAGAAAAATCAACCGAGCGCTGCCGCTGAGCTCTCGGTCGATCGACCACCACCTAGCGCTTGTGCCAGCCGCAGCTGAGCAGCAAAACTGCACCGCAGAACACCCCACAGCATCCCAGAGCCATCACCGAGCGGATTCACGCTCTCTGCACCGAGAACATCGAGTTTCCGCGGCGGCCGAACACCCCGGCGGCAACGTGCTCCCGTGGACAGCTCCACAGAGCGGCTTTCACGACCAAGAAAGCGGTCCCTGGGATGCGCAAGGTCTCCGTGCAGCTTCCACCCGAAGCACCGAGTCTGTCTCAGCCTCTCAACAACGAATTTCAAAGATCTTCTCCAGCCGGTGAAAACTGACCCGCGGGTATGAATCGACGAAATTCTCGAGTTATATTCATTTAGAGCTCTGCAAATTTCGCACATAGAACCTAGACTGGTGTAGCAACTTTTCTTCTTCACAAAACGTCGCATGAAACCCATGGTAGACGGCTTGTTTCAAGCTTTTCCATCGGCTACCACAATAAGGGGCATCGGGTGCACGATGAAACCTAGATTGGAGCCGTTTCCGAGCCCATATGCGGCCATGCCGAGCAGGGCAAACCTCCACTAGTGCGGTAGATCCTTTCCAGGGGACTTCTGGCGGGCTAGAGCATCGGGCAACGTCGCCGGACTCCCTCAGAGCCGCTGCACCGGTGCGGGGTGGTTTAGGAACCTCGCCGGTCCTGGGAAGTCCCACCATCGTGTTCCTCGGGTTAAAATAGGTCCTGGCGGCGAGTGATAGCTCGGGAGTTGGTCGGAGCGACAAAAACCGGCGAACTCCGGCGAGCCCGGCGGCGCAGAAGCGCGGGGGCGGGAGGTAGACGAAGGTGCTACCGGCCCCACGCGTCAGTCGCACAGAAACAGTGGACCGGATACTCTGTGGCGCGGGATCGGCTGTGACAGCGCGGGAAACAATTCTGTAGCCCGTGTGGCGCGCTCCCGGCAGCAGACACGTGTCCCTGGTCCCACAGTCAGGTTTAAACTTTTCCTCGGATTTATTCAAATCCCAGATTTTCCCCCAAACTTTAGAAGAGCATAACTTTTGCTAGGAACCTCCAAATTTAGTGATTCAAATTGGGTTAGATTCAGATTGACAAACTCTATCCAATTATGCAACCCAATTTGTATGAAAGTCTTTATTTAATTCTGGAAAATTCTTTAAGGCTTTTCAGTAAAAGAATTTTAGAGGGAGTTTGGTTTATCCAAAAATCCTCAAATTTTGCCAGAATATTCTATAGGGTGTTATTAGACTCCTGTAAAAGTTTCAGCTCATTTGGAGTTGAATTAATCAGGGTAATTCAGATTGTAAGTTTCTGTATTCAAATAAATACAGAAACATTTTCAGGGAATTTCCAAAACTTGTAAATTCTGTTCTGGGAAATTCCTAGCTCCAAAAATCCTAGGAAACTTCATGTGGACTCTATAAACTATAATTGAAATTGTGGTTCACTGAGTTTGACATGAACATGGAGGTTACCTCAGAATTAATTCATCTTTGACTAAACACTTAGAGAATTATTCTGAATAAACCATTCCATGGAAGGTGCTAAATTTTGGTCCAGAGGACTTTCTTGTGACAAGGAACTCACATGAAAATTCTCAGCTCCATTAGAGCTCTGGATCACCACTGTCATGTGTGATCTCTTAAGGTGATCAACACTTAAGTGGGAAAAGCACTTAATAAGTGATCTTAGTGTTCAAGCCCAACCCAAACCACTAGCACCAGTGTCATTTTAAATTCTTAAACAAAGTTCCAGTTTTAAATTGGTCATTAGATCTTATGAACAAAAGCTTTTCAATTAAATACATATACATGATCATAACGTGTAGCATATACGTGAAGAAGGTGAAGAGGACTTGAAGTGAAGATCAAGGAGGGAGGAGAACAAGTGATCAAGCTCCAAGTGATCGTCACTAACTGATTGTAACAGTAGTCACCTGCAAGACAGGCAAGCCCCGGTTTGCATTTGAACCGTTTTATAAAGCATTTTTATTTGTAGAGATCATAGCTTTGCATCATTGATTGCATTACGTCTAGATGATATTGAAAACCCCACTTGCATGACCAGAAACACCTAAGAGAGAAAGGGTAGAATAGCAACTCCCCGAGGGAATTTGGCTACGCTAATGTTAGTAGGAAAGGTGCGGTAGAAGACGAGTAGTTGGAATTTACTCGCGAGTTTAGGGCTGGTTTACTCGGAACGGGTCCGAATTAGAAAAGATGAGGAAAATTCACACATAAGAAATGGAGACCGGGCAGGGAGGTTTAGATGCAGCAGGTTGCAGGCCGTGCGTGCATAGCCCTGCCTGTGTCGGTTAAGGCCCGTCCGTACTTGGCCCTGTTGGACAAGTTTGAGTTGTGTACCGGGCACATACTGGCTATATGGGACCCAGGAAACCGATGTACCTTGGGAGATCCATAGTGGAACTTTTCCAACTGCCTTAGGCTTTCGGCGTCAGGGTAGCAGGAGGTAACTCGCTAAAGAACATACCACAGCGGGTATGCACCTTGAGGGAACTTGCGTACTCGGGGCAGTTGGACTGCGTCCAATATGGAAGATCTTGGGAAAGGTGGCCGCGTACAACGTCAGTCGAGGTTGCTGCCGGCAACTCGGAGTACGGGTGTACGTGTCGTGTAGTCCGGGCGTGTACTGATTCGAATCACCGTCGCTCGCGGTCATATGAGCATACTTGCCCGCTGCGTCTTGACGTAGTAACAACTGGAATTATTCTTTTGAACTTGATGAGGATGTACTATAACTTGTATTGCAACCATGATTGAATTAGAGATAGGCTCATTAAAGTTTACTTTCACTTTGTGCAAGGAGCATCGCAACAAAGCGTTTCTTGTTTGATTGTGGAGTTGCGATGCTTTTCGGCTCAAGGTCTGCACAATGAGGCTTAAAATCTGAAAGTTAAGGATCGACTCTAGGCGAGTCCTTTATGCAAAACTAGCCAACCCAATTGCAACCGTCGTGCATGTAGAGTTTCTTGCTTAGGAGAGACGGGTCAGACTTGCTGAGCCTATGTGCTCACGCTTGCTATATAAGTGGTTTTGCAGGTTAACAACGATGCTGAAAAGAAGGTTGTCCGGTGAGACTCGGGGACTCCCGAGTCAGGTAACACATGGAGAACCCAGCCGCTGCTACTTGTCTTCGTGTTGCTAGCGAAAGGAGTCCGCGGGCTGGACTTCATCTCGGGTGCTCTTAGTTATTCGACGTGAGTTGATAAAGACTTCCGCTGTAGTTACTTGATGTAAAATATTTACAAAGAAAAACTTGTAAGCTTCCGCTATTGTTTTATGTAATACATTGTTCCTCATATGTGTGTTGTTGGGTGCCGCTTAACACGGCACCACCCAATGCGATTCCCGGGCGAGTGACCTGTCTCGGTTGAGCGGGTCGCGTCAGCGTGGTATCAGAGCCGCGTTGGGAATAGCACATGGAATAAGGAAGGTATTACGATAAAAATTTAGGTTACGGTGAGGATACGGTACTAGGCCCACATAAGGATTACTATTAGCTTAATATAAAGGTGGCAACCTAACTTATTTGTTATGTCGGAAAATCGTGCATCTCGGTACGATTTATGTCTTGGGGGGTGCACGTAAGCGCTGTCCACCAGTGCGCACAAGCTGAAGGGTGGAGCCCCACGGGTGGCAGGTAACCCGATCCGCTTTAGTATCCTCTACGACTCCTCATGCCGTTTGGGGTACTCGAGCAACGTCTGTCCCAGGCGTGCGTGGTGCAATTTGGGAAACCCCGTCACGTGGTTAGTAACGTGAACACGTAGCTCAAGGCGTGTTTGGCTTGAGAACACCTGTGCGAATGATGACGGACGGGTGTAAGAAATGTATGGATACCGGGTTCGGTGTGCAGCCGGGCCTGATGATTGAGTGTGACTTATGCAGGATTAACCACGAAACCATAGCACGAATAGAACACTTTTGCGAGTGATCGTTTTAGTGCCACCTAAGACACGTTGATACCGGTATAATCCGGATAGGATTTTCTTTTGGTGAGGCTACGTAGTACCGACATGCTTCTTACGGTGCATCGACGCCGTACTAAACATAATAACCCCTTTCCTTTGAAGAAATGACTCATGAACTAACTTTCAAATAAAAATGGAAGTTTGAAACAAATATTAGTTACTGAACTCTTATTTTGAGCTAAGATTCAAATGAGAGGAAGATTAGACTTCAAAGATTTCAAAAACAGAGTGCTCGGTTTTCAGCAGAAATTTGTGCTGGACTTCAACAGAGCATAACTCTGAGTAGCTTGACCTAATTAAGGTGTATGATAGAGTTCTGGAAAGACTTTCAAGTGATCTAAAACTTATTTGTAGAGCTCCAGAGCTAAATCACATGCTAAATGGGTAGAAAGTTCAGAGTAGAGTAAACTGTCCAGAACCAGGACGGTAACAAAACCTCTCTGGACCTTTCTGTTTTTAAGCCATAACTTTCTGTAGATAAACCCTTAAGAAGCTTATGATACACCATTGGAAAGATTATGAATGTGCAACATTGTTGTAGTTCAAAGTTTGTTCAGGTTCTTATTGTATTACATATACAACTGTGATAAAATCAGCCACGTACAAAGGAGGTGCTGGCAAATTTTATCCAGGAATTCTGGCAAAACTTTGGAAAATCATAACTTTTAATCCGGAGATGATATGGGGGCATATGAGTACTCGTTGGAAAGATAATGAAGTTAACTTTAACTTTGGTATTCAACTTGAGTTAGGAAAATGCTCTTAATTGGATCAAAATCTGGAGATAGTGCATAAAGGTCTGTCCTGTACAGATAGGCTGAATAGCTATGCCTACTAAGGAGTTGTGTAAACATGAATTTTGTTACTGCTTTTATAAAGTTTTGACATATTCATGTTTTCATTAGTTTCACATACTGCTGAGTTCTTGCTTAACTCATCTCAACTACATTTTGCAGTATGGTTCGTAATCGCTCTAGGAGTAGGGCCGGAAGTTCTCGTCGAGGCGGTGATGCTCCAATTCCACCGTCGGAACCACCATCCATGGAATGGATGGATCTTATGACTCGACTTGTCGAGTCTAATCAAGAGAATGCTAGTCTACTCCAAGAAGCAACACAAGAACACACACGCTTACTCCAAGCTTTGGTACAGCAAGGCGTACTCCAGAACACGCAACAAGTCGTTCCACCTCGGGACGCTTATTTGGACTTCTTGGCGACTCAACCGCCTATCTTTACTGAAGCCACCGAACCTGTGGAAGCAGATCAATGGCTTCGTGTCATGGAGTCAAAATTTAGAGTATTCCAGTGTGATGATTACCAGAAGACAAAGTTTTCCGCTCAACAACTCCATGGAGCCGCCGGAAACTGGTGGGTGGATTATGTTGCCACCATTCCGGGGGGCCATCAAGTAACATGGAGAGAGTTTTGTGAAGCCTTTCGTACTCGTTACATACCACTAGGTATTGTCAAGGCAAAGCGGGAGGAATTTTTGGGCTTGAAGCAAGGGGACATGAGTGTCCTCGAGTATGTCAGAAGATTTAACATTTTGGCCCAATATGCTCCCGAGTATGTGGCGAAAGAAGAGGCACGGTGTGACCTATTTTTCCATGGCCTGAGTGCCATATTACGGGAGAAGCTGGCCGTACATAATAACGGCAGTTACACCGACATGGTCAATGCGGCTTTCATTCAAGAGAAGCCAACACTTGAGTGGCAAGCGGAGAAGCGAAAGATGAGTGAGATCGAGCAGGCTAGCACAAGTTATGTGCCTCAGAAGTACCGTTTGGTGTATCAAATGCCAACCGGTGAAAGATGGAGGCCACCTGTACGATCAACTCCTCAGAGATTGATTACTGGTCAAGTTTTACAACTTGCACCACCTCCACTGCCGCAGCATCAGACGGTGGTTTGTGCTCCATCGCTGCAGCCATATGTACCTAGCAGTCCACCGCAAGTCAACGAAGAACCGGAGAGGCATCCGTGTCTTACTTGTGGGCGTAAGGGCCATTATGCTAGGAAATGTTCGGAGGGAATTCAAGGATGCAGGTCATCATATTTACAACAATACGACCCGTACCTCAATCTGCAGCTAGGAGGGCAGATAAGGGGCAACATTCACTATACTGTGATTGGTGATGTTCCGGAAGGAGAAGCCGCTCTAGCAGGGATGTTTTCTCTGAATCAGCTACCGGTTTTAGTTCTCTTTGATTCCGGTGCCACACACAACTTCATTAGCCAATCTTTTGTGGCTCAACATCAGCTCCAAACCGTTTATACAAAGAGGCAATACCTCATATCTTCGCCCGGGGGCAGCAGTACCGTAAGCGAGGTTGTCTCCCGAGCACCTCTTTGTTTGGGGGGTAAAATATACCCTACGACTCTCATTATCCTTGAGGGTCTGAAGATCGACATCATTTTGGGGATGTCGTGGTTGAATTACCATAGAGCGGTTCTTAATATCAGCTCCCGGACCGTTGAGCTCAACTCCCCACAGCACGGTCTTCATGTATTAATTCTGGGCGCCAGACGGCAACAGATTGCAACAGTGAACCACACGGAAGCTGTCAAGATAGAGGACATTCCGGTGGTACGTGAGTATCCGGATGTGTTTCCCGACGATTTACCGGGCATGCCGCCCGAGCGAGACGTCGAGTTCAAGATTGAACTTATACCGGGAACCACACCGATATCACGAAGGCCGTACAAGATGGCACCCAATGAACTGGCAGAATTGAAGACGCAGCTGAATGACCTAATAAGCAAGGGATTTATACGACCAAGTTCATCACCTTTGGGTTGTTCAGCGTTGTTTGTCAAGAAGAAGGACGAAACACTAAGGCTTTGTGTTGATTATCGTCCTTTGAACGCCGTTACCATCAAGAACAAGTATCCACTACCTCGCATTGATATGCTCTTCGATCAATTAGTGGGTGCGAAGGTATTCTCGAAGATGGATCTTCGGTCCGGATATCATCAGATTAAAATCCGGGCAGAAGATATTCCGAAAACGGCATTTTCAACGAGATACGGGCTGTATGAGTATCTCGTTATGTCCTTTGGTTTGACCAACGCCCCGGCACACTTTATGTACCTGATGAATTCAGTGTTCATGCCGGAGTTGGATAAATTCGTCGTGGTCTTCATCGACGATATCTTGGTGTACTCCAAGTCAGAGGAAGAACATGCTGAACACCTGCATATTGTGCTACAAAGATTGCGAGATCATCAGCTCTATGCAAAATTCAGCAAGTGTGAATTCTGGATTAATCAAGTACCTTTTCTCGGACACATCATTTCAGCGGAGGGCATCGCTGTAGATCCGAGTAAGATTATCCAAGTGCAGAAGTGGGAGTCACCAAAGTCAGTACATGAAATCCGAAGCTTCCTCGGTTTAGCGGGTTACTACCGGAGGTTTATTCCGAGTTTCTCCAAGATTGCTAAACCGATGACAGAATTATTAAAGAAGAATACCAGATTTGTGTGGGGTGCTGCGTGTGAACAAGCTTTCAAGACCTTAGTGAAGCATCTCACAACAGCCCCAGTTCTTGCTCAGCCAGATACAACGAAGCCATTCGACGTTTATTGCGATGCATCTGGCATCGGTCTTGGCTGCGTGCTGATGCAAGAAAGACGAGTGGTCGCTTATGGATCTCGTCAACTGAGAACTCACGAGCAGCATTATCCAACTCATGATCTTGAGTTAGCTGCCGTGGTCCTTGCTATGAAGATGTGGAGGCATTACTTGCTCGGAAATCTTGTACACCTCTACACCGACCACAAGAGCTTGAAGTACATCTTCACTCAGAAAGAATTGAACATGAGGCAACGAAGATGGCTAGAGCTCATTAAGGATTATGAACTAGAGATTCATTATCATCCAGGAAAGGCGAATGTGGTCGCCGATGCGCTCAGTCGTAAGGCGCATATCCATCACCTAACTATTGCTGAAATGGATGATGAAGAACCAAGCCTCCGTGTCATCCCGTATGGAGCTCTCTATAATCTTGCTCTCATTCCTACTATCCGAGAGGAGATCACGGAAGCTCAACGAAAAGACAAGGGTATGTCTCACATACGGCGGAGGATAGACAACGGAGAAATAAAGTGCTTCCGGAAGGACGATGAAGGTACTTTGTGGTTCAACGACCGGATTATAGTACCCCGGGATATGGGACTACGGAAGAAAATTTTGGATGAAGCTCATTTGTCGAAGTTTTCCATTCATCCGGGCAGTAATAAAATGTACCAAGATCTCTGGAAGAAGTTTTGGTGGACACGTATGAAACGTGAAGTTGCAAAATACGTTTCAGAGTGTGATACGTGTCGAAGGGTCAAGGCCGACCATATGAAGAAGTCAGGCCTGTTGCAGCCATTGCAAGTACCGGCATGGAAGTGGGAAGACTTGAGTATGGATTTCATCGTCGGGTTGCCGATGACCTCCCACAACCATGATTCGATTTGGGTAATCGTGGACCGATTAACCAAATCAGCACATTTCATCCCTGTGCATACTAGGTACAACGCAAAGCAGTATGCGGAGCTGTACATAGCACGGATCTTGTGCTTACATGGAGTTCCCCGCACCATTGTGTCAGATAGAGGATCGCTGTTCATAGCCCGTTTCTGGGAACAGCTACACACCTCCTTGGGGACGAAGTTGATTAGAAGCTCTGCATATCACCCTCAAACCGATGGGCAAACTGAGAGGGTGAATCAAATACTAGAGGATATGCTAAGAGCATGTGCCATCCACCACGGTAAGAGCTGGGATGATCACTTACCACTGGCGGAGTTCTCGTACAACAACGGATATCAGACGAGCATCAGAATGGCACCATATGAAGCTCTATACGGCCGGAGGTGCCGTACACCATTGAACTGGTGCAAATCCGGTGAACGAGTAACATTCGGTGTTGATCTTGTCAATGAAGCCGAAGAGAGAGTTCGGATAATACAAGAGAACCTCAAAGCTGCCCAATCTCGTCAAAAGAGCTACGCGGACCAGAGACGTCGACCGCTGCATTTCGAAGTCGGAGAGCACGTGTATCTTCGTGTGTCTCCGATGAAGGGAATTCATCGGTTCGGTGTCAAGGGGAAACTTGCTCCCCGATTCATCGGTCCGTTTGCTATAACGGAGAAGTGCGGAAACGTAGCCTACCGGCTGGAACTACCGGCAAGCCTTGCCGGTATTCACGACATAGTTCACGTATCCCAGCTGCGGAAATGTCTCAAGTTTACAGCTGCCATCCGCACCGAAGACATCGACGAGTTGAAACCGGATCTCACCTATGTCGAGCAACCTGTACAGATTATCGACGAAAAGACCCGGACCACCAGGAACCGGACTTTAAAATTTTACAAAGTCCTGTGGAGTAATCATACCCCGGAAGAGGCGACGTGGGAAACCGAAGATTATATCCACAAGAACTATCCGGAGCTTTTGTCATAAACCTTGTAATTACCTTCCACCTCGTTCCTCTTTTGAATCTCGGGACGAGATTCCTTTTAAGGGGGGAGGAATGTAAAGGTCCCAAAATTATGAATACAAAGAAACACTTGTTTGCAAAGTTTTGTTTCATGTGTATGAAATTTGGGACTTGTTAAAACTTTTTCCCACATGTGATAACACACATGAGGGCTTTCTTCACACAAGTCAAATGTTCATTTGAGGACTTGGAACCCTAGAGGGGTCTAAAACAAGGATGGGAAGTTCCCATATGTGTGAGAAAGCAAAAATCAGATTTGGAACAATTTGTTCAAACAAAAATTCAAATGAGAAAAACACAATGGAATTCAAAACTGTTGTGCTAAAAATCTCATTTGCAACAGCCAAAATAAAAATCAGATTTCATATTTGAATTCCTTGAGTCCAAATTAGGGGGTGTGCAAAGTTTCATGATTTATGGAAATAGTTGCAACCCATTTTTGCAAAATGGACTTTAAAAGACAAAGAATTCAAATACCTATTTGAATTTGGATGAAACTTGCCCAATTATCCAAATGCATACCAGATTTGAATTCCCACAATTCAATTCACTCAACACTCAAACTTGGGAGGTATTTGGAGAGGGGATAAGGAGGACTGGTCAGTGGGTCCCATATGTCATTGGGAGCACTGAAATTGCAAAAGATGTCCACAGTCTCTGTTTTGCTTACTTCCCACGTGAAGCAGTCGGCAGAGCCGACAGCGGCGCTCACCGCCTCGGGCGACCGCCTCCCCGTGGGAACCGCCTCACCCAGGGCTTTATTAACCCCTGTCGGGCTCCTTCTCCCTCTCATCGCCGAAGCCCCGAACCCTCGGCCTGTTCTCCCTCCTCGCGCAAGAAAAATCAACCGAGCGCTGCCGCTGAGCTCTCGGTCGATCGACCACCACCTAGCGCTTGTGCCAGCCGCAGCTGAGCAGCAAAACTGCACCGCAGAACACCCCACAGCATCCCAGAGCCATCACCGAGCGGATTCACGCTCTCTGCACCGAGAACATCGAGTTTCCGCGGCGGCCGAACACCCCGGCGGCAACGTGCTCCCGTGGACAGCTCCACAGAGCGGCTTTCACGACCAAGAAAGCGGTCCCTGGGATGCGCAAGGTCTCCGTGCAGCTTCCACCCGAAGCACCGAGTCTGTCTCAGCCTCTCAACAACGAATTTCAAAGATCTTCTCCAGCCGGTGAAAACTGACCCGCGGGTATGAATCGACGAAATTCTCAAGTTATATTCATTTAGAGCTCTGCAAATTTCGCACATAGAACCTAGACTGGTGTAGCAACTTTTCTTCTTCACAAAACGTCGCATGAAACCCATGGTAGACGGCTTGTTTCAAGCTTTTCCATCGGCTACCACAATAAGGGGCATCGGGTGCACGATGAAACCTAGATTGGAGCCGTTTCCGAGCCCATATGCGGCCATGCCGAGCAGGGCAAACCTCCACTAGTGCGGTAGATCCTTTCCAGGGGACTTCTGGCGGGCTAGAGCATCAGGGCAACGTCGCCGGACTCCCTCAGAGCCGCTGCACCGGTGCGGGGTGGTTTAGGAACCTCGCCGGTCCTGGGAAGTCCCACCATCGTGTTCCTCGGGTTAAAATAGGTCCTGGCGGCGAGTGATAGCTCGGGAGTTGGTCGGAGCGACGAAAACCGGCGAACTCCGGCGAGCCCGGCGGCGCAGAAGCGCGGGGGCGGGAGGTAGACGAAGGTGCTACCGGCCCCACGCGTCAGTCGCACAGAAACAGTGGACCGGATACTCTGTGGCGCGGGATCGGCTGTGACAGCGCGGGAAACAATTCTGTAGCCCGTGTGGCGCGCTCCCGGCAGCAGACACGTGTCCCTGGTCCCACAGTCAGGTTTAAACTTTTCCCCGGATTTATTCAAATCCCAGATTTTCCCCCAAACTTTAGAAGAGCATAACTTTTGCTAGGAACCTCCAAATTTAGTGATTCAAATTGGGTTAGATTCAGATTGACAAACTCTATCCAATTATGCAACCCAATTTGTATGAAAGTCTTTATTTAATTCTGGAAAATTCTTTAAGGCTTTTCAGTAAAACAATTTTAGAGGGAGTTTGGGTTATCCAAAAATCCTCAAATTTTGCCAGAATATTCTATAGGGTGTTATTAGACTCCTGTAAAAGTTTCAGCTCATTTGGAGTTGAATTAATCAGGGTAATTCAGATTGTAAGTTTCTGTATTCAAATAAATACAGAAACATTTTCAGGGAATTTCCAAAACTTGTAAATTCAGTTCTGGGAAATTCCTAGCTCCAAAAATCCTAGGAAACTTCATGTGGACTCTATAAACTATAATTGAAATTGTGGTTCACTGAGTTTGACATGAACATGGAGGTTACCTCAGAATTAATTCATCTTTGACTAAACACTTAGAGAATTATTCTGAATAAACCATTCCATGGAAGGTGCTAAATTTTGGTCCAGAGGACTTTCTTGTGACAAGGAACTCACATGAAAATTCTCAGCTCCATTAGAGCTCTGGATCACCACTGTCATGTGTGATCTCTTAAGGTGATCAACACTTAAGTGGGAAAAGCACTTAATAAGTGATCTTAGTGTTCAAGCCCAACCCAAACCACTAGCACCAGTGTCATTTTAAATTCTTAAACAAAGTTCCAGTTTTAAATTGGTCATTAGATCTTATGAACAAAAGCTTTTCAATTAAATACATATACATGATCATAACGTGTAGCATATACGTGAAGAAGGTGAAGAGGACTTGAAGTGAAGATCAAGGAGGGAGGAGAACAAGTGATCAAGCTCCAAGTGATCGTCACTAACTGATTGTAACAGTAGTCACCTGCAAAACAGGCAAGCCCCGGTTTGCATTTGAACCGTTTTATAAAGCATTTTTATTTGTAGAGATCATAGCTTTGCATCATTGATTGCATTACGTCTAGATGATATTGAAAACCCCACTTGCATGACCAGAAACACCTAAGAGAGAAAGGGTAGAATAGCAACTCCCCGAGGGAATTTGGCTACGCTAATGTTAGTAGGAAAGGTCCGGTAGAAGACGAGTAGTTGGAATCTACTCGCGAGTTTAGGGCTGGTTTACTCGGAACGGGTCCGAATTAGAAAAGATGAGGAAAATTCACACATAAGAAATGGAGACCGGGCAGGGAGGTTTAGATGCAGCAGGTTGCAGGCCGTGCGTGCATAGCCCTGCCTGTGTTGGTTAAGGCCCGTCCGTACTTGGCCCTGTTGGACAAGTTTGAGTTGTGTACCGGGCACATACTGGCTATATGGGACCCAGGAAACCGATGTACCTTGGGAGATCCATAGTGGAACTTTTCCAACTGCCTTAGGCTTTCGGCGTCAGGGTAACAGGAGGTAACTCTCTCAAGAACATACCACAGCGGGTATGCACCTTGAGGGAACTTGCGTACTCAGGGCAGTTGGACTGCGTCCAATGTGGAAGATCTTGGGAAAGGTGGCCGCGTACAACGTCAGTCGAGGTTGCTGCCGGCAACTCGGAGTACGGGTGTACGTGTCGTGTAGTCCGGGCGTGTACTGATTCGAATCACCGTCGCTCGCGGTCATATGAGCATACTTGCCCGCTGCGTCTTGACGTAGTAACAACTGGAATTATTCTTTTGAACTTGATGAGGATGTACTATAACTTGTATTGCAACCATGATTGAATTAGAGATAGGCTCATTAAAGTTTACTTTCACTTTGTGCAAGGAGCATCGCAACAAAGCGTTTCTTGTTTGATTGTGGAGTTGCGATGCTTTTCGGCTCAAGGTCTGCACAATGAGGCTTAAAATCTGAAAGTTAAGGATCGACTCTAGGCGAGTCCTTTATGCAAAACTAGCCAACCCAATTGCAACCGTCGTGCATGTAGAGTTTCTTGCTTAGGAGAGACGGGTCAGACTTGCTGAGCCTATGTGCTCACGCTTGCTATATAAGTGGTTTTGCAGGTTAACAACGATGCTGAAAAGAAGGTTGTCCGGTGAGACTCGGGGACTCCCGAGTCAGGTAACACATGGAGAACCCAGCCGCTGCTACTTGTCTTCGTGTTGCTAGCGAAAGGAGTCCGCGGGCTGGACTTCATCTCGGGTGCTCTTAGTTATTCGACGTGAGTTGATAAAGACTTCCGCTGTAGTTACTTGATGTAAAGTATTTACAAAGAAAAACTTGTAAGCTTCCGCTATTGTTTTATGTAATACATTGTTCCTCATATGTGTGTTGTTGGGTGCTGCATAACACGGCACCACCCAATGCGATTCCCGGGCGAGTGACCTGTCTCGGTTGAGCGGGTCGCGTCACTATGCCTCACGACAATTAAAGAAGCACGAGCTCAATTATCCTACACATGACTTGGAGCTAGCAGTAGTAGTGCATGCATTAAAGATTTGGAGACATTATATCCTTGGTCATCGATGTGAGATCTATACGGATCATAAAAGCCTCAAGTACATATTTACCCAAACGGACTTGAATTTGAGGCAACGTCGATGGTTGGAACTCATCAAGGATTATGATGTTGGAATCAACTACCACCCCGGGAAGGCCAATGTAGTAGCTGATGCATTGAGCCGGAAGGGAGCATGTCACCAACTCACGGTTCGGGGGCTACCACCCGAACTACGAAAGGAGTTCGCATGGTTACACCTCGGATTCTTGAGCAACATGGAAATGATGGAAATCCACTCTTCATTGGAGCAAGAGATAAGGGATGGCCAAGCAACGGATGAGGAGATCAAGGAGATCAAGGAAAGGATCCGACAAGGAATAGAGAAGGATTTCAAAGAAGATGAGAAGGGTACGCTTTGGATAGGAAAAAGGATTTGTGTGCCTAACGTGAAGCACCTCCCCAACATGATATTGAAGGAGGACATGATTCACCCTATTCCATACATCCCGGAAGCACCAAAATGTACAAGGACTTGAAAACTTGTTATTGGTGGGATGGTATGAAAAGGGATATAGTCGAATACGTTGCCCTATGCGACACATGCCAAAGGGTGAAGGCCGAACATCAAAGACCTGCTGGATTGTTACAACCCTTGAAGGTACCCGAGTGGAAGTGGGAGGACATCAGTATGGATTTCATCGTCGGATTGCCATGTACTCAGTCGGGTTATGACTCCATCTGGGTTATCGTGGACCGATTGACGAAAACCGCCCATTTTCTCCCTATAAGGGCCAATTACAACGTTGCACAATTAGCCGAGTTGTACATGGAGCAGATCGTGTGCCGTCATGGAGTCCCGAGGAGGATAGTCTCAGATCGAGGTTCTCAGTTTACCTCTAGATTCTAGAGGAAGCTGCAGAAAGCCATGGGTACACGACTAGATTTTAGCTCCGCCTATCACCCACAAACCGATGGGCAAACCGAAAGGACAAACCAAATTCTTGAGGACATGTTGAGAGCTTGCGCCTTAAAACGTGGGCGTAGTTGGGATAGGAGTTTACCGTACGCCGGCTCCTATAACAACAGCTATCAAGCTAGCTTGAAGATGTCGCCTTTTGAAGCATTATATGGTAGACGGTGTAGGACGCCGCTGTTTTGGAACGAAACCGGAGAGAACCAGGTGTTTGGACCCGAAGTACTACAAGAAGCTGAAAAGCAAGTCCAAACGATACAGGAGAACTTAAAGGCTGCTCAGTCACGATAGAAAGGCTATGCGGACAATAGGCGAAGGAAGTTGACTTTCGAAGTGGGAGACTTCGTATACCTTAAGGTATCGCCTATCCGAGGCCAACGACGTTTTAACGTCAAAGGCAAGCTAGCACCTCGCTTCATCAGACCATTTAAGATTTTGGACAAGCGAGGAGAAGTAGCCTATCAACAAGAGCTCCCAACGCACCTCTCCGACGTACATGACATGTTTCATGTATCCCAGCTCAAGAAGTGCTTGAGAGTACCAGAGGAGCAAATACCAATGGAAGAGCTTGAACTTCAGGAGGACCTGACCTATACGGAGCACCCTGTTCGAATTTTGGACGTGAAGGAAAAGGTCACCAGGAACAAAGTAATTCGATGGTGCAAGGTGCAA
This sequence comes from Neostapfia colusana, assembly GCA_030760725.1. NCBI lineage: Eukaryota > Viridiplantae > Streptophyta > Magnoliopsida > Poales > Poaceae > Neostapfia > Neostapfia colusana. The sequence continues at coordinate 23,777,646 of JASWHV010000014.1, forward strand.
TGGAGCCATCACACCGAAGCTGAAGCCACATGGGAGCGTGAAGAAGACATCAAGGCAGAATTTCCTTATCTATTTTCTACCAACGAATCTCGAGGGCGAGATCCAATTTAAGGGGGGTAGATTTGTGACACCCTCATTCCTGGTGTCAGCAAATATTCATGTTTTATGAAGAGAAAACATTTTAAGAAGAAGTAGGAATAGAGAAAAATATCAAAAGGATAGCCAATAAGAGCCGAATCCAGTTCACCAAGAGCGCCGAAGACAACTTATCGCGGCCGCTGGCCACGTGGCGTGTTTGGAGCTCATCCCTGCGAAATGGGGAGAGGTCCACCGCTAAACTGGCTACGTGGCAGGCTCGGGGCTCATCTCCGCAAAGGGGGAGAGGTCCGACCCTGTGGGACACGTGTTGCCCCCAGAGCTAGCCTCTGCGAAAGAAGCAAAGGCATTTCCGCAGGACACATGTCACCTTCGGAGCTAGTCATCATGGAAATTAGAGGACTAGTCGCGCGGGATACGTGTCGATCTCGGAGCTCACCTCCGAGAGGTCCGGTTCTATCGGACACGCATCGTCACAGGAGCTTATCTCCGGGAGGTCCGTCACTGTTGGACACGTGTTAACCTCAGAGCTCGTCTCTGAGAAGAAAGGAAGTCTGGCGCTGGAGCTACCTCCGGAGAGAGGAAAGGTCCGGCACTAACACGTGGCGTGTGCGGAGCCACCTCCGAATAAGAGAGGAGGTCCCAACCGCCAGGATACGTGGCGCAGGCGGAGCTCACCTCCAAAGGAGACGGAGGTCTCACTCGCTTGACACACGGCACCACCGGAGCTCGTCTCTGCGGAAAAGGAGAGACCAGGCCTGATGGACACGTGGAGCTTCCGGAGCTCACCACCAAGAAGGTAACGAGTTTTGGAGCGGTTTTTGGATTCTTTACGCATAGAGATACCGGTAGGAGAAAAAACCGACCTGAATTCCACAATGTCACCGCACCAAATCAACTCGAGATAAGTTGTTAAGATTTAACGACGATCTGAATAGGACTCTTATTCGGGATACAATCAGATTAGGACTCTTCTCTTCCCGATTATAAATAGAACCTAGAACCTCTGGCCAAAACCACAAACTTCTTTTCCATCTCCTGAGCCGACGACTTAGAGCCCTAGCCCCCAACTCGCCGGGAAAGCCATCGCCAGAGTTCAGCGAGGAAAATCGCAGGAAGAGAGCCCAACGATCGGAGAAGGACCCGAGACCGAGAAGAACGTAAGGTAGGTCTCCAATACCACCTTACAACATCGTTGTATTTTCTTTGCATCTGTTCTTCGATTCCTTTCGAACAGAAGATTTCTCGTGGACAAATCACCTGTCGATCGGGTTGATCTAAAAGACAAGGTCATCGCCACGTCCACATTTGATCCGAACACCCCTGTTCACCATAAAGCCATGCAAGAACACGTGCAAAATCTAATAAAACTGATCATAGGATAGCGTGCATATGCATCATCGCATCTAGTTTAATGTTTGTGCATGATATTGATTGTTGTGAATCTTGTATGTGCGCGATCCTGTATAGCAGGAGAAGCTCAGGGAGCTCTTTACGATGAGCTGCAACAACAAGGTTTCAAGATCCAAGAGCCACCAGAACCGCAAGAACAAGGCAAGTGCTCCTTGACCATATTGATCCTATGTTTTGGGTAAAACTGTTTTGTTTTGCGAAAAGGTGTGTGTGCTGAGTCAAACATGATGGGAAACCCTTTTATAGGAGTTTACTAGCTTCGGTTAAACCACCCTAGTGGCCTGGGAAGTTTATGAGTCGGGTATGGTTTTACTTTTATGCTTCGCTGAGTCCATGGGATTGGGAAGCGAGATAGATGTGTCTAGCTAACTGCACTCGTAATGATAATAAGAAACTGATGTTGTTAATGGACATGGATCGGAGGGAGATCTAGGCAAGACTGGGTTTATGAATGAGGTAGCATGAGATGGTGGTTTACTTGCCGTAGATCTAAGGACCGGTTCATGCATGCACATGATAGGATAACAGCCACCACAAGGCCAAGTATGGGTGCGGCTTAGCTGAGTAATTAGGTAAGTTGCTAGATTGTTATGGACTGTGGAAGGCGTGGGGAATTGGAGTCGAGTGAGGACTGTCCTTGGAACTGCATGGCACAAGAGGGGGCCCGTGGGTGGGAGAATTGGAGATTCTAGCCTGCCGGTGAAACCTTAGTGAGTCCATACATCTAGTAACCCCTTTGTAAAGGCTATTTTGTAATCTCTTGGCCATACACCGACAGTTGTGTACTGGTATAATAGAGGTTCTGCAGTCGCCGATGGGTGACGAAATCACAAACTTGTGGGTAAGGAGGTACAGACTCTGTAGGGTTCTTAAAACTATCATGATAGCCGAGCTTACGGTCACAAGCGCCTGGCCAACTGCCATGATTAGTTGGGATGGTTTTTGGGATGGTTTTTGGGATGGTTATTGGATGTGGTCACTGGGATGGATTTTGGTTATGGTTTGGTTTTGGGACTGTTGAGTCCGGGTGATAAGATGGGTTGCATGATTGTTGAGTCGTGGCAACAAGGTTGGTCTCGGTGGGAGACGAAGCTGTTTTATGTGGTGAAATGGTAGCAAATACAGGATGGCATTCGTGAGATGGTAGCGATTTCGAGGAGGCATTCGTGAGCGAGAATGAGGTTGATTGATTGTGACATGGAAAGTAATGAGCATAACGGAGGTATGATTGGTATTTTAATACATGCTGGGATTACATTCACTTAAAGATAAGTCGCTGTTTTATCGTGCTTTTGATAAATAACTTTGCTTTTCTGCAAATGAGCCTTTTTATACCTACCTTGTTGTGAGCTTCATATCATATTTTTCCGCACTTGCTGAGTACATCATTGTACTCAAACTTGCATTATTATTTCATCATCAGCAGCAGGAGAAGACTACTATGAAGACCAAGTGGAGCATTAAGATGTGTGATCTGTTCTCAACCTTGCCTGTGGGAATGGAATAGAGATGGAGCCATTTGCTGCCTAGATTTGCTTCCGCATTAGAATAAATACTTCCGCTGCATAGAAATAAAGACTTCCGCTGTGAGCATGAGTCCAAGACTCATGAGACATTGTAATAAACTCTGTTATTCGTGGTTATATATATTCTGAATTCAGTTTGTGGAACATTTGTGTATGTGTGATGAGCATCTTGGACACACATATGCATTAGTTCTCGGTTCCATGGCTTTTCCACAGAATTGAGGGCGTCACAACTGTGTTGTGGGGCCCGCACGCAGAGTTTGAACTTTTCTCGGAATTTCCAGTTTTAGTGCAAACTTCAAATGCATATAACTTTTGCTAGGAAGCTCCAAATTCAGTGAACCAAATTTCGCTGAACTCAGAATTTTGAGTACTTTCAAGCAACACAAATTTCAGCTCATTAAACTTAATAGTTTTCCAGAATTAATTCCCTAAATTTTAAACTGTTAGGAATCTTATCTGGAGAACTACTTTATTAAAAATTCTGAAATTTGGCTGAGAGGTTCTATGGAAAATCCTTGAGTCACAGTAAAAATTTCAGACCCATCCGAGTCCATTTAGTCCCCCTAATGGTGTGATTATGTGATCTGCCTGAGAAAATAGAAAAATGTACAGAAACATTTTTCAGAATTTCTCAAATCTTGATTAGGGCATAATTTCCTCTAGAATTCTTCAAATTACATGAAACTAATTCCATTAGGACCATCTCAAATTCTAGTTTCCAGAAAGTAATGGTTGGAACCATGAAAACCCCTGGAATTCCTTAGAGGCTCTAATATTAACCAAATAGGCTTTTATTTGTACAAAGCTCAATCGAACTTTGTTTCAAAAGAAAACATGGTCAGTACTCTGGTTAGTACCCTACCAAGCCACCATAAAAATTTCAGGACCAAAGGGGAGGGCTAGCTAGAGTTATGGTAATTACTTATCTAATTCTAAACATTGCATTTAAATTTACATATAGTATATCGTTTATGTGTAGTCGCTGAAGGCGAGGAAACTCCGAAAGTGCTCGACTTCCTTCTTCCGTACGAAGCCCTAACCACTGACCAGCAGCAACAAGGCAAGCCCCGGTTTGCATTAACCCCTTTTATAAAGTTTTGCTTTGTTTACATGTTTAGTGTGAGGTATGGATGTGCATTAGGTGTAGGGTGGATGAAACCCAAATGCATAACCAGATGTTTCCTAAAAGAGTGAGGGTAGGGTCTAAGTCCTCGAGTAGACATGCTATGCTTAATGATTCATAGGTCTTCGGTACAAGTCGAGTAGTTGGAATCTACTCGCGAGTTAGACTTGGGACACACGGGATTGGTTCGAGTGAGGTGAGATCACTTTAGTAATGAAAATGAGACTAGGCAGGGGCTAGGGCGCAGCAAGAGGATGTCTTGTGTGCGCAGCCCTGTCCGTGTCGATTGAGGACCGATCCGTGTGTGGTCCACGCTGATCAAGTTTGAACGTACCGAAGGCATATCGGATATATGGGCCCCGATAAACCGATGTAACCAAAACCTCCGGGCGTCGAGGCATAACGCACCGATTTATAGGTGTAGGCTGAGGGCAGCAAGGTGGAAATCTGCTAACAGGCATAGAGGGATGCTCCGTGTAGGAAACCTCCTGCTCGTTTTGGTGCGACCGGTTCGACGTTTGGGCTGTTGGGTGAAAGGTTGTCCCGTGCGGCATCGAGTGAGCGTGCTGTGCAGCTCCACGGGTGGGCGTACGTGACGTGCTCTTTGGGTGTCCCTGCAGGTGTATATCGAGTCGATTCGCCGTCCCTCATGGTGAAGAGTATCACTTGGTCACTGAGTCGTGACGTAGGCTAATATATGGAATGTGCTGATTCAATATTGCTGTTATGCTATAATTGTATTGCTACATGTGTGCCACCAAAAATTGCTTACTAAATTTCATATTTATGAACTGTTAACTTGTGGCTAAAAGATGAATTAAGGATGAACTTGTAGACGTGTCCATTTGCTGAAATTTACCATCCCATGATCGTTGTACACTACATATAGAGTTTCATGCCTAGGTGAATCGGTTAAGTCTTGTTGAGCCATTGTGCTCATGGTTGCTGCTTAAGTGTTTTTTAGGTGAGGAGCCACCCACGGACTCGGGTTACGAGTCCACCGGCAAGGGTTACCCTCCGTCGGGGACAACGGCTGAGTGGGAGCTGTACACGCCGCGCTGAGCTGAGGAGTGCAGCTAGTGTGGGTTGCCCTAGGGCCGGGCAACCGACTTTTGCTAGATAGGCGGGCGTGAGTTGTACAAATTTAACTTCCACTGTGTAATATAAACACTAGTTTGTAACTGAGTAGTGTACTACTTTGTACATTTCAGTTAGTTTTTAATGTAATACAATGTAGCCTTATGATGTGTGCTGTCAGGTGTCGCATCGTGCGGCACCACCCTGTGCGATCCTGGATGAGCGGATTCCGGTCCGCCACAACATGAATCAGAGGAAGATCTAGGCAAGCTTGGTTTGTGGATGAGGTAGAATGAGATGGTGGTTTACTAGCTGTAGATCTAAGGACCGGTTCATGCCAGCCATGCCAGAAAAACAGTGCCACCACAAGGCCAAATATGGGTGTGGCTTAGCTGACTAATTAGGTAAGTTGCTAGATTGTTATGGGCCATGGAAGGCGAGGGGAATGGCAGTCGAGAGAGGACTGCCCTGGGAACTGCATGACACAAGAGGGGGCCCGTAGATGGGAGAATTGGAGATTCTAGCCTGCTGGTGAAACCTTAGTGAGTCCATACATCTAGTAGCCCCTTTGTAAAGGCTATTTTGTGATCTCTTTACCATACACCGACGGTTGTGTACTGGTATAATGGAGGTTCTGCAGTCGCCGATGGGTGACGAAATCACAAACTTGTGGGTAAGTGGTGCCACCTCTGCAGAGTGTAAAACTATCATGATAGCCGAGCTTATGGTCACAAACGCCTGGACAACTCACATGATTAGATGGGATGGTTATTGGGATGGTATTTGGTTATGGTTTGGATATTGGTTTGGTCGTTGGATTGGTTTCAGGACTGTTGTGTTCTGGTAATGAGATTGGTTCCATGACTGTTGAGTCATGGCAATGAGCATTGGTATTGATATGAGACGGAATTGAATATGAGATGAGATGGTAGTGAATACGAGAAGGTATTCATGAGCATGAGAAAAGTTGAGAAAATGAATGTCTGATGGGACATGAAAAGAGGTGAAATATGATGGAGGTATGTTGATGTTTTAATTGAATACATGATGGGATTTAATTCACTTTAAGCTCGTTGCTGTTTTTATCATGATTTGTGAAATAAACTTTGCTTTTATACAATGAGCCCTTTTATACCTACCTTGCTGTAAGCTACATGTCATACTTTCCGCACTTGCTGAGTACGTCATGTACTCAGCCTTGCATTATCATACATCATAAGCAACAGGAGAGGAATACTTTGAAGACCATGTGGAGTATTAGGCGTCTGATCAACTGTCAACCTTTCCTGTGGAATAGAATATGGAGCCGCTGCTGCCGCTTAGATGCTTCCGCAATAGTTTAGAAGACTTCTGCTGCTAGAACAAGACTCCCGCTTCTAGATTTAGTTAGAGACTTCCGCTGCAAGAAAACAATAGAGATTGATGTAAATAAGTACTTAAACACTATTCATTCATGGTTATATATTCTTAATTCAGTTTGTGGATGATATGTGTATGTGTGATGAACATCCTGGGCACACATATGCATCAGTCCAGGTTCCGTGGTTTTTCCACAGAACCGGGGCGTTGTTGGTTGTTTTTCTCACAGAACACTCACGGATTTGTGATGCAAATCGTGTTGGAAGTCAAGAACTGTGGTGTAGATCCAAGAACTCGAGTGGAGAACCGAAAGGAAAATGATTCGGATGAGTTGTGGTGGCGCTCAACAAACACCAGCGCGTTTTCCCTTTTTATTAGCCGAAAGCCACACGTTTGCAACAACCTTAGCCCGGGTTTTGCACCATACAAATTTTGAAAACATGCAGCACATGCATGTGCCATGCACGTATGGCCCAAAACCCCCGGGTGGTGTTTGAAATTCAAACCAAAACACCCTCACACACACTAGGACTCGGTGGAACACATGTGACTCAGGACACAGCCCTGGTTCTTGTCATGTGTGCTTTAATTCCTTAAAACATAAGGAAACTAAACTTTGATAAACCTCCAGAAGTACTCAACAATCTCCCCCTACTTCTGAGGTTTGATCTCCTGAACTCCAATCTTCTCACAAAGTTTCTGAAATTGTGTACGTCCCAGTGGCTTTGTGAGCATATCAGCAAGTTCATCTTTTGTCCCAACATGCTCCAAGATGACTTCTCCTCTATCAACACATTCTCTGACAAAGTGAAACTTGATGTCAATGTGTTTCCTTCTATCATGCAAGACTGGATTCTTTGCCAAAGCAATTGCTGCTGTGTTATCCATCTTAATCACTGGTGGAGGTACTTGAATTCTTGTGACTTCTTCTAGCACATGCCTGAGCCAAACATCCTGACTTGCTGCAGCTGCTCCAGCCACATACTCAGCTTCACATGTGGACTTTGCCACAGCCTTTTGCTTATGAGATAACCAGCTGATAGGATTTTCACTCAGGAAGAAAATGACTCCTGTTGTGCTTCTCTTGTCATCCACATCTCCCCCAAAATCACTATCACTATAGCCTCTTAACTCAAGACTTCCTTCACCTCGGTTGTAAGACAAGCCGTACCTCATTGTAGCTGCCACATATTGAAGTAAATGTTTCAAATCCACCATGTGTTCTTCTTGAGGTTCTGACATGAACCTGCTTAAGTACCCAACGCCAAAACTAAGATCAGGCCGAGTTTGTAAAAGATACCTGAGTCCACCAATTATGCTACGATAAGTGGTTGGATCAGTGAGTGGCGCTGTACTTCTTTTGGTAAGCTTCAACCGGGATTCCACGGGAGTGGCACACCCATTGCAGCTTATCATCCCACTTCTTTTCCAGCAACTATGCAGCATAAGCTCCTTGACACAATTCAATACCATTCCTTCCTTGCTTTACTTAAATACCAAGATAGTAAGACAAGCTTCCTAGATCACTCATGCAAAACTTCTCCTTCATTTTCTCCTTGAACCGACTGATTTGCTCCATGTTCTCCCCCACAATAAGCAAGTCATCAACATACACACCCACAATGAGTCTTGCCTCACCTCCAAGCTTAGTATACAAGCCATGTTCTTATTTGCACCATGTGAAACCGAGCTGCTTGAGACTTTCATCAAGTTTGCAGTTCCATGCTCGAGGAGCTTGTTCAAGCCATACAATGCTTTGTGAAGTCATAAAACCCACTTCTCCTTGCCTCCAGCTATGAAACCCAGAGGTTTAGTGACATAGATCTCCTCTTCTAGACTCCCATTCAAGAAAGCTGACTTCACATTCATGTGATGAACATGCCACCCAAAATGAGCTGCAACAGCTAACACAATCCTCGCAGACTCCATCCTGGCAAATGGTGCAAAAACTTCTTCAAAATCAACTCCTTGCTTCTGCACATATCCCTTTGCAACCAGCCTTGCTTTGTGGCATATGACATTCCCATGTTCATCTTTCTTCAACTTGAAAACCCATTTCAAGCCAATGGCACGATAACCCTCCGGAAGTTGTACCAATGACCATGTTTTGTTCTCTTCAATGGATGTGAGCTCCTCAATCATGGCAATGCGCCACTCCTTGGTCCTCAAGGACTCTTCTGCTGTGCATGGCTCTTCACCTATGACAACAAGAAGTTCATCTACTCCTCCTTCTTCTGGTTCACAGCTTGGCACCATATCAAGGATATTTCTCATGGAACGATAACGAAGTGGTGCTTCGTTTAGCTCACTATCCATTTCTAGTGACATGGAAGGAGGTGTCACAAACTTCACATCCTTGGATGCTTGCTGCCTCAGTTGTGCCATAGAAGACACTCCCTCATCTGGGGTTTTGTCACCCTGACCTGTGTCACAAGAAGAAGAACTCACTCCACCAGGGTTCTCATCACGAAAGATGTATTCTACCCGAAAGATGTCTTCATCATTCACCACTTCACTTGATTCAGCTGCATACCACTTCCATGGGCGGATTTCTTCAAACAAAGCATCACGTGACACATGAACACTCTCCGTGTTTGGATTGTAAAACCTCCACGCCTTACTTCGTTGCTCATATCCAATGAAGACCATTGGAATACTTCGATCTTCAAGCTTACTAAGGCGCTTGCTTCCCTATTTCACATGTGCCACACAACCGAAAGTGCGCAAATGATGTACGCTAGGTTTCTTATCATGCCATACCTCATATGGAGTCTTTTTTTCAACACTCCGAGTAGGAGATTGGTTCAACACATACACAGCTCTGGTCACTGCCTCCCCCCAGAACCAACCGGGCACATTCATTGCTTTCAACATGCTTCTTGCCATTCCGATAACAGTTTGGTTCCTTCTCTTAACTACATCATTCTGCTCAGGAGAATATGGAGCTGTCAAGTGACGTTGAACACCCTCCTTGGTGCAATACTCAACAAAACCCGAGCTGTGAATGTGACGCCCTCAATTCCGTGGAAACCCACGGAACCGAGAACTGATGCATATGTGTGCCCAGGATGTTCATCACACATATACACATCATCCACAAACTGAATTTCAGAATATATATACGACCACGAATAACAGAGTTTGTTACAATGTCTCATGAGTCTTGGACTCATGCTCACAGCGAAAGTTTTAATCTAATCAGCGGAAGTCTTCTAACTAATGCGGAAGCAATCTAAGCAGTAGCAGCTCCATCTCTACTCCATCCCCACAGGCAAGGTTGAGGACAGATTACACGCCTAATGCTCCACTTGGTCTTCATAGTAATCTTCTCCTGTTGCTGATGATGAAATAAAAATGCAAGTTTGAGTACAATGATGTACTCAGCAAGTGCGGGAAAATATGATATGTAGCTCACAACAGGGTAGGTATAAAAAGGCTCATTGCAGAAAGCAAATTTATTTATCTAAACCATGATAAAGCAGCAACATAACTCTAAGTGAACATAATCCCAACATGTATTAAAATACCAATCATACCTCCATTGTGTTCATTACCTTCCATGTCCCAACCAGACATTAATCAACCTCATTCTTGTTCACGAATACCTTCTCGTATTCGCTACCATCTCACGAATACCATCTCGTATTCTCTACCATTTCATCTCATAAACAATTTCGTCTCACATAGTCTAACCTCGTTGCCATGACTCAACAGTCATGCAACCCATCTTACCACCCGGACTCAACAGTCCCGAAACCAAAACTAAATCTTCCAAAACCATACCCAATAACCATAGCCAATAACCATCCCAACTAATCATGGAAGTTGGCCAGGAGCTCGTGACCGTAGGCTCGGCTATCATGATAGTTTTTTTGACTCTGCAGAGTTTGCACCTCTTTACCCGGAAGTTTGTGATTTTGTCACCCATCGGCGACTGCAGAACCTCCATTATACCAATACACAACCATCAGTGTATGGCCAAGAGATCACAAAATAGCCTTTACAAAGGAGCTACTAGATGTATGGACTCACTAAGGTTTCACCGGCTGGCTAGAATCTCCAATTCTCCCACCCACGGGCCCCCTCTTGTGCCATGCAGTTCCCAGGGCAGTCCTCACTCGACTCCCATTCCCCGCGCCTTTCACGGTCCATAAAAATCTAGCAACTTACCTAATTACTCAGCTAAGCTGCACCCATACTTGGCCTTTTGGAGGGCACTGTTATCCTGGCATGTGCTCGCATGAACCGGTCCTTAGATCTACGGCAAGTAAACCACCATCTCATGCTACCTCATTCACAAACCCAGTTTTGCCTAGATCTCCATCTGATCCATGTTCATTAACAACATCAGTTTTCTCATTATCATTACGAGTGCAGTTAGCTAGACACATATATCTCGCTTCCCAATCCCATGGACTCAGCCGAAGCATAAAAGAAAAAGTCATACCCGACTCATAAACTTCCCTGGCGACAAGGGTGGTTTAACCAAAACTAGTAAACTCCTATAAAAGGGTTTCCCATCATGTTTTACCCAGCACACACACCTTTTTGCAAAACAAAACAGTTTCCCAAAATATAGGATCACGCACATACAAGATTCACAGCAATCAATATCATGCATAAACTCTACTTTAAGATGTAATGATGTATATGCATGCTATCCTATGATCAGTTTTTATTAGATCAGTTTGTACGTGTTCTTGCATGGTTTGCATGGATTTTATGATGAACAAGGGTGTTCGGATCAAATGTGGACGTGGCGATGATCTCGACTCTAGATCAGACCGATCAACACGTGATTTGTTCACGAAAAGCTTTTGTTCGAAAGGAATCAAGGAACAGATGCAAAGAAAATGCGATGATGTCGTAAGGTGGTATTGGAGACCTACCTTATGTTCTTCTTAGTCTCGGGGTCCTTCTCCTATCATACAGATCATTGGGGCTCTCTTCCGGCGATCACTCTCGACCAAACTCCGGCGATGGGTTTACTCGGCGAGTTGGGGGCTAGGGCTCTAAGTCGTGGGCTAAGGAGGTGGAAAAGAAGTTTGTGGTTTCGGCCAAGGGTTCTGGGTTCTATTTATAATTGGGAGAAGAAGAGTCCTAATCTGATTGTATTTCGAATAAGAGTCCTATTCAGATTGTCGTTGAATCTTAACAACTTATCTTTAGTTGATTTGGTGCGGTAACATTGTGGAATTCATGTTGGTTTCCTCTCCATACCGGTATTTCCACGCGTACAAAATCCAAAACCGCTCCAGAACTCGTTACTTCTACGGTGATGAGCTCCGGAAGCTCCACGTGTCCACCGGGGCCTAGTCTCTCCCTTTCTACAGAGACGAGCTCCGGTTGTGCCGCGTGTCAAGCGAGCGAGACCTCCCTCTCCTACGGAGGTGAGCTCCGTGTGCGCCACATATCCTAGCGGTCGGGACCTCCTCTCTATTCGGAGGTGGCTCCGCGCACGCCACGTGTCAGTGCCGGACCTTCCCTCTCTCCGGAGGTGGCTCCGGGTGTGCCACGTATCCTAACAGCGCCAGACTTCCTTTCTTCTCAGAGACGAGCTCTGAGTTTAACACGTGTCCAACAGTGACGGACCTCCCGGAGATATGCTCCGGCGGTGACACGTGTCCAATAGAACCAGACCTCTCGGAGGTGAGCTCCGAGATCGACACGTATCCCGCACGACTGGTCCTCTGATTTTCGCGGTGACTAGCTCCGAAGCTGACACGTGTCCTGCGGCTGGCCTTGCTTCTCCGCAGAGGCTAGCTCCGGGGCAACACGTGTCCCATGGGGTTGGACCTCTCCCCCTTTGTGTGGATGAGCTCCGAAGGCGCCACGTGGCCAGCGGGCCGTGAGAGTTGTCTTCGGCACTTTTGGTGAACTGGATTTTTTCTCTTTTTGGCTATCTTTTTAATTCTTTCTCTGTCCCCACTTCTTTTAAAATGTTTTCTCTACATGAAACATGAATACATGCATAAACCAACAATGAGGGTGTCACAAATCTACCCCCCTTAAATTGAATCTCGCCCTCGAGATTCGTTAGTAGAGAATAGATGAGGGAATTCTGCCTTGACGTCTTCTTCACGCTCCCATGTGGCTTCAGCTTCGGTGTGATGGCTCCATTGTACCTTGCACCATCGGATCACTTTGTTCCTTGTGACGCTTTCCCTTACGTCCAAAATTCGGACAGGATGTTCCACATAAGTCAGGTCCTCTTGAAGTTCAAGCTCTTCCATTGGTACTTGCTCCTCTGGTACTCTCAAGAACTTTTTGAGCTGGGATACATGAAACACGTCATGTACATCGGAGAGATATGTTGGGAGCTCTAGTTGATAGGCTACTTCTCCTCGCTTGTCCAAAATCTTAAATGGTCTGATGTAGTGACGTGTTAGCTTTCCTTTGACGTTCAAACGTCATTGGCCACGGATAGGTGATACCTTAAGGTATACGAAGTCTCCTACTTCGAAGGTCAACTTCCTTCGCCTATTGTCCGCATAGCCTTTCTGTCGTGACTGAGCAGCCTTTAAGTTCTCCCGTATCGTTTGGACTTGCTTTTCAGCTTCTTGTAGCACTTCGGGTCCAAACACCTGGTTCTCTCTGGTCTCGTTCCAGAACAGCGATGTTCTACACCGCCTACCATACAATGCTTCGAAAGGCGACATCTTCAAGCTAGCTTGATAGCTGTTGTTATAGGAGAATTTGGCGTACGGTAAACTCCTATCCCAACTACGCCCACGTTCCAAGGCGCAAGCTCTCAACATGTCCTCCAAAATTTGGTTTGTCCTTTCGGTTTGTCCATCGGTTTGTGGGTGATAGGCGGAGCTAAAATCCAGCCGTGTACCCATAGCTTTCTGCAGCTTATTCCAGAATCTAGAGGTAAAATGAGAACCTCGATCTGAGACTATCCTCCTCGGGACTCCATGACGGCACACGATCTGCTCCATGTACAACTCGGCTAATTGTGCAACGTTGTACTTGGCCCTTACAGGGAGAAAATGAGCTGTTTTTGTCAATCGGTCCACGATAACCCAGATGGAGTCATAACCCGACTGAGTATGTGGCAATCCGACGATGAAATCCATACTGATGTCCTCCCACTTCCACTCGGGTACCTTCAAGGGTTGCAACAATCCAGCGGGTCTTTGATCTTTGGCCTTCACCCGTTGGCATGTGTCGCATAGGGCAACGTATTCAGCTATGTCCCTTTTCATACCATCCCACCAATAACAAGTCTTCAAGTCCTTGTACATTTTGGTACTTCTGGGATGTATGGAATAGGGTGAATCATGTGCCTCTTTTAATATCATGTCGCGGATGTGCTTTACGTTAGGCACACAAATCCTTTTTCCTAGCCAAAGCGTACCCTTCCCATCTTCTTTGAAATCCTTCTCTATTCCTTGTCGGATCCTTTCCTTGATCTCCTCATCCGTTGCTTGGCCATATCTTATCTCTTGCTCCAATGAAGAGTGGATCTCCATCACTTCCATGTTCAAGAATCCGAGGTGTAACCGTCCGAACTCCTTACGTAGTTTGGGTGGTAGCTCCTGAACCGTGAGTTAGTGACATGCTCCCTTCTGGCTCAATGCATCAGCTACTACATTGGCCCTCCCAGGGTGGTAGTTGATTCCAACATTGTAATCCTTGATGAGTTCCAACCATCGATGTTGCCTCAAATTTAGGTCCGTTTGTGTAAATATGTACTTGAGACTTTTATGAACCGTATAGATCTCACATCGATGACCAAGGATATAATGTCTCCAAATCATCAATGCATGTACTACTGCTGCTAGCTCCAAGTCATGTATAGGATAATTAAGCTCGTGCTTCTTTATTTGTCATGAGGCATAGGCTACCACTTGTCCTTCTTGCATGAGCACACATCCGAGCCCTTGTCTGGATGCATCACAATATATGTCAAAGCTCTTGCTCACGTCCGGCAATACCAAAACCGGCGTAGTGGTTAGCCTTTTCTTGATTTCCTCAAAACTTTCTTGGCATGCTGGTGTCCATTGGAAGGTTTTTCCCTTTGTTAGCAACTCCGTCATAGGTTTTGCTATCTTTGAGAAGTCCTTGATGAAGCGTCGGTAGTATCCAGCCATCCCAAGAAAACTCCGAATGTCCTTCACGTTTTGAGGTTGGTTCCACTTCAGGACATCTCCCACTTTTCTGGGGTCAACCAATACTCCCTCCTTGGAGATAATGTTGCCTAGGAACGATATATCCTTTAGCTAAAATTGACACTTGTTAAGCTTGGCATACAATTGATTCTCACGCATTTTCTGCAAGGTCAATTTCAAATGTTCTTCATGCTCCTCCTCACTTTTTGAATACATCATAATGTCGTCAATGAAAACCACGACGAACTTATCCAAGTACTCCATGAAAACCTTGTTCATAAGGTACATGAAGTATGCGGGTGTATTTGTTAACCCAAAAGACATGACGGTATATTCATACGAACCATACCGTGTTTGAAAGGCTGTCTTTTGGGTATATTGGAGGGCTTAATCTTCAGCTGGAAGTATCCTGACCGAAGATCAATCTTGGAGAACACTTGGGCTCCTTTCATTTGGTCGAATAGGTCCTCTATACGGGGCAGAGGGTATTTGTTCTTGATTGTCACCTCATTGAGAGACCTATAGTCCACGCACATCCTTTGGGTCCATCCTTCTTGTCCACGAAGAGCACAGGAGATCCCCATGGTGACGAGCTTGGACGTATAAAACCCTTCTCCAACTGCTCCTGAATTTGCTTCTTGAGTTCCACTAGTTCATTGATGGGCATCCTATAGGGTCTCTTAGCTATGGGTGCAGTTCCGGGTACCAAATCAATGGCAAACTCAATGTCCCGGTCAGGAGGCATACCTGGAAGCTCCTCTGGAAATACGTCCATGAATTCCTTAACCAGTGGAATGCTGTCCAATGTTGCTCCTTCGACGTGGTTCAAAATTGCCCTTTCGGTTGTTTGTTAGGCTGACTCAAACTCGACACGAATACTGTGCTCATTTTTCAATTGCATGCTTCTTTCAGCACATTGGATTACCCCATTGTGCTTGCTTAACAAATCCATCCCGAGTATTATGTCAAGCCCTTGAGAATCCAAGACAATGAGGTTGGCAAGGAAGTCTACCCCCCTTATTTTAAGGCTTACTTTCGGACATACTATATTAGTCCTCATCTCTCCACCGGGAGAATTAATTAACATAGAGCATTTTAAGTGTGATATGGGTAAATTATGCTTGGCAACATACTTGGATGATATGAAGGAATGTGATGCTCCAGAATCAAATAAGATGGTGGCTGGGTTGGAGTTGGCAAAGAACATACCAAGTACGACGTCCTCAGCCAGTTGTGCTTCCTCAGCAGAAACATGGTTCACGTTGCCGCGAGCATAGTTCTGTTGTCCACGGTTTCCTTGATTGTCCCCTCCGTTCGGTCACGGGTTCTGCTTGGGCACATTGCCTTGGTGTCTAGGGCCTCTCCTCGGGCACTGGCTCGCGAAGTGTCCTGTTTCCCCGCATGCAAAGCATGCCCTGTTGCCTACGGCAGCAGGTACGTTGGGGCGGTGGTTTTGAACAGGAGCGCCCATGTTGGGTCGGGGCACAGGAGGCAACGGCGCACGAGGTGCTTGTGCAACGGGTCATTATTGTGGTGGCTAACTAGGGCGGTATGCAGGAGCGGTCGATCCATACTGCGGTGCGGCCGGGGGCATGTACCGAGGTCGTACGTTGCTCCCTTGGGGCTGGTATGGCATCTTCCTCTTGCACTCTCGCTCGATCTCTTGGATCTTGCTTTCGACTACTATAGCCTTGTCAACCAGCTTCTGGAAGCTCGCGTAGTCATTGTTGAGGAGCTGAACCTGAATCTCATTGTTCAACCCTCTCATGAATAGGTATTGCTTCCTCTGGTCTGAGTTGACATCTTCGGGGCATACCGAGACAGTTGTGTGAACTTGTTGAGATACTCATTCACGCTTCTCTGTCCTTGGTGGAGGCCTTCAAACTCCTGTCTCTTGAGCATCATTACACCAGCAGGGATTTAATGAGAGCGGAAACTCTCCTTGAACTTAGTCCAAGTGATCGCCTCCGGGTCAACATGATCGTTGCATAGGGCATCCCACTAGACAGCGGCAGCTCCCATGAGTTGGTGCGACGCAAAAAGAACCTTCTCTCGGTCATTGCACTGCACTATGGCAAGCTTCTTCTCCATGGATTTCAACCAGTCGTCAGCCTCCATGGGGTCGTTAGCTTGAGCAAAGGTGGGTGGTCGAGTCCTCATGAACTCACCCAATCTGTTA
Organism: Neostapfia colusana; assembly: GCA_030760725.1. Taxonomy (NCBI): domain Eukaryota; kingdom Viridiplantae; phylum Streptophyta; class Magnoliopsida; order Poales; family Poaceae; genus Neostapfia; species Neostapfia colusana. The sequence goes on from JASWHV010000014.1 coordinate 23,794,536, forward strand.
TGAGCCGGCGGTGGTGGTGGTGGTGGTGCCGGAACGGGGTTGTTGTTGTTTGTCTGCAACTGACCCAAAGTTTGGATCATGGTTTGCATAAGTTGATTCTGCATAGCCATCAACCGTTCCAGGTTGTTCTCACCAGCTCCGGGGTTAACAGGAACTTCATCGTGGCCATCCTCTTGGTTGTCACGGACGTTCTTTCGGCCGGCGTTTCCTCTCACCATCCGTGAGAGAGAACGAAATAGAATAGAAGGTTAGATAGATGCCCTTAAGTATATGCATCAAGGTTGATTGGACTATATATATTAGCCCATATGAGGATGTGAACAAGTGCCAAGGCATCTCACACCTTTTTCTACTTATGTGTGGATATGGACAACACTTTGAGACGTCCCACAACTCACACTAAGCACATAATCACAAACAATCATCACAAGGGCTCACACAACTCCTATTCAAGGCTTGTTCAATGGGATCCTATATGGCTTAGGGTGTTGCCAATCTGTGATCCAACTATGGCCTTTCCTAGGCTTGCATCTTATGTCAGCGTGGCTTAGCTACCAATCTGTGTCTGATACCAATCTGTGATCTATCTAAGCGTGTAACCTACCGTTAACCCGTGGCTCTGATACCAATCTATGACGCCCTCAATTCTGTAGAAACCCATGGAACCGAGACCTGATGCATATGTGTGCCTGGGATGTTCATCACACATATACACATCATCCACAAACTAAATTTCAGAATATATATACGACCACGAATAACAATATTTATTACAATGTCTCATGAGTCTTGGACTCATGCTCACAGCGGAAGTCTTAATCTAATCAGCGGAAGTCTTCTAACTAATGCGGAAGCAATCTAAGCAGTAGCGGCTCCATCTCTACTGCATCCCCACAGGCAAGGTTGAGGACAGATTACATGCCAAATGCTCCACTTGGTCTACATAGTAATTTTCTCCCGTTGTTGATGATGAAATAATAATGCAAGTTTGAGTACAATGATGTACTCAGCATATGCGGGAAAATATGATATGTAGCTCACAACAGGGTAGGTATAAAAAGGCTCATTGCAGAAAGCAAAGTTATTTATCTAAACCATGATAAAGCAGCAACTTAACTCTAAGTGAACGTAATCCCAACATGTATTAAAATACCAATCATACCTCCATTATGTTCATTACCTTCGATGTCCCAACCAGACATTAATCGACCTCATTCTTGTTCACGAATACCTTCTCGTATTCGCTACCATCTCACGAATACCATCTCGTATTCGCTACCATTTCATCTCATAAACAATTTCGTCTCACACAGTGTAACCTCGTTGCCATGACCCAACAGTCATGCAACCCATCTTACCACTTGGACTCAACAGTCCCGAAACCAAAACTAAACCTTCCAAAACCATACCCAATAACCATAGCCAATAACCATCCCAACTAATCATGGAAGTTGGCCAGGCGCTCGTGACCGTAAGCTCGGCTATCATGATAGTTTTTTTGACTCTGCAGAGTTTGCACCTCTTTACCCACAAGTTTGTGATTTTGGCACCCATCGGCGACTGCAGAACCTCCATTATACCAATACACAACCGTCAGTGTATGGCCAAGAGATCAGAAAATAGCCTTTACAAAGGAGCTACTAGATGTATGGACTCACTAAGGTTTCACCGGCAGGCTAGAATCTCCAATTCTCCCACCCATGGGCCCCCTCTTGTGCCATGCAGTTCCCAGGGCAGTCCTCACTCGACTCCCATTCCCCGCGCCTTCCACGGTCCATAACAATCTAGCAACTTACCTAATTACTCAGCTAAGCCGCACCCATACTTGGCCTTGTGGTGGCACTGTTATCCTAGCATGTGCTCGCATGAACCGGTCCTTAGATCTACGGCAAGTAAACCACCATCTCATGCTACCTCATTCACAAACCCAGTCTTGCCAAGATCTCCCTCCGATCCATGTTCATTAACAACATCAGTTTTCTCATTATCATTACGAGTGCAGTTAGCTAGACACATCTATGTCGCTTCCCAATCCCATGAACTTAGCGAAGCATAAAAGCAAAAGCCATACCCGACTCATAAACTTCCCTGGCGATAAGTGTGGTTTAACCAAAACTAGTAAACTTCTATAAAAGGGTTTCCCATCATGTTTGACTCAGCACACACACCTTTTCGCAAAACAAAACAGTTTCCCAAAACATAGGATCAATATGGTCAAGGGGCACTTGCCTTGTTCTGGCTGTTCCAGTTGCTCAAAATCTTGTTGTTGTAGTCCGTCGTAGGTAGCTCCTTGAGCTTGTCCTTCTATATACGATCACGCACATACAAGATTCACAGCAATCAATATCATGCATAAACTCTACTTTAAAATGTAATGATGTATATGCATGCTATCCTATGATCAGTTTTTATTACATCAGTTTGTACATGTTCTTGCATGGTTTGCATGAATTTTATGATGAACAGGGGTGTTCGGATCAAATGTGGACGTGGCGATGATCTCGACTCTAGATCAGACCGATCAACACGTGATCTGTTCACGAAAAGCTTTTGTTCGAAGGGAATCAAGGAACAGATGCAAAGAAAACGCGACGATGTCGTAAGGTGGTATTGGAGACCTACCTTATGTTCTTCTTAGTCTCGGGGTCCTTCTCCTATTAGACAGATCATTGGGGCTCTCTTCCGGCGATCTCTCTCGACCAAACTCCGGCGATGGGTTTACTCGGCGAGTTGGGGGCTAGGGCTCTAAGTCTTCGGCTCAGGAGGTGGAAAAGAAGTTCGTGGTTTCGGCCAAGGGTTCTAGGTTCTATTTATAATCGGGAGAAGAAGAGTCCTAATCTGTGACACGACCCCATTGGTCCTGTCGAGCCAGGATCACGCTGAGGGGTGCTGCGTTGCACAGCACCGTATAACACACGTCAAAGGTGCAAAGCGGAAGCGGAAGTTTTATTACATAAACAAGTTTATGAACATGTTTACATCAAAATAAGTTCAGTCTACACTCGCGGGCGTAGACTAAGCATCAAGTGCACGTTCAGCCCTCGAACGTGTCCTTGCTAGCACACACGCACACTAACTCTGCGGCGTGCACGACTCCCACTCGACTGGGTTCCCCTCCTGGGGTTCCGTCTCCTCTTCGGGAGTCCCTTCCTCATAGAACCCTGCAACAACTTCAAACACAAGCAGTGAGCACGAAGGCTCAGCAAGTCTGACCCGTCTCACCTAAACATGGAACTTCTACATGAGGGTAATGGGTTGCATGAGGTAAAAATCATTTGCAAGGACTCGCCTAATTAGTAGAACCTTACTTTCAAGTTTTAGCAGCAGGTTGTGGAGAATCTTACGCTAAGGCACATGAGAGAGCCGCAATCAAACAAGAAACGCATTTCTCTCATGTACTTTGCCCAAAGTTGAAAAGAACTTTAATTAGCTCTAAGCTACAGCATATCATTAACAATCACTGTCCAGCTTTCAATCAGCAACATTTTAACATGTAACTAGCCTGTTCTTTCTACGTCACGGTACAGTGAACAAGTGGTACTCACTGACCGCGAGGGACGGCGATTATAATCGATTTACACCTGCAGGGTTACCCGAACAACCCGTCACGTACGCCCGTACTCGATGTTGCCTACAATAACCATCACGGACGCCGTACGCGACTACCTTTCACCCGTTAGCCAAATATTGAACCGGTCCCATCGTCCCGAGCAAGAGGTCTCTGCACGCGCATCTCCGTGCTGCCAGCCGATTTACACCTCAAGCTCTCAACCTACCCTCTGAACGACGGGCAATGCCTCAATAACCAGCTACCTGAGTTAAATCAGTTTCCCGGTTCCCATATAGCCGGTAGGTCTTTGGTACTGTTCTAGCTTGTTCAACAGGCCCGCACACGGCTCGGTCCTCAATCGACACAAGCGGAGCTACAGCACACAGGCCCCAAAGTCCTGCTGCCCTTACTCTCCGCTCGGTCTCATTTTCTTGCCATGTGTATCATGTGCTATCTCTACCCGAGCAATGTGCCTCTAGCCTATTCTCGCGAGTAGTTCCAATTACTCGACTTGTACCGAATCCTACTCTATCCTAGCAATGCAGTGGCTAACGGGGTTTGCAATCCTAAACCCCAACCCATGGTTTTCTTGGCTATGCAGTGGGGTTTCCAAACAAGACTCTAATGCACAGAATAAAGGAAACAAGTATGTGCGCAAAACAATAAAAATTTGTAAAATGGTTAATGCAAACCGAAGCTTGCCTTGCTGCTCTTGGTCGTAGGCTAGCTGTTCCTCCGGAGTAACGAAGTCTAGGACTTCGGGTTCCTCCTCGACCTTAGCGACTACATGATAAGAGCAATGTATGTATTAATTTAAATGCATTTGTATTATCGTTGAAGTTGTGAAGTCTATAACCTTTGCTAGACAGACCTAATGACTGTGAACTTTTACTGTGGCTTGGTTACAACCTAAACAGAGACTTGGTCAAGTTTTAGTTGCAGCAAAGCTCATTTGAGCCCTCCACAATTAATTATGTTCTTGACCTTAATTGGAACTCTTAGGGTGTTCTAGGAATTTTCATGAGACAAACTATGACTTTCTGAAAATTAGATTTTCAGAGGATTCTAATGGAGTTGGTCTCACTTAATTTGGAAGTCCCTAACTATAGATATGAGCTAAACAATTTCAGAGAAAATTCTGAAAATGTTTCTGAACATTTTCTATTTTCTCTGGAACAGTTTCACTAATCACACCATTAGGTGGATTAAATGAGCTCAAATGGATCTGAAATTTTTATGGTAGTTCAGGGATATTTTGGTGAATATCCCAGCAAAATTTCAGGATTTTCCTCCACAGGATTCTCCAGTTAAAATTCCTAACAGTTTAAATTTTGAGGAATTAATTCTAGAAAATTAAGGGTTTTCATGAAGTGAAACTTGATTTGCTGGAAAATACTCGGAGAGCTGAATCCAGCAAAATTTGGTTCACTCAATTTGGAGCTTTCTAGCCAAAGTATAAGGATTTGAAGTTTGAACTGAAACTGAAATTCGGGAAAAAGTTTAAACTCTGGCTTGTGGGCCCCGCACACAGTGCGTCGTCTCCCTCCTCGCGCCAACTGCGCGGCGGCGGCGATCTCCGGCGACCCTTGCCGGAACTGAGTTCCCGGCCACCCCCCGGCCCGAAACTTGCCGCCTGCCCCTTTACTGACCCCCTGGACTCGATGATGGGGTCGCCGGCCGCCGGCGATGACCGGAAACCCGTGCGCACCGATGACAGCACCTGCTAGGGTTCCGGTGAGGTCGGTCCCGCTCTCCCGTGCACCAAATCGACCAGAAATCGGTCGGAGCGCATCAGTAGAGCATGGGAAACACGAACCAGGGCTGGGTGGAAGCTAGAAATACCGGCAACTAGGCTCTCGACGGTGAGCCGAGGTGTTCAGCCATGGCGGTGGGGAAAACAGCCCTATCATGGCCGATTCTCGATGGTTTTCTCTAATTCCAGTTCGAGCGTGGGTGCTATCGTGCGTAGAAGCTACTAGGTAACGAGCTCGTCCAACCCTCGTGCATAGAGCACGAATTTCACCCGAAGGTGAGCTCGGTCCTTATGAACTGATCAAGAGTAAATTTGGAAATTCTCGGCCGAGGGTTGATCAATCGCCAAACGGCTTTCGGCTACTCCATCTACATACAATCACACACCTTTCTTGTGTAGAGAAGAGGACGTGACAACGGCTGTGCCGTGCTGTCCACGGGAGCCCGATCGGCGGCGATGTTCGGCTCACCGGAGAAATGGCTCGTACAGCTCGAGGACGCTTGCTCACTGGACAACACGGGGTCTAGGAGGTTGCTCACGACCTCTTGGTGCCGTTTTGCTGTGGAGGAGGCTGTGCTCGCGAGTGATCGGCTTGATCAAGTGTGAGCTCGAGCGGCGGCGGTTGCAGTGGAAGAACAGGCCGAGTATGTCGGCAGCTCGGGGAATGGGCGATCGGAGCACGCCGGGGAGGGGATAAGTAGCCCGGCAACTGGTCTCCGGCTTGGGGCGCGCAGCAGGAGCTGGCGCCGGCTGCCCCCCTCGGTGGCGCGCGCACACTGCACCCGGGAACCGATTGAGCTGTGTTTCAGTCGGTTTGTGTTGAAGTAGAGGCTGACATGTGGGTCCCACCCCCCATTTTAACCTCTGAAATTTACTCCTAATCACTGTTGTAAACAGTGAACCCCATACTACCCTTGGCAATTCAAATTATTCACCCATGAGCCATTTCAATTGATCCAAGTTCAAATGAGGTTTGGTTTGAATGAATTTCAGCACAAGTTCAGTTTGAAATTCAAATAAAGTTTGAATTTCTCCCCCTTAGCTCATGTCAAGATCAACTCCAAATGGAGTGAAAATTGGTGTGTGAGGTCACAAAAATGTGCTGAGTAAGAATATGCCTTCCACTTTTAAATTCATGGGATAAAAACAGTTTGAATTTGAATAAGGTTTCAAACTGCCCTCTTCCTAACTACACCCAAACTGACCTCAAAAGGTTTTTGAATTTGGGTGAAACTTGGCAGGGACATCCTTAGTAAAGTGTAGGAGTTTTCATATGTTCAGCCCATCTATATCACATGTGGGAAATACCACTTTTGCAATGTGTAAGTTTGTTCTCTAATGAGCATGTTGATAATTGTTACTTGCTCTCGTTCATCATTCTTCCTCAAATGAGGTGTGTGGTGTGGTGATGAACACTGCAAATGTGTGTCAAAAAACTGAGGCCCTACATTCCTCCCCCCTTAAAAGAATCTCGTCCCGAGATTATAAGGTGAAAATGAGAGAGAGGACGGTGGAAAATTACCGGATATGTGACGTGAAAAAGTCGGGGTAGTTAGTGCGAAGGAATTCTTCGCTCTCCCATGTCGCTTCGTCCATGGAGTGATTACTCCATAGAACCTTGTAGAACCACAACGTACGGTTGCGTGTGGTTCGGGCCTTTTCATCAATAATCTGCACCGGTTCCTCCCGATAGGTGAGATCCGGTTGTAGTTCTTCAATGTCTTCCAGCTGAACGGTAGTTGATAGCTTGAGACACTTCCTCAGCTGGGAAATATGAAAGACGTCGTGCACACTGGAAAGTGCTTCTGGTAATTTCAGCCGGTATGCCACTGATCCACATCTTTCGGTAATCTGAAATGGACCGATGAATCGGGGTGCCAACTTTCCTCTCACCCCAAATCTGTTTACGCCCTTCATTGGAGACACCCGTAGATATACGTGATCTCCAACTTCGAATTGTAATGGGCGCCTTCTCCGGTCCGCATACTGTTTCTGACAGGATTGAGCGGCTTTTAGGTTTGCTTGAATTAGTCGAACCTTTTCTTCCGCGTTGTTGACAAGGTCAATCCCGAAGGTAACCCTTTCGCCAGACTCACACCAGTTCAATGGTGTGCGGCATTTTCTTCCGTATAGCGCCTCGTAGGGCGCCATCTTGATGCTGGCTTGGTACCCATTGTTGTACGAGAACTCGGCTAACGGCAAGTGATCATCCCAATTCTTGCCGTGGTTGATAGCGCAAGCTCGTAGCATGTCTTCTAGGATTTGATTTACCCGCTCGGTTTGCCCATCCGTCTGCGGGTGGTAGGCTGAACTACGGATCAGCTTCGTCCCCAAGGCAGCGTGCAGCTGCTCCCAAAAACGGGACACAAATAAGGTGCCCCGATCCGATATGATAGTACGGGGTACGCCGTACAAGCATAGGATCCGTGAGATGTACAGTTCAGCGTACTTCTGGGCGTTGTAGTTGGTGTTGACCGGGATGAAATGGGCAACTTTGGTGAGCCGATCGACGATCACCCACACCGAATCATGTTTCTGTAAGGTGGTGGGTAAACCGACGACGAAATCCATGCTCACGTCCTCCCACTTCCAGGCAGGAATGCCCAGTGGTTGCAGCAGTCCCGGTTTCCGCATATGATCTGCCTTCACCCTTCGACATGTATCACACTCGGACATGTATTTTGCAGTCTCCCGCTTCATCCGTGTCCACCAAAACTTGCTTCTGAGTTCTTGATACATTTTGTTGCTGACGGGGTGAATAGAAAACTTTGATAAGTGAGCCTCATCAAAGATTTTCTTCCGTAACTCCGTGTTTCGGGGTACGACGATCCGGTCCTTGAACCATAGGACGCCGTCTCCGTCCTTCCGGAAACATTCCAACTCCCCACTGTCTACACGTCTCCGTAAATGTGACATGCCCTTGTCATTCTTCTGGGCTGCCGCTATCTCTTCACGGATGGTGGGGATCAAAGCTAGGTTGTAGAGAGCTCCGTGTGGAATCACATGTAGTGGTGGTTCGCTCTCTTCCAACGGTGTGATGGTCAGAGTATTGACGTGTGACTTGCGGCTCAGCGCATCTGCCACTACGTTTGCCTTGCCCGGATGATAATGGATTTCTATCTCGTAATCCTTTATCAGTTCTAACCATCTTCGTTGCCTCATATTCAGCTCCTTCTGAGTGAATATGTACTTGAGGCTTTTGTGGTCGGTATATAAATGTACGAGGTTACCGAGTAGGTAGTGCCTCCACATCTTCAGTGCAAGTACCACGGCAGCGAGCTCCAAGTCGTGAGTTGGATAATTTTGCTCATGGTTTCTAAGCTGCCGTAATCCATACGCGACCACTCTTCGGTCTTGCATCAGCACACACCCGAGCCCAATGCCGGATGCATCGCAGTACACATCGAACGGTTTTGTTGTGTCTGGCTGCGCCAAAACCGGTGCTGATGTCAGGTGCTTGACTAAAGCCTTGAATGCTGCTTCACATGTTGGACTCCAAACATATTTGGTAGCCTTCTTCAACAGCTCCGTCATTGGCTTGGCAATCTTCGAGAAGTTCGGAATGAACCTCCGATAATATCCCGCGAGTCCGAGGAAACTCCGTACCTCATGAACAGTTCTCGGGGATTTCCAATTCAGCACTTGCGTGATCTTGCTCGGGTCCACAGCGATACCCTCCGCTGAGATGATATGCCTGAGGAAAGGCACTTGCGATATCCAAAACTCGCATTTGCTGAATTTTGCGTATAACTTGTGATCCCGCAGCCGTTGCAAGACTATACGCAGATGTTTCTTGTGATCTTTCTCCGACTTGGATTATACCAGGATGTCGTCGATGAAGACCACGACAAACTTGTCCAGCTCCGGCATGAACACCGAGTTCATTAAGTACATGAAGTGAGCTGGAGCATTGCTGAGGACGAAGGACATGACCAGGTACTCATAAAGTCCGTACCTTGTCGAGAAAGCTGTCTTTGGAATGTCCTCCGCCCTTATCTTAATCTGATGGTACCCGGATCTTAAATCCATCTTGGAAAAGATCTTCGCTTCGACCAACTGATCAAACAACATGTCGATCCGTGGCAACGGGTACTTGTTTTTGATGGTTACGGCATTTAATGGACGGTAGTCCACGCAAAGCCGCAATGTTTCATCCTTTTTTCTTGACAAATAATGCCGAACAGCCCCATGGCGAGGAGCTCGGCCTAATAAAACCCTTCTCCAGAAGGTCCGTGAGCTGAGTCTTCAGTTCAGCCAACTCCTTGGGCGCCATCTTGTACGGCCTTCGGGATATTGGCATGGTTCCCGGTGCGAGTTCAATCTTGAACTCCACCTCTCTATCGGGTGGCATCCCCGGCAAATCATCCGGGAATACATCAGGGAACTCTCGGACCACCGGAATATCTTCCAATCTGATGGTCGTGGCTTGATAGACACTTGGAAGTTTTATTTCTGGACTGTCCAGAAATAATGTGTGAGAACAGTGCACCTCTGAGTTTAAGTGCACGACTCGAAGGACGGTGTCTAAAACAGCGCCGTGGCGGGTTAACCACGACATCCCTAGGATGACATCGACCTTCTGTCCCTCTAAGATAATGAGAGACGTGGGGTACACTCTACCCGCTAAGCATAATGGTGCTTTGGAGACCATTACGCTTGCTGAAATCTTCCCACCCGGTGAACAAATTAAATATGGACTATCGGTGGGTAGTATTGGCAAACTGTGTTTAGCAATGAAAGCTTGGCTAATAAAATTATGCATGGTGCCAGAATCAAACAGTACTATAGCGGGATGCTGGTGGAGTTGGAACATACCCGCAAGGATTGGCTCGCCCTCCGGCACGTCCTCAATGGCAAGTTGGTGGACAGTGCCGGGCCTAGGGTTTGCCCGCCGCGCATTAGTAGGGTTCCGGGGTTGATTCCTCCCCGGAAACTGTGGTGCCACTCCGCCGCCTTGCCTCTCCTGGCAACTGCTCGCGAAGTGTCCTGGACGACCACACTTGTAACATGTGGCCGCTGATGGTGGAGTACTCGGTGGACGAAAGCCCGGCATGCGTTGCTGAGGTGCAAACGCACGCGGCATCGCCCGCTGCTGCTGTTGTTGTTGCGGTGGTACTGGCAGTGCCGGCCGGAATGCCAGCGAAGAATACGGCCGACTGCGGAACGGCATCGACCACTGTGGTGGCTGCCAGCGTGGACCTGATGGTGGGTGATTCACCATCCGAAACTTCTGAGAAGGACCGCCTCCTTCTCCGCTGCTCTGCGGCGCGCTTCGCTTTCTCTCTGCCGCCGCCAACTCCTTGCCGGAGTCCTCCTAAACAATCGCAGCATCAATGATGTCGTTGAGGCTGCCGCGATTGAACATCGCCAACTTGTCCTTCAGGAGCGGGTTAAGCCCCTGGTAGAAATGGTCTCGCCGCTTCTCATCTGTATCCTCGTGATACGACGCGTAGAGCGCGAGATCGTTGAACGCCCTGGAGTATTCCAGCGCGTTCCGGCTCCCTTGTTGCAGGTGCAGGAACTCCTGCGTCTTCCTCTTCATCAAACCGGGCGGTATATGATAGGCCCTGAAGGCCGTCCGGAACTCCGCCCAGGTCATCACTCGGTCGGTGGGCTGGGAAGCACAGAAGTTGGCCCACCACGCGCTCGCGGATCCTTGGAGCTGCTGGACCGCGAACTGAGTCTTGGCTGCTCGCTGATTTGGAGCAGCCCGAACTTCATCTCTATGGCGCGGAGCCAGTTGTCCGCGTCAAGTGGTTCATCCGCCCTTGAGAATACAGGGGGATGAGTCGCCAGGAAGTCGGAGTAGGAGCTCTGTTGGCGCTCCTCACGATCTTGACGTCTCTTTGGGCGAGACGTATTGGCGATGAGAGTCTGCAGCAACTCTGTGTGCTGCTGATGCGAGCCCGCCATTGCCGCGACAATGTCGGCCAATGTAACCGTTGGTAGTGGCGGTGGCGGTGTTTGCTGTTGCTGTTGCTGCTGCTGTCCCGAGGAGTCCTCGGGAGGTGGTTGGGAGGTCTCTCCCCCTTGACTGGTACCCCCAACGTCAGGGTTGGCACGAGTACGCGTCATTCTGAAATTCAAAACAGCAGCAATTAGCACATGTCTTACTAAAAATTCCATACGCAACAGTAGGTATTGAAGTGACACATGATCAATTTGCACAACATTCACATATATTGATAAAGCATAAACTTTATACAAGATACATTATTCTCGGATATCCGAGAAGTCTTGCTCATGTCGTCACTACCTATACATACGCTACTGTCTACACGACATGTCACCGATTACAAAAGTTGGGTTATGCTACCCTAGCTGCCCTACTTGGCCACCGTAACCCCCTACTCGGAGTAGAACTTGACCTCCTGTGGGTCGTCCTCCTCCGGTACATCTGCTGGTGGCTCGGGGTCTACCACCTCTTCTCCCATTCCGGGTTCTCCCATGGCTGGAAGACCCAAGAATACCGGTACGCCCAATACCGGGGGCACGAGGTCCTGCAAGGCATGCACCTCGTCCATAGCTTGGTTGTAGTCCTCTTCCAAGCCTTGTCCTTCCTCAATAGCGTCGTCCCGCTCTTGAGCAAGGTCCTCATTCTGCTGGGTTAGGGTCTGCACCAGCTCTTGCAACGCTGCGATGTCAACACGACTCTTCTTCTTTGCCTTCTTCAGACGACGCAACTGATTGTGTTGTTCATTCAGTCGCTTGATCGTCGGAAGGAGCACATTGCGGAGTGCGCTGTGAGCACCCTCGAAATGATCTCCATGGCTTGTGCTCTCCTTGAGCTTGGTGGCGAGATGCTCCGTATGAACAGCTTGGCTGTCCATCACAGCGTTTCCCGCCCTCATTTGGAGGCTGAGGTTTGCCTCCGCGGGGTTGTACCTTGGGCAACTCGGGTCTGTTGCCTCCAGGTACCTCTCTTCCCACACATGCTGAGCTCGTCCCTCCACCGGAATGAGTGCGTATGGTGTGCCCTCCATAGCCTGCACGTGCAGTTGGCAGAAACGTGACATAGTGTCGCGGGCTGCCACTTGCCACATCCCTTCCGGTTGTCTTCCTCTCACCGTGACGGTGAATGGCACCCAACTGGGTGGCGTAGGTCCTTCAGGAACCTCGACATGGATCGTCCACGTCTTGTTCCCCTCTTCGCCTTCTTCCTTGGCGAAGTATTGCGGCATCTGGTTGTACCCGAAATATTGGAGCATTTGCCACAATGCTTCCGGGTAGCCGCTACGGTCAGAGCAGTGGGAAACTACCCACCCGTTCTCCAACCGTTTATCTGCTGCCATCTGTAAAAATATATTTGAGAAATGTCAAATATTTATTTAAACAGTTAACCATTGAGTTATAACATAAGATATGACCTTGAACTCATAACACTTGGAAACATAGTTCAAATTTTTAAACAAATTTGACTGCTGATCTGCTGTTCCCATGACAGCCTTGACCAGTTTCCATTACAACCTGATTTAGGCCAGGTTAAAAGCAAAACCAGTCCTGGAGCTCAACATCAAAGTTGAAGCTAACTTCAATAGCTTTCCAGTCAGTATTTGCTTGGCCTAAGATCTGTCCTGGTTCAAAAGTTATGAGATGTCAAAGTTAACAGAATTTCTGGGAACAATTGGACAACACCTCCCTGCCTTAGGTACTGATTTGATCCAACAATCTCAGTTACTTCTGTTCCTAATATGACAAAACTTTCTGTTACAAAGTTGTAACCCATCTCATAAGCTTTCCAGAACTACCTCATTTTCTATTTTTGGATTTTTATGCAGGAAGTTATGCTCAATTTACAAAGAGTCTACAGAGAGTCTTTACCCTGTCCTGTTTTCTGGACAGTTCCAACTCTACTGCATTTTTCAAGTGGTTAAGTGATGAAACACCTCTGGACCTCAACAGAAAAGTTGTAAAGCCCTTCCAAAGCTTTCCAGAAGTGTATCATACGACCCCAATCTCGAAAGAACTCAACCTCTAGCCTCTGATTAACTTCAGCCTTGATTCATCTGAAAACAGAGTGCTCTGTCCTTAACAACCTATAAGTTGAAAACCTGTTAACTTTGAATATCCTGTTCAAGGGAAGGAGTTACATCAAGTTTTACTACTTTGGATCAAAACCTTCAAGTTTTTAAATGAAGTTGTTTATTTAATGGGGTGTGACGTCGATGCGTCACCGGATTATGTCGGTACTATGTCCTCACAAAGGAAAAACCTATACCGGACTTAGCCGGCTTCGTTAGTTCAGTGTCACTACTCGTCACTTGCACACGGATGCTACATGTCTACCGTTTCGTGGTCAGGCTACCTGCAGAAACTCAAACAATCATCAGACTCGGCTGCACACCGAGCCCGGAATCCATACAGTTGGTACACCCGGCCGTCATCACTCGCCCGGATGTTCTCAAGCCAAACACGCCTTGAGTTACGTGTTCACGTTTCAGACCACGTGACGGGGTCTCCCATGTTGCACCACGCACGCCAGGGACAGACGTTGCTTGGATACCCCAAACGACATTAAGAGTCGTAGAGGATATCAAAGCGGGTCGGGTTACCTGCCACCCGTGGGGCTCCACCCTTCAGCTTGTGCGCACTGGTGGACAGCGCTTACGTGCACCCCCCAAGACATGAACGTCCCGAGATGCATGATTTTCCGACATAACAAATAGGTTAATATGCCACTTTCTATATGCTAATAACATCCTTATACGGGCTACTAACTCGTTCCTCACTGGATTTTTGAAAAAGAAGACCTTTGTACTGTGTTAAACCTCAAGCGAGCTCTGATACCACGCTGACACGACCCCATTGGTCCTGTCGAGCCAGGATCACGCTGAGGGGTGCTGCGTTGCACAGCACCGTATAACACACGTCAAAGGTGCAAAGCGGAAGCGGAAGTTTTATTACATAAACAAGTTTATGAACATGTTTACATCAAAATAAGTTCAGTCTACACTCGCGGGCGTAGACTAAGCATCAAGTGCACGTTCAGCCCTCGAACGTGTCCTTGCTAGCACACACGCACACTAACTCTGCGGCGTGCACGACTCCCACTCGACGGGGTTCCCCTCCTGGGGTTCCATCTCCTCTTCGGGAGTCCCTTCCTCATAGAACCCTGCAAAAACTTCAAACACAAGCAGTGAGCATGAAAGCTCAGCAAGTCTGACCCGTCTCACCTAAACATGGAACTTCTACATGAGGGTAATGGGTTGCATGAGGTAAAAATCATTTGCAAGGACTCGCCTAATTAGTAGAACCTTACTTTCAAGTTTTAGCAGCAGGTTGTGGAGAACCTTACGCTAAGGCACATGAGAGAGCCGCAATCAAACAAGAAACGCATTTCTCTCATGTACTTTGCCCAAAGTTGAAAAGAACTTTAATTAGCTCTAAGCTACAGCATATCATTAACAATCACTGTCCAGCTTTCAATCAGCAACATTTTAACATGTAACTAGCCTGTTCTTTCTACGTCACGGTACAGTGAACAAGTGGTACTCACTGACCGCGAGGGACGGTGATTATAATCGATTTACACCTGCAGGGTTACCCGAACAACCCGTCACGTACGCCCGTACTCGATGTTGCCTACAACAACCATCACGGACGCCGTACGCGACTACCTTTCACCCGTTAGCCAAATATTGAACCGGTCCCATCATCCCGAGCAAGAGGTCTCTGCACGCGCATCTCCGTGCCGCCAGCCGATTTACACCTTAAGCTCTCAACCTACCCTCTGAACGACGGGCAATGCCTCAATAACCAGCTACCCGAGTTACATCAGTTTCCCGGTTCCCATATAGCTGGTAGGTCTTCGGTACTGTTCTAGCTTGTTCAACAGGCCCGCACACGGCTCGGTCCTCAATCGACACAAGCGGAGCTACAACACACAGGCCCCAAAGTCCTGCTGCCCTTACTCTCCGCTCGGTCTCATTTTCTTGCCATGTGTATCATGTGCTATCTCTACCCGAGCAGTGTGCCTCTAGCCTATTCTCGCGAGTAGTTCCAATTACTCGACTTGTACCGAATCCTACTCTATCCTAGCAATGCAGTGGCTAACGTGGTTTGCAATCCTAAACCCCAACCCATGGTTTTCTTGGCTATGCAGTGGGGTTTCCAAACAAGACTCTAATGCACAGAATAAAGGAAACAAGTATGTGCGTAAAACAATAAAAATTTGTAAAATGGTTAATGCAAACCGGAGCTTGCCTTGCTGCTCTTGGTCGTAGGCTAGCTGTTCCTCCGGAGTAACGAAGTCTAGGACTTCGGGTTAATCCTCGACCTTAGCGACTACATGATAAGAGCAATGTATGTATTAATTTAAATGCATTTGTATTATCTTTGAAGTTGTGAAGTCTATAACTGTAACACCCCAAAATTTTAGTCAAGACTCAAATTTTGATTTAGAACCATAAACCATGTTCAGAGGGGAATTTAGAAATTTTTGGACGTATTGCATGTTTTGCAAAAATTCAAATTCAAACTGGAATTCAAATTATACTCAAAACAGAAAAGAAATGAAAAAGAAAAAGGAAAACCAGAAAAAAACTGGCCAGTGGGCCGAAACCCCAGCCGGCCCAGCTAACCCCCGCGCAGCCCGCCCCCGCGCGCGCCGCGCTGCCCCTCGCTGACGGGTGGGACCCGCCTGTCATCCCTAACCCCGCGACCCCGGACTCTCTCCCGCGCGCGCGATCGCAACCGATCGGGAAACCTGTCCCCGCAGCCGAATTCCGGACCCAGCGGACTCCAACTCGATCACAACAGACCCACCGCCCTCCCCCGGCTATAAAAACCACCGATCCGATCAGTTTTCCTCACGCGATCACCGATTTTCGCTCCGGTGAGCACCGAGACTTCGCCGGTGAATTCTGGCCGATCTAAGCTCGGAAACTCTGATCTAACTCGTTGGTCTTGATCCACCGCCTCCGGGGAACTTTGCAGGTGCAGAAAACCCGAAGACTTACGGTGCAAATCCAGCTCCGACGAGCTTCGCCGTGGTTTTGCCTCGGACCTCGCCGCCGAGCACTTTCCAGGACCCCCGAGCTCGAGAAAACCCCCGAGGTGAGATCCCTGACCTCCCCTCTACCGATCTATGCCATGAGATCACAGTTTTAGGCAGAATTCTCGAGGATCCGAAACTTTCCGGCGAGATCGCCGCTTCCCGCCGCCGTGCGCCGCCGGCAGCGCCGCCCGCGCTCGATCAGAGCGACGTGGCCGCTTGTGCGCCGTTTATTTTAAATCGCACGGTAGACTTTAAAACCCAGCGTACCGGTTCGATGTTATAATCTCAGCCGTCGGTTTAAAATCAGACGGTCCACGTCAGCCCCGCGTTATAAAGACTGGAATTCTTACGTGCTACCCCCTGGGGTTCTCTGGAATTGAGAGCTAGCCCCGGAAACTTCAGATCTAGCCCCTGGAACTCCAGAAAATCATGTAAATTCATTTAAAAATCAGTTTTAGCCCCTGGACTTAATACAAATTAAGAAAAACACCTCTGAAAAGTGTAGCTAGACCCCTGGAAATTATGAAAATGATATTATAGACCCTGTAATGGGGTGAATTCATTATTTTAGCTCTGTTTAGTATTTAATTTAGAAAATTGAATATGTAACTAGTGTTTAAATATTAAAAAGGGGACAAACATAATTGTCAAATTTATTAAAAACTTTCTCAGTACTTAGAAAACTTTGGAGTGAGATAAAAATATATTTTTGGGCTGAAATAAATCTGGTTCATCTATTATTCACATTTAATAGTATAGGGACACATTTTTAAGTAAAGAATAGTTAAAGAAAAATAGGGAAAATAATTATGAAATAGTATACATCAGAAGCCAAGGTCAAAATATGATCCTAAATTATTTAGGACCAGAACACTAATCTGTTTAGGTAGTGTGTATTACTAATTTAATAATAAAATGCACAATTATGCATAAGAATATAAATCTGAAAATATAGAAACTAGTAAATGATAAATGGAGTTTCTAAAATACAAAGGATTCAGTTTAGGGTTGATAGAAATTATGAAGGCATATATGGAGAAGAAAAATACTTTTCATACATACTTGGTAGTTTAATATATAAGGAATTTATTTAAAACTGAAACACATATATACATATATGTATATATATATATATAGTATGTGAGTATAAATATGAACACCAAAGTAAGAATCATACACATATAAATAAAAGTGTATGCAAGCCCCAAATCAACACACATAAAGTAACCACAACACATATAATGGTAAAGAACTTTCATAAATATGAATGTGTGGTTTGTATGAAGTGGAAGTGTGAACTATATCTTATGATTGTTGTTTTTCTTTTGCTATGTGTGATGGTATGAAGTAGAACCTGCTCAAGAACAAGTTATTCAATTCCAAGACCAAGACTACCCATTTCAAGAGCAGCAAGAAGGAGGCAAGTGTCCTTGACCACTTTGATCCTATGCTAGGATGTGTAGATAAAATTATTTGCATTGTCAAATGAAATATGAAACCCATGCTAGGAAAGTTTCCCTAGAATTGCATTACCTTGTTTCCTTGAAGCTTGGGTTGGGATTTATTTTGTCATGTCATTTATTTACATGCATATGCTTAGCCATGCTTAGAATGGGATATTTGGGATATGAGATCATCAGTTTATATTACCATACTCTTGAATGAGCTATTGTGAGTTATGTAGAGGTAGGGATCAAGGCAAGTTGGATGTTTTGGTTGTGTGCTGGGTGCACGAGACTTGGGTTTGTGTTTATTAATTGCCTGGATCCTAAGGACCGGTTCATGGAACATGTAACCCGGCTTTACAGTGCCAACCACATGCTGAGATGGGGCAGCTTGGCCAATTAATTAGGTGTATCCCCGGCGTAGTATGGGTGTGTTGGATTGTGCGGGGAATAGGAGTCAGCTGGACTGCCATATGAACCGCAAGGCTCAAGAGGGGGCCACTGCAGCGGGGTTGGAGCCTCTTGTATGCTGTTAGGGGTGAAACCTCAGTGGGCCCACGCTCGTCGGGAATCCCTTTGTAAAGGCTTCGTAGTGATCTCTTGGCCACACACCTGGGAAGTGTGAATGTGGTTCGTAGCCACTGGCATAATGGAGGTTCTTTTAGTCCACCCGGCAACGGGGGATGAAATCACTACTTGTGGGTACAGTGGTACAAACTCTGCAGAGTCAAAACTGTCTTGACAGCCGTGCTCACGGTTAAGAGCGGCCTGGACTTATTCATGATTAGAGAATTGATGGTTTTGGAAGTTAAGCGGGGAGCTTAACATTGGAAATGATGATTATGGTTATTGGATTATGATGATGGGATGGGAGATTTGGATCATTTCACCTGTGTAGTAATGTAGGTGCTTAATAAGCTAAGGTGATAGGTATTAATTGCGTAGTGCTTTAACCATGAGTTTAACCTCTCCTTGTTCTAGCCATGCATGATATAATTTTCCCACACTTGCTGAGTACCATTGGTACTCAACCTTGCATATTTGTTGGTTTATATTGCTGCTCAGGTCAAGATAATGAGGTGGTGTATAATGACCAAGATTTTGGACCCGAGGAAGGTTTTTAGGTTCATGAAGACCCCCGGGCAACACCTGTGATGGAGCCCTAAAGAATAATATTCCGCTGCTAGTTTGTTTACTTGTGATGAAGCATTAGTGTCCATTGAGACATTTGCGATGTAAGACTTACTTATATTCGACACCTGGCTTGTAATAAATGATGCTTCACTATTTGTCATCACATGTATGAGAAAATGATCCTGGCATACATGTGATATTCACTTGGTTGTTCTTCGGAAAAACCGGGTGTGACAGAGGTGGTATCAGAGCCAAGGTTGCCCGTAGGAACGTGGACCTTGGTAGGAATGGACGTATTTAAGGGCCCTATTTTCTTAAAAACTATTTTACAAGGTGTGGGTGAAAAAGTGTTATCAAAAGAGTCATTTTCTTCATCTTACCCCAACTTTCATTCAAAAATAGGATTTTTGTTTGAAATTTTATCTAACCTAATTTTAAATTCTTTTGTTTTAGATGGTTCGCATGATTCGCACCGCTCGTAAATCCACAGGAGGGAGAGTTCCTGTAGTTGCCCTTGCTGAAAGAGAGGAGAGTCGTCCAGTGACGTACCTTTCCTACGGATTGGCAGTGGGAGATTTGTTGCGCCGTCTTCGACGTATGCTCGAAGCCGCCGGCAATACGGGCAAGCTCATCATCCACTATAACTCCACCAGGACCATCCGTGAGAAGAGGGAAGAATGGAGTTCGGAGATGAGGATTATACACGAGAATCAGCTGCTTAAGATCCACCACTCTCCAGCTTGTCGAGCAACACAAGTTGACGCGGAGAGAGATGTCACTTGGGAGGCCATCACCTGCCAGAGCCACATCTATCGTCGCCACTTGGACAAAACTGAGTACATGTATGTCCTCCAACGTGAGAGTGGTACCACGGAGTACAAGTACCCACCGGTGCAGCAAGGGACTTCCCATGAGCACATGGACTTGTGCTTGGAGGATGCTTCTATGCTCAGCACTCGACTGCAGGAGTATCAACAAGAGCTTCAGGATGTCCGAGATACTCTGAAGGAGACGGAGGCATTGCTGCGAGCTTGCTTAAAGGCGAGAGAAAGAGGAGATGGGAATGAACTGTGTGTCACCGTAAGTGATCCATGGACCCTTGACTCCCCGGATCGCCGAGCAATCAGGCGTCGTCGTACTTCTCCACCAGCAGCCTCCCCACCCAAAGCAGAGTCAGAAGGTAGCCGAAATGAGGAGGAAGATCCCGAGGAGCCAGCTCAAGAGGATGAGTAGTGTAGAGTCTTTCCCCTAGCTAGCAAGAGGTCGAGTAGTCGAGTCGTTACGTAGTTAATGGTGTGATAATGCTTGGTGTGTGACGTGAGTTGTGGAAGCCATGAGCAAGTGTCCACAGCCTCGTCTTCAGATTGTTTTGCTTTGGTGTGTGAACCCACAGGAAATAATAGTGCATTTAATTGGGTGTGAGATATAAAACCCTCGTAAGATTTTAACAAAACTTCAACACTTCAAAGTACAAACAAGTGAAAGTAGTAAGATGATACTAAATGCTTTCAAATTAACATTTGTCGATTCTACCAGATGGCCGGAAGAGGAAAAGGACGTGCTGCCAACCCCGCCAACAACAATGATGAGGCATGCAACTCTCATCTTTCTGGAGGCCAGAACCGGGGTGGTCGCCGTGAAGAAGTTGATCCTCTCCACCAAATGCTGGAGAATCAAAATCAGCTCATCCAGAACTTGACTCAAGTAGTGGCCAACTTGCATCAAGTTCCACCTCCACAAGCTGCACCACGCCAACCAAGGTTGAGTGAGTTTCTAGGAACTCAACCTCCAAAGTTTGCAAGTACTGCTGAACCTCTGGAGGCAGATGATTGGCTGAAGACCATTGAAAGTAAGATGAGAATCATACAATGCCAAGGGTATGAGAGGGTGCTGTTTGCCTCTCATCAATTGCAGGGACCTGCTGCTGATTGGTGGACCGCCTACGTGGCCGCCCATCATGACCCTGAGAGCATCACTTGGGAAGAGTTCAAGCGTAGCTTTCGCAACCATTACATCCCAAGAGGTGAACTCAAAAACAAGAGGAAAGAGTTTTTGGGACTGCAGCAGGGAAACATGACGGCGAGGGAATACCTCACTAAATTCACTCAACTATCCCGTTATGCTCCACGAGACATAGAGACAGATGAGCAGAAACAAGATTGTTTCGTGGAAAGACTTACCGCAGAGATGCAGTGTGCAATGTCCTCCAATGAGTATGAAAGCTTTCAAAAGATGGTGGACAGAGCGTTTGTGGTGGAAAGGAAGCTTAAGGCCCTGGAAAATGAGAATAAGAGGAAGGCTGGGTGGTCACATCAAGCTTCAGGGAGCAACACCCGCCCACGTATGATGCAGCAACCTACGGGGCAGACGAGCCGTGCTGCGGTACCCTATTCCGCACCAAGAGGGTACAACCCAAACTACAGGCCCCCTGCAGCACCAGCACAGCCGCAACGTCAGTTTATGCAGCAGCCTCGCCCTGCATATCCACCTCGACCAGCAGTGCAAGGACCCCCAAACCAACCCCAAGACAACAAGGGCCAAGCATCTAAGATTGGGGTACAATGCTTCAGCTGTGGTGAAGTGGGGCACTACGCCCATAAGTGTCCAAAGAAGAAGCCCACGCAGCCACAGCAGCAGAACGTAATGAGAGGACGGGTGAACCACGTCACTATGGAGGAAGCACAAGAGGCACCCGACGTGGTAGTTGGTAAGTTTCCTGCCAATTTACACCTTGCAACTCTGCTGTTTGATTCTGGTGCTACCCATTCGTTCATTGCTCAAGGGTTTGTTAAGAAGCATGACCTAGCAACCACACAAATGAACCATATGCTAGCGGTAAACTCTCCCGGTGGAGAAATAAGGACAAGACAAGTGTGTCCCAAAGTGAACCTAGACATTAATGGGGTAGTATTTACCGCTAACCTCATAGTGATCGATTCACAAGGGATAGATATTATTTTGGGTATGGATTGGTTGACCAAACATAAAGGAATCATCCATTGTTCGACCAGAACGGTGGAACTAACTCACCCTAGTGGCACAAGAGTAAAGTTCATAACGATACACGAGCCTAGGAGGGACATTAAATTAAATCAAGTGGAGGTGAAAGTTGAGGAAATCAGGACTATCAGGGAATATCCAGATGTTTTTCCGGAGGAGTTGCCAGGAATGCCTCCCGACCGTGACGTGGAATTCGCAATCGAGCTAGTACCGGGAACAGCCCCGATATACAAGAGACCTTATCGAATGGACTCCAAGCAGCTAGAAGAGCTCAAGGATCATTTGAGAGAATTGACGGAAAAGGGGTATGTTCGCCCTAGTTCCTCACCATGGGGAGCTCCGGTAATATTTGTGCCTAAGAAAGATGGAACTCAAAGGTTATGCGTGGATTACCGTGCCTTGAATGAGGTGACCATCAAGAACAAGTACCCATTACCCCGCATTGAAGACTTGTTTGATCAGTTGAGGGGAGCTTGCGTGTTCTCGAAAATTGATCTCAGGTCGGGATACCACCAACTCAAGATAAGGCAATCTGATATTCCCAAGACAGCTTTCGTATCTCGGTACGGACTGTACGAATACACTGTCATGCCTTTCGGGCTAACCAATGCCCCGGCATATTTCATGTACCTCATGAACAAGGTATTCATGGAATATCTGGACAAATTTGTGGTGGTTTTCATAGATGATATTCTCGTCTTCTCCAAAGATGAAGAAGAACATGAGAAACATCTAAGGTTGGTGTTACAGAGGCTGAGAGAACACCAACTATATGCCAAGTTGAGCAAGTGTGAGTTTTGGCTAAAGAGAGTTCCCTTTTTAGGACATATAATCTCGGAGGGAGGAATCTCTGTAGATCCCGCCAAAATCGAAGATATCCAGAAATGGAAAACCCCTGAAAATGTCGGGGAAGTTCGAAGCTTTTTGGGATTGGCTGGATACTATCGACGGTTTATTGAGGGATTCTCCAAGATCTCGAGACCTCTCACCAAACTGTTGGAAAAGGGAATCACATTCACCTGGACGCCACAATGCGATACGAGCTTTCAGGAGCTAAAGAAGAGATTGACAACAGCCCCAGTGTTGGTTATGCCAGATATGCAGAAGAATTTCACGGTGTACTGCGATGCCTCTGGAAACGGGTTGGGATGTGTTCTCATGCAAGAGGGACATGTCGTGGCATATGCATCCCGGCAGCTTCGGAAGCACGAGAAGAACTATCCTACACATGACTTAGAACTAGCTGCAGTGGTACACGCGTTGAAAATTTGGCGGCACTATTTGATGGGGAAGAGGACAGAGATATATACGGATCATAAGAGTTTGAAGTACATATTCACACAGCCAGATCTCAACCTTAGACAAAGGAGATGGTTAGAGCTAATCAATGACTTTGATGTAGGCATCAACTATCATCCCGGGAAAGCAAACGTCGTGGCCGATGCCTTGAGTCGGAAAGTGCAGGTCAATAAGTTGAGCTTGAAGGATATGCCTGCAGAATTGAAGGACGAGGTTATAAGGCTCAATTTATGTCTAGTAAATAGTGGTGAAGCCATCGCCATGGAAGTGGACTCCACACTTGAGCGAGACATACGCGAGGGACAAAAGAATGATGAGAAGATACAAGAGATCAGACAGCTCATCAAGGAAAATAAAGCTCCTGGTTTTAGAGAGGATGAACAAGGAACGGTGTGGCACGGGAAAAGGATCTGTGTGCCAGAAGTAAAGGAGATTCGTAAATTAATTTTGAAGGAGGCTCACGATTCCGACTATTCCATTCATCCTGGGAGTACGAAGATGTATCAGGACCTCAAAAGCAGGTATTGGTGGTATGGCATGAAGCGAGATGTCGCGGAACATGTTGCCCTATGTGACACATGTCAGTTGGTGAAAGCAGAACATCAACGACCCGCGGGATTGCTGCAACCACTCAAAGTGCCTGAATGGAAGTGGGAAGAGATCAGCATGGATTTTGTCGTGGGATTGCCTAGGACCCAGTCCGGGTATGATTCAATATGGGTTATTATTGATAGGCTAACCAAGGTAGCTCATTTCATTCCGGTGAAGGAAAGCTACAGCGGAACCAAATTGGCAGAATTGTACATGTCAAGGATTGTGTGTTACCATGGAGTGCCAAAGAAGATAGTGTCGGACCGAGGGACACAGTTCACCTCGAGGTTTTGGCAAAAGTTGCATGAAACCATGGGAACCCATCTGAATTTCAGTTCTGCCTATCATCCCCAAACTGACGGACAGACGGAGAGAACCAATCAGATCCTTGAAGATATGTTAAGGGCATGTGCACTCAAAAACAATAGGAGTTGGGACAAGAACCTACCGTATGCGGAGTTTTCCTATAACAACAGTTATCAAGCTAGTATGAAGATGTCACCGTTTGAAGCTTTGTATGGAAGGAAATGCAGAACTCCCCTATTTTGGAACCAAACAGGAGAAAGTAAAGTGTTTGGTCCAGAAGTGCTACAAGAAGCCGAGGCAAAGGTGAGGGAGATTCGCAACAACTTGAGGATAGCACAGACACGCCAGAAGAGTTATGCTGATGTACGAAGAAGAGAGCTCGTTTTCAACGTGGGAGACTATGTTTATCTCAAGGTGTCCCCTATCAGAGGACTTCGTCGGTTCAAGGTGAAAGGAAAGTTGTCACCTCGATACATCGGACCCTTTCAAGTTTTGGAAAGAAAAGGCGAAGTGGCGTACCAACTAGAGTTGCCGGTTCATCTGTCGGACGTGCACGATGTGTTCCATGTGTCGCAACTCAAGAAATGTCTGAGGACGCCTGAGGAGGTGTTACCCATGAATGAAGTGGATGTAGCTGAGGATTTGTCTTATGCCGAGCAACCATACAAGATTTTGGAGACAATGGAACGCCTCACCAGAAATAAAAGAATCCGGATGTGCAAGGTGCAGTGGAAGCATCACTCAGAAGAAGAAGCCACCTGGGAACGGGAAGATGAGCTTAAGGCACAATTTCCGGAATTGTTTTCTTAGAAACACCAATCTCGAGGACGAGATTTCTTTTAAGGGGGGTAGAGCTGTAACACCCCAAAATTTTAGTCAAGACTCAAATTTTGATTTAGAACCATAAACCATGTTCAGAGGGGAATTTAGAAATTTTTGGACGTATTGCATGTTTTGCAAAAATTCAAATTCAAACTGGAATTCAAATTATACTCAAAACAGAAAAGAAATGAAAAAGAAAAAGGAAAACCAGAAAAAAACTGGCCAGTGGGCCGAAACCCCAGCCGGCCCAGCTAACCCCCGCGCAGCCCGCCCCCGCGCGCGCCGCGCTGCCCCTCGCTGACGGGTGGGACCCGCCTGTCATCCCTAACCCCGCGACCCCGGACTCTCTCCCGCGCGCGCGATCGCAACCGATCGGGAAACCTGTCCCCGCAGCCGAATTCCGGACCCAGCGGACTCCAACTCGATCACAACAGACCCACCGCCCTCCCCCGGCTATAAAAACCACCGATCCGATCAGTTTTCCTCACGCGATCACCGATTTTCGCTCCGGTGAGCACCGAGACTTCGCCGGTGAATTCTGGCCGATCTAAGCTCGGAAACTCTGATCTAACTCGTTGGTCTTGATCCACCGCCTCCGGGGAACTTTGCAGGTGCAGAAAACCCGAAGACTTACGGTGCAAATCCAGCTCCGACGAGCTTCGCCGTGGTTTTGCCTCGGACCTCGCCGCCGAGCACTTTCCAGGACCCCCGAGCTCGAGAAAACCCCCGAGGTGAGATCCCTGACCTCCCCTCTACCGATCTATGCCATGAGATCACAGTTTTAGGCAGAATTCTCGAGGATCCGAAACTTTCCGGCGAGATCGCCGCTTCCCGCCGCCGTGCGCCGCCGGCAGCGCCGCCCGCGCTCGATCAGAGCGACGTGGCCGCTTGTGCGCCGTTTATTTTAAATCGCACGGTAGACTTTAAAACCCAGCGTACCGGTTCGATGTTATAATCTCAGCCGTCGGTTTAAAATCAGACGGTCCACGTCAGCCCCGCGTTATAAAGACTGGAATTCTTACGTGCTACCCCCTGGGGTTCTCTGGAATTGAGAGCTAGCCCCGGAAACTTCAGATCTAGCCCCTGGAACTCCAGAAAATCATGTAAATTCATTTAAAAATCAGTTTTAGCCCCTGGACTTAATACAAATTAAGAAAAACACCTCTGAAAAGTGTAGCTAGACCCCTGGAAATTATGAAAATGATATTATAGACCCTGTAATGGGGTGAATTCATTATTTTAGCTCTGTTTAGTATTTAATTTAGAAAATTGAATATGTAACTAGTGTTTAAATATTAAAAAGGGGACAAACATAATTGTCAAATTTATTAAAAACTTTCTCAGTACTTAGAAAACTTTGGAGTGAGATAAAAATATATTTTTGGGCTGAAATAAATCTGGTTCATCTATTATTCACATTTAATAGTATAGGGACACATTTTTAAGTAAAGAATAGTTAAAGAAAAATAGGGAAAATAATTATGAAATAGTATACATCAGAAGCCAAGGTCAAAATATGATCCTAAATTATTTAGGACCAGAACACTAATCTGTTTAGGTAGTGTGTATTACTAATTTAATAATAAAATGCACAATTATGCATAAGAATATAAATCTGAAAATATAGAAACTAGTAAATGATAAATGGAGTTTCTAAAATACAAAGGATTCAGTTTAGGGTTGATAGAAATTATGAAGGCATATATGGAGAAGAAAAATACTTTTCATACATACTTGGTAGTTTAATATATAAGGAATTTATTTAAAACTGAAACACATATATACATATATGTATATATATATATAGTATGTGAGTATAAATATGAACACCAAAGTAAGAATCATACACATATAAATAAAAGTGTATGCAAGCCCCAAATCAACACACATAAAGTAACCACAACACATATAATGGTAAAGAACTTTCATAAATATGAATGTGTGGTTTGTATGAAGTGGAAGTGTGAACTATATCTTATGATTGTTGTTTTTCTTTTGCTATGTGTGATGGTATGAAGTAGAACCTGCTCAAGAACAAGTTATTCAATTCCAAGACCAAGACTACCCATTTCAAGAGCAGCAAGAAGGAGGCAAGTGTCCTTGACCACTTTGATCCTATGCTAGGATGTGTAGATAAAATTATTTGCATTGTCAAATGAAATATGAAACCCATGCTAGGAAAGTTTCCCTAGAATTGCATTACCTTGTTTCCTTGAAGCTTGGGTTGGGATTTATTTTGTCATGTCATTTATTTACATGCATATGCTTAGCCATGCTTAGAATGGGATATTTGGGATATGAGATCATCAGTTTATATTACCATACTCTTGAATGAGCTATTGTGAGTTATGTAGAGGTAGGGATCAAGGCAAGTTGGATGTTTTGGTTGTGTGCTGGGTGCACGAGACTTGGGTTTGTGTTTAGTAATTGCCTGGATCCTAAGGACCGGTTCATGGAACATGTAACCCGGCTTTACAGTGCCAACCACATGCTGAGATGGGGCAGCTTGGCCAATTAATTAGGTGTATCCCCGGCGTAGTATGGGTGTGTTGGATGGTGCGGGGAATAGGAGTCAGCTGGACTGCCATATGAACCGCAAGGCTCAAGAGGGGGCCACTGCAGCGGGGTTGGAGCCTCTTGTATGCTGTTAGGGGTGAAACCTCAGTGGGCCCACGCTCGTCGGGAATCCCTTTGTAAAGGCTTCGTAGTGATCTCTTGGCCACACACCTGGGAAGTGTGAATGTGGTTCGTAGCCACTGGCATAATGGAGGTTCTTTTAGTCCACCCGGCAACGGGGGATGAAATCACTACTTGTGGGTACAGTGGTACAAACTCTGCAGAGTCAAAACTGTCTTGACAGCCGTGCTCACGGTTAAGAGCGGCCTGGACTTATTCATGATTAGAGAATTGATGGTTTTGGAAGTTAAGCGGGGAGCTTAACATTGGAAATGATGATTATGGTTATTGGATTATGATGATGGGATGGGAGATTTGGATCATTTCACCTGTGTAGTAATGTAGGTGCTTAATAAGCTAAGGTGATAGGTATTAATTGCGTAGTGCTTTAACCATGAGTTTAACCTCTCCTTGTTCTAGCCATGCATGATATAATTTTCCCACACTTGCTGAGTACCATTGGTACTCAACCTTGCATATTTGTTGGTTTATATTGCTGCTCAGGTCAAGATAATGAGGTGGTGTATAATGACCAAGATTTTGGACCCGAGGAAGGTTTTTAGGTTCATGAAGACCCCCGGGCAACACCTGTGATGGAGCCCTAAAGAATAATATTCCGCTGCTAGTTTGTTTACTTGTGATGAAGCATTAGTGTCCATTGAGACATTTGCGATGTAAGACTTACTTATATTCGACACCTGGCTTGTAATAAATGATGCTTCACTATTTGTCATCACATGTATGAGAAAATGATCCTGGCATACATGTGATATTCACTTGGTTGTTCTTCGGAAAAACCGGGTGTGACAATAACCTTTGCTAGACAGACCTAATGACTGTGAACTTTTACTGTGGCTTGGTTACAACCTAAACAGAGACTTGGTCAAGTTTTAGTTGCAGCAAAGCTCATTTGAGCCCTCCACAATTAATTATGTTCTTGACCTTAATTGGAACTCTTAGTGTGTTCTAGGAATTTTCATGAGACAAACTATGACTTTCTGAAAACTAGATTTTCAGAGGATTCTAATGGAGTTGGTCTCACTTAATTTGGAAGTCCCTAACTAAAGATATGAGCTAAACAATTTCAGAGAAAATTCTGAAAATGTTTCTGAACATTTTCTATTTTCTCTGGAACAGTTTCACTAATCACACCATTAGGTGGATTAAATGAACTCAAATGGATCTGAAATTTTTATGGTAGTTCAGGGATATTTTGGTGAATATCCCAGCAAAATTTCAGGATTTTCCTCCACAGGATTCTCCAGTTAAAATTCCTAACAGTTTAATCTTTGAGGAATTAATTCTGGAAAATTATGGGTTTTCATGAAGTGAAACTTGATTTGCTGGAAAGTACTCGGAGAGCTGAATCCAGCAAACTTTGGTTCACTCAATTTGGAGCTTTCTAGCCAAGGTTATAAGGATTTGAAGTTTGAACTGAAATTGAAATTCGGGAAAAAGTTTAAACTCTGGCTTGTGGGCCCCGCACACAGTGCGTCGTCTCCCTCCTCGCGCCAACTGCGTGGCGGCGGCGATCTCCGGCGACCCTCGCCGGAACTGAGTTCCAGGCCACCCCGGCCCGAAACTTGCCGCCTGCCCCATGGACTCGATGGTGGGGTCGCCGGCCGCCGGCGATGACCGGAAACCCGTGCGCACCGATGACAGCACCTGCTAGGGTTCCGGTGAGGTCGGTCCCGCTCTCCCGTGCACCAAATCGACCGGAAATCGGTCGGAGAGCATCAGTAGAGCATGGAAAACACGAACCAGGGCTGGGTGGAAGCTAGAAATACCGGCAACTAGGCTCTCGACGGTGAGCCGAGGTGTTCAGCCATGGCGGCGGGGAAAACAGCCCTATCATGGCCGATTCTCGATGGTTTTCTCTAATTCCAGTTCGAGCGTGGGCGCTATCGTGCGTAGAAGCTACTAGGTAACGAGCTCGTCCAACCCTCGTGCATAGAGCACGAATTTCACCCGAAGGTGAGCTCGGTCCTTATGAACTGATGAAGAGTAAATTTGGAAATTCTCGGCCGAGGGTTGATCAATCACCAAACGGCTTTCGGCTACTCCATCTACATACAATCACGCACCTTTCTTGTGTAGAGAAGAGGACGTGACAACGGCTGTGCCGTGCTGTCCACGGGAGCCCGATCGGCGGCGATGTTCGGCTCACCGGAGAAATGGCTCGTACAGCTCGAGGACTCTTGCTCACTGGACAACACGGGGTCTAGGAGGTTGCTCACGACCTCTTGGTGCCGTTTTGCTGTGGAGGAGGCTGTGCTCGCGAGTGATCGGCTTGATCAAGCGTGAGCTCGAGCGGCGGCGGTTGCAGTGGAAGAACAGGCCGAGTATGTCGGCAGCTCGGGGAATGGGCGATCGGAGCACGCCGGGGAGGGGATAAGTAGCCCGGCGACTGGTCTCCGGCTTGGGGCGCGCAGCAGGAGCTGGTGCCGGCTTTCCCCTTCGGTGGCGCGCGCACACTGCACCCGGGAACCGATTGAGCTGTGTTTCAGTCGGTTTGTGTTGAAGTAGAGGCTGACATGTGGGTCCCACCCCCCATTTTAACCTCTGAAATTTACTCCTAATCACTGTTGTAAACAGTGAACCCCATACTACCCTTGGCAATTAAAATTATTCACCCATGAGCCATTTGAATTGATCCAAGTTCAAATGAGGTTTGGTTTGAATGAATTTCAGCACAAGTTCAGTTTGAAATTCAAATAAAGTTTGAATTTCTCTCCCTTAGCTCATGTCAAGATCAACTCCAAATGGAGTGAAAATTGGTGTGTGAGCTCACAAAAATGTGCTGAGTAAGAATATGCCTTCCACTTTTAAATTCATGGGATAAAAACAGTTTGAATTTGAATAAGGTTTCAAACTGCCCTCTTCCTAACTACACACAAACTGACCTCAAAAGGTTTTTGAATTTGGGTGAAACTTGGCAGGGACATCCTTAGTAAAGTGTAGGAGTTTTCATATGTTCAGCCCATCTATATCACATGTGGGAAATTCCACTTTTGCAATGTGTAAGTTTGTTCTCTAATGAGCATGTTGATAATTGTTACTTGCTCTTCATTTGTGTTCATCATTCTTCCTCAAATGAGGTGTGTGGTGTGGTGATGAACACTGCAAATGTGTGTCAAAAAACTGAGGCCCTTACAATCTGATTGTATTTCGAATAAGAGTCCTATTCAGATTGTCGTTGAATCTTAACAACTTATCTTTAGTTGATTTGGTGCGGTAACATTGTGGAATTCATGTCGGTTTCCTTTCCGTACCGGTATTTCCACGCGTACAGAATCCAAAACCGCTCCAGAACTCGTTACTTCTGTGGTGATGACCTCCGGAAGCTCCACGTGTCCACCGGGGCCTGGTCTCCCCCTTTCTGCAGAGACGAGCTCCGGTTGCGCCGCGTGTCAAGCGAGCGAGACCTCCCTCTCCTTCGGAGGTGAGCTCCGTGTGCGCCACGTATCCTGGCGGTTGGGACCTTCTCTCTATTCGGAGGTGGCTCCGTGCATGCCACGTGTCAGTGCCGGACCTTCCCTCTCTCCGGAGGTGGCTCCGGGTGTGCCACGTATCCTAACAGCGCCAGACTTCCTTTCTTCTCAGAGACGAGCTCCGAGGTTAACACGTGCCCAACAATGACGGACCTCCCGGAGATAAGCTCCGGCGGTGACACGTGTCCAATAGAACCGGACCTCTCGGAGGTGAGCTCCAAGATTGACACGTATCCCGCGCAACTGGTCCTCTGATTTCCGCGGTGACTAGCTCCGAAGGTGACACATGTCCTGCAGCTGGCCTTGCTTCTCCGCAGAGGCTAGCTCCGGGGCAACACGTGTCCCACGGGGTCGGACCTCTCCCCCTTTGCGTGGATGAGCTCTGATGTAAAAGGCTCTGATGCCACGCTGAGACGGCCCCACGGGACCTTGTCGGGTGGTGCCGTGTTATGCGGCACCCAACAGCACACGGGTCGATGAACACACATCATATTACATAAATAGTTTGCGGAAGCGTACAAGATTGTTTTACAAATAAGTATATCAGAGTAAACTACAGCGGAAGACTATCACTCTCACGGCTCATGTCTAAACTAGCAACAAAGAAACGGTCCAGCCCGCGGACGTTTCTTACTAGCAACACGAAGATCAATCTGCAGCGGCGAGGATGCTCTTTGAGTAAGCACTCGGAGTTTTCCGAGTCTCATCGGCATCCCTTCTCCTAAGTATCGAGTCAATTACCTGCAAAACAACTCGGATAGCATCCATGAGCATAACGCTCAGCAAGACTTAACCGTCACCCTAAACATGAAACTCTAAGTGAGGTTATGAACCTAACATAGGATGGCATAAGCATAATTAAACTCGCCTAAAAGTGAATCCTTACTTTCAGATATTAATTGCAGAATTTTAAGTAACCCTGGGCACGCCACATCGGGAGTCCACAATCAAACAAGAAACGCTTTCCCCCGATGTAAATTGCTCATGGCATAAAAGAATCGAGTTTGCACTAGCCTATTCATCAAGCTCCAATACAAGGTAGAATAATACTTCACATCAAGATGATTAGTTCCTTTCTCATGCAAGTTCTTACTACGTCACGACTGTGAGAACAAGTATGCTCGGTCCATTCCGCGAGCGACGGTGATTCGAATCAATAACACCCGGACTACACGACACGTACGCCCGTACTCGACGTTGCCTACAACAACCATCACTGACGTCGTACGTGGCAGCCTTTCCCCCGTTTCACCCCCGCTGAATCGATCAAGTCGCCCCGTACAGTAGCTACTCTCATGGTGCACCTTCCGACGTGAGATGTCATGAGAATATTCCCCACATACTGCACACCGGCCGTCCGCCTGAGGCGACCCGAAAAGTCCCAACGACAGCTTCCCGAGGTACATCGGTTTACTGGGTCCCATATAGCCAGCATGTGTCCGGTACACAACTCAAACTTGTTCGACAGGGCCGCATACGGATCGGTCCTTGACCGACACGGACAGGTCTACAGCACCCAGGCCCCTATGTCCTGCTGCTCCCACAACCTTCCGGTCTCAACTTTAACTTGCTAATTCAATTACGAACCAATCCCGTATGCCCCTGTTGTTCCTAAATCTGCGAGTAGCATCTCACCACTCGACTTCTACCGAACCGTACTTAAGCATGGCAGTTCTACACGGTAAAAGACACCTACCCAATACTCCATGGGTCATTTGGCTATGCAAGAGGAGTATCAATCACTAGACCTAATGCACAGTTCATATCATGACCGAAAGTGAGTACAAAATAAAAACTTAACAGCTGTTAAATGCAAACCGGAGCTTGCCTGTTTTGCAGGGTAGTCGTATATAGCAGTTAGTGTCCTTGTAGATCCACCCTTGACTCTCCGGAGCTTGATCCACTTTGATGAATCACTCCTTTGAGTCCCCTTCGTTGTGGTTCCTATTGAAATGCATATGCACATATTTTATAGAATGTAATGGAAAGAAGTTATAGAATTACTTTCTTAAGAACAGAGGTTGTGTGGAAAAGCCAAGCATGGCTTGGTTTGCCTCTGTTGTGCAAAGAACAGAATTAAACTAATTTGACCTTAAGGCCCTTAGCTATACACTAACCCTTTTCTCTAATGAACATAATAGATAAGCTGAAAAGATTTGAGTGCAACTGAAGAACAAGAACTCCAATGGCCTCAAAACTTTTACAGCAGCTTCTATACTACCTAATGATTTAGCTTGCCAAATTGCAGCTAATGTGGAGTCATATTGTGTCCTCCATAATTCTCACAATATCTCTTATGTATTTTTCCCTTATACATAAGTATGGAGAATAAGAACAGGGAGTTCTAGGACTCATCTTGGGCTGATAATTTACATGTGAGTTTTTGATCACATGAGAGTCATCTGGTCCAAAATTCAGCCCTCTTACTTGGGTAGTTCTCCCAGAACAATTCTTTAAGCATTTGTACTCAATAGAATTAATTCTGTAGTAATGTGCATTTTCATGCCCAACTAAGTGAACTAAAATTCCAAGTATGTCCCAGAGAGATTGCCTAAATTGTCCTATGATTTTTAGAGCTATGGATTGCTCAGAACAGATTTTTGAAGTGGGAAACATTTTCTGAAAATGTTTCTGGACTCTTATGAACACAGCAGATTGTTTTTAGCAAATTCCTACTCAAATGATCTTCAAATGAGCTGAAAATTTGCTAAAAGGTCAACAATGTGCTAAAGAATATTCTGGCAAAATTTGGGTATTTTTGGATAAACCAAACTCCCTCAATAATTCTTTTTCAGAAAAACTTCCAAGAATTTTCCAGAATATAATAATGTGTTTCATACAAATTGGGTTGTAGATTTCGACAGAGCTATTCAATATGAATCCAACCCAATTTGAATCACTAAATTTGGGGATTCCTAGCAAGAGTTATGAGGTTCTAAAGTTTGGGGAAAATTTCTGAAATTGACCTCTGTTTATTTTCCCATTTTCAGCGACATAAGGAATTAACACCACATTTGGACAAGCAAATGAGGTCCAATGATTCTGAACATTTTACTGGAGCTCAAGTACTTTTGGAAGACTCTCCTGCCCAAATTTGGGGATTTTCCAATACATAGAACTCCTGGAACAATTCCCACAAGCTTTTCCTTCTATGAATTAATGAGCCAAAACCAGGGGTTTTCATAATTATTGGGTTGTACCTCTGGATAGTACTCTCTTAGAGGAATCCAACAAAATTTGTGTCACTATTTTTGGAGCTTCCTACACCAAGTTATGCATTTTACAAGTTTGCACAACTCTCTGTTTGATTTTAAACAGCACAGTCGCATGTGGGGCCCACGGGTCAGGTGCTTCTTCAACCTCCCGCCAGAGCCCGCGGGTGCACCCAGGCAGAAAACTTGGCATGGCTCGTTATCTCTCATTTCTCCACCAAATGAGCTCCGGTTTCGCCCTACATGCTCCTGGGAACGTGGCGCAGCTGCCTGACAAGGTTTCCCCGCGTGAAAACGGCTGTAGGTGGGTCGGCACCGGCGGGGCGGCTCGGGAGCTCGACATGGACGCGTTCCAGCGTGTCCAAGGCATCTCCCGGCGAGATACGATGTCCTACAGCATCCCTATGGTTCTAGGAACATGGAATGGAGATCAGATCGTGCAAGAAGTGGCTGCAACCTAGTCGTCACCGTGGACCATGGCAGTTTTGGCCGCCGGCGACGATTTCTCGTCGCCCGGGGCATAGGAGGGTCGGTTTCCTTTGGTTTTCAGCGTGGGAGGGTGCTAGGACATCTAGTTGCTGTGGTTCGAATTGTAGGAGATATGATCAATTGGTTTGGGAGAATTTCACGAATTAAACATGGGCTGTTCTATATGTGCGCCGGTGCCAAAAATTGAATTCCGGCGAGCCGGCGTCGGGGGAGAGCAAGAGGACGACGGGATGAGGATCAGTACCTCCTGGCGCACCTCTGTGACCTCTTGAGCCTGCCGGAGAGGCGCTGGGCTGGCCGGGAGACAGGGGCAGTGGAGCAGTGCCGATGAGGTGCTCTGCTCTCGGTTTGTTTGCGAGGAGGAGAAAGCAATTGTGCCTTGCTTCAGCCGGGGGGGGCACGTTATGACGTTGGGGGCGCGGCCAGGACCGACCCCAGGGCGCCAGCGCATGGAGACCGGCAGCAGGAGCTGTCACCGGCAAGCTGCTCGGTGGCGCTCGCGAGCTGCTCGGGAAAAGTCCCCACCGAGAGCAAAACTTAGGGAGTAAGTCTCCTCCTTTAGCTCTATGACCTGTGGGTCCCACCCCCCATTTCTTCACCAAATATCTTCTCAAGCTGATCTTTTCACTCCCTAAAATGCTAAATTTTAAAAAGGTGGGCTAGAATTTGAATTCTTCAAATTTAGTTTGAATTTGCAAGACTAAATCTGAATTTGGTTTAGAATTTGCAATTTCTTCTCTTTAGCTCTCCTTTGAGCCCACCCTACAATTGAAAAGTTGGTGATAACCTTTTCCCTAAAAACTCAACTATATGGCTGCATGTTAATTCAAAGTTTGTGGGTCACCATATGTGTGAACTTTGAATTTCAAATCTGAATTTTAAACTTACATGCAAAGAGGTATTTAACTCCTTATTGGTTCAACACTTTTAAATAAAAAGGTGAACCTCATGTTGGATGTTCATCCATGTATTACTTTGCATGAAGAAAAGTTTTAGCAAGTCCCATTTTTCCTGTCATTGCCACACATATGAACTCAAACCATAGTTTTTATTCATACACATTTTTGGTACTTTTACATTCCTCCCCCCTTAAAAGAATCTCGTCCCAATATTACAAAAGAGGAACGCGACGGGAGAGGTAATTACAAACTGTACAAAGATAAAAGTTCCGGGTAGTTGGTGCGGAGATAATCTTCACTTTCCCACGTCGCCTCTTCCGCGGTGTGATTACTCCACAATACCTTGAAAAACCGGATCGTCCGGTTCCGGGTTACCCGGGTCTTTTCATCCAAAATCTGGACCGGTCGCTCGGTGTAGGTCAGGTCCGGTTTCAACTCGTCGATGTCCTCAGTGCGAACAGCAGCGGTGAATTTGAGGCACTTCCGCAGCTGTGATACATGAAATACATCATGAACACCCACCAAACTTGCCGGTAATTCCAGCCGGTAGGCTACGGGTCCGCACTTCTCCGTGATAGCGAAAGGACCAATAAAATGGGGAGCGAGTTTCCCCTTTACACCGAACCGGTGAATTCCCTTCATCAGAGATACACGAAGATATACGTGCTCTCCGACGTCAAAATGTAACGGCCTACGCGTTTGATCGGCGTAGCTCTTCTGTCGGGATTGGGCAGCCTTTAAGTTCTCTTGTATCAACCGAACTCGGTCTTCGGCTTCGTTGACAAGATCAATCCCAAACAGAACTCTTTCGCCGGACTCACACCAATTCAGTGGTGTGCGACACTTCCGGCCATAGAGAGCTTCATACGGTGCCATTTTAATTCTCGCTTGATAACCGTTGTTGTATGAAAACTCTGCCAGCGGTAGGTGATCGTCCCAATTCCTACCGTGGTGGATGGCACACGCTCTCAACATATCCTCAAGCACTTGATTCACCCTCTCCGTTTGTCCATCAGTTTGAGGGTGATATGCGGAGCTCCTAACCAACTTGGTGCCCAACGAGGCATGCAGCTGCTCCCAAAATCGAGCAACAAACAGTGCACCTCGATCTGAAATGATGGTCTTTGGAACACCATGTGAACATATAATTCTGGAGATGAATAACTCCGCATATTGTCTTGCTCGATAATGAGTGCTCACCAGTATGAAATGAGCTGATTTCGTCAACCGGTCGACGATCACCCATATCGAGTCATGCTTCTTGGATGTGAGCGGTAATCCGACGATGAAGTCCATACTCACATCCTCCCATTTCCACGCCGGAATCTTCAAAGGTTGTAGCGGTCCGGCTTTCCGCATATGATCAGCCTTGACCCGTCTACACGTATCGCATTCGGATACGTATTTAGCAATCTCCCTCTTCATCCTCGTCCACCAAAATTTCTGTTTCAAATCTTGGTACATCTTGTTACTTCCGGGATGAATGGAAAACTTCGACAGGTGGGCTTCATCCAAGATTTTCTTCCGGAGTTTCATATTGCGCGGTACCATTATACGGTCGTTAAACCATATTGTACCGTTCTCATCCTTCCAGAAACATTTCACCTCTCCGTTGTCTAGTCTTCTCCGTATGTGAGACATACCTCTGTCTCTTCTTTGAGCCTCAACAATCACTTCACGGATTGTTGGATTGAGCGCGAGATTATAAAGCGCGCCATACGGAATGACACGGAGGCTGGGTTCTTCATCTTCCAACTCAGCAACCGTTAAGTTGTGAACGTGGGCTTTCCGACTAAGCGCGTCGGCAACCACGTTGGCTTTTCCCGGGTGATAGTGGATCTCAATTTCATAATCTTTTATGAGCTCCAACCATCTCCGTTGTCTCATATTCAGCTCCTTCTGCGTGAAGATATACTTCAGGCTCTTATGGTCGGTGTAGAGGTGAACAAGATTACCCAGTAGGTAATGCCTCCACATCTTCAATGCCAACACCACTGCAGCAAGCTCAAGATCGTGAGTTGGATAATGCTGCTCGTGGTTTCGCAGTTGACGAGACCCATAGGCGATTACATGCCCTTCTTGCATCAGAACGCAGCCGAGACCGATGCCGGATGCATCACAGTATACATCAAATGGCTTCGTTGTGTCCGGCTGGGCAAGAACTGGAGCTGTTGTGAGATGTTTCACCAAAGTTTTGAATGCTGCTTCACATGCTGCATTCCACATGTATTTAGTGCCCTTCTTCAGCAGCTCCGTCATTGGTTTAGCAATCTTTGAGAAACTCGGAATAAACCTCCGATAATACCTCGCTAAACCTAGGAAACTTCGGACCTCATGGACTGATTTGGGAGATGCCCACTTCAGCACTTGTTCAATCTTGCTGGGGTCCACGGCAATACCTTCTGCTGAAATAATATGGCCTAGGAAAGGCACTTGATCGATCCAGAACTCGCACTTGCTGAGCTTGGCATATAACTGGTGCTCCCGCAACCGTTGTAGCACAATGCGCAAATGTTCAGCATGCTCTTCTTCAGATTTGGAGTAAACCAAAATGTCGTCGATGAATACCACGACGAACTTGTCTAGCTCCTGCATGAATACCGAATTCATCAAATACATAAAGTGTGCCGGAGCGTTGGTTAGCCCAAATGACATGACGAGGTACTCATAGAGTCCGTATCTCGTCGAGAAAGCTGTCTTCGGTATGTCCTCCGGTCGGATTTTGATTTGATGATATCCCGACCGAAGATCCATCTTCGAAAATACCTTTGCACCCACAAGTTGATCGAACAGGATGTCAATGCGGGGCAAAGGATATTTGTTCTTTATTGTGACAGCATTGAGAGGACGGTAGTCAACACATAGCCGTAGTGTTTCGTCCTTCTTCTTAACGAACAGCGCTGAGCAACCCCAAGGTGAAGAACTTGGTCTTATGAAACCCTTGCTCATAAGTTCACTCAGTTTCTCTTTCAACTCCGCTAGCTCGTTAGGTGCCATCTTGTAAGGCCTTCGTGAAATAGGCGTCGTTCCCGGCGCCTGTTCAATTTTGAACTCGACGTCCCGTTCGGGCGGCATGCCCGGTAAATCATCAGGAAATACGTCGGGATAATCACGTACCACCGGAATATCTTCAAGCTTCAGCGCTTCCGTGTGGTAGGCCTCTACCATGTCTGGGTCTTTGCTGTCTAAAAACAGCGTGTGCTGTCCGTGAATCGGCGAGTCAATCTGGACAGTCCGGTTACCGATATTGAGAACGGCACCATGACGATTTAACCAAGACATCACCAATATAATGTCTATCTTCTGCCTATCCAACATAGTCAACGATGTTGGGTGTATTTTTCCGCCCAAACACAAAGCTGCTCGGGACACAATCTGATTGGCAGAGATATTTCCTCCCGGTGATCGTATAAGAAAACTCGTTGTGGGAGTATTGGTGGATAATTGGTGCTGATCCACGCATGTTTTGCTGATAAAATTGTGGATTGCACCTGAATCAAAAAGTACCAACACGGGCACGTCCTTGAGAGTAAACATGCCCGCTAACACCGGTGCTCCCTCCGGGACATCCTCAATAGCAAGATGTTGCACACTCCCGGATTGTAATGCTGTTATGTTGACTGGAGCAGGTGGCGGCATACCACCTGATGATGATGGCTGTTTGGTGTTCACCAACTTCTCCCGGCATTCTTGCCTAAAATGCCCTGAACGGTGGCAATAAGAACACGGAGGTTTCCCCGGTTCTTCGTTGACTTGTGGTTGAGAAGTTGATGTACTTGGCTGCAGCAATGATGCCACAGGTGTCATTCGTTGCTGCGGCAAAGGTGTTGCTTCAAGACAAGATTCTTGAGCAGGAAGTCTGTACGGAGTTGATCT
Source organism: Neostapfia colusana (assembly GCA_030760725.1). Lineage (NCBI taxonomy): Eukaryota > Viridiplantae > Streptophyta > Magnoliopsida > Poales > Poaceae > Neostapfia > Neostapfia colusana. Next base: position 23,834,075 of record JASWHV010000014.1, read on the forward strand.
CACTGGTGATTGCCATATTTCATCGGATGGTGTGTGATACACCACACGGTATTTGCGAGGAACAACTGGTGTGTCTTCTTGCACATCCTCCCGGTCCCTCTTCTCTGCTTGACACTCAAGTGTCGCTTGTTCTTGCAGCAGAGCAGCACTGATCAACTCGGTGTAACTGCCTTGATTGAACAAAGCTAAATTCTCTTTTAGTATGGCACTCAAGCCATAGAAAAAGTAGTCACACATTGCAGCTTCGCTCCTCGCATAAGCAGGAGCATATTGTGCCAGAAGGTTGAATCGTCTGACATAATCGAGGACACTCATGTCCCCCTGCTTCAAGTTTCTGTATTCTTGCTGCTGGGCCTTGATAAAACCCATAGGAATGTGACGAGCCCGGAATGCTTCACGAAATTCCGTCCATTCCACTTGATGGCCTTCCGGAACGGTGGCGAGATACGCAAACCACCAATTTCCGGTGGCTCCATGGAGCTGTTGAGCTGCAAATGATGTCTTCTGATACTCGTCGCACTCAAACACTCCAAACTTGGACTCCATAACTCGAAGCCACTGATCAGCTTCCACTGGTTCATTGGCCTCCGTGAAAATTGGCGGTTGTGTCGCCAAGAAATCCAAGTAGGCGTTTCGAGGTGGAACGTCCTGTTGCGCGTGTTGGAGTAAGCCCTGTTGTACCAAGGCTTGGAGTAGTCTTGTGTTCTCTTGACTTGACTCGACTATCTGAGCCATGATATCCGCCCATACCGTTGATGGCGGTGCCCCTGGTGGAGTCGAGTCATCACCGTCTCGATGAGAACCTTCAGTCCTACTCGGAGAATGAGTACGCACCATACTGCAAAAGCATAATTTTGAGGGGATTCACAACTTGATCTAGCAGTATGTGAAAGTATGTAAAACATGAACATGCTAAAACTTTATGAAAGCATAACAATACTTCATGTTTACATATCTTTCTAAAGCCAACAAAAACAATCCCCATTTGCTGTACAGAACAGACCTTTATGTACTTAACCCAGAATTTGATCCATTTATTAGCATTTTCATAACTCAAGTTGAATACCAAAGTTAAATTTAACTTCAGTATATTTTCAACGAGTACTCACATGCCCTAGATCATTTCTGGAACAAAAGTTAGGATTGTTCAAAGTTGACAGAATTTCTGGCTAAAATTTGCTAGCACCTCCTTTGTATGTGGCTGTTTTCATCACAGTTTTACATACAACTGGGGTACAATTCTGAACAAACTATGAACTACAAAATCGTTGTAAGTTTCATAACCTTTCCAACGGTGTATTACATGACCCTTAGAAAATTTTCTACAGATTGTTATGACCAATTTACCGAAACATCCAGAGAAGTTTGCAGCTGCTCAGTTTTCTGAACAGTTTGCATTCATCTGGACATCTAACAAAGTTGGTGTCGGATTTGGCTCTGGAGTTCTACACAAAAGTTGTAGAGAACTTGATAACCTTTCCAGAACTGTATCAAACACCTCCGTTGGGTCAAGCTAATCAGAGTTACGCTCTGTTAAAGTTCGGCAAAACTTCTGCCAGAACAGAGCACTCTGTTTTTGAGATCAAAAGAAGCCTAGTAATTCTCTTCTTTGAAACTTAGTTCAAATGAAGAGTTCAGTAACTAATATGTGCTTTATCACATCCATTTTTAGTTTGGAAGTTAGTCATGAATGATTTCTTCATAGGTAAGAATACTATCCAGTGTTGTACGGTGACGATGCACCGTAAGACATATGACGGTACTACGTTGCCTCACCAAAGAAAAACCTAACCGGATTACACCGGCATATACGTATCATTAGGTGGCACTAAAACGATCACTCGCAAACATGTTCTACATTTAGTAAGGTTTTCGTGGTTAGTACCTACATAAAACACACTCAATCATCAGATTCGGCTGCACACCGAACCCGGTATCCATAACAGTTTGTACACCCGGTCGTCATCACTCGCCCAGGTGTTCTCAAGCCAAACACGCCTTGAGCTGCGTGTTCACGTTACTGACCACGTGACGGGGTCTCCCAAATTGCACCACGCACGCCTGGGACAGACGCTGCTCGAATACCCCAAACAACATGAAGAGTCGTAGAGGATACTAAAGCGAGTCGGGTTACCTGCCACCCGTGAGGCTCCACCCTTCAGCTTGTGCGCACTGGTGGACAGCGCATACGTACACCCCCCAAGACATAGACGTCCCGAGATGCACGATTTTCCGACATAACACATAAGTTAGATAGCCACCTTCATAATATGCTAATAATAGTCCTTATGTGGGCCTAGTACCGTTATCTCACCGTATCCTAAGTTTTTGACATAATATGACTCAATCCGTGCTCTGTTCCCAACGCAGCTCTGATACCATGTTGTAAAAGGCTCTAATGCCACGCTGAGATGGCCCCACGGGACCTCGTCGGGTGGTGCCGTGTTATGCGGCACCCAACAGCACACGGGTCGATGAACACACATCATATTACATAAATAGTTTGCGGAAGCGTACAGGATTGTTTTACAAATAAGTATATCAGAGTAAACTACAGCGTAAGACTATCACTCTCACGGCTCATGTCTAAACTAGCAACAAAGAAACGGTTCAGCCCGCGGACGTTTCTTACTAGCAACACGAAGATCAATCTGCAGCGGCGAGGATGCTCTTTGAGTAAGCACTCGGAGGTTTCCGAGTCTCATCGGCATCCCTTCTCATAAGCATCGAGTCAATTACCTGCAAAACAACTCGGATAGCATCCGTGAGCATAACGCTCAGCAAGACTTAACCGTCACCCTAAACATGAAACTCTAAGTGAGGTTATGAACCTAACATAGGATGGCATAAGCATAATTAAACTCGCCTAAAAGTGAATCCTTACTTTCAGATATTAATTGCAGCATTTTAAGTAACCCTGGGCACGCCACTTCAGGAGTCCACAATCAAACAAGAAACGCTTTCCCCCGATGTAAATTGCTCATGGCATAAAAGAATCGAGTTTGCACTAGCCTATTCATCAAGCTCCAATACAAGGTAGAATAATACTTCACATCAAGATGATTAGTTCCTTTCTCATGCAAGTTCTTACTACGTCACGACTGTGAGAACAAGTATGCTCGGTCCATTCCGCGAGCGACGGTGATTCGAATCAATAACACCCGGACTACATGACACGTACGCCCGTACTCGACGTTGCCTACAACAACCATCACTGACGTCGTACGTGGCAGCCTTTCCCCCGTTTCACCCCCCGCTGAATCGATCAAGTCGCCCCGTACAGTAGCTACTCTCATGGTGCACCTTCTGACGTGAGATGTCATGAGAATATTCCCCACATACTGCACACCGGCCGTTCGCCTGAGGCGACCCGAAAAGTCCCAACGACAGCTTCCCGAGGTACATTGGTTTACTGGGTCCCATATAGCCAGCATGTGTCCGGTACACAACTCAAACTTGTTCAACAGGGCCGCATACGGATCGGTCCTTGACCGACACGGACAGGTCTACAGCACCCAGGCCCCTATGTCCTGCTGCTCCCACAACCTTCCGGTCTCAACTTTAACTTGCTAATTCAATTACGAACCAATCCCGTATGCCCCTGTTGTTCCTAAATCTGCGAGTAGCATCTCACCACTCGACTTCTACCGAACCGTACTTAAGCATGGCAGTTATACACGGTAAAAGACACCTACCGAATACTCCATGGGTCATTTGGCTATGCAAGAGGAGTATCAATCACTAGACCTAATGCACAGTTCATATCATGACCGAAAGTGAGTACAAAATAAAAACTTAACAGCTGTTAAATGCAAACCGGAGCTTGCCTGTTTTGCAGGGTAGTCGTATATAACAGTTAGTGTCCTTGTAGATCCACCCTTGACTCTCCGGAGCTTGATCCACTTTGATGAATCACTCCTTTGAGTCCCCTTCGTTGTGGTTCCTATTGAAATGCATATGCACATATTTTATAGAATGTAATGGAAAGAAGTTATAGAATTACTTTCTTAAGAACAGAGGTTGTGTGGAAAAGCCAAGCATGGCTTGGTTTGCCTCTGTTGTGCAAAGAACAGAATTAAACTAATTTAACCTTAAGGCCCTTAGCTATACACTAACCCTTTTCTCTAATGAACATAATAGATAAGCTGAAAAGATTTGAGTGCAACTGAAGAACAAGAACTCCAATGGCCTCAAAACTTTTACAGCAGGTTCTATACTACCTAAGGATTTAGCTTGCCAAATTGCAGCTAATGTGGAGTCATATTGTGTCCTCCATAATTCTCACAATATCTCTTATGTATTTTTCCTTTATACATAAGTATGGAGAATAAGAACAGGGAGTTCCAGGACTCATCTTGGGCTGATAATTTACATGTGAGTTTTTGATCACATGAGAGTCATCGGATCCAAAATTCAGCCCTTTTACTTGGGTAGTTCTCCCAGAACAATTCTTTAAGCATTTGTACTCAATAGAATTAATTCTGTAGTAATGTGCATTTTCATGCCCAACTAAGTGAACTACAATTCCAAGTATGTCCCAGAGAGCTTGCCTAAATTTTCCTATGATTTTTAGAGCTATGGATTGCTCAGAACAGATTTTTGAAGTGGGAAACATTTTCTGAAAATGTTTCTGGACTCTTATGAACACAGCAGATTGTTTTTAGCAAATTCCTACTCAAATGATCTTCAAATGAGCTGAAAATTTTCTATAAGGTCAAGAATATCCTAAAGAATATTCTGGCAAAATTTGGGTATTTTTGGATAAACCAAACTCCCTCAATAATTCTTTTTCAGAAAACATTCCAAGAATTTTCCAGAATATAATATTGCGTTTCATACAAATTGGGTTGTAGATTTCGACAGAGCTATTCAATATGAATCCAACCCAATTTGAATCACTAAATTTGGGGATTCCTAGCAAGAGTTATGAGGTTCTAAAGTTTGGGGAAAATTTCTGAAATTGACCTCTGTTTATTTTCCCATTTTCAGCGACATAAGGAATTAACACCACATTTGGACAAGCAAATGAGGTCCAATGCTTCTGAAAATTTTACTGGAGCTCAATTATTTTTGGAAGACTCTCCTGCCCAAATTTGGGGATTTTCCAATACATAGAACTCCTGGAACAATTCCCACAAGCTTTTCCTTCTATGAATTAATGAGCCAAAACCAGGGGTTTTCATAATTATTGGGTTGTACCTCTGGATAGTACTCTCTTAGAGGAATCCAACAAAATTTGTCTCACTATTTTTGGAGCTTCCTACACCAAGTTATGCATTTTACAAGTTTGCACAACTCTCTGTTTGATTTTAAACAGCACAGTCACATGTGGGGCCCACGGGTCAGGTGCTTCTTCAACCTCCCGCCAGAGCCCGCAGGTGCACCCCGGCAGAAAACTTGGCATGGCTCGTTCTCTCTCATTTCTCCACCAAATGAGCTCCGGTTTCGCCCTACATGCTCCTGGGAACGTGGCGCAGCTGCCTGACAAGGTTTCCCCGCGTGAAAACGGCCGTAGGTGGGTCGGCACCGGCGGGGCGGCTCGGGAGCTCGACATGGACGCGTTCCAGCGTGTCCAAGGCATCTCCCGGCGAGCTACGATGTCCTACAGCATCCCTATGGTTCTAGGAACATGGAACGGAGATCAGATCGTGCAGGAAGTGGCTGCAACCTAGTCGTCACCGTGGACCATGGCAGTTTTGGCCGCCGGCGACGATTTCTCGTCGCCCGGGGCATAGGAGGGTCGGTTTCCTTTGGTTTTTGGCGTGGGAGGGCGCTAGGACATCTAGTTGCTGTGGTTCGAATTGTAGGAGATATGATCAATCGGTTTGGGAGAATTTCACGAATTAAACACGGGCTGTTCTATATGTGCGCCGGTGCCAAAAATTGAATTCCGGCGAGCCGGCGTCGGGGGAGAGCAAGAGGACGACGGGATGAGGATCAGTACCTCCTGGCGCACCTCTGTGACCTCTTGAGCCTGCCGGAGAGGCGCTGGGCTGGCCGGGAGACAGGGGCAGTGGAGCAGCGCCGATGAGGTGCTCTGCTCTCGGTTTGTTTGCGAGGAGGAGAAAGCAATTGTGCCTTGCTTCGGCCGGGGGGGGGGCACGTTATCACGTTGGGGGCGCGGCCAGGACCGACCCCAGGGTGCCAGCGCATGGAGACCGGCAGCAGGAGCTGTCACCGGCAAGCTGCTCGGTGGCGCTCGCGAGCTGCTCGGGAAAAGTCCCCACCGAGAGCAAAACTTAGTGAGTAAGTCTCCTCCTTTAGCTCTATGACCTGTGGGTCCCACCCCCCATTTCTTCACCAAATATCTTCTCAAGCTGATCTTATCACTCCCCAAAATGCTAAATTTTAAAAAGGTGGGCTAGAATTTGAATTCTTCAAATTTAGTTTGAATTTGCAAGACTAAATCTGAATTTGGTTTAGAATTTGTAATTTCTTCTCTTTAGCTCTCCTTTGAGCCCACCCTACAATTGAAAAGTTGGTGATAACCTTTTCCCTAAAAACTCAACTATATGGCTGCATGTTAATTCAAAGTTTGTGGGTCACCATATGTGTGAACTTTGAATTTCAAATCTGAATTTTAAACTTACATGCAAAGAGGTATTTAACTCCTTATTGGTTCAACACTTTTAAATAAAAAGGTGAACCTCATGTTGGATGTTCATCCATGTATTACTTTGCATGAAGAAAAGTTTTAGCAAGTCCCATTTTTCCTGTCATTGCCACACATATGAACTCAAACCATAGTTTTTATTCATACACATTTTTGGGACTTTTACATCTGAAGGCGCCACGTGGCCAGCGGGCCGCGAGAGTTGTCTTCTGCACTCTTGGTGAACTGGATTTTTGCTCTTTTTGGCTATCTTTTTAATTCTTTCTCTGTCCCCACTTCTTTTAAAATGTTTTCTCTACATGAAACATGAATACATGCAGAAACCAAAAATGAGGGTGTCACAGTGAACTCTCCACCACGATCTGTGCGAAAAGTTCCAATCTTCCTCCCTGCCTCAGTTTCAACACTTGTTTGAAATGTCATGAAAGTGCTCATTGCTTGATCCTTTGTGCAGATCAAAAACAGCCACATGTATCTACTGAGATCATCCACAAGAAGGAAGAAAAACCTGCTGCCTCTTGGAGTTGCCGGCTTCACTGGTCCACAGAGGTCTCCATGCACAAGTTCAAGTTTCTTCTGAGCTCGGTACTTTGCCATGCACGGGAACGGTTGACGTCTTTGTTTCCCAGCCTAACAGCTATCACACTTCTCCTCAGTTTGAGTGATGGTTGGCAATCCATACACAAGTTGCTCTTCGGCATGTCTTCTGAGACTCCGAAAGTTTAGGTGTCCCATCCTTGCATGCCACATCCATGTTGCATTGCTCCCTTGTGCCATGAGACACCTTGGTTGCACTACCTTAAGATCAATGGTGTACAACCGGTTCACACCCCGTTTCACCATTGCCGCAGGGGTTCCATCTTTATCCCAAATCTTGACATAACCATCCACCATCAAGATTCAGTGTCCCTCCTCCTCAAGCTGTCCAAGACTGATGATATTTGCCTTGAGCTGAGGAATAAGATAGACCCCAGCCAACTCCTTTCGACCACCTCTCTTTCCTTGGAACACCACAGTTCCTTGGCCATCAATCTCTGTCACTGAGCCATCTCCCAAACGCACAGTACCATGCACCGTGTTATCAAGTCTTGTGATCACATCCCGTTTCCCGGTCATGTGATTTGTTGCACCAGAGTCCAGGATCCACTGGGTACTGCCTCCTCCCTCCAAGTCTCCTACTTGAACGTGTAACATATCATTGTTGAGGCATACCTCCTCCAGGGACGTGTCTTGGTCAGCCTTTGTGTTGGCACACGCCACCAAGAGGCTGGATTCAAACTCATGATCAACTTGAGCTGTGTTCACCTCTTCATCCTTCTTTTTCTTCCTGCATTCTCTAGCCCAATGACCTTTCTTACCACAGTAGCGGCACTCATCTTTGGCCACTCCAAGGCCTGAGTTTCCACCACCACGGTTACCTCGACCACGGCCACATCCTCGGCCATGATCTCTCCTCGGTGCAAATGAGTCTTTGTGCCGTTCCTGTCCAGCTCCCCGGACATCTTGAGTCATGTTGACAACCTTGCAAGCAACTCTTCTTCACTCAGATGCAACTTCTCTTGTGTGTTGCCCTCCCAAGAGCTTGCACCAAGCCTTTCTTCTGCAGCCTTGAGTCTACCAATCAACTCATCAACGGACATATCACTTAAGTCAAGCAATGTCTCGATGGAGGCTGCAATCTGCTCAAACTTTTGTGGTACCGCCCGAAGGAACTTCCGGACAATCTCCTCCTCCGAACGTTCACTCCCAAGTGCCGCAAGTTGAGACGTGATCTGACTCATTCGCACACCAAACTCATCAACAGTTTCACCATTGTGGAATCTGAGTGCATCAAACTCCCGGCACAATGTGCTTGCCCTGGCCTTGCGCACACATTCAGCTCCTACGTTGCGCAACTTTATCGCTGTGGGGACCACCCCGTGGTTCACCCACTCCAGGATCGCATAGGGTGGTGCCGTACGATGCGGCACCCAACAACACACACGAAAAGAATAAAGAACAACATACAACTTTTTATTTGATATAAAACAGCGGAAGTCTTTTACAAAATATAACTATACAGCGGAAGTATTCTTTATTAACACTCTTTCATTCTAACTATGCAAAAGTGTAGCTATCCAGCCCGGGGACGCTACACACTAGCAGCATGGAACCAGAGATCACGGCGGCGTGCAGGGCTCCAGCTCGGCCGTGTACCCCGACGGGGGCATCGCCTCGTCCTCGGATCCCTCCTCATAACTCTCACCTGCACACAGCTCAAATATTGCAACCGTGAGCACGAAGGATCAGCAAGTCTTAACCGTCAACCCTAGGCATGGAACTCTACATGAAGGGATGTGCAAGATAGGAAAAGGACTTTGCAATAAAGACACTTCTACATGTTGATCCTTATTTTCAGTTTTATAGCAACAGGTTAATGAGCCTTAGACAGCCCTCACATCAGAAGTCCACAATCAAACAAGAAACGCTTTCCTCCGATGTGGTGATGCCCAAAGTGGAATATAAACTTAATTAGCTCTTTAACTACAGCAATCAAGGTATTCAAGACATTATAGATCAATACAGCATTTTCAGTTGGCTTATTTCACTTCTTACTACGTCACAGCGCAGTTAACAAGCTGGTACTCAAATAACCGCGACGGATGGTGATTGCAATCAAGACACACCCGGATAACACGTTACAAACACCCACTTTCAGAAGCGTGATTCCACACCCCTTCCTACTCTGTTGTATGCAAAAACCTTTCAAAGGCAACTCAAATGCCGAACCGGTCCATCCGTAACGGGCAGGAGGTCCCCGCGTGGAGCGTGACTGTGCCCACCGGCAGATTTACACGTTGCTACCATCAACCCACTCCTATTTACGGTTGGGTAAGCCTCGGCATCCAGGTTAACCAATTACATCGGTTTACTGGTTCCCATATGCCAGTATGCATCCGGTACTGTTTGATACTTGTCCAGCAGGGCCGCACACGGACGGTCCTCAACCGACACCAACAGGGCTAAGCACGTGAGACCTCTGCTCACTGCATCCTATCCCCCCTGCTGGGTCTCATTTCATAACTCAAGCCATTTTCTACCTTTTCTCATTCCGTGTGATAAATACTATCTCGCGAGTAGCTTCCAACCACTCGACTTCTACTGACATCCTAAACATTAGCATGGCATTCTATACTCTTGAGTTTGTAAACTACCCAACCCTTTATAGGATTTAAAAGGCTATGCAAGTGGGGTTTCAATCACCCTAACTCTAATGCAAGCATTCACCCTAGACATAAGTGATACAAATAAAAAGCTTTATAAAAGGTACTTAAGTACAAACCGGGGCTTGCCTGGTTGCGAGTTAAAGTGGAAGTCATCTTCTGGTGGGAGGACGTCCAAAGGCGCCAGTGCGTCCTCAACTTCGGTCACTATTATGAAATGTAATAAAATACATGTGTAAGTATTAAGGATTTATAAGAATTGAACTTCTATTCATAGCTACTGCTATTTAGAATCCTTAATTGGCTTTGGGATTTTTACAGTGGATACTAGACTTTCTAAGGATGATTTGAGCCAAATTTGGAGACATTTCATTGCACAATGTAGCCTTTAAAATTCCTACGAGTACAATGCTTCTCTGAATTTTGAGCCCAATTCAGGAGCTTTGACATAGCTAGTAATGGAAGATCTGATTAGGGTAAGTCTCCATGGTTCTAAGAAAATTTGTTTCACCATTTTTTGAGCTACCATCAGAGAGATATGAATTTTTGAAGTTGGACAGGAGTTCTGAAAAGTTTCTGCTTAAATTGAATTTCAAATAAAAGCTGAACTTTGGAAGGCAGTTTAGACTAGCAAATTATCTCCAATGAAGCCCAAATTTTTACTGGAGATCAGTAACTATGGAAAGGATTTGCTGCCAAAATTTGGGGATATTTCATAAAGAATTGCTCCTGTAATAAATCCCCAAAGGATTTATTAAAAACAATTCTACAGAAATTCCTGGGCATTTTCATAGCGTAAAATTGGATTCTCTGTGAAGTACTCCTCAGGAGGAATCCAACAAAATTGGTCTCACTCTTTTTGGAGTTTTCTACACAAAGTTATGGGCTTGTAAAGATCAGCTAATTCCTGAAATTATTTCTCTAATAGAAACTTCAAATAATTGGGCTGGGCCCACGGTTTTAAATCAGACCAGTGAGATTTCGGCAATACTGGGGGCTACGGAGTTAAGCCGCGCAGCCACAGCCGATCCCGAGCCGCACAGGCTGATCCCCGCGCGTATACGGAGGCTGACCGGTGGGACCCGGCCCTCCTTCGTCTTCCTCGCGCTGCCCGCGCCTCCCGCGGCGGCGCACGCCGGCGAGGCTCGCCGGGACAGGGTTCCTGTGGTCCAAACTTTATCAAACTCGCTGCCTGTGAGTTCTACACCATGCTGAACACGATGGTGGGGTCGGGAGTCGATGACAACGGCCGGAAAGGTGCTTGCACCGGCGACCATGTCGGCCCTTACTTCGGCGACCTCGTTCTCCCTCAACAGCGGGTCTCTTGGGCTAGGGTCTGCTCTAAAAGCACCAGTGTCACCTGTACAACATCGACCCATAGCTCATTCTCCATGAAAACCACCGGAGAGGTGACCTCACCGGCGACCCGAGCCCACAAAACACCGGCGGCGACAAAAACTTGAAGAACTCCTTCAGTTCTTGATGGTTTCCGGCGCTGTTTGAGCGAGAAGGATCGCAGGGAGCTAACAAAGCTTCTCCTAGACCAGAATGAGCTCTAGCTGTCGCAGCACGAAGAATTTGATTGTAGACCGAGAGGTGTTGCTATGAACTAGGGTTTGGTAAAACCCAAAATTCTCACTACCCGATTGATCAATCGTCCTGAGGCTTTCGGTAGCACGATCTACAGACAACAACACACCTTTCTTGTGCAGGAAAGGGGCGGTGAAGCTGGCTGTGGTGCGCTGTCCGCGGTGAACCGAACGGGGTTCTGCCGAGCACCTCCGATCGCCGGCGCCAATCTCTGGTTTGCGCATAGCACGAGCTGGGAAGCTTAGGGGAAAGAACGGTGGAGCCTGGAGCACTCTCTTGTGCTTCTTTTTGCTGTTTGGGGCTCGATCGTCCGAGCTCGGGTGAGCCTGGGCGAGGGAGGAACAGCAATGGCGCCGGGCGGTTCCCTTGCGGAAGAAACCGAGCAGCGGTGAGCGCGCGAGGGGGCAAAAGAATGTTTCGGTGCTTCAGCTGGGGAGAGCGCGGAGGTGATCATGCGGCCGAGAAGCAGGAGCTGGCACGGTGCCGTCCTCGGGAGAGGGTCGCACCGGGAGCTGGCGGCCTCTCGGCGATCAGCCGATGAAAACAGAGGCGGTAGCTCTGTTGGGAGGCTGACTGTTGGGCCCCCCCTCCCTCTCTTTTAATCAAATTTTTCTCTGATATTTTTACCCCAGCAACTCAACATTAAAGGCTTTACTTCACACGAAAGTTAAGTTTGAATTTACTGAATTCAAATGGTTTGAATTCTGGTGTGAAATTTGGATGTGGTTTGATCAATTGAATTTGAAAAGGAGTTTGAATTCTCTACTTTGTATTGCCTCCAAAATATAGCAAACCAGCTCCAAAAATTCAAATTTTTGGCATGGATGCTCATTCAAAGGTGGAGAACACAGTTGTGAAACCCAATTCTCAAGTTGAGGGAATTGGAATTTGAAACTGAATTTGAAATTCAGATTAGAGGGCTTTTCTTTTTAATCCCAAACAAATATGAAAACTCCTCCAAATGAGCTGAATTTTTGAAGGTTGAATATTTGGAATATGGCGATCCAAGCTGTGCATTTAGATCTCCCTGTTTGGAAGTTTTGGGAAGTCTAAACCCTCACTTTGAACTTACACCATCATGATTCAAAGTTTTAATTCCCCTCATTTTTCATAAATGTACATAAGCTGAATTTTCTTGCTACCACTTTCGGGGATTTTACATCCCTCCCCCCTTAAAAAGAATCTCGTCCCGAGATTCCAAAGGAAAAGCAAAGTGGGGAAAAACTTTACCGGGTATAGGATGATAGCAAGTCCGGATAATACGTTCGTAGATAATCCTCGCTTTCCCATGTCGCCTCGTCAGCGGTATGGTTACTCCACAAGACCTTGTAGAACCATAAGGTCCGGTTTCTTGTGGCGCGAGTCTTTACACTGATAATCCGGATTGGATACTCCGTGTACGTGAGGTCCGATTGAAGAACTTCTATGTCTTCAGTGCGGATTTCGGCTGAGGGTTTGAGGCACTTCCGCAGCTGAGAAATGTGGAAGACATTGTGAATTCCTGCAAGCGACGCCGGAAATTCCAGGCGATAGGCCACGGGTCCGCATCTTTCAATGACGGCGAACGGACCAATGAACCGCGGCACAAGTTTACCCTTCACTCCGAAACGATGAACCCCCTTCATCGGAGACACATGGACATAAACCTGGTCCCTGATGTCGAAGTGGAGAGGGCGGCGTCTTTTATCCGCATAGCTCTTCTGACAAGATTGAGCAGCCTTAAGATTGGCTTGTATTACTCGCACTCGTTCTTCAGCTTCATTCACAAGTTCAATGCCGTAGATAACTCGCTCGCCGGACTCGCACCAGTTGAGAGCTGTGCGGCATTTCCAGTCGTAGAGAGCTTCATACGGCGCCATCTTGATGCTTGCTTGATAGCCATTGTTGTAAGAAAACTCCGCCAACGGCAAATGATCGTCCCAATTCTTGCCGTGGTGGATGGCACAAGCGCGTAGCATGTCTTCAAGCACTTGATTCACCCGTTCAGTTTGACCATCCATCTGAGGGTGATACACGGAGCTTCGGATCAGTTTGGTCCCCAACGACGCGTGCAGCTGTTCCCAAAACCGAGAGACGAACAGCGCACCACGATCTGAAATGATGGAGCGGGGAACACCGTGCAAACATAAGATCTTGACAATGTACAGCTCCGCATATTGCTTGGCCACGTACTTTGTATGTACGGGGATAAAATGAGCCGACTTGGTTAGTCGATCGACTATCACCCAAATCGAGTCATGCTTGTGAGACGTGAGAGGTAACCCGACTATAAAGTCCATGATAATATCCTCCCACTTCCACGCCGTAACGTTCAATGGTTGCAGCTGTCCGGCTTTACGCATATGGTCGGCTTTCACATGCCGACACGTATCACATTCAGATACGTACTTTGCGATTTCTCTCTTCATCCGTGTCCACCAAAACCTTGTTTTCAGATCATGGTGCATCTTGTTGCTGCCCGGATGAATAGAATACTTGGACAATTGAGCTTCGTCCAAGATTTTCTTCCGAAGCTTCATGTCACGGGGTACCACTATACGGTCTTTAAACCATAGAGTGTCATGTTCATCTCTTCGGAAGCACTTCATTTCGCCATTCTCCATTCTTCTCCGAATGTACGACATTCCCATGTCTTTCTTCTGTGCTTCCATAATCTCCTCTCGTATTGTAGGGATGAGAGCAAGATTATACAATGCCCCATATAGAACCAAGTACAAACTTGGCTCCTCCTCTTCAGGTGGGGTGATGGACAGATTGTTGACATGAGATTTGCGGCTTAAGGTGTCGGCAACCACGTTTGCCTTCCTGGGATTGTAGTGAATCTCAATCTCATAGTCTTTGATCAGTTCTAGCCATCTCCGTTGCCGCATATTCAACTCCTTTTGAGTGAATATATATTTCAGACTCTTGTGGTCGGTGTAGAGGTGCACGAAGTTCCCATGTAAATAGTGCCTCCACATCTTCAATGCCAACACCACAGAAGCAAGCTCAAGATCATGATTCGGATAGTGCTGCTCGTGGTTACGGAGCTGACGTGAGCCATAGGCAACCACTCTTCCTCCTTGCATCAATACACAGCCAAGCCCGATGCCAGATGCATCACAATATACGTCGAAGGGCTTGGTTGTATCCGGTTGAGCTAACACCGGGGATGTTGTAAGATGCTTCACTAATGCTTGGAAAGCTTCTTCACAAGCTTTGCTCCAAACATATTTGATCCCCTTCTTCAACAGTTCAGTCATCGGCTTAGCAAGCTTGGAGAAATTTGATATGAATCTCCGATAATATCCTGCTAACCCGAGGAAATTCCTGACTTCATGGACTGATGTGGGGGACTTCCATTTCAGCACTTGTTCGATCTTGCTTGGATCAACTGCAATGCCTTCTGCAGAAATAATGTTACCAAGGAATGGTACTTGGCTGATCCAAAACTCGCACTTGCTGAACTTGGCATAAAGCTTCTGGTCTCTTAATCGTTGAAGTACGATATTCAAGTGTTTGGCGTGTTCTTCTTCAGACTTGGAGTAAACCAAGATGTCGTCTATGAAGACCACCACAAACTTGTCCAACTCCGGCATGAACACTGAGTTCATGAGATACATGAAGTGTGCGGGGGCGTTGGTGATACCAAAGACATGACGAGGTACTCATATAATCCATATCTCGTCGAGAAGGCCGTCTTTGGAATATCTTCCGCTCAGATCTTGATTTGATGATAACTGAAGCGAAGATCCATCTTTGAAAATATACTTGCACCCACAAGTTGATCAAATAATATATCGATGCGGGGCAGTGGGTATTTATTCTTGATGGTGACGGTGTTGAGAGGTCGGTAGTCCATACACAACCTCAAGGTTTCATCCTTCTTCTTCACAAACAGCGCCGAGCACCCCCCATGGCGAGGAACTCGGTTGAATGAAACCCTTCTTCATTAGATCGTTGAGCTGCTCCTTCAGTTCAGCCAGCTCGTTGGGAGCCATCTTGTATGGTCTCCGTGATATCGGTGTTGTCCCGGGTACAAGTTCGATCTTGAACTCGACATCCCTTTCGGGTGGCATGCCCGGGAGATCATCCGGAAAGACATCCAGGTATTCACGCACCACACAAATATCCTCAAGTTTTGTGGCTTCCGTATTATATGTGGTTGGGGCTTCTTGAACCGATCGGTCAAGAGTAAGAACATGTGGTTTATTTCATCCAGTCTATACAATAGTAGTGCGAGAATGGGATACACAGTATGCATAACAGTCACACTTATGGATAAAGTATAAACTTTATACAACATATACATCCCTGGACCTGGTCACACGATCGAGTTCCAAGGTATTGAACTTTATGGATTAAAAGTTCATTTCCACCATCGGGGTCACCACGGGATGTTAAGTGTGTTAGCATGCGTAATTCCTCGCTATTGTATTGGACCCAAACATGTACTAACTCGAAGTGATATGTCAAATGCATAAACTCTTCGACAACCAACTCGCTGTTTTACAACAGCCACTGGACGTCGAACGGTGAAACTAAGTGTTTTGGTGGAAACGCTTCAACATAGTGCTCACTGTCCAGCTTCTGGTCCAGCTGACCAGTCTGGATAATTAAACAATTGTTACCTCTATAGAGGCAAAATCTGGACTAGTGTTCAACAACAAAGTTGTAGCACATTTCCTGTACTTTCCAACGGTGTCTCGCTTGACCCTTGGAAATGTTTCTACAGGAAGTTGTGGTCGAAATACAGAAAATTCCAGAGAGCCTTTTGGTCTGCCCTGTTTCTGGACAGTACCTACTCTTCTGAGATTTTCATCCCTTTGGAGGGAGATTTTGTTCTGGAGCTCCACAGAAAAGTTGTAGAGGACTTCTAAACCTTTACAGAATGGTATCCCATACCTCCATTGTTTCAACCAATATTATGTTATGCCCTGTTCAAGTTCAGAAAAATTTCTGCCGAAAACAGGGGAGATTATTCCTAGACTTTTGAGATTGAACCTATACTCCCAATTGGCTCTTAGTTCAATATGGATATTCAATACACCC
Source organism: Neostapfia colusana (assembly GCA_030760725.1). Classification (NCBI taxonomy): domain Eukaryota; kingdom Viridiplantae; phylum Streptophyta; class Magnoliopsida; order Poales; family Poaceae; genus Neostapfia; species Neostapfia colusana. Next base: position 23,850,512 of record JASWHV010000014.1, read on the forward strand.
TAAATGGAATACTAAACTTCATTTCGACTCTTTTCTTTGAAAATAAACTTTTATGCAGTCGGTACTACGTTTCCTCACCAAAGAAAAATTCCTAAGCCGGTATTCCGGCTTATACGTGTCAAATGGTGGAACTAAAGTCGTCACTCACAAACGGTTACTATACGTCATGCACTAACGTGGTTAATGTACCTGCAGAAGAACACACAATAATGGAGCACACAATGGTTCATGACATTTCAGGCAGTTCCATATCATAATAAAAACATACGGTCCGTATCATTGCCATACGGATCGTCCTTGAGTCAAGCCACGTCTCAAGGTACATGGTCGTGTTTTCACACCACATGACGGGGAACCCGAGTAGAGCGCGAACGGGTCGTCACGGTTGGGAATTTTATCAACCCAACGGATACCACCTACTGCCTCATGACCATTGAGGCACGCCGATGGCGAGCGCTGCGTATGGCCCTTTGAACATTGAACGTTCAAGAGTTGCATACTATCGTGTTGCTTACCACACGATGGGGTACTCTCACTTTTGCCTAAAGCACGCTGGAGATCAGCGTTTTCATATGCTCTCAGAACCATGAGAAGGTTCAGAGACTCATATTAACTACCGTGCCAAGTGTAACACCCCAAAATCTGTAAAAGGAGGGAACTTAAAAATTTTGGACATATTGCATGTGGTGCAGAAATTTAAATTCAAACTGGAATTTAAATTCAAATCAAAACAGAAAAGAAAAGGAAAAAGAAAAAGAAAACCTCAGCCGGCCAATGGGCCGAAACCCGCCAGCCGGCCCACTACTCCCCCGCGCCAGCCCACAACCGTGCACCCTCTCTTCCTCTCACTGACACGTGGGGCCCGCGTGTCATCTCCTACCTCCAGCGCGCCAACCGACCGTACTCTTCCCCGCGCCCGATCGCAACCGAACTCCGGAAACCCGCGCCCCTGGCCCGAATTCTGGTCCCGGACGTCTCCAACTCGATCCCAACTGACCGCCGCCCTCCCTCGCCTATATAAACGTCGACATCGCCCTGTTTTTTTCCCCGATTGGCCGTTCTTCTCTCTGGTGAGAACCGAAGATTCAATCCCCGTTTTCTTTCGATCATTGCACGGATTATCTGATCTAACGCGCTGATCGTGCTCCACTGCCCCCAGGGAGCCCTGCACTTGAAGGAAACGACAAGTTTCGCGCCCTAGCAGCTGTTCCGACGTGCACCAAAGATCGTCGCCATTGAAGCTCGCCGCCGACCGACTTCCAGGACCTCCGAGTGTTGGAAAACCCCTCGGTGAGCGTTCCCTACCCCTTCCGCAGCCGATACATGCAAAAAGATGTGAGCTCTAATGTGTAGCGGCAAAAGCCGAGGCTGCGCCGGCGAGATCGCCACCCCCGCCGCCGCGCGCCGCCGCGCGCGGGATGGCTCCGGCCAGGGCGACGTGGCCACTTGAGGGCCGTCTATTTTAAATCGCACGGTAGAATCAAAACCCGCGCGTACCGGTTCGGTGATCTAATCTGAGCCGTCTGTTTTAAATCGGACAGTCCACGTTAGCCCCACATTATAAAGGCCAGGATTCTTACGCGCTACCCCCTGGGGATCTCGGAAAACACGAGCTAGCCCCGGAAACTTCTGATCTAGCCCCTGGAACTTCAGAAATTCGTGTAAATTCAATTAAAAATCAGTTTTAGCCCCTGGACTTAATAAAAAATTAGGAAAACCCCTCTGTTATGTGTAGTTAGACCCCTGGAAATTTATGAAATAATAAATTAGACCCTGTAGTAGGGTGGATTTACCTTTTTGACCCTATATGATATTAAATTTAGAAATTTGAATATGTGATTAGGATTTAAATTTAAAAGGTAAGGCAAACACATTGTAAACTCAAATTTAAACTCTAATAGCACTTGGAAAACTATAGAATGAGTTAAAAATAGATTTTAGGCTGAAATGAATTCTGTCTAAATGATATTTTAGGCTAGGAAATAATTCTAAAAACTAGTAAAATAAATTTAATTTGTTCCACATCAGAGAGGAAGTTCAAAGATATATTATTGAACATTTTAGATCAGAACCTATTCTGTTTATATGATGTGTCTTACTATTTTCATAATAAAACTCACTTTTACGCATAGAAAATAAATCTGAAAAATATAGAAAAATAGGTATGCATAATTAGAAAATGATAAATGAAGTCTCCAAATCCAAAAACTTCAGTTTAGGATTTGGTAGAAGATCTGAAAACCTAATTGGAGTAGGAAAATACCTTTTATACAAACTTTGTGGCTAAGAAATGTAATAATTAAATATAAAGAATTTGTTCAAATTGGAACTTCATATATAGTGTGCAAATAGAAATCTGAACATAGAAGTTAGAAATAATATACATATGTTTAAAGGTGAATGTAGGCCAAAAATCAACACTTGTATAGTAACCCCAACACTTAGAAATGTGAATGACTTTCATAGGTATGTATGTGTAGTTTGTATGAAGTGAAAGTGTGAACTATGTCTTATGGATTGTTGTTTTCTTTTGCTATGTGTATTGGCATGAATAGAACCTGCCCCAGAGCAAGTTCTCCCCTTCCAACACCAGGACTTTCCATTCCCAGAGCAGCAGGAAGAAGGCAAGTGTCCTTGACCACTTTGATCCTATACTAGGATGTGTAGCTAGAATTATTTGCATTGTCAATTGAAATATGAAACCCATGTTAGGAAGTTTCCCTAGAATTGCATTACCTTGTTTCCTTGTAGCTTGGGTTGGGAATTATGTTATCATGTCATTTACTTATATGCTTATTCTTAGCCATGCTTAGAATGGGATAATTGGGATATGAGATCATCAATTTATTTACCTTACTCTTGAATTGAGATATCATGAGTTATGTAGATGTAGGGATCGAGGCAAGTTGGATGATTTGGTTGGTGCTGGATGCACGAGACTCGGGTTTGTGTTTAGTACTTGCCTGGATCCTAAGGACCGGTTCATGGAGCATGTAACCTGGCTTTACCGTGCCGACCACATGGTGAGATGGGGCAGCTTGGCCAATTAATTAGGTGTATCCCCGGCGTAGTATGGGTGTGTTGGATGGTGCAGGGAATAGGTGTCAGCTGGACTACCATATGAACCGCAAGGCTCAAGAGGGGCCACTGCAGCGGGGTTGGAGCCTCTTGTATGCTGTTTGGGGTGAAACCTCAGTGGGCCCACGCTCGTCGGAAATCCCTATGTAAAGGCTTCGTAGTGATCTCCTGGCTACACACCTGGGAAGTGTGAATGTGGTTCGTGGCCACTGGCATAATGGAGGTTCTTTTAGTCCACCCGACAACGGGGGATGAAATCACTACATGTGGGTACAGTGGTGCAAACTCTGCAGAGTCAAAACTGTCATAACAGCCGTGCTCACGGTCAAGAGCGGCTTGGACTTATTCATGATTAGAGGATAGATGGATTTGGAAGTTGAGGATGTTAAGCGGGGAGCTTGACATTGGATATGATGATTATGGTTACTTGATTTTGATGATGGGTTGGGAGATTGGGACCATTTCACCTGTGTAGTAATGTAGGTGCTTAATAAGCTAAGGTAATAGGTATTAATTGCGTAGTGCTTTAACCACGAGTCAATCTCTCCTTGCTCTAGCCATGCATGACATAACTTTTCCACACTTGCTGAGTACCAACGGTACTCAAACTTGCAGATTTGTTGGTTTAAATTGCTGCTCAGGTCAAGGGGATGATGTGGTGTTCAATGACCAAGACTTCGGACCCGAAGAAGGATTCTAGTTTCATGGAGTACCCAGGGCAACGCCTGTGACGGAGCCCACAAGAATAATATTCCGCTGCTGTTTTATTTATATGTCATGAACTTATTATCGTCCATTGAGACGTATGCTATGTAAGACTTATTTATATTCGACACCTGGCTTGTAATAAATGATGCTTCACTATTTGTCATCACATGTATGAGAAAATGATCGTGGCATACATGTGATATTCACTCGGTTGTTCTTCGGAGAAACCGGGTGTGACAGAAGTTGTATCAGAGCCAAGGTTGCCCGTAGGAACGTGGACCTAGGTAGAAATGGACGGATTGAAGGACCCTATTTTCTTAAAAACTATTTTACAAAGGTGTGGGTTGAAAAGTGTTATTTAATGGGTCACTTTATTCACCTTGCCCCAACTCTATTCAAAACACGATTTTTATTTAAATCTTATCTAACTTGATTTTAAATGCTTTATGTTTTAGATGGTTCGCATGATCCGCACCGCCCGCAAGTCCACCGGAGGGAGAGTTCCTGTAGTTGCCCTTGCCCTAAGAGAGGGGAATCGTCCGGTGACGTACCACTCCTACGGATTGGCAGTAGGAGGCTTGTTGCGCCGTCTTCGGCGTATGCTCCAAGCCGCCGGCAATACGGGCAAGCTAACCATACACTACAGCTCCACCCGGACCATTCGTGAGAAGCGGGAAGAATGGAGTTTAGAAATGAGGATTATCCATGAAAATCAGCTGCTCAAGATCCACCGCTCTCCAGCATGTCGAGCAACACAGGTCGATGCCGAGAAGGATGTCACCTGGGAGGCCATCACCTGCCAGAGTTACGTCTACCATCGCCACATGGACTGGACTGAGTACATGTATGTCCTCCAGCGTGAGAGTGGTACAGCGGAGTACATGTACCCGCCAGTGCAGCAGGGGACTTCCCATGAGCACATGGACCTGTGCTTGGAGGATGCTGCTATGCTCAGCACTCGACTGCAGGAGTGTCAGCAGGAGCTTCAGGATGTGCGTGACACCCTGAAGGAGACCGAGGCATTGCTTCGAGCCAGCTTGAGGGCAAGAGAAAGAGCAGATGGGAATGAACTGTGTGTCACCGTGAATGACACATGGACTCCTGACTCCCCAGATCACCGGGCGAGCAGGCGTCGCCGCACTTCTCCACCAGCAGCTTCCCCACACAAAGCGGAGTCAGAGGGCAGCCGCAATATTGAGGAAGACCCCGAGGAGCCAGCTCAGTGATATGAGTCGTGTAGAGTCCTTTCCCTTAGTTCAGCAAGTTATCGAGTAGTCGAGTCAATACCTTAGTTAATTGTGTGTTAATGTTTGGTGTGTGACGTGAGTTGTGGAAGCCATGGGCATTTGTCCACAACCTCGTCTTTTGGTTGCTATGCCTTGATGTGTGAACCCCTATGAATTAAGAGTGCATTTATTTTTGCGTGAGACGTAAAACCCTCAGAAAATGTTAATATAATAAGGCCTCAAAAGTTTAAGTTTAAACAAGCAAATTGGGAAGTTAATACGTAATGCTTTAAATTAACATTTGGTTGATCATGATAGATGGCCGGATGAGGAAAGGGTCGTGGTGCCAACCCCGCCAACAACAACGATGAGGCCGGCAACCCTCATCTTTCTGGAGGACAAGACAGGAGTGGTCGCCGTGAAGGAGCTGATCCCATCCATCAAATGCTTGAAAATCAGAATCAGCTCATCCAGAGTTTAACTCAAGTGGTGGCCAACTTGCACCAAGTTCCACCTCCACAAGCTGCTCCACGCCAACCAAGGTTGAGTGAGTTTCTAGGGACTCAACCTCCAAAATTTGCAAATGCTGCTGAACCTCTGGAGGCAGATGATTGGCTAAAGACCATTGAGAGCAAGATGAAGATCATACAATGCCAAGGGTATGAGAGGATGCTGTTTGCCTCTCACCAATTGCATGGACCTGCTGCTGATTGGTGGACCGCTTACGTGGCCGCCCATCATGACCCTGAGAACATCACTTAGGAAGAGTTCAAGCGCAGTTTCCACAACCATTACATACCAAGGGGTGAACTCAAAAACAAGAGAAAGGAGTTCTTGGGGCTGCAGGAAGGAAACATGACTGTGAGGGAATACCTCACTAAATTCACTCAACTATCCCGTTATGCACCACGGGACATCGAGACTGATGAGCAGAAACAGGACTGCTTTGTGGAAGGACTTACAGCGGAAATGTAGTGTGCAATGTCCTCCAACGAGTATGAAAGCTTCCAAAAGATGGTGGACAGAGCATTTGTTGTGGAGAGGAAGCTGAAGGCCTTGGAAAATGAAAACAAGAGGAAGGCGGGATGGTCACACCAAGCCTCGGGTAGCAACGCACGCCCACGACTGATGCGACCAACCGCAGGGCAGACGAGCCGTGCTGTGGTTCCCTACTCAGCACCCAGAGGGTACAACCCAAATTTCAGGCCTCCATCAGCACCGGCACAGCCGCAGCGTCAGTTTGTACAGCTGCCTCGTCCCACATATCAACCTCGACCAGCAGTGCAAGGACCACAGAACCAACCCCAAGACAACAAAGGCCAGGCACCTAAGGTTGGGGTGCAATGCTTCAATTGTGGCGAGGTGGGGCACTACACTCATAAGTGCCCAAAGAAGAAGCCCGTGCAGCCGCAGCAGCAGAATATGATGCGAGGGCGGGTGAACCACGTGACCACGGAAGAGGCGCAAGAGGCACCTAACATGGTAGTTGGTAAGTTTCCTGCCAATTTACACATTGCAACCCTGTTGTTCGATTCTGGTGCTACCCACTCGTTCATTGCCCAAGGGTTTGTTAAGAAGCATTATCTAGCAACAACACAAATGAACCATATGCTAGCAGTAAACTCTCCAGGGGGAGAAATAAGGACAAGACAAGTGTGTCCCAAGGTGAATCTAGACATTAATGGGTGATATTTACTGCAAACCTCATAGTAATAGATTCACCAGGGATAGATATTATTTGGGTATGGATTGGTTGACCAAACATAAAGGAATCATCCATTGTTCGACAAGAACGGTGGAACTAACTCACCCTAGTGGCACCAGAGTAAAGTTCATAACCATACAAGAGCCTAGGAGGGACATTAAACTCAATCAAGTTGAGGTGGAAGTGGAGGAGATCAGGATCATCAGGGAATATCCAGACGTTTTTCCGGAGGAGTTGCTAGGTATGCCTCTCGATCGTGAAGTGGAATTCGCGATTGAACTAGTGCCTGGAACAGCTCCGATATACAAGAGACCCTATCGGATGGACTCCAAACAGCTGGAAGAACTCAAGGAACATTTAAGAGAATTGACAGAGAAGGGGTACATTCGTCCTAGTTCCTCACCATGGGGAGCTCCAGTGATATTTGTGCCCAAGAAGGACGAAACTCAAAGGTTGTGCGTAGACTACCGTGCGTTGAATGAAGTAACCATCAAGAACATGTACCCATTACCCCGCATTGAAGACTTGTTTGATCAGTTGAGGGGAGGTTGTGTGTTCTCGAAAATTGATCTCAGGTCGGGATACCACCAACTTAAGATAAGGCAAACAGATATTCCAAAGACAGCTTTTGTATCTCCGTACGGATTGTATGAATACACCATCATGCCTTTCGGGCTGACAAATGCCCCGGCATACTTCATGTATCTCATGAACAAGGTATTCATGGAATATCTGGACAAATTTGTTGTGGTTTTCATTGATGACATTCTCGTCTTCTCCGAAGATGAAGAAGAACATGAGGAACGTCTAAGGTTGTTGTTGCAAAAGCTGAGAGAACACCAAGTATATGCCAAGTTGAGCAAGTGTGAGTTTTGGCTGAAGAGAGTTCCCTTCTTAGGACATATAACTTCGGAGGGAGGAATCTGCGTAGATCCCGCAAAGATCGAGGATGTACAGAAGTGGAAGACCCCTGGGAATGTCGGGGAAGTTCGAAGCTTCTTAGGATTGGCTGAGTATTATCGACGGTTTATCGAGGGTTTCTCCAAGATTTCGAGACCCCTCACCAAATTGTTAGAGAAGGGAATCACATTCACATGGACACCACAGTGTGAGACGAGTTTTCAAGAGCTGAAGAAAAGATTGACAACAGCCCCAGTGCTAGTTATGCCAGATATGCAGAAGAACTTTTCGGTGTACTGCGATGCCTCTGGAAACAGGTTGGGATGTGTTCTCATGCAAGAGGGGCATGTCGTGGCTTATGCGTCTCGGCAGCTCCGGAAACACGAGAAGAACTATCCTACGCATGACCTAGAGCTAGCCGCAGTGGTACACGCGTTGAAGATTTGGCGGCATTACTTGATGCGGAAGAGGACAAAGATATATACGGATCATAAGAGCTTAAAGTATATTTTCACACAGCAAGATCGCAACCTCAGACAAAGGAGATGGTTAGAGCTAATCAATGACTTTGATGTGGGCATCAACTATCATCCTGGGAAAGCGAACGTCGTAGCAGATGCTTTAAGCCGGAAGGTTCAGGTTAACAGGTTGAACTTAAAGGACATACCTACAGAACTGAAGGAAGAGGTTGTAAAACTCAATCTATGTTTGGTGAATAGTGGTGAAGCCATCGCCATGGAAGTGGACTCCACATTAGAGCAAGATATACGCAACGGTCAAAAGACTGATGAGAAGATACAAGAAATCAGAGAACTCATCAAGGATAATAAAGCCCCTGGTTTCAGAGAGGATGAACAAGGTACGGTGTGGCACGGGAAAAGAATCTGTGTGCCTGAAGTGAAGGAGATCCATGAATTGATTTTTAAGGAGGCTCATGATTCCAACTATTCCATTCATCCTGGAAGTACGAAGATGTATCATGACCTCAAGAGCAGATATTGGTGGTATGGAATGAAGCGAGATGTCGCGGAACATGTTGCCCTGTGTGACATATGTCAGTTAGTGAAAGCAGAACATCAACGACCCGCGGGATTATTGCAACCAATCAAAGTGCCTGAATGGAAATAGGAGGAAATCGGTATGGATTTGATAGTGGGACTGCCTAGGACACAATCAGGATATGATTCGATATGGATCATCGTCGACAGGCTAACCAAGGTAGCCCATTTCATCCCCGTGAAAGAAAGCTACATCGGATCAAAATTGGCAGAATTATACATGTCAAGGATCGTGTGTTTCCATGGAGTGCCAAAGAAGATAGTGTCAGATCGAGGGACACAGTTCACCTCAAGGTTCTGGCAGAAGTTACATGAAACCATGGGAACTCATCTGAATTTTAGTCCTGCCTATCATCCCCAGACTGACGGACAGACGGAAAGAACCAATCAGATCCTTGAGGATATGTTGAGAGTGTGTGCGCTCAAGAACAATAGGAGTTGGGATAAGAACTTACCGTATGCAGAGTTCTCCTATAACAACAGCTATCAGGCTAGTATGAAGATGTCACCATTTGACGCTTTGTATGGGAGGAAGTGCAGAACTCCACTATTTTGGAACCAAACAGGGGAAAGTAAAGTGTTTGGGCCCGAGGTACTACAAGAAGCCGAGGCGAAAGTGAGGGAAATACGGAACAACTTGAGGATAGCACAAACATGACAAAAGAGCTATGCCGATGTACGGAGAAGAGAGCTCGTTTTCAACGTGGCGGACTATGTTTATCTCAAGGTGTCCCCTATCCGAGGACTTCATCGGTTCAAGGTGAAAGGGAAGTTATCACCTCGATACATCGGACCCTTTCAGGTTCTGGATAGGAAAGGCGAAGTGGCATATCAACTAGAACTACCGGCTCGCCTATCGGATGTGCACGATGTATTTCATGTGTCACAGCTCAAGAAATGTCTGAGGACGCCTAAAGAGATGTTACCAATGAATGAGATTGATGTAGGAGAAGATCTGTCTTATGCCGAGCAATCGGTCAAGGTTTTGGAGACAATGGAACGCCTCACGAGAAATAAAAGAATCCGGATGTGCAAGGTGCAGTGGAAGCATCACTCAGAAGAGGAAGCCACATGGGAACGAGAAGACGAGCTTAAGGCACAGTTTCCTGAATTGTTTTCCTAGAACCACCAATCTCGAGGATGAGATTTCTTTTAAGGGGGGTAGAGCTGTAACACCCCAAAATCTGTAAAAGGAGGGAACTTAAAAATTTTGAACATATTGCATGTGGTGCTGAAATTTAAATTCAAACTGGAATTCAAATTTAAATCAAAACAGAAAAGAAAAGGAAAAAGAAAAAGAAAACCTCAGCCGGCTAGTGGGCCGAAACCCGCCAGCCGGCCCACTATTCCCCCACGCCAGCCCACAACCGCACACCCTCTCTTCCTCTCACTGACACGCGGGGCTCGCGTGTCATCTCCTACCTCCGGCGCGCGCCAACCGACCGGACTCTTCCCCGCGCACGATCGCAACCGAACTCCGGAAACCCGCGCCCCTGGCCCGAATTCTGGTCCCGGACGTCCAATTCGATCCCAACCGACCGCCGCCCTCCCTCGCCTATATAAACGTCGACATCACCCTATTTTTTTCCCTGATAGGCCGCTCTTCTCTCCGGTGAGAACCGAAGATTCAATCCCCGTTTTCTTTCGATCATTGCACAGATTATCTGATCTAACGCGCTGATCGTGCTTCACCGCCCCCAGGGAGCCCTGCACGTGAAGGAAACGACAAGTTTCGCGCCCTAGCAGCTGTTCCGACGTGCACCGAAGATCGTCGCCATTGAAGCTCGCCACCGACCGACTTCTAGGAACTCCGAGTGTTGGAAAACCCCTCGGTGAGTGTCCCCTACCCCTCCGCAGCCGATCCATGCAAAAAGATGCGAGTTCTAACGTGTAGCGGCAAAAGCCGAGGCTGCGCCGGCGAGATCGCCACCATCGCCGCCGCGCCCGCGGGCTGGCTCCGGCCAGGGCGACGTGGCCACTTGAGGGTCTTCTATTTTAAATCGCATGGTAGAATCAAAACCTGCGCGTACCGGTTCAACGATCTAATCTGAGCCGTCTGTTTTAAATCGGACGGTCCACGTTAGCCCCGCGTTATAAAGGCCGGGATTCTTACACGCTACCCCCTGGGGATCTCAGAAAACATGAGCTAGCCCCGTAAACTTCTGATCTAGCCCCAGGAACTTCAGAAATTCGTGTAATTTCAATTAAAAATCAGTTTTAGCCCCTGGACTTAATAAAAAATTTGGAAAACCCCTCTGTTATGTGTAGTTAGACCCCTGGAAATTTATGAAATAATAAATTAGACCCTGTAGTTGGGTGGATTTACCTTTTTGACCCTATATGATATTAAATTCAGAAATTTGAATATGTGATTAGGATTTAAATTTAAAAGGTGAAGCAAACACATTGTAAACTCAAATTTAAACTCCACTAGCACTTGGAAAACTTTAGAATGAGTTAAAAATAGATTTTAGGCTGAAATTAATTCTGTCTAAATGATATTCATATTTATTAGTTCTAGAAACATATTTTAGGCTAGGAAATAATTCTAGAAACTAGTAAAATAAATTTAATTTGTTCAACATCAGAGAGGAAGTTCAAAGATATATTATTGAACATTTTAGATCAGAACCTATTCTGTTTAGATGATGTGTCTTACTATTTTCATAGTAAAACTCACTTTTAGGATAGAAAATAAATCTGAAAAATATAGGAAAATAGGTATGCATAATTAGAAAATGATAAATGAAGTCTCCAAATCCAAAAATTTCAGTTTAGGATTTAATAGAAGATCCGAAAACCTAAATGGAGTTGGAAAATACCTTTTATACAAACTTTGTGGCTAAGAAATGTAATAATTAAATATAAAGAATTTGTTCAAATTGGAACTTCATATATAGTGTGCAAATAGAAATCTGAACATAGAAGTTAGAAATAATATACATATGTTTAAAGGTGAATGTCAGTCAAAAATCAACACATGTAGAGTAACCCCAACACTTAGAAATATGAATGACTTTCATAGGTATGTATGTGTGGTTTGTATGAAGTGAAAGTGTGAACTATGTCTTATGGATTGTTGTTTTCTTTTGCTATGTGTATTGGCATGAATAGAACCTGCCCCAGAGCAAGTTCTCCCCTTCCAAGACCAGGACTTTCCATTCCCAGAGCAGCAGGAAGAAGGCAAGTGTCCTTGACCACTTTGATCCTATACTAGGATGTGTAGCTAGAATTATTTGCATTGTCAATTGAAATATGAAACCCATGTTAGAAAGTTTCCCTAGAATTGCATTACCTTGTTTCCTTGTAGCTTGGGTTGGGAATTATTTTATCATGTCATTTACTTATATGCTTATGCTTAGCCATGCTTAGAATGGGATAATTGGGATATGAGATCATCAATTTATTTACCTTACTCTTGAATTGAGATATCATGAGTTATGTAGAGGTAGGGATCGAGGCAAGTTGGATGATTTGGTTGGTGATGGGTGCACGAGACTCGGGTTTGTGTTTAGTACTTGCCTGGATCCTAAGGACCGGTTCATGGAGCATGTAACCTGGCTTTACCGTGCCGACCACATGCTGAGATGGGGCAGCTTGGCCAATTAATTAGGTGTATCCCTGGCGTAGTATGGGTGTGTTGGATGGTGCGGGGAATAGGTGTCAGCTGGACTACCATATGAACCGCAAGGCTCAAGAGGGGGCCACTGTAGCGGGGTTGGAGCCTCTTGTATGCTGTTAGGGGTGAAACCTCAGTGGGCCCACGCTCGTCGGGAATCCCTTTGTAAAGGCTTCGTAGTGATCTCCTAGCTACACACCTTGGAAGTGTGAATGTGGTTCGTGGCCACTGGCATAATGGAGGTTCTTTTAGTCCACCCGGCAACGGGGGATGAAATCACTACATATGGGTACAGTGGTGCAAACTCTGTAGATTCAAAACTGTCATGACAGCCGTGCTCACGGTCAAGAGCGGCTTGGACTTATTCATGATTAGAGGATAGATGGATTTGGAAGTTGAGGATGTTAAGCGGGGAGCTTGACATTGGATATGATGATTATGGTTACTTGATTTTGATGATGGGTTGGGAGATTGGGACCATTTCACCTGTGTAGTAATGTAAGTGCTTAATAAGCTAAGGTAATAGGTATTAATTGTGTAGTGTTTTAACCACGAGTCAATCTCTCCTTGCTCTAGCCATGCATGACATAACTTTCCCACACTTGCTGAGTACCAACGGTACTCAAACTTGCATATTTGTTGATTTAAATTGCTGCTCAGGTCAAGGGGATGATGTGGTGTTCAATGATCAAGACTTTGGACCCAAAGAAGGATTCTAAGTTCATGGAGTCCCCTGGGCAACGCCTGTGACGGAGCCCACAAGAATAATATTCCGCTGCTGTTTTATTTATATGTCATGAACTTATTATCGTCCATCGAGACGTATGCTATGTAAGACTTATTTGTATTCGACACCTGGCTTGTAATAAATGATGCTTCACTATTTGTCATCACATGTATGAGAAAATGATCCTGGCATACATGTGATATTCACTCGGTTGTTCTTCGGAGAAACCGGGTGTGACACCAAGCCATGGCATAACCTTCCATACCATTACTCGTATGGCGAGTTACCGCAATTGATCCACCTGCGGTGGCATACCTTACCTCTTACCTGATGTCGGAGCGTCGTTACAGAATGTATAACAAATATGTTAGCTTTCCACCATCATAACTAGTACTATCATAGACCTTATGTGGGCTTAATGACTAATCCTCACTCGACTACTGCTAAATTTTTAAAATAGGCTCTTCTCGAGCGTGCTATTCCCAATGCGGCTCTGATACCACGACTGTGGGGACCTCCCCGTGGTTCACCCACTCCAGGATCGCATAGGGTGGTGCCGTATGATGCGGCACCCAACAGCACACACGAAAAGAATAAAGAACAACATACAACTTTTTATTTGATATAAAACAGCGGAAGTCTTTTACAAAATATAACTATACAACGAAGTATTCTTTATTAACACCCTTTCATTCTAACTATGCAAAAGTGTAGCTGTCCAGCCCGGGGACGCTACACACTAGCAGCATGGAACCGGAGATCACGGCGGCCTGCAGGGCTCCAGCTCGGCCGTGTACCCCGACGGGGGCATCGCCTCATCCTCGGATCCCTCCTCATAACTCTTACCTGCACACAGCTCAAATATTGCAACCATGAGCACGAAGGCTCAGCAAGTCTTAACCGTCAACCCTAGGCATGGAACTCTACATGAAGAGATGTGTAAGATAGGAAAGGACTTTGCAATAAAGACACACCTACATGTTGATCCTTATTTTCAGTTTTATAGCAACAGGTTAATGAGCCTTAGGCAGCCCTCACATCGGAAGTCCACAATCAAACAAGAAACGCTTTCCTACGATGTGGTGATGCCCAAAGTGGAATATAAACTTAATTAGCTCTATAACTACAGCAATCAAGGTATTCAAGACATTATAGATCAATACAACATTTTCAGTTGGCTTATTTCACTTCTTACTACATCACAGCACAGTGAACAAGCGGGTACTCAAATAACCGCGAGGGACGGTGATTGCAATCAAGACACACCCGGATAACATGTTGCATACACCCACTTTCAGAAGCGTGATTCCACACCCCTTCCTACTCTGTTGTATGCAACAACCTTTCAAAGGCAACTCAAATGCCGAACCGGTCCATCCGTAACGGGCAGGAGGTCCCCGCGTGGAGCGTGACTGTGCCCACTGGCAGATTTACACCTTGCTACCCTCAACCCACTCCTATTTACGGTTGGATAAGCCTCGGCATCCAGGTTAACCAATTACATCGGTTTCCGGGTTCCCATATGCCAGTATGCATCCGGTACTGTTCGATACTTGTCCAGCAGGGCCGCACACGGATGGTCCTCAACCGACACCAACAGGGCTAAGCACGTGAGACCTCTGCTCACTGCATCCTATTCCCCCTGCTGGGTCTCATTTTCATAACTCAAGCCATTTTCTACCTCTTCTCATTCCGTGTGATAAATACTATCTCGCGAGTAGCTTCCAACCACTCGACTTCTACTGAGATCCTAAACATTAGCATGGCATTCTCTACTCGTTGAGTTTGTAAACTACCCAACCCTTTATAGGATTTAAAAGGCTATGCAAGTGGGGTTTCAATCACCCTAACTCTAATGCAAGCATTCACCCTATACATAAGTGATACAAATAAAAAGCTTTATAAAAGGTACTTAAGTGCAAACCGGGCCTTGCCTGGTTGCGAGTTAAAGGGGAAGTCAGCTTCTGGTGGGAGGACGTCCAAAGGCGCCGGTGCGTCCTCAACTTCGGTCACTATTATGAAATGTAATAAAATATATGTGTAAGTAATAAGGATTTATAAGAATTGAACTTCTATTCATAGCTACTGCTATTTAAAATCCTTAATTGGCTTTGGGATTTTTACAGTGGATACTAGACTCTCTAAGGATAATTTGAGCCAAATTTGGAGACATGTCATTGCACAATGTAGCCTTTAAAATTCCTACAAGTACAATGCTTCTCTGAATTTTGAGCCCAACTCAGGAGCTTTTATATAGCTAGTAATGGAAGATCTGATTAGGATAAGTCTCCATGGTTCTAACAAAATTTGTTTCACCATTTTTGGAGCTACCATCAGAGAGATGTGAATTTTCGAAGTTGGACAGGAGTTCTGAAATGTTTCTGTCTAAATTGAATTTCCGAATAAAAGCTGAACTTGGGAAGGCAGTTTATCCTAGCAAATGATCTCCAATGAAGCCCAAAGTTTTACTGAAGATCAGTAACTATGGAAAGGATTTGCTTCCCAAATTTGGGGATATTTCATAAAGAATTGCTCCTGTAATAAATCCCCAAAGGATTTAATAAAAACAATTCTACAGAAATTCCTGGGCATTTTCATAGCCTAAAATTGGTTTCTCTGTGAAGTACTCCTCAGGAGGAATCCAACAAAATTGGTCTCACTCTTTTTGGAGTTTTCTACACAAAGTTATGGGCTTGTAAAGATCAGCTAATTCCTTGAATTATTTCTCTAATAGAAACTTCAAATAATTGGGCTGGGCCCACGGTTTTAAATCGGACCAGTGAGATTTCGGCAATACTGGGGGCTACGGAGTTAACCCGCGCAGCCACAGCCGACCCCGAGCCGCACAGGCCGATCCCCGCGCGTATACGGAGGCTGACGGGTGGGACCTGGCCCTCCTTCGTCTTCCTCGCGCTGCCCGCGCCTCCCGCGGCGGCCCACGCCGGCGAGGCTCGCCGGGACAGGGTTCCCGTGGTCCAAACTTTATCAAACTCGCTGCCTGTGAGTTCTACACCATGCTGAACACAATGGTGGGGTCGGGAGTCGATGACAACGGACGGAAAGGTGCTTGCACCGGCGACCATGTCGGCCCTTACTTCGGCGACCTTGTTCTCCCTCAACAGCGGGTCTCTTGGGCTAGGGTCTGCTCTGAAAGCACCAGTGTCACCTGGACAGCATCTACCCATAGCCCGTTCTCCATGAAAACCACCGGAGAGGGGACCTCACCGGCGACCCGAGCCCGCAAAACACCGGCAGCGACAAAAACTCGAAGAACTCCTTCAGTTCTTGATGGTTTCCGGCGCTGTTTGAGCGAGAAGGATCGCAGGGAGCTAACAAAGCTTCTCCTAGACCAGAATGATCTCTAGCTATCGCAGCACAAAGAATTTGATTGTATACCGAGAGGTGTTGCTATGAACTAGGGTTTGCTAAAACCCAAAATTCTCACTACCCCATTGATCAATCGTCCTGAGGCTTTCGGTAGCACGATCTACAGACAACAACGCACCTTTCTTGTGCAGGGAAGGGGCGGTGAAGCTGGCCGTGGTGCGCTGTCCATGGTGAACCGAACGGGGTTCCGCCGAGCACCTCCGATCGCCGGCGCCAATCTCTGGTTAGCGTGTAGCACGAGCTGGGAAGCTTAGGGGAAAGAATGGTAGAGGCTGGAGCACTCTCTTGCGCTTCTTTTTGCTGTTTGGGGCTCGATCGTCTGAGCTCAGGCGAGCGTGGGCGAGGAGGAACAGCAATGGCGCCGGGCGGTTCCCTTGCGGAAGAAACCGAGCAGCGGTGAGCGCGCAAGGGGGCAAAAGAACGTTTCGGTGCTTCAGCTGGGGAGAGCGCAGAGGTAATCACGCGGACGAGAAGCAGGAGCTGGCGTGGTGCCATCCTCGGGAGAGGGTCGCGCCGGGAGCTGGCGGCCTCTCGGCGATCAGCCGATGAAAACAGAGGCGGTAGCTCTGTTGGGAGGCTGACTGTTGGGCCCCACCTCCCTCTCTTTTAATCAAATTTTTCTCTGATATTTTTACCCCAGCAACTCAACATTAAAGGCTTTACTTCACACCAAAGTTAAGTTTGAATTTGCTGAATTAAAATGGTTTGAATTCTGGTGTGAAATTTAGATGTGGTTTGATCAATTGAATTAGAAAAGGAGTTTGAATTCTCTACGTTGTATTGCCTCCAAAATATAGGAAACCAGCTCCAAAAATTCCAATTTTTGGCATGGCTGCTCATTCAAAGGTGGAGAACACAGTTGTGAAATTGGAATTTGAAACTGAATTTGAAATTCAGATTAGAGGGCTTTTCTTATTAATCACAAACAAATATGAAAACTCCAAATGAGCTGAATTTTGGAAGGTTGAATATTTGGAATATGACGATCCAAGCTGTGCATTTATATCTCCCTGTTTGGAAGTTGTGTGAAGTCTAAACCCTCACTTTGAACTTACACCATCATGATTCAAAGTTTTAATTCCCCTCATTTTTCATAAGTGTACATAAGCTGAATTTTCTTGCTACCACTTTTGGGGATTTTACAATCGCATCCCACGCAATCTTGGACGACTCCTTCCCGGCAATGATCCCTATCATTTCTGGTGGCACAGCCTTGGTGAGAGCCTCCAAAGCCATCCGATCTTCAATGTAATTATCGGTGTCAAGGCTCACCGTAGTACACAAGCCTCTCGCTTGCAACATCACCCGCATAAGTGCCGACCAATCATGATAGTTTGTCTTCGTGAGCATCGGATACGTAACACCACTGCTGACTTCCTTCGTGATGCGATAAATCACCAATGCCCCTGATCCTCCTCCTGCCCTGCTGGTGCCTCCCGGCGGTGTGACATCCCTCCATGAACGTCGAGCTGGCAATGAAGATCTCCTCCGCGACATTAGCGCCAACTCAATGGCCGCGTCACGGTTCCAGGAAACGTAATCGGCTCTGATGCCAATTGTTGGGTGTTTTCCTCACAGAACACTCACGGATTTGTGATGCAAATCGTGTCGGAAGTCAAGAAGTGTGGTGTAGATCCAAGAACTCGAGTGGAGAATCTAAAGGAAAATTATTCGGATGAGTTGTGGCGGCGCTCAACAAACACCAGCGTGTTTTCCCTTTTTATTAGCCGAAAGTCACACGTTTGCAACAACCTTAGCCCGGGTTTTGCACCATACAAATTTTGAAAACAAGCAGCACATGCATGTGCCATGCACGTATGGCCCAAAACCCCCGGGTGGTTTTTGAAATTCAAACCAAAACACCCTCACACACACTAGGACTCGGTGCAACACATGTGACTCAGGACACACCCTGATTCTTGTCATGTGTGCTTTATTTCCTTGAAACATATGGAAACTAATCTTTGATAAACCTCCAGAAGTACTCAACAGGCGTCACACAGGCCCGGGGCTCTCCTCTGAGGAGAAGGGAGGCCTGGGCCCGCTGGACACATGGCACCCTCGGAGCTCGCCCCCGCGGAGGGGGCGAGGCCCGGCTCTGCTGGCCGCGTGGCAGGCCCGGGGCTCGCCTCTGAGGAGAGGGGAGGCCCGGCCCCGCTGGACACGTGGCACCTTCGGAGCTCACCCCTGCAGAGGGGGCGAGGTCCTTAGGCGGTTTTTCTCCTGTGCAGGGGGGGGGGGTACCCGGTACTGAGGGTACCGACACAATTTCCCCCACATTGCTGCCGCACGAAATCAATTGGGGAAAAATTTGTTAGGATTTTGCTCCAATTAGAGTAGGATTCTTCTTCCCCCCCCCCTTACAAATAGAACCCCAACCCCCCCCCCCCTTGGCCGCAACCCCTTCCTTTTTTCCCCCTCTCAAGTCAGCGACTTGGAGGCCCTAGCCCCCAACTCGTCGAGTTGGACCCCCCTCGCCGGAAAAGAGCCGACGATCTGTCCTGCCCTAATTTTCCATAGAAAAATTCCCCGCTGATGCCATTGCTAGGAGGAAGGCCCTGCCACAAAAGGGAGGTGAGGTAGGTCTTCGTTACCCATCTTACGACGTCGTCGCTGTTTCTACGCATCCATTTTCTTCGCTCCCTTCAAACAGAACTTTTTTCGTGTGGACAGATCACGTTTTGTTCGGTTTTTGACGGTGGAATTGATATAGATCTTGAGTCAAGATCATCACCACGTCTACACTTGATACCTACACACTTGTTCATCATAAAACCCCATGAAAGCCCATTAAAACATGCAAGAACACGTACAAACTGGTTTAATAAAACAGCACCATAGGATTTGCATTCATCAACACCGTTGCATCTTGAGTACATGATGTTTGATTGCTGTAAATCTTGTATGTGTGTGGTCGTGAGTAGAAGGAAAAGCTCAGGAAGCCATCTACGAAGAACTACAGCACCAAGACTTCGAGACGCTTGAGCAACAAGAGCCACGGGAGCAAGGCAAGTGCACCTTGACCATATTGATCCTATGTTTTGAAACTGTTTTGTTTGCGAAAACTCATATGCTTGAGTCAACTTGATGGGACACCCTTTTATAGGAGTTTACTAGTTTTGTTAACCATCCTTGTCACCGGGAAAGTTGATGAGTCGGGTATGGTCGTTTTTCCTTTCTGCTTCGCTTAATCTACGGAATACGGGAAGCTGAATTAAAACATGGTTAGCTACTGCACTCATATGAATAATGATAATGAGAACTTGATGATGTTAATGAGCATGGAATCGGGGGAGATCTAGGCAAGCTTGGTCCGTGGATGTTGCTGAATGAGATGGTGGTTTACTTACCATAGATCTAAGGACTGGTTCATGCCAGCACGTGCCAGGAAAACAGTGCCACCACAAGGCCAAATACGGGTGCGGCTTAGCTGACTAATTAGGTGTGTTGCTAGCTTGTTATGGACCGTGGATGGCGCGGGGAATGGCAGTCGAGAGGGACTGCCCTGGGAACTGCATAGCACAAGAGGGGGCCCGTGGGTGGGAGAATGGTGATTCGAGCCTGCCGGTGAAACCTTAGTGAGTCCGTACATCTAGTAGCCCCTTTGTAAAGGATATTTTGTGATCTCTTGGCCATACACCGACGGTTGTGTACTGGTATAATGGAGGTTCTGCAGTCTCCAACGGGTGACGAAATCACAAACTTGTGGGTAAAGTGGTGCCACCTCTGCAGAGTGTAAAACTATCATGATAGCTGTGCTTCTGGTCACAAGCACCTGGCCAACTCACATGATTAGAGGGAAAACATGGGATGGATGTTCGGTATGGTTATGGTATTGTCATTGGGATTGGTTTTGGGACTGTTTTGAGTCATGACATTGAGTTTGGTTTTGGTTATTTGAATATGAGACGGTTATGAATATTTATGAGCATAAGATGAACTTGACAAAGATTAATGGTTGGTTCAGACTTGATAAATGGTGAATCATGATGGAGAAATTGACGCTGAATTACTTGGTCATGTTGGGATAAATATCACTTAGAAATAGTTGCTGTTTTTTATCATGTTTGTGAAATAAAATTTGCTTGCTGCAATGAGCATTTTTATTCCATACCTTGTTGCATGCTATATGTCATACTTTTTCCTCACTTGCTGAGTACGAAATGTACTCACCCTTGCATTATCACATAAACATAAGCAACAGGAGAAGAGTACTTCGAGGACCATGTGGAGTACTAGGCATGCAAACTACCGTCAACATGCCTGTGGAGTCGAAGATGGAGCCTTCTGCTATTTAGTTATTTCCGCTGTCATTTAGAGACTTCCGCTGCAAGAATAAGTTAGAGATTCATGAGTGAGACAATGAGTCGATGTAATAAAGTACTTAAACACTATTTATTCGTGGTTATATTCTGAATTCAATTTGTGGATTACATGTGTATGTGTGATGAACATCCTAGGCACACATATGCATTAACTTGGTTCTATTTTTGGAACTGGATGTCACAACTAAGCAAAAGAGTCCACGTTCAGCCCGTGAACGTGTTCCCACTATCATGCACACACACTAACACGGTGGCGTGCACGACTCCCATTCGACGGAGTTACCCTTTTAGGGGTCCGTCTCCTCCTCCGGAGTCTCCTCATAACACCCTGCAAAAGCATCAATTACATGCAGTGAGCACGATGGCTCAGCAAGTCTGACCCGTCTCACCTAAACATGTAACTCTACATGTTAGAATTGCAATGTGTAATACGAAACTAAGTTGCAAAGGACACGCCTATTTAGTTGGCTCTTACTTTCAAGTTTTAGCAGCAAATGTGTGGAGAACCTCATGCTAAGTCACATAAGAGAGCTGCAATCAAACAAGAAACATATTTCTCTCATGTGCTTTACCCAAGGTTGAAAAGAACTTTTATTAGCTCTAAACTACAACAAATCATTAACAACCGAAGTAAAGCCTTCAAACAGCAATGTTTTAACATGGAACTAGTATGTTCTTTCTAAGTCATGGTACAGTGAACAAGTGGTACTCACTGACCGGGAGGAATGGTGATTATAATCGATTTACACCTGCAGGGTTACCCGAGTAACCTGTCACTTACGCCCGTACTCGATGTTGCCTACAGCAACCATCACGGACGTTGTACGCAACCACCTTCCATCCGTCAGCCAAATGTTGAACCGGTCCTATCGTCCCGAGCAAGAGGTCTCTGCGCACGCATCCGCAGTGCCGCCAGCTGATTTGCACCTCAAGCTCTCAACCTAGCCTCTGGATGACAAGCAATGCTTCAACACCTAGCTACCCGAATTACATCGGTTTCCCGGTTCCCATATATGCGGTAGGTCTTCGGTACTGTTCTAGCTTGTTCAACAGGCCCGCACATGGCTCGGTCCTCAATCGAGACAAGCGGAGCTATGGCACCCAGGCCCCAACGTCTTGCTGCCCTTACTATCCGCTCGGTCTCATTTTTCTTACCATGTGTTCCATTTGCTATCTCTAACCGAGTTGTGTGCCTCTAGCCTATTCTCGTGAGCAGTTCCAACTACTTGACTTGTACCAAATCCTACACTATCTTAGCTTTGCAGTGGCTACTTGAGGTTTAAAACCTAAGCCCGAAAAACAGGATTTTCTTGGCTATGCATTTGGGTTTTCAAACAAGACTCTAATGCATAAGTAAAGTGGATAGTGAATGTAAGTTCTCAAAACAATAAAGTTTATAAAAAGGCTAATGCAAACCGGAGCTTACCTTGCTGCTGCTGGTCATATGCTAGCTGTTCTTCTTGGGTGATTAAATCCAACACCTCCGGCTCCACTTCAACCTTAGCGACTACACAATATAAATATGCGTGTCAATTTAAATGCATTTGAATTTGAGGTTGATATTGTTAAGCCTATAAGTACAGCTAGACAGGCCCAATGACTCTGAAATTTTTACAGTGGTTTGGATACAACCTAAACAGAAACTTGGCCAAATTTATTTTGCAGCAAAGCTGATTTGATCCCTCTACAAATAAATGTGTATTTGAAATTAATTGGAGCTCTTATGGTGTTCTAAGGATTTTCATGGAGCAAGCCATGACTTAATGGAAACTAGATTTTCAGATGGTTCTAATGGAATTGGTTTCACCTAATTTGAAGATTCCTAGCCAAAGAAAAGAGCTAAACATGTTCAGAGAAAATCTGAAAAATGTTTCTGGAGATTTTTCATTTTCTCTGGAACAGTTTCATTAATCACACCATTAGGTGGATCAAATGAGCTCAAATGGATATGAAATTTTTATGGTAGCTCAAGGATTCTCCAGTTAAAATTCTAAATATTTTAATTTTGAATAATTAATTCTGGAGAAATAAAAGTTTTCATGAAGTGAAACTTGATTTATTGGAAAGTACTCAGAGAGCTGAATCCAAAAAAATTTGGTTCACTCGATTTGGAGTATCCTAGCCAAAGTTATGTGAGTTTAAAGTTGAACTAAATCTGAAAATTGGAAAAATGTTTAAAACACTGCACGTGGGTTCCACGCACAGTGTCTTCTTCAACCTCCCATAAACGGAACCGAGTTAATGCATATGTGTGCCCAGGATGTTCATCACACATACACATGTGAAATACAAACTTCATTCAGAATATAACCACAAATAAATAGGGTTTAAGTAAGTTATTACATCGACTCATTGTCTCACTCATGAATCTCTAACTTATTCTTGCAGCGGAAGTCTCTAAACGACAGCGGAAATAACTAAATAGCAGCGGCTCCATCTTCAACTCTACAGGCATGTTGACGGTAGTTTGCACGCCTAGTACTCCACATGGTCCTCGAAGTACTCTTCCCCTGTTGCTGATGTTTATGTGATAATGCAAGGGTGAGTACATGTTGTACTCCGCAGGTGCGGGAAAAGTATGACATGTAGCTTACAACAAGGTATGGAATAAAAGGCTCATTGCAGCAAGCAAATTTTATTTCACAATCATGATAAAAACAGCAACTATTTTTAAGTGATATTTATCCCAATATAACAAGTAAAACAGCAACATTCCTCCATCATGATTCACCGCTTATCAAGTCTCAACAAACCATTAATCTTTCTCAAGTTCATCTCATGCTCATAAATATTCATAACCGTCTCATATTCATATAACCAAACCAAACTCATTTTCATGACTCAAAACAGTCCCAAAACCAATCCCAATGACCATACCATAACCATACCGAATAACCATCCCAAGTTTTCCCTCTAATCATGTGAGTTGGCCAGGCGCTTGTGACCGTAAGCACGGCTATCATGATAGTTTTACACTCTGCAGAGGTGGCACCACTTTACCCACAAGTTTGTGATTTCGTCACCCGTCGGCGACTGCAGAACCTCCATTATACCAGTACACAACCGTCAGTGTATGGCCAAGAGATCACAAAATAGCCTTTACAAAAGGGGCTACTAGATGTATGGACTCACTAAGGTTTCACCGGCAGGATCGAATCACCATTCTCCCACCCGTGGGCCCCCTCTTGTGCCATGCAGTTCCCAGGGCAGTCCTCCTCGACTCCCATTCCCCGTGCCATCCACGGTCCATAATAAGCTAGCAACACACCTAATTAGTCAGCTAAGCCACACCCATATTTGACCCTGTGGTGGCACTGTTTTTCCTGGCATGTGCTGGCATGAACCGGTCCTTAGATCCACAGCAAGTAAACCACCATCTCATTCAGAAACATCCACGAACCAAGCTTGCCTAGATCTCCTCCGATTCTATGCTCATTAACATCATCAAGTTCTCATCATCATTATTCATATGAGTGCAGTAGCTAACCATGTTTTTAATTCAGCTTCCCGTATCCCGTGGATTAAGCGAAGCAAAAAGGAAAAAAACGACCATACCCGACTCATCAACTTTCCCGGCGACAAGGGTGGTTGACAAATATATTAAACTCCTATAAAAGGGTGTCCCATCAAGTTGACTCAAGCATACATGTTTTCGCAAACAAAACAGTTTCAAAACATGGGATCAATATGGTCAAGGGGCACTTGCCTTGCTCTCGTGGCTCTTGTTGTTTGAGTGTCTCGAAGTCTTGGTGCTGTAGTTCTTCGTAGATAGCCTCTTGAGCTTGTCCTTCTACTCATGATCACGCACATACAAAATTTACAGCAATCAATCATCATGCACAAACTTTACTCAAGATGCAATGGGTTACATGAATGCAAATTCCTAGGGTGCTGTTTTATAAAACCAGTTTGTACGTGTTCTTGCATGTTTTAATGGGCTTGCATGGGGTTTTATGATGAACAAGGGTGTAGGGATCAAGTGTGGACGCGGTGACGATCTTGACTCAAGATCTAGATCAATTTCACAATCAAAAACTGATTAAAACGTTATCTGTCCACACGTAAAAGTTTCTGCTCGAAGGGAGCAAAGAAAACGGATGCATAGAAACAGCGGCGATGTCGTAAACAAAGACCTATCTCACTTCCTTTTGATGGCAAGGCCTTCCTCCTAGCAATGGCAGCAGCGGGGGCTCACCGGCGACTGAACTCCGGCGAGGCGTGTGTCCAACTCGGCGAGTTGGGGCTAGGGCCTCAAAGTCGTCGACTTGGGAGGGTGAAAAAGAAAAGGGGTTACGGCCAAGGAGGTGGTTTTGGGTTCTATTTATAAGGGGAAAAAGAGGAGTCCTGCTCCGATTGGAGCTCAAAAAGGAGTCCTATTCAATTTGTTTTGGATCTTAACAAACTTATCTCCAATTGATTTGGTGCGGCAGCAATGCGGGAGAAATTGTGTCGGTACCCTCAGTACCGAGTACTCCAGCGCACAAGAGAAAAATAGCCTGAGGACCTCGCATCTCCGCAGTGGTGAGCTCCGGAGGTGCCACGTGTCCAGCGGGGGCCGGGCCTCCCCTCTCCTCATTGGCGAGCTCCGGGCCTGCCACGCGGCCACTAGAGCTGAGCCTCGCCCCCTCCGCAGGGGCAAGCTCCGAGGACGCCACGCATCCAGCGGGGTTGGACCTCCCATCTCGTCAGAGGCGAGCCCCGGGCCTGCCATGTGTCCGGTGGGCCGGGCCTCCCTCCTCCTCAGAGGCGAGCCCCGAGGGCGCCAAGTTTCCAGCGGGGCCGGACCTCCCCTCTCCTCAGAGGAGAGCTCTGAGGGTGCCACGTGTCCCATGGGGCCAGACCTCGTCCCTTCCGCAGGGGTGAGCTCCGAGGGTGACACGTGTCCAGCGGTGGCGGACCTCCCTCTCCGCAGGGATGAGCTCCGAGGGTGACACGTGTCCAGTGGTGCCGGACCTCCCCTCTCCGCGGAGGTGAGACGACACGTGTCCCGCGGGGTCGAACCTCCCCTCTCTTCAGAGGCGAGCTCCGAGTGCGACGTATGTCCAGCGGTGCCGGAACTCCCCTCTCCGCGGAGTGAGCTCCGAGGGCGACACGTGTCCCGCGGGGTCGGACCTCCCCTCTCCTCAGAGACAAGCTCCGAGCCTGCCACGTGGCCAGCAGTGCCGGACCTCACCCCTTTGCAGGGGCGAGCTTCAAAAGCGCCACGTGTCCCGCGAGCCGGAGGAAGTGTCGACAGCGCACCTCATCTATCTTTCTCCCATTCCCCACCATTTTTATGATTCTTTCTCTATTTCTACTTCTTTAATAATGTTTCTCTATATGAAAAATGTATGCAATGCAAGGAAATGAATTTGAGGGTGTTACAAACCTACCCCCCTTATACTGAATCTCGCCCTCGAGATTCGATAGAGTAGAGAATAGGTGAGGGAATTCTGCCTTGAGGTCTTCCTCACGCTCCCCTGTAGTTTCGGCTTCCGTGTGATTGCTCCATTGTACCTTGCACCAACGGATCACTATGTTCCTCGTGACCCTTTCCTTCACGTCCAAAATTTGGACGGGGTGCTCCACATAGGTCAGATCCTCTTGAAGCTCGAGCTCATCCATCGGTACATGTTCTTCGGTCACTCTTAAGCACTTCTTGAGTTGGGATACGTGAAACACGTTGTGTGCGTCGGAGAGGTACGTTGGCAGCTCTAGTTGATAATCTACTTCTCCTCGCTTGCCCAAAATCTTAAATGGCCCGATGTAGTGAGGTGCTAATTTGCCCTTGACGTTAAACCGTCGTTGGCCTCGGATAGGCGATACCTTAAGGTACACGAAGTCTCCTACTTCGAAGGTCATTTTTCTTCGCCTATTGTCCGCATAACCTTTTTGTCGTGACTGGGCAGCCTTCAAAATTTTCTCGTATAGTTTGGACTTGCCTCTCGGCATCCTGCAGCACTTCGGGTCCAAACACTTGGCTCTCTCCGGTCTCATTCCAGAACAGCGGCGTTCTACACCGTCTACCATACAATGCTTCGAAAGGTGACATCTTCAAGCTGGCTTGATAGCTGTTGTTGTATGAGAATTCAGCGTACGGCAAACTCATATCCCAACTGTGCCCATGTTTCAAGGTGCAGGCTCTCAACATGTCTTCCAAAATTCGATTTGTCCTCTCAGTTTGCCCATCAATTTGCTGGTGGTAAGTGGAGCTGAAATTCAACCGTGTACCCATGGCTTCATGCAGCTTCTTCCAAAACCTAGAGGTAAATTGAGAACCTCGATCTGAAACTATCATCTTCGGAACTCCATGGCGACACACGATTTGTTCCATATACAGCTCGGCTAGTTCTGTGACGCAGTACGTGGTTCTAACAGGAAGGAAATGGGCTGTTTTCGTTAATCGGTCCACAATAACTCAAATGGAGTCGTAACCTGACCGAGTACGTGGCAATCCGACAATGAAATCCATGCTGATGTCTTCCCATTTCCACTCAGGTACTTTCAATGGCTGCAACAGTCCAGCGGGTCTTTGATGTTCGGCCTTCACCCGTTGGCACGTGTCGCATAAGGCAACATATTCAGCTATGTCCCTTTTCATACCATCCCACCAATAGCAAGTTTTCAGGTCCTTCTAAATCTTTGTACAGCCGAGATATATGGAATAAGGTGAGTCATGTGCCTCCTTTAATATCGTGTCGCGGATGTGCTTCACGTTAGGCACATAAATCCTTTTCCCTAACCAAAGCGTGCCCTTCTCGTCTTCCTTGAAATCCTTTTCTATGCCTTGTCGGATTCTTTCTTTGATTTCCTCATCCGTTGCTTGGCCATCTCGTATCTCTTGTTCCAGCGAAGAGTTGAGTTCTATCACTTCCATCTCGTTCAAGAACCCGAGATGTAACCGTTCGAACTCCTTGCGCAGCTCGGGCGGTAGCTCCCGAACCGTGAGTTGGTGACATGCTCCCTTTCGGCTCAACACATCAGCTACTACATTGGCCTTTCCGGGGTGATAATTGATTCGAACATCATAATCCTTGATGAGTTCCAACCACCGACCTTGCCTCAAATTTAGATCCGTTTGCGTGAATATATACTTGAGGCTTTTGTGATCCGTATAGATCTCACATCGGTGGCCAAGGATATAATGCCTCCAAATCTTCAAGGCGTGTACCACGGCTGCAAGTTCCAAGTCATGTGTGGGGTAATTCAGCTCGTGTTTCTTTAGTTTTCTCGACGCATAGGCTCCCACTTGTCCATCTTGCATGAGCACACATCCAAGCCCTTGTCTTGATGCGTCACAATATATGTCGAAGCTCTTGCTCACGTCCGGCAATAACAAAACCGGCGCTGTGGTTAGTCTTTTCTTGAGCTCAAAAGCTTTCTTGGCACACTGGTGTCCACTGAAATGCTTTTCCCTTCATTAGCAATTCAGTCATAGGCTTCGCTATTTTGGAGAAATCCTTGATGAACCGTCGCTGGTATCCAGCCATCCCAAGGAAACTCCGAATATCTCTCACATTCTGCAGTTGGTTCCACTTCAGAACATCTCCCACTTTTCCGGGATCAACCGATACTCCTCTATCGGAGATGATGTGGCCTAGGAATGATATCTCCTTTAGCCAAAATTGGCACTTGCTGAACTTGCCATACAATTGATGCTCTCGCAGTTTCTGCAATGTCAATCTCAAATGTTCTTCATGTTCTTCCTCGCTTTTCGAATACACCATGATATCATCGATGAAAACCACGACGAACTTGTCCAAGTACTCCATGAAGTCCTTATTCATGAGGTACATAAAGTATGCGGGTGCATTTGTTAACCCAAAAGACATAACAGTATATTCATATGAACCATACCTTGTTCGAAATGCAGTGTTGGGTATGTCGGAGGGCTTAATCTTCAGCTGGAAGTATCCCGGCCGAAGATCAATCTTGGAGAAAATTCGGGCACCTTTCATTTGGTGGAATAGGTCCTCTATACGGGGCGGCGGGTATCTATTCTTGATCGTCACCTCATTGAGAGACCTATAATCCACACACATCCTTTGGGTCCCATCCTTCTTGTCTACGAAGAGCACGGGGGCTCCCCACGGTGACGAGCTTGGGCATATAAAACCCTTTTCTAGCTGCTCCTGAATTTGCTTCTTAAGTTCCACTAATTCATTAGCGGGCATCCTATATGGCCTTTTTGCTATAGGTGCAGTTCTAGGTACTAAATCAATGGCAAATTCAATGTCCCGGTCAGGTGGCATACCAGGGAGTTCTTCCGGGAACACATCTGAAAATTTTTGAACCACCGGAATGCTTTCCAATGTTGCTTCTTCGATGTGGTTCAACGCTGCCTTCTCGGTTGCCGGTTGGGCTGACTCGAACTCAATACGAGTACCGTGCTCATTTGTCCACTGCAAGCTCCTCTCAGCACATTGAATTACTCCGTTGTGCTTGCTTTACCAATCCATTCCATGTATTATATCAATCCCTTGGGAATCCAAGACAATAAGGTTAGCAAGAAAGTATACCCCCTTATTTTAAGGTTTACTTTCGGACATACTATATTAGTCCTCATCTCTCCACCGGGAGAATTAACTAACATAGTGTGTTTCATGTGTGATATGGGCAGATTATACTTGGCAACATACTTGGATGATATGAATGAATGCGATGCTACGGAATCAAATAAGACAATGGCGGGGTTGGAGTTGGCAAGGAACATACCAATCATGACATCCTCAGCTTGTTGCGCTTCCTCAGCGGAGACATGATTCACGTTGCCACGTGCGTAGTTCTGCTGCCCATGGTTATCTTACGTAGCTCCTCCATTCATCCGTGGGTTCAGTTTTGGTGCGTTGGTAGGCTGTCCAAGGCCTTTCTTCGGGCATTGACTTGCAAAGTGTCCCTCCTCTCCGCATGCAAAGTATGCTTTGTTGCCCAAAACAGCAGGAACGTTGGGGCGAGGCTGGTGTTGAGCATAGGCGCCCATGTTGGGATGGGGCGCAGGAGGCAAAGGCATACGAGGTGCTTGCATAACAGACGTTGCTGCGGTGGTTGATTAAGGCGAGGTGGGTTTTTGCAGGGCGGAAAATAGAAGCGGATGAGCCATACTGTGGTGCAGCTGGGGGCATGAAACGGGGACGTACATTGCTCCCTTGTGGCTGGTATGGCATCTTCCTCTTGCCCTCTTGCTTGATCTCACGGATCTTGCTATCATCCACTATAGCTTTGTCCACGATCTTCTGGAAGTTTGCATAATCATTGTTGAGCAGTTGTACTTGGATCTCATTGTTCAATCCACTCATGAACAAGTATTGCTTCCTTTGATCCGAGTTGACGTCTTCGGGAGCATACCTTGATAGCTGCGTGAACTTGTTGAGGTACTCATTCACACTCTTCCTTCCTTGGCGGAGACCTTCAAACTCTTGCCTTTTAAGCATCATGACTCCAGCAGGGACGTAATGAGAGAGGAAACTCTCCTTGAATTCAGCCCAAGTGATAGTCTCCTGGTTGTCATGAGCATTGCAAAGAGCGTCCCACCAGTCAGCGGCTGCTCCCATAAGTTGGTGCGATGCGAAGAGAACTTTCTCCCGATCATCGCACTGAACAATAGCAAGCTTCTTTTCCATGGATTTCAACCAATCATCAGCCTACATGGGATCATTAGCTTGTGCAAAAGTAGGCAGTTGAGTCCTCATGAACTCTCCCAATCTGTTGTGAACCGGCGGTGGTGGCGGTGGTGGTGGTGGTGGTGGTGCAGGAACAGAGTTAGAATTGTTGTTGTTGTTGGCTTGCAGCTGTCCCAAAGTTTGTATCATGGTTTGCATGAGCTGGTTCTGCATCGCCATCAACCGTTCAAGGTTGTTTGCATCAGCTCTGTGGTTAGCATTTTCAGGAACTTCAACGTTGCCATCCTCTTGTGGTTCAGGGTGGCCACGAACGTTCCTCCTTTGACGGCTGGCGTTTTCCCTCACCATCTGTGAGAGAGAGTTGGGTAGAATAGAAAAGAGAAGTTTAGATTGATCCCCCCAACTATATGCATCAAGGGATATGAACTAAATATCTTTTTTTATTAATTTTGGCCTATATGAGGATGTGAACAAGTGCTGAAGCATCCCACACAACTCTACTATGTGTGGATGTGGACTTTCGCAGAAGCGTCCCACAACTCACACTAGCACACAAAAACAAGCAATCATCACAAAAGTTCAACACACCACTCATATTCACGCTACTACGATTTAAATGTTCCTGTTATAGCTTATTCTATGGGAATCCTAAACTTAATCATGTGAACCGGTGATGTTCTCGTCGTGTGATGGAGGTGGTCCATACATGGGCGCATGCCATAGTGAGTCAGCAGTCCATGCAGGGTTAGATGGCGCTGGTGCTCCTAGTCACCGGCATCTTATAATAAGACAAGAGAAACTTTAGAGAAGCAAGAAATAACTTCATAATTTATAGGGCAAGAAAGCAAAGGTGTTGCTGTCCAAAAGAAAAGAAAAGAGGGGCTGAAAATAGCACCTTGCGGTGGCTGACTTGACAAGAAAAGTGCAGCAGCAAGCAATTTTCGAAAATAGCAGTTTAGAGGGGTGTTCCTATGTGTTTTAGAGTGTCCATTCTACCTAGGCTTCCGTCCTATGGTCAACATGGCTCTGATACCAATATGTGACACCCAGTTCCATAAACAGAACTGAGTTAATGCATATGTGTGCCCAGGATGTTCATCACACATACACATGTGATCCACAAACTGAATTCAGAATATAACCACGAATAAATAGTGTTTAAGTACTTTATTACATCGACTCATTGTCTCACTCATGAATCTCTAACTTATTCTTGCAGCGGAAGTCTCTAAACGACAGCAGAAATAACTAAATAGCAGCAGCTCCATCTTCAACTCCACAGGCATGTCGATGGTAGTTCGCACGCCTAGTACTCCACATGGTCCTCGAAGTACTCCTCTCCTGTTGCTGATGTTTATGTGATAATGCAAGGGTGAGTACATGTCGTACTCAGCAAGTGCGGGAAAAGTATGACATATAGCTTACAACAAGGTATAAAATATAAAGGCTCATTGCAGCAAGCAAATTTTATTTCACAATCAAGATAAAAACATCAACTATTTCTAAGTGATATTTATCCCAATATAACCAAGTAAAACAGCAACATTCCTCCATCATGATTCACCGTTTATCAAGTCTCAGCCAACCATTAATCTTTCTCAAGTTCAACTCATGCTCATAAATATTCATAACCGTCTCATATTCATATAACCAAACCAAACTCATTTTCATGACTCAAAACAGTCCCAAAACCAATCCCAATGACCATGCCATAACCATACCGAATAACCATCCCAAGTTTTCCCTCTAATCATGTGAGTTGGCCAGGCGCTTGTGACCGTAAGCACGGCTATCATGATAGTTTTACACTGTGCAGAGGTGGCACCACTTTACCCACAAGTTTGTGATTTCGTCACCCATTGGCGACTGCAGAACTTCCATTATACCAGTACACAACCGTCGGTGTATGGCCAACAGATCACAAAATAGCCTTTACAAAAGGGGCTACTAGATGTATGGACTCACTAGGGTTTCATCAGCAGGCTCGAATCACCATTCTCCCAGGGCAGTCCTCCTCGACTCCCATTTCCCGCACCATCCACAGTCCGTAACAAGCTAGCAACACACCTAATTAGTCAGCTAAGCCACACCCATAATTGGCCTTCTGGTGGCACTGTTTTTCTGGCATGTGCTGGCATGAACCGGTCCTTAGATCCACGGCAAGTAAACCACCATCTCATTCAGCAACATCCACGAACCAAGCTTGCCTAGATCTCCCCCGATTCTATGCTCATTAACATCATCAAGTTCTCATCATCATTATTCATATGAGTGCAGTAGCTAACCATGTTTTTAATTCAGCTTCCCGTATGCCGTAGATTAAGCGAAGAAAAAAGGAAAAAAATGACAATACCCGACTCATCAACTTTCCCGGCGATAAGGGTGGTTAACAAATATAGTAAACTCCTATAAAAGGGTGTCCCATCAAGTTGACTCAAGCATACACGTTTTCGCAAACAAAACAGTTTCAAAACATGGGATCAATATGGTCAAGGGGCACTTGCCTTCCTCTCGTGGCTCTTGTTGTTCGAGTGTCTCGAAGTCTTGGTGCTGTAGTTCTTCGTAGATAGCCTCTTGAGCTTGTCCTTCTACTCATGATCACGCACATACAAAATTTACAGCAATCAATCATCATGCACAAACTTTACTCAAGATGCAATGGGTTAGATGAATGCAAATTCCTAGGGTGTTGTTTTATTAAACCAGTTTGTACGTGTTCTTGTATGTTTTAATGGGCTTGCATGGGGTTTTATAATGAACAAGGGTGTAGGGATCAAGTGTGCATGCGGTGATGATCTTGACTCAAGATCTAGATCAATTTCACCGTCAAAAACCGATCAAAACGTGATCTGTCCACATGTGAAAGTTTCTGCTCGAACAGAGCGAAGAGAACGGATGCGTAGAAACAGCGGCGATGTCGTAATCGAAGACCTACCTCACTTCCCTTTGATGGCAGCGCCTTCCTCCTAGCAATTGCAGCAGCGGGGGCTCACCGGCGACTGAACTCCAGCAAGGGGTGTGTCCAACTTGGCGAGTTGGGGCTAGGGCCTCCAAGTCGTCGACTTGGGAGGGTGAAAAAGAAAAGGGGTTACGGCCAAGGAGATGGTTTTGGGTTCTATATTGACATGACCCCACGGTCTTGTCGAGCCAGGATTACGCTGAGGGGTGCTGCGTTGCACAGCACCGGATAACACACGTCAAAGGTACAAAGCGGAAGCGAAATTTTATTACATAAACAAGTTTATGAACATGTTTACATCAAAATAAGTTCAGTCTACACTCACGGGCGTAGACTAAGCATCAAGTGCACGTTCAGCCCTTGAACGTGTCCTTGCTAGCACACACGCACACTAACTCTGCGGCGTGCACGACTCCCACTCGACAGGGTTCCCTTCCTGGGGATCCGTCTCCTCTTCGGGAGTCCTTCCTCATAGAACCCTGCAAAAGCTTCAAACACAAGCAGTGAGCACGAAGGCTCAGCAAGTCTGACCCGTCTCACCTAAACATGGAACTTCTACATGAGGGGTGATGGGTACATGAGATAAAATCATTTGCAAAGGACTCGCCTAACTAGTGCAACCTTACTTTCAGATTTTAGCAGCAGGTGGTGGAGAACCTTATGCTAAGGCACATGAGAGAGCCACAATCAAACAAGAAACACATTTCTCTCATGTACTTTGCCCAAAGTTGAAAGGAACTTTAATTAGCTCTAAACTACAGCAACTCATTAACAATCAAGTCCATCTTTCAATCAGCAACATTTTAACATGTAACTAGCCTGTTCTTTCTACGTCACGGTACAGTGAACAAGTGGTACTCACTGACCGTGAGGGATGGTGATTATAATCGATTTACACCTGCAGGGTTACCCGAACAACCCGTCACGTACGCCCGTACTCAATGTTGCCTACAACAACCATCACGGACGCCGTACGCGACTACCTTTCACCCGTTAGCCAAATGTTGAACCGGTCCAATCGTCCCGAGCAAGAGGTCTCTGCACGCGCATCTCAGTGCCGCCAGCCGATTTACACCTCAAGCTCTCAACCTACCCTCTGAACGACCAGCTATGCCTCAACACCCAGCTACCCGAGTTACATCAGTTTCCCGGTTCCCATATAGCCGGTAGGTCTTCGGTACTGTTCTAGCTTGTTCAACAGGCCCGCACACGGCTCGGTCCTCAATCGACACAAGCGGAGCTACAGCACACAGGCCCCAAAGTCCTGCTGCCCTTACCCTCCGCTTGGTCTCATTTTCTTGCCATGTGTTTCATGTGCTATCTCTACCAGAGTCGAGTGCCTCTAGCCTATGCTCGCGAGTAGTTCCAACTACTCGACTTGTACCGAATCCTACTCTATCATAGCAATGCAGTGGCTAACGAGGTTTCAATCCTAATCCCAACCCATGGTTTTCTTGGCTATGCATTTGGGTTTCCAAACAAGACTCTAATGCAAAGAATAATAGTATTCAAAGATGTGCTCAAAACAATAAACATTTATAAAAAGGTTAATGCAAACCGGAGCTTGCCTTGCTGCTCTTGGTCGTAGGCTAGCTGCTCCTCCAGAGTAACGAAGTCTAGGACTTCGGGTTCCTCCTCAACCTTAGCGACTACATGATAGAAGCAATACATGTATTAATTTAAATGCAGTTGTATTAACTTTTAACTTGTGAAGTCTATAACTCTTACTAGACAAGCCCAATGACTGTGCTATTTTTACTGTGGCTTGGTTACAACCTAAACAGAGACTTGATCAAGTTTTAGTTGCAGCAAAGCTCATTTGAGCCCTCCACAATTAATCATGTACTTGACCTTAATTGAAGGCTTTTAGGGTGTTCTAAGGATTTTCATGAAACAAACTATGACTTTCTGAAAACTAGATTTTCAGAGGGTTCTAATGAAGTTGGTTTCACTTAATTTGAAGGTTCCTAGCTAAAGATATGAGCTAAACTATTTCAGAGAAAATTCTGAAACTGTTTCTGAACATTTTCTATTTTCTCTGGAACAGTTTCACTAATCACACCATTAGGTGGATCAAATGAGCTCAAATGGGTCTGCAATTTTTATGGTAGTTCAAGGATATTTTGGTGAACATCCTAGCAAAATTTCATAATTTTCCTCCAAAGGATTCTCCAGTTAAAATTCCAAACAGTTTAAACTTTGAAGAATTAATTCTGGAGAAATAAGAGTTTTCATGAAGTGAAACTTAATTTTCTGGAAAGTGCTCAGAGAGCTGAATCCAACAAAATTTGGTTCACTCGATTTGGAGCTTTCTAGCCAAAGTTATAAGGATTTGAAGTTTGGACTGAAACTGAAATTCGGGGAAAAGTTTAAATTCCTGCTCGTGGGCCCCGCACACAGTGCGTCGTCTCCCTCTTCGCGCCAACTGCGCGGCGGCGGCGACCTCCGGCGACCTTCGCCGGAATTGAGTTCCCGGCCACCCCCGGCCCGAAACTCGCCGCCTGCACCGGTGATAGCACCTGCTAGGGTTCCGGTGAGGTCGGTCCCGCTCTCCCGTGCACCAAATCGATCAGAAATCGGGCAGGGAGCATCAGTGGAGCATGGGGAACACGAACCAGGACTGGGTGGAAGCTAGAAATACCGGCAACTATGCTCTCGACGGTGAGCCGAGATGCTCAGCCATGGCG
Organism: Neostapfia colusana; assembly: GCA_030760725.1. NCBI lineage: Eukaryota > Viridiplantae > Streptophyta > Magnoliopsida > Poales > Poaceae > Neostapfia > Neostapfia colusana. The sequence goes on from JASWHV010000014.1 coordinate 23,886,490, forward strand.
GCGGGGAAAACGGTCATATCATGGCCGATTCTCGATGGTTTTCTCTGATTCCAGTTTGAGCGTGGGCGCTATCGTGCGTAGAAGCTACTAGGTAACGGGCTTGCCCAACCCTCGCGCATAGAGCACGAATTTCACCCGAAGGTGAGCTCGGTCCTTATGAACTGATCGAGAGTAAATTTGGAAATTCTCGGCCGAGGGTTGATCAATCGCCAAACGGCTTTCGGCTACACCATCTACATACAATCACGCACCTTTCTTGTGTAGAGAAGAGGACGTGACAACGGCTGTGTGGTGCTGTCCACGAGAGCCCGATCGGCGGCGATGCTTGGTTCGCCGGAGAAACGGTTCGGTACAGCTCGAGGACGCTTGCTCACTGACCAACACGGGGTCTAGGAGCTTGCTCACGATCCCCCTGTGCCATTTTGCTGTGGAAGAGGCTGTGCTCGCGAGTGATCGGACTTGATCAAGCGTGAGCTCGAGCGGCGGCGGTTGCAGTGGAAGAACAGGGCGAGTACGTCGGTAGCTCGGGGAATGGGTGAGGGAAACACGCCGGGGAGGGGATAAGAAGCCCGGCGACTGGTCTCCGGCTTGGGGCACGCAGCAGGAGCTGGCGCCGGCTGCCCCCCCCGGTGGCGCGCGCACACTGCACCCGGGAACCGAGTGAGCTGTGTTTCAGTCGGTTTATTTCTTCTCTGTGGCTGACATGTGGGACCCACCCGGTTTTTAACCTCTGAAATTCACTCCTAATCACTGTTGTAAACAGTAAGCCCCAAAATAACTCTGGGTATTCAAATTATTCACCCATGAGCCATTTGAATTGAGTAGAATTCAAATTGGGTTTGGTCTGAAGGAATTTCAACACAAGTACAGTTTTGAATTCAAATAAAGTTTGAATTTGTCCCACTTAGCTCATGTCAAGATCAACTCCAAATGGAGTGAAAATTGGTGTGTGGGCTCACAAAAATGTGCTGAGTAAGAATATGCCTCCCACTTTTAAATTCATGGGACAAAAACAGTCTGAATTTAAATATGGTTTCAAACTGCCCTCTTTCTAGCTATACCCAAAATGACCTCAAAAAGGTTTTGAATTTGGTTGAAGCTTGGCATGGACATCCTTAGCAATGTGTAGGAGTTTTCATATGTCCTGCCCACCTATATCACATGTGGGAAATACCACTTTTGCAATATGTGAGTTTGTTCTCTAATGAGCATGTTGATGGTGGTTACTTGCTCTTCATTTGTGTTCATCAACTTTCCTCAAATAATGTGTGAGGTGTAGTGATGAACACTTCAAATGTGTGTCAAAAACTGAGACCCTTACATTCCTCCCCCCTTAAAAGAATCTCGTCCCGAGATTATATGGTGAAAATGAGAGAGAGGACGGTGGAAAATTACCGGATATGCGACGTGAAAAAGTTGGGGTAGTTAGTGCGAAGAAATTCTTCGCTCTTCCATGTCCCTTCGTCCATGGAGTGATTGCTCCATAGAACCTTGTAGAACCACAACGTACGGTTGCGTGTGGTTCGGGCCTTTTCATCGATAATCTTCACCGGTTCCTCCCGATAGGTGAGATCCGGTTGCAGTTCTTCAATATCTTCCAGCTGAACGGTAGTTGATAGCTTAAGACACTTCCTCAGCTGGGAAATGTGAAAGACATCGTGCACACCGGAAAGTGCTTCTGGTAATTCCAGCAGGTATGCCACTGATCCACATCTTTCGGTAATCAGGAATGGACCGATGAATCGGGGTGCCAACTTTCCTCTCACCCCAAATCTGTTTACGCCCTTCATCGGAGACACACGTAGATATACGTGATCCCCGACTTCGAATTGTAATGGGCGTCTTCTCCGGTCCGCATACTGTTTCTGACGGGATTGAGTGGCTTTTAGGTTCGCTTGAATCAGTCGAACCTTTTCTTCCGCGTTGTTGACAAGGTCAATCCCGAAGGTAACCCTTTCGCCAGATTCACACCAATTCAGTGGTGTGCGGTATTTCCGTCCATATAGCGCCTCGTAGGGTGCCATATTGATGCTGGCTTGGTACCCATTATTGTACGAGAACTCGGCTAACGGCAAGTGATCATCCCAATTCTTGCCGTGATTGATAGCGCAAGCTCGTAGCATGTCTTCTAGAATCTGATTTACCCACTCGGTTTGTCCATCCGTCTGCGGGTGGTATGCTGAACTACGGATCAACTTCGTGCCCAAGGCAGCGTGTAGCTGCTCCCAAAAACGGGACACAAATAAAGTGCCCCGATCCGATATGATAGTACGGGGTACGCCGTACAAAAATAGGATCCGTGAGATGTACAGTTCAGCATACTTCTTGGCGTTGTAGTTGGTGTTGACCGGGATGAAATGGGCAACTTTGGTGAGCCGATCGACGATCACCCACACAGAATTATGTTTTTGCAAGGTGGTGGGTAAACCGACGATGAAGTCCATGCTCACATCCTCCGATTTCACGGCAGGAATGCCCAGTGGTTGCAGCAGTCCCGGTTTCTGCATATGGTCTGCCTTCAGCCTTCGACAGGTACCACACTCGGACACGTATTTTGCAATCTCACGCTTCATCCGTGTCCACCAAAACTTGCTTCTGAGGTCTTGATACATCTTATTGCAGCCGGGGTGAATAAAAACTTTGACAAGTGAGCCTCATCAAAGATTTTCTTCCGTAACTCCGGGTTACGGGGTACGACGATCCGGTCCTTGAACCATAGGACGCCGTCTCCGTCCTTCCGGAAACATTTCAGCTCCCCACTATCTACACGTCTCCGCAAATGCGACATGCCCTTGTCATGTTTCTGAGCTGCCGCTATCTCTTCACGGATGGTGGGGATCAAAGCTAGGTTGTAGAGAGCTCCGTGTGGAATCACATGCAGTGGTAGTTCGCTCTCTTCCAACGGTGTGATGATCAGATTGTTGACGTGTGACTTGCGACTCAGCGCATCTGCCACTACGTTTGCCTTGCCCGGATGATAATGGATCTCTATTTTGTAATCCTTTATCAATTCTAACCATCTTCGTTGCCTCATGTTCAGCTCCTTCTGAGTGAATATGTACTTGAGGCTTTTGTAGTCGGTATATAGATGTACGAGGTTACCGAGTAGGTAGTGCCTCCACATTTTTAGTGCAAGTACCACGGCAGCAAGCTCCAAGTCGTGAGTTGGATAATTTTGCTCATGGTTTCTAAGCTGCCGTGATCCATACGCGACCACTCTTCGGTCTTGCATCAGCACACATCCGAGCCCAATGCCGGATGCATCGCAGTACACATCGAACGGTTTTGTTGTGTCTGGCTGCGCCAAAACCGGTGCTGATGTCAGGTGCTTGACTAAATCCTTGAATGCTGCTTCACATGCTGGACTCCAAACATATTTGGTAGCCTTCTTTAGCAGCTCTGTCATTCGCTTGGCAATCTTCGAGAAGTTCGGAATGAACCTCCGATGATATCCGGCGAGTCCGAGGAAACTCCGTACCTCATGAACAGTTCTCGGGGATTTCCAATTCAGCACTTGAGTGATCTTGCTCGGGTCCACAGCGATACCCTCCGCTGAGTTGATATGCCCGAGAAAAGGCACTTGCGATATCCAGAATTCGCATTTGCTGAATTTCACATATAGCTTGTGATCCCGCAGCCGTTGCAAGACTATACACAGATGCTTCTTGTGATCTTCTTCTGACTTGGAATATACCAGGATGTCGTCGATGAAGACCACGACAAACTTGTCCAGCTCCGGCATGAATACCAAGTTCATCAAGTACATGAAGTGAGCTGGAGCATTGGTGAGGCCGAAGGACATGACCAGGTACTCATAAAGTCCGTACCTCGTCGAGAAATCCGTCTTCGGAATGTCCTCAGCCTTATCTTAATCTGATGGTACCAGGATCTTAAGTCCATTTTGGAAAAGATCTTTGCTTCAACCAACTGATCAAACAACATGTCGATCCGTGGCAACGGGTACTTGTTCTTGATAGTTACGACATTTAATGGACGATAGTCCACGCAAAGCCGCAACGTCTCATCCTTCTTCTTGACAAATAATGCCGAACAGCCCCATGGCGAGGAGCTCGGCCTAATAAAACCTTTCTCCAGAAGGTCCGTGAGCTGAGTCTTCAGTTCAGCCAACTCCTTGGGCGCCATCTTGTACGGCCTTCGGGATATTGGCATGGTCCCGGTGCAAGTTCAATCTTGAACTCCACCTCTCTATCGGGTGGCATTCCCGGCAAATCGTCCGGGAATACATCAGGGAACTCTCGGACCACTGGAATATCTTCCAATCTGATGGTTGTGGCTTGATAGATACTTGGAAGTTTTATTTCTGGACTGTCCAGAAATAATGAGTGAGACTCGTGCACTTCGGAGTTCAAGTGCACAACTCGAAGGACGGTGTCTAAAACAGCGCCGTGGCGGGTTAACCACGACATCCCTAAGATGACATCGACCTTTTGTCCCTCTAAGATTATGAGAGACTTAGGGTAAACTCTACCCTCTAAGCACAATGGCGCTTTTGGGACCATCATGCTTGCTGAAATTTTCCCACCCGGTGAACAGATCACATAAGGACTATCGGTGGGTAGTATTTGCAAGCTATGTTTATCAATGAAAGCTTGGCTAATGAAGCTATGCTTGGCGCCTGAATCAAATAGTACTATAGCGGGATGCTGGTGGAGTTGGAACATACCCACAAGGATTGGCTCGCCCTCCGGCACGTCCTCAATGGCAAGCTGGTGGACGGTGCCGGGCCTAGGGTTTGCCCGCCGCGCATTAGTAGGGTTCCGGGGTTGATTCCTCCCCGGAAACTGTGGTTCCACTCCGCCGCCTTGCCTCTCCGGGCAACTGCTCGCGAAGTGTCCTGGACGACCAACTTGTAACATGTGGCCGCTGCTGGTGTAGTGCTCGGGGGATGAAAGCCCGGCATGCGTTGCTGAGGTGCATACGCACGCGGCATCGCCCGCTGCTGCTGTTGTTGCGGAGGTGGTACTGGCAGTGCCGGCCTGAATGTCAGTGAAGAGTACGGCCGACTGCGGAACGGCATCGACCGCTGTGGTGGCTGCCAGCGTGGACCTGATGGTGGGTGATTCACCATCCGAAACTTCTGAGAAGGACCGCCTCCTTCTCCACTGCTTTGCGGCGCGCTTTGCTTTCGCTCCGCCGCCGCTAACTCCTTGCCGGAGTCCTCCTGAACAATCGCAGCATCAATGATGTCGTTGAGGCTGCTGCGATTGAACATCGCCAACTTGTCCTTCAGGAGCGGGTTAAGCCCCAGGTAAAGGTGGTCCCGCCGCTTCTCGTCGGTATCTGCGTGATACGACGCGTAGAGCGCGAGATCGTTGAACGCCCTGGAGTATTCCAGCGCGTTCCGGCTCCCTTGCTGCAGGTGTAAGAACTCCTGCGTCTTTCTTTTCATCAGACCTGGCGGTATATGATAGGCCCTGAAGGCCGTCCGGAACTCCGTCCAGGTCATCACTCGGTCGGTGGGCTGTGAAGCACAGAAGTTGGCCCACCACGCGCTCGCGGATCCTTGGAGCTGCTGGACCGCGAACTGAGTCTTGCGCTGCTCGCTTATCTGGAGCAGCCCGAACTTCATCTCTATCGCGCAGAGCCAGTTGTCCGCGTCAAGAGGTTCATCCGCCCTTGAGAATACAGGGGGATGAGTCGCCAGGAAGTCAGAGTAGGAGCTCTGTTGATGCTCCTCACGGTCTTGACGTCTCTCTGGGCGAGACGTATTGGAAATAAGAGTTTGCAGCAACTCCGTGTGCTGCTGATGTGAACCCGCCATTGCCGCGATGATGTCGGCCAATGTAACCGTTGGCAGTGGCGGTGGCAGTGTTTGCTGTTGCTGTTGCTGCTGCTGTCCCGAGGAGTCCTCGGGAGGTGGTTGGGAGATCTCTCCCCCTTGACTGGTACCCCCAACGTCAGGGTTGGCACGAGTACGCGTCATTCTGAAATTCAAAACAGCAGCGATTAGCACATGTCTTACTTAAAATTCCATATGCAACAGTAGGTATTGAAGTGACACATGATTAATTTGCACAACATTCACATATATTGATAAAGCATAAACTTTATACAAGATACATTATTCTCGGGTCTCCGAGAAGTCGTGCTCATGTCGTCACTACCTATACATACGCTACTGTCTACACGACATGTCACTGATTACAAAAGTTGGGTTACACTACCCTGGCTGCCCTACTTGGCAACTGTAACCCCCTACTCGGAGTAGAACTCGACCTCCTGTGGTTCGTTCTCCTCCGGTACCTCTTCTGGTGGCTCTAGATCTACGACATCTTCTCCCATCCCGGGTTCTCCCATTGCTGGAAGACCAAAGGCCACCGGTATACCCAATACTGTAAGGGCCTCAGTTTTTTTGACACACATTTGCAGTGTTCATCACCACACCACACACCTCATTTGAGGAAGAATGATGAACACAAATGAAGAGCAAGTAACAATTATCAACATGCTCATTAGAGAACAAACTTACACATTGCAAAAGTGGTATTTCCCACATGTGATATAGATGGGCTGGACATATGAAAACTCCTACACTTTACTAAGGATGTCCCTGCCAAGTTTCACCCAAATTCAAAAACCTTTTGAGGTCAGTTTGGGTGTAGTTAGGAAGAGGGCAGTTTGAAACCTTATTCAAATTCAAACTGTTTTTATCCCATGAATTTAAAAGTCGAAGGCATATTCTTACTCAGCACATTTTTGGGAGCTCACACACCAATTTTCACTCCATTTGGAGTTGATCTTGACATGAGCTAAGGGGGAGAAATTCAAACTTTATTTGAATTTCAAACTGAACTTGTGCTGAAATTCATTCAAACCAAACCTCATTTGAACTTGGATCAATTCAAATGGCTCATGGGTGAATAATTTGAATTGCCAAGGGTAGTATGGGGTTCACTGTTTACAACAGTGATTAGGAGTAAATTTCAGAGGTTAAAATGGGGGTGGGACCCACATGTCAGCCTCTACTTCAACACAAACCGACTGAAACACAGCTCAATCGGTTCCCGGGTGCAGTGTGCGGGCGCCACCGAGGGGGGCAGCCGGCGCCAGCTCCTGCTGCGCGCCCCAAGCCGGAGACCAGTCGTCGGGCTACTTATCCCCTCCCCGGCGTGCTCCGATCGCCCATTCCCCGAGCTGCCGACATACTCGGCCTGTTCTTCCACTGCAACCGCCGCCGCTCGAGCTCACGCTTGATCAAGCCGATCACTCGCGAGCACAGCCTCCTCCACAGCAAAACGGCACCAAGAGGTCGTGAGCAACCTCCTAGACCCCGTGTTGTCCAGTGAGCAAGCGTCCTCGAGCTGTACGAGCCATTTCTCCGGCGAGCCGAACATCGCCGCCGATCGGGCTCCCGTGGACAGCACGGCACAGCCGTTGTCACGTCCTCTTCTCTACACAAGAAAGGTGCGTGATTGTATGTAGATGGAGTAGCCGAAAGCCGTTTGGCGATTGATCAACCCTCGGCCGAGAATTTCCAAATTTACTGTTGATCAGTTCATAAGGACCGAGCTCACCTTCGGGTGAAATTCGTGCTCTATGCACGAGGGTTGGACGAGCTCGTTACCTAGTAGCTTCTACGCACGATAGCGCCCACGCTCGAACTGGAATTAGAGAAAACCATCGAGAATCGGCCATGATAGGGCTGTTTTCCCCGCCGCCATGGCTGAACACCTCGGCTCACCGTCGAGAGCCTAGTTGCCGGTATTTCTAGCTTCCACCCAGCCCTGGTTCGTGTTTCCCATGCTCTACTGATGCTCTCCGACCGATTTCCGGTCGATTTGGTGCACGGGAGAGCGGGACCGACCTCACCGGAACCCTAGCAGGTGCTGTCATCGGTGCGCACGGGTTTCCGGTCATCGCCGGCGGCCGGCGACCCCACCATCGAGTCCAGGGGGTCAGTAAAGGGGCAGGCGGCAAGTTTCGGGCCGGGGGGTGGCCGGGAACTCAGTTCCGGCGAGGGTCGCCGGAGATCGCCGCCGCCGCGCAGTTGGCGCGAGGAGGGAGACGACGCACTGTGTGCGGGGCCCACAAGCCAGAGTTTAAACTTTTTCCCGAATTTCAGTTTCAGTTCAAACTTCAAATCCTTATAACTTTGGCTAGAAAGCTCCAAATTGAGTGAACCAAATTTTGCTGGATTCAGCTCTCCGAGTACTTTCCAGCAAATCAAGTTTCACTTCATGAAAACCCTTAATTTTCCAGAATTAATTCCTCAAATTTTAAACTGTTAGGAATTTTAACTGGAGAATCCTGTGGAGGAAAATCCTGAAATGTTGCTGGGATATTCACCAAAATATCCCTGAACTACCATAAAAATTTCAGATCCATTTGAGCTCATTTAATCCACCTAATGGTGTGATTAGTGAAACTGTTCCAGAGAAAATAGAAAATGTTCAGAAACATTTTCAGAATTTTCTCTGAAATTGTTTAGCTCATATCTTTAGTTAGGGACTTCCAAATTAAGTGAGACCAACTCCATTAGAATCCTCTGAAAATCTAGTTTTCAGAAAGTCATAGTTTGTCTCATGAAAATTCCTAGAACACTCTAAGAGTTCCAATTAAGGTCAAGAACATAATTAATTGTGGAGGGCTCAAATGAGCTTTGCTGCAACTAAAACTTGACCAAGTCTCTGTTTAGGTTGTAACATAGCCACAGTAAAAGTTCACAGTCATTAGGTCTGTCTAGCAAAGGTTATAGACTTCACAACTTCAAAGATAATACAAATGCATTTAAATTAATACATACATTGCTCTTATCATGTAGTCGCTAAGGTCGAGGAGGAACCCGAAGTCCTAGACTTCGTTACTCCGGAGGAACAGCTAGCCTACGACCAAGAGCAGCAAGGCAAGCTCCGGTTTGCATTAACCATTTTACAAATTTTTATTGTTTTGCCCACATACTTGTTTCCTTTATTCTGTGCATTAGAGTCTTGTTTGGAAACCCCACTGCATAGCCAAGAAAACCATGGGTTGGGGTTTAGGATTGCAAACCCCGTGAGCCACTGCATTGCTAGGATAGAGTAGGATTCGGTACAAGTCGAGTAATTGGAACTACTCGCGAGAATAGGCTAGAGGCACATTGCTCGGGTAGAGATAGCACATGATACACATGGCAAGAAAATGAGACCGAGCGGAGAGTAAGGGCAGCAGGACTTTGGGGCCTGTGTGCTGTAGCTCCGCTTGTGTCGATTGAGGACCGAGCCGTGTGCGGGCCTGTTGAACAAGCTAGAACAGTACCGAAGACCTACCGGCTATATGGGAACCGGGAAACTGATGTAACTCGGGTAGCTGGTTATTGAGGCATTGCCCGTCGTTCAGAGGGTAGGTTGAGAGCTTGAGGTGTAAATCGGCTGGCGGCACGGAGATGCGCGTGCAGAGACCTCTTGCTCGGGATGATGGGACCGGTTCAATATTTGGCTAACGGGTGAAAGGTAGTCGCGTACGGCGTCCGTGATGGTTGTTGTAGGCAACATCGAGTACGGGCGTACGTGACGGGTTGTTCGGGTAACCCTGCAGGTGTAAATCGATTATAATCGCCGCCCCTCGCAGTCGGTGAGTACCACTTGTTCACTGTACGGTGACGTAGAAAGAACAGGCTAGTTACATGTTAAAATGTTGCTGATTGAAAGCTGGACAGTGATTGTTAATGATATGCTGTAGCTTAGAGCTAATTAAAGTTCTTTTCAACTTTGGGCAAAGTACATGAGAGAAATGCGTTTCTTGTTTGATTGCGGCTCTCTCATGTGCCTTAGCGTAAGGTTCTCCACAACCTGCTGCTAAAACTTGAAAGTAAGGTTCTACTAATTAGGCGAGTCCTTGCAAATGATTTTTACCTCATGCAACCCATTACCCTCATGTAGAAGTTCCATGTTTAGGTGAGACGGGTCAGACTTGCTGAGCCTTCGTGCTCACTGCTTGTGTTTGAAGTTTTTGCAGGGTTCTATGAGGAAGGGACTCCCGAAGAGAAGACGGAACCCCAGGAGGGGAACCCCGTCGAGTGGGAGTCATGCATGTCGCAGAGTTAGTGTGCGTGTGTGCTAGCAAGGACACGTTCGAGGGCTGAACGTGCACTTGATGCTTAGTCTACGCCCGCGAGTGTAGACTGAACTTATTTTGATGTAAACATGTTCATAAACTTGTTTATGTAATAAAACTTCCGCTTCCGCTTTGCACCTTTGACGTGTGTTATACGGTGCTGTGCAACGCAGCACCCCTCAGCGTCATCCTGGCTTGACAGGACCAATGGGGTCGTGTCAGCGTGGTATCAGAGCTCGCTTGAGGTTTAACACAGTACAAAGGTCTTCTTTTTCAAAAATCCAGTGAGGAACGAGTTAGTAGCCCGTATAAGGATGTTATTAGCATATAGAAAGTGGCATATTAACCTATTTGTTATGTCGGAAAATCGTGCATCTCGGGACGTTCATGTCTTGGGGGGTGCACGTAAGCGCTGTCCACCAGTGCGCACAAGCTGAAGGGTGGAGCCCCACGGGTGGCAGGTAACCCGACCCGCTTTGATATCCTCTACGACTCTTAATGTCGTTTGGGGTATCCAAGCAACGTCTGTCCCTGGCGTGCATGGTGCAACATGGGAGACCCCCTCACGTGGTCTGAAACGTGAACACGTAACTCAAGGCGTGTTTGGCTTGAGAACATCCGGGCGAGTGATGACGGCCGGGTGTACCAACTGTATGGATTCCGGGCTCGGTGTGCAGCCGAGTCTGATGATTGTTTGAGTTTCTGCAGGTAGCCTGACCACGAAATGGTAGACGTGTAGCATCCGTGTGCAAGTGACGAGTAGTGCCACTGAACTAACGAAGCCGGCTAAGTCCGGTATAGGTTTTTCCTTTGTGAGAACGTAGTACCGACATAATCTGGTGACGCATCGACGTCACACCCCATTAAATAAACAACTTCATTTAAAAACTTGAAGGTTTTGATCCAAAGTAGTAAAACTTGATGTAACTCCTTCCCTTGAACAGGATATTCAAAGTTAACAGGTTTTCAACTTATAGGTTGTTAAGGACAGAGCACTCTGTTTTCAGCTGAATCAAGGCTGAAGTTAATCAGAGGCTAGAGGTTGAGTTCTTTCGAGATTGGGGTCATATGATACATTTCTGGAAAGCTTTGGAAGGGATTTAAAACTTTTCTGTTGAGGTCCAGAGGTGTTTCATCCCTTAACCACTTGAAAAATGCAGTAGAGTTGGAACTGTCCAGAAAACAGGACAGGGTAAAGACTCTCTGTAGACTCTTTGTAAATTGAGCATAACTTCCTGCATAAAAATCCAAAAATAGAAAATGAGGTAGTTCTGGAAAGCTTATGAGATGGGTGACAACTTTGTAACAGAAAGTTTTGTCAGATTAGGAACAGAAGTAACTGAGATTGTTGGATCAAATCAGTACCTAAGGCAGGGAGGTGCTGTCCAATTGTTCCCAGAAATTCTGTTAACTTTGACATCTCATAACTTTTTAACCAGGACAGATCTTAGGCCAAGCAAATACTGGCTGGAAATCTATTGAAGTTAGCTTCAACATTGATGTTGAGCTCCAGGACTGGTTTTGCTTTTAACCTGGCCTAAATCAGGTTGAAATGGAAACTGGTCAAGGCTGTCATGGGAACAGCAGATCAGCAATCAAATTTGTTTAAAAATTTGAACTATGTTTCCAAGTGTTATGAGTTCAAGGACATATCTTATGTTATAACTCAATGGTTTACTGTTTAAATATATATTTGACATTTCTCAAATATATTTTTACAGATGGCAGCAGATAAACGGTTGGAGAACGGGTGGGTAGTTTCCCACTGCTCTGACCGTAGCGGCTACCCGGAAGCATTGTGGCAAATGCTCCAATATTTCGGGTACAACCAGATGCCGCAATACTTCACCAAGGAAGAAGGCGAAGAGGGGAACAAGACATGGACGATCCATGTCGAGGTTCCTGCAGGACCTACGCCACCCGGTTGGGTGCCATTCACCGTCACGGTGAGAGGAAGACAACCGGAAGGGATGTGGCAAGTGGCAGCCCGCGACACTATGTCACGTTTCTGCCAACTGCACGTGCAGGCTATGGAGGGCACACCATACGCACTCGTTCCGGTGGAGGGACGAGCTCAGCATGTGTGGGAAGAGAGGTACCTGGAGGCAACAGACCCGAGTTGCCCAAGGTACAACCCCGCGGAGGCAAACCTCAGCCTCCAAATGAGGGCGGGAAACGCTGTGATGGACAACCAAGCTGTTCATACGGAGCATCTCGCCACCAAGCTCAAGGAGAGCACAAGCCGTGGAGATCATTTCGAGGGTGCTCACAGCGCACTCCGCAATGTGCTCCTTCCGACGATCAAGCGACTGAATGAACAACACAATCAGTTGCATCGTCTGAAGAAGGCAAAGAAGAATAGTTGTGTTGACATCGCAGTGTTGCAAGAGCTGGTGCAGACCCTAACCCAGCAGAATGAGGACCTTGCTCAAGAGCGGGACGACGCTATTGAGGAAGGACAAGGCTGGGAAGAGGACTACAACCAAGCTATGGACGAGGTGCATGCCTTGCAGGACCTCGTGCCCCCGGTATTGGGCGTACCGGTAGTCTTGGGTCTTCCAGCCATGGGAGAACCCGGAATGGGAGAAGAGGTGGTAGACCCCGAGCCACCAGCAGAGGTACCTGAGGAGGACGACCCACAGGAGGTCGAGTTCTACTCCGAGTAGGGGGTTACGGTTGCCAAGTAGGGCAGCTAGGGTAGCATAACCCAACTTTTGTAATCGGTGACATGTCGTGTAGACAGTAGCGTATGTATAGGTAGTGACGACATGAGCACGACTTCTCGGAGATCCGAGAATAATGTATCTTGTATAAAGTTTATGCTTTATCAATATATGTGAATGTTGTGCAAATTGATCATGTGTCACTTCAATACCAACTGTTGCGTATGGAATTTTTAGTAAGACATGTGCTAATTGCTGCTGTTCTGAATTTCAGAATGACGCGTACTCGTGCCAACCCTGACGTTGGGGGTACCAGTCAAGGGGGAGAGACCTCCCAACCACCTCCCGAGGACTCCTCGGGACAGCAGCAGTAACAGCAACAGCAAACACCGCCACCGCCACTACCAACGGTTACATTGGCCGACATTGTCGCGGCAATGGCGGGCTCGCATCAGCAGCACACAGAGTTGCTGCAGACTCTCATCGCCAATACGTCTCGCCCAGAAAGACGTCAAGATCGTGAGGAGCGCCAACAGAGCTCCTACTCCGACTTCCTGGCGACTCATCCCCCTGTATTCTCAAGGGCGGATGAACCACTTGACGCGGACAACTGGCTCCGCGCCATAGAGATGAAGTTCGGGCTGCTCCAAATCAGCGAGCAGCGCAAGACTCAGTTCGCGGTCCAGCAGCTCCAAGGATCCGCGAGCGCGTGGTGGGCCAACTTCTGTGCTTCCCAGCCCACCGATCGAGTGATGACCTGGGCGGAGTTCCGGACGGCCTTCAGGGCCTATCATATACCGCCCGGTTTGATGAAGAGGAAGACGCAGGAGTTCCTGCACCTGCAACAAGGGAGCCGGAACGCGCTGGAATACTCCAGGGCGTTCAACGATCTCGCGCTCTACGCGTCGTATCACGCGGATACAGACGAGAAGCGGCGAGACCATTTTTACCAGGGGCTTAACCCGCTCCTGAAGGACAAGTTGGCGATGTTCAATCACGGCAGCCTCAACGACATCATTGATGCTGCGATTGTTCAGGAGGACTCCGGCAATGAGTTGGCGGCGGCAGAGCGAAAGCGAAGCGCGCCGCAGAGCAGCGGAGAAGGAGGCGGTCCTTCTCAGAAGTTTCGGATGGTGAATTGCCCACCATCAGGTCCACGCTGGCAGCCACCACAGCGGTCGATGCCATTCCGCAGTTGGCCGTATTCTTCGCTGGCATTCCGGCCGGCACTGCCAGTACCACCGCAACAACAACAGCAGCAGCGGGCGATGCCGCGTGCGTTTGCACCTCAGCAACGCATGCCGGGCTTTCGTCCACCGAGTACTCCACCATCAGTGGCCACATGTTACAAGTGTGGTCGTCCAGGACACTTCGCGAGCAGTTGCCCGGAGAGGCAAGGCGGCGGAGTGGCACCACAGTTTCCGGGGAGGAATCAACCCCGGAACCCTACTAATGCGCGGCGGGCAAACCCTAGGCCCGGCACTGTCCACCAACTTGCCATTGAGGACGTGCCGGAGGGCGAGCCAATCCTTGCAGGTATGTTCCAACTCCACCAGCATCCCGCTATAGTACTGTTTGATTCAGGCACCACGCATAATTTTATTAGCCAAGCTTTCATTGCTAAACACAGTTTGCCAATACTACCCACCGATAGTCCATATTTAATTTGTTCACCGGGTGGGAAGATTTCAGCAAGCGTAATGGTCTCCAAAGCACCATTATGCTTAGCGGGTAGAGTGTACCCCACGTCTCTCATTATCTTAGAGGGACAGAAGGTCGATGTCATCCTAGGGATGTCGTGGTTAACCCGCCACGGCGCTGTTTTAGACACTGTCCTTCGAGTCGTGCACTTAAACTCAGAGGTGCACGGTTCTCACTCATTATTTCTGGACAGTCCAGAAATAAAACTTCCAAGTGTCTATCAAGCCACGACCATCAGATTGGAAGATATTCCGGTGGTCCGAGAGTTCCCTGATGTATTCCCGGATGATTTGCCGGGGATGCCACCCGATAGAGAGGTGGAGTTCAAGATTGAACTCGCACCGGGAACCATGCCAATATCCCGAAGGCCGTACAAGATGGCGCCTAAGGAGTTGGCTGAACTGAAGACTCAGCTCACGGACCTTCTGGAGAAGGGTTTTATTAGGCCGAGCTCCTCGCCATGGGGATGTTCGGCATTATTTGTCAAGAAAAAGGATGAAACATTGCGGCTTTGCGTGGACTACCGTCCATTAAATGCCATAACCATCAAAAACAAGTACCCGTTGCCACGGATCGACATGTTGTTTGATCAGTTGGTCGAAGCGAAGATCTTTTCCAAGATGGATTTAAGATCCGGGTACCATCAGATTAAGATAAGGGCGGAGGACATTCCAAAGACAGCTTTCTCGACAAGGTACGGACTTTATGAGTACCTGGTCATGTCCTTCGGCCTCACCAATGCTCCAGCTCACTTCATGTACTTAATGAACTCGGTGTTCATGCCGGAGCTGGACAAGTTTGTCGTGGTCTTCATCGACGACATCCTGGTATATTCCAAGTCGGAGAAAGATCACAAGAAACATCTGCGTATAGTCTTGCAACGGCTGCGGGATCACAAGTTATACGCAAAATTCAGCAAATGCGAGTTTTGGATATCGCAAGTGCCTTTCCTCGGGCATATCATCTCAGCGGAGGGTATCGCTGTGGACCCGAGCAAGATCACGCAAGTGCTGAATTGGAAATCCCCGAGAACTGTTCATGAGGTACGGAGTTTCCTCGGACTCGCGGGATATTATCGGAGGTTCATTCCGAACTTCTCGAAGATTGCCAAGCCAATGACGGAGCTGTTGAAGAAGGTTACCAAATATGTTTGGAGTCCAACATGTGAAGCAGCATTCAAGTCTTTAGTCAAGCAGCTGACATCAGCACCGGTTTTGGCGCAGCCAGACACAACAAAACCGTTCGATGTGTACTGCGATGCATCCGGCATTGGGCTCGGGTGTGTGCTGATGCAAGACCGAAGAGTGGTCGCGTATGGATCACGGCAGCTTAGAAACCATGAGCAAAATTATCCAACTCACGACTTGGAGCTCGCTGCCGTGGTACTTGCACTGAAGATGTGGAGGCACTACCTACTCGGTAACCTCGTACATTTATATACCGACCACAAAAGCCTCAAGTACATATTCACTCAGAAGGAGCTGAATATGAGGCAATGAAGATGGTTAGAACTGATAAAGGATTACGAGATAGAAATCCATTATCATCCGGGCAAGGCAAACGTAGTGGCAGATGCGCTGAGCCGCAAGTCACACGTCAATACTCTGACCATCACACCGTTGGAAGAGAGCGAACCACCACTACATGTGATTCCACACGGAGCTCTCTACAACCTAGCTTTGATCCCCACCATCCGTGAAGAGATAGCGGTAGCCCAGAAGAATGACAAGGGCATGTCACATTTACGGAGATGTGTAGACAGTGGGGAGTTGAAATGTTTCCGGAAGGACGGAGACGGCGTCCTATGGTTCAAGGACCGGATCGTCGTACCCCGAAACCTGGAGTTACGGAAGAAAATCTTTGATGAGGCTCACTTATCAAAGTTTTCTATTCACCCCGGCAGCAACAAAATGTATCAAGAACTCAGAAGCAAGTTTTGGTGGACACGGATGAAGCAAGAGACTGCAAAATACGTGTCCGAGTGTGATACATGTCGAAGGGTGAAGGCAGATCATATGCGGAAACCGGGACTGCTGCAACCACTGGGCATTCCTGCCTGGAAGTGGGAGGACGTGAGCATGGATTTCGTCGTCGATTTACCCACCACCTTACAGAAACATGATTCGGTGTGGGTGATCGTCGATCGGCTCACCAAAGTTGCCCATTTCATCCCGGTCAACACCAACTACAACGCCCAGAAGTACGCTGAACTGTACATCTCACGGATCCTATGCTTGTACGGCGTACCCCGTACTATCATATCGGATCGGGGCACCTTATTTGTGTCCCGTTTTTGGGAGCAGCTGCACGCTTCCTTGGGGACGAAGCTGATCCGTAGTTCAGCCTACCACCCGCAGACGGATGGGCAAACCGAGCGGGTAAATCAAATCCTAGAAGACATTCTACGAGCTTGCGCTATCAACCACGGCAAGAATTGGGATGATCACTTGCCATTAGCCGAGTTCTTGTACAACAATGGGTACCAAGCCAGCATCAAGATGGCGCCCTACGAGGCGCTATACGGAAGAAAATGCCGCACACCATTGAACTGGTGTGAGTCTGGCGAAAGGGTTACCTTCAGGATTGACCTTGTCAACAACGCGGAAGAAAAGGTTCGACTAATTCAAGCAAACCTAAAAGCCGCTCAATCCCGTCAGAAACAGTATGCGGACCGGAGAAGGCGCCCATTACAATTCGAAGTTGGAGATCACGTATATCTACGGGTGTCTCCAATGAAGGGCGTAAAAAGATTTGGGGTGAGAGGAAAGTTGGCACCCCGATTCATCGGTCCATTTCAGTGGCATACCGGCTGAAATTACCAGAAGCACTTTCCGGTGTGCACGACGTCTTTCATATTTCCCAGCTGAGGAAGTGTCTCAAGCTATCAACTACCGTTCAGCTGGAAGACATTGAAGAACTACAACCGGATCTCACCTATCGGGAGGAACCGGTGCAGATTATTGATGAAAAGGCCCGAACCACACGCAACCGTACGTTGTGGCTCTACAAGGTTCTATGGAGTAATCACTCCATGGACGAAGCGACATGGGAGAGTGAAGAATTCCTTCGCACTAACTACCCCGACTTTTTCACGTCGCATATCCGGTAATTTTCCACCGTCCTTTCTCTCATTTTCACCTTATAATCTCGGGACGAGATTCTTTTAAGGGGGGAGGAATGTAAGGGCCTCAGTTTTTTGACACACATTTGCAGTGTTCATCACCACACCACACACCTCATTTGAGAAAGAATGATGAACACAAATGAAGAGCAAGTAACAATTATCAACATGCTCATTAGAGAACAAACTTACACATTGCAAAAGTGGTATTTCCCACATGTGATATAGATGGGCTGGACATATGAAAACTCCTACACTTTACTAAGGATGTCCCTGCCAAGTTTCACCCAAATTCAAAAACCTTTTGAGGTCAGTTTGGGTGTAGTTAGGAAGAGGGCAGTTTGAAACCTTATTCAAATTCAAACTGTTTTTATCCCATGAATTTAAAAGTGGAAGGCATATTCTTACTCAGCACATTTTTGTGAGCTCACACACCAATTTTCACTCCATTTGGAGTTGATCTTGACATGAGCTAAGGGGGAGAAATTCAAACTTTATTTGAATTTCAAACTGAACTTGTGCTGAAATTCATTCAAACCAAACCTCATTTGAACTTGGATCAATTCAAATGGCTCATGGGTGAATAATTTGAATTGCCAAGGGTAGTATGGGGTTCACTGTTTACAACAGTGATTAGGAGTAAATTTCAGAGGTTAAAATGGGGGGTGGGACCCACATGTCAGCCTCTACTTCAACACAAACCGACTGAAACACAGCTCAATCGGTTCCCGGGTGCAGTGTGCGGGCGCCACCGAGGGGGGCAGCCGGCACCAGCTCCTGCTGCGCGCCCCAAGCCGGAGACCAGTCGCCGGGCTACTTATCCCCTCCCCGGCGTGCTCCGATCGCCCATTCCCCGAGCTGCCGACATACTCGGCCTGTTCTTCCACTGCAACCGCCGCCGCTCGAGCTCACGCTTGATCAAGCCGATCACTCGCGAGCACAGCCTCCTCCACAGCAAAACGGCACCAAGAGGTCGTGAGCAACCTCCTAGACCCCGTGTTGTCCAGTGAGCAAGCGTCCTCGAGCTGTACGAGCCATTTCTCCGGCGAGCCGAACATCGCCGCCGATCAGGCTCCCGTGGACAGCACGGCACAGCCGTTGTCACGTCCTCTTCTCTACACAAGAAAGGTGCGTGATTGTATGTAGATGGAGTAGCCGAAAGCCGTTTGGCGATTGATCAACCCTCGGCCGAGAATTTCCAAATTTACTCTTGATCAGTTCATAAGGACCGAGCTCACCTTCGGGTGAAATTCGTGCTCTATGCACGAGGGTTGGACGAGCTCGTTACCTAGTAGCTTCTACGCACGATAGCGCCCACGCTCGAACTGGAACTAGAGAAAACCATCGAGAATCGGCCATGATAGGGCTGTTTTCCCCGCCGCCATGGCTGAACACCTCGGCTCACCGTCGAGAGCCTAGTTGCCGGTATTTCTAGCTTCCACCCAGCCCTGGTTCATGTTTCCCATGCTCTACTGATGCTCTCCGACCGATTTCCGGTCGATTTGGTGCACAGGAGAGCGGGATCGACCTCACCGGAACCCTAGCAGGTGCTGTCATCGGTGCGCACGGGTTTCCGGTCATCGCCGGCGGCCGGCGACCCCACCATCGAGTCCAGGGGGTCAGTAAAGGGGCAGGCGGCAAGTTTCGGGCCGGGGGGTGGCCGGGAACTCAGTTCCGGCGAGGGTCGCCGGAGATCGCCGCCGCCGCGCAGTTGGCGCGAGGAGGGAGACGACGCACTGTGTGCGGGGCCCACAAGCCAGAGTTTAAACTTTTTCCCGAATTTCAGTTTCAGTTCAAACTTCAAATCCTTATAACTTTGGCTAGAAAGCTCCAAATTGAGTGAACCAAATTTTGCTGGATTCAAATCTCCGAGTACTTTCCAGCAAATCAAGTTTCACTTCATGAAAACCCTTAATTTTCCAGAATTAATTCCTCAAAGTTTAAACTGTTAGGAATTTTAACTGGAGAATCCTGTGGAGGAAAATCCTGAAATTTTGCTGGGATATTCACCAAAATATCCCTGAACTACCATAAAAATTTCAGATCCATTTGAGCTCATTTAATCCACCTAATGGTGTGATTAGTGAAACTGTTCCAGAGAAAATAGAAAATGTTCAGAAACATTTTCAGAATTTTCTCTGAAATTGTTTAGCTCATATCTTTAGTTAGGGACTTCCAAATTAAGTGAGACCAACTCCATTAGAATCCTCTGAAAATCTAGTTTTCAGAAAGTCATAGTTTGTCCCATGAAAATTCCTAGAACACCCTAAGAGTTCCAATTAAGGTCAAGAACATAATTAATTGTGGAGGGCTCAAATGAGCTTTGCTGCAACTAAAACTTGACCAAGTCTCTGTTTAGGTTGTAACCAAGCCACAGTTCAAGTTCACAGTCATTAGGTCTGTCTAGCAAAGGTTATAGACTTCACAACTTCAAAGATAATACAAATGCATTTAAATTAATACATACATTGCTCTTATCATGTAGTCGCTAAGGTCGAGGAGGAACCCGAAGTCCTAGACTTCGTTACTCCGGAGGAACAGCTAGCCTACGACCAAGAGCAGCAAGGCAAGCTCCGGTTTGCATTAACCATTTTACAAATTTTTATTGTTTTGCGCACATACTTGTTTCCTTTATTCTGTGCATTAGAGTCTTGTTTGGAAACCCCACTGCATAGCCAAGAAAACCATGGGTTGGGGTTTAGGATTGCAAACCCCGTTAGCCACTGCATTGCTAGGACAGAGTAGGATTCGGTACAAGTCGAGTAATTGGAACTACTCGCGAGAATAGGCTAGAGGCACATTGCTCAGGTAGAGATAGCACATGATACACATGGCAAGAAAATGAGACCGAGCGGAGAGTAAGGGCAGCAGGACTTTGGGGCCTGTGTGCTGTAGCTCCGCTTGTGTCGATTGAGGACCGAGCCGTGTGCGGGCCTGTTGAACAAGCTAGAACAGTACTGAAGACCTACCGGCTATATGGGAACCGGGAAACTGATGTAACTCGGGTAGCTGGTTATTGAGGCATTGCCCGTCGTTCAGAGGGTAGGTTGAGAGCTTGAGGTGTAAATCGGCTGGCGGCACGGAGATGCGCGTGCAGAGACCTCTTGCTCGGGACGATGGGACCGGTTCAATATTTGGCTAACGGGTGAAAGGTAGTCGCGTACAGCGTCCGTGATGGTTGTTGTAGGCAACATCGAGTACGGGCGTACGTGACGGGTTGTTCGGTTAACCCTGCAGGTGTAAATCGATTATAATCGCCGTCCCTCGCGGTCAGTGAGTACCACTTGTTCACTGTACCGTGACGTAGAAAGAACAGGCTAGTTACATGTTAAAATGTTGCTGATTGAAAGTTGGACAGTGATTGTTAATGATATGCTGTAGCTTAGAGCTAATTAAAGTTCTTTTCAACTTTGGGCAAAGTACATGAGAGAAATGTGTTTCTTGTTTGATTGCGGCTCTCTCATGTGCCTTAGCGTAAGGTTCTCCACAACCTGCTGCTAAAACTTGAAAGTAAGGTTCTACTAATTAGGCGAGTCCTTGCAAATGATTTTTACCTCATGCAACCCATTACCCTCATGTAGAAGTTCCATGTTTAGGTGAGACGGGTCAGACTTGCTGAGCCTTCGTGCTCACTGCTTGTGTTTGAAGTTTTTGCAGGGTTCTATGAGGAAGGGACTCCCGAAGAGGAGACGGAACCCCAGGAGGGGAACCCCGTCGAGTGGGAGTCGTGCACGCCGCAGAGTTAGTGTGCGTGTGTGCTAGCAAGGACACGTTCGAGGGCTGAACGTGCACTTGATGCTTAGTCTACGCCCGCGAGTGTAGACTGAACTTATTTTGATGTAAACATGTCATAAACTTATTTATGTAATAAAACTTCCACTTCCGCTTTGCACCTTTGACATGTGTTATACGGTGCTGTGCAACGCAGCACCCCTCAGTGTGATCCTGGCTCGACAGGACCAATGGGGTCGTGTCAAATACCGGAGGCACGAGGTCCTGCAATGCATGCACCTCGTCCATGGCTTGGTTATAATCTTCTTCCCAGCCTTGCCCTTCCTCAATAGTGTCGTCCCGCTCTTGAGTAAGTTCCTCGTTCTTCTGGGTCAGATTCTGCACCAGTTCTTGCAACGCCGCGATGTCGACACAGCTTTTCCTCTTCTCCTTCTTCAGACGATGCAACTGATTGTGCTGTTCATTCAGTCGCTTGATCGTCGGAAGGAGCACATTGCGGAGTGCGCTGTGAGCACTCTTGAAATGATCTCCACGGCTTGTGCTCTCCTTGAGCTTGGTGGCGAGATGCTCCGTATGAACAGCTTGGCTGTCCATCACAGCGTTTCCCGCCCTCATTTGGAGGCTGAGATTTGCCTCCGCGGGGTTGTACATTGGGCAACTCGGGTCTGTTGCCTCAAGGTACCTCTCTTCCCACACATGCTGATCCTGTCCCTCCACCGGAACGAGCGCGTATGGAGTGCCCTCCATAGCCTGCACTTGTAGTTGGCAGAAACGTGACATGGTGTCACGGGCTGCCACTTGCCACATCCCTTCCGGTTGTCTTCCTCTCACCGTGACGGTGAACGGCACCCAACCGGGTGGTGTAGGTCCTGCAGCGACTTTGACATGGATTGTCCATGTCTTGTTCCCCTCTTCGCCTTCTTCCTTGGCGAAGTACTGCAGCATCTGGTTGTACCCGAAATATTGGAGCATTTGCCACAATGCTTCCGGGTAGCCACGATGGTGAGAACAGTGGGAAACCACCCACCCGTTCTCCAACTGTTTATCTGCTGTCATCTGTAAAAATTATTGTCGGTACCCGCGATATGGGGTACCCCCGCGCACAGGGGAAAATGCCTAAGGAACTCGCCCTTCTCTGCAGGGAGAGCTCCGAAGGCGCCACGCATCCAGCGGGACCAGACCTCCCTCTCCTCAGAGGAGAGCTCCGGGTTTGCCACGTGGCCTGCAGAAGCCGGACCTCCCACCTCCATGGGGGAGAGGTCCGAAGGCGCCACGTGTCCAGGGCGCCGGGCCTCCTTCTCCAAAGAGGAGAGCTCCGGGCCCTCCACGTGGCCGACAGAAGCCGGACCTCCCCCTCCGCGGGGAGAGGTCCGAAGGCTCCACGTGTCCTGCGGGCCGGACCTCCCTCTTCTCTGAGGAGGGCTCCGGGCCCGCCATGTGTCCAGCCGAAGAGCGCTGCCTGCTCCCGAGCGGTAGGCAGCAGGCGTAAAGACGCCCCATACCTTGCCCGTACAAGGTATTCAAGGCCCGCATCTTCCCAAGACGCGGAAACGCGGAGCACGCCTCTGTCAGGTGCCGTTGCGCCCAGTCGCATCACAGACTAGCGCGCAGTGTCAGAGCCTACCAGCCAATAAACGCAGCGACAAGACATCCCATGCCGCCCCCGCCATCATCAACCACTACGACTAGCATGCGGCATGGGCAGGGCTACAAGACGAAGACTCAGAAGCTTTTGCCAGAGACAACTACCGGCATAACTGCAGATACGGTAGATAACAGTCAATCTCCCCGGGACCACCTGTCGGGTCCCGGGCCCCCCTTGTAAGCCACCCGAGTCTTGGACTATAAAAGGCTCGGGTAGGCGACGATAGCAGTGGTTCGCACTTTGCAACTCATACGCTAGCCATACACTCTCAAGTTGTAACTCACCCCCGAGCTCAGGCCTCCGGTCCTGAGCAGCAAGCAATACAGCGAGCTCCGTAGCTCGCCGTGGACGTAGGGTTTTACGCTCCGGCGGCCTGAACCACGTAAACCTCGCCGTGTCAAGCTCTTACTAACTCGTCCATCTGCGCAAGTTCTCCGCTAGAGACTAGCCCCACCGAAAAAAGAACCTCTGCGGGCTGCCCAGTGCAGGCCCGGGGGAAGTGTCGACTGAACACTTCGACATTTGGCGCGCCAGGAAGGGGGCTTTTCCCTTGCGCGACGAGTTTCCGCCGACGAAGATGACCAAGCTTCCTTCAGCGGCAGACTCTCCTCCCCCGCGTCCGCGGCGAACCGCGACCAGGGGGGAGTACATGTCAACACACTCAGGACGGAGTGTGTCGGTACAAGCTGGGAGCCAGCAACCGGCTCTGGCAGCGCCGACCCCGGTAATGCAGGCCCCGACCAGCGTCACGTCTGCAGTAGCGCTGGGCGTACCCGGTAGGGGTGCACTAGCTGCAGCAAGAGCGCTACTGCACAATCCGCGTGCTGGGGACGCGCCTCAGGCAGCGACCCAGTAGTGGATAAGCAAGGTAGACCGTCTCGTCGTCACCGCCGCAAACCCTCGACATCGGTGGGGACGACGCTCCGGCCAACCGGCTGTGTCGCTGATGCGCACGCCAATGGTTGGCGAGCAGACGGCAGATTCCAGCTCCACCAGGCTCCAGTTGATGGATCTGAGGACAGAGCTGGAACGGTGTCACTTGGGCCAAGGTGCCCGGGTATACCTCGAGCAACGTCAAGAAAGGCGTCGCACTCAAAAGGCTGGCGACAACATGACGTCGGCCTCGACCCAGCCTGAAGGGCAGACCTTCGCCATGCGAGCTCTGCCCCAGGCGTACGCCGCGCAGCATAAGCCACAACCATGTGCTCTGCAAGCGGCGTCCCCGTCCTATGGCGCAACCTTGCCCATACCGGGGTACACTGTGTCAGTCGCAACCAAGCGTTCGCGGCACCAGTACCTGCACTGGGAGCCAGCAACCGGCTCTGGCAGCGCCGACCCCGGCAATGCAGGCTCCAACCAGCGTCAGGTCTTCAGTAGCGCTGGGCGTACCCGGCGGGGGTGCGCCAGCCACAGCAAGAGCGCTACTGTGCAATCCGCCTGCTGGGGACGCGCCTCAGGCAGCGACCCAGCAGTGGATTTGCGAGATAGACCGTCTCGTCGTCGCCGCCGCAAACCCTCGACTTCGGCGGGGACGGCGCTCCGGCCAACCGGCTGTGTCGCTGATGCGCGCGCCAATGGTTGCCGAGCAGACGGCGGACTCCAGCTCCACCAGGCTTCTGTCGACGGACCTGAGGGCAGAGCCAGAGCGATGCCACTTGGGCCAAGATGCCCGAGTGTTCTTCGAGCGACGTCGAGAAAGGCGTCGCAACCAAGAGGCTGGCGTCAGCATGACGTTGGCCTCGACCCAGCCAGAAGGGCAGATCTTCGCCACGCGAGCTCTGCCCCAGGCATACTCCGCGCAGCATATGCCACAACCATATGCCCCACAAACGGCGTCCCCGGTCTAGGGAGCAGCCTTGCCCATACCGGGGTACACTGTGCCAGCAGCGAACCAAGCGTTCGTGGCACCAACGCCTGCAGCAACAGGGGCAGGATGTACGGCCCTGGAGCCCCACCTCCGCTTCACGAGGTGGCCGCGCAATTTTCGGCCGCACCTGCCCGAGAAGTACGACGGCAGCGTCAACCCGGCGGGGTTCCTCCAGATCCACTCCACCGCCGTACTTGCCGCAGGAGGGGATGAGGCCGTCATGGCCAAACTACTTCCCCGTCGCCTTGACCGGCCCAGCCCGGTCATGGCTAATGAACCTCCCTCAGTGTTCTATAACTTCCTGGGGAGAGCTCTGCTGGCAGTTCATCGCCAACTTCGGCTGCTCCTACACCCGTCCCGGCACGGAGCCTGACCTCCACGCCATCAAGCAAACACCTGGGGAGTCGCTGCGCTCCTTCATCCAGCGCTTCTCCCAGGTACGCAACACCATTCCGCATATTCAAAGTGCTTCTGTGGTGGCGGCACTTCGACAGTGTCCGGGACGAGAAGATGCTTGAGAGGCTTGCAACCAGAGAGGTCTACGATGCCTCCGAGATCTTCAGCCTGGCGGACAAGTGCGCCAGAGCAGCCGGAGGGCGGAGTTGGCACTCACTGCCAGCTTCCGAAGCCGGAAGACAGCCCGAAGACGGCGGAGTTCAAGCTGAGCTCCCGACCACATCAGACAGCCAAGTGCCAAGCACTGGCTGACGTCGTGGCTGAGTGGACGCCAACGAAGGCTGACCCAGGGGGCCGCGAAGACGGTGAACCAAAGTACCGAGCTCCAGTCTTCATCGGGCCTCACTGGACGCTCTTCTTCGACGGCTCCTCGCGAAAGCAGGGGGCCGGTGCCGGCGTACTGCTCCTCATGCCATCAGGGGAGCAGTCTGGGTACATGGTGCGTCTCAATTCCAAGGCAACCAACAACTTGGCAGAGTATGAAGCATTCATCTTTGGCCTAAAAGACAGTCCTGTCTCTGGGCGCTCGCCAGTTGTTGGCGCAGGGCGACTCCCAGCTAGTTATCAAGCAAGTTAAGGGTGAATGCCCCTGCAATGACCCACAGCTAGCTGCTTATCTGCTCCACGTGCGGATGTTGGAGAAAGACTTCCTCGCCTTGGACCTGCGCCATGTACCGCGCGCTGGCACGGCCGCAGCTGACGACCTCTCAACGAAAGCCTCCATCAGAGCCCCTGCGCACGAAGGAGTCTTCGAGAGGACGTTGCTGCGGTCAACAGCCTGGCCCGCCGAGCCGGGCGAAGGGGGCTGAACCAGTGCCTCGAAGCTAGGCAGTCCCGGCGGCCCTGTATGCCGCCAAAGGATCGTAAGAGTCACTGGTGACTCCGTGCAACCCAGCGCTCAAGATCCAGAAGCTCAAGTAGTCCCGATGCATGGACCACGGAGGTCTGGGACTCCTTGAAGGACATCCTTCCTGACGAACGTGCATCCGCTGAACGGGTGGTGCAGATGGCTAAGTGCTACGCGCTGGTTTCTTTACTGGCGTGGCGCCACGACATCATATTGCGGTGCATAACCCAGGAGGAAGGCTGCGATTAGCTCGCAGTAGTCCAAGGAGGCGAGTGCTGGGAACGCTCATCGTCCCGCACGTTGGTCGGTTAAGCCACCCGGCATGGCTCCTACCGACCGAGAGCCACCTGGACGCCGTCAAACCGGTTAGGGATGCAATGCGTGCCAGGTCCACGCCAAGAAGACCCACACAACCGGTGCAGACGCGCACCCAGAGCCGTCGGGGGATACCGGCTCCTCCATGTCGAGGGCCAGCCGGACTTCCCAGGGCCGGGTCACGGAAACTACCCTTCCACATGGTATGCGGGGCCGAAGCCATCCTTCCCCCTGATATAGCCATGGGGGTCCCCCCGTGTCCGGCGTACGACGAAGCCACGCATGACCCGCTCTGCGTGAAGACAGGCGCTCCGACGCTACCCAGTAAGTTCACCATGCTTACTTAGGTGTTTATTTAAATTACACATTAATTTATATAAACACCTCCCCACGCTCTAGACAGTGTGCGTCCATTGTACACTCGGTTCCCCTTTCCTGCTCTCATGCATAGTCGATATTTGCCGTCCTGCCGAAGGCGGTAGTGCTTGGGGTACCTGCCAGAGGCCCGGTGGCCTTTTGGATCTCCCCCTGTAAGGGTACTGTACCGCCAGTTGGTCTCCCCCGAGAAAAGACCTACGCTAGACCGGGGGGTTAGGAGCCTTGCTTTGCCCGGTCTTGCACCCAAAGCATGCGCACTCTGCCCCCCGGCGCTGCGGTCTGAGTACCAGGGGGCCGGACAGTTACACCCTGACTGGGGCTGGGGCCAGACCTCTGGGACCATGTGCACTGGATTACCCAAGCCCCGTGTTCCGGCCTGGGACAGTAAGCCAAATGAGACTAAGGGACAGGAAAGGGGGGACCGCTGAGCAGTTCCGGACCTCCGCTCCCACAGCTGGGCCGAGCTCCGAGGCCAGCCCTCGCCCTCTTTTCAGAGGCGAGCGCGGATGCCGGACCTCACGCCCTTTGTTGGCCTGAGGTCCGATGACTTCCGGACTCCGCCCCCACAGCTGGGCCGAGCTCCGAGGCCAGCCCTCGCCCTCCTTTCAGAAGCGAGCACTGATGCCGGACCTCATGCCCTTCGCTGGCCTGAGTTCCGATGACTTCCGGACCTCCGCCCCCACAGCTGGGCCGAGCTCCGATGCCAGCCCTCGCCCTCCTTTCAGAGGCGAGCCCTGATGCCGGACCTCACGCCCTTCGTGGACCTGAGCTCCGATGACTCCCGGACCTCCGCCCCAACAGCCGGGCCGAGCTCCGATGCCAGGCTTCACCCTCTCCTAAGAGGCTGAACTCCGAAGCCGTCAAGACCCTGCCAGCACAGGGAGTACTCAAGACAAGAAAGTGTGCAGAACGGAAGAGACGGAGGTCCCACCTCGGACTCGCTATCTCCCCCGAGATGGGCCCGGGGGCCACTGTCGGTACCCGCGATATGGGGTACCCCCGCGCACAGGGGAAAATGCCTAAGGAACTCGCCCTTCTCTGCAGGGAGAGCTCCGAAGGCGCTACGCATCCAGCGGGGCCGGACCTCCCTCTCCTCAGAGGAGAGCTCCGGGTTTGCCACGTGGCCTGCAGAAGCCGGACCTCCCACCTCCGTGGGGGAGAGGTCCGAAGGCGCCACGTGTCCAGGGGGCCGGGCCTCCTTCTCCAAAGAGGAGAGCTCCGGGCCCTCCACGTGGCCGACAGAAGCCGGACCTCCCCCTCCGCGGGGAGAGGTCCGAAGGCTCCACGTGTCTTGCGGGCTGGACCTCCCTCTTCTCTGAGGAGGGCTTCGGGCCCGCCACGTGTCCAGCCAAAGAGTGCTGTCTGCTCCCGAGCGGTAGGCAGCGGGCGTAAAGACGCCCCATACCTTGCCCGTACAAGGTATTCAAGGCCCGCGTCTTCCCAAGACGCGGAAATGCGGAGCACGCCTCTGTCAAGTGCCGTTGCGCCCAGTCGCATCACAGACTGGCGCGCAGTGTCAGAGTCTGCCAGCCAATAAACGCAGCGACAAGACATACCATGCCACCCCCACCGTCATCAACCACTACGACTAGCACGCGGCATGGGCAGGGCTACAAGACGAAGACTCAGAAGCTTTCTCCAGAGACAACTACCGGCATAACTGCAGATACGGTAGATAACAGTCAATCTCCCCGGGACCACCTGTCGGGTCCCGGGCCCCCCTTGTAAGCCACCCGAGTCTTGGACTATAAAAGGCTCGGGTAGGCGACGATAGCAGGGGTTCGCACTTTGCAACTCATACGCTAGCCATACACTCTCAAGCTGTAACTCACCCCCGAGCTCAGGCCTCCGGTCCTGAGCAGCAAGCAATACAGCGAGCTCCGTAGCTCGCCGTGGACGTAGGGTTTTACGCTCCGGCGGCCTGAACCACGTAAACCTCGCCGTGTCAAGCTCTTACTAACTCGTCCATCTGCGCAAGTTCTCCGCTAGAGAATAGCCCCACCGAAAAAAGAACCTCCGCGGGCTGCCCAGTGCAGGCCCGGGGGAAGTGTCGACTGAACACTTCGACAATTATATTTGAGAAATGTCAAATATTTATTTAAACAGTAAACCACTGAGTTATAACACAAGACATGTCATTGAACCCATGAAACTTGGAAACATAGTTCAAATTTTAAACAAATTTGACTGCTGATCTGCTGTTCCCATGACAGCCCTGACCAGTTTCCATTTCGACCTGATTTAGGACATGTTAAAAGCAAAACTAGTTCTGGAGCTCAACATAAAAGTTGAAGCTAACTTCAATAGATTTCCATAAAGTATTTGCTTGGCCTAAGATCTATCCTGGTTCAAAAGTTATGAGATGCCAAATTAACAGAATTTCTGGAGAAATCTGGACAGCACCTCCCTGCTATAGGTACTGATTTGATCCAAGAATTCCAGTTAGTTCTGTTCCTAATGTGACAAAACTTTCTGTTACAAAGTTGTAACCCATCTCATAAACTTTCCAGAACTACCACATTTTTTATTTTTGGATTTTTATGCAGGAAGTTGTACCCAATTTACCGAGAGTTTACAGAGAGTCTTTACTCTGTCCTGTTTTCTGGACAGTTTCAACTCTACTGCATTTTTCGAGTGGTTAAGGGATGAAACACCTCTGGACCTCAACAGAAAAGTTGTAAAGCTCTTCCAAAGGTTTCCAGAAATGTATCATATGACCCCAACCTCGAAAGAACTCAACCTCTAACCTCTGATTAACCCCAGCCTTAAATCAGCTGAAAACAGAGTGCTCTGTCCTTAACAAGCTATAAGTTGAAAACTTGTTAACTTTGAATATCCTGTTCAAGGGAAGGAGTTACATCAAGTTTTACTACTTTAGATCAAAACCTTCAAGTTTTAAAAATGAAGTTGTTCATTTAGTTGGGTGTGACGTCGATGCGTCACCAGATTATGTCGGTACTACGTCCTCACAAAGAAAAACCTATACCGGACTTAGCTGGCTTCGTTATTTCAGTGGCACTAAACGTCATTCGCACACGGATGCTACACGTCTACTGTTTCGTGGTCAGGCTACCTGCAAAACTCAAACAATCGTCAGACTCGGCTGCACACCGAGCCCGGAATCCATACAGTTCGTACACCCGGCCGTCATCACTCGCCCGGATGTTCTCAAGCCAAACACACCTTGAGTTACGTGTTCACGTTTCAGACCACGTGACAGGGTCTCCCAAGTTGCACCACGTACGCCAGGGACAGACGTTGCTCGAATACCCCAAACGACATGAAGAGTCGTAAAGGATACTAAAGCGGGTCGGGTTACCTGCCACCCGTGGGGCTCCACCCTTCAGCTTGTGCGCACTGGTGGACAGCGCTTACGTGCACCTCCAAGACATAAACGTCCCAAGATACACGATTTTTCCGACATAGACAATTAGGTTAGTATGCCACTTTCTATATGCTAATAACATCCTTATACGGGCTACTAACTCGTTCCTCACTGGAGTTTTGAAAAAAAAGATGACCTTTGTACTGTGTTAAACCTCAAGCGAGCTCTGATACCAACGCTGACACGACCCCACGGTCTTGTCGAGCCAGGATCACGCTGAGGGGTGCTGCATTGCACAGCACCGGATAACACACGTCAAAGGTACAAAGCGGAAGCGAAATTTTATTACATAAACAAGTTCATGAACATGTTTACATCAAAATAAGTTCAGTCTACACTCACGGGCGTAGACTAAGCATCAAGTGCACGTTCAGCCCTTGAACATGTCCTTGCTAGCACACACGCACACTAACTCTAGGGCGTGCATGACTCCCACTCGACGGGGTTCCCTTCCTGTGGTTCCGTCTCCTCTTCGGGAGTCCCTTCCTCATAGAACCCTGCAAAAGCTTCAAACACAAGCAGTGAGCACGAAGGCTCAGCAAGTCTGACCCGTCTCACCTAAACATGGAACTTCTACATGAGGGGTGATGGGTACATGAGATAAAATCATTTGCAAAGGACTCGCCTAATTAGTGGAACCTTACTTTCAGGTTTTCGCAGCAGGTGGTGGAGAACCTTACGCTAAGGCACATGAGAGAGCCGCAATCAAACAAGAAACGCATTTCTCTCATGTACTTTGCCCAAAGTTGAAAGGAACTTTAATTAGCTCTAAACTACAGCAAACCATTAACAATCAAGTCCATCTTTCAATCAGCAACATTTTAACATGTAACTAGACTGTTCTTTCTACGTCATGGTACAGTGAACAAGTGGTACTCACTGACCGCGAGGGACGGCAATTATAATCGATTTACACCTGCAGGGTTAACCGAACAACCTGTCACGTACGCCCGTACTCGATGTTGCCTACAACAACCATCACGGACGCCGTACGTGACTACCTTTCACCCGTTAGCCAAATGTTGAACCGGTCCAATCGTCCCGAGCAAGAGGTCTCTGCATGCGCATCTCAGTGCCGCCAGCCGATTTACACCTCGAGCTCTCATCCTACCCTCTGAACGACCAGCTATGCCTCAACACCCAGCTACCCGAGTTACATCAGTTTCCCGGTTCCCATATAGCCGGTAGGTCTTCGGTACTGTTCTAGCTTGTTCAACAGGCCCGCACACGGCTCGGTCCTCAATCGACACAAGCGGAGCTACAGCACACAGGCCCCAAAGTCCTGCTGCCCTTACCCTCCACTTGGTCTCATTTTCTTGCCATGTGTTTCATGTGCTATCTCTACCCGAGTCGAGTGCCTCTAGCCTATGCTCGTGAGTAGTTCCAACTACTCGACTTGTACCGAATCCCACTGTATCTTAGCAATGCAGTGGCTAACGAGGTTTTCAATCCTAATCCCAACCCATGGTTTTCTTGGCTATGCATTTGGGTTTCCAAACAAGACTCTAATGCAAAGAATAATAGTATTCAAAGATGTGCTCAAAACAATAAACATTTATAAAAAGGTTAATGAAAACCGGAGCTTACCTTGCTGCTCTTGGTCGTAGGCTAGCTGCTCCTCCGCAGTAACGAAGTCTAGGACTTCGGGTTCCTCCTCGACTTTAGCGACTACATGATAGAAGCAATACATGTATTAATTTAAATGCAGTTGTATTAAATTTTAACTTGTGAAGTCTATAACTCTTACTAGACAAGCCCAATGACTGTGCTATTTTTACTGAGGCTTGGTTACAACCTATACAGAGACTTGATCAAGTTTTAGTTGCAGCAAAGCTCATTTGAGCCCTCCACAATTAATCATGTACTTGACTTTCATTGAAGGCTTTTAGGGTGTTCTAAGGATTTTCATGAAACAAACTATGACTTTCTGAAAACTAGATTTTAAGAGGATTCTAGTGGAGTTGGTTTCACTTAATTTGAAGGTTCCTAGCTAAATATATGAGCTAAACAATTTCAGAGAAAATTCTGAAAATGTTTCTGAACATATTCTATTTTCTCTGGAACAGTTTCACTAATCACACCATTAGGTGGATCAAATGAGCTCAAATGGGTCTGAAATTTTTATGGTAGTTCAAGGATATTTTGGTGAACATCCTATTAAAATTTCAGAATTTTCCTCCAAAGGATTCTCCAGTCAAAATTCCAAACAGTTTAAACTTTGAGGAATTAATTCTGGAGAAATAAGAGTTTTCATGAAGTGAAACTTAATTTGCTGGAAATTGCTCAGAGAGCTGAATCCAACAAAATTTGGTTCTCTCGATTTGGAGCTTTCTATCCAAAGTTATAAGGATTTGATGTTTGGACTGAAACTGAAATTCGGGGAAAAGTTTAAATTCCTGCTCATGGGCCCCGCACACAGTGCGTCGTCTCCCTCCTCGCGCCAACTGCGTGGCGGCGGCGACCTCCGGCGACTTTCGCCAGAATTGAGTTCCCGGCCACCCCCCGGCCCGAAACTCGCCGCCTGCCCCTTTACTGACCCCATGGACTCGATGGTGGGGTCGCCGGCCGCCGGCGATGACCGGAAACCCGTGCGCACCGGTGATAGCACCTGCTAGGGTTCCGGTGAGGTCGGTCCCGCTCTCCCGTGCACCAAATCGATTGGAAATCGGGCGGGGAGCATCAGTGGAGCATGGGGAACACGAACCAGGGCTGGGTGGAAGCTAGAAATACCGGCAACTATGCTCTCGACGGTGAGCCGAGGTGCTCAGCCATGGCGGCGGGGAAAACGGCCATATCATGGCCGATTCTCGATGGTTTTCTCTGATTGCAGTTCGAGCATGGGCGCTATCGTGCGTAGAAGCTACTAGGTAACGGGCTTGCCCAACCCTCGCGCATAGTGCACGAATTTCACCCGAAGGTGAGCTCGGTCCTTATGAACTGATCGAGAGTAAATTTGGAAATTCTCGGCCGAGGGTTGATCAATCGCCAAATGGCTTTTGGCTACTCCATCTACATGCAATCACGCACCTTTCTTGTGTATAGAAGAGGACGTGACAACGGCTGTGTGGTGCTGTCCACGAGAGCCCGATCAGCGGCGATGCTTGGTTCGCCGGAGAAACGGTTCGGTACAGCTCGAGGACGCTTGCTCACTGGCCAACACGGGGTCTAGGAGTTTGCTCACGATCCCCCGGTGCCGTTTTGCTGCGGAAGAGGCTGTGCTCGTGAGTGATCGGACTTGATCAAGCGTGAGCTCGAGCGGCGGCGGTTGCAGTGGAAGAACAGGGCGAGTACATCGGTAGCTCGGGGAATGGGTGAGGGAAACACGCCGGGGAGGGAATAAGAAGCCTGGCGACTGGTCTCCGCACACTGCACCCGGGAACCGAGTGAGCTGTGTTTCAGTCGGTTTGTTTCTTCTCTGTGGCTAACATGTGGGACCCACCCAGTTTTTAACCTCTGAAATTCACTCCTAATCATTGTTGTAAACAGTAAGCCTCAAAATAACCCTGGGTATTCAAATTATTCACCCATGAGCCATTTGAATTGAGTAGAATTCAAATTGGGTTTGGTTCGAAGGAATTTCAACACAAGTTCAGTTTTGAATTCAAATAAAGTTTGAATTTGTCCCACTTAGCTCATGTCAAGATCAACTCCAAATGGAGTGAAAATTGGTGTGTGGGCTCACAAAAATGTGCTGAGTAAGAATACGCCTCCCACTTTTAAATTCATGGGACAAAAACAGTCTGAATTTAAATATGGTTTCAAACTGCCCTCTTTCTAGCTATACCCAAAATAACCTCAAAAAGGTTTTGAATTTGGGTGAAGCTTGGCATGGACATCCTTAGCAATGTGTAGGAGTTTTCATATGTCCAGCCCACCTATATCACATGTGGGAAATACCACTTTTGCAATATGTGAGTTTGTTCTCTAATTAGCATGTTGATGGTGGTTACTTGCTCTTCATTTGTGTTCATCAACTTTCCTCAAATAAGGTGTGTGGTGTAGTGATGAACACTTCAAATGTGTGTCAAAAACTGAGGCCCTTACATATTTATAAGGGGAAAAGGAGGAGTCCTACTCCAATTGGCACTCAAATAAGAGTCCTATTCAATTTGTTTTGGATCTTAACAAACTTATCTCCAATTGATTTGGTGCGGCAGCAATGCGGGAGAACTTGTGTTGGTACCCTCAGTACCGGGTACTCCAGCGCACAAGAGAAAAATCGCCTAAGGACCTCGCATCTCCGCAGTGGTGAGCTCCGGAGGTGCCACATGTCTGGCGACGGCCGGGCCTCCCCTCTCCTCAGTGGCAAGCTCCGGGCCTGCCACGCAGCTAGTAGAGCCGGGCCTCGCCCCCTCCGCAGGGGCGAGCTCCGAGGACGCCACGCGTCCAGCGGGGTCGGACCTCCCTTCTCCTCAGAGGCGAGCCCTGGGCCTGCCACGTGTCCGGCGGGCCGGGCCTCCCTCCTCCTCAGAGGCGAGCCCTGAGGGCGCGAAGTGTCTAGCAGGGCCGGACCTCATCCCTTCCGCAGGGGTAAGCTCTGATGGCGACAAGTGTCCAGCGGTGCCGGACCTCTCTCTCCACAGGGATGAGCTCCGAGGGCGACACGTGTCCAGCAGTGCCGGACCTCCCCTCTCCATGGAGGTGAACTCTGAGGGCGACACGTGTCCCACGGGGTCGGACCTCCCCTCTCTTCAGAGGCGAGCTCCGAGGGCGACACGTGGCCAGCAGTGCCGGACCTCACCCCTTTGCAGGGGCGAGCTACGAAAGCGCCACATGTCCCGCGGGCCGCAGGAAGTGTCGACAGCAGACCTCAGCAAATTGAAATTGGCTCATCTCAGCTATCTTTCTCCCATTCCCCACCATTTTTATGGTTCTTTCTCCATTTCTACTTCTTTTATAATGTTTCTCTATATGAAAAATGTATGCAATGCAAGGAAATGAATTTAAGGGTGTTACACGGCTTCATCGCCCTGGCGTCCTCGGCAACGCGCGCAAGAACCCGAGCACCGAGTGATTCAGTCGGTTTGCTCGGGTGTGAGACTGACAATGGGTCCCACCACCTTGTTTTAACCTCTAAAATTCAATTTTCCAACTGCTCTAAACAGTATGGACCCTAATACCCTTTGCAATTTGAGTAATCCACCAAATGCCCATTTGAAATTGGTAGAATTCAAATTGTGGACTGGTTTGATTGTATTTGGGTTCGAATGGCAAACTGAAATTTAAATTCAGTTTGAATTTTTCTCAAAATACCTCATGTCAATATCAACTCCAAATGGAGTGAAAATTGGTGTCTGAGCTCAAAAAATCCCACTTTTGAATTCATGGGGTGAAAGGAGTTCGAATTTGAATTTAAATTAAAACTAGCCTCTTTCTAATTATACCCAAAAATAACTCAAAAAGGATTTGAATTTGGGTGAAATTTGGCATGAGCATTCCTAGCAAAGTTTAGGAGTTTTTCCTATGCTCAGTCCCTATGTGATGCATGTGGTTAATACCACTTTCGCATTTTATGAGTTTATCATCTAATGACTATGTTGATGATGTTTACTTGCTCTTCAAATATGTTCATAAGATTTCCTCAAATGAGGTGTGTGTGGAGTGATAAACACTTTTAGCAAATGAAAAACTTGGGACCTTACATTCCTCCCCCTTAAAAGAATCTCATCCCTATATTATAAGGTGAAAATGGGAGAGACAACGGTGGAAAATTACCGTATGTGTGACGTTAAAAA
This sequence comes from Neostapfia colusana, assembly GCA_030760725.1. Classification (NCBI taxonomy): domain Eukaryota; kingdom Viridiplantae; phylum Streptophyta; class Magnoliopsida; order Poales; family Poaceae; genus Neostapfia; species Neostapfia colusana. The sequence goes on from JASWHV010000014.1 coordinate 23,922,388, forward strand.
GTCGGGGTAGTTAGCGCGAAGAAAGCCTTCGCTCTCCCATGTCGCTTCATCTACGGAGTGATTACTCCATAGAACTTTGTAGAACCACAATGTACGGTTGCGTGTGATTCGGGCCTTTTCATCAATAATCTGAACCGGTTTCTCCCGATAAGTGTGATCCGGTTTCAGTTCTTTGATATCTCCCAGCTGAACGGTGGTTGAAAGCTTGAGGCACTTCCTCAGCTGAGAAATGTGAAATATGTCATGCAAACCAGAGAGTGTCGCGGGTAATTCCAGCCGGTATGCAACTCATCCACATCTTTCTACAATCTGAAATGGACCGATGAATCAGGGCACCAACTTTCCTCTCACCCCGAATCTGTTCACGCCCTTCATTGGAGACACAGATACACATGATCCCTGACATCGAATTGCAAAGGGCGTCTTCTCCGGTCCGCATACTGTTTTTGTCGGGATTGGGTGGCTTTTAAGTTTGTTTGAATCAGCCAAACATTTTCTTCCGCATTATTGACAAGATCAATCCTGAAGGTGACCCTTTCGCCAGACTCACACCAATTCAGCGGTGTGCGGCATTTTCTCCCGTATAGCGCCTCGTAAGGCGCCATCTTGATGATGCCTTGGTACCCATTGTTGTACGAGAACACAGCTAATTGTAAGTGATCATCCCAATTCTTACCGTGGTTGATAGCACAAGCTCATAGCATATCTTCTAAAATCTGATTTACCCGCTCGGTCTGCCCATTCGTCTGCGGGTGGTACGCTGAACTACGGATCAGCTTCGTCCCCAAAGCAGCATGCTGCTCCCAAAAACGTGATGTGGACAACACTCCTGCAGATATACACAACACTCACATGGTAGACATGCAAGGTCCAATTACTAGAGCTCGAGCACGAAAATTGAATTTAGAGGTGAGCTCGTTCCTGAACAATTCTTTATATGTGAATTTTGAGAGTATGTTGCTACCTAATGGATTAATTATGATTAGGAACCATGGAGAGGACATGGAGATACATGGAGAGGGGTTTGGAGGCGTGGAGGACCAGAAAATACGCCAACAAGAAGTTAGAGACCGAGCCCAACTCAAACTCGAGTCCAACTCGAGCCCAGGAGCAGTCCACCTTAAAATGGATGCACAGGAGGCATACGGACTCCATTTTTGACGTTCCACATATGCACGGAAAGCTGAGAGGATAAAATTTCCAATGGAACTGGCCCCACATTAAAATTCTCTCGGAGTTGACGGGAAACTTCGAAACAATATAAAGTTTAGAGTCTGTCAGGGTGTTGCATCACCTAGTAGGGCCATTGGGCCTTGTATCGAGTCCACGTCCATTATGTACGTGTCTTAGGGTTAGGTCAGGACCCCAGCACCCCCCTGGTCGTCCTCCACCTCCTTTATACCCCCTAGCCGCCGTCATAAATAGCTGGGTTTTGCTTAGTTACAATCTGTCATTGAACAGTGTCGCCGATCATCGGTTGTGAGACCCCAAATTCGTGATCAATTCAGTTTTGATTGCAACTTCTCTGTTCTTGCTTGTGTTCTTGATTGCGCTTGCAGGGATAAGCCTTCGTGGCGAGGTCATTCGTGTGACACGGGTGATAACCAACGGAGCAGTGGTGCAGTGATTGCGGGGTTTCGTTTGTTCGGAGCCTTGGATCATCAACGTCGAGATCTCCACCCAATCAAGTTTACCCTACCTCTCGGAAGATCGGGACTCATCCTCCTATCAATTAGTAACAGATTTCCAGGTTCACATGAGGTATACTTGTGTGCCCTTTAGATTTATTTTTTTTCAGTCCTATCGTCCACAAAAAGCCACAAAAAAAATTAGTTTCCCTGACCTACAACCCCCGCTCAACCTTTTGCACAATTTAGTTTTGGAGTCCGTAGTTCTGAGTTCGTGTCCTAGGTTGACTCTGGTTGCTGGTTTAGATTTGTTTTGGTTCAGTTTTGTTTCTTCCATCCGCTGCCATCTACAAAAAACCAATCTACAAAAAAATTTCATCCACCGATTCTTTCTGTTGCAGTTTCCACCACCACCAAAACCTGATTCGGGGTATCCTCTTTAAAACAGGCATAACTTTTCGCTCGTAAATCCGATTGAGGCGCATTTTTTTCTTAGAAAGGTCTCGAAAAAGTCCACATACGGCATTTTCAAAAAAAAATTAAAAAAATTAAGAAGGCCCTCGTTTCGAACTCCGAAGTTCCAGCACCAGTTTTTCCAATCGCTCCTGAATTTGTGCCGATCTCATCTTTCATCGGTTTGAGCTAATACTTGGTGTTGTTTCTATTCTTGTGCCCCTGGTTAAGAAAAAAATATCAAAAAATGAGAAAAAAAAAGATTTTGATTTCTACTAGTGCTTCAAGACAAAAACATGAGGCTAAGGGGTGTGCTATTTCTGTGCGAGTGCTGGATACTTGCTGATATTATCCTTGTTGTTCATCATCATTCATCCTTGTCCTTGCTTGTTGCCACAACTGTTATAATACATTCTTAGGCCAGCAACTAGGTGAAATTCTTTGGACACTTATTCAGCATTGCTATCTGTTACTAACTTGTGTGCCACATATATATACTGCATTTGAGCCTTCCAAGCTCCACCTTCTCTCGAGCAGAACAGGTAACCTTTGCAATCACACCCACTCTCTGCTTGCTTCACACCGGTCACCGTTGGCCACCTGCAGTGCTGGTAAGAAACTTGTAAGAGCGGGGTAAGACGCATCTTACTGATCGATTTTCCACCCACTTCGGAGAGCGTAGTAATAGGGTTCTTCACGATCTTTTTGTCTTCGTTTCTGTTTTGTACTAACAATGACAGGAAAGAAGCCTATGGATAAGACCTATGGTTCTACACCTCCGGATGATGATGAGTGCGTGTCCCATATGGAACTAAAGGACATGATGCGGGCAATGACCGAAGCTTTCAACAATTACCAGACCACTACAACAGCCACCTTTTAGAGGCTCCATACAAGTGTTGCTGGTCTGACCACACGGTTGGACGAGATGGAGACTCGTCTTCCCCAACAAGCTACACCCTCTATCATCCTTGATGGTGATGCACATGCTCACTACGACACAGAGGATGACTTCAATAACGATGAGGTTGATGCACAGCAGCGCCTTCACCCTCGACGAAATCGTCAAGGTATGGGAGGTAGACCTCGTCCTCATGCTCCTGGACAAGATAATGATCCTTATGCTAAGATTAAGTTTTCTATTCCAACACTTTATGGATCTTATGATGCTGAGACTTACTTGGATTGGGAGATGATGGTAGAACAAAAATTTAGCTCTCATCTTGTTCCTGAGCGACAAAGAGTTAGACAAGCCACTAGTGAGTTTAAAGATTTTGCTATAATTTGGTGGAATGAACTTGTCAATACACGTAATGCACCACAGACATGGGCTGCGTTAAAAGAAGAGATGCGCGCTAGGTTTGTTCCTCCTTCAAATAGACGTGATCTTCTTAAGAAATCTCAACGCTTTGATCAGGGTGGCATGACTGTCCAAGAGTACTACCAAGAGTTGCAGAAAGGTATGCTTCGTTGTGGGGTAGTTGAGGATCAGGAAGACCAAATTGTTAGGTTTTATGGGCGCTTGCGGCGTGAGATCCAGGACATAGTTGACTACAAGGAATATCATTCTATTCAATGTTTATTTCAACTTGCTATGTTAGCAGAAAAAGAAGTGCAGGCTCGCCAACAGCAGCGGCAGAACAACACCTTCACGCCACGACAATTTCCGGTGCCATCCAAAGCAGTGCCCTCCTCGAGCGTACGTGCTTCTACACCACCCTCCATGGGTGTTGTACGCAGCAGCATTGCACCTTCTACATCATGGGGACAAGATAACAGCAAGTCCCAGATGCCTCCAGGTGTTGCAGCAAAGGCGGCTGCACCCAACACTTCGACAAGTCGCAGCTCCGACATCAAGTGCCACCGATGCCAGGCACTTGGCCATATGCAACGAGATTGCCCCAGCAAACAGCCGATCATTGCCACTGCTGATGGTGGGTATGTTAGTGCTTCTGATATTGAAGATGAAAATATTATTGCAACTAACATTTCAGGTTCGGATGATGGTGCTGAGGAGGTTCTTGGTACATCTGTGACAAACAACTATAGGACTTTGATTGTGCAGCGAGCTTTGAGTGCCACGGTTCGAGAGGACAACAACCACCAACGTCACAACCTTTTCAACATGTTTCTCGTCGTCAAGGACTGCCGTGTACATACCATCATTGATGGTGGTAGCTGCAAGAATTTGGTGAATGTTGAGGTGGTCAAGAAGCTTGGCTTGACCACACGGGAGCATCCCTACCCTTATCACATTGAATGGTTTAACAACAATGGTAAGGTTAAGGTAACACAAACAGCAAGGATACATTTTTCCATTTGTTCTTATCATGATTTTGCTGATTTTGATGTGGTACCTATGGATGCTTCTTCTCTTTTGTTGGGATGTCCTTGGGAGTTTGATACTGATGCTATTCACCATGGTCGATCTAATAAGTAAACTCTCATGCATAAGAGAAAGAAAATTGTGTTGCTTCCTATGAGTCCCAATGAAATTGTACAATTTGAGCAGGAGAAAAAGAATAATGCTAAGCAAAACGGTGTTTTCAATTTTGAAATTCTGCAACCTATTAAGTTGAAAAATCCTATTTTTCTTGCAACTAAATCTGATCTTGATGATTTATATGCCTCTAATGGAACTTGCTATGCTTTAGTGTGCAAACATGCTTTATATTCCATTGAGGATACATCCATTGTATTGCCACCTGCTGTTGCTAACCTTTTGCAGGAATATATGGATGTTTTTCCATCAGAGATACCCCCTGGATTACCACCTGTGCGAGGCATTGAGCACAAGATTGATTTGGTTCCAGGGCAGAGCTTGCCAAACCGTGCTGCCTACAGGACCAACCCCGACGAGACTAAGGAAATTCAGCGACAAGTCCAAGATCTTCTAGACCGCGGGTACATTCATGAGAGTCTTAGTCCTTGTTCTGTTCCTGTTCTTTTGGTTCCAAAAAAAGATGGCACTTGGCGCATGTGTGTTGATTGTAGAGCCATAAATAACATTACCATTCGTTATCGCTATCCTATTCCTAGATTGGATGACATGCTTGATGAGTTGAGTGGTTCTGTTATTTTCTCCAAGATTGATTTGCGTAGTGGGTATCATCAGATTCGTATGGATTTAGGTGATGAATGGAAAACTGCTTTTAAAACTAAATTCGAACTTTATGAATGGTTAGTCATGCCATTTGGTTTAACTAATGCGCCCAGCACTTTCATGAGGTTGATGAATGATGTTTTACGTGCTTTCATTGGTAAATTTGTGGTGGTTTACTTTGATGATATCCTTATTTACAGCAAGTCATATGATGAGCATCTTGAACATTTGCGTGCTGTTTTTAATGTCTTGCGTGATGCACGTTTATATGGTAACCTTGAGAAGTGCACCTTTTGCACCGATCGTGTGTCTTTTCTTGGGTATGTTGTTACTTCGCAGGGCATTGAGGTGGACGAGGCAAAGAATGTTGCCATCACGAGCTGGCCACTTCCGACTATAGTCACACAGGTTTGGAGTTTTCTTGGTCTCGCAGGTTTCTACCGGCGTTTCGTGCGGGATTTCAGCACCATTGCGGCACCTCTCCACGAGTTGACAAAGCATGGAGCGCCGTTTCGATGGGGACCAGCACAACAACAAGCTTTTGATGTTCTCAAGTCAAAGCTCACACAAGCACCATTGCTGCAACTTCCTGATTTTGAGAAGACTGTCGAGCTTGAATGTGACGCGAGCGGCATTGGCATTGGAGGAGTGCTAATTCAAGGAGGTAAACCTGTTGCCTTCTTTAGTGAAAAATTGCATGGGCCTTCACTGAATTATTCTACATATGACAAAGAACTTTATGCTTTAGTACGTGTCTTGCAAACATGGCAACATTAACTATGGTCTAAAGAATTTGTCATACATTCAGATCATGAGTCTTTGAAGTATCTTAAAGGACAAACTAATCTGAACAAACGTCATGCTAAATGGATTGAGTTCATAGAATCATTTCCTTACATCATTAAATATAAGAAAGGGAAAGACAATGTGATTGCCGATGCTTTTTCTAGACGTTATACCATATTATCCCAACTTTCTCAATAAATCTTTTGTTTGGAAACCATAAAGAGGGTATATGCTAATGATTTGGACTTCAAAGATGCCTTTGAAAATTATAGAGAGGGAAGAACGTGGCAAAAATTTCTGCTGCGTGAAGGCCTTCTCTACTGTGCTAACAAGCTGTGTGTTCCAGCTAGCTCCATTCGTCTTTTGTTGTTGCAGGAAGCGCATGGAGGTGGTTTGATGGGACATTTTGGTGTTAAAAAGACAGGGGATGTGCTGGCCGCTCACTTCTTTTGGCCACGAATGAGGCGTGATGTGGAGCGCTACGTTTCACGTTGCACGACATGCAACAAAGCTAAGTCTCGACTTAACCCACGTGGTCTTTATATGCTTCTTCCGGTTCCTAGTGCACCTTGGGAGGATATTTCTATTGACTTTGTATTAGGATTGCCTAGAACAAAGAGGGGGAGGGATAGTGTCTTTGTGGTTGTTGATCGTTTCTCTAACATGGCTCATTTTATACCCTGCCACAAGACCGATAATGCTTCACATGTTGCTGATTTGTTCTTTAATGAGGTTGTGCATTTGCATGGTGTTCCCAATACTATTGTTTCTGATAGGGATGCTAAGTTTTTGAGTCACTTTTGGAGAACTTTATGGTATAAATTAGGAACAAAGTAGCTGTTTTCTACTACTTGTCATCCACAAACTGATGGGCAAACGGAGGTAGTTAATCGTACCTTATCTACTATGTTGCGGGCTGTTTTGAAAGACAATTTGAGGTTGTGGGAGGAGTGTTTGCCACATATTGAGTTTGCTTATAACAGGTCTATTCACTCCACAACCAAGTTAAGTCCGTTTATGGTAGTCTATGGTTTCAATCCTCGTGCTCCAATTGATTTGCTACCTTTACCACATACTGAAATTGTGAACTTAGATGCTACACAACGTTCTGAATTTATTCTTAAGTTGCATGAAACTACTAAGTTACAAATTGAAAAAATGAATGAAAAGTATCGCATTGCTGCTAGTAAAGGTAGGAAGGAGGTAAAATTGGAACCCGGTGATTTGGTGTGGGTTCATTTGAGAAAAGATAGGTTCCCAGATTTGAGAAAGTCCAAACTCATGCCACGTGCTGCTGGACATTTTAAGGTTCTTGAGAAGATAAATGACAATGCATATAAACTTGAGTTGCCTCCCGAGTTTGGGGTTAGTCCCACATTTAACATTTCAGATTTGAAGCCATACTTGGGAGAAGAAGATGAGCTTGAGTCGAGGACGACTCCAATGCAAGAGGGGGAGGATGATGTGGACATCACTCCTGCAGATATACACAACACTCACATGGTAGACATGCAAGGTCCAATTACTAGAACTCGAGCACGAAAATTGAATTTAGAGGTGAGCTCGTTCCTGGACAATTCTTTATATGTGAATTTTGAGAGTATGTTGCTACCTAATGGATTAATTATGATTAGGAACCATGCAGAGGACATGGAGATACATGGGGAGGGGTTTGGAGGCGTGGAGGACCAGAAAATACGCCAACAAGAAGTTAGAGACCGAGCCCAACTCAAACTCGAGTCCAACTCGGGACCAGGAGCAGTCCACCTTAAAATGGATGCACAGGAGGCATACGGACTCTGTTTTTGACGTTCTACATATGCACGGAAAGCTGAGAGGATAAACTTTCCAATGGAACTGGCCCCACGTCAAAATTCCCAAGGAGTCGTCGGGAAACTTCGAAACAATATAAAGTTTAGAGTCTGTCAGGGTGTTGCATCACCTAGTTGGGCCATTGGGCCTTGTATCGAGTCCAAGTCCATTATATACGTGTCTTAGGGTTAGGTCAGGACCCCAGCACCCCCCTGGTCGTCCTCCACCTCCTTTATACCCCCTAGCCGCCGTCATAAATAGCTGGGTTTTGCTTAGTTACAATCTGTCATTGAACAGTGTCGCCGATCATCGGTTGTGAGACCCCAAATTCGTGATCAATTCAGTTTTGATTGCAACTTCTCGGTTCTTGCTTGTGTTCTTGATTGCGCTTGCAGGTATAAGCCTTCGTGGCGAGGTCATTCGTGTGACACGGGTGATAACCAACGGAGCAGTGGTGTAGTGATTGCGGGGTTTCGTTTGTTCGGAGCCTTGGATCATCAACATCGAGATCTCCACCCAATCAAGTTTACCCTACCTATCGCAAGATCGGGACTCATCCTCCTATCAATTAGTAACAGATTTCCAGGTTCACATGAGGTATACTTGTGTGCCCTTTAGATTTATTTTTTTTCAGTCCTATCATCCACAAAAAGCCACAAAAAAAATTAGTTTCCCTGACCTACAACCCCCGCTCAACCTTTTGCACAATTTAGTTTTGGAGTCCGTAGTTCTGAGTTCGTGTCCTAGGTTGACTCTGGTTGCTGGTTTAGATTTGTTTTGGTTCAGTTTTGTTTCTTCCATCCGCTGCCATTTACAAAAAACCAATCTACAAAAAAATTTCATCCACCGATTCGTTTTTGTTGCAGTTTCCACCACCACCAAAACCTGATTCGGGGTATCCTCTTTAAAACAGGCATAACTTTTCGCTCGTAAATCCGATTGAGGCGCATTTTTTTCCCAGAAAGGTCTCGAAAAAGTCCACATACGGCATTTTCAAAAAAAAATTAAAAAAATTAAGAAGGCCCTCGTTTCGAACTCCGAAGTTCCAGCACCAGTTTTTCCAATCGCTCCTGAATTTGTGCCGATCTCATCTTTCATCGGTTTGAGCTAATACTTGGTGTTGTTTCTATTCTTGTGCCCCTGGTTGAGAAAAAAATATCAAAAAAAAGAGAAAAAAAAAAAGATTTTGATTTCTACTAGTGCTTCAAGACAAAAACATGAGGCTAAGGGGTGTGCTATTTCTGTGCGAGTGCTGGATACTTGCTGATATTATCCTTGTTGTTCATCATCATTCATCCTTGTCCTTGCTTGTTGCCACAACTGTTCTAATACATTCTTAGGCTAGCAACTAGGTGAAATTCTTTGGACACTTATTCAGCATTGCTATCTGTTACTAACTTGTGTGCCACATATATATACTGCATTTGAGCCTTCCAAGCTCCACCTTCTCTCGAGCAGAACAGGTAAACTTTGCAATCACACCCACTCTCTGCTTGCTTCACACCGGTCACCGTTGGCCACCTGCAGTGCTGGTAAGAAACTTGTAAGAGCGGGGTAAGATGCATCTTACTGATCGATTTTCCACCCACTTTGGAGAGCGTAGTAATAGGGTTCTTCACGATCTTTTTGTCTTCGTTTCTGTTTTGTACTAACAATGACAGGAAAGAAGCCTATGGATAAGACCTCTGGTTCTACACCTCCGGATGATGATGAGTGCGTGTCCCATATGGAACTAAAGGACATGATGCGGGCAATGACCGAAGCTTTCAACAATTACCAGACCACTACAACAGCCACCTTTTAGAGGCTCCATACAAGTGTTGCTGGTCTGACCACACGGTTGGACGAGATGGAGACTCGTCTTCCCCAACAAGCTACACCCTCTATCGTCCTTGATGGTGATGCACATGCTCACTACGACACAGAGGATGACTTCAATAACGATGAGGTTGATGCACAGCAGCGCCGTCGCCCTCGACGAAATCGTCAAGGTATGGGAGGTAGACCTCGTCCTCATGCTCCTGGACAAGATAATGATCCTTATGCTAAGATTAAGTTTTCTATTCCAACACTTTATGGATCTTATGATGCTGAGACTTACTTGGATTGGGAGATGATGGTAGAACAAAAATTTAGCTCTCATCTTGTTCCTGAGCGACAAAGAGTTAGACAAGCCACTAGTGAGTTTAAAGATTTTTCTATAATTTGGTGGAAGAACTTGTCAATACACGTAATGCACCACAGACATGGGCTGCGTTAAAAGAAGAGATGCGCACTAGATTTGTTCCTCCTTCATATAGACGTGATCTTCTTAAGAAATTTCAACGCTTTGATCAGGGTGACATGACTGTCCAAGAGTACTACCAAGAGTTGCAGAAAGGTATGCTTCGTTGTGGGGTAGTTGAGGATCAGGAAGACCAAATTGTTAGGTTTTATGGGCGCTTGCGGCGTGAGATCCAGGACATAGTTGACTACAAGGAATATCATTCTATTCAATGTTTATTTCAACTTGCTATGTTAGCAGAAAAAAAGTGCAGGGTCGCCAACAGCAGCGGCAGAACAACACCTTCACGCCACGACAATTTCCGGTGCCATCCAAAGCAGTGCCCTTCTCGAGCGTACGTGCTTCTACACCACCCTCCACGGGTGTTGTACGCAGCAGCATCGCACCTTCTACATCATGGGGACAAGATAACAGCAAGTCCCAGATGCCTCCAGGTGTTGCAGCAAAGGCGGCTGCACCCAACACTTCGACAAGTCGCAGCTCCGACATCAAGTGCCACCGATGCCAGGCACTTGGCCATATGCAACGAGATTGCCCCAGCAAACGGGCGATCATTGCCACTGCTGATGGTGGGTATGTTAGTGCTTCTGATATTGAAGATGAAAATATTATTGCAACTAACATTTCAGGTTCGGATGATGGTGCTGAGGAGGTTCTTGGTACATCTGTGACAAACAACTATAGGACTTTGATTGTGAAGCGAGCTTTGAGTGCCACGGTTCGAGAGGACAACAACCACCAACGTCACAACCTTTTCAACATGTTTCTCATCGTCAAGGACTGCCGTGTACATACCATCATTGATGGTGGTAGCTGCAAGAATTTGGTGAATGTTGAGGTGGTCAAGAAGCTTGGCTTGACCACACGGGAGCATCCCTACCCTTATCACATTGAATGGTTTAACAACAATGGTAAGGTTAAGGTAACACAAACAGCAAGGATACATTTTTCCATTGGTTCTTATCATGATTTTGCTGATTTTGATGTGGTACCTATGGATGCTTGTTCTCTTTTGTTGGGATGTCCTTGGGAGTTTGATACTGATGCTATTCACCATGGTCGATCTAATAAGTATACTCTCATGCATAAGGGAAAGAAAATTGTGTTGCTTCCTATGAGTCCCAATGAAATTGTACAATTTGAGCAGGAGAAAAAGAATAATGCTAAGCAAAACGGTGTTTTCAATTTTGAAATTCAGCAACCTATTAAGTTGAAAAATCCTATTTTGCTTGCAACTAAATCTGATCTTGATGATTTATATGCCTCTAATGGAACTTGCTATGCTTTAGTGTGCAAACATGCTTTATATTCCATTGAGGATACATCCATTGTATTGCCACCTGCTGTTGCTAACCTTTTGCAGGAATATATGGATGTTTTTCCATCAGAGATACCCCCTGGATTACCACCTGTGCGAGGCATTGAGCACAAGATTGATTTGGTTCCAGGGGCGAGCTTGCCAAACCGTGCTGCCTACAGGACCAACCCCGACGAGACTAAGGAAATTCAGCGACAAGTCCAAGATCTTCTAGACCGCGGGTACATTCATGAGAGTCTTAGTCCTTGTTCTGTTCCTGTTCTTTTGGTTCCAAAAAAAGATGGCACTTGGCGCATGTGTGTTGATTGTAGAGCCATAAATAACATTACCATTCGTTATCGCTATCCTATTCCTAGATTGGATGACATGCTTGATGAGTTGAGTGGTTCTGTTATTTTCTCCAAGATTGATTTGCGTAGTGGGTATCATCAGATTCGTATGGCTTTAGGTGATGAATGGAAAACTGCTTTTAAAACTAAATTCGAACTTTATGAATGGTTAGTCATGCCATTTGGTTTAACTAATGCGCCCAGCACTTTCATGAGGTTGATGAATGATGTTTTACGTGCTTTCATTGGTAAATTTGTGGTGGTTTACTTTGATGATATCCTTATTTACAGCAAGTCATATGATGAGCATCTTGAACATTTCGTGCTGTTTTTAATGTCTTGCGCGATGCACGTTTATATGGTAACCTTGAGAAGTGCACCTTTTGCACCGATCGTGTGTCTTTTCTTGGGTATGTTGTTACTTCGCAGGGCATTGAGGTGGACGAGGCAAAGAATGTTGCCATCACGAGCTGGCCACTTCCGACTACAGTCACACAGGTTTGGAGTTTTCTTGGTCTCACAGGTTTCTACCGGCGTTTCATGCGGGATTTCAGCACCATTGCGGCACCTCTCCACGAGTTGACAAAGCATGGAGCACCGTTTCTATGGGGACCAGCACAACAACAAGCTTTTGATGTTCTCAAGTCGAAGATCACACAAGCACCATTGCTGCAACTTCCTGATTTTGAGAAGACCTTCGAGCTTGAATGTGACGCGAGCGGCATTGGCATTGGAGGAGTGCTAATTCAAGGAGGTAAACCTGTTGCCTTCTTTAGTGAAAAATTGCATGGGCCTTCACTGAATTATTCTACATATGACAAAGAACTTTATGCTTTAGTGCGTGTCTTGCAATCTTGGCAACATTAACTATGGTCTAAAGAATTTGTCATACATTCAGATCATGAGTCTTTGAAGAATCTTAAAGGACAAACTAATCTGAACAAACGTCATGCTAAATGGATTGAGTTCATAGAATCATTTCCTTACATCATTAAATATAAGAAAGGGAAAGACAATGTGATTGCCGATGCTTTTTCTAGACGTTATACCATATTATCCCAACTTTCTCAATAAATCTTTTGTTTGGAAACCATAAAGAGGTTATATGCTACTGATTTGGACTTCAAAGATGCCTTTGAAAATTGTAGAGAGGGAAGAACGTGGCAAAAATTTCTGCTGCGTGAAGGCCTTCTCTACCGTGCTAACAAGCTGTGTGTTCCAGCTAGCTCCATTCGTCTTTTGTTGTTGCAGGAAGCGCATGGAGGTGGTTTCATGGGACATTTTGGTGTTAAAAAGACAGGGGATGTGCTGGCCGCTCACTTCTTTTGGCCACGAATGAGGCGTGATGTGGAGCGCTACGTTTCACGTTGCACGACATGCAACAAAGCTAAGTCTCGACTTAACCCACGTGGTCTTTATATGCCTCTTCCGGTTCCTAGTGCACCTTTGGAGGATATTTCTATTGACTTTGTTTTAGGATTGCCTAGAACAAAGAGGGGGAGGGATAGTGTCTTTGTGGTTGTTGATCGTTTCTCTAACATGGCTCATTTTATACCCCGCCACAAGACCGATAATGCTTCACATGTTGCTGATTTGTTCTTTAATGAGGTTGTGCGTTTGCATTGTGTTCCCAATACTATTGTTTCTGATAGGGATGCTAAGTTTTTGAGTCACTTTTGGAGAACTTTATGGTATAAATTAGGAACAAAGTAGCTGTTTTATACTACTTGTCATCCACAAAATGATGGGCAAACAGAGGTAGTTAATCGTACCTTATCTACTATGTTGCGGGCTGTTTTGAAAGACAATTTGAGGTTGTGGGAGGAGTGTTTGACACATATTGAGTTTGCTTATAACAGGTCTATTCACTCCACAACCAAGTTAAGTCCGTTTATGATAGTCTATGGTTTCAATCCTCGTGCTCCAATTGATTTGCTACCTTTACCACATACTGAAATTGTGAACTTAGATGCTACACAACATTCTGAATTTATTCTTAAGTTGCATGAAACTACTAAGTTACAAATTGAAAAAATGAATGAAAAGTATCGCATTGCTGCTAGTAAAGGTAGGAAGGAGGTAAAATTGGAACCCGGTGATTTGGTGTGGGTTCATTTGAGAAAAGATAGGTTCCCAGATTTGAGAAAGTCCAAACTCATGCCACGTGCTGCTGGACATTTTAAGGTTCTTGAGAAGATAAATGACAATGCATATAAACTTGAGTTGCCTCCCGAGTTTGGGGTTAGTCCCACATTTAACATTTCAGATTTGAAGCCATACTTGGGAGAAGAAGATGAGCTTGAGTCGAGGACGACTCCAATGCAAGAGGGGGAGGATGATGTGGACATCACTCCTGCAGATATACACAACACTCACATGGTGGACATGCAAGGTCCAATTACTAGAACTCGAGCACGAAAATTGAATTTAGAGGTGAGCTCGTTCCTGGACAATTCTTTATATGTGAATTTTGAGAGTATGTTGCTACCTAATGGATTAATTATGATTAGGAACCATGCAGAGGACATGGAGATACATGGGGAGGGGTTTGGAGGCGTGGAGGACCAGAAAATACGCCAACAAGAAGTTAGAGACCGAGCCCAACTCAAACTTGAGTCCAACTCGGGCCCAGGAGCAGTCCACCTTAAAATGGATGCACAGGAGGCATACGGACTCTGTTTTTGACGTTCTACATATGCACGGAAAGCTGAGAGGATAAACTTTCCAATGTAACTGGCCCCATGTCAAAATTCCCAAGGAGTCGACGGGAAACTTCGAAACAATATAAAGTTTAGAGTCTGTCAGGGTGTTGCATCACCTAGTTGGGCCATTGGGCCTTGTATCGAGTCCAAGTCCATTATATACGTGTCTTAGGGTCAGGTCACGACCCCAGCACCCCCCTGGTCGTCCTCCACCTCCTTTATATCCCCTAGCCGCCATCACGAACAGCTGGGTTTTGCTTAGTTACAATTTGTCATTGAACAGTATCGCCGATCATCGGTTGTGAGACCCCAACTCGTGATCAATTCAGTTTTGATTGCAACTTCTCTGTTCTTGCTTGTGTTCTTGATTGCGCTTGCAGGGATAAGCCTTCGTGGCGAGGTCATTCATGTGACACGGGTGATAACCAACGGAGCAGTGGTGTAGTGATTGCGGGGTTTCGTTTGTTCGGAGCCTTGGATCATCAACGTCGAGATCTCCACCCAATCAAGTTTACCCTACCTCTCGGAAGATCGGGACTCATCCTCCTATCAAAATGAGACACAAATAAAGTGCTCCGGTCCGAGATGATAGTGCGGGGTACGCCGTATAGGCACAAGATCCGTGAGATGTAGAATTCAGCATACTTCTTGGCGTTGTCGTTGGTTTTGACAGGGATAAAGTGTGCAACTTTTGTGAGCCGGTCGACGATCACCCACACCAAATCATGTTCCTGAAATGTATTGGGTAAGCTGACGATGAAGTCCATGCTCACATCCTCCAACTTCCAGGCAGAAATGCCAAGTGATTGTAATAGTCCCGGTTTCTTCATATGGTCAGCCTTCACCCTTCAGCATGTATCACACTCTGACACGTATTTCACGATCTCCCGCTTCATATGTGTCCACCAAAATTTGCTTCTGAGTTCCTGATACATCTTGTTGCTGACGGGGTGAATAGAAAACTTTGACAAGTGAGCCTCATCAAAGATTTTCTTCCGTAACTCTGGGTTATGAGGTACGCCAATCTGGTCCTTGAACCATAGGACGTTGTCTCCATCTTTCCGGAAACACTTCAGCTCCCCACTGTTTTCACGTCTCCTCAGATGCGACATGCCCTTGTCATGTCTCTTAGCTGCCGCTATATCTTCACGGATGGTGGGGATAAGAGCTAGGTTGTAGAGAGCTCCATGTGGAATAACATGTAATGGTGGCTCGCTCTCTTCCACTGTGTGATGGTCAGATTATTAACGTGTGACTTGTGACTCAGCGCATCCGCCACCATGTTTGCCTTGCCTGGATGATAATGGATCTATATTTCATAATATTTTATCAACTACAACCATCTTTGTTGCCTCATGTTCAGATCCTTCTGAGTGAATATGTACTTGAGGCTTTTGTGGTCGGTATACAAATGTACGAGGTTACCGAGTAGATAGTGCCTCCACATTTTGAGTGCGAGTACCACGGCAGCGAGCTCTAAGTCATGAGTTGGATAATTTTGCTCATGGTTCTTGAGCTGCCGTGATTCATAAGCGACCACCCTTCAGTCTTGTATCAGCACACATCCGAGCCCAATGCCGGATGCATCGCAGTACACATCGAACGGTTTTGTTGTGTCTGGCTGTGTCAATAACAGTGCTGATGTTAGGTGCTTCACTAATGCCATGAACGCTGCTTCACATGCTGGACTCCAAACATATTTGGTAGCCATCTTCAGAAGCTCGGTCATAGGCCTGGCAATCTTCGAGAAGTTCAGAATGAACCTCCGATAATATCCCGCGAGTCCAAGGAACTCCGTACCTCATGAACAGTTCTCGGGGACATCCAATTAAGCACTTGTGTGATCTTACTCGGGTCTACAGCGATGCCCCTTGCTGAGATAATATGCCAGAGAAAAGGCACTTGCAATATCCAGAATTCGCACTTGCTGAATTTCGTGTATAGCTTGTGATCCCGCAGCCCCTGCAAGACTATACGCAGATTCTTTGCGTGTTCTTCCTCTGACTTGGAATATACCAATATGTCGTCGATGAAGACTACAACAAACTTGTCCAGCTCCGGCATGAATACTGAGTTCATCAAGTACATGAAGTGAGCTGGAGCGTTGGTGAGGCCGAAGGACATGACCAGGTACTCATAAAGCCTTACCTCATCGAGAAAGCCGTCTTAGGGATGTCCTCAGCCCGTATCTTAATCTGATGGTACCCGAATCTTAAGTCCATCTTGGAAAAGATCTTTGCTTCGACCAACTGATCAAACAACATGTCAATCCGTGGCAATAGGTACTTGTTCTTGATAGTTATGGTGTTTAGTGGATGATAGTCCATGCAAAGCCATACGGTTTCATCCTTCTTCTTCACAAATAATGCCGAACAGCCCCATGGCGAGGAACTCGGCCTAATAAAAACCTTCTCCAGCTGGTCCATCAACAGCGTTTTCAATTCTGCCAACTCCTTTGGCGCCATCTTGTACGGCCTTCGGGATATTGGCATAGTTCCCAGTGCGAGTTCAATCTTGAACTCCACCTCTCGGTCCGGCGGCATCCCCGATAAATCATACAGGAACACGTCAGAAAACTCAAGGACTCTTGGAATGTCTTCCAATCTGATGGGGAGGATTGGTATATACTTGGAAGCTTCATTTCTGGACTGTCCAGAAATAATGAGTGAGACTCGTGCATTTCTGGGTGTAGATGCACAACTCAGAGGATGGTGTCTAAAACAGCGATGTGGAAGGTTAACCACGACGTCCCTGGGATGACATCAACCTTTTGTCCCTCTAATGCTATGAGAGACGTAGGGTATACTCTACCCCCTAAGCATAATGGCGCTTTCAAAACCATCATGCTTGCTGAAATTTTTCCACCCGGTGAACAAATCAAGTATGGACTTTCGGTGGGTAGTATTTGCAAGCTGTGTTTAGCAATAAAAGCTTGGTTAATGAAATTATGCATGGCACCAGAGTCAAATAAAACTATAGCAGGATGCTGTTGGAGTTGGAACATATCCACAAGGATGGGTTCTCCCTCCGGCACGTCCTCTATGGCAAGTTGGTGGACGGTGCTGGGCTTAGGATTTGCCCACCGTGCATTAATGGGGTTCCGGGGCTGATTCCTCCCCGGAAACTGTGGTGCCACTCTGCCGCCTTGCCTCTCAGGGCAGATGTTGCCGAAGTGCCCTGGGCGGCCGCATTTGTAGCATGCGGTTGTTGACTGGCCCATGCTTGGAGGACAAAAGCCGGGCATGCGCTGCTGGGGTGCAAACGCACGCGGCATAATCCGCTGCTGCTGTTGTTGCTGCGGAGCTGGTGCTCGTAATGCCGGCCGGAACACCGGTGGAGAATATGGACGACTGTGAAATTGCATCGGTCGCTGCGGTGGTTGCCAGCGTTGGCCCGATGGTGAGCGATACACCATACGGTATTTCTGGGGAGGACCACCTCCCTCTCCGCGGTAAAAGCCCAAGAAAAAGGGACTTGCAAAAACTTTTCTTCACCTCACAACACCACAGTTTTTATTGTGGACACCTTAGGAAATGTTGTGAAGAGCATGTAACCTCCATCAAAAGAATGATTAGAGGGGAAAGCCTTCACTTTCACAAAGTAGGGTTTCTACACATGAACATGAGAGGTTGAGCTCACCCCTAGAATTTAAAAAGTCTTGGGAAGGTTCAGTCCAAAGCTCATGCAAATTTAACACTTTTTGAGGCACTTTTGGGTTATTGCAAAAAAAAAGGCCAATTTGAATGTAAATTCAAATTGCAGCAACTTTAATCACCCAAATTCAAAAGTTAGCTCCATATCTATACTCAGCACATTTTTCTGAGTAAACCCACCAAGTTTCATCCCCATTGGAGTTCATCTTGTCGGGAGCCAAATTTGCAATAATTCAAAACTGAATTTGAATTTCAGTTTAAACATGAAGCAAATTTAACCAAACAAAGTTTGAATTTGAGAACTCAAATTCAAACCAAGACTTGGGGTCTAAGTCTCTCATTCAATGTGTAGTTGCTGGGATATTTACAAAAGAAATGGAGAAGAGAGGATTAGGGGGAGAGTGGGCCCACAAGTCAGTGGGGGAAACTTGTTTCCCAAACCGAGCGTGGCTGTTTTCTCCCGACGTCGGTCGAACACCTCGCGCCAGCTGCGGACAGCACCGGCGTCCGACCGCCTCACCTCGCCACCTCCTGCTCGGCGACCGAGCGCACGCGTGCCCGACGCGGTTTAAGTTCCCAGCCCACGTGAGCCAGCCTCATCTCCTCCGCTCTGCCCGTTCCTACCCGAAACGAAAAACGACACCCGCCGCTCCCCTCGGCTCCTCGTCGCGCCGTTGATCCAGGCGACCTCGCGACCGGAGTTCAACAGCAAAGACACGCGCCGGGGACTGCTCGAGCTTACGGTGAAGACCCTACCCTCTTCCATGCTTTGTAGAGGGAGTATTTCCCCGTCTAGTCCTCGGTGCTCGACAAAAACGAGTGAGCAGAAATGTTGAAATTCGCAGCGATCGGTCCTGCACAGCGTAAACCTAGCGGAGCATAGGTTCTACACGCCCCCACGGCCACCTAGGATCCAAAACCATCGAAAACCATCGAGCCTTTGCGCTGATATCCAAGTTTTTTTCGAGCAACAGTCGATATCGGGCCTAGGTCGACGGTGAGGTCCCAGCTCCGGCTATTTCCATGGCCAACCGAGCTCATATTCGTGCGCAGCATGCCACGGTGGAGCTGTAGGAGCAAACCGCTTGAGGAATAAGGCCCGGAGTAGCCCGGACGACGTCACTGGAGTAGAGGGAGGCTCTGTCGCCGTCGCGGGCATAGTTCCGGCCATTGCCGAGCTCCGGTGAGAGCACCAGCGTGTTCTCCGAGTCGAGTTAGGCACAGGCGGCAAGTTTTGTCAAAGGTCGGGCGGGGAAACGCCCGGCGGCGAGCGCTCCGGCGAAGCGCCGCCGCGGGAACTGCGGGAGAGCGCGAGGTAGACGAGGGGGGCCGGGTCCACCGGTCAGCTTCTAATCTCGCTTAGCTCTGTCCAGATATACAACCCAATTTGTATGAAACCCATTAATTAATTCTGGAAAATTCTTTAAAGCTTTTCAGAAAAAGAATTTTAGAGGGAGTTTGGTTCATCCAAAAATCCCCAAATTTTGCCAGAATGTTCTTTAGGACATTAGTAAACCCCTGTATAAGTTTCAGACCATTTGGAGTTGATTTGGTCAGAGCAATTCAAATTGAAAGGTACTGTGTTCATTTGAATACAGAAACATTTTCAGAGAATTTCCAAAACTTGGAAATTCAGTTCTGGGCAATTCTTAACCCCAAAAATGTTAGGAAAATTCAGGCAAACTCTATGAGCTATAATTGAAATTGTAGTTCATTAAGTTGAGCATGAACAGGGGTATTACCTCAGAATAAATTCTTCCTTGCTGATTTGCCAAGAGAATTATTCTGAGCAAACCACTCCATGGAAAGTGCTAGTGTTTGGTCCAGAGAGTTTTCTTGTGACAAGGAATTCACACAAAAATTCTCAGCTCCATTGGAGCTCTAGATCACCCCTGTCCTGTTTAACCACTTAAGGGATTAATATGGAAAAGGGGGAAACCACTTAGCATTTAACCATGTGATTAAGTCCAAGCCAAACCACCAACACCAGTTCATATTTAAATTCTTAAACAAAGTTCCAGGTGTTAGAGGCTGGTTATTAGAACTAATAGTAGAAGTCTTACTCTAAAACTCACATTTGCATCTAAATTAACATGTAGTATTTCATTAACGTGTAGCCGTTGAAGAAGAGACTCCGGAAGTGCTGGACTTCCTCCTTCCGGACGAAGAACTAACTCCTGACCAGCAGCAATAAGGCAAGCCCCAGTTTGCATTAACCCTTTTTAAGTCTTACTTTGTTTACATGTGTCATATGAAGTATGTATGTGCATTAGGTATAGGATGAATGAAACCCCACTTGCATAACCAAAGGTTCCTAAAAGAGTGAGGGTAGTGTCAAGGACCTCGAGTAGGCAGGCTATGCTTAATGAGTCATAGGACTTTGGTACAAGTCGAGTAGTTGGAATCTACTCGCGAGATAGGCTTGGGACACACGGGTTCGGTTGAGTGATGTGAGATCACTTTAGTAATAAAAATGAGACTAGGCAGGGGCTAGGGCGCAGCAAGAGAGAGTCTTGTGGGCGCAGCCCTGCCCGTGTCGATTGAGGACCGATCCGTGTGCGGCCCTGCTGAACAAGTATTGAACGTACCGAAGGCATATCGGATATATGGGCCCCGATAAACCGATGTAGCCTAAACCTCCGGGCGTCGAGGCATAGCACACCGATTTATAGGTGTAGGTTGAGGGCAGCAAGGTGGAAATCTGCCAACGGGCATAGAGAGATGCTCCGTGTGGGGAACCTCCTGCTCGTTTCGGTGCGACCGGTTCGACGTTTGGGCTGTTGGGTGAAAGGTTGTCCCGTACGACATCGAGTGAGCGTGCTGTGCAGCTCCACAGATGGGCGTACGTGACGTGCTCTTTGGGTTTCCCTGCAGGTGTATATCGAGTCGATTCGCTGTCCCTCACGGTGACGAGTACCGCTTGTTCACTGCGTCGTAACGTAGATTAATGGATGAAACATGTTGATTCAATATTGCTGGTTGATTTAATTGTATTGCTACATGTTTGCCACCAAATACTGCTTACTAAATTTCAGATTTCATGAACTGTTAATTTGTTGCTAAAAGATGAACTAAGGATGAACTTGTAGGCGTGTCGTTTTGCTGAAATGCTACCAACCTATGTCTTGGTATACCTCATGTAGAGTTTCATGCTTAGGTGAGTCGGTTAAGCCTTGCTGAGCCTTCGTGCTCATGGTTGCTGCTTAAGTGTTTTTCAGGTGAGGAGCCACCCACGGACTCGGAGTACGAGTCCACCGGCGAGGGTTACCCTCCGTCGGGGACCACGGCTGAGTGGGAGCCGTACACGCCGCGCTGAGCTGAGGAGTGCAGCTCTTGTGGGTTGCCCTAGGGCTGGGCAACCAACTTTTGCTAGATAGGCGGGCGTGAGTTGTGTAGTGTAGACTTCCGCTGTGTAACATAAACAATAGTTGTAACTGATGTTTGTACCTGTTTGTACAGTTTCAGTTGTTTTTCCCATGTAATATATTATGTTCTTATGACGTGTGCTGTCGGGTGTCGCATCGCGTGGCACCACCCTCTGCGATCCTGGATGAGCGGATTCCGGTCCGCCACAGCCTGGTATCAGAGCTGCAGTGGGGATAGCACAGTACTAAAGGACTGCATTATGGGAAAAACTTAGGTATACGGTGAGGATTCGGTAGTTGCCCAAGTAAGGACTATATTAGCATAGTTACTTAAAGTGGCAAAGACTAACTTATGTGTTATAATTCTGAATTTCAATTATGTAACGACGCACCTACGCTCTGGTAAGTATGGTAAGGAACGCCACCGAAAGCGGTTCAATTTCGGTTAGCTCTCCCTGACGAGGGACGTGGTTCAGGGATTGATCTCACAGCTTGGTGTGAGACGTTAATATGAACCTCTTGGACTCTTCATGTCCCTGAGTTCATATGAAACGCTGATCCCTAGCGTGCATTAGGCAAGTAAGCGGAGACCCCATCGCGTGGTCAGTAACGCGAGAGTGTGTTCGTCTGGAAATAGCCCAGGAGGACATACGCAGCGCTTGCCATCGGCGTGCCCTGCAGGGCAGTAGGTGGTATCTTTTGGGTTGATAACATTCCCAACCGTGACGACCCGTTCATGACATACTCGGGTTCCCCGTCGTGTGGTGCTGAAATACGATCACGTGCCTTGATACGTGACCTAGCTCAAGGACGGCCGTATGGAAATGATACGGGCGTTTGTATTTACTTTCAAATATGGTACTGCCTGAAATGGAAACAAAACCTTGAGTGCACCATTATTGTGTGGTCTTCTGCAGGTACTAACCACGTATGTATCCGTGTAGAGAACGTGTGCGAGAGACCGTTTAGTGCCACACTTGAGACGTATATGCCGGTATGATCCGGTTAGGATTTTCTTTGGTGAGGAACGTAGTACCGAGGTATTGTAGGCATATGCATGAAAATATTGAGAACAAGGAATTAAAATCTATAGGTTCCACATTTAGGACCCTGGTTGGGTATAAGAATGGGATAGTGATGATTGTAGTTCCAAAAAGACTGAAAAACAGAGTGCTCTGTTTTGAGACAGCAAGGTTGCTGATCTTCAACAGGGCATAGCTCGCAGGACTTTTAGCCCAGGGAGGTGTGCTACGTAGCTCTGGAAGGGTATTGAAGTACTCTACAACTTGGTTGTAGACTTCCAGAGCTGAAACTCGCCTTAAGATGGCTGAAATCCCAGAGGAATGTAAACTGTCCAAAACCAGGGCAGAGTGACACATCCTCTGAACTGATCTGTTTTTCAAATATAACTCCCAGTAGAAAAATCTAAAATTGTCATATAATACATCCTTAGAAAGAGTAGAAGATGTGTGACATCTTTGCAATTCAAAGTTTCTGAAGTTTCAGCACGGAATTTAGTGGAAATCAGGGTTGAAAACAGCCACTTCCAAGGGAGGTGCTGTTAAAATTTTTCCAGAAATTCTGCTAACTTTGAATTAACATAACTTTTTAATCAAAGCTGATCTGGGGGCAAATGAGTACTCGTTGGAAAGATACTGAAGTTAACTTTAACTTTAGTATGCAACGTGAGTCGTGAAAATGCCCAGAATCAGATCAAAACTTGGAATAGGTAGAAACTGGTCATTCGGCCAGAAGAATGACAGTTGAGCTTATTGGAGAGGGTGTTATACCCTAACGGTGGTATGCGTGATGACAACGCGATAGTAAAGTCTCGTAGTGACCAAACCTGGTTATGTCGAGCTTCCAAAGTGGAGGTTCATCAAGTTGGATTAAACTAGCTTGTGTTTGGTCTGGTAATGGTGTAGCTTGTGCAAAGTTATTACATTATCTACTTACGAGATATTTCGCATGTTTTGTTGTCATAATGTTTTTCCGCCCAGTTCTATTGGACTGCATGCAAAATGTTGCGGGACTGATGTTTAATGTCGTATGGTTGCAGATGGTTCGTACTAGGACCACGCACGAGGTTGGTGGCTCTAGCCAAGGTGGAGGCGATGACTCCCAGCCACCGGCCTACGACAGCACCCCGCAGCAGCAGCCACCACCGCCGCCTCCGCTTACTCTAGCGGATGTGATAGCGGCATTGGTGGGAGGTCGTGAGGAGCAGACCGACCTGCTCCGCACGATCGTGCAGAATACGTCCCAGGCGGGAGGACGTCAAGAGCGAGGGCCTCGTGAGCTCCGTGAAGTGTCGTACTCGGATTTTATGAGTACGCACCCTCCGGTGTTCACCGAAGCTGAAGAACCACTGGAGGCGGACAACTGGCTGCGGACTATCGAGTCCAAGTTCGGGCTGCTCCAGTGTACGGAGCGGCAGAAGACACTGTTCGCAGCACAGCAGCTCCATGGTGCCGCTGGTGCGTGGTGGGCGAATTATGTCGCCTCACGTCCGGCAGGCCATGCCGTGGAATGGCAAGAGTTCCGGGAGGCGTTCCGCGCCTATCACATTCCTCCCGGAATAATGAAGAGAAAGTTCCAAGAATTTTTGGAACTGAAGCAGGGCGGGAGGAGTGCCCACGACTACTCTCGTGCCTTCAACCATCTGGCGCAGTATGCGTCAGACTACATCTCCACGGAGGAGAAGAAGAGGGAGCACTTCTATCGGGGGTTACACCCCGAGATGAAGACCCACCTCGTACAATGGAACCGCGGCACATTCAACGACCTAGTCAATGCCGCCATCATGCAAGAGGACGCTCAGCGGGAGTTAGCAGCTGAGCAGAGGAAGCGCAGCGCTCCACCTAGCAGCGGTGGGAGTGGCGCTCCCCAAAAGTACCGTATGGTGTATCGGACACCATCCGGGCAGCAGTGGAAACCACCGGCGCGACCGCAACGGTTCGGGGGACGTCCCTTTCAGGCACCTCCGTTCCGTCCGCCGATGCCACCACCAAGACAGCAACAGCAGACGGTACCCCGGGCGTTTCCACCGCCACAACGCGCCCCGGGTTTCCGTCCACCGATCAGCGGGGGACCGCCCCGTTTCACCTGCTTCATGTGTGGCCAGGCGGGCCACTTTGCGAAGGACTGTCCCCAGGGGCAGCAGAGCAGCGGGAAAGCCCAGTTTCAGGGCGGTGCTCGAGGCCGACCTCCGGCGAAGAAGGTTGGTCAGCGGACTGGAGGCGTCCGCAACCTCGACAATGAGGACGCCCCAGAGGGAGACAACGTGCTGGCGGGTACGTTTACTCTCAACAATCAAGCCATCGTCATATTATTTGATTCTGGTGCCACCCACAGCTTTATAAGTGAATCCTATGTGGCTAAACATCAATTGCAAGTCTTCCCAACCGACTGCACTTATATGATATGCTCACCGGGAGGGAAGATTTCAGCTAATATGATGATTCCAAGGGCACCTCTGTGCTTAGGTGGGAAACTATATCCCACCACCTTGATAATCCTTATGGGACAAAAGATTGATGCAATCTTAGGGATGTCATGGCTACAATACCATGGCGCTGTCCTAGAGGCTCGGACACGGACGATTCACTTAAATTCTCCATTCCACCGTCCGCATTCCATGGTGTTAGACACGGCAGTCCGGGAAGTTTTAGCAATTAATAATGCTGAAGTTCTCAAGTTAGAAGACATCCCCGTAGTCCGGGAGTATCCCGACGTGTTCCCGGACGATCTTCCGGGCATGCCACCTGAGCGAGATGTCGAGTTCAAGATCGAACTCGCACCCGGGACTACGCCCATATCACGGAGACCATACAAGATGGCTCCAAATGAGCTGGCTGAACTAAAAGAACAGCTCAATGATCTATTGAGCAAGGGTTTCATTCGGCCGAGTTCCTCGCCTTGGGGATGCTCGACGCTATTCGTGAAGAAGAAGGATGAGACCCTGAGGCTGTGTGTGGATTACCGGCCGCTCAACGCCGTCACCATCAAGAATAAGTACCCACTGCCCCGTATTGACATCTTGTTTGATCAACTTGTGGGGGCAAGTGTATTCTCAAAGATGGACCTTCGCTCTGGATATCACCAGATCAAGATCCGGGCGGAGGATATCCCGAAGACGGCGTTCTCGATGAGATACGGCTTATACGAATATCTCGTCATGTCCTTTGGTCTCACAAATCCTCCAGCCCATTTCATGTATCTCATGAACTCGGTGTTCATGCCAGAGCTGGACAAGTTCGTGGTAGTGTTCATCGACGATATCTTGGTTTACTCCAAGACAGAAGCCGAGCATGCCGAACACTTACGGATCGTTCTTCAACGATTGCGAGATCACAAGCTCTACGCCAAGTTCAGCAAATGCGAATTTTGGATCAGCCAAGTGCTATTCTTGGGACATATCATCTCAGCTGAAGGCATTGCGGTTGACCCAAGTAAAATAGAGCAAGTGTTGAAATGGAAAGCTCCCACTTCAGTTCATGAAGTCAGAAGCTTCCTCGGATTAGCGGGATACTACCGGAGATTCATTCCAAGCTTCTCCAAGCTCGCTAAGCCGATGACAGAGTTGCTGAAGAAAGGGACGAAATATGTTTGGAACACGGCGTGTGAAGGAGCGTTCCGAACACTGGTGAAGCATCTCACAACAGCCCCGGTGTTAGCTCAGCCGGATACAACAAAGCCCTTCGACGTGTATTGTGACGCGTCCGGTATTGGGCTCGGCTGCGTGTTGATGCAGGAAGGACGTGTGGTCGCTTATGGCTCACGCCAACTTCGGAACCATGAGCAGCACTACCCGACTCACGATCTTGAACTTGCTGCCGTGGTGTTGGCGCTGAAAATGTGGAGGCACTATCTCCTGGGGAACTTGGTGCATCTCTACACCGACCACAAGAGCTTGAAATACATTTTCACCCAGAAGGAGCTGAACATGAGGCAGAGGAGGTGGTTAGAACTGATCAAAGATTATGAGATTGAGATCCATTACCACCCCGGCAAGGCGAATGTGGTTGCCGACGCGCTGAGTCGGAAATCACATGTCCATCACCTCACCATTACACCGGTGGAGGAGGAAGAGCCAAGTTTATACTTGGTTCCTTATGGATCGCTGTACAACCTTGCCCTCGTCCCTACTATTAGGAAGGACATCATTGAAGCTCAGAAAATGATAAAGGCATGGCACATCTCCGGAGACGAATTGACAATGGGGAGATCAAATGTTTCCGGAAAGATGGTGAGGGGACGTTGTGGTTCAATGACCGCATAGTCGTACCCCGAGATATGGAGTTGAGGAAAAAGATCCTCGATGAAGCTCACTTGTCCAAATACTCCATTCATCCGGGCAGCAACAAAATGTACCAAGATTTGAAAAAGAAATTTTGGTGGACACGGCTGAAGCGGGAGGTAGCTAAGTACGTATCCGAGTGTGATACGTGTAGACGAGTGAAAGCTGATCACATGAAGAAATCAGGGCTGTTGCAACCCCTGAAGATCCCGGCATGGAAATGGGAAGATGTGAGCATGGATTTCATTGTGGGATTACCCCTAACAGCCAACAAGCATGATTCCATATGGGTAATCGTTGATCGGTTAACCAAGACGGCTCACTTCATTCCGGTGAATACACGTTACAATGCCGGCAAATATGCGGAGCTATACATAGCGAAGATTCTATGCCTATACGGGGTACCCAAAACCATTGTCTCAGATCGAGGTGCATTATTTGTATCTCGTTTTTGGGAACAGCTACACGCTGCATTGGGTACTAAGTTGATCAGGAGCTCCACTTATCACCCTCAAACAGATGGCCAGACAGAGAGGGTGAATCAAGTTCTGGAAGACATGTTGAGAGCATGTGCCATCCACCATGGTAGGAACTGGGATAATCACCTACCATTGGCGGAATTCTCGTACAACAACGGCTATCAGGCGAGTATCAAGATGGCACCCTACGAAGCTCTCTACGGTCACAAGTGCCGCACCCCATTAAATTGGTGCGAGTCCGGTGAAAGGGTCACATTCGGGGTTGATGTGGTGAACGACGCCGAAGAGCGCGTTCGGACAATTCAAGCCAATTTAAAAGCCACTCAATCCCGGCAGAAGAGCTACGCTGATAAGAGGCGTAGATCGTTGCACTTTGACGTTGGTGAACACGTGTACCTCCGCGTGTCTCCGATGAAGGGCGTGCACCGGTTCGGTGTGAAGGGGAAGCTCGCTCCCCGTTTTATTGGACCCTACGCTATCACCGAGAAGTGTGGACCAGCGGCGTATCGATTGGAGTTACCGGCATCCCTTGCTGGTGTCCATGATGTTTTCCATGTTTCGCAACTGCGAAAATGTTTGAAGCATACGGCTGCTGTTCCTACCGAAGACATCGGCGAGCTGAAACCGGATTTAACATATGATGAGTATCCGGTGGGAATTCTTGATGAGAAAGCCCGAACCACGCGTAGCAGAACGTTGTGGTTCTACAAAATACTCTGGAGTAACCACACCGCCGAAGAAGCGACGTGGGAGAGCGAGGAGTTCCTTCGCTCAAATTACCCGGAGTTCATGGCTTCTCAACACGGGTAAGTCCATATTACATCGCTATCCCTTCTTTTATAATCTCGGGACGAGATTCTTTTAAGGGGGGAGGGATGTAAAAGCCCAAGAAAAAGGGACTTGCAAAAACTTTTCTTCACCTCACAACACCACAGTTTTTATTGTGGACACCTTAGGAAATGTTGTGAAGAGCATGTAACCTCCATCAAAAGAATGATTAGAGGGGAAAGCCTTCACTTTCACAAAGTAGGGTTTCTACACATGAACATGAGAGGTTGAGCTCACCCCTAGAATTTAAAAAGTCTTGGGAAGGTTCAGTCCAAAGCTCATGCAAATTTAACACTTTTTGAGGCACTTTTGGGTTATTGCAAAAAAAAGGCCAATTTGAATGTAAATTCAAATTGCAGCAACTTTAATCACCCAAATTCAAAAGTTAGCTCCAAATCTTTACTCAGCACATTTTTCTGAGTAAACCCACCAAGTTTCATCCCCATTGGAGTTCATCTTGTCGGGAGCCAAATTTGCAATAATTCAAAACTGAATTTGAATTTCAGTTTAAACATGAAGCAAATTTAACCAAACAAAGTTTGAATTTGAGAACTCAAATTCAAACCAAGACTTGGGGTCTAAGTCTCTCATTCAATGTGTAGTTGCTGGGATATTTACAAAAGAAATGGAGAAGAGAGGATTAGGGGGAGAGTGGGCCCACAAGTCAGTGGGGGAAACTTGTTTCCCAAACCGAGCGTGGCTGTTTTCTCCCGACGTCGGTCGAACACCTCGCGCCAGCTGCGGACAGCACCGGCGTCCGACCGCCTCACCTCGCCACCTCCTGCTCGGCGACCGAGCGCACGGGTGCCCGACGCGGTTTAAGTTCCCAGCCCACGTGAGCCAGCCTCATCTCCTCCGCTCTGCCCGTTCCTACCCGAAACGAAAAACGACACCCGCCGCTCCCCTCGACTCCTCGTCGCACCGTTGATCCAGGCGACCTCGCGACCGGAGTTCAACAGCAAAGACACGCGCCGGGGACTGCTCGAGCTTACGGTGAAGACCCTACCCTCTTCCATGCTTTGTAGAGGGAGTATTTCCCCGTCTAGTCCTCGGTGCTCGACAAAAACGAGTGAGCAGAAATGTTGAAATTCGCAGCGATCGGTCCTGCACAGCGTAAACCTAGCGGAGCATAGGTTCTACACGCCCCCACGGCCACCTAGGATCCAAAACCATCGAAAACCATCGAGCCTTTGCGCTGATATCCAAGTTTTTTTCGAGCAACAGTCGATATCGGGCCTAGGTCGACGGTGAGGTCCCAGCTCCGGCTATTTCCATGGCCAACCGAGCTCATATTCGTGCGCAGCATGCCACGGTGGAGCTGTAGGAGCAAACCGCTTGAGAAATAAGGCCCGGAGTAGCCCGGACGACGTCACCGGAGTAGAGGGAGGCTCTGTCGCCGTCGCGGGCATAGTTCCGGCCATTGCCGAGCTCCGGTGAGAGCACCAGCGTGTTCTCCGAGTCGAGTTAGGCACAGGCGGCAAGTTTTGTCAAAGGTCGGGCGGGGAAACGCCCGGCGGCGAGCGCTCCGGCGAAGCGCCGCCGCGGGAACTGCGGGAGAGCGCGAGGTAGACGAAGGGGGGGCCGGGTCCACCGGTCAGCCTCTAATCTCGCGCGGGGATCGGGTTTGCGGCCGGGATTCGGTGCGGAAGCGCGGGTAAAACCCCGTGGGCCGCGGTGTGGCCGCTTTCTGAGTGGGCCGGCTCGAGGAGTGGGTCCCACCCGCAGGATTTAAACATTTTTGGAATTTCCAGTTTTGGTGCAAACTTTAGAACCCCATAACTTTTGCTAGGAAGCTCCAAATTTAGTGATTCAAATTGGGTTGGATTCATCTTGCTTAGCTCTGTCCAGATATACAACCCAATTTGTATGAAACCCATTAATTAATTCTGGAAAATTCTTTAAATCTTTTCAGAAAAAGAATTTTAGAGGGAGTTTGGTTCATCCAAAAATCCCCGAATTTTGCCAGAATGTTCTTTAGGACATTAGTAAACCCCTGTAAAAGTTTCAGACCATTTGGAGTTGATTTGGTCAGAGCAATTCAAATTGAAAGGTACTGTGTTCATTTGAATACAGAAACATTTTCAGAGAATTTCCAAAACATGGAAATTCAGTTCTGGGCAATTCTTAACCCCAAAAATGTTAGGAAAATTCAGGCAAACTCTATGAGCTATAATTGAAATTGTAGTTCATTAAGTTGAGCATGAACAGGGGTATTACCTCAGAATAAATTCTTCCTTGCTGATTTGCCAAGAGAATTATTCTGAGCAAACCACTCCATGGAAAGTGCTAGTGTTTGGTCCAGAGAGTTTTCTTGTGACAAGGAATTCACACAAAAATTCTCAGCTCCATTGGAGCTCTAGATCACCCCTGTCCTGTTTAACCACTTAAGGGATTAATATGGAAAAGGGGGAAACCACTTAGCATTTAACCATGTGATTAAGTCCAAGCCAAACCACCAACACCAGTTCATATTTAAATTCTTAAACAAAGTTCCAGGTGTTAGAGGCTGGTTATTAGAACTAATAGTAGAAGTCTTACTCTAAAACTCACATTTGCATCTAAATTAACATGTAGTATTTCATTAACGTGTAGCCGTTGAAGAAGAGACTCCGGAAGTGCTGGACTTCCTCCTTCCGGACGAAGAACTAACTCCTGACCAGCAGCAATAAGGCAAGCCCCAGTTTGCATTAACCCTTTTTAAGTCTTACTTTGTTTACATGTGTCATATGAAGTATGTATGTGCATTAGGTATAGGATGAATGAAACCCCACTTGCATAACCAAAGGTTCCTAAAAGAGTGAGGGTAGTGTCAAGGACCTCGAGTAGGCAGGCTATGCTTAATGAGTCATAGGACTTTGGTACAAGTCGAGTAGTTGGAATCTACTCGCGAGATAGGCTTGGGACACACGGGTTCGGTTGAGTGATGTGAGATCACTTTAGTAATAAAAATGAGACTAGGCAGGGGCTAGGGCGCAGCAAGAGAGAGTCTTGTGGGCGCAGCCCTGCCCGTGTCGATTGAGGACCGATCCGTGTGCGGCCCTGCTGAACAAGTATTGAACGTACCGAAGGCATATCGGATATATGGGCCCCGATAAACCGATGTAGCCTAAACCTCTGGGCGTCGAGGCATAGCACACCGATTTATAGGTGTAGGTTGAGGGCAGCAAGGTGGAAATCTGCCAACGGGCATAGAGAGATGCTCCGTGTGGGGAACCTCCTGCTCGTTTCGGTGCGACCGGTTCGATGTTTGGGCTGTTGGGTGAAAGGTTGTCCCGTACGACATCGAGTGAGCGTGCTGTGCAGCTCCACAGATGGGCGTACGTGACGTGCTCTTTGGGTTTCCCTGCAGGTGTATATCGAGTCGATTCGCCGTCCCTCGCGGTGATGAGTACCGCTTGTTCACTGCGTCGTAACGTAGATTAATGGATGAAACATGTTGATTCAATATTGCTGGTTTATTTAATTGTATTGCTACATGTTTGCCACCAAATACTGCTTACTAAATTTCAGATTTCATGAACTGTTAATTTGTTGCTAAAAGATGAACTAAGGATGAACTTGTAGGCGTGTCGTTTTGCTGAAATGCTACCAACCTATGTCTTGGTATACCTCATGTAGAGTTTCATGCTTAGGTGAGTCGGTTAAGCCTTGCTGAGCCTTCGTGCTCATGGTTGCTGCTTAAGTGTTTTTCAGGTGAGGAGCCACCCACGGACTCGGAGTACGAGTCCACCGGCGAGGGTTACCCTCCGTCGGGGACCACGGCTGAGTGGGAGCCGTACACGCCGCGCTGAGCTGAGGAGTGCAGCTAGTGTGGGTTGCCCTAGGGCTGGGCAACCAACTTTTGCTAGATAGGCGGGCGTGAGTTGTGTAGTGTAGACTTCCGCTGTGTAACATAAACAATAGTTGTATCTGAAGTTTGTACCTGTTTGTAAAGTTTCAGTTGTTTTTCCCATGTAATATATTATGTTCTTATGACGTGTGCTGTCGGGTGTCGCATCGCGTGGCACCACCCTCTGCGATCCTGGATGAGCGGATTCCGGTCCGCCACATCCGCTTCTGTGCAGTGCCCTTCGCTTCTTCTCTACCGCCGCTAACTTCTTACCGGAGTCCTCTTGAACAATCGCAGCATCAATAATGTCGTTGAGGCTGCCGCAATTGAACATTGCCAGCTTGTCCTTCAGGAGCGGGTTCAGCCTCTGGTAAAAGTGATCCCGCTGCTTCTCGTCAACATCAGCATGATATGACACATAGAGCGCGAGATCATTGAACGCCCTGGAGTACTCCAGCACGTTCCTGCTGCCTTGCTGCAGGCGAAGGAACTCCTGTGTCTTCCTTTCCATCAGACCCGGCGGTATGTGATAGGCCCTGAAGGCCGTACGAAACTCCGCCCAGGTCAGCACTCGCTCAGTGGGTTGCAAGGCACAAAAGTTTGCCCGCCAAGCACTCGCGGACTCTTGAAGCTGTTGGGCCGTGAACTGAGTCTTGCGCTGCTCACTAACTTGGAGCAGCCCGAACTTCATTTCCATCATGCGGAGCCAGTTGTCCGCATCGATGGGTTCATCCGCCCTTGAGAATACCGGGGGATGAGTAGCCAGAAAGTCGGAGTAGGAGCTTTGTTGACGCTCCTCTCGGTCTTGACGCCTCTCTGGTCGAGATGTATTCACAATAAGAGTTTGCAGCAGCTCTGTATGCTGCTGATGTGAGCCCGCCATGGCCGCAACGATGTCGGCCAATGTAACTGTTGGCGGTGGCGGTGGCGGTTTTTGCTGTTGTTGCTGTTGCTGTCCCGAGGAAGTCTCGGGAGGCTGTTGGGAGGCCTCTCCCCCCTGACTGGATCCACCAATCTCAGTGTTGGCGCGTGTACGAGTCATTCTGAAATTCAAAACAGTAGCGATCAGCACATGTCATTCTTAAAATTCCATAGAAAACAGTTGGTGTTGCAGTGGCACATGAATAAACTTGCACAACATTCACATCTATTGATAAAGCATAAACTTTATACAAGATACATTATTCTCGGATCCCCGAGAAGTCGTGCTCATGTCGTCACTACCTATACACATACTACTGTCTACACGACATGTCACCGTTTACAAAAGTTTCTACACACGACCCTCGCAGCCCTACATGGCAACGGTAACTCACTACTCGGAGTAGAACTCGACCTACTGTGGGTCGTCCTCCTCCGCTACCTCTGCTGGTGGCTCAGGGTCCATGACCTCCTCTTCTGGTTCAGGTTCCCACATCGCCAGGATACCCAAAACCACGGGTACGGCACCTACCATTGGTAGGGCCACTACCGGAGGCACGAGGTCTTGCAACGCATGTACCTCATCCATGGCCTGATTGTAGTCCTCTTCCCAGCCCTGCCCCTCCTCAATAGCGTCATCACGCTCTTGAGTAAGGACCTCGTTCTGCTGGGTCAAGTCCTGTACTTGCTGCTGTAAAGCCGTGATGTCGACACGGCTATTCTTCTTCGCCTTCTTCAGACGACGCAACTGATTGCGTTGCTTATTCAGTCACTTGATCGTCGGAAGGAGTACATTGCGGAGTGCGCTGTGAGCACTCTCGAAATGGTCTCGGCGGCTGGTGCTCTCCTTGAGCTCCATGGCAAGACGATCCGTATGGACTGCTTGGCTGTCCATCACGGTCTTTCCTGCCATCAATTGGAGGCTGAGATTCGCCTCCGCGGGGTTGTACCTTGGGCCACTCGGATCTGTTGCCTCCAAGTACCCCTCCCTCCATATGTGATTAGCTTGCCCCTCCACTGGGACAAGCGCGTATGGAGTGCCCTCCATAGCTCTCACGTGTAGCTGGCAGAAACGCAACCTGGTATCGCAGGCTGCCACCTGCCACATTTCCTCCGGTTGTCTACCTCTCAACGTGACGGTGAATGGTGCCCAACCGGTTGGCGTAGGTCCTACTGGAACTTCGACATGGATGGTCCATGTCTTGTTCCCCTCTTCGCCTTCTTCCTTGGCGAGGTAACGCAGCGTCTCCACGTACCCGAAGTATTGAAGCATTAGCTTCAACAACTCCGGATAACTGCAGCATTGTGAACAGTGGGATACCACCCACCCGTTCTCTAATTGTTTATCCTCTGCCATTTGTAGAAACATATTTGAAAAGGGTCAAATATTAATTTCAACAGTAAATCATTTAGTTATAACATAAAACATGTCATTGAACTCATAAAACTTGGAAACGCAATTCAAGCTTAAACAAATTTGATTGATGGTTTGCTGCCCAAACTGACAGCCCGGACCAGTTTCCCTTTCAACCTTATTTATACCATGCTAAAGGCAAAACCAATTCTGTAGCTCCACATCAAAGTTAAATCTAACTTCAATAGATTTCCGGAAAGTATTTGCTTGGCCTCAGATCTGTCCGGGTTCAAAAGTTGTGAGATGTCAATGTTGACATAATTTCTGGAGAAAATTGGACAGCACCTCCCTGCTTGAGGTACTGATTTGATCCAAGAATTCCAGTTAATTATACCTCTAATTTGACAAAACGTTCTGTTACAAAGTTGTAACTTATGTCATTTACTTTTCATAACTACCTCATTTTCTATTTTTGGATTTTTCTGCAGGAAGTTATGCTCAACTTTCAGAGAGTTACAGAGAGTGTTTGCTCTGCCCTGTTTTCTGGACAGCTTCAACTCTACTGCATTTTTCGACTGGTTAAGGGATGAAACACCTCTAGACATCAATAGAAAAGTTGTAAAGCGCTTCCAAAGATTTCCAGAAATGTATCATATGACCCCAACCTCGAAAGAACTCAACCTCTAACCTCTCTTTAACTTCAGCCTTATTTTAGCTGAAAACAGGGGACTCTGTCCTTAATATCCTATAAGTTGAAAACTTGTTAACTTTGAACATCCTTATTAAGGGAAGAAGTTAAGTCACAGTTTTAGTGCTCTATATCAAAATCTTCAAGTTTTACAATGATGTTGATCATTTAGTGGGGTGTGACGTCGAAGTGTCACCAGTTCATGCGGGTACTATGTTCCTCACAAAGAAAAAGCTATACCGGACTTAGCCGGCTTCGTTAGTTCAGTGGCACTAAATGTTTCTCGCACACGTGTGCTACTCATCTACTGACTCGTGGTTAGACTACCTGCAAATAACTCACACAATCGTCAGGCTCGGCTGCACATCGAACCCGGTCCCAATACAGTCCATACAACTGTCTGTCATTAGTCGCACGGTTGTTCTCAAGCCAAACACGCCTTGAGCTACGTGTTCATGTTACTAACCACGTGACGGGGTCTCCCAAACTTTCCCGTTGCACGCCAGGGAAGGGCGTTGCTCGAGTTTCCCAAATGACATGAAGAGTCGTAGAGGATACTAAAGCTGGATGGGTTACCTGCCACCCGTGAGGCTCCAGCCTTTAGCTTGTGCACACTGGTGGACAGCGCTTACATGCACCCCCCAAGACATATGACGTCTCGAGATGCATGATTTTTCTGACATAAGCACATAGGTTAGTAATGCCACTTACTATACACTAATAACATCCTTATATGGGCTACTAACTCGTTCCTCATCGAGTTTTTGAAAAGATGACATTTTTTAAGTGCGTTAAACCTCAAGCGAGCTCTGATACCACACTGTGAGGGTCACACGGCCTCGACTAGCCCGAATCACGCTGAAGGGTGCTGCGTTGCACAGCACCGAATAACACACATAAAAGGTACAAAGCGGAAGCAAAAGTTTTATTACAATGAACTATTTTGAACATGTTTACATCCAAAATAAGTCAAGTCTACACTCACGGGCGTAGACTGAGCAAAAGAGTCAACGTTCAGCCCGTGAATGTGTTCCCACTAGCACGCACACACACTAACACGGCGGCGTGCATGACTCCCATTCGACGGGGTTACCCTCTTGGGGGTCCGTCTTCTCCTTGGGAGTCTCCTCCTCATAATACCCTGCAAAAGCTTCAAACACAAGCAGTGAGCATGATGGCTCAGCAAATCTGACCCGTCTCACCTAAACATGTAACTCTACATGTTAGAATTGCAATGTGTAATAGGAAAGTAAGTTGCAAAGGACACGCCTATTTAGTTGGCTCTTACTTTCAAGTTTTAGCAGCAAGTGTGTGGAGAACCTCATGCTAAGTCACATAAGAGAGCCGCAATCAAACAAGGAAAGAAACGCATTTTGTCATGTGCTTTGCCCAAGGTTGAAAAGAACTTTAATTAGCTCCAAACTACAACAATTCATTAACAACCAAAGTAAAGCCTTCAAACAGAAATGTTTCAACATGCAACTAGCTTGTTCTTTCTACGTCATGGTACAGTGAACAAGTGGTACTCACTGGCCACAAGGGATGGTGATTATAATCGATTTACACCTGCAGGGTTACCCGAATAACCCGTCACGTACGCCCATACTCGATGTTGCCTACAGCAACCATCACGGACATCGTACGCAATCACCTTTCATCCGTCAGCCAAATGTTGAACCGGTCCTATCGTCCCGAGCAAGAGGTCTCTGCACGCATCCACAGTGCCGACAGCCGATTTACACCTCAAGCTCTCAACCTACCCTCTGGACGACAAGCAATGCCGCAACACCTAACTACCCGAATTACATCGGTTTCCCGGTTCCCATATATCCGGTAGGTCTTCGGTACTGTTCTAGCTTGTTCAACAGGCCCGCACACGGCTCGGTCCTCAATCGACACAAGCGGAGCTATGGCACCCAGGCCCCAACGTCCCGCTGCCCTTACTCTCTGCTCGGTCTCATTTTTCTTGCCATGTGTTCCATTTGCTATCTCTAACCGAGTTGAGTGCCTCTAGCTTATTCTCGCGAGCAGTTCCAACTACTCGACTTGTACCGAATCCTACACTATCTTAGCTTTTCAGTGGCTACTCGAGGTTTAAAACCTAAGCCCAAAAACCAGGGTTTTCTTGGCTATGCATTGGGGTTTTCAAACAAGACTCTAATGCATAAGTAAAGTGAATACTCAATGTATGTTATCAAAACAATGAAGTTTATAAAAAGGCTAATGCAAACTGGGGCTTGCCTTGCTGCTGCTGGTCGTATGCTAACTGTTCTTCCGGGGTGATGAAATCCAACACCTCCGGCTCCTCATCAACCTTAGTGACTACACAATATAAATATGTATGCGTGTCAATCTAAATGCATTTGAATTTGAGGTTGATATTGTTAAGACTATAAGTATAGATAGACAGACCCAATGACTCTGAAATTTTTACTGTGGTTTTTATACAACCTAAACCGAAACTTTTCCAAATTTCATTTGCAGCAAAGCTCATTTGGTCCCTCTACAAATAAATGTGTATTTTACCTTAATTGGAGCTCTTATGATGTTCTAAGGATTTTCATGGAGCAAGCCATGACTTTCTGGAAACTAGATTTTCATATGGTTCTAATGGAATTTGTTTCACCTAATTTGAAGCTTCCTAGCCAAAGATATGAGCTAAACAAGTTCAGAGAAAATCAGAAAAATGTTTCTGGATATTTTTCATTTTCTCTGGAGCAGATTCATTAATCACACCATTAGGTGGATCCAATGAGCTCAAATGGATCTGAAATTTATATGGTAGCTCAGGGATATTATGATGAACATCCTGGACAAATTTCAGAATTTTCCACTAAAGGGTTCTCCAGTTAAAATTTTAAACAGTTTAAATTTAAATAAAGGTTTTCATGAAGTGAAACTTGATTTTTTGGAAAGTACTCAGAGATCTGAATCCAACAAAATTTGGTTCACTCAATTTGGAGTTTCCTAGCCAAAGTTATATGAGTTTGAAGTTAAACTAAATCTGAGAATCGGGGAAATGTTTAAAACACTGCACGTGGGTCATACGCACAGTGTCTTCTTCAACCTCTTGCCGGCGCCCGAGCGCGCAACGCACAGCGGTAGTGGCGCGGCTCGTTCTCAGCCGTTACGGCCTAATTTTCAACGCGGTTTCTTCCTACGTGACTGTGGGGAACCCCTTCCGGGATCCACACTCTAGGATACACATTGGGTGGTGCCGTGCGATGCGGCACCGAACAGCATACACGAAAAGAACCATAAAGTACAAAGTCTTTTATTTCTTAAGATAATGTCATTTACAAAATATTGTACCATGAGGGTACACACAGCGGAATATACGTACACACTTACTCTCGGTCCTAACTATGCAAAAGAGAAGACGTCCAGTCCGCGGACGCTTCTTACTAGCTTCCACAAAGATGAGTGCAGCGGCAGTGTTTCCGGTGAGTCTCTGATGGATCGCCGAACAACCATCTTCATAGCAAATTTTATAACCTGCAAAACACTAATAATGCAACCGTGAGCACGATGGCTCAGCAAGACTTAACTGACACTCCTAAGCATGGAACTCTACATGCAGGGATTAATAATATAGGACAATTATGTTGCAATAACGACACGCCTACATGTTGATCCTTATTTTCAGTTTAATAGCAGCAGATTATTATGCCTTAGGCAGCCCTCAAATCGGAAGTCCATAATCAAACATGAAATGCTTTCCTGCGATGTGGTGATGCCCAAATAGGAAGATAAACTTAGTGAGCTCTACAACTATAGCATACATGGTTGGCAATACAATGAGCTAAAGAACTTCACATCAGCAATGATTCATCTCACTTCATCTAGAAATAATTACTACGTCACAACTCAGTGAACAAGTGGTACTCATATAACCGTGAGGGACGGTGATTCGAATCAGGACACACCCGGAATACATGACACATACACCCGCCTCGAAAGACTCACGCGAGCTCTTTCTTACTTTGTATGCAGCAACCTTTCACCCGTCACTCCAATGCCGAACCAGTTCTGCCGACCCATCAGAAGGGCCACTACCCGGAACACATCGAAGTTTCTCCGCTAGCGGGTTTACACCTCTGACACCCACCCCCAAAGGACGGCTGTATAAGTTTCAACACGAGAGTACCTGAGTTACATCGGTTTCCTGGAGCCCATAATTCCAGTATGCATCCGGTACTGTTCAAACTTGCTCAGCAGGGCGGCATACGCATCGGTCCTTAACCGACAAAAACAGAGCTGCGGCAACACAGGCCCAACGTCCTGCTGCTCCTACTCTCTGTCCGGTCTCATTTTCCATTCCAGTTATTCCATTCTCTAGATTCATACCCTGCTGAACCAACATCCTAAACTCGCGAGTAGCTTCCAACTACCCGACTTGCACCGGATCCTATATAATTTAAGCCTAGCCGAAACTACACGAAGCTAATCTGTTCTACCCTTTAACTCCAAAGGTTTGTGGGTCATGCATTTGGAGTATCAATCACCTTGACCTAATGCACAATACATACTAGACCCATAAAAGTGATACAAAGTAAAATATAACTAAAAGCTGTTAAATGCAAACCGGGGCTTGCCTTATGTTGCTGCAGGATTAGTTATACTTTATAGTCAGTATCTTGGTGACGATTTAATCTTCAACTTGCTGATCCGAGTCGAGTTCTTCGTCAAACTCCTTCGTCGTATTTCTTACCGACATGAATATGCACAGTTTTATGTTGCAAGTAAAGACATTATAAAACAAAAGCGTTTTAGGTCTTAAGCATGGTTTAGACCAACTTATAAGTGAGTGAAGAGCTCTGTTATGGACAAAAACAGAGAACTTGAGCTGGGCAGTAGATGTTTGTTGGAGGAAATTCAAAGAGCTATTTATAATAGACATAGAAAGCTATTGGAAAGAACCATCAGAAACTTTAGAAGATGATCCTAACTTGCTCTGAAATTTTTACAGTGGTTCATAGATCATACATAGGTATGGCTTGCAAAATTTCAGACAAGGTTGATGTAATATGTGGCCCAGGGAATTTTCTTAACTATTTGGCTTCTCTGAATTCCTATGGCAATTATAGTGTCTTGTTATGCTCCAAATTTGGTTTTTCAGAAACCTGGGAGTCTCAAGAATCCATATGACTTGGTTTCACCATTTTTGTAGCTTCCTACACAGAGATATGGAATTTAGAAGTTGGGGCTAAAAGCTGAAAAATCTTTCTGTTATTTTTCCTAATTTTCTGAGACATAGAAGATTGAATCAACATTTGGCCAAGCAAATAAAGTTCAATGCCTTTGAAAATTTTACTGGAGTTCAAGGATTTTTGGTAGAATGTCCTTCTCAAATTTTGGAATTTTCCAATAAACAGAACTCCTGTAAAATTTCCTACAAGCTTAACTTTAAATGAATTAATGAGCCAAATCCATGGATTTTCATAAATATTGGGCCAAACTCCTGGATAGTAATCTTTGAGAGGAGTCCAACAAAATTTATTTGACAATTTTTGGACATTCCTACACAAAGTTATGGCTCTCCAAAGTTTGAACTGAATTGGGGAAAATCTGGAAATGTTTAAACCCGACAGTGGGTCCCACGTGACAGACTCATCTTCAACCTCGCGCCAGACAGGGCCAGTGGCGGCTCCCTCCGGCGAGGGTCACCGGAAGGCCTTTCCCGGCCGTCTCCCGGCCCCATACTGGCCGCCTGGGGGTTTAGAGGGATGGGAAACCTTATGGTGGGGTCAAATCAGGCCGGTGGTGACTGGAATGGCGCCCCCCACGGCAGCAGCGGCGGCCATGACTCCGGCGACCTCTAGCTCGCACAAAAAAGGCTCAAACAACTTGGTTTTTCTTCCTATAGCACCGTGGTAGAACACTGATCACCGATATGACTCCAAATCGGCTCCAAACAGGCTGCAAATAGGAATTCATCGGCGACCTAGACCAAAAACCAGCGGCAAACCGAAAAACTCGAAGAACAGAGCCTATACTCGATGGTTTTTGGTGCTTTTGATTCCAGATGCTCGTAGGGAGGTCTAGTACGTTGTGGTTCAATAGCCATGCGCTGGGATGAACTAAGCATCACAAATTTTGGAAACTCGTTCAGCTCGGTTCTTTGAACACACTTGCAGTAAACAGAGAAATTCTTCCTCTATAGTGCATGAAAAGAGGAGGGGTTTTCACCGGAGTGTCGAGCAGTCTGGGGCGCCTCTTTTTTCTATAAAAGGTTGGCCATGATATGGCTCAGAACGTCCCGGCGCCGATGATCAGTGAGGCGTGACATTGCTCAGACTTGCGGAGGAAGAACGGCGTGGCAGCGATTGAAGGAGACTGGGCACGAGCTGGTGACGGTTGGAAGACGTCGAGTGGAGGCAGGCATAGCTCCTAGACTTCTCAGCTGGGTGCGAACACTCTCAGATGTTGATCAGCGATGAGGGCAGAGAAGCGGAAGTGGGTTCTTCGGTTTGAGCGGGCGAGAGAGCGTGCGAGCAGGGAAAGAAGGACTTCGCTGCTGCTTCGTGTGGGAGAGATAAGAGCGGACACCGAGTGAGGAGACGCCTATGCAGGCAGCTCACGCCGGCAGCTGCCTTCGCGGTTGCGCACGCTCGGCCGAAGCAAAACAGAGCACGACGTGAGTTCAATTGGGTCTCTGTCCAGTGGGGTCCACACAGCCACAATTATTCTTCTTATCCCCCAATTTGATTTAAAATAGCAAATGAGCTCCAAATTTGATAAAAATTGGAGGATAGGCCAAAAGAACTGTGAGGAACACAATGGTGCACCCAAATTTGAATTTTGGTGAAGTTGGAATTTGAAACTGAGATTTATATTCAAATTCGACTTTTCTCCCGTTTTAATTCCAACAAGTAGGAACCCTTTTCCAAATGATCTGAAATTTTGCCGGGCTACCCGTGGATGTGTGGAGAATCAAATTGTGGGTTTAGATATCCTGGTTTGGAAAATTTTGCAAGTTCACTTTAGCATTTGGAGCCCACACCATTGTATTCAAAAATTTAAATTCCCTCTCATTTTTCTCGGTGTGAATTACAGCTCCACTTGCTAGAATTTGGGGATTTCACAGTGACCCTTGAAGCACGGCGCACACACCGGACAACTCCTCGCGTCTCGACATCGCCAGGAAAGTAGTCAGCGACGGTGGCGGCGGAATTGAGCTCGGGTCCTGCGGTGCTAGCTCGTCTCGGCAGTGAACACGATCAACCAGTGGGTCGCAAAGCACCACTGGGGCACGGGAAAGCTAACCCTGCCCTCCTCTTCGCCGGAGATTGCCGGGAAAGTACACTTTACCGGCGACACGAGCCATTTTTACCGGCGGGGGCAAAAACACGGTGCTACGCTCCCTGGTTTGATCATCTTCGCTAAGACTTGGCCTAGGTGATCGTGAGGTGCTAGTCTAGCTTCAGTTCAACCAGAATCTCCAGTGATCAAGTGATCGAGATGAATTTCCGGTTTTGGTTCTCAGTGTTCCATACGACGATCATCGGGAAAAGTGAAATTCCGGCTAACCGGCGCTAAGAGGGAGCTAGGGGGTTAGGGAGGAGCTACTAGACTCCGATGCTAACCTCAGAGAACAGTTGGTTGCGCCGGAGAAGCTCGGAGCTGTCCGGGCGACAGTGTCAAGTCGGAGGCGCTTCGGGGTGAACAGGGAAGTGGAAAATCGGCTCGGGAAAGCTCGAGGGGAGCTGATCACGAGCAGCTGAGGGTTAGAGCACGTCGAATGAAGGTCGGCGGTGCTGTTTATTGCCTCAGCTCAAGGTGGAAGGGACGGGTTTGGCCGGTCGACGGCGAGGTGGTGAGTTTCGGGTGTGCGGCGGTTCTCTCCAAGTTCTCAGCATGAGGAGGCTTCGGGGCAGTGACGAAATGGCTTTGTGACGCCCGGGACTCGAAGATATCGCGCTGGAGATGTCGGCTGTCAGTCACAGCGCTGGAAGCAGCTGCTGGTGCGGCTTCATCGCCATGGCGTCCTCGGCAACACGCGCAAGAACCCGAGCACTGAGTGATTCAGTCGGTTTGCTCGGGTGTGAGACTGACAGTGGGTCCCACCCCCTTGTTTTAATCTCTAAAATTCAATTTTCCCACTGCTCTAAACAGTAGGGACCCTACACCCTTTGCAATTTGAGTAATCCACCAAATGCCCATTTGAAATTGGTAGAATTCGAATTGTGGACTGGTTTGATTGTATTTGTGTTCAAATGGCAACTGAAATTTAAATTCAGTTTGAATTTTTCACAAAATACCTCATGTCAAGATCAACTACAAATGGACTGAAAATTGGTGTGTGAGCTCACAAAAATGTGCTGAGTGTGAATATGAATCCCACTTTTAAATTCATGGGATGAAAGGAGTTCAAATTTGAATTTAAGTTCAAACTAGTCTCTTTCTAATTATACCCAAAAATACCTCAAAAAGGTTTTGGATTTGGGTGAAATTTGGCATGAGCATTCCTAGCAAAGTTTAGGAGTTTTCCTATGACCAGCCCTTATGTGATGCATGTGGGAAATACCACTTTTGCATTTTGTGAGTTTATCATCTAATGACTATGTTGATGGTGTTTACTTGCTCTTCAAAGATGTTCATAAGCTTTCCTCAAATGAGGTGTGTGTGGTGTGATGAACACTTTTAGCAAATGAAAAACTTAGGCCCTTACAATCGGAACCCCAGACCTCGAAAGGTCAGAGCCCGAGCAAATCCACGCGGCTCAAGTGCCACATGACGTGCCGATCGGCTCGGCCGTCATGTGCCACTTGGGGGCTACCCACCCGCCGAGAGAAAGATGGCCGAAACTCTTAAGGCATCCATGACAATTTTTCTAAGTACTTCCTTCGTTCTTTGCAACCTACGGCTAAGGACTACAAAAAGTTCTCGGAGCTACGGATCGAGCGAAGCGTAGGAGCAAAAGCGACTATTGTTTTTTCCGGACCTAGTGTGCGAAACCCACGGCTAAGAACAGCGAAAGTTCTCAAAGCTATGGATCAAAACCATAACGGAGAGGAAAAATCACGTGTGTATAGAAAAAACTTGCTTCCTTTCATTAGGAGAGTCACAAATGGCTAGTACATTTACATTACAAGCCAATAGGATGATCGAACAAAGTCTTACAGGAGGATGATTGATGTCAGTAATAAATTTGATGATTATAGGAAACATCCGCAATTCAGCTTTCTTGCAAGTTCCCTTTCTTAAGTCCACATGAAAGGAGCCGCACCTTTCGCTCGATGAAGATGCAAAGGATGGTTCTCTGGTCATCCCCTCCGCTTACAGCGCCTCGACTTGCGTCTGAATCACGGCAACCCCGATGCTTGTTCACCTCCGTGACACTCCAGCCTGCGGTAATGGAAGTCAGCGAAGCTGACGACTTCGCCACCCCGAGCCGCCGGGACCGTATCCCCAGTCGGGATGCGGATATGCCGTAACTCCGACGCCGAGATAATCCCCCGGTTGACCAGGGGGGAGAGGCAGTCGACGGAGACATGGGACTTCATCCAGCCCGACATGCTTGAC
The DNA here is from genome assembly GCA_030760725.1 of Neostapfia colusana. Classification (NCBI taxonomy): domain Eukaryota; kingdom Viridiplantae; phylum Streptophyta; class Magnoliopsida; order Poales; family Poaceae; genus Neostapfia; species Neostapfia colusana. The sequence continues at coordinate 23,966,744 of JASWHV010000014.1, forward strand.
GGTGATAAGGGAGAAGATGGGGAACTACTCGTGCTCTCCCTCCATTTCTCTCTTTCTAACTTACACTGCTAAAGTTCGTAGAGGGGAAGGAGCACGAGGAGGCTAGTGGAGAAGGAAAGAAACGAGGGTAGGAGTAAAGACTTGCATCCCAAAGGCTGTTTATATAGCCCACCCGCGACGGCCGCAAGGAATGGCGCCAGAGCCCATGGACGTGTGCGCCGTGCACCCTGCAGTAATGCCTTCCGTTTGCGGAGTGGGTGCACGTCCCCTGAAACCTCAAGACATGACGCCCGCCATAATTTTGACCAGGCAAACTCACCTCTTCGAAACCCGTGACAGTTTCAAAAGTCGCGCGCCACTTCCCTTCTCCTAACCGCCTTTCCACAAAGTCTCCTCGCCTACCCCCGACGCGACACCGCTGGGCCATCAAAATTAAAGGTTGAGGTAAGTAGATAAGTTTTATGGCCCACTTTTGGGGTTCAATCAAAGTTTTGGGTTTGAAGGTCTACCAATCGGGTAGGTCGAAAGGACTACATGGAACAAACCTGAGCGGGGGACAACCAACGTGAGATGGCCATCGAATGGCGAACTCGGTAGCCGCCAACAATCCCGACATCTCCAACGCTCTGATATCTGAGTCTCATGTTGGCGACCTTGCAGTTGCCCCCGAAAGGGTCGGCATCAAGACGTCGCGGCCCCCGAACGGCCCGAGTTCTGTGCTAGTGTACCAAGAGAGATCTCATGAATGCGGGAATCAAGCCCCGATCAGGTCAACCTGATTCCCCAGTCCTTACGAAAAGGCAGCGGGCTCCCACTCGGATTAACCTGTTAGGCAAATCACCGAGCCCGGAAATTTGGTGAGTGAGGTAAATTCCCAGTCAGCTCAACCCCTCCAAACCACCAACGGTTTGCGGATGAGGAGCAAAGTGGATTCACGAAACGAACTGAGCCCAATCTTCGAAGGAAGGGCCCGGGGGCTACCGAGTGACTCAAAGCTACGAATGAGCCCAACGCTTAAGCCTTGAGTCCATATTTAGCCTATGAGAATCAAAACGAAATGATGATCTCACGCGATTTTTTTTCTATCTTATCCTCTCAGGGCCTCTCTCATGCGCAGGATGTGCTCCTGACCAGTTCAAAAGCAACTCGGCCGGGGCCCGAGGGCTACTGACGGAGCGATGTACCCCAGGTACACGAGAGGCAACCGATCAACCTATCGTGCGGAGCCATGTGGCTCCGCAGACCCCAATTGAGCGATGCGGGAAGTGCCAGCACAAGGTCCTGACCTCAGGGCCCGGGTTCAGGATGGCACCACTACGAGTCCCGACCCCGAGGTCGATACAAAAGCGACCAACCCCTAACCGCGGGCGAGGCATAGCGGCCGACCCCTTGTTTGTGGAACAGAGAGTTGAAGTCGCTTGGAGTCGCCAACAGATGATCCAAGTCAGCTGTACTTCGGTAGATTTCGGTGTTAGTTCACTGAAACTAAGATAAAATGAGGTTCCTACGATCAGGAGTGTGTTAAGTCTCACTTACATGTGTAAAAGCCTAAGAAAAGGGACTTGCAAAAACTTTTCACCACCTCACAACACCACAGTTTTGTTGTGGATAGCTTGTGAAAAATGGTGAAGAGCAAGTAACCTCCATAAAAAGAGGGATTAGAGGAGAAAGCCCTAACTTTCACAAAGTAGGATTTCTACACATAAACATGGGAGGTTGAGCTCACCCCTAGGACTTGAAAAGTCTTGGGAAGGTTCATGCCAAATTTCATGCAAATCCAACACATTGTGAGGCACTTTTGGAGACAATTCACAAAGAGGCCAATTTGAATGCAAATTCAAATTGCAGCAACCTTTATCACTTAAATTCAAAAGTTAGCTTCATATTCAAACTCAGCATATTTTTCTGAGTAAGCCCACCAATTTTCATCCTCATTGGAGTTCATCTTGTCAAGAGCTAAATTGCAAGAATTCAAAACTGAATTTGAATTTCAGTTTAAACATGAAGCAAATTTAGCCAAACACAGTTCAAATTTGAGAACTCAAATTCAAACTAAGACTTGGTGACTAAGTCTCACATTCAATTGTGAGTAGCTGAGGATATTTTGGCACAACAGAGTTGAGAAAATGGAAAAAGAAAGAATTAGAGGGGAGGTCCCACCTGTCAGCAATCTTAATAGAGAAGCCTTCCCACTGATCTTTCCCTCTCTCGGCCGAGACCGCACGCCAGCTGCGGCCAGCACCGGCGTCCGACCGCCTCACCCTGCCACCTCCTGCTCGGTGACCGAGCGCACGGGTGCACGACGCGGTTAAAAACCCCAGCCCACGTGAGCCGGCCTCATCTCCTCCGCTCTGCCCGCTCTCACCCGAAACAAAAAATCGGCACCAGCCGCTCCCCTCGACTCCTCGTCACGCCGTTGATCCAGGCGACCTCATGACCGGAGCTCAACAGCAAAGATACGCGCCGGGGACTGCTCGAACTCACGGTGAAGGCCCTACCCTTTTTCATGCTCTGTAGGGAGAGTATTTCCCCGTCTAGTCCTCGGTCTTCAACAAAAACGAGTGAGCAGAAAATCTGAAATTCACGGCGATCGGTCCTTCACTGCGTAGATCCAGCCAAGCACATGTTCTACACGTCCCCATGGCCATCTAGAATCCAAGACCATCGAAAACCGTCGAGTCCTTGCGCTGATATCCGAGTTTTTCGAGCAACAGCCGATATCGGGCCTAGGTCGACGGTGAGGTCCTAGTTCCGGCCATTTCCATGGCCAATCGAGCTCATATTCGTGCTCAGCATGCCACTTCGGAGTTGTAGAAGCAAACCGCTTGGAAAATAAAGCCCTGGGTAACCCAGGCGACATCGCCGGAGTAGGGAGAACCTCTGTCACCGTCGCGAGCAGGGTTCCGGCCATTGCCGAGCTTCGGTGAGTGCACCAGTGTGTTCTCCGAGTCGAGTTAGGCCCGGGCGGCAAGTTTCATCGAAGGTCGGGCGGTGGAACGCCCGGCGGCGAGCACTCCGGCGAAGCGCCACCGCGGGAGCTGCGGGATGACGCGAGGTAGACGAAGGGGGGGCCGGGTCCACCAGTCAGCCTCTGATCTCGCGCGGGGATCTGTTTGCGGCCGGGATTCGGTGCGGCAGCGCGGCTAAAACCCCGTGGGCCGCGGTGTGGCCGCATTCTGAGTGGGCCGGCGTAAGGAGTGGGCCCCACCCGCAGAATTTAAACATTTTGGGAATTTCCAGTTTTAGTTCAAACTTCAAATGAATAGAACTTTTGCTAGGAAACTCCAAATTCAATGAACCAAATTTTGCTGAACTCAGAATTCTGAGTACTTTCCAGCAATACCAATTTCAGCTCATGAAACCTAATAGTTTTCCCGAATTAATTCCCTAAAATTTAAACTGTTGGGAATTTTATCTGGAGAATTACTTTATGAAAAATGCTGAAATTTTGCTGAGAGGGTCATTGGAAAATCCTTGAGTCACAGTAAAATTTTCAGACTGATCCAAGTTCATTTAGTCCCCCTAATCGGGTGATTAAGAGGACTGCCCTGAGAAATAGAAAAATGTACAGCAACATTTTTCAGATTTTCTCAAATCTTAATTAGGGCATAACTGTCAGTAGAATTCTTCAAATGATATGAAACCAATTCCATTAGAACCATCTTAAAGTCTAGTTTCCATAAAGTAATGGTTGGAGCCATGCAAAACCCTGGAATTACTTAGAGGCTCAAATAATGACCATATAGGATTTTATTTGTACAAGGTTCAAATGAACTTTGTTTCAAATGAAACTTAGTCAAGACTCTGGTTAGGACCCTACCAAACCACCATAAAAATTACAGAACCCAAAGGGGAGGGCTAGCTAGAGTTATTAGTAATTATGCAATCAAGTTACACATTGCATTTAAATTGACATGTAGTATTTCATTAACGTGTAGTCGCTGAAGGCGAGGAGCCTCCGGAAGTACTTGACTTCCTCCTTTTGGACGAAGACTTAACCCCTGACCAGCAGCAACAAGGCAAGCCCCGGTTTGCATTAAATTCTTTTATCAAGTTTTACTTTGTTCACATGTCTAGTGTGAAGTATGAATGTGCATTAGGTGTAGGATGGATGGAACCCCACTTGCATAACCAGAACTGTTCCTATAAGAGTGAGGGTAGTGTCTAAGGCCTCGAGTCGACAGGCTATGCTTAATGATTCATAGGACTTCGGTACAAGTCGAGTAGTTGGAATCTACTCGTGAGTTAGGCTTGGGACACACGGGTTTGGTTCGAGCGATGTGAGATCACTTTAGTAATGAAAATGAGACTAGGCAGGGGCTAGGGCGCAGCAAGAGGAAGTCTTGTGTGCGCAGCCCTGTCCGTGTCAATTGAGGACCGATCCGTGTGCGACCCTGCTGAACAAGTATTGAACATACAGAAGGCATATCGGATATATGGGCCCCGATAAACCGATGTAGCCTAAACCTCCGGGCGTCGAGGCATAACGCACCGATTTATAGGTGTAGACTGAGGGCAGCAAGGTGGAAATCTGCCAACGGGCATAGAGAGATGCTCCGTGTGGGGAACCTCCTGCTCGTTTCGGTGCGACCGGTTCGACGTTTGGGCTGTCGGGTGAAAGGTTGTCCCGTACGACATCGAGTAAGCGTGCTGTGCAGCTCCACGGGTGGGCGTACGTGACGTGTTTTTTGGGTTTCCCTGCAGGTGTATATCGAATCGTTTCGTCGTCCCTCGCGGTGACGAGTACCGCTTGTTCACTGCGTCATAACGTAGTTAATGTATGAAATGTTATGCTTCAATATTGCTGTCATGATATAATTGTATTGTTACGTGTGTGCCACCAAATATTGCTTACTAAATTTCAGATTCCCGAACTGTAACTTGTGGCTAAAAGATGAACTAAGGATGAACTTGTAGGCGTGTCCATTGATGCTGTAAAAGCCCAAGAAAAAGGACTTTCAAAAACTTTTCTCCACCTCACAACACCACAGTTTTTATTGTGGATATCTTAGGAAATTTTGTGAAGAGGAAGTAACCTCCATCAAAAGAGTGATTAGAGGGGAAAGCCTTCATTTTCACAAGGTGGGATTTGGACACATGGACATGAGAGGTTGATCTCACCCCTAGAACTTAAAAAGTCTTGGGAAGGTCCAGGCCAAAGCTCATGCAAATTCAACACTTTTTGAGGCACTTTTTGGGTTATTTGAAAAAGAGGCCAATTTGAATGTAAATTCAAATTGCAGCAACTTTCATCACCCAAATTCAAAAGTTAGCTTCATATTCAAAATCAGCACATTTTTCTGAGTAAGCCCACCAATTTTCATCCGCATTGGAGTTCATCTTGTCAAGAGCTAAGTTTGCAAGAATTCAAAACTGAATTTGAATTTCAGTTTAAACATGAAGCAAATTTAACCAAACAAAGTTTGAATTTGAGAACTCAAATTCAAACCAAGACTTGGGGGATAAGTCTCTCATTCAATGTGTAGTTGCTGGGATATTTACAAAAAGGAATTCAGAAGAGAGGATTAGGGGGAAGGATGGGCCCACAGGTCAGTGGGAGGGAGGTGCAGCCTGGACAGCTCTCTGTTTTCTCGCCGAAGCAACCCTCCTCCGTGCGCCAGCGAGCTGCTTCCCGATCGCCACCTCCCGAGCACCAGCCCACAGCGCGCACCGACGAAGCGGTCGCCCGGCGTCATCTCCTCCTGAACCGACCCCAGTCGCGGTCGTGATCGGTTCCAAAACCCTCAACGAAGAAACACCGCCGCACAACAGAAAACTTTCGGTGCTCCGGCGTCCTCCCGTCCCAGCAGCTAGCAAGCGAGTCCGAGCTCTCCCCGAGCTTCGCCGAGGTGTCCTCAACGCGATAGACACGATACCCCGGCGCCGCATCCACGGTAAGCTACCCCCCAGCTCCTGGTTTTCCCTTCCACACCGGGTAGAGCCGCCGCGACCAAAAACTCCCAGCCCGGCCGCTGGGCTTGATCCCCCGTCAAGTGAGCGAGCCAGGAGGTTCGCTTGGAAGGGTGCTCCCTGTCCAACAACGCCGGCCGCATGCCATGAGGTGTGCTGGCCGGAATTTCAGTTCTTGCGAAAGCATGTGATATAGCCCGGCTCGGGTAAATCGGCAAAATTCGCCTCACACACCGAACCACTCTTCTCCAGACCTAGAAACCCAGTTGCAGACATCCGTGCGGGCACGTGGGATCAAGAACTAGGAAGAACCATTGAGGAAACCCTCAGTTCTTCGAGTTTTTCCAGTTTTCCCCGAAATCGCCCTAGGTCGCACGGTGAGCCCCTAGTTGCCGACGTTTCTCGCAAGATCAGAGCCCTGTACGTTGTTCCCTAGGTCATGGTGATGCTGGAGGAGCTATCCGGAGCAAGGTTGGGGCAGTAAAGTGCCCTAGCGACACCGCCGAGGTTACCACAGCTACGGTCGCTGTTGCACCGAGGTTTCCGGCTACCCTCGATCCGAGGTAAGGCCGGCAACGTGTTCCTCGCACTAGAATAAGCAGTGGCGGCGAGATTCAGCAAGTTCCGAAGGCCAGAACCCCTCTCCGGCGAGAGCTCCAGCGGGCTCGGTGGCGGGATCGCGCGGGTGGCCGGAGGAAGACGAAGGGGTAGGCCCCACGCATCAGCGGCTGGAGATAAATGGGTGGGATTCTCTGTGGTCCGGGATCCAGTGCGGCTGCGCGGGAAGGAATCTGTGGCCCCGTGTGGCTCGGCTCCAGCGGTCGACACGTGGGCGGTGGACCCACCCGCAGGATTTAAACATTTTTAGAATTTCCAGTTTTAGTTCAAACTTCAAATGCATAGAACTTTGGCTAGGTAACTCCAAATTCGATGAACCAAATTTTGCTGAACTCAGAATTCTGAGTACTTTCCAGCAATACCAAATTCAGCTCATGAAAGTGAATAGTTCTTCAGAATTAAATCCCTAAAGTTTAAACTGTTGGGAATTTTATCTGGAGAACTACTTCATGAAAAATTCTGAAATTTGGCTGAGAAGTTCATTGGAAAATCCCTGAATCCCAGTAAAATTTCCAGACTCATCCCAGTTCATTTAGTTACCCTAATGAGGTGATTAAGAGAACTGCCCTGAGAAAATAGAAAAATGTACAGAAACATTTTTCAGATTTTCTCAAATCTTAATTAGGGCATAACTTTCTGTAGAATTCTTCAAATGACATGAAACCAACTCCATTAGAACCATCCTAAATTCTAGTTTCCAGAAAGTAATGGTGGTAGCCATGAAAAATCCTGGAATTACTTAGAGGCTCAAACATTGACCAAATAGGCTTTTATTTGTACAAGGTTCAATTGAACTTTGTTTCAAATAAAACTTGGTCCCAACTCTTGTTAGGACCCTAACAATCCACCATAAAAATTTCAGAACCAAAGGGGAGGGCTAGCTAGAGTTATTAGCAATTATGTATTCCAGTTCACACATTGCATTTAAATTTACATGTCGTATTTCATTACACGTGTAGTCACTGAAGAAGAGACTCCGGAAGTGCTGGACTTCCTCCTTCCGGAAGAAGAGCTAACTACTGACCAGCAGCAACGAGGCAAGCCCCGGTTTGCATTAACCTTTTTATAAGTTTTTACTTTGCTTACATGTGTCATATGAAGTAGGTATGTGCTTTAGGTATAGGATGAATGAAACCCCACTTGCAAAACCAAAGGTTCCTTAAAGAGTGAGGGTAGTGTCAAGGACCTCGAGTAGACAAGCTATGCTTAAAGATTCAAAGGGCTTCGGTACAAGTCGAGTAGTTGGAATCTACTCGCGAGATAGGCTTGGGACACACGGGTTCGGTTGAGTGATGTGAGATCACTTTAGTAATGAAAATGAGACTAGGCAGGGGCTAGGGCGCAGCAAGAGGGAGTCTTGTGTGTGCAGCCTGTCCGTGTCGATTGAGGACCGATCCGTGTGCAGCCCACGCTGATCAAGTTTGAACGTACCGAAGGCATATCGGATATATGGGCCCCGATAAACCGATGTAGCCTAAACCTCTGGGCGTCAAGGCATAACGCACCGATTTATAGGTGTAGGCTGAGGGCAGCAAGGTGGAAATCTGCCAACGGGCATAGAGAGATGCTCCGTGTGGGGAACCTCCTGCTCGTTTCGGTGTGACCGGTTCGACGTTTGGGCTGTTGGGTGAAAGGTTGTCCCGTACGACATCGAGTGAGTGTGCTGTGCAGCTCCACGGATGGGCGTACGTGACGTGCTCTTTGGGTTTCCCTGCAGGTGTATATCAAGTCGATTCGCCGTCCCTCGCGGTGAAGAGTACCACTTGGTCACTGAGTCGTGACGTAGACTAATGTATGAAATATGGTGATTCAATACTGCCGATATGATATAATATTGTATTGCTACATGTTTGCCACCAAATACTGCTTACTAAATTTCAGCTTCTTGAACTGTTAACTTGTTGCTAAAAGTTGAACTAAGGACAAACTTGTAGGCGAGTCCATTTGTTGCAATATGACTATCCTATGTCATGGTACACCTCATGTAGAGTTTCATGCTTAGGTGAGTCGGTTAAGCCTTGCTGAGCCTTCGTGCTCACGGTTGCTGCTTAAGTGTTTTCAGGTGAGGAGCCACCCACGGACTCGGAGTACGAGTCCACCGGCGAGGGTTACCCTCCGTCGGGGACCACGGCTGAGTGGGAGCCGTACACGCCGCGCTGAGCTGAGGCGTGCAGCTAGTGTGGGTTGCCCTAGGGCTGGGCAACCGACTTTTGCTAGATAGGCGGGCGTGAGTTGTACAAAAGAAACTTCCGCTGTGTAAGACTCTAGTTTGTAACTGAGAAGTGTACTACTTTGTACATTCAGTTTGTTTTCCCATGTAATATAATGTGTTCTTATGACGTGTGCTGTCGGGTGTCGCATCGTGCGGCACCACCCTCTGCGATCCTGGATGGGCGGATTCCGGTCTGCCACAGCCTGGTATCAGAGCTGCATTGGGGATAGCACAGTACTTAAGGACTGTATTATGGGAAAACTTAGGTTTATGGTGAGGAATCGATAGTTGCCCAAGTAAGGACTATATTAGCATAGTTACTTAAAGGGGCAAAGACTAACCTATGTGTTATAATTCTGAATTTCAATTATTGTAACGACGCACCTACGCTCTGGTAGGAATGGTAAGGAACGCCACCGAAAGCGGTTCAATTTCGGTTAGCTCTCCCTGACGAGGAACGTGGTTCAGGGATTGGTCTCACAGCTTGGTGTGAGACGTCAATATGAAACTCTTGGATTCTTCATGTCCCTGAGTTCATATGCAACGCTGATCCCTAGCGTGCATTAGGCAAGTAAGTGGAGACCCCATCGCGTGGTCAGTAACGCGAGAGTGTGTTCGTCTGGAAATAGCCTAGGAGGACATACGCAGCGCTTGCCATCGGCGTGCCCTGCAGGGAAGTAGGTGGTATCCGTTGGGTTGATAACATTCCCAACCATGATGACCCGTTCATGACCTACTCGGGTTCCCCGTCGTGTGGTGTTGAAACACGATCACGCGCCTTGAGACGTGACTTAGCTCAAGGACGGCCGTATCACAATGATACGGGCGTTTGTATTTACTTTAAAATGTGGTACTGCCTGAAATGGAAACAAAACCATTGAGTGCACCATTATTGTGTGGTCTTCTGCAGGTACTAACCACGTATGTATCCGTGTAGAAAACGTGTGCGAGAGATCGTTTAGTGCCACACTTGAGACGTATATGCCGGTGTGATCCGTTTAGGATTTTCTTTTGTGAGGAACGTAGTACCGAGATACTGTAGGCATATGCATGAAAATAATGATAACAAGGAATTAAAATCTATAGGTTCAACATGTAGGACCCTGGTTGGGTATAAGAATGGGATAGTGAAGCAGGATAGCCAAAGGGATGAAAAACAGAGTGCTCTGTTTTGGGCAGCAAGGTTGCTGAACTTCAACAGAGCACAACTCACAGGTCTTTTAGCCGAGGGAGGTGTGGCATATAGTTCTGGGAAGTTACTTGAGTACTCTACAACTTTGTTGTAGACTTCCAGAGCTGAAACACACCTTAAGATGGCTTAAATCTCAGAGGAATGTAAACTGTCCAGAACCAGGACAGAGTTAAACACTCTCTGGACTGTTCTGTTTTTCAAACATAACTCTCAGTAGAACAATCTAAGATTGTCATATAATACATCCTTAGAAAGAGTAGAAGATGGGTGACATCTTTGCAATTCAAAGTTTCTGAAGTTTCAGCACAGATTTCAGTGGGAACCAGGGATGAAAACAGCCACTTCCAAGGGAGGTGCTGTTAAAATTCTTCCAGAAATTCTGCTGACTTTGAATTAGCATAACTTTTTAACCAGAGCTGATCTGAGGGCGAATAAGTACTCGTTGGAAGGATACTGAAGTTAAATTTAACTTTGGTATTCAACTTGAGTCATGAAAATGCCCAGAACTAGATCAAAACTCGGAATAGGTAGAAACTGGTCATTCTGATAGAAGAATGACAGTTGAACTCATTGGAGAGGGTGTTGGACCCTAAGGGTGGTATACGTGATGACAAAGCGATAGTAATACCTCGTGGTGACCAAGCCTAGTTATGGTGAGCTTCCCAAAGTGGAGGTTCATCAAGTTGGATGTAACTAGTTTGTATTTGGTCTGATAATGGTGTAGCTTGTGCAAAGTTATTACATTATCTACATACGAGACGTATCGCATGTTTTATGGTCATTATGTTTTAAGCCTATTTTTATTGGACTGCATGCAATCTGTCGCGGGTCTGATGTTATTGTTATATGGTTGCAGATGGTTCGCACTAGGACCACGCACGAGGTGGGTGGCTCTAGCCAAGGGGGAGGCGATGACTCCCAGCCACCGGCCTACGACAGCACCCGGCAGCAGCAGCCACCACCGCCGCCTCCGCTTACTCTAGCGGATGTGATAGCGGCACTGGTGGGAGGTCGTGAGGAGCAGACCGACCTGCTCCGCACGATCGTGCAGAATACGTCCCAGGCGGGGGGACGTCAAGATAGAGGGCCTCGTGAGCCCCGTGAAGTGTCGTACTCGGATTTCATGAGTACGCACCCTCCAGTGTTCACAGAAGCCAAAGAACCACTGGAGGCTGACAACTGGCTGCAGACCATTGAGTCCAAGTTCGGGCTGCTCCAATGCATGGAGCGGCAAAAGACTTTGTTCGCTGCACCACAACTCCACGGTGCCGCTGGTGCGTGGTGGGCGAATTATGTCGCCTCACGTCCGGCTGGCCATGTCGTGGAATGGCAAGAATTCCGGGAGGCGTTCCGCGCCTACCACATCCCTCCCGGAATAATGAAGAGGAAGTTCCAAGAATTCTTGGAGCTGAAGCAGGGCGGGAGGAGTGCCCACGACTACTCCCGTGCCTTCAACCATCTGGCGCAATATGCGTCAGACTACATCTCCACCGAGGAGAAAAAGCGGGAGCACTTCTATCAGGGGTTACACCCCGAGATGAAGACACATCTCGTGCAGTGGAATCGCGGCACATTCAACGACTTGGTCAATGCCGCGATCATGCAAGAGGATGCTAAGCGGGAGTTGGCAGCTGAGTAGCGGAAGCGCAGCGCTCCACCCAGCGGTGGGAGTGGCGCTCCCCAGAAGTACCGTATGGTGTACAGGACACCATCCGGGCAGCAGTGGCGACCACCGGCGCGGCCTCAACAGTTCGGGGGACGTTCGTCCCAAGCACCCCCGTTCCGACCGCCGATGCCACCAATAAGACAGCAGCAGCAGCAGACGGCACCCCGGGCGTTTCCACCACCATAACGCGCCCCGGGATTCCGTCCACCGATCAGCGGGGGACCGCCCCGTTTCACCTGTTTCACGTGTGGCCAGGCGGGCCACTTCACGAAGGACTGTCCCCAGGGGCAGCAGAGCAGCGGGCAAGCCCAGTTTCCGGGCGGTGCTCGAGGCCGACCTCCGATGAAGAAGGTTGGTCAGCGGACTGGAGGCGTCCGCAACCTCGACAATGAGGACGCCCCGGAGGGAGATAACGTGCTGGCGGGTACGTTCACTCTCAACCATCAAGCCATCATCATACTTTTTGATTCTGGTGCAACCCATAACTTCATAAGTGCATCATATGTGGTTAAGCATCAGCTGAAAGCCTTTCCAACCGAGTGTTCTTATATGATCTGCTCACCGGGAGGAAAGATTTCAGCAACGATGATGGTTCCGAAAGCACCACTGTGCTTAGGTGGGAAGATATATCCCACCACTATGATTATCCTTGATGGGCAGAAGATTGATGCAATATTGGGAATGTCATAGCTAAGCTACCATGGCGCTGTCCTGGAGACTCTAGCACGGACGGTTCACCTCAACTCTCCATTACACTGTCCGCAGTCCCTCCTATTAGATAATCCAGTCCGGGAAGTTTCAGTGATCCACAATACTGAAGCTCTCAAGTTGGAGGACATCCCCGTAGTCCGGGAATATCCTGACGTGTTCCCGGATGATCTTCCGGGCATGCCACCTGAGCGGGATGTCGAGTTCAAGATTGAACTTGCACCCGGGACTACGCCCATATCACGGAGACCATGCAAAATGGCTCCAAATGAGCTGTCTGAACTGAAAGAACAGCTCAATGATCTGTTGAGCAAGGGTTTCATTAGGCCGAGTTCCTCGCCTTGGGGATGCTCGGCGCTGTTCGTGAAGAAGAAGGATGAAACCCTACGGCTGTGTGTGGATTACCGGCCGCTCAACGCCGTCACCATCAAGAATAAGTACCCACTGCCCTGCATTGACATATTGTTTGATCAACTTGTGGGTGCAAGTGTGTTCTCCAAGATGGACCTTCGCTCTGGATATCAACAGATCAAGATCCGGGCGGAGGATATTCCGAAGACGGCGTTCTCGACGAGATACGGCTTATACGAATATCTCGTCATGTCATTTGGTCTCACAAACGCTCCAGCCCATTTCATGTATCTCATGAACTCGGTGTTCATGCCGGAGCTGGACAAGTTCGTGGTGGTGTTCATCGATGATATCTTGGTTTACTCCAAGACAGAAGCCGAACATGCCGAACACTTGTGGATCGTTCTTCAACGATTGCGAGACCACAAGCTCTACGCCAAGTTCAGCAAATGCGAGTTTTGGATCAGCCAAGTGCCATTCTTGGGACATATCATCTCAGCGGAAGGCATTGCAGTTGACCCAAGCAAGATAGAGCAAGTGCTGAAATGGAAAGCTCCCACTTCAGTCCATGAAGTCAGAAGCTTCCTTAGGTTAGCGGGATACTATCGGAGATTCATTCCAAGTTTCTCCAAGCTCGCTAAGCCGATGACAGAATTACTGAAGAAAGGAACGAAATATGTTTGGAACACGGCGTGTGAAGGAGCATTCCAAACATTGGTGAAGCATCTCACAACAGCCCCGGTCTTAGCTCAGCCGGATACAACAAAGCCCTTCGACGTGTACTGTGACGCGTCCGGTATTGGGCTCGGCTGCGTGTTGATGCAGGAAGGACGTGTGGTCGCGTATGGCTCACGCCAACTTCGGAACCATGAGCAGCATTATCCGACTCATGACCTGGAGCTTGCTGCCGTGGTGTTGGCGCTAAAAATGTGGAGGCACTATCTCCTGGGGAACTTGGTGCATCTCTACACCGACCACAAGAGCTTGAAATACATTTTCACCCAGAAGGAGCTGAACATGAGGCAACGGAGGTGGTTAGAATTAATCAAGGACTATGAGATTGAGATTCACTACCACCCCGGCAAGGCGAACGTGGTTGCCGACGCGCTGAGTCGGAAATCACATGTCCATCACCTCACCATTACACCGGTGGAGGAGGAAGAGCCAAGTTTATACTTGGTTCCTTATGGATCGCTGTACAACCTTGCCCTCATCCCTACTATTAGGGAAGACATCATTGCAGCTCAGAAAAATGATAAAGGCATGGCACATCTCCGGAGACGGATTGACAATGGGGAGATCAAATGTTTCCGGAAAGATGATGAGGGGACCCTGTGGTTCAATGACCGCATAGTCGTACCCCGGGATATGGAGTAGAGAAAGAAGATCCTCGATGAAGCTCACTTGTCCAAGTACTCCATTCATCCGGGCAGCAACAAAATGTACCAAGATTTGAAAAGGAAATTTTGGTGGACACGGATGAAGCGGGAGGTAGCTAAGTACGTATCCGAGTGTGATACATATAGACGAGTGAAGGCTGATCATATGAGGAAATCAGGGCTGCTGCAACCCCTGAAAATTCCAGCATGGAAATGGGAAGATGTGAACATGGATTTCATTGTGGGATTACCCTTAACATCCAACAAACATGATTCCATTTGGGTAATCGTTGACCGACTGACCAAGTCAGCTCACTTCATCCCCGTACATACACATTTCCATGCCAACAGATATGCGGAGTTATATATCACCAGGATTCTATGTTTGCATGGCGTACCCAAGACCATAGTCTCAGATCGAGGTGCATTGTTTGTATCTCGCTTTTGGGAGCAGTTACATGCTGCTTTGGGTACTAAACTGATTAGAAGCTCCGCTTACCACCCTCAGACAGATGGGCAGACAGAGAGGGTGAATCAAGTATTAGAAGACATGTTGAGAGCATGTGCCATCCACCATGGTAGGAACTGGGATGATCACCTAAGCGGAATTCTCGTACAACAACGGCTATCAGGCGAGTATCAAGATGGCACCCTACGAAGCTCTCTACGGTCGTAAATGCCGCACCCCATTAAATTGGTGCGAGTCCGGTGAAAGGGTCACATTCGGGGTTGATGTGGTGAACGACGCCGAAGAGCGCGTTCGGACAATTCAAGCCAATTTGAAGGCCGCTCAATCCCGGCAGAAGAGCTACGCTGATAAGAGGCGTAGACCGTTGCACTTCGACGTCGGTGAACACGTGTACCTCCGCGTGTCTCCGATGAAGGGCATGCACCGGTTCGGCGTCAAGGGGAAGCTCGCTCCCCGTTTCATTGGACCCTATGCTATCAACGAGAAGTGTGGACCAGCAGTGTATAGATTGGAGCTACCAGCCTCCCTGGCTGGTGTCCATGATGTTTTCCATGTTTCGCAACTGCGAAAATGTTTGAAGCATACAGCTGCTGTTCCTACCGAAGACATCGGCGAGCTGAAACCGGATTTAACATATGATGAGTATCCGGTGGAAATTCTTGATGAGAAAGCCCGAACCACGCGTAGCAGAACATTGTGGTTCTACAAAATACTCTGGAGCAACCACACCGCCGAAGAAGCGACGTGGGAGAGCGAGGAGTTCCTTTGCTCAAATTACCCAGAGTTCATGGCTTCTCAACACGGGTAAGTCCCTATTACATCGCTATCTCTTCTTTTGTAATCTCGGGACGAGATTCTTTTAAGGGGGGAGGGATGTAAAAGCCCAAGAAAAAGGACTTGCAAAAACTTTTCTCCACCTCACAACACCACAGTTTTTATTGTGGATATCTTAGGAAATTTTGTGAAGAGCAAGTAACCTCCATCAAAAGAGTGATTAGAGGGGAAAGCCTTCATTTTCACAAGGTGGGATTTGGACACATGGACATGAGAGGTTGAGATCACCCCTAGAACTTAAAAAGTCTTGGGAAGGTCCAGGCCAAAACTCATGCAAATTCAACACTTTTTGAGGCACTTTTTGGGTTATTTGAAAAAGAGGCCAATTTGAATGTAAATTCAAATTGCAGCAACTTTCATCACCCAAATTCAAAAGTTAGCTTCATATTCAAACTCAGCACATTTTTCTGAGTAAGCCAACCAATTTTCATCCTCATTGGAGTTCATCTTGTCAAGAGCTAAGTTTGCAAGAATTCAAAACTGAATTTGAATTTCAGTTTAAACATGAAGCAAATTTAACCAAACAAAGTTTGAATTTGAGAACTCAAATTCAAACCAAGACTTGGGGGCTAAGTCTCTCATTCAATGTGTAGTTGCTGGGATATTTACAAAAAGGAATTCAGAAGAGAGGATTAGGGGGAAGGATGGGCCCACAGGTCAGTGGGAGGGAGGTGCAGCCCGGACAGCTCCGTTTTTTCGCCGAAGCAACCCTCCTCCGTGCGCCAGCGAGCTGCTTCCCGATCGCCACTTATCGAGCGCCAGCCCACAGCGCGCACCGACGAAGCGGTCGCCCGGCGTCATCTCCTCCTGAACCAACCCCAGTCGCAGTCGTGATCAGTTCCAAAACCCTCAACGAAGAAACACCGCCGCACAACCGAAAACTTTCGGTGCTCCGGCGTCCTCCCGTCCCAGCAGCTAGCAAGCGAGTCCGAGCTCTCCCCGAGCTTCGCCGAGGCGTCCTCGACGCGATAGACACGATACCCCGGCGCCCCATCCACGGTAAGCTACCCCCGAGCTCCTGGTTTTCCCTTCCACACCGGGTAGAGCCGCCGCGACCAAAAACTCCCAGCCCAGCCGCTGGGCTTGATCCCCCGTCAAGTGAGCGAGCCAGGAGGTTCGCTTGGAAGGGTGCTCCCTGTCCAACAACGCCGGCCGCATGCCATGAGGTGTGCTGGCCGGAATTTCAGTTCTTGCGAAAGCATGTGATATAGCCCGGCTCGGGTAAATCGGCAAAATTCACCTCCCACACCGAACCACTCTTCTCCAGACCTAGAAACCCAGTTGCAGACATCCGTGCGGGCACGTGGGATCAAGAACTAGGAAGAACCATCGAGGAAACCCTCAGTTCTTCGAGTTTTTCCAGTTTTCCCCGAAATCGCCCTAGGTCGCACGGTGAGCCCCTAGTTGCCGACGTTTCTTGCAAGATCAGAGCCCTGTACGTTGTTCCCTAGGTCATGGTGATGCTGGAGGAGCTATCCGGAGCAAGGTTGGGGCAGTAAAGTGCCCTAGCGACACCGCCGAGGTTACCACAGCTACGGTCGCCGTTGCACCGAGGTTTCTTGCTACCCTCGATCCGAGGTAAGGCCGGCAACGTGTTCCTCACACTAGAATAAGCAGTGGCGGCGAGATTCAGCAAGTTCCGAAGGCCAGAACCCCTCTCCGGCGAGAGCTCCGGCGAGCTCGGTGACGGGGTCGCGCGGGTGGCCGGAGGAAGACGAAGGGGTAGGCCCCACGCGTCAGCGGCTGGAGATAAATGGGTGGGATTCTCTGTGGTCCGGGATCCAGTGTGGCCGCGCGGGAAGGAATCTGTGGCCCCTTGTGGCTCGGCTCCAGCGGTCGACAAGTGGGCGGTGGACCCACCCGCAGGATTTAAACATTTTTGGAATTTCCAGTTTTAGTTCAAACTTCAAATGCATAGAACTTTGGCTAGGAAACTCCAACTTCGATGAACCAAATTTTGCTGAACTCAGAATTCTGAGTACTTTCCAGCAATACCAAATTCAGCTCATGAAAGTGAATAGTTTTCCAGAATTAAATCCCTAAAGTTTAAATTGTTGGGAATTTTATCTGGGGAACTACTTCATGAAAAATTCTGAAATTTGGCTGAGAAGTTCATTGGAAAATCCCTGAATCCCAGTAAAATTTCCAGACTCATCCCAGTTCATTTAGTTACCCTAGTGAGGTGATTAAGAGAACTGCCCTGAGAAAATAGAAAAATGTACAGAAACATTTTTCAGATTTTCTAAAATCTTAATTAGGGCATAACTTTCTGTAGAATTCTTCAAATGACATGAAACCAACTCCATTAGAACCATCCGAAATTCTAGTTTCTAGAAAGTAATGGTGGGAGCCATGAAAAACCCTGGAATTACTTAGAGGCTCAAACATTGACCAAATAGGCTTTTATTTGTACAAGGTTCAATTGAACTTTGTTTCAAATAAAACTTGGTCCCAACTCTGGTTAGGACCCTAACAATCCACCATAAAAATTTCAGAACCAAAGGGGAGGGCTAGCTAGAGTTATTAGCAATTATATATTCCAGTTCACACATTGCATTTAAATTTACATGTCGTATTTCATTACACGTGTAGTCACTGAAGAAGAGACTCCGGAAGTGCTGGACTTCCTCCTTCCGGAAGAAGAGCTGACTACTGACCAGCAGCAACAAGGCAAGCCCCGGTTTGCTTTAACCTTTTTATAAGTTTTTACTTTGTTTACATGTGTCATATGAAGTAGGTATATGCTTTAGGTATAGGATGAATGAAACCCCACTTGCATAACCAAAGGTTCCTTAAAGAGTGAGGGTAGTGTCAAGGACCTCGAGTAGACAAGCTATGCTTAAAGATTCATAGGGCTTCGGTACAAGTCGAGTAGTTGGAATCTACTCGCGAGATAGGCTTGGGACACACGGGTTCGGTTGAGTGATGTGAGATCACTTTAGTAATGAAAATGAGACTAGGCAGGGGCTAGGGCGCAGCAAGAGGGAGTCTTGTGTGCGCAGCCCTGTCCGTGTCGATTGAGGACCGATCCGTGTGCGGCCCACGCTGATCAAGTTTGAACGTACCGAAGGCATATCTGACATATGGGCCCCGATAAACCGATGTAGCCTAAACCTCCGGGCGTCGAGGCATAACGCACCGATTTATAGGTGTAGGCTGAGGGCAGCAAGGTGGAAATCTGCCAACGGGCATAGAGAGATGCTCCGTGTAGGGAACCTCCTGCTCATTTCGGTGCGACCGGTTCGACGTTTGGGCTGTTGGGTGAAAGGTTGTACCGTACGACATCGAGTGAGCATGCTGTGCAGCTCCACGGATGGGCGTACATGACATGCTCTTTGGGTTTCCCTGCAGGTGTATATCGAGTCGATTCGCCGTCCCTCGCGGTGAAGAGTACCACTTGGTCACTGAGTCGTGACGTAGACTAATGTGTGAAATATGGTGATTCAATACTGCCGATATGATATAATATTGTATTGCTACATGTTTGCCACCAAATACTGCTTACTAAATTTCAGCTTCTTGAACTGTTAACTTGTTGCTAAAAGTTGAACTAAGGACGAACTTGTAGGCGAGTCCATTTGTTGCAATATGACTATCCTATGTCATGGTACACCTCATGTAGAGTTTCATGCTTAGGTGAGTCGGTTAAGCCTTGCTGAGCCTTCGTGCTCACGGTTGCTGCTTAAGTGTTTTTCAGGTGAGGAGCCACCCACGGACTCGGAGTACGAGTCCAACGGCGAGGGTTACCCTCCGTCAGGGACCACGGCTGAGTGGGAGCCGTACACGCCGCGCTGAGCTGAGGCGTGCAGCTAGTGTGGGTTGCCCTAGGGCTGGGCAACCGACTTTTGCTAGATAGGCGGGCGTGAGTTGTACGAAAGAA
Source organism: Neostapfia colusana (assembly GCA_030760725.1). NCBI lineage: Eukaryota > Viridiplantae > Streptophyta > Magnoliopsida > Poales > Poaceae > Neostapfia > Neostapfia colusana. The sequence continues at coordinate 23,985,963 of JASWHV010000014.1, forward strand.
ACTTCCGCTGTGTAATAAAAGACTCTAGTTTGTAACTGAGAAGTGTACTACTTTGTACATTCAGTTTGTTTTCCCATGTAATATAATGTGTTCTTATGACGTGTGCTGTCGGGTGTCGCATCGTGCGGCACCACCCTCTGCGATCCTGGATGGGAAGATTCCGGTCCGCCACAGATGCACTGTTACTCTCCTATGTTCATTGTACCCCTCATGTAGAGTTCCATGCTTAAGTGAGTCGGTTAAGTCTTGTTGAGCCATCGTGCTCACGGTTGCTGCTTAAGTGTTTTTCAGGTGAAGAGCCACCCACGGACTCGGAGTACGAGTCCACCGGCGAGGGTTACCCTCCGTCAGGGACCACGGCTGAGTGGGAGCCGTACATGCCGCACTGAGCTGAGACGTGCAGCTAGTGTGGGTTGACCTAGGGCTGGGCAACCGACTTTTGCTAGATAGGCGGGTGGGAGTTGTATAGTGTAGACTTCCGCTGTGTAATAAAGACAATAGTTTGTAACTGAGTAGTGTACTACTTTGTACATTTAGTTTGTTTTCCCATGTAATATAATGTGTCCTTATGACGTGTGCTGTCGGATGTCGCATCGCGCGGTACCACCCTCTGCGATCCTGGATGAGCGGATCCCGGTCCGCCACAACATGGAGAGGGACGGATGTTTTCCTCGACAAAGCAACAAAGAAGCTACGAACTATGAAAACATAAGAAAAACGAAGTAGATGAATGAAAATATGTATTGATCGACTTGATTCTGATTCTAATCTCGGCAGAGAGCTGCCTTTTTATACACTCAATACAAACTATGAGATCTGTGCCACCCGGTTCCGAAAATGAACCAAGTGAATGCATATGTGTGCCCAGAATGTTCATCACACATACACATGTATTCCACAAACTAAATTTAGAATATAACCATGTACAAATAATGTTTAAGTACTTTATTACATTGATTCAATGTCTCACTCATGAATATCTAACTTATTCTTGCAGAGGAAGATTCTAAACGACAGAGGAAAATGGCTAAGACAGCAGGCTCCAACTTCAACTCTACAGACATGTTGACGGTAGTGCGCACGCCAAGTACTCCACATGTCCCTCGAAATACTCCTGTCCTGTAGCTGATGTATATGTGGTAATGCAAGGGTTAGTACATGTCGTACTCAGCAAGTGCGGGAAAAGTATGATATATAGCTTACAACAAGGTAGGGAATAAAAAGGTTCATTACTGTGACGGCCCGGTTCTGTGGAAAAGACACAGAACCTGGACTGATGCATATGTGTGCCCAGGATGTTCATCACACATACACATTTAATCCACAAACTGAACTCAGAATATATATAACCACGAATGAATAGGTTCAAGTACTTTATTACATCAATCTTTATTGCAGCGGAAGTCTTATCTTAGCAGCGGAAGTCTTATTCTAGCAGTGGAAGTCTTCTAAACTATAGTGGAAGCAAACTAAGCAGCAGCAGCGGCTCCATCTCTACTCCATAGGCAAGGTTGAGGGTAGATTGCACACCTAATACTCCACGTGTTCTTCATAGTACTCCTCTCCTGTTGCTGATGATGTATGATAATGCAAGGGTGAGTACATGACGTACTCAGCAAGTGCAGGAAGTATGACATGTAGCTTAGAACAAGGTAGGTATAAAAGGCTCATTGCAGAAAGCAAAATTTATTTCACAAAACATGATAAAAACAGCAACTAGCTTTAAGTGAATTAAATCCCATCATGTATTCAATTAAAACATCAACATAACTCCATCATATTCCACCTATTTTCATGTCCCATCAGACATTCATATTTCTCAACTTTTTCTCATGCTCATGAATACCATCTTGTATTCACTACCATCTCATCTCATGTTCAATTCCGTCTCATACCGAGACCAATGCTCATTGCCATGACTCAACAGTCATGAGACCAGTTCCATTACCCGGACTCAACAGTCCCAAAACAATCCCTTAATGACCAAATCATCACCAACCCAATAACCAAACAATTACCATCCCAATAACCATCCCATCTAATCATGTGAGTTGTTCAGGCGCTTGTGACTGTAAGCTCGGCTATCATGATAGTTTTACACTCTGCAGAGGTGGCACCACTTTACCCACAAGTTTGTGATTTTGTCACCCGTCAGCGACTGCAGAACCTCTATTATACCAGTACACAACCGTCGGTGTATGGTCAAGAGATCACAAAATAGCCTTTACAAAGGGGCTACTAGATGTATGGGCTCACTAAGGTTTCACCAGCAGGCTAGAATCTCCAATTCTCCCACCTATGGACCCCTCTTGTGCCATGCAGTTCCCAGGGCGGTCCTCTCTCGAATCCCATTCCCCGCGCCTTCCACGGCCCATAACAATCTAGCAACTTATCTAATTAGTCAGCTAAGCCGCACCCATATCTGGCCTTGTAGTGGCACTGTTTTCCTGGCATGGCTGGCATGAACCGGTCCTTAGATCTACGGCAAGTAAACCACCATCTCATTCTACCACTTCCACGAACCAAGCTTCCCTAGATCTCCCCCGATTCATGTTCATTATCATCAAGTTCTCATTATCATTGTTCATATGAGTGCAGTAGCAAAACACATTCTATCGCTTCCCATATCCTGTGGACTCAGTGATGCAAAAGCAAAAAAAAAAACGACCATACCCGACTCATCAACTGTCCCGGCGACAAGGTTTGTTAACAAAACTAGTAAACTTCTATAAAAGGGTTTCCCATCAAGTTGACTCAAGCACACACACCTTTTTGCAAACAAAACAGTTCCAAAAACATGGGATCAATATGTTCAAGGGGCACTTGCCTTGTTCCTGTGGCTTCTGTTGTTCTGGGATCTCGAAGTCTTGGTGTTGTAGTCCTTCGTAGATAGCTCCCTGAGCTTGTCCTTCTAATTACGATCATGCCCATACAAGATTCATAGCAATTAATCATCATGCACAAACTTTACTCAAGATGCAATGGTGCATATGCATGCTAATCCTATGGTGCAGTTTAGTTTGTACGTGTTCTTGCATGTTATTGCATGTTTTAAGGGGTTTGCATGGGGTTTTATGATGAACAGAGGTGTAAAGATCAAATGTGGACGTGGCTATGATCTTGACTCTAGATCAAACCGACCAACACGTGATCTGTCCACGAAAAAGCTTTTGTTCGAAGGGATCAAAGAGAACAGATGCAAAGAAAACCGCGATGATGTCGTAAGGGGCTAATGAAGACCTACCTTACTTCCTTTGGGTCCTTCCTCCTAGAAAAAACAGATCGTCGGCTCTCCTCCAGCGATGGCGATCGTGTTTGGGCTCGTCGGCGGTCTCTTCGGTGGTAAAACTCCGATGAAGGGGTTTAACTCGGCGAGTTTGGGGCTAGGGCTTCTAAGTTGTCGGCTTGAGAAGATGTTACTACCAAGGGGTGTGTTCCGGGTTCTATTTATAATCGGAAAAAGAAGAGTCCTTCTCTGATTGGATTTTAAATAAGAGTCCTATTTGATTTGTGTTTGGATCTTAACAACTTATCTCTAGTTGATTTGGTGCGGAATCAATCATGGAAGAAACCGTGTCGGTTTCCTCTGTACCGGGTGCTCGCGCAGAGGGCAAAACCAAAGGATCTCGTCCTTCTGCCGGGATAAGCTCCGGAGGCTCCACGTGTCCAGCGGAGGCTTGGGCTTTCCTTTTCCGTAGAGGCGGGCTCCGGTTGTGCCGCGTGTCAGGCGGGCGGAACCTCTCTATTCCTTGGAGGCGAGCTCCGTGTGCGCCACGTTTCCTGGTGAGTCGGGACCTCCCCTCTTTCCAGGGATGAGATCCGCGAATGCCACGTGTCAGTGCCGGACCTCCTCTCTCTTCGGAGGTGGCTCCGAATGTGCCACGTGTCAGTGCCGGACCTACCCTCTCTTTGGAGGTGAGCTCCGATAGTGCCATGTGCCCTAAAAGCGCCGGACTTTCTTTCTGCTCAGGGATGAGCTCCGAGGTCGACACGCGTTCATCAGCGTTGGACCTCCCTTCTTCTCGGAGGTGTGCTCCGAGAATGACACGTGTTCAACAGTGTTGGACCTCCCTTAGGGCGGGACCTCTCGGAGGCGAGCACCGAGGCTGACGCGTGTCCTGCAGTGTCTTTTCCTCGGAAGTGAGCTCCGAGGATGACACGTGTGTGACGCCCTCAATTCTGTGGAAAACCACGGAACCGAGAACTGATGCATATGTGTGCCCAGGATGTTCATCACACATATACACATCATCCACAAACTGAATTTCAGAATATATATATACGACCACGAATAACAGAATTTATTACAATGTCTCATGAGTCTTAGACTCATGCTCACAGCGGAAGTCTTAATCTAACAGCGGAAGTCTTTATTTTAATGCGGAAGCAATCTAAGCAGCAGCAGCGGCTCCATCTTCTACTCTATTCTCCCACAGGCAAGGTTGAGGACAGATTACACGCCTAATACTCCACCTGGTTTTTATAGTAATCTTCTCCTGTTGCTGATGATGAAATAATAATGCAAGTTTGAGTACAATGATGTACTCAGCAAGTGCGGGAAAAATATGATATGTAGCTCACAACAAGGTAGGTATAAAAAGGCTCATTGCAGAAAGCAAAGTTATTTATCAAAACCACGATAAAACAGCAACTTATCTTTAAGCGAATGTAATCCCAATATGTATTAAAATACCAATCATACCTCCATTATGTTCATTACCTTCCATGTTCCAACCAGACATTAATCAATCTCATTCTTGCTTACGAATACCTTCTCGTATTCGCTACCTGCTCACGAATACCATCTCGTATTCGCTACCATTTCATCTTATAAACAATTTCGTCTCACACCAAGACCAACCTCGTTGCCATGACTCAACAGTCATGCAACCCATCTTATCACCTGGGCTCAACAGTCCCAAAAACAAAACCAAACCATCCAAAACCATAACCAATAACCATAGCCAATAACCATTCCAACTAATCATGGAAGTTGGTCAGGCGCTCGTGACAGTAGGCTCGGCTATCATGATAGTTTTAGACTCTACAGAGTTTGCACCTCTTTACCCACAAGTTTGTGATTTCGTCACCCGTCGGCGACTGCAGAACCTCCATTATACCAGTACACAACCGTCGGTATATGGCCAAGAGATCACAAAATAGCCTTTACAAAGGGGCTACTAGATGTATGGACTCACTAAGGTTTCACCGGCAGGCTAGAATCTCCAATTCTCCCACCCATGGGCCCGCTCTTGTGCCATGCAGTTCCCAGGGCAGTCCTCACTTGACTCCCATTCCCCGCGCCTTCCACGGTCCATAACAATCTAGCAACTTACCTAATTAGTCAGCTAAGCCACACCCGTACTTGGCCTTGTGGTGGCAATGTTATCCTGGCATGTGCTTGCATGAACCGGTCCTTTGATCTACGGCAAGTAAACCACCATCTCTTTCTATCTCATTCACAAACCCAGGCTTGCCTAGATCTCCCTCCGATCCATGTTCATTAACAACCTCAGTTTCTCATAAATCTCACGAGTGCAGTTAGCTAGACACATCCATCTCGCTTCCCAATCCCACGGATTCAGTGAAGCATAAAAGTAAAAACCATACCCGACTCGTAAACATCCCTGGCGACAAGGGTGGTTTAACCAAAACTAGTAAACTCCTATAAAAGGGTTTCCCATCATGTTTGACTCAGCACACACACACCTTTTCACAAAACAAAACAGTTTCCCAAAACATAGGATCAATATGGTCAAGGGGCACTTGCCTTGTTCTGGCGGTTCCTGTTGCTCAATATCTTGTTGTTGTAGCCCGTCGTAGGTAGCTCCCTGAGCTTGTCCTTCTATACACGATCACGCACATACAAGATTCACAGCAATCAATATCATGCATGAACTCTACTTTAAGATGTAATGATGTATATGCATGTTAATCCTATGGTGCAGTTTTTATTAGGTCGGTTTGTATGTTCTAGCATGGATTGCATGGTTTTATGATGAACAGAGGTGTTCGGATGAAATGTGGACGTGGCGATGATCTTGTCTATAGATCTAGATCAAACCGATCAACAAGTGATCTGTCCACAAAAAAGTTTCTGTTCGAAAGAAATCGAAGAACAGATGCAAAGAAAATGTGATGCTGTCTTAAGGTGGTATTGGAGACCTACCTTATGTTCTTCTTAGTCTCGGGGTCCTTCTCCTATTAGACAGATCGTAGGGGCTCTCTTCCTGTGATCTCTCTCGACCAAACTCCGGCGAAGGGTTTATTCAGTGAGCTGGGGGCTAGGGTTCTAAGTCGTCGGCTTAGGAGTTGGAAAAGAAGTTCGTGGTTTCGGTCAAAGGTTCTGGGTTCTATTTATAATCGGGAAGAAAGAGTTCTAATATGATTGGACTTCGAATAAGAGTCCTATTCAACTTGTCGTTGAATCTTAACAACTTATTTTTAGTTGATTTGGTGCGGTAACATTGTGGAATTCATGTCGGTTTCCTCCCATACCGATATTCCCACGCGTACAGAAGCGAAAACCGCTCCAGAATTCGTTACCTCCGCGGTGATGAGCTCCAGAAGCTCCACGTGTCCACCAGGGCCTTGTCTCCCTCTTTCTGCAGATACGATCTCCGGTTGTGCCACGTGTCAGGCGAGCGAGACCTCCCAATTCTTCGGAGGTGAGCTCCACGTGTGACACAACCCCACGGTCTTGTCGAGCCAGGATCACGCAGAGGGGTGCTGCGATGCACAGCACTGATTAACACACATCAAAGGTACAAAGCGGAAGCAAAGTTTTATTATATAAACGGTTTTATGAACATTTTTACAACAAAATATGTCCAGTCTACACTCACGGGCGTAGACTACGCATCAAGTTCACGTTCAGCCCGTGAACGTGTCCTTGCTAGCACGCACACACACTAACACGGCGGCGTGCACGACTCCCACTCGACGGGGTTCCCCTCCTGGGGTTCCGTCTCCTTCTCGGGAGTCCCTTCCTCATAGAACCCTGCAAAAGCTTCAAACACAAGCAGTGAGCATGAAGGCTCATCAAGACTGACCCATCTCTCCTAAACATGGAACTTCTACATGAGGTATGATAGGTACAGTAGGCAAAATCAGTTGCAAGGACTCGCCTAATTAGTGGAACCTTACGTTCAAGTTTTAGCAGCAAATTGTGGAGAACCTTACGCTAAGGCACATGAGAGAGCCGCAATCAAACAAGAAACGCATTTCTCTCATGTACTTTGCCCAAAGTTAAAAAGAACTTTAGTTAGCTCTAAACTACAGCAATCATTAACAATCAAAGTCCACCTTTCAATCAGCAACATTTTAACATGTAACTAGCCTGTTCTTTCTACGTCACGGTACAGTGAACAAGTGGTACTCACTGACCGCGAGGGACGGCGATTATAATCGATTTACACCTGCAATATTACCGGAATAACCCGTCACGTACGCCCGTACTCAATGTCGCCTACAGCAACCATCCCGGACATCGTACGCAACCACCTTTCACCCGTCATCCAAATATTGAACCAGTCCCATCGTCCCGAGCAAGAGGTCTCTGCACTCGCATCTCAGTGCCGCCAGCCTATTTACACCTCGAGCTCTCAACCTACCCTCTGAACGACGGGCAATGCCTCAATACCCAGCTACCTGAGTTACATCAGTTTCCCGGTTCCCATATAGCCGGTAGGTCTTCGTTACTGTTCTATCTTGTTGAACAGGCCCGCACATGGCTCGGTCCTCAATCAACACAAACGGAGCTATAGCACACAGGCCCCAAAGTCATGCTGCCCTTACTCTCTGCTCGGTCTCATTTTTCTTGCCATGTGTATCATGTGCTATCTCTACCCGAGTCGAGTGCCTCTAGCCTATGCTCGCGAGTAGTTCCAACTACTCGACTTGTACCGAATCCTACACTATCTTAGCATGGCAGTAGCTAACGGGGTTCGCAATCCTAATCCCAAATCCATGGTCCTCTTGGCTATGCAATTGGGTTTTCAAACAAGACTCCAATGCAAGAAGTAATCATACCCAAGTACGTGCTCAAAACAATAAAACCTTGTAAAAAGGTTAATGCAAACAGGGGCTTGCCTTGCTGCTCTTGGTCGTAGGCTAGCTGCTCCTCCGGAGTAACAAAGTCTAGGACTTCGGGTTCCTCCTCGACCTTAGCAACTACATGATATAAGAAGTACATGTATTAGATAAATGCATTTGAATTGAGTTTTAAACTTGTGAACCTTCTAAGTCTCACTAGACAGACTCAATGACTCTGAAATTTTTATTGTGGCTTGGTTACCACCTAAACAGAGACTGGGTCAAGTTTTAGTTGCAGCAGAGCTCATTTGAGCTCCCCACAAATAATTATGTCCTTGACCTTAATTGGAGCTCTTAGGGTATTCTAGGGGTTTTCATGGAGCAAGCCATGACTTTATGAAAACTAGATTTTCAGAGGGTTCTAATGGAGTTGGTATCACTTAATTTGAAGGTTCCTAGCTAAAGATATGAGCTAAACAATTTCAGGGAAAATTCTGAAAATGTTTCTGAACATTTTCTATTTTCTCTGGAACAGTTTCACTAATCACACCATTAGGTGGATCAAATGAGCTAAAATGGATCTTAGATTTTTATGGTAGTCCAGGGATATTTTGGTGAACATCCCGGCAAAATTTCAGAATTTTCCTCCTAGGGATTCTTCAGTTAAAATTCCAAACAGTTTAAAATTTGAGGAATTAATTCAGGAGAAATAAGGATATTCATGAAGTGAAACTTGATTTGCTGAAAAGTACTGGGAGAGCTGAATCCAAGAAAATTTGGTTCACTTGATTTGGAGCTTCCTATCCAAAGTAATGAGGATTTGAAGTTTGAATGAATCCTGAAAATTGGGGAAAAGTTTAAATCTGCTAGTGGGCCACGGGGACACGTGTTGTGTGCTGAGGCGTCGGCACACCGGGGTCTATGGAGTCTTTTGCGCGCCAGCACACCGATCCAAGCCGCATCCCGATCCCAATTTAAAATATGAGCCGCTGACAGCCGGGCCCCACGTTTTCTTCTTCCTCCCGCCCTCTTTCTCGCGCCCGCGTGCTCCCCCCTCGCCGGAGCAGACGGCTGCTCGCCGGACCGGCGCTTCTGGCCGCCGCCCAGCTAGAGACTCGCCGCCAGAGGGTTTAGGGCACCGAGGAACACGATGGTGGGCTCTGCTTGGGCTGCCGGTGGCTGGAACCAGCTCGGCGACGTGCGGCGGCTACTGCTGTGGTTCGGCGCCGTCGCCCGAGGTCTCCCGCCCGCCAACACTTGCACCGATGGGCTCTACACCACCAGAGCAGCTCTATGAAAATCGGCACAACCTCAGAGTAGCTCGGGAGTGGCCACAACTATGGTTTCACCGTGCGACCGAATGGGTCCGTGGCGAACACCCCTAGTAGAGCTTGAATTCCGCCGCTCCGAGGCGTTTTCATGCGATGGATGCTAAAGGAGAATTGATCGCCGGCTAATCCAACGTACACGTGCAAAGTTTGATGACTTAAGGAGGAGTAGAGAAGGAGAATTTTAAGGAACTGTACCGGAAGCTCGGGTTGAGGCCATCCGAGCAAAATCTCAGAATTTGCCGGCGAGAGCTCACGACGTGGCTTGAGCTTCAGGTGGAAGCAGCATGGAGTCTGGGTGCTCCTTTTGCCGCCCTTGCTCAGCCGTGAAAGTTACTGTGGTGCGCTGCCCACGTGAGACCGATCGCCATTTTTGAACTAGGTCACGGTGGTCGTCGTTGATCACGGGAACAGAGGCCGAAACTCGGTGGTCTAGGCGTTGGGAGAGTGGCGCTTGAGCTCAGGGCGCTGCCTAGCAGCTCGGGGAGGCGAGGGTGCGATTGTTTTCTCCATTTTCCCGATCGACCGAGAGCACGGGGGAAGAGAATGGCGCTGTTCGATGTCGCCCGCGAGGAGAAATAGGCAATCGGTTCTTCACTCAGGGTGAGGCGGTAAGGGTCGTGTGGGGGCACGAGATGACCGCCCTGGGCACCAGCGCGCGAGGTAGGAAGCAGCTGGTGGCGCCGGCTCTTCTCGGTGGCACACCCGGCAGCTGCTCGGTGGAATTTCCCACCGAGGCTGTGACTTAGTGTGCAAGTCACCCCTCTTAGCTCTATGACATGTGGGTCCCACTTTCAATTTTAACCCCTGAACTTAACTCCAATTCACTGTTATAAACAGTAGTCCCCACAAAGCCCATGGTGATTTGAATTATCTACCCTTGAGCCATTTGAATTGGTTAGAATTCAAATTGGGTTTGGTTTGAATAAATTTCAGCACATGTTTAGTTTGAAATTCAAATAAAGTTTGAATTTGCTCTACTTAGATCTTGTCAAGCTCAACTCCAAATGGAGTGAAATTTGGTGTGTGAGCTCACAAAAATGTGCTGAGTAAGAATATGCCTCCTACTTTTGAATTCATGGGATAAAAACAGTTTGAATTTGAATTTGAGTTCAAACTACCCTCTTTCTAGCTATACCCAAAATGACCTCAAAAAGGTTTTGAATTTGGGTGAAACTTGGCATGGACATCCTTAGCAAGGTGTAGGAGTTTTCATATGTCCAGCCCCTAGATGATGCATGTGGGAAATACCACTTTTGCATTTTGTGAGTTTATTCTCTAATGAGCATGTTGATAATGGTTACTTGCTCTTCAAATGTGTTCATCAACTATCTTCAAATGAGGTGTGTGTGTGTGTGGTGATGAACACTTTGAATGTGTCAAAAACTGAGGCCTTTACATTCCTCCCCCCTTAAAAGAATCTCGTCCCGAGATTATAAGGTGAAAATGAGAGAGAGGACGGTGAAAATTTACCGGATATGCGACGTGAAAAAGTCGGGGTAGTTAGCGCGAAGAAATCCTTCGCTTTCCCATGTCGCTTCGTCCATGGAGTGATTACTCCACAGAACTTTCTAGCACCACAACGTACAGTTGCGTGTGGTTCGGGCCTTCTCGTCAATGATCTGAACCAGTTCCTCCCAATAGGTGAGATCCGGTTTCAGTTCTTCAATGTCCTCCAGCTGAATGGTAGTAGATAGCTTAAGACACTTCCTCAGATGGGAAATGTGAAAGACGTCGTGCACACCGGAAAGTGCTTCTGGTAATTTCAGCTGGTATACTACTGATCCACATCTTTCGGTAATCTGGAATGGACCGATGAATCTGGGTGCCAACATTCCTCTCACCCCAAATCTGTTTACGCCCTTCATTGGAGACACACGTAGGTATACGTGATCCCCGACTTCGAACTGCAATGGGCGTCTTCTCCGGTCCGCATGCTGTTTCTGACAGGATTTGGTGGCTTTTAGGTTCGCTTGAATCAGTCGAACCTTTTCTTCCGCGTTGTTGACAAGGTCAATCCCGAAGGTTACCCTTTCGCCAGACTCACACCAATTCATTGGTGTGTGGCATTTTCTTCCATATAGCGCCTCGTAAGGCGCCATCTTGATGCTGGCTTGGTACCCATTGTTGTATGAGAACTCGGCTAACGGCAAGTGATCATCCCAATTCTTGCCGTGGTTGATAGCGCAAGCTCGTAGCATGTCCTCTAGAATCTGATTTACCCGCTCGGTTTGCCCATCCATTTGTGGGTGGTATGCTGAACTACGGATCAGCTTCGTCCCCAAGGCAGCGTGTAGCTGCTCCCAAAAATGGGACACAAATAAAGTGCCCCGGTCCGATATGATGGTACGGGGTACGCCGTACAAGCAGAGGATCCGTGAGATGTACAGCTCAGCATACTTCTTGGCGTTGTAGTTTGTGTTGACCGGGATGAAATGGGCAACTTTGGTGAGCCGGTCGACGATCACCCACACAGAATCATGTTTCTGGAAGGTGGTAGGTAAACAGACGATGAAGTCCATGCTCACATCCTCCCATTTCCAGGCTGGAACGCCCAGTGGTTGTAGCAGTCCCGGTTTCCGCATATGATCTGCCTTCACCCTTCGACATGTATCGCACTTGGACACGTACTTTGCGATCTCCCGCTTCATCCGTGTCCACCAAAACTTGCTTCTGAGTTCTTGATACATTTTGTTGCTGCCGGGGTGAATAGAAAACTTTGACAAGTGAACCTCATCAAAGATTTTCTTCCGTAACTCCAGGTGACGGGGTATGACAATCCGGTCCTTGAACCATAGGACGCCGTCTCCGTCCTTCCGGAAACATTTCAGCTCCCCACTGTCTACACGTCTCCACAAATGCAACATGCCCTTGTCATGTTTCAGAGCTGCCGCTATCTCTTCACGGATGGTGGGGATCAAAGCTAAGTTGTAGAGAGCTCCATGTGGAATCACATGCAGTGGTGATTCGCTCTCTTCCAACGGTGTGATGGTCAGGTTGTTGACGTGTGACTTGCGACTCAGCGCATCTGCCACTACGTTTGCCTTGCCTGGGTGATAATGGATTTCTATTTCGTAATCCTTTATCAATTCTAACCATCTTCGCTGCCTCATGTTCAGCTCCTTCTGAGTGAATATGTACTTGAGGCTCTTGTGGTCGGTATATAAATGTACGAGGTTACCGAGTAGGTAGTGCCTCCACATTTTCAGTGCAAGTACCACGGCAGCGAGCTCCAAGTCGTGAGTTGGATAATTCTGCTCACTGTTTCTAAGCTGCCGTGACCCATACGCGACCACTCTTCGGTCTTGCATCAGCACACATCCGAGCACAATGCTGGATGCATCGCAGGACACATCGAACAGTTTTGTTGTGTCTGGCTGCGCCAAAACCGGTGCTGATGTTAGGTGCTTAACTAAAGCCTTGAATGCTGCTTCACACGCTGGACTCCAAACATATTTGGTATCCTTCTTCAGCAGCTCCGTCATCGGCTTGGTAATCTTCGAGAAGTTCGGAATGAACCTCCGATAGTATCCCGCGAGTCCGAGGAAACTCCGTACCTCGTGAACAGTCCTCGGGGACTTCCAATTCAGCACTTGAGTGATCTTACTCGGGTCTACAGCGATACCCTCCGCTGAGATGATATGCCCGAGAAAAGGCACTTGCGATATCCAGAATTCACACTTGCTGAATTTCGCGTATAGCTTGTGATCCCGCAGCCATTGCAAGACTATACGCAGATGCTTCTTGTGATCTTCCTCCGACTTGGAATATACCATTATGTCGTCAATGAAGACCACGACAAACTTGTTCAGCTCCGGCATGAATACCGAGTTCATTAGATACATGAAGTGAGCTGGAGCATTGGTAAGGCCGAAGGACATGACCAGGTACTCATAAAGTCCGTACCTCGTCGAGAAAGCCGTCTTCGGAATATCCTAAGCCCGTATCTTAATCTGATGGTACCCAGATCTTAAATCCATCTTGGAAAAGATCTTTGCTTCGACCAACTGATCAAACAACATGTCGATCCGTGGCAACGGGTACTTGTTCTTGATGGTTACGGCATTTAATGGACAATAGTCCACGCAAAGCAGCAACGTCTCATCCTTCTTCTTTACAAATAATGCCAAACAGCCCCATGGCGAGGAGCTCAGCCTAATAAAACCCTTCTCCAGGAGGTCCGTTAGCTGGGTCTTCAATTCAGCCATTTCCCTGGGAGGCATCTTGTACGGCCTTCGGGATATTGGCATGGTTCATGGTGCAAGTTCAATCTTGAACTCCACCTCTCTATCAGGTGGCATTCCCGGTAAATCATCCGGGAACACGTCAGGGAACTCTCAGACCACTGGAATATCTTCCAATCTGATAGTTGTGGTTTGATAGACACTTGGAAGTTTTATTTCTGGACTGTCCAGAAATAAGGAGTGATATCCGTGCACTTCTGAGTTCAAGTGCACGATTCGAAGGACGGTGTCTAAAACAGCACCGTGGCGGGTTAGCCACGACATCCCTAGGATGACATCGACCTTCTGTCCCTCTAAGATTAGGAGAGACGTAGGGTATACTCTACCCGCTAAGCATAATGGTGCTTTGGAAACCATTACGCTTGCTGATATCTTCCCACCCGGTGAAAAAATCAAATATGGACTATCGGTGGGTAGTATTTGCAAGCTGTGTTTAGCAATGAAAGCATGGCTAATAAAATTATGTGGGGTGCCTGAATCAAATAGTACTATGGCGGGATGCTGGTGGAGTTGGAACATACCCGCAAGGATTGGCTCACCCTCCGGCACGTCCTCTACGGCAAGTTGGTGGACAGTGCCGGGCCTCGGGTTTGCCTGCCTCGCATTAGTAGGGTTCCGGGGCTGATTCTTCCCCGGAAACTGCGGTGCAACTCCGCCGCCTTGTCTCTCCGGACAACTGCTAGCGAAGTGTCCTGGGCGACCACATTTGTAGCATGTGACCGCTGCTTGTCCGGTGCTTGGGGGACGAAAGCCCGGCATGCGCTGCTGAGGTGCATACGCACGCGGCATCGCCCGCTGCTGCTGTTGTTGTCGCGGAGGTGGTATTGGCAGTGCCGGCCTGAATGCCGGTGAAGAATACGGCCGACTGCGGAATGGCATCGACCGCTGTGGTGGCTGCCAGCGTGGACCTGATGGTGGGCGATTCACCATCCGTAATTTCTGAGAAGGACCGCCTCCTTCTCCGCTGCTTTGCGGCGCGCTTCGCTTTCTCTCCGCCGCCGCTAACTCCTTGCCGGAGTCCTCCTGGACAATCGCAGCATCAATGATGTCGTTGAGGCTGCCGCAATTGAACATCGCCAGCTTGTCCTTCAGGAGCGGGTTAAGCCCCTGGTGTCACACCCGGTCTTTCTGAAGAACAACCAAGTGAATATCACATGTATGCCAGGATCATTTTCTCATACATGTGATGACAAATAGTGAGGCATCATTTATTACAAGCCAGGTGTCGAATATAAGTAAGTCTTACATAGTAAATGTCTCGATGGACAATAATAAGTTCAGCACAAGTAAATAAACTAGCAGCAGAATATTATTCTTGAGGGCTGCATCACAGGCGTTGCCCGGGGGTCTCCATGAACCTAGAAACCTTCTTCGGGTCCAAAGGCTTGGTCATTATACACCACCTCATTATCTTGACCTGAGCAGCAATATAAACCAACAAAATATGCAAGGTTGAGTACCAATGGTACTCAGCAAGTGTGGGAAAATTATATCATGCATGGCTAGAACAAGGAGAGGTTGAACTCATGGTTAAAGCACTACGCAATTAATACCTATCACCTTAGCTTATTAAGTACCTATATTACTACACAGGTGAAATGGTCCCAAACTCCCATCCCATCATCATAATCCAATAACCATAACATCATTTCCAATGTTAAGCTCCCCACTTAACATTCTTAACTTCCAAAACCATCACTCCTCTAATCATGAATAAGTCCATGCCGCTCTTGACCGTGAGCACGGCTGTCATGACAGTTTTGACTCTGCAGAGTTTGTACCACTGTACCCACATGTAGTGATTTCATCCCCCGTTGCCGGGTGGAATAAAAGAACCTCCATTATGCCAGTGGCTACGAACCACATTCACACTTCCCAGGTGTGTAGCCAGGAGATCACTACGAAGCCTTTACAAAGGGATGCTCGACGAGCGTGGGCCCACTGAGGTTTCACCCCTAACAGCATACAAGAGGCTCCAACCCCGCTGCAGTGGCCCCCTCTTGAGCCTTGCGGTTCATATGGTAGTCCAGCTGACACCTACTCCCCGCACCATCCAACACACCCATACTACGCCGGGGATACACCTAATTAATTGGCCAAGCTGCCCCATCTCAGCATGTGGTTGGCACGGTAAAGCCAGGTTACATGCTCCATGAACCGGTCCTTAGGATCCAGGCAAGTACTAAACACAAACCCGAGTCTCGTGCACCCAGCACACAACCAAAACATCCGACTTGCCTTGATCCCTACCTCTACATAACTCACAATATCTCATTCAAGAGTATGGTAAAATAAACTGATGATCTCATATCCCAAATATCCCATTCTAAGCATGGCTAAGCATATGCATAATAATAAATGACATGATAATATAAATCCCAACCCAAGCTACAAGGAAACAAGGTAATGCAATTCTAGGGAAACTTCCTAGCATGTGTTTCATATTTCATTTGACAATGCAAATAATTCTATCTACACATCCTAGCATAGGATCAAAGTGGTCAAGGACACTTGCCTCCTTCCTGCTGCTCTTGAAATGGGTAGTCCTGATCTTGGAAAGGAATAACTTGCTCTTGAGCAGGTTCTACATCATACCATCACACATAGCAAAAGAAAAACAACAATCCATAAGACATAGTTCACACTTCCACTTCATACAAACCACACATTCATATTTGTGAAAGTCATTCACCGTTATATGTGTTGTGGTTACTCTATGTGTGTTGATTTGTGGCTTGCATGCACTTTTAATCATGTGTATATGATTCCTACTTTTGTGTTTACATTTATACTTACATACTATATATATGAGTTTCCAATTTAAATAAATTCGTTATATTCAATTACTACACCTTTTAGCTACCAAGTATGCATGAAAGGTATTTTCCTTCTTCATAATTGTCTTCAGAATTTCTACCAACCCTAAACTGAATTCTTTGGATTTTAGAACTCCATTTATCATTTACTAGTTGCTATATTTTCAGATTTATTTCCTATGCCTAAATGTGAACTTTATTATGAAAATAACAAGACACATCATCTAAACAGAATAGGTTCTGATCTAAAATATTTACTAATATATTTTTGACCTTTTCCTCTGATGTAAATTATTTTCCCTATTTTCCAGAACTATTCTTTACTTAAAAATGTGTCCCTTCAACTAATAAATGTGAATAATAAATTAAACAGATTCATCTCAGCCAAAAATCTATTTTTATCTCACTCCAAAGTTTTCTAAGTACTGAGAAAGTTTTTAATTTAAATTTGACAATATGTTTGTCCCACTTTTAAATTTTAAATACTAGCCACATATTCAATTTCCTAAATTAAATATTAAACAGGGCTAAAAAGGTAAACTCACCCCACTACAGGGTCTATAATATTATTTTAAAAAATTTCAAGGGTCTAGCTATACATAACAGAGGAGTTTTTCTAATTTTTATTAAGTCCAGGGGCTAAAACTGATTTTTAAATGAATTTACATGATTTTCTGAAGTTCCAGGGGCTAGATCAGAAGTTTCCGGGGCTAGCTCTTATTTCCCGAGAACCCCAGGGGGTAGCACGTAAGATTTCCAGTCTTTATAACGCGGGGCTGACGTGGATCGTCCGATTTAAAACAAACGGCTGAGATTATAACGCTGAACCGGTACGCGGGGATTTAAAGTCTACCGTGCGATTTAAAATAGACGGCGCACAAGCGGCCACGTCGCTCTGATCGAGCGAGGGCGGCGCTGCCCGGCGGCGCACGGCGGCGGGAGGCGGCGATCTCGCCGGAGATTTTCGGATCTTCGAGGATTCTTCATAGAACTGTGATTTTATTGCATAGATCGGTGGAGGGGAGGTCGGGGATCTCACCTCGGGGGTTTTCTTGAGCTCGGAGGTCCTGGAAGGCGGTCGGCGACGAGGTCCGAAGTGAAACCACGGCGAGGCTCGTCGGCGCTGTGTTTGAACCGCAAGTCACCGAGTTTTCTGCACCTGCAGGGTTCCCCGGAGGCAGTGGATCAAAACCAGCGAATTAGATCGGAATTTCCGAGCTTAGATCGGCCAGAATTCGCCGGAGAAGGCTCGGTTTCTCACCGGAGAAAAATCGGCGGATCGCGTGGGAAAAACAGAACGAGGCCGGGGTTTTTATAGACGAGGAAGGGCGGCGGGGTGGTTTAGATCGAGTTTGCTTCGCCCCCGATCGAAATTCGGCTAGGATTCGCAGAAATCCGGGTCGGTTTGGATTCGGGGTGAGAGAGTCCCGGCGCGGGCGCGAGGTAGAAGAAGGGCTGGCGGGCCCCGCCTGTCAGTGGGAGGAAGAGGCGCGCGCGGCTGCGGGCTGGCGCGGTGCTGGTTGGGCCGGCTGGTGGGTTTCGGCCCACTGGCCGGTTTTTTTCTGTTTTCTTTTTTCTTTTTCTATTTCTTTTCTGTTTTGAATTTAAATTGAATTCCAGTTTGAATTTAAATTGTTGCAAAACATGCAACACGTCCAAAAATTTTTAAATTCCCCTTGTAACATGATTTAGGGTCTTAACAAGATTTTTGGGGTGTTACAGCTCTACCCCCTTAAAAGAAATCTCGTCTTCGAGATTGGTGGTTCTAAGAAAACAATTCCGGAAATTGTGCCTTGAGCTCATCTTCCCGCTCCCAGGTGGCTTCCTCTTCTGAGTGATGCTTCCACTGCACCTTGCCCACCCGGATTCTTTTATTTCTGGTGAGGCGTTCCATTGTCTCCAAAATCTTGTATGGTTGCTCGGCATAAGACAAATCCTCAGCTACGTCCACTTCATTCATGGGTAACACCTCCTCAGGCGTCCTCAGGCATTTCTTGAGTTGTGACACATGGAATACATCGTGCACATCCGATAGACGAGCCGGTAATTCCAGTTGATACGCCACTTCGCCTTTCCTCTCCAGAACTTGAAAGGGTTCGTTGTATCGAGGTGACAACTTCCCTTTCACCTTGAACCGACGAAGTCCTCTGATAGGGGACACCTTGAGATAGACATAGTCTCCCGCGTTGAAAACGAGCTCTCTTCTTCGTACATCGGCATAGCTCTTTTGGTGTGTCTGTGCTATCCTCAAATTGTTGCGAATTTCCCTCACCTTCGCCTCAGCTTCTTGTAGTACTTCTGGACCAAACACTTTACTTTCCCCTGTTTGGTTCCAAAATATGGGAGTTCTACACTTCCTCCCGTACAAGGCTTCAAACGGTGACATCTTCATACTAGCTTGATAGCTGTTGTTATAGGAAAACTCTGCATACGGTAAGTTCTTGTCCCAACTCCTATTGTTTTTGAGAGCACATGCCCTCAGCATATCTTCAAGGATCTGATTGGTTCTTTCAGTCTGCCCGTCCGTTTGGGGATGATAGGCAGAACTAAAGTTCAGATGGGTTCCCATGGTTTCGTGCAACTTCTGCCAGAACCTTGAGGTGAACTGTGTCCCTCGATCCAACACAATCTTCTTTGGCACTCCATGGTAACATACGATCCTTGACATGTACAATTCTACCAATTTGGATCCGCTGTAGCTTTCTTTCACGGGGATGAAATGAGCCACCTAGGTTAGCCTGTCGATGATGACCCATATTGAATCATATCCTGATTGGGTCCTAGGCAATCCCACTATGAAATCCATACCGATTTCTTCCCATTTCCATTCAGGCACTTTGAGTGGTTGCAATAATCCCGCGGGTCGTTGTTGTTCTGCTTTCACCAACTGACATGTGTCACATAGGGAAACATGTTCCGCGACATCTTGCTTCATGCCATACCACCAATACCTGCTCTTGAGGTCCTGGTACATCTTCGTGCTCCCAGGATGATAGTTGATGCCCACATCAAAGTCATTGATTAGCTCTAACCATCTCCTTTGTCTGAGGTTGAGGTCTGGTTGTGTGAAAATGTACTTTAAACTGTTATGATCCGTATATATCTCTGTCCTCTTCCCCATCAAGTAATGCCGCCAAATTTTCAACGCGTGTACCACTGCGGCTAGTTCTAGGTCATGTGTAAGATAGTTTTTCTCGTGCTTCCGAAGCTGCCGGGATGCATATGCCACGACATGCCCTTCTTGCATGAGAACACATCCCAACCCGTTTCCAGAGGCATCGTAGTACACCGTGAAATTCTTCTGCATATCTGGCATAACCAACACTGGGGCTGTTGTCAATCTTTTCTTTAGCTCCTGAAAACTCGTCTCGCACTATGGCATCCATGTGAATGTGATTCCCTTCTCCAACAGTTTGGTAAGGGGTCTCGAGATCTTGGAGAATCCCTCAATAAACCGTCGATAGTATCCAGCCAATCCCAAGAAACTTCGAACTTCCCCGACATTTTCAGGGGTCTTCCACTTCTGTATATCCTCGATTTTGGCAGGATCCACAGAGATTCCTCCCTCCGAGATTATATGTCCTAAGAAGGGAACTCTCTTCAGCCAAAACTCACACTTGCTCAACTTGGCATATAGTTGGTGTTCTCTCAGCCTCTGCAACACCAACCTTAGATGTTTCTCATGTTCTTCTTCATCTTTGGAGAAAACGAGAATGTCATCTATGAAAACCACCACAAATTTGTCCAGATATTCCATGAATACCTTGTTCATGAAATACATGAAGTACGCCGGGGCATTAGTTAGCCCAAAAGGCATGACAGTGTATTCATACAGTCCGTACCGAGATACGAAAGCTGTCTTGGGAATATCAGATTGCCTTATCTTGAGTTGGTGGTATTCCGACCTGAGATCAATTTTCGAGAACACACAAGCTCCCCTCAACTGATCAAACAAGTCTTCAATGCGGGATAATGGGTACTTGTTCTTGATGGTTACTTCATTAAAGACACGGTAGTCTACGCATAACCTTTGGGTTCCGTCTTTCTTGGGCACAAATATCACTGGAGCTCCCCATGGTGAGGAACTAGAGCGAATATACCCCTTCTCCGACAATTCTCTCAAATGATCCTTGAGTTCTCCCGGCTGCTTGGAATCCATCCGATAGGGTCTCTTGTATATCGGAGCTGTCCCAGGCACTGTATGGTCCTCATCTTGCTCTCAATGGTCTTAAGCCAATCATCTGCCTCCAGAGGTTCAGCAGCACTTGCAAACTTTGGAGGTTGAGTTCCTAGAAACTCACTCAACCTTGGTTGGCGTGGTGCAGCTTGTGGAGGTGGAACTTGATGCAAGTTGGCCACCACTTGAGTCAAGTTCTGGATGAGCTGATTTTGATTCTCCAGCATTTGGTGGAGGGGATCAACTCCTTCACGGTGACCACCCCGGTCCTGGCCTCCAGAAAGATGAGGGTTGCATGCCTCATCGTTGTTGTTGGCGGGGTTGGCAGCACGTCCTTTTCCTCTTCCGGCCATCTGGCAGAATCAACCAATGTTAATTTGAAAGCATTTAGTATCACCTTACTACTTTTATTTGTTTGTACTTTGATGTGTTGAGGCTTTGTTATACTTTTCTGAGGGTTCATTTCTCACACAAAAATAAATGCAATATTATTTCATGTGTGTTCACACACCAAAGCAAAACAATCTAAAGACGAGGCTGTGGACAATTGCTCAAGGCTTCCACAACTCACGTCACACACCAAGCATTAACTCACCATTAACTTAACGTAACGACTCGACTATTCAACATCTTGCTAACTAAGGGAAGGACTCTACACTACTCGTTTTCTTGAGCTGGCTCCTTGGGATCTTCATCATCATGTCGGCTGCCTTCTGACTCTGCTTTGGGTGGGGAGGCTGCTGGTGGAGAAGTGCGACGACGCCTGATCGCTCGGCGATCTAGGGAGTCAGGAGTCCATGTATCATTCACGGTGACACACAGTTCATTCCCATCTCCTCTTTCTCTTTCCCTCAAGCAGGCTCATAGCAATGCCTCCGTTTCCTTCAGGGTGTCCCGAACATCCTGTAGGTCTTGCTGACACTCCTGCAGTCGAGTGCTGAGCATAGCAGCATCCTCCAAGCACAAGTCCATGTGCTCATGGGAAGTCCCTTGCTGCACTGGCGGGTACTTGTACTCCGTGGTACCACTCTCACACTGGAGGACATACATGTACTCAGTCCTGTCCAGGTGGCGACGTTAGATGTGACTCTGGCTGGTGATGGCCTCCCAGGTGACATTTTTCTCCGCATCAACCTGTGTTGCTCTACAAGCTGGAGAGCGGTGGATCTTAAGCAGCCGATTTTCGTGTATAATCCTCATCTCTAAGCTCCATTCTTCCCTCTTCTCACAGATGGTCCTGGTGGAGTTATAGTGGATGATTAGCTTGCCCGTATTACCGGCGGCTTCGAGCATACGTCGAAGACGGCGCAACAAGCCTCCTACTGCCAATCCGTAGGAAAGGTACGTCACCGGACGGCTCTCCTCTCTTTTGGCAAGGGCAACTACGGGAACTCTCCCTCCTGTGGACTTGCGAGCGGTGCGAATCATGCGAACCATCTAAAACAAAAAGCATTTAAACTTATGTTAGTTAAACTTTTAAACAAAAATCCTATTTTGAATGAAAGTTGGGGTAAGAAGAAGAAAGTGACTCCACTAAATAACACTATTCAACACACACCTTGTAAAATAGTTTTTAAGAAAAATAGGGCCCTTAACTACGTCCATTTCTACCTAGGTCCACGTTCCTACGGGCAAACCTGGCTCTGATACCACTTCTGTCACACCCGGTCTTTCCGAAGAACAACCAAGTGAATATCACATGTATGCCAGGATCATTTTCTCATACATGTGATGACAAATAGTGAAGCATCATTTATTACAAGCCAGGTGTCGAATATAAGTAAGTCTTACATAGTAAATGTCTCGATGGACAATAATAAGTTCATCACAAGTAAATAAACTAGCAGCGGAATATTATTCTTGAGGGCTCCATCACAGGCGTTGCCTGGGGGTCTCCATGAACCTAGAAACCTTCTTCGGGTCCAAAGTCTTGGTCATTATACACCACCTCATTATCTTGACCTGAGCAGCAATATAAACCAACAAAATATGCAAGGTTGAGTACCAATGGCACTCAGCAAGTGTGGGAAAATTATATCATGCATGGCTAGAACAAGGAGAGGTTAAACTCATGGTTAAAGCACTACGCAACTAATACCTATCACCTTAGCTTATTAAGTACCTACATTACTACACAGGTGAAATGGTCCCAATCTCCCATCCCATCATCATAATCCAATAACCATAACATCATTTCCAATGTTAAGCTCCCCACTTAACATTCTTGACTTCCAAAAACCATCACTCCTCTATCATGAATAAGTCCAAGCCGCTCTTGACCGTGAGCACGGCTGTAATGACAGTTTTAACTCTGCAGAGTTTGTACCACTGTACCCACATGTAGTGATTTCATCCCCCGTTGCCGGGTGGACTAAAAGAACCTCCATTATGCCAGTGGCTACGAACCACATTCACACTTCCCAGGTGTGTAGCCAGGAGATCACTACGAAGCCTTTACAAAGGGATTCCCGATGAGCGTGGGCCCACTAAGGTTTCACCCCTAACAGCATACAAGAGGCTCCAACCCCGCTGCAGTGGCCCCCTCTTGAGCCTTGCAGTTCATATGGTAGTCCAGCTGACACCTACTCCCCGCACCATCCAACACACCCATACTACGCCGGGGATACACCTAATTAATTGGCCAAGCTGCCCCATCTCAGCATGTGGTTGGCATGGTAAAGCCAGGTTACATGCTCCATGAACCGGTCCTTAGGATCCAGGCAAGTACTAAACACAAACCCGAGTCTCGTGCACCCAGCACACAACCAAAACATCCGACTTTCCTTGATCCCTACCTCTACATAACTCACAATATCTCATTCAAGAGTATAGTAAAATAAACTGATGATCTCATATCCCAAATATCCCATTCTAAGCATGGCTAAGCATATGCATAATAATAAATGACATGATAATATAAATCCCAACCCAAGCTACAAGGAAACAAGGTAATGCAATTCTAGGGAAACTTCCTAGCATGGATTTCATATTTCATTTGACAATGCAAATAATTCTATCTACACATCCTAGCATAGGATCAAAGTAGTCAAGGACACTTGCCTCCTTCCTGCTGCTCTTGAAATGGGTAGTCCTGATCTTGGAAAGGAATAACTTGCTCTTGAGCAGGTTCTACATCATACCATCACACATAGCAAAAGAAAAACAACAATCCATAAGACATAGTTCACACTTCCACTTCATACAAACCACACATTCATATTTGTGAAAGTCATTCACCATTATATGTGTTGTGATTACTCTATGTGTGTTGATTTGTGGCTTGCATGCACTTTTAATCATGTGTATATGATTCCTACTTTTGTGTTCACATTTATACTTACATACTATATATATGAGTTTCCAATTTAAATAAATTCCTTATATTCAATTACTACACCTTTTAGCTACCAAGTATGCATGAAAGGTATTTTCCTTCTTCATAAGTGTCTTCAGAATTTCTACCAACCCTAAACTGAATTCTTTGGATTTTAGAACTCCATTTATCATTTACTAGTTGCTATATTTTCAGATTTATTTCCTATGCCTAAATGTGAACTTTATTATGAAAATAACAAGACACATCATCTAAACAGAATAGGTTCTGATCTAAAATATTTACTAATATATTTTTGACCTTTTCCTCTGATGTAAATTATTTTACAATTATTTTCCCTATTTTCCAGAACTATTCTTTACTTAAAAATGTGTCCCTTCAACTAATAAATGTGAATAATAAATTAAACAGATTCATCTCAGCCAAAAATCTATTTTTATCTCACTCCAAAGTTTTCTAAGTACTGAGAAAGTTTTTAATTTAAATTTGACAATATGTTTGTCCCACTTTTTAAATTTTAGATACTAGCCACATATTCAATTTCCTAAATTAAATATTAAACAGGGCTAAAAAGGTAAACTCACCCCACTACAGGGTCTATAATATTATTTTAAAAAATTTCAGGGGTCTAGCTATACATAACAGAGGAGTTTTTCCTAATTTTTATTAAGTCCAGGGGCTAAAACTGATTTTTAAATGAATTTACATGATTTTCTGAAGTTCCAGGGGCTAGATCAGAAGTTTCCGGGGCTAGCTCTTATTTCCCGAGAACCCCAGGGGATAGCACGTAAGATTTCCAGTCTTTATAACGCGGGGCTGACGTGGATCGTCCGATTTAAAACAAACGGCTGAGATTATAACGCTGAACCGGTACGCGGGATTTAAAGTCTACCGTGCGATTTAAAATAGAAGGCGCACAAGCAGCCACGTCGCTCTGATCGAGCGAGGGCGGCGCTGCCCGGCGGCGCACGGTGGCGGGAGGCGGCGATCTCGCCGGAGATTTTCTGATCTTCGAGAATTCTTCCTAGAACTGCGAATTTATGGCATAGATCGGTGGAGGGGAGGTCGGGGATCTCACCTCGGGGTTTTTCTTGAGCTCGGAGGTCCTGGAAGGCGGTCGGTGACGAGGTCCGAAGTGAAACCACGGCGAGGCTCGTCGGCGCTGTGTTTGAACCGCAAGTCACCGAGTTTTCTGCACCTGCAGGGTTCCCCGGAGGCGGTGGATCAAAACCATCGAATTAGATCGGAATTTCCGAGCTTAGATCGGCCAGAATTCGCCGGAGAAGGCTCGGTTTCTCACCGGAGAAAAATCGGCGGATCGCGTGGGAAAAACAGAACGGGGCCGGGGTTTTTATAGACGAGGAAGGGTGGCGGGGTGGTTTAGATCGAGTTTGCGTCGCCTCCGATCGAAATTCGGCTGTGATTCGCAGAAATCCGGGTCGGTTTGGATTCGGGGTGAGAGAGTCCCGGCGCGGGCGCGAGGTAGAAGAAGGGCTGGCGGGCCCCGCCTGTCAGTGGGAGGAAGAGGCGCGCGTGGCTGCGGGCTGGCGCGGTGCTGGTTGGGCCGGCTGCTGGGTTTTGGCCCACTGGTCGGTTTTTTTCTGTTTTCTTTTTTCTTTTTCTATTTCTTTTCTGTTTTGAATTTAAATTGAATTCCAGTTTGAATTTAAATTGTTGCAAAACATGCAACACGTCCAAAAATTTTTAAATTCCCCTCTTAACATGATTTAGGGTCTTAAAAAGATTTTTGGGGTTTTACACCTGGTAAAAGTAGTCCCGCCGCTTCTCGTCAGTATCGGCGTGATATGACGCATAGAGCGCGAGATCGTTGAACGCCCTGGAGTATTCCAGCGCGTTCCGGCTCCCTTGCTGCAGGTGTAGGAACTCCTGCGTCTTCCTCTTCATCAGACCTGGCGGTATGAGATGGGCCCTGAAGGCCGTCCGGAACTCCGCCCAGGTCATAACTCAGTCGGTGGGCTGTGAAGCACAGAAGTTTGCCCACCACGCGCTCGCGGATCCTTGGAGCTGTTGGACCGCGAACTGAGTCTTGCGCTGCTCACTTAGTTGGAGCAGCCCGAACTTCATCTCTATCGTGCGGAGCCAGTTGTCCGCATCGAGGGGTTCATCCGCCCTTGAGAATACCGGGGGATGAGTCGCTAGGAAGTCGGAGTAGGAGCTCTGTTGACGCTCCTCACAGTCTTGACGTCTCTCTGGGAGAGACGTATTGGTGATGAGAGTTTGCAGCAACTCCGTGTGCTGCTGATGAGAACCCGCCATTGCCGCCATGATGTCAGCCAATGTAACCGTTGGCGGTGGCGGTGTTTGCTGTTGTTGTTGCTGCTGTTGCTGCTGCTGCCCCGAGGAGTCCTCGGGGGGTTGTTGGGAGGTTTCTCCCCCTTGGCTGGAACCCCCAACGTCTGGGTTGGCACGAGTACGAGTCATTCTGAAATTTAAAACAGCAGCGATTAGCACATGTCATACTTAAAATTTCATATGCAACAGTAGGTATTGAAGTGACACATGAATAATTTGCACAACATTCACATATATTGATAAAGCATAAACTTTATACAAGATACATTATTCTCGGTTCTCCGAGAAGTCGTGCTCATGTCGTCACTACCTATACATACGCTACTGCCTACACGACATGTCACCGGTTACAAAAGTTGGAATTACACTACTCTAGCTGCCCTACTTGGCAACTGTAACCCCCTACTCGGAGTAGAACTCGACCTCCTGCGGGTCGACCTCCTCCGGTACCTCTGCTGGTGGCTCCAGATCTACCACCTCTTCTCCCATCTCAGGTTCTCCCATTGCCGGAAGACCCAAGACCACCGGTATGCCCAATACCGGAGGTACGAGGTCCTGCATTGCATGCACCTCGTCCATAGCCTGGTTGTAGTCTTCTTCCAAGCCTTTCCCTTCCTCAATAGCGTCGTCCCGCTCTTGAGCAAGGCCCTCATTCTGATGGGTTAGAGTCTGCACCAGCTCTTGCAACGCCGCGATGTCGACACGGCTCTTCTTCTTTGCCTTCTTCAGACGATGCAACAGATTATGCTGTTCGTTCAGTCGCTTGATCGTCGGAAGGAGCACATTGCGGAGTGCGCTGTGAGCACTCTCGAAATGGTCTCCACGGCTTGTGCTCTCCTTTAGCTTTGCGGCGAGATGCTCCGTATGAACAGCTTGGCTGTCCATCACGGCCTTTCCCGCCCTCATTTGGAGGCTGAGGTTCGCCTCCGCGGGGTTGTACCTTGGGCAACCCGGATCAGTTGCCTCCTGGTACCTCCCTTCTCACACAGGATGAGCCCGTCCCTCCACCGGAATGAGCGCGTATGGAGTGCCCTCCATTGCTCTCATGTGTAGCTGGCAGAAACGTGACATGGTGTCATGGGCTGCCACTTGCCACCTTCCCTCGGGTTGTCTACCTCTCACTGTGACGGTGAATGGCGCCCACCCTGGTGGTGTAGGACCTGCAGGAACCTCGACATGGATTGTCCACGTCTTGTTCCCCTCCTCGCCTTCTTCCTTGGCGAAGTACTGCGGCATCTGGTTGTACCCGAAATATTGAAGCATCTGCCTCAATGCTTCCGGATAGCCGCTGTGGTGAGAACAGTAAGATTCCACCCACCCGTTCTCGAGCTGTTTATCCGCTGTCATCTGTAAAAATATATTTAAGAATTGTCAAATATTTATTTGAACAGTAAACCATTGATTTATAACACAAAACATGTAATTGAACCCATAAAACTTGGAAATATAGTTCAAATTTAAACAAATTTGACTACTTGATCTGCTGTCCAACATGACAGCCCTGACCAGTTTCCATTTCAACCTGATTTAGGCCATGCTAAAGGCAAAACCAATTCTGGAGCTCAACATCAAAGTTAAAGCTAACTTCAATAGATTTACAGAAAGTAATTGCTTGGCCTAATATCAGTCCTGGTTCAAAAGTTATGAGATGCCAAAGTTAACAGAATTTCTGGAGAACATTGGACAGCACCTCCCTGCTTTAGGTACTGGTTTGATCCAAGCATTCCAGTTAATTCTACTCCCAGTCTGACAAAACTTTCTGTTACAAAGTTGTAACCCATCTCATAAGACTTCCAGAACTACCTCATTTTCTATTTTTGAATATTTATGCAGGAAGTTATGCTCAATTTACAGAGAGTTTACAGAGAGTCTTGCTCTGCCCTGTTTTCTGGACAGTTTCAACTCTACTGCATTTTTCGATTGGTTAAGGGATGAAACGCCTCTGGACCTCAACAGAAGAGCTCTAAATCTCTCCCAAAGCTTTCCATAAAGGTATCATATGACCCTAACCTCGAAAGAACTCAACCTCTAACCTCTGATTAACTTCAGCCTTAATTCAGCTGAAAACAGGGGACTCTGTCCTTAATAGCCTATGAATTGAAAATTTGTTAACTTTGAATATCCTGTTCAAGGGAAGGAGTTACATTAAGTTTTAGTGCATCAGGATCAAAACCTTCAAATTTTTCAAAGAAGTTGTTCATTTAGTGGAGTGTGACGTTGATGCATCACCAAAGCATGTCGGTACTACGTCCTCACAAAGAAAAATCTATACCGGACTTATCCGGCTTCGTTAGTTCAGTGGCACTAAACGTCTCTCACAGACGGATACTACATGTCTACCGTTTCGTGGTTAGACTATCTGCAGATAATTCACACAATCGTCAGGCTCGGCTGCACACCGAACCCAGTATCCATACAGTTCGTACACCCGGCCATCATCACTCGCCCGGATGTTCTCAAGCCAAACAAACCTTGAGCTACGTGTTCACGTTACTGACCATGTGATGGGGTCTCCCAAATTGCACCACGCACGCCAGGGACTTACGTTGCTCGAACACCCCAAACGACATGAAGAGTCGTAGAGGATATTAAAGCGGGTCAGGTTACCTGCCACCCGTGGGGCTCCACCCTTTAGCTTGTGCGCACTGGTGGACAGCGCTTACGTGCACCCCCCAAGACATAAAGCGTCCCGAGATGCACGATTTCCCGAGATAATCAAATAGGTTAGTATGCCACTTTCTATACACTAATAACATCCTTATATGGGCTATTAACTCGTTGCTCACTGGATTTTTGAAAAAGATTACCTTTGTAGTGCGTTAAACCTCAAGCGAGCTCTGATACCAACGCTGGCACGACCCCACGGTCTTGTCGAGCCAAGATCACGCTGAGGGGTGCTGCGTTGCACAACACTGATTAACACACATCAAAGGTACAAAGCGGAAGAAAAATTTTATTACATAAACGGTTTTATGAACATTTTTACAACAAAATATTTCCAGTCTACACTCACGGGCGTAGACTACGCATCAAGTTCACGTTCAGCCCGTGAACGTGTCCTTGCTAGCATGCACACACACTAACACGGCGGCGTGCACGACTCCCACTCGACGGGGTTCCCCTCCTGGGGTTCCGTCTCCTTCTCGGGAGTCCCTTCCTCATAGAACCCTGCAAAAGCTTCAAACACAAGCAGTGAGCATGAAGGCTCAGCAAGACTGACCCATCTCTCCTAAACATGGAACTTCTACATGAGGGATGATAGGTACAGGAGGTAAAATCAGTTGCAAGGACTCGCCTAATTAGTGGAACCTTACTTTCAAGTTTTAGGTGCAAATTGTGGAGAACCTGACGCTAAGGCATATGAGAGAGCCGCAATCAAACAAGAAACACATTTCTCTCATGTACTTTGCCCAAAGTTGAAAAGAACCTTAGTTAGCTCTAAACTACAGCAATCATTAACAATCAAAGTCCACCTTTCAATCAGCAACATTTTAACATGTAACTAGCCTGTTCTTTCTACGTCATGGTACAGTGAATAAATGGTACTCACTGACCGCGAGGGATGGCGATTATAATCGATTTACACCTGCAGGGTTACCCGAATAACCCGTCACGTATGCCCGTACTCGATGTCACCTACAGCAACCATCCCGGACGTCATACGCAACCACCTTTCACCCGTCAGCCAAATATTGAACCGGTCCCATCGTCCCGAGCAAGAGGTCTCTGCACGCGCATCTCAGTGCCGCCAGCCGATTTACACCTCGAGCTCTCAACCTACCCTCTGAACGATGGGCAATGCCTCAATACCCAGCTACCCGAGTTACATCAGTTTCCCAGTTCCCATATAGCCGGTAGGTCTTCGGTACTGTTCTAGCTTGTTCAACAGGCCCGCACACGGCTCGGTCCTCAATCAACACAAATGGAGCTATAGTGTAACACCCTCATTTTCGGTTTCTGCATATATTCATGATCCATGGAGAGAAAACATTTTAGAGGAAGTAGGAACAGAGGAAAATATCAAAAGGTAGCCAATAAGAGCCGTATCCAGTTCACCAAGAGCGCCGAAGACAACTTACCGCGGCCCGCTGGCCACGTGGCGTGCTCGGAGCTCATCCCTACGAAGTGAGGAGAGGTCCGCCGCTAAACTGGCTACGTGGCAGGCTCGGGGCTCATCTCCGCAAGGGGGAGAGGTCCGACCCTGTGGGACACGTGTTGCCCCCGGAGCTAGCCTCTGCGGAAAAAGCAAAGGCATTTTTTACAGGACACATGTCACCTTCGGAGCTAGTCACCGCGGAAATCAGAGGACCAGTCGCGCGGGATACGTGTCGATCTCGGAGCTCACCTCCGAGAGGTCCGGTTCTATTGGACACGTGTCACCACCGGAGCTTATCTCCGGGAGGTCCGTCACTATTGGACACGTGTTACCCTCGGATCTCGTCTCTGAGAAGAAAGGAAGTCTGGCGCTGTTAGGACACGTGGCACACCCGGAGCCACTTCTGAGAGAGGGAAGGTCCGGCACTGACACGTAGCATGCGCGGAGCCCATCTCTGAAGGAGAAGGATGTCTTGCTCGCTTAAAACGCGGCACAATCAGAGCTCGTCCCTGCAGAAAGGGAGAGACCAGAACCCGGTAGACACGTGGAGCTTCCGGAGCTCATCACCGAGGAGGTAACGAGTTCTGGAGTGGTTTTTGGATTCTGTACGCGTAGAAATACCGAAACAGAAACCGACCTGAATTCCACAATGATACCACACCAAATCGACTAAAGATAAGATGGTAAGATTCAACAAAAATCTGAATAGAACTTTTATTCAAAGTCCAATCAGATTAGGACTCTTCTTCTCCCAATCACCTTGCGACAGAGAACCTCGAGTCAGGGGAGGACCTCGAGACAGAGAAGAACGTAAGGTAGGTCTCCAACATCACCTTGCGACATCGCCATGTTTTCCTTGCATCTGTTCTTCGATTCCTTTCGAACAGAAGCTTTATCGTGGACAGATCACTTGTTGATCGGGTTGATCTAAAAGACAAGGTCATCGCCACATCCACATCTAATCCGAACACCCCTATTCATCATAAAACCATGAAAGAACACGTACAAACCGATCTAATAAAACTGATCATGGGATAGCATGCATATGCATCATCGCATCTAGTTAAAATTTGTGCATGATATTGATTGCTGTGAATCTTGTATGTGTGTGATCCTGTATAGCAGGACAAGCTCAGGGAGCTGTTTACGACGAGCTGCAACAACAAGGTTTTGAGATACAAGAACAATCGGAACCGCAAGAACAAGGCAAGTGCTCCTTGACCATATTGATCCTATGTTTTGGGTAAAACTGTTTTGTTTAGCAAAATGGTGTGTGTGCTGAGTCAAACATGATGGGAAACCCTTTTATAGGAGTTTACTAGCTTTGGTTAAACCACCCTTGTCGCCAGGGATGTTTACGAGTCGGGTATGGTTTTTACTTTTATGCTTCGCTGAGTCCATGGGATTGGGAAGTGAGATAGATGTGTCTAGCTAACTGCACTCATAATGATACTAAGGAAAATTGATGTTAATGAACATGGATCGGAGGGAGATCAGGCAAGCCTGGGTTTGTGAATGAGGTAGCATGAGATGGTGGTTTACTTGCCGTAGATCTAAGGACCGGTTCATGCATGCACATGCCAGGATAACAGTGCCACCACAAGGCCAAGTATGGGTGCGGCTAAGCTGAGTAATTAGGTAAGTTGCTAGATTGGTGTGGACTGTGGAAGGTGCAGGAATGGGAGTTGAGTGAGGACTGCTCTGGGAACTGCATGGCACAAGAGGGGGCCCGTGGGTGGGAGAATTGGAGATTCTAGCCTGCCGGTGAAACCTTAGTGAGTCCATACATCTAGTAACCCCTTTGTAAAGGCTATTTTGTGATCTCTTGGCCATACACCGACGGTTGTGTACTGGTATAATGGAGGTTCTGCAGTCACCGACGGGTGACGAAATCACAAACTTGTGGGTAAAGAGGTGCAAACTCTGCAGGATTCTTAAAACTATCATGATAGCCGAGCTTATAGTCACGAGCGCCTGGCCAACTGCCATGATTAGTTGGGATGGTTATTGGGATGGTTCTTGGTTATGGTTATTGGTTATGGTTTTGATTATGGTTGTGGTTTTCGGGACTGTTGAGTCCGGGTGATAAGATGGTTGCATGACTGTTGAGTCATGGCAACGAGATTGGTCTCGGTGTGAGACGAAGTTGTTTATGAGATGAGATGGTAGCGAATACGAGAAGGTATTTGTGAGATGGTAGCGAATACAAGGAGGTATTCGTGAGCAAGAATGAAGTTGGTTAATGTTCGGGTGGAACATGGAAAGTGAGGGAGGTATGTTGGTAATTTAATACATGTTGGGATTACATTCACCTAAAGTTAAGTTGTTATTTTATCGTGGTTTTGATAACTTTGCTTTTCTGCAATGAGCCTTTTTATATCTACCTTGTTATGAGCTACATATCATGTTTTCCAGCACTTGCTGAGTACATCATTGTACTCAAACTTGCATTATTATTTCATCAGCAGCAGCAGAAGGAGATTTCTATGGAGACCAAGTGGAGCATTAGGCGCATAATCTGTTCTCAACCTTGCCTGTGGATGGAGTAGAGATGGAGCCGTTGCTGCCTAGAATTGCTAACGCATTAGTTAAATTGCCTCCGCGTTAAGAATAAAGACTTCCGCTGCATAGAAATAAAGGCTTCCGCTGTGAGCATGAGTCCAAGACTCATGATACATTGTAATAAACTCTGTTATTCGTGGTTATATATATTCTGAATTCAGTTTGTGGAACATATGTGTATGTGTGATAAACATCCTGGGCACACATACGCATCAGTTCTCGGTTCCGTGGTTTTCTTTGCGTCGCATCAACTTATGGGAGCTGCCGCAGACTGGTGAGATGCCCTATGCAACGCCCATGTCGACCCGGAGACAATCACTTGGACTGAGTTCAAGGAAAGTTTCCGCTCTCATTACATCCTTGCTGGTGTAATGATGCTCAAAAGACAGGAGTTTGAAGGTCTCCGCCAAGGACAGAAAAGCATGAATGAGTATCTCAACAAGTTCACGCAACTGTCCCGGTATGCCCCTGAAGATGTCAACTCAGACCAGAGGAAGCAGTATCTGTTCATGAGAGGGTTGAACAATGAGATCAAGGTTCAGCTCCTCAACAATGACTACGTAAGCTTCCAGAAGCTGGTAGACAAGGCTATAGTGGTCGAAAGCAAGATCAGAGAGATCGAGCGGGAGGGCAAGAGGAAGATGCAGTACCAGCCCGAAGGGAGAAACATACGACCTCGGTACATGCCCCCAGCTGCACCGCAGTATGGATCGACCACTCCTGCATACCGCCCTAGTCATGCTTTGCATGCGGGGAAATAGGACACTTCGCGAACCAGTGCCTGAGGAGAGGCCCTGGACAGCAAGGCAACGTGCCCAAGCAGAACCCACGACTGAACGGAGGGGACAATCAAGGAAACCGTGGACAGCAGAACTATGCTCGCGGCAACGTGAACCATGTCTCTACTGAGGAAGCACAACAGGCTGAGGACGTCGTAATTGGTATGTTCCTTGCCAACTCCAACCCGGCCACCATCTTATTTGATTCTGGAGCATCACATTCTTCATATCATCCAAGTATGTTGCCAAACATCATCTACCTGTATCCCACTTAGAATGTGCTATGTTAGTTAATTCTCCCGGAGAAGAAATGAGGACTAATATAGTGTGTCCGACAGTAAGCCTTAAAATAAGGGGGGTAGACTTCCTTGCCAACCTTATTGTCTTGGACTCCCAAGGGATTGACATAATACTCGGGATGGATTGGTTAAGCAAGCACAACGGGGTAATCCAATGTGCTGAAAGGAGCGTGCAGTTGACAAATGAGCACGGTATTCGTGTCGAGTTTGAGTCAGTCCAACAAACAACCGAAAAGGCAATCTTAACCCACGTCAAAGGAGCAACATTGGACAGCATTCCAGTGGTTCAGGAATTCTTGGACGTGTTCCCGGAAGAGCTTCCAAGTATGCCCCCTGACCGGGACATTGAGTTTGCCATTGATTTGGTACCCGGAACTGCACCCATAGCCAAGAGACCCTATAGGATGCCCGTCAATGAACTAGTAGAACTCAAGAAGCAAATTCAAGAGCAGTTGGAGAAGGGTTTTATACGTCCAAGCTCATCACCATGGGGAGCTCCCGTGCTCTTTGTAGACAAGAAGGATGGAATCCAAAGGATGTGTGTGGACTATAGGTCTCTCAACGAGGTGACAATCGAGAACAAATACCCTCTGCCCGTTATAGAGGACCTATTCGACCAAATGAAAGGAGCCCGAGTGTTCTCCAAGATTGATCTTCGGTCGGGATATTTCCAGCTGAAGATTAAGCCCTCCGATATACCCAAGACTGCCTTTCGAACACGGTATGGATCGTATGAATATACCGTCATGTCTTCTGGGTTAACAAATGCACATGCATACTTCATGTACCTTATGAACAAGGTTTTCATGGAGTACTTGGATAAATTCGTCGTGGTTTCCATCGACGACATTATGGTGTATTCAAAAAGTGAGGAGGAGCATGAAGAACATTTGAAATTGACCTTGCAGAAATTGCGTGAGCATCAATTGTATGCCAAGCTTAACAAGTGTCAATTTTGGCTAAAGGAAATATCGTTCCTAGGCCACATTATCTCCAAGGAAGGGGTATCGGTTGATCCCGGAAAAGTGAGAGATGTTCTGGAGTGGGACCAACCGCAAAGCGTGAGGATATTCGGAGTTTTCTTGGGATGGCTGGATACTATCGACGCTTCATTAAAGACTTCTCTAAGATAGCAAAGCCTATGACGGAGTTGCTAATGAAGGGAAAAGTCTTTCAATGGACACCAGCATGCCAAGGAAGTTTTGAGGAACTCAAGAAAAGGCTAACCACAGCGCCGGTCCTGGTATTGCCGGACGTAAGCAAGAGCTTTGACATATATTGTGACGCATCCAGACAGGGGCTCAGATGTGTGCTCATGCGAGAAGGACAAGTGGTAGCCTATGCCTCACAACAATTAAAGAAGCACGAGCTTAATTACCCTACACATGACTTGGAGCTAGCAGCAGTAGTGCATGCATTGAAGATTTGGAGACATTATATCCTTGGTCATCGATGTGGGATCTATACGGATCATAAAAGCCTCAAATACATATTTACCCAAACGGACTTGAATTTGAGGCAACGTCGATGGTTGGAACTCATCAAGGATTACGATGTTGGAATCAACTATCACCCTGGGAAGGCCAATGTAGTAGCTGATGCATTGAGCCGAAATGGAGCATGTCACCAACTCACGGTTCGGGAGCTACCACCCAAACTACACAAGGAGTTCGAACGGTTGCACCTTGGATTCTTGAACAACATGGAAATGATGGAGATCCACTCTTCATTGGAGCAAGAGATAAGAGATGGCCAAGCAACGGATGAGGAGATCAAAGAGATCAAGGAAAGAATCCGACAAGGAATAGAGAAAGATTTCAAAGAAGATGAGAAGGGTACGCTTTGGCTAGGAAAAAGGATTTGTGTGCCTAACGTGAAGCACCTCCGCGACATGATATTGAAGGAGGCACATGATTCACCCTATTACATACATCCCGGAAGTACCAAAATGTACAAGGACTTGAAGACTTGTTATTGGTGGGACGGTATGAAAAGGGATATAGCCGAATACGTTGCCCTATGCGACACATGCCAACGGGTGAAGGCCGAACATCAAAGACCCGCTGGATTGTTGCAACCCTTGAAGGTACCCGAGTGGAAGTGGGAGGACATCAGTATGGATTTCATCATCGGATTGCCACGTACTCAGTCGGGTTATGACTCTATCTGGGTTATCGTGGACCGATTGACGAAAACAGCCCATTTTCTCCCTATAAGGGCCAAGTACAACGTTGCACAACTAGCCGAGTTGTACATGGAGCAGATCGTGTGCTGTCATGGAGTTCCGAGGAGGATGGTCTCAGATCGAGGTTCTCAGTTTACCTCTAGATTCTGGAGGAAGCTGCAGAAAGCTATGGGTACACGACTGGATTTTAGTTCCGCCTATCACCCGCAGACCGATGGGCAAACCGAAAGGACAAACCAAATTTTGGAAGACATGTTGAGAGCTTGCGCATTAAAACGAGGGCGTAGTTGGGATAGGAGTTTACCGTATGCTGAATTCTCCTATAACAACAGCTATCAAGCTAGCTTGAGGATGTCGCCTTTCGAAGCATTGTACGGTAGACGGTGCAGAACACCGCTGTTTTGGAGCGAAACCGGAGAGAACCAGGTGTTTGGACCAGAAGTGCTACAAGAAGCTGAAAAACAAGTCCAAACGATACAGGAGAACTTAAAGGCTGCTCAGTCACGACAGAAAGGCTATGCGGATAATAGGCGAAGGAAGTTGACCTTCGAAGTAGGAGACTTCGTATATCTTAAGGTCTCGCCTATCCGAGGCCAACGACGTTTCAACGTCAAAGGCAAGCTAGCACCTCGCTACATAGGACCATTTAAGATTTTGGACAAGCGAGGAGAAGTAGCCTATCAACTAGAGCTCCCAACGCACCTCTCCGACATACATGACGTGTTTCATGTATCCCAGCTCAAGAAGTGCTTGAGAGTACCAGAGGAGCAAGTATCAATGGGAGAGTTTGAACTTCAAGGGGACCTGACTTATGCGGAACACCCTGTCCAAATTTTGGACGTAAAGGAAAGGGTCACAAGGAACAAAGTGATCTGATGGTGCAAGGTACAATGGAGCCATCACACCGAAGTTGAAGCCACATGGGAGCGTGAATAAGACATCAAAACAGAATTTCCTCACATATTCCCTACTAACGAATGTCGAGGGCGAGATTCAATTTAAGGGGGGTAGATTTGTATCACCCTCATTTCCGGTTTCTGCATATATTCATGATCCATGGAGAGAAAACATTTTAGAGGAAGTAGGAACAGAGGAAAATATCAAAAGGTAGCCAATAAGAGCCGAATCCAGTCCACCGAGAGCGCCGAAGACAACTTACCGCGGCCCGCTGGACACGTGGCGTGCTCGGAGCTCATCCCTGCGAAGTGGGGAGAGGTCCGCCGCTAAACTGGCTACGTGGCAGGCTCGGGGCTCATCTCCGCAAGGGGGAGAGGTCCGACCCTGTGGGACACGTGTTGCCCCCGGAGCTAGCCTCTGCGGAAAAAGCAAAGGCATTTTTTACAGGACACATGTCACCTTCGGAGCTAGTCACCGTGGAAATCAGAGGACTAGTCGTGCGGGATACGTGTCGATCTCGGAGCTCACCTCTGAGAGGTCCAGTTCTATTGGACACGTGTCACCACCGGAGCTTATCTCCGGAAGGTCCGTCACTATTGGACACGTGTTAACCTCGGAGCTCGTCTCTAAGAAGAAAGGAAGTCTGGTGCTGTTAGGACACGTGGCACACCCAGAGCCACTTCTGAGACAGGGAAGGTCCGGCACTGACATGTAGCATGCGCGGAGCCCATCTCTGAAGGAGAAGGAGGTCTTGCTCGCTTGACACGCGGCACAACCGGAGCTCGTCCCTGCGGAAAGGGAGAGACCAGGACCCGGTGGACACGTGGAGCTTCCGGAGCTCATCACCGAGGAGGTAACGAGTTCTGGAGCAGTTTTTGGATTCTGTACGCGTAGAAATACCGAAACAGAAACCGACCTGAATTCCACAATGATACCGCACCAAATCGACTAAAGATAAGATGGTAAGATTCAACAAAAATCTGAATAGAACTTTTATTCGAAGTCCAATCAGATTAGGACTCTTCTTCTCCCGATTATAAATAGAACCCAGAACCCTTAGCCGAAACCACGAACTTGTTTTCCAACTCCTTAGCCGACGACTTAGAGCCCTAGCCCTAACTCGCCGAGTAAGCCCATCGCCGGAGAGGAAGATCGTTGGAAGAGAGCGCCAACGATCTGTCTGGTCAGGGGAGGACCTCGAGACCGAGAAGAACGTAAGGTAGGTCTCCAACATCACCTTGCAACATCGCCATGTTTTCCTTGCATCTGTTTTTCGATTCCTTTCGAACAGAAGCTTTATCGTGGACAGATCACTTATTGACCAGGTTGATCTAAAAGACAAGGTCAGCGCCACGTCCACATCTGATCCGAACACCCCTATTCATCATAAAGCCATGAAAGAACACGTACAAACCGACCTAATAAAACTGATCATGGGATAGCATGCATATGCATCATCGCATCTAGTTAAAATTTGTGCATGATATTGATTGCTGTGAATATTGTATGTGTGTGATCCTGTATAGCAGGACAAGCTCAGGGAGCTGTTTACGACGAGATGCAACAACAAGGTTTCGAGATACAAGAACAACCGGAACCGTAAGAACAAGGCAAGCGCTCCTTGACCATATTGATCCTATGTTTTGGGTAAAACTGTTTGGTTTTGCAAAAAGGTGTGCGTGCTGAGTCAAACATGATGGGAAACCCTTTTATAGGAGTTTACTAGCTTTGGTTAAACCACCCTTGTCGCTGGGATGTTTACGAGTCGGGTATGGTTTTTACTTTTGTGATTCGCTGAGTCCATGGGATTGGGAAGCAAGATAGATGTGTCTAGCTAACTACACTCATAATGATACTAAAGAAAATTGATGTTAATGAACATGGATCGGAGGGAGATCTAGGCAAGCCTGGGTTTGTGAATGAGGTAGCATGAGATGGTGGTTTACTTGCCGTTGATCTAAGGACCGGTTCATGCATGCACATGCCAGGATAACAGTTCCACCACAAGGCCAAGTATGGGTGCGGCTTAGCTGAGTAATTAGGTAAGTTGCTAGATTGTTGTGGACTGTGGAAGGCGCGGGGAATGGGATTCGAGTGAGTACTGCCCTGGGAACTGCATGGCACAAGAGGGGGCCCGTGGGTGCGAGAATTGGAGATTCTAGCCTGCCGGTGAAACCTTAGTGAGTCCATACATCTAGTAACCCGTTTGTAAAGGCTATTTTGTGATCTCTTGGCCATACACCGACGGTTGTGTACTGGTATAATGGAGGTTCTGCAGTCGCCGACGGGTGACGAAATCACAAACTTGTGGGTAAAGAGGTGCAAACTCTTCAGGGTTCTTAAAACTATCATGATAGTCGAGCTTACGGTCACGAGCGCCTGGCCAACTGCCATGATTAGTTGGGATGGTTATTGGGATGGTTCTTGGTTATGGTTATTGGTTATGGTTTTGATTATGGTCGTGGTTTTCGGGACTGTTGAGTCCGGGTGATAAGATGGTTGCATGACTGTTGAGTCATGGCAACGAGATTGGTCTCGGTGTGAGACGAAGTTGTTTATGAGATGAGATGGTAGCAAATACGAGAAGGTATTGTGAGATGGTAGCAAATACAAGGAGGTATTCGTGAGCAAGAATGAAGTTGGTTAATGTTCGGGTGGAACATGGAAAGTGAGGGAGGTATGTTGGTAATTTAATACATGCTGGGATTACATTCACCTAAAGTTAAGTTGTTATTTTATCGTGGTTTTGATAACTTTGCTTTTCTGCAATGAACATTTTTATATCTACCTTGTTATGAGCTACATATCATGTTTTCCCGCACTTGCTGAGTACATCATTGTACTCAAATTTGCATTATTATTTCATCAGCAGCAGCAGAAGGAGATTTCTATGGAGACCAAGTGGAGCATTAGGCGCGTAATCTGTTCTCAACCTTGCCTGTGGACGGAGTAGAGATGGAGCCGTTGCTGCCTAGAATTGCTTCCGCATTAGTTAAATTGCCTCCGCATTAAGAATAAAGACTTCCGCTGTGAGCATGAGTCCAAGACTCATGAGACATTGTAATAAACTCTGTTATTCGTGGTTATATATATTCTGAATTCAGTTTGTGGAACATATGTGTATGTGTGATAAACATCCTGGGCACACATACGCATCAGTTCTCGGTTCCGTGGTTTTCCACAGAATTGAGGGTGTCACATATAGCACACAGGCCCCAAAGTCCTGCCGCCCTTACTCTCCACTAGGTCTCATTTTTCTTGCCATGTGTATCATGTGCTATCTCTACCCGAGTCGAGTGCCTCTAGCCTATGCTCGCGAGTAGTTCCAACTACTCGACTTGTACCAAATCCTACACTATCTTAGCATGGCAGTAGCTAACAGGGTTTGCAATCCTAATCCCAAATCCATGATTCTCTTGGCTATGCAATTGGGTTTTCAAACAAGACTCCAATGCAAGAAGTAATCATACCCAAGTACGTGCTCAAAACAATAAAACTTTGTAAAAAGGTTAATGCAAATCGGGGCTTGCCTTGCTGCTCTTGGTCGTAGGCTAGCTGCTCCTCTGGAGTAACGAAGTCTAGGACTTTGGGTTCCTCCTCGACCTTAGCGACTACATGATATAAGAAGTACATGTATTAGTTAAATGCATTTGAATTAAGTTTTAAACTTGTGAACCTTCTAAGTCTCACTAGACAGACTCAATGACTCTGAAATTTTTATTGTGCCTTGGTTACCACCTAAACAGAGACTGGGTCAAGTTTTAGTTGCAGCAGAGCTCATTTGAGCTCCCCACAAATAATTATGTCCTTGACCTTAATTGGAGCTCTTAGGGTATTCTAGGGGTTTTCATGGATCAAGCCATGACTTTATGAAAACTAGATTTTCAGAGGGTTCTAATGGAGTTGGTCTCACTTAATTTGAATGTTCCTAGCTAAAGATATGAGCTAAACAATTTCAGGGAAAATTCTGAAAATGTTTCTGAACATTTTCTATTTTCTCTGGAACAGTTTCACTAGTCACACCATTAGGTGGATCAAATTAGCTCAAATGGATCTGAAATTTTTATGGTAGTCCAGGGATATTTTTATGAACATCCCGGCAATATTTCAGAATTTTCCTCCAAGGGATTCTCCAGTTAAAATTCCAAACAGTTTAAACTTTGAGGAATTAATTCAGGAGAAATAAGGATTTTCATGAAGTGAAATTTTATTTGCTGAAAAGTACTCAGAGAGCTGAATCCAACAAAATTTGGTTCACTCGATTTGGAGCTTCCTAGCCAAAGTTATGAGGATTTGAAGTTTGAATGAAATCTGAAATTGGGGAAAAGTTTAAATCTGCTGGTGGGCCACGGGGACACGTGTTGTGTGCTGAGGCGTCGGCACACCGGTGTCTACGGAGTCTTTTGCGCGCCAGCACACCGGATCCGAGCCGCAGCCCGATCCTGATTTAAAATATGAGCCGCTGACAGCCGGGCCCCACGTTTTCTTCTTCCTCCCGCCCTCTTTCTCGCGCCCGCGCGCTCCCCCCTCGCCGGAGCAGACGGCTGCTCGCCGGACCGGCGCTTCCGGCCGCCGACCAGCTAGAGACTCGCCGCCAGAGGGTTTAGGGCACCGAGGAACATGCTGGTGGGCTCTGCTTGGGCTGCCGGTGGCCGGAACCAGCTCGGCGACGTGCGGCGGCTACTGCTGTGGTTCGGTGCCGTCGCCCGAGGTCTCCATCCCACCAACACTTGCACCGATGGGCTCTACACCACCAGCGCAGCTCTAGGAAGATCGGCACAACCTCAGAGTAGCTCGGGAGTGGCCTCAACTACGGTTTCACCGTGCGACCGAATGGGTCCGCGGCGAACACCCCTAGTAGAGCTTGAATTCCGCCGCTCCGAGTCGTTTTCATGCGATGGATGCTAAAGGAGAATTGATCGCCGGCTAATCCAAAATACACATGCAAAGTTTGATGACTTAAGGAGGATTAGAGAAGGAGAATTTTAAGGAACTGTACCGGAAGCTCGGGTTGAGGCCGTCGTAGCAAAATCTCAGAATTCGCTGGCGAGAGCTCACGACGTGGCTTGAGCTTCAGGTGGAAGCAGCGTGGAGTCCATGCGCTCCTTTTTCCGCCCTTGCTCAGCCGTGAAAGTTACTGTGGTGCGCTTCCCACGTGAGACCGATCGCCGTTTTTGAACTAGGTCGTGGCGGTCGTCGTTGATCACGGGAACAGAGGCCGAAACACTGTGGTCTAGGCGTTGGGAGAGTGGCGCTTGAGCTCAGGGTGCTGCCTAGAAGCTCGGGGAGGTGAGGGTGCTATTGTTTTCTTCGTTTTCCCGATCGACCGAGAGTGCGGGGGAAGAGAATGGCGCTGTTCGATGTCGCCCGCGAGGAGAAATAGGCAATCGGTTCTTCACTCGGGCTGGGGCGGTAAGGGTCGTGTGGGGGCACGAGAAGGCCGCCCTGGGCACCAGCGCGCGAGGTAGGAAGTAGCTGGTAGCGCCGGCTCTTCTCGGTGGCACACCCGGCAGCTGCTCGGTGGAATTTCCCACCGAGGCTGTGACTTAGTGTGCAAGTCACCCCTCTTAGCTCTATGACATGTGGGTCCCACTTTCAATTTTAACCCCTGAACTTAACTCCAATTCACTGTTGTAAACAGTAGTCCCCACAAAGCCCAAGGTGATTTGAATTATCTACCCTTGAGCCATTTGAATTGGTTAGAATTCAAATTGGGTTTGGCTTGAATAAATTTCAGCACATGTTTAGTTTGAAATTCAAATAAAGTTTGAATTTGCTCTACTTAGCTCATGTCAAGCTCAACTCCAAATGGAGTGAAATTTGGTGTGTGAGCTCACAAAAATGTGCTGAGTAAGAATATGCTTCCCACTTTTGAATTCATGGGATAAAAACAGTTTGAATTTGAATTTGAGTTCAAACTACCCTCTTTCTAGCTATACCCAAAATGACCTCAAAAAGGTTTTGAATTTGGGTGAAACTTGGCATGGACATCCTTAGCAAGGTGTAGGAGTTTTCATATGTCCAGCCCCTAGATGATGCATGTGGGAAATACCACTTTTGCATTTTGTGAGTTTATTCTCTAATGAGCATGTTGATAATGGTTACTTGCTCTTCAAATGTGTTCATCAACTATCTTCAAATGATGTGTGTGTGTGTGGTGATGAACACTTTGAATGTGTCAAAAACTGAGGCCTTACAGCGTGCGCCACGTATCCTGGCGGTCGGGACCTCCTCTTTATTCGGTGGTGGCTCCGGGTGTGCTATGTATCCTAACAGCGCCAGACTTCCTTTCTTCTTAGAGACGAGCTCCGAGGTTGACACGTGTCCAACAGTGACGGACCTCCCAGAGATAAGCTCCGGCGGCGACACGTGTCCAATAAAACCGGACCTCTTGGAGGTGAGCTCCAAGATCGACACGTATCCCGTGCAACTGGTCCTCTGATTTCCGCGGTGACTAGCTCCAAAGGTGACACGTGTCCTAAGGGACTGCCTTCGCTTCTCCGCGGAGGCTAGCTCCGGGGCAACATGTGTCCCAAAGGGTCGGACCTCTCCCCCTTTGCGGAGATGAGCTCCGAACACGCCACGTGGACAGCGAGCCGCGGGAGTTGTCTTCGGCGCTCTCTGTACACTGGAATTTGCTTCTTTTGGCTAACTTCTTTGATTCTTTCTCGGTTTCAACTTATTTTAAAAGTTTTTTTCTACATGAAACATGAATACATGCAGAAACCAAAAATGAGGGTGTCACAAATCTACCCACCTTAAATTGAATCTCGCCCTCGAGATTCGTTAGTAGAGAATAGATGAGGGAATTCTGCCTTGATGTCTTCTTCACGCTCCCATGTGGCTTCAGCTTCGGTGTGATGGCTCCATTGTACCTTGCACCATCGGATCACTTTAATCCTTCTGACCCTTTCCTTTACGTAGAAAATTCGGACAGGGTGCTCTGCATAAGTCAGGTCCTCTTGAAGTTCAAGCTCTTCCATTGGTACTTGCTCCTCTGGTACTCTCAAGCACTTCTTGAGCTGGGACATGAAACACGTCATGTACGTCGGAGAGATATGTTGGGAGCTCTAGTTGATAGGCTACTTCTCCTCGCTTGTCCAAAATCTTAAATGGTCCGATGTAGCGAGGTGCTAGCATGCCTTTGACGTTGAAACGTCGTTGGCCACGGATAGGTGATACCTTAAGGTATACGAAGTCTCCTACTTCGAAAGTCAACTTCCTTCGCCTATTGTCCGCATAGCCTTTCTGTCGTGACTGAGCAGCCTTTAAGTTCTCCCGTTGTGACGCCCTCAATTCTGTGGAAAACCACGGAACCGAGAACTGATGCATATGTGTGCCCAGGATGTTCATCACACATACACATATGTTCCACAAACTGAATTCAGAATATATATAACCACGAATAACAGAGTTTATTACAATGTTTCATGAGTCTTGGACTCATGCTCACAGCGGAAGTCTTAATCTAACAGCGGAAGTCTTATTTCTATGCAGCGGAAGTCTTCTAACTAGTGTGGAAGCAATTCTAAGCAGTAGCGGCTCCATCTCTACTCCATCCCCACAGGCAAGGTTGAGAACAGATCACACACCTAATGCTCCACTTGGTCTTCATAGTAATCTTCTCCTGTTATTGATGATGAAATAATAATGCAAGTTTGAGTACAATGATGTACTCAGCAAGTGCGTGAAAATATGATATGTACCTCATAACAAGGTAGGTATAAAAAGGCTCATTGCAGAAAGCAAAGTTATTTATCAAAACTATGATAAAACAGAAACTCATCTTTAAGTGAATGTAATCCCAACATGTATTAAAATACCAATCATACCTCCATTATGTTTATTACCTTTCATGTCACAAGCAGACAACAATAAGTCTCATTCT
The DNA here is from genome assembly GCA_030760725.1 of Neostapfia colusana. Classification (NCBI taxonomy): domain Eukaryota; kingdom Viridiplantae; phylum Streptophyta; class Magnoliopsida; order Poales; family Poaceae; genus Neostapfia; species Neostapfia colusana. Next base: position 24,030,915 of record JASWHV010000014.1, read on the forward strand.
TGCTCACGAATGCCTCCTCGTATTCGCTACTATGTCATGAATACCATCTCGTATTCGCTACCATTTCATCTCATAAAACAACTTCGTCTCCCACCGAGACCAACCTTGTTGCCATGACTCAACAGTCATGCAACCCAGCTTATCACCCAGACTCAACAGTCCCGAAAACCAAACCATCCAAAACCATAACCAATAACCATATCCAATAACCATCCCAACTAATCATGGAAGTTGGCCAGGCGCTCGTGACCGTAAGCTCCGCTATCATGGTAGTTTTAGACTCTGCAGAGTTTGCACCTCTTTACCCACAAGTTTGTGATTTCGTCACCCGTCGGCGACTGCAGAACCTCCATTATACCAGTACACAACCGTCGGTGTATGGCCAAGAGATCACAAAATAGCCTTTACAAAGGGGTTACTAGATGTATGGACTCACTAAGGTTTCACCGGTAGGCTAGAATCTCCAATTCTCCCACCCACGGGCCCCCTCTTGTGCCATGCAGTTCCCAGGGCAGTCCTCACTCGACTCCCATTCCCCGCGCCTTCCACGGTCCATAACAATCTACCAACTTACCTAATTACTCAGCTAGGCCGCACCCATACTTGGCCTTGTGGTGGCACTGTCATCCTGGCATGTGCTCGCATGAACCGGTCCTTAGATCTACGGCAAGTAACCACCATCTCAGGCTACCTCATTCGCAAACCCGTCTTGCCTAGATCCCCCTCCGATCCATGTTTATTAACAACATCAGTTTCTCATTATCATCACGAGTGCAGTTAGCTAGACACATCTATCTTGCTTCCCAATCCCATGGACTCAGCGAAGCATAAAAGTAAAAACCATACCCGACTCATAAACATCCCTAGCGACAAGGGTGGTTTAACCAAAACTAGTAAACTCCTATAAAAAGGGTTTTCCATCATGTTTGACTCAGCACACACACCTTTTTGCAAAACAAAACAGTTTTTTCCCAAAACATAGGATCAATATGGTCAAGGGGCAGTTGCCTTGTTCTTGCGGTTCCGGTTGCTCTTGGATCTCGAAACCTTGTTGTTGCAGCTCGTCGTAGACAACTCCCTGAGCTTGTCCTGCTATACAGGATTACGCACATACAAGATCCACAGCAATCAATGTCATGCACAAACTTTAAACTAGATGCGATGATGCATATGCATGTTATCCTATAATCAGTTTAGTTTTATTAGGTCGGTTTGTACGTGTTCTTGCATGGTTTTATGATGAATAGAGGTGTTCGGTGTAAGGGCCTCAGTTTTGGCACACATTTGAAGTGTTCATCGCCACACCACACCAATTTTCACTCCATTTGGAGTTGATCTTGACATGAGCTAAGTGGGACGAATTCAAACTTTATTTGAATTCAAAACTAAGCTTGCGCTGAAATTCACTCAAATCGAACCCAATTCGAATCCTATTCAATTCGAATGGCTCAAGGGTGAATAATCTGAATTACCAGGGGTATTATGGGGTTCACTGTTTACAACAGTGATTAGGAGTAAATTCCAGAGGTTAAAACCCCGGGTGGGACCCACGTGTCATAGAGGGGAGAAGGAGAAACTTGCACCCAAAGTCAGAGTCTCGGTGGGAAATTCCGCCGAGCAGCTGTCGGCTATGCCACCTACCGGCGCCACCAGCTGCTTCCCTCTCCGCGCGCTGGCGCCCAGGGCGGCTGGCTCGCACCCCCACGCGACCGGAACCGCCTCAGCTGAGCGGGAGTCGGCCGGCTTTATCTTCTCGCGGGCAAACCTGAGCAGCGGCATTGTTTCTCGCCACAGCTCTCTGCTCAATCGGGAAAACCTGCAAAACCATCTCCTCCTTCGTCCCTGAGCTGCTAGACAGCCACCTGAGCTCGCACTCCACCTCTCCAACGCCAGAAACCTCGAGCTCCGACCTCCTTTTGCCCAAAGACGATCTCCACCGCGGCGACCTAGCCTCAGCCGAGAGTCAGGCGCCCGTGGGCAGCATTCCACCGGCGTTTTCACGGTCCAGCGAGAGAGGCAACAGGAGCACGCGACCACCATGCTGCTCTCCTCCAAGTTTGGAAGCCAACCATGAAGAATCCGCAGAGAATTTCCGGCTTTTGCTCCGGCGACCGTAAACCGAGCTTTCGGTACGGTTTATTTAAATTCTCGCTCTATGATCTTTCGGAGGTCATCAAATCTTGCACATAGATGCTGGACTAGCCAGCGATCAAGTTCTTTTCTGCATCCGTAGCGTGAAACTTTCTAGGAGTGACGAATTTCAAGCTCGATCGAGGGCGGTCATGGCGGGCACGATCGGTCACATGGTGCCGACCGACTTGCCGCCATCCCTGAACCCTTTTGACACCTTGTCGAGCTTCCTAGAGTACACTGATGCTGTAGGGCTGTTTGTTCGAGGTGTTGGCGGGTTTAGAAACCACGGTCGACGGTGTCAAACCTCAACCGAGGCCACGGCACGTCGCCGAGCTACTTCCGGTCACCCCCAGACCGACTTGTCACCACCGACGTGTTCCTCGACGTCGACAACCCCATGGCGGTGATTTTCAGACCATGGGAGGTCCGGCAGCGGCGAGCTGGCGAGCCCGAGTCTGCTCCGGCGAGGTCGGCGGCGCGGGCGCGAGAGAACGGCGGGAGGAAGACGAAGCCGGCTGGCCCACGTGTCAGCAGCTGAAGAATTTAAATCGGGATCGGGTGAGGCCAGGGATCGGCTGTGTTGGCGCGCGAATACCCTGTGAGCTCCGGTGTGCCGGACACCTCCGCGCTCGACACGTGTCCTCACCGGGCCCCGAGAGTTTAAACCTTTCCCTGATTTTCAGAATTCTTCCAAACTTCAAATCCTCAGAACTTTGGCTAGAGAGCTCCAAATTCAGTAAACCAAATTTTGCTGAACTCAGGATTCTGAGTACTTTCCAGAAATACCCAATTCAGCTCATGAAAGTAAATAGTTTTCAAGAATTAAATCCCTAAATTTTAAACTGTTGGGAATTTTATCTGGAGAACTACTTTATGAAAAATTCTGAAATTTGGCTAATAGGTTCATTGGAAAATACCTGAATACCAGTAAAATTTTCAGACTCATCCAAGTTCATTTAATTACCCTAATCGGCTGATTAAGAGAACTGCCCTGAGAAAATAGAAAAATGTACAGAAACATTTTTCAGATTTTTCTCAAATCTTAATTAGGGCATAACTTTCTGTAGAATTCTTCAAACGACATGAAACCAACTCCATTAGAACCATCTTAAAGTCTAGATTCCAGAAAGTCATGGTTGGAGCCATGAAAACCCCTGGAATTATTCAGAGGCTCAAATATTGACCAAATGGGCTTTTATTTGTACAAGGTTGAAATGAACTTTGTTTCAAATGAAACTTGGTCAAGACTCTGGTTAGGACCCTACCAAGCCACAATAAAAATTTCAGAACCACAGGGGAGGGCTAACTAGAGTTATTAGTAAATAAGTATTCAAGTTTACACTTTGCATTTAAGTTTACATGTAGTATTGTATTCAACGTGTAGCCATTGAAGAAGAGACTCCGGAAGTGCTGGACTTCCTCCTTCCGGAAGAGGAACTAACTACTGACCAGCAGCAACAAGGCAAGCCCCGGTTTGCATTAACCTTTTTATAAGTCTTACTTTGTTTACATGTGTCATATGAAGTATGTATGTGCATTAGGTATAGGATGAATGAAACCCCACTTGCATAACCAAAGGTTCCTAAAAGAGTGAGGGTAGTGTCAAGGACATCGAGTAGACAGGCTACGCTTAATGATTCATAGGACTTCGGTACAAGTCGAGTAGTTGGAATCTACTCGCGAGATAGGCTTGGGACACATGGGTTCGGTTGAGTGAGGTGAGATCACTTTAGTAATGAAAATGAGACTAGGCAGGGGCTAGGGCGTAGCAAGAGAGAGTCTTGTGTGCATGGCCCTGCCCGTGTCGATTGAGGACCGATCCGTGTGCGGCCCTGCTGAACAAGTATTGAACGTACCGAAGGCATATCGGATATATGGGCCCCGATAAACTGATGTAGCCTAAACCTCCGGGCGTCGAGGCATAACGCACCGATTTATAGGTGTAGGCTGAGGGCAGCAAGGTGGAAATCTGCCAACGGGCATAGAGAGATGCTCCGTGTGGGGAACCTCCTGCTCGTTTCGGTGCGACCGGTTCGACGTTTGGGCTGTTGGGTGAAAGGTTGTCCCGTACGACCTCGAGTGAGCGTGCTGTGCAGCTCCACGGGTGGGCGTACGTGACGTGCTCTTTGGGTTTCCCTGCAGGTGTATATCGAGTCGATTCGCCGTCCCTCGCGGTGACGAGTACCGCTTGTTCACTGCGTCGTAACGTAGATTAATGAATGAAATGTTATGATTCAATATTGCTGTTATGATATAATTGTATTGTGACATGTGTGCCACCAAATACTGCTTACTAAATTTCAGATTTCATGAACTGTTAACTTGTTGCTAAAAGATGAACTAAGGATGAACTTGTAGGCGTGTCCTTTTGCTGAAATGTTACTATCCTATGTCCATTGTACCCCTCATGTAGAGTTTCATGCTTAGGTGAGTCGGTTAAGCCTTGCTGAGCCTTCGTGCTCACGGTTACTGCTTTAGTGTTTTTCAGGTGAGAAGCCACCCACGGACTCGGAGTACGAGTCCACCGGCAAGGGTTACCCTCCGTCGGGGACCACGGCTGAGTGGGAGCCATACACGCCGCGCTGAGCTGAGACGTGCAGCTAGTGTGGGTTGCCCTAGGGCTGGGCAACCGACTTTTGCTAGATAGGCAGGCGTGAGATGTACAAAAGAAACTTCCGCTGTGTAATAAAGACTCTAGTTTGTAACTGAGAAGTGTACTACTTTGTACATTCAGTTTGTTTTTCCCATGTAATCTAATGTGTTCTTATGACGTGTGCTGTCGGGTGTCGCATCGCGCGGCACCACCCTCTGCGATCCTGGATGAGCGGATTCCGGTCCGCCACATTCGGATCAGATGTGGACGTGGCGATGACCTTGTCTTTAGATCAACCCGATCAACAAGTGATATGTCCACGAGAAAGCTTCTGTTCAAAAGGAATCGAAGAACAGATGCAAAGAAAACACAACAATGTCGTAAGGTGGTATTGGAGACCTACCTTACGTTCTTCTTGGTCTCGGGGTCCTTCTCTGATCAGACAGATTGTTGGGCTCGCTTCCGGCGATCCTTCTCGACTGAACTCCGGCGATGGGCTTACTCGGCGAGTTGGGGCTTAGGGCTCTAAGTCGTCGGCTCAGGAGTTGGAAAAGAAGTTCGTGGTTTCGGCCAGAGGTTCTGGATTCTATTTATAATCGGGAGAAGAGTCCTGATCTGATTGGACTTCGAATAAGAGTTCTATTGAGATTATCATTGAATCTTGACAACTTATCTTTAGTTGATTTGGTGCGGTAACATTGTGGAATTCAGGTCGGTTTCTCCTCCGTACCGGTATTTCTACGCGTACCGAATCCAAAAACCGCTCCAGAACTCGTTACCTCCACGGTGATGAGCTCCGGAAGCTCCACGTGTCCATCGGGGGCCTGGTCTCCCCTTTCCGTATAGACGAGCTCCGGTTGTGCCGCGTGTCAAGCGAGCGAGACCTCCCTCCCCTTCGGATGTGAGCTCCGCGTGCGCCACGTATCCTGGCGGTCGGGACCTCCTCTCTATTCGAAGGTGGCTCCACGCACGGCACGTGTCAGTGTCGGACCTTTCCTCTCTCCGGAAGTGGCTCCGGGTATGCCACATATCCATTCCGGACCTCCCTCTCTTCGGAGATGAGCTCCGTGAATGCCACGCGTCAAGTAGCGTCGGACTCCCTTTTTCCCTCAGAAACGAGCTCCGAGGTCGACACGTGTCCAACAGTGTCGGACCTCCCGGAGATAAGCTCCGGTGGCGACATGTGTCCAATAGAACCGGACCTTCTCGGAGTTGAGCTCCGAGATCGACATGTATCCCGCGCGACTGGTCCTCTGATTTCCGCGGTGACTAGTTCCGAAGGTGACATGTGTCCTGCGGAACTGCCTTTGCTTCTTCCGCAGAGGCTAGCTCTGGGGGCAACACGTGTCCCACAGGGTCGGACCTCTCCTCCTTTGCGGAAATGAGCCCCGAGCCTGCCACGTATATATTTTAGCGGTGGACCTCTCCCCACTTCACAGGAATGAGCTCCGAACACGCCACGTGGCCAGCGGGCCGCGGAAGTTGTCTTCGGCGCTCTCGGTGAACTGGATTCAGCTCTTTTTGGCTATCTTTTTAATTCTCTCTCTGTTCCTACTTCCTTTAAAATATCTTCTCTACATGAAACATGAATACATGCAGAAACCAGAAATGAGGGTGTCACAAATCTACCCCCTTAAATTGAATTTCGCCCTCGAGATTCGTTGGTAGAGAATAGATGAGGAAATTCTGTCTTAATGTCTTCTTCATGCTCCCATGTGGCTTCAGCTTCGGTGTGATGGCTCCATTGCACCTTGCACCATCGGATTACTTTGTTCCTTGTGACCCTTTCCTTTACGTCCAAAATTCGGACAAGGTGCTCCGCATAAGTCAGGTCTTCTTGAAGTTCAAGCTCTTCCACTGGTATTTGCTCCTCTGGTACTCTCAAGCACTTCTTGAGCTGGGATACATGAAACACGTCATGTACGTCGGAGAGATATGTTGGGAGCTCTAGTTGATAGGCTACTTCTCCTCGCTTGTCCAAAATTTTAAAGGGTCCGATGTAGCGAGGTGCTAGCTTGCCTTTGACGTTGAAACGTCGTTGGCCACGGATAGGCGATACCTTAAGGTATACGAAGTCTCCTACTTCGAAGGTCAACTTCCTTCGCCTATTGTCCGCATAGCCTTTCTGTCGTGATTGAGCAGCCTTTAAGTTCTCCCGTATTGTTTGGACTTGCTTTTCAGCTTCTTGTAGCACTTCGGGTCCAAACACCTGGTTCTCTCCGGTTTCGTTCCAAAACAGCGGCGTTCTACACCGTCTACCGTACAATGCTTCGAAAGGTGACATCTTCAAGCTAGCTTGATAGCTGTTGTTGTAGGAGAATTCGGCGTACGGTAAACTCCTATCCCAACTATGCCCATGTTTCAGGGCGCAAGCTCTCAACATGTCCTCCAAAATTTGGTTTGTCCTTTCGGTTTGCCCATCCGTTTGTGGGTGATAGGCGGAGCTAAAATCCAGTCGTGTACCCATAGCTTTCTGCAGCTTCCTCCAGAATCTAGAGGTAAACTGAGAACCTCGATCTGAGACTATCCTTCTCGGAACTCCATGACGGCACATGATCTGCTCCATGTACAACTCGGCTAATTGTGCAATGTTGTACTTGGCCCTTATAGGGAGAAAATGGGCTGTTTTCATCAATCGGTCTATGATAACCCAGATGGAGTCGTAACCCAACTGAGTATGTGGCAATCCGACGTTGAAATCCATACTGATGTCCTCCCACTTCCACTCTGGTACCTTCAAAGGTTGCAACAATCCAGCGGGTCTTTGATGTTCGGCCTTCACCCGTTGGCATGTGTCGCATAGGGCAACGTATTCGGCTATATCCCTTTTCATACCATCCCACCAGTAACAAGTCTTCAAGTCCTTGTACATTTTGGTACTTCCGGGATGTATGGAATAGGGTGAATCATGTGCCTCTTGTAATATCGTGTCGCGGAGGTGCTTCACGTTAGGCACACAAATCCTTTTTCCTAGCCAAAGCGTACCCTTCTCATCTTCTTTGAAATCCTTCTCTATTCCTTGTCGGATCCTTTCCTTTATCTCCTTGATCTCCTCATCCGTTGCTTGGCCATCTCTTATCTCTTGCTCCAATGAAGAGTGGATCTCCATCATTTCCATGTTGTTCAAGAATCCGAGGTGTAACCGTTTGAACTCCTTACGTAGTTCGGGTGGTAGCTCCCGAACCGTGAGTTGGTGACATGCTCCCTTCCGTCTCAATGCATCAGGTACTACATCGGCCCTCCCAGGGTGGTAGTTGATTCCAACATCATAATCCTTGATGAGTTCCAATCATCGACGTTGCCTCAAATTCAAGTCCGTTTGTGTAAATATGTACTTGAGGCTTTTATGATCCGTATAGATCTCACATCGATGACCAAGGATATAATGTCTCCAAATCTTCAATGCATGCACTACTGCTGCTAGCTCCAAGTCATGTGTAGGATAATTAGGCTCGTGCTTCTTTAATTGTCGTGAGGCATAGGATACCATTTGTCCTTCTTGCATGAGCACACATCTGAGCCCCTGTCTGGAGGCATCACAATATATGTCAAAGCTCTTGCTTTCGTCCGGCAATACCAAAACCAGCGCTGTGGTTAGCCTTTTCTTGAGCTCCTCAAAACTTTCTTGGCATGCTGGTGTCCATCGAAAGGCTTTCCCCTTCGTTAGCAACTCCGTCATAGGATTTGCTATCTTTGAGAAGTCCTTAATGAAGCGTCGGTAGTATCCAGCCATCCCAAAAAAACTCCGAATATCCCTCACGTTTTGCGGTTGGTCCCACTTCAGAACATCCCTCACTTTTCCGGGATCAACCGATACCCCTTCTTCGGAGATAATGTGGCCTAGGAACGATATTTCCTTTAGCCAAAATTGACACTTGTTAAGCTTGGCATACAATTGATGCTCACGCATTTTCTGCAAGGTCAATTTCAAATGTTCTTCATGCTCCTCACTTTTTGAATACACCATAATGCCGTCGATGAAAACCACGACGAACTTATCCAAGCACTCCATGAAAACCTTGTTCATGAGGTACATGAAGTATGCGGGTGCATTTGTTAACCCAAAAGACATGACGGTATATTCATACGAACCATACCGTGTTCGAAAGGCAGTCTTGGGTATATCAGAGAGCTTAATCTTCAGCTAGAAATATCCCGACCGAAGATCAATCTTGGAGAACACTCTGGCCCCTTTCATTTGGTCGAATAGGTCCTCTATACGGGGTAGAGGGTATTTGTTCTTGATTGTCACCTTGTTGAGAGACCTATATTCCACGCACATCCTTTGGGTCCCATCCTTCTTGTCTATGAAGAGCACAGGAGCTCCCCATGGTGACGAGCTTGGACGTATAAAACCCTTCTCCAACTGCTCTTGGATTTGCTTCTTGAGTTCTACTAGTTCATTGACAGGCATCCTATAGAGTCTCTTTGCTATGGGTGCAGTTCCGGGTACCAAATCAATGGTAAACTCAATGTCCCGATTAGGGGGCATACCTGGAAGCTCCTCTAGAAACACGTCCGAGAATTCTTGAACCGCTGGAATGCTGTCCAATGTTGCTCCTTCAACGTGGTTCAAGATTGCCTTTTCGGTTGTTTGTTGGGCTGACTCAAACTCGACACGAATACCGTGCTCATTTGTCAACTGCATGCTTCTTTCAGCACATTGGATTACCCCATTGTGCTTGCTTAACCAATCCATCCCGAGTATTATGTCAATCCCTTGGGAATCCAAGACAATAAGGTTGGCAAGGAAGTCTACCCCCCTTATTTTAAGGCTTACTTTCGGACATACTATATTAGTCCTCATTTCTCCTCCGGGAGAATTAACTAACATAGCACATTTTAAGTGGGATATGGGTAGATTATGCTTGGCAACATACTTGGATGATATGAAGGAATGTGATGCTCCAGAATCAAATAAGACGGTGGCTAGGTTGGAGTTGGCAAGGAACATACCAATTACGACGTCCTCAGCCTGTTGTGCTTCCTCAGCAGAGACATGGTTCACGTTGCCGCGTGCATAGTTCTGCTGTCCCAGGTTTCCTTGATTGTCCCCTCCGTTCGGTCGTGGGTTCTGTTTGGGCACGTTGCCTTGCTGTCCAGGGCCTCTCCTCGGGCACTGGTTCACGAAGTGTCCTTTTCCCCGCATGCAAAGCATGCCCTGTTGCCTACGGCAGCAGGTACGTTGGGGCAGGGGTTTTGAACAGGAGCGCCCATGTTAGGTCAGGGCACAGGAGGCATGGGCACACGAGGTGCTGGTGCAACGGGTCATTGCTGTGGTGGCTGACTAGGGCAGCATGCAGGAGTGGTCGATCCATACTGTGGTGCAGCTGGGGGCATGTACCGAGGTCGTATGTTGCTCCCTTGAGGCAGGTATGGCATCTTCCTCTTATACTCTCGTTCGATCTCTCGGATCTTGCTTTCTACTACTATAGCCTTGTCAACCAGCTTCTGAAAGCTTGCGTAGTCATTATTGAGGAGCTGAACCTGGATCTCATTGTTCAACCCTCTCATGAACAGGTATTGCTTCCTCTGGTCTAAGTTGACATCTTCGGGGGCATACCGGTACAGTTGTATGAAGTTGTTGAGATACTCATTCACGCTTCGCTGTCCTTGGTGGATACCTTCAAACTCCTGTCTCTTGAGCATCATTACACTAGTAGGGATGTAATGAGAGCGGAAACTTTCCTTGAACTCAGTCCAAGTGATCGTCTCCAGGTCGACATGAGCGTTACATAGGGCATCCCACCAGTCAGCGGCAGCTCCCATAAGTTGGTGCGACGCAAAAAGAACCTTCTCTCGGTCATTGCACTGTACTATGGCAAGCTTCTTCTCCATGGATTTCAACCAGTCGTCGGCCTCCATGGGGTCGTTAGCTTGAGCAAAGGTGGGTGGTCGAGTCCTCATGAACTCTCCCAGCCTGTTATGAGCCGACGTTGGTGGTGGCGGTGGTGCCGGAACAGGGTTGTTGTTGTTGGCCTGCAACTGACCCAAAGTTTGGATCATGGTTTGCATAAGTTGGTTCTGCAAGGCCATCAGCCTTTCCAGGTGGTTCTCACCAGCTCCGGGGTTAACAGGAACTTCATCGTGGCCATCCTCTTGGTTGTCACGGACGTTCCTTCGGCCAGCGTTTCCTCTCACCATCTGTGAGAGAGATCAAAATAGAATAGGAGGTTAGGTAGATCCCCTCAACTATACGCATCAAGGTGGGTTGGACTATATATATATATATATATATATATATATATATATATATATATATATATATATATATATATTAGCCCATATGAGGATGTGAACAAGTGCCGAAGCATCTCACACCTCTTTCTACTTATGTGTGGATATGGACAACATTTTGAGACGTCCCACAACTCACACTAAGCACATAATCACAAACAATCATCACAAGGGCTCACACAACTCCTATTCAAGGCTTGTTCAATGGGGGTCCTATATGGCTTAGGGTGATGTCAAATCTGTGATCCAACTATGGCTTCTCCTAGGCTTGTATCCTATGTCAAGGTAGTTTCAAGGCCAATCTAAGCACCCTAGGCTTGCATCCTATGGTCGGCGTGGCTTAGCTACCAATCTGTGTCTGATACCAATCTGTGAACTTATCTAAGTGTGTAACCTACCGTGAACCGTGGTTCTAATGCCAATCTGTGATTGTATCTAGGTGTGTAATCTACCCTCATCCGTGGCTTTTCATACCAATCTGTGTTTCCTATTTAGGCGTGTAACCCACTGTCAACCGTGGCTCTGATATCAATCTGTGACGCCCTCAATTCTTTGGAAAACCACGAAACCGAGAACTGATGCATATGTGTGCCCAGGATGTTCATCACACATACACATATGTTCCACAAACTGAATTCAGAATATATATAACCACGAATAACAGAGTTTATTACAATGTTTCATGAGTCTTGGACTCATGCTCACAGCGGAAGTCTTATTCTTGTGCAGCGGAAGTCTTCTAACTAGTGTGGAAGCAATTCTAAGCAGTAGCGGCTCCATCTCTACTCCATCCCCACAGGCAAGGTTGACAACAGATCACACACCTAATGCTCCACTTGGTCTTCATAGTAATCTTCTCCTGTTGCCGATGATGAAATAATAATCAAGTTTGAGTACAATGATGTACTCAGCAAGTGCGGGAAAATATGATATGTAGCTCATAACAACGTAGGTATAAAAAGGCTCACTGCAGAAAGCAAAGTTATGTATCAAAAACATGATAAAACAGCAACTCATCTTTAAGTGAATGTAATCCCAACATGTATTAAAATACCAATCATACCTCCATTATGTTTATTACCTTTCATGTCACAACCAGACATCAATAAATCTCTGTAAGGGCCTCAGTTTTTGACACATATTTGAAGTGTTCATCACCATACACACACACACCTCATTTGAGGAAAGTTGATGAACACAAATGAAGAGCAAGTAACCACCATCAACATGCTCATTAGAGAACAAACTCACATATTGCAAAAGTGGTATTTCCCACATGTTATATAGAGGGGCTGGGCATATGAAAACTCCTACACATTGCTAGGGATGTCCATGCCAAGTTTCACCCAAATTCAAAACCTTGTTGAGGCCATTTTGGGTATAGCTAGAAAGAGGGCAGTTTGAAACCATATTCAAATTCAAACTGATTTTTATCCCATGAATTCAAAAGTGGGAGGCATATTCTTATTCAGCACATTTTTGTGAGCTCACACTCCAATTTTCACTCCATTTGGAGTTGATCTTGACATGAGCTAAGTGGAACAAATTAAAACTTTATTTGAATTCCAAACTGAACTTGTGCTGAAATTTATTGAAACCAAACCCAATTTGAATTCTAATCAATTCAAATGGCTCATGGGTGAATAATTTGAATCACCAGGGGTATTTTGGGGCTCACTGTTTACAACAGTGATTAGGAGTAAATTTCAGAGGTTAAAACTCCGGGTGGGACCCACATGTCATAGAGAGAAGGAGGGAAGTCTTGCACACAAAGTCACAGCCTCGATGGAAAATTCCACCGAGCAGCTGTCGGCTGTGCCACCGAGAAGCCACCGGCGCCACCAGCTGCTTCCTTCCCCGCGCGCTGGCACCCAGGGCGGCTTTCTCGCGCCTCCACGCGACCGGCACCGCCTCAGCCCGAGCAGGGATCGGCTGGCTTTATCCCCTCGCGTGCAACTCCGAGCAGCGGCAGACTTTCTCCTCGAAGCTCTCTGCTCGTTCGGGAAAACCAGCAAACGATCTCCTCCTTCGTTCTTGAGCTGCTAGAGAGCAACCTGAGATCGCACTCCACCTCCCCGACGCCCAAAACCCCGAGCTCCGACCTCCCTTGCCCAAGAACGATCGCCACAGCGGCGACCTAAACTCAGCCGAAGGTCAGGCACTCATGGACAGCGTTCCACAGGAGCTTTCAAGATCCAGCAAGAGCGGCAGCAGGAGCGCGCAACAACCGTTTTGCTCTCCTCCAAGTTTGGAAGCAAACCGTGAAGAATCCACTGCGAATTTCCAGTTTTTACTCCGGCGGCCTTAAACTGAGCTTCCGGTACGGATTCTTCAAATTCTCGCTCTAAGATCCTTCTCTAGTTATCAAATCTTGCACATAGGCGCTGGACTAGCCGGCGATCAGTTTCCTTTCTGCATCTGTGGTATGAAACCGACTAGGAGTGACGAAGTTCGAGCTCGATCAAGGGCGCTCATGGCGGGCACGCTCGGTCACACGGTGCCAACCGACTTGCCGCCATCTTTGAACCCTTTTGACACCTTGTCGAGCTTCCTAGAGGTATACTGATGCTGTAGAACCGATTGTTCGAGGTGTTGGCGGGTTAGAACCCACGGTCGACGGCACCGAACCTCAACCGAGGTCGCGGCACGTCGCCGGGCTAATTCCGGTCACCGCCAGCCTGAACTGACACCACCGACGTGTTCCTTGACGTTGCTACCCCCCTGGTGGCGAGTTTCAGACCATGGGATGGCCGGCAGCGGCGAGCCGGCGAGCTCCGGGTCTACTCCGGCGAGGGGAGGCGGCGCGGGCGCGAGGGCGTGTCGGGAGGAAGACGAAGCCGGCTGGCCCACACGTCAGCGGCTGAAAAATTTGAATCGGGATTGGGTGTGGCCGGGATCGGGTGTGCTGGCGTGAAAGACCCTGTGGGCCTCCACGTGCGGTCGCCTCCTCGCCTAACACGTGTCCCCGGGGCCCCCGGCAGATTTAAACTTTTTCCCCGATTTTCAGATTTCCTCCAAACTTCAAATCCTCATAACTTTGGTTAGAAAACTCCAAATCGAGTGAACCAAATTTTGTTGGATTCAGCTCTCTGAGTACTTTCTGGAAAATCAAGTTTCACTCCATGAAAATCTTTATTTCTCCAGAATTAATTCCTCAAATTTTAAACTGTTTGGAATTTTAACTGGAGAATCCTTTGGAGGAAAATCCTGAAATTTTGCTGGGATGTTCACCAAAATATCCCTGAACTACCATAAAAATTTCAGATCCAATTGGGCTCATTTGATCCACCTAATGGTGTGATTAGTGGAACTGTTCCAAAGAAAATAGAAAATGTTCAGAAACATTTTCAGAATTTTCTCTGAAATTGTTTAGCTCATATCTTTAGCTAGAAACCTTCAAATTAAGTGAGACCAACACCATTAGAACCCTCTGAAAATCTAGTTTTCAGAAAGTCATTGTTTGTTCCATGAAAATCCCTAGAACACCCTAAGAGTGCCAATTAAGGTCAAGTACATAATTAATTGTGGAGGGATCAAATGAGCTTTGCTGCAACTAAAACTTGACCAAGTCTGTACTTAGGTTGTAACCAAGCCACAGTAAAAGTTTCACAGTCATTGAGTCTGTCTAGTGGGACTTATAAGCTTCACAAATTCAAACTTAACATAAATGCATTCAAATTAATACATGTATGTCTTATATCATGTAGTCGCTAAGGTCGAGGAGGAACCCGAAGTCCTAGACTTCGTTACTTCGGAGAAGCAGCTAGCCTACGACCAAGAGCAGCAAGGCAAGCCCCGGTTTGCATTAACATTTTTACAAAGTTTTATTGTTTTGCGCACTTACTTAAGTATCATTATTTCTTGCTCTAGAGTCTTGTTTGAAAATCCAAATGCATAGCCAAGAAAGCCATGGGTTGGGATTAGGATTGAAAACCCCGTTAGCTACTGCAATGCTAAGATAGAGTAGGATTCGGTACAAGTTGAGTAGTTGGAACTACTCGCGAGCATAGGCTAGAGGCACTCGACTTGGGTAGAGATAGCACATGACACACATGGCAAGAAAAATGAGACCGAGCGGAGAGTACGGGCAGCAGGACTTTGGGGCCTGTGTGCTATAGCTCCGCTTGTGTTGATTGAGGACCGAGCCGTGTGTGGGCCTGTTGAACAAGCTAGAACAGTACCGAAGACCTACCGGCTATATGGGAACCGGGAAACTGATGTAACTCGGGTAGCTGGGTATTGAGGCATTGCCCGTCGTTCAGAGGGTAGGTTGAGAGCTTGAGGTGTAAATCGGCTGGTGGCACTGAGATGCGCGTGCAGAGACCTCTTGCTCGGGACGATGGGACCGGTTCAATATTTGGCTAACGGGTGAAAGGTAGTTGCGTACGGCGTCCGTGATGGTTGTTGTAGGCAACATCGAGTACGGGCGTATGTGACGGGTTATTCGGGTAACCCTGCAGGTGTAAATCGATTATAATCGCCGTCCCTCGCGGTCCGTGAGTACCACTTGTTCACTGTACCGTGACGTAGAAAGAACAGGCTAGTTTCATGTTAAAATGTTGCTGATTGAAAGCTAGACTTGATTGCTAATGATTTGCTGTAGTTTAGAGCTAACTAAAGTTCTTTTCAAACTTCGGGCAAAGTACATGAGAGAAATGCGTTTCTTATTTGATTGCGGCTCTCTCATGTGCCTTAGCGTAAGGTTCTCCACAACCTACTACTAAAACTTGAAAGTAAGGTTCCAATAATTAGGCGAGTCCTTTGCAAATTGTTTTACCTCATGTACCCATCACCCCTCATGTAGAAGTTCCATGTTTAGGAGAGACGGGTAAGTCTTTCTGACCCTTCATGCTCACTGCTTGTGTTTGAAGCTTTTGCAGGGTTCTATGAGGAAGGGACTCCCGAGGAGGAGACGGAACCCCAGGAGGGGAATCCCGTCGAGTGGGAGTCGTGCACGCCGCCGTGTTAGTGTGCGTGCGTGCTAACAAGGACACGTTCACGGGCTGAACGTGAACTTGATGCGTAGTCTATGCCCGTGAGTGTAGACTGGACCTATTTTGATGTAAAAATGTTCATAAACCAGTTTATGTAATAAAAGTTTTGCTTCCGCTTTGTACCTTTGATGTGTGTTATCCGGTGCTGTGCAACGCAGCACCCCTCAGCGTGATCCTGGCTCAACAAGACCTTGGGGTCGTGTCAGCGTTGGTATCAGAGCTCGCTTGAGGTTTAATGCACTAAAAAAGGTCATCTTTTTCAAAAATCTAGTGAGGAACAAGTTAGTAGCCCATATAAGCATGTTATTAGTATATAGAAAGTGGCATATTAACTTATTTGATTATGTCGGAAAATTGTGCATCTCGGTACATTCATGTCTTGGGGGGTGCACGTAAGCGCTGTCCACCAGTGCGCACAAGCTGAAGGGTGGAGCCCCACGGGTGGCAGGTAACCCGACCCGCTTTGATATCCTCTACGACTCTTCATGTCGTTTGGTGGTATTCGAGCAACGTCTGTCCCTGGCGTGCGTGGTGCAATTTGGGAGACCCCGTCACATGGTCTGAAACGTGAACACGTAACTCAAGGCGTGTTTGGCTTGAGAACATCCGGGCGAGTGATGACGGCCGGGTGTACGAACTGTATGGATTCCGGACTCGGTGTGCAGCCGAGTCTGACGATTGTTTGAGTTTCTGCAGGTAGTCTGACCACAAAATGGTAGACGTGTAGCATCCGTGTGCGAGTGACGTTTAGTGCCACTGAAATAACGGAGCCGGCTAAGTCCGGTATAGGTTTTTCTTTGTGAGGACGTAGTACCGACATAATCTGGTGACGCATCGATGTCACAACCTACTAAATGAACAAATTCATTGTAAAACTTGAAGGTTTTGATCCAAATCACTAAAAATTGCTGTAACCTCTTCCCTTAGTCAGGATATTCAAAGTTAACAAGTTTTCAACTTATAGGTTGTTAAGGACAGAGCACTCTGTTTTCAGCTGAATCAAGGCTGAAGTTAATCAGAGGTTAGAGGTTGAGTTCTTTCGAGGTTAGGGGCATATGATACATTTCTGGAAAGCTCTAGAAGAGCTTGACAACTCTTCTGTTGAGGTCCAGGGGTGTTTCATCCCTTAACCACTCGAAAAATGCAGTAGAGTTGAAACTGTCCAGAAAACAGGACAGAGTAAAGACTCCCTGTAAACTCTCTGTAAATTAAGCATAACTTCCTGCTTAAAAATCCAAAAATATAAAACGAGGTAGTTATGGAAGGCTTATGAGATGGGTTACAACTTTGTAATAGAAAGTTTTGTCAGATCGAGAGCAGAATTAACTGGAATTCTTGGGCCAAAACAGTACCTAAAGCAGGGGGGTGCTGTCCAATTTCTTTCCAGAAATTCTGTTAACTTTGACATCTCATAACTTTTGAACCAGGACAGATCTTAGGCCAAGCAAATACTTTCTGGAAAGCTATTGAAGTTAGATTTAACTTTGATGTTTAGCTCCAGAATTGGTTTTGCCTTTAACATGGCCTAAATCAGGTTGAAATGGAAACTGGTCAGGGCTGTCATGTTGGACAGCAGATCAGCAGTCAAGTTTGCTTAAAATTTGAACTGTTTCCAAATTTTATGGGTTCGATGACATGTATTGTGTTATAACTCAATGGTTTAATGTTTAAATAAATATTTGACATTTCTCAAATATATTTTTACAGATGACAGCAGATAAGCAGTTGGAGAACGGGTGGGTGGTGTCCCACTGTTCTCACCGTAGCGGCTACCCGGAAGCATTGTGGCAAATGCTCCAACATTTCGGGTACAACCAGATGCCGCAGTACTTCGCCAAGGAAGAAGGCGAGGAGGGGGACAAGGCGTGGACAATCCATGTCGAGGTCCCCGCAGGACCTACGCCACCCGGGTGGGCGCCGTTCACCATCACGGTGAGAGGTAGGCAACCCGAGGGAATGTGGCAAGTGGCAGCCCGTGACACCATGTCACGTTTCTGCCAACTACACGTGAGAGCGTTGGAGGGAACTCCATACGTGCTCGTTCTGGTGGAGGGACGGGCTCATCATGTGTGGGAAGAGAGGTACCTGGAGGCAACGGACCCGAGTTGCCCAAGGTACAACCCCGCGGAGGCAAATCTCAGCCTCCAGATGAGGGCGGGAAACGCCGTGATGGACAGCCAAGCTGTTCATACAGAGGATCTCGCCACAAAGCTCAAGGAGAGCACGAGCCGTGGAGACCATTTCGAGACTGCTCACAGCGCACTCCGCAATGTGTTCCTTCCAACGATCAAGCGACTGAATGAACAACATAATCAGTTGCATCGTCTGAAAAAGGCAAAGAGGAAAAGCCATGTCGACATCGCGGCATTGCAAGAGCTGGTACAGACTCTAACCCACCAGAATGAGGACCTTGCTCAAGAGCGGGACGACGCTATTGAGGAAGGGCAAGGCTGGGAAGAGGACTACAATCAGGCTATGGACGAGGTGCATGCCTTGCAGGACCTCGTACCTCCGGTATTGGGCATACCGGTGATCTTGGGCCTTCCAGCAATGGGAGAACCCGAGATGGGAGAAGAGGTGGTAGATTCAGAGCCACCAGAAGAGGTACCGGAGGAGGACGACCTGCAGGAGGTCGAGTTCTACTCCCAGTAGGGGGTTACAGTTGCCAAGTAGGGCAGCTAGGGTAGTGTAACCCAACTTTTGTAATCGGTGACATGTCGTGTAGACAGTAGCGTATGTATAGGTAGTGACGAAATGAGCACGACTTCTCGGAGACCCGAGAATAATGTATCTTGTATAAAGTTTATGCTTTATCAATATATGTGAATGTTGTGCAAATTTTTCATGTGTCACTTCGATACCTACTGTTGCTTATGGAATTTTAAGTAAGACATGTGCTAATCGCTGCTGTTTTGAATTTCAGAATGACGCGTACTCGTGCCAACCCTGACGTTGGGGGTACTAGCCAAGGGGGATAGACCTCCCAACAGCCTCCCGAGGACTCCTCGGGGCAGCAGCAGAAACAGCAGCAACAACAACAGCAAACACCGCCACTGCCAACGGTTACATTGGCCGACATCGTCGCGGCAATGGTGGGTTCACATCAGCAGCACACAGAGTTGCTGTAAACTCTTATTGCCAATACGTCTCGCCCAGAGAGACGTCAAGATCGTGAGGAGCATCAACAGAGCTCCTACTCTGACTTCCTAGCGACTCATCCCCCGGTATTCTCAAGGGCGGATGAACCTCTTGACGCGGACAACTGGCTCCGCGCAATAGAGATGAAGTTCGGGCTGCTCCAGATAAGCGAGCAGCGCAAGACTCAGTTCGCGGTCCAGCAGCTCCAAGGATCCGCGAGTGCGTGGTGGGCCAACTTCTGTGCTTCACAGCCCACCGACCAAGTAATGACCTGGACGGAGTTCCGGACGGCCTTCAGGGCCTATCACATACCGCCAGGCTTGATGAAGAGGAAGACGCAGAAGTTTCTACACCTGCAGCAAGGGAGCCGAAACGCGCTGGAATACTCCAGGGTGTTCAACGATCTCGCGCTCTACGCGTCGTATCACGCAGATACCGACGAGAAGCGACGGGACCATTTTTACCAGGGGCTTAACCCGCTCCTGAAGGACAAATTGGCAATGTTCAATCGCGGCAGCCTCAACGACATCATTGACGCTGCGATTGTTCAAGAGGACTCCGGCAAGGAGTTGGCGGCGGCGGAGCGAAAGCGAAGCGCGCCGCATAGCAGCGGAGAAGGAGGCGGTCCTTCTAAAAAGTTTCGGATGGTGAATCGCCCACCATCAGGTTCACGCTGGCAGCCATCCCAGAGGTCGATGCCTTTCTGCAGTCGACCGTACTCTTCACAGGTGTTCAGGCCGGCACTGCCAGTACCACCTCCGCAACAACAGCAGCAGCGGACGATGCCGCGTGCGTATGCACCTCAGCAGCGCATGCCGGGCTTTCATCCGCCGAGCACTACACCAGCAGCGGCCACATGTTACAAGTGTGGTCGTCCAGGACACTTCGCGAGCAGTTGCCCGGAGAGGCAAGGCGGCGGAGTGGCACCACAGTTTCCGGGGAGGAATCAACCCCGGAACCCTACTAATGCGTGGCGGGCAAACCCTAGGCCCGGCACCGTCCACCAGCTTGCCATAGAGGACGTGCCGGAAGGTGAGCCAATCCTTGCGGGTATGTTCCAACTCCACCAGCATCCCGCCATAGTACTATTTGATTCAGGCGCCACGCATAGCTTCATTAGCCAAGCTTTCATTGATAAATATAGCTTGCAAATACTACCCACTGATAGTCCTTATGTGATCTGTTCACCGGGTGGGAAAATTTCAGCAAGCATGATGGTTCCAAAAGCGCCATTGTGCTTAGAGGGTAGAGTTTACCCTACGTCTCGCATAATCCTAGAGGGACAAAAGGTCGATGTCATTTTAGGGATGTCGTGGTTAACCCGCCACGGCGCTGTTTTAGACACCGTCCTCCGAGTTGTGCACTTAAACTCAGATGTGCACGAATCTCATTCCTTATTTCTGGACAGTCCAGATATAAAACTTCCAAGTGTCTATCAATCCACAACCATCAGATTGGAAGATATTCCAGTGGTCCGAGAGTTCCTTGACATGTTCCCGGATGATTTGCCGGGGATGCCGCCCGATAGAGAGGTAGAGTTCAAGATTGAACTTGCACCGGGGACTATGCCAATATCCCGAAGGTCGTACAAGATGGCGCCCAAGGAGTTGGCTGAACTGAAGACTCAGCTCATGGACCTCCTGGAGAATGGTTTTATTAGGCCAAGCTCCTCGCCATGGGGCTGTTCGGCATTATTTGTAAAGAAGAAGGATGAGACGTTACGGCTTTGCGTGGACTATCGTCCGTTAAATGCCGTGACCATCAAGAACAAGTACCCGTTGCCACGGATCGACACGTTGTTTGATCAGTTGGTCAAAGCAAAGATCTTTTCCAAGATGTACTTAAGATCCGGGTACCATCAGATTAAGATAAGGGTGGAGGACATTCCAAAGACAGCTTTCTCGACAAGGTACAGACTTTATGAGTACCTGGTCATGTCCTTCGGCCTCACCAATGCTCCAGCTCACTTCATGTACTTGATGAACTCGGTATTCATGCCAGAGCTGGACAAGTTTGTCGTGGTCTTCATCGACGATATTCTGGTATATTCCAAGTCGGAGGAAGATCACAGGAAGCATCTGCGTATAGTCTTGCAACGGCTGCGGGATCACAAGCTATACGCGAAATTCAGCAAGTGCGAATTCTGGATATCGCAAGTGCCTTTCCTCGGGCATATCATCTCAGCGGAGGGTATCGCTGTAGACCCGAGTAAGATCACTTAAGTGCTGAATTGGAAGTCCCCAAGGACTGTTCACGAGGTACGGAGTTTCCTCGGACTCGCGGGATAACAATCTAGCAACATACCTAATTACTCAGGTAAGCCGCACCAATACTTGGCCTTGTGGTGGCACTGTCATCCTGGCATGTGCTCGCATGAACCGGTCCTTAGATCTACGGCAAGTAACCACCATCTCAGGCTACCTCATTCGCAAACCCGGCTTGCCTAGATCCCCCTCTGATCCATGTTTATTAACAACATCAGTTTCTCATTATCATCATGAGTGCAGTTAGCTAGACACATCTATCTTGCTTCCCAATCCCATGGACTCAGCGAAGCATAAAAGTAAAAACTATACCCGACTCATAAATATCCCTGGCGACATGGGTGGTTTAACCAAAACTAGTAAACTCCTATAAAAAGGGTTTCCCATCATGTTTGACTCAGCACACACACCTTTTCGCAAAACAAAACAGTTTTTCCCAAAACATAGGATCAATATGGTCAAGGGGCACTTGCCTTGTTCTTGCGGTTCCGGTTGCTCTTGGATCTCGAAACCTTGTTGTTGCAGCTCGTCGTAGACAACTCCATGAGCATGTCCTGCTCTACAGGATTACGGACATACAAGATCCACAGCAATCAATATCATGCACAAACTTTAAACTAGATGCGATGATGCATATGCATGTTATCCTATAATCAGTTTAGTTTTATTAGGTCGGTTTGTACGTGTTCTTGCATGGTTTTATGATGAACAGAGGTGTTCGGATCAGATGTGGACGTGGCGATGATCATGTCTTTAGATCAACCCGATCAACAAGTGATCTGTCCACGAGAAAGCTTCTGTTCGAAAGGAATCGAAGAACAGATGCAAAGAAAACACAAGGATGTCGTAAGGTGGTATTGGAGACCTACCTTACGTTCTTCTTGGTCTCGGGGTCCTTCTCTGATCAGACAGATCGTTGGGCTCCCTTCCGGCGATCCTTCTCGACTAAACTCTGGCGATGGGCTTACTCGGCGAGTTGGGTCTTAGGGCTCTAAGTCGTCGGCTCAGGAGTTGGAAAAGAAGTTCGTAGTTTCGGCCAGAGGTTCTGGGTTCTATTTATAATCGGGAGAAGTGTCCTGATCTGATTGGACTTCAAATAAGAGTTCTATTCAGATTATCATTGAATCTTGACAACTTATCTTTAGTTGATTTGGTGCGGTAACATTGTGGAATTCAGGTTGGTTTCTCCTCTGTACCGGTATTTCTACGCGTACAGAATCCAAAAACCGCTCCAGAACTAGTTACCTCCGCGGTGATGAGCTCCGGAAGCTCCATGTGTCCATCGGGGGCCTGGTCTCCCCTTTCTGCAAAGACGAGCTCCGGTTGTGCCGCGTGTCAAGCGAGCGAGACCTCCCTCCCCTTCGGAGGTGAGCTCCGCGTGCGCCACGTATCCTGGCGGTCGGGGCCTCCTATCTATTCGGAGGTGGCTCCGCGCATGCCACGTGTCAGTGCCGGACCTTTCCTCTCTCCGGAGGTGGCTCCGGGTGTGCCACGTATCCATTCCGGACCTCCCTCTCTTCGGAGGTGAGCTCCGTGAATGCCACGCGTCAAGTAGCGCCGGACTCCCTTTTTCCCTCAGAGACGAGCTCCAAGGTCGACATGTGTCTAACACTGTCGGACCTCCCGGAGATAAGCTCCAGTAGCGACATGTGTCCAATAGAACCGGAACTTCTTGGAGGTGAGCTCCGAGATCGACACGTATCCCGCGCGACTGGTCCTCTGATTTTCGCGGTGACTAGCTCCGAAGGTGACATGTGTCCTGCGGAACTGCCTTTGCTTCTTCCGCAGAGGCTAGCTCCGGGGGCAACACGTGTCCCACAGGGTCGGACCTCTCCTCCTTTGCGGAGATGAGCCCCGAGCCTGCCATGTAGCCATTTTAGCGGCGGGCGTCTCCCCACTTCACAGGAATGAGCTCCGAACACGCCACGTGGCCAGCGGGCCACGGAAGTTGTCTTCAGCGCTCTCAGTGAACTGGATTCGGCTCTTTTTGGCTATCTTTTTAATTCTCTCTCTGTTCCTACTTCCTTTAAAATATCTTCTCTACATGAAACATGAATACATGCAGAAACCAAAAATGAGGGTGTCACACCCGTATCGTTTGGACTTGCTTTTCAGCTTCTTGTGGTACTTCGGGTCCAAACACCTGGTTCTCTCCTGTCTCATTCCAGAACAGCGGCGTTCTACACCACCTACCATACAATGCTTCGAAAGGCGACATCTTCAGGCTAGCTTGTTAGCTGTTGTTATAGGAGAATTCGGCTTACGGTAAACTCCTATCCCAACTACGCCCGCGTTTCAAGGCGCAAGCTCTCAACATGTCCTCCAAAATTTGGTTTGTCCTTTCGGTTTGTCCATCAGTTTGTGGGTGATAGGCTGTGTGACACTCTCATTTTTGGTTTCTGCATGTATTCATGTTTCATGTAGGGAAAACATTTTGAAAGAAGAGGGGACAGAG
This sequence comes from Neostapfia colusana, assembly GCA_030760725.1. NCBI lineage: Eukaryota > Viridiplantae > Streptophyta > Magnoliopsida > Poales > Poaceae > Neostapfia > Neostapfia colusana. Next base: position 24,054,729 of record JASWHV010000014.1, read on the forward strand.
AAAGAATTAAAATGATAGCCAAAAAGAGCGAAAATTCCGTTCACCAAGAGTGCCGAAGACAACTCTCGCGGCCCGCTGGCCACGTGGCGCCTTCGGAGCTCATCTCCGCAAATAGGGAGAGGTCCACCGCTAAACTGGCTACGTGGTAGGCTCGGGGCTCATCCCCGCAAAGGGGGAGAGGTCCGACCCTGTGAGACATGTGTTGCCCCCGGAGCTAGCCTCTGCGGAGAAGCGAAGGCAGTTCTGCAGGACACGTGTCACCTTCGGAGCTAGTCACCGCGGAAATCAGAGGACCAGTCGCGCGGGATACGTGTCGATCTCGGAGCTCACCTCCGAGAGGTCCAGTTCTATTGGACACGTGTCACCGCCGGAGCTAATCTCCGGGAGGTCCGTCACTGTTGGACACGTGTTAACCTCGGAGCTCGTCTCTGAGAAGAAAGGAAGTCTGGCGCTGTTAGGATACGTGGCACACCCGGAGCCACCTCCGTAGCACACCCTCGGCACACATATGCATCAGTTCTCGGTTCCGTGGTTTTCCACGGAATTGAGGGCGTCACAGGTGGAGCTAAAATCCAGTCGCGTACCCATAGCTTTCTGCAGCTTCCTCCAAAATCTAGAGGTAAACTGAGAACCTCAATCTGAGACTATCCTCCTCGGGACTCCATGACGGCACACGATCTGCTCCATGTACAACTCGGCTAATTGTGCAACGTTGTACTTGGCCCTTACAGGGAGAAAATGGGCTATTTTCGTCAATCGGTCGGTGATAACCCTGACGAAGTCATAACCCGACTGAGTATGTGGCAATCCGACGATGAAGTCCATACTGATGTCCTCCCACTTCCACTCGGGTACCTTCAAGGGTTGCAACAATCCAGCGGGTCTTTGATGTTCGGCCTTCACCCGTTGGCATGTGTCGCAAAGGGCGACATAGTCGGCTTTGTCCCTTTCCATACCATCCCACCAATAACAAGAATTCAAGTCCTTGTACATTTTTGTACTTCTGGGATGTATGGAATAAGGTGAATCATGTGCCTATTTTAATATCATGTCGCGGATGTGCTTCACGTTAGGCACACAAATCCTTTTTCCTAGCCAAAGCGTACCCTTCTCATCTTCTTTGAAATCCTTCTCTATTCCTTGTCGGATCCTTCCCTTGATATCCTTAATCTCCTCATCCGTTGCTTGGCCATCTCTTATCTCTTGTTCCAATGAAGACTGGAGCTCCATCACTTCTATTTTGTTCAAGAATCCGAGGTGTAACCATTCGAACTCCTTGCGTAGTTCGGTGTAACACCCCAAAATCCTGTTAAGAGGGGAATTTAAAAATTTTTGGACGTATTGCATGTGTTGCAAAAATTCAAATTCAAACTAGAATTCAAATTAAACTCAAAACAGAAATGAAAAAGAAAAAGAAAAGGAAAAAAATAAACCTCCCCAGCCAGTGGGCCAAAACCCACCAGCCGGCCCACTAACCCCCGCGCCAGCCCGCAGCCGCGCCCCCCCTCTTTCCCACTGACACGCGGGGCCCGCCAACCCTTTCTTCCTCCTCGCGCTCGCGCCCGCGCTCGGTCGGACTCTTCTCACCCCCGAATCGAAATCGCCCCGGATCCTCGCGTATCCCAGCCGAATTTCATTCGTGGACGACACAAACTCGATCACAACCGAACGCCGCCCTCCCCCGTCTATAAAAACCCCGGCATCGTCCCGTTTTTCCCCCACGATCCGCCATTTTTCTCTCCGGTGAGAACCCGGGTTTCTCCGGCAAATTCTGCTCGATCTTTGCTCGGGATTTCTGATCTAACTCGCCGATCATGTTCCACCGCCTCCGGGGAACCGCGCAGGTGCAGAAAACTCGGTGGTTTGTGCTTCAAACACAGTGCCGACGAGCCTCGCCGTGAATTCATAAATGTGAATGTGTGGCTTGTATGAAGTGGAAGTGTGAACTATGTCTTATGACTTGTTGTTTTCTTTTGCTATGTGTGATGGTATGAGTAGAACCTGCTCCAGAGCAAGTTCTTCCTTTCCAAGATCAGGACTACCCGTTCCAAGAGCAGCAGGAAGGAGGCAAGTGTCCTTGACCACTTTGATCCTATACTAGGATGTGTAGCTAGAATTATTTGCATTGTCAAATGAAAATATGAAACCCATGCTAGGATTTTTCCCTAGAATTGCATTACCTTGTTTCCTTGTAGCTTGGGTTGGGCTTTATTTTATCATGTCATTTATTATTATGCATATGCTTAGCCATGCTTAGAATGGGATATTTGGGATATGAGATCATCAGTTTATTTTACCATACTCTTGAATGAGATATTGTGAGTTATGTAGAGGTAGGGATCAAGGCAAGTTGGATGTTTTGGTTGGTGCTGGGTGCACGAGACTCGGGTTTGTGTTTAGTACTTGCCTGGATCCTAAGGACCGGTTCATGGAGCATGTAACCTGGCTTTACCGTGCCAACCACATGCTGAGATGGGGCAGCTTGGCCAATTAATTAGGTGTATCCCCGGCGTAGTATGGGTGTGTCGGATGGTGCGGGGAGTAGGTGTCAGATGGACTACCATATGAACCGCAAGGCTCAAGAGGGGGCCACTGCAGCGGGGTTGGATCCTCTTGTATGCTGTTAGGGGTGAAACCTCAGTGGGCCCACGCTCGTCGGGAATCCCTTTGTAAAGGCTTCGTAGTGATCTCCTGGCTACACACCTGGGAAGTGTGAATGTGGTTCGTAGCCACCGGCATAATGGAGGTTCTTTTAGTCCACCTGGCAACGGAGGATGAAATCACTACATGTGGGTACAGTGGTGCAAACTCTGCAGAGTCAAAACTGTCATGACAGCCGTGCTCACGGTCAAGAGCGGCTTGGACTTATTCATGATTAGAGGAGTGATGGTTTTGGAAGTTAAGAATGTTAAGCGGGGAGCTTAACATTGGAAATGATGTTATGATTATTTGATTATGATGATGGGATGGGAGTTTGGGACTATTTCACCTATGTAGTAAGTAGGTGCTTAATAAGCTAAGGTGATAGGTATCAATTGCGTAGTGCTTTAACCATGAGTTCAACCTCCCCTTGTTCTAGCCACGCATGACATGACTTTCCCACACTTGCTGAGTACCATCGGTACTCAACCTTGCATATTTGTTGGTTTATATTGCTGCTCAGGTCAAGATAATGAAGTGGTGTTTAATGATCAAGACTTTGGACCCGAAGAAGGATTCTAGGTTCACGGAGCCCCCGGGCAACGCCTGTGACGGAGCCCACGAGAATAATTATTCCACTGCTAGTTTATTTACTTGTGATGAACTTATTATTGTCCATCGAGACATTTGCTATGTAAGACTTATTTATATCTGACACCTGGCTTGTAATAAATGATGATTCACTATTTGTCATCACTTGTATGAGAAAATGATCCTGGCATACATGTGATATTCACTCGGTTGTTCTTCGGATAAACCGGGTGTGACATTCGGGTGGTAGCTCCCGAACCGTGAGATGGTGACATGCTCCCTTCCGGCTCAATGCATCGGCTACTACATTGGCCCTCCCAGGGTGGTAGTTGATTCCAACATCGTAATCCTTGATGAGTTCCAACCATCAACGTTGCCTCAAATTCAAGTCCGTTTGTGTAAATATGTACTTGAGGCTTTTATGATCCGTATAGATCTCACATCGGTGATCAAGGATATAATGTCTCCAAATCTTCAATGCATGCACTACTGCTGCTAGCTCCAAGTCATGTGTAGGATAATTAAGCTCGTGCTTCTTTAATTATCGTGAGGTATAGGCTACCACTTGTCCTTCTTGCTTGAGCACACATCCGAGCCCTTGTCTGGATGCGTCACAATATATGTCGAAGCTCTTGCTCACATCCCGCAATACCAAAACCGGTATTGTGGTTAGCCTTTTCTTGAGTTCCTCAAAACTTTCTTGGCATGCTGGTGTCCATTGGAAGGCTTTTCCCTTCATTAGAAACTCCGTGATAGGCTTTGCTATCTTAGAGAAGTCCTTAATGAAGCGTCGGTAGTATCCAGCCACCCCAAGAAAACTCCGAATGTCCTTCATGTTTTGCGGTTGGTTCCACTTCAGAACATCTCCCACTTTCCTGGGATCAACCGATACTCCTTCCTCGGAGATAATGTGACCTAGGAACGATATCTCCTTTAGCCAAAATTGACACTTGTTAAGCTTGGCATACAATTGATGCTCACGCATTTTCTGCAAGGTCAATTTCAAATGTTCTTCATGCTCCTCCTCACTTTTTGAATACACCATAATGTCGTCGATGAAAACCACGACGAACTTATCCAAGTACTCCATGAAAACCTTGTTCATAAGGTACATGAAGTACGCGGGTGCATTTTGACGGGACCCCGCCGTCCCGATCACGTCACGGGGACGGGGCACCATGCCCGAGAATCGCATTGGGTGGTGCTGTGTTATGCGGCACCCAACAGCACACATATAAGAAACAATGTATTACATAAATCAAAGTGGAAGCTTACAATTGTTCTTCGTAAATAATTTACATAAAATAGCTACAGCGGAAGTCGGTAAACAGCTCACGTCAAATATCTAAGAAGCACTCGAGAAGATGTCCAGCCCGCGGACTCCTCCCGCTAGCAACACAAAGACCTGGCAGCGGCTATGTTCTCCAAGTGTGACATGACTCGGAGGTTCCCGAGTCTCACCGGACAACCTTCGTTATAGCGTCGAGGTTTACCTGCAAAACCACTTATATAGCAAGAGTAAGCACAAAGGCTCAGCAAGACTTAACCGTCTCTCCTAGGACATGAAACTCTACATGAAATTAACCTAAAACTTAAACCTGTCATTTGCGAAAAGACTCGCCTACGAGTTCATCCTTAACTTTCAGATTTTAGCCATATTAGTAGTGACCTTGCACCAAGCAACATTGGAACTCCACAATCAAACAAGAAACGCTTCATTCCAATGTTACTTGTCCCAAGGTGGAAAATAACTTTAGTTTGCTCTATCTCTACTTCAATCACGGTTTTCATGCAATTTACAATTTTCATAACAGCATTTAAAACTTTGCAAACTATTCCCACACAACTTGCTTACTACGTCACAACACAGTGAGCAAGCGGTACTCATAACCGCGAGGGACGGTGATTCGAATCAAACACTACCCGGATAACTCGACACATACACCCGCCTCTGAGGACCCAAATCTGGCGTCATTCATTACGTCGTATGTGGCAACCTTTTGCAGGACACTAGGCTGTAGAACCGGTCGCGCCGTCTCGGGCTCATAGGTCTAACGAGACGATGTGGTATGCCTCTACAACCCAGTGAACCTGGTACATCGGTTTCCTGGTTCCCATATATCAGTAAGCATCCGGTACACAACTCGATACTTGCTCAGCGGGGCTGCACACGCTTCGGTCCTTAACCGACACAGGCAGAGCTACTCGACCAAGACCTCGTCTTGTCGATGCCTAACCCTCCTGCCCGGTCTCATCTTTAGAATTGTAAACTTTAGTTTGCCCCCTTTTTCCACCATACTTATGTAATCCTAAACTATAACTCGCGAGTAGATTCCAACTACTCGTCTTCTACCGGATGCTCTAGTCTATTTAGCATGACCTTATTCTACAACGATGACACAATTCAACCCTCGACCTCAGGGTTCGTTTTTGGTTATGCAAGTGGGGTATAAAACATCCTTGACCTAATGCACATACAAACTGAGACCCATAGTAGTGAACAAAGTAAAAACTTTAGAAAATAACTTAAATGCAAACGGGGCTTGCCTTGGTTTTGCAGGTGACTAAAGTTAGATGATTATGAAGTTAGTTGCTGCTGCCTTGAAGCTGAATCACTGCCTTCTTTCTTCTTGATTCAAGCTCAACTCCTCCTTCTTCACTTTCCACGTCTAATCACCACACGTTATGAATATGTATACATGTTTAATTATAAAACTTTTACTAACCAGTGCTAAAGCCAAGTTTAAAACTGGAACTCTGTTCAAGAATTTAAAATGACACTGGAGGTGGTGGTTTGGGTGTGTGTCTAAGCACTATCATCAAGTGAGAAGTGAGGTTCGTCACTTGGGTGGTGATCACCTAATGGGTTGAACAGAACACAAGTGATCCAGGGCTCCAATGGATCTGGAAATTTTTCTTGTTAGTTCCTTGTCACAAGAAAGTCCTCTGGACCAAAATTCAGAATGTTTCACTAAGTAGATCACCCAGAATAATTCCCTAAGCATTTCAGCAAAAAGGAATTAATTCTGAATAAATTTTCACTTTCATGCAAATTCAAGTGAACTACAATTTCAAGCATAGTTCAGAGAGTATGCCTGAATTTTTCTAGGATTTTTGGAGCTAAGGAATGCCCAGAACTAAATTTCCAAGTTTTGGAAATTCTCGGAAAATGTTTCTGTGTTCATTTGAATACAGAAACTTGAAATCAGAATTACCCTCACTAAACCAACTCCAAATGAGCTGAAACTTTTACAGGAGACTCCTAATACCAATAAGAATATCCTGGCCAAATTTGGGAATTTTTGGATGAACCAAACTGCCTCTAAAATTCTTTTGCTGAAAAGCCTTAAAGAATTTTCCAGAATTTTCTATTGGTTTTATTGCAAATTGGGTTGCACATTTGGATAGAGTTTTTCATCCTGAATCTAACCCAATTTGAATCACTAAATTTGGAGCTTCCTAGCAATAGTTATGAGGTTCTAAAGTTTGAACTAAATATGGAATTCAAATTAATTCGGGAAATGTTCAAACCCTGCGGGTGGGTCCATCCTACACGTGTCAGCCGCTGGGACTGAGCCGCACGGGGCCACAGACCTTTCCCGCGCAGACACACTGGATCCCGGGGCCGCAGCGGATCAGCAGTTTAAACCCTCCGTCGCTGACACGCGGGGCCCGCCAGATCTTCTTCCTCCTCGGGCCGTTTTCTTTCCCGTGCCGCCCCCTCGCCGGAGTTGGCTTCCCGGCCGTCTCCCGGCTCGGTACTTGCCGCCTGGGGGTTTTCAGCTACGAGGAATCCAATGGTGCATTGATCTCGGGCTGCCGGTGACCGGAAACCGGTCGGCAACGTGCGCACCCCTCGGTACAGCTTCGGCGCCGTGGCCCGAGCACCCTAGCCCGCCAAAAGCTCCGCGGATCCGCTCTAAAGCATCAGTGGAGGTCAGGCAATCTCGGCACGGCCTCAAACGGGCTCGGAAATGGCGGCAACCCGGTTGTCACCATGCGCCCGCGCGTTCCCGCCATGGCCGCCGATTGGAAAGCTCGGAATTCGCCGCTAACACGGGGTTTCTAGCTAGGGTTGTGAAGGGGATCGGACCGCCATTAAGCCTAGACCATTTGTGCACAAATTGGTGACCTCTAAGAGCAATTTACGCACGAATTTGAGAAGTCTTTACCAGAGGGTCCGCGGTCGTGCTCCGGAGGAAAATCTTCGAATTCTGTCACTGAGGACCACCGTTCGAGCTGAGCTTCGGGGAGAAGCACCACGACGGTACGGCGCACCTCTGAGCGTCGCTTCTTGAGCGTGAAACCCACGGTGGTGAGCTGCCCACGAGAGCACGTCGTCGCCGGGGTGTTCGGCCGCTGCGGGAACTCGATGTTTTTGGCGTAGAGGGCACGAACCCACTTGGTGCTGACTCGAGAAGGTCGTGGGAACGATGGTGGTGTTGCTTGGCTGGTCAGCTGGGACTCGCATGCGAGTTAGGTGGCGGCCGATCGATCGAAAGATCAGCGGCAGTGCTCGGCCTGTGTTGTGTGCGAGGGAAGAAAAGCAGGCCGAGGCATCGGTGATGAGGCAAAAGATCGCACGGGAGAAGGGATAGGCGTCCAGGCAGCTCTCCAGCGTGCTGCTTCGGTGAGGAGGTGGCAGCAGCTTGCGCTCGGTGGCGCTGGGAGCCCGAGCGGCAGTCCGGTCGTGGACCGATAACAGCTAGCCAAGACTTAGTCAGTAAGTATTATCCTTCCCCTCTCAATGACAATTGGGGCCCACAGCTCCCCTCTGCCCCAAAAGATCTCCAAATTTTAACACCATGTAAATTCAGCTGTGAGGGATCCAAATTCAAAGGCCATTTTGCCATTTGACAATTTGTGCCACAGTTTCAAGTTTAAATTCAAATTTGGATAAAATTTACAAGTCCCTTGGACATTTATGTCAAAGCCCCTCCAAATTTGCTCAAAACTTGGCTCCCTCATAATTTGGACCTGAGGAATTCAAATATGTCCTCTGATCTTTGAGTTGGCCATTGCAAATACAACTTCTCAAACAACCGTTTGAATTTCCTCTTTTGAAAATGCCCTTCTTCTTTTTGAGGTGACCCTCTTAATTCAAACTGAATTCAAAGTTTTATTGCACATGCCAACACTTTCATGAGTAACACAAAAGTTTTTGTAAGTCCCATTTCTTGTATATAAACTCAACTTTATTCATAGCTCAAGTTTTCTATTTACAAGTTTTGGGACTTTTACATTCCTCCCCCCTTAAAAAGAATCTCGTCCCGAGATTCATGATTAAGGACAATGTGGAGAGGACAACTACTCAACATACGCCACTAACAACTCCAGATGATTGCATTGCAAATACTCCTCGCTTTCCCATGTAGCTTCCTCGGACGTGTGATTTTCCCATAGCACCTTGAAAAATCGCAGCGTCCGGTTTTTGGTCTCGCGAGTCTCTTCATCAATTATCCGGGTTGGATGCTCAACATAGGTTAGGTCCGGCTTCAAATCTGCTATGTCTCCCGTGAGGATCTCCGTTGGAACTGTCAAACACTTCCGCAACTGAGATATGTGGAAGACGTTATGAACTCCGGCTAAGGCAGCCGGCAACTCCAAACGGTATGCCACGGGTCCACATCTTTCAATGATGACGAAGGGACCGATAAAGCACGGAGCTAATTTCCCTTTCACTCCGAATCGGTGAATGTCCTTCATAGGAGATACGCGGAGGTATACATGGTCCCCAACATGGAAATCCAAAGGACGACGCCTCCTATCCGCATAGCTCTTTTGTCTGGACTGAGCGGCTTTAAGATTTGCTTGAATAAGCCTTACCCGCTTTTCAGCTTCATTTACGAGATCCACCCCGTAAATCACTCTCTCGCCAGCTTCACACCAGTTCAAGGGTGTGCGGCACTTCCGGCCGTAGAGAGCTTCATACGGTGCCATTTTGATGCTCGCTTGATACCCATTGTTATAAGCGAATTCCACCAACGGTAGATGATCCTCCCATCCCTTACCGTGGTGAATGGCACATGCTCGAAGCGTATCTTCGAGAACTTGATTCACCCTCTCCGTTTGCCCATCGGTTTGAGGGTGATATGCAGAGCTCCTAATCAACTTGGTTCCCAGTGAGGCATGCAGCTGCTCCCAGAAACGGGTGACGAACAACGCGCCTCGATCGGAGATGATCGTCCGGGGAACTCCATGTAGGCATAGTATTCTTGCAATATATAGCTCCGCATACTTTTTGGCATGGTATCCCATATGCACCGGGATGAAATGCGCTGACTTGGTTAACCGATCCATGATTACCCAAACCGAGTCATGCTTATTAGCAGTGAGAGGTAGCCCAACAATAAAGTCCATACTAATATCCTCCCACTTCCATGCCGGAACACTTAGCGGTCGTAGGGTTCCCGCTTTCTTCATGTGGTCGGCTTTAACTCGCCGACACGTATCACATTCTAATACGTACTTAGCAACCTCTCGCTTCATCCGGGTCCACCAAAATTTGGTCTTCAGTTCTTGGTACATCTTGTTGCTGCCCGGATGAATAGAAAATTTGGATAAGTGAGCCTCATCCAAAATTTTCTTCCGCAGCCTCATATCATGTGGTACGACTATCCGGTCCTTGAACCACAAGGTATCTTCATGATCTAACCAGAAACATTTCATCTCCCCGTTCTTCAACCTCCTTCTGATATGAGCCATGCCCTTGTCTCGCTTTTGAGCTTCCATGACCTCCTCTCTTATTGTAGGTATGAGAGCCAGATTATGTAAAGCTCCATATGGAACCAAGTAAAGACTTGGTTCTTCCTCTTCTATCGGCGTAATGGTCAGGTTATGAATATGAGACTTCCGGCTGAGTGCATCGGCAACCACATTTGCCTTGCCCGGATGATAATGAATTTCAATCTCATAGTCCTTGATCAGCTCCAACCATCGCTGTTGTCGCATATTCAACTCTTTCTGGGTGAATATGTACTTCAAACTTTTGTGGTCGGTGTAGAGATGAACCAGATTTTCCAATAGGTAATGTCTCCACATCTTCAAAGCTAAGACTACGGCAGCAAGTTCGAGGTCATGAGTTGGATAATGTTGCTCATGATTCCGTAATTGCCGTGATCCATATGCGACCACACGTCCTCCTTGCATGAGTACGCAACCAAGTCCGATGCCGGATGCATCACAATAAACATCAAAAGGCTTGGTTGTATCCGGTTGAGCTAGAACCGTGGCTGTTGTGAGGTGTTTCACCAACGCTTGAAAAGCTTCCTCACATGGCTTGCTCCAATCATATTTGATGCCCTTTTTCAGTAGCTCTGTCATAGGTTTGGAGATTTTTGAGAAGCCCGGGATGAACCTCCGATAATATCCCGCCAAACCCAAGAAGCTACGAACTTCATGGACTGATGTTGGAGACTTCCACTTCAGCACTTGTTCAATCTTGCTTGGATCAACAGCAATGCCTTTCGCTGAAATAATATGTCCAAGAAACGGCACTTGGTTGATCCAAAATTCACATTTACTAAACTTTGCATAAAGCTTGTGATCTCTCAGTCGTTGGAGCACAATATGCAAATGTTTAGTGTGTTCCTCTTCTGATTTGGAATAGACCAAGATGTCGTCGATGAATACTACGACGAACTGATCCAGCTCCGGCATGAACACCGAGTTCATAAGATACATAAAATGAGCCGGAGCATTGGTCAACCCAAATGACATGACAAGATACTCATAGAGTCCGTATCTTGTCGAGAATGTTGTTTTCGGGATATCTTCCGCTCGAATCTTGATTTGATGATATCCCGACCTTAAGTCCATCTTGGAGAAGACTTTAGCACCCACTAGCTGATCGAAGAGGATATCAATTCGTGGTAGTGGATACTTGTTCTTTATTGTCACGGCATTTAAAGGACGATAATCGACGCATAGCCTCAGCGTCTCATCCTTCTTCTTCACAAATAAAGCCGAGCAACCCCATGGTGACGAACTTGGATGAATAAACCCCTTGTCCATCAGATCTTTGAGTTGCTCCTTCAGTTCAGCTAATTCATTCGGAGCCATTTTGTATGGTCTCCGAGAGATCGGCGTGGTTCCCGGTATCAATTCTATTTTGAACTCCACCTCGCGCTCAGGTGGTAAGCCTGGAAGATCTTCAGGAAACACGTCCGGATATTCACGGACTACCGGAATGTCTTCTAGCTTGCAAGCCTCGGCATTACATACTTCCGGGTCTTTAGAGACTGCTTTGCCGAGGTACAATGTTTGACCTCCGTGAAGTGGAGAGTCCAAGTGAACGCTCCTATTCTCGATGTCCAGAACAGCCTTATGGAAGGTCAACCATGATATTCCCAATATGGCGTTGATTCCTTGGTCTTCGAGAATGATGAGGGTGGTAGGATAAATTTTTCCACCCAAACAAAGTGGTGCTCGAGAGACGACTTCATTAGTGGATATGTCTCCACCTGGCGAATGAATAAGGTATGAGCCTTTGGTGATAGTGGTGGATATCTGGTCCCGGATGACCGTTGCCCTGCTAATGAAGTTATGTGTTGCACCAGAGTCGAATAAAATGACAACCGGCTTGTCATTTAAGGTGAACCTGCCGGCAAGAACAGGTCCTCCCTTTGGCAGATCATCGACTGACACATAATTAACTGTCCCCACCTTGGACATAGCTTTTCTTGGCTGTCCAAGATCACTTTTTAGAACTGGACCCGCAGACATAAGGTTGCTGCTCGGTTCAGTTGCTTCATTGACGTTGAGCTCATTGTCAACATGAAGTGGGACAGCACTTGGTTCAGCTGAGAAATCACCTTGTTCATCTTCAACCTCTTGAGGGAAATAGTATTCTGGTGCACCTTGTTGATACTGAGGTGCATAAGAAATAATTTGCTGCTGCGGTGGAGGTGAATATGACCTCTGTGGAGTAGAAGAGTGGTCACACTCCCAGAATGATTGCACCTCTTGTGGAATCTCTCGACCGAAAGGTGAACGGATTACCAACCGATACTTCTGAGGTAGATGATTGTCTTCATCCTGTGATGAGTCCCTCTCCCCCTTTTCTTTGAGGTAGAGGTTGGAACAATATTCTTGAGCGATAGCACAGCTCACGAACTCATCAAAATTCTCTTGGCTAACTTGAGCCAATTCACATCGCAGCCTAGCAGTCAGCCCTCGATAAAAATGATAACCCCTCATGGATGGTGATTTCACATAGTCAGGGACATATTGAGCTAAGCGATTGAATTCCTTCGCATACTCAATAACACTCATGTCCCCTTGCTTCAGACTCCAGAACTCATCCAGACTGGTTTGCATTATGCCCGCAGGGATGAAACGAGCACGAAATGCAGCCTGGAACTCCGCCCATTTGACACGATGCCCTGCTGGTTGGACAGCAATGTATTCTGCCCACCATGCTCCAGCAAAGCCGTGAAGCTGCTGAGCGGCATATAGAGTCTTCGAGAATTCATCACACTGGATCAACCCAAACTTGGACTCAATGACACGTAACCAGTGATTTGCTTCACAATGGTCAGCCGCCTCAGAGAATACAGGCGGTTGTGTCGCCAAGAAATCCAGATACATGCTCTGGGTTGGCATGTGACGTTGAGCTTCTCGATTTATGCCTTGCTGAACTAGAGTTTGGAGAGTTTCATTCATCTTTGCCATAATTTCAGCCAATCCGGTTGGCGATGGCTATTGTGATGAAGTCGAGTCATTCCCACCTCGACTTGAACCTCCAATCTCCATTTGAGGATGTGTGCGTACCATACTGCACGAAACAAAATTTTGAGTCAATCAAAATTCTATCTCAGTAGTAAGTAAAGATAAGTAAAACATGAACATGTCATGAACTTTATGAAAGCATAACCACATTCATGTTTAAACAAATCTTAAGTACGCTAAACTAATCAGCGGGACTACCCTGACCAGTTCACACAAACTTCAAATTTTACTTAAGTTATCTACAGACTTTTGACTTGAGTTCAATACCAAAGTTTTAGTGAACTTCAGTATCTTTCCAACGAGTACTCATAGGCTCCTTAAGGATTTTTGTACAGGAAGTTATGGCTTAAAAACAGAAAGGTCCAGAGAGGCTTTTGCTACTGTCCTTATTCTGAACAGTTTGACTTCAACTGGACTTTTCAACCACTTAACATGTGATTTTGCTCTGGAGGTATACAAATAAGTTGTAGAGCACTTAAAGATCTTTCCAGAACTGTATCACACACCTTAATTGGGTCAAGCTACTCAGAGTTATGCTATGTTAAAATCCAGCAAGAATTCCTGCCAGAAACAGAGCACTCTGTTTTTGAAAACTTTGACACCTAGTTATACTCTCATTTGAATCTTAGCTCAAACTAAGAGTTCAGTAACTAATACTTGTTTCAAACTTCCATTTTTAGTTGAAAGTTAGTTCATGAATCTTTTCTTCATAGGAAAGAGAATTATATGTTTAGTACGGTGTCGATGCACCGTAAGAATCATGTCGGTACTACGTTACCTCACCAAAGAAAATCCTAAGCCGGATTATACCGGCATATCCGTTTTATCAGTGGCACTAAGACGGTCTCTCGCACACGTGTACTACACGGGATACGTAAGTGGTTAGTACCTGCAGAAGAACACGCAATAGTGGTGCACTCAAAGGTTGTTTCATTTCAGGCAGTTCCATATTTGAAAGTAAATACAAACACCCGTATCATTGCCATACGGCCGTCCTTGAGTTAAGCCACGTCACAAGGCACGTGATCGTGTTTCAACACCACACGACGGGGAACCTGAGTATGTCATGAACGGGTCGTCACGGTTGGGAATGTTATCAACCCAACGGATACCACCTACTTCCCTGCAGGGCACGCCGATGGCAGGCGCTGCGTATGTCCTCCTAGGCTACTTCCAGAAGAACACACTCTCGCGTTACTGACCACACGATGGGGTATCCACTTACTTGCCTAATGCACGCTAGGGATCAGCGTTTCATATGAACTCAGGAACATGAAGAGTCCAAGAGTTTCATATTAACATCTCACACCAAGCTGTGAGATCTAACCCTGAACCACTTTCCTCGTCAGGGGAGCTAACCGAAATTGAACCGCTTTCGGTGGCGTTCCTTACCATGCTTACCAGAACGTAGGTGCGTCGTTACATAATCAAAATTAGGAATTATAACACATATGTTAGTCTTGCCACTTTAAGTAACCATACTACTATAGTCCTTATGTGGGCCTAATACCGTTTCCTCACCGTATCCTAAGTTTTTGTCGTAATACAATCCTTATTCCGTGCGCTATTACCAATGCGGCTCTGATACCAACGCTGACGGGACCCCGTCGTCCCGATCACGTCACGGGGACGGGGCACCTTGCCCGGGAATCGCATGGGTGGTGCCGTGTTATGCGGCACCCAACAGCACACATATAAGGAACAATGTATTACATAAATCAAAGCGGAAGCTTACAATTGTTCTTTGTAAATAATTTACATAAAATAGCTACAGCGGAAGTCGGTAAACAGCTCACATCGAATATCTAAGAAGCACTCGAGAAGAGGTCCAGCCCACGGACTCCTCCCGCTAGCAACACGAAGACCTGGCAGCGGCTAAGTTCTCCAAGTGTGACATGACTCAGAGGTTCCCGAGTCTCACCGGACAACCTTCGTTATAGCATCGAGGTTTACCTGCAAAACCACTTATATAGCAAGAGTGAGCACAAAGGCTCAGCAAGACTTAACCGTCTCTCCTAGGACATGAAACTCTACATGAAAGTAACCTAAGATTTAAACCTGTCATTTGCGAAAAGACTCGCCTACGAGTTCATCCTTAACTTTCAGATTTTAGCCATATTAGTAGTGACCTTGCGCCCAGCAACATTGGAACTCCACAATCAAACAAGAAACGCTTCATTCCAATGTTACTTGTCCCAAGGTGGAAAATAACTTTAGTTTTCTCTATCTCTATTTCAATCATGGTTTTCATGCAATTTACAATTTTCATAACAGCATTTAAAACTTTGCAAACTATTCCCACACAACTTGCTTACTACGTCACAACACAGTGAGCAAGCGGTACTCATAACCGCGACGGACGGTGATTTGAATCATACACTACCCGGATAACTCGACACATACGCCCGCCTCTGAAGACCCAAATCTGGCGTCCTTCATTACGTCAAATGTGGCAACCTTTTGCAGGACACTAGGCTGTAGAACCGGGCGCGCTGTCTCGGGCTCATAGGTCTAACGAGACGATGTGGTATGCCTCTACAACCCAGTGAACCTGGTACATCGGTTTCCTGGTTCCCATATATCAGTAAGCATCCGGTACACAACTCGGTACTTGCTCAGCGGGGCTGCACACGCTTCGGTCCTTAACCGACACAGGCAGAGCTACTCGACCAAGACCTCGTCTTGTCGCTGCCTAACCCTCCTGCCCGGTCTCATCTTTAGAATTGTAAACTTTAGTTTGCCCCCTTTTTCCACCATACTTATGTCATCCTAAACTATAACTCGCGAGTAGATTCCAACTACTCGTCTTCTACCGGATGCCCTAGTCTATTTAGCATGACCTTATTCTACAACGATGACACAATTCTACCCTCGACCTCAGGGTTCATTTTTGGTTATGCAAGTGGGGTATAAAACATCCTTGACCTAATGCACATACAAACTGAGACCCATAGTAGTGAACAAAGTAAAACCTTTAGAAAATAACTTAAATTCAAACCGGGGCTTGCCTTGGTTTTGCAGGTGACTAAAGTTAGATGATTATGAAGTTAGTTGCTGCTGCCTTGAAGCTGAATCACTGCCTTCTTGCTTCTTGATTCAAGCTCAACTCCTTCTTCACTTTCCACGTCTAATCACCACACGTTATGAATATGTATACATGTTTAATTATAAAACTTTTACTAACCAGTGCTAAAGCCAAGTTTAAAACTGGAACTCTGTTCAAGAATTTAAAATGACACTGGGGGTGGTGGTTTGGGTGTGTGTCTAAGCACTATCATCAAGTGAGAAGTGAGGTTCGTCACTTGGGTGGTGATCACCTAATTGGTTGAACAGAACACTACTGATCCAGGGCTCCAATGGAGCTGGAAATTTTTCTTGTGAGTTCCTTGTCACAAGAAAGTCCTCTGGACCAAAATTCAGAATGTTTCACTAAGTAGATCACCCAGAATAATTCCCTAAGCATTTCAACAAAAAGGAATTAATTCTGAATAAATTTGCACTTTCATGCAAATTCAAGAGAACTACAATTTCAAGCATAGTTCAGAGAGTATGCCTGAATTTTCCTAGGATTTTTGGAGCTAAGGAATGCCCAGAACTGAATTTCCAAGTTTTGGAAATTCTTTGAAAATGTTTCTGTATTCATTTGAATACAGAAACTTGAAATCCGAATTACCCTCACTAAACCAACTCCAAATGAGCTGAATCTTTTACAGGAGCCTCCTAATACCAATAAGAATATCCTGGCCAAATTTGGGAATTTTCGGATGAACCAAACTCCCTCTAAAATTCTTTTGCTAAAAAGACTTAAAGAATTTTCCAGAATTTTCTATTGGTTTTCATGCAAATTGGGTTGCACATTTGGATACAGTTTTTCATCCTGAATCTAACCCATTTTGAATCACTAAATTTGGAGCTTCCTAGCAATAGTTATGAGGTTCTAAAGTTTGAACTAAATCTGGAATTCAAATTAATTCGGGAAATGTTCAAACCCTGCGGGTGGGTCCATCCTACACGTGTCAGCCGCTGGGACTGAGCCGCACGGGGCCACAGACCTTTCCCGCGCCGCCCCCTCGCCAGAAACTTGTCGGGGCTCGCCGAAGTTGGCTTCCCGGCCGTCTCCCGGCTTGGTACTTGCCGCCTAGGGGTTTTCAGCTACGAGGAATCCAATGGTGCATTGATCTCGGGCTGCCGGTGACCGGAAACCGGTCGGCGACGTGTGCACCCCTCGGTACAGCTTCGGAGCCGTGGCCCGAGCACCCTAGCCCGCCAAAAGCTCGGCGGATCCTCTCTAAAGCATCCGTGGAGGTCAGGCAAGCTCGGCACGGCCTCAAACGGGCTCGGAAATGGCGGCAACCCGGTTGTCACCGTGCGCCCGCGCGTTCCCGCCATGGCCGCCGATCGGAAAGCTCGGAATTCGCCGCTAACACGGGGTTTCTAGCTAGGGTTGTGAAGAGGATCGGACCGCCGTTAAGCCTAGACCCTTTGTGCACAAATTGGTGACCTCTAAGTGCAATTTACGCGCGAATTTGAGAAGTCTTTACCAGAGGGTCCGCGGTCGTGCTCCGGAGGAAAATCTTCGAATTCTGTCACTGAGGACCACCGTTCAAGCTGAGCTTCGGGGAGAAGCACCACGACGGTACGGCGCACCTATGAGCGTCGCTGCTTGAGCGTGAAACCCACGGTGGTGAGCTGCCCACGAGAGCACGTCGTCGCCGGGGTGTTCGGCCGCTGCGGGAACTCGATGTTTTCGGCGTAGAGGGCACGAACCCACTTGGTGCTGACTCGAGAAGGTCGTGGGAATGATGGTGGTGTTGCTTGGCTGGTCAGCTGGGACTCGCACGCGAGTTAGGCGGTGGCCGATCGATCAGAAGATCAGCGGCAGTGCTCGGCCTGTGTTGTGCGCGAGGGAAGAAAAGCAGGCCGAGGCGTCGGTGATGAGGCAAAAGATCGCACGGGAGAAGGGATAGGCGTCCAGGCAGCTCTCCAGCATGCTGCTTCGGTGAGGAGGTGGCAGCAGCTTGCGCTCGGTGGCGCCGGGAGCCCGAGCGGCAGTCCGGTCGTGGACCGATAACAGCTAGCCAAGACTTAGTCAGTAAGTTTTATCCCTCCCCTCTCAATGACAATTGGGGCCCACAGCTCCCCTCTGCCCCAAAAGATCTCCAAATTTTGACACCTTGTAAATTCAGCTGTGAGGGATCCAAATTCAAAGGCCATTTTGCCATTTGACAATTTGTGCCACAGTTTCAAGTTTAAATTCAAATTTGGATGAGATTTACAAGTCCCTTGGACATTTATGTCAAAGCCCCTCCAAATTTGCTCAAAACTTGGCTCCCTCATAATTTGGACCTGTGGAATTCAAATATGTCCTCTGATCTTTGAGTTGTCCATTGCAAATACAACTATTCAAACAACCGTTTGAATTTCCTCTTTTGAAAATGCCCTTCTTCTTTTTGAGGTGACCCTCTTAATTCAAACTGAATTCAAAGTTTTATTGCACATGCCAACACTTTCATGAGTAACACAAAAGTTTTTGTAAGTCCCATTTCTTGTATATAAACTCAACTTTATTCATAGCTCAAGTTTTCTATTTACAAGTTTTGGGACTTTTACACATTTGTTAACCCAAAGATATGACGGTATATTCATATGAATCATACCGTGTTCGAAAGGCAGTCTTCGGTATATCGGAGGGCTTAATCTTCAGCTGGAAGTATCGCGACCGAAGATCAATCTTGGAGAACACTCGGGCTCCTTTCATTTGGTCGAATAGGTCTTCTATACGGGGCAGAGGGTATTTGTTCTTGATTGTCACCTCGTTGAGAGACCTATAGTCCACGCACATCCTTTGGGTCCCATCCTTCTTGTCTACGAAGAGCACGGGGGCTCCCCATGGTGACGAGCTGGGACGTATAAAACCCTTCTCCAACTGCTCCTGAATTTGCTTCTTGAGTTCCACTAGTTCATTGACGGGCATCCTATAGGGTCTCTTTTCTATGGGTGCAGTTCCGGGTACCAAATCAATGGCAAACTCAATGTCCGGTTCAGGTGGAATACCTGGAAGCTCCTCTGGAAACACGTCCATGAATTCCTGAACCACTGGAATGTTGTCCAATGTTGCTCCTTCGACGTGGTTCAAAATTGCCCTTTCGGTTGTTTGTTGGGCTGACTCAAACTCGACATGAATCCCATGCTCATTTGTCAACTGCACTCTTCTTTCAGCACATTGGATTACCCCGTTGTGCTTGCTTAACCAATCCATCCCGAGTATTATGTCAAGCCCTTGGGAATCCAAGACAATGAGGTTGGCAAGGAAGTCTACCCCCCTTATTTTACGGCTTACTTTCGGACATACTATATTTGTCCTCATCTCTCCTCCGAGAGAATTAACTAACATAGCACATTTTAAGTGTGATATGGGTAGATTATGCTTGGCAACATACTTGGATGATATGAAGGAATGCGATGCTCCAGAATCAAATAAAATGGTGGCTGGGTTGGAATTGGCAAGGAACATACCAATTACGACGTCCTCAGCCTGTTGTGCTTCCTCAGCAGAGACATGGTTCACGTTGCCGCGAGCATAGTACTGCTGTCCACTGTTTCCTTGGTTATCCCCTCCGTTCGGTCGCGGGTTCTGCTTGGGCACATTACCTTGCTGTCCAGGGCCTCTCCTCGGGCACTGGCTCGCGAAGTGTCCCGTTTCCCCGCATGCAAAGCATGCCCTGTTGCCTACGGCAGCAGGTACGTTGGGGCGGGGGTTATGAATAGGAGCGCCCATGTTGGGTCGGGGCACAGGAGGCAAAGGCACAATATGTTCTTGTGCAACGGGTCGTTGCTGTGGTGGCTGATTAGGGCGGTATGCAGGAGCGGTCGATCCATACTGCGGTGCAGCTGGGGGCATGTACCGAGGTCGTACGTTGCTCCCTTGGGGCTGGTATGGCATCTTCCTCTTGCACTCTCGCTCGATCTCTCGGATCTTGCTTTCAACTACTATAGCCTTATCAACCAGCTTCTGGAAGCTCGCGTAGTCATAGTTGAGGAGCTGAAGCTGGATCTCATTATTCAACCCTCTCATGAACAGGTACTACTTCCGTTGGTCCGAGTTGACATCTTCGGGGGTATACCGGGACAGTTGCATGAACTTGTTAAGATACTCATTCACGCTTCTCTGTCCTTGGCGGAGACCCTCGAACTCCTGTCTCTTGAGCATCATTACTCCTGTAGGGATGTAATAAGAGCGGAAACTCTCCTTGAACTCAGTCCAAGTGATCGTCTCCGAGTCAACATGAGCGTTGCATAGGGCATCCTACCAGTCAGCGGCAGCTCCCATGAGTTGGTGCGACGCAAAAAGAACCTTCTCTCGGTCATTGCACTGCACTATGGCAAGCTTCTTATCCATGGATTTCAACCAGTCGTCTGCCTCCATGGGATCGTTAGCTTGAGCAAAGGTGGGTGGTCGAGTCCTCATGAACTCTCCCAGTCTGTTATGAGCCGACGGTGGTGGCGGCGGTGGTGCCGGAACGGGGTTGTTGTTGTTGGCCTGCAACTGACCCAAAGTTTGGATCATGGTTTGCATAAGTTGATTTTGCATGGCCATCAACCGTTCCAGGTTGTTCTCACCAGCTCCGGGGTTAACAGGAACTTCATCATGGCCATCCTCTTGGTTGTTATGGAAGTTCCTCCGGCTGGCATTTCCTCTCACCATCTGTGAGAGAGAGAACGAAATAGAATGAGGTTAGAAGATTAGATGGATCCCCCTAACTATATGCATCAAGGTGGATCAAACTATATATATTAGCCCACATGAGGATGTGAACAAGTGTCGAGGCATCTTACACCTCCTTTCTACTTATGCGTGGATGCGGACAACGCTTGAGACATCCCACAACTCACACCAATCACACAATCATAAGCAATCATCACAAGGGCTCACAGAACTTCCTATTCAAGGCTTATTCAATAGCGGTCCTATATGGCTTAGGGTGATGCCAATCTGTGATCCAACTATGGCTTCTCCTAGGTTTATATCCTATATCAGGGTAGTTCCAATGCCAATCTAGGCATCCTAGGGTCAGCGTGGCTCAGCTACCAATCTATAATCACTCTGATACCAATCTGTGACTGATACCAACTTGTGACCTCTATCTAAGTGTGTAACCTACCGCCAACCCATGGCTCTGATACCAATCTGTGACGCCCTCAATTCTGTGGAAAACCACGGAACCGAGAACTGATGCATATGTGTGCCTAGGATGTTCATCACACATATACACATCATCCACAAACTGAATTTCAGAATATATATATACGACCACGAATAACAGAATCTATTACAATGTCTCATGAGTCTTGGACTCATGCTCACAGCGGAAGTCTTAATCTAACAGCGGAAGTATTTATTTTAATGCGTAAGCAATCTAAGCAGCAGCAGCGGCTCCATCTTCTACTCTATTCTCCCACAGGCAAGGTTGAGGCAGATTACACGCCTAATGATCCACCTGGTTTTCATAGTAATCTTCTCCTGTTGCTTGTAACACCCCAAAACCTGTTAAGAGGAGAATTTAAAAAATTTTGGACGTATTGCATGTGGTGCAGAAATTCAAATTCAAATTGGAATTCAAATTAAACTCAAAACAGAAAAGAAAAAGAAAAAAAAACAAACCTCCCCGGCCAGTGGGCCGAAACCCACCAGCCGGCCCACCCACCCCCGCGCCAGCCCGCAGCCGCGCGCCCGCTTCCCTCTCACTGACAAGCAGGGCCCGCCTGTCATCCCCGACCTCCCGCTCGCGCCGACCCCGGACTCTTCCATGTGCATGCGATCGTAACCGACCCGTATTTCCGCGTCCCTCAGCCCGACTCTCGGTCCTAGAAGACTCAAACTCGATGTAAACAAACCCGCTGCCCTCCCCCGGCTATATAAACACCGGCATCTTCCCGATTTTCACCCACGATCAGCCGTTTTTCCTTCCGGTGAGAACGCGAGTTTCTCCGGCCAATTTCGCTCGATCTTCGCTCGGGATTTTGATCTAACACGCTGATCTTGATCCACCGCCTCCGGGGAATCACGCAGGTGCAGAAAACTCGGTGGTTTGCGCTTCAAACACAGCGCCGACGAGCATCGCCGTGAATTCACCTCAGACGTCGTCGCCGACCGCCTTCCAGGACCTCCGATCTCAAGAAAAACCCCGAGGTGAGATCCCCGACCTCCACTCTACCGATCTATGCCATGAAATCCCAGTTTTAGGAAGAATTGACGAAGATCCAAAGATTTCCGGCGAGATCTCCGCCTCCCGCCGCCGCGCGCCGCCGGGCAGCGCCGCCCGCGCTCGATCAGAGCGACGTGGCCGCTTGTGCGCCGTCTATTTTAAATCGCACGGTAGAATTTAAATCCTCGCGTACCGGTTCGACGTTATAATCTCAGCCGTCTGTTTTAAATCGGACGGTCCACGTCAGCCCCGCGTTATAAAGGCCAGGATTCTTACGCGCTACCCCCTAGGGTTCTCGGAAAATACGAGCTAGCCCCGGAAACTTCTGATCTAGCCCCTGGAACTTCAGAAATTCATGTAAATTCAATTAAAAATCAGTTTTAGCCCCTGGACTTAATAAAAATTAGGAAAACCCCTCTGTTATGTGTAGTTAGACCCCTGGAAATTTATAAAATAATATAATAGACCCTTTGATGGGGTAAGTTTGCCTCTTTAACCTTATATAATATTAAATTTAGGAATTTGACTATGTAATTAAGATTTAAATTTAAAAAGGGTGAGGCACACACATTGTAAATTCAAGTTTAATCTCTACTAACAATTGGAAAGCTTTAGAATGAGCTCAAAATAAATTTTAGGCTGAAATGAAATCTGTTTGGGTGTGTTCATGTTTATTAGATATAGAAACACATTTTTAGGCTAGGAAATAATTCTGAAAATTGGTAAAATAAATGTAAAATAATTCACATCAGAGGAGAAGTTCAAAAATATATTATTTAATATTTTAGATCAGAACCTATTCTGTTTAGATGAGGTGTCTTACTATTTTCCTAATAAAGTTCACATTTAGGCATAGGAAATAAATCTGAAAATATAGCAAGCTAGGTGTGAATAACTAGAAAATGATAAATGAAGTTTCCAAAATCCAAAGAATTCAGTTTAGGATTGGTAGAAGGTCTGAAAACCATTTGGAGTAGGAAATTACCTTGCATGCACTCTTGGTAGCTAAAGAGGGTATTAAAGAATTTGTTTAAATTGGGAATTTATATATAGTGCACAAACAGAAATCTGAATACAAAAGTTAGAAACAATATACATATGTTTAAAAGTGCATGTAGGTCAAAAATCACCAAACATAGAGTAACCACAACCCTTAGAAGTGTGAATGACTTTCGTAGGTGTGAATGTTTGGTTTGTATGAAGTGAAAGTGTGAATTATGTCTTATGGATTGTTGTTTTCTTTTGCTATGTGTGATGGTATGAGTAGAACCTGCCCCAGAGCAAGTTCTCCCCTTTCAAGATCAGGACTATCCATTCCCAGAGCAGCAGGAAGAAGGCAAGTGTCCTTGACCACTTTGATCCTATGCTAGGATGTGTAGATAGAATTATTTGCATTGTCAATTGAAATATGAAACCCATGCTAGGATGTTTCCCTGGAATTGCATTATCTTGTTTCCTTGTAGCTTGGGTTGGGATTTGTTTTATTATGTCATTCACTCATATTACTTGTGCTTAGCCATGCTTAGAATGGGATAATTGGGATATGAGATCATCAGTTTATTTACCATACTCTTGAATGAGATATTCTGAGTTATGTAGAGGTAGGGATCAAGGCAAGTTGGATGATTTGATTGGTGCTGGGTGCACGAGACTCGGGTTTGTGTTTAGTAGTTGCCTGGATCCTCAGGACCGGTTCATGGAACATGTAACCTTGCTTTACCGTGCCAACCACATGCTGAGATGGGGCAGCTTGGCCAATTAATTAGGTGTATCCCCGGCGTAGTATGGGTGTGTTGGATGGTGCGGGGAATAGGTGTCAGCTGGACTACCATATGAACCGCAAGGCTCAAGAGGGGGCCACTGCAGCGGGGTTGGAGCATCTTGTATGCTGTTAGGGGTGAAACCTCAGTGGGCCCACGCTCGTCGGGAATCCCTTTGTAAAGGCTTCGTAGTGATCTCCTGGCTACACACCTGGGAAGTGTGAATGTGGTTCGTTGCCACTGGCATAATGGAGGTTCTTTTAGTCCACCCAGCAACGGGGGATGAAATTACTAAATGTGGGTACAGTGGTGCAAACTCTGCAGAGTCAAAACTGTCATGACAGCCGTGCTCACGGTCAAGAGTGGCTTGGACTTATTCATGATTAGAGGATGATGACTTTGGAAGTTGTGGATGTTAAGCGGGGAGTTTAACATTGGAATTGATGTTATGGTTATTTAATTATGATGATGGGATGGGAGATTGGGACCATTTCACCTATGTAGTAATGTAGGTGCTTAATAAGCTAAGGTGATAGGTATTAATTACGTAGTGCTTTAACCATGAGTTCAACCTCCCCTTGTTCTAGCCATGCATGACATAACTTTCCCACACTTGTTGAGTACCATTGGTACTCAACCTTGCATATTTGTTGGTTTATATTGCTGCTCAGGTCAAGAGAATGATGTGGTGTTTAATGATCAAGACTTTGGACCCGAAGAAGGTTTCTAGGTTCATGGAGTCCCCCGGGCAACTCCTGTGACGGAGCCCACAAGAATAATATTCCACTGCTATTTTATTTACTTGTTATGAACTCATTATCGTCCATCGAGACATATGCTATGTAAGACTTATTTATATTCGACACCTGGCTTGTAATAAATGATGATTCACTATTTGTCATCACATGTATGAGAAAATGATCCTGGCATTCATGTGATATTCACTCGGTTGTTCTTCGGAGAAACCGGGTGTGACATTGCTGATGATGAAATAATAGTGCAAGTTTGAGTACAATGATGTACTCAGCAAGTGCGGGGAAAATATGATATGTAGCTCACAACAAGGTAGGTATAAAAAGGCTCATTGTAGAAAGCAAAGTTATTTATCAAAACCATGATAAAACAGCAACTTATCTTTAAGCGAATGTAATCCCAATATGTATTAAAATACCAATCATACCTCCATTATGTTCATTACCTTCCATGTCCCAACCAGACATTAATCAACCTCATTCTTGCTTACGAATACCTTCTCATATTCGCTACCGGCTCACGAATACCATCTCGTATTCGCTTCCATTTCATCTTATAAAAAATTTTGTCTCACACCGAGACCAGCCTCGTTGCCATGACTCAACAATCATGCAACCATCTTATCACCCGGGCTCAATAGTCCCGAAAACAAAACCAAACCATCCAAAACCATAGCCAATAACCATCCCAACTAATCATGGAAGTTGGCCAGGCGCTCGTGACCGTAAGCTCGGCTATCATGATAGTTTTAGACTCTGCAGAGTTTGCACCTCTTTACCCATGAGTTTTTTATTTCGTCACCCGCCGACGACTACAGAACCTCCATTATACCAGTACACAACCGTCGGTGTATGGCCAAGAGATCACAAAATAGCCTTTACAAAGGGGCTACTAGATGTATGGACTCACTAAGGTTTCACCGGCAGGCTAGAATCTCCAATTCTCCCACCCACGGGCCCCCTCTTGTGCCATGCAGTTCTCAGGGCAGTCCTCACTCGACTCCCATTCCCCGCGCCTTCCACGGTCCATAACAATCTAGCAACTTACCTAATTAGTCAGCTAAGCCGCACCCATACTTGGCCTTGTGGTGGCATTGTTATCCTGGCATGTGCTCGCATGAACCGGTCCTTAGATCTATGGCAAGTAAACCACCATCTCTTTCTACCTCATTCACAAACCCAGGCTTGCCTAGATCTCCCTCCGATCCATGTTCATTAACAACCTCGGTTTTCTCATAAATCTCACGAGTGCAGTTAGCTAGACACATCCATCTCGCTTCCCAATCCCACGGACTCAGCGAAGCATAAAATTAAAACCATACCGGACTCATAAACATCCCTGGCGACAAGGGTGGTTTAAGCAAAACTAGTAAACTCCTATAAAAGGGTTTCTCATCATGTTTGACTCAGCACACACACACCTTTTCGCAAAACAAAACAGTTTCCCAAAACATAGGATCAATATGGTCAAGGGGCACTTGCCTTGTTCTGGCGGTTCCTGTTGCTCAAAATATTGTTGTTGTAGCCCGTCGTAGGTAGCTCCCTGAGCTTGTCCTTCTATACACGATCACGCACATACAAGATTCACAGCAATCAATATCATGCATAAACTCAACTTTAAGATGTAATGATGTATATGCATGTTAATCCTATGGTGTAGTTTTTATTAGGTCGGTTTGTACGTTCTAGCATGGATTGCATGGTTTTACGATGAACAGAGGTGTTCGGATCAAATGTGGACGTGGCGATGATCTTGTCTTTAGATCTAGATCAAACCGATCAATAAGTGATCTGTCCACGAAAAAGTTTCTGTTCGCAAGGAATCAAAGAACAGATGCAAAGAAAACACGATGATGTCGTAAGGTGGTATTGGAGATCTACCTTTTGTTCTTCTTAGTCTCGGTGTCCTTCTCCTATCAGACAGATTGTAGGGGCTCTCTTCCGGTGATCTCTCTCGACCAAACTCCGGCGAAGGGTTTATTCGGTGAGCTGGGGGCTAGGTTTCTAAGTCGTCGGCTTAGGAGTTGGAAAAGAAGTTCGTGGTTTCGGCCAAAGGTTTTGGGTTCTATTTATAATCGTTAAGAAAGAGTTCTAATCTGATTGGACTTCGAATAAGAGTCCTATTCAACTTGTCGTTGAATCTTAACAACTTATTTTTAGTTTATTTGGTGCGGTAACATTGTGGAATTCATGTCGGTTTCCTCCCGTACCGGTATTCCCACGCGTACAGAAGCGAAAACCGCTCCAGAATTCGTTACCTCCGCGGTGATGAGCTCCGGAAGCTCCACGTGTCCACTGGGGCCTGGTCTCCTTCTTTCTGCAGAGACGATCTCCGGTTGTGCCGCATGTCAGGCGAGCGAGACCTCCCTCTTCTTCGGAGGTGAGCTCCGCGTGCGCCACGTATGCTGGCGGTCGGGACCTCCTCTTTATTCGGAGGTGGCTCCGGGTGTGCTACGTATCCTACCAGCGCCAGACTTCCTTTCTTTTCAGAGACGAGCTCCGAGGTTGACACGTGTCCAACAGTGACGGACCTCCCGGAGATAAGCTCCGGCGGTGACATGTGTCCAATAGAACCGGACCTCTTGGAGGTCAGCTCCGAGATCGACATGTATTCCGCGCAACTGGTCCTCTGATTTTCGCGGTGACTAGCTCCGAAGGCGACACATGTCCTGCGGGACTGCCTTCGCTTCTCCGCAGAGGCTAGCTCCGGGGCAACACGTGTCCCACAGGGTCGGTCCTCTCCCCCTTTGTGGAGATGAGCCCCGAGCCTGCCACATAGCCTGTTTAGTGGCGGACCCCTCCCCATTTGCGGAGATGAGCTCCGAACATGCCACGTGGACAGCGAGCCGCGGGAGTTGTCTTCGGTGCTCTCTGTACTCTGGAATTTGCTTCTTTTGGCTAACTTCATTGATTCTTTCTCGGTTTCAACTTATTTTAAAAGTGTTTTTCTACATAAAACATGAATACATGCAGAAACCAAAAATGAGGGTGTCACAACGTGTCCAGTAGGACCGGACCTCCCGGAGGTAAGCTCAGAGAGTGACACGTGTCTAGCCGGGCCGGACCTCTCGGAGGTGTGCTCCGAGAGTGACACGTGTCCCGTGGGTCGGACTTCTCGGAGACGAGCTCCGAGAGCGACACGTGTCCCACACGGCTGGTCCTCTCTTATCCGCAGTGACTAGCTCTGAAGGCGACACGTGTCCTACGTGGCTGGCCTCGCTCCTCCACAGAGGCTAGCTCCGGGGGCAACACGTGACCCACGGGGTCGGACCTCGCCCCCTTCACAGAGACGAGCTCCGAGCCTGCCACGTAGCCAGTTAGCGGCGGACCTCTCCCCCTTTTGCGGGTATGAGCTCCGAAGGCGCCACGTGGCCAGCGGGCCGCGGGAAGTGTCTTCGGCGCTCTCGGTGAACTGGAATTTGCTCTTTTCGGCTATCTTTTTTATTCTTTCTCTGTTCCTACTTCTTGTAAAATGCTTTCTCTATATAAAATATGAATACATGCAGAAATCAAAATTGAGGGTGTCACAAACCTACCCCCCTTAAATTGAATCTCGCCCTCGAGATTTGATAGTGGAGAATAGATGAGGGAATTTTGCCTTGATGTCTTCTTCACGCTCCCATGTGGCTTCCGCTTCTGTATGATGGCTCCATTGTACCTTGCACCAACGGATCACTTTAACACCCCAAAACCTGCTAAAGAGGGGAATTTAAAAATTTTTGAACGTATTGCATGTGGTGCAGAAATTCAAATTCAAATCAAAACAGAAAAAGAAAAGGAAAAAATAAAAAGAAAACCCCAACCGGCCAGTGGACCGAAACCCGCCAGCCGGCCCAAGACCTCCCGTGCCAGCCCAAACCCGCGCCCCCCTTTCTCCCTCTCACTGACACGCGGGGCCCGCGTATCATCCCTCTCCTCGCGCGCGCGCCCAACTGCCGCGCGACTTCCGCGCCGATCGCAGCCCCCACGCCAATTTTCTAGCTCCGGATGCCGCGATCTCCAGCCATGCGCTGCGGCACATCCAAACAAACCCCAGCCGCCCTCCCTCGCCTATTTAAACGCCGACAATCGCCTTCCCCCCCCCCCCCGATCGGCCGTTTTTCTCTCCGGTGAGAACCGAAGCCTCTACCGCCGATTTCTTTCGATCCTTGCTCAAATTTCCTGATCTAACATGCTGATCACGTCCCACTGCCGCCGGGGAGCCCTGCAGGTGAAGGAAATGACGTGTCTTGCGCCCAAACTACCACTCCGACGTGCACCGAAGACAATCGCCGTTGAAGCTCGCCGCAGACCACCTTCCAGGGCCTCCGAGCTCAAGAAAAACCCCGAGGTGAGATCCCCGACCTCCCCTCTACCGTTCTATGCCAAGAAATCCAAGTTTTAGGTAGTATAGACGAAAACCCAAAGATCTCCGGCGAGATCGCCGACCCCGCAGCCGCCCCCGCCGCCGGGCAGCGCTGCCCGCGCACGGCCAGGGCGACGTGGCCCCTTGAGGGCCGTCTATTTTAAATCGCACGGTAGAAATAAAACCGACGCGTATCGTTTCGGAGATCTAATCCGAGCCGTCTGTTTTAAATCAGATGGTCCACGTTGGCCCCGCATTATAAAGGCTGGGATTCTTATGCGCTACCCCCTGGGGATCTCGGAAAACATGAGCTAGCCCCGGAAACTTGTGATCTAGCCCCTGGACCTTCAGAAATTCGTGTAAATTCATTTAAAAATCATTTTTAGCCCCTGGACTTAATAAAAATTAGGAAAACCCCTCTGTTATGTGTAGTTAGACCCCTAGAAATTTAGGAAATAGTAAATTAGACCCTGCAGTAGGGTGAATTTGCCTTTTTGACCCTATAGGGTATTAAATTCAGAAAATTGAATATGTGACTAGGATTTAAATCTAAAAGGGTAAGGCAAACACATGTGCAAATTTAAGTTTAAACTCTCTAGCACCTGGAAAACTTTAGAATGAGATAAAAATAGATTTTTAGGCTGAAATGAAATCTGCCTGAGTGTTGCTCATTTTTATTTTCTCTAGAGACACATTTTAGTCTAGGAAATAATTCTAAAAACTAGTGAAATAAAATAAAATTGTTTTACATCAGAGAGGAAGTTCAAAAAATATATTATTAAACATTTTAGATCAGAACCTATTCTGTTTAGATGATGTGTCTTACTATTTTAATATTCACTTTTAGGTATAGAAATTAAATCTGAAAATATAGGAAAATAAGTATGCATGATTTGAAGATGTTAAATCAGGTCTTTATTTTCAAAAACTTCAAATTAAGATTTTGTAGAAGATCTAAAACCTATTTGGAGTAGGAAACTTTCTTTCATGCAAACTTTGTGGCTAAGAAGTGTATAAATTAAAAATAAAGAATTTGTTCAAGTTAGAAATTCATATATAGTGTGCAAATAGAAATCTGAATACAAAAGTTAGAAATAATATATATATATATATATGTTTAAAAGTGCATGTAGGCCAAAAATCAACACATCTAGGGTAACCACAACACTTAGAAATGTTAATGACTCCCATATGTATGTATGTGTGGTTTGCATGAGTGAAAGTGTGAACTATGGCTTATGGATTGTTGTTTTCTTTCGCTATGTGTATTGGCATGAGTAGAACCTGCCCCAGAGCAAGTTCTCCCATTCCAAGAACAAGACTTTCCATTCCTAGAGCAGCAGGAAGAAGAAAAGTGTCCTTGACCACTTTGATCCTATACTAGGATGTGTAGATAGAATTATTTGCATTGTCAATTGAAGTATGAAACCCATGCTAGGAAGCTTCCCTAGAATTGCAATACCTTGTTTCCTTGTAGCTTGGGTTGGGATTTATTTTATCATGTCATTCATTCATATTACTTATGCTTAGCCATGCTTAGAATGGGATAAGTGGGATATGAGATCATCAACTTGTTTACTTTAATCTTGAATGAGATATTATGAGTTATGTAGAGGTAAGGATCGAGGCAAGTTGGATGATTTGGTTGGTGTTGGGTGCACGAGACTCGGGTTTGTGTTTAGTACTTGCCTGGATCCTAAGGACCGGTTCATGGAGCATGTAACATGGCTTTACCGTGCCAACCGCATGCTGAGATGGGGCAGCTTGGCCAATTAATTAGGTATATCTCCGGCGTAGTATGGGTGTTTTGGATGGTGCAGGGAATAGGTGTCAGCTGGAGTACCATATGAACCGCAAGGCTCAAGAGGGGGCCACTGCAGCGGGGTTGGAACCACTTGTATGCTGTTAGGGGTGAAACCTCAGTGGGCCCATGCTCGTCGGGAATCCCTTTTTAAAGGCCTCGTAGTGATCTCCTGGCTACGCACCTGGGAAGTGTGAATGTGGTTCACGGCCACTGGCATAATGGAGGTTCTTTTAGTCCACCCGGCAACGGGGGATGAAATCACTACATGTGGGTACAGTGGTGCAAACTCTGCAGAGTCAAAACTGTCATGATAGCCATGCTCACGGTCAAGAGCGGCTTGGACTTATTCATGATTAGAGGATGATGAATTGGGAAGTTATGGATGTTAAGCGGGAAGCTTAACGTTGGTGATGAGACTATGTTTACTTGATAATGATGATGGGTTGAGGGATTGGGATCCATTTCACCTGTGTAGTGATGTAGGTGCTTAATAAGCTAAGGTGATAGGTAATAATTGCGTAGTGCTTTAACCATGAGTTCAACCTCTCCTTGCTCTAGCCATGCATGACATAACTTTCCCACACATGCTGAGTACACCACGGTACTCAAACTTGCTTTTCTGTTGGTTTGTATTGCTGCTCAGGTCAAGAGAATGATGTGGTGTTTAATGACCAAGACTTTGGTCCCGAGGAAGGATTCCTGGTTCACGGAGTTCCTCGGGCAACGCCTGTGACGGAGCCCACAAGATTTATATTCCGCTGCTGTTTTATTTACATGTCATGAACTTATTATCGTCCATCGAGACGTATGCTATGTAAGACCTATTTATATTCAACACCTGGCTTGTAATATATGATGCTTCACTATTTGTCTTCACATGTATGAGAGAATGATCCTGCATACATGTGGTATTCACTCGGTTGTTCTTCGGAGAAACCGGGTGTGACAATCACTTTGTTCCTCGTGACCCTTTCCTTTACGTCCAAAATTCGGACAGGGTGCTCTTCATAGGTCAGATCCTCTTGAAGCTCAAGTTCATCCATCGATACTTGTTCTTATAGTACTCTCAAGCACTTCTTGAGCTGGGATACATGAAACACGTCATGCACGTCGGAGAGGTGCGTTTGGAGCTCTAGTTGATAGGCTGCTTCTCCTCGCTTGTCCAAAATCTTAAATGGCCCGATGTAGCGAGGTGCTAACTTGCCTTTGACGTTGAAAACGTCATTGGCCTCGGATAGGCGATACCTTAAGGTACACGAAGTCTCCTACTTCGAAGGTCAACTTTCTTCGCCTATTGTCCGCATAGCCTTTTTGTCGCAACTGAGCAGCCTTCAAGTTCTCCCGTATAGTTTGGACTTGCTTCCCAGCTTCTTGCAGCACTTCGGGTCCAAACACTTGGTTCTCTCCGATCTCGTTCCAAAACAACGGCGTCCTACATCGTCTACCATACAATGCCTCAAAAGGTGGCATCTTCAAACTGGCATGGTAGTTGTGTTTGTATGAGAACTCGGCATATGGCAAGCTCCTATCACAACTACGTCCTTGTTTCAAGGCGCATGCTCTCAACATGTCCTCCAAAATTTGGTTTGTCCTCTCGGTTTGTCCATCCGTCTGCAGGTGGTAAGCGGAGCTAAAATCTAGTCGTGTACCCATAGCTTCATGCAGCTTCTTTCAGAACCCAGAGGTAAACTGAGTACCTCAGTCTGAAACTATCCTCTTCGGGGCTCCATGACAGCACACGATCTGCTCCATGTACAGCTCGGCTAGGTCTGTCACGCGGTACGTGGCTCTAACAGGAAGAAAATGAGTTGTTTCCGTCAATCGGTCCACAATAACCCAGATGGAGTCGTAACCCGATCGAGTACGTGGTAATCCGACGATGAAATCCATACTGATGTCTTCCCACTTCCACTCGGGTACCTTTAAGGGTTGCAACAGTCCAGCGGGTCTTTGATGTTCGGCCTTCACCCGTTGGCATGTGTCGCATAGGGCAACATACTCGGCTATGTCCCTTTTCATACCATCCCACCAATAACAAGTCTTCAGGTCCTTGTACATCTTTGTACCGTCGGGATGTACGGAATAAGGTGAATTATGTGCCTCTTTTAATATCGTGTCGCGGATATGCTTCACGTTAGGCACACAAATTCTTTTTCCTAACCAAAGTGTACCATTCTCGTCTTCCTTGAAGTCCTTTTCTATGCCTTGTCGGATCCTTTCCTTGATCTCCTTGATCTCTTCATCCGTTGCTTGGCCATCTCTGATCTCTTGTTCCAGCGAAGAATGGATTTCCATCACTTCCATCTCGTTTAAGAACCCGAGATGTAACCGTTTGAATTCCTTGCATAGCTTGGGTGGTAACTCCCGAACCGTGAGATGGTGACATGCTCCCTTCCGGCTCAATGCATCAGCTACTACATTGGCCTTTCCGGGGTGATAGTTGATTCCAACATCATAATCCTTGATGAGCTCCAACCATCGATGTTGCCTCAAATTCAAATCCGTTTGGGTGAATATGTACTTGAGGCTCTTATGATCCGTATAGATCTCGTGGCCAATGATATAATGTCTCCAAATCTTCAAGGCATGTACCACGGCTGCGAGCTCCAAATCATGTGTGGGGTAATTCAGCTCGTGCTTCTTGAGTTGTCTCGACGCATAGGCTACCACTTGTCCTTCTTGCATGAGCACACATCCAAACCCTTGTCTGGATGCGTCACAATATATGTCAAAGCTCTTGCTTACGTCCGGTAATACTAGAATCGGTGTTGTGGTTAGCCTTTTCTTGAGCTCCTTAAAGCTTTCTTGGCACGCTGGTGTCCATTGGAAGGTTTTTCCTTTCATTAGCAATTCCGTCATAGGTTTTGCTATCTTGGAGAAGTCCTTGATGAACAGTCGGTAGTATCCAGCCATCCCAAGAAAACTCCGAATATGTGACACCCTCACCTCAGGTGTCAGCATATGTTCATGTTTTATGAAGAAGAAAAACATTTTAAGAAAAGTAGGAACAGAGACAAGTATCAAAAGGATAGCCAATAAAGCTCTCCGAGAGCATCGAAGGCAACTTCCACGGCCAGCAGACCACGTGGCGTGTTCAGAGCTCATCCCCGAGAAATTTGGGAGAGGTCCGCCGCTAAACTAGCTACGTGGCAGGCTCAGGGGTCACCTCCGCAATTGGAAAGAGGTCCGACCCTGTGGGACACGTGCTGCCGCGGAGCTAGCCTCTGCGGAAGAAGCAAAGGCATTTTTTAGAGGGCACGTGTCATCCTCGGAGCTAGCCCTCGCGGAAATAAGAGGACCAGTCGCGCGGGATACGTGACAATCTCGGAGCTCATCTCAGAGAAGTCTGGATCTATCGAACACGTGTCACCACCAGAGCTTATCACCGGAAGGTCCGTCGCAGCTAAACACGTGTCGACCTCGGGGCATGTCCTTGAGGAAAGGAGAGCGGAAAGACCGGCACCTACACGTGGCGTGCGCGGAGCTCATCTCCGAAGAAGAGGGAGGTCCCGATCGATTGACACGCGGCACAACCGGAGCTCGTCTCTGCGGATGAGAAGATACCAGGCCCAGAGGACACGTGGAGCTTCCGGAGCTCATCGTCACGGAGGTAACGAGTTCTGGAGCAGCTGTTACGCGTAAGGACACCGGTACGCAATAGAAACCGATCTAAAATCCACGATGGTTACCGAAGATAAGACGTCAGGATCTAACAAAGATCTGAATAAGACTCTTATTCGGGATCCAATCAGATTAGGACTCTTCTCTTCCCGATTATAAATAGAACCCAAAACCTCTGGCCGAAACCACAAACTTCTCTTTCAACTCCTGAGCCGACGACTTAGAGCCCTAGCCCTAACTCGCCGAGCAAAACATCGCCGAAGCACGACAAGAGAGATCATCGGAGGAGAACCAAGCGATCTTAGGAGGACCCCGAAGACAAGAAGAGCGTGAGGTAGGACTTCAATACCACCTTACGACATCATTTTGTTCATCTCTTTGCATCCGTTCTTCGATTCCTTTCGAACAGAAGCCTTTTCGTGGGCAGAACACTCGATGATCAGTTTGATCTAAAGACAAGATCATCGCCACGTTCATCTTTGATCCGAACACCTCTGACCATGCAAGCCATGCAAGAACAACAGATCAATCTAATAAAACTAATCGTAGAATAGCATGCATGTGCATCATCGCATCTAGTTTAGGGTTTGTGCATGATATTGATTGCTGTGAATTTGTATGCACGTGAATCCTACATAGCAGGACAAACTCAGGAAAATGTCTACGACGAGCTGCAGCAACAAGGTTTTGAGAATCAAGAACAACCGGAACCGCAAGAACAAGGCAAGTGCTCCTTGACCATGTTGATCCTATGTTTTGGGTAAAACAATTTTGTTTTGCGAAAAGGTGTGTGTGCTGAGTCAAACATGATGGGAAACCCTTTTATAGGAGTTTACTAGTTTTGGTTGAACCACCCTTGTCGCCTGGGAAGTTATGAGTCGGGTATGGTTTTTGCTTTATGCTTCGCTGAGTCTATGGAATTGGGAAGCGAGATAGAAGTGTCTAGCTAACTGCACTCATATTGATAATGAGAAACTGATGTTAACAATGGAAATGGATCGGAGGGAGATCTAGGCAAGCCCGGGTTTGTGAATGAGGTAGCTTGAGATGGTGGTTTACTTGCCATGGATCTAAGGACCGGTTCATGCATGCACATGCTAGGATAACAGTGCCACCACAAGGCCAAGTATGGGTGCGACTTAGCTGAGTAATTAGGTAAGTTGCTAGGGTGTTATGGACTGTGGAAGGTGCGGGGAATGGGAGTCGAGTGAGGACTGCCCTGGGAACTGCATGGCACAAGAGGGGGCCCGTGGGTGGGAGAATTAGAGATTCTAGCCTGCCGGTGAAACCTTAATGAGTCCATACATCTAGTAACCCCTTTGTAAAGGCTATTTTGTGATCTCTTGACCATACACCGACGGTTGTGTACTGGTAAAATGGAGGTTCTGCAGTCGCCGACGGGTGACGAAATCACAAACTTGTGGGTAAAGAGGTGCAAACTCTGCAGAGTTACTAAAACTATCATGATAGCCGAGCTTACAGTCACGAGCACCTGGCTAAACTGCCATGATTAGATGGGATGGTTACTGGGATGGTTATTGGAATGGTTATTGGAAAGGTTCTTGGTTATGGTTATTGGTTATGGTTTGGTTTGGGACTGTTGAGTCCGGGAGATGAGATGGTTGCATGACTGATGGGTCATGACATGAGATTGGTCTCGGTGCGAAACGTGGTTGTTTTATGAGGAGAGATGGTAGCGAATACGAGGAGGTATTCGTGAAGTATGAATAAAAGATTGGTTAATGTTCGGATGGAACACGGGAAGTGATGGAGGTATGTTGGTAATTTAATACATGTTGGGATTACATTTAAACTTAAGTTGTTGTTTTATCATGGTTTTACAGAACTGCTTTTCTGCAAATAAACCTTTTATGCCTACCTTGTTTAATGAGCTGCATATCATGTGTTTTCCCGCACTTGCTGAGTACATCATTGTACTCAAACTTGCATTATTATTTCTTCATCAACAGCAAGAGAAGACTACTATGAAGACCGAATAGAGCATTATGGCGTGTGATCTGTTCTCAACCTTGCCTGTGGAGGGAGTAGAGATGGAGTCACTTCTGCTTAGTTTTGCTTCCGCATTAGTTTTTGCTTCCGCATTTAAATAAGGACTTCCGCTGCATAGAATTAAGATTTCCGCTGTGAGCATGGGTCCAAGACTCATGAGGTGTTGTAATAAACTCTGTTATTCGTGGTAATATATAATCTGAACTCAGTTTGTGGAACGTATGTGTATGTGTGATGAACATCCTGGGCACACATATGCATTAGTTCTCGGTTCCGTGGCTTTCCACAGAATTGAGGGCGTCACAGAATATACCTCACGTTTTGCGGTTGGTTCCACTTCAGAATATCTCCCACTTTTCCGGGATCAACCGATACTCCTTTCTCGGAGATGATGTGGCCTAGGAATGATATCTCCTTTAGCCAAAATTGACACTTGCTGAGCTTGGCATACAATTGATGCTCTCGCAGCTTTTGTATTGTCAATCTCAAGTGTTCTTCATGTTCCTCCTCACTTTCCAAATACACCATGATATCGTCGATAAAAACCACGACGAACTTGTCCAAGTACTCCATGAAGACCTTGTTCATGAGGTACATGAAATATGCGGGTGCATTCGTTAACCCAAAAGACATAACAGTATATTCATACAAACCATACCGTGTTCCAAAGGCAGTCTTGGGTATGTCAGAGGGCTTAATCTTCAGCTGGAAATATCCTGACGAAGATCAATAGGTCCTCTATATGGGGCAGCGGGTATTTATTCTTGATAGTCACCTCGTTGAGAGACCTATAATCCACACACATCCTTTGGGTCCCATCTTTCTTGTCTACGAAGAGCACGGGGGGTCCCCATGGTGATGAGCTTGGTCATATAAAACCCTTCTCTAGCTGCTCCTGAATTTGCTTCTTGAGTTCCACAAGTTCGTTGACGGGCATCCTATATGGTCTCTTTGCTATAGGTGTAGTTCCGGGTACCAAGTCAATGGAAAACTCAATGCTCCGTTCAGGTGGCATGCCGGGAAGTTCTTCAGGGAACACGTCCGAAAATTCTTGAACCACCGGAATGCTTTTCAATGTTGCTCCTTTGACGTGGTTCAACGTTGCCTTCTCGGTTGTTGGTTGGGCTGACTCAAACTCGATACGGGTTCCATGCTCGTTTGTCAACTGCACGCTCCTCTTAGCACATTGGATCACTCCGTTGTGCTTGCTTAACCAATTCATTCCGAGTATTATGTCAAGCCCTTGGGAATCCAAGACAATGAGGTTGGCAAGGAAGTCTACCCCCTTATTTTAAGGTTTACTTTTGGACATACTATGTTAGTCCTCATCTCTCCACCGGGGGAATTAACCAACATAGTATATTTCAAGTGTGATATGGGTAGATTATACTTGGCAACATACTTGGATGATATGAATGGATGTGATGCTCCGGAATCAAATAAAATGGTGGCTGGGTTGGAGTAGGCAAGGAACATACCAATCACGACGTCCTCAGCCTGTTGTGCTTCCTCAGCAGAAACATGGTTCACGTTACCGCGAGCATAGTTCTGCTGCCCACGGTTGCCTTGATTGGCTCCTCCGTTCGGCCGTGGGTTCTGCTTGGGCACGTTGCTTGGTTGCCCAGGACCTCTCTTCGGGTACTGGCTCGCAAAGTGCCCCGTGTCTCTGCATGCAAAGCATGCTGTGACACCCTCATCTTTGGTTTCTGCATGTGTTCATGTTTTATGTAGAACAACATTTTTAAAATAAGCTGAAACAGAGAAAATATCAAAAAGATAGCCAAAAAGAGCCAAATCTAGTTCACAGAGAGCGCCAAAGACAACTTCCGCGGCCCGCTGGCCACGTGGCATGTTCGGAACTCATCCCTGCGAAGTGGGGAGAGGTCCGCCGCTAAACTGGCTACGTGGTAGGCTCGGGGCTCATCCCTGCAAAGGGGGAGGTGTCCGACCCTGTGGGACACGTGTTGCCCCCGGAGCTAGCCTCTGCGGAGGAGCGAGGCCAGCCCGCAGGACACGTGTCACCTTCAGAGCTAGTCACCGCGGAAAACAGAGGACCAGCCGCGCGGGACACGTGCTACTCTCGGAGCTTATCTCCGAGAGGTCCGGCCCTATTGAACACGTGTCACCTTCGGAGCTCACCTCCGGGAGGTCCGACACTACTGGATACGTGTCACCTCCGGAGCTTATCTCCGGGAGGTCCGGTCCTATGGGACACGTGTCAACCTCAGAGCTCATCTCTGAGAAGGAAGGAAATCTGGCACTGTTAGGACACGTGGCACACCCGGAGCCACCTCCAAAGAGAGGGGAGGTCCGGCATTGATACGTGGCATTCGCGGAGCCATCTCCGAAGAAAGAGGAGGTCCCGACCACCAGGATACGTGGCGCACGCGGAGCTCACCTCCGAAGAAGAGGGAGGTCTCGCCCGCTTGAAATGTGGCACAACCAGAGCTCGTCTCTGCGGAAAGGGTTTGACCAGGCCCCCGATGGACACGTGGAGCTTCCGGAGCTCATCACCGTGGAGGTAACGAGTTCTGGAGCGATATTTGCTTCTGTACGTGTGGGAATACCGATACGGGAGGAAACCGACACGAATTCCACAAAGTTACCGCACCAAATCAACTAAGGATAAGTTGTTATGTTTCAACGACAAGTTGAATAGGACTCTTATTCGAAGTCCAATCAGATTAGAACTCTTTCTTCCCGATTATAAATAGAACCCAGAACCTTTGGCCAAAACCACGAACTTCTTTTCCAACTCCTGAGCCGACGAGTTAGAGCCCTAGCCCCAGCTCACCGAGTAAACCCTTCGCCGGAGTTCGGTTGAGAGAGATCGTCGGAAGAGAGCCCAACGATCTGTTTTGCCAGGAAAAGGACCCCGAGACTAAGAAGAACATAAGGTAGGTCTCCAATACCACCTTACGACATCATCGCGTTTTCTTTGCATCTGTTCTTTGATTCCTTTTGAACAGAAGCTTTTTCATGGACAGATCACGTGTTGATCGGTTTGATCTAGAGTCAAGATCATCACCATGTCCACATTTGATCCGAACACCTCTGTTCATTGTAAAACCCATGCAAACCATGCAAGAACACGTATAAACTAATCTAATAGAAACTGATCATAGGATAGCATGCATATGCATCATCGCATCTAGTTAAAGTTTGTGCATGATATTGATTGTTGTGAATCTTGTATGTGCGTGATCGTGTATAGAAGGACAAGCTCAAGGAGCTACCTATGACGGACTACAACAACAAGATTTTGAGCAACCGGAACAGCCAGAACAAGGCAAGTGCCCCTTGACCATATTGATCCTATGTTTTGGGAAACTATTTTGTTTTGCTAAAAGGTGTGTGTGCTGAGTCAAACATGATGGGAAACCCTTTTATAGGAGTTTACTAGTTTTGGTTAAACCACCCTTGTCGCCTGGGAAGTTTATGAGTCGGGTATGATTTTTGCTTTTATGCTTCGCTGAGTCCATGGGATTTTTGGGAAGCGAGATAGATGTGTCTAGCTAACTGCACTCGTAATGATAATGAAAAACTGATGTTGTTAATGAACATGGATCGGAGGGAGATTTAGGCAAGCCTGGGTTTGTGAATGAGGTAGAATGAGATGGTGGTTTACTTGCCGTAGATCTAAGGACCGATTCATGCGAGCACATGCCAGGATAACAGTGCCACCACAAGGCCAAGTATGGGCGCGGCTTAGCTGAGTAATTAGGTAAGTTGCTAGATTGTTATGGACCGTGGAAGGCGCGGGGAATGGGAGTCGAGTGAGGACTGCCCTGGGAACTGCATGGCACAAGAGGGGGGTCGTGGGTGGGAGAATTGGAGATTCTAGCCTGCCGGTGAAACCTTAGTGAGTCCATACATCTAGTAGCCCCTTTGTAAAGGCTATTTTGTGATCTCTTGGCCATACACCGACGGTTGTGTTCTGGTATAATGGAGGTTCTGCAGTCGCCGACGGGTGACGAAATCACAAACTTGTGGGTAAAGAGGTGCAAACTCTGCAGAGTCTAAAACTATCATGATAGCCGAGCTTAAGGTCACGAGCGCCTGGCCAACTTCCATGATTAGTTGGATGGTTATTTTGGGATGGTTTTGGATGGTTTTGGTTATGGTTTGATTTTGGTTTGGTTTTCGGGACTGTTGAGTCCGGGTGATAAGATTGGTTGCATGACTGTTGAGTCATGGCAACGAGATTGGTCTCGGTGTGAGACGGAATTGTTTATGAGATAAAATGGTAGCGAATACGAGATGGTATTCGTGAGATGGTAGCGAATATGAGAAGGTATTCGTGAGCAAGAATAAGGTTGATTAATGTTTGGTTGGGACATGGAAAGTGATGAACATAATGGAGGCATGATTGGTATTTTAATACATGTTGGGATTACGTTCACTTAAATTTAAGTTGTTGTTTTATCATGGTTTTGATAAATAACTCTGCTTTCTGCAATGAGCCTTTTTATACCTACCTTGTTGTGAGCTACATATCATATTTTCCCGCACTTGCTGAGTACATCATTGTACTCAAACTTGCATTATTATTTCGTCATCAGCAATAGGAGAAGATTACTATGAAGACCAAGTGGAGCATTAGACGTGTAATCTGTCCTCAACCTTGCCTGTCGGAAAGGGAGTAGAGATGGAGCTGCTGCTGCTTAGATTGCTTCCGCATTAGTTAGAAGACTTACGCTGCTAGAATAAAGACTTCCGCTGTTAGATTAAGACTTCCGCTGTGAGCATGAGTCCAAGACTCATGAAACATTGTAATAAATCCTATTATTCGTGGTCATATATATTCTGAAATTCAGTTTGTGGATGATGTGTATATGTGTGATGTACATCCTGGGCACACATATGCATCAGTTCTCGGTTCCGTGGTTTTCCACAGAATTGAGGGCGTCACACATGCCTTGTTGCCAATGACAGCAGGTACGTTGGGGCGGGGGTTTTGAGCATAAGCGCCCGTGTTTGGACGGGGCACAGGAGGCAAAGACACACTAGGTGCTTGCATGACAGGACGTTGCTGTGGTGGCTGATTTGGACGAAAAGTGGGAGCGGACGAGCCATACTGTGGTGCAGCTGGGGGCATGTACCGAGGGCGTACGTTGCTCCCTTGTGGCTGGTATGGCATCTTTTTTTTGCCCTCTTGCTCAATCTCTCGGATCTTGCTTTCAACCACTATAGCTTTGTTAACTAGCTTCTGGAAGTTAGCATAGTCATTGTTGAGAAGTTGAACTTGGATCTCATTGTTCAACCCTCTCATGAACAAGTACTGCTTCCGTTCGTCCGAGTTGACATCTTCGGGGGCATACCTTGACAGTTGCGTGAACTTGTTAAGGTACTCATTCACGCTCTTCTTGCCTTGGCAGAGACCTTCAAACTCTTGCCTTTTGAGCATCATGACTCCCACAGGGACATAATGAGAGCGGAAACTCTCCTTGAACTCAGTCCAAGTAATAGTCTTTGGGTTGTCATGAGCATTGCATAGAGCATCCCACCAGTCAGCGGCTGCTCCCATGAGTTGGTGCGATGCGAAGAGAACTTTCTCTCGGTCATTGCACTAAACTATGGCAAGCTTCTTCTCCATGGACTTCAACTAGTCATCGGCCTCCATGGGATCATTAGCTTGTGAGAAAGTAGGCGGTCAAGTCCTCATGAACTCTTCCAGCCTGTTGTGAGCCGGTGGTGGTGGCGGTGGTGGTGGCGGTGGTGCAGGAACGGGGTTGTTGTTGTTGTTGGCTTGCAGCTGACCCAAAGTTTGGATCATTGTTTGCATGAGCTGGTTCTGCATAGCCATCAACCATTCCAAGTTGTTTGCACCAGCCCCGGGGCTACCATTCTCAGGAACCTCAACATGGTCTTCCTCTTGGTTACCACGGACGTTCCTCCTTGGACGGCCGGTGTTTTCTCTCACTATCTGTGAGAGAGAGTTGGATAGAATAGAAGTTAGAAGTTTAGAGTGATCCCTCCCAACTATATGCATCAAGGTGGATGGACTGAATATCATCCTATATGAGGATGTGAACAAGTGTCGAAGCATCTCACATCTCTTTACTAGGTGTGGATATGGACAACGTTGAAACGTCCCACAACTCACACTAAGCACTCAAGCACAACAATCATCACAAAGTTCAGCACACAACTCTTATTCAAGGCTTACTCAATGGGGGTCCTATGTGGTTTGGGGTGATACCAATCTGTGACAATCTGTGACTACCAATCTGTGACTTTGTTCTATGGTCAATGGGGGTCTAATGCCAATCTACGCATTCTACCTAGGCTTGCATCCTATGGTCAGCGTGGCTCTGCTACCATTCTATGATCAATCTAGGCTTGTGACCTACAGACAACCGTCGCTTCTAAAACCAATCTGTGATTTCTATCAAGGCTTGTGATCTACAGCCAACCGTGGTAGCTTGATACCAATCTGTGACCTATCTAGGCGTGTGACCTATGATTAACCTGGCTCTGATTCCAATCTGTGACGCCCCGGTTCTGTGGAAAAACCACGGAACCTAGACTGATGCATATGTGTGCCCAGGATGTTCATCACACATACACATTTAATCCACAAACTGAACTCAGAATATATATAACCATGAATGAATAGGTTCAAGTACTTTATTACATCAATCTTTATTGCAGCGGAAGTCTTATCTTAGCAGCGGAAGTCTTATTCTAGCAGCGGAAGTCTTCTAAACTATAGCGGAAGCAAACTAAGCAGCAGCAGCGGCGGCTCCATCTCTACTCCACAGGCAAGGTTGAGGGTAGATTACACGTCTAATACTCCACGTGGTCTTCATAGTACTCCTCTCCTGTTGCTGATGATGTATGATAATACAGAGGGTGAGTACATGACGTGCTCAGCAAGTGCGGGAAGTATGACATGTAGCTTATAACAAGGTAGGTACAAAAACCTCATTGCAGAAAGCAAAGTTTATTTCACAAAACATGATAAAAACAACAACTAGCTTTAAGTGAATTAAATCCCATCATGTATTCAATTAAAACACCAACTTACCTCCATCATATTCCACCTCTTTTCATGTCCCATCAGACATTCATCTTTCTCAACTTTTTCTCATGCTCATGAATACCATCTCGTATTCACTACCATCTCATCTCATGTTCAATTCCATCTCATACCGAGATCAATGCTCATTGCCATGACTCAACAGTCATGAGACCAGTTCCATTACCCGGACTCAACAGTCCCAAAACCATCCCTTAATGACCAAATCATCACCAACCCAACAACCAAACCAATTACCATCCCAATAACCATCCCATCTAATTATGTGAGTTGTCCAGGTGCTTGTGACTGTAAGCTCGGCTATCATGATAGTTTTACACTCTGCAGAGGTGGCACCACTTTACCCACAAGTTTCTGATTTCATCACCCATCGGCGACTGCAGAACCTCTATTATACCAGTACACAACCGTCGGTGTATGGTCAAGAGATCACAAAATAGCCTTTACAAAGGGGCTACTAGATGTATGGACTCACTAAGGTTTCACCAGCAGACTAGAATCTCCAATTCTCCCTCCTACGGGTCCCCTCTTGTGCCATGCAGTTCCCAGGGCAGTCCTCTCTCGACTCCCATTCCCCGTGCCTTCCATGGTCCATAACAATCTATCAACATACCTAATTAGTCAGCTAAGCCGCACCCATACTTGGACTTGTGGTGGCATTGTTTTCCTGGCATGGCTGGCATGAACCGGTCCTTAGATCTACGGCAAGTAAACCACCATCTCATTCTACCACTTCCACGAACCAAGCTTGCCTAGATCTCCCCCGATTCATGTTCATTATCATCAAGTTCTCATTATCATTGTTCATATGAGTGCAGTAGCTAAACACATTCTATCGCTTCCATTTCCCTGGACTCAGCGATGCAAAAGCAAAAAAAAAAATGACCATACCCGACTCATCAACTGTCCCGGTGACAAGGGTTGTTAACAGAACTAGTAAACTCCTATAAAAGGGTTTCCCATCAAGTTGACTCAAGCACACACACCTTTTCGCAAACAAAATAGTTCCAAAAACATGGGATCAATATGGT
Organism: Neostapfia colusana; assembly: GCA_030760725.1. Taxonomy (NCBI): domain Eukaryota; kingdom Viridiplantae; phylum Streptophyta; class Magnoliopsida; order Poales; family Poaceae; genus Neostapfia; species Neostapfia colusana. The sequence goes on from JASWHV010000014.1 coordinate 24,099,260, forward strand.
CAAGGGGAACTTTCCTTGTTCCTGTGGCTTCTGTTGTTCTGGGATCTCGAAGTCTTGGTGTTGTAGTCCTTCGTAGATAGCTCCCTGAGCTTGTCCTTCTAATTACGATCACGCCCATACAAGATTCATAGCAATTAATCATCATGCACAAACTTTACTCAAGATGCAATGGTGCATATGCATGCTAATCCTATGGTGCAGTTTAGTTTGTACGTGTTCTTGCATGTTTTAAGGAGTTTGCATGGGGTTTTACGATGAACAGAGGTGTAAAGATCAAATGTGGACGTGGCGATGATCTTGACTCTAGATCAAACCGATCAACATGTGATCTGTCCACGAAAAAGCTTTTGTTCGAAGGGATCGAAGAGAACGGATGCAAAGAAAACCGTGATGATGTCGTAAGGTGGTAATGGAGACCTACCTTACTTGCTTCGGGTCCTTCCTCCTAGCAAAAACAGATCGTCGGCTCTCCCCCGGCGATGGCGATCATGTTTGGGCTCGTCGGCGGTCTCTCTGGTGGTCAAACTCCGGCGAAGGGGTTTAGCTCGGCGAGTTTGGGGCTAGGGCTTCTAAGTTGTCGGCTTGAGAAGATGTTACGACCAAGGGGTGTGTTCCGGGTTCTATTTATAACCGGAAAAACAAGAGTCCTCCGATTGGATTTCAAAAAAGAGTCCTATTTGATTTGTGTTTGGATCTTAACAACTTATCTCTAGTTGATTTGGTGTGGAATCAATCATGGAAGAAACCGTGTCGGTTTCCTCTGTATCGGGTGCTCGCACACAGGGCAAAACCGCTTAAGGATCTTGACCTTCCGCAGGGATAAGCTTGGAGGCTCCACGTGTCTAGCGGAGGCCTGAGCTTCCCTTTTCCGCAGAGGCGGGCTCCGGTTGTGCCGCGTGTCAGGCGGGCGGGACCTCCCTCTTCCTCGGAGGTGAGCTCCACGTGCGCCATGTTTCCTGGTGGGTCGGGACCTCCCCTCTTTCCAGGGACGAGCTCCGCGAACGCCACGTGTCAGTGCCGGACCTCCTCTCTCTTCGGAGGTGGCTCCGAATGTGCCACGTGTCAGTGTCGGACCTCCCCTCTCTTCGGAGGTGAGCTCCGATAGTGCAACGTGTCCTAACAGCGCCAGACTTTCTTTCTGCTCAGGGATGAGCTCCGAGGTCGACACGTGTCCATCAGCGTCAGACCTCCCTTCTTCTCGGAGGTGTGCTCCGAGAATGACACGTGTTCAACAGTGTTGGACCTACCTTAGAGCGGAACCTCTTGGAGGCGAGCTCCGAGGCTGACGTGTGTCCTGCAGTATCTTTTCCTCGGAAGTGAGCTCCAAGGATGACATGTGTACAGTAGGACCGGACCTCCCGGAGGTAAGCTCCGAGAGTGACACGTGTCTAGCGGGGCCGGACCTCTTGGAGGTGTGCTCCGAGAGCGACACGTGTGTCGCACCCGGTTTCTCCGAAGAACAACCGAGTGAATATCACATGTATGCCAGGATAATTTTCTCATACATGTGATGACAAATAGTGAAGCATCATTTATTACAAGCCAGGTGTCGAATATAAATAAGTCTCACATGGCATACGTCTCGATGGACGATAATAAGTTCATGACATATAAATAAAACAGCAGCGGAATATAAATCTTGTGGGCTCCATCATAGGCGTTGCCCGGGGGACTCCGTGAACCTAGAATCCTTCCTCGGGACCAAAGTCTTGGTCATTAAACACCACATCATTCTCTTGACCTGAGCAGCAATATAAACCAACAGAAAAAGCAAGTTTGAGTACCATGGGTACTCAACAAGTGTAGGAAAGTTATGTCATGCATGGCTAGAGCAAGGAGAGGTTGAACTCATGGTTAAAGCACTACGCAATTAATACCTATCACCTTAGCTTATTAAGCACCTACATTACTACACATGTGAAATGGTCCCAATCTCCCAACCCATCATCAAAATCAAATAACCATAACATCAATTCCAATGTTAAGCTCCCAGCTTAACATCCTCAACTTCCAAAGCCATCATCCTCTAATCATGAATAAGTCCAAGCCGCTCTTGACCGTGAGCACGGCTGTCATGATAGTTTTGACTCTGCAGAGTTTGCACCACTGTACCCACATGTAGTGATTTCATCCCCCGTTGCCGGGTGGACTAAAAGAACCTCCATTATACAAGTGGCCGCGAACCACATTCACACTTCCCAGGTGTGTAGCCAAGAGATCACTACGTGGCCTTTACAAAGGGATTCCCGACGAGCATGGGCCCACTGAGGTTTCACCCCTAACAGCATACAAGAGGCTCCAACCCCGCTGCAGTGGCCCCCTCTTGAGCCTTGCGGTTCATATGGTAGTCCAGCTGACACCTATTCCCCGCACCATCCAACACACCCATACTACGCCGGGGATACACCAAATTAATTGGCCAAGCTGCCCCATCTCAGCATGTGGTTGGCACGGTAAAGCCAGGTTACATGCTCCATGAACCGGTCCTTAGGATCTAGGCAAGTACTAAACACAAACCCGAGTCTCGTGCACCCAGCACCAACCAAATCATCCAACTTGCCTCAATCCCTACCTCTACATAACTCACAATTATCTCATTCAAGAGTAAGGTAAATAAATTGATGATCTCATATCCCAATTATCCCATTCTAAGCATGGCTAAGCATAAGCATATAAATAAATGACATGATAGAATAAATCCCAACCCAAGCTACAAGAAACAAGGTAATGCAATTCTAGGGAAACTTCCTAGCATGGGTTTCATATTTCAATTGACAATGCAAATACTTCTATCTACACATCCTAGTATAGGATCAAAGTGGTCAAGGACACTTGCCTTCTTCCTGCTGCACTGGGAATGGAAAGTCTTGGTCTTGGAAGGGGAGAACTTGCTCTGGGGCAGGTTCTACTCATGCCAATACACATAGCAAAAGAAAACAACAATCCATAAGACATAGTTTACACTTTCACTTCATACAAACCACACATTCACACCTATGAAAGTCATTCACATTTCTAAGTGTTTTGGTTACTCTATATGTGTTGATTTTTGGCTTACATGCACTTTTAAACATGTGTATATGATTTCTAACTTTTGTATTCAGATTTCTGTTTGCACACTATATATGGATTTCCAATGAACAAATTCTTTATATTTAATTAATACACTTCTTAGCTACCAAGTTTGCATGTAAGGTAATTTCCTACTCCTAATAGGTTTTCAGACCTTCTACCAAATCCTAAACTAAAGTTATTTGATTTAGAGACTTCATTTATCATTTTCTAATTATGCATACCTATTTTCCTATATTTTTCAGATTTATTTTCTATGCCCAAAAGTGGGTTTTAATATTAAATAGTAGGGCATATCATCTAAACAGAATAGGTTCTGATCTAAAATATTAAATAATATATTTTTGAACTTCTCCTCTGATGTGAACTAATTTAAATTTATTTTACCAATTTTCAGAATTCTTTCCTAACCTAAAAATGTGTCCGTATAACTAATAAATGTGAACAATCAATTAGACAGATTCATTTCAGCCTAAAAATCTATTTTTAACTCATTCTAAAGTTTTCCAAATGCTAGGAGAGTTTAAATTTTAATTTGTACATGTGTTTGCCTTACCTTTTAAATTTAAATCCTAGTCACATATTCAAATTTCTGAATTTAATATCATATAGGGTCAAAAAGGTAAATTCACACTACTGCAGGGTCTAATTTATTATTTCATAAATTTCCAGGGGTCTAACTACACATAACAGAGGGGTTTTCCTAATTTTTATTAAGTCCAGGGGCTAAAAGTGATTTTTAAATGAATTTACACGAATTTCTGAAGTTCTAGGGGCTAGATCAGAAGTTTCCGGGGCTAGCTCGTGTTTTTTGAGATCCCCAGGGGGTAGCGCGTAAGAATCCCGGCCTTTATAAATCGGGACTGATGTGGACCGTCCGATTTAAAATAGACGGCTCAGATTAGATCGCCGAACCGGTACGCGCGGGTTTTAATTCTACTGTGCGTTTTAAAATAGACGGCCCTCAAGGGGCCACGTCGCCCTGGCCGGAGCCAGCCTGCGCGCGCGGCGGCGGGGGTGGCGATCTCGCCGGCGCAGCCTCGTCTTTTGCCGCTACTCGTTAGAACTCGCATCTTTTTGCATGGATCGGCTGCGGAGGGTTAGGGGATGCTCACTGAGGGGTTTTCCAGCACTCGGAGGTCCTGGAAGTCGGTCGGCGGCAAGCTTCAACGGCGACGATCTTCAGTGCACATCGAGGGGGCCGTTGGGGCGTAAGACACGTCGTTTCCTTCACCTGCAGGGCTCCCCGGCGGCAGTGGAACGTGATCAGCACGTTAGATCAGGGAATTTGAGCAAGGATCGAAAGATATCAACTTTAGAAACTTCGGTTCTCACCGGAGAGAAGAACAACCGATCGGGGGGGGGGGGACAGGGCGGTGTCGATGTTTATATAGGCGAGGGAGGGCTGCGGTCGGTTGGGATCGAGTTGGAGACGTCCGGGACCAGAATTCGGGCTCGGGGCGCGGGTTTCCGGAGTTCGGTTGCGATCGGGCGCGGGGAAAAGTCCGGTCGGTTGGCGCGCGTGGGAGGTAGGAGATGACACGCGGGCCCCGTGTGTCAATGAGAGGAAGAGGGGGCGCGCGGTCTTGGGCTGGCGCGGGAGGTGTGTGGGCCGGCTGGCGAGTTTTCGGCCCTCTGGCCGGTTGGGTTTTCTTTTTCTTTTTTCTTTTCTTTTCTGTTTTGATTTGAATTTGAATTCCAATTTGAATTTGAATTTCTGCACCACATGCAATACGTCCAAAAATTTTTAAATTCCCCTCTTTAACAGATTTTGGGGTGTTACAACGTGTCCCGCGGGTCGGACCTCTCGGAGACGAGCTCTGAGAGCAGCACGTGTCCTGCGGGTCGGACCTCTCAGAGACGAGCTCCGAGAGTCGCACGTGTCCCGCGTGGCTGGTCCTCTCTCTTCCGCAGTGACTAGCTCCGAAGGCGACACGTGTCCTGCGGGGCTGGCCTCGCTCCTCCGCAGAGGCTAGCTCCGGGGGCAACACATGTCCCACGGGGTCGGACCTCGCCCCCTTCACAGAGACGAGCTCCGAGCCTGCCACGTAGCCAGTTAGCGGCGGACCTCTCCCCCTTTTGCGGGGATGAGCTCCGAAGGCGCCACGTGGCCAGCGGGCCGCGGGAAGTGTCTTCGGCGCTCTTGGTAATCTGGAATTTGCACTTTTCGGCTATCTTTTTTATTCTTTATCTGTTCCTACTTCTTTTAAAATGCTTTCTCTATATAAATTATGAATGCATGCAGAAATTGAAATTGAGGGTGTCACAATTACAGCAAGCAAATATTATTTCACAAACATGGTAAAAACAGCAACTATTTCTAGGTGAGTTAAATCCCATCATAACCAAGTTAATCATCAACATTCCTTCATCATAATTTACCATATATCAGGTCTCAACCAGCCATTAATCTTTCTCAAGTTCATATCATACTCATAATTATTCATAACCATCTCATTTTCATATAACCGAAACCAAACTCATTTTCATGACCCAAAACAGTTCCAAAACCAATCCCAATGTCCATACCATAACCATACCCGAATATCCATCCCAAGTTTTGCCTCTAATCATGGAAGTTGGCTAGGTGCTTGTGACCGGAAGCACGTCTATTATGATAGTTATACACTCTGCAGAGGTGGCACCACTTTACCCATAAGTTCGTGATTTCGTCACCCGTCGGCGACTAAAGAGAACCTCCATTATACCAATACACAACCGTCGGTGTTTGACCAAGAGATCACAAAATAGTCTTTACAAAGAGGCTACTAGGATGTATGGACTCACTGAGGTTTCACCAACAGGCTCGAATCTCCATTCTCCCACCCACGAGCCCCCTCTTGTGCCATGCAGTCCCCAGGGCAGTCCCTCTCGACTCCCATTCCCCGCACCATCCAACGGTCCATAACAAGCTAGCAACACACCTAATTAGTCAGCTAAGCCACACCTATATTTGGCCTTGTGGTGGCACTGTTTTCCTGACATGTGCTCGCATGAATCGGTCCTTAGATCTACTGCAAGTAAATCACCATCTCATTCAGCAACATCCACGAACCAAGCTTGCCTACATCTCCGCGATTCCATGCTCATCAACATCATCAAGTTATCATCATCTTTAATATCATAAGTGCAGTAGCTAACAAGTTTTATTTCAGCTTTCCGTATCCCGTAAGTTAAGCGAAGCAAAAAGGAAAAACGACCATACCCGACTCATCAACTTTTCTGGCGACAAGGATGGTCAATAAAACTAGCAAACTTTTATAAAAAGGGTGTCCCATCAAGTTGACACGAGCATACAAGTTTTTGCAAACAAAACAGTTTCAAAAACATAGGATCAATATGGTCAAGGGGCACTTGCCTTGCTCCTATGGCTCGTGTTGCTCAAGCGTCTTGAAATCTTGGTGCTGTAGCTCCTCATAGATGGCCTCTTCAGCTTGTCCTTCCACTCACGACCATGCACATACAAAATTTTCAGCAATCAATTATCATGCACAAACTTTACTCAAGATGCAATGAGGTGAATGAATGCAACTCCTATGGTGCAGTTTTATAAAACCAGTTTGTACGTGTTCTTGCATATTTTAGTAGGATACCATGAGGTTTTATGATGATCAAGGTTGCTGGGATCAAGTATGGACGTGGTGATGATCTTGACACAATGTGTAGACCAATTCCACCATCAAAAATTGACCAAAACATGGTATGTCCACACGCAGAATTTTTCTGCTCGCATGGGGTGAAGAAATCGGTGTGTAGAAACAGCGGCGACGTTATAAGAGGGGTAACGAAGACCTACCTCACTTCTCCCTTGTGGCAGGTCCTCCCTCCTAGCAATGGCAGCAACACAGGATTTTCCGTGGAGAATTATGGGGCTGCGGCTAGGGTAGAACGTCACGGGCTTCTTCTCCGGCGACGGCGAGGCGTGACGGGGTTTGACGGCGGCCGAATTCCGACGAGGGGGGGGGGGGACTTGGCGACTTGGCAGCAAGGGGGCGCTTGGCAGTAGGGGGGCGGCGGGCAAGAAAAAAGAGGTGTGCGACTGGGGGAGAGTTATATTTATAAGGGGGAAAAAGTGTCCTAGAGGTGGGGAACAAAAGAATCCTAAAGATGGGGGACTAACCGAAGAGTCCTAGAGGCGGGGGACTAACCAAAGAATCCTAGAGATGGGGGACTAAGCAAAGAGTCCTAGAGGTGGGGGACTAACCAAAGAGTCCTAGAGGTGGGGGACTAGGGTTCCACCCCTAATGGTCTGCGCCCAAGGGGGGTGGGGCCAATAAGGGTTCCCCCCTAATTTGGTGCGGCCAATTTGGGGAAAATTCCCCCCCCAAATGTGGGGGAAGTTCCCCCTAGGGAAATTTTGGGCAAATTGGGGGAAATCAGAAAAATTGGGAAAATTTTGGAAAGATTGTGGAGGGGGGGAATTTGGGGAAAATCGGGGTGACTCAATTTGGCTATTTTAGTTATTTTATTTGCTTCTATATTCCTCTCTTTATTTCTTCCTCTTTCTAAATGCTTTTCTATATGAAAAATGTATGCAATGCATGGTAGTGAAATTTAGTGTGTTACAAGATCCCATCTCCTAAGTTTAAACTAGACCCAATCTATCTCTAAGGCACGGCCGAATGTCATGCACAACCTTCTAGAACACTTGACCCAATGCAATCTAATATTTACAACATTTTTTGTTCTGCCTAGAATGCCGAAGTCCTGCCCGGCCTTTGTATCTTGTGGTTAAGCTAATTTATCTCGCGATCGCAAGGTAACTTGGTCTTCTCAGGTCGAACTTCGACCCAAGCGCTTGTATATTGAGTTTCCAATGTAAAAAGGCTTCCCGAAGATGATCCTCCAGTCTCGGGTAGGTCCTTTCGCCGAAGTCTTCTGTACCTTGAATTCTTGAGATAAAGGCCCTCTTTACTTTGTTTTTTGGCTTCTCATACCTGCAAAACATCACAACCATTCCGAAAGCAACGTCTGACTCCTAAAGAAAGTGATTTCCAACCTCCGACCCCGGCCATTGAGGTCGCAAGAAGGAGCAATCCGGGCTAGATCCTGGGCCGGAGGCATGTGGAAAACTTCAATACTGACATTAAGGCACGACATAGGGACTTCAAGACGGAGTGGGAGGCCACGCACGACAAGACAGGCACGACACCGACCATCATCACCATCTGTCCCGTCCCGTTCGGTGCGGGTGTATAGGCACCAAAACTAGACTTAGACCGTAGACGATACGGGAGTAGGTGTAGGATAAGAGGCGAGTCAAATCTAATATTCCCTTATATACTCCCGATCTATTTCTATCCCATCCCGTAAACAATTCAATAGACGACTGAAAACAACATCTAAAACCAAAATGAGACTGCTTCGTTTATGTGGCGGATCGGAATCCGCTCATCCAGGATCGCAGAGGGTGGTGCCGCGCGATGCGACACCCGACAGCACACGTCATAAGAACACATTATATTACATGGGAAAAACAAACTGAATGTACAAAGTAGTACACTTCTCAGTTACAACTAGGGTCTTTATTACACAGCGGAAGTTTCTTTTATACAACTCACGCCCGCCTATCTAGCAAAAGTGGTTGCCCAGCCCTAGGGCAACCCACACTAGCTGCACTCCTCAGCTCAGCGCGGCGTGTACGGCTCCCACTCAGCCGTGGTCCCCAACGGAGGGTAACCCTCGCCGGTGGACTCGTACTCCGAGTCCGTGGGTGGCTCCTCACCTGAAAAACACTTAAGCAGCAACCGTGAGCACGAAGGCTCAGCAAAGCTTAACCGACTCACCTACGCATGAAACTCTACATGAGGTGTACCATGACATAGGATAGCAATGTTGCAGCAAATGGACACGCCTACAAGTTCATCCTTAGTTCATCTTTTAGCAACAAGTTAACGGTTCATAAAGCTGAAATTTAGTGAGCGATACTTGGTGGCACACATGTAACAATACAATTATATCATAACAGCAATATTGAATCATAACATGTCATTCATTAATCTACGTTACGACGCAGTGAACAAGCGGTACTCGTCACCGCGAGGGACGGCGAATCGACTCGATATACACCTGCAGGGAAACCCAAAGAGCACGTCACGTACGCCCACCCGTGGAGCTGCACAGCACGCTCACTCGATGTCGTACGGGACAACCTTTCACCCAACAGCCCAAACGTCGAACCGGTCGCACCGAAACGAGCAGGAGGTTCCCCACACGGAGCATCTCTCTATGCCCGTTGGCAGATTTCCACCTTGCTGCCCTCAGCCTACACCTATAAATTGGTGCGTTATGCCTCGACGCCCGGAGGTTTAGGCTACATCGGTTTATCGGGGCCCATATATCCGATATGCCTTCGGTACGTTCAATACTTGTTCAGCAGGGCCGCACACGGATCAGTCCTCAATCGACATGGGCAGGGCTGCGCACACAAGACTTCCTCTTGCTACGCCCTAGCCCCTACCTAGTCTCATTTTCATTACTAAAGTGATCTCACATCACTCAACCGAACCCGTGTGTCCCAAGCCTATCTCGCGAGTAGATTCCAACTACTCGACTTGTACCGAAGTCCTATGGATCATTAAGCATAGCCTGTCTACTCGAGGTCCTTGACACTACCCTCACTCTTTTAGGAACCTTTGGTTATGCAAGTGGGGTTTCATTCATCCTATACCTAATGCACATACATACTTCATATGACACATGTAAACAAAGTAAAAACTTATAACAAGGTTAATGCAAACCGGGGCTTGCCTTGTTGCTGCTGGTCAGTAGTTAGTTCTTCGTCCGGAAGAAGGAAATCCAGCACTTTCGGGGTCTCTTCTTCAATGGCTACATGTTGAATATAATACTACATGTAAATTTAAATGCAATGTGTGAACTTAAATACATAATTGCTAATAACTCTAGCTAGCCCTCCCCTTTGGTTCTGAAATTTTTATGGTGGATTGGTAGGGGCCTAACCAGAGTTGTGACCAAGTTTTATTTGAAACAAAGTTCAATTGAACCTTGTACAAATAAAAGCCTCTTTGGTCAATAATTGAGCCTCTAAGTAATTCCAGTGTTTTTCATGGCTCCCACCATTACTTTCTGGAAACTAGAATTTAGGATGGTTCTAATAGAATTGGTTTCATGTCATTTAAAAATTCTACAGAAAGTTATGTCCTAATTAAGATTAGAGAAAATCTGAAAAATGTTTCTGTACATTTTCTATTTTCTCTGGGCAGTTCCATTAATCACCCAATTAGGGTAACTAAATGAACTTGGATGAGTCTGAAAATTTTACTGGGATTCAGGGATTCTCCAACGAACCTTTCAGCCAAATTTCAGAATGTTTCATAAAGTAGTTCTCCAGATAAAATTCCCAACAGTTTAAACTTTAGGGATTTAATTCTGGAAAACTATTCACTTTCATGAGCTGAATTCAGTATTGATGGAAAGTGCTCAGAGAGCTGAATCCAACAAAATTTGGTTCACCCGATTTGGAGCTCTCTAGCCAAAGTTCTGAGGATTTGAAGTTTGGAAGAATTCTGAAAATCGGGGGAAAAGTTTAAACTCTCGGGGCCCGCGGGGACACGTGTTGAGCGCGGAGGTGTCCGGCGCACCGGGGATACCACACTTGGCGAGCGCGGAGGTGTCCGGCACACCGGAGATACCACACGTGTCGAGCGCGGAGGTGTCCGACACACCGGAGCTCACAGGGTATTTGCGCGCCAGCACAGCCGATACCTGGCCACACCCGATCCCGATTTAAATTCTTCAGCCGCTGACACGTGGGCCAGCCGGCTTCGTCTTCCGCCCGCCGTTCTCTCGCGCCCACGCCGCTGACCTCGCCGGAGCAGACTCGGGGCTCGCCGGCTCGCCGCTGCCAGACCTCCCATGGTCTAAAAATCGCCGCCAGGGGGTTGTCGACGTCGAGGAACACGTCGGTGGTGACAGGTCGGGCTGGGGGTGACCGGAAATAGCTCGGCGACGTGCCGCGGCCTCGGTTGAGGTTCGACACCATTGACCGTGGTTTCTAAACCCGCCAACGCCTCGAACAAACGGCCCTACAGCATCAATGTACCTCTAGGAAGCTCGACAAGGTGTCAAAAGGGCTCAGGGATGGTGGCAAGTCGGTCGGCACCGTGTGAACGACCGTGCCCGCCATGACCGCCCTCGATCGAGCTCGAAATTCGTCACTCCTAGACAGTTTCACGCTACGGATGCAGAAAAGAACTTGATCGCCGGCTAGTCCAGCGTCTATGTGCAAGATTTGATGACCTCCGAAAGATCATAGAGCGAGAATTTAAAGAAACCGTACCGGAAGCTCGATTTACGGTCGCCGGAGCAAAAACTGGAAATTCTCTATGGATTCTTCACGGTTGGCTTCCAAACTTGGAGGAGAGCAGTACGGTGGTCGCGCGCTCCTGTTGCCTCTCTCGCTGGACCGTGAAAATGCCTGTGGAACGTTGCCCACGGGCGCCTGACTCTCGGCTGAGGCTAGGTCGCCGCGGTGGCGATCGTCTTTGGGCAAAGGAGGTCGGAGCTCGAGGTTTCTGGCGTTGGAGAGGTGGAGTGCGAGCTCAGGTGGCTGTCTAGCATCTCAGGGACGAAGGAGGAGATGGTTTTGCTGGTTCTCCCGATTGAGCAGAGAGCTGCGGCGAGAAACAATGCCGCAGCTCGGGTTTGCCCGCGAGAAGATAAAGCCGGCCGACTCCTGCCCGGCTGAGGCGGTGCCGATCGCGTGGGGGCGCGAACCAGCCGCCCTGGGCGCCAGCACGCGGGGAGGGAAGCAGCTGGTGGCGCCGGTAGCTGCTTGGTGGCACAGCCGACAGCTGCTCGGTGGAATTTCCCACCGAGACTCTGACTTTGGGTGCAAGTTTCTCCTTCTCCCCTCTATGACATGTGGGTCCCACCCGGGGTTTTAACCTCTGGAATTTACTCCTAATCACTGTTGTAAACAGTGAGCCCCATAATACCCCTGGTGATTCAAATTATTCACCCCTGAGCCATTTGAATTGAATAGAATTCAAATTGGGTTCGACTTGGGTGAATTTCAGCACAAGTTTAGTTTTGAATTCAAATAAAGTTTGAATTTGTCCCAGTTAGCTCATGTCAAGATCAACTCCAAATGGAGTGAAAATTGGTGTGTGAGCTCACAAAAATGTGCTGAATAAGAACATGCCTCCCATTTTTAAATTCATGGGATAAAAACAGTTTGAATTCGAATGTGGTTTCAAACTGTCCTCTTTCTATCTATACCCAAAATGACCTCAAAAAGGTTTTGAATTTGGGTGAAACTTGGCATGGACGTCCTTAGCAAAGTGTAGGAGTTTTCCTAAGTCCAGCCCACCTATATCACATGTGGGAAATACCACTTTTGCAATATGTGAGTTTATTCCCTAATGAGCATGTTGATGGTGGTTACATGCTCTTCATTTGTGTTCATCATCTTTCCTCAAATGAGGTGTGTGGTGTGGTGATGAACACTTCAAATGTGTGCCAAAACTGAGGCCCTTACATTCCTCCCCCCTTAAAAGAATCTCGTCCCGAGATTACAAAAGAAGAGATAGTGATGTAGTAGGGACTTACCCGTGTTGAGAAGCCATGAACTCCGGGTAATTTGAGCGAAGGAATTCATCGCTCTCCCACGTCGCTTCTTCCACGGTGTGGTTACTCCAGAGGATCTTGTAGAACCACAACGTTCTGCTACACGTGGTTCGGGCTTTCTCATCAAGAATTTCCACTGGATACTCATCATATGTTAAATCCGGTTTCAGCTCGCTGATGTCTTCGGTAGGAACAGCAGCTGTATGCTTCAAACATTTTCGCAGTTGCAAAACATGGAAAACATCATGGACACCAGACAGGGATGCCGGTAGCTCCAATCGATACGCTGCTGGTCCACACTTCTCGGTGATAGCATAGGGTCCAATGAAACGGGGAGCGAGCTTCCCCTTCACACCGAACCGGTGCACGCCCTTCATCGGAGACACACGGAGGTACACGTGTTCCCCAACGTCAAAGTGCAATGGCCTACGCCTCTTATCAGCGTAGCTCTTCTGCCGGGATTGAGCGGCCTTCAAATTGGCTTGAATTGTCCGAACGCGCTCCTCGGCGTCGTTCACCACATCAACCCCGAATGTGACCCTTTCACCGGACTCGCACCAATTTAATGGGGTGCGGCATTTGCGACCGTAGAGAGCTTCGTAAGGTGCCATTTTGATACTCGCCTGATAGCCGTTGTTGTACCAGAATTCCACCAATGGTAGGTGATCATCCCAGTTCCTACCATGGTGGATGGCACATGCTCTCAACATGTCTTCCAGGACTTGATTCACCCTCTCTGTCTAGCCATCTGTCTGAGGGTGATAGGCGGAGCTCCTGATCAACTTAGTACCCAATGCAGCGTGTAGCTGCTCCCAAAAGCGAGATACAAATAATGCACCTCGATCTGAGACAATGGTCTTGGGTACCCCGTATAGGCATAGAATCTTCGCTATGTATAGCTCCGCATATTTGCCGGCATTGTAACGTGTATTCACCGGGATGAAATGAGCCGTCTTGGTTAACCGATCGACGATTACCCATATGGAATCATGCTTGTTGGATGTTAGGGGTAATCCCACAATGAAATCCATGCTCACATCTTCCCATTTCCATGCCGGGATCTTCAGGGGTTGTAGCAGCCCTGATTTCTTCATGTGATCAACTTTCACTCTTCTACATGTATCGCACTCGGATACGTACTTCGCTACCTCCCGCTTCATCCGTGTACACCAAAATTTCTTTTTCAAATCTTGGTACATCTTGTTGCTGCCCGGATGAATGGAGTACTTAGACAAGTGAGCTTCATCGAGGATCTTTCTCCTCAGTTCCATGTCCCGGGGTACGACTATGCGGTCATTGAACCATAGCGTCCCCTCCTCATCTTTCCGGAAACATTTGATCTCCCTGTTGTCTATCCGTCTCCGGAGATGTGCCATGCCTTTATCCGTCTTCTGAGCTGCAATGATGTCCTCCCTAATGTTAGGGATGAGGGCAAGGTTGTACAGCGATCCATAAGGAACCAAGTATAAACTTGGCTCTTCCTCCTCCACCGATGTAATGGTGAGGTGGTGGACATGTGATTTCCGACTCAGCGCGTCGGCAACCACATTCGCCTTGCCAGGGTGGTAATGGATCTCAATCTCATAATCTTTGATCAACTCTAACCACCTCCTTTGCCTCATATTCAGCTCCTTCTGGGTGAAAATGTATTTTAAGCTCTTGTGGTCGGTGTAGAGGTGCACCAAATTCCCCAGGAGATAGTGCCTCCACATTTTTAGCGCCAACACCACGGCAGCAAGCTCAAGATCATGAGTAGGATAATGCTCCTCATGGTTCCGAAGTTGGCGTGAGCCATACGCGACCACACATCCTTCCTGCATCAACACGCAGCCAAGCCCAATACCGGACGCGTCAAAATACACGTCGAAGGGCTTTGTTGTATCCGGCTGAGCTAAGACCGGGGCTGTTGTGAGATGCTTCACCAATGCTTGGAACGCTCCTTCACACGCCGTGTTCCAAACATACTTCGTCCCTTTCTTCAGCAATTCTGTCATCGGCTTAGCAAGCTTGGAGAAGCTTGGAATGAATCTCCTATAGTATCCCGCTAACCCGAGGAAGCTTCTGACTTCATGAACTGAAGTGGGAGCTTTCCATTTCAGCACTTGCTCTATTTTGCTTGGGTCACCTGCAATGCCTTCTGCTGAGATGATATGTCCCAAGAATGGCACTTGGCTGATCCAAAACTCGCATTTACTGAACTTGGCGTAGAGTTTGTGGTCTCGCAATCGTTGAAGCACGATTCTCAAGTGTTCGACATGTTCGGCTTCTGTCTTGGAGTAAACCAAGATATCGTCGATGAACACTACCACAAACTTGTCCAGCTCCGGCATGAACACCGAGTTCATGAGATACATGAAATGGGCTGGAGCATTTGTGAGACCAAATGACATGACGAGATATTCATATAACCCATATCTTGTCGAGAAGGCCGTCTTCGGGATATCCTCTGCCCGGATCTTGATCTGGTGATATCCAGAGCGAAGGTCCATCTTTGAGAACACACTTGCCCCCACAAGTTGATCAAACAAAATGTCAATACGGGGCAGTGGGTACTTATTCTTGATGGTGACGGCGTTGAGCGGCCGGTAATCCACACACAGCCTCAAGGTTTCATCTTTCTTCTTCACGAACAGCGCCGAGCATCCCCAAGGCGAGGAACTCGGCCTAATGAAACCCTTGCTCAACAGATCATTGAGCTGTTCTTTCAGTTCAGCCAGCTCATTTGGATCCATTTTGTATGATCTCCGTGATATGGGCGTAGTCCCGGGTGCGAGCTTGATCTTGAACTCGACATCCCGCTCAGGTGGCCTGCCCGGTAGATCATCCGAGAACACGTCGGGATACTCCCGGACTACGGGGATGTCCTCTAACTTGGGAGATTCAGTATTGTTGATTTCTGAAACCTCCCGGACTGGATTATCTAATAGGAGGGACTGCGGACGGTGTAATGGGGAGTTGAGGTGAACCATCCGTGATAGTGTTTCCAGGACAGCGCCATGGTAGCTTAGCCAGGACATTCCCAAGATTGCATCAATCTTCTGTCCCTCAAGGATAATCATAGTGGTGGGATATATCTTCCCACCTAAGCACAGTGGTGCTTTTGAACCATCATCGTTGCTGAAATCTTTCCTCCCGGTGAGCAGATCATATACGAACACTCGGTTGGAAAGACTTCCAGCTGATGCTTAACCACATATGATGCACTTATAAAGTTGTGGGTTGCACCAGAATCAAACAATATGACGATGGCTTGATGGTTGAGAGTGAACGTACCCGCCAGCACGTTGTCTCCTTCTGGGGCGTCGTCATTGTCGAGGTTGCGGACACCACCAGTCCGCTGACCAACCTTCTTCACCGGAGGTCGGCCTCGAGCACTGCCCTGGAGCTGGGCTTGCCCGCTGCTCTGCTGCCCCTGGGGACAGTCCTTCGCGAAATGGCCCACCTGGCCACACGTGAAGCAGGAGAAACGGGGCGGTCCCCCGCTGATCGGTGGACGGAATCCCGGGGCGCGTTGTGGCGGTGGAAACACCCGGGGTACCGTCTGCTGCTGCTGCTGCTGTCTTGGTGGTGGCATCGGCGGACGGAACGGAGGTGCTTGGAACAAACGTCCCCCGAACTGTTGAGGTCGTGCCGGTGGACGCCACTGCTGCCCGGATGGTGTCCGATACACCATACGGTACTTCTGAGGCGCGCCACCACCGCTGCTAGGTGGAGCGCTGCGCTTCCTCTGCTCAGCTGCCAACTCCCGCTGAGCATCCTCTTGCATGATCGCGGCATTGACTAAGTCGTTGAATGTGCCGCGATTCCACTGAACGAGGTGCGTCTTCATTTTGGGGTGTAACCCCCGATAGAAATGCTCCCTCTTCTTCTCCTCCGTGGAGATATAGTCTGACGCATACTGCGCCAGATGGTTGAAGGCACGGGAGTAGTCGTGGGCACTCCTCCCACCCTGCTTCAGCTCCAAGAATTCTTGGAACTTCCTCTTCATTATTCCGGAAGGAATGTGGTAGGCGCGGAACGCCTCCCGGAACTCTTGCCATTCCACGACATGGCCAGCCGGACGTGAGGTGACATAATTCGCCCACCACGCACCAGCGGCACCGTGGAGCTGCTGTGCTTCTAACAGGGTCTTCTGCCGCTCCGTACATTGGAGCAGCCCGAACTTGGACTCGATAGTCCGCAGCCAGTTGTCCGCCTCCAGTGGTTCTTCGGCTTCGGTGAACACTGGAGGGTGCGCATTCATGAAATCCGAGTACGACACTTCCCGGGGCTCACGAGGCCCTCTGTCTTGACGTCCCCCCTCTTGAGACGTATTCTGCACGATCGTGCGGAGCAGGTCGGTCTGCTCCTCATGACCTCCCACCAATGCCGCTATCACATCCGCTAGAGTAAGCGGAGGCGGCGGTGGTGGCTGCTGCTGCGGGGTGCTGTCGTAGGCCGGTGGCTGGGAGTCATCACCTCCCTGTTGGCTAGAGCCACCAACCTCGTGCGTGGTCCTAGTACGAACCATCTGCAACCACACGACAATAATCATCAGTCCCGCAGCATTGTTGCATGCAGTCCAATAAAAATGGGCGTAAAAACATTATGACAACAAAAACATGCGATATATCTCGTAAGTAGATAATGTAATAACTTTGCACAAGCTATACCATTACCAGACCAAACACAAGCTAGTTTAATCCAACTTGATGAACCTCCACTTTGGAAACTCACCATAACTAGGTTGGTCACTACAAGATATTACTATCGCTTGTCATCACGTATACCACCCTTAGGGTACACACCCTCTCCAATGAGTTCAACTGTCATTCTTCTGTCAGAATGACCAGTTTCTACCTATTCCAAGTTTTGATCTGGTTCTGTGCATTTTCATGACTCAAGTTGAATACCAAGGTTAAAGTTAACTTCAGTATATTTCCAACGAGTATTCATTTGCCCTCATATCAGCTTTGGTTAAAAAGTTATGTTAATTCAAAGTCAGCCAAAGTTCTGGAAGAATTTTAACAGCACCTCCCTTGGAAGTGGCTGTTTTCAACTTTGACTTCTACTGAATTCTGTGCTGAAATTTCAGAAACTTTGAATTGCAAAGATGTCATGCATCTTCTACCCTTTTTAAGGATGTATCATATGAAAATTTTTGGTTTTGCTGCTGGGAGTTATCATTGAAAAACAGAACAGTTCAGTGAATGTTTTACTCTGTCCTGGTTCTGGACAGTTCACATTCCTCTTGGATTTCAGCCATCTTAAGGTGTGTTTCAGCTCTAAAAGTCTAAAACAAAGTTGTAGAGTACTTAAATGCCTTTCCAGAACTATATAGCACACCTCTCTGGGCTAAAATACCTGTGAGTTATGCCCTGTTGAAGATCAGCAAACCTGCTGTCCAAAACAGAGCACTCTGTTTTTCAGCCTTTTGGAACTACACTGCTCCACTATCCCATTCTTATACCCAACCAGGGTCCTAAATGTTGAACCTATAGATTTTGATTCTTTGTTATCATTATTCTCATGTACATGCCTACAATATCTCGGTACTACGTTCCTCATAAAAGAAAAACCTAGCCGGATTATGCCGGCATATACGTCTCAAATGTGGCACTAAACGGTCTCTCGCACACGTTTTCTACATGGATACATACGCGGTTAGTACCTGCAGAAGACCACACAATAATGGTGCACTCAATGGTTGTTTTCACTTTAGGCAGTTCCATATTTGAAAGTAAATACAAACGCCCGTATCATTGTCATACGGCCGTCCTTGAGTTAGGTCACATCTCAAGGTACGTGATCGTGTTTCAACACCACACGACGGGGAACCCGAGTAGGTCATGAACGGGTCGTCACGGTTGGGAATGTTATCAACCCAACAGATACCACCTACTGCCCGGCAGGGCACGCCGATGGCAAGCGCTGCGTATGTCCTCCTGGGCTATTTCCAGACGAACACACTCTCGCGTTACTGACCACGCGATGGGGTCTCCACTTAATTGCCTAATGCACGCTAGGGATCAGCGTTTCATATGAACTCAGGGACATAAAGAGTCCAAGAGTTTCATATTGACGTCTCACACCATCTGTGAGATCAATCCCTGAACCACGTTCCTCGTCAGGGGGAGCTAACCGAAATTGAACCGCTTTTGGTGGCGTTCCTTACCATACTTACCAGAGCGTAGGTGCGTCGTTACATAATTGAAATTCAGAATTATAACACATAAGTTAGTCTTTGCCACTTTAAGTAACTAAGCTAATATAGTCCTTACTTGGGCAACTACCGAATCCTCACCATATACCTAATTTTTCCCGTAATGCAGTCCTTAAGTACTGTGCTATCCCCAATGCAGCTCTGATACCAGGCTGTGGCGTACCGGAATCCGCTCATCCAGGATCGCAGAGGATGGTGCCGCGCGATGCGACACCCGACAGCACACGTCATAAGAACACATTAGATTACATGGGAAAAACAAACTGAATGTACAAAGTAGTACACTTCTCAGTTACAACTAGGGTCTTTATTACACAGCGGAAGTTTCTTTTATACAACTCACGCCCGCCTATCTAGCAAAAGTGGTTGCCCAGCCCTAGGGCAACCCACACTAGCTGCACTCCTCAGCTCAGCGCGGCGTGTACGGCTCCCACTCAGCCGTGGTCCCCGACGGAGGGTAACCCTCGCCGGTGGACTCGTACTCCGAGTCCGTGGGTGGCTCCTCACCTGAAAAACACTTAAGCAGCAACCGTGAGCACGAAGGCTCAGCAAGGCTTAACCGACTCACCTACGCATGAAACTCTACATGAGGTGTACCATGACATAGGATAGCAATGTTGCAGCAAATGGACACGCCTACAAGTTCATCCTTAGTTCATCTTTTAGCAACAAGTTAACGGTTCATAAAGCTGAAATTTAGTGAGCGATACTTGGTGGCACACATGTAACAATACAATTATATCATAACAGCAATATTGAATCATAACATGTCATTCATTAATCTACGTTACGACGCAGTGAACAAGCGGTACTCGTCACCGCGAGGGACGGCGAATCGACTCGATATATACCTGCAGGGAAACCCAAAGAGCACGTCACGTACGCCCACCCGTGGAGCTGCACAGCACGCTCACTCGATGTCGTACGGGACAACCTTTCACCCAACAGCCCAAACGTCGAACCGGTCTTACCGAAACGAACAAGAGGTTCCCCACACAGAGCATTTCTCTATGCCCGTTGGCAGATTTCCACCTTGCTGCCCTCAGCCTACACCTATAAATTGGTGCGTTATGCCTCGACGCCCGGAGGTTTAGGCTACATCGGTTTATCGGGGCCCATATATCCGATATGCCTTCGGTACGTTCAATACTTGTTCAGTAGGGCCGCACACGGATCAGTCCTCAATCGACATGGGCAGGGCTGCGCACACAAGACTTCCTCTTGCTACGCCCTAGCCCCTACCTAGTCTCATTTTCATTACTAAAGTGATCTCACATCACTCAACCGAACCCGTGTGTCCCAAGCCTATCTCGCGAGTAGATTCCAACTACTCGACTTGTACCGAAGTCCTATGGATCATTAAGCATAGCCTGTCTACTCGAGGTCCTTGATACTACCCTCACTCTTTTAGGAACCTTTGGTTATGCAAGTGGGGTTTCATTCATCCTATACCTAATGCACATACATACTTCATATGACACATGTAAACAAAGTAAAAACTTATAACAAGATTAATGCAAACCGGGGCTTGCCTTGTTGCTGCTGGTCAGTAGTTAGTTCTTCGTCCGGAAGAAGGAAATCCAGCACTTTCGGGGTCTCTTCTTCAATGGCTACATGTTGAATATAATACTACATGTAAATTTAAATGCAATGTGTGAACTTAAATACATAATTGCAAATAACTCTAGCTAGCCCTCCCCTTTGGTTCTGAAATTTTTATGGTGGATTGGTAGGGGCCTAACCAGAGTTGTGACCAAGTTTTATTTGAAACAAAGTTCAATTGAACCTTGTACAAATAAAAGCCTCTTTGGTCAATAATTGAGCCTCTAAGTAATTCCAGTGTTTTTCATGGCTCCCACCATTACTTTCTGGAAACTAGAATTTAGGATGGTTCTAATAGAATTGGTTTCATGTCATTTAAAAATTCTACAGAAAGTTATGTCCTAATTAAGATTAGAGAAAATCTGAAAAATGTTTCTATACATTTTTCTATTTTCTCTGGGCAGTTCCATTAATCACCCAATTAGGGTAACTAAATGAACTTGGATGAGTCTGAAAATTTTACTGGGATTCAGGGATTCTCCAATTAACCTTTCAGCCAAATTTCAGAATTTTCATAAAGTAGTTCTCCAGATAAAATTCCCAACAGTTTAAACTTTAGGGATTTAATTCTGGAAAACTATTCACTTTCATGAGCTGAATTTGGTATTGATGGAAAGTGCTCAGAGAGCTAAATCCAACAAAATTCGGTTCACCCGATTTGGAGCTCTCTAGCTAAAGTTCTGAGGATTTGAAGTTTGGAAGAATTCTGAAAATCGGGGGAAAAGTTTAAACTCTCGGGGCCCGCGGGGACACGTGTTGAGCGCGGAGGTGTCCGGCGCACCGGGGATACCACACGTGTCGAGCACGGAGGTGTCCGGCACACCGGAGATACCACACGTGTCGAGCGCGGAGGTGTCCGGCACACCGGAGCTCACAGTGTATTTGCGCGCCAGCACAGCTGATACCTGGCCACACCCGATCCCGATTTAAATTCTTCAGCCGCTGACACGTGGGCCAGCCAGCTTCGTCTTCCGCCCGCCGTTCTCTCGTGCCCGCGCCGCTGACCTCGCCGGAGCAGACTCGGGGCTCGCCGGCTCGCCGCTGCCGGACCTCCCATGGTCTAAAAATTGCCGCCAGGGGGTTGTCGACGTCGAGGAACACGTCGGTGGTGATAGGTCGGGCTAGGGGTGACCGGAAATAGCTCGGCGACGTGCCGCGGCCTCGGTTGATGTTCGACACCGTCGACCGTGGTTTCTAAACCCGCCAACACCTCGAACAAACGGCCCTACAGCATCAGTGTACCTCTAGGAAGCTCGACAAGGTGTCAAAAGGGCTCAGGGATGGCGGCAAGTCGGTCGGCACCGTGTGACCGACCGTGCCCGCCATGACCGCCCTCGATCGAGCTCGAAATTCGTCACTCCTAGACAGTTTCACGCTACGGATGCAGAAAAGAACTTGATCGCCGGCTAGTCCAGCGTCTATGTGCAAGATTTGATGACCTCCGAAAGATCATAGAGCGAGAATTTAAAGAAACCGTACCGGAAGCTCGATTTACGGTTGCCGGAGAAAAAACTGGAAATTCTCTGCGGATTCTTCACGGTTGGCTTCCAAACTTGGAGGAGAGCAGCACGGTGGTCGCGCGCTCCTGTTGCCTCTCTCGCTGGACCGTGAAAATGCCTGTGGAATGCTGCCCACGGGCGCCTGACTCTCGGGTGAGGCTAGGTCGCCGCGGTGGCGATCGTCTTTGGGCAAAGGAGGTCGGAGCTCGAGGTTTCTAGCGTTGGAGAGGTGGAGTGCGAGCTCAGGTGGCTGTCTAGCAGCTCAGGGACGAAGGAGGAGATGGTTTTGCTGGTTCTCCCGATTGAGCAGAGAGCTGCGGCGAGAAACAATGCCGCTGCTCGGGTTTGCCCGCGAGAAGATAAAGCCGGCCGACTCCTGCCCGGCTGAGGCGGTGCCGGTCTCGTGGGGGCGCAAACCAGCCGCCCTGGGCGCCAGCGCGCGGGGAGGGAAGCAGCTGGTGGCGCCGGTAGCTGCTTGGTGGCACAGCCGACAGCTACTCGGTGGAATTTCCCACCGAGACTCTGACTTTGGGTGCAAGTTTCTCCTTCTCCCCTCTATGACATGTGGGTCCCACCCGGGGTTTTAACCTCTGGAATTTACTCCTAATCACTGTTGTAAACAGTGAGCCCCATAATACCCCTGGTGATTCAAATTATTCACCCCTGAGCCATTTGAATTGAATAGAATTCAAATTGGGTTCGACTTGGGTGAATTTCAGCACAAGTTTAGTTTTGAATTCGTCCCACTTAGCTCATGTCAAGATCAACTCCAAATGGAGTGAAAATTGGTGTGTGAGCTCACAAAAATGTGCTGAATAAGAACATGCCTCCCATTTTTAAATTCATGGGATAAAAACAGTTTGAATTTGAATGTGGTTTCAAACTGTCCTCTTTCTATCTATACCCAAAATGACCTCAAAAAGGTTTTGAATTTGGGTGAAACTTGGCATGGACATCCTTAGCAAAGTGTAGGAGTTTTCCTAAGTCCAGCCCACCTATATCACATGTGGGAAATACCACTTTTGCAATATGTGAGTTTGTTCCCTAATGAGCATGTTGATGGTGGTTACATGCTCTTCATTTGTGTTCATCATCTTTCCTCAAATGAGGTGTGTGGTGTGGTGATGAACACTTCAAATGTGTGCCAAAACTGAGGCCCTTACAGTTTAGCCCGTTTAGGGCATTTAGAGATTTTGTTGACCTATTTAAACGGGCCAACCGTTTAGAGTATCGTTTGGCACTAAACAGTATAGTAGCCTCATGTCTACTGTTTAAACGCGTTTAGACGATCTTTAATACCATTTAAGATACCACTATCTTTTTGTAAAATCCGTGATGTTTTTTGAGACTTACAAGTCTGAACTTAAAATGTTGTAACACTTTAATCTTGTTATGTAATATATTTCATGGTTGTGTTTGGACAAACGTTTTGTCGTTGTTGTCATGTAATATATTTTCGTTTATGATGTTATATTGTTTGGTACTTACTTGTCAAGTGACATTCGAGAAAGATAATGAAGGACAAGTTGTTATGTTATCGAAGTAGTTTCATCTCAATTTCCATATTTTTTCAAGAGATTTCTTCTTGATTTTTTATCAACTTGTATGACCGTATTCATCGCAAAGAAAAAGGAATGACCTTATGTGAAGGTGAAGACGTTGAAGTGTTGTGGCTCTAGTGATCGTCCCACTCCGACACGAACAATCCATGTCATCCATCCAAGGGCGAGCAACCGACACGAATAATCCATGTCGTCCATTCAAAGGCACACAACATGATCTACGGTCTCCATCCCCTCCTCAACACCCGTCAATAAGTCACCGTTCAAATGAGCAAACGCGCAAGCGATGAAACAGAATTGTATTGAATGGTGATGTAAACGCTTACTTGTATAACATTTCTCATATGTGTATCACATGTCCCTAGCATGAATTTTAAAGCAGAAAAGAAAAACGAACTAATCAGTTGCTGTTAATACCATACTTGAAGATCAATGTGAGAAAACGTGACAGTAATTTGAGTGGTATTGAATAAGAAAGTATTTATAAAACAGTTGCGTTGAATTTTTTCCCAGCTAGACCCCGCGCAGCACGCCGACGTGAAATTCCAATATGGTTAAATCCCGCCAGTGAAGTACGGGCCCACACGGCCCGCCGCCCTATATACGCGACCCAGCGGCGCCGATCCTCTCCAGCGGTCCCGTGCAGCCAGCAAGCAAAGCATCAGCGCGTTCACACCTGACGCGGAGCCGCGAGACGTGGGCCCGTCTGTTGGCTAGGTCGCGGTCGTCCGCCGTCGGCCTAGCAGCGGAAGGAGGATCCCCGATTGCGCGGAGGAGAGATGAAGTGGGGGCTGGCAGCCGCCGTTGCCTCCGCCGCGGCCGTCGCCGCGGCGGCGAGCGCCGAACTCCTCGCCTGCGACTGTGACGACACCGCCGTCGGGCGATGCGGCGAGCTTCTCTGCCGGGAGCACCAAGACAACGACAAGGTGCGTGCCCTGCCCTACAGATCACGATTTCTCTTCGCCTTTACCAGCGATTTCCTGCCGTGGTAGGTGAAGCGATTCGGTCGTTAGATAGGATGGAATGTGATTTTTGTTCAGATTTAGGGCAACCGTAGGGCGATTGGCTAATCGTTGCTGTTCTTGGTTCATCTCAGGGATCAGCGCCGGCGTCGAAGGAGAAGCCTCGCCGCGGCAGCAGCGGCGACAGGTTCGCGCCGCGGTTCGATGGGCTGCGCTTCATCGAGACGCTCGTGACGGCGCACCGCTGAGCTAATGCGAGGCTGGCTGTCTACTGGAGGTGATTCTCGCAATTATTCGGCGACATGTTGCCTTTTTGTGGCGCCTAGGCCACCAAATTTTGTTAGGACAATTTACTTGGATTATTAGCTTCTCTCCGTTTTCCTTTGGTGTTGTCTCTGTTTTTCTTGGTGATGATGACGATTAGTGATTGTGGCGTCGATTCGTGAGAGGATTAAGACTGTAAGAAGGGCATGTAAATTTGAGCAATTATTACTCTTGTTATTATATTGTTCGGACAAGCGTGATTGATGCCATAGTATCTTGGGACATTCCTCACCTTCTTCTTGCCAACTGCCACTCGCTTTTTGCTTTTTTAAATACTGTTTCTTTAACGAATGGAGGACTACTGAACTGATTGATATGTGACAATTGCATTAGAGGTTTTTAACATCTTAGCTACAATCACTTTTTGGCGCAACATGCAAAGTCCACATACCTATGGTGGATTGAACTTTAGCAGGGATGACAATTGTTCTATGAGTTTTGCATATTGCTGCAATGGCTGGGATTTTCTATGTGAGTTTAATGCTGTTGGTAACCTGCAGACCCGGATACATCATGTAGAGGATAAAATAGCCTCCGCCTCCCTGCTAAGGCGGGCCCTATCGTAGCCACGTGCCCATAACCCTAAGGTCAGCTTTGGGGTTGTCACGTGCGCTTTAGTTCTAGAGCCGACCCATGCCCTAGCTCTGATTCGAGTCTCCTTACTAAGGTGAGGTCCGAAGCTGTCACGTGTCTCTCGGCTCTGAGTCTCCTCCCTGTTGAGTATAGCTCTAGAGCAAACACGTACCCTGTGCTCCAATTCGAGCCTCCCCGCTGAGTTGAGTTCTGGAGGTGTCACGTGTCTTTTGTCTGAGAGCCACCTCCCTGCTGTAACACTCTCAAATTCATTACAATTCATTGCATACATTTTTCATGTATAGAAGTATTGTAAAAGAATTAAAAAAGGAGAAAGAACTATAAAAATGGAGAATAAATCATAGAAATGGAGAAAAAACTATAGAAATGAGGAATGAATCATAGAAATAGAGAAATAATCATAGAAATGGAGAAAGAACCATAGAAATAGAGAAAAAACCATAGAAATGGAGAGGGAATATAGAAATGAAGAATGTGACATAGAAATAGAGAATGAGACATAGAAATGGAGAGTGGAATGTAGAAATGGAAAAGGGAACATAGAAATGGAAAAAGATAGCTGAAATGAGCATTCCCAAATTTCTCTCAAATTTCCCCCAAAATTTCCAAAATCCCCAATTTCATAAAAGGAGAATTTTCTCCATATTTGGGGGAATTTAATCCCCAATGCTCCCGCACCAAATTAAAGTGGAAAAGTTGGTTGAGTTCCAAATTGACTAGGACTCTTAGTTGAGTTTCAATTGGAATATGACTCCTCCCTTCTTTCCCTTATAAATATAACCCCAGCCCCCCTTTTTGGCCGCATCCTCCCCCTCCCCCTCCCTAAGTCGCCGACTTGGACCCCTCCCCCTCCAAGTCACCGAGTTGGCACCCCCCTGCCGGAGTTTGGTCGCTGGTGAGCCCCGTCGACGAGACCCGCCGTCGAGCCCCGTCGTCGAGGCTCGCCGTCGAGCCCCGTCGTCGAGCCTCGCTATCGAGCCCCGTCGTCGAGCCCCGTTGACACGACCCCAACGGTCTTGTCGAGCCAGGATCACGCTGTGGGGTGCTGCGTTGCACAACACCGGATAACACACATCAGAGGTACAAAGCGGAAGCGAAATTTTATTACATAAACAAGTTTATGAACATGTTTACATCAAAATAGTTCCAGTCTTCACTCACGGGCGTAGACTACGCATCAAGTCCACGTTCAGCCCTTGAACGTGTCCTTGCTAGCACACACGCACACTAACTCTGCGGTGTGCACGACTCCCACTCGACGGGGTTCCCCTCCTGGGGTTCCGTCTCCTCTTCGGGAGTCCCTTCCTCATAGAACCTTGCAAAAGCTTCAAACACAAGCAGTGAGCACGAAAGCTCAGCAAGACTGACCCGTCTCTCCTAAACATGGAACTTCTACATGAGGGGTGATGGGTTACATGAGGTAAAAATCATTTGCAAGGACTCGCCTAATTAGTAGAACCTTACTTTCAAGTTTTAGCAGCAGGTTGTGGAGAACCTTACGCTAAGGCACATGAGAGAGCCGCAATCAAACAAGAAACACATTTCTCTCATGTACTTTGCCCAAAGTTCAAAAGAACTTTAGTTAGCTCTAAACTACAGCATATCATTAACAATCAATGTCCATCATTCAATCAGCAATATTTTATCATGTGACTAGCCTGTTCTTTCTACGTCACGGTACAGTGAACAAGTGGTACTCACTGACCGCAAGGGACGGCGATTATAATCGATTTACACCTGCAGGGTTACCCGAACAACCCGTCACGTACGCCCGTACTCGATGTTGCCTACAACAACCATCACGGACGCCGTACGCAACCACCTTTCACCCGTCAGCCAAATATTGAACCGGTCCCATCGTCCCGAGCAAGAGGTCTCTGCACGTTGATGGTGGTTACTTGCTCTTCATTTGTGTTCATCATCTTTCCTCAAATGAGGTGTGTGTGTATGGTGATGAACATTTCAGTTATGTGTCCAAAACTGAGGCCCTTACATTCATCCCCCCTTAAAAGAATCTCGTCCCGAGATTATAAGGTGAAAATGAGAGAGAGGACGGTGGAAAATTACCGGATATGCGACGTGAAAAAGTCGGGGTAGTTAGCGCGAAGGAATTCTTCGCTCTCCCATGTCGCTTCGTCCATGGAGTGATTACTCCATAGAACCTTGTAGAACCACAACGTACGGTTGCGTGTGGTTCGGGCCTTTTCATCAACAATCTGCACCGGCTCCTCCCGATAGGTGAGATCCGGTTGCAGTTCTTCAATATCCTCCAGCTAAACTGTAGTTGATAGCTTAAGACACTTCCTCAGCTGGGAAATGTGAAAGACGTCGTGTACACCGGAAAGTGCTTCTGGTAATTTCAGCCGGTATGCCACTGATCCACATCCTTCGGTAATCTGAAATGGACCGATGAATCGGGGTGCCAACTTTCCTCTCACCCCAAATCTGTTTACGCCCTTCATTGGAGACACCCGTAGATATACGTGATCTCCAACTTTGAATTGTAATGGGCGTCTTGTCTGGTCCGCATACTGTTTCTAACGGGATTAGGCGACTTTTAGGTTCGTTTGAATCAGTCGAACCTTTTCTTCCGCGTTGTTGACAAGGTCAATCTCGAAGGTAACCCTTTCGCCAGTTTCACACCAATTCAGTGGTGTGCGGCATTTCCGCCCGTATAGCGCCTCGTAAGGCGCCATCTTGATGCTGGCTTGGTACCCATTATTGTACGAGAACTCGTCTAACGGCAGGTGATCATCCCAATTCTTGCCGTGGTTGATAGCACAAGCTCGTAACATGTCTTCTAAAATCTGATTTACTCGCTCGGTTTGCCCATCCGTCTGCGGGTGGTAGGCTGAACTACAGATCAGCTTCGTCCCCAAGGCAGCGTGCAGCTGCTCCCAAAAACGGGACACAAATAAAGTGCCCCGATCCGATATAATGGTACGGGGTACGCCGTACAAGCATAGGATCCATGAGATGTACAGTTCAGCGTACTTCTTGGCGTTGTAGTTGGTGTTAACCGGAATGAAATGGGCCACTTTGGTGAGCCGATCGACGATCACCCACACAGAATCACGCTTCTGAAAAGTGGTGGGTAAACCGACGATGAAATCCATGCTCACGTCCTCCCACTTCCAGGCAGGAATGCCCAGTGGTTGCAGCAGTCCCGGTTTCCGCATATGGTCTGCCTTCACCCTTCGACATGTATCACACTCGGACACGTATTTTGCAGTCTCCCGTTTCATCCGTGTCCACCAAAACTTGCTTCTGAGTTCTTGATACATCTTGTTGCTGCCGGGGTGAATAGAGAACTTTGACAAGTGAGCCTCATCAAAGATTTTCTTTCGTAATTCCAGGTTACGGGATACGACGATCCGATCCTTGAACCATAGGACACCGTCTCCGTCCTTCCGGAAACATTTCAACTCCCCACTATCTACACGTCTCCGCAAATGTGACATGCCCTTGTCATTCTTCTGGGCTGCCGCTATCTCTTCACGGATGGTGGGGATCAAAGCTAGGTTGTAGAGAGCTCCGTGTGGAATCACATGTAGTGGTGGTTCGCTCTCTTTCAACGGTGTGATGGTCAGATTGTTGACGTGTGACTTGCGGCTCAGCGCATCTGCCACTACGTTTGCCTTGCCCGGATGATAATGGATCTCTATTTCGTAATCCTTTATCAATTCTAACCATCTTCGTTGCCTCATGTTCAGCTCCTTCTGAGTGAATATGTACTTGAGACTTTTGTGGTCGGTATATAAATGTACGAGGTTACCGAGTAGGTAGTGCCCCCACATTTTTAGTGCAAGTACCACGACAGCGAGCTCCAAATCGTGAGTTGGATAATTCTGCTCATGGTTTCTAAGCTGCCGTGATCCACACGCAACCACTCTTCGGTCTTGCATCAGCACACATTCGAGCCCAATGCCGGATGCATCGCAATACACATCGAACGGTTTTGTTGTGTCTGGCTACGCCAAAACCGGTGCTGATGTCAGGTGCTCGACTAAAACCTTGAATGCCGCTTCACATGCTGGACTCCAACCATATTTGGTAGTCTTCTTCAGCAGCTCTGTCCTAGGCTTGGCAATCTTCGAGAAGTTCAGGATGAACTTCCGATAATGTCCCACGAGTCCGAGGACACTCCGTACCTCGTGAACAGTTCTCGGGGACTTTCAATGCAGCACTTGTGCGACCCTACTCGGGCCTACAGCGATGCCCTTCGCTGAGATGATATGCCCAAGAAAAAGTACTTTTGATATCTAGAATTCGCACTTGCTGAATTTCGCGTATAGCTTGTGATCCCGCAGCCTTTGCAAGTCTATACACAGGTGCTTCTCGTGTTCCTCCTCCGACTTGGAATAAACCAGCAGGTCGTCGATGAAGGCCACGACAAACTTTTCCAGCTCCGGCATTAATACCGAGTTTATTAGATACATGAAGTGAGCTGGAGCGTTGGTGGAACCAAGGAACATGACAAGGTACTCATAAACACCGTACCTCGTCGAAAAGCTGTCTTTTAGAATATCCTCAGCCCGCATCTCAATCTGATGGTACCCGGATCTTAAGTCTATCTGGAAAAAGATCCTTGCCTTGACCAACTGATCAAACAATACATCGATCTGTGGTAACGGGTACTAGTTCTTGATTGTCACAGTGTTAAGCAGACGAGCATTACACAAAGTTGTAGTGTTTCGTGCTTCTCCTTTGCAAACAATGCTGAATAACCCTAAGGTAACGACTCGGTCGTATAAAACCTTTGCTCATAGGGTTATTCAGCGGTGTCTTCCACGCCGCTCCTTCATTGGGTGCCATTTTGTACGGCCTTCGTGAACTCAGTGGCGTTCCTAGTGCAAGTTCAATCTTGGACTCTGTGTCCTGTTCGGGCGGTATGCCCGGTAAACAATTGGGAAACACCTCCTGAAATTTACGTACCACCGGACTGCCCTCTATCTAACAGTTTCCGAGTGGTTCAATATTGCAATCTGTTGCCGACTGACACCCAGAACTAATGTATGAAGACCGTGTCGTGGGGAGTTTGAGCTCAACGGTTTAAAACTGACGTTGTAACCTGTTTTGTGGTAATTCAACCACGACGTCCCCAAAATAATGTCGATCTTCAGACCCCAAGAATAAGGAGGGTCGTGGGTTATAGTATAACCCGCAAACAAAGAGGTGCTCGGAAAACAACATCACTTCTTGTAATGCTGCCCCGGCGAAGATATGAGGTATTACCTCTTTGTAAAAGTGGTTTGGAGCTGATGTTGAGCCACAAAAGATGGACTAACAAAGCTAGGTGTGGCACCTAAGTCCAAGAGAATTAACACCGGTAGCCGATTCAGAGAAACATCTCTGCTAACACGGCTTCTCCTTCTGGAACATCATCACTCACTGTGTAGTGAATGTTGCCCCTTGTCTGCCCTCTTTTCTGCAGATATAGTTACGGATCTGATCATTGAAAGTATGATGATCCACAACCTTGAATTTCCTCCATATAATACCTAGCATAATGGCCCATCCGACCACAGTAGAGCACGAATGTCTCTCCGGCTCTTCTCTAACTTGTGGTTGGAGCCAGATACATATAGCTGCAGCGATGGAGTATAAACCACCGTCTGATGCTGCTGCTCTAGAGGTGGTGCAAGTTGTGATACTTGACCAACAATCAATCTCTAAGGAGTTAATCGTACAGGGGCCTACATATCACCGAATGGTGTTCGGGACACCAACAGGTGCTTTTGGGGCACATAACTTGTACTAGCCTGCACGATATCACTCATTTTTCTCCTTTGTACAGAACAGACCTTGATGCACTAAATCTAGACTTTGATCCAGTTAGAAGCATTTTCATCACTCAAGTTGTATACCAAAGTTAAAGTTAACTCCAATATCTTTCCAACGAGTATTCACATGCTTCTATATCACTTTTGGATTAAGAGTTATGATTTTTCAAAGTTGATGGAATTCCTGGATAAAATTTGCCACCATCTCCCTTGTATGTGGCTTGTTTTATAACAGTTGTATATGCAAATACAATAGGAATCTGAACAAACTCTGAATTACAACAACGTTGCTTATCTCATAACCTTTCTAACAGTGTGACATATGACCCTTAAGGATTTTTCTACAGAATGTTATAAGTGTTTTACAGAAACATCCAGGGAGATTTGCATCTGTCCTGTTTCCTGAACAGTTTGCATTCAACTGAACATTCATCCAATTTGGCGTGTGATGTTGCTCTGGAGTTCTACACAGAAGTTGTAGAGCAATTAAAAACCTCTCCAGAACTGTATCATACACCTCCATTGGGTCAATATTTTCAGAGTTATGCTCTATTTATAGAGAGTTTACAGAGAGTCTTTGCTCTGCCCTGTTTTCTGGACAGTTTCAACTCTACTGCAGTTTTCGATTGGTTATGGGTTGAAACACCTCTGGACCTCCACAGAAAAGTTGTAAAACTCTTCCAAAGCTTTCCAGAAATGTATCACATGACCCCAACCTCGAAAGAACTCAACCTCTAACCTCTGATTAACTTCAGCCTTAACTCAGCTGAAAACAGAGTGCTCTGTCCTTAACAACCTATAAGTTGAAAACTTGTTAACTTTGAATATCCTGTTCAAGGGAAGGAGTTACAACAAG
This sequence comes from Neostapfia colusana, assembly GCA_030760725.1. Classification (NCBI taxonomy): domain Eukaryota; kingdom Viridiplantae; phylum Streptophyta; class Magnoliopsida; order Poales; family Poaceae; genus Neostapfia; species Neostapfia colusana. The sequence goes on from JASWHV010000014.1 coordinate 24,131,304, forward strand.
TTTTACTACTTTGGATCAAAGCCTTCAAGTTTTTACAATGAACTTGTTCATTTAGTTGGGGTGTGACGTCGATGCGTCACCAGATTATGTCGGTACTACGTCCTCACAAAGAAAAACCTATACCGGACTTAGCAGGCTTCGTTATTTCAGTGGCACTAAACGTCACTCGCACACGAATGCTACACGTCTACCGTTTCGTGGTCAGGCTACCTGCAGAAACTCAAACAATCATCAGACTCGGCTGCACACCGAGCCCGGAATCCATACAGTTCGTACACCCGGCCGTCATCACTCGCCCGGATGTTCTCAAGCCAAACACGCCTTGAGTTACGTGTTCACGTTTCAGACCACGTGACGGGGTCTCCCAAGTTGCACCACGCACGCTAGGGACAGACGTTGCTCGAATACCCCAAACGACATGAAGAGTCGTAGAGGATATCAAAGCGGGTCGGGTTACCTGCCACCCGTGGGGCTCCACCCTTCAGCTTGTGCGCACTGGTGGACAGCGCTTACGTGTACCCCCCATGACATAAACGTCCCGAGATACACGATTTTCTGACATAAACAAATAGGTTAATATGCCACTTTCTATATGCTAATAACATCCTTATACGGGCTACTAACTCGTTCCTCACTGGATTTTTGAAAAAGATGACCTTTGTAGTGCGTTAAACCTCAAGCGAGCTCTGATACCAACGCTGACACGACCCCAACGGTCTTGTCGAGCCAGGATCACGCTGAGGGGTGCTGTGTTGCACAGCACCGGATAACACATGTCAAAGGTACAAAGCGGAAGCGAAATTTTATTACATAAACAAGTTTATGAACATGTTTACATCAAAATAGTTCCAGTCTACACTCACGGGCGTAGACTACGCATCAAGTCCACGTTCAGCCCTTGAACGTGTCCTTGCTAGCACACACACACACTAACTCTGCGGCGTGCACGACTTCCACTCGACGGGGTTCCCCTCCTGGGGTTTTGTCTCCTCTTCGGGAGTCCCTTCCTCATAGAACCCTGCAAAAGCTTCAAACACAAGCAGTGAGCACGAAGGTTCAGCAAGACTGACCCGTCTCTCCTAAACATGAAACTTCTACATGAGGGGTGATGGGTTACATGAAGTAAAAATCATTTGCAAGGACTCACCTAATTAGTAGAACCTTACTTTCAAGTTTTAGCAGCAGGTTGTGGAGAACCTTACGCTAAGGCACATGAGAGAGACGAAATCAAACAAGAAACACATTTCTCTCATGTACTTTGCCCAAAGTTGAAAAGAACTTTAGTTAGCTCTAAACTACAGCATATCATTAACAATCAATGTCCATCATTCAATCAGCAACATTTTATCATGTGACTAGCCTGTTCTTTCTACGTCACGATACAGTGAACAAGTGGTACTCACTGACCGCGAGGGACGACGATTATAATCGATTTACACCTGCAGGGTTACCCGAACAACCCGTCACGTACGCCCGTACTCGATGTTGCCTACAACAACCATCACGGACGCCGTACGCAACCACCTTTCACCCGTCAGCCAAATATTGAACCGGTCCCATCGTCCCGAGCAAGAGGTCTCTGCACGCGCATCTTAGTGCCGCCAGCCGATTTACACCTCGAGCTCTTAACCTACCCTCTAAACGACGGACAATGCCTCAATACCCAGCTACCCGAGTTACATCAGTTTCCCGGTTCCCATATAGCCGATAGGTCTTCGGTACTGTTCTAGCTTGTTCAACAGGCCCGCACACGGCTCGGTCCTCAATCGACACAAGCGGAGCTACAGCACACAGGCCCCAAAGTCCTGCTCTCCGCTCGGGCTCATTTTTCTTGCCATGTGTATGATGTGCTATCACTACCCGAGTCGAGTGCCTCTAGCCTATGCTTGCGAGTAGTTCCAACTACTCGACTTGTACCGAATCCTACTCTATCTTAGCATTGCAGTAGCTAACGGGGTTTTCATTCTTAATCCCAACCCATGGTTTTCTTGGCTATGCAGTTGGGTTTCCAAACAAGACTCTAATGCAAGGAATAATAGTATTCAAGTATGTGCTCAAAACAATAAAAATTTGTAAAAAGGTTAATGCAAACCGGAGCTTGCCTTGCTGCTCTTGGTCATAGTCTAGCTGTTCCTCGACCTTAGCGACTACATGATAGAAGCAATATATGTATCAATTTAAATGTATTTGTATTGAGTTTGAAGTTGTGAAGTCTATAACTCTTACTTGACAGACCCAATGACTGTGAAACTTTTATTGTGGCTTGGTTACAACCTAGGCACAGACTTGGTCAAGTTTTAGTTGCAGTAAAGCTCATTTGAGCCCTCCACAATTAATTATGCACTTGACCTTAATTGAAGGCTTTTAGGGTGTTCTAAGGATTTTCATGAAACAAACTATGACTTTCTGAAAACTAGATTTTCAGAGGGTTCTAATGGAGTTGGTCTCACTTAATCTGCAGGTTCCTAGCTAAAGATATGAGTAAACAATTTCAGAGAAAATTCTGAAAATGTTTCTGAATATTTTCTATTTTCTCTGGAACAGTTTCACTAGTCACACCATTAGGTGGATCAAATGAGCTCAAATGGGTCTGAAATTTTTATGGTAGTTCAGGGATATTTTGGTGAACATCCCAGCAAAATTTCAGGATTTTCCTCCACAGGATTCTCCAGTTAAAATTCCTAAGAGTTTAAACTTTGAGGAATTAATTCTGGAGAAACAAGGGTTTTCATGAAGTGAAACTTGATTTGCTGGAAAGTGCTCAGAGAGCTGAATCCAGCAAAATTTGGTTCACTCGATTTGGAGCTTTCTAGCCAAAGTTATGAGGATTTGAAGTTTGGAAGAATTCTGAAAATCGGGGAAAAAGTTTAAACTCTCGGGGGCCCGCGGGGACACGTGTCGAGCGCGGAGGTGTCCGGCACACCGGAGCTCACAGGGTATTTGCGCGCCAGCACAGCCGATCCCGGCCGCAGCCCGATCCCGATTTAAAATATCTCCCGCTGACAGCTGGGGTCCACCCCTTCGTCAACCTCTCGCTGCCCGCGTTCTGCCGCCGAGGAACCTCGCCGGAGAGCTCGCCGGCAGCTTCTGTAAAGCTCCAAACTTCACGATTCTGGCCGCCCCTGCCTACTTCCACTCGGGGAACATGATTCTAGGGTCAGCTCGTCATGACAACGGCCGCCACCTGGTTGGCGACGAACCGCAACCTCGGAAGAACTTCGGTCGCGTTGTCCACCCTCCCTAGCACCTCCCCTAATCAAGCTAAGGGTCGTCGAGCATCAGTGGACCATAGGAAAGGTTGACATGAGCTCTACGGAGCTCGGGAAGGGCTGTGTTGGGCTGTCACCGTGCGACTTAGGCCGAAAATCGGGATTTCTACTAAAACTCGAAGAACAGCGGTTTCCCTCCACGGTTCTTCGTGGTTCTTGCTCCTATGGATCCACACGGGCTACTAGAAGTGATCCTCTCCACAAGAGGATGAGTGATGCAGTGTGGTTTACAAATTTCTCGGATCAGTACCGACCTCACTTTTGCACACCGTCGCGAAAATATGAAATTCCGGCTGGAGCAGTGCTTGTCACGCTGCCGGAGCTTGCGGAAATGAAAGAGGGGCTGGAGGCGAATCTCTTTGCTGTTCACAGCTCCGTAAACGGTGGCCTGTGGTAGCCGGAAGGACGGTTCCTGCAGTGGCGGCTCGAGCTGAACCGGCAGAGATAAGATCGCCGCGGTGGAGCTCGGGGAAGACTGCGCAGGGTCTGGAACCGATGCGAAGGTGTTGAAGGTGGCTTGGCGCACCCGGTGCCGGTCTCAGATCGCCGGAAGGGTCACTGGATCGGCCGGGCGATGAGGGACCGAAAATTCACTCGGGCGGCGATGAGTTTCAGTCTGTTGGGCGAGAGCGCGTCGGGGTAGGGATGGGGAGCACCGACGGCTGCTCGGACGCCTAGATAAAGGCCCCGGGAGTCGGTTCAGCGACCGTGGGCGGCAAGCAGGTGGTGGCGCGGCGACCTCCCCACGGTGGCGCTCTCGGGAGAAGCTCGGGGACCCGAGTACTGAAAGTCCACTCGGTTGATCTCCTTCAGTGGCTGACATGTGGGTCCCACTTCCATTTTTAACCTCTGAAATTTACTCCTAATCACTGTTGTAAACAGTGAGTCCCAAAATACCCCTGGTGATTCAAATTATTCACCCATGAGCCATTTGAATTAGTTAGAATTCAAATGGGGTTTGGTTTGAATGAATTTCAGCACAAGTTCAGTTTTGAATTCAAATAAAGTTTGAATTTGTCCCACTTAGCTCATGTCAAGATCAACTCCAAATGGAGTAAAAATTGGTGTGTGAGCTCACAAAAGTGTGCTGAATAAGAATATGCCTCCCACTTTTAAATTCATGGGATAAAAACAGTTTGAATTTGAATATGGTTTCAAACTGCCCTCTTTCTAACTATACCCAAAATGACCTCAAAAGGTTTTGAATTTGGGTGAAACTTAGCATGGACATTCTTAGCAATGTGTAGGAGTTTTCATATGTCCAGCCCACCTATATCACATGTGGAAAATACCACTTTTGCAATGTGTGAGTTTGTTCTCTAATGAGCATGTTGATGGTGGTTACTTGCTCTTCATTTGTGTTCATCATCTTTCCTCAAATGAGGTGTGTGTGTATGGTGATGAACACTTCAGTTATGTGTCCAAAACTGAGGTCCTTACACCCGTCGTCGAGACCCACCGACGAGCCACGTCACGCCTCGCCGTCGCCGAAGAAGAAGCCCATCGATCTGTCCTACCATAATTTTTCATACAAAAATCTTCCGCTGCTATCGTTGCTAGGTGAAAGGCCCTGCCACAAGGAGGAAGTGGGGTAGGTTTTCATTACCCATCTTACGACATTGCCGCTGTTTCTACGCATCAGTTTTCTTCACCCTTTTTGAACAGAAATTTTTGCATGTGGACAGATCGCGTTTTGATCGAATTTTAACGGTGGAATTGATCTAGATTTTGAGTCAAGATCATCACCACGTCCACACTTGATCACTACACACTTGTTCATCATAAAATCCTATGAAAGCCCATTAAAACATGCAAGAACACGTACAAACTGGTTTAATAAAACTGCACTATAGGATTTACATTCATCTACATATTGCATCTTGAGTAAAGTTTGTGCATGATGATTGATTGCTGTGAATTTTGTATGTGCGTGGTCTTGAGTAGAAGGACAAGGTTAAGAGGCTGTTTACGAGGAACTACAACACCAAGACTTCGAGACGCTTGAGCGACAAGAACCACGGGAGCACGGCAAGTGCCCCTTGACCATATTGATCCCATGTTTTGAAACTGTTTTGTTTACGAAAACGTGTATGCTTGTGTCAACTTGATGGGACATCATTTTATAGTAGTTTAGTAGTTTTGTTAACCATTTTTGTCGCCAGAAAAGTTGATGAGTCGGTTATGGTCGTTTTTCCTTTTTGCTTTGCTTAACTTACGAGATACGAGAAGCTGAAATAAAACATGTCTAGCTACTGCACTCATATGAATAATGATAGTGAGAACTTGATGATGTTAATGAGCATGAAATCGGGGAGATCTAGTCAAGCTTGGTTCGTGAATGTTGCTGAATGAGATGGTGGTTTACTTGCCGTAGATCTAAGGACCGGTTCATGCCAGCACATGTCAGGAAAACAGTGCCACCACAAGGCCAAATATGGGTGCGGCTTAGCTGACTAATTAGGTGTGTTGCTAGCTTGTTATAGAATGTGGATGGCGCGGGGAATAAGAGTCGAGAGGGATGGCCCTGGGAACTGCATGGCACAAGAGGGGGCCCGTGGGTGGGAGAATGGTGATTCGAGTCTACTGGTGAAACCTCAGTGGGTCCGTACATCTAGTAGCCCCTTTGTAAAGACTATTTTTATGATATCTTGGCCATATACCGACGGTTGTGTACTGGTATAATGGAGGTTCTTTTTCTAGTCGACGACGAGTGACAAAATCACAAACTTGTGGGTAAAGCCGTGCTTCCGGTCACAAGCACCTGCCGAACTTACATGATTAGAGGCAAATTTGGGATGTTTATTTGGTATGGTTATGATATGGTACTATTTTGAGTCATGACAATTAGTTTGGTTTTGCCTATATGAAATGAGATGGTTATGAACATTTATGAGCGTGAGATGAACTTGAAAAAGATTAATGATTGGATGAGACTTGATAAATGATGAATTATGATGAGAGAATATTGCTGAATTATTTGATTATGATGGGATAAGTTTCACCTAAAAGTAGTTGTTGTTTTTATCATGTTTATGAAATAAAAATTTGCTTGCTGCAACGAGCCTTTTTATTTCTTATCTTGTTATAAGCTACATGTCATACTTTTCCCGCACTTGCTGAGTACGACATGTACTCACCCTTGCATTACCACATAAACATCATCTACCTGAGATGAGTACTTTGAGAACCATGTGGAGTACTAGGCATACGAACTACCGTCAACATGCCTGTAGTGTTGAAGATTGGAGCCTACTATTTAGATATTTCCGTTGTCATTTAGAGACTTCCGCTGCAAGAGTAAGTTAGAGATTAATGAGTGAGACTTTGAGTCATTTTAATAAAGTACTTAAACACTATTTATTCGTAGTTATATTCTGAATTCAGTTTGTGGATTACATGTGTATGTGTGATGAACATCCTAGGCACATATATGCATTCACATGGTTATATTTTCGGAACTGGGTGTCACAGATTGGTACTAGAGCAACATTGACTGTAGGACGCAAGCCTAGGTAGAATGGACACTCTGAAACACATAGGAACATTCCTATAAACTGCTATTTTCAAAAATTGCTTGCTGCTACACTTTTACTTGTCAATTCAGTCATCGTAAAGTGCTATTTTCAGCCCCTCTTTTTCTCTTCTATTGGAAAGGAACACTTTTGCTTTCTTGATTTATAGCTTCTGAAGTTTTAGAGCTATTTTCTTCCTTCTCTAAAGTTTCTCATGTTTTATAGATGTCGGTGATTAGAAGCACAACACGCATAAGGACTCGTCCACCACCACTTGGGAGTGCACTTAACCTCATTGAGGTGTTTGATGGACCATACTAGGAGGAGGTGAAGATGGAACCTCATTATAAAGAGGAAGTCAATAGCTCTATGCATGGGGAAGAAGATCCGGAAGAGGTGGAACCATTCAAAGACGACATGGAAGATGATCCACAAGAACGACATTGGTACGCACCTCAGGAGGACTTTCACGCGGGCTTACACCCCGTGGAGCCTCATGAAGCTATGTTAGAAAGAGGTAAATCCAAAGAGGAGCCACCCCTTGCTGAGGCCGAGAATGAAGGTGATAAACGGGCCAACCGTTCCATTCAGGAATTCTGGTCCGACAAGATGGAAGGACGACACATATCCAATGACCTTAAAGAGTTTCTAGATTGCTGCGGCCTATTCCCGGAATACCTTCTTAAGAAAGTCCCTCGTCTTGGACATGAAGAGTGGAAGACTAAAGTAACCATGGTATCTAACGGTAGGGTTTTCACTCGGCACTTTGCACCCACATGTAGAGTTACAAGGGCAGAAGCTATCGATGATGCTGCATGGGATGCACTCACTGGACTGTGCTACGCCTTCCGTGAGCAGCTTGAGAACACTACTTTTGAGCTGCACCCGTATCGAAAGAGTGGTACAAGAGAGATCATTGGACCCCATGGAGACTTTGAGTCATTGTAATAAAGTACTTAAACACTATTCATTCGTGGTTATATTTTGAATTCAGTTTGTGGATTACATGTGTATGTGTGATGAACATTCTGGGCACACATATGCATTCACTTGGTTCTATTTTTGGAACCGAGTGTCACACCTGCTGAGGATAGCTCTGGAGCTGACACGTGCCTTGGGCTCTGGTCCGAGCCTCCCTGCTGAGGTGAGGTCCAGAGCTGCCACATATCTCTTGGCTCAGAGTTACCTCTCTGCTGAGGACAGCTCCAGAGCTGACACGTGCCCTAGGCTCCGATTCGATCCTCCCCACTGAGGTGAGGTCCAGAGCTGCCACATGTCTCTTGGTTAGAGGCACCTTCCTGCTTAGGACAGCTCTAGAGGTGACACGTGCCCTAGGCTTCGGTTCGAGCCTCCTTGTTGAGGTGAGGTCCGGAGCTGCCACGTGTCTCATGGCTCAGAGCCTCCTCCCTATTGAGGGGAGCTCTGAAGCTGACACGTGCCCTGAACTCTAGTCTGAGCCTCCCTACCGAGGTGAGGTCCGGAGCTGCCACGTGTCCCCTGGCTCCAAACCCGTCGATAAGAGCTTCGAAGCCGCCACGTGCCCCACGATCCCTCGTGGACCATGGGTCCACGAAGTTAAGATAGAAGTGCGCCGTCAGACCGCGCATTCAAGGCTCGTGCCTTCCCCAGAAGCATGGTGCACCACACACGCCTCTGTTCTCTGCCAGTTCGCCATTACGATGACAACACAGGACGACAAGGCGTGACGGCGGCACAGTGCCGTCCAACGACATGAAGCCGCCAAAATAGGGCGAGAAGACGCAGTGACAAGACGACGTCTTAATCATCACCTGAGACACGGAAAGGGGCGTTCAGCGCGCCAGGCGGCGGGACTTAACTCCCCCACTGACTGCTCTACTCAGAGGACAAAACCCTAGATCATGTATAGGGTTCACCTAGCTTCAGGGCCACATGTCGGGCCCCTAGCACATTGTAACCACCCCGGCCTTGGACTATAAATGGACCGGGGTGACCACCCAACAAAGGGTTATATAATTCCGCATTCGCCACCCTCTGATGCACATACAAGAAAACAATACAACAAGCACTCCCGTGAACGTAGGGTATTACGCTCCGGTAGCCTGAAACACGTAAATCTCTATGTTCATCCGCTCCCTCGAGCCTGGGTCGCGTAGGGCGCCAAGCCCCCTTTGATCAAAGAACCTCGCGGGCTGCTTCCGTTGCATGCCGGGAGGAGTGTCGCAGCTCACACACTCTGACATTTGGCGCGCTAGGTAGGGGGATTTTCCACGCTCTCCACACGACCATGGTGAACATTGTTGAAATATAAGTGAACTGCCCACCCTTCCCCATCAGCATAAGCTTTTGGGTGCAACTGGTCGGTGCATAGTAGCTTAACATGGTTCAGGGCAGAAGTATCGAGTTCGAATCTTGGCGGGCGCGATTTATTAAATAAATTACAGCTGACTCCTATTCCACATTTGCGGCCCGAGGGAGCCTGCACGTGAGGGGGATGTTGAAATATAAGTGAATTGCCCACCCTTCCCCATCAACTTAAACTTTTGGGGTCAACTGGTCGGTGCATAGTAGCTTTACAAACATCACCTCTCATGGCGAGTCTTCTTGCCCATCTCGCTGTCATCTCCAGGCGATAGATGACGAGGCTACCTCCCGCTCCAGAGCGGGCAGGTCTGGCCAAGCCGACAGCCAAACGGTCGGCGCACTCTGTGTGATGTACGGTGGTTCTTCCGACGTCTCGTCTAGGCGAGCCGTCAAGACCCTGCGTCGAGCAGTGGTGGCAGCTACTCCAACCCCTGGGTCGGCGCCACATCGTAAGTGGATGGAGACACCGATCAGCTTCGACGGCTCTGACTGCCCCCAAGAACATGGCAGGCGCCGAGCAGCTGCCCCTTCTCGTCGCCCCGACCATCTCCAACGTGAAGCTCTACCACGTGCTGATCGATGGCGGGGCGTCTCTCAGCGTTATCTGCCTTGCAACTTTCAAGAAGCTACAAATCCCTATGTCCCAGCTTACCCCCTCGAGACCGTTCTATGGGGTAGGCCGGGACCCAATCTAAATGTGCGATAGCATCTCCCTCCCGGTGAATTTCAGGACGCTTGAGAACTACCGTACGAAAAGCGTCTTCTTCAACGTTGCGGAGGTCAGCCTCCCTTCAATGCCATAATCGGCAGGCCAGCCCTGTACCGGTTCATGCCAGTAGCCCACTACGGCTAATTGGTCCTGAATATGCCAACCCTAAGTGGCGTCCTCAAGATCTACAGTGACCGCACTGCGGCTGTCTCAGCGCTGGAAAAGCTCCATGCGCTGAGGCCGCTTCCGGCCAAACTGAAGCTAGTCGACCGCCTCCAAGCATGCGTCAGCGAAGGATGACATCTGCACCCTGTGTGCAGCCCTCGGACGTGGCAGTCAAAGTCGTCCAAGTCGGTCCTGATGTCGCCCAGACCACCCGAATCATCGGGGGGAGGGGGGGCTCAGTGGCAAATAGGAAGACGCGCTCGTCACCTTCCTCCTGGCCAATGTCGACGTGTTTGCATGGCAACCGTCAGAAATGCTCGGGATCCCCAGGGAGGTGATTGAACACCAACTTAAGATCCGCCTTGACGCCAGGCCGGTCCAACAGAAGCCTCAGAAGCAATCTATCGAGCGGCAAGACTTCATCCGTGAAAAAATCAAGAAGCTGCTTGACGCTGGCTTTATCCGAGAAGTCCACCATCCACGATTGTTGGCCAACCCTGTTGTCATCCCTAAGGCTGGCGGGAAGCTATGCATGTGCATCGACTACACCACTCTCAATAAGGCATGTCCAAAGGATCCGTTTCCTCTCCCCCGTATAGACCAAATAGTCGTTTTTACATCCGACTGTGATCTACTGTGTTTTCTAGACGCATATTCAGGTTTCCACCAGATACCTATGTCTAGGGAAGATGAAGAGCATACCACCTTTATCACATTAGATGGTCTATACTGTTATGTGTCCATGCCTTATGGTCTTAAGAACGCCCTTCCCACTTTTGTGCGTGCAATGCACAAAACATTTGGGAATCTCATTCGAGACCTAGTAGAGGTTTATGTCGATGACATCGTAGTGAAGGTTAAGTCGCAAGCATCTCTCCTCAACAACCTAGCCTTAGTCTTCGACAGACTGCGTTCGACACACACGAAGTTGAACCCAGACAAATGTGTCTTTGGGGTCTCTGCTGGGAAGCTGCTCGGTTTCTTGGTCTCACACCGAGGAATTGAAGCTAACCCAGAGAAGATTAAGGCGATAGAACTGATGTGACCCCCTACCCGCATCAAGGACATGTAGAAGCTTACCGGATGTTTGTCTACGCTCAGTCGGTTTATCTCTAGATTGGCCGAGCTGGCTCTTCCGTTCTTCAAGCTTCTACACAAATCCAGTCCATTTGTATGGACCGAGGAGGCGGATGAGGCGTTCTAGGAGCTAAAGAAGTTCCTCACAACGCTGCAGATCATTGTGGCCCTGGAACAAGGCGATCCTTTACTCCTCTACATCGCTACCACAACTGAGGTCGTGAGCATGGTTCTGGTTGCGGAGCGGCCAGAACTCCATTGACTTCAAGTCCTAGATAAGGCTCCTGCTGCCATTGGTCTAAAGCCCCAGGGCTTACACTCCGCAGGAGACCCCAGGGATGGGGAGATAATCAGGTCCCAAACAACCAGACCTAATGATCAATGATTATCTAGGTCCGAGATCCCAGAATTTAGTCCTGGACCCGGGGATCTGGGGGCCGCGAGTCGCGGACCTCCCTGAGAAGGTCTAGTCGGGTCTCAGCCAGCTGGACGTGACGACCAGTGCGCATCTGGGTTCGAGCTCCCTGAGGGCAGTTCCGGACCCGGGGCCGGGGGCCCTTGAGACCCGAACCTCTACAAGAAGACACATCGGACCCCTCCGGGAGGGTCCGAACCATCCAGTGTCCAGGCTACTTCATCAGCGAGTTCCTCCACGATGCCAAGACAAGATATCTGGATGTGCACAAGCTTCTCTATGCAGTCCTCGTTGCTTCAAAAAAGTTGTACCACTACTTCCATGCTCACAAGATCTCGGTAGTTACCTCATACCAATTGAGAACCGTCCTCCATAGCCCCAACGCAACCGTAAACATAGCCAAATGGGTTGTGGAGCTGGTGGAGTTCGAGCTGAACTTCTTACCGCGCCATACGGTGAAGAGCCAGGCGCTAGATGACTTTGTGGCAGAGTGGACACCACCACCATGCCATCCAGGGGGCCAAGACATCGGTGGACCAAAGCCCAAAGCTCCAGTCTTCTTTGACGGCTCCTCGGAGAAGCAAGGTGCCGGAGCGGAGGTTCTGCTTCTTACACCAACCGGAGAGCAGTTCAAGTACATGGTGCAACTTGACTTCAAGGTGACCAACAACATGGCGGATTATGAGGCTCTCATCTTCGGGTCAAAGACCACGCTGTCCCTCAGTGTCCAACAGTTGTTGGTCAAAGGTGATTCTCAGTTGATCGTCAAACAAGTCAAGGGAGAGTGTTGCTACAATGACCCACAACTTGCAGCCTATCTCCTCCAAGTACAGAAGTTGGAGAAGGACTTCTTATCCTTGGACTTGTGCCATGTTCCCCGCACCAACAATACAATAGCCGACGACCTGTCACCAAAGGCTTCCACTTAGGATCTGGTGCCTGAGGGGGTCTTTGAAAGGAAGTTGTTCCGACCTACCGCCTGGTCGGCCGAACCAAGCGAAGGGGGCGGCATCAGCACCTCGAAGCTGGCGGTCCCGGCAGCCATGTTACCATGGCGCCCGCCAAAGATCGTAAGCGTCACCGGGGACTCCGTGCAACCCGGAGCTCAAGATTCTAGGATCGAAAATCACGTGAAAAACTACTAGAGGGGGGATGAATGGTAGATTTAAACTTTTTAGCGGAAGCAACAAAACCCCCTCGGCAGAAAATCAATTTGTTAAAGAAACCGTGTATTTGACTGATTTAAACGTGTTCAACCGTGACAAAAGTGGTATATATTATAGAGAATCAAGTCACGAAGACACGACAACAAGAATCACAGAAATCTGTACAAAAACTCAAGTTATGATCGAAAGATCAAACAAGGGTCAATCTGTTCTACTCGAGTAAAAACCAGATCTGCAACACTGCAAAGAAACTCGTGTAGATCATAAACTACAAATTCAATGACCGTGAAATTTTCATAGATGATAGATAATCAAGTTGTGAAGACAACCCAAAAAGAATCACACCAATTGGATCTGTAAAACTCGAGTTATGATCAAAACACCGAAGCACTATCGTGCTGTCTAGAAACTCGACAAGAAAGACTTGACAAAAACAAGTCGGATAAACAAGGCACAGAAGCTCCTCTAAATTACGAATTTTATTGATCAAAACATAAGAGGAACTACCCAAAGTCGTATTCGCATGAGCTCTGGCCTCCTTTGCTTATATAACCACCCCGGAGGCCAACCCAATACTAACTAGGACTCTAATTCTACTCAATTTCTAAATTGAAACTTTCCATAACTTCTCAAGACTCTTCTATACGTAGATAGAAACAATCTTAAGACTTCCAAACTCCTTAGGAACGTATCCCACATTCATGAAACAACTCAACTTCGTGTCCCACATGAAATACTATCATAACCAACTCAAATCTTTCCATATTTGAGCCATAACCGACTCAGCCGTAGCCTGAGTCCATAATCCAGCCGGTTGGACCTTTCCGACCAATTCTTTACGTCCACATCTCTTCATCACGCCTTGGAACCATGTTGCCACGTCCATTGTAACACCCCAAAATCCTGTTAAGAGGAGAATTTAAAATTTTTTGGACGTGTTGCATGTTTTGCAACAATTTAAATTCAAACTGGAATTTAGTTTAAACTCAAAACAGAAAAGAAATAGAAAAAGAAAAAGGAAAACAGAAAAAAACCGGCCAGTGGGCCGAAACCCACCAGTCGGCCCACCCTGCTCCGCGCCAGCCCGCAGCCGCGCGCGCCCCCTTCCTCCCACTGACAGGCGGGGCCCGCCAGCCTTTCTTCTTCCTCGCGCCCGCGCCGCGATCGGCCGGACTCTCTCACCCGAATCAAAACCGATCGGGAATTCTCGCGTATCCCAGCCGATTTCCGGACCCCAAAGACTCCAGCTCGATCTAAACCAACCCGCCGCCCTCCCCCGTCTATAAAAACCCCGGCCTTGTCCCGTTTTTCCCACGCGATCCGCCGATTTTCTCTCCGGTGAGAACCCGAGCTTCTCCGGCGAATTCTGGCCAATCTACGCTTGGAAATTCCGATCTAACTCGCTGGTCTTGATCCACCACCTCCGGGGAACCTTGCCGGTGCATAAAACTCAGTGACTTGCGGTTCAAACACAGCGCCGACGAGCCTCGCCGTGAATTCACCTCGGACCTCGTCGCCGATCGCTTTCCAGGACCTTCGAGCTCAAGAAAACCCCCGAGGTGAGATCCCCGACCTCCCCTCCACCGATCTATGCCATAAAATCACAGTTCTAGGAAGAATTCCCGAAGATCCGAAACTCTCCGGCGAGATCGCCGCCTCTCGCCGCCGTGCGCCGCCGGGCAGCGCCGCCCGCGCTCGATCAGAGCGACGTGGCCGCTTGTGCGCCGTCTATTTTAAATCACACGGTAGACTTTAAATCCCCGCGTACCGGTTCGGCGATATAATCTCAGCCGTCTGTTTTAAATCGGACGGTCCACGTCAGCCCCGCGTTATAAAGATTGGAAATCTTACGTGCTACCCCCTGGGGTTCTCTTGAAATAAGAGCTAGCCCCGGAAACTTCTGATCTAGCCCCTAGAACTTTAGAAAATCATGTAAATTCATTTAAAAATCATTTTTAGCCCTGGACTTAATAAAAATTAGGAAAAAACTCCTCTGTTATGAATAGCTAGACCCCTGAAAATTGTTAAAATAATATTATAGACCCTGTAATGGGGTGAGTTTACCTTTTTAACCCTGTTTAGTATTAAATTTATGAAATTGAATATGTGGCTAGTATTTGAAATTTAAAAAGTGGGACAAACATATTGTCAAATTTAAATTAAAAACTTTCTCAGTACTTAGAAAACTTTGGAGTGAGATAAAAATAGATTTTTGGCTGAAATGAATCTGTTTAATTTATTATTCACATTTATTAGCTATAGGGACACATTTTTAAGTGAAGAATAGTTCTGAAAATTAGGAAAATAAATGTAAAATAGTTTACATCAGTGGAAAAGGTCAAAAATATGTTATTAAATATTTTAGATCAGAACCTGTTCTGTTTAGATGATGTGTTTTGTTATTTTCATAATAAAGTTCACATTTAGGCATAGGAAATAAATCTGAAAAATATAGCAACTAATAAATGATAAATGGAGTTTCTAAAATCCAAAGAATTCAGTTTAGGGTTGGTAGAAATTCTGAAGACACATATGGAGAAGGAAAATACCTTTCATGCATACTTGGTAGCTAAAAGGTGTAGTAATTGAATATAAGGAATTTATTTAAATTGGAAACTCATATATAAAGTATGCAAGCATAAATGTAAATACAAAAGTAGGAATCATATACACATGATTAAAAGTGCATGTAAGCCAAAGGTCAACACACATAGAGTAAACACAACACATAGAAGTTGTGAATGGCTTTGTTACATGTGAATGTGTGGTTTGTATGAAGTGGAAGTGTGAACTATGTCTTATGGATTGTTGTTTTTCTTTTGTTATGTGTGATGGTATGATGTAGAACCTGCTCAAGACCAAGATATTCCTTTCCAAGATCGGGACTACCCATTTCAAGAGCAACATGAAGGAGGCAAGTGTCCTTGACCACTTTGATCCCATACTAGGATGTTTAGATAGAATTATTGCATTGTCAAGTTAAATATGAAACCCATGCTAGGAAGTTGCCCTAGAGTTGCATTACCTTATTTCCTTGTAGCTTGGGTTGGGATTTATTTTATCATGTCATTTATTATTATGCATATGCTTAGCCATGCTTAGAATGGGATATTTGGGACATGAGATCATCAATTTATGTTACCATACTCTTGAATGAGATATTGTGAGTTATGTAGAGGTAGGGATCGAGGCAAGTTGGATGTTTTGGTTGTGTGCTAGGTGCACGAGACTTGGGTTTGTGTTTAGTACTTGCCTGGATCCTAAGGACCGGTTCATGGAGCATGTAACCTGGCTTTACCGTGCCAACCACATGCTGAGATGGGGCAGCTTGGCCAATTAATTAGGTGTATCCCCGACGTAGTATGGGTGTGTTGGATGGTGCGGGGAATAGGTGTCAGCTGGACTACCATATGAACCGCAAGGCTCAAGAGGGGGCCACTGCAGCGGGGTTGGAGCCTCTTGTATGCTGTTAGGGGTGAAACCTCAGTGGGTCCACGCTCGTCGGGAATCCCTTTGTAAAGGCTTCGTAGTGATCTCCTGGCTACACACTTGGGAAGTGTGTAACACCCCAAATATTTTTTAAGACCATAAAATCATGTTAAGAGGAGAATTTAAAAATTTTCGACGTGTTGCATGTTTTGCAAAAATTCAAATTCAAACTGGAATTCAAATTAAACTCAAATCAGAAAAGAAATAGAAAAAAGAAAAAGAGAAAACAGAAAAAAAACCGGCCAGTGGGCCGCAACCCACCAGCCGGCCCAACCAGCGCCGCGCCAGCCCGCAGCCGCGCGCGCCGCTTACGCCCACTGATAGGCGAGGCCCGCCAGCCCTTCTTCTACCTCGCGCCCGCGTCGGGATTCTCTCACCCCGGATCAAAACCGACCTGGATTCCTGCGCATCCCCGCCGAATTCCTTTCGTAGGCGACGCGGACTTGATCTAAACAACCCCGCCGTCTTTCCCCGTCTATAAAAACCCCGGCCTCGTTCTGTTTTTCCCACGCGATCCGCCGATTTTCCTCCGGTGAGAACCGAGACTTCTCCGGCGAATTCTGGCCGATCTAAGCTCGGAAATTCCGATCTAACTCGCTGGTCTTGATCCACCGCCTCTGGGGAACCTTGCAGGTGCAGAAAACTCGGTGACTTGCGGTGTAAACACAGCGCCGACGAGCCTCACCGTGGTTTCACCTCGGACCTCGTCGCCGATCACCTTCCAGGACCTCCGAGCTCAAGTAAACCCCCGAGGTGAGATCCCCGACCTCCCCTCCACCGATCTATGCCATAAAATTTCAGTTCTAGGAAGAATTCTCGAAGATCCGAAAGTCTCCGGCGAGATCGCCGCTTCCCGCCGCCGTGCGCCGCCGGCAGCGCCGCCCGCGCTCGATCAGAGCGACGTGGCCGCTTGTGCGCCGTTTATTTTAAATCGCACGGTAGGGTTTAAATCCCCGCGTACCAGTTCGACGTTATAATCTCAGCCATCGGTTTAAAATCGGACGGTCCACATCAGCCCCGCGTTATAAAGACTGGAAATCTTACGTGCTACCCCCTGGGGTTCTCGGAAAATAAGAGCTAGCCCCGGAAACTTCTGATCTAGCCCCTGGAACTTCAGAAAATCATGAAAATTCATTTAAAAATCAGTTTTAGCCCCTGGACTTAATAAAAATTAGGAAAAACTCCTCTGATAAGTGTAGCTAGACCCCTGGAAATTCTGAAAATAATATTATAGACCCTGTAGTGGGGTGAGTTTACCTTTTTAGCCCTGTTTAATATTTAAATTTGGGAAATTGAATATATGGCAAGTGTTTAAAACTTAAAAAGTGGGACAAACATATTGTCAAAATTAAATTAAAGACTTTCTCAGTATTTAGGAAACTTTGGAGTGAGATAAAAACATATTTTGGGCTGAAGTGAATCTGTTTAATTTATTATTCACATTTAGGGACACATTTTTTAGTAAAGAATAGTTCTAGAAAATAAGGAAAATAATTATGAAATAGTTTACATCAGAGGAAAAGGTCAGAACCTATTCTGTTTAGATGATGTATCTTGTTATTTTTATAATAAAGTTCACACTTAGGCATAGGAAATAAATCTGACAATATAGCAACTAATAAATGATAAATGGAGTTTCTAAAATTCAAAGAATTCAGTTTAGGGTTGGTAGAAATTCTGAAGACACTTATGAAGAAGGAAAATACCTTTCATGCATACTTGGTAGCAAAAAGGTGTAGCAGTTGAATATAAGGAATTTATTTTAATTGGAGACTCATATATATAGTATGTAAGTATAAATGTGAACACAAAAGTAGGAATTAAATACACATAATTAAAAGTGCATGCAAGCCACAAATCAACACACATAGAGTAACCACAACACATATAATGGTGAATGACTTACATGAATATGAATGTGTGGTTTATATGAAGTGGAAGTGTGAACTATGTCTTATGGATTGTTGTTTTTCTTTTGCTATGTGTGATGGTATGATGTAGAACCTGCTCAAGAGCAAGTTATTCCTTTCCAAGATCAGGACTACCCATTTCAAGAGCAGCAGGAAGGAGGCAAGTGCCCTTGACCACTTTGATCCTATACTAGGATGTGTAGATATAATTATTTGCATTGTCAAATGAAATATGAAACCCATGCTAGGAAGTTTCCCTAGAATTGCATTACCTTGTTTCCTTGTAGCTTGGGTTGGGATTTATTTTATCATGTCATTTATTATTATGCATATGCTTAGCCATGCTTAGAATGGGATATTTGGGATATGAGATCATCAGTTTATTTTACCATACTTTTGAATGAGATATTGTGAGTTATGTAGAGGTAGGGATCAAGGCAAGTTGGATGTTTTGGTTGTGTGCTGGGTGCACGAGACTCGGGTTTGTGTTTAGTACTTGCCTGGATCCTAAGGACCGGTTCATGGAGCATGTAACCTGGCTTTACCGTGCTAACCTCATGCTGAGATGGGGCAGCTTGGCCAATTAATTAGGTGTATCCCCGGCGTAGTATGGGTGTGTTGGATGGTGCGGGGAATAGGTGTCAGCTGGAATACCATATGAACCGCAAGGCTCAAGAGGGGGCCACTGCAGCGGGGTTGGAGCCTCTTGTATGCTGTTAGGGGTGAAACCTCAGTGGACCCATGCTCGTCGGGAATCCCTTTGTAAAGGCTTCGTAGTGATCTCCTGGCTACACACCTGGGAAGTGTGAATGTGGTTCGTAGCCACTGGCATAATGGAAGTTCTTTTAGTCCACCCGACAACGGGGGATGAAATCACTACATGTGGGTACAGTGGTACAAACTCTGCAGAGACAAAACTGTCATGACAGCCGTGCTCACGGTCAAGAGCGGCTTGGACTTATTCATGATTAGAGGATTTATGGTTTTGGAAGTTGTGAATGTTAAGCGGGGAGCTTAACATAGGAAATGATGTTATGGTTATTGGATTATGATGATGGGATAGGAGATTGGGACCGTTTCACCTGTGTAGTAATGTAGGTGCTTAATAAGCTAAGGTGATAGGTATTAATTGCGTAGTGCTTTAACCATGAGTTCAACCTCTCCTTGTTCTAGCCATGCATGATATAATTTTCCCCACACTTGCTGAGTACCATTGGTACTCAACCTTGCATATTTGTTGGTTTATATTGCTGCTCAGGTCAAGATAATGAGGTGGTGTATAATGAACAAGACTTTGGACCCGAAGAAGGTTTCTAGGTTCATGGAGACCCCGGGCAACTCTTGTGATGGAGCCCTCAAGAAATAATATTCCGCTACTAGTTTATTTACTTGTGATGAACTTATTATTGTCCATCGAGACATTTTCTATGTAAGACTTATTCATATTCAACACCTGGCTTGTAATAAATGATGCTTCACTATTTGTCATCACATGTATGAGAAAATGATCCTGGCGTACATGTGATATTCACTTGGTTGTTCTTTGGAAAAACCGGGTGTGACAAAGTGTGAATGTGGTTCGTAGCCACTGGCATAATGGAGGTTCTTTTAGTCCACCCGGCAACGGGGGATGAAATCACTACATGTGGGTACAATGGTACAAACTCTGCAGAGTCAAAACTGTGATGACAGCCGTGCTCATGGTCAAGAGCGGCTTGGACTTATTCATGATTAGAGGATGATGGTTTTGGAAGTGGTGGATGTTAAGCGGGGAGCTTAACATTGGAAATGATGTTATGGTTATTTGATCATGATGATGGGATGGGAGATTGGGACCATTTCACCTGTGTAGTAATGTAGGTGCTTAATAAGCTAAGGTGATAGATATTAATTGCGTAGTGCTTTAACCATGAGTTCAACCTCCCCTTGTTCTAGCCATGCATGACATAACTTTCCCACACTTGCTGAGTACCATCGGTACTCAACCTTGCATATTTTGTTGGTTTATATTGCTGCTCAGGTCAAGATAATGAGGTGGTGTAAAATGACCAAGACTTTGGACCCGAAGAAGATTTTTAGGTTCATGGAGACCCCCGGGCAACACCTGTGACGGAGCCTTAAAGAATAATATTCCGCTGCTAGTTTATTTATTTGTGATGAACTTATTATTGTCCATCGCGACATTTGCTATGTAAGACTTATTTATATTCGACACCTGGCTTGTAATAAATGATGCTTCACTATTTGTCATCACATGTATGAGAAAATGATCCTGACATACATGTGATATTCACTTGGTTGTTCTTCCGAAAAACCGGGTGTGACAGAGGTGGTATCAGAGCCAAGGTTGCCCGTAGGAACGTGGACCTAGGTAGAAATAGACGTATTTAAGGGCCTTATTTTCTTAAAAACTATTTTTTACAAGGTGTGTGTTGAAAAGTGTTATTTAATGAGTCACTTTCTTCATCTTACCCCAATTTTCATTCAAAATATGATTTTTGTTTAAAAAGTTTATCTAACCTAAGTTTAAATGCTTTTTGTTTTTAGATGGTTCGCATGATTCGCACCGCTCGCAAGTCCACAGGAGGGAGAGTTCCCGTAGTTTCCCTTGCCGAAAGAGAGGAGAGCCGTCCGGTGACGTACCTTTCCTACAGATTGGCAGTAGGAGGCTTGTTGCGCCGTCTTCGACGTATGCTCGAAGCCGCCGGCAATACGGGCAAGCTAATCATCCACTATAACTCCACCAGGACCATCCGTGAGAAGAGGGAAGAATGGAGTTCAGAGATGAGGATCATACACGAAAATCAGCTGCTTAAGATCCACCGCTCTCCAGCTTGTCGAGCGACACAGGTCGATGCGGAGAAGGATGTCACCTGGGAGGCCATCACCTGCCAGAGTCACATCTATCGTCGCCACCTAGACAGAACTGAGTACATGTATGTCCTCCAGCCTGAGAGTGGTACCACGGAGTACAAGTACCCACCAGTGCAGCAAGAGACTTCCCATGAGCACATGGACCTGTGCTTGGAGGATACTGCTATGCTCAGCACTCGACTGCAGGAGTGTCAGCAAGAGCTTCTGGATGTTCGGGACACCCTGAAGGAAACGGAGGCGTTGCTGCGAGCCTGCCTGAGGGCGAGAGAAAGAGGAGATGGGAATGAACTGTGTGTCACCGTGAATGATACATGGACTCCTGACTCCCCAGATCGTCGGGCGATAAGGCGTCATCGCACTTCTCCACCAGCAGCCTCCCCACCCAAAGCAGAGTCAGAAGGCAGCCACAATGATGAGGAAGACTCCGAGGAGCCAGCTCAGTGAATACGAGTATTGTAGAGTCCTTCCCTTAGTTTAGCAGGATTTCGAGTAGTCGAGTCGTTATCTTAGTTAATGGTGTGTTAATGATTGGTGTGTGACGTGAGTTGTGGAAGCCATGAGCAATTGTCCACAACCTCGTCTTTAGATTATCTTGCTTTGGTGTGTGAAACCACATGAAATAATATTGCATTTATTTTTGCGTGAGATATAAACCCTCAGAAAAGTATAACAAAGCCTCAACACTTCAAAGTACAAACAAGTGAAAGTAGTAAGATGATACGTAATGCTTTAAATTAACATTGGTTGATCATGCCAGATGGCCGGAAGAGGAAAAGGACGTGCTGCCAACCCCGCCAACAACAACGATGAGGCCTCCAACCCTCATCTTTCTAGAGGCCAGAACAGGGGTGGTCGCCGTGAAGGAGTTGATCCCCTCCACCAAATGCTGGAGAATCAAAATCAACTCATCCAGAACTTGACTCAAGTGGTGGCCAACTTGCATCAAGTTCCACCTCCACAAGCTGCACCACACCAACCAAGGTTGAGTGAGTTTCTAGGAACTCAACCTCCAAAGTTCGCAAGTGCTGCTGAACCTCTGGAGGCAGATGATTGGCTTAAGACCATTGAGAGCAAGATGAGGATCATACAGTGCCAAGGGTATGCGAGGGTGCTGCTTGCCTCTCATCAATTGCATGGACCTGCTGCTGATTGGTGGACCGCCTACGTGGCTGCCCATCATGACCCTAAAAGCATCACTTGGGAAGAGTTCAAGCGTAGCTTCCGCAACCATTATATCCCAAGAGGTGAACTCAAAAACAAGAGGAAGGAGTTCTTGGGACTGCAGCAGGGAAACATGACGGTGAGGGAATACCTCACTAAATTTACTCAACTATCCCGTTATGCTCCACGAGACATAGAGACTGATGAGCAGAAACAAGATTGTTTCGTTGAAGGGCTCACCGCAGAAATGCAGTGTGCAATGTCCTCAAATGAGTATGAAAGCTTCCAAAAGATGGTGGACAGAGCATTTGTTGTGGAAAGGAAGCTAAAGGCCTTGGAAAATGAGACCAAGAGGAAGGCCAGGTGGTCACACCAAGCCTTAGGGAGCAACACCCGCTCACGTCTGATGCAGCAACCTGCCGGGCAGATGAACCGTGCTGCGGTACCCTACTCAGCACCAAGAGGGTACAACCGGAACTACAGGCCTCCGGCAGCACCAGCACAGCCACAACGTCAGTTTGTACAGCAACCTCGCCCCGCATATCCACCTCGACCAGCAGTGCAAGGACCTCCAAACCAACCCCAAGACAATAAGGGCCAAGCCCCTAAGATTGGGGTGCAATGTTTTAGCTGTGGTGAAGTGGGGCACTATGCCCATAAGTGCTCAAAGAAGAAGCCCACGCAGCCACAACAGCAGAATGTAATGAGAGGACGGGTGAACCACATCACTATGGAGGAAGCACAAGAGGCACCCGACGTGGTAGTTGGTAAGTTTCCTGCCAATTTACACATTGCAACCTTGCTGTTTGATTCTGGTGCTACCCACTCGTTCATTGCCCAAGGGTTTGTTAAGAAGCATGGCCTAGCAACAACACAAATGAACCATATGCTAGCCGTAAACTCTATGGGTGGAGAAATAAGGACAAGACAAGTGTGTCCCAAGGTGAACCTAGACATTAATGGGGTAGTATTTACTGGTAACCTCATAGTGATAGATTCACAAGGGATAGATATTATTTTGGGTATGGATTGGTTGACCAAACATAAGGGAATCATCCATTGTTCGACCAGAACGGTGGAACTAACTCACCCTAGCGGCACAAGAGTAAAGTTCATAACAATACAAGTGCCTAGGAGTGACATTAAATTAAATCAAGTGGAGGTGAAAGTGGAGGAGATCAGGATCGTTAGGGAATATCCAGATGTTTTTCCGGAGGAGTTGCCAGGTATGCCTCCTGATCGTGAAGTGGAATTCGCAATTGAGCTAGTGTCGGGAACAACCCCGATATACAAGAGACCTTATCGGATGGACTCCAAGCAGCTGGGAGAACTCAAGGATCATTTGAGAGAATTGACGGAGAAGGGGTATATTCGTCCTAGTTCCTCACCTTGGGGAGCCCCGGTCATATTTGTGCCCAAGAAGGACGGAACCCAAAGGTTATGCGTGGACTACCGTGCCTTGAATGAGGTAACCATCAAGAATAAGTACCCATTACCCCGTATTGAAGACTTGTTTGATCAGTTGAGGGGAGCTTGTGTGTTCTCGAAAATTGATCTCAGGTCGGGATACCACCAACTTAAGATAAGACAATCTGATATTCCCAAGACAGCTTTCGTATCTCGGTACGGACTGTATGAATACACTGTCATGCCTTTCGGGCTAACTAATGCCCCGGCATACTTCATGTATCTCATGAACAAGGTATTCATGGAATATCTGGACAAATTTGTGGTGGTTTTCATAGATGACATTCTCGTCTTCTCCAAAGATGAAGAACATGAGAAACATCTAAGGTTGGTGTTGCAGAGGCTGAGAGAACACCAACTGTATGCCAAGTTGAGCAAGTGTGAGTTTTGGCTGAAGAGAGTCCCCTTCTTAGGACATATAATCTCGGAGGGAGGAATCTCCGTAGATCCCGCCAAAATCGAGGATATACAGAAGTGGAAGACCCCTAAAAATGTTGGAGAAGTTCGAAGCTTCTTGGGATTGGCTGGATACTATCGACGGTTTATTGAGGGATTCTCTAAGATCTCGAGACCCCTCACCAAACTGTTGGAGAAGGGAATCACATTCACATGGACGCCACAGTGCGAGACGAGCTTTCAGGAGTTAAAGAAAAGATTGACAACAGCCCCAGTGCTGGTTATGCCAGATATGCAAAAGAACTTTACGGTGTACTGCGATGCCTCTGGAAACGGGTTGGGATGTGTTCTCATGCAAGAAGGGCATGTCATGGCTTATGCATCCCAACAACTCCGGAAGCACGAGAAAAACTATCCTACACATGACCTAGAACTAGCCGCAGTGGTACACGCGTTGAAAATTTGGCGGCACTACTTGATGGGGAAGAGGACAGAGATATATACGGATCATAAGAGTTTAAAGTACATTTTCACACAGCGAGATCTCAACCTCAGACAAAGGAGATGGTTAGAGCTAATCAATGACTTTGATGTGGGCATCAACTATCATCCTGGGAAAGCAAACGTCGTGGTCGATGCTTTAAGTCGGAAAGTGCAGGTCAATAAGTTGAGCTTGAAGGACATGCCTGCAGAATTAAAGTACGAGGTTATAAGGCTCAATCTATGCCTTGTGAATAGTGGTGAAGCCATCGCCATGGAAGTGGACTCCACACTGGAGCAAGACATACGCAATGGTCAAAAGAACGACGAGAAGATACAAGAAATCAGACAACTCATCAAGGAAAATAAAGCTCCTGGTTTCAGAGAGGATGAACAAGGTACGGTGTGGCACGGGAAGAGAATTTGCGTGCCTGAAGTAAAAGAGATTCGTGAATTCATTTTGAATGAGGCTCACGATTCCGACTATTCCATCCAGCCTGGGAGTACGAAGATGTACCAGGACCTCAAAAGCAGGTATTGGTGATATGGTATGAAGCGAGATGTCGCGTAACATGTTGCCCTATGTGACACATGTCAGTTGGTGAAAGCAGAACATCAACGACCCGCGGGATTATTGCAACCACTCAAAATGCCTGAATGGAAATGGGAAGAAATCGGTATGGATTTCATAGTGGGATTGCCTAGGACCCAATCAGGATATGATTCCAAATGGGTCATCATCGACAGGCTAACCAAGGTAGCTCACTTCATCCCCGTGAAGGAAAGCTACAGCGGATCCAAATTGGCAGAGTTGCACATGTCAAGGATCGTGTGTTACCATGGAGTGCCGAAGAAGATTGTGTCGGATCGAGGGACACAGTTCACCTCGAGGTTCTGGCAGAAGCTGCATGAAACCATGGGAACCCATCTGAATTTTAGCTCTGCCTATCATCCCCAAACTGACGGGCAAACGGAAAGAACTAATCAGATTCTTGAGGATATGCTGAGGGCATGTGCACTCAAAAACAATCGGAGTTGGGACAAGAACTTACCGTATGCGGAATTCTCCTATAATAACAGCTATCAGGCTAGTATGAAGATGTCATCGTTCGAAGCTTTGTATGGGAGGAAGTGTAGAACTCCATTATTTTGGAACCAAACAGGGGAAAGTAAGGTGTTTGGACCCGAAGTACTACAAGAAGCCGAGGCGAAGGTGAGGGAAATTCGCAACAATTTGAGGATAGCACAGACATGCCAAAAGAGCTATGCCGATGTACGAAGAAGAGAGCTCGTTTTCAACGTGGGAGACTATGTCTATCTCAAGGTGTCCCCTATCAGAGGACTTCGTCGGTTCAAGGTGAAAGGGAAGTTGTCACCTCGATACATCGGACCCTTTCAAGTTCTGGAGAGGAAAGGCGAAGTGGCGTATCAACTAGAGTTACCGGTTCGCCTATCGGATGTGCACGATGTATTCCATGTGTCACAGCTCAAGAAATGTCTGAGAACGCCTAAAGAGGTGTTACCCATGAATGAGGTTGACGTAGCTGAGGATTTATCTTATGCCGAGCAGCCATACAAGATTTTGGAGACAATGGAACGCCTCACCAGAAATAAAAGAATCCGGATGTGCAAGGTGCAATGGAAGCATCACTCAGAAGAGGAAGCCACCTAGGAACGGGAAGATGAGCTCAAGTCACAATTTCCGGAATTGTTTTCTTAGAACCACCAATCTCGAGGACGAGATTTCTTTTAAGGGGGGTAGAGCTGTAACACCCCAAAATCCTGTTAAGAGGGGAATTTAAAAATTTTTGGACGTGTTGCATGTTTTGCAACAATTTAAATTCAAACTGGAATTCAGTTTAAACTCAAAACAGAAAAGAAATAGAAAAAGAAAAAGGAAAATAGAAAAAAACCGGCCAGTGGGCCGAAACCCACCAGCCGGCCCACCCTGCTCCGCGCCAGCCCGCAGCCGCGCGCGCCCCCTTCCTCCCACTGTCAGGCGGGGCCCGCCAGCCTTTCTTTTTCCTCGCGCACGCGCCGCGATCGGCCGGACTCTCTCACCCGAATCAAAACCGATCGGGAATTCTCGCGTATCCTAGCCGATTTCCCGACCCCGAAGACTCCAGCTCGATCTAAACCAACCCACCGCCCTCCCCCGTCTATAAAAACCCCGGCCTTGTCCCGTTTTTCCCACGCGATCCGCCGATTTTCTCTCCGGTGAGAACCCGAGCTTCTCCGGCGAATTCTGGCCGATCTACGCTCGGAAATTCCGATCTAACTTGCTGGTCTTGATCCACCACCTCCGGGGAACCTTGCCGGTGCAGAAAACTCGATGACTTGCGGTTCAAACACAGCGCCGACGATCCTCGCCGTGAATTCACCTCGCTGGTGTTACAGCTCTACCCCCCTTAAAAGAAATCTCGTCCTCGAGATTAGTGGTTCTAAGAAAACAATTCCGGAAATTGTGCCTTGAGTTCATCTTCCCGCTCCCAGGTGGCTTCCTCTTTTGAGTGATGCTTCCACTGCACCTTGCACATCCGGATTCTTTTATTTCTGGTGAGGTGTTCCATTGTCTCCAAAATCTTGTATGGTTGCTCGGCATAAGACAAATCCTCAGCTACGTCCACTTCATTCATGGGTAACACCTCTTCAGGCGTCCTCAGACATTTCTTGAGTTGTGACACATGGAATACATCGTGCACATCCGATAGACGAGCCGGTAACTCTAGTTGATATGCCACTTCGCCTTTCCTTTCCAGAACTTGAAAGGGTCCGATGTATCGAGGTGACAACTTCCCTTTCACCATGAACCGACGAAGTCCTCTGATAGGGGACACCTTGAGATAGACATAGTCTCCCACGTTGAAAACGAGCTCTCTTCTTCGTACATCGGCATAGCTCTTTTGGCGTGTCTGTGCTATCCTCAAGTTGTTGCGAATTTCCCTCACTTTCGCCTCGGCTTCTTGTAGTACTTCGGGTCCAAACACTTTACTTTCCCCTGTTTGGTTCCAAAATAATGGAGTTCTGCACTTCCTCCCATAGAAGGCTTCACACGGTGACATCTTCATACTAGCTTGATAGCTGTTGTTATAGGAGAATTCCGCATACGGTAAGTTCTTGTCCCAACTCCGATTGTTTTTGAGTGCACATGCCCTCAGCATATCTTCAAGAATCTGATTGGTTCTTTCCGTCTGCCCATCAGTTTGGGGATGATAGAAAGAACTAAAGTTCAGATGGGTTCCCATGGTTTCTTGCAACTTCTGCCAGAACCTCGAGGTGAACTGTGTACCTCGATCCAACACAATCTTCTTTGGCACTCCATGGTAACACACGATCCTTGACATGTACAACTCTGCCAATTTGTATCCGCTGTAGCTTTCTTTCACGGGGATGAAATGAGCTACCTTGGTTAGCCTGTCAATGATGACCCATATTGAATCATATCATGATTGGGTCCTAGGCAATCCCACTATGAAATCCATACCGATTTCTTTCCATTTCCATTCAGGCACTTTGAGTGGTTGCAATAATCCCGCAGGTCGTTGATGTTCTTCTTTCACCAACTGACATGTGTCACATAGGGCAACATGTTCCGCGACATCTCGCTTCATGCCATACCACCAATACCTGCTCTTGAGGTCCTGGTACATTTTCGTACTCCTAGGATGAATGGAATAGTCAGAATCATGAGCCTCCTTCAAAATCAATTCACGGATCTCCTTTACTTCTGGCACACAGATTCTTTTCCCATGCCACACCGTTCCTTGTTCATCCTCTCTAAAACCAGGAGCTTTATTTTCCTTGATGAGTTGTCTGATCTCTTGTATCTTCTCATCTTTCTTTTGACCCTCGCGGATGTCTCGCTCTAGTGTGGAGTCCACTTCCATGGCGATAGCTTCACCACTATTCACAAGGCATAGATTGAGCCTTATAACCTCGTCCTTCAATTCTGCAGGCATGTCCTTCAAGCTCAACTTATTGACCTGCACTTTCCGACTTAAAGCATCGGCCATGACGTTTGCTTTCCCAGGATGGTAGTTGATGCCTACATCAAAGTCATTGATTAGCTCTAACCATCTCCTTTGTCTGAGGTTGAGGTCTGGCTGTGTGAATATGTACTTCAAACTCTTATGATCCGTATATATCTCTGTCGTCTTCCCCATGAAATAGTATCGCCAAATTTTCAACGCGTGTACCACTGCGGCTAGTTCTAGGTCATGTGTAGGATAGTTTTTCTCGTGCTTCCGAAGCTGCCGGGATGCATATGCCACGACATGCCCTTCTTGCATGAGAACACATCCCAACCCGTTTCCAGAGGCATCGCAGTACACCGTAAAGTTCTTTTGCATATCTCGCATAACCAGCACTGGGGCTGTTGTCAATCTTTTCTTTAACTCCTGAAAACTCGTCTCGCACTGTGGCGTCCATGTGAATGTGATTCCCTTCTCCAACAGTTTGGTAAGGGGTCTCGAGATCTTAGAGAATCCCTCAATAAACCGTCGATAGTATCCAGCCAATCCCAAAAAGCTTCCAACTTCCCCGACATTTTCAGGGGTCTTCCACTTCTGTATATCCTCGATTTTGGCAGGATCCACGGAGATTCCTCCCTCCGAGATTATATGTCCTAAGAAGGGAACTCTCTTCAACCAAAACTCACACTTGCTCAACTTGGCATATAGTTGGTGTTCTCTCAGCCTCTGCAACACCAACCTTAGATATTTCTCATGTTCTTCTTCATCTTTGGAGAAGACGAGAATGTCATCTATGAAAACCACCACAAATTTGTCCAGATATTCCATGAATACCTTGTTCATGAGATACATGAAGTATGCCGGGGCATTAGTTAGCCCGAAAGG
Organism: Neostapfia colusana; assembly: GCA_030760725.1. Taxonomy (NCBI): domain Eukaryota; kingdom Viridiplantae; phylum Streptophyta; class Magnoliopsida; order Poales; family Poaceae; genus Neostapfia; species Neostapfia colusana. The sequence goes on from JASWHV010000014.1 coordinate 24,160,593, forward strand.
CATGACAGTGTATTCATACAGTCCGTACCGAGATACGAAAGCTGTCTTGGGAATATCCGATTGCCTTATCTTGAGTTGGTGGTATCCCGACCTGAAATCAATTTTCGAGAACACACAAGCTCCCCTCAACTGATCAAACAAGTCTTCAATGCGGGGTAATGGGTACTTGTTCTTGATGGTTACCTCATTCAAGGCACAGTAATCCACGCATAACCTTTGGGTTCCGTCCTTTTTGGGCACAAATATTACCGGAGCTCCCCATGGTGAGGAACTGGGGCGAATATACCCCTTCTCCGTCAATTCTCTCAAATGATCCTTGAGTTCTCCCAGCTGCTTGAAGTCCATCCGATAAGGTCTCTTGTATATCGGGGCTGTTCCAGGCACTAGCTCAATTGCGAATTCCACTTCACGATCGGGAGGCATACCTGGCAAATCCTCCGGAAAAACATCTGGATATTCCCTGATGGTCCTGATCTCCTCAACTTTCACCTCAACTTGATTTAATTTAACGTCCCTCCTAGGCTCTTGTATTGTTATAAACTTTACTTTTGTGCCACTAGGGTGCGTTAGTTCCACCGTTCTAGTCGAACAATGGATGATTCTTTTATGTTTGGTCAACCAATCCATACCCAAAATAATATCTATCCCTTGTGAATCTATCACTATGAGGTTAGCAGTAAATACCACCCCATTAATGTCTAGGTTCACTTTGGGACACACTTGTCTTGTCCTTATTTCTCCACCTGGAGAGTTTACGGCTAGCATATGGTTCATTTGTGTTGTTGCTAGGTCATGCTTCTTAACAAACCCTTGAGTAGTGAACGAGTGGGTAGCACCAGAATCAAACAGCAGGGTTGCAATGTGTAAATTGGCAGGAAACTTACCAACTACCACGTCGGGTGCCCCTTGTGCTTCCTCCATAGTGACGTGGTTCACCCGTCCTCTCATTACATTCTGCTGTTGTGGCGGCGTGGGCTTCTTCTTTGGGCACTTATGGGCATAGTGCCCCACTTCACCACAGCTAAAACATTGCACCCCAACCTTAGGTGCCTGGCCTTTGTTGTCTTGGGGTTGGTTTGGAGGTCCTTGCACTGCTGGTCGAGGTGGATATGCGGGGCGAGGCTGCTGTACAAACTGACATTGCGGCTGTGCTGGTGCTGCCAGAGGCCTGTAGTTCGGGTTGTACCCTCTTGGTGCTGAGTAGGGTACCGCAGCACGGTTCGTCTGCCCTGCAGGTTGCTGCATCAGACGTGGGCGGGTGTTGCTCCCTGAGGCTTGATGTGACCACCCGGCCTTCCTCTTATTCTCATTTTCCAAGGCCTTTAGCTTCCTTTCTACCACAAACGCTCTGTCTACCATCTTTTGGAAGCTTTCATACTCATTTGAGGACATTGCACACTGCATTTCCGCGGTAAGTCCCTCCATGAAACAATCTTGTTTCTGCTCATCAGTCTCTATGTCCCGTGGGGCATAACGGGATAGTTGAGTAAATTTAGTGAGGTATTCCCTCACCGTCATGTTTCCCTGCTGTAGTCCCAAGAACTCTTTCCTCTTGTTTTTGAGTTCACCTCTTGGGATGTAATGGTTGCGGAAGCTACGCTTGAACTCTTCCCAAGTGATGTTCTCAGGGTCATGATGGGCGGCCACGTAGGCGGTCCACCAATCAGCAGCGGGTCCATGCAATTGATGAGAGGCAAACAGCACCCTCTCATGCCCTTGGCACTGTATGATCCTCATCTTGCTCTCAATTGTCTTAAGCCAATCATCTGCCTCTAGAGGTTCAGCAGCACTTGCAAACTTTGGAGGTTGAGTTCCTAGAAACTCACTCAACCTTGGTTGGCGTGGTGCAGCTTGTGGAGGTGGAACTTGATGCAAGTTGGCCACCACTTGAGTCAAGTTCTGGATGAGCTGATTTTGATTCTCCAGCATTTGGTGGAGGGGATCAACTCCTTCACGGCGACCACCCCGGTCTTGGCCTCCAGAAAGATGAGGGTTGCATGCCTCATCATTGTTGTTGGCGGGGTTGGCAGCACATCCTTTTCCTCTTCCGGCCATCTGGCAGAATCAACCAATGTTAATTTGAAAGCATTTAGTATCATCTTACTACTTTCACTTGTTTGTACTTTGAAGTGTTGAGGCTTTGTTATACTTTTCTGAGTGTTCATTTCTCACACAAAAACAAATGCAATATTATTTCATGTGGGTTCACACACCAAAGCAAAACAATCTAAAGACGAGGCTGTGGACAATTGCTCATGACTTCCACAACTCACGTCACACACCAAGCATTAACACACCATTAACTAACGTAACGACTCAACTACTCGACATCCTTCTAATTTAAGGGAAAGACTCTATGCTACTCGTTTTCTTGAGCTGGCTCCTCGGGATCTCCCTCATCATTTCGGCTGCCTTCTGACTCTGCTTTGGGTGGGGAGGCTGCTGGTGGAGAAGTGCGACGATGCCTGATCGCTCAGCGATCTGGGGAGTCAGGAGTCCATGTATCATTCACGGTGACACACAGTTCATTTCCATCTCCTCTTTCTCTCGCCCTCAAGCAGGCTCGCAACAATGCCTCCGTTTCCTTCAGGGTGTCCCGAACATCCTGAAGCTCTTGCTGACACTCCTGCACTCGAGTGCTGAGCATAGCAGCATCCTCCAAGCACAAGTCCATGTGCTCATGGGAAGTCCCTTGCTGCACTGGCGGGTACTTGTACTCCGTGGTACCACTCTAACGCTGGAGGACATACATGTACTCAGTCCTGTCCAGGTGTCGATGATAGATGTGACTCTGGCAAGTGATGGCCTCCCAGGTGACATCCTTCTCCGCATCGACCTGTGTCGCTCTACAAGCTGGAGAGCGGTGGATCTTAAGCAGCTGATTTTCGTGTATAATCCTCATCTCTGAACTCCATTCTTCCCTTTTCTCACGGATGGTCCTGGTGGAGTTATAGTGGATGATTAGCTTGCCCGTATTGTCGGCGGCTTCGAGCATACGTCGAAGACGGCGCAACAAGCCTCCTACTGCCAATCCGTAGGAAAGGTACGTCACCGGACGGCTCTCCTCTCTTTCGGCAAGGGCAACTACGGGAACCCTCCCTCCTGTGGACTTGCGAGCGGTGCGAATCATGCGAACCATCTAAAACAAAAAGCATTTAAACTTAGGTTAGATAAACTTTTTAAACAAAAATCCTATTTTGAATGAAAATTGGGGTAAGATGAAGAAAGTGACTCATTAAATAACACTTTTCAACACACACCTTGTAAAAATAGTTTTTAAGAAAATAAGGCCCTTAAATACGTCCATTTCTACCTAGGTCCACGTTTCTACGGGCAACCTTGGCTTTGATACCACTTCTGTCACACCCGATTTTCCAAAGAACAACCAAGTGAATATCACATGTATGCCAGGATCATTTTCTCATACATGTGATATTCACTTTGTTGTTCTTCAGAAAACCGGGTGTGACATGAAGTGAGCTGTTTTCGTCATTCGGTCCACAATAACCCAAATAGAGTCGTAACTCGACTGAGTACGTGGCAATCCGACTATGGAATCCATGCTGCTGTCTTCCCACTTCCACTCGAGTACTTTCAATGGCTGCAACAATCCAGCGGGTCTTTGATTCCTCTAAGAGAGTACTATCCAGGGGTACAGCCCAATATTTATTAAAATCCCTGGTTTTGGCTCATTAATTCATATAATGAAAATCTTGTAGGAATTTTTCAAGGAGTTCTGTGTATTGGAAAATTCCCAAATTTGGGCAGGAGATTCCTCCAAAAATACTTGAACTCCAGTAAAATTTTCAGAAGCATTGGACCTCATTTTCTTGGCCAAATGTGGTGTTAATTCCTTATGTCTCTGAAAATTGGAAAATAGAACAGAGTTCAATTTCAAAATTTTTCCCCAAACTTTAGAACCTCATAACTTTTGCTAGGAAGCTCCAAATTTAGTGATTCAAATTGGGTTGGATTCATATTGAATAGCTCTGTCCAAATATACAACCCAATTTGTATGAAACTCATTAATTAATTCTGGAAAATTCTTTAAAACTTTTCAGAAAAAGAATTTTAGAGGGAGTTTGGCTAATCCTAAAATCCTCAAATTTTGCCAGAATAGTCTTTAGGGTGTTAGTGGACTTCTGTCAAAGTTTCAGCTCATTTGGAGTTGATTTTCTCAGGGCAATTTAGATTTGAAGTTGCTGTGTTCAATTGAATACAGAAACATTTTCAGAGAATTTCCAAAACATGGAAATTCATTTCTGGAGGATTCTTAGCTCCAAAAATACTAGGAAAATTCATGAAAGTCCTATGAACTATAATTGAAATTTTCGTTCACTAAGTTTGGCATGAACATGGATGTGATCTCAGAATTAATTCTTCTTTGCTTAATTGCTTAGAAAATTGTTCTGAACAAACAACTTAATGAAAAGTGCTAATTTTTGGTCCAGAGGGCTTTCTTGTGAAAAGGAGCTCACATGAAAATTCTCAGCTCCATTGGAGCCCTGGATCACCCCTGTTCTGTTTAACCTCTTAAGGTGGTCAATATAGAAGAGGGGAAAAGCACTTAGCATTTAATCATGTTACTTAGACCCAAACCCAAACCACTAGCACCAGTGTCATTTTAAATTCTTAAACAGAGTTTCAGTTTCTAAAAACTTGTTATTAGAATTTGTAGCAAAGTCTTTACAATTAAACAATTGTGCATATTCATTACGTGTAGTATCTACGTGGAGGAGTTGAAGTCATCGGAGTAGAGATCAAGGAAGGAGGAAAGCAGTTGATCAAGCACCAAGTGGTCTTCACTAACTGAACTGCATATATATATATATCAATGTTATCCTAAACGGTAAACGGTAGACAGTCGGTGGAGGTCTGTTTACCGTTTAGCCTGTCTAAACGGTGTTTAAACGGATTAAACGGTTTGTACTGTAGCTACAATGTTGCAGCAAGTAAAATATGTAACTTTAATCTATATGTTCCCGTCTTCACAACTAAAGTACATAACTTGCAATAAATCACATGGAGGTTATTTAGATAAATTAGAACCCCACTCTTATTGAGTTTCAGCTGTCCTATAACTCACAAACATGAAAATCTAGCAAGTTCTAAAATAAAAGGCTAATAAAAGATGCAACTCACGTGCCATATGTATACTCTATGCTCCTGAGATGAGAAAGTGCGCGGGGAGACTGAGCTGCGTGTGCTGCACAGGGACTCGGGTGCACGGGTTCTGAGTGTGTGACAGGGGGATGGTGGGAGAGGGCTATCAAGTTGCGCGTGGGCGGTGGCTGATGGCGGGCTACTTTGGTTGTGAGCCAAGGGGGCGGGGGCGTACCCGGTGGCAGCGGATCGATGGCAGATCGAATATTACAACAAACCCGTGTCGGCGGAATCGATAGGAGTCTTCGACAGTGTGCAGCTAAATGGGTAGTGTGCAGCTAAATGGGTTGAAAAAACTGGTTCTAACATTTTCACTTCGCCTAAACGGATCAAAACGCATTTAAACATGAATAGAAACTGTTTTATTTAATCTGTTTAAACCGTTTAAACGGCTGTTGACCCGTTTAAACGGGTCAACCATTTAAATGTCCGTTTAGGGCCTAAACTACACAACAACTGTCTGTTTACCGTTTAAACATGTTTAAACGGCCGTTTAATACCGTTTAGGATAACACTGATATATATAAGTCACCTGCAAAACAAAGGCAAGCCCCGGTTTGCATCAAAACATTACAAGTTTTTATTGTATTCACCTTATATGGCTAGTATTTTGTTTATTGCATTAAGTCTAGGTGGTATGACACTCCAAATGCATGACCCAGAAAACCCTGGAGTATAATGTAGAGTAGATTATCAATTGATTATTACTGCTGATCTCAAGTTAACAACAGTGGATTAAAAGAGGCATAACTCGAGTAGGCAGTTTCCTACTCGTGAACCGGGATTAAGGGGGATCAATCGGAAGAGTTGGGAATTGATCCTCATAGTTGGGAATGGAGACCGGGCAGTGGATGTCTGAGTCGATTAAGGCCCGTTCTCGTGTGCGGCCCGTTGGACAAGTTTGAGTTGTGTACCGGATGCATACTAGCTATATGGGACCCAGGAAACCGATGTAACATGTTAACCTGGGTGTCAAGGCATACCTCACCGTCTGATGCCGATGCTGAAAGGATAGAGAAGTCAGCTCTACGAGGGATTGCCATAGAGAGACTTAATCCCAGTGGGTGGGACCGGTTCGACATTTGGGTGTCATGTGAAAGGTTGCCACGTACGACGTCAGTGACGGTTGCTGTGTGCAACGTCGAGTACGGGCGTACGTGTCGTGTCAGCCGGGTGTTTTTTTATTGCAATCACCGTCGCTCGCGGAATGAACCGAGCATACTTGTTCTCTGCGTCGTGACGTAGTAATAAACCGGGAAAACATTTAATATGCTTCGTGAGTAATCCTCATAATGGAGATGAGGAACGATCAACACTTCACTAAATTTAACTTCCACCTTGGGCTAGTAGCGTCGAGGCAAAGCGTTTCTTGTTTGATTGTGGAGTCTCGACGTGGATAGCGCAAGGTCAGTATGAGTCTAGGATAGCTCACTAAAGTTACTTTCACCTCGGGCAAGTGACATCGAGATGAAGCGTTTCTTGTTTGATTGTGGAGTCTCGATGTAAGTTGCGCGAGGGTTATAAAAGTTGCTTAACACTGGACGTAAGGACCCTCTTTTAGCTCAAGTTCATCGTTTGTGCAAACTTCTATAATCAGCCCTCTATTTTTGTCATGTAGAGTTTCATGACTAGGGTGACAGGTCAATCTTGCTGAGCTTCGTGCTCACGGATACTGCATAAGTTGTTTTGCAGGTAATAACTGTACGCTGATATGTACGGGTGTCCGATGAGACTCGGAGTTCTCCGAGTGGTGAACTCATGGAAACCCTTGCCGCTGCTATTGTGATAGTGTTGCTAGTGAGAAGGGTCCGCGGGCTGAACACCTTCTCTGTTGCTTAGCATAGGTATGAGCCGTGAGTTGTAATAGTCTTCCGCTGTAGATTATTTTGAAAAGTATTTGTAAAAATTTACACTTTGTAAGCTTCCGCATGATTTATGTAATATGATGCTTTATTATGTGTGCTGTTGGGTGCCGCATCGCCCGACACCACCCAATGCGATTCCCGGGCGAGGTGCCCCGTCCCCGTGAACCGGGACGGCGGGCCCTCACAGGTGAGTCGGCAGTCCATGTAGTGTTAGATGGCGCTGGTGCTCCTAGTCACCGGCATCTTATAATAAGACATGAGAAACTTTAGAGAAGCAAGAAATAACTCCAAAACTTCAGAAGTTATAGGGAAAGAATGCAAAGGTGTTGCTGTCCAAAAGAAGAGGAAAAGAGGGGCTGAAAATAGCACTTTGCAGTGGCTGATTTGACAAGAAAAGTGCAGCAGCAAGCAATTTTCGAAAATAGCGGTTTAGAGGGGTGTGCCTAGGGATGAAAACGGACGGATATGGATGGAAGAAATGCTTTTCCATATCCATATCCATATTAAAAATTTCGGAAACGGATTGGATAGGATATTGTCGGAAACGGATATGTCATCGGATATGTCGGATGTATCGGAAACGGATTCATCGGATCGGAAAAATATGGATATCGGACGGAATTCGGATATTTGTTTCGGAAAAACAATTCACAAGTAACATATAATTTATAGTTCATACATTTAATACAAAGTACATCCACATCAAATTCATATATGGTTTGTACATGAAACTTGAAACACAAATAGTTCATACATTACTACTAGCAGTAGCAATAGACATTCCTGCATACAAATTTTTTTATTGTCATACACTCAAACAAATCACTAATTTTTCTAACAAGTGAGTAATAATTATACCGGTCGGTAGTGTTGGAGGGGACCCCAAAAGAAGATGACGTGTAGGGGCTGATTTCGAAGCCAACCGTTAGTGGGTGTCTCTTCCATTGTTGGACTAAACGACAAAGTGAGTTAAGTAGTTAACACCACTAGCCATGAAAATTGCAGAAAATAAATATACAACTACATAAGGTCTTGCTGCTGCCATACCAATGCAATATCACATATGCAGAAAATATGACATATGCAGAATTCGGACCTCGTCGACGCTAGGGGCGAACTGGGTGCTCGGAGTCCGGCTAGGCGTCGGGGATGGCGGCCGTCGGGGGCTGCGAGCCTGGGACTCGTCGGCGCTGGGGCCTGAGGGCTGAGGCGGGGGCTCTGTGGTCCGGGTCCTCCGGGAGCCCGCAAGGAGGCGCGGAGGTCAGGCAACCGCAAGGAGGCGCGCGGGGGGGGGGGGGGGGGCGGGGACCGCACTGGACACCGCAAGATATGCCCCGCAGCGGCGCAGGCGCTGCCCTAGGTCGTCGGGGGGGGGAGATCAAAGCCTGGAGGTTGGACACTCATAGCATGGCGGTGCTTGATGGGCTGGGCCTGTGGCTGGCTGCGGCCTGCGGGCCTTCAATTTGTTGGTTCGGATATTGTTCGAATATATCCGACCTAATATGGATATCCGATAAAACGGACGGATTTTGACGAAAACCATATCCGATCCGATATCCGATTTACAATATCCGAATCCATATCCGTATCCGAAAAAAATCCGACCAAAATGGATATGGATCGGATATCTTCAAAAACAATTGCAGACGGATCAGAAAATATCCGATCCGTTTTCATCCCTAGGTGTGCCTATGTGTTTTAGAGTGTCCATTCTACCTAGGCTTGCGTCCTATGGTCAACGTGGCTCTGATACCAATCTGTGACACCCGGTTCCATAAACGGAACCGAGTTAATGCATATGTGTGCCTAGGATGTTCATCACACATACACATGTAATCCACAAACTGAATTCAGAATATAACCACGAATAAATAGTGTTTAAGTACTTTATTACATCGACTCATTGTCTCACTCATAAATGTCTAACTTATTATTGCAGCGGAAGTCTCTAAACGACAGTGGAAATAACTAAATAGCAGCAGGCTCCATCTTCAACTCCACAGGCATGTTGACGGTAGTTCGCACGCCAAGTACTACACATGGTCCTCAAAGTACTCTTCTCCTGTTACTGATATTTATGTGATAATGCAAGGGTGAGTACATGTCGTACTCAGCAAGTGCGAGAAAAGTATGGCATGTAGCTTACAACAAGGTATGGAATAAAAATGCTAATTGCAGCAAGCAAATTTTATTTCACAAACATGATAAAAACAACAACTATTTCTAAGTGATATTTATCCCAATATAACCAAGTAAAACAGCAACATTCCTCCATCATGATTCACCATTTATCGAGTCTCAACCAACCATTAATATTTCTCAAGTTCATCTCATGCTCATAAATATTCGTATCCATCTCATATTCATATAACCAAACCAAACTGTAACACCCTCAATTTCATATTCATGCATTGCATATAGAAAAACATTATAAAAGAAATAGAAATGGGAAGGAATCATAAAAATGGGAGAAAGATAGCTGAAAAGAGCCAATTCCAATTCGCCGAGGAGCGCTGTCGACACTTCCCGCGGCCCGCTGGCCATGTGGCGCCTTCGGAGCTCATCCCTGCGGAGGGGGTGAGGTCCGGCACTGCTGGGCACGTGGCAAGCTCGGAGCTCGCCTCTGAGGAAGGGGCGAGGTCCGGTCCCGCTGGACACGTGTCGCCTTCGGAGCTAGTCTCTGCAGAGAAGCGAGGCTCAGCCCACGGGACACGTGGCGCTTTCGGAGCTCACCCCTGCGCAAGGGATGAGGTCCGGCCCCGCCAGACACGTGTCGACTTCGGAACTCACCCCTGCGGAAGGGATGAGGCCCGGCCCCACAGGACACATGTCGCTCTCAGAGCTCACCTCCGAGAGGTCCGGCCCGCTGGACACGTGTCACTCTCGGAGCTCACCTCCGAGAGGTCCGGCCCGCTGGACATGTGTCACCCCTCGGAGCTCGCCTCCGAGAGGTCCGGCCCGCTGGACATGTGTCACCCTCGGAGCTCACCTCCGAGAGGTCCGGCCCCGATGGACATGTGTCACCCTCGGACCTCACCTCCGAGGAGAAGGGAGGTCCGACGCTGCTGTACATGTGTCGTCCTCGGAGCTCACCTCCGAGGAGAAGGGAGGTCCGGCACTGCTGGACACGTGGCACTTTCGGAGCCCACCTCCGAGGAGAGGGGAGGTCCGGCACTGACGTGTGGCTCCCCCAGAGCTCGCCTCTGAAGGAGAGGGAGGTCTGACCCCGCCAGATACGTGGCGCACGCAGAGCTTGCCTCTGAAGAGAGGGGAGGTCCCGCCCGCTGAACGTGTGGTAGGTCCGGAGCTCGCCCCTGAGGAAAAGGGAGGCCCCCCCCACTAGACACGTGGCGTCTCCGGAGCTCACCACTGCGGGGATACGAGGTCCTTAGGCGGTTTTTCCTCCTGTACGTGCAGGAATACCCGGTACTGAGGAAACCGACATGATTTCCACGTTGCTACCGCACTAAATCAATTGGAGATAAGTTGTTAAGATCCAAAACAACTTGAATAGGACTCTTATTTGAAATCCAATTGGAGTAGGACTCTTCTTTTCCTTTTATAAATAGAACCCAAAAACCCCCTTGGCCATAACACTTTTCCCAAGTCAACAACTTAGAGGCCCTAGCCCCCAACTCGCCGAGTTGAACCCCCTGCCGGAGTTCAATCGCCGGTGAGCCCCACCGGTGAGACCGCCGACGAGCTCCATCGAGCTCGCCGTCGCCGGAAGAGAGCCGACGATCTGTCCTGCTGCCATTGCTAGGAGGAAAGCCGAGGTAGGTCTTCGTTACCACCTTACGACATCATCGCGAGTTCTTCGCATCTGTTTTCTTCGAACAAAAGCTGTTTCGTGTGGACATGTCACGTGTTGATCGGTTTTTCACGGTGGAATTGATCTAGATCTTGAGTTAAGATCATCACCACGTCCACACTTGATTATTACACCCTTGTTCACTATAAAACCCCATGCAAGCCCAGTAAAACATGCAAGGACACATGCAAACTGGTCTAATGAAACAACATCATAGGATTTGCACCATTGCATCTTGAGTAAAGTTTGTGCATGATGTTTGATTGCTATAATTTTTTATGTGCGTGGTCGTGAGTAGAAGGACAAGCTCAGGAAGCCATCTACGAAGAACTACAGCACCGAGACTTCGAGACACGTGAGCAACAAGAGCCACAGGAGCAAAGCAAGTGCCCCTTGACCATATTGATCGCATGTTTTGAAACTGTTTTGTTTGCGAAAAAATGTTTGCATTAGTCAACTTGATGGGAAACCCTTTTATAGGAGTTTACTAGTTTTGTTAACCATCCTTGTCACCAGGAAAGTTGATGAGTCGGGTATGGTCGTTTTTCCTTTTTGCTTCGCTTAGCTTATGGGATACGGGAAGGCGAAGTAGAACATGTTTAAGTACTGTACTCATATGAATAATGATAATGAGCATAGAATCGGGGGAGATCTAGGCAAGCTTGGTTCGTGGATGTGGTAGAATGAGATGGTGGTTTACTTGCCGTAGATCTAAGGACCGGTTCATGCCAGCACATGCCAGGAAAATAGTGCCACCACAAGGCCCAATATGGGTGCGGCTTAGCTGACTAATTAGGTAAGTTACTAGATTGTTATGGACCGTGGAAGGCGCGGGGAATGGGAGTCGAGAGAGGACTGCCCTGGGAACTACATGACACAAGAGGGGGCTCGTAGGTGGGAGAATGGTGATTCGAGCCTGCTGGTGAAACCTTAGTGAGTCCATACATCTAGTAGCCCCTTTGTAAAGGCTATTTTGTGATCTCTTGGCCATACACCGACGGTTGTGTACTGGTATAATGGAGGTTCTGCAGTCGTCGACGGGTGACGAAATCAAAAACTTGTGGGTAAAGTGGTTCCACCTCTGTAGAGAGTGTAAAACTATCATGATAGCCGTGCTTACGGTCACAAGCGCCTGGCCAACTCACATGATTAGATGGGATGATTATTGGGATGGCTATTGGTTTGATTATGGTATGGTCTTTGGGATTGGTTTCGGGACTGTTGAGTCATGACAATGAGTTATGTTTCGGATCAAATGAATATGAGATGGATATGAACATGAGATGGTTATTATGAGCATGATATAAAGTTGAGAAAGATTAATGGTTGGTTGAGACATGATAAGTGGTGAATTATGAAGGAAGTATGTTGCTGTTTTACTTAAATATATGTTAGGATTAAATTCACTTAAAGATAGTTACTGTTTTTACCATGTTTGTGAAATAAACTTTGCTTTCTGTAATGAGCCTTTTTATTTCCTACCTTGTTGTAAGCTACATGTCATATCAAGGAAAAACAACCATACCTGACTCATCAACTTTCCCGGTGACAAGGATGGTTAACAATACTAGTAAACTCCTATTAAAGGGTGTCCTATCAAGTTGACTCAAGCGTACACGTTTTTGCAAACAAAACAGTTCCAAAACATGGGATCAATATGGTCAAGGGGCACTTGCCTTGCTCTCGTGGCTCTTGTTGTTCGAGTGTCTCGAAGTCTTGGTGTTGTAGTTCTTCGTAGATAGCCTCTTGAGCTTGTCCTTCTACTCATGATCACGCACATACAAAATTTACAGCAATCAATCATCATGCACAAACTTTACTCAAGATGCAATGGGTTAGATGAATGCAAATTCCTAGGGTGCTGTTTTATTAAACCAGTTTGTACGTGTTCTTGCATGTTTTAATTGGCTTGCATGGGGTTTTATGATGAACAAGGGTGTAGGGATCAAGTGTGGACGCGGTGATGATCTTGACTCAAGATCTAGATCAATTCCACACGAAAAAGTTTTGGTTCGAAGGAAGCGAAGAAAACGGATGTGCAGAAACAACGAAGATGTCATAAAATGGTAACGAAGACCTACCTCACTTCCCTTTGTGGCAGGGCCTTCCCCTAGCAATGGCAGCAGCGGGGGCTCACCGGCGACTGAACTCCGGCGAGGGGAGGTGTGTCCAACTCGGCGAGTTGGGGGCTAGGACCTCCAAGTCGCCGACTTGGGGAAAAAAAGAAAGGGGTTGCGGCCAAGGAGGGGGTTTTGGGTTCTAATTATAAGGGGAAAAAGAGGAGTCCTACTCCAATTGGAGCTCAAATAAGAGTCCAACTCAATTTTGGATTTCAACAAACTTATCTTTTCAGTTAGGTGCGGCAGCCTTGGGGATATTGTGTCGGTACCTAAGTACTGGGTACTCCCGCGCACAGGAGAAAAATCCACCTAAGGACCTCACATCTCCGCAATGGTGAGCTCCGGAGGTGCCACGTGTCCGACCGGGCCGGGCCTCCCCTCTCCTCAGAGGCGAGCTCCAGGCCTGCCACGCGGCCAGTAGAGCCGGGCCTCGCCCCCTCCGCAAGTGTGAGCTCCGAGGACGCCACGTGTCCGGCGGGGCCGGGCCTCCCTTCTCCTCAAAGGCGAGCCCCGGGCCTGCCACGTGTCTAGAAGTGTCGGACCTCCCTTCTCCTCAGAGGCGAGCTCCGAGGGCGCCACGTGTCTAGCGGAGCCGGGCCTCCCTTCTCCTCAGAGGCGAGCTCCGAGGGCGCCACGTGTCCAGCAGAGCCGGGCCTCCCTTCTCCTCAGAGGCGAGCTCCGTGGGCGCCACGTGTCCCGCGGTGCCGGACCTCACCCCCTCCACAGGGGTGAGCTCCGCGGGCGCCACGTGTCCCGTGGTGCCAGACCTCACCCCCTCCGCAGGGGTGAGCTCCGCGGGTGCCACGTGTCCCGCAGTGCCGGGGAAAGTGTCGACGGCGCACTTCGGCAAATTGGAATTGACTTATTCCAGCTATCCTTTTCCCATTACACACCATTTTTATGATTCTTTCTCTGTTTCTACTTCTTTTAAAATGTTTCTCTATGAAAAAAGTATGCAATGCAAGGAAATGAATTTGAGGGTGTTACAATGGCACACGCTCTCAACATGTCTTCTAGTACTTGGTTCACCCTCTCGGTTTGCCCATCTGTCTGAGGGTGATAGGCGAAGCTTCTAATCAGCTTAGTACCCAATGCAGCGTGCAACTTCTCCCAGAAACGAGATACAAATAGTGCCCCTCGGTCTGAGACTATGGTCTTGGGTACTCCATGTAAGCATAGAATCCTTGCAATGTATAGCTCCGCATATTTGCTGGCATTGTAATGTGTATGCACAGGAATGAAGTGAGCCGACTTGGTTAATCGGTCAATGATTACCCAAATGGAATCATGCTTGTTGGAAGTCAGGGGTAATCCCACAATGAAATCCATGCTCACATCTTCCTATTTCCATGCCAAGATTTTCAGGGGTTGCAGCAGCCCTGATTTCCTCATATGATCCGCTTTCACTCGTCTACACGTATCACACTCGGATACGTACTTAGCCACTTCTCGCTTCATCCGTGTCCACCAAAATCTCTTCTTTAAATCTTGGTACATTTTGTTGCTGCCCGGATGAATGGAGAATTTAGACAAGTGAGCTTCATCAAGAATCTTTTTCCTCAACTCCATATTTCAACGAACCTCGATCTGAGACTATCCTCCTCGGGACTCCATGACGGCACACGATCTGCTCCATGTACAACTCGGCTAATTGTGCAACGTTGTACTTGGCCTTTACAGGGAGAAAATGGTCTGTTTTCGTCAATCGTTCACGATAACCCAGATGGAGTCATAACCCGACTGAGTACTGGCAATCCGACGATGAAATCCATACTGATGTCCTCCCACTTCCACTCGGGTACCTTTAAGGGTTTCAAAAATCCAACGGGTCTTTGATGTTCGACCTTCACCCGTTGGCATGTGTCGCATAGCGCAACGTATTTGGCTATGTCCCTTTTCATACCATCCCACCAATAACAAGTCTTCAAGTCCTTGTACATTTTGGTACTTCCGGGATGTATGGAATAGGGTGAATCATGTGCCGCTTTTAATATCATGTCGCAGATGTGCTTCACTTTAGGCACACAAATCCTTTTTCCTAGCCAAAGCGTACCCTTCTCATCTTCTTTGAAATCCTTCTCTATTCCTTGTCGGATCCTTTCCTTGATTTCCTTGATCTCCTCATCCGTTGCTTGGCCATCTCTTATCTCTTGCTCCAATGAGGAGTGGAGTTCCATCACTTCCATCTTGTTCAAGAATCCGAGGTGTAACCGTTCGAACTCCTTGCGTAGTTCGGGTGGTAGTTCCCGAACCGTGAGTTGGTGACATGCTCCCTTCCGGCTCAATGCATCAGCTACTACATTGGCCCTTCCAGGGTGGTAGTTGATTTTAACATCGTAATCCTTGATGAGTTCCAACCATCGACGTTGCCTCAAATTCAAGTCCGTTTGTGTAAATATGTACTTGAGGCTTTTATGATCCGTATAGATCTCGCATTGATGACCAAGGACATAATGTCTCCAAATCTTCAATGCATGCACTACTGCTGCTAGCTCCAAGTCATGTGTAGGATAATTAAGCTCGTGCTTCTTTAATTGTCGTGAGGCATAGGGCTAGCACTTGTCCTTCTTGCATGAGCACACATCCGAGCCCTTGTATGGATGAGTCACAATATATGTCAAAGCTCTTGCTTACGTCCGACAATACCAAAACCGGTGCTGTGGTTAGCCTTTTCTTGAGCTCCTCAAAACTTTCTTGGCATGCTGGTGTCCATTGGAAGGCTTTTCCCTTAGTTAGCAACTCCGTCATAGGCTTTGCTATCTTAGAGAAGTCCTTGATGAAGCGTCGGTAGTATCCAGCCATCCCAAGAAAACTCCGAATATCCTTCACGTTTTGCGGTTGGTTCCACTTCAGAACATCTTCCACTTTTCCGGGATCAACCGATACTCCTTCCTCGGAGATAATGTGGCCTAGGAACGATATCTCCTTTAGCCAAAATTGACACTTGTTAAGCTTGGCATACAACTGATGCTCGCGCATTTTCTGCAAGGTCAATCTCAAATTTTCTTCATGCTCCTCCTCACTTTTTGAATACACCATAATGTCGTCGATGAAAACCACGAGAACTTATCCAAGTACTCCATGAAAACCTTGTTCATAAGGTACATGAAGTATGCAGGTGCATTTGTTAACCCAAAAGACATAACGGTATATTCATACGAACCATACCGTGTTTGAAACGCAGTCTTGGGTATATCAGAGGGCTTAATCTTCAGCTGGAAGTATCCCGACTGAAGATCAATCTTGGAGAACACTTGGGCTCCTTTCATTTGGTCAAATAGGTCCTCTATACGGGGCAGAGGGTATTTATTCTTGATTGTCACCTCGTTGAGAGACCTATAGTCCACGCACATCCTTTGGGTCCCATCCTTCTTGTCTATGAAGAGCACGGGGGCTCCCCATGGTGACGAGCTTGGACGTATAAAACCCTTCTCCAACTGCTCCTGAATTTGCTTCTTGAGTTCCACTAGTTCATTGGTGGGCATTCTATAGGGTCTCTTTGCTATGGGTGCAGTTACGGGTACCAAATCGATGGCAAACTCAATGTCCCGGTCAGGTGGCATACCTGGGAGCTCTTCCAGAAACACGTCTGAGAATTCTTGAACCACTGGAATGTTGTCCAATGTTGCTCCTTCGACGTGGTTCAAAATTGCCTTCTTGGTTGTTTGATGGGCTGACTTAAACTCGATACGAATATCGTGCTCGTTTGTCAACTGCACGCTCCTCTCAGCACACTGGATTACTTCGTTGTGCTTGCTTAACCAATCCATCCCGAGTATTATGTCAAGCCCTTGGGAATCCAAGACAAAGAGGTTGGCAAGGAAATCTACCCCCCTTATTTAAGGCTTACTTTCGGACATACTATATTAGTCCTCATCTCTCCATCGGGAGAATTAACTAACATAGCACATTTTAAGTGTGATATATGCTTGACAACATACTTGGATGATATGAAGGAATGTGATGCTCCAGAATCAAATAAAATGGTGACTGGGTTGGAGTTGGCAAGGAACAAACCAATTACGACGTCCTCAGCCTATTGTGCTTCCTCAGCAGAGACATGGTTCACGTTGCCGCGAGCATAATTCTGCTGTCCACAGTTTCCTTGATTATCTCCTCCGTTCGGTCGCAGGTTCTGCTTGGGCACGTTGCCTTGCTGTGCAGGGCCTCTTGCAAAGCATGCCCTGTTTCCCCGCATGCAAAGCATGCCCTGTTGCCCACGGCAGCAGGTACGTTGGGGCGGGGGTTTCGAACAGGAGCACCCATGTTGGGTCGGGGCACAGGAGGCAAAGGCACACGAGGTGCTTGTGCAACGGGTCGTTGCTGTGGTGGCTGATTAGGGCAGTATGCAGGAGCGGTCGATCCATACTGCAGTGTAGATGGGGGCATGTACCGAGGCCGTACGTTGCTCCCTTGTGTCTGGTATTGCATCTTCCTCTTGCCCTCTCGCTCGATCTCTCGGATCTTGCTTTCCACTACTATAGCCTTGTCAACCAGCTTCTGGAAGCTCTCGTAGTCATTGTTGAGGAGCTGAACCAGGATCTCATTGTTCAACCATCTCATGAACAGGTACTGCTTCCGTTGGTCCGAGTTGACATCTTCGGGGGCGTACTGGGACAGTTGCGTGAACTTGTTGAGATACTCATTCACGCTTCTCCGTCCTTGGTGGAGACCTTCGAACTCCTGTCTTTTAAGCATCATTACACCAGCAGGGATGTAATGAGAGCAAAAACTCTCCTTGAACTCAGTCCAAGTGATCATCTCCGGGTCGACATGAGCGTTGCATAGGGCAGCCCACCAGTCAGCGGCAGCTCCCATGAGTTGGTGCGACGCAAAGAGAACCTTCTCTCGGTCATTGCACTGAACTATGGCAAGCTTCTTCTCCATGGATTTCAACCAGTCGTCGGCCTCCATGGGGTCGTTAGCTTGTGCAAAGGTGGGTGGTCGAGTCCTCATGAACTCTCCCAGTCTGTTATGAGCCGGTGGTGGTGTGACGCCCTCAATTATGTGGAAAACCACGGAACCGAGAACTAATGCATATGTGTGCCCAGGATGTTCATCACACATACACATATGTTCCACAAACTGAATTCAGATTTATATATTACCAGGAATAACAGAGTTTATTACAATATCTCATGAGTCTTGGACTCATGCTCACAGTGGAAGTCTTATTTCTATGCAGCGGAAGTCTTTATTCTAATGCGGAAGCAATTTAACTAATGCGGAAGCAATTCTAAGCAGCAATGGCTCCATCTCTATTCCATTACCACAGGCAAAGTTGAGCCTAGTGCTCCATTTTGCTCTTCATAGTAATCTTCTCCTGCTGCTGATGATGAAATAATAATGCAAGTTTGAGTACAATGATGTACTCAGCAAGTGCGGGAAAATATGACATGTAGCTCATAACAAGGTAGGTATAAAAAGGCTCATTGCGGAAAACAAAGTTATTTATCAAAACCGTGGTAAAACAGTAACTCATCTTAAGTGAATGCAATCCCAACTTATATTGAAATCCCAATCATACCTCCATTATGCTCATTACCTTCCATGTCACAACAAATCAACCTCATTCTTGCTCACGAATACCCCCTCGTATTCGCTACCATCTCACGAATATCATCTCGTACTCGCTACCATTTCATCTCATAAACAACTCCGAGTCTCACACCGAGACCAATCTTGTTGCCATGACTCAACAGTCATGCAACCCATCTTATCACCCGGACTCAACAGTCCCAAAACCAAACCATAACCAAACCATCCAAAACCATACCCAATAACCATCCCAACTAATCATGGCTGTTGGCCAGGCGCTCGTGACCGTAAGCTCGGCTATCATGATAGTTTTAAGAACTCTGCAGAGTTTGCACCTCTTTACCCACAAGTTTGTGATTTCGTCACCCGTCCGCGACTGCAGAACCTCCATTATACCAGTACACAACCATCGGTGTATGGTCAAGAGATCACAAAATAGCCTTTACAAAGGGGTTACTAGATGTATGGACTCACTAAGGTTTCACCGGCAGGCTAGAATCTCCAATTCTCCCACCCACGGGCCCCCTCTTGTGCCATGCAGTTCCCAGGGCAGTCCTCACTCGACTCCCATTCCCCGCGCCTTCCACAGTCCATAACAATCTAGCAACTTACCTAATTACTCAGCTAAGCCGCACCCATACTTGGCCTTGTGGTGGCACTGTTATCCTGGCATGTGCATGCATGAACCGGTCCTTAGATCTACGACAAGTAAACCACCATCTCATGCTACCTCATTCACAAACCCAGGCTTGCCTAGATCTCCCTCCGATCCATGTCCATTGTTAACATCGGTTTCTCATTATCATTACGAGTGCAGTTAGCTAGACACATCTATCTCGCTTCCCAATCCCATGGACTCAGCGAAGCATAAAAGTAAAAAAACCATACCCGACTCGTAAACATCCCTGGCGACAAGGGTGGTTTAACCAAAGCTAGTAAACTCCTATAAAAGGGTTTCCCATCATGTTTGACTCAGCACGCACACCTTTTCACAAATCAAAACAGTTTTACCCAAAACATAGGATCAATATGGTCAAGGAGCACTTGCCTTGTTCTTGCGGTTCTGGTGGCTCTTGGATCTCGAAACCTTGTTGTTGCAGGTCGTCGTAGACAGCTCCCTGAGCTTGTCCTTCTATACGCAATCATGCCCATACAAGATTCATAACAATCAATACTATGAACAACTTTTAAACTAGATGCGATGGTGCGTATGCATGCTATCCTATAATGCAGTTTAGTTTTATTAGGTCGGTTTGTACGGGTTCTTGCATGGCTTGCATGGTTTTACAATGAACAGAGGTGTTCGGATCAGATGTGGACGTGGCGATGACCTTGTCTTAAGATCAACCCGATCAACTAGTGATCTGTTCACGAGAAAGCTTCTGTTCGAAAGGAATCGAAGAACAGACGCAAAGAAAACGCAATGATGTCGTAAGGTGGTATTGGAGACCTACCTTACGTTCTTCTCGGTCTCAGGTCCTTCTCAGATTGTTGGGCTCTCTTCCGGCGATCTCCCTTGCTGAACTCCGGCGATGGCTTTCTCGACGAGTTGAGACTAGGGCTCTAAGTCATCGGCTTAGGAGTTGGAAAAGAAGTTCGTGGTTTCAGCCAGAGGTTCTGGGTTCTATTTATAATAGGGAGAAGAAGAGTCCTATTCTGATTGGATTCCGAATAAGAACCCTATTCAGATCGTCGTTGAATCCTAACAACTTATCTCGAGTTGATTTAGTGCGGTATTATTGTGGAATTCAGGTCGGTTTCTTCTCCGTACCGATATTTCTACGCGTACAGAATAAA
This sequence comes from Neostapfia colusana, assembly GCA_030760725.1. Lineage (NCBI taxonomy): Eukaryota > Viridiplantae > Streptophyta > Magnoliopsida > Poales > Poaceae > Neostapfia > Neostapfia colusana. Next base: position 24,180,887 of record JASWHV010000014.1, read on the forward strand.
AAACCGCTCCAGAACTCGTTACCTTCTCGGTGATGAGCTCCGGAAGCTCCACGTGTCCATCAGTCCTGGTCTCTCCTTTTCCGCAGAGACGAGCTCCGGTGGTGCCGCGTGTCAAGCGAGTGAGACCTCCCACTCCTTTGGAGGTGAGCTCCACGTGCGCCACGTATCCTGGCGGTCGGGACCTCCTCTCTTATTCGGAGGTGGCTCCGCACACGCCACGTGTCAGTGCCGGACCTTTCCTCTCTCCGGAGGTAGCTCCAGCGCCAGACTTCCTTTCCTCTCAGAGACGAGCTCCAAGGTTAACACGTGTCCAACAGTGATGGACCTCCCGAAGATAAGCTCCGGTGGCGAGACGTGTCCGATAGAACCGGACCTCTCGGAGGTGAGCTCCGAGATCGACACGTATCCTACGCGACTGGTCCTCTAATTTCCGTGGTGACTACCTCCGGCGCGCGCCAACCGACCGGACTCTTCCCCGCGCCCGATCGCAACCGAACTCCAGAAACCCGCGCCCCTGGCCCGAATTATGGTCCCGGACGTCTCCAACTCGTCCCAACCGACCGCCGCCCTCCCTCGCCTATATAAACATCGACATCGCCCTGTTTTTTTCCCCCGATCGGCCGTTCTTCTCTCCGGTGAGAACCAAAGATTCAATCCCCGTCTTGTTTCAATCATTGCACGGATTATCTGATCTAACGCGCTGATCGTGCTCCACCGCCCCCAGGGAGCTCTGCACGTGAAGGAAACGACAAGTTTCACGCCCTAGCAGCTGTTCCGACGTGCACCGAAGATCATCACCGTTGAAGCTCGCCGCCGACCGACTTCCAGGACCTCCGAGTGTTGGAAAACCCCTCGGTGAGCGTCCCCTACCCCTCCGCAGCCGATCCATGCAAAAAGATGCGAGTTCTAACGTGTAGCGGCAAAAGCCGAGGCTGCGCCGACGAGATCGCCACCCCCGCCGCGGCGCGCCGTGGCGCGTGCGGGCTGGCTCCGGCCAGGGCGACGTGGCCACTTGAGGGCCGTCTATTTTAAATCGCACGGTAGAATCAAAACCCGCGCATACCGGTTCAGCGATCTAATCTGAGCCGTCTGTTTTAAATCGGACGGTCCACGTTAGCCCCGCGTTATAAAGGCCGGGATTCTTACGCGCTACCCCCTGGGGATCTCGGAAAACACGAGCTAGCCCCGGAAACGTCTAATCTAGCCCCTGAAACTTCAGAAATTCGTGTAAATTCAATTAAAAATCAGTTTTAGCCCCTGTACATAATAAAAATTAGGAAAACCCCTCTGTTATGTGTAGTTAGACCCTTGGAAATTTATGAAATAATAAATTAGACCCTGTAGTAGGGTGGATTTACCTTTTTGACCCTATATGCTATTAAATTCAGAAATTTGAATATGTGATTAGGATTTAATTTTAAAGGTGAGGCAAACAAATTGCAAATTCAAATTTAAACTCTACTAGCACTTGGAAAACTTTAGAATGAGTTAAAAATAGATTTTAGGCTGAAATGAATTCTGTCTAAATGATATTCATATTTATAGGTTCTAGAAACATATTTTAGGCTAGGAAATAATACTAAAAACTAGTAAAATAAATTTAATTTGTTCCACATCAGAGAGGAAGTTCAAAGATATATTATTGAACATTTTAGATCAGAACCTATTCTGTTTAGATGATGTGTCTTACTATTTTCATAATAAAACTCACTTTTAGGCATAGAAAATAAATCTGAAAAATATAGGAAAATAGGTATGCATAATTAGAAAATGATAAATGAAGTCTCCAAATCCAAAAACTTCAGTTTAGGATTTGGTAGAAGATCTGAAAACCTAATTGGAGTAGGAAAATACCTTTTATACAAACTTTGTGGCTAAGAAATGTAATAATTAAATATAAATAATTTGTTCAAATTGGAACTTCATATATAGTGTGCAAATAGAAATCTGAACATAGAAGTTAGAAATAATATACATATGTTTAAAGGTGAATGTAGGCCAAAAATCAACACATGTAGAGTAACCACAACACTTAGAAATGTGAATGACTTTCATAGGTATGTATGTGTGGTTTGTATGAAGTGAAAGTGTGAACTATGTCTTATGGATTGTTGTTTTCTTTTGCTATGTGTATTGGCATGAATAGAACCTGCCCCAGAGCAAGTTCTCCCCTTACAAGACCAAGACTTTCCATTCCCAGAGCAGCAGGAAGAAGGCAAGTGTCCTTGACCATTTTGATCCTATACTAGGATGTGTAGCTAGAATTATTTGCATTGTCAATTGAAATATGAAACCCATGATAGGAAGTTTTCCTAGAATTGCATTACCTTGTTTCTGTCACACCCGGTTTCTTCGAAGAACAACCGAGTGAATATCACATGTATGCCAGGATCATTTTCTCATACATGTGATGACAAATAGTGAAGCATCATTTATTACAAGCCAGGTGTCGAATGTAAATAAGTCTTACAAAGCATATGTCTCGATGGACGATAATAAGTTCATCACAAATAAATAAACTAGCAGCGGAATATTATTCTAGTGGGCTCCGTCACAGGCGTTGCCCGGTGGTCTCCATGAACCTAGAAACCTTCTTCGGGTCCAAAGTCTTGGTCATTATACACCACCTCATTATCTTGACCTGAGCAGCAATATAAACCAACAAAATATGCAAGGTTGAGTACCGATGGTACTCAGCAAGTGTGGGAAAATTATATCATGCATGGATAGAACAAGGAGAGGTTGAACTCATGGTTAAAGCACTACGCAATTAATACCTATCACCTTAGCTTATTAAGCACCAACAATACTACACAGGTGAAATGGTCCCAGTTTCCCATCCCATCATCATAATCCAATAACCATAACATCATTTCCAATGTTAAGCTCCCCGCTTAACATCCTTAACTTCCAAAACCATCACTCCTCTAATCATGAATAAGTCCAAGCCGCTCTTGACCGTGAGCACGGCTGTCATGACAGTTTTGACTCTGCAGAGTTTGTACCACTGTACCCACATGTAGTGATTTCATCCCCCGTTGCCGGGTGGACAAAAAGAACCTCCATTATGCCAGTGGCTATGAACCACATTCACACTTCCCAGGTGTGTAGCCAGGAGATCACTACGAAGCCTTTACAAAGGGATTCCCGACGAGCGTGGGCCCACTGAGGTTTCACCCCTAACAGCATACAAGAGGCTCCAACCCCGCTGCAGTGGCCCCCTCTTGAGCCTTGCGGTTCATATGGTAGTCCAGCTGACACCTACTCCCCGCACCATCCAACACACCCATACTACGCCGGGGATACACCTAATTAATTGGCCAAGCTGCCCCATCTCAGCATGTGGTTGGCACTGTAAAGCCAGGTTACATGCTCCATGAACCGGTCCTTAGGATCCAGGCAAGTACTAAACACAAAACCGAGTCTCGTGCACCCAGCACACAACCAAAACATCCAAACTTGCCTTGATCCCTACCTCTACATAACTCACAATATCTCATTCAAGAGTATGGTAAAATAAACTGATGATCTCATATCCCAAATATCCCATTCTAAGCATGGCTAAGCATATGCATAATAATAAATGACATGATAAAATAAATCCCAACCCAAGCTACAAGGAAACAAGGTAATGCAATTCTAGGGAAACTTCCTAGCATGGGTTTCATATTTCATTTGACAATGCAAATAATTCTATCTACACATCCTAGCACAGGATCAAAGTGGTCAAGGACACTTGCCTCCTTCCTGCTGCTCTTGAAATGGGTAGTCCTGATCTTGGAAAGGAATAACTTGCTCTTGAGCAGGTTCTACATCATACCATCACACATAGCAAAAGAAAAACAACAATCCATAAGACATAGTTCACACTTCCACTTCATACAAACCACACATTCATATTTATGAAAGTCATTCACCATTATATGTGTTGTGGTTACTCTAGGTGTGTTGATTTGTGGCTTGCATGCACTTTTAATCATGTGTATATGATTCCTACTTTTGTGTTCACCTTTATACTTACATACTATATATATGAGTTTCCAATTTAAATAAATTCCTTATATTCAATTACTACACCTTTTAGCTACCAAGTATGCATGAAAGTTATTTTCCTTCTCCATATGTGTCTTCAGAATTTCTACCAACCCTAAACTGAATTCTTTGGATTTTAGAACTCCATTTATCATTTACTAGTTGCTATATTTTCAGATTTATTTCCTACGCCTAAATGTGAACTTTATTATGAAAATAACAAGACACATCATCTAAACAGAATAGGTTCTGATCTAAAATATTTACTAATATATTTTTGACCTTTTCCTCTGATGTAAACTATTTTACATTTATTTTCCCTATTTTCAGAACTATTATTTACTTAAAAATGTGTCCCTATAACTAATAAATGTGAATAATAAATTAAACAGATGCATTTCAGCCCAAAATCTATTTTTATCTCACTCCAAAGTTTTCTAAGTACTGAGAAAGTTTTCAATTTAATTTTGACAATATGTTTGTCCCACTTTTAAATTTTAAATACAAGCCACATATTCAATTTCCTAAATTAAATATCAAACAGGGTTAAAAAGGTAAACTCACCCCACTACAGGGTCTATAATATTATTTTAACAATTTTCAGGGGTCTAGCTACACATAACAGAGGAGTTTTTCCTAATTTTTATTAAGTCCAGGGGCTAAAACTGATTTTTAAATGAATTTACATGATTTTCTGAAGTTCCAGGGGCTGGATCAGAAGTTTCCGGGGCTAGCTCTTATTTCCCGAGAACCCCAGGGGGTAGCACGTAAGATTTCCAGTCTTTATAACGCGGGGCTGATGTGGACCATCCGATTTCAAACAAAGGGCTGAGATTATAACGCCGAACCGGTACGCGGGGATTTAAAGTCTACCGTGCGATTTAAAATAGACGGCGCACAAGCGGCCACGTCGCTCAGATCGAGCGCGGGCGGCGCTGCCCGGCGGCGCACGGCGGCGGGAAGCGGTGATCTCGCCGGAGACTTTCGGATCTTCGAGAATTCTTCCTAGAACTGTGATCTTATGGCATAGATCGGTGGAGGAGAGGTCAGGGATCTCACCTCGGGGGTTTTCTTGAGCTCGGAGGTCCTGGAAAGCGACCGGCGACGAGGTCCGAAGTGAAACCACTGCGAAGCTCGTCGGCGCTGTGTTTGAACCGCAAGTCACCGAGTTTTCTGCACCTGCAAGGTTCCCCGGAGGCGGTGGATCAAGACCAGCAAGTTAGATCAGAATTTCCGAGCTTAGATCGGCCAGAATTCGCCGGAGAAGGCTCGGTTTCTCACCGGAGTAAAATCGACGGATCGCGTGGGAAAAACAGAACGAGGCCGGGGTTTTTATAGACGGGGAAGGGCGGCGGGTTGGTTTAGATCAAGCTGGAGTCTTCGGGTCCGGAAATCGGCTGGGATACGCGAGAATTCCCGATCAGTTTTGATTCGGGTGAGAGAGTCTCGGCCGATCGCGGCGCGGGCGCGAGGTAGAAGAAGGGCTGGCGGGCCCCGCCTGTCATTGGGAGGAAGGGGGCGCGCGCGGCTGGTGCTGGCGCGGGTGCTGGGTGGGCCGGCTGGTGGGTTTCGGCCCACTGGCCGTTTTTTTTTCTGTTTCTTTTTTTCTTTTCTATTTCTTTTCTGTTTTGAGTTTAAATTGAATTCCAGTTTGAATTTAAATTGTTGCAAAACATGCAACACGTCCAAAATTTTTTAAATTCCCCTCTTAACAGGATTTTGGGTTTTAACAGAATTTTGGGGTGTTACAGCTCTACCCCCCTTAAAAGAAATCTCGTCCTCGAGATTAGTGGTTCTAAGAAAACAATTCTGGAAATTGTGCCTTGAGTTCATCTTCCCGTTCCCAGGTGGCTTCTTCTTCTGAGTGATGCTTCCATTGCACCTTGCACATCCGGATTCTTTTATTTCTGGTGAGGCGTTCCATTGTCTCCAAAATCTTGGATGGTTGCTCGGCATAAGACAAATCCTCAGCTACGTCCACTTCATTCATGGGTAACACCTCTTCAGGCGTCCTCAGGCATTTCTTGAGTTGTGACACATGGAATATGTCATGCACATCCGATAGGCGAGCCGGTAATTCTAGTTGATACGCCACTTCGCCTTTCCTCTCCAGAACTTGAAAGGGTCCGATGTATCGAGGTGACAACTTCCCTTTCACCTTGAACCGATGAAGTCCTCTGATAGGGGACACCTTGAGATAGACATAGTCTCCTACGTTGAAAACGAGCTCTCTTCTTCGTACATCGGCATAGCTCTTTTGGCGTGTCTGGGCTATCCTCAAATTGTTGCGAATTTCCCTCACCTTCGCCTCGGCTTCTTGTAGTACTTCTGGACCAAACACTTTACTTTCCCCCGTTTGGTTCCAAAAAAGGGGAGTTCTGCACTTCCTTCCGTACAAAGCTTCAAACGGTGGCATCTTCATACTAGCTTGATAGCTGTTGTTATAGGAAAACTCCGCATACGTTAAGTTCTTATCCCAACTCCGATTGTTTTTGAGTGCACATGCCCTCAGCATATCTTCAAGAATCTGATTGGTTCTTTCCGTCTGCCCATCAGTTTGGGGATGATAGGCAGAACTAAAGTTCAGATGGGTTCCCATGGTTTCGTGCAACTTCTGCCAGAACCTCGAGGTGAACTGTGTCCCTCGATACGACACAATCTTCTTTGGCACTCCATGGTAACACACGATCCTTGACATGTACAACTCTGCCAATTTGGATCCGCTGTAGCTTTCTTTCACGGGGATGAAATGAGCTACCTTGGTTAGCCTGTCAATGATGACCCATATTGAATCATATCCTGATTGGGTCCTAGGCAATCCCACTATGAAATCCATACCGATTTCTTCCCATTTCCATTCAGGCACTTTGAGTGGTTGCAATAATCCCGCGGGTCGTTGATGTTCTGCCTTCACCAACTGACATGTGTCACATAGGGCAACATGTTCCGCGACATCGCGTTTCATGCCATACCACCAATACCTGCTCTTGAGGTCCTGGTACATCTTCGTACTCCCAGGATAAATGGAATAGTCAGAATCATGAGCCTCCTTCAAAATCAATTCACGGATCTCCTTTACTTCTGGCACACAGATTCTTTTCCCGTGCCACACCGTTCCTTGTTCATCCTCTCTAAAACCAGGAGCTTTATTTTCCTTGATGAGTTGCCTGATTTCTTGTATCTTCTCGTCTTTCTTTTGACCATCGCGTATGTCTTGCTCTAGTGTGGAGTCCACTTCCATGGCGATGGCTTCACCACTATTCACAAGGCATAGATTGAGCCTTATAACCTCGTCCTTCAATTCTGCAGGCATGTCCTTCAAGCTCAACTTATTGACCTGCACTTTCCGACTTAAAGCATCGGCCACAACATTTGCTTTCCCAGGATGATAGTTGATGCCCACATCAAAGTCATTGATTAGCTCTAACCATCTCCTTTGTCTGAGGTTGAGATCTGGCTGTGTAAAAATGTACTTCAAACTCTTATGATCCGTATATATCTCTGTCCTCTTCCCCATCAAATAGTGTCGCCAAATTTTCAACGCGTGTACCACTGCGGCTAGTTCTAAGTCATGTGTAGGATAGTTTTTCTCGTGCTTCCGAAGCTGCTGGGATGCATATGCCACGACATGCCCTTCTTGCATGAGAACACATCCCAACCCGTTTCCAGAGGCATCGCAGTACACCGTGAAATTCTTCTGCATATCTGGCATAACCAACACTGGGGCTGTTGTCAATCTTTTCTTTAGCTCCTGAAAACTCGTCTCGCACTGTGGCGTCCATGTGAATGTGATTCCCTTCTCAAACAGTTTGGTGAGAGGTCTCGAGATCTTGGAGAATCCCTCAATAAACCGTCGATAGTATCCAGCCAACCCCAAGAAGCTTCGAACTTCCCCGACATTTTCAGGGGTCTTCCACTTCTGTATATCCTCGATTTTGGTAGGATCCACGGAGATTCCTCCCTCTGAGATTATATGTCCTAAGAAGGGAACTCTCTTCAGCCAAAACTCACACTTGCTCAACTTGGCATATAGTTGGTGTTCTCTCAGCCTCTGCAACACCAACCTTAGATGTTTCTCATGTTCTTCTTCATCTTTGGAGAAGACGAGAATGTCATCTATGAAAACCACCACAAATTTGTCCAGATATTCCATGAATACCTTGTTCATGAGATACATGAAGTATGCCGGGGCATTAGTTAGCCCGAAAGGCATGACAGTGTATTCACACAGTCCGTACCGAGATACGAAAGCTGTCTTGGGAATATCAGATTGCCTTATCTTGAGTTGGTGGTATCCCGACCTGAGATCAATTTTCGAGAACACGCAAGCTCCCCTCAACTGATCAAACAAGTCTTCAATGCGGGGGTAATGGGTACTTGTTCTTGATGGTTACCTCATTCAAGGCACGGTAATCCATGCATAACCTTTGGGTTTCGTCCTTCTTGGGCACAAATATCACCGGAGCTCCCCAGGGTGAGGAACTAGGACGAATATACCCCTTCTCCGTCAATTCTCTTAAATGATCCTTGAGTTCTTCTAGCTGCTTGGAGTCCATCCGATAAGGTCTCTTGTATATCGGGGCTGTTCCAGGTACTAGCTCAATTGCGAATTCCACTTCACGATCGGGAGGCATACCTGGCAACTCCTCCGGAAAAACATCTGGATATTCCCTGATGGTCCTGATTTCCTCAACTTTCACCTCAACTTGATTTAATCTAATGTCCCTCCTAGGCTCGTGTATTGTTATGAACTTTACTCTTGTGCCACTAGGGTGAGTTAGTTCCACCGTTCTGGTCGAACAATGGATAATTCCTTTATGTTTTGTCAACCAATCCATACCCAAGATAATATCTATCCCTTGTGAATCTATCACTATGAGGTTAGCAGTAAATACCACCCCATTAATGTCTAGGTTCACTTTGGGATACACTTGTCTTGTCCTTATTTCTCCACCTGGAGAGTTTACGGCTAGCACATGGTTCATTTGTGTGGTTGCTAGGTCATGCTTCTTAACAAACCCTTGAGCAATGAACGAATGGGTAGCACCAGAATCAAACAGCAGGGTTGCAAGGTGTAAATTGGCAGGAAACTTACCAACTACCACGTCGGGTGCCTCTTGCGCTTCCTCCATAGTGACGTGGTTCACCCGTCCTCGCATCACATTCTGCTGTTGTGGCTGTGCGGGCTTCTTCTTTGGACATTTATGGGCGTAGTGCCCCACTTCACCGCAGCTAAAACATTGCACCCCAACCTTAGGTGACTGGCCTTTGCTGTCTTAGGGTTGGTTTGGAGGTCCCTGTACTGCTGGTCGAGGTGGATATGCGGGGCGAGGCTGCTGTACAAACTGACGTTGTGGCTGCGCTGGTGCTGCGGGAGGCCTGTAGTTCGGGTTGTACCCTCTTGGTGCTGAGTAGGGTACCGCATCACGGTTCGTCTGCCCTGCAGGTTGCTGCATCAGACGTGGGCGGGTGTTGCTCCCTGAGGCTTGGTGTGACCACCCGACCTTCCTCTTGTTCTCATTTTCCAAGGCCTTCAGCTTCCTTTCCACCACAAATGCTCTGTCCACCATCTTTTGGAAGCTTTCATACTCATTCGAGGACATCGCACACTGCATTTCTGCGGTAAGTCCCTCCACGAAACAATCTTGTTTCTGCTCATCAGTCTCTATGTCCCGTGGGGCATAACTGGATAGTTGAGTAAATTTAGTGAGGTATTCCCTCACCGTCATGTTTCCCTGCTGCAGTCCCAAAAACTCCTTCCTCTTGTTTTTGAGTTCACCTCTTGGGATGTAATGGTTGCGGAAGCTACGCTTGAACTCTTCCCAAGTGATGTTCTCAGGGTCATGATGGGCAGCCACGTAGGCGGTCCACCAATCAGCAGCAGGTCCATGCAATTGATGAGAGGCAAACAGCACCCTCTCATACCCTTGGCACTATATGATCCTCATCTTGCTCTCAATGGTCTTAAGCCAATCATCTGCCTCCAGAGGTTCAGCAGCACTTGCAAACTTTGGAGGTTGAGTTCCTAGAAACTCACTCAACCTTGGTTGGCGTGGTGCAGCTTGTGGAGGTGGAACTTGATGCAAGTTAGCCACCACTTGAGTCAAGTTCTGGATGAGCTGATTCTGATTCTCCAGCATTTGGTGGAGGGGATCAACTCCTTCACGGCGACCACCCCGGTCCTGGCCTCCAGAAAGATGAGGGTTGCATGCCTCATCGTTGTTGTTGGCGGGGTTGGCAGCACGTCCTTTTCATCTTCCGGCCATCTGGCAGAATCAACCAATGTTAATTTGAAAGCATTTAGTATCGTCTTACTACTTTCATTTGTTTGTACTTTGAAGTGTTGAGGCTTGGTTATACTTTTCTGAGGGTTCATTTCTCACACAAAAATAAAGCAATATTATTTCATGTGGGTTCACACGCCAAAGAAAACAATCTGAAGACGAGGCTGTGGACAATTGCTCAAGGCTTCCACAACTCACGTCACACACCAAGCATTAACACCATTAACTAACGTAACGACTCGACTACTCGACATCCTTCTAATTTAAGGGAAAGGCTCTACGCTACTCGTTTTCTTGAGCTGGCTCCTCGGGATCTTCCTCATCATTTCGGCTGCCTTCTGACTCTGCTTTGGGTGGGGAGGCTGCTGGTGGAGAAGTGCGACGACGCCTGATCGCTCTGCGATCTGGGGAGTCAGGAGTCCATGTATCGTTCACGGTGACACACAGTTCATTCCCATCTCCTCTTTCTCTCGCCCTCAAGCAGGCTCGCAGCAACGCCTCCGTTTCCTTCAGGGTGTCCCTAACATCCTGAAGTTCTTGCTGACACTCCTGCAGTCGAGTGCTGAGCATAGCAGCATTCTCCAAGCACAAGTCCATGTGCTCATGGGAAGTCCCTTGCTGCACTGGCGGGTACTTGTACTCCGCGGTACCACTCTCACGCTGGAGGACATACATGTACTCAGTCCTGTCCAGGTGGCGACGATATATGTGACTCTGGCAGGTGATGGCCTCCCAAGTGACATCCTTTTCCGCATCGACCTGTGTCGCTCTACAGGCTGGAGAGCGGTGGATCTTAAGCAGATGATTTTCGTGTATAATCCTCATCTATAAACTCCATTCTTCCCTCTTCTCACGGATGGTCCTGGTGGCGTTATAGTGGATGATTAGCTTGCCCGTATTGCCGGCGGCTTCGAGCATACGTCGAAGACGGCGCAACAAACCTCCTACTGCCAATCCGTAGGAAAGGTACGTCACCGGACGGCTCTCCTCTCTTTGGGCAAGGGCAACTACGGGAACTCTCCCTCCTGTGGACTTGCGAGCGGTGCGAATCATGTGAACCATCTAAAACAAAAAGCATTTAAACTTAGGTTAGATAAACTTTTAAACAAAAATCCTATTTTGAATTAAAATTGGGGTAAGAAAGTGACTCATTAAATAACACTTTTCAACACACACCTTGTAAAAATAGTTTTTAAGAAAATAGGGCTCTTAAGTACGTCCATTTCTACCTAGGTCCACGTTCCTACGGGCAACCTTGGCTCTGATACCACTCCTGTCACACCCGGTTTCTCCGAAGAACAACCGAGTGAATATCACATGTATGCCAGGATCATTTTCTCATACATGTGATGACAAATAGTGAAGCATCATTTATTACAAGCCATGTGTCGAATATAAATAAGTCTTACAAAGCATATGTCTCGATGGACGATAATAAGTTCATCACAAATAAATAAACTAGCAGCGGAATATTATTCTTGTGGGCTCCGTCACAGGCGTTCCCCGGGGGTCTCCATGAACCTAGAAACCTTCTTCGGGTCCAAAGTCTTGGTCATTATACACCACCTCATTATCTTGACCCGAGCAGCGATATAAACCAACTAAATATGCAAGGTTGAGTACAGATGGTACTCAGCAAGTGTGGGAAAATTATATCATGCATGGATAGAACAAGGAGAGGTTGAACTCATGGTTAAAGCACTATGCAATTAATACCTATCACCTTAGCTTATTAAGCACCAACATTACTACACAGGTGAAATGGTCCCAGTTTCCCATCCCATCATCATAATCCAATAACCATAACATCATTTCCAATGTTAAGCTCCCCGCTTAACATCCTTAACTTCCAAAACCATCACTCCTCTAATCATGAATAAGTCCAAGCCGCTCTTGACCGTGAGCACGGCTGTCATGAAAGTTTTGACTCTGCAGAGTTTGTACCACTGTACCCACATGTAGTGATTTCATCCCCCATTGCCGGGTGGACTAAAAGAACCTCCATTATGCCAGTGGCTACGAGCCACATTCACACTTCTCAGGTGTGTAGCCAGGAGATCACTACGAAGCCTTTACAAAGGGATTCCGGAGGAGCGTGGGACCACTGAGGTTTCACCCCTAACAGCATACAAGAGGCTCCAACCCCGCTGCAGTGGCCCCCTCTTGAGTGTAAGGGCCTCAGTTTTTGACACATAATTGAAGTGTTCATCACCACACACACACACACACACCTCATTTGAGGAAAGATGATGAACACAAATGAAGAGCAAGTAACAATTATCAACATGCTCATTAGAAAACAAACTCACACATTGCAAAAGTGGTATTTCCCACATGTGATATAGATGGGCTGGACATATGAAAACTCCTACACTTTGCTAAGGATGTCCCTGCCAAGTTTCACCCAAATTCAAAACCTTTTTGAGGTCATCTTGGGTATAGATAGGAAGAGGGCAGTTTGAAAACATATTCAAATTCAAACTGTGTTTATCCCATGAATTTAAAAGTGGAAGGCATATTCTTACTCAGCACATTTTTGTGAGCTCACACACCAATTTTCACTCCATTTGGGGTTGATCTTGACATGAGCTAAGGGGGAGAAATTCAAACTTTATTTGAATTTCAAACTGAACTTGTGCTGAATTCATTCAAACCAAACCTCATTTGAACTTTGATCAATTCAAATGGCTCATGGGTGAATAATTTGAATGGCCAAGGGTAGTATAGGATTCACTGTTTACCACAGTTGTTAGGAGTAAATTTCAGAGGTTAAAAGGAGGGATGGGACCCACATGTCAGCCTCTGCTTCAACACAAACCGACTGAAACACAGTTCAGTCGGTTCCCGGGTGCAGTGTGCGCGCGCCACCGAAGGGGGCAGCCGGCGCCAGCTCCTGCTGCGCGCCCCAAGCCGGAGACCAGCCGCCGGGCTATTTATTCCCTCCCCGGCGTGCTTCAGTCGCCATTCCCCGAGCTGCCGACGTGCACGACCTGTTCTTCCACTGCCATCGCCGCCGCTCGAGCTCACGCTTGATCAAGCCGATCACTCGCGAGCACAGCCTCCTCCACAGCAAAATGGCACCAAGAGATCGTGAGCAACCTTCCAGACTCCGTGTTGGCCAGTGAGCAAGCTTCCTCGAGCTGTACGAGCCATTTCTCCGGCGAGCCGAACATCGCCGCCGATCGGGCTCCCGTGGACAGCACGGCACAGCCGTTGTCACGTCCTCTTCTCTACACAAGAAAGGTGCGTGATTGTATGTAGATGGAGTAGCCGAAAGCCGTTTGGCGATTGATCAACCCTCGGCCGAGAATTTCCAAATTTACTCTTGATCAGTTCATAAGAACCGAGCTCACCTTCGGGTGAAATTCGTGCTCTATGCACGAAGGTTGGACGAGCTCGTTACCTAGTAGCTTCTACGCACGATAGCGCCCACGCTCGAACTGGAATTAGAGAAAACCATCGAGAATCGGCCATGATATGGCTGTTTTCCCCGCCGCCATGGCTGAACACCTCGGCTCACCGTCGAGAGCCTAGTTGCCGGTATTTCTAGCTTCCACCCAGCCCTGGTTCGTGTTTCCCAAGCCCTACTGATGCTCTCCAACCGATTTCCGGTCGATTTGGTGCACGGGAGAGCGGGACCGACCTCACCGGAACCCTAGCAGGTGCTGTCACCGGTGCGCACGGGTTTCCGGTCATCGCCGGCGGCCGGCGAACCCACCATCGAGTCCAGGGGGTCGGAAAAGGGGCAGGCGGCAAGTTTCGGGCCGGGGGGTGGCCGGGAACTCAGTTCCGGCGAGGGTCGCCGGAGAACGCCACCGCCGCGCAGTTGGCGCGAGGAGGGAGACGACGCACTGTGTGCGGGGCCCACAAGCCAGAGTTTAAACTTTTCCCCGAATTTCAGTTTTAGTTCAAACTTCAAATCCTTATAACTTTGGCTAGAAAGCTCCAAATTGAGTGAACCAAATTTTGCTGGATTCAGCTCTCTGAGTACTTTCCAGAAAATCAAGTTTCACTCCATGAAATTCCTTATTTCTCCAGAATTAATTCCTCAAAGTTTAAACTGTTAGGAATTTTAACTGGAGAATCCTTTGGAGGAAAATCCTGAAATTTTGCTGAGATGTTCACCAAAATATCCTTGAACTACCATAAAAATTTTAGATCCATTTGAGCTCATTTAATCCACCTAATGGTGTGATTAGTGAAACTGTTCCAAAGAAAATAGAAAATGTTCAGAAACATTTTCAGAATTTTCTCTGAAATTGTTTGGCTCATATCTTTTGTTAGAGACTTCCAAATTAAGTGAGACCAACTCCATTAGAACCCTCTGAAAATCTAGTTTTCAGGAAGGCATAGTTTGTTTCATGAAAATTCCTAGAACACCCTAAGAGTTCCAATTAAGGTCAAGGACATAATTAATTGTAGAGGGCTCAAATGAGCTTTGCTGCAACTAAAACTTGACCAAGTCTTTGTTTAGGTTGTAACCAAGCCACAGTAAAAGTTTCACAGTCATTAGGTCTGTCTAGCAAGGGTTGTAGACTTCACAACTTCAAAGTTAATACAAATGCATTTAAATTAATACATACATTGCTCTTATCATGTAGTCGCTAAGGTCGAGGAGGAACCCGAAGTCCTAGACTTCGTTACTCCGGAGGAACAGCTAGCCTACGACCAAGAGCAGCAAGGCAAGCCCCGGTTTGCATTAACGTTTTTACAAATATTTATTGTTTTGAGCACATCTTTGAATATTGTTCTTTGCATTAGAGTCTTGCTTGGAAACCCAACTGCACAGCCAAGAAAACCATGGGTTGGGTTTAGGATTGCAAACCCCGTTAGCCACTGCATTGCTAGGATAGAGTAGGATTCGGTACAAGTCGAGTAGTTCGAACTACTCGCGAGAATAGGCTAGAGGCACATTGCTCGGGTAGAGATAGCACATGATACACCTGGCAAGAAAATGAGACCGAGCGGAGAGTAAGGGCAGCAGGACTTTGGGGCCTGTGTGCTGTAGCCCCGCTTGTGTCGATTGAGGACCGAGCCGTGTGCGGGCCTGTTGAACAAGCTAGAACAGTACCGAAGACCTACCGGCTATATGGGAACCGGGAAACTGATGTAACCCGGGTAGCTGGGTATTGAGGCATTGCCCGTCGTTCAGAGGGTAGGTTGAGAGCTCGAGGTGTAAATCGGCTGGCGGCACAGAGATGCGCGTGCAGAGACCTCTTGCTCGGGACGATGGGACCGGTTCAATATTTGGCTAACGGGTGAAAGGTAGTCGCGTACGGCGTCCGTGATGGTTGTTGTAGGCAACATCGAGTACGGGCGTACGTGACGGCTTTTTCGGGTAACCCCTGCAGGTGTAAATCGATTATAATCGCCGTCCCTCGCGGTCAGTGAGTACCACTTGTTCACTGTATCGTGACGTAGAAAGATCAGGTTAGTTACATGTTAAAATGTTGCTGATTGAAAGCTGGACATTGATTGTTAATGATATGCTGTAGCTTAGAGCTAATTAAAGTTCTTTTCAACTTTGGGCAAAGTACATGAGAGAAATGCGTTTCTTGTTTGATTGCGGCTCTCTCATGTGCCTTAGCGTAAGGTTCTCCACAACCTGCTGCTAAAACTTGAAAGTAAGGTTCTACTAATTAGGCGAGTCCTGGCAAATGATTTTTTTTTACCTCATACAACCTACTACCTCATGTAGAAGTTCCATGTTTAGGTGAGACGGGTCAGACTTTCTGAGCCTTCGTGCTCACTGCTTGTGTTTGAAGCTTTTGCAGGGTTCTATGAGGAAGGGACTCCCGAAGAGGAGACGGAACCCCAGGAGGGGAACCCCGTCGAGTGGGAGTCGTGCACGCCGCAGAGTTAGTGTGTGTGTGTGCTAGCAAGGACACGTTCAAGGGCTGAACGTGCACTTGATGCTTAGTCTACGCCCGCAAGTGTGGACTAAACTTATTTTGATGTAAACATGTTCATAAACTTGTTTATGTAATAAAATTTCCGCTTCCGCTTTGTATCTTTGACGTGTGTTATACGGTGCTGTGCAACGCAGCACCCCTCAGCGTGATCCTGGCTCGACAGGACCAATGGGGTCGTGTCATTGAGCCTTGCGGTTCATATGGTAGTCCAGCTGACACCTACTCCCCGCACCATCCAACACACCCATACTACGCCGGGGATACACCTAATTAATTGGCCAAGCTGCCCCATCTTAGCATGTGGTTGGCACTGTAAAGCCAGGTTACATGCTCCATGAACCGGTCCTTAGGATCCAGGCAAGTACTAAACACAAACCCGAGTCTCGTGCACCCTGCACACAACCAAAACATCCAAACTTGCCTTGATCCCTACCTCTACATAACTCACAATATCTCATTCAAGAGTATGGTAAAATAAACTGATGATCTCATATCCCAAATATCCCATTCTAAGCATGGCTAAGCATATGCATAATAATAAATGACATGATAAAATAAATCCCAACCCAAGCTAAAAGGAAACAAGGTAATGCAATTCTAGGGAAACTTCCTAGCATGGGTTTCATATTTCATTTGACAATGCAAATAATTCTATCTACACATCCTAACACAGGATCAAAGTGGTCAAGGACACTTGCCTTCTTCCTGCTGCTCTTGAAATGGGTAGTCCTGATCTTGGAAAGGAATAACTTGCTCTTGAGCAGGTTCTACATCATACCATCACACATAGCAAAAGAAAAACAACAATCCATAAGACATAGTTCACACTTCCATTTCATACAAACCACACATTCATATTTATGAAAGTCATTCACCATTATATGTGTTGTGGTTACTCTAGGTGTGTTGATTTGTGGCTTGCATGCACTTTTAATCATGTGTATATGATTCCTACTTTTGTGTTCACCTTTATACTTACATACTATATATATGAGTTTCCAATTTAAATAAATTCCTTATATTCAATTACTACACCTTTTAGCTACCAACTATGCATGAAAGTTATTTTCCTTCTCCATATGTGTCTTCCCTAAACTGAATTCTTTGGATTTTAGAACTCCATTTATCATTTACTAGTTGCTATATTTTCAGATTTATTTCCTATGCCTAAATGTGAACTTTATTATGAAAATAACAAGACACATCATCTAAACAGAATAGGTTCTGATCTAAAATATTTACTAATATATTTTTTGACCTTTTCCTCTGATGTAAACTATTTTACATTTATTTTCCCTATTTTCAGAACTATTCTTTACTTAAAAATGTGTCCCTATAACTAATAAATGTGAATAATAAATTAAACAGATGCATTTCAGCCCAAAATCTATTTTTATCTCACTCCAAAGTTTTCTAAGTACTGAGAAAGTTTTCAATTTTTATTTTGACAATATGTTTGTCCCACTTTTAAATTTTAAATACTAGCCACATATTCAATTTCCTAAAATAAATATCAAACTGGGTTAAAAAGGTAAACTCACCCCACTACAGGGTCTATAATATTATTTTAACAATTTTCTGGGGTCTAGCTACACATAACAGAGGAGTTTTTCCTAATTTTTATTAAGTCCAGGGGCTAAAACTGATTTTTAAATGAATTTACATGATTTTCTAAAGTTCCAGGGGCTAGATCAGAAGTTTCCGGGGCTAGCTCTTATTTCCCGAGAACCCCAGGGGGTAGCACGTAAGATTTGCAGTCTTTATAACGCGGGGCTAACGTGAACCATTCGATTTCAAACAAACGGCTGAGATTATAACGGCGAACCGGTACGCGGGGATTTAAAGTCTACCGTGCGATTTAAAATAGACGGCGCACAAGCAGCCACGTCGCTCTGATCCAGCGCGGGCGGCGCTGCCCGGCGGCGCACGGCGGCGGGAAGCGGTGATCTCGCCGGAGACTTTCGGATCTTCAAGAATTCTTCCTAGAACTGTGATCTTATGGCATAGATCGGTCGAGGAGAGGTCAGAGATCTCACCTCGGGGGTTTTCTTGAGCTCGGAGGTCCTGGAAAGCGACCGGCGACGAGGTCCGAAGTGAAACCACGGCGAAGCTCGTCGGCGCTGTGTTTGAACCGCAAGTCACCGAGTTTTCTGCATCTGCAAGGTTCCCCGGAGGCAGTGGATCAAGACCAGCAAGTTAGATCAGAATTTCCGAGCTTAGATCGGCCAGAATTCGCCGGAGAAGGCTCGGTTTCTCACCGGAGTAAAATCGACGGATCGCGTGGGAAAAACAGAACGAGGCCGGGGTTTTTATAGACGGGGAAGGGCGGCGGGTTGGTTTAGATCAAGCTGGAGTCTTCGGGGTCCGGAAATCAGCTGGGATACGCGAGAATTCCCGATCAGTTTTGATTCGAGTGAGAGAGTCCCGGCCGATCGCGGCGCGGGCGCGAGGTAGAAGAAGGGCTGGCGGGCCCCGCCTGTCATTGGGAGGAAGGGGGCGCGCGCGGCTGCGGCTGGCGCGGGTGCTGGGTGGGCCGGCTGGTGGGTTTCGGCCCACTGGCCGGTTTTTTTCTGTTTCTTTTTTTCTTTTTCTATTTCTTTTCTGTTTTGAGTTTAAATTGAATTCCAGTTTGAATTTAAATTGTTGCAAAATATGCAACACGTCCAAAATTTTTTAAATTCCCCTCTTAACAGGATTTTGGGTTTTAACAGAATTTTGGGGTGTTACAGCTTCCTTGTAGCTTGGGTTGGGAATTATTTTATCATGTCATTTACTTATATGCTTATGCTTAGCCATGCTTAGAATGAGATAATTGGGATATGAGATCATAAATTTATTTACCTTACTCTTGAATGAGATATTATGAGTTATGTAGAGGTAGGGATGGAGGCAAGTTGGATGATTTGGTTGGTGCTGGGTGCACGAGACTCGGGTTTGTGTTCAGTACTTGCCTGGATCCTAAGGACCAGTTCATGGAGCATGTAACCTGGCTTTAACGTGCCAACCACATGCTGAGATGGGCCAGCTTGGCCAATTAATTAGGTGTATCCCCGGCGTAGTATGGGTGTGTTGGATGGTGCGGGGAGTAGGTGTCAGCTAGACTACCATATGAACCGCAAGGCTCAAGAGGGGGCCACTGCAGCGGGGTTGGAGCCTCTTGTATGCTGTTAGGGGTGAAACCTCAGTGGGCCCACGCTCGTTGGGAATCCCTTTGTAAAGGCTTCGTAGTGATCTCCTGGCTACACACCTGGGAAGTGTGAATGTGGTTCGTAGCCACTGGCACAATGGAGGTTGTTTTAGTCCACCCGGCAACAGGGGATGAAATCACTACATGTGGGTACAGTGGTGCAAACTCTGCAAAGTCAAAACTGTCATGACAGCCGTGCTCACGATCAAGAGCGGCTTGGACTTATTCATGATTAGAAGATAGATGGATTTGGAAGTTGAGGATGTTAAGCGGGGAGCTTGACATTGGATATGATGATTATGGTTACTTGATTTTGATGATGGGTTGAGAGATTGGGACCATTTCACCTATATAGTAATGTAGGTGCTTAATAAGCTAAGGTAATAGGTATTAATTGCGCAGTGCTTTAACCATGAGTCAATCTCTCCTTGCTCTAGCCATGCATGACATAACTTTCCGACACTTGCTGAGTACCAACGGTACTCAAACTTGCATATTTGTTGGTTTAAATTGCTGCTCAGGTCAAGGGGATGATGTGGTGTTCAATGACCAAGACTTCGGACCCGAAGAAGGGTTCTAGGTTCATGGAGTCCCCCGGGCAAGGCCTGTGATGGAGCCCACAAGAATAATATTCCGCTGCTATTTTATTTACATGTTATGAACTTATTATCGTCCATCGAGACGTATGCGTTGTAAGACATATTTATATTCGACCCCTGGCTTGTAATAAATGATGCTTCACTATTTGTCATCACATGTATGAGAAAATGATCTTGGCATACATGTGATATTCACTCGGTTGTTCTTCGGAGAAACCGGGTGTGACAGAAGTTGTATCAGAGCCAAGGTTGCCCGTAGGAACGTGGACCTAGGTAGAAATGGACGTATTTAAGGACCCTATTTTCTTAAAAACTATTTTACAAAAGTGTGGGTTGAAGGTGTTATTTAATGGGGTCACTTTATTCATCTTACCCCAACTTTTATTCAAAATACAATTTTTGTTTAAACTCTTATCTAACTTAACTTTAAATGCTTTATGTTTTAGATGGTTCGCATGATCCGCACCGCCCGCAAGTCCACCGGAGGGAGAGTTCCTGTAGTTGCCCTCGCCCTAAGAGAGGAGAATCGTCCGGTGACGTACCACTCCTACGGATTGGCAGTAGGAGGCTTGTTGCGCCGTCTTCGGCGTATGCTCCAAGCTGCCGGCAACATGGGCAAGCTAACCATACACTACAGCTCCACCCGGACCATCCGTGAGAAGCGGGAACAATGGAGTTCCGAAATAAGGATTATCCATGAAAATCAGCTGCTCAAGATCCAGCGCTCTCCAGCTTGTCGAGCAACACAGGTCCATGCCGAGAAGGATGTCACCTGGGAGGCCATCACCTGCCAGAGTTACATCTACCGTCGCCACCTAGACAGGACTGAGTACATGTATGTCCTCTAGCGTGAGAGTGGTACAGCGGAGTGCAAGTACCCGCCAGTGCAGCAGGGGACTTCCCATGAGCACATGGACCTGTGCTTGGAGGATGTTGCTATGCTCAGCACTCGACTGCAGGAGTGTCAGCAGGAGCTTCAGGATGTTCGTGACACCCTGAAGGAGACCGAGGCATTGCTTCGAGCCAGCTTGAGGGTGAGAGAAAGAGGAGATGGGAATGAACTGTGTGTCACCGTGAATGACACATGGACTCCTGACTCCCCAGATCACCGGGCGAGCAGGCGTCGCCGCACTTCTCCACCAGCAGCTTCCCCACCCAAAGTGGAGTCAGAGGGCAGCCGCAATAATGAGGAAGACCCCGAGGAGCTAGCTCAGTGATACGAGTCGTGTAGAGTCCTTTCCCTTAGTTCAGCAGGTTATCGAGTAGTCGAGTCAATACCTTAGTTATTTGTGTGTTAATGTTTGGTGTGTGACGTGAGTTGTGGAAGTCATGGGCATTTGTCCACAACCTCGTCTTTAGATTGCTTTGCTTTGATGTGTGAACCCCTATGAATTAAGAGTGCATTTATTTTCGCGTGAGACGTGACTCCCAAAAATCTACGTGAAACCCTCAGAAAATATTAATATATATTAAGGCCTCAAAAGTTTAAGTTTAAACAAGCAATTTGGGAAGTTAATACGTAATGCTTTAAGTTAACATTTGGTTGACGAAACATAAGGGAATCATCCATTGTTCGACAAGAACGGTGGAACTAACTCATCCTAGTGGCACAAGAGTGAAGTTCATAACTACACAAGAGCCTAGGAGGGACCTTAAACTCAATCACGTTGAGGTGGAACTGGAGGAGATCAGGATCATCAGGGAATATCCAGATGTTTTTCCGGAGGAGTTGCCAGGTATGCCCCCCGATCGTGAAGTGGAATTCGCGATTGAGCTAGTGCCTGGAACAACTCCAATATACAAGAGACCCTATCGGATGGACTCCAAAGAGCTGGAAGAACTCAAGGAACATTTAAGAGAATTGACAGAGAAGGGGTACATTCATCCTAGTTCCTCACCATGGGGAGCTCCAGTGATATTTGCGCCCAAGAAGGACAGAACCCAAAGGTTATGCGTAGACTACAGTGCGTTGAATGAAGTAACTATCAAGAACAAGTACCCATTACCCCGCATTGAAGACTTGTTTGATCAGTTGAGGGGAGCTTGTGTGTTCTCGAAAATTGATCTCAGATCGGGATACCACCAACTTAAGATAAGGCAAACTGATATTCCAAAGACAGTTTTCGTATCTCGGTACGGACTGTATGAATACACCGTCATGCCGTTTGGGCTAACTAATGCCCCGACATACTTCATGTATCTCATGAACAAGGTATTCATGGAATATCTGGACAAACTTGTGGTGGTTTTCATTGATGACATTCTCGTCTTCTCCAAAGATGAAGAAGAACATGAGGAACATCTAAGGTTGGTGTTGCAAAAGCTGAGAGAACACCAACTATATGCCAAGTTGAGCAAGTGTGAGTTTTGGCTGAAGAGAGTTCCCTTCTTAGGACATATAATTTCGGAGGGAGAAATCTCCGTAGATCCCACCAAGATCGAGGATGTACAGAAGTGAAAGACCCCTGAGAATGTCGGGGAAGTTTGAAGCTTCTTTGGATTGGCTGGGTATTATCGACGGTTTATTGAGGGTTTCTCCAAGATTTCGAGACCCCTCACCAAATTGTTAGAGAAGGGAATCACATTCACATGGACACCGCAGTGTGAGACGAGTTTTCAAGAGCTGAAGAAAAGATTGACAACAGCCCTAGTGCTAGTTATGCCAGATATGCAGAAGAACTTTTCGGTGTACTGCGATGCCTCTGGAAATGGGTTGGGATGTGTTCTCATGCAAGAGGGGCATGTCGTGGCTTATGCGTCCCGGCAGCTCCGGAAACACGAGAAGAACTATCCTACGCATGACCTAGAGCTAGCCGCAGTGGTACACGCGTTGAAGATTTGGCGGCATTACTTGATGGGGAAGAGGACAGAGATATATACGGATCATAAGAGCTTAAAGTATATTTTCACACAGCCAGATCTCAACCTCAGACAAAGGAGATGGTTAAAGCTAATCAATGACTTTGATGTGGGCATCAACTATCATCCTGGGAAAGCGAACGTCGTAGCAGATGCTTTAAGCCGGAAGGTGCAGGTCAATAGGTTGAGCTTAAAGGACATACCAATAGAACTGAAGGAAGAGGTTGTAAGACTCAATCTATGTTTGGTGAATAGTGATGAAGCCATTGCCATGGAAGTGGACTCCACATTAGAGAAAGATATACGCAACGGTCAAAAGACTGATGAGAAGATACAAGAAATCAGAGAACTCATCAAGGATAATAAAGCCCCTGGTTTCAGAGAGGATGAACAAGGTACGGTGTGGCACGGGAAAAGAATCTGTGTGCCTAAAGTGAAGGAGATCCGTGAATTGATTTTGAAGGAGGCTCATGATTCCGACTATTCCATTCATCCTGGAAGTACGAAGATGTATCATGACCTCAAGAGCAGATATTGGTGGTATGGAATGAAGCGAGATGTCGCGGAACATGTTGCCCTGTGTGACACATGTTAGTTGGTGAAAGCAGAACATCAACGACCCGCGGGATTATTGCAACCACTCAAAGTGCCTAAATGGAAATGGGAACAAATCGGTATGGATTTCATAGTGGGACTGCCTAGGACCCAATCAGGATATGATTCGATATGGGTCATCATCGACAGGCTAACCAAGGTAGCTCATTTCATCCCCGTGAAAGAAAGCGACAGCGGATCCAAATTGGCAGAATTATACATGTCAAGGATCTTGTGTTTCCATGGAGTGCCAAAGAAGATAGTGTCAGATCGAGGGACACAGTTCACCTCAAGGTTCTGGCAGAAGTTACATGAAACCATGGGAACTCATCTGAATTTTAGTTCTGCCTATCATCCCCAGACTGACGGACAGATGGAAAGAGCCAATCAGATCCTTGAGGATATGTTGAGAGCGTGTGCGCTCAAGAACAATAGGAGTTAGGATAAGAACTTACCGTATGCAGAGTTCTCCTATAACAACAGCTATCAGGCTAGTATAAAGATGTCACCATTTGAGGCTTTGTATGGGAGGAAGTGCGGAACTCCACTATTTTGGAACCAAACAGGGGAAAGTAAAGTGTTTGGGCCCGAGGTACTACAATAAGCCGAGGTGAAAGTGAGGGAAATCCGCAACAACTTGAGGATAGCACAAACACGACAAAAGAGCTATGCCGATGTACGGAGAAGAGAGCTCATTTTCAGCGTGGGGGACTATGTTTATATCAAGGTGTCCCCTATCCGAGGACTTCGTCGGTTCAAGGTGAAAGGGAAGTTATCACCTCGATACATCGGACCCTTTCAGGTTCTGGAGAGGAAAGGTGAAGTGGCATATCAACTAGAACTACCAGCTCGCCTATCGGATGTGCACGATGTATTTCATGTGTCATAGCTCAAGAAATGTCTGAGGACGCATGAAGAAATGTTACCAATGAATGAGATTGACGTAGGAGAAGATCTGTCTTATGCCGAGCAACCGGTCAAGGTTTTGGAGACAATGGAATGCCTCGCGAGAAATAAAAGAATCCGGATGTGCAAGGTGCAGTGGAAGCATCACTCGGAAGAGGAAGCCACATGGGAGCGAGAAGACGAGCTTAAGGCACATTTTCCGGAATTGTTTTCCTAGAACCACCAATCTCGAGGACGAGAATTCTTTTAAGGGGGGTAGAGCTGTAACACCCCAAAATCTGTAAAAGGAGGGAATTTAAAAATTTTGGACATATTGCATGTGGTGCAGAAATTTAAATTCAAACTGGAATTCAAATTCAAATCAAAACAGAAAAGAAAGGGAAAAAGAAAAAGAAAACCTCAGCCGGCCAGTGGGCCGAAACCCGCCAGCCGGCCCACTATTCCCCCGCGCCAGCCCACAACCGCGCGCCCTCTCTTCCTCTCACTGACACGCGGGGCCCGCGTGTCATCTCCTACCTCCGGCTTGCGCCAACCGACCGGACTCTTCCCCGCGCCCGATCGCAACCGAAGTCCGGAAACCCGCGCCCCTGGCCCGAATTATGGTCCCGGACGTCTCCAACTCGATCCCAACCGACCGCCACCCTCCCTCGCCTATATAAACGTCGACATGGCCCTGTTTTTTCCCCTGATCGGCCGTTCTTCCCTCCGGTGAGAACCGAAGATTCAATCCCCGTTTTCTTTTGATCATTGCCCGGATTATCTGATCTAACGCGCTGATCGTGCTCCACCGCCCCCAGAGAGCCCTGCACATGAAGGAAACGACAAGTTTCGCGCCCTAGCAGCTGTTCCGACGTTTACCGAAGATCGTCGCCGTTGAAGCTCGCCGCCGACCGACTTCCAGGACCTCCGAGTGTTGGAAAACCCCTCGGTGAGCGTCCCCTACCCCTCCGCATCCGATCCATGCAAAAAGATGCGAGTTCTAACGCGTAGCGGCAAAAGCCGAGGCTGCGCCGGCGAGATCGCCAGCCCCGCCGCTGCGCGCTGCCGCGCGCGCGGGCTGGCTCCGTCCAGGGCGACGTGGCCACTTGAGGGCCGTCTATTTTAAATCGCACGGTAGAATCAAAACCCGCGCGTACCAGTTCGGCGATCTAATCTGAGTCGTCTGTTTTAAATCGGACGGTCCACGTTAGCCCCGCGTTATAAAGGCCAGGATTGTTACGCGCTACCCCCTGGGATCTCGGAAAACCCGAGCTAGCCCCGGAAACTTCTGATCTAGCCCCTGGAACTTCAGAAATTCGTGTAAATTCAATTAAAAATCAGTTTTAGCCCCTGGACTTAATAAAAATTAGGAAAACCCCTCTGTTATGTGTAGTTAGACCCCTGGAAATTTATGAAATAATAAATTAGACCCTGTAGTAGGGTGGATTTACCTTTTTGACCCTATATGATATTAAATTCAGAAATTTGAATATGTGATTAGTATTTAAATTTAAAAGGTGAGGCAAACACATTGTAAATTCAAATTTAAACTCTACTAGCACTTGGAAAACTTTAGAATGAGTTAAAAATAGATTTTAGGCTGAAATGAATTCTGTCTAAATGATATTCATATTTATTAGTTCTAGAAACATATTTTAGGCTAGGAAATAATCCTAGAAACTAGTAAAATAAATTTTATTTGTTCCACATCAGAGAGGAAGTTCAAAGATATATTATTGAACATTTTAGATCAGAACCTATTCTATTTAGATGATGTGTCTTACTGTTTTCATAATAAAACTCACTTTTAGGCATAGAAAATAGATCTGAAAAATATAGGAAAATAGGTATGCATAATTAGAAAATGATAAATGAAGTCTCCAAATCCAAAAACTTCAGTTTAGGATTTGGTAGAAGATCTGAAAACCTAATTGGAGTAGGAAAATACCTTTTATACAAACTTTGTGGCTAAGAAATGTAATAATTAAATATAAAGAATTTGTTCAAATTGGAACTTCATATATAGTGTGCAAATAGAAATCTGAACATAGAAGTTAGAAATAATATACATATGTTTAAAGGTGAATGTAGGCCAAAAATCAACACATGTAGAGTAACCACAACACCTTAGAAATGTGAATGACTTTCATAGGTATGTATGTGTGGTTTGTATGAAGTGAAAGTGTGAACTATGTCTTATGGATTGTTGTTTTCTTTGGCTATGTGTATTGGCATGAATAGAACCTTCCCCAGAGCAAGTTCTCCCCTTCCAAGACCAAGAATTTCCATTCCCAGAGCAGCAGGAAGAAGGCAAGTGTCCTTGACCACTTTGATCCTATACTAGGATGTGTAGCTAGAATTATTTGCATTGTCAATTGAAATATGAAACCCATGTTAGGAATTTTTCCTAGAATTGCATTACCTTGTTTCCTTGTACTTGGGTTGGGAATTATTTTATCATGTCATTTACTTATATGCTTATGCTTAGCCATGCTTAGAATGGGATAAATGGGATATGGGATCATCAATTTATTTACCTTACTCTTGAATGAGATATTATGAGTTATGTAGAGGTAGGGATCGAGGCAAGTTGGATGATTTGGTTGGTGTTGGGTGCACGAGACTCGGGTTTGTGTTCAGTACTTGCCTGGATCCTAAGGACCGGTTCATGGAGCATGTAACCTGGCTTTACCGTGCCAACCACATGCTGAGATGTGGCAGCTTGGCCAATTAATTAGGTGTATCGCCGGCGTAGTATGGGTGTGTTGGATGGTGCAAGGAGTAGGTGTCAGCTGGACTGAGAATTATCAAAAGAATAGCCAATAAAGCCCTCCGAGAGCGCCGAAGACAACTTCCGCGGCCAGCAGGCCATGCGGCGTGTTCGGAGCTCGTTCCCGACAAGTTGGGAGAGTCCCGCCGCTAAATTGTCTACGTGGCAGGCTCGGGGGTCACCTCCGCAATTGAAAAGAGGTCCGATCCTGTGGGACACGTATTGCCCACGGAGCTAGCCTCTGCAAAAGAAGCAAAGGCATTTCCGCAAGACACGTGTCATCCTCGGAGCTAGTCCTCGCGGGAATCAGGGGACCAGTCGCGCGGGATACGTGTCGATCTCGAAGCCCATCTCAGAGAAGTCCGGATCTATCGAAACACGTGTCGCCACCGGAGCTTATCTCCGGAAGGTCTGTCATTGCTGGACACGTGTCGACCTCAGGGCATGTTCCTAAAGAAGGAAGAGAGGAAAGATCGGCGCCAACACGTGGCGTGCGCGGAGCTCACCTCCAAAGAAAGGGGAAGTCTCGCTCGTGACACGCGACACAACCGGAGCTCGTCTCAACGAGGAGACACCAGGCCCCGGAGGACACATGGAGCTTCCGGAGCTCATCATCACGGAGGTAACGAGTTCTGGAGCAGGTTTTACGCATAAAGATACCGGTACGCAACAGAAACCGATCTAAATTCCACGATGTTACTAAAGATAAGATGTTAGGATCCAACAAACATCTGAATAAGACTCTTATTCGAGATACAATCATATTAGGACTCTTCTCTTTCCGACTATAAATAGAACCCAAAACCTCGGACCGAAACCACAAACTTCTTTTTCAACTCCTGAGCCGACGACTTAGAGCCCTATCCCTAACTCGCCGAGCAAAACATCGCCGAAGTGCAACAAGGGAGATCCTCAGAGAAGAACTAAGCGGTCTGAGGAGGACCTCGAAGTCAAGGAGAACGTGAGGTAGGACTTCAATATCATTGTGTCCATCTCTTTAAATCTATTCTTCAATTTCCTTTCGAACAGAAGCCTTCTCGTGAGCAGATCACTAGATGATCAGTTTGATCTAAAAGACAAGATCATCGCTACGTCCACCTTTGATCCGAACACCCCTGTCCATACAAGGCCATGCAAAAGCACGTACAGATCAATCTAATAAAACTAATCATGAGATAGCATATGCATCATCGCATCTAGTTTAAGGTTTGTGCATAAATATTGATTGCTGTGAATCCTGTATGCACGTGATCCTGCCCAGCAGGACAAGCTCAGGGAGCTGTCTACGACGAACTGCAGCAACCAGGTTTTGAGATCCAAGAACAACCGGAACCGCAAGAACAAGGCAAGTGCTCCTTGACCATATTGATCCTAAGTTTTGGAAAAAACTATTTTGTTTTGCAAAAAGGTGTGTGTGCTGAGTCAAACATGATGGGAAACCCTTTTTATAGGAGTTTACTAGTATTGGTTAAACCACCCTTGTCGCCTGAGAAGTTTAGTCGGGTATGGTTTTTGCTTTATGCTTTGCTGAGTCTATGGGATTGGGAAACGATATAGATATGTTAGCTAACTGCACTCGTAATGGTAATGAGAAACTGATGATGTTAATGAACATGGATCGGAGGGAGATCTAGGCAAGTCTGGGTTTGTGAATGAGGTAGCATGAGATGGTGGTTTTACTTGCCGTAGATCTAAGGACCGGTTCATGCATGCACATGCCAGGATAACAGTGCCACCACAAGGCCAAGTATGGGTGCGGCTGAGCTGAGTAATTAGGTAAGTTGCTAGAGTGTTATGGACTGTGGAAGGCGCGAGGAATGGGAGTCGAGTGAGGACTGCCCTGGGAACTGCATGGCACAAGAGGGGGCCCGTGGGTGGGAGAATTGGAGATTCTAGCCTGCCGGTGAAACCTTAGTGAGTCCAGACATCTAGTAACCCCTTTGTAAAGGCTATTTTGTGATCTCTTGACCATACACCGACGGATGTGTACTGGTATAATGGAGGTCCTGCAGTCGCCGACGGGTGACGAAATCATAAACTTGTGGGTAAAGAGGTGCAAACTCTGCAGAGTCTAAAACTATCATGATAGCCGAGCTTACGGTCACGAGCACCTGGCTAAACTGCCATGATTAGTCGGGATGGTTATTGGGAAGGTTCTTGGTTACGATTATTGGTTTGGTTATCGATATGGTTTGGGACTGTTGAGTCTGGGTGATGAGATGGTTGCATGACTGTTGGGATATGACATGAGATTGGTCTCGGTATGAGACGAGGTTGAATTACGAGGTGAGATGGTAACGAATACGAGGAGGTATTCGTGAGTATGAATAAAGGATTGGTTAATGTTCGGATGGAACACGGGAAGTGATGGAGGTATGTTGGTAATTTAATACATGTTGGGATTACATCTAAAGTTAAGTTGTTGTTTTATCATGGTTTTACAAGTCTGCTTTCCTGCAAATAAGCCTTTTATACCTACCTTGCTTATGAGCTGCATATCATGTGTTTTCCCGCACTTGCTGAGTACCTCATTGTACTCAAACTTGCATTATTATTTCGCCATCAACAGCAAGAGAAGGCTATTATGAAGACCAAGTGGAGCACTATGGCCTGTGATCTGTTCTCAACCTTGCCTGTGGAAGGAGTAGAGATGGAGCCACTTCTGCTTAGTTTTACTTCCGCATTAAAATAAGACTTCCGCTGCATAGAAATAAGACTTCCGCTGTAAGCATGAGTCCAAAACTCATGAGGTAATGTAATAAACTCTGTTATTCGTGGTGATATATAATCTAAATTCAGTTTGTGGAATGTATGTGTATGTGTGATGAACATCCTGGGCACACATATGCATTAGTTCTCGGTTCCGTGGTTTTTCCACAGAATTGAGGGCGTCACAGATTGGTATCAGAGCCACGGGTTGATAGTAGGCTACACGCCTAGATAGAAACCTTAGATTGATATTAGAGCCACGGGTTAACAACAAGTTACATGTAACACCCCAAAATCCTGTTAAGAGGGGAATTTAAAAATTTTTGGACGTGTTGCATGTATTGCAAAAATTCAAATTCAAACTGGAATTCAAATTAAACTCAAAACAGAAAAGAAATAGAAAAAGAAAAAGGAAAACAGAAAAATAAACCCGGCCAGTGGGCCAAAACCCACCAGCCGGCCCACCAATCCCGCGCCAGCCCGCAGCCGCGCGCGCCCCTTCTTCCCACTGACATGCGGGGCCCGCTAGTCTTTCTTCTTCCTCGCGCTCGCGCCCGCGCTCGGCCGGACTCTCTCACCCCGAATCAAAACCGACCCGGATTCCTGCGTATCCCAGCCGAATTTCGTTCGTGGGCGACGCAAACTCGATCACAACCGAACGCCACCCTTTCCCCGTCTATAAAAACCCCGACATCGTCCCGTTTTCCCCATGATCTGCCGATTTTCTCTCCGGTGAGAACCCGAGCCCCTCCGGCGAATTCTGGCCGATCTACGCTCGGGAATTCCGATCTATCTCGCAGGTCTTGATCCACCGCCTCCGGGGAACCTCGCAGGTGCAGAAAACGTGGTGGTTTGCGGTTCAAACACAGCGCCGATGAGCCTCGCCGTGAATTCACCTCGGACCTCGTCGCCGACCGCCCACCAGGACCTCCGAGCTCAAGAAAACCCCCGAGGTGAGATCCCCGACCTCCCCTCTACCGATCTATGCCATAAAATCACAGTTCTAGGAAGAATTTACGAAGCTCCGAAACTTTCCGGCGAGATCGCCGCCTTCCGCCGCCGTGCGCCGCCGGGCAGCGCCGCCCGCGCTCGATTAGAGCGACGTGGCCGCTTGTGCGCCGTTTATTTTAAATCGCACGGTAGAGTTTAAATCCCCGCGTACAGGTTCGACGTTATAATCTCAGCCGTCTGTTTTAAATTGAACGGTCCACGTCAGCCCCGCGTTATAAAGACTGGAATTCTTACATGCTACCCCCTGGGGTTCTAGGGAAATAAGAGCTAGCCCCGGAAACTTCTGATCTAGCCCTGGAACTTCAGAAAATCATGTAAATTCACTTAAAAATCAGTTTTAGCCCCTGGACTTAATAAAAATTAGGAAAAACCCCTCTGTTATGTGTAGCTAGACCCCTGAAAATTCTTAAAATAATATTATAGACCCTGTAGTGGGGTGAGTTTACCTTTTTAACCCTATTTGATATTAAATTTAGGAATTTGAATATGTGGTTAGTATTTAAAATTTAAAAGATGGGACAAACATATTATCAAATTCAAATTAAAAACTTTCCCAGTACTTAGAAAACCTTGGAGTGAGATAAAAATAGATTTTTGGGCTGAAATGAATCTGTTTAATTGATTATTCACATTTATTAGTTAGAGGGACACATTTTTAAGTAGAGAATAATTCTGAAAATTAGAAAAATAAATGTAAAATAGTTTACATCAGAGGAAAAGATCAAAAATATATTATTAACTATTTTTTATCAGAACCTATTCTGTTTAGATGATGTGTCTTACTATTTTCATAATAAAGTACACATTTAGGCATAGGAAGTAAATTTGAAAATATAGCAAGCTAGGTATAAATAATTAGAAAATGATAAATGAAGATTCCAAAATCTAAAGAATTCAGTTTAGGGTTGGTAGAAGTTCTGAAGACACATATGGAGTAGGAAAATACCTTTCATGCATACTTGGTAGCTAAAAGGTGTAGTAATTGAATATAAGGAATTTATTTAAATTGGAAACTCATATATATAGTATGCAAGTATAAATGTGAATACAAAAGTAGGAATCATATACACATGATTAAAAGTGCATGTAAGCCAAAGATCAACACACATAGAGTAACCACAACACATAGAATTTGTGAATGACTTTTATACATGTGAATGTGTGGTTTGTATGAAGTGGAAGTGTGAATTATGTCTTATGGATTGTTGTTTTTGTTTTGCTATGTGTGATGGTATGATGTAGAACCTGCTCCAGAGCAAGTTCTTCCTTTCCAAGATCAGGACTACCCATTCCAAGAGGAGCAGGAAGGAGGCAAGTGTCCTTGACCACTTTGATCCTATGCTAGGATGTGTAGATAGAATTATTTGCATTGTCAAATGAAATATGAAACCCATGCTAGGAAGTTTCCCTAGAATTGCATTACCTTGTTTCCTTGTAGCTTGGGTTGGGATTTATTTTATCATGTCATTTATTATTATGCATACGCTAAGCCATGCTTAGAATGGGATATTTGGGATATGGGATCATCAGTTTATTTTTACCATAATCTTGAATGAGATATTATGAGTTATGTAGAGGTAGGGATCAAGGCAAGTTGGATGTTTTGGTTGGTGCTGGGTGCACGAGACTCGGGTTTGTCTTTAGTACTTGCCTGGATCCTAAGGACCGGTTCATGGAGCATGTAACCTGGCTTTACCGTGCCAACCACATGCTGAGATGGGGCAGCTTGGCCAATTAATTAGGTGTATCCCCGGCGTAGTATGGGTGTGTTGGATGGTGCGGGGAATAGGTGTCAGCTGGACTACCATATGAACCGCAAGGCTCAAGAGGGGGCCACTGCAGCGGGGTTGAAGCCTCTTGTATGCTGTTAGGGGTGAAACCTCAGTGGGCCCACGCTCGTCGGGAATCCCTTTGTAAAGGCTTCGTAGTGATCTCCTGGCTACACACCTGGGAAGTGTGAATGTGGTTTGTAGCCACTGGCATAATGGAGGTTCTTTTAGTCCACCCGGCAACGGGAGATGAAATCACTACATATGGGTACAGTGGTGCAAACTCTGCAGAGTCAAAACTGTCATGACAGCCGTGCTCACGGTCAAGAGCGGCTTGGACTTATTCATGATTAGAGGATTGATGGTTTTGGAAGTTGTGGATGTTAAGCGGGGAGCTTAACATTGAAAATGATGTTATGGTTATTTGATTATGATGATGGGATGGGAGATTGGGACCATTTCACCTATGTAGTAATGTAGGTGCTTAATAAGCTAAGGCGATAGGTATTAATTGCGTAGTGCTTTAACCATGAGTTCAACCTCCCTTTGTTCTAGCCATGCATGACATAACTTTCCCACACTTGTTGAGTACCATCGGTACTCAACCTTGCATATTTGTTGGTTTATATTGCTGCTCAGGTCAAGATAATGAGGTGGTGTATAATGATCAAGACTTTGGACCCGAAGAAGGTTTCTAGGTTCATGGAGTCCCCCGGGCAACGCCTGTGACGGAGCCCTCAAGAATAATATTCCGCTGCTAGTTTATTTACTTGTGATGAACTTATTATTGTCCATCGAGACATTTGCTATGTAAGACTTATTTATATTCGACACCTGGCTTGTAATAAATGATGCTTCACTATTTGTCATCACATGTATGAGAAAATGATCCTGGCATACACGTGATATTCACTTGGTTGTTCTTCGGAAAAACCGGGTGTGACAGAAGTGGTATCAGAGCCAAGGTTGCCCGTAGGAACGTTGTAAGGATCGAAACGCCCAAGAGGGGGGGTGAATTGGGCTTTTTAAAATTTTAGAGCAATTTAAAACTTTAATGGTTGAAACCCAATTCCCTATGCAAACTAACTACGCAAGCAAGAGAGTTAAGTGCGGAATAGTAAAAGCGTAATAGTAAGGGGTGAGGAGAAAAATGCAAACTCCCGCGGAGACTCGGAGACACGGCGATTTTTCCCGTGGTTCGGTAAGATCACAAAAATCTTCCTACGTCCACGTTGTGGCACCCACCAAAGGGTATAGCCACTCCCAAGTCACCAAGACGAGGGAATCCACTATCTTTCTCCGTTCGCCTTCTCCGGCAAGGTGGAGCTCAAGCCTTGTACAACGGTGATCTTCCGGGCTTCCTCAAACACCTTGGTAAGCTCCGGAGTGATCTCTTCTTCCTCCAACGTTTACAAGGTGAGAGAAGTCACCAAGACACTCTCTCTCACTAGCCTAGAGATTCCAATCACCAAGAATGGACGCACACAAGCTTCTCTCTCGCTAGATATAACCTATAGTTGGAGTACAAGAGGTTTTTGAAGTGTGGAAGTGGTAGCTCTTGGTCTTGAATGCTTGAGAATGTCTAGAGAGGCTCTGGTGATCAAGACTTATCGAAATGGCCGGTTGGAGGGGTATTTATAGCCAGCCCACACGAGATAGCCGTTGGAAAAGTGGGCATACTTTTTCAGTGAACATCGGATCCTCCGATGTACCCCTTTATATGAGCATCGGTCGAATTCCAAATTAGCTGATGTCACGTGTCAGATGTGACCGTTGGATATAACCGTTGGATCTTTTAATCGACCGATGTTACTTCAATTTATCATCGGATGATCCGGTGAGTTGATCTTTAGAATTGGGTCAGAAATATTGTCTCTGTTGAATTTGACCGATGTACACTTACTTCATCATCGGATGATCTGGTGAGTTGATCTTCAGAATTACTCAGAAATTATCCTTCTGTTGAAAGCAACCGATGTGCCACTTCCTTCACATCGGATGATCCGGTGTTTACTGGGCTCTGAGGTCTTCTTCTTCTGCCAACTCAAACTCGACCGATGTAGTCATTTTGCAAGACATCGGATGATCCGGTGAATGCAACTTGTTTGCTTCGAGTTGTTTTGAGTTGATCTTTTAGAATCTTCTTGAGTGACCTCTTTGACACTTGTTTGAAATGATATTACGATGAAGTGTAAGCTCCTTGTGTTGCCAATTTTGATAAAGTAGAGTCGTTGTATGAGTTCTTCATTTAGTTTTCATGAGTATCGAATAACCCCTTAGAATGGATCGTTGAGGGGTCTCCATTTGTATCCAATGAGCAGTAGATGGTGTGAATAGATAGTTCATTTAATGTTTGATGTGATGTACGTGAAACCTTGCATCCACAAACTCATTAGTAATAATGAACAGTTGTCATTAATCACCGAAACCATATCTCACGGGGGCCTAGATGCTTTCAATCTCCCCCTTTTTGGTGATTGATGACAACACAACGAGTAGAGTATGAAATTAAAACGCAATGCTCAAAAAGGAAACATAACAAGTACAAATTGCAGCACAAGTGACTCGAAGGCTCAAATAATAATTAATAAAGCGTAAGAGCACAGAGTAGCACCCGGAGTACAATAATAGCAAATAATAATAATCTCCAATAAAGTAGCAAAAGGGATAGACACTCCCCCTAGAACCAAGTACTCCCCCTAGAACTAAGCTAACCTCCCCCTGACTCTAACTCTTCTCCCCCTTTGGCATCAAGGCACCAAAAAGGAAAGTCGAGTGACTACGACTCAGGCGCGCTCCTGGCGATGGTGAAGCGGTCGGCGTCGACGGTGCTGTCGCCGGAGCTGCTGGAGGTGGAGGTCGCTGGTGCTGGAGCTGGAGCGGGAGGAGCTGGAGCTGCTGTGGGGGCTGGAGCTGGAGCTGGAGGAGCTGGAGCTGCTGTGGGATCCGCTGAGACTGCTGGCGCCGGTGGAGGTACTGCCGGAAGAGGTGAGGACTGGAGCGACGTCGGTGGCAGTACTGGAGCTGGTGCCAGTGGGGGTGCACCTGGAGCCTGACTGAGTCCCAAGTGCTGAGGTGGAAGAGCCACTCCAGTCTGCTGGTAGAGGTTGGTGACCAACCCCAGGATGCCCAACAGCATCTGCTGAGTCTGCTGCTGCTGGTCCAGAGTGCTTCGCGTCATCTGATCGACAAGGTTGGTGAACCTGTCGGTGTCCTCTCGCCTCTGACGAGCGATCTCCAGCTGCATCTCCTGCTGCTGCCTCTGAAGCTGCTCCTGTCGAGCTGCTTGCAGCTCCTGCTGCTGAGCCATCCGCTGAAGTAAGGTGGTGAGCTCTGACGGCTGAGTCACCTGAGCCTCTGACACTGGAGGAGGTGTAGGTGATGGAGCAGCTGAGCCTCCTGCCTCTGCGTCGTGCTGCCTCGGTGAGGGAGGAGCAGGAGGGAAGTACTCCTCGACACTGTCACTAGTGTCGCTATCCGACCATACGTGCTGTAGGTCTCCTCCCTGAGCCTCTGCCTGTGCCAGCTCTGCGTCCTCCTGAGTCAGCTCTGCCCAGTCCTCCTCTGACAGTCTGGCTCGAACCTCACGCTCGATGGGGCGTCCAAGGCGGCGGTCTCCCAGAGTGGGGACTCGGTAGTGGCTGAACCGGGTCACGTGCATCTCCGTCAGCTGAGAGACTCCTGGAGTGTCCTCTGGAACCAGCTGGTGAAGAAGGTGACAGATCCAGTGACCAAAGACCAGCTGTCATAGCATCCCAACTCCGTCGGTGATCACGTCCTCCATCTCGCAGATCAGAATGTCTACTATGTCGAACTCCATCCCGTTCATCACATAGAACAGGATGGTCTGCTGAAGGCTCGTGAAACCCTCCAAGTAGCCGGACCTCGGTAGCAGGGTACGCCTGAGGACGTGGTGAACTGTCCGAGCTGCTGGGGTGAGAAGCGCTGGCACCCTCGGCTGGTCAGGTGTGAACGGCTGTGTGAACAGACCTCTGATCTCCTCGAGGGGCGGTGCCACTCCTCCAGTCAGTGGCCTCCTCGGCGGATCTGCATCTCCGTAGACTATCTGGTGCAGGCACGTAGTGGAGAGCTCCACACCAAGCAGTCTGCCCATCAGGTCTCGAGATACGTCGTGGATTCGCCCCATGAACATGATGTGAATCGAGCGACGACCCTCAGAGACGTAGAGTGTCGCGTAGAACACCCTAACCCACTCCTCGACGTAAGCACTCCTCGGGTGTGAGAGCAAGTCCGCCAGTCCTCTGTATCTCTCAAAAAGGGGCCTGATCCCGTGTCCTGCTGCCACTGCAAGCTGATCCCAGTCAATGCTGTTATGCTGGAATAGCTTGTGACCCCGATGCCTGTAAGTCTCGTACAGTGACGCCTGTGTCAGAGTCCAGAACCGGGAGTCAACTCGAGCATCCCTAGGCCGCGGGAACCACTCCTCAATCAGCGCTGACCATCTGAGCTTCTTTAGTTGCCTTGCCTTCATCTTCCTGTAGTCAGTGAGTCTGACGTCTTCGGCGACTCGGACTGCTGTGTCCATCAGGTGGATGGCCCTTTCGGCCTCTCTGTCCTCGGCGCGGTCAGCTGCAGAGGGGCGCCGACTCGCCGTAGGAGTCTGTCCACCCCCACGAGTCCTCGGGGTGCACCGGCGGATGAGAGGCGGCACCTCGGTCTCCTCCTCATCAGAGCCCTCGGGAGGCACCGGCTGGATCGGAGGCTGCTCCTGCCTCTGCCGGGACTCGCGGATCCGTAAGGAACCGCGATGGCCGCGCTCACGCTCCTCGGCGGCGCGAGCGGCCAACTCCGCACGACGAGCGTCCTTGGACATCTTGCGCTTCTTCGCGGCGGGCTCCTCAATAGCCTTGCCCTTTCCTTTGCGATCGTGACCCATCTTGATGCAATTGAGAGCTAGGGTTAGCGACGATGAAGATGAACGATGAAAACAACGAAGGGCGAACCTTATCTTGATGCACGGAGCAAACCTTATCGACGAGCGGCGAAGCACGACGAGATCCTAGCGGAGAGGGTGATGTGAACCGGCGGCGAGTGGTGGAGGGGAGACGGCGAGGGAGGCGCGGCGGTGCGGTGGAACAGCGACGGCACGCTCGGGAGAGGCGGCGGCGCGGGCACGGATGGCGCCTAGGCGGCCGAAAGATGGCGGTGGCGGCTCCTAGGAGGAGGCGGTGGCGGCGCCTGGGAAGGGTGGCGGCGGCCCCTGGGAGGAGGCAACGGCGGCGCCTGGGAAGGGCGGCGGCGGCTGGGAGGCGGAGCGCGCGGGAGGCGGCGTGCGTGGGAGAGGCGGCGGCGGCAGCGGCGCCTGGAGCCGCTGGCGGCAGCTGGGAGGCGGCGGCGGAGACTGGGAGGCGGAGGCGCGTGGGAGAGCCGGCGAGGGCGACGGACGGCGGCGGAGGTCTGGAAGAAGAGAAAAGAAAAAACGAAATCCGGCCGAGTCCGCTTTTTAAACTGTTCGGGCAAACCCTAGCCGCGCATAACACACCGGATGGACCGATGATCATCGGAGGATGCATCGGTCGAGTTCAACAGAGAGCTGTTCCAAAAACTCTCTCTGAACACCGGATGGACCGACGTTGAGGTGGCGATCATCGGTCGATTTCTGCAGGGCACCAGGAAAACTGAACACCGGATGCTCCGATGTCTTTTGAAATGAACTCATCGGTTGATTTGTGACATCTGACTTGAACTGAAGCACCAATTGATCCGATGATCTGCTGGCCCTGGCATCGGATAATCCGATGACTACAGAAAACCTAAGACTGCCCATATGTGTCCTTGGACTTAAACACACAAAGATAAGGATGGGTCCTTGGACTTTTTGGGCAACTCCTAACCTCTAATATAAGGCTTTAAATATAGTGCCACATATTGGCTAAGCCCTTCAGCAAAGAGAAACACACAAGGTTAGGAGTGAAACCATGAAAATGTAAGGCTCATGCTTTGTGAGCTAGAGTATAGAAAACTTCTATCTCCTTAAAGCATGTACCTTTAGAATTTTGCTCTATCCACATTATATGAGTTGAGATATTGCATTTTGAACAGGTCTCCTTCTCATGATGTGGGTTCCCCTTTGTGACAATCTACCGTATGCAATGCCAAACAAAATAATGCAAGATATTGAATGAGTGCAAGTCTATATGGCAGGAATCATGCAAGGCGTAATGTAAATCTATCTTGCCAAGTTTAAACCTGCCAAAGGCTTCCTCAGGAAAAGCTATTTCTAGCTTGCCCCTATCCTTTGGGAGTTAGACAAGACCTATTTGATATGCAACCTTACATGAACATGGCAACTTACATGACGTTAGATGCATCTAGCACATTCAATTCACTTCTAAGTCTAGAAAAAGTT
This sequence comes from Neostapfia colusana, assembly GCA_030760725.1. Taxonomy (NCBI): domain Eukaryota; kingdom Viridiplantae; phylum Streptophyta; class Magnoliopsida; order Poales; family Poaceae; genus Neostapfia; species Neostapfia colusana. The sequence continues at coordinate 24,219,868 of JASWHV010000014.1, forward strand.
TTCTCATCAAGTGGTTTAGTGAAGATATCCGCCAATTGTTCTTCGGACCTAACACCTTGCAAAGAGATGTCTCCTTTAGCCTCATGGTCCCGCAAGAAGTGATGGCGAATATCAATGTGCTTAGTGCGGGAGTGTTGAACGGGGTTTCTAGCTATCTTAACCGCACTTTCATTGTCACAAAGGAGAGGCACGCAATCAAACTTAATTCCAAAGTCCAATAGGGTTTGCTTCATATATAGAATTTGGGCACAACATGCACCGGCCGCTATATATTCTGCCTCCGCAGTGGACAAAGCCACGGAGTTTTGCTTTTTGCTTGACCAAGATACTAGGGAATGCCCAAGTAAGTGGCACCCACCGGAGGTACTCTTGCGATCCACACGGCATCCGGCAAAGTCCGAATCCGAGTAACCCAAGAGATAAAAACTAGCGTTCTTGGGGTACCACAAACCTACACTTGGGGTATGCTTGAGATACCTAAGTATCCTAAAGACCGCCTTACGATGCGATTCTTTAGGTGCCGCTTGAAAGCGAGCACACAAGCACACACTAAACATGATATCGGGCCTAGATGCGGTAAGATATAATAATGAACCAATCATGGAACGGTAATGAGATTGATCAATAGGTTTACCGTCCATGTCCGTGTCGAGATGACAATTTGTTGCCATTGGAGTACTTCTTGAGCTGCAATCTTCCATTTCAAACTTCTTCAAGAGGTCTTTGGTGTACTTTTCTTGGTAGATGAAAGTCCCCTCTTGAAGTTGCTTGATTTGAAATCCTAGGAAGAAATTGAGTTCTCCAATCATTGACATCTCGAACTCCCTAGACATCATGGTGCCAAACTCAAGACTAAGAGATTTGTTAGTTGAGCCAAAAATAATGTCATCAACGTAAATTTGACAAAGAAATAAATCCCCGTTGATGTCCTTGGTGAAAAGTGTGGTGTCCACCCTCCCGATCTTGAATCCTTGCATGACTAGGAAATCCCTAAGACGTTCATACCATGCCCTAGGTGCTTGCTTGAGCCCGTAGAGCGCCTTGTGTAACCTATACACATGGTTAGGATTCCTCGGATCTTCAAACCCGGGAGGTTGCTCAACGAAAACAAGCTCGTTAATATAACCATTGTGGAAGGCACTTTTCACATCCATTTGATAAAGCATAATATTGTGATGTGAAGCAAAAGCAAGGAGTATGCGAATAGCTTCTAACCGTGCGACCGGGGCCAAGGTCTCTCCAAAATCTAGTCCTTCTACTTGTGAAAAACCCTTGGCCACAAGCCTTGCCTTGTTGCGGACCACCACGCCATTCTCGTCTTGCTTGTTGCGGTACACCCACTTTGTTCCGATGACGTTCTTGTTCTTAGGTCGCTCCTCCAATACCCAAACTTCATTTCGGTGAAGTTGTTGAGTTCTTCTTGCATAGCCATCACCCAATTGGGATCTTGGAGTGCTTCCTCAATATTTGTGGGTTCTACACACGAAACAAAAGAGTAGTGCTCACAAAATGAAGCAACATGGAGAGAACGAGTACTTACTCCCCGTGACGGACTTCCGATGATTTGATCCATCGGATGTGCCTTGGAGATGCGCCCATGCCTCATAAGAGGTTGTGAGGCACTTGGTGGTGGTGAGGCATCTTGCTCGTCTTGTGGTTGGACTTGACCTTGGACTTCTTCTTCTTCTTGGTGTTGTGTGGCATGTGAATCTTGCATTGGCAATGGATCATTTTTCTCTTCTTCTTCATCAATTTGAGGCGCCATGGAGGTGTTGATGTTGGAACTTGAGGCTCCCCCTTGATCACGGCTCTCCCCAACTTCGGGCTTGATGTCTCCTATGGTCATGTTCTTCATAGCTTCCCGTAGAGGCTCATCATCTATATCATCATGACCAAAACTCTCCTCTTGGGAGCCATTAGTCTCATCAAACTCAACATCACAACTTTCTTCAACTAACCCGGAGGTTTGGTTGAATACTCGATATGCTTTTGAGTTTGACGCATAACCTAGAAAGATGCCAACATCACACCTTCTTTCAAACTTACCGAGCCTTTTCTTGCGGTAGATGTAGCACTTGCACCCGAAGACTCGGAAGTAGGAGATGTTGGGCTTTCTCCCAATGAGGAGCTCATATGGGGTCTTTTGAAGCAGTCGATGAAGGTAGACCCTATTTGCGGCATGGCACGCCGTGTTGATTGCTTCGGCCCAAAACTTTTCCGACGTGCCATAGTCATCAAGCATTGCTCTTGCAAGGGTGATGAGAGTCTTGTTCTTCCTTTCAACGACACCATTTTGTTGAGGGGTGTATGTGGCCGAAAACTCGTGCTTCACGCCTTCACGATCACACCACTCCCCAATGTTGTAGTTCTTGAACTCGGTGCCGTTGTCACTCCGGACCTTGATGATAGGAAGTTGAAATTCCCTTTGCGCTCGTTTAGCGAAGGTCTTGAAGATTTCCGGAGTTTCACCCTTGTCACCTAGAAACAGTGTCCAAGCATACCGAGAGTAGTCATCAACAATGACAAGACAATAAAGGTTACCGCCAAGGCTTTGGTATGTGGACGGTCCGAAGAGGTCCATGTGAAGTAGTTCAAGTGGCTTGGAGGTTGACACCATTGTCTTCATCGGATGGTGTGAGGCAACTTGCTTCCCGGCTTGACATGCGCTACAAAGCTTGTTCTTTTCGAATGTGACATCCTTCACGCCGGTCACCATCCCAAGCTTGAATGACTTCTTGAGCTTGCTCATCCCAATGTGAGCAATGCGCCGATGCCATAGCCATCCCAAACTTGTCTTGGTGAAAAGACAAGTGGTCAAGCTAGCATCCTTGTTGGAGAAGTCCACCAAGTAGAGATGTCCATGCCGAAAACCTTTGAATATTAGTTCTTTGCTTGAATCACTAGTCACCACAACACCATTCTTGTCAAATGTGCATGTTAGTCCAAGATCACATAATTGTGCAATAGAAAGTAAATTAAAACTAAGAGACTTAATGTAAAGCACATTAGAGATAGACAAATCGTGAGAAATAGCAATTTTACCCAAACCAATCACCTTCCCCTTTGAGTTATCACCAAAGGTGACTTGTTCATGATTTCCAGGGTTTTCTATGGAGGTGAACATACCATCATTACCGGTCATATGTTGAGTGCACCCACTATCGAGTACCCAATGCTTTCCTCCGGCTTTGTAGTTCACCTACACACATGAAGTTAGTTTTTGAGTTTAGGAACCCAAGCCAACTTAGGTCCTTGTATGTGTGATACAAGTGTTTTTGGAACCCAAAGTTGCTTGGGGAGCTTCCCCTTCATGCCCTTGATGTCTTTGCCGATGAACCTTGCCTTCACTTTTCCACCTACTTTGCTCAATAGATAGTGATAATCATTGAACGTAGATTTATAGTTGGGAGGCAATTTGGGAGAAGGACGGTTGGGAAGAGGACACTCCCTCGTGTGATGTCCGGTGACCTCACAATGTTGGCAATAGGAACCAACTTCCTTGATGAAGCTTGTCCTAAGCTCCGGTGAGGGCACCTTTCCTTTGTTGGGCACCGGGAAGGATCCAAGTCCCCTCTTGTGGAAGCCTTTAGCTTGTTGGTAGAGGATTTCCTTGTGCTTGTCCTCCCCCTTAGAAAGTCTTGCCACACTAGTGCGAAGACTTTCAATTTCGTCCATTAGCTCCTTCTCCCTAGGGCTTGCTTTCAAAGGCAAAGACTCATCCAAAATATTAGTGGCATGTGAATTAGGTGATATTTTGCCATCAAGGGTTTCTTTCTTTGTGTTTTTCACTTTAAGTTCAATCGCTTCATAAGCAAGGTTAAGCACTTCATGTTCTTGAACCAACTCATTGTGCTTTGCCAAGAGTGCTAAGTTAGCTAAGTCAAGCTCATGATACTTAAGCTTGATTTGAGCATTCTCCTCCTCGATTTGCTTAACATTTGATTTGAGCGTGTCATGCTCTTTAAGTATGGTTACATACTTATCATGCAAATCGAGGTTGGCACTTTCAAGCTTAGCTCGAGCTAGCTCAAGAGCCTTAACCTTAGCCTTTTCCCTTTTTATAATGGCATGATATTCATTAATCATAGATGCTAATTCATCGGGTGAAAGCTCATCATCATCATCGCTAGAATCTTCACATACCTTTGAGTTACCTTTCACCATTAGGCACATGGGAGGTGGACGAAGAGGTGAGTCATCCTTGTTGACGACGGCGAGGCCCGCCAAGTTTTCTTCATCTTCACTATCTTCGTCGCTTGACTCTTCATCCGTGATCCACTCATTGGCTTCACACATGAAGACCTTTTGAGGCCCTCTTCTCTTCTTTGGAAAGAGCTTGGTTTTCTTGCCTTTGTCAAATTTCTTCTTTCCAAAAGAACGCTTGGGCTTAACCTCCTCTTCATCATCACTTTCTTCTAGCTTGTAATGCTTCCCATTTTCCTTCCTTTTGTCCGGTCTTGTACAATCATATGATATGTGGCCTAGATCACCACAATTGTAGCACGTCTTGTTTTCATCTTTTCTTGGCAAGAAGGCTTTCCTTTTAGGATCAAAAGAGTATCCCTTCTTTGCAATCTTGGAGTTGAGGCGTGAGAATTTCCTCATCATCAAAGCAAGTTCATCATCATCATCTTCGCTTGTTTCTTGCTCTTCTTCACTTGAGCTAGGCTCAACCACTTTCTTCTTCTTGGAAGTTGTCTTCTTGGTTGAAGCCTTGAGAGCAATGGTTTTTGATGATGACTCCTCCATCATTCCAAGTACGCTCATCTCATGAGCATGGATTTCTCCAATGAGCTCTGAAACTTCCATGTTGTCTAGTGACTCCTTTTGGAGCATTGAATTGATAATGTTGTACTTGGGCTTGGGTAGAAGCATGAGGATCTTGCGATTGATAAGTCCCTTGCCAAGAGAAGCAATGTCAAGTGCGTTAATTTCCTCAATGAGCACATTTAAACGAGAAAACATTTGGTTAACGTTCTCATGAGGAAACATCTTAAATTCATCATATTTTGATTTAAGCATGTTATATTTGAGTTCTTTAACCCGAGATGAGCCCTCATGTATTTCAATTAGACATGCCCAAATTTCACACGCTTTTTCTTTACTAGCAATCCTAGCAAAGACATCTTGACTAATGCATTCATATATGGCATTTCTAGCCTTAGCATCCCATTTTAGTTGGTTATCAACATAGTCAAGATTTCCAAACCCCGCATGGGTCGCTTCCCACACTTCGGGAGCAATTGCCTCAAGGTAAGCGCGCATGCGTGCTTTCCAATAAGCAAAATTCTTGCCCTCGAAGGTAGGAACCGAACCCCCATTCTTGGCCATTTTCGCTCTCTAGCGGTGAAGCTAGAATGATCCAATGAGCAACCTTGCTCTGATACCAATTGTAAGGATCGAAACGCCCAAGAGGGGGGGTGAATTGGGCTTTTTAAAATTTTAGAGCAATTTAAAACTTTAATGGTTGAAACCCAATTCCCTATGCAAACTAACTACGCAAGCAAGAGAGTTAAGTGCGGAATAGTAAAAACGTAATAGTAAGGGGTGAGGAGAAAAATGCAAACTCCCGCGGAGACTCGGAGACACGGCGATTTTTCCCGTGGTTCGGTAAGATCACAAAAATCTTCCTACGTCCACGTTGTGGCACCCACCAAAGGGTATAGCCACTCCCAAGTCACCAAGACGAGGGAATCCACTATCTTTCTCCGTTCGCCTTCTCCGGCAAGGTGGAGCTCAAGCCTTGTACAACGGTGATCTTCCGGGCTTCCACAAACACCTTGGTAAGCTCCGGAGTGATCTCTTCTTCCTCCAACGTTTACAAGGTGAGAGAAGTCACCAAGACACTCTCTCTCACTAGCCTAGAGATTCCAATCACCAAGAATGGACGCACACAAGCTTCTCTCTCGCTAGATATAACCTATAGTTGGAGTACAAGAGGTTTTTGAAGTGTGGAAGTGGTAGCTCTTGGTCTTGAATGCTTGAGAATGTCTAGAGAGGCTCTGGTGATCAAGACTTATCGAAATGGCCGGTTGGAGGGGTATTTATAGCCAGCCCACACGAGATAGCCGTTGGAAAAGTGGGCAGACTTTTTCAGTGAACATCGGATCCTCCGATGTACCCCTTTATATGAGCATCGGTCGAATTCCAAATTAGCTGATGTCACGTGTCAGATGTGACCGTTGGATATAACCGTTGGATCTTTTAATCGACCGATGTTACTTCAATTTATCATCGGATGATCCGGTGAGTTGATCTTCAGAATTGGGTCAGAAATATTGTCTCTGTTGAATTTGACCGATGTACACTTACTTCATCATCGGATGATCCGGTGAGTTGATCTTCAGAATTACTCAGAAATTATCCTTCTGTTGAAAGCAACCGATGTGCCACTTCCTTCACATCGGATGATCCGGTGTTTACTGGGCTCTGAGGTCTTCTTCTTCTGCCAACTCAAACTCGACCAATGTAGTCATTTTGCAAGACATCGGATGATCCGGTGAATGCAACTTGTTTGCTTCGAGTTGTTTTGAGTTGATCTTTTAGAATCTTCTTGAGTGACCTCTTTGACACTTGTTTGAAATGATATTACGATGAAGTGTAAGCTCCTTGTGTTGCCAATTTTGATAAAGTAGAGTCGTTGTATGAGTTCTTCATTTAGTTTTCATGAGTATCGAATAACCCCTTAGAATGGATCGTTGAGGGGTCTCCATTTGTATCCAATGAGCAGTAGATGGTGTGAATAGATAGTTCATTTAATGTTTGATGTGATGTACGTGAAACCTTGCATCCACAAACTCATTAGTAATAACGAACAGTTGTCATTAATCACCGAAACCATATCTCACGGGGGCCTAGATGCTTTCAAACGTGGACCTAGGTAGAAATGGACGTATTTAAGGGCCCTATTTTCTTAAAAACTATTTTACAAGGTGTGTGTTGAAAAGTGTTATTTAATGGAGGCACTTTCTTCATCTTACCTCAATTTTCATTCAAAATAGGATTTTTGTTTAAAAGTTTATCTAACCTAAGTTTAAATGCTTTTTGTTTTAGATGGTTCGCATGATTCGCATCGCTCGCAAGTCCACAGGACGGAGAGTTCCCGTAGTTGACCTTGCCGAAAGAGAGGAGAGTCGTCCGGTGACGTACCTTTCCTACGGATTGGCAGTAGGAGGCTTGTTGCGCCGTCTTCGACGTATGCTCGAAGCCGCCGGCAATACGGGCAAGCTAATCATATACTATAGCTCCACTAGGACCATCCGGGAGAAGCGGGAAGAATGGAGTTCAGAAATGAGGATTATCCATGAAAATCAGCTGCTTAAGATCCACCGCTCTCCAGCTTGTCGAGCGACACAGGTCGATGCGGAGAAGGATGTCACCTGGGAGGCCATCACCTGCCAGAGTCACATCTATCGTCGCCACCTGGACAGGACTGAGTACATGAATGTCCTCCAGCGTGAGAGTGGTACCACGGAGTACAAGTACCCACCAGTGAAGCAAGGGACTTCCCATGAGCACATGGACTTGTGCTTGGAGGATGCTGCTATGCTCAGCACTCGACTGCAGGAGTGTCAGCAAGAGCTTCAGGATGTTCGGGACACCCTGAAGGAAACGGAGGCATTGCTGCGAGCCTGCTTGAGGGCGAGAGAAAGAGGAGATGGAATGAACTGTGTGTCACCGTGAATGATACATGGACTCCTGACTCCCCAGGTCGCCGGGCGATCAGGCATCGTCGCACTTCTCCACCAGCAGCTTCCCCACCCAAAGCAGAATCAGAAGGCAGCCGCAATGATGAGGAAGACCCCGAGGAGCCAGCTCAGTGAATACGAGTAGTGTAGAGTCCTTCCCTTAGTTTAGCAGGATGTCGAGTAGTCGAGTCGTTATCTTAGTTAATGGTGTGTGTGACGTGAGTTGTGGAAGCCATGAGCAATTGCCCACAGCCTCGTCTTCAGATTGTTTTGCTTTGGTGTGTGAACCCACATGAAATAATATTGCATTTATTTTGTGTGAGATATGAACCCTCAAAAAAGTATAACAAAGCCTCAACACTTCAAAGTACAAACAAGTGAAAGTAGTAAGATGATACGTAATGCTTTAAATTAACATTGGTTGATCATGCCAGATGGCCAGAAGAGGAAAGGGTCGTGCTGCCAACCCCGCCAACAACAACGATGAGGCCTGCAACCCTCATCTTTCTAGAGGCCAAGACAGGGGTGGACGCTGTGAAGGAGTGGATCCCCTCCACCAAATGCTTGAGAATCAAAATCAGCTCATCCAGAACTTGACTTAAGTGGTGGCCAACTTGCATCAAGTCCCACCTCCACAAGCTGCACCACACCAACCAAGGTTGAGTGAGTTTCTAGGAACTCAACCTCCAAAGTTTGCAAGTGCTGCTGAACCTCTGGAGGCAGACGATTGGCTAAAGACCATTGAGAGCAAGATGAGGATCATACAGTGCCAAGGGTATGAGAGGGTTCTGTTTGCCTCTCATCAATTGCATGGACCTGCTGCTGATTGGTGGACCGCCTACGTGGCCGCCCATCATGACCCTGAGAACATCACTTGGGAAGAGTTCAAGCGTAGCTTCCGCAACCATTACAAACCAAGGGGTGAACTAAAAAACAAGAGGAAAGAGTTCTTGGGACTGCAGCAAGGTAACATGACTGTGAGGGAATACCTCACTAAATTTACCCAACTCTCCCGTTATGCCCCACGGGACATAGAGACTGATGAGTAGAAACAAGATTGTTTCGTGGAAGGACTTAATGCAGAAATGCAGTGTGCAATGTCCTCAAATGAGTATGAAAGCTTCCAAAAGATGGTGGACAGAGCGTTTGTGGTAGAAAGGAAGCTGAAGGCCTTGGAAAATGAGAATAAGAGGAAGGCCGGGTGGTCACATCAAGCCTCAGGGAGCAACACCCGCCCACGTCTGATGCAGCAACCCGCAGGGCAGACGAACCATGCTGCGGTACCCTACTCAGCACCAAGAGGGTACAACCCGAACTACAGGCCTCCGGCAGCACCAGCACAGCCACAACGTCAGTTCGTACAGCAGCCTCGCCCTACATATCAACCTTGACCAGCAGTGCAAGGACCCCCAAACCAACCCCAAGACAACAAAGGCCAGGCACCTAAGGTTGGGGTGCAATGTTTTAGCTGTGGTGAAGTGGGGCACTACGCCCATAAGTGCCCAAATAAGAAGCCCACGCAGCCACAACAGCAGAATGTAATAAGAGAACGGGTGAACCACGTCACCATGGAGGAAGCGCAAGAGGCACTGGATGTGGTAGTTGGTAAGTTTCCTGCCAATTTACACCTCGCAACCCTGTTGTTTGATTCTGGTGCTACCCACTCGTTCATTGCCCAAGGGTTCGTTAAGAAGCATGACCTAGCAACAACACAAATGAATCATATGCTAGCAGTAAACTCTCCAGGTGGAGAAATAAGGACAAGACAAGTGTGTCCCAAAGTGAACCTAGACATTAATCGGGTAGTATTTACTGCTAACCTCATAGTGATAGATTCACAAGGGATAGATATTATCTTGGGTATGGATTGGTTGACCAAACACAAAGGAATCATCCATTGTTCGACCAGAACGGTGGAACTAACGCACCCTAGTGGCACAAAAGTAAAGTTTATAACAATACAAGAGCCTAGGAGGGACGTTAAATTAAATCAAGTTGAGGTGAAAGTTGAGGAGATCAGGACCATCAGAGAATATCCAGATGTTTTTCCGGAGGAGTTGCCAGGTATGCCTCCCGATCGTGAAGTGGAATTCGCAATTGAGCTTGTGCCCGGAACCGCCCCGATATACAAGAGACCTTATCGGATGGACTCCAAGCAGCTGGGAGAACTCAAGGATCATTTGAGAGAATTGACGGAGAAGGGGTATATTCGTCCTAGTTCCTCACCTTGGGGAGCTCCGGTCATATTTGTGCCCAAGAAGGACGGAACCCAAAGGTTATGCGTGGACTACCGTGCTTTGAATGAGGTAACCATCAAGAATAAGTACCCAATACCCCGCATTGAAGACTTGTTTGATCAGTTGAAGGGAGCTTGTGTGTTCTCGAAAATTGATCTCAGGTCGGGATACCACCAACTTAAGATAAGGCAATCTGATATTCCCATGACAGCTTTCGTATCTCGGTACGGACTATATGAATACACTGTCATGCCTTTTGGGCTAACTAATGCCCCGGCGTACTTCATGTATCTCATGAACAAGGTATTCATGGAATATCTGGACAAATTTGTGGTGGTTTTCATAGATGACATTCTCGTCTTCTCCAAAAATGAAGAAGAACATGAGAAACATCTAAGGTTGGTGTTGCAGAGGCTGAGAGAACATCAACTATATGCCAAGTTGAGCAAGTGTGAGTTTTGGCTGAAGAGAGTTCCCTTCTTAGGACATATAATCTCGGAGGGAGGAATCTCCGTGGATCTCGCCAAAATCGAGGATATACAGAAGTGGAAGACCCCTGAAAATGTCGGGGAAGTTCGAAGCTTCTTGGGATTGGCTGGATACTATCAACGGTTTATTGAGGGATTCTCTAAGATCTCGAGACCCCTTACCAAACTGTTGGAGAAGGGAATCACATTCACATGGACGCCACAGTGCGAGACGAGTTTTCAGGAGTTAAAGGAGAGATTGACAACAGCCCCTGTGCTAGTTATGCCAGATATGCAGAAGAACTATACGGTGTACTGCGATGCCTCTGGAAACGGGTTGGGATGTGTTCTCATGCAAGAAGGGCATGTCGTGGCTTATGCATCCCGACAACTCCGGAAGCACGAGAAAAACTATCGTACACATGACCTAGAACTAGCCGCAGTGGTACACGCGTTGAAAATTTGGTGGCACTATTTGATGGGGAAGAGGATAGAGATATATACGGATCATAAGAGTTTGAAGTACATTTTCACACAGCCAGATCTCAACCTCAGACAAAGGAGATGGTTAGAGCTAATCAATGACTTTGATGTGGGCATCAACTATTATCCAGGGAAAGCAAACGTCGTGGCAGATGCTTTAAGTCGGAAAGTACAGGTCAATAGGCTGAGCTTGAAGGACATGCCTGCAGAATTGAAGGACGAGGTTATAAGGCTCAATCTATGCCTTGTGAATAGTGGTGAAGCCATCGCCATGGAAGTGGACTCCACACTAGAGCAAGACATACACGATGGTCAAAAGAACGACGAGAAGATACAAGAAATCAGGCAACTCATCAAGGAAAATAAAGCTCCTGGTTTCGGAGAAGATGAACAAGGTACGGTGTGGCACGGGAAAAGAATCTGCGTGCCTGAAGTAAAAGAGATTCGTGAATTGATTTTGAAGGAGGCTCACGATTCCAACTATTCCATCCATCCTGGGAGTACGGAGATGTACCAGGACCTCAAGAGCAGGTATTGGTGGTATGGCATGAAGCGAGATGTCGCGGAACATGTTGCCCTATGTGACACATGTCAGTTGGTGAAAGCAGAACATCAACGACCTGCGGGATTATTGCAACCACTCAAAGTGCCTGAATGGAAATTGGAAGAAATCGGTATGGATTTCATAGTGGGATTGCCTAGGACCCAATCAGGATATGATTCAATATGGGTCATCATCGATAGGCTAACCAAGGTAGCTCATTTCATCCCTGTGAAAGAAAGCTACAGCAGATCCAAATTGGCAGAATTGTACATGTCAAGGATCATGTGTTACCATGGAGTGCCAAAGAAGATAGTGTCGGATCGAGGGACACAGTTCACCTCAAGGTTTTGGCAGAAGTTGCATGAAACCATGGGAACCCATCTCAACTTTAGTTCTGCCTATCATCCCCAAACTGATGGGCAGACGGAAAGAACCAATCAGATTCTTGAGGATATGCTGAGGGCATGTGCACTCAAAAACAATCGGAGTTGGGACAAGAACTTACCGTATGCGGAATTCTCCTATAACAACAGCTATCTAGCTAGTATGAAGATGTAACCGTTTGAAGCTTTGTACGGGAGGAAATGCAGAACTCCCCTATTTTGGAACCAAACAGGGGAAAGTAAAGTGTTTGGTCCCGAAGTACTACAAGAAGCCGAGGCGAAGGTGAGGGAAATTCGCAACAACTTGAGGATAGCACAGACACGCCAAAAGAGCTATGCCGATGTACGAAGAAGAGAGCTCGTTTTCAACATGGGAGACTATGTCTATCTCAAGGTGTCCCCTATCCGAGGACTTCGTCGGTTCAAGGTGAAAGGGAAGTTGTCACCTCGATACATCGGACCCTTTCAAGTTATGGAGAGGAAAGGCGAAGTGGTGTATCAACTAGAATTACCGGCTCGCCTATCGGATGTGCACGACGTATTCCATGTGTCACAACTCAAGACATGCCTGAGGACGCCTGAAGAGGTGTTACCCATGAATGAAGTGGACGTAGCTGAGGATTTGTCTTATGCCGAGCAACCATCCAAGATTTTGGAGACAATGGAACGCCTCACCAGAAATAAAAGAATCCGGATGTGCAAAGTGCAGTGGAAGCATCACTCAGAAGAGGAAGCCACCTGGGAGCGAGAAGATGAGCTTAAGGAACAATTTCTGGAATTGTTTTCTTAGAACCACCAATCTCGAGGAAGAGATTTCTTTTAAGGGGGGTAGAGCTGTAACACCCCAAAATCCTGTTAAGAGGGGAATTTAAAATTTTTTGGACGTGTTGCATGTATTGCAAAAATTCAAATTCAAACTAGAACTCAAATTAAACTCAAAACAGAAAAGAAATAGAAAAAGAAAAAGGAAAACAGAAAAAAAAACCGGCCAGTGGGCCGAAACCCACCAGCTGGCCCCACCAATCCCGCGCCAGCCCGCAGCCGCGCGCCCCCTTCTTCCCACTAACATGCGGGGCCCGCCAGTCTTTCTTCTTCCTCGCGCTCGCGCCCGCGCTCGGCCGGACTCTCTCACCCCGAATCAAAACTGACCCGGATTCCTGCGTATCCCAGCCGAATTTCGTTCGTGGGCGACGCAAACTCGATCACAACCGAACGCCGCCCTTTCCCCGTCTATAAAAACCCCGGCATCGTCCCGTTTTCCCCACGATCTGCCGATTTTCTCTACGGTGAGAACCCGAGCCCCTCCGGCGAATTCTGGCCGATCTACGCTCGGGAATTCCGATCTAACTCGCTGGTCTTGATCCACCGCCTCCGGGGAACCTCGCAGGTGCAGAAAACGCGGTGGTTTGCGGTTCAAACACAGCGCCGACGAGCCTCGCCGTGAATTCACCTCGGACCTCATCGACGACCGCCCACCAGGACCTCCGAGCTCAAGAAAACCCCCGAGGTGAGATCCCCGACCTCCCCTCCACCGATCTATGCCACAAAATCACAGTTCTAGGAAGAATTTACGAAGCTCCGAAACTTTCCGGCGAGATCGCCGCCTTCCGCCGCCATGCGCCGCCGGGCAGCGCCGCTCGCGCTCGATCAGAGCGACGTGGCCGCTTGTGCGCCGTTTGTTTTAAATCGCACGGTAGAGTTTAAATCCCCGCGTACCGGTTCGACGTTATAATCTCAGCCGTCTGTTTTAAATCGGACGGTCCACGTCAGCCCCGCGTTATAAAGACTGGAATTCTTACGCGCTACCCCCTGAGGTTCTCGGGAAATAAGAGCTAGCCCCGGAAACTTCTGATCTAGCCCTGGAACTTCAGAAAATCATGTAAATTCATTTAAAAATCAGTTTTAGCCACTGGACTTAATAAAAATTAGGAAAAACCCCTCTGTTATGTGTAGCTAGACCCCTGAAAATTCTTAAAATAATATTATAGACCCTGTAGTGGGGTGAGTTTACCTTTTTAACCCTGTTTGATATTAAATTTAGAAATTTGAATATGTGGTTAGTATTTAAAATTTAAAAGGTGGGACAAACATATTGTCAAATTCAAATTAAAAACTTTCCTAGTACTTCGAAAACCTTGGAGTGAGATAAAAATAGATTTTTGGGCTGAAATGAATCTGTTTAATTGATTATTCACATTTATTAGTTAGAGCTACACATTTTTAAGTAGAGAATAATTCTAAAAATTAGAAAAATAAATGTAAAATAGTTTACATCAGAGGAAAAGATCAAAAATATATTATTAACTATTTTGGATCAGAACCTATTCTGTTTAGATGATGTGTCTTACTATTTTCATAATAAAGTACACATTTAGGCATAGGAAGTAAATTTGAAAATATAGCAAGCTAGGTATAAATAATTAGAAAATGATAAATGAAGATTCCAAAATCCAAAGAATTCAGTTTAGGGTTGGTAGAAGTTCTGAAGACACATATGGAGTAGGAAAATACCTTTCATGCATACTTGGTAGCTAAAAGGTGTAGTAATTGAATATAAGGAATTTATTTAAATTGGAAACTCATATATATAGTATGCAAGTATAAATGTGAATACAAAAGTAGGAATCATATACACATGATTAAAAGTGCATGTAAGCCAAAGATCAACACACATAGAGTAACCACAACACATAGAATTTGTGAATGACTTTTATACATGTGAATGTGTGGTTTGTATGAAGTGGAAGTGTGAATTATGTCTTATGGATTGTTGTTTTTGTTTTGCTTTGTGTGATGGTATGATGTATAACCTGCTCCAGAGCAAGTTCTTCCTTTCCAAGATCAGGACTACCCATTCCAAGAGCAGCAGGAAGGAGGCAAGTGTCCTTGACCACTTTGATCCTATGCTAGGATGTGTAGATAGAATTATTTGCATTGTCAAATGAAATATGAAACCCATGCTAGGAAGTTTCCCTAGAATTGCATTACCTTGTTTCCTTGTAACTTGGGTTGGGATTTATTTTATCATGTCATTTATTATTATGCATACGCTTAGCCATGCTTAGAATGGGATATTTGGGATATGGGATCATCAGTTTATTTTTGCCATACTCTTGAATGAGATATTATGAGTTATGTAGAGGTAGGGATCAAGGCAAGTTGGATGTTTTGGTTGGTGCTGGGTGCACGAGACTCGGGTTTGTGTTTAGTACTTGCCTGGATCCTAAGGACCGGTTCATGGAGCATATAACCTGGCTTTACCGTGCCAACCACTTGCTGAGATGGGGCAGCTTGGCCAATTAATTAGGTGTATCCCCGGCGTAGTATGGGTGTGTTAGATGGTGCGGGGAATAGGTGTCAGCTGGACTACCATATGAACCGCATGGCTCAAGAGGGGGCCACTGCAGCGGGGTTGAAGCCTCTTGTATGCTGTTAGGGGTGAAACCTCAGTGGGCCCATGCTCGTCGGGAATCCCTTTGTAAAGGCTTCGTAGTGATCTCCTGGCTACACACCTGGGAAGTGTGAATGTGGTTCATAGCCACTGGCATAATGGAGGTTCTTTTAGTCCACCCGGCAACGGGGGATGAAATCACTACATGTGGGTACAGTGGTGCAAACTCTGCAGAGTCAAAACTGTCATGACAGCCGTGCTCACGGTCAAGAGCAGCTTGGACTTATTCATGATTAGAGGATTGATGGTTTTGGAAGTTGTGGATGTTAAGCGGGGAGCTTAACATTGGAAATGATGTTATGGTTATTTGATTATGATGATGGGATGGGAGATTGGGACCATTTCACCTGTGTAGTAATGTAGGTTCTTAATAAGCTAAGGCGATAGGTATTAATTGCGTAGTGCTTTAACCATGAGTTCAACCTCCCCTTGTTCTAGCCATGCATGACATAACTTTCCCACACTTGCTGAGTACCATCGGTACTCAACCTTGCATATTTGTTTGTTTATAGTGCTGCTCAGGTCAAGATAATGAGGTGGTGTATAATGATCAAGACTTTGGACCCGAAGAAGGTTTCTAGGTTCATGGAGTCCCCCGGGCAACGCCTGTGACGGAGCCCTCAAGAATAATATTCCGCTGCTAGTTTATTTACTTGTGATGAACTTATTATTGTCCATCGAGACATTTGCTATGTAAGACTTATTTATATTTGACACCTGGCTTGTAATAAATGATGCTTCACTATTTGTCATCACATGTATGAGAAAATGATCATGGCATACATGTGATATTCACTTGGTTGTTCTTCGGAAAAACCGGGTGTGACATTACACCCCTAAATAGAAGTTACAGGTAGCTAAGCCACGCTGACCAAAGGAAGCATCCTAGGGTGAATAGCTTAGATTGGCCTTGAAACCACCTTGGTATAGGAAACCATCCTTGAATAGGAGCTGTATGAGCCCGTGCAATGATTGTGTGTGATTATGTGCTTAATATGAGTTGTGGGACGTCTCAAAAACGTTGTCCATATCCATACGTAAGAAGAAAGAGGTGTGAAATGCTTCGGCACTTGATCACATCCTCATATGGGCTAATATATATAGTCTAACTCACCTTGATGCATATAGTTGAAGGGACCTACCTAACCATCTAACCTTCTATTCTATTTCGTTCTCTCTCACAGATGGTGAGAGGAAACGCAAGCCGAAGGAACGTCCAGGAGGATGACCACGAGGGAGTTCCTGCTAACCCCGGAGCTGGTGAAAACCATCTTGAAAGGTTGATGGCCATGCAAAACCAGCTCATGCAAACCATGATCCAAACTTTGGGTCAGTTGCAGGCCAACCAAAACCCCGTTCCGGCACCACCGCCACCACGACCGCCGGCTCATAACAGGTTGGGAGAGTTCATGAGGACTCGACCACCCACCTTTTCTCAAGCAAGCGATCCCATGGAGGCCGATGATTGGTTGAAATCCATGGAAAAGAAGCTCGCCATTGTTCAGTGCAACGAACGAGAGAAGGTTCTCTTCGCATCGCACCAACTTACGGGAGCCGCTGCTGACTGGTGGGATGCCTTGAGCAACGCCCATGCCAACCCGGTGACAATCACTTGGACTGAGTTAAAGGAAAGTTTCCGCTCTCACTACATTCCTGTTGGTATAATGATGCTCAAGAGGCAGGAGTTTGAAGGTCTCCGCCAAGGACAGAAGAGTGTGAACGAGTATCTTAACAAGTTCATACAACTGTCCCGGTACGCCCCCGAAGATGTCAACTCAGACCAGAGGAAGCAGTACCTGTTCATGAGAGGGTTGAACAATGAGATCCAGGTTCAGCTCTTCAACAATGACTACGTAAGCTTCCAGAAGCTGGTTGACAAGGCTATTGTGGTTGAAAACAAGATCCGAGAGATCGAGCGAGAGTGCAAGAGGACGATGCCATACCAGCCCCAAGGGAGCAATGTACGACCTAGGTACATGCCCCCTGCCCCACAGTATGGATCGACCACTCCTGCGTACCGCCCTGGTCAGCCACCACAGCAACAATTCATTGCACCAGCACCTCGTGTGCCCATGCCTCCAGCGCCCCGACCTAGCAATGGCGCCCCTGTTCAAAACCCCCGCCCCAACGTACCTGCTGCCATAGGCAACAGGGCATGCTTTGCATGCGGAGAAGTAGGCCACTTCGCTAACCAGTGCCCGAGGAGAGGCCCTGGACAGCAAGGTAACGTGCCCAAGTAGAACCAGCAACCAGACAGAGGGGACAACCAAGGGAAACATGGACCGCAGAACTATGCTCATGGCCACGTGAACCATGTCACCGCTGAAGAAGCACAACAGGCTGAGGACGTCGCAATTGGTATGTTCCTTGCCAACTCCAACCCAGCCACCATTTTATTTGATTCCGGAGCATCGCATTCCTTCATATCCTCCAAATATGTTGCCAAACATCAACTACCCGTATCCCACTTAGAATATGCTATGTTAGTTAATTCTCCCGGAGGAGAAATGAGGACTAATATAGTATGTCCTAAAGTAAGCCTTAAAATAAGGGGGGTAGACTTCCTTGCCAACCTTATTGT
The DNA here is from genome assembly GCA_030760725.1 of Neostapfia colusana. Classification (NCBI taxonomy): domain Eukaryota; kingdom Viridiplantae; phylum Streptophyta; class Magnoliopsida; order Poales; family Poaceae; genus Neostapfia; species Neostapfia colusana. The sequence continues at coordinate 24,237,702 of JASWHV010000014.1, forward strand.
CTTGGACTCCCACGGAATTGACATCATACTCGGAATGGATTGGTTAAGCAAGCACAATGGAGTAATCCAATGTGCTGAAAGGAGCGTGCAGTTGACAAACGAACACGGTATTCGTGTCGAGTTTGAGTCAGACCAGCAAACAACCGAACGGGCAAATTTGAACCACGTCGAAGGAACAACATTGGACAGCATTCCAGTGGTTCAGGAATTTTCGGACGTGTTCCCGAAAGAGCTTCCAGGAATGCCCCCTGATCAGGACATCGAGTTTGCCATAGATTTGGTACCCGGAACTGCACCTATAGCTAAGAGACCATATAGGATGCCCGTCAACGAGCTAGTTGAACCCAAGAAGCAAATTCAAGAACAGTTGGAGAAGGGTTTTGTCCGTCCAAGCTCGTCACCATGGGGAGCTCCGGTACTCTTCGTGGACAAGAAGGATGGAACCCAAAGAATGTGCGTGGACTACAGGTCTCTCAACGAGGTGACAATCAAGAATAAATACCCTCTGCCCCGTATAGAGGACCTGTTCGATCAAATGAAAGGAGCCCGAGTATTCTCCAAGATTGATCTTCGGTCAGGATACTTCCAGCTGAAGATTAAGCCCTCTGATATACCTAAGACAGCCTTTCGGACACGGTATGGTTCATATGAATATACCGTTATGTCTTTTGGATTGACGAATGCACCCGCATACTTCATGTACCTTATGAACAAGGTTTTTATGGAGTACTTGGACAAATTCGCCGTGGTTTTCATCGATGACATTATGGTGTATTCAAAAAGTGAGGAGGAGCACGAAGAACACCTGAGATTGACCCTGCAGAAGTTGCGTGAGCATCAATTGTATGCCAAGCTCAACAAGTGTCAATTTTGGCTAAAGGAAATATCTTTCCTAGGCCACATTATCTCCAAGGAAGGGGTATCGGTTGATCCTGGAAAGGTGAGAGATGTTCGGAAGTGGGACCAACCAAAGAGCATGAGGGATATTCGGAGTTTCCTTGGGATGGCAGGATACTATCGGCGCTTCATTAAAGACTTCTCTAAGATAGGAAAACCTATGACGGAGTTGCTAATGAAGGGTAAAATCTTTCAATGGACACAAGCCTGCCAAGAAAGTTTTGAGGAACTCAAGAAAAGGCTAAACACAGCACCAGTTCTGGTATTGCCAGATGTAAGCAAGAGCTTTGACATATATTGTGACGCATCCAGACAAGGGCTCGGGTGTGTACTCATGCAGGAAGGACAAGTGGTAGCCTATGCCTCACGACAATTAAAGAAGCACGAGCTTAACTATCCTACGCACGACTTGGAGCTAGCAGCAGTGGTGCATGCATTGAAGATTTGGAGACATTATATCCTTGGACATCGATGTGAGATCTATATGGATCATAAAAGCCTCAAGTACATATTTACACAAACGGACTTGAATTTGAGGCAACGTCGATGGTTAGAACTCATCAAGGATTATGATGTGGGAATCAACTACCACCCCGGGAGGGCCAATGTAGTAGCGGACGCATTGAGCAGAAAGGGAGCATGTCACCAACTCACGGTTCGGGAGCTACCACCCGAACTACGGAAGGAGTTCGAACGGTTACACCTCGGATTCTTGAATAACATGGAGATAATGGAGATCCACTCCCCATTGGAGCAAGAAATAAGAGAGGGCCAAGCAACGGACGAGGAGATCAAGGAGATCAAGGAAAGAATCTGACAAGGAATAGAAAAGGATTTCAAGGAGGATTGAAAGGGTACGCTTTGGCTAGGGAAAAGGATTTGTGTGCCGAATATAAGACACCTCCGCGACATGATATTGAAGGAGGCACATGATTCACCCTATTCCATACATCCCGGAAGCACCAAAATGTACAAGGACTTGAAAACTTGTTATTGGTGGAATGGTATGAAGAGGGATATAGCCGAATACGTTGCCCTATGCAACACATGCTAACGGGTAAAGGCCGAACATCAAAAACTCGCTGGATTGTTGCAACCTTTGAAGATACCCGAATGGAAATGGGAGGACATCAGTATGGACTTCATCGTCGGATTACCACGTACTCAGTCGGGATACGACTCCATCTGGGTCATTGTGGACCGATTGACGAAAACTGCCCATTTTCTTCCGGTAAAGACCAGTTATAACGTTGCGCAACTGGCAGAGTTGTACATGGAGCAGATCGTGTGCCGTCACGGAGTTCCGAAGAGGATAGTCTCAGATCGAGGTTCTCAGTTTACCTCCAGATTCTGGAGGAAGCTGCAGAAAACCATGGGTACACGACTGGATTTTAGCTCCGCCTACCACCCACAAACAGATGGACAAACCGAAAGGACGAACCAAATTTTGGAGGACATGTTGAGAGCTTGCGCCTTGAAACGTGGGCATAGTTGGGATAGGTGTTTACGCATGCCGAATTCTCCTATAACAACAGCTATCAAGCTAGCTTAAAGATGTCGCCTTTCAAAGCCTTATATGGTAGACGGTGTAGAACGCCACTATTCTGGAACGAAACTGGAGAGAACCGGGTGTTTGGACCTGAAGTACTACAAGAAACCGAAAAGCAGGTCCAAACGATACGGGAGAACTTAAAGGCTGCCCAATCACGACAGAAAGGCTATGCGGACAATAGGCGTAGGAAGTTGACCTTTGAAGTGGGAGACTTCGTATACCTTAAGGTATCGCCTACTCGAGGCCAAAGACGTTTCAACATCAAAGGCAAGCTAGCACCTCGCTACATCGGACCATTTAAGATTTTGGATAACCAAGGAGAAGTAGTCTACCAACTAGAGCTCCCAAACCACCTCTCCGTCGTACATGACGTGTTTCATGTATCCCAGCTCAAGAAGTGCTTGAGAGTGCCAGAGGAACAAGTGTCAATGGAGGAACTTGAACTTCAAGAAGACCTGACTTACGCAGAACACCCTGTCCGAATCTTGGACGTAAAGGAAAGGGTCACCCGAAACAAGGTGATTCGATGGTGCAAGGTACAATGGAACCATCACACCGAAGCTGAGGCCACATGGGAGCGTGAAGAGGATATCAAGGCGGAATTTCCCCATCTATTTCCTACTAACGAATCTCGAGGGCGAGATTTGATTTAAGGGGGGTAGATTTGTGACACCCTCGCCTCGGGTGTCAGCATGTGTTCATGTTCTATGAAGAGGAAACATTCTAATGAAAAATAGGAACTGAGAGAATTATCAAAAGAATAGCCAATAAAGCCCTCCGAGAGTGCCGAAGATAACTTCCGCGGCCAGCAGGCCACGCGGCGTGTTCGGAGCTCGTTCCCGAGAAGTTGGGAGAGTCCCGCCGCTAAATTGTCTATGTGGCAGGCTCGGGGGTCACCTCCGCAATTGAAAAGAGGTCCGATCCTGTGGGACACGTGTTGCCCACGGAGCTAGTCTCTGCAGAAGAAGCAAAGGCATTTCCGCAAGACACGTGTCGTCCTCGGAGCTAGTCCTCGCGGGAATCAGGGGACCAGTCGCGTGGGGTACGTGTCGATCTCGGAGCCCATCTTAGAGAAGTCCGGATCTATCGAAACACATGTCACCACCGGAGCTTATCTCCGGAAGGTCTGTCGTTGCTGGACACGTGTCGACCTCAGGGCATGTTCCTAAGGAAGGAAGAGAGGAAAGATCGGCGCCAACACGGGGCATGCGCGGAGCTCACCTCCAAAGAAAGGGGAAGTCTCGCTTGTGACACGCGGCACAACCGGAGCTCGTCTCGACGAGGAGACACCAGGCCCCGGAGGACACGTGGAGCTTCCGGAGCTCATCATCACGGAGGTAACGAGTTGTGGAGCAGGTTTTACGCGTAAAGATACCGGTACGCAACAGAAACCGATCTAAATTCCACGATGTTACTAAAGATAAGATGTTAGGATCCAACAAAGATCTGAATAAGACTCTTATTCGAGATACAATCAGATTAGGACTCTTCTCCTTCCGACTATAAATAGAACCCAAAACCTCTGACCGAAACCACAAACTTCTTTTTCAACTCCTGAGCCGACGACTTAGAGCCCTAGCCCTAACTCGCCGAGCAAAACATCGCCGAAGCGCAACAAGGGAGATCCTCAGAGAAGAACCAAGCGGTCTGAGGAGGACCTCGAAGTCAAGGAGAACGTGAGGTAGGACTTCAATATCATTGTGTTCATCTCTTTGCATCTGTTCTTCAATTTCCTTTCGAACAGAAGCCTTCTCGTGAGCAGATCACTTGATGATCAGTTTGATCTAAAAGACAAGATCATCGCTACGTCCACATTTGATCCGAACACCCCTGTCCATACAAGGCCATGCAAAAGCACGTACAGATCAATCTAATAAAACTAATCATGAGATAGCATATGCATCATCGCATCTAGTTTAAGGTTTGTGCATAAATATTGATTGATGTGAATCCTGTATGCACATGATCCTGCCTAGCAGGACAAGCTCAGGGAGCTGTCTACGACGAACTAAAGCAACTAGGTTTTGAGATCCAAGAACAACCGGAACCGCAAGAACAAGGCAAGTGCTCCTTGACCATATTGATCCTATGTTTTGGATAAAACTGTTTTGTTTTGCAAAAAGGTGTGTGTGCTGAGTCAAACATGATGGGAAACCCTTTTTATAGGAGTTTACTAGTATTGGTTAAACCACCCTTGTCGCCTGGGAAGTTTAGTCGGGTATGGTTTTTGCTTTATGCTTCGCTGAGTCTATGGGATTGGGAAACGAGATAGATATGTCTAGCTAACTGCACTCGTAATGGTAATGAGAAACTGATGATGTTAATGAACATGGATCGGAGGGAGATCTAGGCAAGTCTGGGTTTGTGAATGAGGTAGCATGAGATGGTGGTTTTACTTGCCGTAGATCTAAGGACCAGTTCATGCATGCACATGCCAGGATAACAGTGCCACCACAAGGCCAAGTATGGGTGCGGCTTAGCTGAGTAATTAGGTAAGTTGCTAGAGTGTTATGGACTGTGGAAGGCGCGGGGAATGGGAGTCGAGTGAGGACTGCCCTGGGAACTGCATGGCACAAGAGGTTGCCCGAGGGTTGGAGAATTGGAGATTCTAGCCTGCCGGTGAAACCTTAGTGAGTCCATACATCTAGTAACCCCTTTGTAAAGGCTATTTTGTGATCTCTTGACCATACACCGACGGATGTGTACTGGTATAATGGAGGTTCTGCAGTCGCCGACGGGTGACGAAATCACAAACTTGTGGGTAAAGAGGTGCAAACTCTGCAGAGTCTAAAACTATCATGATAGCCGAGCTTACGATCACGAGCACCTGGCTAAACTGTCATGATTAGTCGGGATGGTTATTGGGAAGGTTCTTGGTTACGATTATTGGTTTGGTTATGGATATGGTTTGGGACTGTTGAGTCTGGGTGATGAGATGGTTGCATGACTGTTGGGATATGACATGAGATTGGTCTCGGTATGAGACGAGGTTGAATTACGAGGTGAGATGGTAGCGAATACGAGGAGGTATTCGTGAGTATGAATAAAGGATTGGTTAATGTTCGGATGGAACACGGGAAGTGATGGAGGTATGTTGGTAATTTAATACATGTTGGGATTACATCTAAAGTTAAGTTGTTGTTTTATCATGGTTTTACAAGTCTGCTTTCCTGCAAATAAGCCTTTTATACCTACCTTGCTTATGAGCTGCATATCATGTGTTTTCCCGCACTTGCTGAGTACCTCATTGTACTCAAACTTGCATTATTATTTCGTCATCAACAGCAAGAGAAGGCTATTATGAAGACCAAGTGGAGCACTATGGCGTGTGATCTGTTCTCAACCTTGCCTGTGGAAGGAGTAGAGATGGAGCCACTTCTGCTTAGTTTTGCTTCCGCATTAGCCTTTGCTTCCGCATTAAAATAAGACTTCCGCTGTAAGCATAAGTCCAAAACTCATGAGGTAATGTAATAAACTCTGTTATTCGTGGTGATATATAATCTAAATTCAGTTTGTGGAACGTATGTGTATGTGTGATGAACATCCTGGGAACACATATGCATTAGTTCTCGGTTCCGTGGTTTTTCCACAGAATTGAGGGCGTCACAGTGGGTACAGTGGTGCAAACTCTGCAGAGTCAAAACTGTCATGACAGCCGTACTCACGGTCAAGTTGAGGATGTTAAGCGGGGAGCTTGACATTGGATATGATGATTATGGTTACTTGATTTTGATGATGGGTTGGGAGATTGGGACCATTTCACCTATGTAGTAATGTAGGTGCTTAATAAGCTAAGGTAATAGGTATTAATTGCGTAGTGCTTTAACCATGAGTCAATCTCTCCTTGCTCTAGCCATGCATGACATAACTTTCCCACACTTGCTGAGTACCAACGGTACTCAAACTTGCATATTTGTTGGTTTAAATTGCTGCTCAGGTCAAGGGGATGATGTGGTGTTCAATGACCAAGACTTCGGACCCGAAGAAGGATTCTAGGTTCATGGAGTCCCCCGGGCAAGGCCTGTGACGGAGCCCACAAGAATAATATTCCGCTGCTATTTTATTTACATGTTATGAACTTATTATCGTCCATCGAGACGTATGCGTTGTAAGACATATTTAGATTCTACCCCTGGCTTGTAATAAATGATGCTTCACTATTTGTCATCACATGTATGAGAAAATGATCTTGGCATACATGTGATATTCACTCGGTTGTTCTTCGGAGAAACCGGGTGTGACAGAAGGCGACATGCGTCCTGCGGAACATGCCTTTGCTTCTTCCACAAAGGCTAGCTCCGGGGGCAACACGTGTCCCACAGGGTCGGACCTCTCCCCCTTTGCGGAGATGAGCCACGAGCCTGCCACGTAGCCAGTTTGGCGGCAGACCTCTCCCCACTTGGCAGGGATGAGCTCCGAACACGCCACGTGGCCAGCGGGCCACGGTAAGTTGTCTTCGGCGCTCTCGGTGAACTGGATTCGGCTCTTATTGGCTACCTTTTTGATATTTTTCTCTGTTCCTACTTCCTTTAAAATGTTTTCTCTTCATGGAACATGAATATATGCAGAAACCGAAAATGAGGGTGTTACAAATCTACACCCCTTAAATTGAATCTCGCTCTCGAGATTCATTAGTAGGGAATAGATGAGGAAATTCCGCCTTGATGTCTTCTTCACGCTCCCATGTGGCTTCAGCTTCGGTGTGATGGCTCCATTGTACCTTGCACCATCGGATCACTTTGTTCCTGGTGACCCTTTCCTTTACGTCCAAAATTCGGACAGGGTGCTCCATATAGGTCAGGTCTTCTTGAAGTTCAAGCTCTTCCATTGGTATTTGTTCCTCTGGTACTCTCAAGCACTTCTTGAGCTGAGATACATGAAACACGTCATGTACGTCGGAGAGATATGTTGGAAGCTCTAGTTGATAGGCTACTTCTCCTCGCTTGTCCAAAATCATAAATGGTCTGATGTAGCAAGGTGCTAGCTTGCCTTTGACGTTGGAACGTCGTTGGCCTCGAATAGGCGATACCTTAAGGTATACGAAGTCTCCTACGTCGAAGGTCAACTTCCTTCGCCTATTGTCCGCATAGCCTTTCTGTCGTGACTGAGCAGCCTTTAAGTTCTCCCGTATCGTTTGGAATTTCTTTTCAGCTTCTTGTAGCACTTCGGGTCCAAACGCCTGGTTCTCTCCGGTCTCGCTCCAAAACAGCGGTGTTCTACACCGTCTACCGTACAAAGCTTTCAAAGGCGACATCTTCAAGCTAGCTTGATAGCTGTTGTTATAGGAGAACTTGGCGTACAGTAAACTCCTATCCCAACTACGCCCATGTTCCAAGGCGCAAGCTCTCAACATGTCCTCCAAAATTTGGTTTCTCCTTTCAGTTTGCCCATCTGTTTGTGGGTGATAGGCGGAGCTAAAATCCAGTCGTGTACCCATAGCTTTCTGCAGTTTCCTCCAGAATCTAGAGGTAAACTGATAACCTCGATCTGAGACTATCCTCTTCGGGGCTCCATGACGGCACACGATCTGCTCCATGTACAACTCGTCTAATTGTGCAACATTGTAATTGACCCTTATAGGGAGAAAATGGGCTGTTTTTGTCAATCGGTCCACGATAACCCAGATGGAGTCATAACCCGACTGAGTACGTGGCAATCCGACGATGAAATCCATACTGATGTCCTCCCACTTCCATTCGGGTACTTTCAGGGGTTGCAACAATCCAGCGGGTCTTTGATGTTCGGCCTTCACCCGTTGGCATGTGTCGCATAGGGCAACATATTCGGCTATGTCCCTTTTCATACCATCCCACCAATAACAAGTTTTCAAGTCCTTGTACATTTTGGTACTTCCGGGATGTATGGAATAGGGTGAATCATGTGCCTCCTTCAATATCATGTCGCGGAGGTGCTTCACGTTAGGCACAAAAATCCTTTTTCTTAGCCAAAGCGTACCCTTCTCATCTTCTTTGAAATCCTTCTCTATTCCTTGTCAGATCCTCTCCTTGATCTCCTCATCCGTTGCTTGGCCATATCTTATCTCTTTCTCCAATGAAGAGTGGATTTCCATCATTTCCATGTTGTTCAAGAATCCGAGGTGTAACCGTTCGAACTCCTTAGGTAGTTCGGGTGGTAGCTCCCGAACCGTGAGTTGGTGACATGCTCCCTTCCGGCTCAACGCATCAGCTACTACATTGCCCTTCCCGGGGTGGTAGTTGATTCCAACATCGTAATCCTTCATGAGTTCCAACCATCGACGTTGCCTCAAATTCAAGTACGTTTGGGTAAATATGTACTTGAGGCTTTTATGATCTGTATAGATCTCACATCGATGACCAAGGATATAATGTCTCCAAATCTTCAATGCATGCACTACTGCTTCTAGCTCCAAGTCATGTGTAGGATAATTGAGCTCATGCTTCTTTAATTGTCGTGAGGCATAGGCTACCACTTGTCCTTCTTGCATGAGCACACATCCGAGACCCTGTCTAGATGCATCACAATATATGTCAAAGCTCTTGCTTACGTCCGGCAATACCAAAACCGGCGCTGTGGTTAGCCTTTTCTTGAGCTCCTCAAAACTTTCTTGGCATGCTGGTGTCCATCGAAAGGCTTTTCCCTTTGTTAGCAACTCCGTCATAGGCCTTGCTATCTTAGAGAAGTCTTTGATGAATCTTCGATAGTATCCTGCCATCCCAAGAAAACTCCGAATATCCCTCGCGTTTTGCGGCTGGTCCCACTTCAGAACATCTCTCACTTTTCCGGGATCAACCGATACCCCTTCTTCAGAGATAATGTGGCCTAGTAACGATATTTCCTTTAGCCAAAATTGACACTTGTTAAGCTTAGCATACAATCGATGCTCACACAATTTGTGCAAGGTCAATTTCAAATGTTCTTCATGCTCCTCCTCACTTTTTGAATACACCATAGTCGTCGATAAAAACCACGACGAACTTATCCAAGTACTCCATGAAAACCTTGTTCATGAGGTACATGAAGTATGCTGGTGCATTTGTTAACCCAAAAGACATGACGGTATATTCATACGAACCATACTGTGTTCGAAAGGCAGTCTTGGGTATATCGGGGGGCTTAATCTTCAGCTGGAAATATCCCGACCAAAAATCAATCTTGGAGAACACTCGGGCTCCTTTCATTTGGTCGAATAGGTCCTCTATACGGGGCAGAGGGTATTTGTTCTTGATTGTTACCTCATTGAGAGACCTATAGTCCACACACATCCTTTGGGTCCCATCCTTCTTGTTTACGAAGAGCACGGGGGCTCCCCATGGCGACGAGCTTGGACGTATAAAACCCTTCTCCAACTGCTCTTTAATTTGCTTCTTGAGTTCTACTAGTTCATTGACAGGCATCCTATAGGGTCTCTTGGCTATGGGTGCAGTTCCAGGTACCAAATCAATGGCAAACTCAATGTCCTCATCAGGGGGCATACCGGGAAGCTCAACTGGAAACACGTCCGAGAATTTTTGAACCACTGGAATGCTATCCAATGTTGCTCCTTCGACGTGGTTCAAGATTGCCTTTTTGGTTGTTTGTTGGGCTGACTCACACTCGACACGAATACCGTGCTCATTTGTCAACTGCACGCTTCTTTCAACACATTGGATTACCCCGTTGTGCTTGCTTAACCAATCCATCCTGAGTATTATGTCAATCCCTTGGGAATCCAAGACAACAAGGTTGACAAGGAAGTCTACCCCGCTTATTTTAAGACTTACTTTCGGACATACTATATTAGTCCTCATTTATCCTCCGGGAGAATTAACAAACATAGCACATTTTAGGTGTGATATGGGTAGATTATGCTTGGCAACATACTTTGATGATATGATGGAATGTGATGCTCCAGAATCAAATAAGATGGTGGCTGGGTTGGAGTTGGCAAGGAACATACCAATTACGACGTCCTCAGCCTGTTGTGCTTCCTCAGCAGAGACATGGTTCACGTTGCCGCGAGCATAGTTCTGCTGTCCCCGGTTTCCTTGATTGTCCCCTCCGTTTGGTCGCGGGTTCTGTTTGGGCATGTTGCCTTGCTGTCCAGGGCCTCTCCTCGGGCACTGGTTCACGAAGTGTCCTATTTCCTCGCATGCAAAGCATGCCCTGTTGCCTACGGCAGCAGGTACGTTGGGGCGGGGGTTTTGAACAGGAGCTCCCATGTTAGGTCGGGGCACAGGAGGCATGGGCACACGAGGTGCTGGTGCAACGGTCGTTGCTGTGGTGGCTGACTAGGGCGGTATGCAGGAGTGGTCGATCCACACTGCGCTGGAGCTGGGGGCATGTACCGAGGTCGTACGTTGCTCCCTTGAGGCTAGTATGGCATCTTCCTCTTTCACTCTCGCTCGATCTCTCGGATCTTGTTTTCAACCACTATATCCTTGTCAACCAGCTTCTGAAAGCTTGCATAGTCATTGTTGAGGAGCTGAACCTTGATCTCGTTGTTCAACCCTCTCATGAACAGATATTGCTTCCTCTGGTCTGAGTTGACATCTTCGGGGGCATACCGGGACAGTTGTGTGAACTTGTTGAGATACTCATTCACACTTCTCTGTCCTTAGCGGAGACCTTCAAACTCCTGTCTCTTGAGCATCATTACACCAGCAGGGATGTAATGAGAGCGGAAACTCTCCTTGAACTCAGTCCAAGTGATCGTCTCCGGGTCGACATGAGCGTTACATAGGGCATCCCACCAGTCAGCGGCCGCTCACATAAGTTGGTGCGATGCAAAGAGGACTTTCTCTCAGTCATTGCACTTCACTATGGAAAGCTTCTTCTCCATGGATTTCAACCAGTTGTTGGCCTCCTTGGGGTCGCTAGCTTGAGCAAAGGTGGGTGGTCAAGTCCTCATGAACTCTCCCAACCTGTTATGAGCCGGTGGTGGTGGTGGCGGTGGCGCCGGAACGGGGTTGTTGTTGTTGGCCTGCAACTGACCCAAAGTTTGGATCATGGTTTGCATAAGTTGATTCTGCATGGACATCAACCGTTCCAGATAGTTCTCGCCAGCTCCGGGGTTAACAGGAACTTCCTCGTGACCATCCTCTTGGTTGTCACGGACATTCCTTCGGCCGGCGTTTCCTCTCACCATCTGTGAGAGAGATCGAAATAGAATAGAAGGCTAGAAAGTTTAGGTAGATTCCCTCAACTATATGCATCAAGGTGAGTTGGACTATATATATTAGCCCATATGAGGATGTGAACAAGTGCCGAAACATCTCACACCTCCTTCTACTTACGTGTGGATATGGACAACATTTTGAGACGTCCCACAACTCACACTAAGCATACAATCACAATCAATCATCACAAGGGCTCACACAACTCCTATTCAAGGATGGTTTCCTATGTCAAGGTAGTTTCAATGTCAATCTAAGCATCCTAGGGTGCTTCCTTTGGTCAGCGTGGCTTAGCTACCAATCTATGTCTGATACTAATCTGTGATTGTATCTAGGTGTGTATCCTACCCCTATCTGTGGCTTTTGATACCAATCTGTGTTTCCTATTTAGGCGTGTAACCCATTGTCAACCGTGGCTCTGATACCAATCTGTGACGCCCTCAATTCTGTGGAAAACCACGGAACCGAGAACTAATGCATATGTGTGCGCAGGATGTTCATCACACATACACATATGTTCCACAAACTGAATTCAGATTTATATATTACCAGGAATAACAGAGTTTATTACAATATCTCATGAGTCTTGGACTCATGCTCACAGCGGAATTCTTATTTCTATGCAGTGGAAGTCTTTATTCTAATGCGGAAGCAATTCTAGGCAGCAATGGCTCCATCTCTATTCCATTCCCACAGGCAAGGTTGAGAACAGATCACACACCTAATGCTCCATTTGCTCTTCATAGTAATCTTCTCCTACTGCTGATGATGAATAATAATGCAAGTTTGAGTACAATGATGTACTCAGCAAGTGCGGGAAAATACGACATGTATCTCATAACAAGGTAGGTATAAAAAGGCTCATGCAGATAGCAAAGTTATTTATCAAAACCGTGATAAAACAGTAACGCATCATAAGTGAATGTAATCCCAACTTATATTGAAATCCCAATCATACCTCCATTATGCTCATTACCTTCCATGTCACAACCAATCAACCTCATTCTTGCTCACGAATACCTCCTCGTATTCGCTACCATCTCACGAATATCATCTCGTATTCGCTACCATTTTATCTCATAAACAACTCCGAGTCTCACACCGAGACCAATCTTGTTGCCATGACTCAACAGTAATGCAACCCATCTTATCACCTGGACTCAACAGTCCCAAAACCAAACCATAACCAAACCATCCAAAACCATACCCAATAACCATCCCAACTAATCATGGCAGTTGGCCAGGCGCTCGTGACCGTAAGCTCGGCTATCATGATAGTTTTAAGAACTCTGTAGAGTTTGCACCTCTTTTCCCACAAGTTTTTGATTTCGTCACCCGTCGGCAACTACAGAACCTCCATTATACCAGTACACAACCGTCGGTGTATGGTCAAAAGATCACAAAATAACCTTTACAAAGGGGTTACTAGATGTATGGACTCACTAAGGTTTCACCGGCAGGCTAGAATCTTCAATTCTCCCACCCACGGTCCCCTCTTGTGCCATGCAGTTCCCAGGGAAGTCCTCACTCGACTCCCATTCCCCGCGCTTTCCACAGTCCATAACAATCTAGCAACATACCTAATTACTCAGCTAAGCCGCACCCATACTTGGCCTTGTGGTGGCACTGTTATCCTAGCATGTGCAGCATGAACCGGTCCTTAGATCTATGGCAAGTAAACCACCATCTCATGCTACCTCATTCACAAACCCAGGCTTACCTAGATCTCCCTCCGATCCATGTCCATTATTAACATCGGTTTCTCATTATCATTACGAGTGCAGTTAGCTAGACACATCTATCTCGCTTCCCAATCCCATGGACTCAGCGAAGCATAAAAGTAAAAAAAACCATACCCGACTCGTAAACATCCCTGGCGACAAGGGTGGTTTAACCAAAGCTAGTAAACTCCTATAAAAGGGTTTCCCATCATGTTTGACTCAGCACGCACACCTTTTCGCAAATCAAAATAGTTTTACCCAAAACATAGGATCAATATGGCCAAGGAGCACTTGCCTTGTTCTTGCGGTTCTGGTGGCTCTTGGATCTCGAAACCTTGTTGTTGCAGCTCGTCGTAGACAGCTCCCTGAGCTTGTCCTTCTATACGCAATCACGCCCATACAAGATTCATAACAATCAATACTATGAACAACTTTTAAACTAGATGCGATGATGCGTATGCATGCTATCCTATAATGCAGTTTAGTTTTATTAGGTCGGTTTGTACGGGTTCTTGCATGGCTTGCATGATTTTACAATGAACAGAGGTGTTCAGATCAGATGTGGATGTGGCAATGACCTTGTCTTAAGATCAACCCAATCAACTAGTGATCTGTCCACGAGAAAGCTTCTGTTCGAAAGGAATCGAAGAACAGACGCAAAGAAAATGCAACAATGTCGTAAGGTGGTATTGGAGACCTACCTTACGTTCTTCTCGGTCTCAGGTCCTTCTCAGATCGTTGGGCTCTCTTCCGCCCGATCTCCCTTGCTGAACTCCAGCGATGTCTTTCTCGGCGAGTTGAGGCTAGGGTTCTAAGTCGTCGGCTTAGGAGTTGGAAAAGAAGTTCAGGGTTTCGGCCAGAGGTTCTGGGTTCTATTTATAATCAGGAGAAGAAGAGTCCTATTCTGATTGGATTCCGAATAAGAACCCTATTCAGATCATCGTTGAATCCTAACAACTTATCTCGAGTTGATTTGGTGCGGTATTATTGTGGAATTCAGGTCGGTTTCTTCTCCGTACCGATATTTCTACGCGTACAGAATAAAAAACCGCTCTAGAACTCGTTACCTTCTCGGTGATGAGCTCCGGAAGCTCCACGTGTCCATCGGGCCTGGTCTCTCCTATTCCGTAGAGACGAGCTCCGGTGGTGCCGCATGTCAAGCGAGTGAGACCTCCCTCTCCTTTGGAGGTGAGCTCCACGTGCGCCACGTATCCTGGCGGTCGGGACCTCCTCTTTTATTCGGAGGTGGCTCCGCACACGCCATGTGTCAGTGCCGGACCTTTCCTCTCTCCGGAGGTAGCTCCAGCACCAGACTTCCTTTCCTCTCAGAGACGAGCTCCGAGGTTAACACGTGTCCAACAGTGATGGACCTCCCGGAGATAAGCTCTGGTGGCGACACGTGTCCGATAGAACCGGACCTCTCGGAGGTGAGCTCCGAGATCGACACGTATCCCGCGCGACTGGTCCTCTGATTTCCGTGGTAACTAGCTCCTAAGGTGACACGTGTCCTGCGGGACTGGCCTCGCTTCTCCGCAGAGGCTAGCTCCGGGGGCAACACGTGTCCCACGGGGTCGGACACCTTCCCCTTTGCTTGGATGAGCCCCGAGCCTGCCACGTAGCCAGTTTAGCGGCGGACCTCTCCCCACTTCGCAGGGATGAGCTCCGAACACGCCACGTGGCCAGCGGGCTGCGAGAGTTGTCTTCGGCGCTCTCTGTGAACTGGATTTGGCTCTTTTTGGCCATCTTTTTGATATTTTCTCTGTTTCAGCTTATTTTAAAAATGTTGTTCTACATGAAACATGAATACATGCATAAATCACAAATGAGGGTGTCACACGTAAGCAAGAGCTTTGACATATATTGTGACGCATCAAGACAAGGGCTTGGATGTATGCTCATGCAAGAAGGACAAGTGGTAGCCTATGCATCGAGACAGCTAAAGAAGCACGAGCTGAATTACCCAACACATGACTTGGTGCTTGAAGCAGTAGTGCATGCATTAAAGATTTGGAGACATTATATACTTGGCCACCGATGTGAGATCTATACAGATCATAAAAGCCTCAAGTACAAATTCACCCAAACAGATTTGAATTTGAGGCAACATCGATGGTTGGAGCTTATCAAGGTTATGATGTTGGAATCAACTATCACCCTGGAAAGGCCAATGTAGTAGCTGATGCATTAAGCCAAAAGGGATCATGTCACCATCTCATGGTTCGGGAGCTACCGCCCGAGCTACGCAAGGAGTTCGAACGGTTACATCTCGGGTTCTTGAACGAGATGGAAGTGATGGAACTCCACTCTTCGTTGGAACAAGAGATAAGAGATGGCCAAGAAACGGATGAGGAGATCAAGGAGATCAAGGGAAAAATACGACAAGGCATAGAAAAAGGACTTCAAGGAAGACGAGAAGGGTACGCTTTGGCTAGGAAAAAGGATTTGTGTGCCTAACGTGAAGCACATCCGCGACATGATATTAAAGGAGGCACATGACTCACCTTATCCCATACATCCCGGAAGTACCAAGATGTACAAGGACCTGAAAACTTGTTATTGGTGGGATGGTATGAAAAGGGATATAGCCGAATATGTTGCCTTATGCGACATATGCAAACGGGTGAAGGCTGAACATCAAAGACCCGCTGGACTGTTGCAACCCTTAAAGGTACCCGAGTGGAAGTGGGAAGAAATCAGTATGGATTTCATCTTCGGATTACTACGTACTCGATTAGGTTACGACCCAATCTGGGTTATCGTGGACTGATTGATGAAAACCGCTCATTTTCTTCCTGTTAAAACCACGTACCGTGTGACAGATCTAGCCGAGCTGTACATGGAGCAGATCGTATGCCGTCATGGAGTCCCGAAGAGAATAGTTTCAGACCGAGGTACCCAGTTTACCTCTAGGTTCTGGAAGAAACTGCATGAAGCTATGGGTACATGACTGGATTTTAGCTCCGCCTACCACCCGCAGACTGATGGACAAACAGAAAGGACAAACCAAATTTTGGAGGACATGTTGAGAGCTTGCGCCTTGAAACATGGGCGTAGTTGGGATAGGAGCTTGCCGTACGCTGAATTCTCCTATAACAACAGCTATCAAGCCAGTTGAAGATGTCACCTTTTGAAGCATTGTACTGTAGACGGTGTAGAACACCGCTGTTTTGGAACGAGACCATAGAGAACCAAGTGTTTGGACCCGAAGTGCTACAAGAGGCTGAGAAACAAGTCACAATACGGGAGAACTTGAAGGCTGCTCAGTCACAACAGAAAGGCTATGCGGACAATAGGCGAAGGAAGTTGACTTTCGAAGTAGGAGACTTCGTATACCTTAAGGTATTGCCTATCCGAGGCCAACGATGTTTCAACGTCAAAGGCAAGCTAGCACCTCGCTACATCGGACCCTTCAAGATTTTGGGCAAGCGAGGAGAAGTAGCCTATCAACTAGAGCTCCCAATGCACCTCTCCGACGTGCATGACGTGTTTCACGTATCCCAGCTCAAGAAGTGCTTGAGAGTTCCGGAAGAGCAAGTACCGATGGATGAACTTGAACTTCAAGAGGATATGACCTATGTAGAGAACCCTGTCCGAATTTTGGACATGAAGGAAAGGGTCACGAGGAACAAAGTGATCCGATGGTGCAAAGTACAATGGAGCCATCACATAGAAGATGAAGCCACATGGGAGCGTGAAGAAGACATCAAGACAGAATTCCCTCATCTATTCTCCACTATCGAATCTCGAGGGCGAGATTTAATTTAAGTGGGGTATATTTGTGACACCCTCAATTTCATAATCATGTATGCATACATATTTCATGTAGAGAAATATTTTAAAAGAAGTAGAAACAAAGAAAGAATCAGAAAGATAGCCAAAAAGAGCAAATTCCAGTTCACCGAGAGCGCCGAAGACAACTCCCGCGGCCCGCTGGCCACGTGGCGCCTTCGGAGCTCATCCCCGTGAAGGGGGAGAGGTTCGCCAAAAAACTGGCTACGTGGCAGGCTCGGAGCTTGCCTCTGTGAAAAGGGCGAGGTCCGGCCCCGCCAAACACATGTCACCCTCGGAGCTCACCTCCGAGAGGTCCGACACTACTGGACACGTGTCACCTCCGGAGCTCACCTCCGGGAGGTTCGGTTCTACTAGACACGTGTCATCCTCGGAGCTCACCTCCGAGGAGAAGGTACTGCAGGACACGCGTCAGCCTCGGAGCTCGCCTCCGAGAGGTCCCACCCTGCTCAACACGTGTTGACCTCGGAGCTCATCCCTGAGCGGAAAGGAACTCCGACACTGCTAGGACACGTGGCACTATCGGAGCTCACCTCCAAAGATAGGGGAGGTCCGGCATTGACACGTGGCACATTCAGAGCCACCTCCGAAGAGAGGGGAGGTCCGGCACTGACACATGGCATTCTCGGAGCTTGTCTCTGGAGAGAGGGAGGTCCCGCATGGCGCACGCGGAGCTCGCCTCTGAGTGAGACGGAGGTCCCGCCCGCCTGACACGCGGCACAACCGGAGCCTGCCTCCACGGAAAAGGGTAGCCCAGGCTCCGGCTGGACACGTGGAGCCTCCGGAGCTTATCCCTACGGAAGGACACGATTCTGAAGCGGTTTTCTCTGTACGTGAGCACCGTTACTAAGGAAACCGACACGGATTCTTCCATGATTGCTTCCACACCAAATCAACTAAGAGATAAGTTGTTAAGATCCAAAAACAAATCAAATATGACTCTTATTGGAAATCCAATCGGAATAGGACTCTTCTTTTCCGGTTATAAATAGAACCCAAAATAACCCCTTGGTCGTAACATGTTTTCTAAGCCGACAACTTAGAAGCCCTAGCCCCCAACTCGCCGAGCTAAACCCCTTCGCCGGAGTTTGACCATCGGAGAGACCGCCAACGAGTCTAGACACAATCGCCGTCGCCGGAAGAGAGCCCCCACGATCTGTTTTTCCTAGGAGGAAGGACCCGAAGGAAGTAAGATAGGTCTCCATTACCACCTTACGACAAGATCGCGGTTTTCTTTGCATCTGTTCTCTTCGATCCCTTCGAACAGAAGCTCTTTCATGGACAGATCACGTGTTGATCGGTTTGATCTAGAGTCAAGATCATCACTACGTCCACATTTGATCTTTACACCTCTGTTAATCGTAAAACCCCATGCAAACCCATGCAAACATGCAAGAACACGTACAAACCTATCTAATAAAAACAACATCATAGGATTAGCATGCATAAGCACCATTGCATCTTGAGTAAAGTTTGTGCATGATGATTGATTGCTATGAATCTTGTGTATGTGTGATCATAAATAGAAGGACAAGCTCGGGGAGCTATCTACGAAGGATTTCAGCACCAAGACTTCGAGATCCCAGAGCAACAGAAACCACAGGAACAAGGCAAGTGCACCATAACCATATTGATCCCATGATTTTGGAACTGTTTTGTTTGCGAAAAGGTGTGTGTGCTTGAGTCAACTTGATGGGAAAAACCCTTTCATAGGAGTTTACTAGTTTTGTTAACCACCCTTATCGCCGGGAAAGTTGATGAATCGGGTATGGTCGTTTTTGCTTTTGCTTCGCCGAGTCCAAGGGATATGGGAAGTGAGATAGTTTGTGTCTAGCTACTGCACTCATAATGATAATAAGAACTTGATGATAATGAACATGAATCGGGGGAGATCTAGGCAAGCTTGGTTTGTGGATGAGGTAGAATGAGATGGTGGTTTACTTGCCGTAGATCTAAGGACCGGTTCATGCCAGCCATGCCAGGAAAACAGTGCCACCATAAGGGCAAATATGGGTGCGTCTTAGCTGACTAATTAGGTAAGTTGCTAGATTGTTACGGACCATGGAAGGCGTGGGGAATGGGAGTCGAGAGAAGACTGACCTGGGAACTGCATGGCACAAGAGGGGGCCGTAGGTGGGAGAATTGGAGATTCTGGCCTGCTGGTGAAACCTTAGTGAGTCCATACATCTAGTAGCCCCTTTGTAAAGGCTATTTTGTGATCTCTTGACCATACACCGACGGTTGTGTACTGGTATAATGGAGGTTCTGCAGTCGCCGACGGGTGACGAAATCACAAACTTGTGGGTAAAGTGGTGCCACCTCTGCGGAGTGTAAAACTATCATGATAGCCAAGCTTACGGTCACAAGCGCCTAGAAAACTCACATGATTAGATGGATGGTTATTGGGATGGTATTTGGTTTGGTTATTGGTTTGGTGATGGTCTGGTCTTTGGATTTGGTTTTCGGGACTGTTGAGTCCGGGTAATGAGATTGGTTGCATGACTGTTGAGTCATGGCAATGAGATTTGATCTCGGTTATGAGATGGAATTGAATATGAGATGGTAGTGAATACGAGATGGTATTCATGAGCATGTGAAAAGTTGAGAAAGATAAATGTTCGGATGAGATATAAAAAGTGGTGAATCATGATGGAGGTATGTTGATGTTTAAATACATGTTGGGATTACATTCACTTAAAGATAGTTGTTGTTTTTACCATGTTTTGTGAAATAAACTTTGCTTTCTGCAATGAGCCTTTTTATACCCACCTTGTTGTAAGCTACATGTCATACTTTCCGCACTTGCTGAGTACGTCATGTACTCACCCTTGCATTATCATATATCATCGGCAACAGGAGAGGAGTACTATGAAGACCACGTGGAGTATTAGGCGTGTAATCTACCCTCAACCTTGCTTGTGGAGTAGGAGATGGAGCCGATGCTGCTGCTTAGTTGCTTCCACAATAGTTTAGAAGACTTCCGCTGCTAGAATAAGACTTCCGCTGCTAAGAATAAGACTTCCGCTGCTAGAATGAGTTTGAGACTCATGAAACATTGTAATAAAACCCTATTATTTGTGGTATTTTTCGGAATTCAGTTTGTGGAATACATGTGTATGTGTGATGAACATACTGGGCACACATATGCATTAACTCGGTTTTGTTTTTGGAACCGGGTGTCACACAAAACTTCCTAGACTTGTCTAAGAAACTTGATGACATGAATAGGACACTAGAGCGGTTTAAAATGGGAATAAGAATCTGAACTTGCCGATGAATTCTTCTAAATCTTGCAATGATAAAACTGGTTTAGGTTTTGATTCCCATGCTCATGCTAAAGCACATCCACCTAAAATTGTAAAGTCATTAGGAAGTGGTTTGATTAAAACAGTTACTAAACAAAAAGAAGTGGTTTTTAAATCTGCAGGAGTGTTGTCTCATTCGGTTTCAAATAAACATGTTGTCTGCTCATCTAGACATGAACATAAAGTTAAAATTCATTGTACCTACTGTGGTATAGATGGTCATGTCATAGATTTTTGTTATAGACTAGCTAAGCAACATAAAAAGGAAAGAATGATTGCTAGATCACATATCAACTGTGCAAAACCTGTTGCGTGTGCTGAACCGAATGTTAGGAATATGCAACCTGCTGTAATGAGTCAAAAACATGCAAAGTTTGCTTCCGGACCTACTGTTTTTAGTGCTACTCATGTAACACATCGTAGGTCAATAGTTGGGTACAAAAATCCTCAAACTGGCTCATAAACCTGCTGTTTTATCTCAGCCTTTGCGTGTTTCTTCTGCTGGACGTCGTGTGACTCAGTACTGGATTCCTAAATGTCTTTTGACTAACCCCAGTATTGAGTCATCGACGTATTTTACTTCTATGTAGGTTACACGCTTTAGGAAGGAGAACATTTGGATCATGGATTCAGGATGCTCACGCCACATGACCGGTAACAAAGAATGGTTCTCCTCCCTCTCTTTTGTGTCACATGTAAAAAAGGTTACTTTTACCGATTATTCTTCAACTCCTATAATTGCTAAGGGTTCGGTTACAATAAATAATCACTACACTTTAAAAGATGTGACATTTGTTAAAAATTTGAAATACATCTTGGTTTCTGTTTCACAATTGCTAGATGAAAATCTAGAAATTATTTTCACTAAAAATTGTTGCAAGGTTGTAGATTCAAATAGTGAGCTCAGGTTTAATACGTCTTGATTTGGAAGAGTTTAAAGTTGATTTTGATATGTAATCCTCTAAGCATAGATGTCTAGTTGCTATGATTCAAAAGATTTATATTTGCGGCATCGTAGACTTGGTCACGTAGGCTTTGATCATCTCACACGTGTTAGTGCTCTTGATCGCATGCGTGGGCTGCCTAAGATTAAAGGGGGCAAAGAAATTGTGTGCTCTTCTTATAGACATGCTAAGATGGTTGCAGGTTCTTGTGATTGTTGATGACTATTCTAGATACTCTTGGGTTTATTTTATGGCATCTAAGAATGAAACTTTTAGTCACTTTAGAACCTTATTTCCTAGATTATCAATTGATCACCCAGGATCTTTAAAAGCAATTAGAAGTGATAACGGAACCGAATTTAAAAATCAATCATTTGATCACTTTTGTACTGAAAATGGAATAGATCATTAATTTTCTTCACCATATGTACCTCAACAAAACGGTGTTGTAGAGAGAAAGAACAGAATCTTAGTTGAGATGGCTAGGACTATGCTTCATGAATATCAAACTCCTAGATAATTTTGGGCTGACGCAATTGCAACTGCTTGTTACGTCTCAAATCGTGTTTTCTTGCATGCTAAGCTAGGTAAAACACCATATGAACTTTGGTTTGGACATAGTCCTAGTGTCACACACTTTCAGGTCTTTGGTTGCAAATGCTTTGTTAAAAAAATGGTAATCTTGATAAATTTGAACCTAGATCCGCTGATGGCATGTTTCTTGGTTACCCATCTCATACTAGAGGCTACCGTGTGCTTTTACATGACACCAAAAAAATTGTGGAGACGTGTGAGGTTTCTTTTGATGAAGATAGCCCAGGTACTAGCTCTAATATTGTAGGACCAGACCCATATCCGCAGAGGGAGAGCATTTTCATCGAAGAAGATGAAGAAGTGATGCTGCTGCCCAAATATTCAGGAGCTAGTCACATTGTTCCATGTAAGGGCCTCAGTTTTTGACACCTATTTGAAGTGTTCATCACCACACCACACACCTCATTTGAGGAAAGATGATGAACACAAATGAAGAGCAAGTAACCACCATCAACATGCTCATTAGAGAACAAACTCACATATTGCAAAAGTGGTATTTCCCACATGTCATATAGGTGGGCTGGACATATGAAAACTCCTACACATTGCTAAGGATGTCCATGCCAAGTTTCACCCAAATTCAAAACCTTTTTGAGGTCATTTTGGGTATAGCTAGAAAGAGGGCAGTTTGAAACCACATTCAAATTCAAACTCTTTTTATCCCATGAATTTAAAAGTGGGAGGCATATTCTTACTCAGCACATTTTTGTGAGCTCACACACCAATTTTCACTCCGTTTGGAGTTGATCTTGACATGAGCTAAGTGGGACAAATTCAAACTTTATTTGAATTCAAAACTGCACTTGTGCTGAAATTCATTCAAACCAAACCCAATTTGAACTTTGATCAATTCAAATGGCTCATGGGTGAATAATTTGAATTACCAGGGGTACTATGGGGATCACTGTTTACAACAGTGATTAGGAGTAAATTTCAGAGGTTAAAACTGGAAGTGGGACCCACATGTCAGCCACTGCTCCAGCCCAAACCGACTGAAAACCCAGCTCGGGTTCTTGCGCCGGACTGAGCGGCCGCCACGGCGAAGAGGCGACCGGGACACCACCTGCTTGCCGCTCCGACGTGCTGAACCGCCTCACAGCCCCTTATCTACGCCACCGCCCTGATCGGAGCGATCACCGCCCACTCTGCTGCCTCCTCGCATCAGAATCGCGCCATCGCTGCCGATCGCTCGGAGCGGATCAGAGAAGCTTGATCACCGCCTCTCCGTCCCCTCCAGAGCCACGGCAAGGTACTAGAGACCTTCCTCCGTCTTCCCCGCTGCTAGAATTCAGTTGAAACCGATTGATATCGGCTATGCCGAAAGATCAAGTCGGTGACTTAGAACCGCCGCACCTCGGGCTTCCATGGACAGCCCAACCAGGGCGTTGTCACGCCCGAGCCAAGGCACCCTTGGACGCGCTGGTGACCGGTGCTGCTCACCCCCGAGACACAGCCCGAGTGATTGCTCACCGGCGGCGAATTTCCAGTTTTCCCCTTTCTGTGTGCAGAATGACCTTCGGGTGCGATTCCGTCGAATTCGTGCTCTAGAAAGGGTTAGAGGGCCGCAATCCGCTCTCACACAAACTAGACACGGTAACACACAAGTTGCCTTCACAACCCTTGGCCGGAGAACCTCTGTACCCGGCGTAATTCGAGGTTTACCGATGGCGGAACAAAAGGGAGGCATCGGGCGCACGGTGAGGACCTACTTCGGGCCTTCCCCGAGCTGCCTCAAGCTCATGTCGACCTTCCCTGAGGTCCACTGATGCTTCCCGACCGCTTGCTCGAGTAGTTGGGGTGCTAGGGAAGTCAGCCGACATGGCCGAAGTCTTTCCGAGGTGCCGGCTCGTCGCCGACCATGCACCGGCCATTGTCATGAGTAGCTGACCCCAGAATCCTGTTCCCCGAGTAAAGTAGGCAGGGGCGGCCAAAATCGTGATGTTTGGATCTGTACAGAAGCCGGCGGCGAGCTCTCCGGCGAGGTCCCTCGGCGGTGGAGCGCGGGCGTCGTGAGGTTGAAGAAAGGGGTGGAGCCCAGCTGTCAGCGGCCGATATTTTGAATCGGGATCAGGCTGCGGCCGGGATCGGATGTGCTGGCGCGCAAAATCCTTGTGGGCCGTGGTGTGCTGTCGCCTCGGTGTGCGACGCGTGTCCCCGGGGCCCACGCGCGAGTTTAAACTTTTCCCCCGATTTTCAGATTTCATTCAAACTTCAAATCCTCATAACTTTGGCTAGAAAGCTCCAAATCGAGTGAACCAAATTTTGCTGGATTCAGCTCTCTGAGTACTTTCCATCAAATCAAGTTTCACTTTATGAAATTCCTTATTTTTCTAGAATTAATTCCTCAAAATTTAAACTGTTTGGAATTTTAACTGGAGAATCCTGTGGAGGAAAATCCTGAAATTTTGCTGGGATGTTCACCAAAATATCCCTGAACTACCATAAAAATTTCAGATCCATTTGAGCTCATTTAATCCACCTAATGGTATGATTAGTGGAACTGTTCCAAAGAAAATAGAAAATGTTCAGAAACATTTTCAGAAGTTTCTCTGAAATGGTTTAGCTCATATCTTTAGCTAGGAACCTTCAAATTAAGTGAGACCAACTCCATTAGAACCCTCTGAAAATCTAGTTTTCAGAAAGTCATAGTTTGTTTCATGAAAATCCTTAGAGCACCCTAAGAGTTCCAATTAAGGTCAAGGACATAATTAATTGTGGAGGGCTCAAATGAGCTTTGCTGCAACTAAAACTTGACCAAGTCTCGGTTTAGGTTGTAACCAAGCCACAGTAAAAGTTTCACAGTCATTGAGTCTGTCTAGTGGGACTTATAAGCTTCACAAGTTCAAACTTAATACAAATGCATTCAAATTAATACATGTACCTCTCTTACCATGTAGTCGCTAAGGTCGAGGAGGAACCCGAAGTCCTAGACTTCGTTACTCCGGAAGAGCAGCTAGCCTACGACCAAGAGCAGCAAGGCAAGCTCTGGTTTGCATTAAACTTTTTACAAGTTTTATTGTTTTGAGCACATACTTGATTACTGTATTCTTTGCATTAGAGTCTGGTTTGGAAACCCAACTGCATAGCCAAGAAAACCATGGGTTGGGTTTAGAATTGCAAACCCCGTTGGATACTGCAATGCTAAGTTACTGTAGGATTCGGTACAAGTCGAGTAGTTGGAACTACTCGCGAGCATAGGCTAGAGGCACATCGCTCGGGTAGAGATAGCACATGATACACATGGCAAGAAAGATGAGAACGAGCGGAGAGTAAGGGCAGCAGGACTTTGGGGCCTGTGTGCTGTAGCTCCGCTTGTGTCGATTGAGGACTGAGCCGTGTGCGGGTCTGTTGAACAAGCTAGAACAGTACCGAAGACCTACCGGCTATATGGGAACCGGGAAACTGATGTAACTCAGGTAGCTGGGTGTTGAGGCATAGCTGGTCGTTCAGAGGGTAGGTTGAGAGCTTGAGGTGTAAATCGGCTGGCGGCACTGAGATGTGCGTGCAGAGACCTCTTGCTCGGGACGATTGGACCGGTTCAACATTTGGCTAACGGGTGAAAGGTAGTCGCGTACGGCGTCCGTGATGGTTGTTGTAGGCAACATCGAGTACGGGCGTACGTGACGGGTTGTTCGGGTAACCCTGCAGGTGTAAATCGATTATAATCGCCGTCCCTCGCGGTCAGTAAGTACCGCTTGTTCACTGTACCGTGACGTAGAAAGAACAGGCTAGTCACATGTTAAAATGTTGCTGATTGAATGATGGACATTGATTGTTAATGATATGCTGTAGCTTAGGGCTAACTAAAGTTCTTTTCAAACTTTAGGCAAAGTACATGAGAGAAATGCGTTTCTTGTTTGATTGCGGCTGTCTCATGTGCCTTAGCGTAAGGTTCTCCACCACCTGCTGCTAAAACTTGAAAGTAAGGTTCCACTAATTAGGCGAGTCCTTTGCAAATGATTTTTGTCTCATGTACCCATCACCCCTCATGTAGAAGTTCCATGTTTAGGTGAGACGGGTCAGACTTGCTGAGCCTTCGTGCTCACTGCTTGTGTTTGAAGCTTTTGCAGGGTTCTATGAGGAAGGGACTCCCGAAGAAGAGACAGAACCCCTGGAGGGGAACCCCGTCGAGTGGGAGTCGTGCACGCCGCAGAGTTAGTGTGCGTGTGTGCTAGCAAGGACACGTTCGAGGGCTGAACGTGGACTTGATGCGTAGTCTACGCCCGCGAGTGTAGACTAATCTTATTTTGATGTAAACATGTTCATAAACCTGTCTATGTAATAAAATTCCGCTTCCGCTTTGTATCTTTGATGTGTGTTATCCGGTGCTGTGCAACGCAGCACCCCTCAGTGTGATCCTGGCTCGACAAGACCTTTGGGGTCGTGTCATTCCAGCTCCTGATTTTGATTCACAACCAGCACCGACGACCACCATTGCTGGTCCAGATCGTCCTCAAGTCACAAGTTCTTCAATTTGTGATGAACATGAAGAAGAAGGAGCTTGTGAATTGTCTACTCCCCCTGGGTTCTTAAAAGTCACCCTCCACAACAAATGACTGGAAGCTTGCACGAACGAGTCACACGGTCTAGGTTTTGTGATCCAAACTCTCACGCTCATTCTGCATTTGTTGCATCTTTTGAACCCAAAGATATATCACACGCACCTCACTAATGAATCTTGGATTATTGCCATGCAAGAAGAGTTAGAAATTTTTGAAAGAAATAATGTTGTGAACTTGTACCTCCACCTCAAGGTCACACTCTAATCGAAACTAAATGGGCGTTTAAAAATAAAAAAAGTGAGGATGGGTTGTGGTTATGAATAAGGCTAGGTTGGTTGCTCAAGGTTTCACACAAGTTGAAGGACTAGATTTTGATGAAACTTTTGCTCCTGTTGCTAGATTAGAAGTCATGTCACCTTTCGAAGCATTGTATGGTAAACGGTGTAGAATGCCGCTGTTCTAGAATGAAACCGGAGAAAGCCAAGTATTCGGACCCGAAGTGCTGCAAGACGCCGAAAAGCAAGTCCAAACGATACGTGAAAACTTGAAGGCTGCTCAGCCACGACAAAAAGGTTATTCGAACAATAGGCGAAGAAGATTGTGACCTTCGAAGTAGGAGACTTCGTGTATATTAAAGTATCTCCTATCCGAGGCCAACGACGGTTCAACACCAAAGGAAAATTAGCACCTCGCTACATCAGGCCGTTCAAGATTTTGGGCAAGCGAGGAGAAGTAGTCTATCAACTATTGCTGCCAACGCACCTCTCTGACATGCATGACGGGTTTCACGTATTCCAACTCAAGAAGTTCTTAAGAGTACCGGAAGAACATGTACCGATGGATGAGCTCGAACTTCAAGAGGATCTGACCTACGCGGAATACCCCGTCAAAATTTTGGACGTGAAGGAAAGGGTCACGACGAACAAAGTGATCCATTGGTGCATGGTACAATGGAGCCATCACACGGAAGCCGAAACTACATGGGAGCGTGAGGAAGATCTCAAGGCAGAATTCCCTCATCTATTCTCCACTCTATCGAATCTCGAGGGCGAGATTCATTTTAAGGGGGTTAGGTTTGTAGCACCCTCAAATTCATTACCATGCATTGCATGCATTTTTCGTGTAGAGAAGCATTGGAAAAGAAGTAGAAATGGAGAAAGAACCCTAGAAATGGAGAAAGAACCATAGAAATGCAGAAAAAACCATAGAAATGGAGAAAGAACCATAGAAATGTAGAAAAAACCATAGAAATGGAGAAAGAACCATAGAAATGGAAAAGGGAATATAGAAATGGGGAAAGGGACATAGAAATGGAGAGGGGAATATAGAAATAGAAAAAGGGACATAGAAATGGAGAGAAATGGAAATAAGATAGCTGAAATGAGCCATTCCCAAATTTCCCCAATTTCCCCCAAAATTCCAAAATTCCCCAATTCCTCAAAAGGGGAATTTTCCCCACATTTGGGGGGAATTTATCCCCAATGTAGCCATAGCCTAAAGGGGGGAAAATCCCTAGGACTCTTTGATTGAGACCCAATTTGACTAGGACTCTTTGGTTGAGTTCCAATTGGACTAGGACTCTTCTTTTCTCCCCCTTATAAATACAACCCCCAGCCCCCCTTGGCCACAACCTCCTCCCCCTCCCAAGTCGCCGAGTTGGACCCCCCTCCAAGTTGCCGAGTTGGCCACCCCCCTATCGGAGTTTGGCCGCCAGTGAGCCCTGCAGACGAGCCCCGCCGTCGAGCCTCGACGATGAGCCCCACCGTCGAGCCCCATCGTTGAGCCCCACCGTCGAGCCCCGCCGTCGAGCCCTGCCATCGAGACCCGCCGACGAGCGCCGTCACGCCATGCCGTCGCCAGAGAAGAAGCCCGACGATCTGTCCTACCATAATTTTCCATAGAAAAATCCCCCGTTGCTGCCGTTGCTAGGAGAAAGGCCCTGCAACAGGAAGTAAGTGAGCTAGGTCTTCATTACCCATCTTACGACGTCGCTGCTGTTTCTACGCATCTATTTTCTTCGTCTCTTTCGAGCAGAAACTTTTGCGTGTTGATAGATCGTGTTTTGATGGATTTTTGATGGTGGAATTGATCTGGATCTTGTTTCAAGATCATCACCACGTCCACACTTGATCCCTACACCCTTGTTCATCATAAAATCCCATGAAAGCCATTAAAACATGCAAGAACACGTACAAACTGTTTAATAAAACAGCACTATAGGATTTGCATTCATCTACCCCATTGCATTTTGAGTAAAGTTTGTGCATGATGATTGATTGCTGTGAATTTTGTATGTGCATGGTCGTGAGTAGAAGGACAAGCTCAAGAGGCCATCTACTAGGAACTACAACACCAAGACTTTGAGACGCTTGAGCAACACGAGCCACGGAAGCAAGGCAAGTGCCCCTTGACCATATTGATCCCATGTTTTGAAACTGTTTTTCTTGCGAAAACGTGTATGCTTAAGTCAACTTGATGGGAAACCCTTTTATAGGAGTTTACTAGTTTTGTTAACCATCCTTGTTGCCTGGAAAGTTGATGAGTCAGGTATGGTCGTTGTTCCTTTTTGCTTCGCTTAATTTACGGGATATGGGAAGCTTAAATAAAAATGGTTAGCTACTGCACTCATGAGAATAAAGATGATGATAACTTGATGATGTTGATAAGCATGGAATCAGGGAGATCTAGGCAAGATTGGTCCGTGGATGTTGCTGAATGAGATGGTGGTTTACTTGCCGTAGATCTAAGGACCGGTTCATGCGAGCACATGCCAGGAAAATAGTGCCACCACAAGGCCAAATATGGGTGCGGCTTAGCTGACTAATTAGGTGTGTAGCTAGCTTGTTATGGACCGTTGGATGGCGTGGGGAATGGGAGTCGAGAGGGACTGCCCTGGGAACTGCATGGCACAAGAGGGGGCCCGTGGGTGGGAGAATGGAGATTCGAGCCTGCCGGTGAAACCTCAGTGGGTCCGTACATCCTAGTAGCCCCGTTGTAAAGGCTATTTTGTGATCTCTTGGCCATACACCGATGTTTGTGTACTGGTATAATGGAGGTTCTTTTCTAGTCGCCGACGGGTGACGAAAGCACAAACTTGTGGGTAAAGTGGTGCCACCTCTGCAGAGTGTAAAACTATCATGATAGTCGTGCTTCCGGTCAAAAGCATCTGGCCGACTTCCATGATTAGAGGCAAAACTTGGGATGTTTATTCAGTATGATTATGGTATGGTCATTGGGATTGGTTTTGGGACTGTTTTGAGTCATGAAAATGAGTTTTGTTTCGGTTTAATGAAAATGAGATGGTTATGAATATTTATGAGTATGAGATGAACTTGAGAAAGATTATTGGCTGGTTGAGACTTGATAAATGGTGAATTATGATGAAAGAATGTTGCTGATTTACTTGGTTATATTGGGATTCAACTCATCTAGAAATTATTGCTGTTTTTACCATGTTTGAAAAATAAAATTTGCTTGCTGCGATGAGCCTTTTTATTCCCTACCTTGTTGTAAGCTACATGTCATACTTTTCCCGCACTTGCTGAGTACCACATGTACTCACCCTTGCATTACCACATATACATTAACTACAGGAGAAGAATACTTCGAGGAACATGTGGAGTACTAGGCGTGCGCACTACCGTCAAAATGCCTATGGAGTTGAAGCTGGAGCCTCCTGTTTTGTTATTTCTGCTGTCGTTTAGAGTCTTCCGCTGCAAGAATAAGTTAGATATTCATGAGTGAGACATTGAGTCATTGTAATAAAGTACTTAAACACTATTTATTCGTAGTTATATTCTGAATTCAGTTTTTGGATTACATGTGTATGTGTGATGAACATTGTGGGCACACATATGCATTCACTTGGTTCTATTTTCGGAACCGGGTGTCACACCATGGTGCTCCAGCAGTGTGTCTACCACTCCTTCCGGGTCCTTAGCAGTGCAAGGACCCGAGGGAAGTTCAGCCCTTGTCTTCAGCTTGTTCTAGGGAGATACGTGGCAGCTCTAGACCTCACCTGAGCGGGGAAGCTCAGACCGAAGCCTAGGGCACAAGTCAGCTCCGGAGCCCTCCTAAGCAGGGAGAAGGCTCTGAGCCTAGAGACACGTGGCAGCTCCGGTTGTCGCCTCAGCGGGGAGGCTTGGACCGGAGCCCATGGCACGTGTGAGCTCCGGATCATTCCTCAGCAGGGAGGAGGCTCTGAGCTAGGAGACACGCGGCAGCCCTGGATCTTACCTCAGCGGGGAGGCTCGGTAAGGAGCCTAGGGCACGTATTGGCTCCAGAGCTTTCCTCAGCAGAAAGGAGGCATTGAGCCAAAAGACACGTGGCAGCTCTGGACCTCACCTCAACGGGGAGGCTCGGACCGGAGCCCAGGGCACGTGTGAGCTCTGGAGCTTTCCTCAGCAGGTAGCAGGCTCCGAGCCAGGAGACACATGGCAGCCCTGGACCTCACCTCAGCTGGGAGGCTCGAACCGGAGCCCAGGGCATGTGTGAGCTCCGGAGCTTTCCTCAGCAGGGAGGAGACTCTGAGCCAGGAGACACGTTGCAACTCCAGACGTCACCTCAGCGGGGAGGCTTCGGACCAGAGCCCCGGGCACGTATCGGCTCCGGACCTCAAGCGCACATGGCAGCCCCAGGGCTGACCTCGGGGCCAAGGATACGTGGCTTGTCCGTTTACAGTTCATATGCATGAGTAAGCAAAAACTGTCAAGGGAGAATGCGCAGGGTAAGACAAAACTTTCTCATTTCAGGCTTCCTTCATAGGAGGAAACAGGCGGTACAAGAAAGCAGCGACCCGCTCCGGATGACGAGAGTAGCAGGACTCCTTCGGGGCTTAGATGTTCTGAGCGCTGTTCCTACACACTATGACACCTTTTCAGAGAAAATAAAACCCTACTGCTGCGCTAAGGATATAACTTACGGAGGTGTTCTATGTTCCATAGATTAGATAGAGGTACCCCATCCTCCGTGGCTAGGCGGACGCATCCGGGGCGGCATACTTGTGTCACTCGGAAGGGACCCTCCCAGCTGGGGGAGAGTTTGTTATCCCCTTCTCGAGAAAGTATTCACCGAAGCACCAGGTCATCCACCTCGAGCTGTCTACTCCGCACGGAACGCTGCTGATAATGCCGGAGTGCTTGACGGTATCGCGCGTTTTGAGCAGCTGCTTGCCACCTTCGCTCATCGACAAGGTTGATATATTCATGCCGAAGCTGATCCTGCGTGGCTTTGTCATATGCTCGGACACGGGATAAGCCCATGGTGATTCCGGGGGGAGGACGGCCTCAGCCCCATACACCAGGAAGAAGGGTGTTTTCCATGTCGAGCGATTGAGGGACGTCCGGCTAGCCCACAGTGCACACGGAAGCTCTTCAACTAAATTGACACCGTGCTTCTTCAAGCTGTTGTAGGTGCGCGTCTTGAGTCCCCTGAGTATCTCGGCGTTTGCTCTTTTGACTTGACCGTTACTCTCTGGGTGAACAACAGAAGCATAGCAAACTTGGATGCCGAGATCTTCGCAGCAGTCTTGGAACAATGCACTGGTGAATTGGGTCCCATTGTCGGTGATGATTCTGTTTGGGACCGCGAACCGGCAGATGATCGACTTGATGAACTTGACTGCTGAATGCTTGTTGATTGTTACTACAGGGCAGCTTGCGGCCACTTGGTGAACTTGTCTACGGCGACATAGAGGTACCGATACCTTTTGACGGATCTGGGGAATGGTCCAAGGATGTCCAGCCCCCAGGATCTGTGCCGGTGTGTGGATATGCTTAGCTTGGAATTGGCATGCCTTCCATCTCCTGACAAGGTCAACGGCATCCTGGAGAGCTGTCGGCCAGTAAAAGCCACGCTGGAAGGCTTTACCGACTAGTGCGCGGGAAGATGCATGGTTCCCACACTCACCTCCATGGATCTCTGTGAGCGGGTCCCAACCCTTGTGACGCCCGGTCCCGTAAAACACGGAACCCAGCTAATGCATATGTGTGCCCAGGATGTTCATCACACATACACATGTAATCCACAAACTGAATTCAGAATATAACCATGAATAATAGGGTTTTTAAGTACTTTATTACATCAATCTCTAACTTATTTTTGCAGCGGAAGTCTCTAACTTATTCTAGCAGCGGAAGTCTCTAAACGATAGCGGAAGCAAACTAAACACGGCAGCAGTGGCTCCATCTCCATCTCCACAGGCAAGTTGACGGTAGGTCGCACGCCTAGTACTCCTCATGATGTTCGAAGTACTCCTCTCCTGTTTCTGATGTTTGTACGATAATGCAAGGGTGACTACATGTCATACTCAGCAAGTGCGGGAAAAGTATGACATGTAGCTTACAACAAAGTAGAAATAAAGAGGCTCATTGCAGAAAGCAAATTTTGTTTCACAACCATGATAAAAACAGCAACCAAGTCTAGATGAATTTAATCCCATCATAACCATGTTATAACAGTAACATACCTTCATCATCACTTATCAGCCATTAATCTTTCTTATCTTCATCTCATGCTCATAATATCCATAACCATCTCATATTCTCATAACCAAAACCAAAACTCATTCTCATATTCATATGACCAAAGCCAAACTTAATGTCATGACTCAAACAGTTCCAAAACCAATTCAATTGTCCGTACCATAATCAAACCAATAACCATACCAATAACCATCCCGATAACCATCCCATCTAATCATGTGAGTTGGACAGGCGCTTGTGACTGTAAGCTCGGCTATCATGATAGTTTTACAATCTGCATAGGTGGCACCACTTTACCATGAAAGGCCTATGCTCTATGCAATGCTCATGTCAACCAGGAGACTATCACTTGGACTGAGTTCAAGGATAGTTTCCGCTCTCATTACGTCCCTGCTGGAGTCATGATGCTCAAAAGGCAAGAGTTTGAAGGTCTCCGCCAAGGCAAGAAGAGCGTGAATGAGTACCTCAACAAGTTCACGCAGCTGTCAAGGTATGCCCCCGAGGATGTCAACTCGGACCAACGGAAGCAGTACTTGTTCATGAGAGGGTTGAACAATGAGATCCAAGTTCAACTTCTCAACAATGACTATGCAAACTTCCAGAAACTTGTTGACAAAGCTATAGTGGTTGAGAGAAAGATCCGTGAGATTGAGCAAGGGGGCAAAAGAAAGATGTCATACCAGCCACAAGGGAGGAATGTACGTCCCCATTTCATGCCCCCAGCTGCACCACAGTATGGCTCGTCCGCTCCTACTTTTTGCCCTAATCAACCACCACAGCAACACCCTGTTACGCAAGCACCTCGTGTGCCTTTGCCTCCTGCGCCCCGTCCAAACATGGGTGCCTATGCTCAAAACCCCCGCCCCAGCGTACCTGCTGTCTTGAGCAACAAGGCATGCTTTGCATGTGGAGAGACGGGACACTTTGCAAGCCAGTGTACGAGGAAAGGCCTTGGACAGCCAAGCAACGAGCCCAAGAGAAACCCACGGCCGAACGGAGGAGCAAATCAAGGCAACCGTGGACAGCAGAGCTACGCTCGTGGCAACGTGAATCATGTCTCTGCTGAGGAAGCACAACAGGCTGAGGACATCACGATTGGTATGTTCCTTGCCAACTCCAATCCAGCCACCATTTTATTTGATTCCGGAGCATCGCATTCATTCATATCATCCAAGTATGTTGCCAAGTATAATCTACCCATATCGCACATGAAATATACTATGTTGGTTAATTCTCCCGGAGAAGAGATGAGGACTAATATAGTATGTCCGAAAGTAAACCTTAAAATAAGGGGGATAGATATTCTTGCCAACCTCATTGTCTTGGATTCCCAAGGGCTTGACATAATACTCGGAATGGATTGGTTAAGCAAGCACAACGGAGTGATCCAATGTGCTGAGAGGAGCGTGTAGTTGACAAATGAGCACGGCACCCGTATTGAGTTCGAGTCAGCCCAACCAACAACCGAGAAGGCAATGTTGAACCACGTCGAAGGAGCAACATTGGAAAGCCTTCCGGTGGTTCAAGAATTCTCGGACGTGTTCCCGGAAGAACTTCCAGGTATGCCACCTGACCGGGACATTGAGTTTGCCATTGACTTGGTACCTGGAACTGCACCTATAGCAAAAAGGCCCTATAGGATGCCCGTTAATGAACTAGTGGAACTCAAGAGGCAAATTCAGGAGCAGCTAGAAAAGGATTTTATACGCCCGAATTCGTCACCGTTGGGAGCCCCCATGCTCTTCGTGGACAAGAAGGATGGGACCCAAAGGATGTGCGTGGATTATAGGTCTCTCAATGAGGTGACGATCAAGAATAAGTACCCCCTGCCCCGAATAGAGGACCTGTTCGACCAAATGAAAGGTGCCCGAGTTTTCTCCAAGATTGATCTTCGGTCGGGATACTTTCAGCTGAAGATTAAACCCTCCGACATACCCAAGACTGTCTTTCGAACACGGTATGGTTCGTATGAATATACCGTTATGTCTTTTGGGTTAACGAATGCACCCGCGTATTTCATGTACCTCATGAATAAGGTTTTCATGGAGTACTTGGACAAGTTCGTCATGGTTTTCATTGATGATATCATGGTGTAGTCAAAAAATGAGGAGGAACATGAAGAACATTTGAAATTGACATTGCAGAAGCTGCGAGAGCATCAATTATATGCCAAACTCAGCAAGTGTCAATTTTGGCTAAAGGAGATATCGTTCCTAGGCCACATCATGACACGACCCCACGGTCTTGTCGAGCCAGGATCACGCTGAGGGTGCTGCATTGCACAGCACCGTATAACACACGTAAAGGTACAAAGCGGAAGCAAAATTTTATTACATAAACAAGTTTATGAACATGTTTACAGCAAAATAAGTCCAGTCTACACTCGCGGGCGTAGACTACACGTCAAGCCCTTGAACATGTCCTTGCTAGCACACACGCACACTAACTCTGCGGCGTGCACGACTCCCACTCGACGGGGTTCCCCTCCTGGGGTTCCGTCTCCTCTTCGGGAGTCCCTTCCTCATAGAACCCTGCAAAAGCTTCAAACACAAGCAGTGAGCACGAAGGCTCAGCAAGTCTGACCCGTCTCACCTAAACATGGAACTTCTACATGAGGGGTGATGGGTTACATGAGGTAAAAATCATTTGCATGGACTCGCCTAATTAGTAGAACCTTACTTTCATGTTTTAGCAGCAGGTTGTGGAGAACCTTACGCTAAGGCACATGAGAGAGCCGCAATCAAACAAGAAATGCATTTCTCTCATGTACTTTGCCCAAAGTTGAAAAGAACTTTAGTTAGCTCTAAACTACAGCATATCATTAACAATCAATGTCCATCATTCAATCAGCAACATTTTATCATGTGACTAGCCTGTTCTTTCTACGTCACAGTACAGTGAACAAGTGGTACTCACTGACCGCGAGGGACGGCGATCATAATCGATTTACACCTGCAGGGTTACCCGAACAACCCGTCACGTACGCCCGTACTCGATGTTGCCTACAACAACCATCACGGACGCCGTACGCAACTACCTTTCACCCGTTAGCCAAATGTTGAACCGGTCCAATTGTCCCGAGCAAGAGGTCTCTGCACGCGCATCTCAGTGCCGCCAGCCGATTTACACCTCGAGCTCTCAACCTACCCTCTGAATGACCAGCTATGCCTCAATACCCAGCTACCTGAGTTACATCAGTTTCCCGGTTCCCATATAGCCGGTAGGTCTTCGGTACTGTTCTAGCTTGTTCAACAGGCCCGCACACGGCTCGGTCCTCAATCGACACAAGCAGAGCTATAGCACACAGGCCCCAAAGTCCTGCTGCCCTTACTCTCCGCTCGGTCTCATCTTTCTTGCCATGTGTATCATGTGCTATCTCTACCCGAGTCGAGTGCCTCTAGCCTTTACTCGCGAGTAGTTCCAACTACTCAACTTGTACCGAATCCTACACTATCTTAGCATTGCAGTAGCTAACGGGGTTTGCGATCCTAAACCCAACCCATGGTTTTCTTGGCTATGCAGTTGGGTTTCCAAACAAGACTCTAATGCAAAGAATAAAGTAATCAAGTATGTGCTCAAAACAATAAAAACTTGTAAAAAGGTTAATGCAAACTGGGGCTTGCCTTGCTGCTCTTGGTCGTAGGCTAGCTGTTCCTCCGGAGTAACGAAGTCTAGGACTTCGGGTTCCTCCTCGACCTTAGCGA
Source organism: Neostapfia colusana (assembly GCA_030760725.1). Classification (NCBI taxonomy): domain Eukaryota; kingdom Viridiplantae; phylum Streptophyta; class Magnoliopsida; order Poales; family Poaceae; genus Neostapfia; species Neostapfia colusana. The sequence goes on from JASWHV010000014.1 coordinate 24,274,327, forward strand.
CTACATGATAGAAGCAATACATGTATTAATTTAAATGCAGTTGTATTAACTTTTAAAATTGTGAAGTCTATAACTCTTACTAGACAAGTCCAATGACTGTGAAACTTTTACTGTGGCTGGGTTACAACCTAAACAGAGACTTGTTCAAGTTTTAGTTGCAGAAAAGCTCATTTGAGCCCTCCACAATTAATCATGTGCTTGACCTTAATTGAAGGCTTTTAGGGTGTTCTAAGGATTTCATTGAAACAAACTATGACTTTCTGAAAACTAGATTTTCAGAGGGTTCTAATGGGGTTGGTCTCACTTAATTTGAAGGTTCCTAACTAGAGATATGAGCTAAACAATTTCAGAGAAAATTCTGAAAATGTTTCTGAATATTTTCTATTTTCTCTGGAACAGTTTCGCTAATCACACCATTAGGTGGATCAAATGAGCTCAAATGGGTCTGAAATTTTTATGGCAGTTCAGTGATATTTTGGTGAACATCCCAGCAAAATTTCAGGATTTTCCCCCAAAGGATTCTCCAGTTAAAATTCCAAAAATTTAAACTTTGAGGAATTAATTCTGGAGAAATAAGGATTTTCATGAGGTGAAACTTGATTTGCTGGAAAGTGCTCAGAGAGATGAATCCAACAAAATTTGGTTCACTCGATTTGGAGCTTTCTAGCCAAAGTTATGAGGATTTGAAGTTTGGAAGAAATCTGAAAGTCGGGGGAAAAGTTTAAATCTGCCGGGGCCCGCAGGGACACGTGTTGAGTGCCGAGGCGACAGCACACCGCGTCCCACAAAGTTTTTGTGTGCCAGCACACCCAATCCCAGCCGCAGCCCGATCCCAATTTAAAATATCGGTCGCTGACAGCTGGGGTCCACCCCCTTCTTCAATCTCTCGGCGCCCGCGCTCCGCCGCTGAGGGACCTCGCCGGAGAGCTCGCCGGCAGCTTCTGTGGAGCCCCAAACTTCGCGATCTTGGCCACCCCTGCCTACTTTCACTCGGGGAACAGGATTCTGGGGTCAGCTCATCATGACAACGGCCGGTGCATGGTTGGCGACGAGCCGCCGCCTCGGAAAGACTTCGGCCATGTCGGCTGACTTCCCTAGGACCTCAACTACTCGAGCAACCGGTCAGGAAGCATCAGTGGACCTCAGGGAAGGTCGACATGAGCTTGAGGCAGCTCGGGGAAGGCCTGAAGTAGGTCCTCACCGTGCGCCCGATGCCTCCCGTTTGTGCGTTACCGTGTCTAGTTTATGTGAGAGCGGATTGAGGCCCTCTAATCCTTTCTAGAGTACGAATTCGATGGACCTGCACCTGAAGGTCGTTCTGCACACAGAAAGGGGAAAACTGGAAATTCGCCGCCGGTGAGCAACCACTCGGGCTGTGGCTCGGGGGTGAGCAGCACCGGTCACCAGCACATCCAAGGGTGCCTTGGCTCGGGCGTGACAACGCCCCGGTTGGGCTGTCCACGGGAGCCCGAAGTGCGGCGGTTTTAAGTCACCGAATTGATCTTTCAGCATAGCCGAGATCAATCGGTTTCAGCTGAGTTTTAGCAACGGGGAGGAAGGAGAAGAGTTTCTAGTACCTTGCCGTGGCTCTGGACGGGACGGGAAGGCTGTGATCGGCGCTCTCCGATCGATTCCGAGCTGCGGAAGGAGTTTGCCGGCGCTGAGTTCTTGCGGGGGAAGAAACTGGCGAGGCTTCGGCCGAGGAGGGGGGGAAACGCCTTAAGAAGGCCCTGAACCGCCTCACGCCCGCGCGTTGCCAAGCAGCTGCTGGCGCGGCGGCTCCCCTCGGTGGCGATCGCAGCGGCGGCTAGGCGACCCGAGTGAGAAAAGTCTCAGTCGGTTGATTCTTCTCTGTGGCTGACATGTGGGACCTACCCGGGGTTTTAACCTCTGAAATTCACTCCTAATCACTGTTGTAAACAGTGAGCCCCAAAATACCCATGGTGATTCAAATTATTCACCCATGAGCCATTTGAATTGATCAGAATTCAAATTGGGTTTGGTTTGAATGAATTTCAGCACAAGTTCAGTTTTGAATTCAAATAAAGTTTGAATTTGTCCCACTTAGCTCATGTCAAGATCAACTCCAAATGGAGTGAAAATTGGTGTGTGAGCTCACAAAAATGTGCTGAATAAGAATATGCCTCCCACTTTTAAATTCATGGGATAAAAACAGTTTGAATTTGAATATGGTTTCAAACTGCCCTCTTTCTAAATATACCCAAAATGACCTCAAAAAGATTTTGAATTTGGGTGAAACTTGGCATGGACATCCTTAGCAATGTGTAGGAGTTTTCATATGTCCAGCCCACCTATATCACATGTGGGAAATACCACTTTTGCAATATGTGAGTTTGTTCTCTAATGAGCATGTTGATGGTGGTTACTTGCTCTTCATTTGTGTTCATCAACTTACTTCAAATGAAGTGTGTGGTGTGGTGATGAACACTTCAAGTAGGTGTCAAAACTGAGGCCCTTACATTCCTCCCCCCTTAAAAGAATCTCGTCCCGAGATTATAAGGTGAAAATGAGAGAGGACGGTGGAAAATTACCGTATATGCGACGTGAAAAAGTCGGGGTAATTAGCATGAAGGAATCCTTCGCTCTCCGATGTCGCTTCGTCCATGGAGTGATTACTCAATAGAACCTTGTAGAACCACATTGTACGGTTGCGTGTGGTTCGGGCCTTTTCATCAATAATCTGCACCGGTTCCTCCCGATAGCTGAGATCCAGTTGCAGTTCTTCAATATCTTCCAGCTGAATGGTAGTTGATAGCTTGAGACACTTCCTCAGCTGAGAAATGCGAAAGACGTCGTGCACACCGGAAAGTGCTTCTGGTAATTTCAGCCGGTATGCCACTGATCTACATCTTTCGGTAATCTGGAATGGACCGTTGAATCGGGGTGCCAACTTTCCCCTCACCCCGAATCTGTTTACGCCCCTCATTGGAGACACACGTAGATATACGTGATCCCTGACTTCAAATTGTAGTGGGCATCTTCTCCGGTCCGCATACTGTTTCTGCCGGGATTGGGCGTCTTTTAGGTTCGCTCGAATCAGTCTAACCTTTTCTTCCGCGTTGTTGACGAGGTCAATCCCGAAGGTAACCCTTTCACCAGACTCACACCAGTTCAATGGTGTGCGGCATTTCCTTCCGTATAGCACCTCGTAGGGCACCATCTTTATGCTGGCTTAGTACCCATTGTTGTACGAGAACTCGGCTAACGGCAAGTGATCATCCCAATTTTTGCCGTGGTTGATAGCGCAAGCTCGTAGCATGTCTTCTAAGATTTGATTTACCCGCTCGGTTTGCCCATCCGTCTGCGGGTGGTATGCTGAACTACGGATCAGCTTCGTCCCCAAGGCAGCGTGCAGCTGCTCCCAAAAACAGGACACAAATAAAGTGCCCCGATCCGATATGATGGTACGGGGTACGCCGTACAAGCATAGGATCCGTGAGATGTATAGTTCAGCGTACTTCTTGGCGTTGTAATTTGTGTTGACCGGGATGAAATGGGCAACTTTGGTGAGCCGATCGACGATCACCCACACAGAATCATGCTTTTGAAGAGTGGTGGGTAAACCGACGATGAAATCCATGCTCACGTCCTCCCACTTCCAGGCAGGAATGCCCAGTGGTTGTAGCAGTCCCGGTTTCCGCATATGGTCTGCCTTCACCCTTCGACATGTATCACACTCGGACACGTGTTTTGCAGTCTCACGCTTCATCCGTGTCCACCAAAACTTGCTTCTGAGTTCTTGATACATCTTGTTGCTGCCGGGGTGAATAGAAAATTTTGATAAGTGAACCTTATCAAAAATTTTCTTCCGTAACTCCGGGTTTTGGGGTACGATGATCCGGTCCTTGAACCATAGGACACCGTCTCCGTCCTTCCGGAAACATTTCAGCTCCCCACTGTCTACACGTCTCCGCAAATGCGACATGCCCTTGTCATTCTTCTGGGCTGCCGCTATCTCTTCACGGATGGTGGGGATCAAAGCTAAGTTGTAGAGAGCTCCATGTGGAATCACATGCAGTGGTGGTTCGCTCTCTTCCAACGGTGTGATGGTCAGATTGTTGACGTGTGACTTGCGGCTCAGTGCATCTGCCACTACGTTTGCTTTGCCCGGATGATAATGGATCTCTATTTCGTAATCCTTTATCAATTCTAACCATCTTCGCTGCCTCATGTTCAGCTCCTTCTGAGTGAATATGTACTTGAGGCTTTTGTGGTCGGTATATAAATGTACGAGGTTACCGAGTAGGTAGTGCCTCCACATTTTCATTGCAAGTACCACGGCAGCGAGCTCCAAGTTGTGGGTTGGATAATTCTGCTCATGGTTTCTAAGCTGCCGTGATCCATACGCGACCACTCTTCGGTCTTGCATCAGCACACATCCGAGCCCAATGCCGGATGCATCACAGTACACATCGAACGGTTTTGTTGTGTCTCGCTGCGCCAAAACCGGTGCTGATGTCAGGTGCTTGACTAAAGCCTTGAATGCTGCTTCACATGCTGGACTCCAAACATATTTGGTAGCCTTCTTCAGCAGCTCCAATTCAGCACTTGCGTGATCTTGCTCGGGTCTACACCGATACCCTCCGCTGAGATGATATGCCCGAGGAAAGGCACTTGCGATATCCAGAACTCGCATTTGCTGAATTTCGCGTATAACTTGTGATCCCGCAGCCGTTGCAAGACTATGCGCAGATGCTTCTTGTGATCTTCTTCCGACTTGGAATATACCAGGATGTCGTCAATGAAGACCACGACAAACTTGTCCAGCTCCGGCATGAATACCGAGTTCATCAAGTACATGAAGTGAGCTGGAGCATTGGTGAGGCTGAAGGACATGACCAGTTACTCATAAAGTCCGTACCTCGTCGAGAAAGCCGTCTTTGGAATGTCCTCAGCCCTTATCTTAATCTGATGGTACCCGGATCTTAAATCCATCTTGGAAAAGATCTTTGCTTCGACCAACTGATCAAACAACATGTCGATCCGTGGCAACGGGTACTTATTCTTGATGGTTACGGCATTTAATGGACGATAGTCCATGCAAAGCCGTAACGTCTCATCCTTCTTCTTTACAAATAGTGCCGAACAGCCCCATGACGAGGAGCTCGGCCTAATAAAACCCTTTCCCAGGATGTCCGTGAGCTGAGTTTTCAGTTCAGCCAACTCCTTGGGCGCCATCTTGTACGGCCTTCGAGATATTGGCATGGTTCCCGGTGCAAGTTCAATTTTGAACTCTACCTCTCTATCGGGTGGCATCCCCGGCAAATCGTCCGGGAATACATCAGGGAACTCTCAGACCACTGGAATATCCTCCAATCTGATGGTTGTGGCTTGATAGACACTTGGAAGTTTTATTTCTGGACTGTCCAGAAATAATGAGTGAGACTCGTGCACTTCTGAGTTCAAGCGCACGACTCGGAGGACGGTGTTTAAAATAGCGCCGTGGTGGGTTAACCACGACATCCCTAGGATGACATCGATCTTTTGTCCCTCTAAAATTATGAGAGACGTAGGGTATACTCTACCCTCCAAGCACAATGGTGCTTTTGGGACCATCATGCTTGCTGAGATTTTACCACCCGGTGAACAGATCACATAAGGACTATCGGTGGGTAGTATTTGCAAGCTATACTTATCAATGAAAGCTTGGCTAATGAAGCTATGCGTGGCGCCTGAATCAAATAATATTATAGCGGGATGCTGGTGGAGTTGGAACATACCCGCAAGGATTGGCTCGCCCTCCGGCACATCCTCAATGGCAAGCTGGTGGACGGTGCTGGGCCTAGGGTTTGCCCGCCGCGCATTAGTAGGGTTCCGGGGTTGATTCCTCCCCAGAAACTGCGGTGCCACTCCGCTGCCTTGCTTCTCCGGGCAACTGCTCGCGAAGTGTCCTGGACGACCACACTTGTAACATGTGGCCGCTGCTGGTGTAGTGCTCGGGGGACAAAAGCCCAGCATGCGCTGCTGAGGTGCATATTGAGATGGACCCGTCCAACCGAGACAGGCCACTCGCCCGGGAATCGCATTGGGTGGTGCCGTGTTGTGCGGCAACCAACAGCACACATACAAGGAACAAGGTATTACATAAAACAATAGCGGAAGCTTACAAGTTTTTCTTTGTAAATACTTTACATCAAGTAACTACAGCGGAAGTCTATATCAACTCACGTCGAATAACTTAGAGCACTCGAGATGAAGTCCAGCCCGCGTACTCCTCTCGCTAGCAACACGAAGACAAGCAGCAGCGGCTGGGTTCTCCATGTGTTACCTGACTCGGGAGTCCCCGAGTCTCACCGGACAACCTTCTTTTCAGCATCGTTGTTAACCTGCAAAACCAATGATATAGCAAGCGTGAGCACATAGGCTCAGCAAGTCTGACCCGTCACTCCTAAACAAGAAACTCTACATGTACGACAGTTGCAATTAGGTTGGCTAGATTTGCATAAAGGACTCGCCTAAAGTCGATCCTTAACTTTCAGATTTTAAGCCTCATTGTGCAAACCTTGAGCCGAAAAGCATCGCAACTCCACAATCAAACAAGAAACGCTTTGTTGCGATGCTCCTTGCACAAAGTGAAAGTAAACTTTAATGAGCCTATCTCTAATTCAATCATGGTTGCAATACAAGTTATAGTACAGCCTCATCAAGTTCAAAGATAAACAATTCAGTTCTTACTACGTCAAGACGCAGTGGCCAAGTATGCTCATATAACCGTGAGCGACGGTGATTCGAATCAGTACACGCCCGGACTACACGACACATACACCCGTACTCCGAGTTGCCGGCAGCAACCTCGACTGACGTTGTACGCGGCCACCTTTCCCATGATCTTCCACATTAGACGCAGTCCAACTGCCCCGAGTACGCAAGCTCCCTCAAGGTACATACCTGCTGTGGTATCTTCTTGAGCGAGGTACCTCCTGCTACCCTGACGCCGAAAGCCTAAGCCAGTTGGAAAAGTTCCGCTATGGATCTCCCAAGGTACATCGGTTTCCTGGGTCCGATATAGCCAGTATGTGCCTGGTACACAACTCAAACTTGTCCAACAGGGCCAAGTACGGACGGGCCTTAACCGACACAGGCAGGGCTATGCACGCACGGCCTGCAACCTGTTGCATCTAAACCTCCCTGCCCGGTCTCCATTTCTTATGTGTGAACTTTCCTCATCTTTTCTAATTCGGACCCGTTCTGAGTAAACCAGCCCTAAACTTGCGAGTAGATTCCAACTACTCGACTTCTACCGAACCTTTCCTACTAACATTAACGTAGCCAAATCCACTCGAGGGGGTGCTATTCTACCCTTTCTCTCTTAGGTATTTCTGGTCATGCAAGTGGGGTTTTCAATATCATCTAGAGGTAATGCAATCAACGATGCAAAGCTATGATCTCTACAAATGAAAATACTTTATAAAACTGTTCAAATGCAAACCGGGGCTTGCCTGTTTTGCAGGTGACTAATGTTACAATCAGTTAGTGACGATCACTTGGAGCTTGATCACTTGTTTTCCTCTCTCCTTGATCTTCACTTCAAGTCCTTCTCACCTTCTTCACGTATATGCAACACGATATGATTATGCATATGTATTTAATTGAAAAGCTTTTGCTCATAAGATATAATGACAGTTATAAAACTAGAACTCTGTTTAAGAATTTAAAATGACACTGGTGCTACTGGTTTGGGTTGGTCTTAAACACTAAGATCAATTATTAAGTGCTTTTCCCACTTAAGTGTTGATCACCTTAAGAGGTTACCTATGACAGTGGTGATCCAGAGCTCCAATAAAGCTGGGAATTTTCATGTGAGTTCCTTGTCACAAGAAAGTCCTCTGGACCAAAATTTAGCACTTCTCATGGAGTGGTTTATTCAGAATAATTCTCTAAGTGTTTAGTCAAAGATGAATTAATTCTGAGGTAACACTCATGTTCATGTCAAACTCAGTGAACCACAATTTCAATTATAGTTCATAGAGTCTACATGAATTTTCCTAAGATTTTTGGAGCTAAGAATTTCCCAGAACTGAATTTACAAGTTTTGGAAATTCTCTGAAAATGTTTTCTGTATTCATTTGAATACAGGAGCTTACAATCTGAATTACCCTGATTAATTCAACTCCAAATGATCTGAAACTTTTACAGGAGTCTAATAACACCCTAACGAATATTCTGGCAAAATTTGAGGATTTTTGGATAAACCAAACTCCCTCAAAAATTCTTTTGCTGAAAAGCTTTAAAGAATTTTACAGAATTAAATAAAGACTTTAATACAAATTGGGTTGCATATTTGGATAGAGTTGTCAATCTGAATCTAACCCAATTTGAATTACTAAATTTGGAGGTTCCTAGCAAAAGTTATGCTCTTCTAAAGTTTGGGGAAAAATCTGGAATTTGAATAAATCCGGGAAAAGTTTAAACCTGACTGTGGGACCAGGGACACGTGTCAGTCACCGGGAGCGCACCACACGGGCTACAGAATTGTTTCCCGCGCTGTCACAGCCGATCCCGTGCCACAGAGTATCCGGCCCACCGTTGCCGTGTGACTGACGCATGGGGCCGGTAGCACCTTCGTCTACCTCCAGCCCCGCGCTTTTGCGCTGCCGGGCTCGCCGGAGTTCGCCGGTTTTTGTCGCTCCGACCAACTCCCGAGCTGTTACTCGCCGCCAGGCCCTATTTTAACCCGAGGAACACGATGGTGGGACTTCCCCAGACTGGCAAGGTTCCTAAACCACCCCGCACCGATGCAGCGGCTCTGAGGGAGTCCGGCAACGTTGCCCCGATGCTCTAGCCCGCCAGAAGTCCCCTGGAAAGGTTCTACAGCACCAGTGGAGGTTTGCCCTGCTCGGCATGGCCACATAGGGGCTCGGAAACGGCTCTAACCTAGGGTTCATCGAGCACCTGATGCCCCTTATTGTGGTAGCCATCGGAAAAGCTTGAAACAAGCCGTCTTCCATGGGTTTCATGCGACGTTTTGTGAAGAAGAAAAGTTGCTACAACAGTCTAGGTTCTGTGTGTGAAATTTGTAGAGCTCTAAATGAATATAACTCAAGAATTTTATGGATTCGTACCCGCGGTCAGTTTTCCCCGGCCGGAGGAGATTTCCGAAATTCGTCGTCCAGAGGCGAAGACAAGCTCTATGCTTTGGGTGGAAGCTGCACGGAGCTCCTGCGCGCCCAAAAATGGCCTCGCATGGTCGTGACAAGCTCTGGAGGAGGCTGTCCATGGAAGCACGTCGCCGCCGGGGTGTTCGGCCACCGCGGGAGCTCGAAGTTCTCGGCGTAGGCTGCACGAACACACTGGGTGCTGGCTCGAGGAGGTCGTGGAGACGTTGGTGGTGTTGTTTTGCTGCTCAGAGGCGCTGCTCACTCGACTTCCCGAGTTCCCGATCGATCGAAGCAGGGCGGCTGTGTTTTCTGTCTTCCGGTGCGAGGGAGAGAAGAACAGCGCCGTGGCTTCGGTTAAGAGGCGGGAGAGGGAGGGAGGCGGTGGCTACCGACGTCCAGCAGCTCTCCAGCGCGAAAGAATTCAGCAGGAGCTGGCTGCCGCTGCGCTCGGTGTCGAGCGGAGGGAGATCGGCTTCGGCCGTTGCTTCGCGTGGGAGGTAAGCAAAACAGAGACTGTGGACTGAGATCTTTTGCAATATTCATTGCACTCAATGACATGTGGGACCCACCGATCAGTCCTCCTTATCTCTTCTAAAATATCTCCCAAATTTGAATATTGATGGAATTCAATTGTGGGAATTCAAATTTGATATGCATTTCGATAATTGGGCAAGTTTCATCCAAATTCAAATGTGTGTTTGAATTCTTTGTCATTTGAAGTCCATTTGAAAAATGGGTTGCAAATCATTTTCATAAATCATGAAACTTTGCACACCCCCTAATTTCGACTCAAGGAATTCAAATATGAAACCTGATTTTTAGTTTGGCTGCTGCAAATGAGATTTTTAGCACAACAGTTTTGAATTCCATTGTGTTGTTCTCATTTGAATTTTTGTTTGAACAAATTGTTCCAAATCTGATTTTTGTTTTCTCACACATATGGGAACTTCCCATTTTAGTTTTTGGCCCCTCTTGGGTTCCAAGTTTCCAAATAATCATTTGAACTTGTGTGAAGAAAACCCTCATGTGTGTTATCACATGTGCGGAAAAGTTTTAACAAGTCCCAAATTTCACTCATATGAAACAAAACTTTGCAAACAAGTGTTTCTTTGTATTCATAATGGGACCTTTACATTCCTCCCCCCTTAAAAGGAATCTCGTCCCGAGATTCAAAAGAAGAACGATGTGGGAGGTAATTACAAGGTTTATGACAAAAGCTCCGGATAGTTCTTGTGGATGTAATCTTCGGTTTCCCACGTCGCCTCTTCCGGGGTATGATTACTCCACAGGACTTTGTAAAATTTCAAAGTCTGGTTCCTGGTGATCCGGGTCTTTTCGTCGATAATCTGAATAGGTTGCTCGACGTAGGTGAGATCCGGCTTCAACTCGTCAATGTCTTCAGTGCGGATGGCAGCGGTAAACTTGAGACATTTCCGTAGCTGGGACACGTGAAATATGTCGTGAATACCGGCAAGGCTTGCCGGTAGTTCCAGCCGGTAGGCTACAGTTCCGCACTTCTCCGTGATAGTAAATAGGCCGATGAATCGGGGAGCAAGTTTCCCCTTGACACCGAACCGATGAATCCCCTTCATCGGAGACACATGAAGATACACGTGCTCTCCGACTTCGAAATGCAGCGGTCGACGTCTCTGGTTCGCGTAGCTCTTTTGACGAGATTGGGCAGCTTTGAGGTTCTCTTGTATTATCCGAACTCTCTCTTCGGCTTCATTGACAAGATCAACCCCGAACGTTACTTGTTCACCGGATTCGCACCAATTCAATGGTGTACGGCACTTTCGGCTGTATAGAGCTTCATATGGTGCAATTTTGATGCTCGTCTGATATCCGTTGTTGTATGAGAACTCCGCCAGCGGGAAGTGATCATCCCAACTCTTACCGTGGTGGATGGCACATGCTCTCAGCATATCCTCTAGTATTTGATTCACCCTCTCAGTTTGCCCATCGGTTTGAGGGTGATATGCAGAGCTTCTAATCAACTTTGTCCCCAAGTAGGCGTGTAGCTGTTCCCAGAAACGGGCTACGAACAGCGATCCTCTATCTGACACAATGGTGCGGGGAACTCCATGTAAGCACAAGATCCGTGCTATGTACAGCTCTGCATACTGCCTTGCGTTATATCTTGTATGCACAGGGATAAAGTGTGCCGATTTGGTTAACCGGTCAACGATTACCCAAATCGAATCATGGTCGTGGGAGGTCATCGGCAACCCGACGATGAAGTCCATACTCAAGTCTTCCCACTTCCATGCCGGTACTTGCAATGGCTGCAACAGGCCTGACTTCTTCATATGGTCGGCCATGACTCTTCGACACGTATCACACTCTGAAACGTACTTTGCAACTTCACGTTTCATACGTGTCCACCAAAACTTCTTCCGGAGATCTTGGTACATTTTATTACTGCCCGGATGAATGGAAAACTTGGACAAATGAGCTTCATCCAAAATTTTCTTCCGTAGTCCCAAATCCCGGGGTACTACAATCCGGTCGTTGAACCACAAGGTACCTTCATCGTCCTTCCGGAAGCACTTCATTTCTCCGTTGTCTATCCTCCGCCGTATGTGAGACATACCCTTGTCTTTTCGTTGAGCTTCCATGATCTCCTCTCGAATAGTAGGAATGAGAGCGAGATTATAGAGAGCTCCATACGGTATGACACGGAGGCTTGGTTCTTCATCATCCATTTCAGCAATAGTTAGGTAATGGATGTGCGCCTTACGACTGAGCGCATCGGCGACCACATTCGCCTTTCCTGGATGATAATGAATCTCTAGTTCATAATCCTTAATGAGCTCTAGCCATCTTCGTTGCCTCATGTTCAATTCTTTCTGATTGAAGATGTACTTCAAGCTCTTGTGGTCGGTGTAGATGTGTACAAGATTTCCGAGCAAGTAATGCCTCCACATCTTCAAAGCAAGGACCACGGCAGCTAACTCAATATCATGAGTTGGATAATGCTGCTCGTGAGTTCTGAGTTGACGAGATCCATAAGCGACCACTCGTCTTTCTTGCATCAGCACGCAGCCAAGACTGATGCCAGATGCATCGCAATAAACGTCAAATGGCTTTGTCGTATCCAGCTGAGCAAGAACTGGGGCTGTTGTGAGACGCTTCACTAAAGTCTTGAAAGCTTGTTCACACGCAGCACCCCACATAAATCTGGTGTTCTTCTTTAATAATTCCGTCATCGGTTTAGCAATCTTGGAGAAACTCGGAATAAACCTCCGGTAGTAACCCGCTAAACCGAGGAAGCTTCGGATTTCATGTACTGACTTTGGTGACTCCCATTTCTGTACTTGGATAATCTTACTCGGATGTACAGTGATGCCCTCCGCTGAAATAATGTGTCCGAGAAATGGTACTTGATTAATCCAGAATTCACACTTGCTGAATTTTGCATAGATCTGATGATCTCGCAATCTTTGTAGCACAATATGCAGATGTTCAGCATGTTCTTCCTCTGACTTGGAGTACACCAAGATATCGTCGATGAAGACAACGACGAATTTATCCAACTCCGGCATGAACACTGAATTCATCAGGTACATAAAGTGTGCCGGGGCGTTGGTCAAACCAAAAGACATAACGAGATACTCATACAGCCCGTATCTCGTTGATAATGCCGTCTTCGGAATATCTTCTGCCCGGATTTTAATCTGGTGATATCCGGACCGAAGATCCATCTTCGAAAATACCTTTGCACCCACTAATTGATCGAAGAGCATATCAATGCGAGGTAGTGGATACTTGTTCTTGATGGTAACGGCGTTCAAAGGACGATAATCAACACAAAGCCGTAGTGTTTCGTCCTTCTTCTTGACAAACAACGCTGAACAACCCCAAGGTGATGAACTTGGTCGTATAAAGCCCTTGCTCATTAGGTCATTCAGCTGTGTCTTCAATTCAGCCAGTTCATTGGGTGCCATCTTGTACGGCCTTCGTGATATCAGTGTGGTTCCCGGTATAAGTTCGATCTTGAACTCAACGTCTCGTTTGGGCGGCATGCCCGGAAAATCTTCGGGAAACACATCCGGATACTCACGTACCACCGGAATGTCCTCTATATTAACAACTTCCGTGTGGTTCACTGTTGCAATCTGTTGCCGTCTGGCACCCAGAATTAATATATGAAAACCGTGCTGTGGGGAGTTGAGCTCAACGGTCCTAGAGCTGATGTTAAGAACCGCTCTGTGGTAATTCAACCACGACATCCCCAAAATGATGTCGATCTTCAGACGCTCCAGAATAATGAGAGTCGTAGGGTATATTCTACCCCCCAAACAAAGAGGTGCTCGGGAGACAACCTCACTTGCGGTACCGCTGCCCCCGGGCGAAGATATGAGGTATTGCCTCTTTGTATAAACTGTTTCGAGCTGATGTTGAGCCACAAAGGATTGGCTAATGAAGTTGTGTGTGGCACCGGAATCAAAGAGAACTAAAACCGGTAGCTGATTCAGAGAAAACATCCCTGCTAAAGCGGCTTCTCCCTCCGGAACATCATCAATCACCATATAGTGAATATTGCCCCTTATCTGCCCTCCTATCTGCAGATTAAGATACGGGTCGTATTGTTGTAAATATGATGACCCGCATCCTCGAATTCCCTCTGGACATTGCCTAGCATAATGGACCGTACGCCCACAAGTCAAACACGGATGCCTCTCCGGTTCTTCGTTGACTTGCGGTGGACTGCTAGGTACAAATGGCTGCAGCGATGGAGCACAAACCACCGTCAGATGCTGCGGCAGTGGAGGTGGTGCAAGTTGTAGAACTTGACCAGCAATCAATCTCTGAGGAGTTGATCGTACAGGTGGCCTCCATCTGTCACCGGGTGGCGTTTGATATACCAAACGGTACTTCTGAGGCACATAACTTGTGCTAGCCTGCTCGATCTCACTCATCTTTCTCTCCTCCGCTTGCCACTCAAGTGTCGGCTTCTCTTGGATGAAAGCCGCATCGACCATGTCGGTGTAACTGCCGTTATTGTGTACGGCCAGCTTTTCCCGTAATATGGCACTCGGGCCATGGAAGAATAGGTCACACCGTGCCTCTTCTTTCACCACATATTCGGGAGCATATTGGGCCAAAAGATTAAATCTCCTGACATACTCGAGGACACTCATGTCCCCTTGCTTCAAGCCCAAAAATTCCTCCCGCTTTGTCTTGACAATACCTAGTGGTATGTAACGTGTACGAAAGGCTTCACAAAATTCACTCCATGTCACTTGATGGTCCTCTGGAATGGTGGCAAGATGATCCACCCACCAGTTTCCAGCAGCTCCATGGAGTTGCTGAACGGCAAACTTTGTCTTCTGGTATTCATCACACTCGAATACTTGGACTCCATGACACGAAGCCATTGATCTGCTTCCACATGTTCGGTGGCTTCAGTAAAAATTGGTGGTTGAGTCGCCAAGAAATCCAGATAAGCATTCCGAGGTGGAACGACTTGTTGCGTGTTTTGGAGTACGCCTTGTTGTACCAAAGCTTGGAGTAACCGTGTGTGTTCTTGCGTTTCTTCTTGGAGTAGCCTAGCGTTCTCTTGGTTAGACTCGACGACTCGAGTCATAAGATCCATCCAGTCCGTGGATGGTGGTTCCGATGGTGGAATAGAAGCATCACCACCTCGACGAGAACTTCTGGCCCTACTCCTAGAGCGATTACGAACCATACTGCAAAATGTAGTTGAGATGAGTTAAACAAGAACTCAGCAGTATGTGAGACTAATGAAAACATGATTATGTCAAAACTTTACGAAAGCAGTAACAAAATTCATGTTTACAAAACTCCTTAGTAGGTATAACTAGCCAGCCTATCTGTACAGGACAGACCTTTATGCACTATCTCCAGATTTTGATCTAGTTACGAGCATTTTCATAACTCAAGTTGAATACCTATAAAGTTAACTTCAGTATCTTTCCAAGGAGTACTCATATGCCCCCAGATCATCTCCGTATTAAAAGTTATGATTTTCCAAAGTTGACAGAGTTCCTGGATAAAATTTGCCAGCACCTCCTTTGTACGTGGCTGATTTTATCACGGTTGTATATGTAAATACAATAAGAACCTGAACAAACTTTGAACTACAACAATGTTGCACATTTCATAACCTATCCAATGGTGTATCATAGGCTTCTTAAGGGTTTCTCTATAGAAAGTTATGGCTTAAAAACAGAAAGGTCCAGCGAGGTTTTGTTGCTGTCCTGGTTCTGGACAGTTTACCTTCCTCTGAACTTTCTACCCATTTAGTATGTGATTTGGCTCTAGAAGTCTACAAAGAATTTGTAGAGTACTCGAAAATCTCTCCAGAACTGTATCATACACCTTAATTGGGTCCAGCTACTCAGAGTTATGCTCTGTTGAAGTCCAGCAAAAATTTCTGCCGAAACCAGAGCACTCTTTTTTTTGAAATCTTTGAAGCCTAGTGTTCCTCTCATTTGAATCTTAGCTCAAAATAAGAGTTCAGTAACTAATATTTGTTTAAAACTTCCATTTTTAGTTGAAAGTTAGTTCATGAGTCATTTCTTTTAAGGAAAGGGGTTATTAAGTTTAGTACGGCGTCGATGCACCGTAAGAAGCATGTCGGTACTACGTAACCTCACCAAAAGAAAATCTTAACCAGATTATACCGGCATAAACGTATCTTAGGTGGCACTAAAATGGTCACTCGCAAACGTGTACTATTCGTACTACGGTTTCGTGGTTAAACCTGCATAAGTCACACTCAATCGTCAGGTCCGGCTGCACACCGAACCCGGTATCCATAGAGTTCTTACACCCGTCCGTCATCACTCGCACAGGTGTTCTCAAGCCAAACACGCCTTGAGCTATGTGTTCACGTTACTAACCACGTGACGGGGTTTCCCAAATTGCATCACGCACGCCTGGGACAGACGTTGCTCGAGTACCCCAAACGACATGAGGAGTCGTAGAGGATACCAAAGCGGGTCGGGTTACCTGCCACCCATGGGGCTCCACCCTTCAGCTTGTGCGCACTGGTGGACAACGCTTACGTGCACCCCCCAAGACATAAGTCGTCCCAAGATGCACGATTTTTCGACATAACAAATAAGTTAGGTTGCCACCTTCATATTAAGCTAATAGTAATCCTTATGTGGACCTAGTACCGTATCCTCACTGTAACCTAAATTTTTGTCGTAATACCTTCCTTATTCCGTGTGCTATTACCAATGCGGCTCTGATACCAGCTGAGACGGACCCGTCCAACCGAGACAGGCCACTCGCCTGGGAATCGCATTGGGTGGTGCCATGTTGTGCGGCAACCAACAGCACACATACAAGGAACAAGGTATTACATAAAACAATAGCGGAAGCTTACAAGTTTTTCTATGTAAATGCTTTACATAAAGTAACTACAGCGAAAGTCTATATCAACTCACGTCGAATAACTAAGAGCACTCGAGATGAAGTCCAGCCCGCGGACTCCTCTCGCTAGCAACACGAAGACACGCAGCAGCGGCTGGGTTCTCCATGTGTTACCTAACTCGGGAGTCCCCGAGTCTCACCGGACAACCTTCTTTTCAGCATCGTTGTTAACCTGCAAAACCACTTATATAGCAAGCGTGAGCACATAGGCTCAGCATGTCTGACCCGTCTCTCCTAAACAAGAAACTCTACATGTATGACGGTTGCAATTAGGTTGGCTAGATTTGCATAAAGGACTCGCCTAAAGTCGATCCTTAACTTTCAGATTTTAAGCCTCATTGTGCAAACCTTGAGCCGAAAAGCATCGCAACTCCACAATCAAACAAGAAACGCTTTGTTGCGATGCTCCTTGCACAAAGTGAAAGTAAACTTTAATGAGCCTATCTCTAATTCAACCATGGTTGCAATACAAGTTATAGTACAGCCTTATCAAGTTCAAAGATAAACAATTCAGTTCTTACTACGTCAAGACGCAGTGGCAAAGTATGCTCATATAACCGCTAGCGACGGTGATTCGAATCAGTACACGCCCGCACTACACTACACGTACACCCGTACTCCGAGTTGCCGGCAGCAACCTCGACTGACGTTGTACGCGGCCACCTTTCCCAAGATCTTCCACATTGGACGCAGTCCAACTGCCCCGAGTACGCAAGCTCCCTCAAGGTACATACCCGCTGTGGTATGTTCTTGAGCGAGGTACCTCCTGCTACCCTGACGCCGAAAGCCTAAGGCAGTTGAAAAAGTTCCACTATGGATCTCCCAAGGTACATCGGTTTCCTGGGTCCCATATAGCCAGTATGTGCCTGGTACACAACTCAAACTTGTCCAACAGGGCCAAGTACGGACGGGCCTTAACCGACACAGGCAGGGCTATGCACGCACGGCCTGCAACCTGCTGCATCTAAACCTCCCTGCCCGGTCTCCATTTCTTATGTGTGAACTTTCCTCATCTTTTCTAATTCGGACCCGTTCCGAGTAAACCAGCCCTAAACTCGCGAGTAGATTCCAACTACTCGACTTCTACCGAACCTTTCCTACTAACATTAGCGTAGCCAAATCCACTCGAGGGGGTGCTATTCTACCCTTTCTCTCTTAGGTATTTCTGGTCATGCAAGTGGGGTTTTCAATATCATCTAGAGGTAATGCAATCAACGATGCAAAGCTATGATCTAAACTACAGCATATCATTAACAATCAATGTCCATCATTCAATCAGCAACATTTTATCATGTGACTAGCCTGTTCATTCTACGTCACGGTACAGTGAACAAGTGGTACTCACTGACCGCGAGGGACGACGATTATAATCGATTTACACCTGCAGGGTTACCCGATCAACCCATCACGTACGCCCGTACTCGATGTTGCCTACAACAACCATCACGGACACCGTACGCAACTACCTTTCACCCGTTAGCCAAATGTTGAACCGGTCCAATCGTCCCGAGCAAGAGGTCTCTGCACGCGCATCTCAGTGCCGCCAGCCGATTTAGACCTCGAGCTCTCAACCTACCCTCTGAACGACCAGCTATGCCTCAACACCCAGCTACCCGAGTTACATCAGTTTCCCGGTTCCCATATAGCCGGTAGGTCTTCGGTACTGTTCTAGCTTGTTCAACAGGCCCGCACACGGCTCGGTCCTCAATCGACACAAGCGGAGCTATAGCACACAGGCCCCAAAGTCCTGCTGCCCTTACTCTCCGCTCGGTCTCATCTTTCTTGCCATGTGTATCATGTGCTATCTCTACCCGAGTCGAGTGCCTATAGCCTATGCTCGCGAGTAGTTCCAACTACTCGACTTGTACCGAACCCTACACTATCTTAGCATTGCAGTAGCTAACGGGGTTTGCAATCCTAAACCCAACCCATGGTTTTCTTGGCTATGCAGTTGGGTTTCCAAACAAGACTCTAATGCAAAAAATAAAGTAATCAAGTATGTGCTCAAAACAATAAAAACTTGTAAAAAGATTAATGCAAACCGGGGCTTGCCTTGCTGCTCTTGGTCGTAGGCTAGCTGTTCCTCCGGAGTAACGAAGTCTAGGACTTCGGGTTCCTCCTCGACCTTAGCGACTACATGATAGAAGAAATACATGTATTAATTTAAATGCAGTTGTATTAACTTTTAAACTTGTGAAGTCTATAACTCTTACTAGACAAGTCCAATAACTGTGAAACTTTTACTGTGGCTGGGTTACAACCTAAACAGAGACTTGATCAAGTTTTAGTTGCAGCAAAGCTCATTTGAGCCCTCCACAATTAATCATGTGCTTGACCTTAATTGAAGGCTTTTAGGGTGTTCTAAGGATTTTCATGAAACAAACTATGACTTTCTGAAAACTAGATTTTCAGAGGGTTCTAATGGGGTTGGTCTCACTTAATTTGAAGGTTCCTAACTAGAGATATGAGCTAAACAATTTCAGAGAAAATTCTGAAAATGTTTCTGAACATTTTCTATTTTCTCTGGAACAGTTTCGCTAATCACACCATTAGGTGGATCAAATGAGCTCAAATGGGTCTAAAATTTTTATGGCAGTTCAGGGATATTTTGGTGAACAACCCAGCAAAATTTCAGGATTTCCCCCCAAAGGATTCTCCAGTTAAAATTCCAAACAGTTTAAACTTTGAGGAATTAATTCTGTAGAAATAAGGATTTTCATGAGGTGAAACTTGATTCGCTGGAAAGTGCTCAGAGAGATGAATTCAACAAAATTTGGTTCACTCGATTTGGAGCTTTCTAGCCAAAGTTATGAGGATTTGAAGTTTGGAAGAAATCTGAAAATCGGGGGAAAAGTTTAAATCTGCCGGGGCCCGCAGGGACACGTGTTGAGTGCCGAGGCGACAGAACACCGCGTCCCACAAAGTTTTTGCGCGCCAGCACACCCGATCCCGGCCGCAGCCCGATCCCGATTTAAAATATCGGTCGCTGACAGCTGGGGTCCACCCCCTTCTTCAACCTCTCGGCGCCCGCGCTCCGCCGCCGAGGGACCTCGCCGGAGAGCTCGCCGGCAGCTTCTTTGGAGCTCCAAACTCCACGATCTTGGCCGCCCCTGCCTACTTTCACTCGGGGAACAGGATTCTAGGGTCAGCTCATCATGACAACGGCCGGTGCATGGTCGGCGACGAGCCGCCGCCTCGGAAAGACTTGGGCCATGTCGGCTGACTTCCCTAGCACCTCAACTACTCGAGCAATCGGTCGGGAAGCATCAGTGGACCTCAGGGAAGGTCGACATGAGCTTGAGGCAGCTCAGGGAAGGCCTGAAGTAGGTCCTCACCGTGCGCCCAATGCCTCCTGTTTGTTCCGCCGTTGGTAAACTTCGAAATACGCCGGTTGCAGAGGTTCTCCGGCCAAAGGTTGTGAAGGCAACTTGTGCGTTACCGTGTCTAGTTTATGTGAGAGCGGATTGAGGCCCTCTAATCCTTTCTAGAGTATGAATTCGATGGACCCTGTAACACCCCAAAACCTGTTAAGAGGAGAATTTAAAAATTTTTGGACGTATTGCATGTGGTGCAGAAATTCAAATTCAAATTGGAATTCAAATTAAACTCAAAACAGAAAAGAAAAAGAAAAAAAAGAAACCTCCCCGGCCAGTGGGCCGAAACCCACCAGCCGGCCCACCCACCCACCCCCGCGCCAGCCCGCAGCCGCGCGCCCGCTTCCCTCTCACTGACAAGCGGGGCCCGCCTGTCATCCCCGACCCCCCGCTCGCGCCGATCCCGCACTCTTCCGCGCGCGCACGATCGTAACCAACCCGGATTTCCGCGTCCCTCAGCCCGACTCTCGGTCCCAGAAGACTCAAACTCGATCTAAACAAACCCGCTGCCCTCCCCGGCTATATAAACACCGGCATCTTCCCGATTTTCACCCACGATCAGCCGTTTTTCCTTCCGGTGAGAACCCGAGTTTCTCCGGCCAATTTCGCTCGATCTTCGCTCGGGATTTCTGATCTAACGCGCTGATCTTGATCCACCGCCTCCGGGGAATCACGCAGGTGCAGAAAACTCGATGGTTTGCGCTTCAAAAACAGCGCCGACGAGCATCGCCGTGAATTCACCTCGGACCTCGTCGCCGACCGCCTTCCAGGACCTCCGAGCTCAAGAAAAACCCCGAGGTGAGATCCCCGACCTCCACTCTACCGATCTATGTCATGAAATCCCAGTTTTAGGAAGAATTGACGAAGATCCGAAGATTTCCGGCGAGATCGCCGCCTCCCGCCGCCGCGCGCCGCCGGGCAGCGCCGCCCGCGCTCGATCAGAGCGATGTGGCCGCTTGTGCGCCGTCTATTTTAAATCGCACGGTAGAATTTAAATCTCCGCGTACCGGTTCGACGTTATAATCTCAGCCGTCTGTTTTAAATCGGACGGTCCACGTCCGCCCCGCGTTATAAAGGCCGGGATTCTTACGCGCTACCCCCTGGGGTTCTCGGAAAATACGAGCTAGCCCCGGAAACTTCTGATCTAGCCCCTGGAACTTCAGAAATTCATGTAAATTCAATTAAAAATCAGTTTTAGCCCCTGGACTTAATAAAAATTAGGAAAACCCCTCTGTTATGTGTAGTTAGACCCCTAGAAATTTATAAAATAATATAATAGACCCTTTGATGGGGTAGTTTGCCTTTTTAACCTTATATAATATTAAATTTAGGAATTTAACTATGTAATTAGGATTTAAATTTAAAAAGGGTGAGGCACACACATTGTAAATTCAAGTTTAATCTCTACTAACAATTGGAAAGCTTTAGAATGAGCTCAAAAAAAATTTTAGGCTGAAATGAAATCTGTTTCGGTGTGTTCATGTTTATTAGATATAGAAACACATTTTTAGGCTAGGAAATAATTCTGAAAATTGGTAAAATAAATGTAAAATAATTCACATCAGAGGAGAAGTTCAAAAATATATTATTTAATATTTTAGATCAGAACCTATTCTGTTTAGATGAGGTGTCTTACTATTTTCCTAATAAAGTTCACATTTAGGCATAGGAAATAAATCTGAAAATATAGCAAGCTAGGTGTGAATAACTAGAAAATGATAAATGAAGTTTCCAAAATCCAAAGAATTCAGTTTAGGATTGGTAGAAGGTCTGAAACCATTTGGAGTAGGAAATTACCTTGCATGCACTCTTGGTAGCTAAAGAGGGTATTAAAGAATTTGTTTAAATTGGGAATTTATATATAGTGCACAAACAGAAATCTAAATACAAAAGTTAGAAATAATATACATATGTTTAAAAGTGCATGTAGGTCAAAAATCACCACACATAGAGTAACCACAACCCTTAGAAGTGTGAATGACTTTCATAGATGTGAATGTTTGGTTTGTATGAAGTGAAAGTGTGAATTATGTCTTATGGATTGTTGTTTTCTTTTGCTATGTGTGATGGTATGAGTAGAACCTGCCCCAGAGCAAGTTCTCCCCTTTCAAGATCAGGACTATCCATTCCCAGAGCAGCAGGAAGAAGGCAAGTGTCCTTGACCACTTTGTTCCTATGCTAGGATGTGGAGATAGAATTTATTGCATTGTCAATTGAAATATGAAACCCATGCTAGGAAGTTTCCCTAGAATTGCATTACCTTGTTTCATTGTAGCTTGGGTTGGGATTTATTTTATCATGTCATTTATTGTTATGCTTAGCCATCCTTAGAATGGGATAATTGGGATATGAGATCATCAATTTATTTACCTTACTCTTGAATGAGATGTTATGAGTTATGTAGAGGTAGGGATCAAGGCAAGTTGGATGATTTGGTTGGTGCTGGGTGCACGAGACTCGGGTTTGTGTTTAGTACTTGCCTGGATCCTAAGGACCGGTTCATGGAGCATGTAACCTGGCTTTACCGTGCCAACCACATGCTGAGATGGGGCAGCTTGGCCAATTAATTAGGTGTATCCCCGGCGTAGTATGGGTGTGTTGGATGGTGCGGGGAATAGGTGTCAGCTGGACTACCATATTAACCGCAAGGCTCAAGAGGGGGCCACTGCAGCGGGGTTGGAGCCTCTTGTATGCTGTTAGGGGTGAAACCTCAGTGGGCCCACGCTCGGCGGGAATCCCTTTGTAAAGGCTTCGTAGTGATCTCCTGGCTACACACCTGGGAAGTGTGAATGTGGTTCGTGGCCACTGGCATAATGGAGGTTCTTTTAGTCCACCCGGCAACGGGGGATGAAATCACTACATGTGGGTACAGTGGTGCAAACTCTGCAGAGTCAAAACTGTCATGACAGCCGTGCTCACGGTCAAGAGCGGCTTGGACTTATTCATGATTAGAAGATTGACGGCTTTGGAAGTTGAGGATGTTAAGCGGGGAGCTTAACATTGGAAATGATGTTATGGTTATTTGATTATGATGATGGGTTGGGAGATTGGGACCATTTCACCTATGTAGTAATGTAGGTGCTTAATAAGCTAAGGTGATAGGTATTAATTGCGTAGTGCTTTAACCATTAGTTCAACCTCTCCTTTCTCTAGCCATGCATGACGAAATTTTCCCACACTTGCTGAGTACCATTGGTACTCAACCTTGCATATTTGTTGGTTTATATTGCTGCTCAGGTCAAGAGAATGATGTGGTGTTTAATGATCAAGACTTTGGACCTGAAGAAGGCTTCTAGGTTCATGGAGTCCCCCGGGCAACACCTGTGACGAAGCCCACGAGAATAATATTCCGCTGCTAGTTTATTTGCTTGCGATGAACTTATTATCGTCCATCGAGACAATGCTATGTAAGACTTATTTATATTCGACACCTGGCTTGTAATAAATGATGCTTCACTATTTGTCATCACATGTATGAGAAAATGATCCTGGCATACATGTGATATTCACTCGGTTGTTCTTCGGAGAAACCGGGTTTGACAGAAGTGGTATCAGAGCCAAGGTTGCCTGTAGGAACGTGGACCTAGGTACAAATGGACGTATTTAAGGACCCTATTTTCTTAAAAACTATTTTACAAGGTGTGGGTTGAAAAGTGTTATTTAATGGCCCACTTATTCATCTTACCCCATCTTTTATTCAAAATAGGACTTTTGTTTAAAATCTTATCTAACTTAATTTTAAATGCTTTATGTTTTAGATGGTTCGCGTGATCCGCACCGCCCGCAAGTCCACCGGAGGGAGAGTTCCCGTAGTTGCCCTTTCCCTGAGAGAGGAGAACCGTCCGGTGACGTATCTCTCCTACGGATTGGCAGTAGGAGGCTTGTTGCGCCGTCTTCGACGCATGCTCCAAGCCGCCGGCAATACGGGCAAGCTAATCATACACTATAGCTCCACCAGGACCATCCGTGAGAAGAGGGAAGAATGGAGTTCAGAGATGAGGATTATCCACGAAAATCAGCTGCTCAAGATTCACCGCTCTCCAGCTTGTCGAGCGACACAGGTCGATGTGGAGAAGGATGTCACCTGGGAGGCAATCACCTGTCAGAGTCATATCTATCGTCGTCACCTGGACAGGACTGAGTACATGTATGTCCTCCAGCGCGAGAATGGTACAACGGAGTATAAGTACCCGCCAGTGCAGCAGGGGACTTCCCATGAGCACATGGACTTGTGCTTGGAGGATGCTGCTATGCTCAGCACTCGACTGCAGGAGTGTCAGCAGGAGCTTCAGGATGTTCGTGACACCCTGAAGGAAACCAAGGCTTTGCTTCGAGCCTGCTTGAGGGCGAGAGAAAGAGGAGATGGGAATGAACTGTGTGTCACCGTGAATGACACATGGACTCCTGACTCCCCAGATCGCCGGGCGATCAGGCGTCGTCGCACTTCTCCACCAGCAGCCTCCCCACCCAAAGCGGAGTCAGAAGGCAGCCGCA
This sequence comes from Neostapfia colusana, assembly GCA_030760725.1. Taxonomy (NCBI): domain Eukaryota; kingdom Viridiplantae; phylum Streptophyta; class Magnoliopsida; order Poales; family Poaceae; genus Neostapfia; species Neostapfia colusana. Next base: position 24,298,721 of record JASWHV010000014.1, read on the forward strand.
ATAATGAGGAAGATCTCGAGGAGCCAGCTCAGTGATACGAGTAGTGTAGAGTCCTTCCCTTAGTTTAGCAGGATGTCGAGTAGTCGAGTCGTTACCTTAGTTAATGGTTTGTTAATGCTTGGTGTGTGACGTGAGTTGTGGAAGCCATGGGCGTTTGTCCACAACCTCGTCTTCAGGTTGTTTTGCTTTGAAGTGTGAACCCATATGAATTAAGAGTGCATTTATGTTCACGTAAGACATGAAATCCTCAGAAAATATAAATGAAATAAGTTCTCAAAATCTTAAAGTAAGTTAATACGTAATGCTTTAAATTGACATTTGGTTGATCATGATAGATGGCCGGAAGAGGAAAGGGTCGTGCTGCCAACCCTGCCAACAACAACGATGAGGCAGGCAACCCTCATCTTTCTGGAAGCCAAGACAGGGGTGGACACCGTGAAGGAGTTGATCCCATCCACCAAATACTTGAGAATCAAAATCAGCTCATCCAGAACCTGACTCATGTGGTGGCCAACTTGCACCAAGCTCCACCTCCACAAGCTGCACCACGCCAACCAAGGTCGAGTGAGTTTCTAGGAACTCAACCTCCAAAGTTTGCAAGTGCTGCTGAACCACTGGAGGCGGATGACTGGCTAAAGACCATTGAGAGCAAGATGAGGATTATACAATGCCAAGGGTATGAGAGGGTGCTGTTTGCCTCTCACCAATTGCATGGACCTGCTGCTGATTGGTGGACCGCTTACGTGGCCGCCTATCATGACCCTGAGAACATCACTTGGGAAGAGTTCAAGCGTAGCTTCCGCAACCATTACATACCAAGGGGTGAACTCAAAAACAAGAGGAAGGAGTTCTTGGGATTGCAGCAAGGAAACATGACTGTGAGGGAATACCTCACTAAATTCACTCAACTATCCCGTTATGCCCCACGGGACATAGAGACTGATGAGCAGAAACAGGATTGTTTCGTGGAAGGACTTATCGCAGAAATGCAGTGTGCAATGTCCTCCAACGAGTATGAAAGCTTCCAAAAGATGGTGGACAGAGCATTTGTTCTAGAAAGGAAGCTGAAGGCATTGGAAAATGAAAACAAGAGGAAGACCGGGTGATCACACCAAGCCTCGGGTAGCAACACGCGCCCACGTCTGATGCAGCAACCCACAGGACAGACGAGCCGTGCTGCGGTACCCTACTCAGCACCGAGAGGGTACAACCCGAACTTCAGGCCTCCGGCAGCACCAGCACCGCCACAGCGTCAGTTTGGACAGCAGCCCCGCCCTACATACCAAACTCAACCAGCAGTACAAGGACCCCCAAACCAACCCCAAGACAACAAAGGCCAGACACCTAAGGTTGGGGTGCAATGCTTTAACTGTGGTGAAGTGGGGCACTACGCCCATAAGTGCCCAAAGAAGAAGCCCGTGCAGCCGCAACAGCAGAATATAATGCGAGGACGGGTGAACCACGTCACCATGGAGGAGGCGCAAGAGGCACCCGACGTGGTAGTTGGTAAGTTTCCTGCCAATTTACACATTGCAGCCCTGCTGTTTGATTCTGGTGCTACCCACTCGTTCATTGCTCAAGGGTTTGTTAAGAAGCATGATCTAGCAACAACACAAATGAACCATATGCTAGCAGTAAACTCTCCAGGTGGAGAAATAAGGACAAGACAAGTGTGTCCCAAGGTGAATCTAGACATTAATGGGGTGGTATTTACTGCCAACCTCATAGTGATAGATTCACAAGGGATAGATATTATTTTTGGCATGGATTGGTTGACCAAACATAAGGGAATCATCCATTGTTCGACTAGAACGGTGGAACTAACTCACCCTAGTGGCACAAGAGTAAAGTTCATAACAATACAAGAGCCTAGGAGGGACATTAAATTAAATCAAGTTGAGGTGAAAGTGGAGGAGATCAGTATTATCAGGGAATACCCAGACGTTTTTTCGGAGGAGTTGCCAGGTATGCCTCCCGATCGTGAAGTGGAATTCACGATTGAGCTAGAGCCTGGAACAGCTCCGATATATAAGAGACCTTATCGGATGGACTCCAAGCAGCTGGGAGAACTCAAGGATCATTTAAGAGAATTGACGGAGAAGGAGTATATTCTTCCTAGTTCCTCACCATGGGGAGCTCCAGTGATATTTGTGCCCAAGAAGGACGGAACCCAAAGGTTATGCGTAGACTACCGTGCCTTGAATGAAGTAACCATCAAGAACAAGTACCCATTACCCCGCATTGAAGACTTGTTTGATCAGTTGAGGGGAGCTTGTGTGTTCTTGAAAATTGATCTCAGGTCGGGATACCACCAACTTAAGATAAGGCAAACTGATATTCCAAAGACAGCTTTCGTATCTCGCTATGGACTGTATGAATACACCGTCATGCCTTTCGGGCTAACTAATGCCCCGGCATACTTCATATATCTCATGAACAAGGTATTCATGGAATATCTGGAAAAATTTGTGGTGGTTTTCATAGATGACATTCTCGTCTTCTCCAAAGATGAAGAGGAACATGAGAAACATCTAAGGTTGGTGTTGCAGAAGCTGAGAGAACACCAACTATATGCCAAGTTGAGCAATTGTGAGTTTTGGCTGAAGAGAGTTTCCTTCTTAGGACATATAATCTCGGAGGGAGGGATCTCCGTAGATCCCGCCAAGATCAAGGATATACAGAAGTGGAAGACCCCTGAGAATGTCGGGGACGTTCAAAGCTTCTTGAGATTGGCTGGATACTATCGACGGTTCATTGAGGGATTCTCCAAGATCTCGAGACCCCTCACCAAATTGTTGGAGAAGGGAATCACATTCACGTGGACGCCGCAGTGCGAGACGAGTTTTCAGGAGCTAAAGAAAAGATTGACAACAGCCCCAGTGCTAGTTATGCCAGATATGCAGAAGAACTTTTCGGTGTACTGCGATGCCTCTGGAAACGGGTTGGGATGTGTTTTCATGCAAGAGGGGCATGTCGTGGCTTATGCATCCCGGCAGCTCCGGAAACAAGAGAAGAACTATCCTACACATGACCTAGAACTAGCCGCGGTGGTACACGCGTTGAAAATTTGGTGGCACTACTTGATGGGGAAGAGGACAGAGATATATACGGATCATAAGAGTTTAAAGTACATTTTCACACAGCCAGATCTCAACCTCAGAAAAAGGAAATGGTTAGAGCTAATCAATGACTTTGATGTGGGCATCAACTATCATCCTGGGAAAGCAAACGTCGTGGCAGATGCTTTAAGCCGGAAAGTGCAGGTCAATAGGTTGAGCTTGAAGGACATGCCTGCAGAATTGAAGGACGATGTTATAAGACTCAATCTATGCCTGGTGAATAGTGGTGAAGCCATCGCCATGGAAGTGGACTCCACACTAGAGCAAGACATACGCGATGGTCAAAATAATGACGAGAAGATACAAGAAATCAGGCAACTCATCAAGGAAAATAAAGCCCCTGGTTTCAGAGAGGATGAACAAGGAACGGTGTGGCACGGGAAAAGAATCTGTGTGCTAGAAATAAAGGAGATCCGTGAATTGATTTTGAAGGAGGCTCACGATTCCGACTATTCCATTCATCCTGGGAGTACGATGATGTACCAGGACCTCAAGAGCTGGTATTGGTGGTATGGCATGAAGCGAGATGTCACGGAACATGTTACTCTATGTGACACATGTCAGTTGGTGAAAGCAGAACATCAACGACCCGCGAGATTATTGCAACCACTCAAAGTGCCTGAATGGAAATGGGAAGAAATCGGTATGGATTTCATAGTGAGATTGCCTAGGACCCAATCAGGATACGATTCGATATGGGTCATCATCGACAGGCTAACCAAGGTAGCTCATTTCATCCCCGTGAAAGAAAGCTACAGTGGATCCAAATTGGCGGAGTTGTACATGTCAAGGATTGTGTGTTACCATGGAGTGCCAAAGAAGATAGTGTCGGATCGAGGGACACAGTTCACCTCAAGATTCTGGCAGAAGCTGCATGAAACCATGGGAACCCATCTGAACTTTAGTTCTGCCTATCATCCCCAAACTGACGGGTAGACGGAAAGAACCAATCAGATCCTTGAGGATATGCTGAGAGCGAGTGCACTCAAAAACAAGGAGTTGGGATAAGAACTTACCGTATGCGGAGTTCTCCTATAACAACAGCTATCAGGCTAGTATAAAGATGTCACCGTTTGAAGCTTTGTACGGGAGGAAGTGTAGAACTCCACTATTTTGGAACCAAACGGGGGAAAGCAAAGTGTTTGGACCCGAAGTACTACAAGAAGCCGAGGCGAAAGTGAGGGAAATTCGCAACAACTTGAGGATAGAACAGACACGACAAAAGAGCTATGCCGATGTACAAAGAAGAGAGCTCGTTTTCAACGTGGGGGACTATGTCTATCTCAAGGTGTCCCCTATCCGAGGACTTCGTCGGTTTAAGGTGAAAGGGAAGTTATCACCACGATACATCGGACCCTTTCAAGTTCTGGAGAGAAAAGGCGAAGTGGCGTATCAACTAGAATTACCGGCTCGCCTATCGGATGTGCATGACGTATTCCATGTGTCACAGCTCAAGAAATATCTGAGAACACCTGAAGAGATGTTACCCATGAATGAGGTTGACGTAGCTGAGGATCTGTCTTATGCCGAGCAACCATCCAAGATTTTGGAGACAATGGAACGCCTCACAAGAAATAAAAGAATCCGGATGTGCAAGGTGCAGTGGAAGCATCACTCGGAAGAGGAAGCCACATGGGAGCGAGAAGACGAGCTTAAGGCACAGTTTCCGGAATTGTTTTCTTAGAACCACCAACCTCGAGGACGAAATTTCTTTTAAGGGGGGTAGAGCTGTAACACCCCAAAACCTGTTAAGAGGAGAATTTAAAATTTTTTGGACGTATTGCATGTTGTGCAGAAATTCAAATTCAAATTAGAATTCAAATTAAACTCAAAACAAAAAAGAAAAAGAAAAATAAAAAAACAAACCTCCCCGGCCAGTGGGCCGAAACCCAACAGCCGGCCCACCCACCCCCGCGCCAGCCCGCAGCCGCGCGCCCGCTTCCCTCTCACTGACAAGCGGGGCCCGCCTGTCATCCCCAACCTCCCGCTCGCGCCGACCCCGGACTCTTCCTCGCGCGCGCGATCGTAACCAATCCGGATTTCCGCGTTCCTCAGCCCGACTCTCGGTCCCAGAAGACTCAAACTCGATCTAAACAAACCCGCCGCCCTCCCCCGGCTATATAAACACCGGCATCTTCCCGATTTTCACCCACGATCAGCCGTTTTTCCTTCCGGTGAGAACCCGAGTTTCTCCGGCCAATTTCGCTCGATCTTCGCTCGGGATTTCTGATCTAACACGCTGATCTTGATCCACCGCCTCCGGGGAATCACGCAGGTGCAGAAAAGGTTTGCGCTTCAAACACAGCGCCGACGAGCATTGCCGTGAATTCACCTCGGACCTCGGCGCCAACCGCCTTCCAGGACCTCCGAGCTCAAGAAAAACCCCGAGGTGAGATCCCCGACCTCCACTCTACCGATCTATGCCATGAAATCCCAGTTTTAGGAAGAATTGACGAAGATTCAAAGATTTCCGGCGAGATCGCCGCCTCGCGCCGCCGGGCAGCGCCGCCCGCGCTCGATCAGAGCGACGTGGCCGCTTGTGCGCCGTCTATTTTAAATCGCACGGTAGAATTTAAATCCCCACGTACCGGTTCGATGTTATAATCTCAGCCGTCTGTTTTAAATCGGACGGTCCACGTCAGCCCCGCATTATAAAGGCCGGGATTTATACGCTCTACCTCCTGGGGTTCTCGGAAAATACGAGCTAGCCCCGGAAACTTCTGATCTAGCCCCTGGAACTTCAGAAATTCATGTAAATTCAATTAAAAATCAGTTTTAGCCCCTGGACTTAATAATAATTAGGAAAACCCCTCTGTTATGTGTAGTTAGACCCCTGGAAATTTATAAAATAATATAATAGACCCTTTGATGGGGTAAGTTTGCCTTTTTAACCTTATATAATATTATATTTAGGAATTTTGACTATGTAATTAAGATTTAAATTTAAAAAGGGTGAGGCACACACATTGTAAATTCAAGTTTAATCTCTACTAACAATTGGAAAGCTTTAGAATGAGCTCAAAATAAATTTTAGGCTGAAATGAAATCTGTTTCGGTGTGTTCATGTTTATTAGATATAGAAACACATTTTTAGGCTAGGAAATAATTCTGAAAATTGGTAAAATAAATGTAAAATAATTTACATCAGAGGAGAAGTTCAAAAATATATTGTTTAATATTTTAGATCAGAACCTATTCTGTTTAGATGAGGTGTTTTACTATTTTCCTAATAAAGTTCACATTTAGGCATAGGAAGTAAATCTGAAAATATAGCAAGCTAGGTGTGAATAACTAGAAAATGATAAATGAAGTTTCCAAAATCCAAGGAATTCAGTTTAGGATTAGTAGAAGGTCTGAAAACCGTTTGGAGTAGGAAATTACCTTGCATGCACTCTTGGTAGCTAAAGAGGGTATTAAAGAATTTGTTTAAATTGGGAATTTATATATAGTGCACAAACAGAAATCTGAATACAAAAGTTAGAAATAATATACATATGTTTAAAAGTGCATGTAGGTAAAAAATCACCACACATAGAGTAACCACAACCCTTAGAAGTGTGAATGACTTTCATAGGTGTTGTCGGTACCTGAGATATGGGGTACCCCCGCGTACAGGGTAAAATGCCTAAGGAACTTGCCCTTCTCCGCAGGGAGAGCTCCGAAGGCGCCACGCGTCCGGCGGGGCCGGACCTCCCTCTCCTCAGAGGAGAGCTCCGGGCCCGTCACGTGGCATACAGAAGCCGGACCTCCCCCTCCGCGGGAGAGAGGTCCGAAGGCGCCACGCGTCCAGCGGGGCCGGACCTCCCTCTCCTCAGAGGAGAGCTCCGGGCCAGCCACGTGGCCAACAGAAGCCGAGCCTCCCCCTCCGCGGGGAGAGGTCCGGAGGCTCCACGTGCCCCGCGGAGCTGACCCTCCTCTCCTCTGAGAAGGGCTCCGGGCCCGCCACGTGGCAGCAGAACGGCGCTGCCTGCCCCGAGCGGTAGGCAGCGGGCGTAAAGACACCCCATACCTTGACCGTACAAGGTATTCAAGGCCCGCGTCTTCCCGAGACGCGGAGACGCGGAGCACGCGTCTGTCAGGTGCCGTTGCGCCCAGTCGCATCACAGACTGGCGCGCGGTGTCAGAACCTGCCAGCCAATAAACACCGCAACAAGACATCCCATGCCGCCTGCGCCGTCATCAACCACTACGACTAGCATGCGGCATGGGCAGGGCGGCAAGATGAAGACTCAGAAGCCTTTGACCAGAGGCAGCTACCGGCATAACTGCAGAAACGGTAGATAATAGACAATCTTCCCGGGACCACCTGTCGGGTCCCGGCCCCCCTTGTAAGCTGCCCGAGTCTTGGACTATAAAAGGCTCGGGTAGGCGACGATAGCAAGGGTTCGCACTTTGCAACTCATACGCTAGCCATACACTCTCAAGCTGTAACTCACCCCCGAGCTCAGACCTCCGGTCCAGAGCAGCAAGCAATACAGCAAGCTCCGTAGCTCGCCATGGACGTAGGGTTTTACGCTCCGGCGGCCTGAACCACGTAAACCTCGCCGTGTCAAGCTCTTACTAACTCGTCCATCTGCGCAAGCTCTCCGCTAGAGACTAGCCCCACCGAAAAAAGAACCTCCGCGGGCTTCCCAGTGCAGGCCCGAGGGAAGTGTCGACTGAACACTTCGACAGGTGTGAATGTTTGGTTTGTATGAAGTGAAAGTGTGAATTATGTCTTATGGATTGTTGTTTTCTTTTGCTATGTGTGATGGTATGAGTAGAACCTGCCCCAGAGCAAGTTCTCCCCTTTCAAGATCAGGACTATCCATTCCTAGAGCAGCAGGAAGAAGGCAAGTGTCCTTGACCACTTTGTTCCTATGCTAGGATGTGTAGATAGAATTTATTGCATTGTCAATTGAAATATGAAACCCATGCTAGGAAGTTTCCCTAGAATTGCATTACCTTGTTTCCTTGTAGCTTGGGTTGGGATTTATTTTATCATGTCATTTATTGTTATGCTTAGCCATGCTTAGAATGGGATAATTGGGATATGAGATCATCAATTTATTTACCTTACTCTTGAATGAGATGTTATGAGTTATGTAGAGGTAGGGATCAAGGCAAGTTGGATGATTTGGTTGGTACTGGGTGCACGAGACTCGGGTTTGTGTTTAGTACTTGCCTGGATCCTAAGGACCAGTTCATGGAGCATGTAACCTGGCTTTACCGTGCCAACCACATGTTGAGATGGGGCAGCTTGGCCAATTAATTAGGTGTATCCCCGGCGTAGTATGGGTGTGTTGGATGGTGCGGGGAATAGGTGTCAGCTGGACTACCATATGAACCGCAAGGCTCAAGAGGGGGCCACTGCAGTGGGGTTGGAGTCTCTTGTATGCTGTTAGGGGTGAAACTTCAGTGGGCCCACGCTCGTCGGGAATCCCTTTGTAAAGGCTTCATAGTGATCTCCTGGCTACACACCTAGGAAGTGTGAATGTGGTTCGTGGCCACTGGCATAATGGAGGTTCTTTTAGTCCACCCGGCAACGGGGGATGAAATCACTACATGTGGGTACAGTGGTGCAAACTCTGCAGAGTGAAAACTGTCATGACAGCCGTGCTCACGGTCAAGAGCGGCTTGGACTTATTTATGATTAGAAGATTGACGCCTTTGGAAGTTGAGGATGTTAAGCGGGGAGCATAACATTGGAAATGATGTTATGGTTATTTGATTATGATGATGGGTTGGGAGATTGGGACCATTTCACCTATGTAGTAATGTAGGTGCTTAATAAGCTAAGGTGATAGGTATTAATTGCGTAGTGCTTTAACCATGAGTTCAACCTCTCCATGCTCTAGCCATGCATGACAAAATTTTCCCACACTTGCTGAGTACCATTGGTACTCAACCTTGCATATTTGTTGGTTTATATCGCTGCTCAGGTCAAGAGAATGATTTGGTGTTTAATGATCAAGACTTTGGACCTGAAGAAGGCTTCTAGGTTCACGGAGTCCCCCGGGCAACACCTGTGACGAAGCCCACGAGAATAATATTCCGCTGCTAGTTTATTTGCTTGCAATGAACTTATTATCGTCCATCGATACATATGCTATGTAAGACTTATTTATATTCGACACCTGGCTTGTAATAAATGATGCTTCACTATTTGTCATCACATGTATGAGAAAATGATCCTGGCATACATGTGATATTCACTCGGTTGTTCTTCGGAGAAAGCGGGTGTGACAGACCCGCACCCGAAGGTCGTTCTGCACACAGAAAGGGGAAATCTGGAAATTCGCCGCCGGTGAGCAACCACTCGGGCTGTGGCTCGGGGGTGAGCAGCACAGGTCACCAGCGTGTCCAAGGGTGCCTTGGCTCGGGCGTGACAACGCCCCGGTTGTGCTGTCCACGGGAGCCCGAAGTGCGGCGGTTTTAAGTCACCGAATTGATCTTTCGGCATAGCCGAGATCAATCGGTTTCAGCTGAGTTTTAGCAACGGGGAGGAAGGAGAAGAGTTCCTAGTACCTTGCCGTGGCTCTGGAGGGGACGGGAAGGCTGTGATCAGCGCTCTCCGATCGATTCCGAGCTGCGGAAGGAGTTTGCCGGCGCTGAGTTCTTGCGGGGGAAGAAACTGGTGAGGCTTCGGCCGAGGAGGGGGGGGGGACACCTTAAGAAGGCCCTGAACCGCCTCACGCCCGCGCGTGGCCAAGCAGCTGCTGGCGTGGCGGCTCCCCTCGGTGGCGATCGCAGCGGCGGCTTGGCGACCCGAGTGAGAAAAGTCTCAGTCGGTTGATTCTTCTTTGTGGCTGACATGTGGGACCCACCCGGGGTTTTAACCTCTGAAATTCACTCCTAATCACTGTTGTAAACAGTGAGCCCCAAAATACCAATGGTGATTCAAATTATTCACCCAAGAGCCATTTGATTTTATCAGAATTCAAATTGGGTTTGGTTTGAATGAATTTCAGCACAAGTTCAGTTTTGAATTCAAATAAAGTTTGAATTTGTCCCACTTAGCTCATGTCAAGATCAACTCCAAATGGAGTGAAAATTGGTGTGTAAGCTCACAAAAATGTGCTGAATAAGAATATGCCTCCCACTTTTAAATTCATGGGATAAAAACAGTTTGAATTTGAATATGGTTTCAAACTGCCCTCTTTCTAAATATACCCAAAATGACCTCAAAAAGGTTTTGAATTTGGGTGAAACTTGGCATGGACATCCTTAGCAATGTGTAGGAGTTTTCATATGTCCAGCCCACCTATATCACATGTGGGAAATACCACTTTTGCAATATGTGAGTTTGTTCTCTAATGAGCATGTTGATGGTGGTTACTTGCTCTTCATTTGTGTTCATCAACTTACTTCAAATGAAGTGTGTGGTGTGGTGATGAACACTTCAAGTAGGTGTCAAAACTGAGGCCCTTACACATCATCTCCGAGAAAGTAGTATCCGTTGATCCCGGAAAAGTGGGAGATGTTCTGAAGTGGAACCAACCGCAAAATGTGAGAGATATTCGGAGTTTTCTTGGGATGGTTGGATACTACCGACGGTTCATCAAGGACTTCTCCATGATAGTGAAGCCCATGACGGAGTTACTAATGAAGGGAAAGGCGTTCCAATGGACCCCAGCGTGCCAAGAAAGCTTTGAGATGCTCAAGAAAAGGCTAACCACAGCGCCGGTTTTGGTATTACCGAATGTAAGAAAGAACTTTGACATATATTGTGACGCATCAAGACAAGGGCTTGGATGTGTGCTCATGCAAGAAGGACAAGTGCTAGCCTACGCGTCAAGACAACTCAAGAAGCACGAGTTGAATTACCCCACACATGACTTGGAACTCTCAGCCGTGGTGCATGCATTAAAGATTTGGAGACATTATATCCTTGGCCACCAATGTGAGATCTATACGGATCACAAAAGCCTCAAGTACATATTCACCCAAATAGATTTGAATTTGAGGCAACGTTGATGGTTGGACCTCATCAAGGATTATGATGTTGGAATCAACTATCATCCCGAAAAAGCCAATGTAGTAGCTGATGCATTGAGCCGAAAGGGAGCATGTCACCATCTCACGGTTCGAGAGCTACCACCCGAGCTGCGCAAGGAGTTCGAACGGTTACATCTCGGGTTTTTGAACGAGATGAAAGTGATGGAACTCCACTCTTCGCTGGAACAAGAGATACGAGATGGCTAATCAATGGATGACGAGATCAAGGAGATCAAGGAGAGAATCCAACAAGGCACAGAAAAGGACTTCAAGGAAGACGAGAATGGTACACTTTGGTTAGGGAAAAGGATTTGTGTGCCTAACGTGAAGCACATCCGCGACACGATATTAAAAGAGGCACATGACTCACCTTATTCCATACATCCCGGCAGTACAAAGATGTACAAGGACTTGAAGACTTGTTATTGGTGGGATGGTATGAAAAGGGACATAGAAGAGTATGTTGCCTTATGCGACACATGCCAACCGGTAAAAGCCGAACATCAAAGACCCGCTGGACTGTTGCAACCATTGAAAGTACCTGAATGGAAGTGGGAAGACATCAGCATGGATTTCATTGTCGGATTACCACGTACTCAGTCGGGTTACGACCCATCTGGGTTATTGTGGACCGATTGACGAAAACAGCTCATTTTCTTCCTGTTAAGACCAAGTACAACGTTGCACAACTAGGCGAGTTGTATATGGAGCAAATCGTGTGCCGTCACGGAGTCCCGAAGAGAATAATTTCAGACCAAGGTACCCAATTTACCTCTAGGTTCCAGAGGAAGCTGCATGAAGCTATGGATACACGACTGGATTTTAGCTCCGCTTACCACCCGCAGACCGATGGACAAACCGAGAGGACAAACCAAATTTTGGAGGACATGTTGAGAGCATGCGCCTTGAAACATGGACATAGTTGGGATAGGAGCTTGCCGTATGCCGAGTTCTCATACAATAACAGCTACCAGGCCAGTTTGAAGATGTCACCTTTTGAGGCATTGTATGGTAGACGGTGTAGAACGCCGTTGTTTTGGAACGAGACCGGATAGAACCAAGTGTTTGGACCCGAAGTGTTGCAAGAGGCTGAGAAGCAAGTCCAAACGGTACGGGAGAACTTGAAGGTGTAAGGGCCTCAGTTTTTGACACATATTTGAAGTGTTCATCACCACACCACACACCTCATTTGAGGAAAGTTGATGAACACAAATGAAGAGCAAGTAACCACCATCAACATGCTCATTAGAGAACAAACTCACATATTGCAAAAGTGGTATTTCCCACATGTGATATAGGTGGGCTGGACATATGAAAAATCCTACACATTGCTAAGGATGTCCATGCCAAATTTCACCCAAATTCAAAACCTTTTTGAGGTTATTTTGGGTATGGCTAGAAAGAGGGCAGTTTGAAACTATTTTCAAATTCAAACTGTTTTTATCCCATGAATTCAAAAGTGGGAGGCATATTCTTATTCAGCACATTTTTGTGAGGTCACACACCAATTTTCACTTCATTTGGAGTTAATCTTGACATGAGCTAAGTGGGGCAAATTCAAACTTTATTTGAATTTCAAACTGAACTTGTGCTGAAATTCATTCAAACCAAACCCAATTTGAATTCTAATCAATTCAAATGGCTCATGGGTGAATAATTTGAATCACCAGGGGTATTATGGGGCTCACTGTTTACAACAGTGATTAGGAGTAAATTTCAGAGGTTAAAACCCCGGGTGGGACCCACATGTCATAGAGAGAAGGAGGCAAAACTTGCACACAAAGTCACAGCCTCGGTCGGAAATTCCACCGAGCAGCTGTCGGCTGTGCCACCGAGCAGCTACCGGCGCCACCAGCTGCTTCCCCTCTCCGCGCGCTGGCGCCGGGGGCGGCTTGCTCGCGCCCCCACGCGACCGGCACCGCCTCCACTGAGCAGGAGTCGGCCGGCTTTATCTTCTCGCGGGCAAACCAGAGCAGCGGCATTGTTTCTCGCCGCAGCTCTCTGCTCAATCGGGAAAACCAGCAAAACCATCTCCTCCTTCGTCCCTGAGCTGCTAGACAGCCACCTGAGGTCACACTTCACCTCCCCAACGCCAGAAACCCCGAGCTCCGACCTCCTTTGCCTGAAAACAATCGCCACCGCGGTGACCTAGCCTCAGCCGAGAGTCAGGCGCCCGTGGACAGCGTTCCACAGGCGTTTTCACGGTCCAGCAAGAGAGGCAACATGAGCGTGCGACCACCATGCTGCTCTCCTCCAAGTTTGGAAGCAAACCATGAAGAATCCACAGAGAATTTCCAGTTTTTGCTCCGGCGACCGTAAACCGAGCTTCCGGTACGGTTTCTTTAAATTCTCGCTCTATGATCTTTCGGAGGTTATCAAATCTTGCACATAGACGCTGGACTAGCCGGCGATCAAGTTCTTTTATGCATCCGTGGCGTGAAACTGTCTAGGAGTGATGAATTTCGAGCTCGATCGAGGACGGTCATGGAGGGCACGATCGGTCACACAGTGCCGACCGACTTGCCGCCATCTCTAAACCCTTTTGACACCTTGTCGAGCTTCCTAGAGGTACACTGATGCTGTAGGGCTGTTTGTTCGAGGTGTTGGCGGGTTAGAACCCACGGTCGACGGCGCCGAACCTCAACCGAGGCCGCGGCACGTCGCCGGGCTATTTCCAGTCACCCCAAGCCCGACCTGACACCACCGACGTGTTCCTCAATGTCGACAACCCCCTGGCGGCGAGTTTCAGACCATGGGAGGTCCGGCAGCGGCGAGCCAGCGAGCCCCGAGTCTGCTCCGGCGAGGTCGGCGGTGCGGGCGCGAGAGAACGGCGGGAGGAAGACGAAGCCGGCTGGCCCACGTGTCAGCGGCTGAAGAATTTAAATCGAGATCGGGTGTGGCTGGGATCTGGTGTGCTGGTGCGCAAATACCCTGTGAGCTCCGGTGTGCCAGACACCTCCGCGCTCGACACGTGCCCCGCGGGCCCCCGCGAGTTTAAACTTTTTCCCCGATTTTCAGAATTCTTCCAAACTTCAAATCCTCAGAACTTTGGCTAGAAAGCTCCAAATCGAGTGAACCAAATTTTGCTGGATTCAGCTCTCTGAGCACTTTCCAGCAAATCAAGTTTCACTTCATGAAAATTCTTAATTCTCCAGAATTAATTCCTCAAAGTTTAAACTGTTTGGAATTTTAACTGGAGAATCCTTTGGAGGAAGATCCTGAAATTTTGCTGGGATGTTCACCAAAATATCCCTCAACTACCATAAAAATTTCACATCCATTTGAGCTCATTTGATCCACCTAATGGTGTGATTAGTGAAACTGTTCCAGAGAAATTAGAAAATGTTCAGAAACATTTTCAGAATTTTCTCTGAAATTGTTTAGATCATATCTTTAATTAGGAACCTTCAAATTAAGTGAGACCAACTCCATTAGAACCCTCTGAAAATATATTTTTCATAAAGTCATAGTCTGTTTCATGAAAATCCTTAGAACACCCTAAAAGCCTTCAATTAAGGTCAAGTGCATAATTAATTGTGGAGGGCTCAAATGAGCTTTACTGCAACTAAAACTTGACCAAGTCTGTACCTAGGTTGTAACCAAGCCACAGTAAAAGTTTCACAGTCATTGGGTCTGTCTAGTGAGAGTTATAGACTTCACAACTTCAAACTCAATACAAATGCATTCAAATTGATACATATATTGCTTCTATCATGTAGTCGCTAAGGTCGAGGAGGAACCCGAAGTCCTAGACTTCGTTACTCCGGAGGAACAGCTAGCCTACGACCAAGAGCAGCAAGGCAAGCTCCGGTTTGCATTAACCTTTTTACAAATGTTTATTGTTTCGAGCACATCTTTGAATACTGTTGTGATTCTTTGCATTAGAGTCTTGATTGGAAACCCAACTGCATAGCCAAGAAAACCATGGGTTGGGTTTAGGATTGCAAATCCCGTTAGCTACTGCAATGCTAAGATAGTGTAGGATTCGGTACAAGTCAAGTAGTTGGAACTACTCGCGAGCATAGGCTAGAGGCACTCGACTCGGGTAGTGATAGCACACGAAACACATGGCAAGAAAATGAGACCAAGCGGAGGGTAAGGGCAGCAAGACTTTGGGGCCTGTGTGCTGTAGCTCCGCTTGAGTCGATTGAGGACCGAGCCGTGTGCGGGCCTGTTGAACAAGCTAGAACAGTACCGAAGACCTACCGGCTATATGGGAACCGGGAAACTGATGTAACTCGGGTAGCTGGGTATTGAGGCATTGCCCGTCGTTCAGAGGGTAGGTTGAGAGCTCGAGGTGTAAATCGGCTGGCGGCACTGAGATGCGCGTGCAGAGACCTCTTGCTCGGGACGATGGGACCGGTTCAATATTTGGCTGATGGGTGAAAGGTGGTTGCGTACGACGTCCGTGATGGTTGTTGTAAGCAACATCAAGTACGGGCGTATGTGACGGGTTGTTCGGGTAACCCTGCAGGTGTAAATCGATTATAATCGCCGTCCCTCACGGTCAGTGAGTACCACTTGTTCACTGTACCGTGATGTAGAAAGAACAGGCTAGTTACATGTTAAAATGCTGCTGATTGAAAGATGGACTTTGCTTGTTAATGGTTTGTTGTAGTTTAGAGCTAACTAAAGTTCTTTTCAACTTTGGGCAAAGTACATGAGAGAAATGTGTTTCTTGTTTGATTGCGGCTCTCTCATGTGCCTTAGCGTAAGGTTCTCGACAACCTGCTGCTAAAACCTGAAAATAAGGTTCTACTAATTAGACGAGTCCTTGCAAATGATTTTTTACCTCATGTAACCCATTACCCCTCATGTAGAAGTTCCATGTTTAGGTGAGACGGGTCAGACTTGCTGAGCCTTCGTGCTCACTGCTTGTGTTTGAAGCTTTTGCAGGGTTCTATGAGGAAGGGACTCCCGAAGAGGAGACGGGACCCCAGGAGGGGAACCCCGTCGAGTGGGAGTCGTGCACGCCGCAGAGTTAGTGTGCGTGTGTGCTAGCAAGGACACGTTCAAGGGCTGAACGTGGACTTGATGCGTAGTCTACGCCCGTGAGTGTAGACTGGAACTATTTTGGTGTAAACATGTTCATAAACTACTTTATGTAATAAAAGTTTCGCTTCCGCTTTGTACCTTTGATGTGTGTTATCAGCGTGATCCTGGCTCGACAAGACCGTGGGGTCGTGTCAGAAGGCTGCTCAGTCACGACAAAAAGGCTATGCGGACAATAGGCGAAGAAAGTTGACCTTTGAAGTAGGAGACTTCGTGTACATTAAGGTGTCGCCTATCCGAGGCCAACGACGTTTCAACGTCAAGGGCAAGTTAGCACCTTGCTACATCAGGCCATTTAAGATTTTGGGCAACCGAGGAGAAGTAGCCTATCAACTAGAGCTCCCAATGCACCTCTCCGACGTGCATGACATATTTCACGTATCCCAGCTCAAGAAGTGCTTGAGAGTACCAGAAGAACAAGTACCGATGGATGAACTTGAACTTCAAGAGGATCTGACCTATGTAGAGCACCCTGTACGAATTTTGGATGTGAAGCAAAAGGGTCACGAGGAACAAAGTGATCCGTTGGTGCAAGGTGCAATGGAGACATCACACAGAAGCCGAAGCTACATGGGAGCGTGAGGAAGACCTCAAGGCAGAATTTCCTAATCTATTCTCCACTATCGAATCTCGAGGGCGAGATTCAATTTAAGGGGGGTAGGTTTGTAACACCCTCAAATTCGTATTTATGCATTCATACAGATTTCATATAGAGAAAACATTTTAAAAGAAGTGGAAACAGAAAAGAATCAAAAGGATAACCGAAAAGAGCTAATTCCAGTTCACCGAGAGCGCCGAAGACACTTCCCGTGGCCCGCTGACCACGTGGCGCATTCGGAGCTCATCCCCGCAAAGGGGGAGAGGTCCGCCGCTAACTGGCTACGTGGCAGGCTCGGAGCTTGCCTCTATGAAAGGGGCGAGGTCCGACCCCATGGGACACGTGTTGCCCCCAGAGCTAGCCTCTACGGAGGAGCGAGGCCAGCCCCGCAGGACACGTGTCGCCTTCGGAGCTAGTCACTGCGGAGATGAAAGGTCCAGCCGCGCGGGACACGTGTCGCTCTCGGAGCTCACCTCCGAGAGGTCCGACACTACTGGACACGTGTCATCCTCGGAGCTAACCTCCGAGGAGAAGGTCCCGATGGACACGTGTCATTCTCGGAGCTCACCTCCGAGAGGTCCGACACTACTGGACACGTGTTGTCCTCGGAGCTCACCTCCGAGGAGAACACACTGTTGGACACGTGTCAACATCGAAGCTCATCTCCGAGAGGAAGGGATGTCCGACGCTGTTGGACACGTGTCGACCTCGGAGCTCATGTCTGAGTAGAAAGGAGATACGACGCTGCTGGACACGTGGCACTATCGGAGCTCACCTCCAAAGAGAGGGGAGGTCCGGCACTGACACATGACACACTCGGAGCTCACCTCCGAAGAAAGGGGAGGTCCGGCACTGACACTTGGCACACTCGGAGCTCACCTCTGAAGACAGGAGAGGTCCGGCACTGACACGTGGCGCACGCGGGGCTCGCCTCTGAGGGAGAGGGAGGTCCTGCCCGCCTGACATGTGGCACAACCAGAGCTTGCCCCTAAGGAAAAGGGAAGCCCAGGCCCCCGCTGGACACGTGGAGCCTCTGGAGCTTATCCCTGCGGAAGGATGCGATTCTGAAGTGGTTTTTCTCTGTGTGTGAGTGCCCGATAGGGAGGAAACCGACATGAACTCTTCTACGCTGAATACCACACCCAAATCAAATTGAAGATAAGTCGTTAAGATCCAAAGACAAATCAAACAGGCCACTTATTCGAACTCCAATCAGAGTAGGACTCTTCTCTGACCTCTTATAAATAGAACCCGAAACACCCCTTGGTCGTAACATCTTCTCAAGCTGACAACTTAGAAGCCCTAGACCCCAAACTCGCCGAGCTAAACCCCTTCGCAGGAGTTCGACCACCGGTGAGACCGCCGACGAGCCCGACACGATTGCTGGAGGAGAGCAGACGATCTGTTTTGCTGCCATTGCTAGGAGAAAGGATCCGAAGGAAGTAAGGTAGGTCTCCATTACCACCTTACGACGAGATCGCGGGTTTCTTTGCATCTGTTTCCTTCGATCCCTTCGAACAGAAGCTTTTCATGTGGACAGATCACATGTTGATAGGTTTGATCTAGAGTCAAGATCATCGCCACGTCCACATTTGATCCCTACACCTCTGTTCATCATAAAACCCCATGCAAGCCTATTAAAACATGCAAGAGCACGTACAAACTGATCTAATGAAAACAGCACCATAGAATTAGCATTCATATGCACCATTGCATCTTGAGTAAGTGTAAAAGTCCCAGAACCTGTAAATGGAAAACTTTAGTGATGAATAAAGTTGACTTTAAATCCAAGAAATGGGACTTGCAAAAACTTTTCTAAACATATGAAGATGGTCATAAGCAATCACATGAATTCAAGCCTCCTTTGAATTCAAATGATCATTTAAATGCAAAGGTGATCATTTTTAAATGGAGGATGCAAACTGTGGTTGTAAACCTCCCCTTTGCAGCCACCAAATTAAAAGTTTGAACCCATAATTGGATTCTTCAGGTCCAAATTATGAGGAAGGCAAATTTTGAGAAAATTTGAAGATGCTTTGATACGTATATCAATGAGACTTGTGAATTTCATTGAAATTTGAATTCAAATTTGAAACTGAGGTAAAAACTTATCAATTTGCCAAATGGCTTTTGAGTTTGAATTCCTCATGGCTGAAGTTGCACTGTGCCAAACATTGGAGATATTTGGAGAGGGAAGAGCAGTGGGACCCAATTGTCATTGAAAGGAGGAAACTTGCACCCAAAGTATTTGTTGATCGGTTGCACTCAAACCCACCGAAGTGGCTGCGGCAGCCACCGAGCGGCAGCCGAGCCCCCGTGGAAGCCACCTCCTGCTCCCTTGCGCAGTTTCCCCGGCTCTTATCCTCCACGGTGAAGCCACACACGACTTTGCTTCCCCAGCTCGTGCCTCTCGGTCGTTTCCTCGAGCAACACTACAGGAATCGGGACTATAGACGACGGCCGGAAACCGTCGTCAATAAGGGCACTACCGTCGTCAATAAGTTATTGACGAAGGTAAAACTTTATAGACGACGTTTTTTGGCTGTCGTCAATTATTAGTCGTCAATAAATTTATTGACGACGGTTACCGTCATCAATAATCTTATTGACAACAGCTAAATCTAGCTGTCCTCAATAAACTTATAGACGACAGCTAAATCAGGCTGTCGTCAATAAGCTTATTGACGACGGCCAGGAAACCGTCGTCAGTAACCGTGGCTTATTGACGACGGTTTACACTAGGCTGTCGTCAATAACAATTGCTTATTGACGACGGTTTCTGGTACCTGACCGTCGTCAATACTAATGGCTTATTGACGACGGCCAAGTACCAGAAACCGTCGTCAATAAGCTTTCCAATTTTTTTTAAAAAACAGAAAATCCTGCCCTAGCTTCGAGGCCAGCCCTGGCTCGATGGCCAGATCACAGGCAATCAAAATATACATCACAGAATTGCATAAAAACACTATACGCACGCCACACTACCCTACGCTACCGCGACCGCTACCACCGGAGTCCAGGAAGTCGTCGTGCGCTCATCCAAACGCTGGTTGCTGAGGGGATGGAGTTTCCTGAGCCCGCGTCGCCAATCCCTATGATGTACATGTATAGTTAGACAAATTAGAAGTTCACAAATGTGTATATGATTAAATAAACTCATTACAAGTTAAAATTGATCAAGTTAGCTAGATTTGGCTATGTTTGAGTAAGTTTGCTCATATTTTACTAAGTTTGAGAAGTATGGACTAGTAGTGTTTGTGTTTGAGCTAGTTCAAAAAGTTTTGGCAATGTTTGAGTAAGTTTGGTCATATTTGACTATAGTTGAGTAAGTTGTACCATATTTTACTCAGTTTGAGGATGTTTAACTAGTTTTCTCTAAGTTTAAGTAAGTTTGATCAAATTCAACTAAATTTGAGCAAATTTAACTAGTTGCAGCTATTATGAGAAATTTTGTACCTGTGCTCCTGACGTCGGCCCCTGTGGTAGCTGTATCGGTGGCGGCGCCCACTGAGGAAAGACAACGGGTTGTCCTGTGGCCATAGCCTGCAAATATGAAGTAAATTATTATACATGTCATTTATATATTAGAAACGTTGAGTACAATGATCTGAACTTACCTGCATGGCAGCTTGCAGCTGTAGCATGTACGAGTGTTGATACTCGTCCCTAGCCCGGAGCTCGGCTGCCTGCCTCTCGTTCGCGAGCCTCAGCGCTTCCTGCGTCCTCTGGAGCTCCTCCTGGACACTCTGGAGCTCCAGATCACGGCTGCCACGCCTGCTGGATCCACCCTGCGATGAAGAGGCCCTCGAGTAAGACCGCGCCTCCCTCGAGTCTACTACTCCATCGAAGATGGCCAACCTACACAACGAAGTAAGAGTATTAAAGTTTCGTATCTCGAAGTTAATGAAAGTAAATGAAAACAACAGAACTGACCAGCCGTGAGGTTTACCGCCACCGCTTGCATAGGCGGCTTCAAGTACGATCGGCGAGTTCTGCCAATCGTAATCATCGCCTCGAAGCCTCCGCACCTCCTCCCCATACTTTTCCTAAAAATACAGAAAATTAAAGTCATCAGAAGTTTTAAAGATAATACAATTAAGTCAACTAAAGAACTCACCAACGTCTCTGTCGCTGTCTGAGAAGACAGCTGATCAGGCTGCGAGGGGTCACTTCCCATGTGACCCCTCCTCCACACCTGGATAGCGGTCGGCTCCTGACCGATCTCGCGCTCCTATCAATACGTGTTAGCACAATGATAGCGATAGAAATTAACTAGAATATAATTCGAGTATCACTTACCATCCGTTTAGCAAGGCGTACGTAGCCGTCCCCGCCAAGACGGTGTTTCCCGTCCGTCCCTCGACTCTGTCGGCGGGTCATCGACACGCCTTGGAAGCCCTGGCTCACCCAACGAGCACACAGGGAACTGTAGGCGTCCGGACAGGACTCAAGCCACGGTACGCTGACCTGCACACATTTGTTGTTGGATGAAAACATTGATGAAAATTGAATAATGAAGCAAAGTAAAATAAAGAATTTACCTCTGCGTACTGTGCCTCTGTCAAGTACTTGTCCGCCACATCCCTAAACTGCCCCGGCTCACCCTCGTCCGGATGCAACTTATAGTACGCCTTCATAGCCTGAATGCGAGCCGTTGAAATCGACTGCGTCAGGAGCTTCCTAGCGTTGTTGTTGAAGACCAGGCGAGCGTGATCCAGCTGGGCCTCGTCCTCCAAACGGTAATATTTCTACAAGTAGAAATATACAAGTTAATGTATTTAACATATAATAGGTTCGCATTTAACGAATAGACGATTTACTTACCATGAATTCATGCCACACATGCTCCTGGTGGTTGCCGTAGGTAATGTCCTGGGCCGTAGCGCAATCATCCCAAGACGTAGTGTAAGGGCCTCAGTTTTTGACACCCATTTGCAGTGTTCATCCCCACACCACACACCTCATTTGAGGAAAAATGATGAACACAAATAAAGAGCAAGTAACAATTATCAACATGCTCATTAGGGAACAAACTCACACATTGCAAAAGTGGTACTTCCCACATGTGATATAGATGGGCTGGACATATGAAAACTCCTACACTTTGCCAAGGATGTCCATGCCAAGTTTCACCCAAATTCAAAACATTTTTGAGGTCATCTTGGGTGTAGATAGGAAAGGGGCAGTTTGAAAACATATTCAAATTCAAACTGTTTTCACCCACTGAATTTAAAAGTGGAAGGCATATTCTTGCTCAGCACATTTTTGTGAGCTCACACACCAATTTTCACTCCATTTGGAGTTGATCTTGACATGAGCTAAGGGGGAGAAATTCAAACTTTATTTGAATTTCAAACTGCACTTGTGCTGAAATTCATTCAAACCAAACCTCATTTGAACTTTGATCAATTCAAATGGCTCTTGGGTGAATAATTTGAGTTGCCAAGGGTAGAATAGGGTTCACTGTTTACCACAGCTGTTAGGAATAAATTTCAGAGGTTAAAAGAGGAGTGGGACCCACATGTCAGCCTCAGCCTCAAAGCAAACCGACTGAACCACAGTTCAGTCGGTTCCCGGCTGTTGTGCGCGCGCGCCACCGAAGGGGCCGGCCTGCGCCAGCTCCTGCTGCGTGCCCCAAGCCGGAGGCCAGCCGGCCGAGCTATTTATTCCCTCCCCGGCGTGCTTCAGTCACCATTTCCCCGAGCTACCGACGTGCACGACTGCTTTTCCCACTGCCATCACCGGCGCTCGAGTTCCTGCTTGATCAAGCCGATCGCAGCTCCCTCTTTCCATTCCAAGGTCCCAGCAAGGTACTAGCAACCATCCTCCATCCTTCCCATTGATAGAAATCGATTGAAACCGAGTGATATCGGCTGTGCCGAAAGATCAAACTCGGAACTGGAAACCGCCGCACCTCGGGCTCTCGTGGACAGCCCAACCTGGGCGTTGTCACGCCCGAGCCAAGGCACCCTTGGACGCGCAAGTGATCGGTGCTGCTCATCCCCGAGCCACAGCTCGAGTGGTTGCTCACCGGCGGCGAATTTCCACTTTTCCCCTTTCTGTGTGCAGAACGACCCTCGGGTACGATTCTGTTTAATTCGTGCTCTAGAAAGGATTAGAGGGCCTCAGGCCACTCCCACACGAACTAGACACGGTGACGCACAAGTTGCCTTCACAACTCTGGGCCGGAGAACTTCTGTGCCCGGCGTAATTCAAGGTCTACTAATGGCGGAACGCACGGGGGGTATCGGGCGCACGGTGAGGACCTATTTCGGGCCTTCCCCGAGCTGCCCCGAGTTCATGTCGACCTTCTCTGAGGTCCACTGATGCTCCCCGACCGGTTTCCCAAGTAGCTGAGGCACTAGGAGCATCAGCCGACATGGCCGAAGTCGTTCCGATATGGCGGCTCGTCGCCGACCATGCTCCGGCCGTTGTCATGAGCAGCTGACCCTCGGATCATGTTCCCCAAGTAAAAGTAGGCAGGGGCGGCCAGAATCAAGAAGTTTGAAGCTGTACAGCAGCCGGCGGCGAGCTCTCCGGCGAAGTCCCTCGGCGGCGGAGCGCGGGTGTCGCGAGGTTGAAGAAGGGGGTGGACCCCAGCTGTCAGCGGCCGATATTTTGAATCGGGATCCGGCTGCGGCCGGGATCGGGTGTGCTGGCGCGCAAAGCCTTGTGGGCCGCGGTGTGCTGTCGCTTCGGCGTGCGACGCGTGTCTCCTGGGCCCACGCGCGAGTTTAAACTTTTCCCCGATTTTCAGATTTCCTTCAAACTTCAAATCCTTATAACTTTGGCTAGAAAGCTCCAAATTGAGTGAACCAAATTTTGCTGGATTCAGCTCTTTGAGTACTTTCCAGAAAATCAAGTGTCACTTCATGAGATTCCTTAATTCTCCAGAATTAATTCCTTAAAGTTTAAACTGTTAGGAATTTTAACTGGAGAATCATTTGGAGAAAAATCCTGAAATTTTGCTGAGATGTTCACCAAAATATCCTTGAACTACCATAAAAATTTCAGATCCATTTGAGCTCATTTAGTCCACCTAATGGTGTGATTAGTAAAACTGTTCCAGAGAAAATAGAAAATGTTCAGAAACATTTTCAGAATTTTCTCTGAAATTGTTTAGCTCATATCTTTAGTTAGAGACTTCCAAATTAAGTGAGACCAATTCCATTAGAACCCTCTGAAAATCTAGTTTTCAGAAAGTCATAGTTTGTTTCATGAAAATACCTAGAACACCCTAAAAGCCTTTAATTAAGGTCAAGGACATAATTATTTGTGGAGGGCTCAAATGAGCTTTGCTGCAACTAAAACTTGACCAAGTCTCTGTTTAGGTTGTAACCAAGCCACAGTAAAAGTTTCACAGTCATTAGGTCTATCTAGTAAAGGTTATAGACTTCACAACTTCAAAGTTAATACAAAAGCATTTAATTAATACATACATTGTTCTTATCATGTAGTCGCTAAGGTCGAGGAGGAACCCGAAGTCCTAGACTTCGTTACTCCGGAGGAACAGCTAGCCTACGACCAAGAGCAGCAAGGCAAGCCCCGGTTTGCATTAACCATTTTATAAATTTTTATTGTTTTGAGCACATACTTGTTTTCTTTATGTTGTGCATCAGAGTCTTGTTTGGAAACCCCACTGCATAGCCAAGAAAACCATGGGTTGGGGTTTAGGATTGCAAACCCCGTTAGCCACTGCATTGCTAGGATAGAGTAGGATTCGGTACAAGTCGAGTAGTTGGAACTACTCGCGAGAATAGGCTAGAGGCACATTGCTCGGGTAGAGATAGCACATGATACACATGGCAAGAAAATGAGACCGAGCGGAGAGTAAGGGCAGCAGGACTTTGGGGCCTGTGTGCTGTAGCTCCGCTTGTGTCGATTGAGGACCGAGCCGTGTGCGGGCCTGTTGAACAAGCTAGAACAGTACCGAAGACCTACCGGCTATATGGGAACCGGGAAACTGATGTAACTCGGGTAGCTGGGTATTGAGGCATTGCCCGTCGTTCAGAGGGTAGGTTGAGAGCTCGAGGTGTAAATCAGCTGGCGGCACAGAGATGCGCGTGCAGGGACCTCTTGCTCGGGACGATGGGACCGGTTCAATATTTGGCTAACGGGTGAAAGGTAGTCGCGTACGGCGTCCGTGATGGTTGTTGTAGGCAACATCGAGTACGGGCGTACGTGACGGGTTGTTCGGGTAACCCTGCAGGTGTAAATCGATTATAATCGCCGTCCCTCGCGGTCAGTGAGTACCACTTGTTCACTGTACCGTGACGTAGAAAGAACAGGCTAGTTACATGTTAAAATGTTGCTGATTGAAAGTTGGATATTGATTGTTAATGATATGTTGTAGCTTAGTGCTAACTAAAGTTCTTTTCAACTTTGGGCAAAGTACATGAGAGAAATGCGTTTCTTGTTTGATTGCGGCTCTCTCATGTGCCTTAGCGTAAAGTTCTCCACAACCTGCTGCTAAAACTTGAAAGTAAGGTTCTACTAATTAGGCGAGTCCTTGCAAATGATTTTTACCTCATGCAACCCATCACCCTCATGTAGAAGTTTCATGTTTAGGTGAGACGGGTCAGACTTGCTGAGCCTTCGTGCTCACTGCTTGTGTTTGAAGCTTTTGCAGGGTTCTATGAGGAAGGGACTCCCGAAGAGGAGACGGAACCCCAGGAGGGGAACCCCGTCGAGTGGGAGTCGTGCACGCCGCAGAGTTAGTGTGCGAGTGTGCTAGCAAGGACACGTTCGAGGGCTGAACGTGCACTTGATGCTTAGTCTACGCCCGCGAGTGTGGACTAAACTTATTTTGATGTAAACATGTTAATAAACTTGTTTATGTAATAAAGCTTCCGCTTCCGCTTTGTACCTTTGACGTGTGTTATACGGTGTTGTGCAACGCAGCACCCCTCAGCGTGATCCTGGCTCGACAGGACCAGTGGGGTCGTGTCAGCGTGGTATCAGAGCTCGCTTGAGGTTTAACACAGTACAAAGGTCTTCTTTTTCAAAAATCCAGTGAGGAACGAGTTAGTAGCCCGTATAAGGATGTTATTAGTATATAGAAAGTGGCTTATTAACTTATTTGTTATGTCGGAAAATCGTGCATCTCGGGACGTTCATGTCTTGGGGGGTGCACGTAAGCGCTGTCCACCAGTGCGCACAAGCTGAAGGGTGGAGCCCCACGGGTGGCAGGTAACCCGACCCGCTTTGATATCCTCTACGACTCTTCATGTCGTTTGGGGTATTCGAGCAACGTCTGTCCCTGGCGTGCGTGGTGCAACATGGGAGACCCCGTCACGTGGTCTGAAACGTGAACACGTAACTCAAGGCGTGTTTGGCTTGAGAACATCCGGGCGAGTGATGACGGCCGGGTGTACAAACTGTATGGATTCCGGGCTCGGTGTGCAGCCGAGTCTGATGATTGTTTGAGTTTCTGCAGGTAGCCTTACCACGAAACGGTAGACGTGTAGCATCCGTGTGCGAGTGACGAGTAGTGCCACTGAACTAACGAAGCCGGCTAAATCCGGTATAGGTTTTTCCTTTGTGAGGACGTAGTACCGACATAATCTGGTGACGCCTCGACGTCACACCCAACTAAATGAACAACTTCATTTAAAAACTTGAAGGTTTTGATCCAAAGTAGTAAAACTTGATGTAACTCCTTCCCTTGAACAGGATATTCAAAGTTAATAAATTTTCAACTTATAGGATGTTAAGGACAGAGCACTCTGTTTTCAGCTAAATCAAGGCTGAAGTTAATCAGAGGTTAGAGGTTGAGTTCTTTCGAGGTTGGGGTCGTATGATACATTTCTGGAAAGCTTTGGAGGAGCTTTACAACTTTTCTGTTGAGTTCCAGAGGTGTTTCATCCCTTAACCACTCGAAAAATGCAGTAGAGTTGAAACTGTCCAGAAAACAGGACGGAGCAAAGACTCTCTGTAGACTCTCTGTAAATTAAGCATAACTTCCTGCATAAAAATCCAAAAATAGAAAATGAGGTGGTTCTGGGAAGCTTATGAGATGGGTTACAACTTTGTAACAGAAAGTTTTGTCAGATTAGGAACAGAATTAACTGGAATTCTTGGATCAAATCAGTACCTAAGGCAGGGAGGTGCTGTCCAATTGTTCCCAGAAATTCTGTTAACTTTGACATCTCATAACTTTTGAACCAGAGCAGATCTTAGGCCAACCAAATACTTTCTGGAAAGCTATTGAAGTTAACTTTAACTTTGATGTTGAGCTCCAGGACTGGTTTTGCTTTTAACCTGGCCTAAATCAGATTGATATGGAAACTGGTCAGGGCTGTCATGGGAACAGCAGATCAGCAGTCAAATTTGTTTAAAAATTTGAACTATGTTTCCAAGTGTTAAGGGTTCAATGACATATCTTATGTTATAACTCAATGGTTTACTGTTTAAATAAATATTTGACATTTCTCAAATATATTTTTACAGATGGCAGCAGATAAACGGTTGGAGAACGGGTGGGTAGTTTCCCACTGCTCTGACCGTAGCGGCTACCCGGGAGCATTGTGGCTAATGCTCCAATATTTCGGGTACAACCAGATGCCGCAATACTTCGCCAAGGAAGAAGGCGAAGAGGGGAACAAGACGTGGACGATCCATGTCGAGGTTCCTGCAGGGCCTACGCCACCCGGTTGGGTGCCATTCACCGTCACGGTGAGAGGAAGACAACCGGAAGGGATGTGGCAAGTGGCAGCCCGTGACACTATGTCACGTTTCTGCCAACTACACGTACAGGCTATGGAGGGAACTCCATACGCACTCGTTCCGGTGGAGGGACGAGCTCAGCATGTGTGGGAAGAGAGGTACCTAGAGGCAACAAACCCGAGTTGCCCAAGGTACAACCCCGCGGAGGCAAATCTCAGCCTCCAAATGAGGGCGGGAAACGCTGTGATGGACAGCCAAGCTGTTCATACGGAGCATCTCGCCACCAAGCTCAAGGAGAGCACAAGCCGTGGAGATCATTTTGAGAGTGCTCACAGTGCACTCCGCAATGTGCTCCTTCCGACGATCAAGCGACTGAATGAACAACACAATCAGTTGCGTCGTCTGAAGAAGGCAAAGAAGAAGAGCCGTGTTGACATTGCGGCGTTGCAAGAGCTGGTGCAGACCCTAACCCAGCAGAATGAGGACCTTGCTCAAGAGCGGGACGACGCTATTGAGGAAGGACAAGGCTGGGAAGAGGACTACAACCAGGCTATGGACGAGGTGCATGCATTGCAGGACCTCGTGCCCCCGGTATTGGGCGTACCGGTAGTCTTGGGTCTTCCAGCCATGGGAGAACCTGGACTGGGAGAAGAGGTGGTAGACCCCGAGCCACCAGCAGAGGTACCGGAGGAGGACGACCCACAGGAGGTCGAGTTCTACTCCGAGTAGGGGGTTACGGTTGCCAAGTAGGGCAGCTAGGGTAGCGTAACCCAACTTTTGTAATCGGTGACATGTCGTGTAGACAGTAGCGTATGTATAGGTAGTGACGACATGAGCACGACTTCTCGGAGATCCGAGAATAATGTATCTTGTATAAAGTTTATGCTTTATCAATATATGTGAATGTTGTGCAAGTTAATCATGCGTCGCTTCAATACTTACTCCTGTTTATGGAATTTTGAGTAAGACATGTGCTAATTGCTGCTGTGTTGAATTTCAGAATGACGCGTACTCGTGCCAACCCCGATGTTGGAGGTACTAGCCAAGGGGGAGAGACCTCCCAACCACCTCCCGAGGACTCCTCGGGACAGCAGCAGCAACAGCAACAGCAAACACCGCCACCGCCACTGCCAACGGTTACATTGGCCGACATTGTCGCGGCAATGGCGGGTTCACATCAGCAGCATACAGAGCTGCTGCAAACGTTAATTGCGAATACGTCTCGCCCAGAGAGACGTCAAGATCGTGAGGAGCGCCAACAGAGCTCCTACTCTGACTTCCTGGCGACTCATCCCCCTGTATTCTCAAGGGCGGATGAACCACTTGACGCGGACAACTGGCTCCGCGCCATAGAGATGAAGTTCGGGCTGCTCCAAATCAGCGAGCAGCGCAAGACTCAGTTCGCGGTCCAGCAGCTCCAAGGATCCGCGAGCGCGTGGTGGGCCAACTTTTGTGCTTCACAACCCACCGACCGAGTGATGACCTGGGCGGAGTTCCGGACGGCCTTCCGGGCCTATCATATACCGCCCGGTTTGATGAAGAGGAAGACGCAGGAATTCCTACACCTGCAACAAGGGAGCCGGAACGCGCTGGAGTACTCCAGAGCGTTCAACGATCTCGCACTCTACGCGTCGTATCACGCAGATACGGACGAGAAGCGGCGGGACCACTTTTACCAGGGGCTTAACCCGCTCCTGAAGGACAAGCTGGCGATGTTCAATCGCGGCAGCCTCAACGACATAATTGATGCTGCGATTGTTCAGGAAGACTCCGGCAAGGAGTTGGCGGCGGCAGAGCGAAAGCGAAGCGCGCCGCAGAGCAGCGGAGAAGGAGGCGGTCCTTCTCAGAAGTTTCGGATGGTGAATCGCCCACCATCAGGTCCGCGCTGGCAGCCACCACAGCGGTCGATGCCGTTCCGCGGTCGGCCGTATTCTTCACCGGCATTCCGGCCGGCACTGCCAGCACCACCGCAACAACAACAGCAGCAGCGGGCGATGCCGCGTGCGTTTGCACCTCCGCAACGCATGCCGGGCTTTCGTCCACCAAGTACTCCACCAGCAGCGGCCACATGTTACAAGTGTGGTCGTCCAGGACACTTCGCGAGCAGTTGCCCGGAGAGGCAAGGCGGCGGAGTGGTACCACAGTTTCCGGGGAGGAATCAACCCCGGAACCCTACTAATGCGCGGCGGGCAAACCCTAGGCCCGGTACTGTCCACCAGCTTGCCATTGAGGACGTGCCGGAGGGCGAGCCAATCCTTGCGGGTATGTTCCAACTCCACCAGCATCCCGCTATAGTACTATTTGATTCAGGCGCCACGCATAATTTTATTAGCCAAGCTTTCATTGCTAAACACAGCTTGCCAATACTACCCACCGATAGTCCATATTTAATTTGTTCACCGGGTGGGAAGATTTCAGCAAGCGTAATGGTCTCCAAAGCACCATTATGCTTAGCGGGTAGAGTGTACCCCACGTCTCTCATTATCTTAGAGGGACAGAAGGTCGATGTCATCCTAGGGATGTCGTGGTTAAACCGCCACGGCGCTGTTTTAGACACCGTCCTCCGAGTCGTGCACTTAAACTCAGGAGTGCACGGTTCTCACTCATTATTTCTGGACAGTCCAGAAATAAAACTTCCAAGTGTCTATCAAGCCACAACCATCAGATTGGAAGACATTCCAGTGGTCCGAGAATTCCCTGATGTATTCCCGGATGATTTGCCGGGGATGCCACCCGATAGAGAGGTGGAGTTCAAGATTGAACTTGCACCGGGAACCATGCCAATATCCCGAAGGCCGTACAAGATGGCGCCCAAGGAGTTGGCTGAACTGAAGACTCAGCTCACGGACCTTCTGGAGAAGGGTTTTATTAGGCCGAGCTCCTCGCCATGGGGCTGTTCGGCATTATTTGTCAAAAAGAAGGATGAAACGTTGCGGCTTTGCGTGGACTACCGTCCATTAAATGCCGTAACCATCAAGAACAAGTACCCGTTGCCACGGATCGACATGTTGTTTGATCAGTTGGTCGAAGCAAAGGTCTTTTCCAAGATGGATTTAAGATCCGGGTACCATCAGATTAAGATCAGGGCTGAGGACATTCCAAAGACAGCTTTTTCGACAAGGTACGGACTTTATGAGTACCTGGTCATGTCCTTTGGCCTCACCAATGCTCCAGCTCACTTCATGTACTTAATGAACTCGGTGTTCATGCCGGAGCTGGACAAGTTTGTCGTGGTCTTCATCGACGACATCCTGGTATATTCCAAGTCGGAGGAAGATTACAAGAAACATCTGCGTATAGTCTTGCAACGGCTGCGGGATCACAAGTTATACGCAAAGTTCAGCAAATGCGAGTTTTGGATATCGCAAGTGCCTTTCCTCGGGCATATCATCTCAGCGGAGGGTATCGCTGTGGACCCGAGCAAAATCACGCAAGTGCTGAATTGGAAATCCCCGAGAACTGTTCATGAGGTACGGAGTTTCCTCGGACTCGCGGGATATTATCGGAGGTTCATTCCGAACTTCTCGAAGATTGCCAAGCCAATGACAGAGCTGCTGAAGAAGGCTACCAAATATGTTTGGAGTCCAGCATGTGAAGCAGCATTCAAGGCTTTAGTCAAGCACCTGACATCAGCACCGGTTTTGGCGCAGCCAGACACAACAAAACCGTTCGATGTGTACTGCGATGCATCCGGCATTGGGCTCGGATGTGTGTTGATGCAAGACCGAAGGGTGGTCGCGTATGGGTCACGGCAGCTTAGGAATCATGAGCAAAATTATCCAACTCACGACTTGGAGCTCGCTGCCGTGGTACTTGCACTGAAAATGTGGAGGCACTACCTACTCGGTAACCTCGTACATTTATATACCGACCACAAAAGCCTCAAGTACATATTCACTCAGAAGGAGCTGAACATGAGGCAACGAAGATGGTTAGAACTGATAAAGGATTACGAGATAGAGATCCATTATCATCCGGGCAAGGCAAACGTTGTGGCAGACGCGCTAAGCCGCAAGTCACACGTCAATAATCTGACCATCACACCGTTGGAAGAGAGCGAACCACCACTACATGTGATTCCACATGGAGCTCTCTACAACCTAGCTTTGATCCCCACCATCCGTGAAGAGATAGCGGCAGCCCAGAAGAATGACAAGGGCATATCACATTTGCGGAGACGTGTAGACAGTGGGGAGTTGAAATGTTTCCGGAAGGACGGAGACGGCGTCCTATGGTTCAAGGACCGGATCGTCGTACCCCGAAACCCGGAGTTACGGAAGAAAATCTTTGATGAGGCTCACTTATCAAAGTTTTCTATTCACCCCGGCAGCAACAAGATGTATCAAGAACTCAGAAGCAAGTTTCGGTGGACACGGATGAAGCGAGAGACTGCAAAATACGTGTCCGAGTGTGATACATGTCGACGGGTGAAGGCAGACCACATGCGGAAACCGGGACTGCTGCAACCACTGGGCATTCCTGCCTGGAAGTGGGAGGACGTGAGCATGGATTTCGTCGTCGGTTTACCCACCACCTTACAGAAACATGATTCTGTGTGGGTGATCGTCGATCGGCTCACCAAAGTTGCCCACTTCATCCCGGTCAACACCAACTACAACGCCAAGAAGTACGCTGAACTGTACATCTCACGGATCCTATGCTTATACGGCGTACCCCGTACTATCGTATCGGACCGGGGCACTTTATTTGTGTCCCGTTTTTGGGAGCAGCTCCACGCTGCCTTGGGGACGAAGCTGATCCGTAGTTCAGCCTACCACCCGCAGACGGATGGGCAAACGGAGCGGGTAAATCAAATCTTAGAAGACATGCTACGAGCTTGCGCTATCGACCACGGCAAGAACTGGGATGATCACTTGCCGTTAGCCGAGTTCTCGTACAACAATGGGTACCAAGCCAGCATCAAGATGGCGCCCTACGAGGCGCTATACGGGAGAAAATGCCGCACACCATTGAATTGGTGTGAGTCTGGCGAGAGGGTTACCTTCGGGATTGATCTTGTCAACAACGCGGAAGAAAAGGTTCGAGTAATTCAAGCGAACCTAAAAGCCGCTCAATCCCGACAGAAACAGTATGCGGACCGGAGAAGGCGTCCGTTACAATTCGAAGCTGGAGACCACGTATATCTACGAGTGTCTCCAATGAAGGGCGTAAACAGATTTGGGGTGAGAGGAAAGTTAGCACCCCGATTCATCGGTCCATTCCAGATTACCGAAAGATGTGGATCGGTGGCATACCGGCTAAGATTACCAGAAGCACTTTCCGGTGTGCACGACGTCTTTCACATTTCCCAGCTGAGGAAGTGTCTCAAGCTATCAACTACCGTTCAGCTGGAAGACATTGAAGAACTGCAACCGGATCTCACCTATCGGGAGGAACCGGTGCAGATTATTGATGAAAAGGCCCGAACCACACGCAACCGTACGTTGTGGTTCTACAAGGTTCTGTGGAGTAATCACTCCATGGATGAAGCGACATGGGAGAGCGAAGAATTCCTTCGCACTAACTACCCCGACTTTCTCACGTCGCATATCCGGTAATTTTTCCACCGTCCTCTCTCTCATTTTCACCTTATAATCTCGGGACGAGATTCTTTTAAGGGGGGAGGAATGTAAGGGCCTCAGTTTTTGACACCCATTTGCAGTGTTCATCCCCACACCACACACCTCATTTGAGGAAAAATGATGAACACAAATAAAGAGCAAGTAACAATTATCAACATGCTCATTAGGGAACAAACTCACACATTGCAAAAGTGGTACTTCCCACATGTGATATAGATGGGCTGGACATATGAAAACTCCTACACTTTGCCAAGGATGTCCATGCCAAGTTTCACCCAAATTCAAAACATTTTTGAGGTCATCTTGGGTGTAGATAGGAAAGGGGCAGTTTGAAAACATATTCAAATTCAAACTGTTTTCACCCACTGAATTTAAAAGTGGAAGGCATATTCTTGCTCAGCACATTTTTGTGAGCTCACACACCAATTTTCACTCCATTTGGAGTTGATCTTGACATGAGCTAAGGGGGAGAAATTCAAACTTTATTTGAATTTCAAACTGCACTTGTGCTGAAATTCATTCAAACCAAACCTCATTTGAACTTTGATCAATTCAAATGGCTCTTGGGTGAATAATTTGAGTTGCCAAGGGTAGAATAGGGTTCACTGTTTACCACAGCTGTTAGGAATAAATTTCAGAGGTTAAAAGAGGAGTGGGACCCACATGTCAGCCTCAGCCTCAAAGCAAACCGACTGAACCACAGTTCAGTCGGTTCCCGGCTGTTGTGCGCGCGCGCCACCGAAGGGGCCGGCCGGCGCCAGCTCCTGCTGCGTGCCCCAAGCCGGAGGCCAGCCGGCCGAGCTATTTATTCCCTCCCCGGCGTGCTTCAGTCACCATTTCCCCGAGCTACCGACGTGCACGACTGCTTTTCCCACTGCCATCACCGGCGCTCGAGTTCCTGCTTGATCAAGCCGATCGCAGCTCCCTCTTTCCATTCCAAGGTCCCAGCAAGGTACTAGCAACCATCCTCCATCCTTCCCATTGATAGAAATCGATTGAAACCGAGTGATATCGGCTGTGCCGAAAGATCAAACTCGGAACTGGAAACCGCCGCACCTCGGGCTCTCGTGGACAGCCCAACCTGGGCGTTGTCACGCCCGAGCCAAGGCACCCTTGGACGCGCAAGTGATCGGTGCTGCTCATCCCCGAGCCACAGCTCGAGTGGTTGCTCACCGGCGGCGAATTTCCACTTTTCCCCTTTCTGTGTGCAGAACGACCCTCGGGTACGATTCTGTTTAATTCGTGCTCTAGAAAGGATTAGAGGGCCTCAGGCCACTCCCACACGAACTAGACACGGTGACGCACAAGTTGCCTTCACAACTCTGGGCCGGAGAACTTCTGTGCCCGGCGTAATTCAAGGTCTACTAATGGCGGAACGCACGGGGGGTATCGGGCGCACGGTGAGGACCTATTTCGGGCCTTCCCCGAGCTGCCCCGAGTTCATGTCGACCTTCTCTGAGGTCCACTGATGCTCCCCGACCGGTTTCCCAAGTAGCTGAGGCACTAGGAGCATCAGCCGACATGGCCGAAGTCGTTCCGATATGGCGGCTCGTCGCCGACCATGCTCCGGCCGTTGTCATGAGCAGCTGACCCTCGGATCATGTTCCCCAAGTAAAAGTAGGCAGGGGCGGCCAGAATCAAGAAGTTTGAAGCTGTACAGCAGCCGGCGGCGAGCTCTCCGGCGAAGTCCCTCGGCGGCGGAGCGCGGGTGTCGCGAGGTTGAAGAAGGGGGTGGACCCCAGCTGTCAGCGGCCGATATTTTGAATCGGGATCCGGCTGCGGCCGGGATCGGGTGTGCTGGCGCGCAAAGCCTTGTGGGCCGCGGTGTGCTGTCGCTTCGGCGTGCGACGCGTGTCTCCTGGGCCCACGCGCGAGTTTAAACTTTTCCCCGATTTTCAGATTTCCTTCAAACTTCAAATCCTTATAACTTTGGCTAGAAAGCTCCAAATTGAGTGAACCAAATTTTGCTGGATTCAGCTCTTTGAGTACTTTCCAGAAAATCAAGTGTCACTTCATGAGATTCCTTAATTCTCCAGAATTAATTCCTTAAAGTTTAAACTGTTAGGAATTTTAACTGGAGAATCATTTGGAGAAAAATCCTGAAATTTTGCTGAGATGTTCACCAAAATATCCTTGAACTACCATAAAAATTTCAGATCCATTTGAGCTAATTTAGTCCACCTAATGGTGTGATTAGTAAAACTGTTCCAGAGAAAATAGAAAATGTTCAGAAACATTTTCAGAATTTTCTCTGAAATTGTTTAGCTCATATCTTTAGTTAGAGACTTCCAAATTAAGTGAGACCAATTCCATTAGAACCCTCTGAAAATCTAGTTTTCAGAAAGTCATAGTTTGTTTCATGAAAATACCTAGAACACCCTAAAAGCCTTTAATTAAGGTCAAGGACATAATTATTTGTGGAGGGCTCAAATGAGCTTTGCTGCAACTAAAACTTGACCAAGTCTCTGTTTAGGTTGTAACCAAGCCACAGTAAAAGTTTCACAGTCATTAGGTCTATCTAGTAAAGGTTATAGACTTCACAACTTCAAAGTTAATACAAAAGCATTTAATTAATACATACATTGTTCTTATCATGTAGTCGCTAAGGTCGAGGAGGAACCCGAAGTCCTAGACTTCGTTACTCCGGAGGAACAGCTAGCCTACGACCAAGAGCAGCAAGGCAAGCCCCGGTTTGCATTAACCATTTTATAAATTTTTATTGTTTTGAGCACATACTTGTTTTCTTTATGTTGTGCATCAGAGTCTTGTTTGGAAACCCCACTGCATAGCCAAGAAAACCATGGGTTGGGGTTTAGGATTGCAAACCCCGTTAGCCACTGCATTGCTAGGATAGAGTAGGATTCGGTACAAGTCGAGTAGTTGGAACTACTCGCGAGAATAGGCTAGAGGCACATTGCTCGGGTAGAGATAGCACATGATACACATGGCAAGAAAATGAGACCGAGCGGAGAGTAAGGGCAGCAGGACTTTGGGGCCTGTGTGCTGTAGCTCCGCTTGTGTCGATTGAGGACCGAGCCGTGTGCGGGCCTGTTGAACAAGCTAGAACAGTACCGAAGACCTACCGGCTATATGGGAACCGGGAAACTGATGTAACTCGGGTAGCTGGGTATTGAGGCATTGCCCGTCGTTCAGAGGGTAGGTTGAGAGCTCGAGGTGTAAATCAGCTGGCGGCACAGAGATGCGCGTGCAGGGACCTCTTGCTCGGGACGATGGGACCGGTTCAATATTTGGCTAACGGGTGAAAGGTAGTCGCGTACGGCGTCCGTGATGGTTGTTGTAGGCAACATCGAGTACGGGCGTACGTGACGGGTTGTTCGGGTAACCCTGCAGGTGTAAATCGATTATAATCGCCGTCCCTCGCGGTCAGTGAGTACCACTTGTTCACTGTACCGTGACGTAGAAAGAACAGGCTAGTTACATGTTAAAATGTTGCTGATTGAAAGTTGGATATTGATTGTTAATGATATGTTGTAGCTTAGTGCTAACTAAAGTTCTTTTCAACTTTGGGCAAAGTACATGAGAGAAATGCGTTTCTTGTTTGATTGCGGCTCTCTCATGTGCCTTAGCGTAAAGTTCTCCACAACCTGCTGCTAAAACTTGAAAGTAAGGTTCTACTAATTAGGCGAGTCCTTGCAAATGATTTTTACCTCATGCAACCCATCACCCTCATGTAGAAGTTTCATGTTTAGGTGAGACGGGTCAGACTTGCTGAGCCTTCGTGCTCACTGCTTGTGTTTGAAGCTTTTGCAGGGTTCTATGAGGAAGGGACTCCCGAAGAGGAGACGGAACCCCAGGAGGGGAACCCCGTCGAGTGGGAGTCGTGCACGCCGCAGAGTTAGTGTGCGAGTGTGCTAGCAAGGACACGTTCGAGGGCTGAACGTGCACTTGATGCTTAGTCTACGCCCGCGAGTGTGGACTAAACTTATTTTGATGTAAACATGTTAATAAACTTGTTTATGTAATAAAGCTTCCGCTTCCGCTTTGTACCTTTGACGTGTGTTATACGGTGTTGTGCAACGCAGCACCCCTCAGCGTGATCCTGGCTCGACAGGACCAGTGGGGTCGTGTCACGTAGCAGCCCGTCCGTTCACTAGACCGGGGTAGTGACAATGGATGAGCTGGCCCAGGAGAGCGTTGACCTGGTGGTGGCGTCCTTGACCCATGAACGAGTCATCGGCCCAAAACCTAATACACGATTCTCAATTAGTACATATATAAGTGTTAAAATATCTAAATTGATTTGTTATAGATTTACTTACCTATCGCCAACCGGACGAATAACGACCCGATCTTCTGGCCGTGCAGGAACCGGAGGAGGAGCCACGTAGTGGCTCCTCCTGTAATGCCGTTGTGGAGCCGGCTCCACATCAGGCTCTGTGGAAGGCTCTGAAGCAGGGTCTGAATCCTGCGGTGCCGGAACCTGAAGAGGATCCGAAGCAGGATCTGTAAC
The DNA here is from genome assembly GCA_030760725.1 of Neostapfia colusana. NCBI lineage: Eukaryota > Viridiplantae > Streptophyta > Magnoliopsida > Poales > Poaceae > Neostapfia > Neostapfia colusana. The sequence continues at coordinate 24,336,185 of JASWHV010000014.1, forward strand.
AGGCTCCGAAACCTGTAGTGTCTGAAGAGGACCCCTGGCCTCTGTCTCCTCAGACGTAGAGTCGTCCTAAAAATTTTAAGATTGGTAATATAGATTTAAGAAAGTTATTTATATAATTTATGTAATTGAATATTCTTTACCTGTCGTGACCGCTCTCGTGACCCCTGGCCTCTGTCGAGGCCCAACAGCTGAGACAGTCTACCATTGCTAGACTGACAGCCCTGGAAAACGGAGTCTGCTCTCGGAGGCAGAAAGCCCCGCGTCCCCCGTCGTCTACTGCTCGATGACATCCTGATGAAAGGAAATTTGATAATGAATTTAAAGGAAAATATAGAAGACGAAAGAAGAGATGAAAGAAATGATACTTGTACTCAATTTCAAAATTCATCAGTATCACGATCATGTACTCTACTTCGTAAACCGGACCATCGATCTTTTGTGATGGTTGTTCGCCGTTTTCATTTTTTCACATTATGAGTCTGTACATATTGTGCATCTCCAACTAATTCATCGAGTCGTAGACCAGGCTCAACGACAAAAGAATCCGGCAACTCTTCTTCTTGGTAAACAACATCTGCCTCATCAATGTAACCAGTATTGTCCGGTGTATATAACCGCTCACGAGGATTCACCTTTTGTACAACCCACCATGCACTAAGTTTTTCGCATGGATATTGTAGATAGTACACTTGTTCGACTTGGTGTGCAAGGACAAAGGTGTCGTAGCCTCGTAGTCGGTCCTTGTGTTTGACTTCTACCATGCCAAATTGGTTTTGTCGAGTTCCATTGTTATTATCAAACCAATCACAGTCAAAGAAAACTACTTTAAGGTCTTTACTTCCGGCAAAACTAAATTCTAGGATTTTGTTTATGATCCCATAGAAATTAGTTTCATGTCCTTCGGCATCGGCGGCCCTCGTCACAACTCCGGTGTTTGATGTTGCCCTTAGAGGACGTTGAGCTTCAAATTGAGTTGAACGGAATCGGAACCCATTGACATCATATCGACCGAAGAGTTTAACTTTAATGGATCTGTTGGACATTTGTCGCAAATCTTTATGAACACCGGCTTGTGTCTTGCACTGTCCAACATATGAAGTAAGAAGACTATTTTATGCTATGAACATAATTACTAAGACGAACAAGACAAGGAAAACGTTACATGATTTCGAAACCACGTTTGGAAGTTAGGTCCTCCATTTACTCCATAGTGTCGCATTGTTTGTATTTGCTTGCTAGTAGGTTGCTGCTTAGACTTCCAATTTTGTCGATCGAACTCACTAAATCAGGACAAAACAGAATTATTGGTGTAGATGTATAACACACCACGCAAATTAGTATAGATGTTGAACAACCACTTACTGAAAAAAATTATCCATCCCATCTATGTTAGGGTACATGTATAACAAAGCAGCAGTCTTTTCATCTGCTGAAGCATCATAGCTCGTGCCACTACCAACAGTGGTGCCTCTCGTTTGAAAAAGTGAGAGTTCGCTACAAGAGGTTGCTTCAGCCATATTATACCGTAACACCGATGCATTAACATTGTGTTCTTCTGCAAAGTAGACACTTGAAAAGTATCCTATCTCCTGAAGTGTAAATGCTTCGGCGATGCATCCTTCAACCCTTGCCCTATTACGAACCATCGGTTTTAGACATCTGAGTGCTTTTTCAATGTGGTACATCCACCTATATTGAACAGGGCCACCTACTTTAGCTTCATATGGAAGATGGATTAGAAGGTGTTGCATTGGATTGAAGAACCCTGGAGGAAATACTTTTTCCATCTTACATAAAAGCACGGGTATCTCTTTTTCCAACTTCTCCATCATCTCCCTTTTGATTTCTTTAGCACAAAGCTGTCTATAAAAATAGCTAAGCTCGGCTAACACCTTCCAAACCTCATCGTCAAGATAGCCTCGAAACATAACCGGCAGAAGTCTTTCCATGATTATGTGATAATCATGGCTCTTCAAACCAGTAAGATTTCCAGTCTTAACATTAACGGCTCTTCTCAGGCTAGCAGCATAACCGTCTGGGAACTTCAACTGTTTCAACCACTTGAAGACTTCTTTCTTTTCTTTTGGTCGAAGGCAGAAAGAAGCTCGTGGTTTGCCACCAGCTTCGGAGAGCTCAAGACTTGGTCGGTTACAAACCTCTGCCAAATCCTTCCGAGCTTTTATATTGTCTTTTGTTTTCCCCGTCATATCCAAGCACGTGCTTATGATGCATTCGCCCATGTTACGTTCCTGGTGCATGACATCAATGTTATGCATTAGAATTAAAGACTTCATATACGGTAACTCCCATAGTGCACATATATGAGTCCAATTGTGATCCTCTCCGTAACCAACAAAATATCCAGGACGACCTTCATCTGGCACTAGATTGTTGAGCTGTTTAACAATTTCCGACCCATTCAGACGTTGTGGTGGTCCCTTTTTTACAATGGTACCCTTCCTGAAGGCATTTCTCTGTTGCCTAAACACGTGATTTGGCGGTAACCAACATCTATGACAATCAAAGTAGCATATCTTGCCACCATGACTTAGACGAAAACAATCCGTGTCCGAAGCACATATTGGACATGTCAATCGACCCTGAGTGCTCCTGCCAGAAAACATGCCGTAAGCTGGAAAATCATGAACAGACCACAAGTACGCAGCTCGAAGGATGAATTTCTGTTTTCTATAACAGTCGTACGCTTCGACTCCTATCCATAACATTTTGAACTCTTCAATCAATGGCTGCATCATCACGTTCAGTCGTGAACCAGGATGATCCGGTCCAGGTACAATAAGGCATAGGAACATGAACTCATACTTCATACAAAGCGATGGTGGTAAGTTGTACGGAATAGCGAACACGGGCCAACAAGAGTATGGTGTGGCGTTTGTACTAAATGGTGAGAAGCCATCTGTCGCCAATCCAAAGCGAATATTTCTCGCGTCATTGGCGAAATCTGGATCAAAGCGGTCAAGCGCCTTCCATGCCTCACCATCCGACGGGTGCACCATCATGATGTTGTTCTCACGTACACCTTCTTTATGCCACCTCATGTGTCTAGCTGTTTTTTTAGATAGAAACAAACGCTTGAACCTAGGTGTGACAGACAAGTAGCGAAGCTGCTTCTGTGCGACTTGAGTCATTACTTTTGAACCGTCATCATTAACAACTTCGACAAATCTCGCTTTACCACATTTTAAGCACTTGTTCTCGTTGGCATGCTCTCTCCAAAAAAGCATGCAATTGTCTAGACACATATCAATCTTCTCATATTTCATACCTAGACCAGAAATCAACTTCTTAGACTGATACATATCTTTAGGCACTTTATGTGGTTGTGGAAGGATATCGCTGATCAATTTGATAAGATCGTTGTAGCAGTTATTGGAGAAGAAATACTTAGACTTAATGGCCATAAATCTAGTCATGAAAGTAAGGAGCGTCACTTCGGTGTGTTCATGCAACGGCTCTTCCGAAGCTTTGAGAAGCGTGAAAAACGCTTCAACCTCCGTTGGAGGAGGATCCTCCATCAATTCAGGATTTATGGCATCAAGCATCTCGTCCATCCTATCGACCCCCGTGTTGTCATCCTCATCTAAAACTTGTAAGGGTTGAGAAGAAGTCTCACCGTGAAAGGTCCACACCTCATAATCTTGCATGAAACCGTATCGACATAAGTGAAACGCCAAATTCACTTTGTCCCAACACTTTGCACCTTGACATTTCGTACATGGGCACCGCACCTTATCGATCTTTGACAATGAAAAAGCTCGATCTACAAAAGCATCTGTGTTTGCGAACCACTCATCCGAGTGACCACCAGAACTGTTCTTCCAACCTGTATACATCCAACTACGATCCTCACCCATGTTTGAATCTGCAGTTTAATGTCAAGGAAATTATAGTTACTTTATAATTTATTTATGTCATGGCCCTACATCTATTGGAAAGGATAGGTCCTAAACCCACCCAAGAGTGATCGAGTGGAGCGTGCTCATGACGAGACGCGTGGTATGGATCCGAACGAAATTTCGGCAGCATAACCCCGCTGTTCTCCACTGCACGCCCGAAAATGGTGCAGCAGAGAACAACAGGGTAATGCCGTCGAAATCTTGTCTAGATCTAAACCCGCGTTTCATCACATGCCACGCCCCCTCGGTCACTCCCAGGCTGTCCAAAAAGGGACAATTCCGAACGTACACGCCTCACATGCGTAACACAAGTGAGACGGGCCCGTTCGAAACGGGTGACGCATGTTGTATAGGTTTACGTCAATCTTTCGTTTTTGAGTCATTTAGAAGAGAGAGAGGAAAGAACGAGAGAGAAGGAAACAACGAGAGACAAAGAAGTGGGTCAGCCGTCCTAAGTTATGTCCCGTTGGGGCCTGCCACTATCTTACGACGCCTTTAGGGTTAGCCGTCGTACGTTATGCCCCGTCGTAAGTGGGTCAAAGATGAAACCGCACCGTCGGGGCCCGCCATCCACGCGCGGGAGCTTGCCGTCCTCCGTGCCTGTCTCGACTAATACATTACCACTAAATGAGCCGTGACAGACCCTAAATGGGTCGTGTCAGGCCGGACCGGGCCGAAACCCATTTATTTACATATAGTAACTAATCACACAATCAATCAAAGTATTAATTAAACAATAATCAATTAAAATACTAATTAAACAATTAATCAACTAAGGTCGGACAGCGCGACAGGGTTAAGTTGTAACTACTAAGAGTTGTATCAACATGGGTGCATAGGCTTATTATTTTTCTTTTCCTATAACAGTAAAGCTTTGCTGCTTTATTACAGTTTCGTATTTTCCTTGAATGCATGCTATTGTCTATCACTTTCACTTCATTTTTATTTATATTATTAATATTACTTATGTTCCATGTTACTCTAGAAATTTTGTGCCCTTAATTATATAACAAGCACAGGGGTGCACTACAGTAGTAATTATTGTAGTAGTCAATAGTCATCAAAGGCTTCTTTATTCCTTTTTATACTAGAAATCTTTCGTATAAATTAGAAGACTGCATTGCATTGTAATCATAATCCAAACATTAGCTTAATGAATTTAGAAATAAGCTCTAGTCAGTATAGGTGCACGACAGATGACTATTCATCAAGTGATGACTCTAGTCAGTTTATTTGTTGATGCTTAGCTTTGAGGTTGTCAAGTTTCTTTTCTACTTTCTGCTTATGGATGCTGATGAACCTGAAGAAGCTAAACCTGAGTTTTAACAATCTGTTTTCAATGCAGAATTTATGGAGTGCATGATGAAGCGAAGGACAAAGCTTTTGAGTTGGAGCTGAGTTGGATATGTGATGAATCAAACCGTCAGCATCAGAAGGTGGCCAGCGTGAGGTGGAGGAGGGGAGGGGGGAGGCAGGTGGCGTACTCGTTGGTCGGCGGATCAGTGGCGGCGGCGGCGGCGGGGACCGGCGGCGGCGGCGGGGAGGGCGACGGCGATGAGACTGATCGGCGCGAGTCGGGAGGCGGCACTGTGGCCGCCTCCCGGCTCGCGTACGGGTTATATGTCCGGTTATTGACGACGGTGCCAGGTCACCGTCGTCAATAACTCCTCGGGTGGGCCCGAATTAAGTTAAAGACGACAGGCACCGTTGTCAATAACTTATTGACGACGGTTCTCGTTCAGTCGTCGTCAATAACTGTGTTATTGACGACGGTGCTAGGTCACCGTCGTCAATAACTCCTCGGGTGGGCCCGAATTAAGTTAAAGACGACGGGCACCGTCGTCAATAATTTATTGACGACGGTTCTCGTTCAGCCGTCGTCAATAACTGTGTTATTGACGACGGTGCTAGGTCACCGTCGTCAATAACTCCTCGGGTGGGCCCGAATTAAGTTAAAGACGACGGGCACCGTCGTCAATTATTTATTGACGACGGTACTCGTTCAGCTGTCGTCAATAACTGTGTTATTGACGACGGCTTTGTCTAGCCGTCGTCAATAAAGTTAAAGACAATGGCCCCATCGACAATAAATCTGGCCGTCGTCAATGATCGTTTTTCCTGTAGTGCAAGAACCGAAAACAGTAGCTCACAGACACCTCTGCTTCTTCAGATCACCGGCCTTCCACCTTAGCTCGGTTGCCTGAGCTCCACACAGCAAAAAGCTCCGCCCAAGGGTGCTCTAGCCGGCCAGCAACTTTCCCCCACGGCCCCGAGCTCGTTAGCACCGGATATCAGCAAAGAATCTGCAGCTCTCGGGTAAACAATGAAAAACCGGAACTGATCACCGTGGGCAGCCCAAACCAGAAGTGATCACGCCCAATCAAGCCACCCCATCGGTGCACCTACAAGACTAGTTGCTCACCTCCGAAGCTCAGCCCTAGCCATTGATCACAGAGGGAGAATTTCAAGTTTTTCTCCCGGGCGGCCGAAACTGACCTTGAGGTAAGGAATTGCAAAATTCGTTCTCAATTCTTGTTGGTTGTGTTTCAATCTCCGCACACAAGTTCTTAACTGCCTAGCACACCTCCTCCATCAATTTTAGACCGAGAAATTGAGTGTAGAGCGAGGAATTTGAGTTCTTTTCGAGGGTATACCGCTGGACCATATCGGGCGCACGGTACCGATAGGTTTGGAGCCCTCCCCGGCTTGTTTAGACCTCATGTCGGTCTTCTACACGATTCCCTGGTGCTTTATAGACCAAGAACCAACCATTTGGTGGAGAATTCACCGTGCACGACCTTGCCAGAGCCCTAGGGTTTGCTGTTGCCGGTGCGCCCCGTTTTCCGGCGAGTTTCAGCCACCGGCGACCTCACCAACGTGTTCAGCGTGGGGGGAAATGGGGGGGGGCGGCCAGCAGGGGTTCCGGAGGTGGCTGGGAAGTGCCTTTCCGGCAACCTCGCTGGAGGGAGCCGCCACTGCTCTGTTTGGCGCAAGGCTGGAGGTTAGGGATGACGAGTGGGACCCACTGTCGGCATTTAAACATTTTCCAGATTTTCCCAATTCAGTACAAACTTTGGAGAGCCATAACTTTGTGTAGGAGCGTCCAAAAATTGCGCAATAAATTTTGTTGGATTCCTCTCAAAGAGTACTATCAAAGGTGCAGTCCAATATTTATGAAAATCCCTGTATTTGGCTCATTAATTCATTTTAAAAAAAAAATTTGTATGAATTATTACAGGAGTTCTGTTAATTGGAAAATCCCCAAATTTGGGCAGGACATTCTTCCAATAATCCTTGAACTCCAGTAAAATTTTCAGAGGCATTAGACTCCATTTGCTTGGCCAAATGTTGTCTGAATCATCTATGTCTTTGAAAAATGGGAAAAATGAACAGAGACATTTTTCAGACTTTTAACCAAGTTTGGAAAATTCATATCTCTATGTAGGAAGCTCCGAAAATGGTGAAACCAAGTCCTATGTACTCATGAGACTCTCAAGTTTCTGAAAAACCAAATTTGGAGCATGACAAGACACTATAATTGCCATAGGATTTCAGAGAAGCCAAATAGTAAGAAAATTCTGTAGGCCACATCTTCCATCAACTTTGTATGAAATTTTGCAAGCCATACCTCTGTATGATCTATGGACCACTGTAAAAATTTCGGAGCAATTTGAGATCATCTTCTCCAGTTTTCTGCCAATTATGTACAGCTTCATATTTGTGTCCAATAGCTATTTCCTTGAACTCTATTCCAAAGACCTCCATTGATCCAAAATGATTCTTTCTCTGTCCAACACATAACCAGAATCCAAATCTTGAGTCTTAGTTGGTTTAAATCATTCTTAAGACACAACACACATTTGTTTTATAATTCATATACTCGCAATATAAAACTGTGCATATTCATGTCGGTAGGAAATACGACGAAGGAGTTCGACGAAGAACTCAACTCGAAGCAACAAGTTGAAGCCTTACTCGTCACAAAGCTACTGACTTAAAAGTAGAAATAAACCTGCAGCAACATAAGGCAAGCACCGGTTTGCATTTAACAGCTTTTTAGTTACATTTTACTTTGTATCACTTCTATTGGTCTAGTATGAATTGTGCATTAGGTCAAGGTGATTGATACTCCAAATGCATGACCCACAAAACCTTGGAGTACAGGGTAGAACAGGTTATCTTTGTATAGATTCTGCAAGGCTTAAGTTGTATAGGATCCGGTACAAGTAGGGTAGTTGGAAGCTACTCGCGAGTTTAGGATGTTGGTTCAGCGGGGTATGATTCTAGAGAATGAAAGTTCTGGAATGAAAAATGAGACCGAGCAGAGAGTAGGAGCAGCAGGATGTTGGGCCTGTGTGGCTATAGCTCTGTTTGTGTCGGTTAAGGACCGATGCGTATGCCGCCCTGCTGAGCAAGTTTGAACAGTACCGGATGCATATCGGATATATGGGAGCCGATAAACCGATGTAACTGGATACTCTTTTGTCGAAACTTATACGGCCGTCCTTTGGGGGTTGGTGTCAGAGGTGTAAACCCGCTAGCGGAGCAACTTCGACGTGGTCCGTGTAGTGGCCCTTCTGATGGGTAGGCGGAACTGGTTCGGCATTGGAGTGGCGAGTGAAAGGTTGCTGCATACAACGTAAGAAAGAGCTCGCGTGAGTCTTTCAAGGTGGGTGTATGTGTCGTGTATTCTTGGTGTGTCCTGATTGCAATCACCGTTCCTCGCGGTTATATGAGTATCACTTGTTCACTGTGTTGTGACGTAGTAACAACTTCCACATGAAGTGAAATGAATCATTGCTGTCGTGAAGTTCTTAAGTTCATTGTATTGCAAACCATGTATATTATAGTGTAGAGCTCACTAAGTTTATCTTCCACTTTGGGCATCACCACCTCGGAGGAAAGCGTTTCTTGTTTAATTGTGGACTTCCGATGTGAGTGCTGCCTAAGGCATAATAATCTGCTTCTATAAACCTGAAAGTAAGGATCAACATTTAGGCGTGTCGTTATTGCATCATACTTTTCCTATGTTCGTAATTCCTGCATGTAGAGTTCCATTTTTAGGAGTGTCGGTTAAGTCTTGCTGAGACATTGTGCTCACGGTTGCATTATTAGTGTTTTGCAGGTTATAAAATTTGCTATGAAGATGGTTGTTCGGTGAGCCATCAGAGACTCACCGGAAACCCTGCCGCTGCACTTATCTTTGTGGAAGCTAGTAAGAAGCGTCCGCGGGCTGGACGTCTTCTCTTTTACATAGTTAGGACCGAGAGTAAGTGTGTATGTATATTCCGATGCGTGTACCCTCGTGGTACATTATTTTATAAATGACACTATCTTGAGAAATAAAAGACTTTGTACTTTATGGTTCTTTTCGTGTATGCTATTGGGTGCCGCATCGCACGACACCACCCAATGTGTATCCTGGAGTGTGGATCCCGGAGGGGGTTCCCCACAGGCGTGGTATCAGAGCCACATTGGGAATAGCACACATGAACAGAGCTTATTTACAAAAAACATCGAAGTATACGAGTGAGGAACATGTAGTATGCCCACATAAGGACTATTGTTAGCATAGTTACTTAAGGTGGCAAGCTAACAGTGTGTTACATTCAGTATTTCAATTCTGTAACGACGCACCTACGTGGAGGTAAGAATGGTAAGGAACGCTACTGAAAGCGGATCAATTTCGGTTAGCTCTCCCTGACGAGGAAAGGGGTTCAGGGTATAGGTCTCACAGCTCGGTGTGAGACGTCAATATGAAGCTCTTGAACTCTTCATGTTCCTGAGTTCATATGAAACGCTGGTCCCTGGCGTGCATTAGGCAAGAAAGTGGAAATCCCATCGTGTGGTCGGTAACACGATAGTGTGTTCTTCTGGAAATAGCCTAGGAGGACATATGCAGCGCTTGCCATCAGCGTGCCCTGCAGGGCAGTAGGTGGTATCCATTGGGTTGATAACATTCCCAACCGTGACGACCCGTTCATGATATACTCGGGTTCCCCGTCGTGTGGTGTGAAAATGCGACCATGTACCTTGAGACATGACTTGACTCAATGACGACCCGTATGGCAATGACACGGGGCGTATGTTTTTACTATGATATGGACCTGCCTGAAATGGAAAATCTTTGTGTGCATCACTATTGATTGTTTTTCTGCAGGTACTTAACCATGAGTAGAACATTCCGTTTAGAACACGTGTGTGGGTGATCGTTTTAGTGCCACCCCTTGATACGTATATGCAGGTGTAACGCCGGTTAGGATTTTGATTTGGTGAGGAAACGTAGTACCGTGAAATGTTCTTAACTGCATGAAAAAGAATGTTTTCAAAGAAAAGAGTAATTTTGGAGTCTAGGATTCTATTAGGGGTTACTGAACTCCTAAATTGAACTAAGAGTCAATTGGGAGTATAGTTTCCATCTCAAATATTTAGAAACTATCTCCCCTGTTTCAGAAGAATTTTTGCTGAATTTGAACAGGGCATAACTTTTGTTTGGTTGAACCAATGGAGGTGAGGGATACATTTCTGGAAAGGTTTTGAAGTCTTCTACAACTATTCTGTAGAACTCTAGAACAGAATTCCCCTCCAAATGGATAATAATCTCAGAGGAGTGCTAACTGTCTAAAAACAGGGCAGACCAAAAATGCTCTCTAGAATTTTCTGTATTTCGACCATAATTTCTTGTAAAAAAATTTGTAAGGGTCATGTAAGACATCGTTGGAAAGTTTTTGATATGTGCTACGACTTTGTAGTTCCAAATTTTCTCCAGATTTCGGGTAGAACTTTAGGAAATCATGCGGACAAAACAGGCACTTTCAGAGGAGGTGCTGTCAAAATTGTTCCAGATTTCTGTCAACTTTGAAATATCATAACTTCTGATCCAGAATAGATATGAAGGCAACTAAATACTCGTTGCAAAGATATTGAAGTTATTTATAACTTTGATAGTCAACTTGAGACATGAAACTGCAATTTTCATAATCAAATTCTGGGATTAAGGCCCAAGGGTCATACTGAACAGAGCATTGCTCATTGCCCATGTAATTTAGGACTTGTTGTGGACATGAAGGTTTTTTTTTACTTCTCTAAGTTCCATGACATATTCATTAGTTATATTTCATCATTCCTTGTTGTTGGTTTAAGAGTTTGACCAACTTCAACAATCATGGGTTATATTTCGGAATTGTCAAAAACCTTGTTTCCTTCACGTATGCTGCACTGTTGATGTGATGTTTTTGCGGTTAATAATTTTGAGTTCAAGTGGAGTACATCTTGGATATTAACCGTAAATTGCTCACTCTTGCAGTATGGATCATACTCATTCCGAGTATGAGGTTGGTAGTTCCAGTCGGGATGGAAATCATTCGTCGCAGCGACGATCACCGCCATCATCAACCGGACTGGCCGAGGTGTTGGGAAGAATGGCTGAGTCTCTTGAGTTGTTGGTGCAGCAAGGCATCCGACAAGAGACCTCACAGCAAAACCCCACAATAAATACGTATCTGGATTTTCTAGCAAGACAACCAACGGTATTCTCGGAAGCTAAAGAAGCCTTGGAGGCAAATCATTCGCTCCGGATGATTGAATCTAAATTGGGAATGCTCCAGTGTGATGAATATGAGAAGGCTTTATTTGCCACTCAGCAACTTCATGGATCCGCTGGGGCTTGGTGATCTGAATATCTTGCTAAGATCTCTGAAGGTCATCGTGTGACGTGGACGGAGTTTCGTGATGCTTTCTGTGCACGTCATATTTGTGAGGGCATCGTCAAAACCAGAATTGAAGAGTTCTATGAACTCAAGCAAGGAGACATGAGTGTTATGAAGTACTTTACGGAATTTAACCGTTTAGTACAATATGCATCCGCTTATGTGCATAACGAGATGATGAAGTGTCATTACTTCTTCCGAGGCCTCGATGTGAAGCTTCGGACAAAAGTGGCACAATGCAATAAAGGAAATTATAGCGAGTTAGTCAATGCCACTATGATTCAAGAAATAGCTGAACTCGAGCACAAGGAGAGTAAGAGGAAGAGAAAATTATCACTGGGAAGTGCGGATGATTATTATCAAGAACAACCGGTGATATATTGCTTACCATCCGGGGTGGAAATTCCGTCCTTTGACGGGCCACCTCAGATCCAATACTGTTCATATTCACCCATGGAGGTTTAGCCACTGCTGCAACAGCAGCAAATGAGTATTTGTGCACCCCCACCTCAGCAAAGTGCACAAAAATATCAACCACTTCCATATGGTGAAGATTCTGAACTCGCATAGGATAACACTTGTAGCGATGTAGAGCATATTCCTCAGGAGGGTCAAGTGACCAAGCAGAGCAGCAATCAAATGTCATCTCAAGCTGAAAAGAAATTCCATGGTCGGTCAAGGAGAACAACACTGAAAGTGGGAAATGTAAACTATATGGCAGTTGAAGGTGCTCCCGTAGGAGAACCTGTGTTTGCGGGTATGTCCAGCCTACGTGCTCAGCCCATGTTCGTGTTGTTCGACTCGGGTGCTACACACGATTTTATCAGCAAAGATTATGTGGTTAAGCACCAAATACCCTCAACCACCTTGGCCGCATCATATCATATTAATCCACTGGGAGGTAGTAGGACAGCGGGCAGAATTGTTGCTCGAGCGCCTATATGTTTGGATGGGCGGATATATACTACTACTCTTATCATCCTGGAAGGCTTGCGGATTGACATCATCTTGGGAATGTCTTGGTTGACACATCACCAAGCTATCTTTGATATTAGTTCGGGAACGGTGCAGCTGAATTCAAAGAAGCACGGGCAACATACGTTGATTCTGAGAAATGTTGCACAGGAAGTCACTGCTGTCCACACTGTTGAAGCTAAGAAACTGGAGGACATTCCAGTGGTCCGGGATTATCCGGACGTGTTTCCCAAGGATTTACGAGGCATGCCGCCCGAACGTGACGTGGAGTTCAAAATTGAACTAGCACCGGGAACCACACCCATCTTTTGGAGGCTGTATAAACTGGCACCGAAGGAACTCGTGGAGAATGATTTGTTAAGCAAAGGCTTCATTCGACCCAGTTCATCACCATGGGGATGCTCCGCGCTGTTCATCAAGAAAAAGGACGAGACTCTAAGGTTATGTGTGGACTATCGTCCGCTCAATGCTGTAACTATCAAGAACAAGTATCCACTACCACGTATCGATATGCTTTTCGATCAATTAGTGGGCGCTAAAGTTTTCTCGAAGATGGATCTTGGTCGGGATATCAACAGGTAAAAATCCGGGCGGAAGACATACCCAAGACGGCATTCTCGATGAGAGACGGGTTATATGAGTATCTCATCATGTCATTCGGACTCACTAGTGCTCCGGCTCATTTTATGTACTTGATGAATTCAGTCTTCATGCCAGAGCTGGATAAGTTCGTCGTGGTCTTCATCGACGATATCTTAGTATATTCTAAGTCGGAGGAAGAACACGCCGAACATCTGCATATTGTGCTCCAATGCCTACGGGATCACAAATTGTATGCAAAATTCAGCAAGTGTGAGTTCTGGATCAACCAAGTGCCATTTCTTGGGCACATTATTTCTGCGGAAGGCGTCGCAGTTGATCCGAGCAAGATTGTCCAAGTGCTGAATTGGAGTTCACCAAAGTCAGTCCACGAAGTCCGTAGTTTTCTTGGTTTAGCGGGTTACTACCGGAGATTCATTCTGAATTTCTCTAAGGTCTCTAAACCGATGACGGAACTTCTGAAGAAAGGCAACAAATATGTATGGAGTGAAGCATGTGAGGAGGCGTTCAAAGCATTGGTAAAGAACCTCACAACAGCCCCCGTGTTGGCGCAGCCCGATACGACTAAAGCTTTTGATGTGTATTGTGATGCATCCGGCATCGGCCTTGGCTGCGTGCTTATGCAGGAAGGGAGAGTGGTCGCATATGGATCCAGGCAGCTTCGGAATCATGAGCAGAATTATCCGACACATGATCTCGAGCTAGCTGCTGTGGTTCTTGCTCGAAAGATGTGGAGGCACTATTTTCTTGAAAACTTAGTCCACCTCTACACTGACCACAAGAGTTTAAAGTACATCTTCAGACAAAACGAATTAAATATGAGGCAGCGAAGATGGTTAGAGCTAATCAAGGATTATGAACTGGATATTCATTACCATCCTGGAAAAGCGAATGTGGTTGCCGAAGCACTTAGTCGGAAATCACATGTGCATAATCTAACCATGGCTGCAATGGAAGAAAAAGAACCGAGCCTGCGCTTGGTTCCTTATGGGTCATTGTTTAACCTTGCCCTCATTCCTACAATTTGTGATGAAATTGTAGAGGCTCAAAAGAAAGATAAGGGCATGGCCCATAACCGGAAGAGAATAGACAAAGGAGAAGCTACGTGCTTCCGGAAAGATGAGAATGGTACACTATGGTTCAAAAACCGTATAGTCGTACCGAGGGACATGAAGCTTCGTAAGAAAATATTAGACGAGGCTCATCTATCAAAATTTTCCATTCATCCGGGCAGCAACAAGATTTACCAAGATTTGAGAAACAAGTTTTGGTGGACATGGATGAAGCGGGAAATAGCTAAATACGTATCCGAGTGTGATACTTGTCAAAGGGTGAAAGCAGATCACATGAAGAAACCTGGTTTGCTGCAGCCAATCCATATTCTGGCATGGAAGTGGGAGGATGTGAGTATGGATTTTATTGTCGGACTGCCGCTCACATCTAGAAAGCATGATTCACTTTGGGTAATCGTTGATCGATTAACCAAGTCAGCACGCTTCATACCGGTGATTGTGAGATTCAACGCCAAGAAATATGCGGAGTTATACATTGAATGAATCTTATGTCAGCATGGAGTTCCAAGAACGATAGTTTCAGATCGTGGTGCACTGTTCATTTCTCAATTCTGGGAACAGCTGCACGCATCTTTGGGAACCAAATTGCTTAGAAGCTCCGCATATCACCCTCAAACCGATGGGCAAACTGAGAGGGTGAATCAAGTCTTGAAAGATATGCTAAGAGCATGTGCCATCCACAACGGTAAGAGCTGGGATGATCATTTACTGTTGACGGAGTTCTCGTATAACAACGGTTATCAAACGAGCATAAAAATGGCACCTTATGAAGCTCTCTATGGCCGGAAGTGCCGCACACCCTTGAACTGGTGTGAATCCGGTGAGAGAGTGGTTTACGGGATTGACCTCGTAATGAAGCAGAAGAGCAGGTAAGGATTATTCAAGCGGATCTGAAAGCCGCTCAGTCCAGACAAAAGAGCTATGCGGATAGGAGACGTCGTCCTCTGGAATTTCAAGTTGGGGACCACGTATATCTCCGCGTATCTCCTATGAAGGGCATTCACCGATTTGGAGTGAAAGGGAAATTAGCTCCGCGTTTTATCGGTCCCTTCGCCATCATTGAAAGATGTGGACCCATAGCATACCGTCTGGAGTTACCGGCAGCTTTAGCCGGAGTTTATAACGTCTTCCACATATCTCAGTTGCGGAAGTGTTTGAAAGTTCCAACCGAGATTATCACGGGAAGCATAGCAGATTTGAAGCCGGACCTCTATGTTGAGCATCCAACCCGGATAATTGATGAAAAGACTCGCGAAACCAGAAACTGGACGCTGCAATTTTTCAAGGTGCTATGGGAAAATCACACGTCCAACGAAGCTACATGGGAAAGCGAGGAGTATTTCCAACGCAATCATCCGAAGGTATTAGAGGCTTATGTTCGATAGCCGTCCTCCCCACATTGTTCTTAATTACGAATCTCAGAACAAGATTCTTTTTAAGGGGGAAGGAATGTAAGAGTCCCAGACATGTAAATGGAAAACTTTAGTGATGAATAGAGTTGAGTTTAAATCCAAGAAATGGGACTTGCAAAAACTTTTCTAAACATATGAAGATGGTCATAAGCAATCACATGAATTCAAGCCCCCTTTGAATTCAAATGATCATTTAAATGCAAAGGTGGTCATTTTTAAATGGAGGATGCAAACTGTGGTTGTAAACCTCCCCTTTGCAGCCACCAAATTAAAAGTTTGGACCATAATTGGATTCTTCAGGTCCAAATTATGAGTAAGGCAAATTTTGAGAAAATTTGAAGGTGCTTTGATATGTATATCAAAGAGACTTGTGAATTTCATTGAAATTTGAATTCAAATTTGAAACTGAGGTAAAAACTTATCAATTTGCCAAATGGATTTTGAGTTTGAATTCCTCATGGCTGAAGTTGCACTGTGCCAAAAATTAGAGATATTTGGAGAGGGAAGAGCAGTGGGGCCCAATTGTCATTGAAAGGAGGAAACTTGCACCCAAAGTATTTGTTGATCGGTTGCACTCAAACCCACCAAAGTGTCAGCGGCAGCCACCGAGCGGCAGCCGAGCCCCCGTGGAAGCCACCTCCTACTCCCTTGCGCAGTTTCCTCGTCTCCTATCCTCCACGGTGAAGCCACATACGACTTTGCTTCCCCAGCTTGTGCCTCTCGGTCGTTTCCTCGAGCAAGAACCGAAAACAGTAGCTCACAGCCGCCTCTGTATCTTCAGATCACTGGCCTTCCACCTTAGCTCGGTTGCCTGAGCTCCACACAGAAAAAAGCTCCGCCCAAGGGTGCTCTAGCCGGCCAGCAACTTTTCCCCACGGCCCCGAGCTCGTTAGCACCGGAAATCAGCAAAGAATCTGCAGCTCTCGGGTAAACGCTGAAAAACCGGAACTCATCACTGTGGGCAGCCCAAACCAGAAGTGATCACGCCCAAGCAAGCCACCCCATCGGAGCACCTACAAGCCTAGTTGCTCACCTCCGTAGCTCAGCCCTAGCCATTGATCACAGAGGGAGAATTTCAAGTTTTTCTCCCGGGCGGCCAAAACTGACCTTGAGGTAAGGAATTGCAAAATTCGTCCTCAATTCGTGTTGGTTGTGTTTCAAACTCCGCACACAAGTTCTTAACTGCCTAGCACACCTCCTCCATCGATTTTAGGCCGAGAAATTGAGTGTATAGCGAGTAATTTGAGTTCTTTTCGAGGGTATACCGCTGGACCATATCGGGCGCACGGTGCTGATAGGTTTGGAGTCCTCCCCGGCTTGTTTAGACCTCATGTCGGTCTTCTACACGATTCCCTGGTGCTTTAGAGCCCAAGAACCAACCATTTGGTGGAGAATTCACCGTGCACGACCTCGCCGGAGCCCTAGGATTTGCTGTTGCCGGTGCGCCCCGTTTTCCGGCGAGTTTCAGCCGCCGGCGACCTCACCAACGTGTTCAGCGTGGGGGAAAATGGGGGGGGGGGGGTGGCCAGCCGGGGGTCCGGAGGTGGCTGGGAAGTGCCTTTCCGGTGACCTCGCTGGAGGGAGCCGCCACTGCTCTGTTTGGCACGAGGCTGGAGGTTAGGGATTACGAGTGGGACCCACTGTCGGCATTTAAATATTTTCCAGATTTTCCCAATTCAGTATAAACTTTGGAGAGCCATAACATTGTGTAGGAGTGTCCAAAAATTGTGAAATAAATTTTCTTAGATTCCTCTCAAAGAGTACTATGCAGTGGTGCAGTCCAATATTTATGAAAATCCCTGGATTTGCCTCATTAATTCATTTTAGAAAAAATTGTATGAATTTTTACAGGAGTTCTGTTAATTGGAAAATTCCCAAATTTGGGCAGGACATTATTCCAATAATCCTTGAACTCCAGTAACATTTTCAGAGGCATTGGACTCCATTTGCTTGGCCAAATGTTGTGTGAATCCTCTATGTCTCTGAAAAATGAGAAAATGAACAGAGAAATTTTCAGACTTTTAACCAAGTTTGGAAAATTCATATCTCTGTGTAGGAAGCTCCAAAAATAGTGAAACCAAGTCCTATGGACTCATGAGACTCTCAAGTTTCTGAAAAACCAAATTTGGATCATGACAAGACACTATAATTGCCATAGGATTTCAGAGAAGCCAAATAGTAAGAAAATTCCTTAGGCCACATCTTCCATCAACTTTGTCTGAAATTTTCCAAGCCATACCTCTGTATGATCTATGGACCACTGTAAAAATTTCAGAGCAAGTTGAGATCATCTTCTCCAGTTTTCTGCCAATTATGTCCAGCTTCATATTTATGTCCAATAGCTATTTCCTTGAACTTTATTCCAAAGACCTCCATTGATCCAAAATGATTCTTTCTCTGTCCAACACATAACCAGAACCCAAATCTCGAGTCTTAGTTGGTTTAAATCATTCTTAAGTCATAACACACATTTGTTTTATAATTCATATACTCACAATATAAAACTGTGCATATTCATGTCGGTAGGAAATACGACGAAGGAGTTCGACGAAGAACTCAAATCGAAGCAACAAGTTGAAGCCTTACTCGTCACAAAGCTACTGACTTAAAATTAGAAATAAACCTGCAGCAACATAAGGCAAGCCCCGGTTTGCATTTAACAGCTTTTTAGTTACATTTTACTTTGTATCACTTCTATTGGTCTAGTATGAATTGTGCATTAGGTCAAGGTGATTGATACTCCAAATGCATGACCCACAAATCCTTGGAGTACAGGGTAGAACAGGTTACCTTCGTGTAGATTCTGCTAGACTTAAGTTGTATAGGATCCGGTACAAGTAGGGTAGTTGGAAGCTACTCGCGAGTTTAGGATGTTGGTTCAGCGGGGTATGATTATAGAGAATGAAAGTTCTGCAATGAAAAATGAGACCGAGCAGAGAGTAGGAGCAGCAGCACGTTGGGCCTGTGTGGCTATAGCTCTGTTTGTGTCGGTTAAGGACCGATGCGTATGCCGCCCTGCTGAGCAAGTTTGAACAGTACCGGATGCATATCGGATATATGGGACCCGATAAACCGATGTAACTCGGGTACTCTCGTGTCGAAACTTATAAGGACATCCTTTGGAGGTTGGTGTCAGAGGTGTAAACCCGCTAGCGGAGCAACTTCGACGTGTTCCGTGTAGTGGCCCTTCTGATGGGTCAGCGGAACTGGTTCGGCATTGGAGTGACGAGTGAAAGGTTGCTGCATACAACGTAAGAAAAAGCTCGTGTGATTCT
Source organism: Neostapfia colusana (assembly GCA_030760725.1). NCBI lineage: Eukaryota > Viridiplantae > Streptophyta > Magnoliopsida > Poales > Poaceae > Neostapfia > Neostapfia colusana. Next base: position 24,355,146 of record JASWHV010000014.1, read on the forward strand.
TTCGAGGCGGGTGTATGTGTCGTGTTTTCCGGGTGTGTCCTGATTGCAATCACCGTCCCTCACGGTTATATGAGTACCACTTGTTCACTGTGTTGTGACGTAGTAACAACTTTTATATGAAGTGAAATGAATCATTGCTGTCATGAAGTTCTTAAGTTCATTGTATTGCAAACCATGTATGTTATAGTGTAGAGCCCACTAAGTTTATCTTCCACTTTGGGCATCACCACATCGGAAGAAAGCGTTTCTTGTTTGATTGTGGACTTCCAATATGAGGGCTTCCTAAGGCATAATAATCTGCTGCTATAAACCTGAAAGTAAGGATCAACATTTAGGCGTGTCGTTATTGCATCATTCTTTTCCTATGTTCGTAATTCCTGCATGTAGAGTTCCATGTTTAGGAGTGTCGGTTAAGTCTTGCTGAGCCATTGTACTCACGGTTGCATTATTAGTGTTTTGCAGGTTATAAAATTTGCTATTAAGAGGTGTAGGATCGAAGTACACGTGTAAAGCTACCAGAGGGGGGGTGAATGGTAGATAAAAACTTTTCAGCGGAAGCAACAAAACACCCCTCAGCAGAAAACCGATCTGTTAAAGAAACCGTGTGTGTGACTAATCTAAACGTGTTAAACTGTGAAAAAACTAGTATAGATTGTATAGAATCAAGTCACGAAGACGTCACAACAAGAATCATGAAAATCCGTTGAGAGAAACTCAAGTTACGATCGAAAGATCGAACAAAGGTCAATCTGTCCTACGCGAGAAAAACAGTTCTGGAATACTGCAAAGAAACTCGTGTAGATCAGAAACCACAAATTCAATGACCGTGAAATTTTCACAGATGATACATAATCAAGTTGTGAAGACAACCCAAAAATAATCACATCAATTGGATCTTTAAAACTCGAGTTATGATAAAACCACCGAAGCAAGGTAGTGCTTAACAGAAACTCGACGAGAAAAACTTGTCTGAAACAAGTCGGACGAACAAGCCCCAAAAGTTCATTTAAAATACGAATTTTATTTATCAAAACACAAGAGGAACAGCCCCAAAGTCGTGCTCTATACGAGCCTTGGCCTCCCTTGCTTATATAACCAGCTCTATGGCCAATCCAATTCAAACTAGGACTCCTACTCCTACTTGGATTCAAACTGTAACTTTCCGATACTGCTCAAGACTCTTCTATACGCAGATAGAAGCAATCTTAAGACTTCCAAACACCTTAGGAACGTCCCAAACATTCCTAAAACAACTCTACTTCATGTCTAACACGAAATCCTGTTATAACCAACTCGAAACTTTCCATAAACAAACCATAACCGCCTCAGCCGCAGCCTGAGCGCAAAATCCAGCCGGTTGAACCTTTTCAACCATATCTCCACTTCCATATCTCTTCACCACGCCTTGGAACCATGTTGCCACGTCCACACACTCCTTGCACATGTGCAAACACCTTCCAACAACGTCCACGATACCTTCATATGCATTGTTCTTGATCCGAACATGCTGCACGACCTCCCGATCAACTCAACCACAATTCCTCCCGAACTTGGTTGTTGAACCTCATCTTCTCCCTAAGACTAGTTCAATTGATCCCATCACCAGCCATGTCTTGAACTCAAGCAACACCTGCACATGAATAAACAACCAATACTTCCGAGCACAAGTCCTCGACTTGACTCTCGTTAGTTCCAAAACTACAACCACTACAGGAAATGTCGCACCTTACGACGGCCAATATTATTTACGACAGCTAGCCGTCGTAAGTAAATTAACTTACGAAGGTCGCTTCTGGCCATCGTAAGTAAACTAACTTACGACGGCTACGGGTCCATGGCCGTCGTAAGTTACTGGACCATCGTAAGATAAACGTAACTTACGATGGCTGCAACCGTATGCCGTCGTAAGTAACACCACTGTCGTAAACTAAGTGCAACTTACGACGGCCGTAACCTAAGCCGTTGTAAGTTACGCGACCATCGTAAGTAGATGGTTTAACCGCATCCCTGGCCCGAGCTCGGTCTAATTAGCCCGAGCCCGAGCCCACACCGCCGCCGCCGCCGCCCCGCCGCCCGAGCCGCCACCGCCGGGCGCCACCGCTCCACCGCCCGGCGCCGCCGCTCCGCCGCCCTGTGCCGCCGCGAGCCGCCCCGGCCCCGCCCCGAGCCGCCCGGCCCCGCCCCGAGGCGCCTGGCGCCGCCTCGCTGCCTCCGGCCCCAACCTCGCTGCTGCCGGCCGCCGCCCCCACCCCCTGCTTCCCGCAGACCGCCGCCGCCTCCGCCGCCGCAGCCATCGCCGTCGTCGCCAAACCGAATCAAGTAATTTTTTAGTTTTTGTAATTAGTTGTTAGTTAGATTAGAGAAAATTTTAAATACTTAATCAATTTGTATGTATTTAGTAGATAATTAGTTTAGTTGTTAATTATTTGGTTTAAATTAGTAATTGTTTCTGATTTTAGTTATTTAATTTAGTTAATTGATTGATTAGTTGTTCAAGCACATTGTTTGTGCTTTACCCCCGGCCCCGCTGCCACCAGCCCCCGCCGTCGCCGACAGTGTACCGACGCCTAGGCGTCCTGTCGGTGGCGGGGGGATGCCTGGGCGGCTCGCCTCGCATGGCTGAGCGTCACCGATGCCGGCGCCGCCTCCGCCCGCCGCCGTCGCTGCAAGGCACCGCCGGCCCCCCGTGCTCTGGAGAGGAGAGAGGGAGGGGGATGAAAATGAGTGTATTAGGGTTGTGGGCCGTTTTTCATGACCCTCATAGAACGCGTGGATTGTCGGATTAGATCCGACGGTCGTGGGCACTTGGGCTGCTCAGCCCGAGCCGGAGCCAGACTCTCAGCCCTTCCCCGAGCTGACCTCCGCCACCACCTCCATTGCCGCCCGCCGCCGCCTCCACCGCCGGCCGCCAGCCGTAGCCGCGGCGCTTCACTACAGGAAAATCAACATTTTACGACGGCTGAATTTATTTACGTGGGTCAGCCATCGTAAATTAACGTACTTACGATGACGCGTAGTAGCCGTCGTAAGTTTACTAACTTATGACTGTCGCTGGCTCTCGGCCGTCATAAATAAAAGGACCGACGGAATTTAAGTACCATTTACGACAGCTAAAAGCTAAACCGTCGCAAGTAAAGAAGCCGTCGTAAATAAAGAACATAACTCTATATCTCGTGGGCCGCGTGCGCGGCCCACTCACGCGCGCGACCAGCCGACTACCGCCGCGCTGCTCCGCCTTGCCCTCACCGAGCCGCGCCGCCTCCGCCACCACGCCCCGCCCTGCCGCCGCGCACCACCGTCCCACGCCCCGCCCCACCGCGCACCGCCGTCCCGCGCCCCGCCCCGCCGCAGCGCGGCCGCCCCGCGCCTCGCCCCGCCCTGCCGCAGCCGCCGCCGTCCCGCCCCAAGCCCCGCCTGGCCGCCCCTGCTCACGCCGAGCCCCGGCCGTGCCTCGGCCGCCGCCGCTCGCCCCGCCCCACCTCGTGCCCCGCCCTGCTGCGCCGCCCGACCCACCTCGCCCGGCCCCTGCTCACCGCGCTGCCTGGAGCCCCTGCTCACCACGCTTCGAGCTCCTGCTCGCCGCGCTGCCAGGCCCCTGCTCGTCGTGCCGCCTCGTGACGCCGTGGGCACCGTGATCCGACACCGTGTGTATGTCTGTATGTGTGATCCGACACCGTGTGTATGTGTGACCCGACACCGTGTTTATGTGTGCATTAGTTGTTTAAATGGTTGAATTAGTTAATTACATGTTTAATTTGATCTTATTTGATTAATTGTTTAATTAGTATTGTAATTGATTATTGTTGAATTAATACTTTGATTGATTGAGTGATTAGTTACTATATGTAAATAAATGGGTTTCTGCCCGGTCTGGCCTGACACAACCTATTTAGGGTCATCAAAGGGGAGCGAGAAGAAGGGGGCACGAGGCTTCCTCAGTCGGTCACGGGACCTCTTCTCAGGTAGCTCGTCAGGTGCAAGCAGACGCTCTCAGCTGATGAGGCACCTACCAGACTTTGCGGGCCGAGCTCTGGCCTTACAGCGCACAGAGGTAAATTTCAGTTGTCAATCACGTTATTTTAAATTGCACTTATAAATAATTTATTCTTATCAATTCTTTAATTTTGCAGTCTGACTCACAGTCGTCAAATTCAGAGTCAGAGGTTAGGGCGCCGCCACATGCTAGCCAGCCCTCGGAGCCGGCTACCCTACCTTCAGAGGCGGCGAGCGTGGAGCCTTCGGGCTCTAGTGGTGACCAGCCTTCCGGGTCACCGGACGTGGTGGCCGCACAGAGGCGACGGACGAGGAGGACCCACTTTGCAGCTCCTCCTCCTGTTCCTCGTGAGCGGGTCACTATTTGTCCAGTTGGAGACAGGTAAAAAAATCATATACTTGGTACATATTTCATGATGTCTACAGATACTTACTGAGATAACAAATTTTGCAGATCTTGGTACGACTGTTCATTCACAGGCCAGGGACACCACAGGCAGGTTAATGGTGTCATCGGGGCTTTAGTGCGTTTGCACTATCCCGGTGTCATCGATGGTGTCCCTGCTTTGTCGTGGGACGACTACGCTCGTGTCTTGCACGAGGTGCACGGCACTCTTCAGGGGGCCGTGTGGAACGATTTTATGGTAAGTTTAAATGTTTACATTCTTCAACTCATTTAAATTGTTAATGCATATTGATTAAATGTTTGTTTTTGAAGCGTCCCGACCCATAAGATTGGAACTAAACATGTAATATTATGCCAGAAACAGAGTTCGGTACATAATATTACAACACAAGTGGAACCACAACCATACAGAGCTTTATTACAACGGCATACACTTTAGTACAACAATAATAAGGACTAACATAAGGATGATTAACGACATAAAAACATGGACGACTAGCTCCTCCTCGTACATGGTTCCACGGTAACACCTTGGGTGTGGATGCGACCCTACTCAAAGTCCTCCGGGTCGAAGTCAGGATCCTCTGAAGATATCAACAACGGTTGAGTACAAAAGTACTCAGCAAGCTCCACCTCGCCCTTCGGGAGGGGAATGAAACAAACATAGATGCAATGCACAACAATAAGAGTGATGCAACCTAATGCAACTAAATGCAACCAAATAACCCATCCAGAGACATTCCTCACCTCATTCTCACAACAGGTGGCTTCCTAGTTGTTAGGACCACACCATAACCTGTCCTATACCGAGGACACGGCCGTCCGAACGGGTTCTACACTCTGCAGAGGTTGTACGCTTTACCCACACGCACGGACCATCCACGATAGCCCGTCATAACCGACACCCAGTCGAAACATCACCCAAACCAGTCGTCCCCAACCCAGTGTCATGACTCATCTCAATATCATCTCAATTTTCATAAATGCATCTCTCTCTCTCTCTCCACCGTGGACGACTGTCGGGCTAGCCACCGGGGTTAGGCTAAGCCCCGCCCATACAGGGTCATGTGGTCGTACTGAAGAAAGTTAGGTGAGATGTCAAAACAACTCGGTCCTTAAGGCTCACCAGGGCAGCCTCCATACTCAAAACCACGAGCCTATCATCTTGATAGTACTCACTGTAAGTCTACCACCACGGTAGCGCTTACACCAACACTAACCCTTCTGCCCCGGTCTCAACTCATGCTCTCCCCAACCATGCAACATAAACAAGACAACATCATCATGCATAATCTCATCCTATCAATATGCTGCAAAAAGAGAAACTAGTATGTTTACCCTCTATCACTCGAATAACTCATGCTCAACAATGCAAATGCCTAATCTACTGGCCACAATTGATAAACCTCACATAGGAGCAATATGATCAAAAAGGGGGTGATGGAACTTGCCTTCGCTACCGTCTGCAGCGTCGTGCTCTTGGTCACTTGGCTCCCCTGGGTTCTCTTCCGGCACTGGTTCTACACCGCGCACAAGCAAACATACAAACAAAGCAAACATACATCATTCAGACTTTCTTACACTAACTATATTATGATATTAGATGATTTTTATAAGAAGAATCGGATTAAGTGATCCTTTTGTGTGTGGGTGGGATCTGTTTTGAGGCCAATCAAGGGGTTGCTTAGGGTTGGGCTCAAATCAGCAAGAGTAAACGGGGGAGGATGGCCAGAGAGTAAGAAATCGAACGCCGAGGCTATGAATCACTCGATTAAGCTGCCGATTTTGGGTAGGAAGTAGAGCAACTTCATGGAAGGGCGGCCATGCCACGGGGTGGTCGCGGCCAAACCCGAGGAGAGGGGGAAGGGGGGGATGACTCGGGGAAGAGAGTGGAGGTTGGGGTGCTCACCTTGGCCGTGGCTTGGCGGGGCTCGACGGGGAGGGTTCCTCGTCGGAGATCGATGTTGGAGGGGGGAGGAGAGGAGACGCGAGCGCCGGTGCTCAATGGGGCGGGGGAGAAAGTGAGCCCCCGAGCCCCTTTTATAGATGAAGGGGGAAATGGATAGGGATGGAGGGAGGAGAGGTAGGTGAGGTGTAATTAATGCACGTTCCGGGGGCTTCTCGTGGAGTGGATAAGGATGGGGGGAGATATATGTGAGGGGTGGTTCCGGAAGCTTCTCGTGGAGTGGATAAGGATGGGGGGAGATATGTATATGAGGGGTGGTTTCGGGAGCTTCTCGTGGAGTGGATAAGGATGGGGGAGATATATATGAGGGGTGGTGCCGGAAGCTTCTTGTGGAGTGGATAAGGATGGGGGGGAGATATGTATATGAGGGGTGGTTCCGGGAGCTTCTCGTGAAGTGGATAAGGATGGGGGAAGATATGTATATGAGGGGTGGTTCCGGAAGCTTCTCGTGGAGTGGATAAGGATGGGGGGAGATATGTATATGAGGGGTGGTTCCGGAAGCTTCTCATGGAGTGGATAAGGATAGGGGAGGAAGAGGTAAAGAGTTTGCCTTTAGGCAAAAGTAGGGGGGTGGCTGCACCAGTTTCGATGAAAAACATATCTGAAATCGGCCAGTAATGTGCGTAATTTGTCTGGTGGTTAATTATATAACCCTGATTTATTAGCTTTACGAAAAATGGAGCGTTACAGACCTACCCCACTTAGGATGAATCTCGTCCTCGAGATTCGAGTGGTCTGCAAAGAGATGGGGGAACTCTATCCGCAATGCATCTTCTCTTTCCCAAGTAGCTTCAGCCTCCGAGTGTTTGCTCCACTGGACCCGACAAAGTGTGATGGTGTTTCTCCGTGTCCTTCGGGTGACTGTTTCCAAGATCTTTACTGCACCTCCTGGTAGCGCAGATCATCTTGCAGGTCTAGAGTTTCTTGTGCCACCTGTTCCTCGGGAACCCGTAGGCATTTTCTTAGCTGTGACACGTGGAAGACGTTGTGCACGCCTGACATTTCTTCAGGTAGCTGAATCTCATACGCTACTGATCCTACCCTTTTTAGGACTGAGAAAGGGCCAATGTACCGTGGTGCCAACTTTCCACGTACTTGGAATCTGCGCGTGCCACGGATAGGAGATACTTTAAGGTACACATGATCTCCAGCTTGGAAACTGAGTTCACGCCTCCTCTTGTCTGCGTAGCTTTTCTGACGTGATTGGGCGGCCTTGAGATTCGCTCGAATCTCCGCTACCTTGTCCTCTGCTGCCAAGATGAACTCTGGTTGCTCCACAATGCGGTCCCCAACTTCTGACCACATGAGTGGGGTTCGACACTTCCTTCCATAGAGGGCTTCATACGGTGACATCTTGATGCTGGCCTGATAACTGTTGTTGTATGAGAACTCGGCATATGGTAAACTGTCTTCCCAATCCTTGCCGTAGGTTAGAACAGCGGCCCTCAACATGTCTTCCAAGATTTGGTTGATCCTCTCTGTCTGACCATCTGTCTGAGGGTGATATGCTGAACTAAAGTCTAACTTGGTACCAAGCGCCTTTTGAAGACTCCTCCAAAACCTTGACGTAAACTGAGTACCTCGATCTGAGACTATCCTCGAGGGTACTCCATGTAGTTTCACAATACGGTCTATGTACAACATGGCCAGCTTACTCCCATTGTAGGTAGTGCGCACAGGAATAAAGTGTGCAACTTTAGTCAGACGGTCGACCACTACCCATACGGAGTCATTACCATTCTTGGTCCTTTGTAGGCCAGTGATGAAATCCATTCCTACCTCATCCCATTTCCAAACGGGAATCGGTAAGGGCTGTAATAGGCCACTCGGCTTTTGATGCTCAGCTTTGACCCTTCTACACACATCACAATAAGCCACGAATTTGGCTATGTCACCCTTCATGCCAACCCACCAATATTTTTGCTTAATATCCACATACATCTTTGTGGCTCCGGGGTGGATGGAGTAGGCAGAGTTATGAGCTTCATCCATGATCGTATTCCGATAGTGACCTTGTGAAGGCACACACAACCGTTTCTTGAACCACAATATTCCATCTCTATCAACTCTAAAGTCTGGTGCCTTGCCTTCACCGGTTTGTTCCTTGATCTTCATTAACTTTTCATCTTCCTGCTGAGCCTTCTTAATCTGGTCATCCAGCACAAGGTGAACACTAAGGTTGTAGTTGTAGGAGTGAGGTACAATACTTAGGTTCAACTTCAGCATCTCCTCGCACAGTTGTGGTACTTGAGTCACCAAGTGATGACAGTATGCTTTCCTGCTAAGAGCGTCTGCCACAACATTTGCTTTACCCGGGTGGTAGTGGATCTCCACATCATAATCCTTAATTAGTTACAACCATCTTCGTTGTCTTAGGTTCAGATCAGGCTGGGTAAAGATATACTTGAGGCTCTTGTGATCTGTGTATATTTCACACTTGTTACCGATCAGATAGTGTCTCCAAATCTTAAGAGCATGCACTACCGCAGCCAATTCCAAGTCATGGGTTGGGTAGTTCTGCTCGTGCGGCCTTAACTGACGGGAGGCATAGGATACCACTCGTCCTTCTTGCATTAGCACACATCCTATGCCGTGTCTAGAAGCATCACAATAAATAACAAAGTTCTTGTGAATATCCGGTAAGACTAAGACTGGGGCCGTGGTTAGTCTTCCCTTCAACTCACGAAAACTTCGCTCACATGCTTCAGTCCACACAAACTTCTTATCCTTCTTTAGTAGTTCCGTCATTGGTCGGGCTAGCTTGGAAAATCCTTCGATGAACCTCCGATAATAACCAGCCATACCTAGAAAACTACGAATCTCCGAGACCGAAGTTGGTTGCTTCCAAGATGATACGGCTTTGACCTTCTCTGGATCAACTGCAACCCCCTCGGCTGTTAGCACATGCCCAAGGAAACTAACTTTCTGTAACCAAAACTCACATTTGCTGAACTTGGCATAAAGTTGATGGCTCCTGAGCCGGTCCAAAACAACACGCAGATGTTGCGCGTGCTCTGCTTCACTTCGGGAATAGACTAGAATGTCGTCGATGAAGACAACAACAAACTTGTCCAACTCTTGCATGAACACCCGGTTCATTAGGTTCATGAAGTAGGCAGGGGCATTGGTTAATCCAAAAGACATCACTGTGAACTCGAACTGACCGTAGCGAGTCACAAATGCCGTCTTAGGTATATCTTCGGGCTTAATCCTCACTTGATGATACCCAGACCTCAAGTCAATCTTTGAGAAAAATTTGGCCCCCTTTAGCTGGTCGAATAGATCATCTATCCGGGGTAGAGGGTATTTATTCTTGATGGTCACCGCATTAAGAGCTCGGTAATCTACACAGAGTCTCTTACTTCCATCCTTTTTCTCTACGAAGAGGACTGGTGCGCCCCATGGTGATGCACTAGGCCTTATGTACCCTTTCTCTTGCAACTCATCTAACTGTTTCTTTAACTCGGCTAGTTCTGGCGCTGCCATTCTATAAGGCCTCTTGGCTATTGGGGCCGTTCCGGGAACTAGATCAATGGAGAACTCCACTTCTCTTTCTGGCGGCATGCCTGGCAACTCCTCAGGGAACACATCAACATACTCTTTAATCACTGGCACTTCCTGAGGTGTTTCCGCCTTCAAGTGATTTACTACTGGCTCAGACATGCTGGAGTTGACATGACATGTGACAGTCTTCCCTTCATGGTTTGTCACTGTCACAGTCCTCTGTGCACAAGCTATACTCCCATTGCACTTGGCTAACCAATCCATACCGAGGATCACATCTATCCCATGGGAGTCAAGCACTACTAGATTAACCAAGAACTCTACCCCACTTAGATTTAAAGGGATGTTGTTAACTCCTAGGTGGCAAGGTATATAACCTCCCGGTGATCGAGTCATTAAGGGCCTCTTAAGGGCTACCGTAGATATATCATGTGTCTCTACGAAGTGTGATGATATAAAAGAATGCGATGCGCCAGAATCAAATAGTACTGAAGCCAAAACTGACTGAACCAAGAACTCACCAAGTAGAACTCCTGGTGCTGCATCTGCCTCTTCGGCGTAGACGTGGTTTACTGTGGCCTTTCCAAAGGAGTGTTGAGTCCTTGACGGTGCTCCGCGGCTGCCCCCAGCTGGTTGCCTTGGTCCGTTAACTGAGTTGGAGACGACTGATGGTGCTGGCTTAACCTTGTAAGGGCAGTTAACGGCGATATGCCCAGGCTCACGGCAGCTGAAACAGATCCTCTGGCCAACAGTTTGATTGACCCCAGACTGCTGAGGATGGAATGAGCCATGTGATTTAGCAGGCTGTACCGGTTGCTTGAAAGTGGTGGTTGGTGCTTTATAGGATACACCACTATGAGCCATCTGCCCAGAGTAAATAGGTTGTTGGGTCTTCTGCACAAAGTAGGTTGGTTGTTGGGTCCTCTGTAGTGAATAGACAGGTTGATTAGCCCTCTGAAGTTTCACCTGCTGGAACCCCTTCTTGTCCTCGAATTTTCTTTTCTTCTCCCGTAGCTCATCCTCTATGTTCTTTTCTGTAGTGATGGCCTTGTTAACCAGGGTACTGAAATCTGGGTAAACAGATGCTTCAAGAAATTTCCTGATTTCAATGTTTAACCCACGCAAAAAGGCTTCTTGCTTCTTCTCTTCTGTATCCACAGCGTGGGGGTCATAGCGGGATAACCCGGTAAACTTGTGTAGATACTCCGTCACAGTTAGTCCCTTCTGTTTAAGGTTCATAAACTCTTCCCTCTTTAGCTTCATAATGCTACTTGGGATGTGTTGCTCTCTAAACAACTTCACAAACTCGTCCCATATCATGGTCCTAGCATGTGGATGCATCTCTCTGTAGCTGTGCCACCAGGCTAAGGCAGATCCCCTCAGTTGTTGGACTGCAAGCAGAACCTTATCCTGCTCGTTTGCATGCAAAACCTCGAGTTTCATCTCAATCTCTCTTAGCCAGTCATCTGCCTCAAGGGGGTCCTCAGATCTAGAAAACTTGGGCGGGTTCATCCTGTTGAAGTCTGCAATCTGGTGATTATTTTGCAGCACGGGCTGATGGTTGTTGAGGCCATCGTTGTTCCTGGCAGCCAGGGTGTTTGTCAGTAGCTCTAGGAGTCGATTCTGGCGGTCCAGAATGGCAGTCAGATCGTAGTTAGGTGCTTGGGGATGTGGCCGGACAGGTGCACTCTCCGCTGTCTCATGCTCGTGAGGTGCAGGCGGAATCTCTCGTAGTCCTTGGTCCGCCTCGTATCCATTAGTGACTCGGCTCAAGCGTCGAGGCATCTGTGACAAGGCAATCGATGGGTTTAGATTATTATTACTATGGTGCATCATAATTAGTTATGCTTACCGTCTTTTATTATTGTTATTATTATTTTTATTTCCTATATTTTTGACACGACCCCATTTGGTCCTGTCGAGCCAGGATCACGCTGAGGGGTGCTGCGTTGCACAGCACCGTATAACACACGTCAAAGGTGCCAAGCGGAAGCGGAAGCTTTATTACATAAACAGGTTTATGAACATGTTTACATCAAAATAAGTTCAGTCTACACTCACGGGCGTAGACTAAGCATCAAGTGCACGTTCAGCCCTCGAACGTGTCCTTGCTAGCACACACGCACACTAACTCTGCGGCGTGCACGACTCCCACTCGACGGAGTTCCCCTCCTGGGGTTCCGTCTCCTCTTCGGGAGTCCCTTCCTCATAGAACCCTGCAAAAGCTTCAAACACAAGCAGTGAGCACGACGGCTCAGCAAGTCTGACCCGTCTCACCTAAACATGGAACTTCTACATGAGGGTAATGGGTTGCATGAGGTAAAAAAAAATCAGTTGCAAGGACTCGCCTAATTAGTAGAACCTTACTTTCAAGTTTTAGCAGCAGGTTGTGGAGAACTTTACGCTAAGGCACATGAGAGAGCCGCAATCAAACAAGAAACGCATTTCTCTCATGTACTTTGCCCAAAGTTGAAAAGAACTTTAGTTAGCACTAAGCTACAGCATATCATTAACAATCAATGTCCAGCTTTCAATCAGCAACATTTTAACATGTAACTAGCCTGTTCTTTCTACGTCACGGTACAGTGAACAAGTGGTACTCACTGACCGCGAGGGACGGCGATTATAATCGATTTACACCTGCAGGGTTACCCGAATAACCCGTCACGTACGCCCGTACTCGATGTTGCCTACAACAACAATCACGGACGCCGTACGCGACTACCTTTCACCCGTTAGCCAAATATTGAACCGGTCCCATCGTCCCGAGCAAGAGGTCCCTGCACGCGCATCTCTGTGCCGCCAGCTGATTTACACCTCGAGCTCTCAACCTACCCTCTGAACGACGGGCAATGCCTCAATACCCAGCTACCCGAGTTACATCAGTTTCCCGGTTCCCATATAGCCGGTAGGTCTTCGGTACTGTTCTAGCTTGTTCAACAGGCCCGCACACGGCTCGGTCCTCAATCGACACAAGCGGAGCTACAGCACACAGGCCCCAAAGTCCTGCTGCCCTTACTCTCCGCTCGGTCTCATTTTCTTGCCATGTGGTTCATGTGCTATCTCTACCCGAGCAATGTGCCTCTAGCCTATTCTCGCGAGTAGTTCCAACTACTCGACTTGTACCGAATCCTACTCTATCCTAGCAATGCAGTGGCTAACGAGGTTTTCAATCCTAAACCCAACCCATGGTTTTCTTGGCTGTGCAGTTGGGTTTCCAATCAAGACTCTAATGCAAAGAACAATATTCAAAGATGTGCTCAAAACAATAAACATTTGTAAAAAGGTTAATGCAAACCGGGGCTTGCCTTGCTGCTCTTGGTCGTAGGCTAGCTGTTCCTCCGGAGTAACGAAGTCTAGGACTTCGGGTTCCTCCTCGACCTTAGCGACTACATGATAAGAACAATGTATGTATTAATTTAAATGCATTTGTATTAACTTTGAAGTTGTGAAGTCTATAACCCTTGCTAGACAGACCTAATGACTGTGAAACTTTTACTGTGGCTTGGTTACAACCTAAACAAAGACTTGGTCAAGTTTTAGTTGCAGCAAAGCTCATTTGAGCCCTCCACAATTAATTATGTCCTTGACCTTAATTGGAACTCTTAGAGTGTTCTAGGGATTTTCATGAGACAAACTATGACTTTCTGAAAACTAGATTTTCAGAGGGTTCTAATGGAGTTGGTCTCACTTAATTTGGAAGTCTCTAACTAAAGATATGAGTTGAACAATTTCAGAGAAAATTCTGAAAATGTTTCTGAACATTTTCTATTTTCTCTGGAACAGTTTTACTAATCACACCATTAGGTGGACTACATGAGCTCAAATGGGTCTGAAACTTTTATGGTAGCTCAAGGATATTTTGGTGAACATCCCAGCAAAATTTCAGGATTTTCCTCCAAAGGATTCTCCAGTTAAAATTCCTAACAGTTTAAACTTCAAGGAATTAATTCTGGAGAATTAAGGAATTTCATGGAGTGAAACTTGATTTTCTGGAAAGTACTCAGAGAGCTGAATCCAGCAAAATTTGGTTCACTCGATTTGGAGCTTTCTAGCCAAAGTTATAAGGATTTGAAGTTTGAAGGAAATCTGAAAATCGGGGAAAAGTTTAAACTCACGCGTGGGCCCAGGGGACACGCGTCGCACGCCGAAGCGACAGCACACCGCAGCCCACAAGGATTTTGCGCGCCAGCACACCCGATCCCGGCCGCAGCCGGATCCCGATTCAAAATATCGGCCGCTGACAGCTGGGGTCCACCCCCTTCTTCAACCTCGCGACACCCGCGCCCCGCCGCCGAGGGACCTCGCCGGAGGGCTCGCCGCTGGCTGCTGTACAGCTCCAAACTTCTTGATTCTGGCCGCCCCTGCCTATTTTTACTTGGGGAACATGATCCGAGGGTCAGCTGCTCATGACAACGGCCGGAGCATGGTCGGCGACGAGCCGCCATATCGGAACGACTTCGGCCATGTAGGCTGACTCTCCTAGTACCTCAGCTACTTGGGAAATCGGTCGGGGAGCATCAGTGGACCTCAGAGAAGGTCGACATGAACTCGAGGCAGCTCGGGGAAGGCCCGAAATAGGTCCTCACCGTGCGCCCGATACCCCCCGTTCGTTCTGCCATTAGTAGACCTTGAATTACGCCGGGCACAGAGGTTCTCCGGCCCAGAGTTGTGAAGGCAACTTGTGCGTCACCGTGTCTAGCTCGTGTGGGAGTGGCCTGAGGCCCTCTAATCCTTTCTAGAGCACGAATTAAACAGAATCGTACCCGAAGGTCGTTCTGCACACAGAAAGGGGAAAAGTGGAAATTCGCCGCCGGTGAGCAACCACTCGAGCTGTGGCTCGGGGATGAGCAGCACCGGTCACCCGCGCGTCCAAGGGTGCCTTGGCTCGGGCGTGACAACGCCCAGGTTGGGCTGTCCACGAGAGCCCGAGGTGCGGCGGTTTCCAGTTCCGAGTTCGATCTTTCGGCACAGCCGATATCACTCGGTTTCAATCGATTTTTAGCAATGGGGAGGATGGAGGATGGTCGCTAGTACCTTGCTGGGACCTTGGAATGGAAGGAGGGAGCTGCGATCGGCTTGATCAAGCAGGAACTCGAGCGTCGGTGATGGCAGTGGGAAAAGCAGTCGTGCACGTCGGTAGCTCGGGGAAATGGTGACTGAAGCACGCCGGGGAGGGGATAAATAGCCCCGGTGGCTGGCCTCCGGCTTGGGGCGCGCAGCAGGAGCTGACGCCGGCTGCCCCCTTCGGTGGCGCGCGCATTTGCGATATCCAAAACTCGCATTTGCTGAACTTTGCGTATAACTTGTGATCCCGCAGCCGTTGCAAGACTATACGCAGATGTTTCTTGTGATCTTCCTCCGACTTGGAATATACCAGGATGTCGTCGATGAAGACCACGACAAACTTGTCCAGCTCCGGCATAAACACCGAGTTCATTAAGTACATGAAGTGAGCTGGAGCATTGGTGAGGCCGAAGGACATGACCAGGTACTCATAAAGTCCGTACCTTGTCGAGAAAGCTGTCTTTGGGATGTCCTCCGCCCTTATCTTAATCTGATGGTACCCGGATCTTAAATCCATCTTGGAAAAGATCTTCGCTTCGACCAACTGATCAAACAACATGTCGATCCGTGGCAACGGGTACTTGTTCTTGATGGTTACGGCATTTAATGGACGGTAGTCCACGCAAAGCCGCAACGTTTCATCCTTTTTCTTGACAAATAATGCCGAACAACCCCATGGCGAGGAGCTCGGCCTAATAAAACCCTTCTCCAGAAGGTCCGTGAGCTGAGTCTTCAGTTCAGCCAACTCCTTTGGCGCCATCTTGTACGGCCTTCGGGATATTGGCATGGTTCCCGGTGCAAGTTCAATCTTGAACTCCACCTCTCTATCGGGTGGCATCCCCGGCAAATCGTCCGGGAACACATCCGGAAACTCTCGAACCACTGGAATGTCTTCCAATCTGATGGTTGTAGCTTGATAGACACTTGGAAGTTTTATTTCTGGACTGTCCAGAAATAATGAGTGAGAACCGTGCACCTCTGAGTTCAAGTGCACGACTCGAAGGACGGTGTCTAAAACAGCGCCGTGGCGGGTTAACCACGACATCCCTAGGATGACATCGACCTTCTGCCCCTCTAAGATAATGAGAGACGTGGGGTACACTCTACCCGCTAAGCATAATGGTGCTTTGGAGACCATTACGCTTGCTGAAATCTTCCCACCCGGTGAACAAATTAAATATGGACTATCGGTGGGTAGTATTGGCAAGCTGTGTTTAGCAATGAAAGCTTGGCTAATAAAATTATGCGTGGCGCCTGAATCAAATAGTACTATAGCGGGATGCTGGTGGAGTTGGAACATACCCGCAAGGATTGGCTCGCCCTCCGGCACGTCCTCAATGGCAAGCTGGTGGACAGTGCCGGGCCTAGGGTTTGCCCGCCGCGCATTAGTAGGGTTCCGGGGTTGATTCCTCCCCGGAAACTGTGGTGCCACTCCGCCGCCTTGCCTCTCCGGGCAACTGCTCGCGAAATGTCCTGGACGACCACACTTGTAACATGTGGCCGCTGCTGGTGGAGTACTCGGGGAACGAAAGCCCGGCATGCGTTGCGGAGGTGCAAACGCACGCGGCATCGCCCGCTGCTGCTGCTGTTGTTGCGGTGGTGCTGGCAGTGCCGGCCGGAATGCCGGTGAAGAATACGGCCGACCGCGGAACGGCATCGACCGCTGTGGTGGTTGCCAGCGCGGACCTGATGGTGGGCTATTCACCATCCGAAACTTCTGAGAAGGACCACCTCCTTCTCCGCTGCTCTGCGGCGCGCTTCGCTTTCGCTCTGCCGCCGCCAACTCCTTGCCGGAGTCCTCCTGAACAATCGCAGCATCAATGATGTCGTTGAGGCTGCCGCGATTGAACATCGCCAGCTTGTCCTTCAGGAGCGGGTTAAGCCCCTGGTAAAAATGGTCCCGCCGCTTCTCGTCCGTATCTGCGTGATACGACGCGTAGAGCGCGAGATCGTTGAACGCTCTGGAGTACTCCAGCGCGTTCCGGTTCCCTTGTTGCAGGTGTAGGAATTCCTGCGTCTTCCTCTTCATCAAACCGGGCGGTATATGATAGGCCCTGAAGGCCGTCCGGAACTCCGCCCAGGTCATCACTCGGTCGGTGGGTTGTGAAGCACAAAAGTTGGCCCACCACGCGCTCGCGGATCCTTGGAGCTGCTGGACCGCGAACTGAGTCTTGCGCTGCTCGCTGATTTGGAGCAGCCCGAACTTCATCTCTATGGCGCGGAGCCAGTTGTCCGCGTCAAGTGGTTCATCCGCCCTTGAGAATACAGGGGGATGAGTCGCCAGGAAGTCGGAGTAGGAGCTCTGTTGGCGCTCCTCGCGATCTTGACGTCTCTCTGGGCGAGACGTATTCGCAATTAACGTTTGCAGCAGCTCTGTATGCTGCTGATGTGAACCCGCCATTGCCGCGACAATGTCGGCCAAGGTAACCGTTGGCAGTGGCGGTGGCGGTGTTTGCTGTTGCTGTTGCTGTCCCGAGGAGTCCTCGGGAGGCGGTTGGGAGGTCTCCCCCCCTTGGCTAGTACCTCCAACATCAGGGTTGGCACGAGTGCGCGTCATTCTGAAATTCAACACAGCAGTAATTAGCACATGTCTCACTCAAAATTCCATATACAGCAGTAGGTATTGAAGCGACGCATGATTAACTTGCACAACATTCACATATATTGATAAAGCCTAAACTTTATACAAGATACATTATTCTCGGATCTCCGAGAAGTCGTGCTCATGTCATCACTACCTATACATACGCTACTGTCTACACGACATGTCACCTATTACAAAAGTTGGGTTACGCTACCCTAGCTGCCCTACTTGGCAACCATAACCCCCCTACTCGGAGTAGAACTCGACCTCCTGTGGGTCGTCCTCCTCCGGTACCTCAGCTGGTGGCTCTGGATCTACCACCTCTTCTCCCATTCCGGGTTCTCCCATGGCTGGAAGA
This sequence comes from Neostapfia colusana, assembly GCA_030760725.1. NCBI lineage: Eukaryota > Viridiplantae > Streptophyta > Magnoliopsida > Poales > Poaceae > Neostapfia > Neostapfia colusana. Next base: position 24,373,024 of record JASWHV010000014.1, read on the forward strand.
CCCAAGACTACCGGTACGCCCAATACCGGGGGCACGAGGTCCTGCAATGCATGCACCTCGTCCATAGCCTGGTTGTAGTCCTCTTCCCAGCCTTGTCCTTCCTCAATAGCGTCGTCCCGCTCTTGAGCAAGGTCCGCATTCTGCTGGGTTAGGGTCTGCACCAGCTCTTGCAACGCCGCGATGTCAACACGGCTCTTCTTCTTTGCCTTCTTCAGACGACGCAACTGATTGTGTTGTTCATTCAATCGCTTGATCGTCGGAAGGAGCACATTACGGAGTGCGCTGTGAGCACCCTCGAAATGATCTCCACGGCTTGTGCTCTCCTTGAGCTTGGTGGCGAGATGCTCCGTATGAACAGCTTGGCTGTCCATCACAGCGTTTCCCGCCCTCATTTGGAGGCTGAGGTTCGCCTCCGCGGGGTTGTACCTTGGGCAAGCCGGGTCTGTTGCCTCCAGGTACCTTTCTTCCCACACATGCTGAGCTCGTCCCTCCACCGGAACGAGTGCGTATGGAGTTCCCTCCATAGCCTGCACGTGTAGTTGGCAGAAACGTGACATAGTGTCACGGGCTGCCACTTGCCACATCCCTTCCGGTTGTCTTCCTCTCACCGTGACGGTGAATGGCACCCAACCGGATGGCGTAGGTCCTGTAGGAACCTCGACATGGATCGTCCACGTCTTGTTCCCCTCTTCGCCTTCTTCCTTGGCGAAGTATTGCGGCATCTGGTTGTACCCGAAATATTGGAGCATTTGCCACAATGCTTCCGGGTAGCCGCTACGGTCAGAGCAGTGGGAAACTACCCACCCGTTCTCCAACCGTTTATCTGCTGCCATCTGTAAAAATATATTTGAGAAATGTCAAATATTTATTTAAACAGTAAACCATTGAGTTATAACATAAGATATGTCATTGAACCCATAACATTTGGACACATAGTTCAAATTTTTAAACAAATTTGACTGCTGATCTGCTGTTACCATGACAGCCCTGACCAGTTTCCATATCAATCTGATTTAGGCCAGGTTAAAAGCAAAACCAGTCCTGGAGCTCAACATCAAAGTTAAAGTTAACTTTAATAGCTTTCCATAAAGTATTTGGTTGGCCTAAGATCTGTCCTGGTTCAAAAGTTATGAGATGTCAAAGTTAACAGAATTTCTGGGAACAATTGGACAGCACCTCCCTGCTTTAGGTACTGAATTGATCCAAGAATCCCAGTTAATTCTGTTCCCAATCTGACAAAACTTTCTGTTACAAAGTTGTAACCCATCTCATAAGCTTTCCAGAACTACCTCATTTTCTATTTTTGGATTTTTATGCAGGAAGTTATGCTTAATTTACAGAGAGTCTACAGAGAGTCTTTGCTCCGTCCTGTTTTCTGGACAGTTTCAACTCCACTGCATTTTTCGAGTGGTTAAGGGATGAAACACCTCTGGAACTCAACAGAAAAGTTGCAAAGCTCTTCCAAAGCTTCCCAGAAATGTATCATACGACCCCAACCTCGAAAGAACTCAACCTCTAACCTCTAATTAACTTCAGCCTTGATTCAGCTGAAAACAGAGTGCTCTGTCCTTAACATCCTATAAGTTGAAAACTTGTTAACTTTGAAATATTATGTTCAAGGGAAGGAGTTACATCAAGTTTTACTACTTTGGATCAAAACCTTCAAGTTTTTAAATGAAGTTGTTCATTTAGTTGGGTGTGACGTCGATGCGTCACCAACTTATGTCGGTACTACGTCCTCACAAAGAAAAAACCTATACCGGACTTAGCCGGCTTCGTTAGTTCAGTGGCACTACTCGTCACTCGCACACGGATGCTACAGGTCTACCGTTTCGTGGTAAGGCTACCAGCAGAAATTCAAACAATCATCAGACTCGGCTGCACACCGAGCCCGGAATCCATACAGTTGGTACACCCGGCCGTCATCACTCGCCCGGATGTTCTCAAGCCAAACACGCCTTGAGTTACGTGTTCACGTTTCAGACCACGTGACGGGGTCTCCCATGTTGCACCACGCACGCCAGGGATAGACGCTGCTCGAATACCCCAAACGACATGAAGAGTCGTAGAGGATACTAAAGCGGGTCGGGTTACCTGCCACCCGTGGGGCTCCACCCTTCAGCTTGTGCGCACTGGTGGACAGCGCTTACGTGCACCCCCCAAGACATGAACGTCCCGAGATGCACGATTTTCCGACATAACAAATAGGTTAATATGCCACTTTCTATATGCTAATAACATCCTTATACGGGCTACTAACTCGTTCCTCACTGGATTTTTGAAAAAGAAGACCTTTGTACTGTGTTAAACCTCAAGCGAGCTTTGATACCAACGCTGACACGACCCCATTTGGTCCTGTCGAGCCAGGATCACGCTGAGGGGTGCTGCGTTGCACAGCACCGTATAACACACGTCAAAGGTGCCAAGCGGAAGCGGAAGCTTTATTACATAAACAGGTTTATGAACATGTTTACATCAAAATAAGTTCAGTCTACACTCACGGGCGTAGACTAAGCATCAAGTGCACGTTCAGCCCTCGAACGTGTCCTTGCTAGCACACACGCACACTAACTCTGCGGCGTGCACGACTCCCACTCGACGGAGTTCCCCTCCTGGGGTTCCGTCTCCTCTTCGGGAGTCCCTTCCTCATAGAACCCTGCAAAAGCTTCAAACACAAGCAGTGAGCACGACGGCTCAGCAAGTCTGACCCGTCTCACCTAAACATGGAACTTCTACATGAGGGTAATGGGTTGCATGAGGTAAAAAAAATCAGTTGCAAGGACTCGCCTAATTAGTAGAACCTTACTTTCAAGTTTTAGCAGCAGGTTGTGGAGAACTTTACGCTAAGGCACATGAGAGAGCCGCAATCAAACAAGAAACGCATTTCTCTCATGTACTTTGCCCAAAGTTGAAAAGAACTTTAGTTAGCACTAAGCTACAGCATATCATTAACAATCAATGTCCAGCTTTCAATCAGCAACATTTTAACATGTAACTAGCCTGTTCTTTATACGTCACGGTACAGTGAACAAGTGGTACTCACTGACCGCGAGGGACGGCGATTATAATCGATTTACACCTGCAGGGTTACCCGAATAACCCGTCACGTACGCCCGTACTCGATGTTGCCTACAACAACCATCACGGACGCCGTACGCGACTACCTTTCACCCGTTAGCCAAATATTGAACCGGTCCCATCGTCCCGAGCAAGAGGTCCCTGCACGCGCATCTCTGTGCCGCCAGCTGATTTACACCTCGAGCTCTCAACCTACCCTCTGAACGACGGGCAATGCCTCAATACCCAGCTACCCGAGTTACATCAGTTTCCCGGTTCCCATATAGCCGGTAGGTCTTCGGTACTGTTCTAGCTTGTTCAACAGGCCCGCACACGGCTCGGTCCTCAATCGACACAAGCGGAGCTACAGCACACAGGCCCCAAAGTCCTGCTGCCCTTACTCTCCGCTCGGTCTCATTTTCTTGCCATGTGGTTCATGTGCTATCTCTACCCGAGCAATGTGCCTCTAGCCTATTCTCGCGAGTAGTTCCAACTACTCGACTTGTACCGAATCCTACTCTATCCTAGCAATGCAGTGGCTAACGAGGTTTTCAATCCTAAACCCAACCCATGGTTTTCTTGGCTGTGCAGTTGGGTTTCCAATCAAGACTCTAATGCAAAGAACAATATTCAAAGATGTGCTCAAAACAATAAACATTTGTAAAAAGGTTAATGCAAACCGGGGCTTGCCTTGCTGCTCTTGGTCGTAGGCTAGCTGTTCCTCCGGAGTAACGAAGTCTAGGACTTCGGGTTCCTCCTCGACCTTAGCGACTACATGATAAGAACAATGTATGTATTAATTTAAATGCATTTGTATTAACTTTGAAGTTGTGAAGTCTATAACCCTTGCTAGACAGACCTAATGACTGTGAAACTTTTACTGTGGCTTGGTTACAACCTAAACAAAGACTTGGTCAAGTTTTAGTTGCAGCAAAGCTCATTTGAGCCCTCCACAATTAATTATGTCCTTGACCTTAATTGGAACTCTTAGAGTGTTCTAGGGATTTTCATGAGACAAACTATGACTTTCTGAAAACTAGATTTTCAGAGGGTTCTAATGGAGTTGGTCTCACTTAATTTGGAAGTCTCTAACTAAAGATATGAGTTGAACAATTTCAGAGAAAATTCTGAAAATGTTTCTGAACATTTTCTATTTTCTCTGGAACAGTTTTACTAATCACACCATTAGGTGGACTACATGAGCTCAAATGGGTCTGAAATTTTTATGGTAGCTCAAGGATATTTTGGTGAACATCCCAGCAAAATTTCAGGATTTTCCTCCAAAGGATTCTCCAGTTAAAATTCCTAACAGTTTAAACTTCAAGGAATTAATTCTGGAGAATTAAGGAATTTCATGGAGTGAAACTTGATTTTCTGGAAAGTACTCAGAGAGCTGAATCCAGCAAAATTTGGTTCACTCGATTTGGAGCTTTCTAGCCAAAGTTATAAGGATTTGAAGTTTGAAGGAAATCTGAAAATCGGGGAAAAGTTTAAACTCACGCGTGGGCCCAGGGGACACGCGTCGCACGCCGAAGCGACAGCACACCGCAGCCCACAAGGATTTTGCGCGCCAGCACACCCGATCCCGGCCGCAGCCGGATCCCGATTCAAAATATCGGCCGCTGACAGCTGGGGTCCACCCCCTTCTTCAACCTCGCGACACCCGCGCCCCGCCGCCGAGGGACCTCGCCGGAGGGCTCGCCGCTGGCTGCTGTACAGCTCCAAACTTCTTGATTCTGGCCGCCCCTGCCTATTTTTACTTGGGGAACATGATCCGAGGGTCAGCTGCTCATGACAACGGCCGGAGCATGGTCGGCGACGAGCCGCCATATCGGAACGACTTCGGCCATGTAGGCTGACTCTCCTAGTACCTCAGCTACTTGGGAAATCGGTCGGGGAGCATCAGTGGACCTCAGAGAAGGTCGACATGAACTCGAGGCAGCTCGGGGAAGGCCCGAAATAGGTCCTCACCGTGCGCCCGATACCCCCCGTTCGTTCTGCCATTAGTAGACCTTGAATTACGCCGGGCACAGAGGTTCTCCGGCCCAGAGTTGTGAAGGCAACTTGTGCGTCACCGTGTCTAGCTCGTGTGGGAGTGGCCTGAGGCCCTCTAATCCTTTCTAGAGCACGAATTAAACAGAATCGTACCCGAAGGTCGTTCTGCACACAGAAAGGGGAAAAGTGGAAATTCGCCGCCGGTGAGCAACCACTCGAGCTGTGGCTCGGGGATGAGCAGCACCGGTCACCCGCGCGTCCAAGGGTGCCTTGGCTCGGGCGTGACAACGCCCAGGTTGGGCTGTCCACGAGAGCCCGAGGTGCGGCGGTTTCCAGTTCCGAGTTCGATCTTTCGGCACAGCCGATATCACTCGGTTTCAATCGATTTTTAGCAATGGGGAGGATGGAGGATGGTCGCTAGTACCTTGCTGGGACCTTGGAACGGAAGGAGGGAGCTGCGATCGGCTTGATCAAGCAGGAACTCGAGCGTCGGTGATGGCAGTGGGAAAAGCAGTCGTGCACGTCGGTAGCTCGGGGAAATGGTGACTGAAGCACGCCGGGGAGGGGATAAATAGCCCCGGTGGCTGGCCTCCGGCTTGGGGCGCGCAGCAGGAGCTGGCGCCGGCTGCCCCCTTCGGTGGCGCGCGCGCACAGCTGCCGGGAACCGACTGAACTGTGGTTCAGTCGGTTTGCTTTGAGGCAGAGGCTGACATGTGGGTCCCACTCCTCTTTTAACCTCTGAAATTTATTCCTAACAGCTGTGGTAAACAGTGAACCCTATTCTACCCTTGGCAATTCAAATTATTCACCCAAGAGCCATTTGAATTGATCAAAGTTCAAATGAGGTTTGGTTTGAATGAATTTCAGCACAAGTTCAGTTTGAAATTCAAATAAAGTTTGAATTTCTCCCCCTTAGCTCATGTCAAGATCAACTCCAAATGGAGTGAAAATTGGTGTGTGAGCTCACAAAAATGTGCTGAGTGAGAATATGCCTTCCACTTTTAAATTCAGTGGGTGAAAACAGTTTGAATTTGAATATGGTTTCAAACTGCCCTCTTCCTAACTATACCCAAAATGACCTCAAAAAGGTTTTGAATTTGGGTGAAACTTGGCATGGACATCCTTAGCAAAGTGTAGGAGTTTTCATATGTCCAGCCCATCTATATCACATGTGGAAAATACCACTTTTGCAATGTGTGAGTTGGTTCTCTAATGAGCATGTTGATAGTTGTTACTTGCTCTTCATTTGTGTTCATCATTCTTGCTCAAATGAGGTGTGTGGTGTGGTGATGAACACTGCAAATGAGTGTCAAAAACTGAGGCCCTTACAATTTTTTTCTATTTTACTATGTGTACCTAAACACATATATATAGTTTTATACCACACAATCCACACAAACATCAAACATTGCAAGCAACACACCAAGCATTCATTCATTCATTCGGGCAAGCGGGTACAAGATACATAGCGCATGTCGTCGCTGGGTCTACTCCCTTAAGGGTCAGCTGGGACCTCTGCCTGGCTACTGGGTCCTACATCCTGATCTTCAGGGTCTTCGTTGGTCCCGCGAGGTGAGGTCGGAGGAGTAGGTGGCACAGGCTCACAAATCCTCCTTCGGGGGTTGGATAGGTGATACACTGGGGTTCCTTCTAGGACAAGTGGCTCCATCGTTGCACCAGCTTGACGGTCCTTCCGCTTGGCCCGGTCTACAAGGTAGACACCCCTAAGCAGCTGGGTCTGACGGTCGGTCTGCTCCCTAAGGTTCTCCTCGGCCAAGGCGACTCGACTCTCGGCGCTGGCAACCCGGGCTTCAGCCTGCGCTAGTGCTAGCTTAGCCTTTCGCCAGCGGGTCTCCAATGTCTCAGCACGCTGGACAAGGGTCTTCACGCGCTGGTTCAGCTGGTCGCACAAGTCGTCCAGGCTCAATAAATAACCGGACATGGCGACAATGGTGGGGTCGTCTTTGGTCGACCCGAGGCCTTCCAAGTTGCGAATCCTCGCCATCCATGCGGGACGACTACGGTCCAGTGGTGGGAAGTACTTCATGGGTGTGGAACCCAAATGCCAGTCAAACATGTGGCAGAGGTACTTCAAAGCTTTGCGGGCCACCAATTGGCACGTATCTTTCATGCGGCATCCAGTGGTGGAGACATTCCATGGCTTCATGTCCAGGAACCTCTCACTGGCGCCGATGTGCACAGTGACCTCGCAGCTTTCGGTGCCATGCTCCACGAACTCATGACCCACGTACTCCGGACGGTCTGGAATGCCTAGTCGTGTCGTGGCGGCATAGAGCACCTTGGGGAAGCCATCTTCGTTGATGCAGAAGGTGGTGATACGGTCGTCCGCCATCTGCCTTAGAACAGGGCACAAGGATTAGATGAGAGCAAAACCTATCACCAAGGCTCTACGGTCCAGGTTTCCTACAGGCCAACTATTCTACGGTCTCCTATGGTCACCTAAGTACTAGGGTACGCATCCTACAGCCAAGTATGGCTCTGATACCACTTGAAGTGTCCCGACCCATAAGATCGGAACTAAACATGTAATATTATGCCAGAAACAGAGTTCGGTACATAATATTACAACACAAGTGGAACCACAACCATACAGAGCTTTATTACAACGGCATACACTTTAGTACAACAATAATAAGGACTAACATAAGGATGATTAACGACATAAAAACATGGACGACTAGCTCCTCCTCGTACATGGTTCCACGGTAACACCTTGGGTGTGGATGCGACCCTACTCAAAGTCCTCCGGGTCGAAGTCAGGATCCTCTGAAGATATCAACAACGGTTGAGTACAAAAGTACTCAGCAAGCTCCACCTCGCCCTTCGGGAGGGGAATGAAACAAACATAGATGCAATGCACAACAATAAGAGTGATGCAACCTAATGCAACTAAATGCAACCAAATAACCCATCCAGAGACATTACTCACCTCATTCTCACAACAGGTGGCTTCCTAGTTGTTAGGACCACACCATAACCTGTCCTATACCGAGGACACGGCCGTCCGAACGGGTTCTACACTCTGAAGAGGTTGTACGCTTTACCCACACGCACGGACCATCCACGATAGCCCGTCATAACCGACACCCAGTCGAAACATCACCCAAACCAGTCGTCCCCAACCCAGTGTCATGACTCATCTCAATATCATCTCAATTTTCATAAATGCATCTCTCTCTCTCTCTCTCCACCGTGGACGACTATCGGGCTAGCCACCGGGGTTAGGCTAAGCCCCGCCCATACAGGGTCATGTGGTCGTACTGAAGAAAGTTAGGTGAGATGTCAAAACAACTCGGTCCTTAAGGCTCACCAGGGCAGCCTCCATACTCAAAACCACGAGCCTATCATCTTGATAGTACTCACTGTAAGTCTACCACCACGGTAGCGCTTACACCAACACTAACCCTTCTGCCCCGGTCTCAACTCATGCTCTCCCCAACCATGCAACATAAACAAGACAACATCATCATGCATAATCTCATCCTATCAATATGCTGCAAAAAGAGAAACTAGTATGTTTACCCTCTATCACTCGAATAACTCATGCTCAACAATGCAAATGCCTAATCTACTGGCCACAATTGATAAACCTCACATAGGAGCAATATGATCAAAAAGGGGGTGATGGAACTTGCCTTCGCTACCGTCTGCAGCGTCGTGCTCTTGGTCACTTGGCTCCCCTGGGTTCTCTTCCGGCACTGGTTCTACACCGCGCACAAGCAAACATACAAACAAAGCAAACATACATCATTCAGACTTTCTTACACTAACTATATTATGATATTAGATGATTTTTATAAGAAGAATCGGATTAAGTGATCCTTTTGTGTGTGGGTGAGATCTGTTCTGAGGCCAATCAAGGGGTTGCTTAGGGTTGGGCTCAAATCAGCAAGAGTAAACGGGGGAGGATGGCCAGAGAGTAAGAAATCGAACGCCGAGGCTATGAATCACTCGATTAAGCTGCCGATTTTGGGTAGGAAGTAGAGCAACTTCATGGAAGGGCGGCCATGCCACGGGGTGGTCGCGGCCAAACCCGAGGAGAGGGGGAAGGGGGGGATGACTCGGGGAAGAGAGTGGAGGTTGGGGTGCTCACCTTGGCCGTGGCTTGGCGGGGCTCGACGGGGAGGGTTCCTCGTCGGAGATCGATGTTGGAGGGGGGAGGAGAGGAGACGCGAGCGCCGGTGCTCAATGGGGCGGGGGAGAAAGTGAGCCCCCGAGCCCCTTTTATAGATGAAGGGGGAAATGGATAGGGATGGAGGGAGGAGAGGTAGGTGAGGTGTAATTAATGCACGTTCCGGGGGCTTCTCGTGGAGTGGATAAGGATGGGGGGAGATATATGTGAGGGGTGGTTCCGGAAGCTTCTCGTGGAGTGGATAAGGATGGGGGGAGATATGTATATGAGGGGTGGTTTCGGGAGCTTCTCGTGGAGTGGATAAGGATGGGGGAGATATATATGAGGGGTGGTGCCGGAAGCTTCTTGTGGAGTGGATAAGGATGGGGGGGGGGAGATATGTATATGAGGGGTGGTTCCGGGAGCTTCTCGTGAAGTGGATAAGGATGGGGGAAGATATGTATATGAGGGGTGGTTCCGGAAGCTTCTCGTGGAGTGGATAAGGATGGGGGGAGATATGTATATGAGGGGTGGTTCTGGAAGCTTCTCATGGAGTGGATAAGGATAGGGGACGAAGAGGTAAAGAGTTTGCCTTTAGGCAAAAGTAGGGGGGTGGCTGCACCAGTTTCGATGAAAAACATATCTGAAATCGGCCAGTAATGTGCGTAATTTGTCTGGTGGTTAATTCTATAACCCTGATTTATTAGCTTTACGAAAAATGGAGCGTTACAGTTTTCTTAAAGCTGAGGTACCAGTTAGAGGAAACGAGCGAGAGCATGATGGAGCACGAGACACTCGTGTTCCACACAAACGCTCGGAAGCTCGTGACACAGGCGTTGTCGTACGCCCGCATCCAGACCGTTAACGACTACCGGAAATGGCATCAACAGCAGCAGGAACGGGGTCCCTTTAGAAGGGACTCCGACACGTACTTGACAGAGGATAAATACGCATAGGTAAGTTCTAATTGTTAAAAAAACTCAATAGTTACTTATGTTAACAGTTAATGATATACTAAATATGTGCAGGTTAGTATTTCCTGGTTAGAGGGTCAACCCGACGCATACCGAGCTCTCTGTCGGTATTGGGCTAGCGATGACTTCAAAGCTATGTCCATGAGGGCTCGAGGATGCAGAGGGTCCGACGGGAAGCACACCTATGGCGCCGATGGTCATTTGCGTTTGGCTAAACGCATGGTAAGTGTATTATAAGTTCGTTTATGTGTTCATAACATATTTATCCTACTAACACGCATCTACAGGAGCGAGAGACTGGCCAGGAGCCTAGCGCGATCCAGGTTTGGAAGAGAGGTAACAGGGGAAGTGACCCGTCGCAGCCGGGCCAGTGCAGTCAGGTCGCGACCAATCGATTGGTAAGTTTATAGAATTATTCAATTTAATTATAACTAATATTATTATTGACACACTAACACCATTTCTATGTTTTTAGGAAAAGTACAGGCAGGAAGTCGTCAAAATACACGGTGAAGGGTACGATTGGGAAAACGCGCCAATCAACCCTCAAGCCGTGTATGCAAGCGGCGGCGGGAAGGCCCATGGCCGGTTAGTTGGTTACTTTGATTTAGGTTTCTAATCTTCCTTCTTTTACTTATTATTTTTCTTTCTTTTGTAGGTTTGCCATTTTCGATGGAGTTGTCGACTCGAGGTCGGCGCGACCTGCGAGAGGCACCTCATCGACGCAGGCTTCGTCGTATGGGCCGTCGAGTGGCTGTCTCTCGCAAAGGGACATGGAGTTCCGTGCCATGCAGGAGAGGTTGACGCGGACCTAGGAGGAGCTCGATAGGACGAGGGCCATCCAGGAGTACCAAGCTAACTACATGGCCCAGATGCAGGCAGTGGTGGAGGTAAGTAATTTCAATTACTGTAGTTTACATTCATAACATTTCAGTAATACATATGTTCTAATATTTTCCAATTATAGGCCTTAGCTTGACAGAACGGCCAAAAAATCATGATTTCTGCGTGGCAGCCGCCACAGGTGACCCCGTCACAGGAGCCCGCAGCCCAGGTGCCTCCGGTACAGGTAATAAACTCTTTAATATTGTATTTTTCATCTAACATAAGGAGAGAGGGAGATGTAGAGTGGTACAGAAGGGAGAGAGGGAGTGCGAGAGAGAGTGAGAGTGAGATGGAGAGATGGAATGTTGCAATAGAGGGAAAGAGAGAGTGCGGGAGAGGGTATGAGTGAGAATAACATAAAGAGGGGATAAATAGTACAGAGAGAGGAAGAGAGTGAGAAAAAAAGAGAAAGACATTGATATCTGAATCCAAACCGTCGTAACTACTCATGTGTTTTGTAGGGTTTGGCGACGGAGGCCTCTACTCCATCGCCACAGCTACCGGTTCCAAGAGAGACGTGTGGAGATGATATCTTCGGCTCCGGAGGTAGTCGAGGGGGTAGTGTGTAGCCCGTTTGTAATTTGTGTTGTGTGTGATGCATATGAACTGTTTTATGACTGTTTACTCCTGTTTTATAACTGTTTGTTATGTGAGCTGGCCAGCGAGCCAGGTTAGTGCATTTCTGTTTTTTTTAAATTACAAACATAACTTACGACGGCTACTGCCCAGAAGCCGTCATAAATTAGCTTCTGTTACTTACGATGGTCACCAGAACTGTCGTAAGTTAGCTTCTGCTACTTACGACGGTCACCAGAACCGTCGTAAGTAATGAGCCTTGGGCCACCACGTGGCCTGGGCCGTTACTTACGACGGATGCGTGACGCCGTCGTAAGTTAAGTTATTTACGACGGTAGCCATCGTAAGTTAGGTTATTTACGATCCGGTAATTACTTCGGCTGTATACTGTCGTAAGTAAAGAAATACCATCGTAAGTAGCTAACTTACGACGGTTTATGACTTAATTACGACGGCCTTAGCTGTCGTAAGTTCATCGAATCCCTGTAGTGAACATCTTACATGAGCACCTCACTTAAGCATGTTGTAAACCGTAGCAAAATGATATCAGCCATAACCACCAAAACACACCAAAAACTTAGTAAAATAATACTAAGTAAACTTTCCATAAGAGTAAAGCAAGTTCGAAACATTGCAAGTTAAAAGCAGAACCATTGCAATCAAGCTCCGAACCTTACCAAAGCTAACCGGACCTTGAACCGAAGCTTACCAAAGCTAGTCGGACCCAGCGCCGCAGCTTACTAAACCTTAGTCGGACCTAGCACGGAACTTACCAAAGCTAGTCGGACCTAGCACCGGAGCTAGCAAAAACAAGTCGGACCTAGACAAAATAAGTCAGACCTAGACAAAGCAAGTCAGACCTTACGTCGGACCTTGCCGGAGCTACCCAAAACAAGTCGGACCTATCGTCGGACCTTGCAGGAGCTCGAACCTAGAGTCGGACCTTGTTAAAAAAGTGTTTTGGTGGTATTCAAAACTTTTATCGTCAAAGCCAATGTATTCAGGACACATAGGTCTCGCAATCTCCCCCTTGATGAATGCATTGGAAACACCACTTAAAATCCAAACATTGGCTTATTCACATAGAAAAGTTTTGAAAACAATTTCTCCCCCTTTATAAATCAGAAATAAAATGAGAAGAAAAAACAAAAATACATTCTCCCCCTGAGAAGAATCGTGCCAAAACACTTCTGAAAGTGTGCAATGCGTGATCAATTTCTCCCCCTTTGACAATGTATTCTGCAAGGTACAGAAGAGAAATTTTTATTTGTTATGAGCACATTATAACATATACATATAAAACAAAGCTCATCCAAATCATACTATCAAGTAACTTACACTATCACATCAATGAGATACATAAAGTAGTGTAAGCCATGCTAGAGATCAAGTGTAATTTTCAATTTAAACAAGTCATGATCTCACAAACTTAACTATTTCAAGACCTGAAAGCATGACACTTGTTGCTGCATTTTATTTATCATTTAAAGCACAAATTTTGATCTTATGACATTTGCAAGAGATTATATGCAGCATCAGTCTTATTCTAACCAACCAAGCCAAGCCTATGTCATTTGACAGTCAGAAGCTTAAGGACATGGTTTTAGTCATACACAACTCCTTTCAAGTTCATATCTAAGTGCAATGATAAGCCATCTCAAAAGAAGAAGTGCGATGCATGCATATTCTCTTGATCTTTTCTCATTTTTTTATTTGAACATAAAAACTCAACATGTAAGTTGATTACTTGATTAATTCTTTATGATTAAAAGCACTTGTGAGCATGCAACAAGTTCAAAACAGCAAGAAAGTTCGACCATGACCAGATTTAGTGTAAGTAATTGTTCCAATTACTAGACATGGTAAAACTACAAAATGTATAACACGAGTAATGTAGTAAGAACTTTTAGCATAAAAAAGGAATCACAAAGTCATATATGCATGAAATACTATGCTCATATTATTTTAATTTCAGATACATAGACTTCCCAAGTTTCAAAATTCTCCCTCAATTTAAGCCATGAGGATGCATAACCCCTATTTCACTACGAATGTAACAAAAACGAGTGAAATCCAAAGGTTTTGTAAAAATGTCAGCCAATTGTTGTTCGGTATCTACATGGTGAAGCACAATCTTCCCTTTTTCGACATTATCACGGAGAAAGTGATACCTAATGTCAATGTTCTTAGTTCTCGAATGTTGCACCGGGTTTTTAGCAATGCAAATGGCACTAGTGTTATCACAAAACAGTGGAACACTATCTAGATCAACCCCATTGTCCTTAAGTGTTTGAACAATCCAAAGAATTTGTGAGCAAGCACTAGCAGCAGGTTTATATTCAGATCTGGCTGTGGATTGTGCAACTGAACTTTGTTTTCTAGAGGACCAGGCAACAAGTGAATTACCAAGAAAATGACAAGCACGAGAAGTACTTTTCCTATCAATCCTACAACCCCCAAAATCAGCATCGGAAAAAGCTTTCAAAGTAACAGTTTAGGAATCAGGAAGAAAAATGCCAAATTCTTGAGTTCCATGTAAGTACCTGAGAATCCTTTTGACGGTTTGACGGTGTGAAGCACGTGGGGAGGCTTGAAACCGTGCACAAAGACATATGCTGAATTGTATGTCCGGTATTGATGCCGTGAGATACAAAAGTGATCCGATCATGCTTCTATATTCTTTTTGATCAACGGGAACACAATCTTCATCAAGTTCAAGTGTTGTTGTTGTTCCCATTGGTGTCTGAATTACTTTGTTTGATGCACAAAGGTACCCTCATTGGTTTGCTTTATTTGCAGCCCCAAAAAGTACGTGAGTTCTCCCATCATACTCATCTCAAATTTTGAACTCATCATAGCTGAAAACTTGGACACAAGATCATGAGAAGCACAACCAAAGATAATATCATCCACATAGTGTGACACCCTCATTTCTGGTTTCTGCATGTATTCATGTTTCATGTAGAGAAAACATTTTAAAAGAAGTGGGAACAGAGAAAGAATAAAAAAGATAGCCAAAAAGAGCAAAATCCAGTTCACCAAGAGTGCCGAAGACAACTCTCGCGGCCCGCTGGCCACGTGGCGCCTCCGGATATCATCCCCACAAAGGGGGAGAGGTCCGACCCTGTGAGACACGTGTTGCCCCCGGAGCTAACCTCTGCGGAGAAGCGAAGGCAGTTCCGCAGAACACGTGTCACCTTCGGAGCTAGTCACCGCAGAAATTAGAGGACCAGTCGCGCGGGATACGCGTCGATCTCGGAGCTCACCTCCGAGAGGTCCAGTTCTATTGGACACATGTTGCCACCGGAGCTTATCTCCGGGAGGTCCGACACTGTTGGACACGTGTCGACCTCGGAGCTCGTCTCTGAGGAAAAAGGGAGTCCGGCGCTACTTGACGCGTGCATTCACGGAGCTCACCTCCGAAGAGAGGGAGGTCCGAAAAGGATACGTGGCGTACGCGGAGCTCACCTCCGAAGGAGAGGGAGGTCTCGCTCGCTTGACACGCGGCACAACCGGAGCTCGTCTCTGCGGAAAGGGGGAGACCCAGGCCCCGGTGGACACGTGGAGCTTCCGGAGCTCATCACCGCGGAGGTAACGAGTTCTGGAACGGTTTTTGGATTCTGTACGCGTAGAAATACCGGTACGGAGAGGAAACCGACCTGAATTCCACAATGTTACCGCACCAAATCAACTAAAGATAAGTTGTTAAGATTCAACGACAATCTGAATAGGACTCTTATTCAAAATACAATCAGATTAGGACTCTTCTTCTCCCGATTATAAATAGAACCCAGAACCCTTGGCCAAAACCACGAACTTATTTTCCACCTCCTGAGCTGACGACTTAGAGCCCTAGCCCCAACTCGCCGAGTAAGCCCATCGCCGGAGTTCAGTCGAGGAAGATCGCCAGAAGAGAGCCCCAACGATCTGTCTTGCTAAGAGAAGGACCCCGAGACCAAGAAGAACGTAAGGTAGGTCTCCAATACTACCTTACAACATCATCGCATTTTCTTTGCATATGTTCTTCGATTCCTTTCGAACAGAAGCTTTTTCGTGGACAAATCACTTGTTGATCGATTTAATCTAAAGGTCAAGATCATCGCTACGTCCACAATTGATCTCTACAACTCTGTTCATCATAAAAACCCATGCAATCCATGCAAGAACATGTACAAACTAAACTGCATCATAGGGTTAACATGCATAAGCATCATCACATCTAGTTAAAGTTTGTGCATGATATTGATTGTTGTAAATCTTGTATGTGCGTGATCATGTATAGAAGGACAAGCTCAGGGAGCTACCTACGACGGACTACAACAACAAGATTTTGAGCAACCGGAACAGCCAGAACAAGGCAAGTGCCCCTTGACCATATTGATCCTATGTTTTGGAAAACTATTTTGTTTTGCGAAAAGGTGTGTGTGCTGAGGCAAACATGATGGAAAACCCTTTTATAGGAGTTTACTAGTTTTGGTTAAACCACCCTTGTCGCCAGGGAAGTTTATGAGTCGGGTATGGTTTTACTTTTAAGCTTCGCTGAGTCCATGGGATTGGGAAGCGAGATAGATGTGTCTAGCTAACTGCACTCGTAATGATAATGAGAAACTGATGTTGTTAATGAACATGGATCGGAGGGAGATCTAGGCAAGACTGGGTTTGTGAATGAGGTAGCATGAGATGGTGGTTTACTTGCTGTAGATCTAAGGACCGGTTCATGCAAGCATATGCCAGGATAACAGTGCCACCACAAGGCCAAGTATGGGTGCGGCTTAGCTGAGTAATTAGGTAAGTTGCTAGATTGTTATCGACCATGGAAGGCGTGAGGAAATGGAGTCGAGTGAGGACTGCCCTGGGAACTGCATGGCACAAGAGGGGGCCCGTGGGTGGGAGAATTGGAGATTCTAGCCTGCCGGTGAAACCTTAGTGAGTCCATACATCTATAGCCCCTTTGTAAAGGCTATTTTGTGATCTCTTGGCCATACACCGACGGTTGTGTACTGGTATAATGGAGGTTCTGCAGTCGCCGACGGGTGACGAAATCACAAACTTGTGGGTAAACAGGTGCAAACTCTGAAGAGTCTAAAACTATCATGATAGCCGAGCTTACAGTCACGAGCGCCTGGCCAACTTCCATTATTAGTTGGGATGGTTATTGGCTATGATTATTGGGTATGGTTTTTGGAAGGTTTGGTTTTGGTTTTGTTTTCGGCACTTTTGAGTCCGGGTGATAAGATGGGTTGCATGACTGTTGAGTCATGGCAACGAGGTTGGATGGTGTGAGACGGAATTGTTTATGAAATGAAATGGTAGCGAATACGAGATGATATTTGTGAGATGGTAGAGAATACGAGAAGGTATTCGTGAGCAAGAATGAGGTTGATTAATGTCTGGTTGGGACATGGAAAGTGATGAACACAATGGAGGTATGATTGGTATTTTAGTACACGTTGGGATTATGTTCACTTAAAGGTAGGTTGCTGTTTTATCATGGTTTTGATAAATAACTTTGCTTTCCACAATGAGCCTTTTTATACCTACCTTGTTGTGAGCTACATATCATATTTTCCCGCACTTGCTGAGTACATCATTGTACTCAAAACTTGCATTATTATTTCATCATCAGCGACAGGAGAAGATTACTATGAAGACCAAGTGGAGCATTAGGCATGTAATCTGTCCTCAACCTTGCCTGTGGGGATGGAGTAGAGATGGAGTCGCTGCTGCTTAGAATTGCTTCCGCATTAGTTAGAAGACTTCCGCTGTTAGAATTAAGACTTCCGCTATGAGCATGAGTCCAAGACTCATGAGACATTGTAATAAACTCTGTTATCTGTGGTCGTATATATATTCTGAAATTCAGTTTGTGGATGATGTGTATATGTGTGATGAACATCCTGGGAACACATATGCATCAGTTCTCGGTTCTGTGGTTTTCCACAGAATTGAGGGCATCACAGATTGGTATCAGAGCCACGGGTTGATGGTAGGTTATACGCCTAGATAGAAGTCACAGATTAGTATCAACCAGCCACGGTTGATGGTAGGACACAAGCTTAGATAGAAAACACAAGTTGGTATCAGACACAGAATGGAATCAACCTGCCATGGGTTGATCGTAGATCACACAGCCTAGATAGGTCACAGATCGATATTAGAGCTTCCATGCCTAGTCACAGATTTGTACCAAGCTACCACGGTTGGCTGTAGGACACACCCTAGTAACAGATTGGTGTTAAAAGCCATGCTGACCATAGAATGCAAGCCTAGAATGCATAGATTGTCATTGGAACCACCTTGACATATATAGGATGCAATTCTAGGAGAAGCCATAGTTAGATCACAGATTGGTATCACCCAAACCACCTGGACATAGGGTGAAGTCACAGATTGATATCACCCTAAGCCATATAGGACTCCCATTGAAAAAGCTTTGAATAGGAGTTGTGTGAGCTTTTGTGATGATTGTTTGTGATTGTGTGCTTAGTGTGGGTTGTGGGATGTCTCAAGCGTTGTGCATATCCACACATAAGTAAAAAGAGGTGTGAGATGCCTCGGCACTTGATTCACATCCTCATATGGACTGATATATATATAGTCCATCCACCTTGATGCATATAGTTGGGAGGGATCCATCTAAACATCTAACCTCTATTCTATTCCGTTCTCTCTCACAGATGGTGAGAGGAAACGCCGACCGCCAAGGAAGGAACATCCGTGGCAACCAAGAGGAGGGCCACGATGAAGTTCCTGTTAACCCCGGAGCTGGTGAGAACAACCTGGAATGGTTGATGGCCATGCAGAATCAACTTATGCAAACCATGATCCGAACTTTGGGTCAGTTGCAGGCCAACAACAACAACCCCGTTCCGGCACCACAGCCACCACCACTGCTGGCTCATAACAGACTGGGTGAGTTCATGAGGACTCGACCACCCACCTTTGCTCAAGCTAACGACCCTATGGAGGCCGACGACTGGTTGAAACCCATGGAGAAGAAGCTTGCCATAGTGCAGTGCAATGACCGAGAGAAGGTTCTTTTGCATCGCACCAACTCATGGGAGCTGCCGCTGACTGGTGGGATGCCCTATGCAACGCTCATGTCGACCTGGAGGCGATCACTTGGACTGAGTTCAAGGAGAGTTTCCACTCTCATTACATCCGTGCTGGTGTAATGATGCTCAAGAGGCAGGAGTTTGAAGGTCTCCGCCAAGGACAGAGAAGTGTGAATGAGTATCTCAACAAGTTCACACACTGTCTCGGTATGCCCCCGAAGATGTCAACTCAGACCAGAGGAAGCAATACATGTTCGTGAGAGGGTTGAACAATGAGATTCAGGTTCAGCTCCTCAACAATGACTACGCGAGCTTCCAGAAGCTGGTTGATAAGGCTATAGTAGTCGAAAGCAAGATCCGAGAGATCGAGCGAGAGTGCAAGAGGAAGATGCCATACCAGCCCCAAGGGAGCAATGTACGACCTCGTACATGGCCCCGGCCGCACCGCAGTATGGATCGACCGCTCCTGCATACCGCCCTAGTCAGCCACCACAACAACGACCCGTTGCACAAGCACCTCGTGTGACCTTGCCTCCTGTGCCCCGACCCAACATGGGCGCTCCTGTTCAAAACCCCCACCCCAACGTACCTGCTGCCGTAGGCAACAGGGCATACTTTGCATGCGGGGAAACAGGACACTTCGCGAGCCAGTGCCCAAGGAGAGGCCTTGGATAGCAAGGCAACGTGCCCAAGCAGAACCCGCGACCGAACGGAGGGGACAATCAAGGAAACCGTGGACAGCAGAACTATGCTCGCGGCAACGTGAACCATGTCTCTACTGAGGAAGCACAACAGGCTGAGGACGTCGTAATTGGTATGTTCTTTGCCAACTCCAACCCAGCCACCATCTTATTTGATTCTGGAGCATCACATTCCTTCATATCATCCAAGTATGTTGCCAAGCATAATCTACCCATATCACACTTAGAATGCGCTATGTTAGTTAATTCTCCCGGTGGAGAGATAAGGACTATATAGTATGTCCAAAAGTAAGGCTTAAAATAAGGGGGGTAGACCTCCTTGCCAACCTCATTGTCCTGGATTCCCAAGGGCTTGACATAATACTCGGGATGGATTGGTTAAGCAAGCACAACGGGGTAATCCAATGTGCTGAAAGAAGCGTGCAGTTGACAAATGAGCACGGTAATCGTGTCGAGTTTGAGTTAGCCCAACAAACAACTGAAAGGGCAATTTTGAACCACGTTGAATGAGCAACATTGGACAGCGTTCCAGTGGTTCAGGAATTCACGGACGTGTTTCCCGAAGAGCTTCCAGGTATGCCACCTGACCGGGACATTAAGTTTGCCATTGATTTGGTACCCGGAACTGCACCCATAGCAAAGAGACCCTATAGGATGCCCGTCAATGAACTAGTGGAACTCAAGAAGCAAATTTAGAAGCAGTTGGAAAAGGGTTTTATACGTCCCAGCTCATCACCATGGGGAGCCCCTGTGCTCTTCGTAGACAAGAAGGATGGGACCCAAAGGACGTGCGTGGACTATAGGTCTCTCAATGAGGTGACAATCAAGAACAAATACCCTATGCCCCGTATAGAAGACCTATTCGACCAAATGAAAGGAGCCCGAGTGTTCTCCAAGATTGATCTTCGGTCGGGATACTTCCAGCTGAAGATTAAGCCCTCTGATATACCCAAGACTGCCTTTCAAACATGGTATGGTTCGTATGAATATACCATCATGTCTTTTGGGTTAACAAATGCACCCGCATACTTCATGTACCTTATGAACATGGTTTTCATGGAGTACTTGGATAAGTTCATCATGGTTTTCATGGATGACATTATGGTGTATTCCAAAAGTGAGGAGGAGCATGAAAAACATTTGAAATTGACCTTGCAGAAAATGCATGAGCATCAATTGTATGCCAAGCTTAATAAGTGTCAATTCTGGCTAAAGGAGATATCGTTCCTAGGCCACATTATCTCCGAGAAAGGGGTATCGGTTGATCCCGGAAAAGTGGGAGATGTTCTGAAGTGGAACCAACCGCAAAACGTGAGGGATATTTGGAGTTTTCTTGGGATGGCTGGATACTACCGAAGGTTCATCAAGGACTTCTCTAAGATAGCAAAGCCTGTGACGGAGTTGCTAACAAAGGGAAAAGCCTTTCAATGGACACCAACATGCCAAGAAAGTTTTGAGGAACTCAAGAAAAGGCTAACCACAGCACCGGTTTTGGTATTGCCGGACGTGAGCAAGAGCTTTGACATATATTGTGACGCATCCATACAAGGGCTCGGATGTGTGCTCATGCAAGAAGGATAAGTGGTAGCCTATTCCTCACGACAATTAAAGAAGCACGAGCTTAATTATCCTACACATGACTTGGAGCTAGCAGCAGTATTGCATGCACTGAAGATTTGGAGACATTATATCCTTGGTCATCGATGTGAGATCTATACGGATCATAAAAGCCTCAAGTACATATTCACACAAACGGACTTGAATTTGAGGCAATGTAGATGGTTGGAACTCATCAAGGATTACGATGTCGGAATCAACTACCATCCTGGAAGGGCCAATGTAGTAGTTGATGCATTGAGCCGGAAGGGAGCATGTCACCAACTCACGGTTCGGGAGCTACCACCCGAACTACGTAAGGAGTTCGAACGATTACACCTCAGATTCTTGAACAAGATGGAAGTGATGGAACTCCACTCTTCATTGGAGCAAGAGATAAGAGATGGCCACGCAACGGATGAGGAGATCAGGGAGATTAACGAAAGGATCCGACAAGGAATAGAGAAGGATTTCAAAGAAGATGAGAAGGGTAAGCTTTCTCTAGGAAAAAGGATTTGTGTGCCTAACGTGATGCACATCTGCGACATGATATTAAAAGAGGCACATGATTCACCCTATTCCATACATCCCGGAAGTACCAAAATGTACAAGGACTTGAAGACTTGTTATTGGTGGGATGGTATGAAAAGGGACATAGTCGAATACGTTGCCCTATGCGACACATGCCAATGGGTGAAGGCCAAACATCAAAGACCCGCTGGATTGTTGCAACCCTTAAAGGTACCCGAGTGGAAGTGGGAGGACATCAGTATTGATTTCATCTTCGGATTGCCACGTACTCAGTCGGGTTATGACTCCATCTGGGTTATCATGGACCGATTGACGAAAACAGCCCATTTTCTCCCTGTAAGGGCCAAGTACAACGTTGCACAATTAGCCGAGTTGTACATGGAACAGATCGTGTGCCGTAATGGAGTCCCAAGGAGGATAGTCTCAGATCGAGGTTCTCAGTTTACCTCTAGATGTAGGATCGAAGAACACGTGAAAAGCTACCAGAGGGGGGTGAATGGTAGATTAAAACTTTTCGCAGCGGAAACAACAAAAACCCCTGAGCAAAAAATCAATCGGTTAAAGAAACCATGTATGCAAGTGTTTTCAAACGTGTTCAACCGTGACAAATCAAGTAGAGATGTAGAGAATCAAGTCTCGGATCTAATGCAACAAGAATCACTTGAAAACACGAAGTAAAACTTGAGATACGATCAAACATTAAACGAAGATCAATCTGTTCTACCCGATATAAAACAGATCTGCAACGCTGCAAAGAAACTCGTGTATCTCAAAAACTACAGATCCGAAGCTCGTGAAAATTTCACAGATAATTGATAATTGAGTTGTGAAGACAACTCAAAAAGAATCACGTCAATCGGATCTGTAAAACTCGAGTTATGAACGAAACACCGAAGCAACGTCGGTCTGTCCAGAAACTCGGCGAGAAAGACTTGACGAAAAACAAGTCGGACGAACAAGGCACAAAAGCTCCTCGAAACTATGAACTTTATTCAATAGAAACACAAGAGGAACAGCCCAAATTCGTGCACCCACGAGACTTGGCCCCCCTTGCTTATATAACCAGCCCTAAGACCAACTCAACTCAAACTAGGACTCCTACTCCTACTTGGATTCAAACTGTAACTTTCCAATACTGCTCAAGACTCTTCTATACACAGATAGAAGCAATCTTAAGACTTCCAAACACCTTAGGAACGTCCCAAACATTACTAAAATAACTCAAATTCGTGACCCAAACGAAATCCTATCATAACCAACTCAAAACTTTCCATATTTGAGTCAAACACGACTCAGCCGCAGCCTGAGTCCATAACCAAGTCGGTTGAACCTTTCCGACCAATTCTTTACGTCCACATCTCTTTATCACGCCTTGGAACAATGTTGCCACGTCCATGCACTCCTTGCACACGTGCAAACACCTTCCAACGACGTACACACAACCTTCATATGCACTGCCCTTGATCCAAACATGCTGCGCGACCTCCCGATCAACTCAACCACAGCTCCTCCCAAACTTGTTTGTTGGAACCTCATCTCCTCCCTAAGACTAGTCCAAGGATCCCGTCACCAGCCATGTCTTGAACTCAAGCAACACCTGCACATGAATAAACAACCAATTCTTCCGAGCACAAGTCCTCGACTTGACTCACGTTAGTTCGAAAACCACAACACCTTACATGAGCACGTCACATAAGCATGTTGCAAACCATATCAAATGATAACAGCCATAACCACCAAAACACACCAAAAACTTAGCAAATTAATACTAAGCAAACCTTCCCATAAAGCAAGTTTGAAACATTGCGAGTTAAAAGCAAAAACAAGACGCTGCAGTTCTACGAGTTGAACTTCACGGGAGCTCCCTAAAAACAAGATCCGGACCTCACAGAAGGTCTCCGGACCTTGCAGGAGCTCTCCGGACCTTGCGTCGGACCTTGCTAAGACTTGGCGGACCTAACAAAGAACTTGTCGGACCTTGCCACAGAAGAATGTTTTGGCAATATTCAAAACTTTGAATGTTAATGCTAACTTTTATCCTAATTGCCAATGTATTCAGCACACATAGGTCTCACAATCTCCCCCTTGATGAATGCATTGGCAACACCAATTAAAATCCGAACATTGGCTTATGAAAAGTTTTGAAAAGCTTTGAAAACTCATTTCTCCCCCTTTATTAATTTCTCCCCATTTTTTAAAATCAGAGAAGGAAGAAAGTGTATAACATATGCAAAGTGTAAAAAAATCTCTCCTTATACATATTTCTCCCCCTTTGACAATATATTCAGCAAGGTCCGAAAGAGAAATTTTTAAATGTTATGAGCATATTATAACATATACATACAAAACAAAGCTCATCCAAGTCATACTATCAGGTTACTTACACTATCACATCAATGAGATGCATAAAGTAGTGTAAGCCATGCTAGAGATCAAATGTATTTTTCAGTTTAAGCAAGTCATGATCTCCCTTACTCAACTATTTCAAAACCTGAAAACATGACACTTGTTACTGCATTATTATTATTCATAATCATTTAAGGCACAAAGTTGATCATATGATATTTGCAAGAGATTATATGCCGGATCAGCCTTATTCTAACCAACCAAGCCAAGCCTATGTCATTTGACAATCAGAAGTTTAAGGACATGGTTTTAGTCATACACAATTCCTTCCAAGTTTATATCTTAGTGCAATGATAAGCAATCTCAAAAGAAGAAGTGCGATGCATGCATATTCTCTTGATCTTTTCTCAAATTTTTATTTGAAAACTCAACATGTGAGCTGATCACTTGATTAATTTTTTTATGATTAAAAGCACTTGTGAGCACGCAACAAGTTCAAAACAGCAAGAAAGTTCGATCATGACCAGATTTAGTGTAAGTAATTATTCCAATTAATAGTCATGGCAAAAACTACAAAATGTATAACATGAGTAATGTAGTAAGAACTTTCAGCCTGTAAAAGGAATCACAAAGTCATATATGTATGAAATACTATGCTCATATTATTTTAGTTTCAGATTCACACATAGACTTTCAAAGTTTCAAAAACTACCCCTCAATTTAAGCCATGAGGATGCATAACCCCTATTTCACTACGAATGAAACAAAAACGAGTGAAATCCAAAGGTTTTATAAAAATATCAGCCAATTGTTGTTCGGTATCGACATGGTGAAGCACGATGTTTCCTTTTTCAACATTATCACGAAGAAAGTGATACCTAATGTCAATGTGCTTAGTTCTAGAGTGTTTTACGGGGTTTTTAGCAATAAAAATTGCACTAGTGTTATCACAAAACAGTGGAACACTATCTAAATCAACCCCATAGTCCTTAAGTGTTTGAACAATCCAAAGAATTTGTGAGCAAGCGCTAGCCGCAGCTACATATTCAGATTCGGCCGTGGATTGTGCAACTGAACTTTGTTTTCTAGAGGACCAAGCGACAAGTGAATTACCAAGAAAATGACAAGCACCCGAAGTACTTTTCCTATCAATCCTACAACCCCCAAAATCAGCATCCGAAAAAGCTTTCAAAGAAACGGTTGAGGAAGAAGGAAGAAAAATGCCAAATTCTTGAGTTCCATGTACGTACCTGAGAATCCTTTTGATGGCTTGGCAATGTGAAGCACGTGGAGAAGCTTGAAAACGTGCACAAAGACATACGCAGAATTGTATGTCCGGTCATGACGCCGTGATATACAAAAGTGATCCAATCATACTTCTGTATTCTTTTTTATCGACCGGGTCACCATCTTCGTCAAGTTCAAGTGTTGTTGCTGTTCCCATTGGTGTCCGAAGAGGCTTGCATTTGTCCATGTTGAAGCGCTTAAGAAGGTCCTTTGCATACTTAGTTTGATGCACAAAAGTTCCTTCTTTTGTTTGCTTGATTTGCAGCCCCAAAAAGTATGTGAGTTCTCCCATCATACTCATCTCAAATTCTGAACTCATCATAGCTGAAAACTTGGACACGAGATCATGAGAAGCACAACCAAAGATAATATCATCCACATACACTTGAACGAATAATGAGTCATTGCCATGCTTAAGTACAAAAAGAGTTTTATCAACCTTGCCCATGGTAAACCCCTTTTCAAGTAAGAATGTTTTTAACCTATCATACCATGCTCTAGGGGCTTGTTTTAGACCGTACAAGGCTTTGGACAGTTTATAAACATGATTAAGAAAATTTGGATTTTCAAAACCCGGTGGCTGCTTAACATAAACCTCCTACTCTATGTAGCCATTAAGAAAAGCACTTTTAACATCCATTTGATATAACTTGAAACCTTTAGATACAGCAAATGCTAATAAAATTCTTATACCTTCTAATATAGCAACAGGAGCAAATGTTTCATCAAAATCTAGACCTTCAATTTGAGTGAAACCTTGAGCAACCAACCTAGCTTTATTCCTAACCACAACCCCATCCTCACTTTGCTTATTTTTAAATACCCATTTAGTTCCAATTAATGTGTGACCTTGAGGTGGAGGTACAAGTTTCCAAACATTATTTCTTTCAAAATTTTCTAACTCTTCTTGCATGGCATTAATCCAAGATTCATTAGTGAGTGCGTGTGATATATCCTTGGATTCAAAAGAAGCAACAAAAGCAGAATGAACATGAGAGTTTGGATCACAAAACCTGGACCGAGTGACTCGTTCATGCAAGCTTCCAATGATTTGTTGTGGAGGATGACTTTTGAGTACTCGTAGGGGAGTAGACACTTCACAAGCACCTTCTTCTTCATGTTTGGACCTTTGATTAGGAGAGCTTGTTGATTGAGGAAGGTCTGAACCAGCAGTAGTGACTGTTGGTGCTGGTTGTGGTGCAAAATCAGCAGCTTGATCGTTATTTAGTTCCGAGTTTTCGGGCAGCAGCACCACTTCTTCATCTTCTTCAATAAAAATACTCTCCCCCTGCGGATATGGATCCGGACCTGCAATATCGGAGCTAGTACTTGGGCTAGCTTCATCAAAATAAACCTCGCAAGTCTCCACAATTTTGTTAGTGTCAAGTAAAAGCACACGGTAGCCTCTAGTATGAGATGGATAACCAAGAAACATGCCATCAACAGATCAAGCTTCAAATTTATCAAGATTACCATGTTTCTTAACAAAGCATTTGCATCCAAAAACCCTAAAGTGTGTAACACTAGTCCTATGTCCAAACCGGAGCTCATATGGGGTTTTTCCAAGCTTAGCACGCAAGAAAGCACGATTTGAGACATAATAAGCGGTTGCAATTGCATCAGCCCAAAATTTCCTAGGAGTTTGATATTCATCAAGCATAGTCCTAGCCATCTCAACTAAGGTCATGTTCTTTCTTTCAACGACACCATTTTGTTGTGGTACATAGGGTGAAGAGTATTGATGATCTATTCCATTTTCAGCACAAAAGTGATCAAAGGATTAGTTTTTAAATTCAGTTCCGTTATCACTTCTAATTGCTTTTAATGATCCTGGGTGATCAATAGATAATCTAAGAAATAAAGTTCTAAAATGACTAAAAGCTTCATTCTTAGATGCCATAAAATAAACCCAAGAATATCTGGGATAATCATCAACAATCACAAGCACATACCATTTACCTCCGAAGGATTGAACACGTGCCGGACCTACTGTGTCAAGATGTAAAAGTTGTCCCGGTTCAGCTTTCATGGTCATTGTGAGAGGAGCATGTGAACCTGCAACAAACTTAGCATGTATACAAGAAGAGCACACAATATCATTGTCCTTTTTAAGCTTCGGCAGCCCACGTATGCGATCGAGAGCACTAACATGAGTGAGATGATCAAAGTCTATGTGACCAAGTCTACGATGACAAAAATATAGATCCTTTGTATCATTAGCAATTAGACACCGATGCTTAGAAGTTCACAAATCAAAATTAGCTTTAAAAACTCTTCCAAACCTAGACATGTTAAACAAAAGCTCACCTTTTGAATCTACAACCTTGCAGCAATTTTTAGCAAAGCTAACCTCTAGATTTTCATCTAGCAATTGTGAAACCGAAAGCAAGTTGTATTTCAAATTTTTAACAAGTGCCACATCTTTCAAAGTGTAGAGATTGTTTACACTAACCGAACCTTTAGCAATTATGGGAGTAGAAGAGTTATCGGCGAAAGTAACATTTTCTACACGTGACACAAAAGAGAGAGAGGAGAACCATTTTTTGTTACCGGTCATGTGGCATGAGCAACCTGAATCCACAATCCAAATGTTCTCCTTCCTCAAACATGAAACCTACACAGCAGCACAATACGTCGATGACTCAATACTGGGGTTAGTTAAAAGACTTTTAGGAATCCAGTACTGAGTCACACGATGTCCAGCAGGAATAACACGCGAAAGCTGAGAAGGTACAGCAGGTTTATGAGCCAAACATCGAAAATTTTTGTTCCCAACTACTGACTTAGAAGATGTGTTATATGTAGCACAAAAAACAGTAGGTCCGGGAGCAAGTTTTTGACTCATTACAGCAGGTTGCAAGCTCCGAACATTCGGTCTAGCAGATTTTGCTTGGTTGTTATGTGATCTAGCAAGTATTCTTTGTTTCTTATCGTGTTTAGCTAGTCTATAACAAAAATCCATGACATGACCATCTCTACCACAGTAGGTACAATGAAAAATAACCTTATTATCATGTCTAGATGAGCAAGCAACACGTTTATTAGAACCCGAATGGGACAGTACTCCTGCAGATTTGAAAATCACCTCTTTTTGTCTAGGAGCTGTTTGAATCAAACTGCTTCCTAATGACTTTACAACTTTAGGTGGGTGTGCCTTAGCATGAGCATGAGAATTAAATCCTAAACCAGTTTTATCATTACAAGACTTGGAAGAATTCAGCAGCAAGTTTAGGTTCTTATTTGCATTAGAAAACCGATCTAGTGTCCTATGCATGTCATCAAGTTTATTGGACAGATCAAAGCAGTTTTCACATGAAGTTTTTCCTTTTAGTTTGCAATTTGAACAATATTTAACTTCATGCACACGTAAAGCATTGTTCAAAATAGCAATCTCATTCATAGCATCATTTAGTTTCTTATTCAGATCATCACATGAAGAACAATGCAAATCAATTGTAGAACAACAAGCATCTTTCAAATTTTTATCATTAAGTGCAGCAAGCTCTTTGTTCTTTTCAATTTCAAGTTCAAGTTTATCAAGTGTAGATGCGTGTGCACTTCTTAAAGAGGATAATTGTTCATAAATCAAATCACGTGAGGAACAAGAATAATCACTAGGAATCAAAGTTTTTAAACGATTAATTTCAGATTCTAGTGATTCAATTTTAACAGCATTGTTCCTAAGTTTTTTATCCTTTTTCTTTAATATAACAGTGGCACGAGAAATAGCATCACACATTTCTTCGCAAGTGGGACATACCTCTTCATCGTCGCTGTTGTTATCTGCCTCCTCGGAGCTTGAACTTGACTTGCTCGCCATGCAGCACATATTTGCCATAGCTTCTTCATCTTCATCACTACCGGTGTCCACATTACTTGAGCCGAAATCTTGAAGTGCAGAGGTCTTACTATGCACTATGTTGCGCATTGATAAATTGTCACACCCGGTTTTTCCGAAGAACAACCAAGTGAATATCACATGTATGCCAGGATCATTTTCTCATACATGTGATGACAAATAGTGATGCATCATTTATTACAAGCCAGGTGTCGAATATAAATAAGTCTTACATAGCAAATGTCTCGATGGACAATAATAAGTTCATCACAAGGAAATAAACTAGCAGCGGAATATTATTCTCGAGGGCTCCTTCACAGGCGTTGCCAGGGGGTCTCCATGAACCTAGAAACCTTCTTCGGGTCCAAAGTCTTGGTCATTATACACCACCTCATTATCTTGACCTGAGCAGCAATATAAACCAACAAAATATGCAAGGTTGAGTACCGATGGTACTCAGCAAGTGTGGGAAAGTTATGTCATGCATGGCTAGAACAAGGGGAGGTTGATCTCATGGTTAAAGCACTACGCAATTAATACCTATCACCTTAGCTTATTAAGCACCTACATTACTACACAGGAGAAATGGTCCCAATCTCCCATCTCATCATCATAATCAAATAACCATAACATCATTTCCAATGTTAAGCTCCCCGCTTAACATCCACAACTTCCAAAACCATCAATCCCCTAATCATGAATAAGTCCAAGCTGCTCTTAACCGTGAGCACGGCTGTCATGACAGTTTTGACTCTGCAGAGTTTGTACCACTGTACCCACATGTAGTGATTTCATCCCCCGTTGCCGGGTGGACTAAAAGAACCTCCATTATGCCAGTGGCTACGAACCACATTCACACTTCCCAGGTGTGTAGCCAGGAGATCACTACGAAGCCTTTACAAAGGGATTCCCGACGAGCGTGGGTCCACTGAGGTTTCACCTCTAACAGCATACAAGAGGCTCCAACCCCGCTGCAGTGGCCCCCTCTTGAGCCTTGCGGTTCATATGGTAGTCCAGCTGACACCTATTCCACGCACCATCCAACACACCCATACTACGCCGGGATCTACACCTAATTAATTGGCCAAGCTGCCCCATCTCAGCATGTGGTTGGCACGGTAAATCTAGGTTACATGCTCCATGAACCGGTCCTTAGGATCCAGGCAAGTACTAAACACAAACCCGAGTCTCGTGCACCCAGCACACAACCAAAACATCCAACTTGCCTTGATCCCTACCTCTACATAACTCTCAATATCTCATTCAAGAGTATGATAAAATAAACTGATAATCTCATATACCCAAATATCCCATTCTAAGCATGGCTAAGCATATGCATAGTAATAAATGACATGATAAAATAAATCCCAACCCAAGCTACAAGGAAACAAGGTAATGCAATTCTAGGGAAACTTCCTAACATGGGTTTCATATTTAAATTGATAGTGCAAATAATTCTAGCTACACATCCTAGTATAGGATCAAAGTGGTCAAGGACACTTGCCTCCTTCCTGCTGCTCTTGGAATAGGTAATCCTGATCTTGGAAAGGAAGAACTTCCTCTGGAGCAGGTTCTACATCATACCATCACACATAGCAAAAGAAAAACAACAATCCATAAGACATAGTTCACACTTCCACTTCAAACAAATCACACATTCACATCTATGAAAGTCATTCGCAATTATATGTGTTGTGGTTACTCTATGTGTGTTGATCCTTGGCTTACAGGTACTTTTAATCATGTGTATATGCTTCCTACTTTTGTATTCACATTTATGCTTACATACTATATATATGAGTTTCCAATTTAAATAAATTTCTTATATTTAATTACTACACCAAGTATTCATGAAAGGTATTTTCCTACTCCATATGTGTCTTCAGAATTTCTACCAACCCTAAACTGAATTCTTTGGATTTTAGAAACTTCATTTATCATTTACTAGTTGCTATATTTTCAGATTTGTTTCCTATGCCTAAATGTGAACTTTATTATGAAAATAACAAGACACATCATCTAAACAGAATAGGTTCTGATCTAAAATGTTTAATAATATATTTTGACCTTTTCCTCTGATGTAAACTATTTTACATTTATTTTCCCTATTTTCAGAACTATTCTTTACTTAAAAATGTGTCCCTATAACTAATAAATGTGAATAATAAATTAAACATATTCATTTCAGCCAAAAATCTATTTTTATCTCACTCCAAGGTTTTCTAAATACTGAGAAAGTTTTTAACTTAAATTTGTCTATATGTTTGTCCCACTTTTTAAATTTTAAATACTAGCCACCTATTCAATTTCCTAAATTAAATATCAAACAGGGTTAAAAAGGTAAACTCACCCCACTACAAGGTCTATAACATTATTTTAAGAATTTTCAGGGGTCTGGCTACACCTAACAGAGGGGGTTTTCCTAATTTTTATTAAGCCCAGGGGTCAAAACTGATTTTTAAATGAATTTACATGATTTTCTGAATTTCCAGGGGCTAGATCAGAAGTTTCTGGGGGCTAGCTCTTATTTCCCGAGAACCCCAGGGGGTAGCACGTAAGATTTCCAGTCCTTATAACGCGGGGCTGACGTGGACCGTCCGATTTAAAATAGATGGCCGAGATTATAACGCCGAACCGGTACGCGGGGTTTTAAAGTCTACCGTGCGATTTGAAATAGACGGCGCACAAGCGGCCACGTCGCTCTGATCGAGCGCGGGCGGCGCTTCCCGGCGGCGCACGGCGGCGGGAGGCGGCGATCTCGCCGGAGATTTTCGGATCTTCGAGAATTCTTCCTAGAACTGTGATTTTATGGCATAGATCGGTGGAGGGAGGTCGGGGATCTCATCTCGGGGGTTTTCTTGAGCTCGGAGGTCCTGGAAAGCGACCGGCGACGAGGTCCGAAGTGAAACCACGGACAAGCTCGTCGGCGCTGTGTTTGAACCGCAAGTCACCGAGTTTTCTGCACCTGCATGGTTCCCCGGAGGCGGTGGATCAAGACCAGCGAGTTAGATCGGAATTTCCTAGCGTAGATCGGCCAGAATTCGCCGGAGAAGGCTCGGGTT
This sequence comes from Neostapfia colusana, assembly GCA_030760725.1. Classification (NCBI taxonomy): domain Eukaryota; kingdom Viridiplantae; phylum Streptophyta; class Magnoliopsida; order Poales; family Poaceae; genus Neostapfia; species Neostapfia colusana. The sequence goes on from JASWHV010000014.1 coordinate 24,405,059, forward strand.
CTCACCGGAGTAAAAACGGCGGATCGCGTGGGAAAAACAGAACGAGGCCGGGGTTTTTATAGACGGGGGAGGGCGGCGGGTTGGTTTAGATCGAGCTGGAGTCTTCGGGGTCCGGAAATCGGCTGGGATACGCGAGAATTCCCGATCGGTTTTGATTCGGGTGAGAGAGTCCCGGCCGATCGCGGCGCGGGCGCGAGGAAGAAGAAGGCTGGCGGGCCCCACCTGTCAGTGGGAGGAAGGGGCCCGCGCGGCTGCGGGCTGGCACGGAGCAGAGTGGGCCGGCTGGTGGGTTTCGGCCCACTGGCCGTTTTTTTTCTGTTTCCCTTTTTTTCTTTTTCTATTTCTTTTCTGTTTTGAGTTTAAATTGAATTCCAGTTTGAATTTAAATTGTTGCAAAACATGCAACACGTCCAAAAATTTTTAAATTCCCCTCTTAACAGGATTTTGGGTTTTAACAGAATTTTGGAGTGTTACATAAATCTTTCTTCTTCTTATTCTTTGCAAACAATTTCTTCGGCCTTGTTTGCTTTTCTTCACGTGAAGTCGGACCTGAAAGGTTAGGGCACTCCGTACGAAAATGTCCTGGCTTACCACATTCAAAACATTGTTGAGGTCCGGAGCTTCCTCTCCTTCTAGTTCTCACATTTTGCAATGCTTTTGAGAACCGAGTAGAGATGAGTGCAAGCTCCTCCTCTGGAAACTCTTCAATCTGTTCAAGGGTTAGAGAGGACAGCAAAGAGAGTGCACCACTAGATGATGATTGAATAGAACTAGAAATGTCACGTTGCGAAACAAATGCAATAGACTTGTTGGGGTTTTTACGTGAGATGATGTCAATTTCATGAGTTTTCAATTTAGAATAAAGCACGTCTAAAGTAAGAGAACTCATCACAGTAGATTCACGAATAGATGTAACTTTCATCTCCCAAATTGACATATCTAATGCTCCTAACAATTGTCTAGCATTTTCAGCATCTGAAAAGTTAACATTGACACTACGCAAGTTGCTGAGAATTTTATTAAAGCGAGCAAAAAGGTCGTCAATTGACTCACCGGGTTGCATCTCAAAACACATGTATTCTTTCTTGAACATATCTTGCCTTACCTCCTTGATCGTATTGGATCCTTCATGGTAGTCACAAAGAGCTTTCCAAACATCATATTCAGATCAGAGGTGTGCAACACAGTCGAAGTCGCTTTGAGTCAATCCTTAGATGATCAAGTTGCGAGCCTTGTTGTTGTTGTCAACATCTCTCATGTTCGCAGCCGTAACTTTATCGTTGGGTGGTACATCGAAGTTCTGGTAGACCCTTTCCCATATGGCGAAGCCTTGCGCCTGTATGTAGGGCTCCATCCGCGCCTTCCAAACCTGAAAATCGATGCCATTGAACACACAAGGTTTTGCGGAGTACTTCTCCATGATGGTTAGTCAAAACACGTGCAAATCATAAAGATTAGAGCATCTTGGCTATGATACCAATTGTAGGATCGAAGAACACGTGAAAAGCTACCAGAGGGGGGGTGAATGGTAGATTAAAACTTTTCGCAGCGGAAACAACAAAAACCCCTCAGCAAAAAATCAATCGGTTAAAGAAACCGTGTGTGCAAGTGTTTTCAAATGTGCTCAACCGTGACAAATCAAGTAGAGAGGTAGAGAATCAAGTCACGTATCTAATGCAACAAGAATCACTTGAAAACACGAAGTAAAACTTGAGATATGATCAAAACATTAAACGAAGATCAATCTGTTCTACCCGATATAAAACAAATCTGCAATGCTGCAAAAAAACTCGTGTATCTCAAAAACTACAGATACGAAGCCCGTGAAAATTTCACAGATGATAGATAATTGAGTTGTGAAGACAATCCAAAAAGAATCACGTCAATCGGATCTGTAAAACTCGAGTTATGAACGAAACACCGAAGCAACATCGGTCTGTCCAGAAACTCGGCGAGAAAGACTTGACGAAAAACAAGTCGGACGAACAAGGCACAAAAGCTCCTCGAAACTATGAACTTTATTCAATAGAAACACAAGAGGACAGCCCAAAGTCGTGCACCCACGAGACTTGGCCCCCCTTGCTTATATAACCAGCCCTAAGGCCAACTCAACTCAAACTAGGACTGCTACTCCTACTTGGATTCAAACTGTAACTTTCCAATACTGCTCAAGACTCTTCTATACGCAGATAGAAGCAATCTTAAGACTTCCAAACACCTTAGGAACGTCCCAAACATTCCTAAAATAACTCGAATTCGTGACCCAAACGAAATCCTATCATAACCAACTCAAAACTTTCCATATTTGAGTCAAACACGACTCAGCCGCAGCCTGAGTCCATAACCAAGTCGGTTGAAGCTTTCCGACCAATTCTTTACGTCCACATCTCTTCATCACGCCTTGGAACAATGTTGCCACGTCCATGCACTCCTTGCACACGTGCAAACACCTTCCAACGACGTACACGCAACCTTCATATGCGTTGCCCTTGATCCAAACAATGCTGCGCGACCTCCCGATCAACTCAACCACAGCTCCTCCCGAACTTGGTTGTTGGAACCTCATCTCCTCCCAGAGACTAGTCCAAGGATCCCGTCACCAGCCATGTCTTGAACTCAAGCAACACCTGCACATGAACAAACAACCAATTCTTCCGAGCACAAGTCCTCGACTTGACTCACGTTAGTTCGAAAACCACAACACCTTACATGAGCACGTCACATAAGCATGTTGCAAACCATATCAAATGATAACAGCCATAACCACCAAAACACACCAAAAACTTAGCAAATAAATACTAAGCAAACCTTCCCATAAAGCAAGTTTGAAACATTGCGAGTTAAAAGCAAAAACAAGACGCTGCAGTTCTACGAGTTGAACTTCACGGGAGCTCCCTAAAAACAAGCTCCGGACCTCACAGAAGCTCTCTGGACCTTGCAGGAGCTCTCTGGACCTTGTGTCGGACCTTGCCAACACTTGGCGGACCTAACAAAGAACTTGTCGGACCTTGCCACAGAAGAATGTTTTGGCAATATTCAAAACTTTGAATGTTAATGCTAACTTTTATCCTAATTGCCAATGTATTCAGCACACATAGGTCTCACACTAGATTCTGGAGGAATCTGCAGAAAGCTATGGGTACACAACTGGATTTTAGCTTCGCCTATCACCCACAAACCGATGGACAAACCAAAAGGACAAACCAAATTTTGGAGGACATGTTTAGAGCTTGCGCCTTGAAACATGGGCGTAGTTGGGATAGAAGTTTACCGTACGCCGAATTCTCCTATAACAACAGCTATCAGGCTAGCTTGAAGATGTCGCCTTTTGAAGCATTGTATGGTAGGCGGTGTAGAACGCCGCTGTTCTGGAACGAGACCGGAGAGAACCAGGTGTTTGGACCCGAAGTGCTACAAGAAGCTAGAAAGCAAGTCCAAATGATACGGGAGAACTTAAAGGCTGCTCAGTCACGATAGAAAGGCTATGCGGACAATAGGCAAAAGAAGTTGACTTTCGAAGTAGGAGACTTCGTATACCTTAAAGTGTCACCTATCCGTGGCCAACGATGTTTCAAGGCAAGCTAGCACCTCGCTACATCGGACCATTTAATATTTTGGACAAGCGAGGAGAAGTAGCCTATCAACTAGAGCTCCCAACATATCTCTCCGATGTACGTGACGTGTTCCATGTATCCCAGCTCAAGAAGTGCTTGAGAGTACCAGAGGAGCAAGTACCAATGGAAGAGCTTGAACTTCAAGAGGACCTGACTTGTGCGGAGCACCCTGTCCGAATTTTGGATGTAAAGGAATGGGTCACAAGGAACAAAGTGATCCAATGGTGCAAGGTATAATGGAGCCATCACACCGAAGCAGAAGCCACATGGGAGCGTGAAGAAGACATCAAGGCAGAATTCCCTCATCTATTCTCTACTAACAAATCTCGAGGGTGAGATTCAATTTAAGGGGGGTAGATTTGTGACACACTCATTCCTGGTTTCTGCATGTATTCATGTTTCATGTAGAGAAAACATTTTAAAAGAAGTGGGAACAGAGAAAGAATAAAAAAGATAGCCAAAAGGAGCAAAATCCAGTTCACCAAGAGTGCCGAAGACAACTCTCGCGGCCCGCTGGCCATGTGGCGCCTCCGGCGCTCATCCCCGCAAAGGGGGAGAGGTCCGACCCTGTGAGACACGTGTTGCCCCCAGAGCTAGCCTCTGCGGAGAAGCGAAGGCAGTTCCGCAGAACACGTGTCACCTTCGGAGCTAGTCACCGTGGAAATCAGAGGACCGGTCGCGCGCGATACGTGTCGATCTCAGAGCTCACCTCCGAGAGGTCTGGTTCTATTGGACACATGTCGCTACCAGAGCTTATCTCCGGGAGGTCCAACACTGTTGGACACATGTCGACCTCGGAGCTCGTCTCTGAGGGAAAAGGGAGTCCGGCGCTACTTGACGTGTGGCATTCTCGGAGCTCAGCTCCAAAGAGAGGGAGGTCCGAAAAGGATACGTGGCTCACGCGGAGCTCACCTCCGAAGGAGAGGGAGGTGTCGCTCGCTTGACACACGACACAACCGGAGCTCGTCTCTGCAAAAAGGGGGAGACCAGGCCCCAATGGACACGTGGAGCTTCCGGAGCTCATCACCGTGGAGGTAACAAGTTCTGGAGCAGTTTTTGGATTCTGTACGCGTAGAAATACCGGTACGGAGAGGAAACCGACCTGAATTCCACAATGTTACCGCAACAAATCAACTAAAGATAAGTTGTTAAGATTCAACGACAATCTGAATAGGACTCTTATTCAAAATACAATCAGATTAGGATTCTTCTTTATCCGATTATAAATAGAACCCAGAACCCTTGGCCGAAACCACAAACTTATTTTCCACCTCCTGAGCCGACGACTTAGAGCCCTAGCCCCAACTCGCCGAGTAAGCCCATCGCCGGAGTTGAGTCGAGGAAGATTGCCGGAAGAGAGCCCCAACGATCTATCTTGCTAAGAGAAGGACCCTGAGACCAAGAACAACGTAAGGTAGGTCTCCAATACTACCTTACGACGTCATCGCATTTTCTTTGCATCCGTTCTTTGATTCCTTTCGAACAGAAGCTTTTTCGTGGACAGATCACTTGTTGATCGATTTAATCTAAAGGTCAAGATCATCTCTACGTCCACAATTGATCTCTACAACTCTGTTCATCATAAAAACCCATGCAAGCCATGCAAGAACATGTACAAACTAAACTGCATCATAGGGTTAACATGCATAAGCATCATCGCATCTAGTTAAAGTTTGTGCATGATATTGATTGTTGTAAATCTTGTATGTGCGTGATCATGTATAGAAGGACAAGCTCAGGGAGCTACCTACGACGGACTACAACAACAAGTTTTGAGCAACCGGAACAGCCAGAACAAGGCAAGTGCCCCTTGACCATATTGATCCTATGTTTTGGGAAACTATTTTGTTTTGCGAAAAGGTGTGTGTGCTGAGTCAAACATGATGGGAAACCCTTTTATAGGAGTTTACTAGTTTTAGTTAAACCACCCTTGTCGCCAGGGAAGTTTATGAGTCGGGTATGGTTTTACTTTTAAGCTTCGCTGAGTCCATGAGATTGGGAAGCGAGATAGATGTGTCTAGCTAACTGCACTCGTAATGATAATGAGAAACTGATGTTGTTAATGAACATGGATCGGAGGGAGATCTAGGCAAGACTGGGTTTGTGAATAAGATAGCATGAGTTGGTGGTTTACTTGCCGTAGATCTAAGAATCGGTTCATGCGAGCATATGCCAGGATAACAGTGCCACCACAAGGCCATGTATGGGTGTGGCTTAGCTGAGTAATCAGGTAAGTTGATAGATTGTTATGGACCGTGGAAGCCATGGGGAATGGGAGTCAAGTGAGGACTGCCCTGGGAACTGCATGGCACAAGAGGGGGCCCATGGGTGCGAGAATTGGAGATTCTAGCCTGCCGGTGAAACCTTAGTGAGTCCATACATCTAGTAGCCCCTTTGTAAAGGCTATTTTGTGATCTCTTGGGGTTCGCGTCACCGACGGTTGTATACTGGTATAATGGAGGTTCTGCAGTCACTGACGGGTGACGAAATCACAAACTTATGGGTAAAGAGGTGCAAACTCTGCAGAGTCTAAAACTATCATGATAGCCGAGCTTACGGTCACGAGCGCCTGGCCAACTTCCATGATTCGTTGGGATGGTTATTGGCTATGGTTATTGGGTATGGTTTTTGGAAGGTTTGGTTTTGGTTTTGTTTTTGGGACTGTTAAGTCCGGGTGATAAGATGGGTTGCATGACTGTTGAGTCATGGCAACGAGGTTGGACGGTGTGAGACGGAATCGTTTATGAAATGAAGTGGTAGCGAATACGAGATGGTATTCGTGAGATGGTAGCGAATACGAGAAGGTATTCGTGAGCAAGAATGAGATTGATTAATGTCTGGTTGGGACAAGGAAAGTGATGAACACAATGGAGGTATGATTGGTATTTTAGTACACGTTGGGATTATGTTCACTTAAATGTAAGTTGCTGTTTTATCATGGTTTTTATAAATAACTTTGCTTTCTGCAATGAGCCTTTTTATACCTACCTTGTGAGCTACATATCATATTTTCCCGCACTTGCTGAGTACATCATTGTACTCAAAACTTGCATTATTATTTCACCATCAGCAATAGGAGAAGATTACTATGAAGACCAAGTGGAGCATTAGGCGTGTAATCTGTCCTCAACCTTGCCTGTGGGGATGGAGTAGAGATGGAGTCGCTGCTGCTTAGAATTGCTTCCGCATTAGTTAGAAGACTTCCGCTGTTAGAATTAAGACTTCCTCTGTGAGCATGAGTCCAAGACTCATGAGACATTGTAATAAACTCTGTTATTCGTGGTCGTATATATATTCTAAATTTCAGTTTGTGGATGATGTGTATTTGTGTGATGAACATCCTGGGCACACATATGCATCAGTTCTCGGTTCCGTGGTTTTCCACAGAATTGAGGGCGTCACACATACACTTGAACGAATAATGAGTCATTGCCATGCTTAAGCACAAAAAGAGTTTTATCAATCTTGCCCATGGTAAACCCCTTTTCAAGTAATAATGTTTTTAACCTATCATACCATGCTCTAGGGGCTTGTTTGAGACCGTACAAGGCTTTGGACAGTTTGTAAACATGATTAGGAAAATTTGGATTTTCAAAACCAGGTGGTTGTTTGACATAAACCTCCTCATCTATGTAGCCATTAAGAAAAGCACTTTTAACATCCATTTGATACAGCTTAAAACCTTTAGATGCAGCAAAAGCTAACAAAATTCTTATGGCTTCTAATCTAGCAACAAGAGCAAAAGTTCCATCAAAATCTAGACCTTCAATTTGTGTGAAACCTTAAGCAACCAACCTAGCCTTATTCCTAACCACAACCCCATCCTCACTTTGTTTATTTTTAAACACCCATTTAGTGCCAATTAAAGTGTAACCTTGATGTGGAGGTACATGTTTCCAAACATTATTTCTTTCAAAATTTTCTAACTCTTCTTGCATGGCAATAATCCAAGATTGATTAGTGAGTGCGTGTGATATATCTTTGGGTTCAAAAGAAGCAACAAAAGCAGAATGAACATGAGAATTGGGGTCGAAAAACCTGGATCTTGTAACTCGTTCATGCAAGCTTCCAACAATTTGTTGTGGAGGATGACTTTTGAGAATTCGGAGGGGAGTGAACACTTCACAAGCTTCTTCTTCTTCATGTTCATCACAAATAGATGAGCTTGTGACGTGAGGAGGATCTGGACCAGCAATGGTGGTCGTCGGTGCTGGCTGTGAATCAAGATCAGGAGCTGGAACAATGTCATTAGCTGCTGAATTTTCGGGCAGCAGCACCACTTCTTCCTCTTCTTTAACGAAAATACTCTCCCCCTGCGGATATGGATCCGTACCTGCAATATTTGAACTAGTACCTGGGCTAGCTTCATCAAAAGAAACCTCACAAGTCTCCACAATTTTGTTAGTATCAAGTAAAAGCACACGGTAGCCTCTTGTATGAGATGGATAACCAAGAAACATGCCATCACCAGATCTAGCTTCAAATTTATCAAGATTACCATGTTTCTTAACAAAGCATTTGCAACCAAAGACCCTAAAGTGTGTGACACTAGGCCTATGTCCAAACCTGAGATCATATGGTGTTTTACCTAACTTAGCACGCAAGAAAACACGATTTGAGACATAACAAGCGGTTGCAATTGCATCAGCCCAAAATTTTCTAGGAGTTTGATATTCATCAAGCATAGTCCTAGACATCTCAACTAAGGTTCTGTTCTTTCTCTCTACAACACCGTTTTGTTGAGGTACATATGGTGAAGAAAATTGATGATCTATTGCATTTTCAGCACAAAAGTGATCAAACGATTGATTTTTAAATTCGGTTCCATTATCACTTTTGATTGCTCTTAAAGATCCTGGGTGATCAATTGATAATCTAAGAAATAAAGTTCTAAAGTGATTAAAAACTTCATTCTTAGATGCCATAAAGTAAACCCAAGAGTATCTAGAATAGTCATCAACAATCACAAGAACATAACATTTACCTCCGAAGGATTGAACACGTGAAGGTCCTACGATGTCAAGGTGTAAAAGTTGACCCGGTTCAGTTGTCATGGTCATTGTGAGAGAGGAGCATGTGAACCTGCAACCATCTTAGCATGTCTACAAGAAGAGCACACAATTTCTTTGTCCCCTTTAAGCTTAGGCAGCCCACGTATGCGATCAAGAGCACTAACACGCGTGAGATGATCAAAGCCTACTTGACCAAGTCTACGATGCCAAAAATATAAATCTTTGGAATCATTTGCAACTAGACATCTATGCTTAGAGGAAGAAATATCAAAATCAGCTTTAAAAACTCTTCCAAACCGAGACATGTTAAAAATAAGCTTACTATTTGAACCTACAACTTTGCTGCAGTTTTTATTGAAATAATTTCCAGATTTTCATCGAGCAATTGTGAAACAGAAAGCAAGTTGTATTTCAAATTTTTGACAAGTGCCACATCCTTCAAAGTGTAGTGATCATTTACTCTAACAGAACCCTTAGCAATTATAGGAGTTGAAGAATTATCGGCAAAAGTAACATTCTCTACACGTGACACAAAAGAGAGAGAGGAGAACCATTCTTTATTAGCGGTCATGTGGCGTGAGCAACCTGAATCCACAATCCAAATGTTCTCCTTCCTCAAGCGTGTAACCTACATAGAAGCACAATACGTCGATGACTAAATACTGGGGTTAGTTAAAAGGAATTTAGGAATCCAGTATTGAGTCACACGACGTCCAGCTGGAATAACATGCGAAAGCTGAGATAAAACAGCAGGTTTATGAGTCAAAGTTTGAGATTTTTTGTTCTTAACTACTGACCTATGAGGTGTTACTTGTGTAGAACGAAAATCAGTAGCTCCGGAGGAAAAACAGAAGGTCCGGAGACAAAAACTAAAGCTCCGGAGGCAAAAACTGAAGCTCCGGAGGTAAACTTTGAATATTGCTGACTCATAACAGCAGGTTGCATGTTCCTGACATTCGGTTTAGTATGTGCAGCAAATTTTGCATGAGAGTTATAAGATCTAGCTTGCATTCTTTCCTTTTTATGTTGTTTAGCTAGTCTATAACAAAAATCTATGACATGACCATCTCTACCATAATAGGTACAATAAAATTTAACTTTGTGTTCATGTCTAGATGAGCATGCAGTATGCTTATTTGAACCCGAATGTGACAACACTCCTGCAGATTTAAAAACCACTTCTTTTTTTAGGAACTGTTTGAATCAAACCACTTCCTAATGATTTTACAATTTTAGGTGGATGTTCCTTAGCATGAGCATGTGAATCAAAAACTAAACCAGTTTTATCATTGCAAGACTTGGAAGAATTCAGCAACAAGATTAGGTTCTTATTCCCATTACAAAACCGATCTAATGTCCTATGCATGTTATCGAGTTTATTTGATAGATCAAGACAATTTTCACATGAAGTTTTTCCTTTTAATTTGCAATTGGAAGAATATTTAACTTCGTGAGAATGTAAAGCATTGTTCAATATAGAAATTTCTTTCATAGCATCTTGTAGTTTCTTATCAAGATCATCACAAGTAGAACAATGCAAATCAATTGTAGAACAACAAGCATCTTTCAAGTTTTTATCATTAAGTGCAGCAAGCTTTTTGTTCTTATCGATTTCAAGTTCAAGTTTATCAAGTGTGTAGGTGTGTGCACTTCTTAGAGAGGACAATTGTTCATATATTAAATCACATGAGGAACCAGAATCATCACTAGGAATCAAGGATTTTAAACGATTAATTTCAGATTCTAGTGACTCAATTTTAACAGCATTGTCCCTAAGCTTTTTGTCCTTTTTCTTAACAATAATAGTGGCACGAGAAATAGCATCACACATTTCTTCGCAAGTAGGATATACCTCTTCGTTGTCACTGTTGTGTTCTGCATCCTCCATACTTGATTTTGATTTGCCCACCATGAAGCACAAGTTTGCCAGATCATCTTCGTCTTCATCACTTCCAATGTCTACATCACTCGAGCCAAGTTCTTGAAGTGCGGTGATGAAACTGTTTATCAGTTTGCGTCCTGTAAAACCCTTCTTTTTCTTGTTGGTGTTGCCAAAAGAGGACTTGACTTTATTCTGCTTTTCATCACGGTTAGAAGGACCTGAATGGTTAGGGCAATCTGTACGAAAGTGTCCTGTCATACCACATTGAAAGGATCGTTGAGGTCCGGAGCTTCCTCTCCTAGTTCTCACATTTTGCAATGCTTTTGAGAACCTAGTAGAAAGAAGTACTAGCTCCTCCTCTGGAAACTCCTCAATCTGTTCCAGGGTTAGTGAAGACAGCAAAGCAAGTGTATTGCTAGATGATTGGCCAGAGCTAGGCATATCACGTTGTGAGACAAATGCAATAGTCTTATTTGGGTTCTTACGTGATATAATGTCAATTTCATGAGTTTTTAGCTTGGAATAAAGCACATCTAATGTAAGAGTACTCATGACAGTGGATTCACCTATGGATGTTACTTTCATCTCCCAAATTAACATGTCTAATGCACTTAGTAATTGCCTAGCATTTTCAGCATCTGAAAAATTAACATTGACGCTACGCAAGTTGCTGAGAATTTTATTAAAGCGAGCAAGAGGTCATCAAAGGACTCACCGGGTTGCATCTCAAAGCGCATGTATTCTTTCTTGAACATATCCTGTCTTACCTCCTTGATCGTGTTGGATCCTTCGTGATAGTCACAAAGTGCTCTCCACACATCGTACACCGATCGGAGGTGTGCAACACGGTCGAAGTCGCTCTGAGTTAGTCCTTGTATGATCAAGTTCCGAGCCTTGTTGTTGTTGTCGACATCTCTCATGTTTGTAGCCATGACTTGATCGTTTGAAGGCACATCGTAAGGCTTGTACACCTTTTCTCATATTGCAACGCCTTGCGCCTGGATGAAAGCTTCCATGCATGCCTTCCAAACCTGAAAATCAATACCACTAAACACACAAGGTTTGGCGGAGCATTTCTCCATGATGATTAGTCAAAACACGTGCAAATCACAAATTTTAGAGCAAACTGGCTCTGATACCAATTTTAGGATCGAAGTACACGTGTAAAGCTACCAGAGGGGGGTGAATGGTAGATAAAAACTTTTCAGCGGAAGCAACAAAACACACCTCAGCAGAAAACCGATCTGTTAAAGAAACCATGTGTGCAACTAATCTAAATGTGTTCAACTGTGACAAAATTAATATAGATTGTAGAGAATCAAGTCACGAAGACTTCACAACAAGAATCATGAAAATCCGTTGAGAGAAACTCAAGTTACGATCGAAAGATCGAACAAAGGTCAATCTGTCCTACGCGAGAAAACAGTTCTGGAATACTGCAAAGAAACTCGTGTAGATCAGAAATCACAAATTCAATGACTGTGAAATTTTCATAAAGATTCCACTGACCCGTAAGAAGGGGACCCAACCCCTGAGGATAGGGTAATACATCTAAGAAATTATTCCATCGAACGTACTCCCCCCTGGATCCGGGAATAGCAACATGAACTAAATGTAAGATGATAGATATTCAAGTTGTGAAGAGAACCCAAAAAGAATCACATCAATTGGATCTGTAAAACTCGAGTTATGATAAAACCACCGAAGCAAGGTAGTGCTGAACAGAAACTCGACGACAAAAACTTGTCTGAAACAAGTCAGACGAACAAGGCACAAAAGTTCCTTTAGAATACAAATTTTATTTATCAAAACACAAGAGGAACAGCCCCAAAGTCATGCTCTACACGAGCCTTGGCATCCCTTGCTAATATAACCAGCTCTATGGCCAATCCAATTCAAACTAGGACTCCTACTCCTACTTGGATTCAAACTGTAACTTTCCAATACTGCTCAAGACTCTTCTATACGCAGATAGAAGTAATCTTAAGACTTCCAAACACCTTAGGAACGTCCCAAACATTCCTAAAACAACTCTACTTCATGCCTAACATGAAATCCTGTTATAACCAACTCGAAACTTTCCATAAACAAACCATAACCGCCTTAGCCGCAGCCTGAGCGCAAAATCCAGCCGGTTGAACCTTTTCAACCATATCTCCACTTCCATATCTCTTCACCACGCCTTGGAACCATGTTCCACGTCCATGCACTCCTTGAACACGTGCAAACACCATCCAACAATATCCACGATACCTTCATATGCATTGTTCTTGATCCAAACATGCTGCACGACCTCCCGATCAACTCAACCACGATTTCTCCCGAACTTGGTTGCTGAACCTCATCTTCTCCCTAAGACTAGTTCAATGGATCCCATAACCAGCCATGTATTGAACTCAAGCAACACCTGCACATGAATAAACAACCAATACTTCCAAGCACAAGTCCTCGACTTGACTCTCGTTAGTTCCGAAACTACAACATCTTACGTGAGCACCTCACATAAGCATGTTGTAAACCATAGCAAAATGATATCCGCCATAACCACCAAAACACACCAAAAACTTAGTAAAATATTACTAAGCAAATTTTCCATAAGAGTAAAGAAAGTTCGAAACATTGTAAGTTAAAAGCAGAACCATTGCAATCAAGCTCCGAACCTTACCAAAGCTAACCGAACCTTGAACCGGAGCTTACCAAAGCTAGTCGGACCCAGCGCCGGAGCTTACTAAAGCTTAGTCTGACCTAGCACGGAACTTACCAAAGCTAGTCGGACCTAGCACCTGAGCTAGCAAAAACAAGTTGGACCTAGCCAAAATAAGTCATTACTAGACAAAGCAAGTCGGACCTTACGTCAGACCTTGACGGAGCTACCCAAAACAAGTCGGACCTATCGTCGGACCTTGCAGGAGCTCGGACCTAGAGTCGGACCTTGTTAAAAAGGTGTTTTGGTAGTATTCAAAACTTCTATAGTCAAAGCCAATGTATTCAGCACACATAGGTCTCACATAATGGTTGTTCGGTGAGCCATCAGAGACTCACCGGAAACCCTGCCGCTGCACTTATCTTTGTGGAAGCTAGTAAGAAGCGTCCGCGGTTCTGGACGTCTTCTCTTTTGCATAGTTAGGACCGAGAGTAAGTGTGTATGTATATTCCGCTGCGTGTACCCTCATGGTACATTATTTTGTAAATGATACTATCTTGAGAAATAAAAGACTTTGTACTTTATGGTTCTTTTCGTGTATGCTATTGGGTGCCGCATCGCACGACACCACCCAATGTGTATCCTAGAGTGTGGATCCTGGAAGGGGTTCCCCACCCAATGTTTTGTTTGCTGCAAATCTTGTATGTGCCTGATTGTAAGTAGAAGGACAAGCTCAGGGAGCTATCTACAAAGGAATACAGCACCAAGACTTCGAGATCCGAGAGCAATAGAAGCCACAAGAATAAGGCAAGTGCCCCTTGACCATATTGATCCCATGTTTTTGGAAACTGTTTTGTTTGCGAAAAGGTGTATGTGCTTGAGTCAACTTGATGGGAAAACTCTTTCATAGGAGTTTATTAGCTTTGTTAACCACCCTTGTCGCCGGGAAAGTTGATGAGTCGGGTATGGTTGTTTTGCTTTTTTGCTTCGCTGAGTCCACGGGATATGTGAAGCAAGATAGAATGTGTCTAGCTACTGCACTCATATAATGATAACAAGAATCTGATGTTGATAATGAACATGAATCGAGGGAGATCTAGGCAAGCTTGGTTCGTGAATGTGGTAGAATGAGATGGTGGTTACTTGTCGTAGATCTAAGGACCGGTTCATGCAAGCACATGCTAGGAATATAGTGCCACCACAAGGCCAAGTATGGGTGCGGCTTAGCTGACTAATTAGGTAAGTTGCTAGATTGTTATGGACCATGGAAGGCGCAGGGAATGGGAGTCGAGAGAGGACTGCCCTGGGAACTGCATGGCACAAGAGGGGGCCCGTAGGTGGGAGAATTGGAGATTCTAGCCTGCTGGTGAAACCTTAGTGAGTCCATACATCTAGTAGCCCCTTTGTAAAGGCTGTTTTGTGATCTCTTGGCCATACACCAACGGTTGTGTACTGGTATAATGGAGATTCTGCATTTGCCGACGGGTGACGAAATCACAAACTTGTGGGTGAAGTGGTGCAAACTCTGTAGGTTATAAAACTATCATGATAGCCGAGCTTACGGTCACAAGCGCCTGGCCAACTTCCATGATTAGATGGGGTGGTTATTGGGATGGTATTCGGTTTAGTTATTCGTTATGGTTATGGTTATGGTCATTGGGATTGGTTTCGGGACTATTGAGTATTGGTAATGAGATGGAGACTGTTGAGTCGTAATAATGAGCTTTGATCTCGGTATGAGATGGAATTGAATATGAGATAATATATGGTAATGAATACGAGATGGTATTCATGAGCATGAGAAAAGTTGAGAAAGATGAATGTCTGATGATACATGTTGGGATTTACTTCAATTAATGCTAGTCGCTGTTTTTATCATGTTTTGTGAAATAAACTTTGCTTTTATGCAATGAGCCTTTTTATGTCTACCTTGTTATAAGCTACATGTCATACTTCCCACACTTTTTGAGTACGACATGTACTCACCCTTGCATTATCATACATCATCAGCAACAGGAGAGGAGTACTTTGAATACCATGTGGAGTATTAGGCATGTGATCTACCGTCAACTTGCCTGTGGAGTAGGAGGTGGAGCCGCTGCCGTGTTTAGTTTGCTTCTGCAATAGTTTAGAAGACTTCCGCTGCTAGAATAAGACTTCCGCTGCTAGAATGAGTTAGAAACTCATGAGATATTGTAATAAAACCCTATTATTTGTGGTATTATTCTGAATTCAGTTTGTGGATTACAAGTGTATGTGTGATGAACATCCTGGGCACACATATGCATCAGCTCAGTTCCGAGGTTTTCTCGGAACAGGGGAGTCACAGAGGCAAGTTCCGGACCTGCCACGCGTCCAGTGGGACAGAGCCTCCCCTCTCTACAGAGGCGAGCTCCGGTGGTGACACGTGTCCAACAGCGTCGGACCTCCCTTCTCCTCGGAGGTGAGCTCCGAGGATGACACGTGTCCAGCAGTGTCGGATCTCCCTTCTCCTCGGAGGTGAGCTCCGAGAGTGACATGTGTCCAGCGAGGCCGGACCTCTCAGAGGCGAGCTCTATGAGCGACATGTGTCCTGTGGGGCCAGGCCTCATCTCTTCCGCAGGGGTGAGTTCCGAAGTTGACAAGTGTCTGGCGGGGCCAGGCCTCATCCCTTCCGCAGGGGTGAGTTCCGAAAGAGCCACGTGTCCCGCGGGCTGAGTCTCGCTTCTCCGCAGAGTCTAGCTCCGAAGGCGACACGTGTCCCGTGGGGCTGAGCCTCGCTTCTCTGCAGAGACTAGCTCCGAAGGCGACACGTGTACCGTGGGGCCGGACCTCGCCCCTTCCTCAGAGGTGAGCTCCGAGCCTGCCACGTGGACAGCAGTGCCGGACCTCACCCCCTCCGCAGGGATGAGCTCCGAAGGCGCCACGTGGCCAGCGGGCCACGGGAAGTGTCGACAGCGCTCCTCGGCGAATTGGAATTGCCTCTTTTCAGCTATCTTTCTCCCATTTTTATGATTCTTTCCCATTTCTATTTCTTTTATAATGTTTTCTATATGCAATGCATGAATATGAAATTGAGGGTGTTACAGCCCTCCTCCGGGGTAATGCACCAATAGGACGCCATTAGCGCCACTCCGGTAGATATCTCCTTCTACCAGCGTGTATCTCTTAGCCAACCGAGCGATCCGTTCAGCAGATACACGTTCATAGGGAAGGAAAGTGTGTTTCAAGTAGCCCCGGATCTCCGTGATCCATGTGCCGGAACCTACTTGAGAACTTGGATCTTTGTGAGACCTATGTGTGCTGAATACATTGGCTATGACGATAAAAGTTTTGAATTCTGCTAAAACACTCTTTTTGTCAAGGTCCGACTCTACGTCTGAGCACCAATAAGATCCAACATAAGGTCTGACTTTCTATGGCTAGGTCCGACATGTATTTGGTTAGCTTCGGTGATGTGGACATCACTCCTGCAGATATACACAACACTCACATTGTAGATATGCAAGGTTCAATTACTAGAGCTCGAGCACGACAATTGAATTTAGAGGTGAGCTCGTTCCTGGACAATTCTTTATATGTGAATTTTGAGAGTATGTTGCTACCTAATGGATTAATTATGATTAGGAACCACAGAGAGGACATGGAGATACATGGAGAGGGGTTTGGAGGTGTGGAGGACCAGAAAATACGCCAACAAGAAGTTAGAGACCGAGCCCAACTCAAACTCGAGTCCAACTCGGGCCCAGGAGCGGTCCACCTTAAAATGGATGCACAGGGGGCATACAGACTCTGTTTTTGACGTTCTATATATGCACGGAAAGATGAGAGGATAAACGTTCCAATGGAACTGGCCCCATGTCAAAATTCCCTAGGAGTCGAGTGGAAACTTCGAAACAATATAAAGTTTAGAGTCTGTCAGGGTGTTGCATCACCTAGTTGGGCCATTGGGCCTTGTATCGAGTCCCAGTCCATTATGTACATGTCTTAGGGTTAGGTCACGACCCCAGCACCCCCCTGGTCGTCCTCCACCTCCTTTATACCCCCTAGCCACCGTCACAAACTGGTGGGTTTTGCTTAGTTACAATCTGTCATTGAACAGTTCGCCGATCATCGGTTGTGAGACCCCAAATTCGTGATCAATTCAGTTTTGATTGCATCTTCTCTGTTCTTGCTTGTGTTCTTGATTGTGCTTGCAGGGATAAGCCTTTGTGGCGAGGTCACTCGTGTGACACGGGTGATAACCAACGGAGCAGTGGTGTAGTGATTGCGGGGTTTCGTTCGTTCGGAGCCTTGGATCATCAACGTCGAGATCTCCACCCAATCAAGTTTACCCTACCTCTCGGAAGATCGGGACTCGTCCTCCTATCAATTGGTATCAGATTTCCAGGTTCACCGTGAGCTATACTTGTGTGCCCTTTAGATTTATTTTGTTTCAGTCCTATCATCCACAAAAAGCCACAAAAAAATTTAGTTTCCCTGACCTACAACCCCCGATCAACCTTTTGCACAATTTAGTTTCGGAGTTCGTAGTTCTGAGTTCGTATCCTAGGTTGAGTCTGGTTGCTGGTTTAGATTTGTTTTGGTTCAGTTTTGTTTCTTCCATCCGCTGCCATCTACAAAAACCAATCTACAAAAGAATTTCATCCACCGATTCGTTTCTGTTCAATTTCCACCACCACCAAAACCTGATTCGGGGTATCCTCCTTAAAACGGGCATAACTTTTCGCTCGTAACTCCGATTGAAGCGCTTTTTTTCCTAGAAAGGTCTCAAAAAAGTCCACATACGGTGTTTTCAAAAAAATTACAAAAAAATTAAGAAGGCCCTCATTTCAAACTCCGAAATTCCAGCACCAGTTTTTCCAATCACTCCTGAATTTGTGCCTATCTCATCTTTCATCAGTTTGAGCTAATACTTGGTGCTGTTTATATTCTTGTGCCCCTGGTTGAGAAAAAATATCAAAAAAATAAAGAGAAAAAAAAAAGATTTTGATTTCTACTAGTGCTTCAAGACAAAACAGGAGGCTAAGGGGTTTTCTAGTTGTGCTATTTCTGTGTGAGTGCTGGATACTTGCTGATATTATCCTTGTTGTTCATCATCATTCATCCTTGCCCTTGCTTGTTGCCACAACTGTTCTAATACATTCTTAGGCCAGCAACTAGGTGAAATTCTTTGGACACTTATTCAGCATTGCTATCTGTTACTAACTTGTGTGCCACATACATATACTGCATTTGAGCCTTCCAAGCTCCACCTTCTCTCGAGCAGAACAGGTAACCTTTGCAATCACACCCACTCTCTGCTTGCTTTACACCGGTCACCGTTGGCCACCTGCAGTGCTGTAAGAAACTTGTAAGAGCGGGGTAAGACGCATCTTACTGATCGGTTTTCCACCCACTTCGGAGAGTGTAGTAATAGGGTTCTTCACGATTCTTTTGTCTTCGTTTCTGTTTTGTACTAACAATGACAGGAAAGAAGCCTATGGATAAGACCTCTGGTTCTACACCTCTGGATGATGATGAGTGCGTGTCCCATATGGAACTAAAGGACATGATGCGAGCAATGACCGAAGCTTTCAACAGTTACCAGACCACTACAACAGCCACCTTTCAGAGGCTCCATACAAGTGTTGCTGGTCTGACCACACGGTTGGACGAGATGGAGACTCGTCTTCCCCAACATGCTACACCCTCTATCATCCTTGATGGTGATGCACATGCTCACTATGACACAGAGGATGACTTCAATAACGATGAGGTTGATGCACAGCAGCGCCGTCGCCCTCGACGAAATCGTCAAGGTATGGGAGGTAGACCTCGTCCTCATGCTCCTGAACAAGATAATGATCCTTATGCTAAGATTAAGTTTTCTATTCCAACATTTTATGGATCTTATGATGCTGAGACTTACTTGGATTGGGAGATGACGGTAGAACAAAAATTTAGCTCTCATCTTGTTCCTGAGCGACATAGAGTTAGACAAGCCACTTGTGAGTTTAAAGATTTTGCTATAATTTGGTGGAATGAACTTGTCAACACACGTAATGCACCATAGACATGGGCTGCGTTAAAAGAAGAGGTGCGCGCTAGGTTTGTTCCTCCTTCATATAGACGTGATCTTCTTAAGAAATTGCAACGCTTTGATCAGGGTGACATGACTGTCCAAGAGTACTACCAAGAGTTGCAGAAAGGTATGCTTCGTTGTGGGGTAGTTGAGGATTAGGAAGACCAAATTTTTAGGTTTTATGGGGGCTTGCGGCGTGATATCCAGGACATAGTTGACTACAAGGAATATCATTCTATTCAACGTTTATTTCAACTTGCTATGTTAGCAGAAAAAGAAGTGCAGGGTCGCCAACAGCAGCGGCGGAACAACACCTTCACGCCACGACAATTTCCGGTGCCATCCAAAGCAGCGTCCTCCTTGAGCGTACATGCTTCTACACCACCCTTCACAGGTGTTGTACGCAGCAGCATCGCACCTTCTACATCACGGGGACAAGATATCAGCAAGTCCCAGATGCCTCCAGGTGTTGCAGCAAATGCGGCTGCACCCAACACTTCGACAAGTCGCAGCTCCGACATCAAGTGCCACCGCTACCAGGGACTTGGCCATATGCAACGAGATTGCCCCAGCAAACGGGCGATCATTGCCACTGCTGATGGTGGGTATGTTTGTGCTTCTGATATTGAAGATGAAAATATTATTGCGACTAACATTTCAGGTTCGGATGATGGTTCTGAGGAGGTTCTTGGTACATCTGCGACAAACAATTATCCTTGTGCTGTATGTAAAATGATCTGTGTGCCCTTAAGGCTGATGCTACCTCAAAGTTCAGTTTTTCTGTCTTATTTGATAGTAGTTATAATATATTAACAGATATTGTGTCATAATATTATATACTATGATAGTTACCACTATCATGCATACATAAGATTCATTCAGATAAAAATAACATCATACTCCACTCAACAAAACAGTGTTACCACCTTAAAATTGTAAAAGTCCAAGAATAAACTTGCAAAAATGTTCATTACATCACCACACCACAGCGAAATTGGTGGGTAGCTCATGAACATTTGTGAAGGGCACGTAAACACAATCAAGAGGGTTATTAGAAGGGAAACCCATAACTCCAAAAAGTAGGATTTCATACACATAAACATGAGAGGCTGAGCTCACCCCTAGACCTTAAATATTCTTGGGAAGGCTCAAGCCAAGTTTCATGCAAATCCAAGCCTTTTTGCGGCATTCTTGGAGACATTTGAAAAAGGGGCTATTTGAATGCAAATCCAAATTTCAGCTAGTTTTCATCACTTGAATCCAAAAGTTGACTTCATATTCAAACTCATCACATTTTTCTGAGTTAGTCCACCAAATTTCATCCTCATTGGAGTTTATCTTGTCGGGAGCTATATTTGGATCAATTCAAACTGAATTTGAATTTTAAAATTCAAATGTGAACCAAGTTTATCCAAACCAATTTAAATTTGGTGTATTCAAATGTCCTCACTGACTTGGTGGCTTACCATTTAAGTGTAAGTAGATGGGATATTTGCAGCAGAAATTGGAAAAGAATTAGAGGGGAGAGCTGGGACCACTGGTCAGTGATTGCACTCAGAGGGAAACCGACTCAAACCGAGCAACGCAGCGTGGGTTACCGATGCCAGCTCGCAGAGGCCGCCAGCTCGATCGTTAGTTCCACCTCACGGTGAAAATTTTTGGCTCAAAGTCCAGCACACCGAGCTGCTTCACCCTTCTGTCCGTTCCCGAGCAAAACGAGCACGTCCTGAGCTATTCTCCAGTTTCCGCGCAAGAACTCGTCGCCGCTCCCTCTGATCACCGATGACCGGCTGATCCTGGCTGTTTCACGCACCGCCACAAGAGAAGAAAGGTGCGCTTGCTTGTGCTGAAGCTGTAGGAGGAAGCCGTGCTCCATTTCATGCGGTTTAGAGCAAGAATTTCTAGTTTCCTTCCTCGTAGTTTGTTAGGGTTAGAATCCGGTCGACGGCGAAATTCGTTGCACAGAGGCAAGCGCCGATCGAGCTGCAGCTCACACACACTCTAGAACACCTAGCGCACCTCCTCGATCAAGTAGAATCCAGTTCCATGCACTAGGACCCTAGTTCTGTGAGAATTTCAGGCCGGCGGCCAAAAACAGGGCACCTCGCCGGTGAGGTCCTAGTTGTGGCCGTTTTCACGAGGATCGGTGCTCATATTCATGATCAGCAAGCCCCAGCGGAGCTCTCCGAGCAAACCACCTTGAAAAAGGTGTAGAGAACACCGAGTTCGACGTCGGCGATGAGCTCCCAGCCGCTGTCACCGTCGCGAGCACTGTTCCGGCCATCGCCGAGCTCCGGTGAGTGCACCAACGTGATCCTTGGTTAAAGAGGTGCACAGGCGGCGAGTTTTGTCGAAGGTATGGCAGTAGAACGACCGGCGGAGAGCTCTCTGGCGAGGCCCCGCCGCAGTTATCGCGGATGGCGCGAGGTAGACGAAAGGGGGTGGGCCCTGCGTGGCAGTGAGGGTAAAACGGGTCCGGGATCTACTGTGGCACCGGGATCGCGTGCGGCTACGCGGGAAATTAAGCTGACCCACGTGTGGCTTCGTCGGAGAGCTGACACGTAGCCCTGGGACCCACCAGCCGGTTTAAACTTATCTTTGAATTTCATAATTTGGTTCAAACTTTAACTAGATATAACTTTTGCTAGGAAGCTCCAAATTTAGTGAACCAAATTTTCTTGGATTCATCTCTTCAAGTACTATCCTGCAAAACAAGTTTCAGCTCATCAAACTTATTCTTTTTCCAGAATTAATTCCTTAAATTTTAAATTGTTGGGAATTTTAGTTGGAGAATTCTTTTATGGAATATTCTGAAATTTGGCTGGGATGTTCACTTGAAAATCCTTGAGTCACAGGAAAAATTTCAGATTCATAAAAGTTCATTTAGTCCCCCTAATGGTGTGATTAATTGAACTGCCCTGAGAAAATGGAAAAATGTACAGAAACATTTTTCAGATTTTCTCAAATCTTGTTAAGCGCATAACTTCCTCTAGAATTCTTCAAATAACATGAAACTAATTCCATTAGAACCATCTCAAACTCTAGTTTCTAGAAAGTAATGGGTTGAGCCATGAAAATCCCTGGAAATCATTAGAACTCTAGTAATGACCAAATACACTTTTATTTGTAAAAAGCTCAAATGAACTTTGTTTCAGATGAAACTTGGTAAAGTCTCTGGTTAGGATTCCACCAAGCCACCATAAAAATTTCAGAGCCAAAGGGGAGGGCTAGCTAGAGTTATGGTAGTTACATATTCAGTTCCAAACTTTGCATTTAAATTGACATATCATTAATTTGCTTACGTGTAGTATCTGAAGGCGAGGAGACTCCAGAAGTGTTGGACTTCCTACTTCTGGAGGAGACCCTAACCACTAAACCGCAGCAACAAGGTAAGCCCCTGTTTGCAATAACAAGTTTTACAAAGTTTTGCTTTATATATATACTTATCATGAGGTATGTATGTGCATTAGGTGTAGGATGGATGAAACCCCAAGTGCATAACCAGATTATTTCTACAAGAGTGAGGGTAGTGTCTAAGTCCTCGAGTAGTCTGGCTGTGCTTAATGTTCATAGGACTTTGGTACAAGTCGAGTAGTTGGAATCTACTCACGAGTATAGGCTTCGGGACACACAGGATTGGTTCGAGTGATGTGAGATCACTTTAGTAAGAAAATGAAACTAGGCAGGGGCTAGGGCGCAGCAAGAGGAAGTCTTGTGGGCGCAGCCCTGTCCGTGTTGATTGAGGACCGATCCGTGTGTGGCCCCGCTGAACAAGTTTTGAACATACCGAAGGCATATCGGATATATGGGCCCCGATAAACCGATGTAACCTAAACCTCCGGGCGTCGAGGCATAGCACACCGATTTATAGGTGTAGGTTTAGGGCATCAAGGTGGAAATCTGCTAACGGGCATAGAGAGATGCTCCATGTAGGGAACCTCCTGCTCGTTTTGGTGCGATTGGTTCGATGTTTGGGCTGTCGTTTGAAAGGTTGTCCCGTACGACACGGGGTGAGCGTGCTGTGTGCAGCTCCGCATGTGGGCGTACGGGACGTGCTATTCGGGTATCCCTGCAGGTGTATATCGAGTCGATTCACCGTCCCTCACGGTGATGAGTACCGCTTGTTCACTGAGTCGTGACGTAGGTTAATATTTGAAATGATATGATTCAATATTGCTGTTATGATTAACTTGTATTGCTACATGTGTGCCACCAAATATTGCTTACTAAATTTCAGATTTCATGCGTGTCCTTTGCTGCAATGTGCCATCCTATGTTGTATAACCTGCATGTAGAGTTTCATGTGTAGGTGAGTCGGTTAAGCCTTACTGAGCCATCATGCTCACGGTTGCTGCTATGAGCGTTTTCCAGGTGAGGATTACCCCACGGACTCGGGGTACGAGTCCACCGGCGAGGGCTACCCTCCGTCCGGGACCACTGCTGAGTGGGAGCCGTACACGCCACGCTGAGCTGAGGATTAAAGCAAGTGTGTGTTGTCCATAGGGCTGGACAACCGACTTTTGCTAGTTAGGTGGCTCGTGAGTTGTATAAAGTAGCTTCCGCTGTTATTAAACTCTGTACTTAGTTGTAAACTGAAGGTGTGTACTACTTTGTACTCATTCAGTGCCACCACAAGGCCAAATATGAGTGCGGCTTAGCTGGCTAATTAGGTGTGTTGCTAGCTTGTTATGGACCGTTGGATGGCGCGGGGAATGGGAGTCGAGAGGGACTGCCCTGGGAACTGCATGGCACAAGAGGGGGCCCGTGGGTGGGAGAATGGAGATTCGAGCCTGCCGGTGAAACCTCAGTGGGTCCGTACATCCTAGTAGCCTGTTTGTAAAGGCTATTTTGTGATCTCTTGGCCATGCACCGACAGTTGCGTACTGGTATAATGGAGGTTCTTTTTGTAGTCACCGACTGGTGACGAAATCACAAACTTGTGGATAAAGTGGTGCCACCTCTGCAGAGTGTAAAACTATCATGATAGTCGTGCTTCCGGTCACAAGCATCTGGCCAACATCCATGATTAGAGGCAAAACTTGGGATGTTTATTCGGTATGATTATGGTATGGTCATTGGGATTGGTTTTGGGACTGTTTTGAGTCAGGAAAATGAGTTTGGTTTCGGTTTTATGAAAATGAGATGGTTATGAATATTTATGAGTATGAGACGAACTTGAGAAAGATTATTGGCTGGTTGAGACTTGATAAATGGTGAATTAGGATGAAAGAATTTGCTGATTTACTTGGTTATATTGGGATTTAACTCATCTAGAAATTGTTGCTGTTTTTACCATGTTTGAGAAATAAAATTTGCTTGCTGCAATGAGCCTTTTTATTCCCTACCTTGTTGTAAGCTACATGTCATACTTTTCCCACACTTGCTGAGTACGACATGTACTCACCCTTGCATTACCTAAT
Organism: Neostapfia colusana; assembly: GCA_030760725.1. Classification (NCBI taxonomy): domain Eukaryota; kingdom Viridiplantae; phylum Streptophyta; class Magnoliopsida; order Poales; family Poaceae; genus Neostapfia; species Neostapfia colusana. The sequence continues at coordinate 24,429,674 of JASWHV010000014.1, forward strand.
ATACATCAACTACAGGAGAAGAGTACTTTGAGGAACATGTGGAGTACTAGGCGTGCGCACTACCGTGAACATGCCTGTGGAGTTGAAGTTGGAGCCTGCTGTTTTGTTATTTCCGCTGTCGTTTAGAGTCTTCCGCTGCAAGAATAAGTTAGATATTCATGAGTGAGACATTGAGTCATTGTAATAAAGTACTTAAACACTATTTATTCATGGTTATATTCTGAGTTTGTGGATTACATGTGTATGTGTGATGAACATCCTGGGCACACATATGCATTCACTTGGTTCTATTTTCAGAACCGGGTGTCACACCATGGTGCTCCATCAGTGTGTCTACCACTCCTTCCGGGTCCTTGGCAGTGCAAGGACATGAGGGAAGTTTGGCCCTTGTCTTCAGCTTGTTCTAGGGAGATACGTGGATGCTCCAGACCTCACCTGAGCGGAGAGGCTCAGACCGAAGCCCAGGGCACATGTCAGCTCTGGAGCCCTCCTAAGCAGGGAGAAGGCTCTGAGCCTAGAGACATGTGGCAGCTCCGGTCATCGCGTCAGCGGGGAGGCTTGGACCTGAGCCCATGGCACGTGTGAGCTCCGGAGCTTTCCTCAGCACGGAGTAGTCTCTGAGCTAGGAGACACGCGGCAGCCCTGGACCTTAGCTCAGTGGGGAGGCTCGGTAAGGAGCCCAGGGCACATGTTGGCTCCAGGGCTTTCCTCAGCAGAGAGGAGTCATTGAGCCAGGAGACACGTGGCAGCTCCGGACCTCACCTCAGCGGGGAGGCTCAGACTGGAGCCCAGGGCATGTGTGAGATCCGGAGCTTTCCTCAGCAGGGAGCAGGCTCTGAGCCAGGAGACACAAGGCAGCCCCGGACCTCACCTCAGCTGGTAGGCTCGGACCGGAGCCCAGGGCATGTGTGAGCTCCGGAGCTTTCCTCAGCAGGGAGGAAAGTCTGAGCCAGGAGACACATTGCAACTCCGGACGTCACCTCAGCGGGGAGGCTTCGGACCAGAGCCCCGGGCACGTGTCGGCTCCGGACCTCAAGCGCACATGGAAGCCCCAGGGCTGACCTCGGGGCCAAGGACATGTGGCTTGTCCGTTTACAGTTGATATGCATGAGTAACCACAAACTGCAAAGGGAGAATGTGCAGGGTAAGACACAACTTTCTCATTTCAGGCTTCCTTCATAGGAGGAAACAGGCCGTACAAGAAAGCAGCGACCCGCTCCGGATGACAAGAGTAGCAGGACTCCTCCGGGGCTTAGCTGTTCTAAGCGCTGTTCCTACACACTATGACACCTTTTCAGAGAAAATAAAACCCTACCGCTGCACTAAGGATAGAACTTACGGAGGTGTTCTATGTTCCATAGATTGGGTAGAGGTACCCCATCCTCCATGGCTAGGTGGACGCATCTGGGGTGGCATACTTGTGTCACTCGGAAGGGACCCTCCCAGCTGGGGGAGAGTTTGTCCCCCCCTTCTCGAGAAAGTATTCGCTGAAGCACCAGGTCACCCACCTCGAGTTGTCTACTCCGCATGGACCGCTGCTGATAACGCCGGAGCGCTTGACGGTATCGCGCGTTTTGAGCAGCTGCTTGCCACCTTCGCTCATCGACAAGGCTGGTATCTTCACGCCAGAGCTGATCCTGCATGGCTTCGTCATACGCTCGGACACGGGATAAGCCCATGGTGATTTCTAGGGGGAGGACAGCGTCAGCCCTATACACCAGGAAGAAGGGTGTTTCCCATCTCGAGCGATTGAGGGACGTCCGGCTAGCCCACAGTGCACACGGAAGCTCTTCAACTCAATTGGAACCGTGCTTCTTAAAGCTGTTGTAGGTGCGCGTCTTGAGTCCCCTGAGTATCTCGGCGTTTGCTCTTTCGACTTGACTGTTACTCTCTGAGTGAACAACAGAAGCATAGCAAACTTGGATGCTGAGATCTTCGCAGCAGTCTTGGAACACTGCACTGGTGAACTGGGTCCTGTTGTCGGTGATGATTCTGTTTGGGACCCCGAACCGGCAGATTATCGACTTTATGAACTTGACTGCTGACTGCTTGTTGATTGTTACTACACGGGCAACTTCCGGCCACTTGGTGAACTTGTCTACGGCGACATAGAGGTACCGATACCTTTTGAGGGAATTGGGGAATGGTCCCAGGATGTCCAGCCCACACACAGCGAAGGGCCATGAGGGCGGGATCATCTGCAGCGTCTGCACCGGTGTGTGGATATGCTTAGCGTGGAATTGGCATGCCTTGCATCTCCTGACCAGGTCAACGACATCTGGGAGAGCTGTCGGCCAATAAAAGCCGTGCTGGAAGGCTTTACCGACCAGTGTGTCAGAAGATGCATGGTTCCCACACTCACCACTATGGATCTCTTTGAGCAGGTCCCAGCCCTCCTCCGGGGTAATGCACCGCAATAGGACGCCATTAGCGCCACTCCGGTAGAGATCCCCTTCTACCAGCGTGTATCTCTTAGCCAACCGAGCGATCCGTTCAGCGGATACACGTTCATAGGGAAGGAAATTGTGTTTCAAGTAGTCCTGGATCTCCGTGATCCATGCGTCGGAACCTACTTGAGCACTTGGATAGTTGTGAGACCTATGTGTGCTGAATACATTGGCTATGATGATAAAAGTTTTGAATTCTGTCAAAACACTCTTTTTGTCAAGGTCCGACTCTACGTCCGAGTTCCAACAAGATCAAACATAAGGTCTGACTTGCTATGGTTAGGTCCGACATGTGTTTGGTTAGCTCCGGCGGTAGGTCCGACTAGCTTTGGAAAGTTCTGGTGCTAGGTTCTGCTAGCTTTGGTAAGCTGCGGCTCATGGTCCGGTTAGCTTTGGCAAGGTCCGGAGCTAAATCGCAATAGTTCTGTTTTTACCATGCAAATGTTTTGGACTTGCTTTACATCTATGGAAAGTTTGCTTAGTATTCTTTTACTAAGTTTTTGAAGTATTATGGCTGTTTACGGTGGTTAACATTTTGGTATTGTTTGCAACATGCTTATGTGAGGTGTTCACGTAAGGTGTTGTGGTTTTTGGAACTAACGTGAGTCAAGTCACGGACTTGTGCTCGAAAGTATTGGTTGTTTATTAATATGCAGGTGTTGCTTGAGTTCAAGATATGGCTGGTGACGAGATCCATTGAACTAGTCTTAGGGAGAAGATGAGGTTCAACAACCAAGTTTGGTAAGTATTGTGGTTGAGTTGATCGGGAGGTCGCGCAGCATGTTTGGTCCAAGAACAATGCATATGAAGGTATCATGGACATCGTTGGAAGGTGTTTGCACGTGTGCAAGGAGTTTATGGACGTGGCAACATGGTTCCAAGGCATGATGAAGAGATGTGGACGTAAAGAATTGGTTGGAAAGGTCCAACCGGCTGAATTATGCACTCAGGCTGTGGCTGAGTCGGTTATGGCTCAAATATGGAAAGATTTGAGTTGGTTATGATAGGATTTCGTGTGGGACACGAAGTTGAGTTTCTTTAGGAATTTGGGATACGTTCCTAAGGTGTTTGGAAGTCTTAATATTGCTTCTATCTGCGTATAGAAGAGTCTTGAGCAGTTATGGAAAGTTTCGATTCAGAAACTGAGTAGGATTAGAGTCCTAGTTAGGATTGGGTTGGCTTCCGGGGTGGTTATATAAGAAAGGGAGGCTGAATCTCATGAAAAGAAGACTTTGGGCTGTTCCTCTTATGTTTTGATCAATAAAATTCGTAATTTAGAGGAGCTTTTGTGCCTTGTTCGTCCGACTTATTTTGTCAAGTCTTTCTCCTCGAGTTTCTGGACATCACGACAGTGCTTCGGTGTTTTGATCATAACTCAAGTTTCACAGATCCAATTGATGTGATTTTTTTAGGGTTGTCTTCACAACTGGATTATCTATCATCTATGAAAATTTCACGGTCATTGGATTTGTAGTTCCGGATCTACACGAGTTTCTTTGTAGTGCTGCAGATCTGGTTTTTAATTGAGTAGAACAGATTGACCCTCATTTGATCTTTCGATCATAACTTGAGTTTTTTTATGGATTTCACTGATTCTTGTTGTCGTGTCTTTGTGACTTGATTCTCTATAATATATACCACTTTTGTCACAGTTGAACACGTTTAGATCAGTCGCATAAACGGTTTCTTTAACAGATCGATTTTCTGCCGAGGGGTTTTTGTTGCTTTCGCTAAAAAGTTTAAATCTACCATTTACCCCCCCCCCTCTGGTATCTTTTCACATGCTCTTTGATCCTACAATTGGTATCAGAGCCACGGTGATCTAATCTTTGTGATTTTCATGTGATTTGACTAATCATCATGGAGAAATACTCCGCAAAACCTTGTGTGTTCAGTGGCATTGCTTTTCAGGTTTGGAAGGCACGTATAGAGGCTTTCATCCAGGTGCAAGGCTTCGCAATATGGGAAAAGGTGTACAAGCCTTATGTCATGCTGCCAAATGACCAAGTCACGGCTAAGAACATGAGAGATGTCGACAACAACAACGAAGCACGGAACTTGATCATACAAGGATTAACTCAAAGTGACGTTGACCGTGTTGCACACCTCCGATCTGCATACGATGTGTGGAAAGCACTTTGTGATTACCACGAAGGATCCAACACGATCAAGGAGGTAAGACAGGATATGTTCAAGAAAGAATACATGCGCTTTGAGATGCAATCCGGTGAGTCAATCGATGACCTCTTTGCTCGATTCAATAAAATTTTCAGCAACTTGCGTAGTGTCAACGTTAATTTTTCAGATGCTGAAAATGCTAGGCAATTACTAAGTGCATTAGACATGTCAATTTGGGAGATGAAAGTTACATCTATTCGTGAATCTACTGTCATGAGTACACAACGTGGCATGCCTAGCTCTAGTCCAGCTCCGGACCTCACCTCAGCGGGGAGGCTCAAACCAGAGCCTAGGGCACGTGTCAGCACCGGAGCTGTCCTCAGTGGGGAGGTGGCTCTGAGTTAGGGGTCACGTGGCAGCTCCGGACCTCACCTCAGCGGGGAGGCTCGGACCGGAGCCCAGGGCACGTGTCAGCACCGGAATTGTCCTCAGCAGAGAGGTGGCTCTGAGCCAAGGGACACGTGTCAGCTCTGGAGCTCAAGCGCACGTGGCAGCCCCAGAGCTGACCATGGGGCTAAGGGCACATGGCTACGCTGGGGCCCGCCTCAACGGGGAGGCAGGGCCCAGGCTGTCTTTTACCCACTACGCGGGGTACCCAGTCTGCAGGTTATCGACAATGGATATTATCAAATATTATATTATTTCAACATCTCCAAATTGCCCATCATAGAGTAACTGCCCAACCATAATGATCTTTTCCTCTTTTATATCATTGGCATCTAACCATTTACCTAGCATGTGGGATACTTATTTGGGTGGTTTTATCACAATAGCTATGTGGACAGTTCTCCGTATTACCTTTGCATGTTGGCAATCAAATAGGAGGGGCTTAATTGTTTCGTTACAATTGGAGAGACAATATTTTTTACTGCCCTTCCAATTCTTCCTTACCAGATTATCTTTCATTAGAGTTACCCGTTTGTAGGTACAACAGGTATGTCTTGATCTTTAAGAGAATTTTTAGCCTCCAAATTAGTTTATGATAGAGGCTTTTGAATACCTTCATGCCCATTGTGTTCTATGGACATTATTTGCAGCCATAGTGTAGATTGTTCTGGTATAAAGACCCGATCCTTAATTAGCAGAAAATCATCAACTATCTTCCACCCTTCCCGCGCATCTACAGTAGTTGTTGCCTTAAGTCCACTCTTGAAGAGTCCGACAACAATTCAAGGCATAAATCATCAAAAATATAAAACAATGCTCCGTATATCACCTGTAATACACTCTCCTCTATGTCACGCCTTGATAATGCATCAACCGCCTTTTTTGACTGGCGTGTCTACATTCCACTATTAAAGCAAAGCCAAACAACTTACTAACCTAAGTATGTTGAGAATTTTAGTAGGTCTCTGATCCAACAATTAAGACTATAGTGATCTGTTCGAATGGTAAATGACCTTCCCCACAAGTACGGTCTCCAGTAACACATTACTAAACCATTTAGCTCCCGCTCATATGTTGGCAGTTTTGCATGCTGTGGTGCCACAGATCTGCTGATGAAAGCAACTGCTCCATCTCCTTGATGTAATACAGCCCCAAACCCTTATCCCGATGCTCACAATAAACATATAAGCGCTTCTTAAAGTTTCACAATTGCAGTATGGGTGCTGAATGCTTCTCCTGCCTCTGCCGACCATAAGAAAGAGTCTTTGTTGAGAAGTTTTGTTAATGGTTGTGACCCTACAATTAGATATAGGCCCTGTTTGGTTTCACTTTTTTAAGACCCGCTTATCTGAGAAACAAGATTTTTTATAAGCCACAATGTTAATAATCCGCTGGCCGGAGAATATAGAGCGATTGGCAATACTAATTATTTCTAATGAATTATCCTTGTGCTGTATGTAAAATGACCTGTGTGCCCTTAAGGCTGATGCTACCTCAAAGTTTAGTTTTTTCTGTCTTATTTGATAGTAGTTATAATATATTAAACAGATATTGTGTCATAATATTATATACTTTGATAGTTACCACTATCATGCATACATAAGATTCATTCAGATAAAAATAATATAATACTCCACTCAACAAAACACTGTTACCACCTTAAAATTGTAAAAGCCCAAGAATGGACATGCAAAAATGTTCATTACATCACCACACCACAGCTCAATTGCTGGGTAGCTCATGAACATTTGTGAAGAGCACGTTAACACAATCAAGAGGGTTATTAGAAGGGAAACCCATAACTCCAAAAAGTAGGATTTCATACACATAAACATGAGAGGCTGAGCTCACCCCTAGACATTAAATATTCTAGGGAAGGCTCAGGCCAAGTTTTATGCAAACCCAAGCCTTTTTGAGGCACTTTTGGAGACATTTGAAAAAAGGGCTATATGAATGCAAGTTCAAATTTCAGCTAGTTTTCACCACTTGAATCCAAAAGTTGACTTCATATTCAAACTCAGCACATTTTTCTGAGTTAGTCCACCAAATTTCATCCTCATTGGAGTTTATCTTGTCGGGAGCTATATTTGGATCAATTCAAACTGAATTTGAATTTTCAAATTCAAATGTGAACCAAGTTTATCCAAACCAATTTCAATTTGGTGTATTCAAATTTACTCACTGACTTGGTGGCTAAGCTTACCATTTAAGTGTAAGAAGATGGGATATTTGCAGCAGAAATTGGAAAAGAATTGGAGGGGAGAGCTGGGACCACTGGTAAGTGATTGCACTCAGAGGGAAGCCGACTCAAACCGAGCAACGCAGCGCAGGTTACCGACGCTAGCTCACAGAGGCCGCCAGCTCGCTCGGTAGTTCCACCTCACGGTGAAAAATTTTGGCTCAAAGTCTAGCACACCGAGCTGCTTCACCCTTCTCTGCGTTCCCGAGCAAAACGAGCACGTCCCGAGCTGTTTCCAGTTTCCGCACAAGAACTCGTCGCCGCTCCCTCTGATCACCGGTGACCGGCTGATCCTGGCTGTTTCACGCACCGCCACCAGAGAAGAAAAGGTGCGCTTGCTTGTGCTGAAGCTTTAGGAGGAAGCCGTGCTCCATTTCATGCGGTGTAGAGCAAGAATTTCTAGTTTCCTTCCTCGTAGTGTGTTAGGGTTAGAATCCGGTCGACGGTGAAATTCGTTGCTCAGAGGCAACCGCTGGTCGAGCTGCAGCTCACACACGCTCTAGAACACCTAGCGCACCTCCTCGATCAAGTAGAAACCAGTTCCATGCACTAGGACCCTAGTTCAGTGAGAATTTCGGGCCGGCTGCCAAAAACAGGGCACCTCGCCGGTGAGGTCCTAGTTGTGGCCGTTTTCATGAGGATCGGTGCTCATATTCAAGATCAGCAGGCCCCAGCGGAGCTCTCCGAGCAAACCGCCTTGAAAAAGGTTTAGAGAACACCGAGTTCAACGTCGCCGATGAGCTCCCGGCTGCTGTCACCGTCGCAAGCACTGTTCTGGCCATCGCCGAGCTCCGGTGAGTGCACCAACGTGTTCCTCGGGCAAAGAGGTGGACAGGCAGCGAGTTTCATCAAAGGTATAGCAGTAGAACGACCGGCGGCGAGCTCTCCGGCGAGGCTCCGCCGCGGTTATCGCGGGTGGCGCGAGGTTGACGAAAGGGGGGCGGGCTCTGCGTGGCAGTGAGGGGAAAACAGGTCCAGGATCCACTGTGGCGCCGGGATCGCGTGCGGCTACGCAGGAAATTAAGCAGACCCACGTGTGGCTTCGACGGAGACCTGACACGTAGCCCTGGGACCCATCAGCCGACTTAAACTTTTCTTTGAATTTCAGAATTTGGTTCAAACTTTAACTAGCTATAACTTTTGCTAGGAAGCTCCAAATTTAGTGAAAAAAATTTTGTTGGATTCATCTCTTCGAGTAATATCCAGCAAAACAAGTTTCAGCTCATGAAACTTATTATTTTCCAGAATTAATTCCCTAAATTTTAAACTTTTGGGAATTTTAGTTGGAGAATTCTTTTATGGACAATTCTGAAATTTGGCTGGGATGTTCACTTGAAAATTCTTGAGTCACAGGAAAAATTTCGGATTCATACAAGTTCATTGAGTCCCCCTAATGGTGTGATTAAGTGAACTACCCTGAGAAAATGGAAAAATTTACAGAAACATTTTTCAGATTTTCTCAAATCTTGTTATGGGCATAAATTACTCTAGGACTCTTCAAATGACATGAAACCAATTCCATTAGAACCATCTCAAACTCTAGTTTCCAGAAAGTAATGGGTTGAGCCATGAAAATCCCTGGAAATCATTAAAAGCTCTAGTAATGACCAAATAGACTTTTATTTGTACAGAGCTCAAATGAACTTTGTTTCAGATGAGACTTGGTCAAGTCTCTGGCTAGGATCCTACCAAGCCACCATAAAAATTTCAGAGCCAAAGGAGAGGTCTAGCTAGAGTTATGGTAGTTACATATTCAGTTCCAAACATTGCATTTAAATTGACATATCGTTAATTTGCTTACGTGTAGTCGCTGAAGGCGAGGATACCCCAGAAGTGTTGGACTTCCTACTTCCGGACAAGACCCTAACCACTGAACCGCAGCAACAAGGCAAGCCCCTGTTTGCATTAACAAGTTTTACAAAGTTTTGCTTTATATATATATACTTAGCATGAGGTATGCATGTGCATTAGGTGTAGGATGGATGAAACCCCAAGTGCATAACCAGATTATTCCTACAAGAGTGACGGTAGTGTCTAAGTCCTCGAGTAGTCTGGATGTGCTTAATGTTCATAGGACTTCGGTACAAGTCGAGTAGTTGGAATCTACTCGCGAGTATAGGCTTCGGGACACACGGGATTGGTTCGAGTGATGTGAGATCACTTTAGTAAGAAATGAAACTAGGCAGGGGCTAGGGCGCAGCAAGAGGAAGTCTTGTGGGTGCAGTCCTGTCCGTTTCTATTGAGGACCGATCCGTGTGCGGCCCCGCTGAACACGTTTTGAACGTACCGAAGGCATATCGGATATATGGGCCCTGATAATCCGATGTAACCTAAACCTTCGGGCGTCGAGGCATAGCACACCGATTTATAGGTGTAGGTTGAGGGAAGCAAGGTGGAAATCTGCTAACGGGCATAGAGAGATGCTCCGTTTAGGGAACCTCCTGCTCGTTTCGGTGCAATCGGTTCGACGTTTGGGCTGTCGGGTGAAAGGTTGTCCCGTACGATACGGGGTTAGCGTGCTGTGTGCAGCTCCGCGTGTGGGCATACAGGACGTGCTATTCGGGTATCCCTGCAGGTGTATATCGAATCGATTCGCCGTCCCTCATGGTGATGAGTACTGCTTGTTCACTGAGTCGTGACGTAGGTTAATATATGAAATGATATGATTCAATATTGCTGTTATGATTAACTTGTATTGCTACATGTGTGCCACAAAATATTGCTCACTAAATTTCAGATTTCATGAACTGTTAACTTGTGGCTAAAAGATGAATTAAGGATGAACTTGTAGGCGTGTCCTTTGCTGCAATGTGCCGTCCTATGTTGTATAGCCTGCATGTAGAGTTTCATGTGTAGGTGAGTCGGTTAAGCCTTGCTGAGCCATCGTACTCACGGTTGCTGCTATGAGTGTTTTTCAGGTGAGGATTACCCCACGGACTCGGGGTACGAGTCCACCGGCGAGGGCTACCCTCCGTCCGGGACCACGGCTGAGTGGGAGCCGTACACGCCGCGCTGAGCTGAGGAGTGAAGCTAGTGTGGGTTGTCCATAGGGCTGGACAACCGACTATTGGTAGTTAGGTGGGCGTGAGTTGTATAAAGTAGCTTCCACTGTTATTAAACTCTGTACTTAGTTGTAAACTGAAGGTGTGTACTACTTTGTACTCATTCAGTTTGTTTTCTATGTAACACAATGTTTTCCTTATGATGTGTGCTGTCGGGTGTCGCATCGTGCGGAACCACCCTCTGAGATCCTGGGTGAGCGGATTCCGGTCCGTCACAAAAATAGGCCAAAGTCTGTAAATTTACTACTAGTAGGTTTCTTTCCTTCATTGAACTCTTGCACTTGTTTTCTGAAAAAATTTTCCTGGTTTCCTGGTCGTCTCTGCTCGGCTCTGATTTCCATTCATTCCCTCTCGCCGAAGCAACCATCAATCCACGAGCCTCGTCGCGCCGCCCGGATCCCCGAGCTTCATCGCGCCGCCCCACGCTCAGGCTATGACAGCCCCATCGGCCATTGTCGCTCATCGCATCGAGGGCGACTGACGCTTGGGCGGCGGGGTCGACGGGCTCAAATGCCTGCAGGCCGGCGGCGCCTCAAGGCTGTCGGGAGGGTACCTCGCCATTGATCGGGAGAGACAGAGATCGGGAGCATAGGGGAAGGGTAAGGGTAGTGAAGGAATAATCCATTCGCTTAAAATGAAATACCAGTTTCAGCCTGCAATGAGGAAAATCCATCTCCCTGTTGTTTTGGGGGGTTTTTTAATAATCGGCTTAGGAGATAAGCGAGAATTAAGCAAAACGTTTGGGTGGTGTTGGTATCCTGCGAACCGGATACCCCCGTGTAGTGGATAGAAAGCACCTGGGCCCCACCTTCCCGGCTTAGGCTGGCCCCTGCGTAAGCCACGTGCACTGGGCCCGATGGGCAGACCCGGGATTGCCACGTGTCTTCAGACCCTGAGCCAAAAGACTGGCCGAGGGTGGCTCAGGAACCGCCACGTATCTAGTGGTGCCGGACCCCATCTTCCTTCAAGAAGGACTCCGGCGCTGCCACGTGCACGGATCCTCCGAGCCGCACACTGCACCAGAGAGGGCTCCGAAGGTGCCACGTGTCCTGCGGCTCCAGGTACGACCTCCAGTATGGGAGGGCTTCGGAGCGGTCGCGCGGGCAACGGCCCGAGAATACCTTCCCCCCGAGGAAGGCCCCAGATGTGTCACGTGACCTATGGCCCGAATATGACCCCCCAGTATGGGAGGGCTCCGGGGCTGCCACGTGCTCAACAATTCCGGACCATCCGCTACTCCGTAAGACAGCTCCAGCGGGGACACGTGTCCCGCGGGCCAGCCGCAAAGACGTCACACCGACAAGCAACGGGCAGATGGCCAAGGAGTAAAGAGGAAGGTACAATGTCAGGCCGGGCATTCAAGGCTCGCGCATTCCCCAGAAGCATGGCGCGCAGCGCACGCCTCCGTTCCCCGTCTGCGCACCATTACGGTGAAAGACAGGGCGGTGAGGCGTGACGGCATGTAGCCGCCTAGCAGAGCGAGGAGACGTGGCGACAAGATGGGAACTTCATCATCACTAGCCGCCCGGATAGGGGCGCCTGGCGTGACAAGCGGCACGCCTTAACTCCACCGACAGTGACAAGCATATAGCTGTAGATGCCTATAGCTCACGTACAGGATGCAGAAAGTCGTGGGACCACCTGTCAGGCCCCGCGCCACCTTATAACTGCCCCGTCCTTGGGCTATAAAATGACCGGGGCCGCCTTCGGGCAAGGGGTTCACGACCCAGCCAACTCACACACTGATACGCGCGAGCAATACAGCAAACACACCCCTGGACGTAGGTTATTACGCTCCGGCGGCCCAAACCACGTAAATCCTCGTGTTCCTCTCGCCGACCTTCGAGATCCACTAGCCCCACCGAAAAAAGAATCTCCGTGGGCTGCTCAGGCAAACCGGGGGAAGTGTCGCGGGAATACACTTCGACAGGTGGGATTTCCGCTTATTTTTATCTATAAGATGATTATAAGTGAAAACAAACAGGGCCATAATGCGACCTAAATAAGCCAATGATTCTTGGCCGAAAAAACAATTGGACTTTTTTAGAAACAAGTGTTTGTCTCGTAACACCTGAAATACTTCTTTGACGTGTTGTAAATGTTCAGACCAAGATGAACTATAGATCAATATATCATAAAAAAACAAATTGATTCCCTTAGGAATTGCTCCCACAATTTATTTATTAATGCTTGAAATGTGGAGGGGGTATTTGTGAGACTAAACGACATAATCAATAATTTAAAATGACCATGATGAGTACGAAACGGCGTCTTCTCTGTCTAGTTCATGCACCGACCTGATGATAGCCACCCTGAAGATCAAACTTAATAATTTTTTGACCCTTTTAGCCCATCCAGCAATTCTTCGACTACTGTTATTGGAAATTTGTCTTTTACCGTATGCTAGTTCATGGTTCTATAATCCATGCAAAACCTCCAACTTCCATCCGCCTTTCTGACCAATAATACTAGAGACGAGAAAGCAGACCTGCGTAGGCGAATAATACCATGTTGTAGCATCTCGTCACACTATCGTTCAATTCATCCTTCAAAAGCCACGGATAACGAAATGGCCTGACAACTATTGGTGTAGTCCTCAGGTCTGTCTGCGCTGCAGTGGTAGCACTCGAGGAATGTGTAAGGGCCTAAGTTTTTGCATACAATCAAAGTGTTCATCACACCACACCCACCTAAATTGAGGAATACTTATGAACACATTTAAAGAGCAAGTAAACACCATCAACATGGTCATTAGAGGATAAAGTCACAATTTGCACAAATGGTATTTCCCACATGAATCACATAGCGTCTGAGCATATGAAAAACTCCTACACTTTGCTAAGGATGCTCATGCCAAATTTCACCCAAATCAAAAACCTTTTTGAGGTATTTTTGGGTATATATAGAAAAAGGCTAGTTTGAACTAAAATTCAAATTCAAACTCTTTGCATCCCATGGATTCAAAAGTGGGATTTATATTCACACTCAGCACATTTTTGTGAGCTCACACACCAATTTTCACTCCATTCGGAGTTGATCTTGACATGAGCCAATTTAAGCAAATTCAAATTCAATTTGAATTTCAAACTGCATATGTGCTATGAATATAGTCAAACACTTCACAATTTGAATTCTACCAATTTCAAATGGGCATTTAGTGGATAATTAAAGTTGCAAAGGGTATTAGGGGCACTACTGTTTAGAGCAGTAGGAAAAATTAAATTTCAGAGGTTAAACTAGGTGTGGGACCCTCCTGTCAGCCTCACCAGTGATCAAACCGATCGAAACAACCAAGCTCGGTTTCATGCGCTCGACAGAGCGGGCACCACGGCAAGTATACGCCGGTACAGAAGCTGCTTGCTTCCCCTGGCCACCGAGCCGCCTCTCTGCTCTCTTATCCTCGCGCCCGAGCCGTCCCAGCCTCATCTCACCGGTGTCCCGACACTCTCCTGCACAGAAACCTCGCTACACCTCGCCGCTCTCCCGAGCTCTCGGTTCCACCGTCGCCCTGTCGAACCAGTGGTTGTCACGGCGAGCTGAGACCGCAACCGAGTTCGCCGACCCTTGCTCGACGTTCTCGCACCGGTTCAAGACCATGACGACCTTCCTTGAGCTCCACCGCGCCAATTCCTTCTTCCTCGTTCAACCATAGCCGCCGCCACGGGAACAACACGTCAGGCCACCACAGCCCACCTTTCCCCGAGCTGTGAACAGCAAAGAGGTTCGTCATTGATCCCTCTTTCATTACCGCAAGCTCCAGCGATGTGACATGAGCTGCCGTCGCTGGAATTTCACGATTTTACGCTGGTGTACAAAAGAGGCCGCCGGACCAATTCGTAAAATTTGTGTCACACACCGCACCACTCATCACCTAACTTAGAGAACTACTTCTAGACGTCCGTCCAAGTCTATAAGATCCGAAACTTCGGAGAACCGTCGGGTGTAGCCACTGTTCTTCGAGTTTTGCTAGGATTTCAGGTTTCTGACTTAGGTCACACAGTGACAGCCTAGTTGCGGCCGTTTCCGAGCTCCTTTGAGTTCATGACGACCTTCACTATGGTGCACTGATGCTCTACGACCGTTAGCTTGATCTTTTGAGGTGCTAGGAAGCCCGGCGACACGGCCGAAGTTCTTCCGAAGCCGCCGCTCATCGCCGGCCATGTTCCGGTAGTTGTCATGTCGAGCTAAGGCAAGAACTGTGTTCCCCATGTGGGATTGGGCAGAGGAGGTGAAAATCTAAGAGTTTGGCGCACGCATAGCCCCTCCGGCGAGCACTCTGGCGAGGGGGCTGCGGCCGAGCGCGGGATGTCGGGAGGTTGAAGAAGCCCCCCGGTCCCACGTGTCAGCGGCCATATATTTAAACCGGGGATCAGCTGTGGCACCCGATCGCCTGTGGCTGCGCGTGAAAAACCCCGTAGCCCCGTGTGTCAGCCGCTGAGGAGTCGACACGTTGCCCCAGTCCCATGCGTAGCAATTTAAACTTTTCCCCGATTTTCAGATTCTAGTTCAAATTTCAAACACACATAACTTTGGCTAGGAAACTCCAAATTGAGTGAACAAATTTTTTTTGGATTCAGCTCTATGAGTACTTTCCAACAAATCAAGTTTCACTTTATGAAAATCCTTATTTCTCCAGAATTTATTCTTCACTGGGGAACCCTTTGGAGGAAAATTCTGAAATTTGGCCAGGATGTTCACCATAATATCCCTGAGCTACCATAAAAATTTTAGATCCATTTGTGCTCATTTGAACACCTAATGGTGTGATTAATAAAACTGTTCCAGAGAAAATGGAAAATGTCCAGAAACATTTTCAGGTTTTCTCTGAAATTGTTTAGCTCATATCTTTGGCTAGGAGTCTTCAAATTAAGTAAAACCAACTCCATTATAACCCTATGAAAATCTAGTTTTCAGAAAGTCATGGCTTGCTGCATGAAAATCCCTAGAACACCCTAAGAGCTCCAATTAAGGCCAAATACACAATTATTTGTAGAGGGCTCAAATGAGCTTTGCTGCAAATGAAACTTGGCCAAGGCTTTGTTTAGATTGTATCCAAACCACAGTAAATATTAGGGTCATTGGTCCTGTCTAGCAATCCTTAGTCTTAACAAATTCAACTTCAAATTCAAATGCATTCAAATTGATACATACATGTATTTATCTCATGTAGTCGCTAAGGTTGAGGAGGAGCCCGAAGTCTTAGACTTCATCACTCCGGCGGAACAGCTAGCCTACGACCAACAGCAGCAAGACAAGCTCCGGTTTGCATTAGCATTTTTATAAATTTTACTGTTTTGAGATCTTACTTTGAGCACCCACTTCAATTTTGCATTAGAGTCTTGTTTGAAAACCCAAATGCATAGCCAAGAAAACCCTGGGTTGGGATTAGGTTTTTAAACCTCAATTATCTATTGCAATGCTAAGATAGTGTAGTATTCGGTACAAGTCGAGTAGTTGTAACTGCTCGCGAGAATAGGCTAGAGGCACACTACTCGGGTAAAGATAGCAAATGGAACACATGGCAAGAAAAATGAGACCGAGCGGAGAGTAAGGGCAGCAGGACTTTGGGGCCTGGGTGCCATAGCTCCGCTTGTGTCGATTGAGGACCGAGCCGTGTGCGGGCTTGTTGAACAAGCTAGAACAGTACCGAAGGCCTACCGAATATATGGGAACCGGGACACCGATGTAACTCGGGTAGCTGGGTGTTGAGGCATAGCTGGTCGTTCAGAGAGTAGGTTGAGAGCTTGAGGTGTAAATCAGCTAGCGGCACTGCGGATGTGCGCGCAGAGACCTCTTGCTCGAGACGATTGGGCGGCTCAACATTTGGCTGACGGGTGAAAGGTGGTTGCATACGACGTCCGTGATGGTTGCTGTAGGCAACATCGAGTACGGGCGTACGAGACGGGTTATTTGGATAACTCTGCAGGTGTAAATCGATTATAATCACCGTCCCCCACGGTCAGTGAGTACCACTTGTTCACTCTACCATGACGTAGAAAGAACATGCTAGATTCATTTTAAAAGTTTGCTGATTTGAAGGATGGACCTTGATTGCTAATGAAGTGCTGTAGTTTAGAGCTAATTAAAGTTCTTTTCAACCTTAGGCAAAGCACATGTGAGAAATGCGTTTCTTGTTTGATTGCGGCTCTCTTATGTACCTTAGCGTGAGGTTCTCCATAACTTGCTGCTAAAACTTGAAAGTAAGGTTCAAATACTTAGGCGAGTCCTTTGCAACTTATTTTCCCATTTACCTTGTAATCCATCATGTAGAAGTTCCATGTATAGGAAAGATGGGTCAGACTTGCTGAGCCGTCATGCTCACTGCTTGTGTTTGAAGCTTTTGCACGGTGTTATGACGAAGAGACTACCGAGGAGGAGATGGAAGCCTAATAGGGAAACCCTGTTGAGTGGGAGTCGTGCACGCCGCCGTGTTAGTGAGTGTGTGTGCTAGCGGAGACACGTTCACGGGCTGAACGTGAACTCGGTGCGTAGTCTACGCCCGTGAGTGTAGACTGAACATATTTTGTTGTAAAAATATTCATAAACTTGGTTATGTAATAAAATTTTGCTTCCGCTTTGTACCTTTTATGTGTGTTATCTGGTGTTGTGCAACGCAGCACCCCTCAGTGTGATCCTGGCTCGACGAGACAGTGATGCCGTGTCAGAATGACAAAAAGATCATCATATTCATGAAGAAGAATCGTCGTTAATTTTGCAACTTCCATAGTCAGAAACAGAACCATATGTTCTTCCCGGGATTCCTTTGCACCAAACTGTTTTTTCTTCTCACCAAAAGGTCATTGTAATATATTCAAAATTCCATAGAATCGGCCCCAAATTTTTCAACCATATAAATCCCAAAACTATGTCAAATCTTTGTAATGGCAGCACAAAACAGTCCAGCTTCACCATCAATTTTCAACTCTGTGCACATACCCCCTTGCTGGCCATCCTATCCCCATTAGCTACTGTGACCTGCAAGCCTTGCTGCTTGGTAATTGGCAAGGTCAGTTCCACAACCAATGACTCGTTGATGTAGGTGCCTGAATCAACCAATGCTCGTAATAAGTGACTACCCATCTGTACCTCCAACTGCATAGTATTGGGGAAATAAATTCCTAAATCAACCAATGCTCGTAAATTAAGTGACTGCCCATCTGTACCTCCAACTGCATAGTATTAGGGAAACCAATTCCTGTGAGGGCATGAAGATAAATTCCCAGGTCCTCAGCAATAACACCAAGTTCCTGTCCTTCATCTAGCTCCAACACAAAAATACTCTTGCTACTACACTTGTGCTCCAGATTATACTTCTCGATACAGTTATAACACTCCCCAATAGCCTTCTTGACAGCCAACTCTTCAGCTGATAAATGACGGAATTGAGGTTTGGAGGATGTTGTGCACCCTTGAGAAGGCTGTCCTTGTTTGCAGTTATATCAGATGCTTAAAGCTGCTGCAGACAACATTCTTTGAAGATTTACCTTCCTCTTCATATGCTAAACGCTGCCCATATGCCCTTGTCATGCTCGTTGCTGTCTGCAGATTGGATGGCGTTTGTAACTCCACATCAGTGCACAACGGCTGTCCCAGACCAGCGTAAAAAAATTAATCCGCTGTGTTACTGTCATATCATCACAACAGCAGAGCAAGGCCAATATTCTGCTGATAATCCTCCATGGCTCCTGTGCGATGAAGGTCCTTCAATCCAGCCAATCTATGAACAAATGGGTGGACCGAAGCGCACATTGACGAATTCAGCAAATCTAGCCCATGATAGCACGCCCTGATCTCTTTTTAACGTGTAATACCATTGGGCAGCAATGCCATCCACATTTAATGATGCCAATCAGACTTTCTCCTCAAGCATAGTCCTCATACCCCTGAAATATGATTCACACTTATTGAGCCACTTTAGAGGATCATATTCCCGAACAAAGTTTGGAAAATTTATCTTGGGTAAATGAGGATTGTTGAGGTGACCTTCTCCATGGTCTGTTCTGTTGGTCACATCTTCCTTTAAACAACGCTGAACCCTAGATGCACATCTCGTTGTAGCCCTAAGATTCAGTCCTGCCAATGCAGATATCGTGAGAGTCCACACGTGTATTCATGGTGGTCATCTATGCTCGAGTACGATCCAGTTCCTGGGAATCGGTGAGAGCCTTAGGATTGCTGTCAGCGGCGGCCATTGGGGCGATCCTATGCTCTGTCCTTGATACCAAATTGATGTGGTGTTGCCTTCTTGTAGGAGATTGCAGGGGAGAGTGCAGCAGATGTGCTTGGGAGTTGGAACGAAGAGGGTAGAGCAGCAGGGCTGGAGGGAGAACAAAGCTTCTGTCACCCTGGCAGGAAGAAGGGGCAGCCATGGCGATCGAAGTGAGAACATCAAGATAGGGTTTCCTTTATTCCTTCGATATCCTCATACAAATTACCCGGCTGCCTTTATATACTAGGCACCGTTTATTATACCAGATTCTGTTATCACAGTATCAAAATCTCAATCTACTATTGTTTTCTAAACTACGTATTTATATTCAACCCTATCCGCTCCTCTTTGCGCCAATAGTATTGCTGACCATAAAAGGAATCTAAAACATTTCCTCCCTCCCCCACGAATAGCTTGTTCTCAAACTGAAAAGTTGAATACTTCTCCTTCAACATGCTTAACGCTTTCCAAATCCCTTCTGTAGGTCTGCTGCCCTTCCAATGGACTAGAATCTCCAAGACCCCCATATTCAAATGATCTTTTATTATTTTTTCTGGCAATGGAATGACCAGATTCTGTTATCACAGTATCAAAATCTCAATCTACTATTGTTTTCTAAACTACTTATTTATATTCAACCCTATCTGCTCCTCTTCTGCGCCTATAGTATTGCTGACCATAAAAGAATCTAAAACATCTCCTCCCTCCCCAACGAACAGCTTGTTCTCAAACTCAAAAGTTGAATACTTCTCCTTCAACATGCTTAAAGCTTTCCAAGTCCCTTCTGTAGGTTTGCTGCCCTTCCAATGGACTAGAATCCCCAAGATCCCCCTATTCAAATGATCTGTTATTATTTTTTCTGGCGATGGAATGACCCGGTCCCAAGTCTGGGTAATGGAGGAGGGTTGTGATAGGCTTCGCGAGCCATCATCAAAATAAGCCATTCCACTTAATTCATATCTAGACTATCTCAACGTGCTTGAGACAAAGGCTTTGTTATTGTTGTTGATGGAATGACCATGCCGTGTAAAAAATCCGACAATTGATCAATTTCCTTAGGAGGTAGACCCTAAATTTTTTCAATCGTGACACATGAAACATATTATATTTTTGCTCTAAGTGGTCTATATGAAACATACCCAATTCTGTATAAAATCATATTTACCAATCTGCAATTTGATGTCAATCTGTATAAAACCACATGAAAAATATGATTCTAAAAAAAGGGCGTACCCAGTGCCGAAGGCTGGCACACATGTGGGGTCTAAGGAAGGGTTATTTCTAGACAGCCTTACCCCTGCTTTTGTAGACAGGCTGGTTTATTCTATTATCACAGTATCAAAATCTCAATCTACTATTGTTTTCTAAACTACTTATTTATATTCAACCCTATCTGCTCCTCTTCTGTGCCTATAGTTTTGCTGACCATAAAAGAATCTAAAACATTTCCTCCCTCCCCAACGAACAGCTTGTTATTAAACTCAAAAGTTGAATACTTCTCCTTCAACATGCTTAAATCTTTCCAAATCCCTTCTGTAGGTTTGCTGCCCTTCCAATGGACTAGAATCTCCAAGATCCCCCTATTCAAATGATCTGTTATTATTTTTTCTGGCGATGGAATGACCCGGTCCCAAGTCTGGGTAAAGGAGGAGGGTTGTGATAGGCTTCGCGAACCAACATCAAAATCAGCCATTCCACTTAATTCATATCTAGCCTATCTCAACGTGCTTGAGACAAAGGCTTTGTTATTGTTGTTGATGGAATGACCCTGCCGTGTAAAAAATCCGACAATTGAACAATTTCCTTAGGAGGTAGACCCTATAATTTTTCAATCGTGACACATGAAACATATTATATTTTTGCTCTAAGTGGTCTATATGAAACATACCCAATTCTGTATAAAATCATATTTATCAATCTGCAATTTGATGTCAATCTGTATAAACCACATGAAAAATATGATTCTAAAAAAAGGGCGTACCCAGTGCCGAAGGCTGGCACACATGTGGGGTCTAAGGAAGGGTTATTTCTAGACAGCCTTACCCCTGCTTTTGTAGACAGGCTGGTTTATTCTATTATCACAGTATCAAAATCTCAATATCCTATTGTTTTCTAAACTACTTATTTATATTCAACCCTATCTGCTCCTCTTCTGTGCCTATAGTATTGCTGACAATAAAAGGAATCTAAAACATTTCCTCCCTCCCCAACGACCAACTTGTTCTCAAACTCAAAAGTTGAATACTTCTCCTTCAACATGCTTAAAGCTTTCCAAATCCCTTCTGTAGGTCTGCTGCCCTTCCAATGGACTAGAATCTCCAAGACCCCCCTAATCAATTGATCTGTTATTATTTTTTCTGCCGATGGAATGACCCGGTCCCAAGTCCGGGTAAAGGAGGAGGGTTGTGATAGGCTTGACGAGCCAACATCAAAATCAGCCATTTCTATGAATGCATATCTAGCCTACCTCAACGTGCTTGAGACAAAGGCTTTGTTATTGTTGTTTATGGAATGACCATGCCGTGTAAAAAATCCGACAATTGAACAATTTCCTTAGGAGGTAGACCCTAAAATTTTTCAATCGTGACACATAAAACATATTATATTTTTGCTCTAAGTGGTCTATATGAAACATCCCCAATTCTGTATAAAATCATATTTATCAATCTGCAATTTGATGTCAATCTGTATAAAACCACATGAAAAATATGATTCAAAAAAGGGCATACCAAGTGTTGAAGGCTCCCACACATGTGGGGTCTGAGGAAGGGTTATTTCTAGACAGCCTTACCCCTGCTTTTATAGAGAGCCTGGTTTGAACCCAAGACCTCAAGACATAAGTGGAGACACACTACCACTGCACCAGGTCCACCCTTCATAAAGATATGATTCTAAACCATATTTATTAATCTGCTACAATGCTTATATGAAACGCAAGCTTTGGAAAAATATGATGCTAGGAACAAAAGCATTGCAAACATAAACATCTGTTAAAATATTTTGTATCCCCAAGCCTGTATAAATCCAATAACTTCAACATTCATTAACTAGATTCATATGTAGGGTCGTGCTACTTTCTCCTATTTGATGTCACGAAAAAATTTATCACAAGAAATAGATTTCATTACAGGAAACAAGAGTTCACTCTTCTTTCTTCCACTAATTCATGCTTTGGTTGATAAGCAGTTATGTCAAAAGAAAGCTCTCAGACATCCATATCGGGTCCTGAAATTTTCAATTCCTCTAAGCATGCTACACAACTATAGCAGCAATTAAGTGCGTCCCTGTTCCATGAGAACACATAACACTCAGTTAATGTTTCATGGCTTGGTAAACATGGTCTGACAGTAGGGTTTTCTCCAAACAACGAGTGCAAGTACAAGACAACAGAAGGACAAATATTGACTGAAACAAAGTGAAACAGTCTGTCTTTTTTTTGTATCTCGACATTCTGATTGACCTGATCCTAAATTTGGTATGATTCTGTAGAATGGCCTAGTCTATATCCATAATTTTATTCAGGACTCTTTGAACCTTCCATACACAACCTAGTCTATATCCGTAATTTTATTCAGGAATCTTTGAACCTTCCATACACAACGTGCAACCAGGATATGCACTGACAACAATCAATATGTGTTTTATAATTTCTGTTGTATGTAAAAATAGAATCATGTTGGATTTGTGTTATTTTCACACGGTTAATTTTTTACCTTAAATATACTGTTCCATGGCTTTTCCTGATGATGAACAGCGAATTCAGCAAGTATTTTTTGGTTTCTATCAATGATGATGATGATAAAGCTCTTCATTTAGCCAACACCATTGGCTGTCAAGTGGCTGCCATGACCTTTACATATCTTGGACTCCCTTTAGGAACCACAAGACCCACATTGGATGAATACATGCCTCTTCTAGATACGATTGAGAAAATAGTGATGGACCTCAACAAACTGCTCACATATTCAGGAAGTCTCTTATTAGTGAACTCTGTTCTTTCAGCTCTGTCAACCTTTATATCTGCACTTTGGAAATCCCTATTTCTGTTTTGGAGCAAATTGATAAATACAGAAAACATTGTCTATGGGACAGACGAGATATCAATAAGAAGGGTGGATGCTTAGTGGCCTGGCAAAATGCCACTTTGGCGAGGGAGCAAAATGGACTAGGTTGTTACAATTCCAGGTTAATTAATTCCTACTTTCTATCTGATTTTCCTCTACTTCTCAATTATGGGTGGCTGTATATAGCCCCAATTATAATAGGATCCTACTCCAATACTGCTCTCTGGATTCCTATTCTAAATTGAGATAGACTTATAGTCTAACTCTGACTCTAACTAATCTAGAAAACTAGATTATTTCTAACAATCACCCCCTAATCTTGTTTTTCTAAATCACGACCACACTAATTAGGATGGAGACATATTTCCACCCTACACACTTTTGGGATGGACACAACTACACCCAAGGATGAACACATCACCCTTCACAACCGTGAGATGAACACACATTATCTCTGAGACGAACACATCATCTTGTACACTAACACCTAAGAGATGAACACATCATCTCCTGTAACAAACACATAATCCCGCACTTTGACATCAGAGTGGGCATCTTCATTCCTAACACTCATCCGAGATGGTCACATATTCATCTCGACCACTCAATTTTCAGATGGGCACACCTTCATCCCCCAGAATGGTCACATCTTCATTTTGCACAGAAATTTGGGTTGATCACATTTTCAACCCAAAGATGGGCTCATCTTCATCTTGCACTTGATCTCGTAATGGGCGCATCTTCATTCTGATCACACACTCAAGATGGTCACATCTTCATCTAGAGCACATGTAAAAGCCAAAGAAAAGGGACTTGCAAAAACTTTTCTTCACCTCACAACACAACAGTTTTTGTTGTGGATATCTTAGGAAATATTGTGAAGAGCAAGTAACCTCCATCAATAGAGTGATTAGAGGGGAAAGCCTTCACTTTCACAAAGTGGGATTTCTACACATGAACATGAGAGGTTGAGCTCACCCCTAGAACTTAAAAAGTCTTGGGAAGGTTCAGGCCAAATTTCATGTAAATCCAACACTTTTTGAGCCACTTTTGGAGGTATTTGAAAAAGAGGCCAATTTGAATGTAAATTCAAATTGCAGCAACTTTCATCACTCAAATTCAACGTTGGCTTCATATTCAAACTCAGCACATTTTTCTGAGTAAGCCCACCAATTTTTATCCTCATTGGAGTTCATCTTGTCAAGAGCTAAATTTGCAAGAATTCAAAACTGAATTTGAATTTCAGTTTAAACATGCAGCAAATTTAGCCAAACACAGTTAAAATTTGAGAATTCAAATTTAAACTAAGACTTGGTGACTAAGTCTCACATTTAATTGTGAGTAGCTGAGGATATTTTGCCACAACAGAATTGAGAAAATTTAGAAAAAGAATTGGAGGGGAGGTCCCACCTGTCAGTAGTCTTAACAGACAAGTTTTCCACTGAATTTTCCCTCTCTCGGCCGAGCCAGCGCGCCAGCTGCGGCCAGCACCGGTGTCCGGCCGCCTCACCTTGCCACCTCCTGCTCGGCGAGCGAGCGCACGCGTGCATGACGCGGTTAAAAACCCCAGCCACGTGAGCCGGCCTCATCTCCTCCGCTGTGCCGCTCTCACCCGAAACGAAAAACGGCACCAGCCGCTCCCCTCGGCTCCTCGTCGCGCCGTTGATCCAGGCGACCACGCGACCGGAGCTCAACAGCAAAGATACGTGCCGCGGACTGCTCGAACTCATGGTGAAGACCCTACCCTTTTTCATGCTCTGTAGGGGGAGTATTTTCCCGTCTAGTCCTCGGTGCTCAACAAAAACGAGTGAGCAGAGAATCTGAAATTCGCGGCGATCGTTCCTGCACTGCGTAAACCCAGCCAGGCACATGTTCTACACGTCCCCACGGCCATCTAGGATCCAAAACCATCGAAAACCGTCAAGTCTTTGCGCTGATATCCGAGTTTTTCAAGCAACAGCCGATATCGGGCCTAGGTCGACGGTGAGGTCCTAGTTCCGGCCATTTCCATGGCCAACCGAGCTCATGTGCGTGTGCAGCATGCTACGGCGGAGCTGTAGGAGCAAACCGCTTGAGAAATAAGGCCCGGAGTAGCCCGGGCGACGTCGCCGGAGTAGAGAGAAGCTCTGTCACCGTCGCGGGCATAGATCCGGCCATTGCCGAGCTCCGGTGAGGGCACCAGCGTGTTGTCCGAGTCGAGTTAGGCACAGGCGGCAAGTTTCGTCGATGGTCAGGCGGTGAAACGCCTGGCGGCGAGCGCTCCGGTGAAGCGCCGCCGCGGGAGCTGCGGGATAGCGCGAGGTAGACGAAGGGGGGTCGGGTCCACCGGTCAGCCTCTGATCTCGTGCAGGGATCTGTTTGCGGCCGGGATTCGGTGCGGCAGCGCATGTAAAACCCCGTGGGCCACGGTGTGGCCGCATTCTGAGTGGGCCGGCTCGAGGAGTGGGCCCCACCCACAGAATTTAAACATTTTGGGAATTTTCAGTTTTAGTTCAAACTTCAAATGAATAGAACTTTGGCTAGGAAACTCCAAATTCAATGAACCAAATTTTGCTGAACTCAGAATTCTGATTACTTTCCAGCAATACCAATTTCAGCTCATAAAAGTGAATAGTTTTCCAGAATTAAATCCCTAAAGTTTAAACCGTAGGAAATTTTATCTGGAGAACTACTTTATGAAAAAATCTGAAATTTGGCTGAGAGGTTCACTAGAAAATCCCTGAATCACAGTACAATTTTCATACTCATCCAAGTCAAGTTATTTACCCTAATTGGTTGATTAAGAGAACTTCCCTGAGAAAATAGAAAAATAGGCAGAAACTTTTTTCAGATTTTCTCAAATATTAATGAGGGCATAACTTTCAGTAGAATTCTGCAAATGACACGAAACCAATTCAATTAGAACCATCTTAAATTCTAGTTTCCACAAAGTAATGGTTAGAGCCATGAAAACAGTTGGAATTGCTTAGAGGCTCAATTATTGTCCAAATAGGCTTTTATTTGTACAAAGCTCAAATGAACTTTGTTTCAAATGAAACTTGGTCAAGACTCTGGTTAGGACCCTACCAAGCCACCATAAAAATTTCAGAACCAAAGGGGAGGGCTAGCTAGAGTTATTTGTAAGTATGTATTTAAGTTACACTTTGCATTTACATTGACATGTAGCATATTTCATTAACGTGTAGTCGCTGAAGGCGAAGAGGCTCCGGAAGTGCTGGACTTCCACCTTCCGGAAGAAGAACTAACCCTGACCAGCAGCAACAAGGCAAGCCCCGGTTTGCATTAATCTCTTTTACAAAGTTTTACTTTGTTCACATGTCCAGTATGAAGTATAAATGTGCATTAGGTGTAGGATGAATGGAACCCCATTTGCATAACCAGAATTTGTCCATAAGAGTGAGGGTAGTGTCTAAGACCTCGAGTAGACATGCTATGCTTAATGATTCATAGGACTTTGGTACAAGTCGAGTAGTTGGAATCTACTCGCGAGATAGGCTTGGGACACACGGGTTCGGTTGAGTGATGGGAGATCACCTTAGTAATGAAAATGAGACTAGGCAGGGGCTAGGGTGCAACAAGAGGAAGTCTTGTGTGCGCAGCCCTGCCCATGTCGATTGAGGACCGATCCGTGTGCGGCCCTGCTGAACAAGTATTGAACGTACCGAAGGCATATCGGATATATGGGCCCCGATAAACCGATGTAGCTTAAACCTCCGGGCGTCGACGCATAGCACACCGATTTATAGGTGTAGGTTGAGGGAAGCAAGGTGGAAATCTTCCAATGGGCATAGAGAGATGCTCCATGTGGGGAACCTCCTGCTCGTTTCGGTGCGACCGGTTCGATGTTTGGGCTGTTGGGTAAAAGGTTGTCCCGTACGACATCGAGTGAGCGTGCTGTGCAGCTCCAAGGATGGGCGTACGTGACGTGCTCTTTGGGTTTCCCTGCAGGTGTATATCGAGTCGATTCATCGTCCCTCGCAGTGACGAGTACCGCTTGTTCACTGCGTCGTAACATAGATAAATTATGGAATGTTATGATTCAATACTGCTGTTATGATATAATTGTATTGCTACATGTGTGCCAACAAATATTGCTTACTAAATTTCAGATTTCCGAACTGTTAACTTGTGGCTAAAAGATGAACTAAGGATGAACTTATAGGCGTGTCCATTGATGCATTGTTACTCTCCTATGTTCATTGTATCCCGCATGTAGAGTTCCATGCTTAGGTGAGTCGGTTAAGTCTTGTTGAGCCATCGTGCTCATGGTTGCTGCTTAAGTGTTTTTCAGGTGAGGAGCCACCCACGGACTCACAGTACGAGTCCACCAGCGAGGGTTACCCTCCGTCGGGGACCACGGCTGAGTGGGAGCCATACACGCCGCGCTCTGCTGAGGAGTGCAGCTAGTGTGGGTTTCCCGAGGGCTGGGCAACCGACTTTTGCTAGGTAGGCGGGCGTGAGTTGTAGAATAGTAGACTTCCGCTGTGTAATAAAGACAATAGTTTGTAACTGAGTATTGTAGCTGTTTGTACAGTTCAGTTGTTTTCCCATGTAATATATTGTGTTCTTATGACGTGTGCTGTCGGGTGTCGCATCGTGCGGCACCACCCTCTACGATCCTGGATGGGCGGATTCCGGTCCTCCACAGCCTGGTATCAGAGCTGCTTTGGGGATAGCAGAGTACGTAAGGACTGTATTATGGGAAAACTTAGGTATGGTGAGGATCCGGTAGTTTGCCCAAGTAAAGACTATATTAACATAGTTACCTAAAGTGGCAAAAAACTAACCTATGTGTTATAATTCTGAATTTTAATTATGTAACGACGCACCTACGCTCTGGTAAGATTGGTAAGGAACGCCACCGAAAGTGGTTCAATTTCGGTTAGCTCCCCTGACGAGGAACGTGGTTCAGGGATTAGTCTCACAGCTTGGTGTGAGACGTCAATATGAAACTCTTGGACTCTTCATGTTCCTGAGTTCATATGAAACGCTGATCCCTAGCGTGCATTAGGCAAGTAAGTGGAGACCCCATCACGTGGTCAGTAACGCGAGAGTGTGTTCGTCTGGAAGTAGCCCAGAAGGACATGCACAGTGCTTGCCATCGGCGTGCCCTGCAGGGCAGTAGGTGGTATCTGTTGGGTTGATAACATCCCCAACCGTGACGACCCATTCATGACATACTCGGGTTCCCCGTCGTGTGGTGTTGAAACACGATCACGTACCTTGAGACGTGACCTAACTCAAGGACGGCCGTATGACAATGATACGGGCGTTTGTATTTAATTTTAAATATGATCCTGCCTGAAATGAACAACCATTGAATGCATCATCATTGTGTGGTCTTCTGCAGGTACTAACCACGTATGTATCCGTGTAGTAAACGTGTGCAAGAGACCGTTTAGTGCCACACTTGAGACGTATATGTCGGTATAATCCGGTTAGGATTTTCTTTTGTGAGGAACGTAGTACCGAGATATTGTAGGCACATGCATGAAAATAATGATAACAAGGAATTAAAATGATTAGGTTCAACATTTAGGACCCTGGTTGGGTAGACAAATTGGATAGTGATGAGTGTAGTTCCAAAAGACTGAAAAACAGAGTGCTCTGTTTTGGTCAGCAGGTTTGCTGAACTTCAACAGAGCATAACTCACAGGTATTTTAGCCCATGTAGGTGTGGTATATAGTTCTGGAAAGGTATTTAAGTAATCTACAACTTTGTTGTAGACTCCCAGAGCTGAAACGCACCTTGAGATGGCTTAAACCCCAGGGGAATGTAAACTGTCCAGAATCAGGACAGAGTTAAACACTCTCTGGACTGTTCTGTTTTTCAGACATAATTCCCAGTAGAAAAATCTAAAGTTTTCATATGATACATTTTTAGAAAGGGTAGAAGATGCGTTACATCTTTGCAATTCGAAGTTTCTGAAATTTCAGCACAGAATTCAGTGGAAACCAGAGTTGAAAACAGCAACTTTCCAAGGGAGGTGCTGTTAAAATTCTTCCAGAAATTCTGCTGATTTTGAATTACCATAACTTTTTAATCAGAGCTGATCTGGGGGCAAATAAGTACTCGTTGGAAAGATAATGAAGTTAACTTTAACTTTGGTATTCAACTTGAGTTATGAAACTGCCCAGAACCATATCAAAAACTTGGAATGTATAGAAACTGGTCATTCTGGCATAGGAATGACAGTTGAACTCAATTGAGAGATTGTTGTACCCTAGAGGGGGTTTGAGTACTCCCAATGGGGTAGAACATACTCATGAGAGGTTATCTTCAACTAGTGAAAGATTTGAGTATATGTCTCACTCAAGTTTCTTTTACTAGAGACCATGTTTGTGTCGTGTTGAAGATAAAAGGGTGGTATACGTGATGACAAAGCGATAGTAACATCTCGTAGTGACCAAACCTAGTTGTGGTGAGCTTCCAAAGAGGAGGTTAATCAAGTTGGATTAAACTAGCTTGTATTTGGTCTGGTAATGGTGTAGCTTGTGCAAAGTTATTACATTATCTACACACGAGATGTATCGCATGTTTTATTGTCATTATGTTGTTACGCCTATTTTGAATGGACTGCATTGAAATATGTTGCGGGACTGATGTTTATTGTCGTATGGTTGCAGATGGTTCGTACTAGGACCACACACGAGGTTGGTGGCTCTAGCCAACAGGGGAGTGATGACTCCCAGCCACCGGCCTACGACAGCACCCCGCAGCAGCAGCCACCACCGCCGCCTCCGCTTACTCTAGCGGATGTGATAGCGGCACTAGTGGGAGGTCGTGAGGAGTAGACCGACCTGCTCCGCACGATCGTGCAGAATACGTCCCAGGCGGGGAGGGGGGGCGTCAAGACAGAGGGCCTCGTGAGCCCCGTGAAGTGTCGTACTCGGATTTCATGAGTACGCACCCTCCAGTGTTCGAAGAAGCTGAAGAACCACTGGAGGCCGACAACTGGCTGCGGACTATCGAGTCTAAGTTTCGGCTGCTTCAATGCACGGAGCGGCAGAAGACTCTTTTCGCAGCGCAGCAGCTTCACGGTGCCGCTGGCGCGTGGTGGGCGAACTATGTCGCCTCACGTCCGGCTGGCCATACCGTGGAGTGGGGAGAGTTCCGGGAGGCGTTCCGCGCCTATCATATTCCTCCCGGGATCATGAAGAGGAAGTTCCAAGAATTCTTGGAGCTGAAGCAGGGCGGGAAGAGTGCCCATGACTACTCCCGTGCCTTCAACCATCTGGCGCAATACGCGTCAGACTATATCTCCACTGAGGAAAAGAAGCGTGAACATTTCTATCGGGGGTTACACCCCGAAATGAAGACACATCTCGTTCAGTGGAATCGCAGCACCTTCAATGACTTAGTCAATGCCGCGATTATGCAAGAGGACGCTCAGAGGGAGTTGGCAGCTGAGCAGAGGAAGCGCAGCGCTCCACCCAGCAGTGGGGTTGGCGCTCCCCAGAAGTACCGGATGGTGTATCGGACGCCATCCATGCAGCAGTGGCATCCACCGGCACGACCTCAGCAGTTCGGGGGACGTTCATTTCAGTGACCTCCGTTCCGTCCGCCGATGCCACCACCAAGACAGCAGCAGCAGCAGCAGAAGCAGACGGTACCCCGGGCGTTTCCACCGCCACAACGCGCCCCGGGTTTCCGCCCACTGATCAGCGGGGGACCGCCCCGTTTCACCTGCTTCACGTGTGGCCAGGCAGGCCACTTCGCGAAGGACTGTCCCCAGGGGCAGCAGAGCAGCGGGCAAGCCCAGTTCCAGGGCGGTGCTCGAGGCTGACCTCCGGTGAAGAAGGTTGGTCAGCGGACTGGGGGCGTTCGCCACCTCGACAACGAGGACGCCCCAGAGGGAGACAACGTGCTGGCGGGTACGTTTACTCTCAACAATCAGGCCATCATCATACTTTTTGATTCTGGTGCAACCCACAGCTTTATAAGTGCATCATATGTGGCTAAGCATCAAATGCAAGTCTTCCCAACTGACTGCACTTATATGATCTGCACACCGGGAGGGAAGATCTCAGCTAATATGATGATTCCAAAAGCACCTCTGTTCTTAGGTGGGAAACTATATCCCACCACCTTGATAATCCTTATGGGGCAAAAGATTGATGCAATCTTAGGGATGTCGTGGCTACAATACCATGGTGTTGTCCTGGAGACTCGGACACGGACGGTTCATTTAAACTCTCCATTTAACCGTCCACATTCCATGGTGTTAGACACGCCAGTCTGGGAAATTTCAGAAATTAATAATGCTGAAGCTCTCAAGTTAGAGGACATCCCCGTAGTCCGGGAGTACCCCGACGTGTTCCCGGATGATCTTCCGGGCATGCCACCTGAGCGGGATGTCGAGTTCAAGATCGAGCTTGCACCCGGGACTACGCCCATATCACGGAGACCATATAAAATGGCTCTGAATGAGCTGGCTGAACTGAAAGAACAGCTCAATGATCTGTTGAGCAAGGGTTTCATCAGGCCGAGTTCATCACCTTGGGGATGCTCGGCGCTGTTCATGAAGAAGAAGGATGAAACCTTGAGGCTGTGTGTGGATTACCGGCCGCTCAACGCCGTCACCATCAAGAATAAATACCCACTGCACCGTATTGAAATTTTGTTTGATCAACTTGTGGGGGCAAGTGTGTTCTCAAAGATGGACCTTCGCTCTGGATATCATCAGATAAAGATCCAGGCGGAGGATATCCCGAAGACGGCCTTCTGGACGAGATATGGATTATATGAATATCTCGTCATGTCCTTTGGTCTCACAAATGCTCCAGCCCATTTCATGTATCTCATGAACTCGGTGTTCATACCGGAGCTGGACAAGTTCGTGGTAGTGTTAATCGATGATATCTTGGTTTACTCCAAGACAGAAGCCGAACATGCCGAACACTTGAGGATTGTTCTTCAACGATTGCTAGACCACAAGCTCTACGCCAAGTTTAGTAAATGCGAGTTTTGGATCAGCCAAGTGCCATTCTTGGGACATATCATCTCAGCAGAAGGCATTGTGGTTGACCCAAGCAAGATAGAGCAAGTGCTGAAATGGAAAGCTCCACTTCAGTTCATGAAGTTAGAAGCTTCCTCGGGTTAGCGGCATACTATCGGAGATTCATTCCAAGCTTCTCCAAGGTCGCTAAACCGATGACAGAATTGTTGAAGAAGGGGACGAAGTATGTTTGGAACACGGCGTGTGAAGGAGCATTCCAAACATTGGTGAAGCATCTCACCACAGCCCCGGTCTTAGCTCAGCCGGATACAACAAAGCCCTTCGACGTGTATTGTGACGCGTCCGGTATTGAGCTCGGCTGCGTGTTGATGCAGGGAGGACGTGTGGTTGCATATGGCTCACGCCAACTTCGGAACCATGAGCAGCACTATCCGACTCATGATATTGAGCTTTCTGCAGTGGTTTTGGCGCTGAAAATGTGGAGGCACTATCTCCTGGGGAATCTGGTGCATCTCTACACAGACCACAAGAGCTTGAAATACATTTTCACCCAGAAGGAGCTGAACATGAGGCAAAGGAGGTGGTTAGAATTGATCAAAGATTATGAAATTGAGACTCATTACCACCCCGGCAAGGCAAATGTGGTTGCCAACGCGCTGAGTCGGAAATCACATGTCCATCACCTCACCATTACACCGGTGGAGGAGGAAGAGCCGACTTTATACTTGGTTCCTTATGGATCGCTGTACAACCTTGCCCTCATCCCTACTATTAGGGAGGACATCATGGCAGCTCAGAAGACTTATAAAGGCATGGCACATCTCCGGAGACGGATAGACAACGGGGAGATCAAATGTTTCCGGAAGGATGATGAGGGGACGCTATGGTTCAATCACCGCATAGTCGTACCCCGGGATATGGAACTGAGGAGGAAGATCCTCAATGAAGCTCACTTGTCTAAATACTCCATTCATCCGGGCAGCAACAAAATGTACCAAGATTTGAAAAAGAAATTTTGGTGGACACGGATGAAGCAGGAGGTAGCTAAGTACGTATCCGAGTGCGATACGTGTAGACGAGTGAAAGCTGATCATATGAGGAAATCAGGACTGTTGCAACCCCTAAAGATCCCGGCATGGAAATAGGAAGATGTGAGCATGGATTTCATTGTGGGATTACCCCTAACATCCAACAAGCATGATTCCATATGGGTAATCGTTGATCGGTTAACCAAGACGGCTCACTTCATCCCGGTGAATACACGCTACAATGCCGGCAAATATGCGGAGCTGTACATAGCAAAGATTCTGTGCTTATACGGGGTACCCAAGACCATCGTCTCGGATCGAGGTGCATTATTTGCATATCGCTTTTGGGAGCAGCTACACGTTGAATTGGGTACTAAGCTGATCAGAGCTCCGCCTATCACCCTCAAACAGATGGGCAAACAGAGAGGGTGAACCAAGTGTTAGAGGACATGTTGAGAGCATGTGCCATCCACCATGGTAGGAATTGGGATAATCACCTACCATTGGTGGAATTCTCGTACAACAACGGCTATCAGGCGAGTATCAAAATGGCACCCTACGAAGCTCTCTACGGTCGCAAATGCCGCACCCCATTAAACTGGTGCGAGTCCGGTGAAAGGGTCACATTCGGGGTTGACGTGGTGAACGACGCCGAAGAGCGCGTTCGGACGATTCAAGCCAACTTGAAGGCCGCTCGATCCCGGCAGAAGAGCTATGCTGATAAGAGGCGTAGGCCGTTGCACTTCGACGTCGGTGAACACGTGTACCTCCGCGTGTCTCCGATGAAGGGCGTGCACCAGTTCGGTGTGAAGGGGAAGCTCGCTCCCCGTTTCATTGGACCCTATGCCATCACCGAGAAGTGCGGACCAGCGGCATATAGATTGGAGCTACCGGAATCTCTTGGTGGTGTCCATGACATTTTCCATGTCTCCCAGCTGAGAAAATGCCTGAAACATACCGCTGCTGTTACTACCGAAGACATCGGCGAGTTGCAACCGGATTTGACATATGCTGAATATCCGGTGGAAATTCTTGATGAGAAAGCTCGAACCACGCGTAGCTGAACGTTATGGTTCTACAAAACACTCTGGAGCAACCACACCGCCGAAGAAGCGACGTGGGAGAGCGAGGAATTCCTTCGCTCAAATTGCCCGGAGTTCATGGCATCTCAGCACGGGTAAGTCCCTATTTCATCGCTATCTCTTCTTTTGTAATCTCGGGACGAGATTCTTTTAAGGGGGGGATGTAAAAGCCCAAGAAAAGGGACTTGCAAAAACTTTTCTTCACCTCACAACACCACAGTTTTTGTTGTGGATATCTTAGGAAATATTGTGAAGAGCAAGTAACCTCCATCAAAAGAGTGATTAGAGGGGAAAGCCTTCACTTTCACAAAGTGAGATTTTTACACATGAACATGAGAGGTTGAACTCACCCCTAGAACTTAAAAAGTCTTGGGAAGGTTCAGGCCAAATTTCATGTAAATCCAACACTTTTTGAGGCACTTTTGGAGGTATTTGAAAAAGAGGCCAATTTGAATGTAAATTCAAATTGCAGCAACTTTCATCACTCAAATTCAAAAGTTGGCTTTATATTCAAACTCAGCACATTTTTCTGAGTAAGCCCACCAATTTTCATTCTCATTGGAGTTCATCTTGTCAAGAGCTAAATTTGCAAGAATTCAAAACTGAATTTGAATTTCAGTTTAAACATGCAGCAAATTTTGCCAAACACAGTTCAAATTTGAGAATTCAAATTTAAACTAAGACTTGGTGACTAAGTCTAACATTAAATTGTGAGTAGCTGAGCATATTTTGGCACAACAGAATTGAGAAAATTAGGAAAAAGAATTGGAGGGGAGGTCCCACCTGTCAGTAGTCTTAACAGAGAAGTTTTCCACTGAATTTTCCCTCTCTCAGCCGAGCCAGCGCGCCAGCTGCGGCCAGCACCGGCGTCCGACCGTCTCACCTTGCCACCTCCTGCTCGGCGACCGAGCGCACGCGTGCACGACGCGGTTAAAAACCCCAGCCACGTGAGCCGGCCTCATCTCCTCCGCTCTGCCCGCTCTCACCCGAAACGAAAAACGGCACCAGCCGCTCCCCTCGGCTCCTCGTCGCGCCGTTGATCCAGGAGACCTCGCGACCGGAGCTCAACAGCAAAGATACGTGCCGGGGACTGCTCGAACTCACGGTGAATACCCTAGCCTTTTTCATGCTCTGTAGGGGGAGTATTTTCCCGTCTAGTCCTCGGTGCTCAACAAAAAAGAGTGAGCAGAGAATCTGAAATTCGCGGCGATCGGTCCTGCACTGTGTAAACCCAGCCAAGCACATGTTCTACACGTCCCCACGGCCATCTAGGATCCAAAACCATCGAAAACCGTCGAGTCTTTGCGCTGATATCCGAGTTTTTCGAGCAACAGCCAATATCGGGCCTAGGTCGACAGTGAGGTCCTAGTTCCGGCCATTTCCATCGCCATCCGAGCTCATATGCGTGCGCAGCATGCCACGGCGGAGCTGTAGGAGCATACCGCTTGAGAAATAAGGCCCGGAGTAGCCCGGGCGACGTCGCCGGAGTAGAGAGAAGCTCTGTCACCGTCGCGGGCATAGTTCCGGCCATTGCCGAGCTCCGGTGAGGGCACCAGCGTGTTCTCCGAGTGGAGTTAGGCACAGGCGACAAGTTTCGTTGAAGGTCGGGCGGTAAAACGCCCGTCGGTGAGCGCTCCGGCGAAGCGCCGCCGCGGGAGCTGCGGGAGAGCGCGAGGTAGACGAAGGGGGGCCGGGTCCACTGGTCAGCCTCTGATCTCGCATGGGGATCTTTTTGCGGCCGGGATTCGGTGCAGCAGTGCGGGTAAAACCCCGTGGGCCGCGGTGTGGCCGCATTCTGAGTGGGCCGGCTCGAGGAGTGGGCCCCACCCGCAGAATTTAAACATTTTGGTAATTTCCAGTTTTAGTTCAAACTTCAAATGAATAGAACTTTGGCTAGGAAACTCCAAATTCGATGAACCAAATTTTGCTGAACTCAGAATTCTGAGTACTTTCCAGCAATACCAATTTCAGCTCATAAAAGTGAATAGTTTCCCAGAATTAAATTCCTAAATTTTAAACTGTAGGGAATTTTATCTGGAGAACAACTATATGAAAAATTCTGAAATTTGGCTGAGAGGTTCACTGGAAAATCCCAGAATCACAGTAAAATTTTCAGACTCATCCAAGTCCAGTTAGTTACCCTAATTAGTTGATTAAAGGAACTGCCCTGAGAAAATAGAAAAATGTACAGAAACATTTTTCAGATTTTCTCAAATCTTAATTAGGGCATAACTTTCAGTAGAATTCTGCAAATGACACGAAACCAATTCCATTAGAACCATCTTAAATTCTAATTTCCATAAAGTAATGAGTAGAGCCATGAAAACCCCTGGAATTGCTTAGAGGCTCAATTATTGACCAAATAGGCTTTTATTTGTACAAAGCTCTAATGACCTTTGTTTCAAATGAAACTTGGTCAACACTCTGGTTAGGACCCTACCAAGCCACCATAAAAATTTCAGAACCAAAGGGGAGGGCTAGCTAGAGTTATTAGTAAGTATGTGTTTAAGTTACACTTTGCATTTACATTGACATGTAGCATATTTCATTAATGTGTAGTCGCTGAAGGCGAAGAGGCTCTGGAAGTGCTGGACTTCCTCCTTCCGGAAGAAGAACTAACCCCTGACCAGCAGCAACAAGGCAAGCCCAGGTTTGCATTAATCTCTTTTATAATGTTTTAC
This sequence comes from Neostapfia colusana, assembly GCA_030760725.1. Lineage (NCBI taxonomy): Eukaryota > Viridiplantae > Streptophyta > Magnoliopsida > Poales > Poaceae > Neostapfia > Neostapfia colusana. Next base: position 24,466,011 of record JASWHV010000014.1, read on the forward strand.
TTTGTTCACATGTCTAGTTTGAAGTATAAATGTGCATTAGGTGTAGGATGAATGGAACCCCACTTGCATAACCAGAATTTGTCCATAAGACTGAGGGTAGTGTCTAAGACCTCGAGTAGACAGGCTATGCTTAATGATTCATAGGACTTCGGTACAAGCCGAGTAGTTGGAATCTACTCGCGAGATAGGCTTGGGACACACGGGTTCAGTTGAGTGATGGAAGATCACCTTAGTAATGAAAATGAGACTAGGCAGGTTCTAGGGCGCAACAAGAGGAAGTCTTGTGTGCGCAGCCCTGCCCGTGTCGATTGAGGACCGATCCGTGTGCGGCCCTGCTGAACAAGTATTGAACGTACCGAAGGCATATCGGATATATGGGCCCCGATAAACCGATGTAGCCTAAACCTCCGGGCGTCGAGGCATAGCACACCGATTTATAGGTGTAGGTTGAGGGCAGCAAGGTGGAAATCTGCCAACGGGGATAGAGAGATGCTCCGTGTGGGGAACCTCCTGCTCGTTTCGGTGCGACCAGTTCGACGTTTGGGCTGTTGGGTGAAAGGTTGTCCCGTACGACATTGAGTGAGCATGCTGTGCAGCTCCACGGATGGGCGTACATTACGTGCTCTTTGGGCTTCCCTGCAGGTGTATATCGAGTCGATTCGCCGTCCCTCGAGGTGACAAGTACCGCTTGTTCACTGCATTGTAACGTAGATAAATTATGGAATGTTATGATTCAATACTGCTGTTATGATATAATTGTATTGCTACATGTGTGCCAACAAATATTGCTTACCAAATTTCAGATTTCCGAACTGTTAACTTGTGGCTAAAAGATGAACTAAGGATGAACTTGTAGGCGTGTCCATTGATGCATTGTTACTCTCCTATGTTCATTGTATCCCGCATGTAGAGTTCCATGCTTAGGTGAGTCGGTTAAGTCTTGTTGAGCCATCGTGCTCACGGTTGCTGCTTAAGTGTTTTTCAGGTGAGGAGCCACCCACGGACTCGGAGTACGAGTCCACCGGCGAGGGTTACCCTCTGTCGGGGACCACGGCTGAGTGGGAGCCGTACACGCTGCGCTGAGCTGAGGAGTGCAGCTAGTGTGGGTTGCCCTAGGGCTGGGCAACCGACTCTTGCTAGGTAGTCGGGCGTGAGTTGTAGAATAGTAGACTTCCGCTGTATAATAAAGACAATAGTTTGTAACTGAGTATTGTACCTGTTTATACAGTTCAGTTGTTTTCCCATGTAATATATTGTGTTCTTATGACGTGTGCTTTCGGGTGTCGCATCGTGCGGCACCACCCTCTGCGATCCTGGACCGGTCCGCCACAGCACACCTCTCATTGACATGCTCTTCCTCACAGACAGAGCATCAAATATTCTTCTTCTTCACCCTTATCGTCATAGCAATAGCACCTTCGGTCAGCGATCTCATACTCCTCCAAGATCCATCCCATGCTATGCCGCTTCTCGAGCTCCCCGCTCATGTAGAAACATAACTTGATCAAACAACACTGCACCACGATTCTCATGTTAGAAATGGAGTGTCAGCACTTGATCAAACAACTCCGCTGTAAGACCGCTGTACTCGAGGCTTGCTTTGCCTTCGTATCATGAGAAAAATATCACTGATCACGTATGTTGTATCTTGTCAAGAGGTCCCACGGTATTGCATTGTAGGGGTCTGATTATATCACAACACCTGCCTCGTTGCAGCGGCGGCAGAAAAAAGTGGAGGACCGTCTCGTCCTTGGTTGGATTCAACTTCCAATCATCTGTCATGTTATTAGTCCAGCTCAACCCTTCAAGCACACCTCCAAACCCTAACAGCCAGCCGCAAGACGCCAGCCCCACGCGCACCCTCTAGACCAAGCGCTGCCCTAGGGTTTCTCTGCCACCCGCAATAGCCCGCCTAGTGTAAAGGTCCCAAAAATCTGAATACAAAGAAACTATTGTTTGCAAAAGTTGGTTTCATATGTATGAAATTTGGGACTTGTTAAAACCTTTTCCACATGTGATAACCCACATGAGAGCTCTCTTCACACAAGTTCAAATAATTATTTGAAAACTTGGAACCCAAGAGGGGTCAAAAACCAATATGGGAAGTCCCCATATGTGTGAGAAAGATAAAGTCAGTTTTGGAACAAATTTGTTCGAACTCAAAATTCAAATGAGAGCAACACAATGAATTTCAAAACTGTTGTGCTAAAAATCTCATTTGCAGCAGCCAAATTAAAAATCAGATTTCATATTTGGATTCCCTATGTCCAAATTAGTGGGTATGCAAAGTTTCATGAGTTGTTGAAATGTTTTGCAACTCATTTTTCAAAATGGACTTTAAATTGCAAAGAATCCAAACACCCATTTGAATTTGGATGAAACTTGCCCAAATTGTCCAAAAGCACATCAGATTTGAATTCCTACCACTGAATTCTATTATATTCAAACTTTGGGAGATATTTTGGAGAGGGATAAGAAGGGGCTGGGACCCACATGTCATTGAGGAGTTAAAATTGCAAAAGATCTTCATTTGTGCAGTGAGTGATCTCTGTTTTTTCTCCTCCGCGCGAAGCAACCGAGCCACCGAGTCTTTTCACTGGGCGACACCAAGGCAGCCGGCGACAGCGTCTTAGCAGCTGCTGGCATTTTTCCCTCGCTCTCATAAGCTTCCACCGGGGGTGTACACCTCACAACACCGAATATTTTCTCAGCCTCCCTCTCCCTCTCACGCACGGGCTGAACCGAGCGTTTCCACTGCCTCCTCACCTTGGTCGATCGGGAGATCATTTTCCTTCACGTGCAAATCACGGCTGAGAAGTAAAACCGCACCCCAATACCATCCATGACCTCCTCGCGCCATCACCGAGTGAGTTCGTGTCCCCTACACCGAGATACATCAGCTTCCGCGGCGGTCACCGCAGAACCGAGAGAAAGTGCTCTCGTGGACAGACTCAACCGAGGCTTGTCACGGCCGAGCTAGGACACCTATGGGCACGCACGACGTCCACACAGCTTCTATCCGGAGCTCAGCTTTAGCCTTTGCTCATCGCCGACGAATTTCAGGATTTTCCTCCGGCCTGTTCAAACCGAGGTGCGGGTAAGGATCTGTTAAATTCTCGCGCTGTAATGGTCTAGAGTTCTGCAAATTGCACTCACATGACCTAGACGTGCTTAGCAACAATTTCCCTTTGGAAACCTAGCATGAAATACACGGTGCATGGCGTATTTCCGGTCTTTCCGACGGCGGCTATGGCGGGAAGGTTCAGGTGCACGATGAACCCTAGTTTACAGCCATTTCCGAGCCGTTTCATTCCCATGTCGACGTTTCCGAGCGTCCGCCGGTGCTTTAGAGCTTGGAAACCGAAGATTGGAGGGCTTAGAGCGTCGGGGCGACATCACCGGAGTTCCACCGAGTCGTCGTGCCGTCGCGAGCTACTTTGGGGGCTCTGCCGGCTCGGGAGGACCGCACCAGCGTGTTCCTCAGGTTGATTTAGGGGCTAGCGGCAAGTTTGAGCATTGTAGATGACCGGACGACCGAGTTCAGAGGATCTCCGGCGAACTCCGGCGGCGCGGGCGCGCGGGAGCGCGAGGTTGAAGACGAGGTCACCGAGCCTGCGTGTCAGTGGCGCTGAGGAGGAAGACCGAGTCCTCTGTAACACCGGATAAACTGTGACAGCGCGGGAAATATTCCTGTGGCCCTGTGTGGCGCTATCCCGAGACCAGACACGTGCCCCCGGACCCACAGTCAGATTTAAACTTTTCCACGATTAATTCAAATTCCAGATTTTCCCCAAACTTTAGAAGAGCATAACTTTTGCTAGGAAACTCAAAATTTAGTGATTCAAATTGAGTTAGATTCATATTGACAAACTCTATCCAAATACGCAACCCAATATGCATGAAAGTCATTATTTATTTCTGGAAAATTCTTTAAAACTTTTCAGAAAAAGAATTTTTGAGGGAGTTTGGTTTATCCAAAAATCCTACACTTTTCCCAGAATATCCTTTAGAGTGTTATTGAACTCCTGTAAAAGTTTCAGCTCATTTGGAGTTGATTTGATCATGATAATTTAGATTGTAAGTTGCTGTGTTCAAATGAATACAGAAACATTTTCAGAGAATTTCCAAAACTTGGAAATTCAATTCTGGAAAATCTTAGCTCCAAAATCCTAAGAAAATTCATGCAGGCTCTATGAAAAATAATTGAAATAGTAGTTCACTAAGTTTGACATGAACATGGGTGTTACCTCAGAATTAATTTGAGACGGGCGCGGTACCGTCTGAGACAGGGCTCAGCTCTGATACCAGGCTGGCGCGGCCCCGTCAACCGAGACAGGCCACTCGCCCGGGAATCACATTGGGTGGTGCCGTGTTGTGCGGCACCCAACAGCACACATATGAGGAACCATGTATTAAATAAAACAATAGCGGAAGCTTAGACGTTTTTCTTTGTAAATACTTTACATCAAGTAACTACAACGGAAGTCTATATCAACTCACGTCGAATAAGTAAGAGCACTCGAGATGAAGTCCAGCCCGCGGACTCCTCTCGCTAGCAACACGAAGACAACAGCAGCGGCTGGGTTCTCCCTGTGTTAAACGACTCGAAAATCTCCGAGTCTCACCGGACAACCTTCTTTTCAGCATCGATGTTAACCTGCAAAACCACTTATATAGCAAGCGTGAGCACATAGGCTCAGCAAGTCTGACCCGTTTCTCCTAAGCAAGAAACTCTACATGCACGACGGTTGCAATTGGGTTGGCTAGATTTGCATAAAGGACTCGCCTAAAGTTCATCCTTAGCTTTCAGATTTTTAAGCCTCATTGTGCAGACCTTGAGCCGAAAAGCATCGCAACTCCACAATCAAACAAGAAACGCTTTGTTGCGATGCTCCTTGCACAAAGTGAAAGTAAAGTTTAATGATCCTATCTCTAATTCAATCATGGTTGCAATACAAGTTATAGCACAGCCTTATCAAGTTAAAATGAATAACCAGTTCAGTTCTTACTACGTCAAGATGCAGTGGGCAAGTATGCTCATATAACCGCGAGCAACGGTGATTCGAATCAGTACACGCCCGGACTACACGACACGTACACCCGTACTCCGAGTTGCCGGCAGCAACCTCGACTGACGTTGTACGTGGCCACCTTTCCCAAGATCTTCCACATTGGACGCAGTTCAACTGCCCCGAGTACGCAAGCTCCCTCAAGGTACATACCCGCAGTGGTATGTTCTTGAGCGAGGTACCTCCTGCTACCCTGACGCCGAAAGCCTAAGACAGTTGGAAAAGTTCCACTATGGATCTCCCAAGGTACATCGGTTTCCTGGGTCCCTTATAGCCGTTATGCGCCCGGTACACAACTCAAACTTGTCCAACAGGGCCAAGCACGGACGGGCCTTAACCGACACAGGCAGGGCTATGCACGCACGGCCTGCAACCTGCTGCATCTAAACCTCCCTGCCCGGTCTCCATTTCTTATGTGTGAACTTTCCTCATCTTTTCTAATTCAGACCCGTTCCGAGTAAACCAGCCCTAAACTCGCGAGTAGATTCCAACTACTCGACTTCTACCAAACCTTTCCTACTAACATTAGCGTAGCCAAATCCACTCGAGGAGTTGCTATTCTACCCTTTCTCTCTTAGGTATTTCTGGTCATGCAAGTGGGGTTTTCAATATCATCTAGACGTAATGCAATCAACGACGCAAAGCTATGATCTCTACAAATGAAAATGCTTTATAAACTGTTCAAGTGCAAACCGGGGCTTGCCTGTTTTGCAGGTGACTAAGGTTACAATCAGTTAGTGACGATCACTTGGATCTTGATCACTTGTTTTCCTTCCTCCTTGATCTTCACTTTAAGTCCACCTCATGTTCTTCACGTAGATGCTACACGATATGATCATGCATATGTATTTAATTAAAAAGCTTTTGCTAATAAGATCTAATGACAGTTTTTAAAACTGGAACTCTGTTTAAGAATTTAAAATGACATTGGTGCTAGTGGTTTGGGTTGGATTTAAACACTATGATCAAGTGTTGAGTGCCTTTCCCACTTAAGTGTTGATCACCTTAATAGGTTACCTAAGACAGTGGTGACCAAAAGCTCCAATGGAGCTGGAAATTTTTATGTGAGTTCCTTGTCACAAGAAAGTCCTCTGGACCAAAATTTAGCACTTTTCATGGAGTGGTTTATTCAGAATAATTCTTTAAGTGTTTAGTCAAAGATGAATTAATTCTTAGGTAACGTCCATGCTCATGTCAAACTCAGCGAACCACAATTTCAATTATAGTTTATAGAGTTTGCATGAATTTTCCTAGGATTTTTGGAGCTAAGAATTGCCCAGAACTGAATTTACAAGTTTTGGGAAATTCTCTTAAAATGTTTCTGTATTCATTTGAACACAGGAACTTACAATCTGAATTACCCTGATCAATTCAACTCCAAATGAGCTGAAACTTTTACAGGAGTCTAATAACACCCTAAAGAATATTCTGGCAATATTTGAGGATTTTTGGATAAACCAAACTCCCTGTAAAATTATTTTGCTGAAAAGCTTTAAAGAATTTTCCAGAATTAAATAAAGACTTTCATACAAATTGGGTTGCATAATTGGATAGAGTTTGTCAATCTGAATCTAACACAATTTGAATCACTAAATTTGGAGGTTCCTAGCAAAAGTTATGCTCTTCTAAAGTTTGGGGAAAATCTAGGATTTGAATAAATCCGAGAAATGTTTAAACCTGACTGTGGGACCAGGGACACGTGTCTGCTGCCGGGAGCGTGCCGCACGGGGTCACAGGGTTGTTTCCCGCGCTGTCACAGCCGATCCGGCGCCACAGAGGATCTAGCTCTTCTATGCCGAGTCACTGGCACGCGGGCCTGGGGAGGTCGTCTTCCACCTCTCGCTCCCGCGCGATTCCGCCGCCAGGCTCGCCGGAGAAGCTCCGGAATCGGTCGTCCGGCCACTCCTGACACTGAAACTCGCCGTCAACACCTAATTCAACGTGAGGAACACACTGGTGGGGTTTGCTCGAGCTGACAGGGCCCCCAAACTAGCCCACGACGGCGCAACGGTTCGGACGAAGTCCGGCGACGTCGCCCCGACGCCCTAAGCCTTCTAGGCTTCGGTTTCCAAGATCTAGAGCACCGGCGGACGCTAGGGATCATCGACGTGGAAAATAAATGGCTCGGAGATGGCTCTAACTTAGGGTTCACCGTTCACCCGACGGTCTCTACCACAACCGCCGTTAGAAAGATCGAAATCACGCCGTGCAGAGCGGGTTTCTAGCTAGGTTCCAAAAGGAAAGTTGTTGCTAAGCAAGTATACGTCCTGTGTGTGCAATTTGAAATGCTCAAAACGAATATAACTCGAGGATTTCACGGATTCATACCCGTGGGTCAGCTTTCACCGGCCAGAGGAAATCTCCAAAATTCGTCGTCATGCGGCAACGGCTGGGGCTGAGCTTCGGATGGAAGCTGTAGGGAGCTCCTGCGCATCCCAGGGTGGCCTTGCTTGATTGTGAAACGCCCTGGAGGAGGCTGTCCACGGGAGCGCTCCGTCGCTGTTGTGTGACGGCCGCCGCTGAAACTGAGTTATCCTAGTGTGGAAAGCACAAACGCCATTGGTGAGTGCACGAGGGGGTCGTGGGGACGATGGTGGTGTTGCTTGTCTGCTCAACCGAGGATTCACACGCAAGTTATGGCGGTGGCCGATCGAGCGGACGGCGTCGGTAGCTGCGGCTGTTTCTCGCGCGAGGAAAAGAAACAGAGCAGCGCTGTTCTTCGGGGATGAGCGAAAAGGAACACGGCAGAGGTTATAAGACGCCCAGCAGCCCTCCAGAGCGACCGGAATTCAGCAGGAGGTGGAGGCGTTGGCTCGGTGCGGTGTCGCCCGTAGAGAGTCGGCTCTGCCGATTGCTTCGCATGGGAGGAGAGCAAATGAAGACTGAAGACTGAAGATCTTTTGCAATTTCAGTGCTCCCAATGACATGTGGGTCCCACATGTCAGTCCTCCTTATCCCCTCTAAAATATCTCCCCAATTTGAATATTGATGGAATTCAATTGTGGAAATTCAAATCTGGTATGCATTTGGATAATTGGGCAAGTTTCATCCAAATTCAAATGAGTGTTTGAATTCTTTGTCATTTAAAGTCCATTTTAGAAAATGGGTTGCCAATCATTTCCATAAATCATGAAACTTTGCACACCCCCTAATTTGGACCCAAGGAATTCAAATATGAAACCTGATTTTTAATTTGGCTGTTGCAAATGAGATTTGTAGCACAACAGTTTGGAAATTCCTAGTGTTCCTCTCATTTGAATTTTATTTTGAACACATTGTTCCAAATCTGATTTTTGTTTTGTCACACATATGGGAACTTCCCATCCTTGTTTTAGACCCCTCTAGGGTTCCAAGTTCTCAAATAAACATTTGACTTGTGTGAAGAAAAACCCTCATGTGTGTTATCACACTTGGAAAAGTTTTTAACAAGTCCCAAATTTCACTCATATGAAACAAAACTTTGCAAACAAGTGTTTCTTTGTATTCATAATTTTTGGGACCTTTACATTCCTCCCCCCTTAAAAGGAATCTCGTCCTGAGATTCAAAAGAAGAATGAGGTGGGAGGTAATTACAGGGTTTATGACAAAAGCTCCGGATAGTTCTTGTGGATGTAATCTTCGGATTCCCACGTCGCCTCTTCCGGGGTATGATTACTCCGCAGGACTTTGTAAAATTTCAAAGTCTGGTTCCTGGTGGTCCGGGCCTTTTCGTCGATAATCTGTACAGGTTGCTCGATGTAGGTGAGATCCGGCTTCAACTCGTCGATGTCTTCGGTGCGGATGGCAGCGGTAAACTTGTGACACATCCTCAGCAGGGACACGTGAAATATGTCGTGAATACCGGCAAGGCTTGCCGGTAGTTCCAGCCGCTAGGCTACAGTTCCACACTTTTCCGTGATAGTAAACGGACTGATGAACCGGGGAGCAAGCTTCCCCTTGACACCGAACCGATGAATCCCTTTCATTGGAGACACACGAAGATACACGTGCTCTCCGACATCGAAATGCAGCGGTCGACGTCTCTAGTCCGCGTAGCTCTTTTGACGAGATTGGGCAGCTCTGAGGTTCTCTTGTATTATCCGAACTCTCGCTTCGGCTTCATTGACAAGATCAACCCCGAACGTTACTCGTTCACCGGATTCGCACCAATTCAATGGTGTACGGCACTTCCGGCCGTATAGAGCTTCATATGGTGCCATTTTGATGCTCGTTTGATATCCGTTGTTGTACGAGAACTCCGCCAGCGGTAAGTGATCATCCCAACTCTTACCGTGGTGGATGGCACATGCTCTTAGCATATCTTCCAATATTTGATTCACCCTCTCAGTTTGCCCATCGGTTTGAGGGTGATACGCAGAGCTTCTAATCAACTTCGTCGCCAAGGATGCGTGTAGCTGTTCCCAGAATCGGGCTACGAACAGCGATCCTCTATCTGACATGATGGTCCGGGGAACTGCATGTAAGCACAAGATCCGTGCTATGTACAGCTCCGCATACTGTTTTGCATTATATCTTGTATGCACAGGGATGAAATGTACTGATTTGGTTAACCGGTCCATGATTACCCAAATCGAATCATGGTTGTGGGAGGTCATCGGCAACCCGACAATGAAATCCATACTCAAGTCTTCCCACTTCCATGCCGGTACTTGTAGGGGCTGCAACAGGCCTGACTTCTTCATGTGGTCAGCCTTAACTCTTCGACACGTATCACACTCTGAAATATACTTTGCAACTTCACGTTTCATACGTGTCCACCAAAACTTCTTCCGGAGGTCTTGGTACATTTTATTACTGCCCGGATGAATGGAAAACTTGGACAAATGAGCTTCATCCAAAATTTTCTTCCGTAGTCCCATATCCCGGGGTACTACAATCCGGTCGTTGAACCACAAAGTACCTTCATCGTCCTTCCGGAAGCACTTCATTTCTCCATTGTCTATCCTTCGCCGTATGTGACCCATACCCTTGTCTTTTCGTTGAGCTTCAATGATCTCTTCTCAGATGGTAGGGATGAGAGCGAGATTATAGAGAGCTCTATACGGAATGACACGGAGGCTTGGTTCTTCATCATCCAATTCAGCAATAGTTAGGTGATGGATATGCGCCTTACGACCGAGCGCATCGGCGACCACATTTGTCTTTCCTGGATGATAATGAATCTCGAGTTCATAGTCCTTAATGAGCTCTAGCCATCTTCGTTGCCTCATGTTCAATTCTTTCTGAGTGAAGATGTACTTTAAGCTCTTGTGGTCGGTGTAGAGGTGTACAAGATTTCCGAGCAAGTAATGACTCCACATCTTCAAAGCAAGGACCACGGCAGCTAACTCAAGATCATGAGTTGGATAATGCTGCTCGTGATTTCTGAGTTGACAAGATCCATAAGCGACCACTCGTCTATCTTGTATCAGCACGCAGCCAGGACGATGCCAGATGCATCGCAATAAACGTCGAATGGCTTCGTTGTATCCAGCTGAGCAAGAACTGGGGCTGTTGTGAGATGCTTCACTAAAGTCTTGAGAGCTTGTTCACACGCAGCACCCCACATAAATCTGGTGTTCTTCTTTAGTAATTCCGTCATTGGTTTAGCGATCTTAGAGAAACCCGGAATGAACCTCCGGTAATAACCCACTAAACCGAGGAAGCTTCGGGTCTCATGCACTGACTTTGGTGACTCCCATTTCTGTACCTGGATAATCTTACTTGGATCTACAGTGATGCCCTCCGCTGAAATGATGTGTCCGAGAAAAGGTACTTGATTAATCCAGAATTCGCACTTGCTGAATTTTGCATAGAGCTGATGATCTCGCAATCCTTGTAGCACAATATGCAGATGTTCAGCATGTTCTTCCTCTGACTTGGAGTACACCAAGATATCGTCGATGAAGACAACGACGAATTTATCCAACTCCGGCATGAATACTGAATTCATTAGGTACATAAAGTGTGCCGGGGCTGGTCAAACCAAAAGACATAACGAGATACTCATACAGCCCGTATCTCGTTGAGAATGCCGTCTTCGGAATATCTTCTGCCCGGATTTTAATCTGGTGATATCCGGATCGAAGATCAATCTTCAAAAATACTTTCGCACCCACTAATTGATCGAAGAGCATATCAATGCGAGGTAGTGGATACTTGTTCTTGATGGTAACGGCGTTCAAAGGACGATAATCAACACAAAGCCGTAGTGTTTCGTCTTTCTTTTTGACAAACAACGCTGAACAACCCCAAGATGACGAACTCGGTCGTATAAAGCCCTTGCTCATTAGGTCATTCAGCTGTGTCTTCAATTCAGCCAGTTCATTGGGTGCCATCTTGTACGGCCTTCGTGATGTCGGTGTTGTTCCCGGTATAAGTTCAATCTTGAACTCAACGTCTCGTTCGGGCGGCATACCCGGTAAATCCTCGGGAAATACATCCGGATACTCACGTACCACCGGAATGTCATCTATCTTGACAGCTTCCGTATGGTTCACTGTTGCAATCTGCTGCCGTCTGGCGCCCAAAATTAAAATATGAAGACCGTGCTGTGGGGAGTTGAGCTCAACGGTCCTGGAGTTGATGTTAAGAACCGCTCTGTGGTAATTCAACCACGACATCCCCAAAATGATGTCGATCTTTAGACGTTCAAGAATAATGAGGGTCGTAGGGTATATTTTACCCCCCAAACAAAGAGGTGCTCGGGAGACAACCTCGCTTGCAGTACTGCTGCCCCGGGCGAAGATATGAGGTATTTCCTCTTTGTATAAACTGTTTGGAGCTGATGTTGAGCCACAAAGGATTGGCTAATGAAGTTGTGTGTGGCACCGGAATCAATGAGAACTAAAACCGGTAGCTGATTCAGAGAAAACATCCCTTCTAAAGCGGCTTCTCCCTCTGGAACATCATCAATCACAGTATAGTGAATGTTGCCCCTTATCTGCCCTCCTATCTGCAGATTGAGGTATGGATCGTATTGTTGTAAATATGATGACCCGTAGTCTCGAGTTCCCTCCGGACATTGCCTAGCATAATGGCCCATGCGCCCACAAGTAAAACACGGATGCCTCTCCGGTTCTTCGTTGACTTGCGGTGGACTGCTAGGTACACATGGCTGCAGCGATGGAGCACAAACCACCGTCTGATGCTGCGGCTGTGGAGGTGGTGCAAGCTGTAAAACTTGACCAGTAATCAATCTCTGAGGAGTTGATCGTACAGGTGGCCTCCATCTTTCACCGGGTGGCGTTTGATACACCAAACGGTACTTCTGAGGCACATAACTTGTGCTAGCCTGCTCGATCTCACTCATCTTTCTCTTCTCCGCTTGCCACTCAAGTGTCGGCTTCTCTTGAATGAAAGCCGCATCGACCATGTCGGTGTAACTGCCGTTATTGTGTACAGCCAACTTATCCTGTAATATGGCACTCAGGCCATGGAAGAATAGGTCACACCGTGCCTCTTCTTTCGCCAAATATTCGGGAGCATATTGGGCCAAAAGATTAAATCTCCTGACATACTCGAGGACACTCATGTCCCCTTGCTTCAAGCCCAAAAATTCCTCCCTCTTTGCCTTGACAATACCTAGTGGTATGTAACGTGTACGAAAGGCTTCACAAAACTCCCTCCATGTGACTTGATGCCCTCCGGAATGGTGGCAATATGATCCACCCACCAGTTTCCGGCGGCTCCATGGAGTAGCTTAGCGGCAAACTTTGTCTTCTGGTATTCATCACACTTGAATGCTCCAAATTTTGACTCCATGACACGAAGCCATTGATCTGCTTCCACAGGTTCGGTGGCTTCAGTAAAAATTGGCGGTTGAGTCGCCAAGAAATCCAGATAAGCGTCCCGAGACGGAACGACTTGTTGCGTGTTCTGGAGTACGCCTTGCTGTACCAAAGCTTGGAGTAAGCGTGTGTGTTCTTGCGTTGCTTCATGGAGTAGCGTAGTGTTCTCTTGGTTAGACTCGACAACTCGAGTCATAAGATCCATCCATCCTGTGGGTGGTGGATCCGATGGTGGAATAGAAGCATCACCACCTCGACGAGAACTTCCGGCCCTACTCCTAGAGCGAGTACGAACTATACTGCAAAATGTAGTTGAGATGAGTTAAACAAGAACTCAGCAGTATGTGAGACTAATGGAAACATGATTATGTCAAAACTTTATGAAAGCAGTAACAAAATTCATGTTTACAAAACTCCTTAGTAGGCATAACTATCCAGCCTATCTGTACAGGACAGACCTTTATGCACTATCTTCAGATTTTGATCTAGTTAAGAGCATTTTCATAACTCAAGTTGAATACCAAACTTAAAGTATACTTCAGTATCTTTCCAACGAGTACTCATATGCCCCCAGATAATCTCCGGATTAAAAGTTATGATTTTCCAAATTTGACAGAATTCCTGGATAAAATTTGTCAGCACCTCCTTTGTACGTGGCTGATTTTATCACAGTTGTATATGTAAATACAATAAGAACCTGAACAAACTTTGAACTACAACAATGTTGCACATTTCATAACCTATCCAATGGTGTATCATAGGCTTCTTAAGGGTTTCTATACAGAAAGTTATGGCTTACAAACAGAAAGGTCCAGAGAGGTTTTTGCTGCTGTCCTGGTTCTGGACAGTTTATCATCCTCTGAACTTTCTACCCATTTAGCATACGATTTGGCTCTGGAGGTCTACAAAGAATTTGTAGAGATCTTGAATACCTTTCCAGAACTGTACCATACACCTTAATTGGGTCAAGCTACTCAGAGTTTTGCTCTGTTAAAGTCCAGCAAGAATTCCTGCTGAAAACAGAGCACTCTGTTTTTGCAATCTTTGAAGCCTAGTCTTCCTCTCATTTGAATCTTAGCTCAAAATAAGAGTTCAATAACTAATATTTGTTTCAAACTTCCATTTTTAGTTGAAAGTTAGTTCATGATTCATTTCTTTTAAGGAAAGGGGTTATTAAGTTTAGTACGGCGTTGATGCACCGTAAGAAGCATGTCGGTACTACGTAGCCTCACCAAAGAAAATCCTATCCGGATTATACTGGCATAAACGTATCTTAGGTGGCACTAAAATGATCACTTGCAAACGTGTTCTATTCGTACTACGATCTCGTGGTTAATCCTGCATAAGTCACATTCAATCGTCAGGTCCGGCTGCACACCGAACCCGGTATCCATATAGTTCTTACACCCGTCCGTCATCACTCGCGCAGGTGTTCTCAAGACAAACATGCCTTGAGCTACGTGTTCACGTTACTAACCACGTGACGGGGTTTCCCAAATTGCACCACGCACGCCTGGGACAGACGTTGCTTGAGTACCCCAAACGACATGAGGAGTCGTAGAGGATACTAAAGCGGATCGGGTTACCTGCCACCCGTGGGGCTCCAACCTTCAGCTTGTGCGCACTGGTGAACAGCGCTTACGTGCACCCCCCAAGACATAACTCGTCCCGAGATGCACGATTTTCCAACATAACAAATAAGTTAGTTTGCCACCTTCATAATAAGCTAATAGTAATCCTTATGTGGGCCTAGTACCATTTCCTCACCGTATCCTAAATTTTTGTCGTAATACCTTCCTTATTCTGTGCACTATTACCAATGCGGCTCTGATACCAACTGAGACGGGCGCGGTACCGACTGAGACAGGGCTCAGCTCTGATACCACGCTGGCGCGGCCATGTCAACCGAGACAGGACACTCGCCCGGGAATCGCATTGGGTGGTGCCGTGTTGTGCGACACCCAACAGCACACATATGAGGAACCATGTACTACATAAAACAATAGCGGAAGCTTACACGTTTTTCTTTGTAAATACTTTACATCAAGTAACTACAGCGGAAGTCTATATCAACTCACGTCGAATAAGTAAGAGCACTCGAGATGAAGTCCAGCCCACGGACTCCTCTCGCTAGCAACACGAAGACAACAGCAGCGGCTGGGTTCTCCATGTGTTAAATGACTCGGAAGTCTCCGAGTCTCACCGGACAACCTTCTTTTTAGCATCGATGTTAACCTGCAAAACCACTTATATAGCAAGCGTGAGCACATAGGCTCAGCAAGTCTGACCCGTCTCTCCTAAGCAAGGAACTCTACATGCACGATGGTTGCAATTGGGTTGGCTAGATTTGCATAAAGGACTCGCCTAAAGTTGATCCTTAGCTTTCAGATTTTAAGCCTCATTGTGCAGACCTTGAGCCGAAAAGCATCACAACTCCACAATCATACAAGAAACGCTTTGTTGCGATGCTCCTTGCACAAAGTAAAAGTAAAGTTTAATGAGCCTATCTCTAATTCAATCATGGTTGCAATACAAGTTATAGCACAGCCTTATCAAGTTCAAAAGAATAACCAGTTCAGTTCTTACTACGTCAAGACGCAGTGGGCAAGTATGCTCATATAACCGTGAGCGATGGTGATTCGAACCAGTACACGTCCGGACTACACGACACGTACACCTGTACTCCGAGTTGCCGGCAGCAACCTCGACTGACGTTGTACGCGGCCACCTTTCCCAAGATCTTCCACATTGGACGCAGTCCAACTGCCCCGAGTACGCAAGCTCCCTCAAGGTACATACCCGCAGTGGTATGTTCTTGAGTGAGGTACCTCCTGCTACCCTGACGCTGAAAGCCTAAGGCAGTTGGAAAAGTTCCACTATGGATCTCCCAAGGTACATCGGTTTCCTGGGTCCCATATAGCCAGTATGCGCCCGGTACACAACTCAAACTTGTCCAACAGGGCCAAGCACGGACGGGCCTTAACCGACACAGGCAGGGCTATGCACACACGGCCTGCAACCTGCTGCATCTAAACCTCCCTGCCCGGTCTCCATTTCTTATGTGTGAACTTTCCTCATCTTTTCTAATTCGGACCCGTTCCGAGCAAACCAGCCCTAAACTCGCGAGTAGATTCCAACTACTCGACTTCTACCGAACCTTTCCTACTAACATTAGCGTAGCCAAATCCAGTCGAGGAGTTGCTATTCTACCCTTTCTCTCTTAGGTATTTCTGGTCATGCAAGTGGGGTTTTCAATATCATCTAGACGTAATGCAATCAACGACGCAAAGCTATGATCTCTACAAATGAAAATGCTTTATAAACTGTTGAAGTGCAAACTGGGGCTATCCTGTTTTGCAGGTGACTAAGGTTACAATCAGTTAGTGACGATCATTTGGAGCTTGATCACTTGTTTTCCTTCCTCCTTGATCTTCACTTTAAGTCCACCTCACGTTCTTCACGTAGATGCTACACGATATGATCTTGCATATGTATTTAATTAAAAAGCTTTTGCTAATAAGATCTAATGACAGTTTTTAAAACTGGAACTCTGTTTAAGAATTTAAAATGACATTGGTGCTAGTGGTTTGTGTTGGGTTTAAACACTATGATCAAGTGTTGAGTGCCTTTCCCACTTAAGTGTTGATCACCTTAATAGGTTACCTAAGACAGTGGTGACCCAGAGCTCCAATGGAGCTGGGAATTTTTATGTGAGTTCCTTGTCACAAGAAAGTCCTCGGGACCAAAATTTAGCACTTTTCATGGAGTGGTTTATTCAGAATAATTCTCTAAGTGTTTAGTCAAAGATGAATTAATTGTGAGGTAACATCCATGTTCATGTCAAACTCAGTGAACCACAATTTCAATTTAGTTTATAGAGTTTGCATGAATTTTCCTAGGATTTTTGGAGCTAAGAATTGCCCAGAACTGAATTTACAAATTTTGGGAAATTCTCTTAAAATGTTTCTGTATTCATTTGAATACAGGAACTTACAATCTGAATTACCCTGATCAATTCAACTCCAAATGAGCTGAAACTTTTACAGGAGTCTAATAACACCCTAAAGAATATTCTGGCAATATTTTAGGATTTTTGGATAAACCAAACTCCCTCTAAAATTTTTTTGCTGAAACGTTTTAAAGAATTTTCCAGAATTAAATAAAGACTTTCGTACAAATTGGGTTGCATAATTGGATAGGGTTTGTCAATCTGAATCTAACCCAATTTGAATCACTAAATTTGGAAGTTCCTAGCAATAGTTATGCTCTTCTAAAGTTTGGGGAAAAATCTGGGATTTGAATAAATCTGAGAAATGTTTAAACCTGACTGTGGGACCAGGGACACGTGTCTGCTGCCGGAAGCGTGCCGCACGGGGTCACAGGGTTGTTTCCCACGCTGTCACAGCCGATCCGGCGCCACAGAGGATCTAGCTCTTCTATGCCGAGTCACTGGCACGCGGGCCAGGGGAGGTCGTCTTCCACCTCTTGCTCCCACGCGATTCCGCCGCCGAGCTCGCCGGAGAAGCTCCGGAATCGGTCGTCCGGCCACCCCTGACGCTGAAACTCGCCGCCAGCCCCTAATTCAACGTGAGGAACAAGCTGGTGGGGTTTGCTCGAGCTGGCAGGGCCCCCAAACTAGCCCGCGACGGCGCAATGGTTCGGACGAAGTCCGGCGACGTCGCCCCGACGCCCTAAGCCTTCTAGGCTTCGGTTTCCATGCTCTAGAGCACCAGCGGACGCTAGGGATCATCGACGTGGAAAAGAAATGGCTCGGAGATGGCTCTAACTTAGGGTTCACCGTGCACTCGACGGTCTCTACCACAACCGCCGTTAGAAAGATCGAAATCACGCCGTGCAGAGCGGGTTTCTAGCTAGGTTCCAAAAGAAAGTTGTTGCTAAGCAATTCTACGTCCCGTGTGTGCAATTTGAAATGCTCAAAATGAATATAACTCGAGGATTTCATGGATTCATACCCACGGGTCAGCTTTCACCGGCCAGAGGAAATCTCCAAAATTCGTTGGCGTGCGGCAATGGCTGGGGCTGAGCTTCGGATGGAAGCTGTAGGGAGCTCCTGCGCGTCCTAGGGTGGCCTTGCTTGATCGTGAAACCCCCTGGAGGAGGCTGTCCACGGGAGCGCTCCGTCGCTGTTGTGTGACGGCCGCCGCTGAAACCGAGTTATCCTAGTGTGGAAAGCACGAACGCTCTTGGTGAGTGCACGAGGGGGTCGTGGGGACGATGGTGGTGTTGCTTGTCTGCTCAACCGAGGATTCACACACAAGTTATGGCGGTGGCCGATCGAGCGGACGGCGTCGGCAGCTGCGTCTGTTTCTCGCGCGAGAAAAAGAAACAGAGCGGCGCTGTTCTTCGGGGATGAGCGAAGAGGAACACGGCAGAGGTTATAAGACGCCCAGCAGCCCTCCAGCGCGACCGGAATTCAGCAGGAGGTGGAGGCATTGGCTCGGTGCGGTGTCGCCCGTAGAGAGTCGGCTCTGCTGATTGCTTCGCGTGGGAGGAGAGCAAAGACTGAAGATCTTTTGCAATTTCAGTGCTCCCAATGACATGTGGGTCCCACATGTCAGTCCTCCTTATCCCCTCTAAAATATCTCCCCAATTTGAATATTGATGGAATTCGATTGTGGAAATTCAAGTCTGGTATGCATTTGGATAATTGGGCAAGTTTCATCCAAATTCAAATGAGTGTTTGAATTCTTTGTCATTTAAAGTCCATTTTAGAAAATGGGTTGCAAATCATTTCCATAAATCATGAAACTTTGCACACCCCCTAATTTGGACCCAAGGAATTCAAATATGAAACCTGATTTTTAATTTGGCTGTTGCAAATGAGATTTGTAGCACAACAGTTTGGAAATTCCTAGTGTTGCTCTCATTTGAATTTTATTTTGAACACATTGTTCCAAATCTGATTTTTGTTTTCTCACACATATGGGAACTTCCCATCCTTGTTTTAGACCCCTCTAGGGTTCCAAGTTCTCAAATAAACATTTGACTTGTGTGAAGAAACACCCTCATGTGTGTTATCACATGTGGAAAAGTTTTTAACAAGTCCCAAATTTCACTCATATGAAACAAAACTTTGCAAACAAGTGTTTCTTTGTATTCATAATTTTTGGGACCTTTACATAATTCCTCTTTGATTAATTGCTTAGAAAATTGTTCTGAATAAACCACTCAATGAAAAGTGCTAATTTTTGGTCTAGATGACTTTCTTGTGACAAGGAACTCACATGAAAATTTTCAGCTCCATTGGAGCTCTGGATCGCCACTGTCTTGTGTAACCTCTTTAGGTGATCAACACAGAAGTGATGAATAGCACTCAACACTTGATCTTAGTGTTTAAGCCCAACCCAAAACCACTCACCAGTGTCATTTTAAATTCTTAAACAGAGTTCCAATTTTTAAACTGTCATTAGACCTTATTAGCAAAAGCTTTTCAATTAAATACATATATTCATATCGTGTAGCATCCACGTGAAGAAGGTGAGAAGGACTTGAAGTGAAGATCAAGGAGGGGGAAAGCGAGTTATCAAGCTCCAAGTGATCTTCACTAACTGATTGTAATCTTAGTCACCTGCAAAACAGGCAAGCCCCGGTTTGCATTTGAACAGTTTTATAAAGCATTTCCATTTCTAGAGATCATAGCTTTGAAACATTTGATTGCATTACGTCTAGTTGATATTGAAAACCCCAACTGCATGACCAGAAATACCTAAGAGATAAAGGGTAGAATACCACCTCCTTTAGTGGTTTTGGCTATGCTAAATGTTAGTAGGAAATGTCCGGTAGAAGTTGAGTAGTTGGAAGCTACTCGCGAGTTTAGTGCTGGTTTACTCGGAATGGGTCAAAATTAGAAACAATGAGAAAAGTTCACAATTAAGAAATGGAGACCGGGCAGGGAGGTTTAGATGCAGCAGGCTAAGGATCGTGCATGCATAGCCCTGCCTGTGTCGGTTAAGGCCCGTCTGTGCTTGGCCCTGTTGGACAAGTTTGAGTTGTGTACCGGGCACATACTGGCTATATGGGACCCAGGAAACCGATGTAGCTTGGAAGATACCCATTGGAACTTTTCTAGCTGCCTTAGGCTTTCGGCATCAGGGTAGCAGGAGGTAACTCGCTCAAGAACATACCACAGCGGGTATGTACCTTGAGGGAGCTTGCGTACTCGGGGAAGTTAGACTGCGTCCTGTGTGGAAGATCTTGGGAAAGGTGGACGCGTACAGCGTTAGTCGAGGTTGCTGCCGGCAACTCGGAGTATGGGTGTACGTGTCGTGTAGTCCGGGCGTACACTGATTCGAATCACCATCGCTCGTGGTTATATGAGCATACTTGCCCACTGCGTCTTGACGTAGTAACAACTGAAACAGTTTTCTTTTGAACTTGATAAGGCTGTGATGTAACTTGTATTGCAACCATGATTGAATTAGAGATAGGCTAATTAAACTTTACTTTCACCTTGTGCACGGAGCATCGCAACAAAGCATTTCTTGTTTGATTGTGGAGTTGCGATGCTGTTCGGCTCAAGGTCTGCACAATGAGGCTTAAAATCTGAAAGTTAAGGATCAACTATAGGAAGTCCTTTATGCAAATGTAGCCAACCCAATTGCAACTGTCGTGCATGTAGAGTTTCTTGTCTAGGAGAGACGGGTCAGTCTTGCTGAGCCTATGTGTTTACGCTTGCTATATGAGTGGTTTTGCAGGTTAACATCGATGCTAAGAAGAAGGTTGTCCATTGAGACTCGGAGACTTTCGAGTCGTGTAACACATGGAGAACCCAGCCGCTGCTGTTGTCTTCGTGTTGCTAGCGAGAGGAGTCCACGATCTGGACTTCATCTCGAGTGCTCTTTAGTTATTCGACATGATTTGTTATAGACTTCCTCTGTAGCTACTTGATGTAAATTACATACAAAGAAAAACTTGTAAGCTTCCGCTATTGTTTTATGTAATACATTGTTCCTTATATGTGTGTTGTTGGGTGCCGCACAACACGGCACCACCCAATGCGATCCCCGGGCAAGTGCCCCGTCCCCATGACTGAACGGGCGGCGTCGGGCCCTCTCAGCGTGGTATCAGAGCCGCATTGGTAATAGCGCACGGAATAAGGATCGTATTACGACAAAAACTTAGGATATGGTGAGGAAACGGTATTAGGCCCACATAAGTCCTATAGTAGTATAGTTACTTAAAGTGGCATGACTAACATACTTGTTATAATTCTGAATTTTGATTATGTAATGACGCACCTACGCTCAGGTAAGCATGGTAATGAATGCCACCGAAAGCGGTTCAATTTCGGTTAGCTCCCCTGACGAGGAATGTGGTTCAGGGATAGGTCTCACAGCTTGGTGTGAGACGTTAATATTAAAATCTTGAACTCTTCATATTCCTGAGTTCATATGAAACGCTGATCCCTAGCGTGCATTAGGCAAGAAAGTGGAGACCCCATCGTGTGGTCAGTAACGCGATAGTGTGTTCCTCTGGAAATAGCCTAGAAGGACATACGCAACGCTTGCCATCAGCGTGCCCCGCAGGGCAGTAGGTGGTATCTGTTGGGTTGATAAAATTTCCAACCGTGACGACCCGTTCGCGTTCTACTGTGGTTCCCCGTCGTGTGGTGTGAAAACGCAGCCATGTACCTTGAGACGTGGCTTGACTCAAGGATGGCCCGTATGAAAATGATACGGGGCGTATGTTTTTAGTATGATATGGAACTGCCTGAAATGAGAAAACCTATGTGTGCATCATCATTGAGTGTTCTTCTGCAGGTACTAACCACGTACGTATCCCGTGTAGTACATGTTTGCGAGTGACCGTTTTAGTGCCACCTAAGATACGTTTATGCCGGTATAATCCGGTTAGGATTTTCTTTTGGTGAGGCTACGTAGTACCGATATGCTTCTTACGGTGCATCGACGCCGTACTAAACTTAATAACCTCTTTCCTATAAAGAAATGACTCAGGAAATAACTTTCAACTAAAATTGGAAGTTTGAAACAAAAATTAGTTATTGAACTCTTGTTTTGAGCTAAGATTTAAATGAGAGGATGACTAGGCTTCAAAGATTTCAAAAACAGAGTGCTCTGTTTTCGGCAGGAATTCTTGCTGGACTTTAACAGAGCACAACTCTGAGTAACCTGACCCAATTAAGGTGTATGATACAATTTTGGAAAGATTTTCAAGTTATCTACAACTTCTTGGTAGACCCCCAGAGCAAAATCACGTGTTAAATGGGTAGGAAGTTCAGAGGAAGGTTCTCCAGAACCAGGACAGCAGCAAAACCTCTCTGGACCTTTCTGTTTTTAAGCCATAACTTTCTGTAGAAAAGTCCTTAAGGAGCCTATGATACACCGTTGGAAAGTTTATGAATGTGCAACATTGTTGTAGTTCAAAGTTTGTTCAGATTCTTATTGTATTTGTATATACAACTGTGATAAAATCAGCCACATACAAAGGGGATGCTGGCAAATTTTGTCCAGCAACTCTGTCAACTTTGGAAAATCATAACTTTAAATCCAAAGATGATCTGGAGGCATATGAGTACTCGTTGGAAAGATACTGAAGTTAACTTTAACTTTGGTATTCAACTTGAGTTATGAAAATGCTTTAACTAGATCAAAATCTGGAGATAGTGCATAAAGGTCTGTTCTGTACAGATAGGTTGGATAGCTATGCCTACTAAGGAGTTGTGTAAACATGGATTTTGTTACTGCTTTCATAAAGTTTTGACATATTCATGTTTTCATTAGTCTCACATACTGCTGAGTTCTTGTTTAACTCATCTCAATTACATTTTTGCAGTATGGTTCGTACTCACTCTAGGAGTAGGGCCGGGTATTCTCGCCGAGGCAGTTATCCTTCTATTCCACCGTCGGAACCACCATCCACGGGATGGATGGATCTTATGACTCGAGTCATCGAGTCTAATCAAGAGAACACAAGGCTACTCCAAGAAGTGACTCAAGACAACACACACTTACTCCAAGTTCTGGTACAGCAAGGCGTACTCCAGTACACGCAACAAGTCGTCCCCCCTCAGAACGCTTATCTGGACTTCTTGGCGACTCAACCGCCAATGTTTACTGAAGACACCAAACCTTTGGAAGCAGATCAATGGCTTCATGTCATGGATTCAAAATTCGGAGTATTCGAGTGTGATGAATACCAGAAGACCAAGTTTGCCGCTCAACAACTCCATGGAGCCGCCGGAAACTGGTGGGCTGAACATCTTGCCACCATTCCGGAGGACCATCAAGTGAAATGGAGTGAGTTTTGTGAAGCCTTTCGTACTCGTCACATACCACTAGGTATTGTGAAGGCAAAGCGGGAGGAATTTCTGGGATTGAAGCAAGGGGACATGAGTGTCCTTGAGTATATCAGAAGGTTTAACCTTTTGGCCCAATACGCTCCCGAATATGTGGCGAAAGAAGAGGCACGGTGTGACTTATTCTTCCATGGCCTGAGTGTCATATTACAGGAGAAGTTGGCCGTGCACAATAACGGCAGTTACACTGACATGGTCGATGCAGATCTCATCCAAGAGAAGCCGACACTCGAGTGGCAAGCAGAGAAGAGAAAGATGAGTGAGATCGAGCAGGCCAGCACAAGTTATGTGCCTCAAAAATACCGTTTGGTGTATCAAACGCCACCCGGTGAAAGATGGAGGCTACCTGTACCGTCAACTCCTCATAGGTTGTGATGAGGACATCACAACAGTGGATACTCACATTGATATACAAGGACCAATCACAAGAGCACGAGCACGGTTACTAAATCAGCAGGTGAACTCGTTCGTAACTTCCTACCCATGTGATTTTGAGAATGGATTGCTATTGAATGATTTAATTGTTATTAGGAACCATGGACATGATCAACAAGTAAAGGGAGGAGGATTTGGGGACATGGAGAACCAGATGGGACGTCCACAAGTTGATGGAAACAGTCACCAACTCGGACTCGAGTTCAACTCGGAGTCCAGGAGCAGTCCATCTTAAAACGGATGCCCAGGATGCATACGGACTCCATTTTCAATGTTCTACATATGCATGGAAATATGCGAAGATAAACTTTCCAATGGTTCTGGTCCCACGTTAAAATTCATCAGGAGTCATTGGGAGTTGTCGAAACAAATCAAATTCAGAGTTCTGTCCGGTGCTGCACCACTGTATTGGGCTTTTGGGTCTTGTATCCCATGAGTCCATTAGGGACGCGTCCAAGGGTCTTATGGCCGAACCCTAGCCTTTAAGTACTGTAGCCGCCAGCCAAATTCATGGGTTTTGCTTAGATTAAACAATCTCGCTGTTCTACAGTTTTGTGAGACCCCAATTTCGCAATTTCAGATTGCATCTTCATCGTTCTTGCTTGTGTTCTCGGTTGCACCTGCAGGGATAGCCTTCTTGGCGAGGTCAAGCGTGTGAAGCACGGTTGATAACCAACGGAGCAGAGGTGTAGTGATTGCAGGGGTAATTCGGGTCTGCTCAAGTGCCTTGGATCATCAATGTCGAGATCTCCACTTCAATCGACATATCTTTCGGAAGATCGGGCCTAAACCACTCATCAGATTGATTGCTAGTCAAGTTGTACAACTTGCACCACCTACACAGCAGCAGCATCAGACGGTGGTTTGTGCTCCATCGCTGCAGCCATGTGTACCTAGCATCCAACCGCAAGTCTACGACGAAACGGAGAGACATCCGTGTTTCACTTGTCGGCGTATGGGTCATTATGCTAGGTATTGTCCGGAGGGAACTCGAGGCTATGGGTCATCATATTTACAACAATACGACCCGTACCTCAATCTGCAGAAAGGAGGGCAGATAAGGGGCAACGTTTACTATACTGTGATTGATGATGTTCCGGAGGGAGAAGCCGCTTTAGCAGATATGTTTTCTCTGAATCAGCTACCGGTTTTAATTCTCTTTGATTCCGGTGCCACACACAACTTCATTAGCCAATCTTTTGTGGCTCAACATCAGCTCCAAACAGCTTATACAAAGAGGCAATACCTCATATCTTCGCCGGGGGGCAGCAGTTCCGCAAGCGAGGTTAACTCCCGAGCACCTCTTTGTTTGGGGGGTAGAATATACCCCACGACTCTCATTATTCTTGAGGGTCTGAAGATCGACATCATTTTGGGGATGTCGTGGTTGAATTACCACAAGGCGGTTCTTAACATCAGCTCTAGGACCGTTGAGCTTAACTCCCCACAGCGCGGTCTTCAAATATTAATTCTGGGCGCCAAACGGCAACAAATTGCAACAGTGAACCATTCGGAAGCTGTAAAGATAGACAACATTCCGGTGGTACGTGAGTATCCGGATGTGTTTCCCGGTGATTTACAGGGCATGCCGCCCGAGCGAGACGTTGAGTTCAAGATTGAACTTATACCGGGAACAACACCGATACCACGAAGGCCGTATAAGATGGCACCTAATGAACTGGCAGAATTGAAGACACAACTGAATGACCTAATGAGCAAGGCTTTATACGACCGAGTTTGTCACCTTGGGGTTGTTCAGCGTTGTTTTTCAAGAAGAAGGACGAAACACTACGGCTTTGTGTTGATTATCGTCCTTTGAACGCCGTTACCATCAAGAACAAGTATCCACTACCTCGCATTGATATGCTCTTTGATCAATTAGTGGGTGCGAAAGTATTTTTGAAGATGGATCTTCGGTCTAGATATCACCAGATTAAAATCCGGGCAGAAGATATTCCGAAGACGGCACTCTCAACGAGATACGGACTGTATGAGTATCTCGTTATGTCTTTTGGTTTGACCAACGCCCCGGCACACTTTATGTACCTGATGAATTCAGTGTTTATTCCGGAGTTGGATAAATTTGTCGTGATCTTTATCGACGATATCTTGGTGTATTCCAAGTCAGAGGAAGAGCATGTTGAGCATCTACATATTGTGCTACAAAGATTGCGAGATCATCAGCTCTATGCAAAATTCAGCAAGTGTGAATTCTCGATTAATCAAGTACAGTTTCTCGGACACATTATTTCAGTGGAGGGCATCGCTGTAGATCCGAGTAAGATTATCCAAGTACAGAAATGGGTGTCACCAAAGTCAATGCATGAAATCCGTAGCTTCCTCGGTTTAGCGGGTTATTACCGGAAGTTCATTCCGGGTTTCTCCAAGATCGCTAAGCCAATGATGGAATTATTGAAGAAGAATACTAGATTTGTATGGGGTTCTGCATGTGAACAAGCTTTCAAGACTTCAGTTAAGCATATCACAACAGCCCCAGTTCTTGCTCAGCCAAATACGACGAAGCCATTCGATGTTTATTGCGATGCATCTGACATCGGTCTTGGCTGCGTGCTGATGCAAGAAGGACGAGTGGTTGCTTATGGATCTCGTCAACTCAGAAATCATGAGCAGCATTATCCAACTCATGATCTTGAGTTAGCTGCCGTGGTCCTTGCTTTGAAGATGTGGAGGCATTACTTGCTCGGAAATCTTGTACACCTCTACACCGACCACAAGAGCTTGAAGTACATCTTCACTCAGAAAGAATTAAACATGAGGCAATGAAGATGTCTAGAGATCATTAAAGACTATGAACTTGAGATTCATTATGATCCAGGAAAGGCGAATGAGGTTGCCGATGCGCTCAGTCGTAAGGCGCATATCCATCACCTAACTATTGCTGAAATGGATGATGAAGAACCAAGCCTCTATGTCATCCCATATGTTGCTCTCTACAATCTTGCTCTCATTCCTACCATCCGAGAGGAGATCATTGAAGCTCAACGAAAAGACAAGGGTATGTGTCACATACGGCGAAGGATAGACAACTGAGAGATGAAATGCTTCCGGAAGGACGAGGATGGTACTTTGTGGTTCAATGACCGGATTGTAGTACCTCGGGATATGGGACTATGAAAGAAAATATTGGATGAAGCTCATTTGTCCAAGTTTTCCTTTCATCCGGGCAGCAATAAAATGTACCAAGATCTCCGGAAGAAGTTTTGGTGGACACGTATGAAACGTGAAGTTGCAAAGTACGTTTCGGAATGCGATACGTGTCGAAGAGTCAAGGCTGACCATGGGAAGAAGTCGGGCCTGTTGCAGCCATTACAAGTGCCGGCATGGAAGTGGGAAGACTTGAGTATGTACTTCATCGTTGGGTTGCCAATGACCTCCCACAACCAGGATTCGATTTGGGTAATCATTGATCGGTTAACCAAATCAGCACACTTCATCCCGGTGCATACAAGATATAACGCAAATCAGCATGCGGAGCTGTACATAGCACGGATCTTGTGCTTACATGGAGTTCCCCGCACCATTGTGTCCGACATAGGATCGCTGTTCGTAGCCCGTTTCTGGGAGCAGCTACACGCATCCTTGGGAACCAAACTGATTACAAGCTCTGCGTATCACCCTCAAACTGATGGGCAAACTTAGAGGGTGAATCAAATACTGGAAGATAAGCTAAGAGCATGTGCCATCCATCACGGTAAGAGCTGGGATGATCACTTACCGTTGACGGAGTTCTCGTACAACAATGGATATCAGACGAGCATCAAAATGGCACCCTATGAAGCTCTATACGGCCGGAAGTGCCGTACACCGTTGAATTGGTGCGAGTCCGGCGAACGAGTAACGTTCGGGGTCGATCTTGTCAATGAAGCCGAAGAGAGAGTTCGGATAATACAAGAGAACCTCAAAGCTGCACAATCTCGTCAAAAGAGCTATGCAGATCAGAGGCGTCGACCGCTGCGTTTCAACGTCGGAGAGCACGTTTATCTTCGTGTATCTCCGATGAAAGGGATTCATCAGTTCGGTGTCAAGGGGAATCTTGCTCCCAGATTCATTCGTCCGTTTGCCATCACGGAGAAGTGCGGGACTGTAGCCTACCGGCTCGAACTACCGGCAAGCCTTGCCAGTATTCACGACATATTTCACGTGTCCCAGCTGCGGAAATGTCTCAAGTTTACGGCTGCTGTCCGCACCGAAGACATCGATGAGTTGAAGCCGGATCTCACCTACACTGAGCAACCAGTACAGATTATCGACGAAAAGACCCGGATCACCCGAAACCAGAATTTGAAATTTTACAAGGTCCTATGGAGTAATCATACCCCGGAAGAGGCGACGTGGGAAAGAGAAGATTACATCCACAAGAATTATCCAGAACTTTCGTCATAGACTTTGTAAATACCCTCCCGTCCTGTTCTTCTTTTGTAATCTCGGGACGAGATTCCTTTTAAGGGGGAGGAATGTAAAGGTCCCAAAAATGTGAATATAAAGAAACTCTTGTTTGCAAAAGTTGGTTTCATATGTATGAAATTTGGGACTTGTTAAAACCTTTTCCACATGTGATAACCCACATGAAAGCTCTCTTCACACAAGTTCAAATAATTGTTTGAAAACATGGAACCCAAGAGGGGTCAAAACCAAGATGGGAAGTCCCCATATGTGTGAGAAAGCTAAAGTCAGATTTGGAACAAATTTGTTCAAACTCAAAATTTAAATGAGAGCAACACAATAAATTTCAAAACTGTTGTGCTAAAAATCTCATTTGCAGCAGCCAAATTAAAAATCAGATTTCATATTTGGATTCCCTATGTCCAAATTAGTGGGTATGCAAAGTTTCATGATTTGTTGAAATGTTTTGCAGCTCATTTTTCAAAATGGACTTTAAATTGCAAAGAATCCAAACACCCATTTGAATTTGGATGAAACTTGCCCAAATTGTCCAAATGCACATCAGATTTAAATTCTCACCTTTGAATTCTATTATATTCAAACTTTGGGAGATATTGTGGAGAGGGATAAGAAGGGGCTGGGACCCACATGTCATTGAAGAGTTAAAATTGCAAAAGATCTTCATTTGTGCAGTGAGTGGTCTCTGTTTTTTTCTCCTCCACGCGAAGCAACCGAGCCACCTAGACTTTTCACCGAGCGACACCGAGGCAGCCGGCGACAGCGTCTTAGCAGATGCTGGTGTTTTTCCCTCACCCTCATCAGCTTCCACCGGGGGTGTACACCTCACAACACCGAAGATTTGCTCAGCCTCCCTCTCCCTCTCACGCACGGGCTGAACCGAGCGTTTCCACCGCCTCCTCACCTTGGTCGATCGGGAGATCGTTTTCCTTCACGTGCAAATCACGGCTGAGAAGCAAAACTGCACCACAATACCATCCATGACCTCCTCGCGCCATCACTGAGTGAGTTCATGTTCCCTACACCGAGATACATCAGCTTCCGCGGCGGTCGCCGCAGAACCGAGAGAAAGTGCTCTCGTGGACAGCCTCAACCGAGGCTTGTCACGGCCGAGCTAGGCCACCTCTGGGCGCGCACGACATCCATGCAGCTTTCATCCGAAGCTCAGTTTTAGCCTTTGCTCATCGCCGACGAATTTCAGGATTTTCCTCCGGCAGTTCAACCCGAGGTGTGGGTAAGATTCTGTTAAATTCTCGAGCTGTAATGGTTTAGAGCTCTGCAAATTGCACTCACATGACCTAGACGTGCTTAGCAACAATTTCCCTTTGGAAACCTAGCATGAAATACACGGTGCACGGCGTATTTCTCGACGGCGGCTATGGTGGGAAGGTTCGGGTGCACGATGAACCCTAGTTTAGAGCCATTTCCGAGCCGTTTTGTTCCCGTGTCGATGTTCCCTAGCGTCCACTGGTTCTTTAGAACATGGAAACCGAAGATTGGATGTAAAATCCCCAAACAGTGGTAGCAAGAAAAATTCAGCTCATGTATACTTAGAAAAAAAATGAGTGGAATTAAAACTTTGAATTATAACGGTGTAAGTCAAAGTGGTGATTCAAACTTCCCAAAACTTCCAAACATGTAGGTCTAAAGGCATAACTTAGATCTTCATATTCCAAATATTCACCCTTCCAAATTTCAGCTCATTGGGAGGAGTTTCAATATTTGTTTGGGATTAAAAGGAGAAGCCCTCTAATCTGAATTTCAAATTCAGTTTTGAATTCCAATTTCCTCAATTTGCAAATTTGGTTCCACAAATGTGTTCTCCACATTTGAATTAGCAGCCATCCCAAAAATCAGAAACTTTGGAGTGGCTTTGCTATTTAAATTTAGGGTGACACCAAAGACCCTTAGAATTCAAATTTGAATTCGGAACTTGAACTAAACTTGATCAAATGCAGCATTGAAGTCAAAATTCGAACTCTACATATTTAATTTGGCTTCCCTGCAAATATCTAGAATTTTTGGACAAAAGTTGGTGGCAGAAATAGAAGATCAGAATTATTAAGAGGGGAAAAAAAGAGAATGACATGTGGGGTCAGCTGGTCAGTGTCCACCCAACCAAAGCCGATTTTTCCCGGTTTCCTCCGCAGCCGCCACGGCGATGCCGAGCGCCATGGCGACGCCTTGGCTTGGCGCCGAAGTCACCAAATTGCTGGTGCGGTCGCAGCTAGGTCGAGAGACACGGCTGCTTGTGTGTATCCATTCCCTCAGTGAAGAGAACGCGCACACCTCCTCTGTTTTCGCTGCCGAACGCGAACTCTCCGTTTCCTCTGATCGTGCTGCGTTAGCCCGGGGTTTCTTCGGTTGAGCAAGGTCGCTGGCGGTACGGGGTACCACTGTCCAAGCTAGGGGCAGCTGCGGTTCCTCTCCAGCTGCGATCACGGACCGTTTACACCGAGCTACCGAAGAACGGCCGACCTTCTACCCCGAAATTCGTCTCCAAGGTTGTCACACCCGGTTTTTCCGAAGAACAACCGAGTGAATATCACATGTATGCCAGGATAATTTTCTCATACATGTGATGACAAATAGTGAAGCATCTTTTATTACAAGCCAGGTGTCGAATATAAATAAGTCTTACATGACAAATGTCTCGATGGACAATAATAAGTTCATCACAAATAAACAAATTAGCAGCGGAATATTATTCTTGAGGGCTCCAACACAGGCGTTGCCCGGGGGTCTCCATGAACCTAGAAACCTTCTTCGGGTCCAAAGTCTTGGTCATTATACACCACCTCATTATCCTGACCTGAGCAGCAATATAAACCAACAAAATATGCAAGGTTGAGTACCAATGGTACTCAGCAAGTGTGGGAAAATTATATCATGCATGGCTAGAGCAAGGAGAGGCTGAACTCATGGTTAAAGCACTACGCAATTAATACCTATCACCTTAGCTTATTAAGCACCTACATTACTACACAGGTGAAATGGTCCCAATCTCCCATCCCATCATCATAATCCAATAACCATAACCTCATTTCCAATGTTAAGCTCCCCGCTTCACATCCACAACTTCCAAAACCATCAATCCTCTAATCATGAATAAGTCCAAGCCGCTCTTGACCGTGAGCACGACTGTCATGACAATTTTGACTCTGCAGAGTTTGTACCACTGTACCCACATGTAGTGATTTCATCCCCCGTTGCCGGGTAGACTAAAAGAACCTCCATTATGCCAGTGGCTACGAACCACATTCACACTTCCCAGGTGTGTAGCCAGGAGATCACTACGAAGCCTTTACAAAGGGATTCCCGATGAGCGTGGGCCCACTGAGGTTTCACCCCTAACAGCATACAAGAGGCTCCAACCCCGCTGCAGTGGCCCCCTCTTGAGCCTTGCAGTTCATATGGTAGTCCAGCTGACACCTATTCCCCGCACCATCCAACACACCCATACTACGCCGGGGATACACCTAATTAATTGGCCAAGCTGCCCCATCTCAGCATGTGGTTGGCACTGTAAAGCCAGGTTACATGCTCCATGAACCGGTCCTAAGGATCCAAGCAAGTACTAAACACAAACCCGAGTCTCGTGCACCCAACACACAACCAAAACATCCAACTTGCCTTGATCCCTACCTCTACATAACTCACAATATCTCATTCAAGAGTATGGTAAAACAAACTGATGATCTCATATCCCAATTATCCCATTCTAAGCATGGCTAAGCATATGCATAATAAAAAATGACATGATAAAAGAAATCCCAACCTAAGCTACAAGGAAACAAGATAATGCAATTCTAGGGAAACATCCTAGCATGGGTTTCATATTTTCAATTGACAATGCAAGTAATTCTATCTACACATCCTAGTATAGGATCAAAGTGATCAAGGACACTTGCCTCCTTCCTGCTGCTCTTGAAATGGGTAGTCCTGATCTTGGAAAGGAATAACTTGCTCTTGAGCAGGTTCTACATCATACCATCACACATAGCAAAAGAAAAACAACAATCCATAAGACATAGTTCACACTTCCACTTCATACAAACCACACATTCACATTTATGAAAGTCATTCACAATTATATGTGTTGTGGTTACTCTATGTGTGTTGATCTTTGACTTATACATACTTTTAATCATGTGTATATGATACCTACTTTTGCATTCACATTTATGCTTACATACTATATATATGAGTTTCCAATTTAAATAAATTCCTTATATTTAATTACTACACCTTTTTGCTACCAAGTATGCATGAAAGGTATTTTCCTACTCCATATGTGTCTTCAGAATTTCTACCAACCCTAAACTGAATTCTTTGGATTTTAGAAACTTCATTTATCATTTACTAATTGCTATATTTTCAGATTTATTTTCCTATGCATAAATGTGTACTTTATTATAAAAATAGTAAGACACATCATCTAAACAGAATAGGTTCTTATCTAAAATATTTACTAATATATTTTTGACCTTTTCCTCTGATGTAAACTACTTCACAATTATTTTCCCTATTTTCTAAAACTATTCATTACTAAAAAAAATGTGTCCCTAAATGTGAATAATAAATTAAACAGATTCAATTCAGCCCAAAATATGTTTTTATCTCACTCCAAAGTTTCCTAAATACTGAGAAAGTCTTTAATTAAATTTTGACAATATGTTTGTCCCACTTTTTAATTTTTAAACACTAGCCACATATTCAATTTCCTAAATTAAATACTAAACAGGGCTAAAAAGGTAAACTCACCCCACTACAGGGTCTATAATATTATTTTCAGAATTTCCAGGGGTCTAGCTACGCTTATCAGAGGAGTTTTTCCTAATTTTTATTAAGTCCAGGGGCTAAAACTGATTTTTAAATGAATTTACATGATTTTCTGAAGTTCTAGGGGCTAGATCAGAAGTTTCCGGGGCTAGCTCTTATTTCACGAGAACCCCAGGGGGTAGCACGTAAGATTTCCAGTCTTTATAACGCGGGGCTGACGTGGACCGTCCGATTTTAAACCGACGGCTGAGATTATAACGTCGAACCGGTACGCGGGAATTTAAACCCTACCGTGCGATTTAAAATAAACGGCGCACAAGCGGCCACGTCGCTCTGATCGAACGCGGGCGGCGCTGCCGGCGGCACACGGCGGCGGGAAGCGGCGATCTCGCCGGATACTTTCGGATCTTCGAGAATTCTTCCTAGAACTGTGATTTTATGGCATAGATCGGTGGAGGGGAGGTCGGGGATCTCACCTCGGGGGTTTTCTTGAGCTCGAAGGTCCTGGAAGGTGATCGGCGACGAGGTCCGAGGTGAAACCACGGCGAGGCTCGTCGGCGCTGTGTTTACACCGCAAGTCACCGAGTTTTCTGCACCTGCAAGGTTCCCCGGAGGCGGTGGATCAAGACCAGCGAGTTAGATCGGAATTTCCGAGCTTAGATCGGCCAGAATTCGCCAGAGAAGGCTCGGGTTCTCACCGGAGGAAAAACAGCCGATCGCGTGGGAAAAACAGAACGAGGCCGGGGTTTTTATAGACGGGGGAGGGCGGCTGGGTGGTTTAGATCGAGTTTGCGTTGCCCCCGAACAGAATTCGGCTGGAATACGCGAGAATTCCCGATCGGTTTCGATTCGGGTGAGAGGGAGTCCGGCGAGGCGCGAGGTAGAAGACGAGCTGGCGGGTCCCACCTGTCAGCGGAAGGAAACAGCGCGCGCAGCTGCGGGCTGGCGCGGCTGCTGGGTGGGCCAGCTGGTGGGTTTCGGCCCACTGGCCGGTTTTTTTCTGTTTTCTATTTTTCTTTTTTTATATTTCTTTTCTGATTTGGGTTTAATTTGAATTCCAGTTTGAATTTGAATTTTTGCAAAACATGCAACATGTCCAAATATTTTTAAATTCCCCTCTTAACATGATTTTTGGTCTTAACAAGATTTTGGGGTGTTACAAAGGTGAAATCATAGTCTAGTTGCTTTGGCCCGATGCTTCTACATGACCTAGCGCAGCTCCTCGACAAAGAACCATCGGAAACCGTAGAGAAATGAAGCTGTAGGCTGAGTTTTTCCGGCCGCCGACGCACAACCATAGCTGCACCGTCGAGCTACACTTTACACGAGTTTTCACCCATATTTGGATGCAAAAACGTGCTCGTCATATCACCCTGGTGCTTGTAGTGATCTCCTCAACCAGGATACTCGTCTCCCATGCGAAAACGACGGCGCCGGGGTGGGGTTTGCCGCTGCCGCCGTCGGGGAAGTATTCCCGGCCATTTAGCGCCGCCACCGAGCTCACCAGCGTGTTCCTCGCCGGGTTTTGGGAACAGGCGGCGAGATTTGGGCCGTCTGGGGCACTGGGCAACCGTTCCGGCGAGGTACCGCCGTTGCTCCGGCGAGGGGGCCGCCCGGGCGCGAGGAAGATGACGGTGGAGGCCTGTCCCACCTTTCCGTGGCATGGTTTAGGCGCGGGATCGGGGTGCGGCTCGGGATTGGCTGTGGCTGCATGGGTTAACTCCGTAGCTCCATTTGTTGCCACAATTCCACTGGTCCGGTTTAAAACAGTGGGCCCGGTCATGATTATTTGAAGTTTCTATTAGGCAAATAATTCCAGAAATTAGCTGATCTTTACAAGCCCATATCTTTGTGTAGAAAACTCCAAAAAGGGTGAGACAAATTTTGTTGGAATCCTCATAAGGAGTACTTCACAGAGGAATAAATTGCTTGCTCTGAAAATGCACAGGAATTTCTGTAGAATTGTTTTTAGTAAATCTTTTAGAGATTTATTACAGGAGCAATTCTTTATTAAACATACCCAAATTTGGGCAGATAATCCTTTTCATAGTAACAGATATCCAGTAAAAATTTGGGCTTCATTGGAGTTCATTTGCTAGGCTAAATTGCCTTCCAAAATTCAGCCCTTATTTGGAAATTCAATTTAAACAGAAACTTTTTCAGAACTCCTATCCAACTTCAAAAACTCATATATCTCTGTTGGTAACTCCAAAAATGGTACAAATTTTGTTAGAACCATGGAGACTTACCCTAATCATATCTTCCACTGTTAGCCATGTCAAAGCTCCTGATTTGGGCTCAAAATTCAGAGAAGCCTTGTGCTTGTGGGAATTTTAGAGACTACAATGTGCAATAACATTTCTCCAAATTTTGCTCAGATCATCCTTAGAGAGTCTAGTCTCCACTGTAAAAATCCCAAAGCCAATTAAGGATCCTAAATAGCAGTAGCTATGAATAGAAGTTACTTCTTATAAGTCCTTAATACTTACACATATATTTTGCTACATTTCATTTAGTGACCGAAGTTGAGGACGCACCGGAGCCCTTGAAAGTTCTCCCACCAGAAGCTGACTTCCCATTTAACTCACAACCAGGCAAGCCCCGGTTTGCATTTAAGTGCTTTTGTAAAATTCTTCATTCGTATCACTTATGTTTAGGGTGAATGCTTGCATTAGAGTTAGGGTGATTGAAACCCCACTTGCATAGCCTTTTAAATCCTATGAAGGGTTGGGTAGTTTACAAACTCGACAAGTAGAGAATGCCGTCCTAATGTTCATAGGATCTCGGTAGAAGTCGAGTGGTTGGAATCTACTAACGAGATAGGTATTTATCACATGGGATGAGAAAAGGTAGAGAATGGCTTAAGTTGTGAAAATGAGACCCAGCAGGGGGGATAGGATGCAGTGAGCGGAGGTCTCACGTGCGTAGCCATGTTGGCGTTGATTGAGGACCGCGACGTGTGCGGCCCTGCTGGACAAGTATCGAACAGTACCAGATGCATACTGGCATATGGGAACCAGGAAACTGATGTAAATAGTTAACCTGGGTGCCGAGGCTTACCCAACTGTTTTATAGGAGTCGGTTGAGGGTAGCAAGGTGTAAATCTGCCAGTGGGCACAGTCATGCTCCACGCGGGGATCTCCTGCCCGTTACGGATGGACCGGTTCGGCATTTGGGTTGCCTTTGAAAGGTTGTTGCATACAACAGAGTAGGAAGGGGTGTGGAATCACACTTCTGAAAGTGGGTGTATGTGACGTGTTATCCAGGTGTGTCCTGATTGCAATCACCGTCCCTCGCGGTTATTTGAGTACCCACTTATTCACTGCGCTGTGACGTAGTAAGAACTGAAATAAGCCAACTGAATATGATGTATTGAACTATTAATGTCTTGAAACCTTGTATGCTGTAGTTATAGAGATAATTAAGTTTATATTCCACTTTGGGCATCACCACATCGGGGGAAAACGTTTCTTGTTTGATTGTGGACTTCCGATGTGAGGGCTGCCTAAGGCTCATTAAACTGTTGCTATAAAACTGAAAGTAAGGATCAACATGTAGGCATGTCTTTATTGCAAGTCCTTTTTCCTATCTTACACATCCTTGCATGTAGAGTTCCATGCCTAGGGTTGTCGGTTAAGACTTGCTGAGCCGTCGTGCTCACGGTTGTAATATCTAAGCTGTGTGCAGGTGAGAGCTATGAGGAGGGGTCCGAGGACGAGGCGATGCCCCCGTCGGGGTACACGGCCGAGCTGGAGCCCTGCACGCCGCCGTGATCTCCGGTTACTTGCTGCTAGTGTGTAGCGTCCCCAGGCTGGACGGCTGCACTTTTGCATAGTTAGGATGAGAGGCCATCTATGTATAATACTTCCGCTGTTAATTAAATTTTGTAAAAGGCTTCCGCTGTTTTATATCAAATAAAAGTTTGTATGTTGTCTTTAATCTTTTTGTGTGTGCTGTTGGGTGCCGCATCACACGGCACCATCCTCTGCGATTCTGGAGTGGGTGAACCACGGGGTGGTCCCCATAGGCGTGGTATCTGAGCCGCGTTGGGAATAGCACACTCGAAAAGAGCCTATTTTATAAACTTAGAAGTAGTCGAGTGAGGATTAGTCATTAAGCCCGCATAAGGTCTATGATAGTAGTAGATATTATGGTGGAACTGCTAACATACTTGTTATACATTCTGTAACGACGCTCCGACGTTAGGTAAGAGGTAAGGTACGCCACCACAGGCGGATCAATTGCGGTAACTCGCCATATGAGTAATAGTATGGAAGGATATACCGTGGCTTGGCACGAAATATTAGTCTCTGAACCTCTCCATGGTTCTGAGAGCATATGAAAATGCTAATCTCCAGCGTGCTTTAGGCAAAAGTGAGAATACCCCATCGTGTGATAAGCAACACGATAGTATGCAACTCTTGAACGTTCAATGTTCAAAGGGCCATACGCAGCGCTCGCCGCGTGCCTCAACGGTCATGAGGCAGTAGGTGGTATCCGTTGGGTTGATAAAATTCCCAACCGTGATGACCCGTTTGCGCTCTACTCGGGTTCATCATCGTGTGGTGTGAAAACACGACTATGTACCTTGAGACGTGGCTTGACTCAAGGACGATCCGTATGGCAATGATACGAACCGTATGTTTTTATTATGTTTTGGAACTGCCTGAAATGCCAAAAACCTTTGTGTGCACCATTGTTGTGTGTTCTTCTGCAGGTACATTAACCACGTTAGTGCATGACATTTAGAAACCGTTTGTGAGTGACGTTCTTAGTTCCACCATTTGATACGTATATGCCAGAATACCGGCTTAGGATTTTTCTTTGGTGAGAAAACGTAGTAACGAGACTGCATGAAAGGATATTTTTTCAAATAAAAGAGTTAGAATGAGGTTTAGGATTCCATTTAGGGGTTAGTAAACTCCTATATTGAACTGAGAGTCAATTGGGAGTGTAGATTCATTTCCAAAGACTTAGGAACAATTTTCCCTGTTTTGGCATAAACTTTGCTGAAATTAAACAGGGTATAACTTAGGATTAGTTGAACCAATGGTGGTGTGGGATACCATTCTGGAAAGGTTTTGAAGTCTTCTACAACTTTTCTGTAGAGCTCCAGAACATAATCTCCCTCCAAATGGATGAAAATCTCAGATGAGTATACACTGTCCAGAAACAGGGCAGACCAAAATGCTCTCTGGAATTTTCTGTATTTCAACCACAAATTTCTGTAAAAAAATTTCTAAGGGTCAAGCAAGACATCATTGGAAAGTATAGGAAATGTGCTACAACATTGTAGTTCAGTGTTTTCCTAAATTAAGGAGGGAATAGGATGGAATTTTGTGATCAAAACAGCCACTTGCAAAGGAGGTGCTGTCAAAATTCTTTAGAAAATTATGTCAACTTATAGAAAACATAAGTCACAAATAGGAAGGCTATGGAGGCAAATAAATACAATCTGGATTCCTTGTTTAGTCTGCTACAATTTTGTTGTTGAACTCTAGTCCAGATTTTGCTTCCAAGGTGGTCAAAACAGTTGAATTATCCAGACTGGTCAGCTGGACCAGAAACTGGACGTTGAAGTGTTTCAACCAAAACACTTAGTTTCACAATTCGATGTTCAGTGGCTGTTGTAAAACAATGAGTTGGAGTCGAAAAGTTTATGCATTTGAAATATCATTTCGAGCGGGTACATGTTTGGGTCCAGTACAATAGCGAGGAATTACGCATGCTAACACACTTAACATCCCGTGGTGACCCACGATGGTCGAAATGAACTTTTAACCCATAAAGTTCAATACTTTGGAACTCGATCATGGACACGGTCCAGGGATGTATATGTTGTATAAAGTTTATACTTTATCCATACGTGTGATTGTTATGCGTATTATTTGTTCCATTCTCCCACTACTATTGTATAGACTGGATTAACTAAACCAACATGTGCTGATCGTTTGAATGGTATGAATGCAGAATGGTGCGTACACGGTCCATGCAAGAGGAGGGAGGTCAGAGTCAGGTTAGTGGTGATGAGTCTCCACCTCCGGAGCAAACCACGATGCAGCAACAACCACCTCCTCCACCACCAGAACTTCCAAGGAATCTTGCGGAGGTTCTCGCTGCAGTGCTCGGCTCGTGTGACGAGCAAACCGAGTTGCTGCCGATGCTAGTTCAGCAAATGCCTCCCGTCCAGGAGGACGCTGTAAAATCTCAAGAAAAGGGACTTACAAAAACTTTTCATCACCTCACAACACCACAGTTTTTGTTGTGGATATTTTGTGAAGATTTGTGAAGAGCAAGTAACCTCCATCAAAAGGGTGATTAGGAGGGAAAGCCCTAACTTTCACAAAGTAGGATTTATACACATGAACATGAGAGGTTGAGCTCACTCCTAGGACTTAAATAGTCTTGGGAAGGTTCAAGCTAAGTTTCATGCAAATCCAACACTTTTTGAGGCACTTTTGGAGGCATTTGAAAAAGAGGCCAATTTGAATGTAAATTCAAATTGCAGAAACTTTCATCACTTAAATTCAAAAGTTAGCTTCATATTCAAACTCAGCACATTTTTCTGAGTTAGTCCTCCAATTTTCATCCCCATTGGACTTCATCTTGTGGGGAGATAAACTTGCAAGAATTCAAAACTGAATTTAAATTTCAGTTCAAATGGGGAGCAAATTTAGCCAAACAAAGTTCAAATTTGGAAAACCAAATTCAAACTGTGACTTGGTGAGGAAGTTTCACATTCAATTGTGAGTACCTGGGGATATTTCACTAAAAAAACAGAGATGGAAAGAATTAAGGGGGGTATTAGAGGGGAGGGACCCACATGTAAGAAGCCTTCACTCTGAAGTTTTCCCTCAGTTGATATTTTCTTCAGCCGAAGCCTCGCGCGCGCGCCAGCGCGATCGCACTGGCGCCCGACCGCCTCAACCAATGCCACCTCCTGCTCGGGGGAGAGGCTAAGGGCGCAGGGGAGATGCCGGGATCGAGTAACCCCGCGACCACGTGCAGTCCTCGCACTCTCCCTTCACCCTCGCTCGACTGAGACACTCCACCCCGGCCGACTTCGCTTATCACCAGCGCCCGGGCAGCGCAGGCGCCTTCGTTCCCGACGATCTACATGAAGAAGGTCCGCTCCGAGGTGCTGATCACAACCGCACCGACCTCGCCCTTTCTCTCGCACGATCGGCAGAGATTTTGGTGAATTAGTGCGTCGGGGTGTTTAGAACCGAGCCACACGAAATCCGGGAATTCGTAGCAAGTGAGCCACTACTCCCTAGACCGAGCTAAAGACGTGATCTAGACTCACCAACGTGTCTCTAAGATAAAAAACCATCGAGTTTCATCGAGTCTTGGCGATGTTCTTCGAGATTTTTGCATCGGCGCCGATTTCCGTCCTAGGTCACCGATGAACTCGTAGTTGCGGCCCCTGTTGAGCTGATTTGAGTCCACACCGGGGTATAGGAGGTCGCCACGGTGCTCTAGGGAGAAATACCGAGGTGTTTGAGCTCTCCTAGCATAAGAGCAACGTTGCCGGACTCCCACCGCCACAGCCGCCCATCGCCGATAGGTTTCCGGTGACCGGAGCCCCCGGCCGACCTCGGGGATGAGTTGCCGTGGTCCAAAAAGGGGAGGCGGCAAGTCTCCAGGCTGGGGAAGGCAGGAAAGTTGTGGTCCGAGGAGCTCGCCGGAGATTACCACCACAGCGAGCCGTTGGCGCGAGGAAGACGACGATACTGTGTGGTCAGGCCCACACGCAGAGTTTGAACTTTTCCAGGAATTTTCAGTTTTAGCTCAAACTTTAGAAAATCATAACTTTGTGTAGGAAGCTCCAAATCCAGTGAACCAAATTTTGCTGAATAAGAATTCTGAGTACTTTCCAGCAATACCAATTTCAGCTCATGAAGCCTAATAGTTTTCCAGAATTAGTTCCCTAATGTTTAAACTGTTGGGAATTTTATCTGGAGAATTACTTTATGAAAAATGCTGAAATTTGGCTGAGAGGGTCATTGGAAAATCCTTGAGTCACAGTAAAATTTTCAGACTCATCCAAGTTCATTTAGTCCTCCTAATGGGGTGATTAAGAGGACAGCCCTGAGAAAATAGAAAAATGAACAGAAACATTTTTCAGATTTTCTCAAAAACTTGTTTAGGGCATAACTTCTTCTAGAATTATTCAAATGACATGAAACCAATTCCAATAGAACCATCTGAAATTCTAGTTTCCAGAAAATAATGGTTGGAGCCATGAAAACCCATGGAATTACATAGAGGCTCTAATATTGACCAAATAGGCTTTTATTTGTGCAAAGCTCAAATGAACTTTGTTTCAAATGAAACTTGGTCAAGACTCTGGCTAGAACCATACCAAGCCACCATGAAAATTTCAGAGCCAAAGGTGGAGGGCCAGCTAGAGTTCTAGTAATTACTTATTTAAGTTTACACTTTGCATTTGAATTGACATGTAGTATCTCATTAACGTGTAGTTGCTGAAGGCGTGGAGACTCCAGAAGTACTTGACTTCCTTCTTCCGGACGAAGATCTAACCACTGACCAGCAGCAACAAGGCAAGCCCCGGTTTGCATTAACCCTTTTTATAAAGTTTTGCTTTGTTTACATGTCTAGTGTGAAGTATGAATGTGCATTAGGTGTAGGATGGATGAAACCCCAACTGCATAACCAGATGTTTCCCATAAGAGTGAGGGTAGTGTCTAAGGCCTCGAGTAGATAGGCTATGCTTAATGATTCATAGGACTTCGGTACAAGTCGAGTAGTTGAAATCTACTAGCGAGTTAGGCTTGGGACACACGGGATTGGTTCGAGTGATGTGAGATCACTTTAGTAATGAAAATGAGACTAGGCAGGGGCTAGGGCGCAACAGGAGGAAGTCTTGTGTGTGCAGCCCTGTCCATGTCGATTGAGGACCGATCCTTTTGCGGCCCTGCTGAACAAGTATTGAACGTACCGAAGGCATATCGGATATATGGGCCCCGATAAACCGATGTAACCTAAACCTCCGGACGTTGAGGCATAGCACACCGATTTATAGGTGTAGGTTGAGGGCAGCAAGGTGGAAATTTGCTAACGGGCATAGAGAGATGCTCTGTGTAGGGAACCTCCTGTCCGTATCGGTGCTACCGGTTCGACGTTTGGGCTGTTGGGTGAAAGGTTGTCCCGTACGACATCGAGTGAGCGTGCTGTGCAGCTCCACGGGTGGGCATACGTGACGTGCTCTTTGGGTATCCCTGCGGGCGTATATCGAGTCGATTCGCCGTCCCTCGCTGTAAAAGCCCAAGAAAAGGGACTTGCAAAAACTTTTTCTTCACCTCAAAACACCACAGTTTTTATTGTGGATATCTTAGGAAATATTGTGAAGAGCAAGTAACCTCCATCAAAAGAGTGATTAGAGGGGAAAGTCTTCCTTTTCACAAAGTGGGATTTGGACACATGAACACGAGAGGTTGAGCTCACCCCTAGAACTTAAAAAGTCTTGGGAAGGTTCAGTCCAAGTTTCATAGAAATCCAACACGTTTTGAGGCACTTTTGGAGGTATTTGAAAAAGAGGCCAAGTTGAATGTAAATTCAAATTGTAGCAACGTTCATCACTCAAAATTCAAAAGTTAGCTTCATATTCAAATTCAGCACATTTTTCAGAGTAAGCCCACCAATTTTCATCCTCATTGGAGTTCGTCTTGTCAAGAGCTAAATTTGCAAGAATTCAAAACTGAATTTGAATTTCAGTTTAAACATGCAGCAAATTTAGCCAAACATAATTCAAATTTGAGAATTCAAATTCAAACAAAGACTTGGTGACTAAGTCTCACATTAAATTGTGAGTAGCTGAGGATATTTTGGCACCCCAGAATTAAGAAAATTTGGAAAAAGAAATTGAGAGGAGGCCCCACATGTCAGTGGACTTAACAGAGAAGTTTCCACTGATTTCCTTTCCTCTCACGGCTGAGACAGCGCACGGGAGTGCCGGCGCCGACCTCCTCGCGCGGCCACCTCCTGCTTCCCGCCCGCGCTGGCTGCCATGTGTTTAACTCCCTCTTCACTCGGCGTGATCTTTTCTTCACAGCACGAGCCGATCGTGTTTTGCTTCCTTCTCCCGAGCAGCGCCACACCGAGCTCGGTTCTTCTTCCCCCGACGCCGCTCCCCCGATCCTCCCCTGCACACCGACGTCTGCTCGGCCTTTGCCCGAGCTTCCAACACAGATAGGGAGCGCCTGGGTTTGCTCTAGCTAACCATCCCACCATCTCGCGGTGTTAGCACCGCACTCGACCACAAATCGACGATCGCCACTAAGAACTCAGGCCACTGGCGGAAAGCCGAGAACTGCTCCCCGTGGACAGCACGCCACGGCCAGTTTCACCGCCGGACTCCTACACGAAAAAGGTGCGCCGTGCTCTCTAGGTCGTGTAGATGCAAGCCGTATAGCGGTTCATCCACTGGATGAAGAGTATTGCCAGTTCTTCCGAAACGTAGTGTGTTCGGGTAGAGCGCAGTCTACCCCAAAATTCCTGCTACTCACTTAGCTATTGGCCGCGCCGGCTTGTCAGCACCTTCCTCACTCCCTAGCGGCCCTCCTCGACCAAGAATCAAGGGAAATGACCCAGAAATGGCCGGGTTTGGATTGTTTTTCGGGCCGCCATAGAATAACAGCTCGGTTCACCATGGAGCTCTAAGTTGCCGACCTTTTCATGGGGTTT
The DNA here is from genome assembly GCA_030760725.1 of Neostapfia colusana. Lineage (NCBI taxonomy): Eukaryota > Viridiplantae > Streptophyta > Magnoliopsida > Poales > Poaceae > Neostapfia > Neostapfia colusana. Next base: position 24,509,531 of record JASWHV010000014.1, read on the forward strand.
GGCGGGCATTTCCATCACCCTCAAGCTCCCGCGGTGCTCTCCGACCCTTTGCCGATCATTTGGATGCGTTGTAACGCATTCCCGACCACGCCGGAACCCTAACCGCCGCTGTCACCGTCGGGAGCCCTGTTCCGGTGAGCTACGGCCGCCGGTGACACCACCGACGAGTTCAGCGTCGTGACTTAGGGCGGGGCGGCGAGTCTGAGATCGGGAGGGCAGCAAGGTGGAAATCTGCCAACGGGCATAGAGAGATGCTCCGTGTGGGGAACCTCCTGCTCGTTTCGGTGTGACCGGTTCGACGTTTGGGCTGTTGGGTGAAAGGTTGTCCCGTACGACATCGAGTGAGCGTGCTGTGCAGCTTCACAGGTGGGCGTACGTGACGTGCTCTTTGGGTTTCCCTGCAGGTGTATATCGAGTCGATTCGCCGTCCCTCGCAGTGACGAGTACCGCTTGTTCACTGCGTCGAAACATAGATTAATGAATGAAATGATATGATTCCATATTGCTGTTATGATATAATTGTATTGCTACATGTGTGCCACCAAATATTGCTCACTAAATTTCAGCTTCATGAACCGTTAACTTGTTGCTAAAAGATGAACTAAGGATGAACTTGTAGGCGTGTCCATTTGCTGCAACATTGCTATCCTGAGTCATGGTACACCTCATGTAGAGTTTCATGCTTAGGTGAGTCGGTTAAGCCTTGCTGAGCCTTCGTGCTCACGGTTGCTGCTTAAGTGTTTTTCAGGTGTGGAGCCACCCACGGACTCGGAGTACGAGTCCACCGGCGAGGGTTACCCTCCGTCGGGGACCACGGCTGAGTGGGAGCCATACACGCCACGCTGAGCTGAGACGTGCAGCTAGTGTGGGTTGCCCTAGGGCTGGGCAACCGACTTTTGCTAGATAGGCGGGCGTGAGTTGTATGAAAGAAACTTCTGTTGTGTAATAAAGACCCTAGTTTGTAACTAAGAAGCGTACTACCTTGTACATTCAGTTTGTTTTCCCATGTAATATATTATGTTCTTATGACGTGTGCTGTCGGGTGTCGCATCGCGCGGCACCACCCTCTGCGATCCTGGATGAGCGGATTCCGGTCCGCCACAGCCTTGTATCAGAGCTGCATTGGGGATAGCACAATACTTAAGAACCGTATTACGGGAAAACTTAGGTTTACGGTGAGGTTCGGTAGTTGCCCAAGTAAGGACTATACTAGCATAGTTACTTAAAGTGGCAAAGACTAACCTATGTGTTATAATTCTGAATTTCAATTATTGTAACGACGCACCTACGCTGTGGTAAGTTTGGTAAGGAACGCCACCGAAAGCGGTTCAATTTCGGTTAGCTCCCCCTGACGAGGGACGTGGTTCAGGGAATTGTCTCACAGCTTGGTGTGAGACGTCAATATGAAACTCTTGGACTCTTCATGTTCCTGAGTTCATATGAAACGCTGATCCCTAGCGTGCATTAGGCAAGTAAGTGGAGACCCCATCGCGTGGTCAGTAACGCGAGAGTGTGTTCGTCTGGAAATAGCCCAGGAGGACATACGCAGCGCTTGCCATCGGCGTGCCCTGCCGGGCAGTAGGTGGTATCCGTTGGGTTGATGACATTTCCAACCGTGACGACCCGTTCATGACATACTCGGGTTCCCCATCGTGTGGTGTTGAAACACGATCACATACCTTGAGACGTGACCTAACTCAAGGATGGCCGTATGGAAATGATACGGGCGTTTGTATTTACTTTTAAATATGATACTGCCTGAAATGGAAACGAAACCTTTGAGTGCATCACTATTGTGTGGTCTTCTGCAGGTACTAACCACGTAAGTATCCGTGTAGTAAAACGTGTGCGAGAGACTGTTTAGTGCCACACTTGAGACGTATATGCCGGTATAATCCGGCTAGGTTTTTCTTTTGTGAGGAACGTAGTACCGAAATATTGTAGGCATATGCATGAGAAGAATGATAAAAAGGAAATGAAATAATTAGGTTCAACAATTAGGATCCTGGTTGGGTAGACAAATTGAAAAGGGATGAGTGTAGTTCCAAAAGACTGAAAAACAGAGTGCTCTGTTTTGGACAGCAAGTTTGCTGATCTTCAACAGGGCATAACTCACGGGTCCTTTAGCCCAGAGAGGTGTGGTATATAGTTATGGAAAGGTATTGAAGTACTCTACAACTTTGTTGTAGACTTCCAGAGCTGAAACTCACCTTAACATGGCTTAATTCCCAGAGAAATGTAAACTGCCCAGAACCAGGACAGAGTGAAACATTCTCTGGACTGTTCTGTTTTTCAAACATAACTCCCAGTAGAAAAATTTAAAATTTTTATATGATACATCCTTAGAAAGAGTAGAAGGTGTGTGACATCTTTGCAATTCAAAGTTTCTGAAATTTCAGCACATATTTCAGTGGAAATCAGGGTTGAAAACAGCCACTTCCAAGGGAGGTGCTGCTAAAATTCTTCCAGAAACCCTGCTGACTTTGAATTAGCATAACTTTTTAACCAAAGCTGATATGGGGGCAAATGAATACTAGTTGGAAAGATACTGAAGTTAACTTTAACTTTGGTATTCAACTTGAGTCATGAAAATGCCTAGAACCAGATCAAAACTTGGAATAGGTAGAAACTGGTCATTCTGACAGAAGAATGACAGTTTGAACTCATTGGAGAGTGTGTTGTACCCTAAGGGTGGTATATGTGATGACAAAGCGATAGTAATATCTCGTAGTGACCAAACCTAGTTATGGTGAGCTTCCAAATTGTAGGTTCATCAAGTTGGATGAAACTAGCTTGTGTTTGGTCTGGTAATGGTGTAGCTTGTGCAAAGTTATTACATTATCTACATACGAGATGTATCGCATGAATTAATGTCATTATGTTTTACGCCTATTTTTATTGGACTGCATGCAATCTGTTGCGGGACTGATGCTATTGTCGTATGGTTGCAGATGGTTCGCACTAGGACCATGCACGAGGTTGGTGGCTCTAGCCAAGGGGGAGGCGGTGACTCCCAGCCACCAGCCTACGACAGCACCCCGCAGCAGCAGCCACCACCGCCGCCTCCGCTTACTCTAGCGGATGTGATAGCGGAACTGGTGGGAGGTCGTGAGGAGCAGACCGACCTGCTCCGCACGATCGTGCAGAATACGTCCCAGGCGGGGGGACATCAAGACAGAGGGCCTCGTGAGCCCCGTGAAGTGTCGTACTCGGACTTCATGAGTACGCACCCTCCAGTGTTCACCGAAGCTGAAGAACCACTGGAGGCTGACAACTGGCTGCGGACCATCGAGTCCAAGTTTGGGCTGCTCCAATGTACGGAATGGCAGAAGACCCTGTTCGCAGCACAGCAGCTCCACGGTGCCGCTGGTGCGTGGTGGGCGAATTATGTCGCCTCACGTCCGGCTGGCCATGCCGTGGAATGGCAAGAGTTCCGGGAGGCGTTCCGCACCTACCACATTCCTCCCGGGATCATGAAGAGGAAGTTCCAAGAATTTTTGGAACTGAAGCAGGGCGGGAGGAGTGCCCACGACTACTCCCGTGCCTTCAACCATCTGGCGCAGTATGCGTCAGATTATATCTCCATCGAGGAGAAGAAGCGAGAACACTTCTATCGGGGGTTACACCCCAAAAAATGAAGACGCACCTCGTTCAGTGGAATCGCAGCACGTTCAACGACCTAGTCAATGACGCGATCATGCAAGAGGATGCTCAGCGGGAGTTGGCAGCTGAGCAGAGGAAGCGCAGCGCTCCACCTAGCAGCGGTGGGAGTGGCGCTCCCCAGAAGTACCGGATGCTGTATCGGACACCATCCGGGCAGCAGTGGCGACCACCCGCGCGGCCTCAGCAGTTCGGCGGACGTCCCTTTCAGGCACCTCCGTTTCATCCGCCGATGCCACCACCAAGACAGCAGCAGCAGCAGCAGCAAACGGTACCCCGGTCGTTTCCACCGCCACAACACGCCCCGGGATTCCGTCCACCGATCAGCGGGGGACCGCCCCGTTTCACCTGTTTCACGTGTGGCCAGGCGGGCCACTTCGCGAAGGACTGTCCCCAGGGGCAGCAGAGCAGCGGGCAAGCCCAGTTTCAGGGCGGTGCTCGAGGCCGGCCTCCGATGAAGAAGGTTGGTCAGCGGACTGGAGGCGTCCGCAACCTCGACAATGAGGACGCCCCGGAGGGAGATAACGTGCTGGCGGGTATGTTCACTCTCAATCATCAAGCCATCATCATACTTTTTGATTCTGGTGCAACCCATAATTTCATAAGTGCATCATATGTGGTTAAGCATCAGCTGGAAGCCTTTCCAACCGAGTGTTCTTATATGATCTGCTCACCAGGAGGAAAGATTTCAGCAACGATGATGGTTCCGAAAGCGCCACTGTGCTTAGGTGGGAAGATATATCCCACCACTATGATTATCCTTGAGGGGCAGAAGATTGATGCAATCTTAGGAATGTCATGGCTAAGCTACCATGGCGCTGTCCTGGAAACCCTATCACGGACGGTTCACCTCAACTCCCCATTACACCGTCCGCGGTCCCTCCTATTAGACAATCCAGTCCGAGAGGTTTCAGCGATCAACAATACTGAAGCCCTCAAGTTAGAGGACATCCCCGTAGTCCGGAGTACCCCGACGTGTTCCCGGATGATCTTCCGGGCATGCCACCTGAGCGGGATGTCGAGTTTAAAATTGAACTTGCACCCGGGACTACGCACATATCACGGAGACCATACAAGATGGCTCCGAACGAGCTGGCTGAATTAAAAGAACAGCTCAATGATCTGTTGAGCAAGGGTTTCATTAGGCCGAGTTCCTCGCCTTGGGGATGCTCGGCGCTGTTTGTAAAGAAGAAGGATGAAACCCTGAGGCTGTGTGTGGATTACCGGCCGCTCAACGCCGTCACCATCAAGAATAAGTACCCACTGCCCCGTATCGACATATTGTTTGATCAACTTGTGGGTGCAAGTGTGTTCTCCAAGATGGACCTTCGCTCTGGATATCACCAGATAAAGATCCGGGCGGAGGATATCCCGAAGACGGCCTTCTCAACGAGATATGGATTATATGAATATCTCGTCATGTCATTTGGTCTCACAAACGCTCCAGCCCATTTCATGTATCTCATGAACTCGGTGTTCATGCCGGAGCTGGACAAGTTCGTGGTAGTGTTCATCGACGATATCTTGGTTTACTCCAAGACAGAAGCCGAACATGCCGAACACTTGAGAATCGTTCTTCAACGATTGCGAGACCACAAGCTCTACGCCAAGTTCAGTAAATGCGAGTTTTGGATCAGCCAAGTGGCATTCTTGGGACATATCATCTCTGCGGAAGGCATTGCGGTTGACCCAAGCAAAATAGAGCAAGTGCTGAAATGGAAAGCTCCCACTTCAGTTCATGAAGTCAGAAGCTTCCTCGGGTTAGCGGGATACTACCGGAGATTCATTCCAAGTTTCTCCAAGCTCGCTAAACCGATGACATAATTGCTGAAGAAAGGGACGAAATATGTTTCGAACACGGCGTGTGAAGGAGCGTTCCAATCATTGGTGAAGCATCTCACCACAGCCCCGGTCTTAGCTCAGCCGGATACAACAAAGCCCTTCGATGTGTATTGTGACGCGTCTGGTATCGGGCTAGGCTGCGTGTTGATGCAGGAAGGACGTGTGGTCGCATATGGCTCACGCCAACTTCGGAACCATGAGCAGCATTACCCGACTCATGATCTTGAGCTTGCTGCCGTGGTGTTGGCGCTAAAAATGTGGAGGCACTATCTCCTGGGGAATCTAGTGCATCTCTACACCGACCACAAGAGCTTAAAATACATTTTCACCCAGAAGGAGCTGAATATGAGGCAAAGGAGGTGGTTAGAGCTGATCAAAGATTATGAGATTGAGATCCATTACCACCCTGGCAAGGCGAATGTGGTTGCCGACGCGCTGAGTTGGAAATCACATGTCCATCACCTCACCATTACACCGGTGGAGGAGGAAGAGTCAAGTTTATACTTGGTTCCTTATGGATCGCTGTACAACCTTGCCCTCATCCCTACTATTAGGGAGGACATCATTGCAGCTCAGAAGACGGATAAAGGCATGGCACATCTCCGGAGACGGATAGACAATGGAGAGATCAAGTGTTTCCGGAAGGATGATGAGGGGACGCTATGGTTCAATGACCGAATAGTCGTACCCCGAGATATGGAACTGAGGAAGAAGATCCTCGATGAAGCTCACTTGTCCAAATACTCCATTCATCCGGGCAGCAACAAAATGTACCAAGATTTGAAAGAGAAATTTTGGTGGACACGGATGAAGCGGGAGGTAGCTAAGTACATATCCGAGTGCGATACGTGTAGACGAGTGAAAGCTGATCACATGAAGAAATCAGGGCTGTTGCAACCCCTGAAGATCCCGGCGTGGAAATGGGAAGAGGTGAGCATGGATTTCATTGTGGGATTACCCCTAACATCCAACAAGCATGATTCCATATGGGTAATCGTCGATCAGTTAACCAAGACGGCTCATTTCATCCCGGTGAATACACGTTACAATGCCGGTAAATATGCAGAGCTATACATAGCGAAGATTTTATGCCTATACGGGGTACCCAAGACCATTGTCTCAGATCGAGGTGCATTATTTGTATCTCGCTTTTGGGAGCAGCTACACGCTGCATTGGGTACTAAGTTGATCAGGAGCTCCGCCTATCACCCTCAAACAGATGGGCAAACAGAGAGGGTGAACCAAGTATTAGAAGACATGTTGAGAGCATGTGCCATCCACCATGGTAGGAACTGGGATGATCACCTACCGTTGGCGGAATTCTCGTACAACAACGGTTATCAGGCGAGTATCAAGATGGCACCCTACGAAGCTCTCTACGGTCGTAAATGCCGCACCCCATTAAACTGGTGCGAGTCCGGTGAAAGGGTCACATTCGGGGTTGATGTGGTGAACGACGCCGAAGAGCGCGTTCGGACGATTCAAGCTAACTTGAAGGCCACTCAATCCTGGCAGAAGAGCTACGCTGATAAGAGGCGTAGACCGTTGCACTTCAACGTCGGTGAACACGTGTACCTCCGCGTGTCTCCGATGAAGGGCGTGCACCGGTTCGGTGTGAAGGGGAAGCTCGCTCCCTGTTTAATTGGACCCTATGCTATCACAGAGAAGTGCGGACCAGCGGCGTATCGATTGGAGTTACCAGCATCTCTGGCTGGTGTCCATGATGTTTTCCATGTTTCGCATCTGCGAAAATGTTTGAAGCATACAGCTGCTGTTCATACCGAAGACATCGGCGAGCTGAAACCGGATTTAACATATGAGGAGTATCCGGTGGAAATTCTTGATGAGAAAGCCAGGACCACGCGTAGCAGAACGTTGTGGTTCTACAAGATCCTCTGGAGTAACCACACCGCGGAAGAAGCGACGTGGGAGAGCGAGGAATTCCTTCGCTCAAATTACCCTGAGTTCATGGCTTCTCAACACGGGTAAGTCCCTACTACATCGCTATCTCTTCTTTTGTAATCTCGGGACGAGATTCTTTTAAGGGGGGAGGGATGTAAAAGCCCAAGAAAAGGGACTTGCAAAAACTTTTCTTCACCTCACAACACCACAGTTTTTATTGTGGATATCTTAGGAAATATTGTGAAGAGCAAGTAACCTCCATCAAAAGAGTGATTAGAGGGGAAAGTCTTCCTTTTCACAAAGTGGGATTTGGACACATGAACATGAGAGGTTGTGCTCACCCCTAGAACTTAAAAAGTGTTGGGAAGGTTCAGTCCAAGTTTCATAGAAATCCAACACGTTTTGAGGCACTTTTGGAGGTATTTGAAAAAGAGGCCAATTTGAATGTAAATTCAAATTGTAGCCACATTCATCACTGAAATTCAAAAGTTAGCTTCATATTCAAATTCAGCACATTTTTCTGACTAAGCCCACCAATTTTCATCCTCATTGGAGTTCATCTTGTCAAGAGCTAAATTTGCAAGAATTCAAAACTGAATTTGAATTTCAGTTTAAACATGCAGCAAATTTAGCCAAACATAATTAAAATTTGAGAATTCAAATTCAAACAAAGACTTGGTGACTAAGTCTCACATTAAATTGTGAGTAGCTGAGGATATTTTGGCACCCCAGAATTAAGAAAATTTGGAAAAAGAAATTGAGAGGAGGCCCCACATGTCAGTGGACTTAACAGAGAAGTTTCCACTGATTTCCTTTCCTCTCACGGCTGAGACAGTGCACGGGAGCGCCGGCGCCGACCTCCTCGCGCGGCCACCTCCTGCTTCCCGCCTGCGCTGTCTGCCGTGTGTTTAACTCCCTCTTCACTCGGCGTGATCTTTTCTTCACAGCACGAGCCGATCGTGTTTTCCTTCCTTCTCCCGAGCAGCGCCACACCGAGCTCGGTTCTTCTTCCCCCGACGCCGCTCCCCTGATCCTCCCCTGCACACCGACGTCTGCTCGGCCTTTACCCGAGCTTCCAACACAGATAGGGAGTGCCTGGGTGTGCTCTAGCTAACCATCCCACCACCTCGCGGTGTTAGCACCGCACTCGACCACAAATCGACGATCGCCACTGAGAACTCAGGCCACCGGCGGAAAGCCGAGAACTGCTCCCCGTGGACAGCACGCCACGGCCAGTTTCACCGCCGGACTCCTACACGAAAAAGGTGTGCCGTGCTCTCTAGGTCGTGTAGATGCAAGCCTTATAGCGGTTGATCCACCGGATGAAGAGTATTGCCAGTTCTTCCGAAACGTAGTGTGTTCGGGTAGAGCGTGGTCTATCCCAAAATTCCTGCTACTCACTTAGCTATTGGCCGCGCCGGCTTGTCAGCACCTTCCTCACTCCCTAGCGGCCCTCCTCGACCAAGAATCAAGGGAAATGACCCAGAAATGGCCGGGTTTGGGTTGTTTTCCGGGCCGCCATAGAATAACAGCTCGGTTCACCGTGGAGCTCTAGGTTGCCGACCTTTTCATGGGGTTTGGCGGCCATTTCCATCACCCTCGAGCTCCCGCGGTGCTCTCCGACCCATTGCCGATCATTTGGATGCGTTGTAACGCATTCCCGACCACGCCGGAACCCTAACCGCCGCTGTCACCGTCGGGAGCCCTGTTCCGGTGAGCTACGGCCGCCGGCGACACCACCGACGAGTTCAGCGTCGTGAGTTAGGGCGGGGCGGCGAGTCTGAGATTGGGAGACGGCCGAGAAAGCAGTTCCAGCGACACTCGCCGGAGTGCGCCGCCGCGGACCCCTGTTTGGCGCGAGGAAGGAGAAGACTGCCGGGTGGGACCCACTGGCAGACATTTAAACAATTTGAAATTTCCAGTTTGTATTTCAAACTTTGGAGGACCACAACTTGGGGTAGGAGAATCTAAAAATTATGAAACAAATTTTGTTGGATTCCTCTAACAGAGTACAATCCAAATCTGAAACCCAATTTGTATGAAACCCATTAATTAATTCTGGAAAATTCTTTAAAGTTTTTCAGCAAAAGAATTTTGGAGGGAGTTTGGTGCATCCAAAAATCCCCAAATTTTGCCAGAATGTTCTTTAGCACATTAGTGAACCCCTGTAAAAGTTTCATACCATTTAGAGTTGATTTGGTCAGAGAAATTCAAAGTTGAAGGTGCTGTGTTCATTTTAATACAGAAACATTTTCAAAGAATTTCCAAAACTTGGAAATTCAGTTCTGGGCAAATCTTAGCTCCAAAAATGATAGGAAAATTCATGCAAACTCTATGATCTATAATTGAAATTGTAGTTCACTAAGTTGGGCTTGAACAGGGGTGTTACCTCAGAATTAATTCTTCTTTGCTTAATTGCTAAAAGAATTATTCTGAGCAAACCACTCAATGGAAAGTGCTAATGTTTGGTCCAGAGGGTTTTCTTGTGACAATGAACTCATACAAAAATTATCAGCTCCATTGGAGCTCTGGATCACCCCTGTCCTTTTTAACCACTTGGGGATTAATATGGAAAAGGGGGAAAACCACTTAGCACTTAACCATGTACTTAGGTCCAAACCCAAACCACTAAACCCCAGTTCCATTTTAAATTCTTAAACAGAGTTCCAGTTGTTAGAACTGGTTATTAGAACTAATAGCAGTAACCTTACAATAACTTGTATGCATATTAGTTAACATGTAGTATTTCGATAACGTGTAGTCGCTGAAGGCGAGGAAGCTCCGGAGGTTCTCGACTTCCTGCTTCCAGAGGAAGAACTAACTCCTGACCAGCAGCAACAAGGCAAGCCCCGGTTTGCATTAACCCTTTTATAAGTTTTACTTTGTTTACATGAGTCATGTGAAGTATGATTGTGCATTAGGTGTAGGATGAATGGAACCCCACTTGCATAACCAAAGGTTCCTAAAAGAGTGAGGGTAGTGTCTAAGACCTCGAGTAGACAGGCTATGCTTAATGCTTCATAGGACTTCGGTACAAGTCGAGTAGTTGGACTATACTCGCGAGTTTAGGCTTGGGAACGCACCGATTTATAGGTGTAGGCTGAGGGCAGCAAGGTGGAAATCTGCCAACGGGCATAGAGAGATGCTCCGTGTGGGGAACCTCCTGCTCGTTTCGGTGCGACCGGTTCGACGTTTGGGCTGTTGGGTGAAAGGTTGTCCCGTACGACATCGAGTGAGCGTGCTGTGCAGCTCCACGGGTGGGCGTACGTGACGTGCTCTTTGGGTTTCCCTGCAGGTGTATATCGAGTCGATTCGCCGTCCCTCGTGGTGACGAGTACCACTTGTTCACTGTGTCGTAACGTAGACTAATGAATGAAATGATATGATTCCATATTGCTGTTATGATATAATTGTATTGCTACATGTGTGCCACCAAATATTTCTCACTAAATTTCAGCTTCATGAACCGTTAACTTGTTTCTAAAAGATGAACTAAGGATGAACTTGTAGGCGTGTCCATTTGCTGCAACATTGCTATCCTAAGTCATGGTACACCTCATGTAGAGTTTCATGCTTAGGTGAGTCGGTTAAGCCTTGCTGAGCCTTCGTGCTCACGGTTGCTTCTTAAGTGTTTTTCAGGTGAGGAGCCACCCACGGACTCGGAGTACGAGTCCACCGGCGAGGGTTACCCTCCGTCGGGGACCACGGCTGAGTGGGAGCCGTACACGCCGCGCTGAGCTGAGACGTGCAGCTAGTGTGGGTTGTCCTAGGGCTGGGAAACCGACTTTTGCTAGATAGGCGGGCGTGAGTTGTATAAAAGAAACTTCCGCTGTGTAATAAAGACCCTAGTTTATAACTGAGAAGCGTACTACCTTGTACATTCAGTTTGTTTTCCCATGTAATATATTATGTTCTTATGACGTGTGCTGTCGGGTGTCGCATCGCGCGGCACCACCCTCTGCGATCCTGGATGAGTGGATTCCGGTCCGCCACACTCGCGGTGACGAGTACCGCTTGTTCACTGCGTCGTAACATAGATAATTTATGGAATGTTATGATTCAATTCTGCTGTATGATATAATTGTATTGTTACATGTGTGCCATCAAAAATTGCTTATTAAATTTCAGATTCATGAACTGTTAACTGTGGCTAAAAGATGAACTAAGGATCAACTATAGGCATGTCCATTTGCTGAAATTTTACCATCCCATGTTCATTGTACCCTACATGTAGAGTTTCATGCCTAGGTGAGTCGGTTAAGTCTTGTTGAGCCATCGTGCTCACAGTTGCTGCTTGAGTGTTTTTCAGGTGAGGACCCACCCACGGACTCGGGGTACGAGTCCACCGGCGAGGGTTACCCTCCGTCGGGGACCACGGCTGAGTGGGAGCCGTACACGCCGCGCTTTGCTGAGGAGTGCAGCTAGTGTGGGTTGCCCTAGGGCTGGGCAACCGACTTTTGCTAGATAGGCGGGCGTGAGTTGTACAAATTAAAACTTCCTCTGCGTATTGTATACCTTAGTTTGTAACTGAACAAGTGTACTACTTTGTACATCTCAGTTTGTTTTCTATGTAATACAATGTCTCTTTATGATGTGTGCTGTCACGTGTCGCATCGCGCGGCACCACCCTCTGCGATCCTGGATGAGCGGATTCCGGTCCGCCACAGCCTGGTATCAGAGCTGCATTGGAGATAGCACAGTACTTAAGGACTGTATTACAGGAAAAACTTAGGCTTACGGTGAGGATCCGGTAGTTTGCCCAAGTAAGGACTATATTAGCATAGTTACTTAAAGTGGCAAGACTAACATATGTGTTATAATTCTGAATTTTCATTATGTAACGACGCACCTACGCTCTGGTAAGAGTGGCAAGGAACGCTACCGAAAGCGGTTCAATTTCGGTTAGCTCCCCTGACGAGGAACTTGATTCAGGGATAGGTCTCACAGCTTGGTGTGAGACGTCAATATGAAACTCTTGGACTCTTCATGTTCCCGAGTTCATATGAAACGCTGATCCCTAGCGTGCATTAGGCAAGTAAGTGGAGACCCCATCGCGTGGTCAGTAACGCGAGAGTGTGTTCGTCTGGAAGTAGCCCAGGAGGACATACGCAGTGCTTGCCATCGGCGTGCCCTGCAGGGCAGTAGGTGGTATCCGTTGGGTTGATAACATTCCCAACCGTGACGACCCGTTCATGATCTACTCGGGTTCCCCGTTGTGTGGTGTTGAAACACGATCACGTACCTTGAGACGTGACTTAACTCAAGGACAGCTGTATGGCAATGATACGGGCGTTTGTATTTACTTTCAAATATGGATCTGCCTGAAAAGGAAATAACCATTGAGTGCACCATTATTGCATGGTCTTCTGCAGGTACTAACCACGTATGTATTCCGTGTAGTTAACGTGTGCGAGAGACCCTTTAGTGCCACAACTGAGACGTATATGCCGGTATAATCCGGCTAGGATTTTCTTTTTGTGAGGAACGTAGTACCGACATATTATAGGTATGTGCATGGAAAATAATGATAACAAGGAATTAAAATCACTAAGTTGCAACATTTAGGACCCTGGTTGGGTAGAAAAATTTGATAGTTGATTAGTGTAGTTCCAAAGGATTGAAAAACAGAGTGCTCTGTTTTGAGCAGCAAGTTGCTGAACTTTGACAGAGCATAACTCACAGAAAAATTAGCCAATGGAGGTGTGGGATATAGTTCTGAAAGGCTGTTTAAGCACTCTACAACTTTGTTGTAGACTTCCAGGGCTGAATCACACCTTAAGGTGGCTTAAATCCCAGAGGAGTGTAAACTGTCCAGAACCAGGACAGATTTAAAACACTCTCTGGACTGTTCTGTTTTTCAAGCGTAACTTCCTGTAGAAAAAACCTGAAATTATCAAATGATACATCTTTGGAAAGGGTAGTAGATGTGTTACATCTTTTTAATTCAAAGTTTCTATATTTTCAGCACGGAATTCAGTGGAAACCAGGGTTGAAAACAGCAACTTCCAAGGGAGGTGCTGTTGAAATTCTTCCGGAAATTCTGTTGACTTTGAATTACCATAACTTTTTAACCAGAGCTTATCTGGGGGCAAATGAATACTCGTTGGAAATATACTGAAGTTAACTTTAACTTTGGTGTTCAACTTGAGTCATGATGGTGCCCAGAACCAGATCAAAATCTGGGATTTGCAGAAACTGGTCATTCTGACAGAGGAATGACAGTTGAACTCATTTGGGAGATTGTTGTACCCTAGGGGGTTTAAGTACGTCCAATAGGGTAGAACATACGCATGAGTGGTTATCTTCAACTAGTGAAAGCTTGAGTATATGCTTTATTCAAGTTTCTGTTGCTAGATACCACATTTGTGTCGTATTGAAGATAAAAGGGTGGTATACGTGATGACCAAGCGATATTAACGTCTCGTAGTGACCAAACCTAGTTGTGGTGAGCTTCCAAAGAGGAGGTTCATCAAGTTGGATTTAACTAGCTTGTATTTGGTCTGGTAATGGTGTAGCTTGTGCAAAGTTATTACATTATCCGCATACGAGATGTATCACATGTTTTTAATGTCATTATGTTTTACGCCTATATTATTGGACTGCATGCAATATGTTGCGGGACTGATGTTTATTGTCATATGGTTGCAGATGGTTCGCACTCGGACCACGCACGATATTGGTGGCTCTAGCCAGCTGGGAGGCGATGACTCCCAGCCACCTGCCTATGACAGCACCCCGCAGCAACAACCACCACCGCCGCCTCCGCATACCCTAGCGGATGTGATAGCGGCACTGGTGGGGAATCGTGAGAAGCAGACCGACCTGCTCCGCACGATTGTGCAGAATACGTCCCAGGCGGGGGGGGGGGGGGCGTCAAGAGAGGAGCCCTCGTGAGCCCCGTGATGTGACGTACTCAGACTTCATGAGTACGCACCCTCCAGTGTTCACTGAAGCAGGAGAACCACTGGAAGCCGACAACTGGCTGCGGACAATCGAGTCCAAGTTTGGGCTGCTCCAATGTACGGAGCGGCAGAAGACTCTGTTCGCGGCGCAGCAGCTTCACGGTGCTGCTGTTGCGTGGTGGGCGAACTATATCGCCTCACGTCCGGCTGGCCATGCCGTGGAGTGGGAAGAGTTCCGGGAGGCGTTCCGCGCCTATCATATTCCTCCCGGGATAATGAAGAGGAAGTTCCAAGAATTCTTAGAGCTGAAGCAGGGCGGGAGGAGTGCTCATGACTACTCCCGTGCCTTCAACCATCTGGCGCAATATGCGTCGGACTACGTCTCCACCGAGGAGAAGAAACAGGAGCACTTCTATCGGGGGCTACACCCCGAGATGAAGACGCATCTCGTTCAATGGAATCATGGAACCTTCTGAGACGGACCACCGGACCTCGTCGGGTGGTGCCGTGTTATGCGGCACCAACAGCACACGGGTCGGTGAACACACATCATATTACATAAATAGTTTGCGGAAGCGTACAAGATTGTTTTACAAATAAGTATATCAGAGTAAACTACAGCAGAAGACTATCACTCTCACGTCTCATATCTAAACTAGCAACAAAGAAACGGTCCAGCCCGCGGACGTTTCTTACTAGCAACACGAAGACAATCTGCAGCGGCGAGTATGCTCTTTGAGTAAGCACTCGGAGGTTCCCGAGTCCCATAGGCACCCCTTCTCATAAGCATCGAGTCAATTACCTGCAAAACAACCCGGATAGCATCCGTGAGCATAACGCTCAGCAAGACTTAACCGTCACCCTAAACATGAAACTCTAAGTGAGGTTATGAACCTAACATAGGATGGCATAAGCATAATTAAACTCGCCTAAAAGTGAATCCTTACTTTCAGTATTAACTGCAGTATTTTAAGTAACCCTGGGCACGCCACATCGGGAGTCCACAATCAAACAAGAAACGCTTTCCCCCGATGTAAATTGCTCATGGCATAAAAGAATCGAGTTTGCACTAGCCTATTCATCAAGATCCAATACCAAGGTGGGATAATACTTCACATCAAATTGATTAGTTCCTTTCTCATGAAAGTTCTTACTACGTCACGACTGTGAGAACAAGTATGCTCGGTCCATTCCGCAAGCGACGGTGATTCGAATCAATAACACCAGACTACACGACACGTACACCCGTACTCGACGTTGCCTACAACAACCATCACCGACGTCGTACGTGGCAGCCTTTCCCCCGTTTCACCCTGCTCAACCGATCAAGTCACCCCGTACTGTAGCTACTCGCATGGTGCACCTTCTGACGTGAGATGTCATGAGAATATTCCCCACATACTGCACACCGGCCGTCCGCTTGAGGCGACCCGAAAAGTCCCAACGACAGCTTCCCGAGGTACATCGGTTTACTGGGTCCCATATAGCCATCATGAGTCCGGTACACAACTCAAACTTGTTCAACAGGGCCGCATACGGATCGGTCCTTGACCGACATGGACAGGTCTATAGCACCCAGGCCCCTATGTCCTGCTGCTCCTACAACCTTCCGGTCTCAACTTTAACTTGCTAACTGAATTATGAACCAATCCCGTATGCCCCTGTTGTTCCTGAAACTGCGAGTAGCATCTCACCACTCGACTTCTACCGAACCGTACTTAAGCATGGCAGTTCTACACGGTGAAAGACACCTACCCAATACTCCATGGATCATTTGGCTATGCAAGATGAGTATCAAACACTAGACCTAATGCACAGTTCATATCTTGACCGAAAGTGAATACAAAAGAAAAACTTAACAGCTGTTAAATGCAAACCGGAGCTTGCCTGTTTTGCAGGGTAGTCGTATATAAACAGTTAGTGTCCTTGCAGATCCACCCTGTACTCTCCGGAGCTTGATCCACTTCGATGAATCACTCCTTTGAGTCCCCTTCGTCATGGTTCCTATTGACATGCATATGCACATGTTTTATAGAATGTAATGGAAAGAAGTTATAGAATTACTTTCTTAGAAACAGAGGTTGTGTGGAAAAGCCAAGCATGGCTTGGTTTGCCTCTGTTGTGCAAAGAACAGAAACAAACTAATTTGACCTTAAGGCCTTAGCTATACACTAACCATTTTCCCTAATGAACATAATAGATAAGCTGAAAAGATTTGAGTGCAACTGAAGAACAAGAACTCCAATGGCCTCAAAACTTTTACAGCAGGTTCTATACTACCTAAGGATTTAGCTTGCCAACTTGCAGCTAATATGGAGTCATATTGTGTCCTCCATAATTCTCACAATATCTCTTATGTATCTTTCCCTTATACATAAGTATGGAGAATAAGAACAGGGAGTTCAAGGACTCATCTTGGGCTGATGATTTACATGTGAGTTTTGATCACATGAGGGTAATCTGGTCCAAAATTCAGCCCTTTTACTTGAGTAGTTCTCACAGAACAATTCTTTAAGCATTCCTACTCAAAAGAATTAATTCTGTAGTAATGTGCATTTTCATGCCCAATTAGGTGAACTACAATTCCAAGTATATCTCAGAGAGCTTGCCTAAATTTTCCTATGGTTTTTGGAGCTATGGATTGCTTAGAACAGATTTTTGAAGTGGGAAACATTTTCCGAAAATGTTTCTAGACTCTTTTGAACACAGTAGTTCGCATTTAGAAAATTCCTACTCAAATGATCTTCAAATGAGCTGAAACTTTGCTAGTAGGTCAATACTATGCTAAAGAATATTCTGGCAAAATTTGGGGATTTTTGGATAACCCAAACTCCCTCAATAATTCTTTTTCAGAAAACCTTCCAAGAAACGAATCCAACCCAATTGGAATCACTCAAATTGGAGTTTTCTACAGGGAGATATGAATTTCCAAAGATTGAGCTAAGTCTGGAATTATTTTCCTACAGCAATTTCGGCTGGACCCACAGTTTTGAATTCCAGCCAATAGAAACGAACCCACACCGGGCCACAGCATCTCTGCGCGCCAACACACGGGATCCCGGCCACACCCGATCCCGAGTATAAAATTTGAGCTGCTGACAGCCGGGGCCCACACGTCTTCTTCTTCCTCCGGCTTCCTCGCTCGCGCCCGCGCTGCCCCTCGCCGGCCCGACGCCGGAGCTCGCCGGCTCGCCGTTTCCGGCCACCGCCTGAGCTGAAACTCGCCGCCAGGGAGTTTGTGACACCGAGGAACACGGCTGTGGGGTTTGCTAGGGCTGCCAACGACCGGAACATGGCCGGCGACGTGCGACAGCTACTGCGGGGGTTCGACGGCGTTGCCTGAGGTATCCAGCCCGCCAAAACCTGTGCCGACGAGCCCTACAGCACCAGTGGATGATCGCAAGGCTCAGCCTGGCCCCTAAATGGCTCGGGAACAGCCGCAAGTCGGTCGTCACCGTGCGCCCGATTCGGTCCGCCGGAGAAGTGCTCGGTAGACCTCAAAATACGTCGCCCCAAAGGGTTTTCATGCGACGGATGCTAAAGAGAACATGAGCTAAGAATGAATAGAAGTGGAGAATTTTAGATTCCCGTACCAGATGCTCGGATCGAAGCTGCCAGAGCAAAACTTCGAAATTCGCCGGCGATGCTTCACGGTATGGCCTGAGCTTGGGCTGAGAGCAGCACCGCACCCGTGCGCGTCCATAGCTGCGATCGCTCGGCCGTGAAACCCCCCGTGGAGGGCTGTCCACGTGCGCTCAAAAGAGAGTTAAAGAGAAGAAATTGCAAATTCTAAACCAAATTCAGATTTAGTCTTGCAAATTCAAACTGAATTTGAGGAATTCAAATTCTAGCCACCCTTTTTAAACTCAGCATTCTGGGGATTGAAAAGATCAGCTTGAGAAGATATTTGGGGAAGAAATGTGGGGTGGGATCCACATGTCATAGAGCTAAAGGAGGACCTTACTCACTAAGTTTTACTCTCGGTGGGAACTTTTCCCGAGCAGCTCACGGGCGCCACCGAGCAGCTTGCCGGCGTCAGCTCCTGCTGCTGGTCTCCACGCGCTGGAGCCCCGAGGTCGGTCCTGACCCCGTCCTCATCGTGATCACAGGGCCTCAGACAGAACCAAAGCGCATTTGCCTTCCTCTCTCGCGAGAACACCGAGCAACCCGAGCTCCCACCCTCCGCTCTCGGTCCGATCGAAGGAACGGCAAAACCACCGCGCCTCATTCTCCCCCGAGCTGCTAAACGCTTCCCCGAGATCAGCCTCCACCTCCCCGACACGAAATCAAGTGAGCTTCGGCCTTCCTCGCCCGAGAACAAACGCCGCCGCGGCGACCTAGCTCAAAAAGGTGATCGGGCGCACGTGGACAACCCTCCACGGGGGGTTTCACGGCCGAGCGATCGCAGCTACGGACGCGCACGGGTGCGGTGCTTCTCTCAGCCCAAGCTCAGGCCATACCGTGAAGCATCGCCGGCGAATTTTGAAGTTTTGGTCTGGCAGCTTCAACCCGAGCATCCGGTACGGGAATCCAGAATTCTCCACTTCTATTCGTTCTTAGCTCATCAAACTTTGCACGTAGGAGACGGGAGAGGTAGTTACAAACTGTACAACGCTAAAAATTCCGGATAGTTGGTGTGGAGATAATCTTCACTTTCCCATGTCGCCTCTTCCGTGGTATGATTACTCCACAGCACCTTGTAAAATTTGATCATCCGGTTCCGGGTCTTTTCATCCAAAATCTGAACCGGTCGCTCGGTGTAGGTCAGGTCCGGTTTCAATTCGTCGATGTCCTCGGTGCGAACAGCAGCGGTGAATTTGAGGCACTTCCGCAGCTGTGAAACATGAAATATATCATGAACACCCGCTAGACTTGCCGGTAATTCTAGCCGGTAGGCTACGGGTCCGCACTTCTCCGTGATAGCAAAAGGACCAATAAAACGGGGAGCGAGTTTCCCCTTTACACCGAACCGGTGAATTCCCTTTATCGGAGATACACGAAGATAAACGTGTTCTCCGACGTCAAAATGTAATGGCCTACGCCTTTGATCAGCGTAGCTCTTCTGTCGGGATTGTGCAGCCTTTAATTTCTGTTGTATCATCCGAACTCGGTCTTCGGCTTCGTTGACAAGATCAATCCCAAACAGAACTCTTTCGCCAGACTCACACCAATTCAGCGGTGTGCGACACTTCCGGCCGTAGAGAGCTTCATACGGTGCCATTTTAATACTCGCTTGATAACCATTGTTGTATGAAAACTCCGCCAACGGTAGGTGATCGTCCCAATTCCTACCGTGGTGGATGGCACAGGCTCTCAACATGTCCTCGAGCACTTGATTCACCCTCTCGGTTTGTCCATCGGTTTGAGGGTGATATGCGGAGCTTCTAATTAGCTTGGTGCCCAACGAGGCATGCAGCTGCTCCCAAAACCGAGCAACGAAAAGCTCACCTCGATCTGAAATGATGGTCTTCGGGACACCATGTGAGCATATAATCCTGGAGATGAATAACTCCGCATATTGCTTTGCTCGATAATGAGTGTTCACCGGTATGAAATGAGCTGATTTCGTCAACCGGTCAACGATCACCCATATTGAGTCATGCTTCTTGGATGTGAGTGGTAATCCGATGATGAAATCCATACTCACATCCTCCCACTTCCATGCCGGTATCTTCAAAGGTTGTAGTGGTCCGGCTTTCCGCATATGATCAGCCTTGACCCGTCTACACGTCTCACACTCGGATACGTATTTAGCGATCTCCCTCTTCATCCTCGTCCACCAAAATTTCTGTTTCAAATTTTGGTACATCTTGTTACTTCCGGGATGAATGGAAAACTTAGACAGGTGGGCTTCATCCAAGATCTTCGTCCGGAGTTTCATATTGCGCGGTACCACTATACGGTCATTAAACCATATCGTACCGTTCGCATCCTTCCAGAAACATTTCACCTCTCCGTTGTCTAGTCTTCTCCGTATGTGAGACATACCTCTGTCTCTTCTTTGAGCCTCAACAATCTCTTCACGGATTGTTGTAATAAGCGCAAGATTATAAAGCGCGCCATACGGAATGACACGGAGACTTGGTTCTTCTTCTTCCAACTCAGCAGCCGCTAAGTTGTGAACGTGGGCCTTCCAACTAAGCGCGTCAGCAACCACGTTTGCCTTGCCTGGATGATAGTGGATCTCAATTTCATAATCTTTGATGAGCTCCAACCATCTCCGTTGTCTCATATTCAGCTCGTTCTTTTATGGTCGGTGTAGAGGTGAACAAGATTACCCAGTAGGTAATGCCTCCACATTTTTGACGCCAAAACCACAGCAGCAAGCTCAAGATCGTGAGTTGGATAATGCTGTTCATGGTTTCGCAGTTGACGAGACCCATAGGCGACTACACGCCCTTCTTGCATCAGAACGCAGCCGAGACCAATGCCGGATGCATCACAGTACACATCAAATGGCTTCGTCGTGTCTGGCTGAGCAAGAACTGGAGCTGTGGTGAGATGTTTAACCAATGTTTTGAATGCGGCTTCACATGCTGCATTCCACATGTATTTTGTGCCCTTCTTCAGCAGCTCCGTCATTGGTTTAGCAATTTTTGAGAAGCTCAGAATGAACCTCCGATAATACCCCGCTAAACCTAGGAAACTTCGGACCTCGTGGACTGATTTGGGAGATTCCCACTTCAGCACCTGTTCAATCTTGCTGGGGTCCACGGCAATACCTTCTTCTGAAATAATATGCCCTAGGAAAGGTACTTGGTCAATCCAAAATTCGCACTTGCTGAACTTGGCATATAACTTGTGCTCCCTTAACCATTGTAGCACAATGCGCAGATGTTTAGCGTGCTCTTCTTCAGATTTGGAGTAAACCAATATGTCATCGATGAATACCACGACGAACTTGTCTAGCTCCGGCATGAACACAGAATTCATCAAGTACATGAAGTGTGCCGGAGCGTTGGTTAACCCAAATGACATGACGAGGTACTCATAGAGTCCGTATCTCGTCGGGAAAGCTGTCTTCGGTATGTCCTCCGGTCGGATCTTGATTTGATGATACCCCGACCGAAGATCCATTTTCAAAAATACCTTTGCACCCACAAGTTGATCGAACAGGATGTTGATGCGGGGCAAAGGATACTTGTTCTTGATCGTGACAGCATTTAGAGGACGGTAATAAACACATAGCCGTAGCGTTTCGTCCTTCTTCTTAACGAATAGCGCAGAGCAACCCCAAGGTGAAGAACTTGGTCGTATGAAACCCTTGCTCATGAGTTCATTCAGTTGCTCTTTCAACTCCGCTAGCTTGTTAGGTGCCATCTTGTAAGGCCTTCGTGAGATAGGTGTCGTTCCCGGCGCCAGTTCAATCTTAAACTCGATGTCCCGTTCGGGCGGCATGCCCGGTAAGTCATCGGGAAATACGTCGGGATAATCACGTACCACCGGAATATCTTCAAGTTTAAGTGCTTCCGTGTGGTAGGCCTCTACCATATCTGGTCTTCGCTGTCTAAAAACAGCGTGTGCTATCCGTGAATCGGCGAGTCAATCTGAACAGTCCGGTTACCGATATTGAGAACGGCACCGTGACGATTTAACCAAGACATCCCCAATATAATGTCTATCTTCTGCCTATCCAACATAATCAGCGATGTTGGGTATATTTTTCCGCCCAAACACAAAGCTGCTCGGGACACAATCTGATTGACAGAGATATTCCCTCCCGGTGAACGTATAAGAAAACTCATGGTGGGAGTATTGGTGGATAATTGGGTGCTGATCCACGCATGTTTTGCTGATAAAATTGTGGGTTGCACCTGAATCAAAAAGTACCAACACGGGCACGTCTTTGAGAGTAAACATGCCTGCTAACACCGGTGCTCCCTCCGGGACATCCTCAATGGAAAGATGTTGCACACTCCCGGACTGCAATGCTGTTATGTTGACTTGAGCAGGTGGCGGCATACCACCTGACGATGATGGCTGTTTGGTGTTCACCAACTTCTCCCGGCATTCTTGCCTAAAATTCCCTGAACGGTGGCAATAAGAACACGGAGGTTTCCCCGATTCTTCGTTGACTTGTGGTCGAGAAGTTGACCTACTTGGTTGCAGCAATGATGTGACAGGTGTCCTTCGTTGCTGCTGCAAAGGTGTCGCTTCAAGATATGATTCTTGAGCAGGAAATCTGTACGGAGTTGATCACACTGGTGCTTGCCATATATCATCGGATGGTGTGTTATACACCACACGGTATTTACGAGGAACGACTGGTGTGTCTTCTTGCACATCCTCCCGGTCCCTCTTCTCCGCTTGACACTCAAATGTCGCTTGTTCTTGCAGCAGAGCAGCACTGATCAGCTCGGTGTAACTGCCTTGATTGAACAAAGCTAACTTCTCTTTTAGTATGGCACTCAAGCCATAGAAAAAATAGTCACACCTTGCAGCTTCGCTCATCGCATAAGCAGGAGCATATTGTGCCAGAAGGTTGAATCGTCTGACATAATCGAGGACACTCATGTCCCCATGCTTCAAGTTTCTGAATTCCTGCTGTTGGGCCTTGATAAAACCCATAGGAATGTAACAAGCACGGGATGCTTCACGAAATTCCGTCCATTCCACTTGATGGCCTTCCGGAACGGTGGCGAGATAAGCAAACCACCAATTTCCGGCGGCTCCATGGAGCTGTTGAGCTGCAAATAATGTCTTCTGATACTCATCGCACTCAAACACTCCAAACCTGGACTCCATAACTCGAAGCCACTGATCAGCTTCCACTGGTTCATTGGCTTCCGTGAAGATTGGCGGTTGTGTCGCCAAGAAATCCAAGTAGGCGTTCCGAGGTGGAATGTCCTGTTGTGCATGCTGGAGTAAGCCCTGTTGTACCAAGGCTTGGAGTAGTCATGTGTTCTCTTGGCTTGACTCAACCATCTAAGCCATGACATCCGCCCATACCGTTGATGGCGGTGCCCCTGGTGGAGTCGGGTCATCACCGTCTCGGCGAGAACTTTCAGCCCTACTCGGAGAATGAGTACGCACCATACTGCAACAAGCAAATTTTTGAGGGAAGTCAAAACTTGATCTCAGCAGTATGTGAGAGTATGTAAAACATGAACATGCTAAAACTTTATAAAAGCATAACAAAATTTCACGTTTACACATCTTTCTAAAGCCAACATATTCAGTCCCTTATTCTGTACAGAACAGACCTTTCTGTACTTAACTCAGAATTTGATCCAGTTACTAGCATTTTCATAACTCAAGTTAAATACCAAATTTAAAGTTAACTTCAGTATCTTTCATCGAGTACTCACATGCCTCTGGATCATTCCTTCATCAGAAGTTATGATCGTTCAAAGTTGACAGAATTTTCTGGATAAATTTTGCCAGCACCTACTTTGTATGTGGCTGTTTTCATCACAGTTTTACATACAAATGGGGTACAATTCTGAACAAACTATAAACTACAAAATCGTTGCAAGTTTCATAAACTTCCCAACGGTGTATCGTATGACCCTTAGAAATTTTTCTACAGATTGTGACGGCTAATTTACAGCAACATCCAGAGAAGTTTGCAGCTGCTCTGTTTTCTGAACAGTTTGCATTCCCCTAGACATTCAACCAAGTTGGTGTCGGATTTGGCTCTGGAATTCTACAGAACAGATGTAGAGCACTTAATAACCTTTCCAAAACTGTATCAAACACCTCCATTGGGTCAAGCTAATCAGAGTTACGCTCTGTTAAAGCCCAGAAAAAATTCTGTCTGAACAGAGCACTCTGTCTTTGAGATCAAAAGAAGCCTAACAAGTCTCTTCTTTGAAACTTAGTTCAAATAAAGAGCTCAGTTACTAATATGTGCTTTATCACATCCATTTTTAGTTTGGAAGTTAGTCATGAATGATTTCTTCATAGGTAAGAATACTATCCAGTGTAGTACGGTGACGATGCACCGTAAGACATATGACGGTACTACGTTGCCTCACCAAAGAAAAATCTAACCGGATTACACCGGCATATACGTATCCTTAGGTGGCACTAAAACGATCACTCGCAAACGTGTTCTACATGCACTAAGGTTTTCGTGGTTAGTACCTACATAAGCCACACTCAATCATCAGGTTCGGCTGCATATCGAACCCGGTATCCACACAGTTCGTACACCTGGCCATCGTCACTCGCCCAGGTGTTCTCAAGCCAAACACGCCTTGAATTATGTGTTCACGTTTCAGACCACGTGACGGGGTCTCCCAAATTGCACCATGCACGCCAGGGAAGACGTTGCTCGAATACCCCAAACGACATGAAGAGTCGTAGAGGATACTAAAGCGGGTCGGGTTACCTGCCACCCGTGGGGCTCCACCCTTCAGCTTGTGCGCACTGGTGGACAGCGCATACGTGCAACCCCCAAGACATAGACGTCCCGAGATGCACAATTTTCCAACATAACACATAAGTTAGCTTGCCACCTTCATAATATGCTAATAATAGTCCTTATGTGGGCCTAGTACCGTTATCTCACCGTATCCTAAGTTTTTGACATAATATGATGCTCAATCCATGCTCTATTCCTTACACAGCTCTGATACCAGCTGAGACGGACCACCGGACCTCGTCGGGTGGTGCCGTGTTATGCGGCACCCAACAGCACACGGGTCGATGAACACACATCATATTACATAAATAGTTTGCGGAAGCGTACAAGATTATTTTACAAATAAGTATATCAGAGTAAACTACAGCGGAAGGCTATCACTCTCACGTCTCATATCTAAACTAGCAACAAAGAAACG
Source organism: Neostapfia colusana (assembly GCA_030760725.1). Taxonomy (NCBI): domain Eukaryota; kingdom Viridiplantae; phylum Streptophyta; class Magnoliopsida; order Poales; family Poaceae; genus Neostapfia; species Neostapfia colusana. The sequence continues at coordinate 24,534,621 of JASWHV010000014.1, forward strand.
GTCCAGCCCACGGACGTTTCTTACTAGCAACACGAAGACAATCTGCAGCGGCGAGGATGCTCTTTGAGTAAGCACTCGGAGGTTCCCAAGTCTCATAGGCACCCCTTCTCATAAGCATCGAGTCAATTACCTGCAAAACAACTCGGATAGCATCCGTCAGCATAACGCTCAGCAAGACTTAACCGTCACCCTAAACATGAAACTCTAAGTGAGGTTATGAACCTAACATAGGATGACATAAGCATAATTAAACTCGCCTAAAAGTGAATCCTTACTTTCAGTATTAATTGCAGTATTTTAAGTAACCCTGGGCACGCCACATCAGGAGTCCACAATCAAACAAGAAACGCTTTCCCCCGATGTAAATTGCTCATGGCATAAAAGAATCGAGTTTGCACTAGCCTATTCATCAAGATCCAATACCAAGGTGGGATAATACTTCACATCAAATTGATTAGTTCCTTTCTCATGCAAGTTCTTACTACGTCACGACTGTGAGAACAAGTATGCTCGGTCCATTCCGCGAGCGACGGTGATTCGAATCAATAACACCCGGACTACATGACACGTACGCCCGTACTCGACGTTGCCTACAACAACCATCACTGACGTCGTACGTGGCAGCCTTTCCCTCGTTTCACCCTGCTCAACCGATCAAGTCGCCCCGTACAGTAGCTACTCTCATGGTGCACCTTCTGACGTGATATGTCATGAGAATATTCCCCACATACTGCACACCGGCCGTCCGCCTGAGGCGACCCGAAAAGTCCCAACGACAGCTTCCCGAGGTACATCGGTTTACTGGGTCCCATATAGCCAGCATGACTCCGGTACACAACTCAAACTTGTTCAACAGGACCGCATACGGATCGGTCCTTGATCGACACGGACAGGTCTATAGCACCCAGGCCCCTATGTCCTGCTGCTCCTACAACCTTCCGGTCTCAACTTTAACTTGCTAATTCGATTATGAACCAATCCCGTATGCCCCTGTTTTTCCTGAAACTGCGAGTAGCATCTCACCACTCGACTTCTACCGAACCGTACTTAAGCATGGCAGTTCTACACCGTGAAAGACACCTACCCAATACTCCATGGGTCATTTGGCTATGCAAGAAGAGTATCAAACACTAGACCTAATGCACAGTTCATATCTTGACCGAAAGTGAATACAAAAGAAAAACTTGACAGCTGTTAAATGCAAACCGGAGCTTGCCTGTTTTGCAGGGTAGTCGTATATAAACAGTTAGTGTCCTTGCAGATCCACCCTAGACTTTACGGAGCTTGATCCACTTCGATGAATCACTCCTTTGAGTCCCCTTCGTCGTGGTTCCTATTGACATGCATATGCACATGTTTTATAGAATGTAATGGAAAGAAGTTATAGAATTATTTTCTTAGAAACAGAGGTTGTGTGGAAAAGCCAAGCATGGCTTGGTTTGCCTCTGTTGTGCAAAGAACAGAAATAAACTAATTTGACCTTAAGGCCTTAGCTATACACTAACCATTTTCCCTAGTGAACATAGTAGATAAGCTGAAAAGATTTGAGTGCAACTGAAGAACAAGAACTCCAATGGCCTCAAAACTTTTACAGCAGGTTCTATACTACCTAAGGATTTAGCTTGCCAACTTGCAGCTAATGTGGAGTCATATTGTGTCCTCCATAATTCTCACAATATCTCTTATGTATTTTTCCCTTATACATAAGTATGGAGAATAAGAACAGGGAGTTCAAGGACTCATCTTGGGCTGATGATTTACATGTGAGTTCTTGATCACATGAGGGTAATCTGGTCCAAAATTCAGCCCTTTTACTTGAGTAGTTCTCCCAGAACAATTCTTTAAGCATTCCTACTCAAAAGAATTAATTCTGTAGTAATGTGCATTTTCATGCCCAATTAAGTGAACTAAAATTCCAAGTATGTCTCAGAGAGCTTGCCTAAACTTTCCTATGGTTTTTGGAGCTATGGATTGCTTAGAACAGATTTTTGAAGTGGGAAACATTTTCCGAAAATGTTTCTGGACTCTTTTGAACACAGTAGTTCGCATTTAGCAAATTCCTACTCAAATGATCTTCAAATAAGCTGAAAATTTGCTAGTAGGTCAATACTATGCTAAAGAATATTCTGGCAAAATTTGGGGATTTTGGATAACCCAAACTCCCCCAATAATTCTTTTCCAGAAAACCTTCCAAGAATTTTTCAGAATATAATATTAACTTTCATTCAAATCTGAGTTCATAGTTGGATAGAGCTCAGAGAGATGAATCCAATCCAATTGGAATCACTCAAATTGGAGTTTTCTACAGGGAGATATGAATTTCCAAAGATTGAGCTAAGTCTGGAATTATTTTCCTACAGCAATTTTGGCTGGACCCACAGTTTTGAATTCCAGCCAATAGAAACGAAGCCACACCGGGCCACAGCATCTCTGCGCGCCAACACACGAGATCCCGGCCACACCCGATCCCGGGTTTAAAATTTGAGCTGCTGACAGCTGGGGCCCACGCGTCTTCTTCTTCCTCCGGCTTCCTCGCTCGCGCCCGCGCTGCCCCTCGCCGGCCCGACGCCGCAGCTCGCCGGCTCGCCGTTTCCGGCCACCGCCTGATCTGAAACTCGCCGCCAGGGAGTTTGTGACACCGAGGAACACGGCTGTGGGGTTTGCTAGGGCTGCCAACGACCGGAACATGGCCGGCGACGTGCGACAGCTACTGTGGGGGTTCGGCGGCATTGCCTGAGGTATCCAGCCCGCCAAAACCTGTGCCGACGAGCCCTACAGCACCAGTGGATGATTGCAAGGCTCGGCCTGGCCCCTAAATGGCTCGGGAACAGCCGCAAGTCGGTCGTCACCGTGCCCCCGATTCGGTCCGCCGGAGAAGTGCTCGGTAGATGTCAAAATACGTCGCCCCAAAGGGTTTTCATGCGACGGATGCTAAAGAGAACATGATCGCCAGCAAGTCCAGCTCCTACTTGCAAAGTTTGATGAGCTAAGAACAAATAGAAGTGGAGAATTTTGTATTCACGTACCGGATGCCCGGGTTGAAGCCGCCAGAGCAAAACTTCGAAATTCGCCGGCGATGCTTCACGGTATGGCTTGAGCTTGGGCTGAGAGCAGCACCGCACCCGTGCGCGTCCGTAGCTGCGATCGCTCGGCCGTGAAACCCCCCGTGGAGGGCTGTCCACGTGTGCCCGATCATGTTTTGAGCTAGGTCGCCGCGGCGGCTTTTGTTCTCGGGCGAGGAAGGCCGAAGCTCGCTTGATTTCGTGTCGGGGAGGTGGAGGCTGATCTCAGGGAAGCGTTTAGCAGCTCGGGGGAGGATGAGGCGCGATGGTTTTGCCGTTCTTTCGATCAGACCGAGAGCGGAGGGGGGGAGCTTGGGTTGCTCGGTGTTGTCGCGAGAGAGGAATGCAAATGCGCTTTTGTTCGGTCTGAGGCCCTGTGATCACGATGAGGACGCGGTCAGGACTGACCTCGGGGCTCCAGCACGTGGAGACCGGCAGCAGGAGCTGTCGCCGGCAAGCTGCTCGGTGGCGCCCGTGAGCTGCTCGGGAAAGGTTCCCACCGAGAGTAAAACTTAGTGAGTAAGGCTCCTCCTTTAGCTCTATGACATGTGGGTCCCACCCCACATTTCTTCCCCAAATATCTTCTCAAGCTGATCTTTTCAATCCCCAGAATGCTGAGTTTAAAAAGGGTGGCTAGAATTTGAATTCCTCAAATTCAGTTTGAATTTGCAAGACTAAATCTGAATTTGGTTTAGAATTTGCAATTTCTTCTCTTTAACTCTCTTTTGAGCCCACCCTACAAATAGAAAGTTGGTGATCAAACTCCTACCTATAATTCCAACTATATGGCTGCATTTTTAATCAAAGTTCTTGACCACCCCATGTGTGAACTTTGAATTTCAAATCTGAATTTTAAACTTACATGCAAAGAGGTATTTAACTCCTTATTGGTTCAATACTTTTAAATAAAAATGTGAGCCTCATTTTGGATGGTCATCCCTGTATTACTTTGCATGAAGAAAAGTTTTAGCAAGTCCCATTTTTCATGTCTTTGCCACACATATGAACTCAAACCTTGGTTTTTATTCATACACATTTTCGGGACTTTAGACCTTCAACAACCTCGTCAATGCCGCGATTATGCAAGAGGACGCTCAGCGGGAGTTGGCAGCTGAGCAGCGGAAGCGCAGCACTCCACCCAGCAGTGGGGGTGGCGCTCCCCAGAAGTACCGCATGGTGTATCGGACTCCATCCGGACAGCAGTGGCATCCACCGGCGCGACCTCAGAAGTTCGGGGGACGTTCTTTCCAGGCACCCCCGTTCTGACCGCCGATGCCACCACCGCAACCGCAACAACAGCAGCAGGTGGCACCCCAGGCGTTTCCACCACCAAAACGCGCCTCGGGTTTCCGTCCGCCGATCAGCGGAGGACTGCCCCGTTACACTTGTTTCACTTGTGGCCAGGTGGGCCATTTCGCAAAGGACTGTCCCCAGGGGCAGCAGAGCAGCGGGCAAGCCCAGTTCCAGGGCGGTGCTCGAGGCTGACCTCCGATCAAGAAGGTTGGTCAGCGGACTGGGGGCGTTCGCAACCTTGACAATGAGGATGCCCCAGAGGGAGACAACGTACTGGCGGGTACGTTCACTCTCCACGACCAAGCAATCATCATTTTATTTGATTCTGGTGCAACCCACAGTTTTATAAGTTCATCCTATGTAGCTAAGCATCAAATGCAAGTCTTCCCAACCGACTGCACATATATGATCTGCTCGCCAGGAGGGAAGTTTTCAGCAAATATGATGATTCCAAAAGCACCTCTGTGCTTAGGTGGGAAGATATATCCCACCACTTTGATAATTCTTACGGGGCAAAATATTGATGCAACCTTAGGGATGTCATGGTTACACTACCATGGCGCTGTCCTGGACACTCGGACACGGACGGTTCATTTAAATTCTCCGTTCCACCGTCCGCATTCCATGGTGTTAGACACTCCAGTCCGGGAAGTTTCAGAAATTAATAATGCTGAAGCTCTCAAGTTAGAGGACATCCCCGTAGTCCGGGAGTACCCCTACGTGTTCCCGGATGATCTTCCGGGCATGCCACCTGAGCGGGATGTCGAGTTCAAGATCGATCTTGCACCCGGGACTACGCCCATATCACGGAGACCGTACAAAATGGCTCCGAACGAGCTGGCTGAACTGAAGGAACAGCTCAATGATCTACTGAGCAAAGGTTTCATTAGGCCGAGTTCCTCTCCTTGGGGATGCTCGGCGCTGTTCATAAAGAAGAAGGATGAAACCTTGAGGCTGTGTGTGGACTACTGGCCGCTCAACGCCGTCACCATCAAGAATAAGTACCCACTGCCCCGCATTGACATTTTGTTTGATCAACTTGTGGGTGCAAGTGTGTTCTCCAAGATGGACCTTCGCTCTGGATATCATCAGATAAAGATCCGGGCGGAGGATATCCCGAAGTCGGCTTTCTCGACGAGATATGGCTTATACGAATATCTCGTCATGTCTTTTGGTTTCACAAATGCTCCAGCACATTTCATGTATCTCATGAACTCGGTGTTCATGCCGGAGCTGGATAAGTTCATGGTGGTGTTCATTGATGATATCTTGGTTTATTCCAAGACAGAAGCAGAACACGCCGAATACTTGAGGATCGTTCTTCAACGATTGCGGGACCACAAGCTCTATGCCAAGTTCAGCATATGTGAGTTTTGGATCAGCCAAGTGCCATTCTTGGGGCATATCATATCAGCGGAAGGCATTGCGGTTGACCCAAGCAAAATAGAGCAAGTGCTGAAATGGAAAGCTCCCACTTCAGTCCATGAAGTCAGAAACTTCCTCGGCTTAGCGGGATACTATCGGAGATTCATTCCGAGTTTCTCCAAGCTTGCTAAGCCGATGACGGAGTTGCTGAAAAAGGGGACAAAATACGTTTGGAACACGGAGTGTGAAGGAGCGTTCCAAGCATTAGTGGAGCATCTCACAACAGCTCCGGTCTTAGCTCAACCGGATACAACCAAGCCCTTCGACGTGTATTGTGACGCGTCCGGTATTGGGCTCGGCTGCGTGTTGATGCAGGAAGGACGTGTGGTCGCATATGGCTCACGCCAACTTCGGAACCATGAGCAGCATTATCCAACTCATGATCTTGAGCTTGCTGCAGTGGTTTTGGCGTTAAAAATGTGGAGGCACTATCTCCTGGGGAATTTGGTGCATCTCTACACCGACCACAAGAGCTTGAAGTACATTTTCACCCAGAAGGAGCTGAATATGAGGCAAAGGAGGTGGTTAGAACTAATCAAAGATTATGAGATTGAGATTCATTACCACCCCGGCAAGGCGAATGTGGTCGCCAACGCGCTGAGTTGGAAGTCACATGTCCATAACCTCACCATTACCCCGGTGGAGGAGGAAGAGCTGAGTTTATACTTGGTTCCTTATGGATCGCTCTACAACCTTGCCCTCATCCCTACTATTAGGGTGGACATCATGGCAGCTCAGAAAGTTGATAAGGGCATGGCACATATCCGGAGACGGATAGACAATGGGGAGATCAAATGTTTCCGGAAGGATGATGAGGGGACACTATGGTTCAATGACCGCATAGTCGTACCCCGAGATATGGAGCTAAGGAAAAAGATCCTCGATGACGCTCACTTGTCTACATACTCCATTCATCCGGGCAGCAACAAAATGTACCAAGATTTAAAAAGGAAATTTTGGTGGACAAGGATGAAGCGGGAAGTAGCTAAGTACGTATCCGAGTGTGATACATGTAGATGAGTGAAAGCTGATCATATGAGAAAATCAGGGCTGTTGCAACCCCTGAAAATTCTGGCATGGAAATGGGAAGATGTGAGTATGGATTTCATTGTGGGATTGCCCCTGACTTCCAACAAGCATGACTCCATTTGGGTAATCGTTGATCGGTTAACCAAGACGGCTCACTTCATCCCGGTGCATACACGTTACAATGCCGACAAATATGCGGAGCTGTACATAGAGAAGATTCTATGTTTATATGGAGTACCCAAGACCATAGTCTCCGACCGAGGTGCATTATTTGTATCTCGCTTTTGGGAGAAGTTGCACGCTGCTCTGGGTACTAAGCTGATTAGAAGTCTGCCTATCACCCTCAGACAGATGGGCAAACAGAGAGGGTGAATCAAGTACTGGAAGACATGTTGAGAGCATGTGCCATCCACCACGGTCAGAACTGCGATGATCACCTACCATTGGCGGAATTCTCATACAATAACGGCTATCAAGCGAGTATCAAGATGGCACCCTACGAAGCTCTCTACGGTCGCAAGTGCCGCACCCCATTAAACTGGTGCGAGTCTGGTGAAAGGGTCACATTCGTGGTTGATGTGGTGAACGACGCCGAAGAGCGCGTTCGGACGATTCAAGCCAATTTGAAGGCCGCTCAATCCCGGCAGAAAAGCTACGCTGATAAGAGTCGTATACCGCTGCACTTTGACGTCGGAGAGCACATGTACCTCCGTGTATCTCCGATGAAAGGCGTGAACCGGTTCGGTGTGAAGGGGAAACTCGCTCCCCGTTTCATTGGACCCTATGCTATCACCGAGATGTGTGGACCAGCGGCATATAGGCTGAAGCTACCGACATCCCTTGCTGGTGTTCATGACGTTTTCCATGTTTCACAACTGCGAAAATGTCTGAAGCATACAGCTGCTGTCCCTACCGAAGACATCGTCGAGTTGCAACCGGATTTGACATATGATGAATATCCAGTGGCAATTCTTGATAAGAAAGCCTGGACCACGCGCAGCCGAACGTTGTGGTTCTACAAGATACTCTGGAGTAACCACACCGCCGAAGAAGCGACGTGGGAGAGCGAGGAATTCCTTCGCTCCAATTACCCGGAGTTCATGGCGTCTCAACACGGGTGAGTTCCTCTTACATCGATGTCTCTTCTTTTGTAATCTCGGAACGAGATTCTTTTAAGGGGGGAGCGATGTAAAAGCTCAAGAAAAGAGACTTACAAAAACTTTTCATCACCTCACAACACCACAGTTTTTGTTGTGGATATTTTGTGAAGATTTGTGAAGAGCAAGTAACCTCCATCAAATGGGTGATTAGGAGGGAAAGCCCTAACTTTCACAAAGTAGGATTTATACACATGAACATGAGAGGTTGAGCTCACCCCTACGACTTAAATAGTCTTGGGAAGGTTCAAGCCAAGTTTCATGCAAATCCAACACTTTTTGAGGCACTTTTGGAGTCATTTGAAAAAGAGGCCAATTTGAATGTAAATTCAAATTGCAGAAACTTTCGTCACTTAAATTCAAAAGTTAGCTTCATATTCAAATTCAGCACATTTTTCTGAGTTAGTCCACTAATTTTCACCCCCATTGGAATTTATCTTGTCGGGAGATAAATTTGCAAGAATTCAAAACTGAATTTTAATTTCAGTTCAAATGGGGAGCAAATTTAGCCGAACAAAGTTCAAATTTGGGAAACCAAATTCAAACTGTGACTTGGTGAGGAAGTCTCACATTCAATTGTCAGTAGCTGGGGATATTTCACTAAGAAACAGAGATGAAAAGAATTAAGGGGGTATTAGAGGGGAGGGACCCACATGTAAGAATCCTTCACTCTGAAGTTTTCCCTCGGGTGATATTTTCTTCGGCCGAAGCCTTGCGCGCGCGCCAGCGCGATCGCCCGACCGCCTCAACCGGTGCCACCTCCTGCTCAGGGGAGAGGCTAAGGGCACAGGGGAGACGCCGGGCTCGAGTAACCCCGCGACCATGTTCAGTCCTCGCACTCTCCCTTCTCCCTCGCTCGACCGAGACACTCAACCCCGGCGGACATCGCTGATCACCGGCGCCCGGGCAGCACAGGCGCCTTCGTGCCCGACGAGCTACACGAAGAAGGTCCGCTCTGAGGTGCTGATCACAACCGTACCGACCTCGCCCTCTCTCTCTCGCACGATCGGCAGAGAATTTGGTGAATTAGTGCGTCGGGGTGTTTAGAACCGAGCCACACGAAATCCGTGAATTCGTAGCAAGTGAGCACTACTCCCTAGACCGAGCTAAAGACGTGATCTAGACTCACCCACGCGTCTCAAAGATAAAAAACCATCGAGTTTCATCGAGTCTGGGCGATGTTCTTTGAGATTTTTGCATCGGCGCCGATTTCCGTCCTAGGTCGCCGATGAACTCGTAGTTGCGGCCCCTGTTGAGCTGATTTGAGTCCACGCCGGGGTATAGGAGGTCGCCACGGTGCTCTAGGGAGAAAGACCGAGGTGTTTGAGCTCTCCTAGCATGAGAGCAACGTTGCCGGAGTCCCACCGCCACTGCCGCCAGTCGCCGATAGGTTTCCGGTGACCGGAGCCCCCGGTCGACCTCGGGGATGAGTTGCCGTGGTCCAAAAGGGGGAGGCGGCAAGTCTCCAGGCTGGGGAAGGCAGGAAAGTCGGGGTCCGAGGAGCTCACCGGAGATTACCGCTGCAGCGAGCCGTTGGACGAGGAAGACGACGATACTGTGTGGTGGGGCCCGCACGCAGAGTTTGAACTTTTCCAGGAATTTTCAGTTTTAGCTCAAACTTAGAAATTCATAACTTTGTGTAGGAAGCTCCAAATCCAGTGAATCAAAATTTTCTGAACTCAGAATTCTGATTACTTTCCAGCAATACCAATTTCAGCTCATCAAGCCTAATAGTTTTCCAGAATTAGTTCCCTAAAGATTAAACTGCTGGGAATTTTATCTAGAGAATTACTTTATGAAAAATGCTGAAATTTTGCTGAGAGTGTCATTGGAAAATCCTTGAGTCACAGTAAAATTTTCAGACTCATCCAAGTTCATTTAGTCCCCCTAATGGGGTGATTAAGAGGACAGCCCTGAGAAAATAGAAAAATGAACAGAAACATTTTTCAGATTTTCTCAAAAACTTGTTTAGGGCATAACTTCCTCTAGAATTCTTCAAATGACATGAAACCAATTCCAATAGAACCATCTCAAATTCTAGCTTCCAGAAAATAATGGTTGGAGCCATGAAAACCCCTGGAATTACTTAGAGGCTCTAATATTGACCAAATAGGCTTTTATTTGTACAAAGCTCAAATGAACTTTGTTTCAAATGAAACTTGGTCAAGGCTCTGGCTAGAACCATACCAAGCCACCATGAAAATTTCAGAGCCAAAGGTTGAGGGCCAGCTAGAGTTCTAGTAATTACTTATTTAAGTTTACACTTTGCATTTGAATTGACATGTAGCATCTCATTAACGTGTAGTCGCTGAAGGCGAGTAGACTCCAGAAGTACTTGACTTCCTTCTTCCAGATGAAGATCTAACCACTGACCAGCAGCAACAAGGCAAGCACCGGTTTGCATTAACCCTTTTTATAAAGTTTTGCTTTGTTTACATGTCTAGTGTGAAGTATGAATGTGCATTAGGTGTAGGATGGATGAAACCCCAACTGCATAACCAGATGTTTCCCATAAGAGTGAGGGTAGTGTCTAAGGCCTCGAGTAGACAGGCTGTGCTTAATGATTCATAGGACTTCGGTACAAGTCGAGTAGTTGGAATCTACTCGCGAGTTAGGCTTGGGACACACGGGATTGGTTCGAGTGATGTGAGATCACTTTAGTAATGAAAATGAGACTAGGCATGGGCTAGGGCGCAACAGGAGGAAGTCTTGTGTGCGCAGCCCTCCGTGTCGATTGAGGACCGATCCGTGTGCGGCCCCGCTGAACAAGTATTGAACGTACCGAAGGCATATTGGATATATGGGCCCCGATAAACCGATGTAACATAAACCTCCGGACGTCGAGGCATAGCACACTGATTTATAGGTGTAGGTTGAGGGCAGCAAGGTGGAAATCCGCTAACGGGCATAGAGAGATGCTCCGTGTAGGGAACCTCCTGTCCGTTTCGGTGCGACCGGTTCGACGTTTAGGCTGTTGGGAGAAAGGTTGTCCCGTACGACATCGAGTGAGCGTGCTGTGCAGCTCCACGGGTGGGCGTACGTGACGTGCTCTTTGGGTATCCCTGCAGGTGTATATCGAGTCGATCCGCCGTCCCTCGCGGTGACGAGTACCGCTTGTTCACTGCATCGTAACGTAGATAATTTATGGAATGTTATGATTCAATTCTGATGTATGATATAATTGTATTGTTACATGTGTGCCACCAAAAATTGCTTATTAAATTTCAGATTAATGAACTGTTAACTGTGACTAAAAGATGAACTAAGGATCAACTATAGGCGTGTCCATTTGATGAAATTTTACCATCCCATGTTCATTGTACCCTACATGTAGAGTTTCATGCCTAGGTGAGTCGGTTAAGTCTTGTTGAGCAATCGTGCTCACGGTTACTGCTTGAGTGTTTTTCAGGTGAGGAGCCACCCACGGACTCGGGGTACGAGTCCACCGGCGAGGGTTACCCTCCGCCGGGGACCACGGCTGAGTGGGAGCCGTACACGCTGCGCTGAGCTGAGGAGTGCAGCTATTGTGGGTTGCCCTAGGGCTGGGCAACCGATTTTTTCTATATAGGCCGGCGTGAGTTGTACAAATTAAAACTTCCGCTGTGTAATGTATACCTTTGTTTGTAACTGAACAAGTGTACTACTTTGTACATCTCAGTTTTTTTCTATGTAACACAATGTCTCGTTATGATGTGTGCTGTCGGTTGTCGCATCGCACGGCACCACCCTCTGCGATCCTGGATGAGCGGATTCCGGTCCGCCACAGACGCCGAGACAATGGGCAACACCAGCCACAACAAAGTTCTTATTCAGAATTCCTGGCGACCCATCTACCGGTTTTCACGGAGACCGAAGAGCCTTTGGAGGCAGACAGCTTTATCCGCACTCTGGAGGCGAAGCTCGGGCTGCTACAGGTGCACCGAACACCAGAAGGCACTGTACGCAGCGCAACAGCTTCAAGGCGAAGCCGGTACATGGTGGGCGAACTACATCGCCTCATTGCCGGCTGGCCATGCCGTCACATGGACGGAGTTTCGGGAGGCATTCCGCGCCTATCACATACCTCTCGGTGTTATGGAAAGAAAGCTCCAGGAGTTCCTGGCGCTGAAGCAAGGCGAGAGGAGTGCTCATGAGTACTCCAGGTCATTCAACCGGCTGGTGCAGTATGCGCCAGGATTTGTGAGAACGGAGGAAGACAAGCGCAATGCATTCTTCCGGGGCCTGAATTCCAAGATGAAGGTCCATCTCGCTCAAAGCAATCGCGGCACATCCAACGACCTTGTTAATGCCACGATTTTACAAGAGAATGCTCAGCGAGAGCGCGGTTCTGATAAGAGGAATCGCAGCGCGCTGACGAGAAGCAGTGGTGGAGCGCCAAAAAAATAACGCGTGGTGTATCGCTCACCATCTGGTCAAATATGGAAGCCACCGGCGCGACCGCCTCAGTTTCGCGGTCGACAATATAATGCGCCAGGCTTCCGACCAACGTATCCACCACAGCAACAGCAGCAGCAAAGGATGGTCCCCGTGCGCCTCCGTTTCAACCGCGTGCACCGGGATTCTGTCCTCAAGTCGGAGGGACCCCGACACCTTACACGTGCTTCACGTGTAGCCGTGTCGGGCATATTTCGAGGGACTGCCCCGAGCCACGACAGGGCAGGGGTGCAGCACCGTATCAGGGTGCTAATCAGCCCTGCAATCTGCCCACGAAACCAGCACCAAAACCCGGCAACGTCCACCACTTAGCTATCGAAGACGTGCCGGAAGGCGAACCCGTCCTCGCGGGTACGTTTTCTTACTTAGATCATCCCGTAGTCATACTTTTTGACTCCGGTGCCACCCATAATTTCATAAGTCAGTGTTATGTTATTAAATATCAACTGCCTATCATTCCCACAAATAGTTCATACTTGATATGCTCTACGGGTGGGAAAATAACAGCTGATAGAATGGTCCATAGAGCACTATTACAATTGGGTGGAAGCTATATCTGACTTCTCTAATCATGTTAGAGAGTCAAAAACTTGATGTTATTTTAGGAATGTCATGGTGTGGTGGACCGGAATCCGCTCATCCAGGATCGCAGAGGGCGGTGCCGCACGATGCGATACCCGACAGCACAAATCATAAGGATACATTGTATTACATAGAAAACCAACTGAAATGTACAAGGTAGTACACTACTCAGATACAAACTAGGGTTTATATTACACAGCGTAAGTTAAATTTGTACAACTCACGCCCGTCTATCTAGCAAAAGTCGGTTGCCCAGCCCTAGGGCAACCCACACTAGCTGCACTCCTCAGCTTAGCGCGGCGTTTACGGCTCCCACTCAGCTGTGGTCCCCGACGGAGGGTAACCCTCGCCGGTGGACTCATAACCCGAGTCCGTGGGTGGCTCCTCACCTGAAAAACACTTAAGCAGCAACTATAAGCACGATGGCTCAACAAGACTTAACCGAATCACCTAGGCATCAAACTCTACATGCAGTTTACACGAACATGGGATAGTAATTTCAGCAAATGGACACGCCTACAAGTTCATCCTTAGTTCATCTTTTAGCCACAAGTTAACAGTTCATGAATAAGAAATTGAGTAAACAATATTTGGTGGCACACATGTAGCAATATAATTATACATATAAGCAGCATCGTATCATCACATTCCATAATTTATCTATGTTACGATGCAGTGAACAAGCGGTACTCGTCACCGCGAGGGACAGAAAATCGACTCGATATACACCTGCAGGGAAACCCAAAGAGCACGTCACATACGCCCACCCGTGGAGCTGCACAGCACGCTCACTCGATTTTGTACGGGACAACCTTTCACCCAACAGCCCAAACGTCGAACCGGTCGCACCGTAACGAGCAGGAGGTTCCCTACACGGAGCATCTCTCTATGCCCGTTAGCAGATTTCCACCTTGCTTCCCTCAGCCTACACCTATCAATCGGTGCGTTATGCCTCAACGCCCGGAGGTTTAGGTTACATCGGTTTATCAGGGCCCATATATCCGATATGCCTTCGGTACGTTCAATACTTGTTCAGCAGGGCCGCACACGGATCGGTCCTCAATCGACATGGACAGGGCCGTGCACACAAGACTTCCTCTTGCTGTGCCCTAGCCCCTGCCTAGTCTCATTTTCATTACTAATATGATCTCACATCACTCGAACCAATCCCGTGTGTCCCATGCCTTAACTCGTGAGTAGATTCCAACTACTCAACTTGTACCGAAATTCTAGGAATCATTAAGCCTAGCCTGTCTACTCGAGGTCTTAGACACTACCGTCACTCTTATAGGAAAATCTGGTTATGCATTTGGGTTTCATCCATCCTACACATAATGCACATCCATACCTCATGCTAAACATGTAAACAAAGCAAAACTTTATAAAAGGGGTTAATGCAAACTGGGGCTTGCCTTGTTGCTGCTGGTCAGTGGTTAGGGCTTCGTCCGGAAGAAGGAAGTCGAGCACTTCCAGAGTTTCTTCGCCTTCAGCGACTACATGTCAACGAGATACTATATGTCAATTCAAATGCAATGTTTAGAACTGAATAAGAACTTACTATAACTCTAGCTAGCCCTTCCCTTTGGTTCTGAAATTTTTATGGTGGCTTGGTAAGGTCCTAACCAGAGTCATCTTGACCAAGTTTCATTTGATAAAAAGTTCATTTGAGCTTTGTATAAATGAAAGCCTATTTGTACATTAGTAGAGCCTCTAAGGAATTCCAGGGATTTTCATGGCTCCAACCATTACTTTCTGGAAACTAGAATTTGAGATGGTTCTAATGGAATTGGTTTCATGTCATTTGAAGAATTCTAGATGGAGTTATGCCCTAAACAAGATTTGAGGAAATCTGAAAAATATTTCTGGACATTTTTCTATTTTCTCAGGGCAGTTCACTTAATCACACCATTAGGGCGACTAAATGAACTTTGATGGTTCTGAAAATTTTACTGTGACTTAAGGATTTTCCAATGAACCCCCAGCCAAATTTCAGAATTTTTCATAAAGTAATTCTCCAGATAAAATTCCCAACATTTTAAAATTTAGGGAATTAATTCTGGAAAACTATTGAGTTTAATGAGATGAAATTTGTATTGCTGGAAAGTACTCGAAATTATGTGTTCAGCAAAATTTGGTTCACTGGATTTGGAGCTTCCTAGCAAAAGTTCTATGCATTTGAAGTTTGATCTAAACAAGAAAATCCTAAAATGTTTAAACTCTGCAGGTGGGGCCCACTCTTTAAACCGGCCCACTGAGAACGCGGCCACACCACAGCCCATGGGGTTTTACCCGTGCTGCCGCACTGGATCCCGGCCGCAAAGTGAATCCCTGCACGAGAATAGAGACTGACCGGTGGACCCAGCCCCCGCCTTCGTCTACCTCGCGACCTCCCGCTACTTCCGTGGCGGCGCTTCGCCAGAGCTCTCGCCGCCGGCCATTTCGCTGCACGACCTCCAACGGATTTCCCCGCCTGTGCCTAACTTGGCTCGGAGAACATGCTGGTGCCCTCACCGGAGCTCGGCGATGGCTGGAACCTCGCCCGCGACGGTGACAGCAGCTATCCCTACTCCGGCGACGTCGCCCGAGCTACTCAGTGCCTTATTTTCGGAACGGTTTGCTCCTACAGCTCCGCTGTGGCCTGCTGAGCATGAAAATGAGCTCGGTTTTCCATGGAAACATTCGGATCTAGGACCTCACCGTCGAACTAGGGCTAAAACGGCGGATGCTCGAAAAACATGAATAGCAGCGCCAAGACTCGATGGTTTTCGATGGTCTTTGATCCTAGGTGGCCGTGGGAACGTGTAGAACATGTGCTTGGCTGGGTTTACGCGGTGGTGGACCGATCACCATGAATTTCGGATTCTTTGCTAGCTCGGTTATTTGAGCACTGAGGACTAAATGTGGAAATACTCTCCCTACAAAGCATGAAAGAGGGTCTGAGGAGAGCGGCCGGCGAAATGTTCCGTTTTGGCTGTGTGCGGGCAGAGCGAAGAGGATGAGGCCAGATTCACGTGGGCTGGCGTTTTAACCACGTGTTGCACCCGGCGCCCTCGGTCACCAAGCAGGAGGTGGCAGAGGCGAGGCGGTCGGGCGCCGACGTCGGCAGCGGCTGGCGCACGCTCTAGGCCGAGGGAGAAAAAAATCAGCTGAGGATGCTTCTGTGTTAAGGCTGCTGACAAGTGGGACCTCCCCTCTAATTCTTTTTCAAAATTTTCATTTCTGTTTGCACTGAAAATATCCGACAATTGAATGTGAGACTTAAGCACCAAGTCACAGTTTGAATTTGGTTTCCTAAGTTTGAAATTGGTTTGGCTAAATTTGCTTCACATTTGAACTGAAATTCAAATTCAGTTTTTGAATAAATGCAAATTTAGCTCCCGACAATATGAAGTCCAATGGGGATGAAAATTGGTGGGCTAACTCAGAAAAATGTGCTGAGTTTGAATATGAAGTCCACTTTTGAATTCAAGTGATGAAAGTTGCTGCAATTTGAATTTGCATTCAAACTGGCCCCTTTTTGAATTGTCTCCAAAAGTGCCTCAAAAAGTGTTGGATTTGCATGAAATTTGGCCTGATCCTTCCCAAGAATATATAAGGTCTAGGGGTGAGCTCAACCATTCATGTTCATGTGTAGCAATCCCGCTTTTTGGAAGTTAGGGCTTTCCCCTCTAAGCACCCTTTTGATGGTGGTTACTTGCTCTTTACAAGTGTTCACAAGATATCCACAAGATGAGCTGTGGTGTTGTGGTGTGATGAACAATTTTTGCAAGTCCCTTTCTTGGGCTTTTACATCCTCCCTTTAAAAGAATCTCGTCCCGAGATTATAAAAGAAGAGGCAGCGATGTACTAACAACTCACCCATGCTGGGACGTCATGAACTCCGGGTAGTTTGAGCGAAGGAATTCCTCGCTCTCCCACGTCGCTTCTTCGGCGGTGTGGTTACTCCAGAGTATCTTGTAGAACCACAACATTCGGCTACGTGTGGTCCGAGCCTTCTCATCAATAATGGCCACCGGATATTCATCATACGTCAAATCCGGTTGCAGCTCACCGATACCTTCAGTGGGAACAGCAGCCGTATGCTTCAGACATTTTCACAGTTGTGAAATATGGAAAACACCATGAACACCAGCAAGCGATGCCGGTAGCTCTAGTCTATACGCCGTTGGTCCACACTTCTCGGTGATAGCATAGGGTCCAATGAATCGGAATGCGAGTTTCCCCTTCACGCCGAACTGGTGCACGCCTTTCATCTGAGATACACGGAGATACACGTGTTCCCCGACATCAAAGTGCAACGGCCTATACCTCTTATCAGCGTAGCTTTTCTGCCGGGATTGAGCGACCTTCAAGTTGGCTTGAATCATCCGAACGCGCTCTTCAGCGTCGTTCACCACATCAACCCTGAATGTGACCCTTTCACCGGACTCGCACCAGTTCAATGGGGTGCGGCATTTACGACCGTAGAGAGCTTCATATGGGGCCATCTTGATACTCGCCTGATAGCCGTTATTGTACCAGAATTCCTCCAACGGTAGGTGATCATCCCAGTTCCTACCGTGGTGGATGGCACACACCCTCAACATGTCCTCTAGTACTTGGTTAACCCTCTCTGTTTGCCCATCTGTCTGAGGGTGATAGGCGGAGCTCCTAACCAGCTTAGTACCCAATGCAGCGTGCAACTGCTCCCAAAAATGAGACACGAATAACGCACCTCGATCTGAGACTATGGTCTGGGGTACCCCGTATAAGCATAGAATTCTCGCTATGTACAGCTCCACATACTTGCCGGCATTGTAACGTGTATGCACAGGAATGAAGTGAGCCGACTTGGTTAATCGGTCAACGATTACCCAAATGGAATCATGCTTGTTGGAAGTCAGGGGTAATCCCACAATGAAATCCATGCTCACATCTTCTCATTTACATGCCGGGATCTTCAGGGGTTGCAGCAGCCCTGATTTCCTCATATGATCAGCTTTCACTCGTCTACACGTATCACACTCGGATACGTACTTAGCCACATCCCGCTTCATCCGTGTCCACTAAAATTTCTTTTTCAAATCTTGGTACATTTTGTTACTGCCCGGATGAATGGAGTATTTAGACAAGTGAGCTTCATCAAGAATCGTTTTCCTCAGCTCCATGTCCCGGGGTACGACTATACGGTCATTGAACCATAGTGTCCCCTCATCATCTTTCCGGAAACATTTGATTTCCCCGTTGTCTATCCGTCTCCGGAGATGTGCCATACCCTTATCAACCTTCTGAGCTGCAATGATGTCCTCCCTAATGGTAGGGATGAGGGAAAGGTTGTAGAGCGACTGTAAAATCCCCAAAAAGTGGTAGCAAGAATTTTCAGCTCATGTACACTTAGGAAAAATGAGGGGAATTAAAATTTTGAATTATAAGGTGCAAGTTCAAAGTGAGGATTTGGACTTCCCAAAAACTTCCAAACATGGAGATCTAAATTCATGACTTGGATCCTCATAGTCCAAATATTCACCCTTCCAAATTCCAACTCATTTGGAGGAGTTTCAATATTTGTGTGGGATTAAAAGAGGAAACCCTCTAATCTGAATTTCAAATTCAGTTTCAAATTCCAATTCCCCCAATTTGCAAATTTGGTTCCACAAATGTGTTCTCCACATTTGAATGAGCAGCCATGCCAAAAATTGGAAACTTTGGAGCTGGTTTGCTATGTTTTTCGGACAATACAAAATGGTGAATTCAAATGCATCTCAAATTCAAATGATCAACTACAATTCAAACTTTCACACCAGAATTCAAATCATTTGAATTCAGAAAGTTTAAACCATGACTTGTTGTGAAAGTTTAGCCTTAAATGTTGAGTTGCTGGGGTAAAAATATCTGTGGAAAGTAATTGAGAAATTAGAGGTGGTGGAACCCCTTTGTCAGCCACACATGCGACACAACCGACTGTTTTTCCTTCTCTCGGGTGATCACGGCGCCAAATACCGCAGCAAACCATCCACCACACGCCCCGGGCGACGAGAAATCTGCCAGTGGGCACAGTCACGCTCCACGCGGGGACGTCCTGCCCATTACGGATGGACCGGTTCGGCATTTGGGTTGCCTTTGAAAGGTTGTCGCATACAATTTTGTAGGAAGGGGTGTGGAATCACGCTTCTGAAAGTGGGTGTATGTGACGTTTTATCCGGGTGTGTCTTGATTGCAATCACCGTCCCTCGTGGTTATTTGAGTACCCGCTTGTTCTCTGCGCTGTGACGTAGTAAGAAGTGAAATAAGCCAACTGAAAATGCTGTATTGAAAAAGTTAATGTCTTCAAACCTTGTATGCTGTAGTTATGGAACTAATTATGTTTATATTCCACTTTGGGCATCACTACATCGGAGGAAAGCGTTTCTTGTTTGATTGTGGACTCCCGATGTGAGAGCTGCCTAAGGCTCATTAAACTGTTGCTATAAAACTGAAAGTAAGGATCAACATGTAGGCGTGTCTTTATTGCAAAGTCCTTCATCCTATTTTACACATCCTTGTATGTAGAGTTTGATGCCTAGGGTTGTCGGTTAAGCTTGCTGACCCATCGTGCTCACGGTTGCAATATTTTGAGCTGTGTGCAGGTGGGGGTTATGAGGAAGGTTCCGAGGACAAGGCGATGCCCCCGTCAGGGTACACGGCCGAGCTGGAGCCCTGCACGCCGCCGTGAATCTCCGGTTCCATGCTCCTAGTGTGTAGCGTCCCTGGGCTGGGCGGCTGCACTTTTGCATAGTTAGGATGAGAGGCTACTTATTAAATTACTTCCGCTGTTAATTAAGTTTTGTAAAAGACTTCCGCTGTTTTATATCAAAAAAAAGTTGTATGTTGTTCTTTATTCTTTTCATGTGTGCTGTTGGGTGCCGCATCGCACGGCACCACCCTATGCGATCATGGAGTGGGTGAACCACGGGGTGGTCCCCACAGTCGTGGTATCAGAGCCGCATTGGGAATAGCACGCTCGAAAAGAGCCTATCTTGAAAATTTAGAAGTAGTCGAGTGAGGATTAGTCATTAAGCCCACATAAGGTCTATGATAGTAGTAGTTACTAAGGTGGAAAAGCTAATTTATGTGTTATACATTCTGTAACGACGCTCCGACGTCAGGTAAGAGGTAAGGTACGCCACCATAGGCGGATCAATTGCGGTAACTCTCCATGCGAGTAATAGTTTTGAAGGATATACCATGGCTTGGCACGGTAGTGAATATGAGTCTGAACCTTTCCATGGTTCTAGGAGCATATGAAAACGCTAACCTCTAGCGTGCTTTAGGCAAAAGTGAGAATACCCCATGGTGTCGTAAGCAACACGATAGTATGCAACTCTTGAACGTTCAACGTTCAAAGGGCCATACGCAGCACTCGCCATCGGCGTGCCTCAACGATCATGAGGCAGTAGGTGGTATCCGTTGGGTTGATAAAATTCCCAACCGTGACGACCCGTTCGCGCTCTACTCGGGTTTCCCGTCGTGTGGTGTGAAAACACGACCATGTACCTTGAGACGTGGCTTGACTCAAGGACGATCCGTATGGCAATGATACGGACCGTATGTTTTTACTATGATATGGAACTGCCTGAAATATCTAAAACTTTTTTGTGCACCATTATTGTGTGTTCTTCTGCAGGTACATTAACCACGTTAGCGCATGACGTGTAGAAACCATTTGTGAGTGACGTCTTTAGTTCCATCATTTGACGCGTATATGCCGGAATACCGGTTTAGGATTTTTCTTTGGTGAGGAAACGTAGTACCGAGACTGCATAAAAGTTTATTTTCAAAGAAAAGAGTTGAAATGAAGTTTAGGATTCCATTTATGGGATATTGAACTTCCATATTGAACTAAGAGTCAATTGGAAGTATAGGTTCAATCTCAAAAACTTAGGAACAACATCCCCTGTTTTCAGCAGAAACTTTGCTGAACTTGAACAGGGCATAACTTAAGCTTGGCTGAACCAATCACTACAGGAATCCGGACAATAGACGACGGCCAGAAACCGTCGTCAATAAGTTATTGACGACGGTAAAACTTTATAGACGACGGTTTTCGGCTGTCATCAATTATTAGTCATCAATAACTTTATTGACGACGGTAACCGTCGTCAATAATCTTATTGACGACAGCTAAATTTAGCTGCCGTCAATAACCTTATTGACGACAACTAGGATATGTACTGTCGTCAGTAACGATGGCTTATTGAAGACGGATTCTGGTACTTGGCCGTCATCAATAACAGTGGCTTATTGACGACAGCTAAATCTGGCTGTCGTCA
The DNA here is from genome assembly GCA_030760725.1 of Neostapfia colusana. Taxonomy (NCBI): domain Eukaryota; kingdom Viridiplantae; phylum Streptophyta; class Magnoliopsida; order Poales; family Poaceae; genus Neostapfia; species Neostapfia colusana. The sequence goes on from JASWHV010000014.1 coordinate 24,555,891, forward strand.
ATAAGCTAGAGCAGAGTATTGACGACGGTCAGGATTTGAACCGTCGTCAGTAACCATGGTATATTGACGACGGTTTCTACTTGGCCGTTGTCAATAACAATGGCTTATTGACGAAGGTTTCTGGTACCTGGCCGTCGTCAATACTAATGGCTTATTGACGACGACCAAGTACCAGAAACCGTCGTCAATAAGCTTTCCAATTTTTTTAAAAAAACAGAAAATCCTGCCCTGGCTTCGAGGCCATCCCTGCCTCGATGGCCAGATCACAGGCAATCAAAATATACATCACAGGCAGGCACAAAAACACTATACGCACGCCACACTACCCTACGCTACCCCGACCGCTGCCACCGGAGTCCAGGAAGTCGTCGTGCGCTCGTCCAAACGCTGGTTGCTGAGGGGATGGAGTTTCCTGAGCCCGCGTTGCCGATCCCTATGATGTACATGTATAGTTAGACAAATTAGAAGTTCACAAATGTGTATATGATTAAATAAACTCATTACAAGTTAGAATTGAGCAAGTTAGCTAGATTTGGCTATGTTTGAGTAAGTTTGCTCATATTTTACTATGTTTGAGAAGTATGGACTAGTAGTGTTTGTGTTTGAGCTAGTTCAAATAGTTTTGGCTATGTTTGAGTATGTTTGGTCATATTTGACTATAGTTGAGTAAGTTATACCATATTTTACTCAGTTTGAGAATGTTTAACTAGTTTTCTCTAAGTTTAATTAAGTTTGATCAAATTCAACTAAATTTGACCAAGTTTAACTAGTTGCAGCTATTATGAGAAATTTTGTACCTGTGCTCCTGACGTCGGCCCCTGTGGTAGCTGTATCGGTGGCGGCGCCCACTGAGGAAAGACAACAGGCTGTCCTGTGGCCATAGCCTGCAAATATGAAGTAAACTATTATACATGTCATTTATATATTAGAAACGTTGAGTACAATGATCTAAACTTACCTGCATGGCAGCTTGCAGCTGTAGCATGTACGAGTGTTGATACTCGTCCCTAGCCCGGAGCTCGGCTGCCTGCCTCTCGTTCGCGAGCCTCAGCGCTTCCTGCGTCTTCTGGAGCTCCTCCTGGACACTCTGGAGCTCTAGATCGCGGCTGCCACGCCTGCTAGATCCACCCTGCGATGAAGAGGCCCTCGAGTAAGACCGCGCCTCCCTCGAGTCTACTACTCCATCGAAGGTGGCCAACCTACACAACAAAGTAAGAGTATTAAAGTTTCGTGTCTCGAAGTTCATGAAAGTAAATGAAAAACAACAGAACTCACCGGCCGTGAGGTTTACCGCCACCGCTTGCATAGCCGGCTTCAGGTACGATCGGCGAGTTCTGCCAATCGTAATCGTGGCCTCGAAGCCTCCGCACCTCCTCCCCATACTTTTCCTGAAAATACAGAAAATTAAAGTCATCAGAAGTTTTAAAGAGAATACAATTAAGTCAACTAAAGAAATCACCAATGTCTCCGTCGCTGTCTGAGAAGACAGCTGATCAGGCTGCGAGGGGTCACTTCCCATGTGACCCCTCCTCCACACCTGGATAGCGGTCGGCTCCTGACCGATCTCGCGCTCCTATCGATACGTGTTAGCACAATGACAGCGATAGAAACTAACTAGAATATAATTCGAGTATCACTTACCATCCATTTAGCAAGGCGTACATAGCCGTCCCCGCCAAGACGGTGTTTCCCGTCCGTCCCTCGACTCTATCGGCGGGTCATCGACACGCCTTGGAAGCCTTGGCTCGCCCAACGAGCACACAGGGAACTGTAGGCGTCCGGACAGGACTCAAGCCACGGTACGCTGACCTGCACACATTTGTTGTTGGATGAAAACATTGATGAAAATTGGATAATCAAGCAAAGTAAAATAAAGAATTTACCTCTACGTACTGTGCCTCCGTCAAGTACTTGTCCGCCACATCCCTAAACTGCCCCGGCTCACCCTCGTCTAGATGCAACTTATAGTACGCCTTCGTAGCCTGAATGCGAGCCGTTGAAATCGACTGCGTCAGGAGCTTCCTAGCGTTGTTGTTGAAGACCAGGCGAGCGTGATCCAGCTAGGCCTCGTCCTCCAAACGGTAATATTTCTACAAGAAGAAATATACAAGTTAATGTATTTAACATATAATAGGTTCGCATTTAACGAATAGACGATTTACTTACCATGAATTCATGCCACACATGCTCCTGGTGGTTGCCGTAGGTAATGTCCTGGGCCGTAGCGTAATCATTCCAAGACGTAGCAGCCCGTCCGTTCACTAGACCGGGGTAGTGACAACGGATGAGCTGGCCCAGGACAGCGTTGACCTGGCGGTGGCGTCCTTGACCCGTGAACGAGTCATCGGCCCAAGACCTAATACATGATTCTCAATTAGTACATATATAAGTGTTAAAATATCTAAATTGATTTGTTATAGATTTACTTACCTATCTCCAACCGGACGAATAACGATCTGATCTTCTGGCCGTGCAGGAACCGGAGGAGGAGCCACGTAGTGTGTAACACCCCAAAATCTTGTTAAGACCCAAAATCATGTTAAGAGGGGAATTCAAAAATTTTTGGACGTGTTGCATGTTTTGCAACAATTTAATTTCAAACTGGAATTCAAATTAAACTCAAAACATAAAAGAAATAGAAAAAGAAAAAGGAAAACAGAAAATAACCGGCCAGTGGGCCGAAACCCACCAGCCGGCCCACCCTGCCCCCGCGCCAGCCCGCAGCCGCGCGCCCGCGCTCTCTCTCTCAGACAGGTGGGACCCACCTGTCATCCCTAACCCCCGATCGTCCGAAACTCGGACTGTTCACCCGCGCGCGCGCGATCGCAACCGACCTGATTTCCGGCCGAATTCTGCTTCCGGAGGACTCCCACTCGATCTAAATAAATCCACCGCCCTCCCCCGTCTATAAAAACCCCGGCCTCGTTCTGTTTTTCCCACGCGATCCGCCGTTGTTACTCCGGTGAGAACCCGAGCCTTCTCCGGCGAATTCTGGCCGATCTACGCTCGGAATTCCGATCTAACTCGCTAGTTTTGATCCACCGCCTCCGGGGAACCTTGCAGGTGCAGAAAACTCGGTGGCTTGCGGTTCAAACACAGCGCCGACGAGCCTCGCCGTGAATTCACCTCGGACCTCGTCGCCGACCGCCTTCCAGGACCTCCGAGCTGAAGAAAACCCCCGAGGTGAGATCCCCGACCTCCCCTCTGCTGATCTATGCCATAAAATCACAGTTCTAGGAAGAATTCCCGAAGATCCGAAACTCTCCGGCGAGATCGCCGTCTACCGCCGCCGTGCGCCGCCGGGCAGTGCCGCCTGCGCTCGGTTAGAGCGATGTGGCCGCTTGTGCGCCGTTTATTTTAAATCGCACGGTAGAGCTTAAATCCCCGCGTACCGGTTCAACCTTATAATCTCAGCCGTCGGTTTAAAATCGGATGGTCCACGTCAGCCCCGCGTTATAAAGACTGGAAATCTTACGTGCTACCCCCTGGGGTTCTCGGGAAATAAGAGCTAGCCCCAGAAACTTCTGATCTAGCCCCTGGAACTATAGAAAATCATGTAAATTCATTTAAAAATCAGTTTTAGCCCCTGGACTTAATAAAAATCTGGAAAAACTCCTCTGTTATGTATAGATAGACCCCTGAAAATTGTTAAAATAATATTGTAGACCCTGTAGTGGGGTGAGTTTATCTTTTTAGCCCTGTTTAATATTTAATTTAGGAAATTGAATATGTGGCTACTGTTTAAAATTTAAAAAGTGGGACAAACATATTGTCAAAATTTAATTAAAAACTTTCTCAGTATTTAGAAAAATTTGGAGTGAGATAAAAATATATTTTGGGCTGAAATGAATCTGTTTAATTTATTATTTACATCTAGGGACACATTTTTAAGTAAAGAATAGTTCTGGAAAATAGGGAAAATAATTGTAAAATAGTTTACATCAGAGGAAAAGGTCAAAAATATATTAGTAAATATTTTAGATCAGAACCTATTCTGTTTAGATGATGTGTCTTATTATTTTCATAATAAAGTTCACATTTAGGCATAGGAAATAAATCTGAAAATATAGCAACTAGTAAATGATAAATGGAGTTCTAAAATCCAAAGAATTCAGTTTAGGGTTGGTAGAAATTCTGAAGACACATATGGAGAAGGAAAATACCTTTCATGCATACTTGGTAGCTAAAAGGTGTAGTAATTGAATATAAGGAATTTATTTAAATTGGAAACTCATATATATAGTATGTAAGTATAAATGTGAACACAAAAGTAGGAATCATATACACATGATTAAAAGTGCATGCAAGCCACAAATCAACACACATAGAGTAACCACAACACATATAATGGTGAATGACTTTCATAAATATGAATGTGTGGTTTGTATGAAGTGGAAGTGTGAACTATGTCTTATGGATTGTTGTTTTTCTTTTGCTATGTGTGATGGTATGATGTAGAACCTGCTCAAGAGCAAGTTATTCCTTTCCAAGATCAGGACTACCCATTCCAAGAGCAGCAGGAAGGAGGCAAGTGTCCTTGACCACTTTGATCCTATACTAGGATGTGTAGGTAGAATTATTTGCATTGTCAATTGAAATATGAAACCCATACTAGGATGTTTCCCTAGAATTGCATTACCTTGTTTCCTTGTAGCTTGGGTTAGGATTCATTTTATCATGTCATTTATTATTATGAATATGCTTAGCCATGCTTAGAATGGGATAATTGGGATATGAGATCATCAGTTTATTTTACCATACTCTTGAATAAGATATTGGGAGTTATGTAGAGGTAGGGATCAAGGCAAGTTGGATGTTTTGGTTATGTGCTAGGTGCACGAGACTCGGGTTTGTGTTTAGTACTTGCCTGGATCCTAAGGACCGGTTCATGGAGCATGTAACCTGGCTTTACAGTGCCAACCACATGCTGAGATGGGGCAGCTTGGCCAATTAATTAGGTGTATCCCCGACGTAGTATGGGTGTGTTGGATGGTGCGGGGAGTAGGTGTCAGCTGGACTACCATATGAACCGCAAGGCTCAAGAGGGGGCTACTGCAGCGGGGTTGGAGCCTCTTGTATGCTGTTAGGGGTGAAACCTCAGTGGGCCCATGCTCGTCGGGAATCCCTTTGTAAAGGCTTCGTAGTGATCTCCTGGCTACACACCTGGGAAGTGTGAATGTGGTTCGTAGCCACTGGCATAATGGAGGTTCTTTTAGTCCACCCGGCAACGGGGGATGAAATCACTACATTTGGGTACAGTGGTACAAACTCTGCAGAGTCAAAACTGTCATGACAGCCGTGCTCACGGTCAAGAGCGGCTTGGACTTATTCATGATTAGAGGATTGATGGTTTTGGAAGTTGTGGATGTTAAGCGGGGAGCTTAACATTGGAAATGATGTTATGGTTATTGGATTATGATGATGGAATGGGAGATTGGGACCATTTCACCTGTGTAGTAGTGTTGGTGCTTAATAAGCTAAGGTGATAGGTATTAATTGCATAGTGCTTTAACCATGAGTTTGACCTCTCCTTGTTCTAGCCATGCATGATATAATTTTCCCACACTTGCTGAGTCCCATTGGTACTCAACCTTGCATATTTTGTTGGTTTATATTGCTGCTCAGGTCAAGATAATGAGGTGGTGTATAATGACCAAGACTTTGGACCCGAAGAAGGTTTCTAGGTTCATGAAGACCCCCAGGCAACGCCTGTGACGGAGCCCTCAAGAATAATATTGCGCTGCTAGTTTATTTACTTGTGATGAACTTATTATTGTCCATCGAGACATTTGCTATGTAAGACTTATTTATATTCGACACCTGGCTTGAAATAAATGATGCTTCACTATTTGTCATCACATGTATGAGAAAATGATCCTGGCATACATGTGATATTCACTTGGTTGTTCTTCGGAAAAACCGGGTGTGACAGAAGTGGTATCATAGCCAGGTTGCCCGTAGGAACATGGACCTAGATAGAAATGGACGTATTTAAGGACCTTATTTTCCTAAAAACTATTTTACAAGGTGTGTGTTGAAAAGTGTTATTTAATAAAGTGACTTTCTTCATCTTACCCCAACTTTCATTCAAAATAGGATTTTTATTTAAAAGTTTATCTAACTTAAGTTTAAATGCTTTCTGTTTTAGATGGTTCGCATGATTCGCACAGCTCGCAAGTCCACGGGAGGGAGAGTTCCCGTAGTTGCCCTTGCCGAAAGAGGGGAGAGCCGTCCGGTGACGTACCTTTCCTACGGATCGGCAGTAGGAGGCTTGTTGTGCCGTCTTCGACGTATGCTCGAAGCCGCCAACAATACGGGCAAGCTAATCATCCACTATAACTCCACCAGGACCATCCGTGAGAAGAGGGAAGAATGGAGCTCAGAGATGAGGGTTATACACGAAAATCGGCTGCTTAAGATCCACTGCTCTCCAGCTTGTAGAGAAACACAGGTCGATGCAGAGAAGGATGTCACCTGGGAGGCCATCACCTGCCAGAGTCACATCAATCATCGCCACTTGGACAGGACGGAGTACATGTATGTCCTCCAGCGTGAGAGTGGTACCACAGAGTACAAGTACCCGCCAGTGCAGCAAGGGACTTCCCATGAGCACATGGACTTGTGCTTGGAGGATGCTGCTATGCTTAGCACTCGACTGCAGGAGTGTCAGCAAGAGCTTCAGGATGTTCGGGACACCCTGAATTAACGGAGGCATTGCTGCGAACCTGCTTGAGGGCGAGAGAAAGAGGAGATGGGAATGAACTGTGTGTCACCGTGAATGATACATGGACTCCTGACTCCCCAGATCGCCGATCGATCAGGCGTCGTCGCACTTCTCCACCAGCAGCCTCCCCACCCAAAGCAGAGTCAGAAGGCAGCCGAAATGATGAGGAAGATCCCGAGGAGCCAGCTCAAGAAAACGAGTAGTGTAGAGTCCTTCCCTTAGTTAGCAAGATGTCGAATAGTCGAGTCGTTACGTTAAGTTAATGGTGTGTTAATGCTTGGTGTGTGACGTGAGTTGTGGAAGCCATAAGCAATTGTCCACAGCCTCGTCTTTAGATTGTTTTGCTTTGGTGTGTGAACCCACATGAAATAATATTGCATTTATTTTTGTGTGAGAAATGAACCATATGCTAGCAGTAAATTTTCCAGGAGGAGAAATAAGGACAAGACAAGTGTGTCCCAAAGTGAACCTAGACATTAATGGGGTGGTATTTACTGCTAACCTCATAGTGATAGATTCACAAGGGATAGATATTATCTTGGGTATGGATTGGTTGACAAAACATAAAGGAATCATCCATTGTTCGACCAGAACGGTGGAACTAACTCACCCTAGTGGCACAAGAGTAAAGTTCATAACAATACACGAGCCTAGGAGGGACATTAAATTAAATCAAGTTGAGGTGAAAGTCGAGGAAATCAGGACCATCAGGGAATATCCGGATGTTTTTCCGGAGGAGTTGCCAGGTATGCCTCCCGATCGTGAAGTGGAATTCGCAATTGAGCTAGTACCTGGAACAGCCCCGATATACAAGAGACCTTATCGGATGGACTCCAAGCAGCTAGAAGAACTCAAGGATCATTTAAGAGAATTGACGGAGAAGAGGTATATTCGTCCTAGTTCCTCACCATGGGGAGCTCCGGTGATATTTGTGCCCAAGAAGGACGGAACCCGAAGGTTATGCGTGGATTACCGTGCCTTGAATGAGGTAACCATCAAGAACAAGTACCCATTACCCCGCATTGAAGACATGTTTGATCAGTTGAGGGGAGCTTGTGTGTTCTCAAAAATTGATCTCAGGTCGGGAGACCACCAACTCAAGATAAGGCAATCTGATATTCCCAAGACAACTTTCGTATCTCGGTACGGACTGTATGAATATACTGTCATGCCTTTCGGGCTAACTAATGCCCCGGCATACTTCATGTATCTCATGAACAAGGTATTCATGGAATATCTGGACAAATTTGTGGTGGTTTTCATAGATGACATTCTAGTCTTCTCCAAAGATGAAGAAGAACATGAGAAACATCTAAGGTTGGTGTTGCAATGGCTGAAGAGAGTTCCCTTCTTAGGACATATAATCTCGGAGGGAGGAATCTCCGTGGATCCTGGCAAAATCGAGGATGTACAGAAGTGGAAGACCCCTGAAAATGTCGCGGAAGTTCGAAGCTTCTTGGGATTGGCTGAATACTATCGATGGTTTATTGAGGGATTCTCTAAGATCTCACGACCCCTCACCAAACTGTTGGAGAAGGGAATCACATTCACATGGACGCCACAGTGCGAGACGAGTTTTCAGGAGCTAAAGAAAAGATTGACAACAGCCCCAGTGTTGGTTATGCCAGATATGCAGAAGAATTTCACAGTGTACTGCGATGCCTCTGGAAACGGGTTGGGATGTGTTCTCATGCAAGAAGGGCATGTCGTGGCATATGCATCCCGGCAGCTTCGGAAGCATGAGAAAAACTATCCTACACATGACTTAGAACTAGCCGCAGTGGTACACGCGTTGAAAATTTGGCGACACTATTTGATGGGGAAGATGACAGAGATATATACGGATCATAAGAGTTTGAAGTACATTTTCACACAGCCAGATCTCAACCTCATACAAAGGAGATGGTTAGAGCTAATCAATGACTTTGATGTGGGCGTCAACTATCATCCTGGGAAAGCAAACGTCGTGGCCGATGCTTTAAGTCGGAAAGTGCAGGTCAATAAGTTGAGCTTGAAGGACATGCCTGCAGAATTGAAGGACGAGGTTATAAGGCTCAATCTATGCCTGGTAAATAGTGGGGAAGCCATCGCCGTGGAAGTGGACTCCACACTCGAGCAAGAAATCCGCGAGGGTCAAAAGAATGACAAGAAGATACAAGAGATCAGACAACTCATCAAGGAAAATAAAGCTCCTGGTTTCAGAGAGGATGAACAAGGTACGGTGTGGCACGGGAAAAGAATCTGTGTGCCTGAAGTAAAAGAGATTCGTGAATTGATTTTGAAGGAGGCTCACGATTCTGAATATTCCATTGATCCTGGGAGTACGAAGATGTACCAAGACCTCAAGAGCAGATATTGGTGGTATGGCATGAAGCGAGATGTCGCGGAACATGTTGCTCTATGTGACACATGTCAGTTGGTGAAAGCAGAACATCAACGACCCGCGGGATTATTGCAACCACTCAAAGTGCCTGAATGGAAATGGGAAGAAATCGGCATGGATTTCATAGTGGGATTGCCTAGGACCCAATCAGGATATGATTCAATATGGGTCATCATCGACAGGCTAACCATGGTAGCTCATTTTATTCCCGTGAAAGAAAGCTACAGTGGATCCAAATTGGCAGAGTTGTACATGTCAAGGATCGTGTGTTACCATGGAGTGCCAAAGAAGATTGTGTCGGATCGAGGGACACAGTTCACCTCAAGGTTCTGGCAGAAGTTGCATGAAACCATGGGAACCCATCTGAATTTCAGCTCTGCCTATCATCCCCAAACTGACGGGCAGACGGAGAGAACCAATCAGATCCTTGAAGATATGCTGAGGGCATGTGCACTCAAAAATAATAGGAGTTGGGACAAGAACTTACCGTATGCAGAGTTTTCCTATAACAACAACTATCAAGCTAGTATGAAGTTGTCACCGTTTGAAGCCTTGTACGGGAGGAAGTGCAGAACTCCCCTATTTTGGAACCAAACGGGGGAAAGTAAAGTGTTTGGTCCAGAAGTACTTCAAGAAGCCGAGGCGAAGGTGAGGGAAATTCGCAACAATTTGAGGATAGCACAGACACGCAAAAAGAGCTATGCCGATGTACGAAGAAGAGAGCTCGTTTTCAACGTGGGAGACTATGTCTATCTCAAGGTGTCCCCTATCAGAGGACTTCGTCGGTTCAAGGTGAAAGGGAAGTTGTCACCTCGATACATTGGACCCTTTCAAGTTCTGGAAAGGAAAGGCGAAGTGGCGTATCAACTAGAGTTACCGGCTCGTCTATCGGATGTGCACGATGTGTTCCATGTGTCACAACTCAAGAAATGCCTGAGAACGCCTGAAGAGGTGTTAAGCATGAATGAAGTGGACGTAGCTGAGGATTTGTCTTATGCCGAGCAACCATACAAGATTTTGGAGACAATGGAACGCCTCACCAGAAATAAAAGAATCCGGATGTGCAAGGTGCAGTGGAAGCATCACTCAGAAGAGGAAGCCACCTGGGAGCGAGAAGATGAGCTTAAGGCACAATTTTCGAAATTGTTTTCTTAGAACCACCAATCTCGAGGACGAGATTTCTTTTAAGGGGGTTAGAGCTGTAACACCCCAAAATCTTGTTAAGACCCAAAATCATGTTAAGAGGGGAATTTAAAAATTTTTGGACGTGTTGCATGTTTTGCAACAATTTAAATTCAAACTGGAATTCAAATTAAACTCAAAACAGAAAAGAAATAGAAAAAGAAAAAGGAAAACAGAAAAAACTGGCCAGTGGGCCGAAACCCACCAGCCGGTCCACCCTGCCCCCGCGCCAGCCCGCAGCCGCGTGCCCGCGCTCTCTCTCTCAGACAGGTGGGACCCACCTGTCATCCCTAACCCCCGATCGTCCGAAACTCGGACTGTTCACCCGCGCGCGCGATCGCAACCGACCGGATTTCCGGCCGAATTCTGGTTCCGGAGGACTCCCACTCGATCTAAACAAATCCACCGCCCTCCCCCGTCTATAAAAACCCCGACCTCGTTCTGTTTTTCCCACGCGATCCGCCGTTGTTACTCCGGTGAGACCCCGAGCCTTCTTCGGCGAATTCTGGCCGATCTACGCTCGGAATTCCGATCTAACTCGCTAGTTTTGATCCACCGCCTCCGGGGAACCTTGCAGGTGCAGAAAACTCGGTGGCTTGCGGTTCAAACACAGCGCCGACGAGCCTCGCCGTGAATTCACCTCGGACCTCGTCGCCGACCGCCTTCCAGGACCTCCGAGCTCAAGAAAACCCCCGAGGTGAGATGCCCGACCTCCCCTCTGCCGATCTATGCCATAAAATCACTGTTCTAGTAGGAATTCCGGAAGATCCGAAACTCTCCGGCGAGATCGCCTCCTCCCGCCGCCGTGCAGCGCCGCCTGCGCTCGGTTAGAGCGACGTGGCCGCTTGTGCGCCGTTTATTTTAAATCGCACGGTAGAGTTTAAATCCCCGCGTACCGGTTCGACGTTATAATCTCAGCCGTCGGTTTAAAATCGGACGGTCCACGTCAGCCCCGCGTTATAAAGACTGGAAATCTTACGTGCTACCCCCTGGGGTTCTCGGGAAATAAGGGCTAGCCCCGGAAACTTCTGATCTAGCCCCTGGAACTTCAGAAAATCATGTAAATTCATTTAAAAATCAGTTTTAGCCCCTGGACTTAATAAAAATCTGGAAAACTCCTCTGTTATGTATAGCTAGACCCCTGAAAATTGTTAAAATAATATTATAGACCCTGTAGTGGGGTGAGTTTATCTTTTTAGCCCTGTTTAATATTTAATTTAGTAAATTGAATATGTGGCTAGTGTTTAAAATTTAAAAAGTGGGACAAACATATTGTCAAAATTTAATTAAAAACTTTTTCAGTATTTAGAAAACTTTGGAGTGAGATAAAAATATATTTTGGGCTGAAATGAATCTGTTGAATTTATTATTCACATTTAGGGACACATTTTTAAGTAAAGAATAGTTCTGGAAAATAGGGAAAATAATTGTAAAATAGTTTACATCAGAGGAAAAGGTCAAAAATATATTAGTAAATATTTTAGATCAGAACCTATTCTGTTTAGATGATGTGTCTTATTATTTTCATAATAAAGTTCACATTTAGGCATAGGAAATAAATCTGAAAATATAGCAACTAGTAAATGATAAATGGAGTTCTAAAATCCAAAGAATTCAGTTTAGGGTTGGTAGAAATTCTGAAGACACATATGGAGAAGGAAAATACCTTTCATGCATACTTGGTAGCTAAAAGGTGTAGTAATTGAATATAAGGAATTTATTTAAATTGGAAACTCATATATATAGTATGTAAGTATAAATGTGAACACAAAAGTAGGAATCATATACACATGATTAAAAGTGCATGCAAGCCACAAATCAACACACATAGAGTAACCACAACACATATAATGGTGAATGACTTTCATAAATATGAATGTGTGGTTTGTATGAAGTGGAAGTGCGAACTATGTCTTATGGATTGTTGTTTTTCTTTTGCTATGTGTGATGGTATGATGTAGAACCTGCTCAAGAGCAAGTTATTCCTTTCCAAGATCAGGACTACCCATTCCAAGAGCAGCAGGAAGGAGGCAAGTGTCCTTGACCACTTTGATCCTATACTAGGATGTGTAGGTAGAATTATTTGCATTGTCAATTGAAATATGAAACCCATACTACGATGTTTCCCTAGAATAACATTACCTTGTTTCCTTGTAGCTTGGGTTGGGATTCATTTTATCATGTCATTTATTATTATGCATATGCTTAGCCATGCTTAGAATGGGATAATTGGAATATGAGATCATCAGTTTATTTTACCATACTCTTGAAAGAGATATTGGGAGTTATGTAGAGGTAGGGATCAAGGCAAGTTGGATGTTTTGGTTGTGTGCTGGGTGCACGAGACTCGGGTTTGTGTTTAGTACTTGCCTGGATCCTAGGACCGGTTCATGGAGCATGTAACCTGGCTTTACAGTGCCAACCACATGCTGAGATGGGGCAGCTTGGCCAATTAATTAGGTGTATCCCCGACGTAGTATGGGTGTGTTGGATGGTGCGGGGAGTAGGTGTCAGCTAGACTACCATATGAACCGCAAGGCTCAAGAGGGGGCCACTGCAGCGGGGTTGGAGCGTCTTGTATGCTGTTAGGGGTGAAACCTCAGTGGGCCCACGCTCGTCGGGAATCCCTTTGTAAAGGCTTCGTAGTGATCTCCTGGCTACACACCTGGGAAGTGTGAATGTGGTTCGTAGCCACTGGCATAATGGAGGTTCTTTTAGTCCACCCGGCAACGGGGGATGAAATCACTACATGTGGGTATAGTGGTACAAACTCTGCAGAGTCAAAACTGTCATGACAGCCGTGCTCACGGTCAAAAGCGGCTTGGACTTATTCATGATTAGAGGAAATGATGTTATGGTTATTGGATTATGATGATGGGATGGGAGATTGGGACCATTTTACCTGTGTAGTAGTGTTGGTGCTTAATAAGCTAAGGTGATAGGTATTAATTGCGTAGTGCTTTAACCATGAGTTAAACCTCTCCTTGTTCTAGCCATGCATGATATAATTTTCCCACACTTGCTGAGTACCATTGGTACTCAACCTTGCATATTTTGTTGGTTTATATTGCTGCTCAGGTCAAGATAATGAGGTGGTGTATAATGACCAAGACTTTGGACCCGAAGAAGGTTTCTAGGTTCATGGAGACCCCCAGGCAACGCCTGTGACGGAGCCCTCAAGAATAATATTGCGCTGCTAGTTTATTTACTTGTGATGAACTTATTATTGTCCATCGAGACATTTGCTATGTAAGACTTATTTATATTCGACACCTGGCTTGAAATAAATGATGCTTCACTATTTGTCATCACATGTATGAGAAAATGATCCTGGCATACATGTGATATTCACTTGGTTGTTCTTCGGAAAAACCGGGTGTGACATAGTGGCTCCTCCTGTAACGCCACTGTGGAGCCGGCTCCACATCAGGCTCTGTGGAAGGCTCCGAAGCAGGGTCTGAAGCCTGCGGTGCCGGAACCTGAAGAGGTTCCGAAGCAGGATCTGTAACAGGCTCTGAAACCTGTGGTGTCTGAAGAGGACCCCTAGCCTCTGTCTCATCAAACGTAGAGTCGTCCTGAAAATTTGAAGATTGGTAATATAGATTTAAGAAAGTTATTTATATAATTTATATTATTTAATATTCTTTACCTGTCGTGACCGCTCTCGTGACCCCTGGCCTCTGTCGAGGCCCAACAACTGAGACAGTCTACCATTGCTAGATCAACAGCCCTGGAAAACGGAGTCTGCTCTCGGGGGCAGAAAGCCCCGCGTCCCCCGTCGTCTACTGCTCGATGACATCCTGATGAAAGGAAATTTGATAATAAATTTAAAGGAAAATATAGAAGACAAAAGAAGAGATGAAGAAAACGTTACTTGTACTCAATTTCAAAATTCATCAGTATCACGATAATGTACTCTACTTCGTAAACCGGACCATCGATCTTTTGTCGTGGTTGTTCGCTGTTTTCGTTTTTTCACATTATGAGTCTGTACATCTTGTGCATCTCCAACTAATTCATCGAGTCGTAGCCAGACTCAACGACAAAAGAATCCGACAACTCTTCTTCCTGGTAAACAACATCAGCCTCATCAATGTAACCAGTATTGTCCGGTGTATATAACCGCTCACGAGGATTCACCTTTTGTACAACCCACCATGCACTAAGTTTTTTGCATGGATATTGTAGATAGTACACTTGTTCGACTTGGTGTGCAAGGACAAAGGTGTCGTAGCCTCGTAGTCGGTCCTTGTGTTTGACTTCTACCATGCCAAATTGGTTTTGTCGAGTTCCATTGTTCTTATCAAACCAATCGCAGTCAAAGAAGACTACTTTAAGGTCTTTAATGCCGGCAAAACTAAATTCTAAGATTTTGTTTATGATCCCATAGAAATTAGTTTCACGTCCTTTGGCATCGGCGGCCCTCGTCACAACTCCGGTGTTTGATGTTGCCCTTAGAGGACGTTGAGCTTCAAATTGAGTTGAACGAAATCGGAACCCATTGACATCATATCGACCAAAGAGTTTAACTTTAATGGATCCATTGGACAGTTGTCGCAAATCTTCATGAACACCGGCTTGTGTCTTGCACTGTCCAACATATGAAGTAAGAAGACTATTTTATGCTTTAAACATAATTACTAAGAGGAACAAGACAAGGAAAACGTTACATGATTTCGAAACCAAGTTTGGAAGTTAGGTCCTCCATTTACTCCATAATGTCGCATTGTTTGTATTTGCTTGCTAGTAGGTTGCTGCTTAGACTTCCAATTTTTTCGATCGAACTCACTAAATAAGGACAAAACAGAATTATTAGCGTAGATGTATACCACACCACGCAAATTAGTATAGATGTTGAACAACCACTTACTGAAAAAAAATTGTCCATCCCATCTATGTTAGCGTACATGTATAACAAAGCAGCTGTCTTTTCATCTATTGAAGCATCATAGCTCGTGCCACTACCAACAGTGTTGCCTCTCGTTTGAAAAAGTGAGAGTTTGCTACAAAAGGTTGCTTCAGCCATATTGTACCGCAACACCGATGCATTAACATTGTGTTCTTCTGCAAAGTAGACACTTGAAAAGTACCCTATCTCCTGAAGTGTAAATGCTTCGGCGATGCATCCTTCAACCCTTGCCCTATTACGAACCATCGATTTTAGACATCTGAGTGCTCTTTCAATGTGGTACATCCACCTACATTGAACAGGGCCGCCTACTTTAGCTTCATATGGAAGATGGATTAGAAGGTGTTGCATTGGATTGAAGAACCCTGGAGGAAATACTTTTTCCATCTTACATAAAAGCACGGGTATCTCTTTTTCCAACTTCTCCATCATCTCCCTTTTGATTTCTCTAGCACAAAGCTGTCTATAAAAATAGCTAAGCTCGGCTAACACCTTCCACACCTCATCGTCAAGATAGCCTCGAAACATAACCGGCAGTAGTCTTTACATGATTATGTGATAATCATGGCTCTTCAAACCAGTAAGATTTCTAGTTTTAACATTAACGACTCTTCTCAGGCTAGCAGCATAACCGTCTGGGAACTTCAACTGTTTCAACCATTTGAAGACTTCTTTCTTTTCTTTTGGTCGAAGGCAGAAAGAAGCTCGTGGTTTGCCACCAGCTTCGGAGAGCTCAAGACTTGGTCGGTTACAAACCTCTGCCAAATCCTTCCGAGCTTTTATATTGTTTTTTGTTTTGCCCGTCATATGCAAGCACGTGCTTATGATGCATTCGCTCATGTTACGTTCCTGGTGCATGACATCAATGTTATGCATTAGAATTAAAGACTTCATATACGGTAACTCCCATAGTGCACATATATGAGTCCAATTGTGATCCTCTCCGTAACCAACAAAATATCCAGGACGACCTTCATCTGGCACTAGATTGTTGAGCTGTTTAACAATTTCCGACCCGTTCAGATGTTGTGGTGGTCCCTTTTTTACAATGGTACCCTTCCTGAAGGCATTTCTCTGTTGCCTAAACACGTGATTTGGCGGTAACCAATGTCTATGACAATCAAAGTAGCATATCTTGCCACCATGACTTAGACGAAAACAATCCGTGTCCGAAGCACATATTGGACATGTCAATCGACCATGAGTGCTCCAACCAGAAAACATGCCGTAAGCTGGAAAATCATGAACAGACCACAAGTACACAGCTCGAAGGTTAAATTTCTGTTTTCTATAACAGTCATACGCTTCGACTCCTGTCCATAACATTTTGAACTCTTCAATCAATGGCTGCATCATCACGTTCAGTCGTGAACCAGGATGATCCGGTCCAGGTACAATAAGGCATAGGAATATGAACTCATACTTCATACAAAGCGATGGTGGTAAGTTGTACGGAATAGCGAACACGGGCCAACAAGAGTATGGTGTGGCGTTTGTACTAAACGGTGAGAAGCCATCTGTCGCCAACCCAAAGCGAATATTTCTCGCGTCATTGGCGAAATCAGGATCGAAGCGGTCAAGCGCCTTCCATGCCTCACCGTCCGACGGGTGCACCATCATGTTGTTGTTCTCACGTACACCTTCTTTATGCCATCTCATGTGTCTAGCTGTTTTTTTAGATAGAAACAAACGCTTGAACCTAGGTGTGAAAGGCAAGTAGCGAAGCTGCTTCTGTGCGACTTGAGTCATTACTTTTGAACCGTCGTCATTTACAACTTCGACAAATCTCGCTTTACCACATTTTAAGCACTTGTTCTCGTTGGCATGCTCTCTCCAAAAAAGCATGCAATTGTCTAGACACATATCAATCTTCTCATATTTCATACCTAGACCAGAAATCAACTTCTTAGACTGATACATATCTTTAGGCACTTTATGTGGTTGTGAAAGGATATCGCTGATCAATTTGATGAGATCGTTGTAGCAGTTATTGGAGAAGAAATACTTAGACTTAATGGCCATAAATCTAGTCATGAAAGTAAGGAGCGTCACTTCGGTGTGTTCATGCAACGGCTCTTCTGAAGCTTTGAGAAGCGTGAAAAACGCTTCAACCTCCGTTGTAGGAGGATCCTCCATCAATTCAGGATTTATGGCATCAAGCATCTCGTCCATCCTATCGACCCCCGTGTTGTCATCCTCATCTGAAACTTGTAAGAGTTGAGAAGATGTCTCACCGTGAAAGGTCCACACCTCATAATCTTGCATGAAACCGTATCGACATAAGTGAAACGCCAAATTCACTTTGTCCCAACACTTTGCACCTTGACATTTCGTACATGGGCACCGCACCTTATCGATATTTGACAATGAAAAAGCTCGATCTACAAAAGCATCTGTCTTTGCGAACCACTCATCCGAGTGACCACCAGAACTGTTCTTCCAACCGGTATACATCCAACTATGATCCTCACCCATGTTTGAATCTGCAGTTTGATGTCAAGGAAATTATAGTTACTTTATAATTTATTTATGTCACGGCCCTACATCTATTGGAAAAGATAGGTCCTAAACACACCCAAGAGTGATCGAGCGGAGCGTGCTCATGACGAGACGCATGGTATGGATCCGAACAAAATTTTGGCAGCATAACCCCGCTGTTCTCCACTGCACGCCCGAAAATTGTGCAGCAGAGAACAACAGGGTTATGCTGTCGAAATCTCGTCTAGATCTAAACCCACGTCTCATCACATGCCATGCTCCCTCGGTCACTCCCAGGCTGTCCAAAAAGGGACAATTCCGAACGTACACGCCTCACATGCATAACACATGTGAGACGGGCCCGTTCGAAACGGGTGACGCATGTTGTATACGTTTACGTCAATCTTTCATTTTTGAGTCATTTAAAAGAGAGAGAGAGAGGAAAGAACGAGAGAGAAGGAAAGAATGAGAGAGACAAAGAAGTGGGTCAGCCGTCCTAAGTTATGCCCCGCTGGGGCCTGCCATTATCTTACAACGCCTTTAGGGTTAGCCGTCGTACGTTATGCCCTGTCGTAAGTGGGTCAAAGATGAAACCGCACCGTCGGGGCCCGCCGTCCACGCGCGGGAGCTTGCCGTCCTCCGTGCCTGTCTCGACTAATACATTACTAATAAATGGGCCGTGACAGACCCTAAATGGGTCGTGTCAGGCCAGACCGGGCTGAAACCCATTTATTTACATATAGTAACTAATCACGCAATCAATCAAAGTATTATTTAAACAATAATCAATAACAATACTAATTAAACAATTAATCAACTAAGGTCGGGCGGCGCGGCAGGGAGGGGCTTGGGGCGGGGCCGGGTGGCACAGCAGGGCGGGGCTCGGGGCGGCCGAGGCGCGGCTGGGGCTCGGCGCGAGCAGGGGCGGCCGGGCGGGGCTTGGGGCGGGATGGCAGCGGCTAAGGCGGGGCGGGGCGCGGGATGGCGGTGCGCAGTGGGGCGGGGCCCGGGACGGCGGTGATTCTGAAGCCAATTTTGGTTGTTATTACCTTCATACTATATGCTAAAGGAAAATATGAAGATGGCAACTTCAGTGTCAACCAAACTTATCTGTACATAACTGTCATATATACTATCTCATACTCAATTGCATTATATGCTCTTGCACTGTTCTATGCGGCGTGCAGAGACCTGCTACGGCCATATATATAATCCAGTCACAAAATTCATCATTATCAAATCAGTTGTGTTTCTCACATATTGGCAGGTGAGCATAAAGCAACAACCAATCTTTTTATCCTCTCTTTCAAGTATATTAGGGAGCCACCTGTTGGCTCATTTAAATCTGAAGTTGTTTCAGCATGCAATATAGCCTTGTGTCATAGGAAGTACCCATGCAATAAATCAAGGTGTTTTTTTCCGTTTGGCAGGGTGTCCTGGTTTTCCTTGCTGCTAAATGTGGATTCATCAAGAATGCTGAAAAGGCCGCTGATCTCCAGAATTTCGTATTGTGTGTTGAGATGCTTATTGCAGCCATCGGGCACCTATTTGCCTTTCCTTACAAGGAGTATGCAGGTCCCAATTCCCGTGCTTCTGGGGGTTACAGAGAAAGCCTTCTTCATGCTCTGAAATTCAATGATTTCTACCATGACACTGTTCACCAGGTAACCAAGATCTTGCATACCCATTTCCATATAGAATTGTAGTTTGTCTCTGTTGAATCAATCCCATTCATTATGCAGTTTGCTCCTACCTATAAAGAATATGTGCTCTACAATCACAACGAGGGAGACAACAACACACAAACGAAGCATCCTTCAGGAAGCACCGTGCCAAGTGGGCAGCATGTCGAGTTGGCTGGTATCACCGTAGTGGCTTCAAATAGTCCAGTGACGTCAAGCGTATCTTCCAACCAGGAAGATCATGAGGAATCAATGACAACCTCTATCAGGGACAAAGTCGACCCTCCCGGAGGACTCGCCAGCCTTCTCAATTTCTTTGAATTTCAAACGCGCACCAACTTCCTAATTCGAAAATAAATACTTAGAGGCTTCCAAAAATTATAAAATTTTGCAGAGTGATTCTACAACAAAATCTTCATTTAGGCGCAATCAGATTTTAATTTACCCAAGCATATTACTAATCTGTCCTCTCCATCTCAAATAAACAAACACAAATAGCCACTCAAAATTTGTTACTCAAATCAAACGATCATGTTGCCAAGCCCTCCAAGGCTGACCAACAGCCAGCGAGAGAGAGATGCACCGAGACGATGACGAGGAGGCAGAGGCACCGATGTGCTGCTGCTGCTCGGGCCGGAGGCCGGAGGGGGAGGGAAACTTACCTCGGGCCAGAGACGGGCGGCGGCGACGAGACGTCCGGCGCGAGTCGGGAGGTGGCACTGGCCGCCTCCCGGCTCGCGTATGGGTTATATGTCCCATTATTGACGACGGTGCTAAGAATCTGTCGTCAATAAGGACCTTGTTGACGACGGTGCTAGGTCACCGTCGTCAATAACTACTCGGGTGGACCCGAATTAAGATAGTTATTGACGACGGTGCTAAGAAATTGTCGTCTATAAGGACCTTGTTGACGACGGTGCTAGGTCACCGTCGTCAATAACTCCTCGGGTGGGCCCGAATTAAGTTAAAGACGACGGGCACCGTCGTCAATAATTTATTGACGACGGTACTCGTCTAGCCGTCGTCAATAACACAGTTATTGATGACGGCTAGATAAAGCCGTCGTCAATAATGTTAAAGACGACGGCCCCGTCGACAATAAATTTGGCCGTCGTGAATGATTGTTTTTGCTGTAGTGAATGGAGGTGTGGGATACCATTCTGGAAAGGCTTTGGAGTCCTCTACAACTTTTCTGTAGAGCTCCAGAATATAATCTCCCTCCAAATGGATGAAAATCTCAGAAGACTACGTACTGCCCAGAAACAGGACAGACCAAAAGGCTCTCTGGAATTTTCTGTATTTCAACCACAACTTCCTGCAGAAAAATCTCCAAGGGTCAAGCAAGACACCGTTGGAAAGTACAGGAAATGTTCTACAACTTTGTTGTTGAACTCTAGTTTAGATTTTGCCTCTAAGGGGGTAAAACTGTTGAATTATCCGGACTGGTCAGCTGGACCAGAAGCTGGACAGTAAGCACCATGTTGAAGTGTTTCAACCAAAACACTTAGTTTCACAACTCGACGTCCAGTGGCTGTTGTAAAACAGCGAGTTGGAGTCGAAAAGTTTATGCATGCAACATATCATTTCAAGCGGGTACATGTTTGGGTCCAGTGCAATAGCGAGAAATTAAGCATACTAACACACTTAACATCCCATGGCAACCCACGATGGTCGAAATGAAATTTTAACCCCTAAAGTTCAATACTTTGGAACTCGATCGGGTGACACGTTCCAGGGACGTATATATTGTATAAAGTTTATACTTTATCCATATGTGTGACTGTTATGCGTACTGTTTATTCCATTCTCGCATTACTATTGTATAGACTAGATGAAATAAACCAACATGTGCTGATCGTTTGAATGGTCTGAATGCAGAATGGTGCGGACACGTTCAATGCAAAAGGAGGGAGGTCCGAGCCGGGTTCGTGGTGATGAGTCTCCACCACCGGAGTAAACCACGATGCAGAAGCAACCACCTCCTCCACTGCCAGAACTTCCAAGGAATCTTGCGGAGGTTCTCGCCACAGTGCTCGGCTCGCGCGATGAGCAAACCGAGTTACTGCAGATGTTGGTGCAGCAGAATGCTTCCCATCAGGGAGGACACCAAGACAATGGGCAACGCCAGCCCAACAAAGTTCATATTCAGACTTTCTGGTGACCCATCCCCCGGTCTTTACGGAGGCCGAAGAGCCTTTGGAGGCAGACAGCTTTATCCGCACTCTGGAGGCGAAGTTCGGGCTGCTACGATGCACCGAACACCAGAAGGCCCTGTATGCAGCGCAACAGCTTCAAGGAGAAGCCGGTACCTGATGGGCGAACTACACCGCCTCCTTACCGGCTGGCCATGCCGTCACGTCGGCGGAGTTCCGGGAGGCGTTCCGCGCCTATCACATACCTCCCGGGGTTATGGAAATGAAGCTCCAGGAGTTCCTGGCGCTGAAACAAGGCGAGAGGAGTGCTCATGAGTACTCCAGGTTATTCGACCGACTGGCGCAGTATGCGCCAGGATTTGTGGGGACGGAAGACAACAAGCGCAACGCGTTCTTCTGGGGCCTGAATTCAAAGATGAAGGTCCATCACACCCAAAGCAATCGCGGCACCTTCGACGACCTCGTTAATGCAGCGGTCCTACAAGAGAATGCTCAGCGCGAGCACGGTTCTGACAAAAGGAAATGCAGTGCGCTGACGAGCAGCAGTGGTGGGACGCCACAAAAATACCGCGTGGTGTATCGCTCACCATCCGGTCAGAGATGGCAGCACCGACGCGACCGCCTCAGTTCCGCGGTCGACAATATAATGCGCCGGGCTTCCGACCCACGTATTCACCACAGCAACAGCAGGAGTAAAGGATGGTTCCGCGTGCACCTCTGTTTCAGCAGCGTGCACCGGGATTCCGTCCTCAAGTTGGAGGGACCCCGACACCTTACACGTGCTTCACGTGTGGCCGTGTCGGGCACATTTCGAGGGACTGCCTCGAGCCGCGACAGGGCAGGGGTGCAGCACCATATCATGGTGCTAATCAGCCCCGTAATTAGCCCAAGAAACCAGCCCCAAAACCCAGCAACGTCCACCACTTAGCCATCGAAGAAGTGCCGGAAGGCGAACCCGTCCTCGCGGGTACGTTCTCTTACCTAGATCATCCTGTAGTCATACTTTTTGACTCCGGTGCCACCCATAATTTCATAAGTCAGTCTTATGTTATTAAACATCAACTGCCTATCATTCCCACAAATAGATCATACTTTATATGCTCTCCGGGTGGGAAAATAACAGCTGATAGAATGGTCTATAGAGCATCATTACAATTGGGTGGGAATCTATATCCGACTTCTCTAATTATGTTAGAGTCAGAAACTTGATGTCATTTTAGGAATGTCATGGCTACATTGCCATGGTGCTGTTCTTGACATCATTCCACGTGTGGTTCATTTAAACTCTCCACTTCATGAACCACATGTTCCTATTCTTGACCGTTCGGTTCAAGAAGCTCCAGCCACATATAATACGGAAGCCACAAAACTTGAGGATATTCGTGTGGTCCGTGAATACACGGATGTCTTTCCGTATGATCTCCCGGGCATGCCACCCGAAAGGGATGTCGAGTTCAAGATTGAACTTGTACCTGGGACGACACCGATCTCAAGGAGACTGTACAAGATGGCTCCGAATGAGCTGGCTGAACTGAAGGAGCAGCTCAATGACTTAATAAAGAAGGGTTTCATTCGACCGAGTTCCTCACCATGGGGATGCTCGACACTGTTTGTGAAAAAGAAGGATGGAACCTTGAGGTTGTGTGTGGACTACCGACCTCTCAACACCGTCACCATCAAGAATAAATATCCACTGCCCCACATCAACATCTTATTCGATCAACTTGTGGGGGCGAGTGTATTTTCAAAGACGGATCTTTGCTCTTGATATCACCAAATCAAGATACGAGCGGAGGATATTCCGAAGACGGCTTTCTCGACGAGATATGGGCTATATGAATACCTCGTCATGTCCTTTGGTCTCACCAACACCCTGGCACACTTCATGTATCTCATGAACTCAGTGTTCATGCCGGAGTTGGACAAATTTGTGGTGATGTTCGTAGACGACATCTTGGTTTACTCCAAGTCTGAAGAGGAACACGCCAAACACTTGCATATCGTGCTTCAATGATTGCGAGATCATAAGCTTTATGCCAAGTTCAGCAAGTGCGAGTTTTGGATCAGCCAAGTGCCATTCCTTGGTCACATTATTTCTGCAGAAGGCATTGCAGTTGATCCAGGCAAAATCGAACAAGTGCTGAAATGGAAGTCCCCCACATCAGTCTACGAAGTCAGGAGTTTCCTCGGGTTAGCAGGATATTACCGGAGATTCATACCGAACTTCTCCAAGCTTGCTAAGCCAATGACCGAACTGTTGAAGAAGGGGATCAAATATGTTTGGAGCCCAGCTTGTGAAGAAGCTTTCCAAGCATTAGTGAATCATCTTACAACAGCCCCGGTGTTAGCTCAACTGGATACAACCAAGCCCTTTGACGTATATTGTGATGCGTCTGGCATTGGGCTTGGCTGTGTATTGATGCAAGGAGGAAGAGTGGTCACCTATGGCTCACGTCAACTTCATAACCACGAGCAGCACTACCCCACTAATGATCTCGAGCTCGCTGCTGTGGTGTTAGCCTTGAAGATATGGAGGCACTATTTACTCGGGAACTTAGTGCACCTCTACACCGACCACAAGAGTTTGAAGTATATCTTCACTCAAAAGGAGTTGAATATGCGGCAACGGAGATGGCTAGAACTGATGAAGGACTGTGAGATCGAGATTCACTACCATCCTGGTAAAGCAAACGTGGTTGCTGATGCCTTAAGCCGCAAATCCCATGTCAACAGTCTCTCCATCACCCCATTTGTAGAGGAGGAGCCGAGTCTGTACTTGGTTCCATATGGGGCGTTATATAATCTTGCTCTCGTCCCAACAATACGAGAGGAAATTATGGAAGCTCAGAAGAAAGACATGGGAATGTCGCACATTCGGAGGAGGATGAAGAATGGCGAAATGAAATGCTTTTGGAGAGATGAGCACGACACTCTATGGTTTAAGGACCGTATAGTGGTACCCCGTGACATGGAGCTTCGGAAGAAAATCTTGGATGCAGCTCATTTGTCCAAGTATTCTATTCATCCGGGCAGCAACAAGATGTACCAGGATATGAAAACCAGGTTCTGGTGGACACGGATGAAAAGAAAAATCGCAACGTACGTATCCGAATGTGATACGTGTCGGCGGGTGAAAGCTGACCATATGCGTAAAGCCGGACAGCTGCAACCATTGAATATTCCGGCGTGGAAGTGGGAGGATATCAGCATGGACTTCATTGTTGGTTTACCTCTCACATCTCACAAGCATGACTCGATTTGGGTAATAGTCGATCGACTAACCAACTCGGCTCATTTTATCCCCGTACATACAAAGTACGTGGCCAAGCAATATGCGGAGTTGTATATTGCAAGGATCTTGTGCTTGCACGGTGTTTCCCGCTCCATTATTTCAGATCGCGGTGCGCTGTTCGTCTCTTGGTTTTGGGAACAGCTGCACGCATCATTGGGGACCAAACTGATCCGAAGTTCCGCGTATCACCCGCAGACAGATGCTCAAACTGAACGGGTGAATCAAGTGCTTGAAGACATGCTACGCGCTTTTGCCATCCACCAAGGTAAGAATTGGGACGATCATTTGCCATTGGCGGAGTTCTCTTACAATAATGGCTATCAAGCCAGCATTAAGATGGCGCCGTATGAAGCTCTCTACGGCCGGAAATGCCGCACACCACTCAACTGGTGCGAGTCCGGCGAGCGAGTTATCTACAGCATCGAACTTGTGAATGAGGCTGAAGAACGAGTGCGAGTAATACAAGCCAATCTCAAGGCTGCTCAACCTCGTCAGAAGAGATATGCGGATAAAAGACGCCGCCCTCTCCACTTCGACATCGGGGACCAGGTTTATGTCCGTGTGTCCCCGATGAAGGGAGTTCATCATTTCGGAGTGAAGGGTAAGCTTGCGCCACGGTTCATTGGTCCGTTCACCGTCATTGAAAGATGCGGACCCGTGGCCTATCGCCTGGATTTACCGGCGTCGCTCGCAGGCATTCACAACGTCTTCCACATCTCTCAGCTGAGGAAGTGCCTCAAACTCTCCGCTGAAATCCGCACAGAAGACATAGAAGTTCTTCAACCGGACCTCACGTACACGGAGTATCCGATCTGGATTATCGATGAAAAGACTCGCGCCACAAGAAAGCGGACCTTATGGTTCTACAAGGTCTTATGGAGTAACCATGCCGCTGATGAGGCGACATGGGAAAGCGAGGAATATCTACGAACCAATTATCCGGACTTGCTATCATCGTATACCCCGTAAAGTTTCCCCACTTTGCATTTCTTTTGGAATCTCAGGACGAGATTCTTTTTAAGGGGGGAGGGATGTAAAATCCCCAAAAAGTGGTAGCAAGAATTTTCAGCTCATGTGCACTTAGGAAAAATGAGGGGAATTAAAAATTTGAATTATAAGGTGTAAGTTCAAAGTGAGGATTTCGACTTCCCAAAAACTTCCAAACATGGAGATATAAATTCATGACTTGGATCCTCATAGTCCAAATATTCTCGCTTCCAAATTCCAGCTCATTTGGAGGAGTTTCAATATTTGTGTGGGATTAAAAGAGGAAACCCTCTAATCTGAATTTCAAATTCAGTTTCAAATTCCAATTCCCCCAAATTTGCAAAATTGGAAACTTTGGAGCTGGTTTGCTATGTTGTCGGGACAATACAAAATGGTGAATTCAAATGCATCTCAAATTCAAATGATCAACTACAATTCAAACTTTCACACCAGAATTCAAATCATTTGAATTCAGAAAGTTTAAACCATGACTTGGTGTGAAAGTTTAGCCTTAAATGTTGATTTGCTGGGGTAAAAATATCTGTGGAAAGTAATTGAGAAATTAGAGGTGGTGGGACCCCTTTGTCAGCCACACATGCAACACAACCGACTGTTTTTGCTTCTCTCGGGTGATCACGGCGCGCCACCGAGCTGTACTGCTTGCCACCGAGCTGCTTGCCTCGCTTGCTCCCGAAGTCAGCTCGTGGGTGATCAAGGCAGCAGCAAAAATGCATTTCTTCTCTTCTCCACGTTCCAACCGAAGCGTTCCTCAGCTCCTCGCTCGAGCGCTCACGGGAGAAACCAGCAACCATCGGTGCTCGCTGTTCAGCAGCCTTCCACCCCCTAGCACCGGTTGATCGCCCCAGGAGCTGCGCCGCACCTCCTCGACGAGCTACATTGCTCCTCAGCTCATCCCCGAGCTGCCCTCGCTGTGCCCGAGCCGTTCTTCACCGGAAGAAAACAGAGCACCGTCGCACCTCACTGCTCCTCGCGTTCCAGCCGCTCCAACGCCTCTCCCGCACGTACAACACCTCCCTAAGGTGCGCCAAGGTGTGTAGATCATGCTACCGCAGTCCCCTTGCCCTTCCCCATCGCTGGCTCGCCGGAATTTGGGTTTTGGCGCCGGTACACGTGAAGAACCGACCCAAACCAAAACTGGAAATCCATCCAACACGCATGATCATTTGTTCTTCAGTTGAAGCCATAGAATCACACCATCCTAGCGCCCTCCCAAGCCAAATACCGCAGCAAACCATCCACCACACGCCCCGGGCGACGAGAAATCGCCGGCGGCGGCAAAAACGGGTCGGTCCTCCGGTGAACCCTATTTTCCGGCCGTTTGCTGCAAGGTTTAGCATGCGTTCCATGTTCCCCGATCATTGGTGATGCTTTAGGGCAAGGTAGCTCGCCGGGAGAAGCTTCGGACGCACCAGAACGCGTTGATGCCGAGCTCCCGGGCTGTCACACCCGGTTTTTCCGAAGAACAACCAAGTGAATATCACATGTATGCCAGGATCATTTTCTCATACATGTGATGACAAATAGTGAAGCATCATTTATTACAAGCCAGGTGTCGAATATGAATAAGTCTTACATAGCAAATGTCTCGATGGACAATAATAAGTTCATCACAAGTAAATAAACTAGCAGCGGAATATTATTTCTTGAGGGCTCCATCACAGGAGTTGCCCGGGGTCTCCATGAACCTAGAAACCTTCTTCGGGTCCAAAGTCTTGTTCATTATACACCACCTCATTATCTTGACCTGAGCAGCAATATAAACCAACAAATATGCAAGGTTGAGTACCAATAGTACTCAGCAAGTGTGGGGAAAATTATATCATGCATGGCTAGAACAAGGAGAGGTTGAACTCATGGTTAAAGCACTACGCAATTAATACCTATCACCTTAGCTTATTAAGCACCTACATTACTACACAGGTGAAACGGTCCCAATCTCCCATCCCATCATCATAAGTGACACGACCCCATTGGGTCCTGTCGAGCCAGGATCACGCTGAGGGGTGCTGCGTTGCACAGCACCGTATAACACACGTCAAAGGTACAAGGCGGAAGCGGAAGCTTTATTACATAAACAAGTTTATTAACATGTTTACATCAAAATAAGTTTAGTCCACACTCACGGGCGTAGACTAAGCATCAAGTGCACGTTCAGCCCTCGAACGTGTCCTTGCTAGCACACACGCACACTAACTCTGCGGCGTGCACGACTCCCACTCGACGGGGTTCCCCTCCTGGGGTTCCGTCTCCTCTTCGGGAGTCCCTTCCTCATAGAACCCTGCAAAAAGCTTCAAACACAAGCAGTGAGCACGAAGGCTCAGCAAGTCTGACCCGTCTCACCTAAACATGGAACTTCTACATGAGGGTAATGGGTTGCATGAGGTAAAAATCATTTGCAAGGACTCGCCTAATTAGTAGAACCTTACTTTCAAGTTTTAGCAGCAGGTTGTGGAGAACCTTACGCTAAGGCACATGAGAGAGCCGCAATCAAACAAGAAACGCATTTCTCTCATGTACTTTGCCCAAAGTTGAAAAGAACTTTAGTTAGCACTAAACTACAGCATATCATTAACAATCAACGTCCAGCTTTCAATCAGCATCATTTTAACATGTAACTAGCCTGTTCTTTCTACGTCACGGTACAGTGAACAAGTGGTACTCACTGACCACGAGGGACGGCGATTATAATCGATTTACACCTGCAGGGTTACCCGAATAACCCGTCACATACGCCCGTACTCGATGTTGCCTACAACAACCATCACGGACGCCGTACACGACTACCTTTCACCCGTTAGCCAAATATTGAACCGGTCCCATCGTCCCGAGCAAGAGGTCCCTGCACGCGCATCTCTGTGCCGCCAGCTGATTTACACCTCGAGCTCTCAACCTACCCTCTGAACGACGGGCAATGCCTCAATACCCAGCTACCCGAGTTACATCAGTTTCCCGGTTCCCATATAGCCGGTAGGTCTTCGGTACTGTTCTAGCTTGTTCAACAGGCCCGCACACGGCTCGGTCCTCAATCGACACAAGCGGAGCTACAGCACACAGGCCCCAAAGTCCTGCTGCCCTTACTCTCCGCTCGGTCTTATTTTCTTGCCATGTGTATCATGTGCTATCTCTACCCGAGCAATGTGCCTCTAGCCTATCCTCGCGAGTAGTTCCAACTACTCGACTTGTACCGAATCCTACTCTATTCTAGCAATGCAGTAGCTAACGGGGTTTACAATCCTACACCCAACCCATGGTTTTCTTGGCTGTGCAGTTGGGTTTCCAATCAAGACTCTAATGCAAAGAACAATATTCAAAGATGTGCTCAAAACAATAAAGATTTGTAAAAAGGTTAATGCAAACCGGGGCTTGCCTTGCTGCTCTTGGTCGTAGGCTAGCTGTTCCTCCGGAGTAACGAAGTCTAGGACTTCGGGTTCCTCCTCGACCTTAGCGACTACATGATAAGAACAATGTATGTATTAATTTAAATGTATTTGTATTAACTTTGAAGTTGTGAAGTCTACAACCCTTGCTAGACGGACCTAATGACTGTGAAACTTTTACTGTGGCTTGGTTACAACCTAAACAAAGACTTGGTCAAGTTTTAGTTGCAGTAAAGCTCATTTGAGCCCTCCACAAATAATTATGTCCTTGACCTTAATTGGAACTCTTAGGGTGTTCTAGGAATTTTCATGAGACAAACTATGACTTTCTGAAAACTAGATTTTCAGAGGGTTCTAATGGAGTTGGTCTCACTTAATTTGGAAGTCTCTAACTAAAGATATGAGCTAAACAATTTCAGAGAAAATTCTGAAAATGTTTCTGAACATTTTCTATTTTCTCTGAAACAGTTTTACTAATCACACCATTAGGTGGACTAAATGAGCTCAAATGGATCTGAAATTTTTATGGTAGTTCAAGGATATTTTGGTGAACATCTCAGCAAAATTTCAGGATTTTCCTCCAAAGGATTCTCCAGTTAAAATTCCTAACAGTTTAAATTTAAGGAATTAATTCTGGAGAATTAAGGAATTTCATGAAGTGAAACTTGATTTTCTGGAAAGTACTCAGAGAGCTGAATCCAGCAAAATTTGGTTCACTCAATTTGGAGCTTTCTAGCCAAAGATATAAGGATTTGAAGTTTGAAGGAAATCTGAAAATCGGGGAAAAGTTTAAACTCGCGCGTGGGCCCAGGGGACACGCGTCGCACGCCGAAGCGACAGCACACCGCGGCCCACAAGGCTTTTGCGCGCCAGCACACCCGATCCCGGCCGCAGCCGGATCCCGATTTAAAATATCGGCCGCTGACAGCTGGGGTCCACCCCCTTCTTCAACCTCGCGACACCCGCGCCCCGCCGCCGAGGGACCTCGCCGGAGGACTCGCCGCCGGCTGCTGTACAGCTCTAAACTTCTTGATTCTGGCCGCCCCTGCCTACTTTTACTTGGGGAACATGATCCGAGGGTCAGCTGCTCATGACAACGGCCGGAGCATGGTCGGCGACGAGCCGCCATATCGGAACGACTTCGGCCATGTCGGCTGACTCTCCTAATACCTCAGCTACTTGGGAAATCGGTCGGGGAGCATCAGTGGACCTCAGAGAAGGTCGACATGAACTTGGGGCAGCTCGGGGAAGGCCCGAAATAGGTCCTCACCGTGCGCCCGATACCCCCCGTTCGTTCCGCCATTAGTAGACCTTGAATTACGCCGGGCACCGAGGTTCTCCGGCCCAGAGTTGTGAAGGCAACTTGTGCGTCACCGTGTCTAGCTCGTGTGGGAGTGGCCTGAGGCCCTCTAATCCTTTCTAGAGCACGAATTAAACGGAATCGTACCCGAAGGTCGTTCTGCACACAGAAAGGGGAAAAGTGGAAATTCGCCACCGGTGAGCAACCACTCGAGCTGTGGCTCGGGGGTGAGCAGCACCGGTCACCTGCGCGCCCAAGGGTGTCTTGGGTCGGGCGTGACAACGCCCAGGTTGGGCTGTCCACGAGAGCCCGAGGTGCGGCGGTTTCCAGTTCCGAGTTTGATCTTTCGGCACAGCCGATAGCACTCGGTTTCAATCGACTTCTAGCAAAAGGGAGGATGGAGGAAGGTCTCTAGTACCTTGCTGGGACCCTGGAGTGGAGAGAGGGAGCTGCGATCGGCTTGATCAAGCAGGAACTCGAGCGCCGGCGATGGCAGTGGAAAAACAGGTCGCGCACGTCGGCAGCTCGGGGAATGGCGACTGAAGCACGCCGGGGAGGGAATAAATAGCCCGGTCGGCCGGCCTCCGGCTTGGGGCACGCAGCAGGAGCTGGCGCCGGCTGCCCCCTTCGGTGGCGCGCGCTCACAGCAGCCGGGAACCGACTGAACTGTGTTTCAGTCGGTTTGCTTTGAGGCAGAGGCTGACATGTGGGTCCCACTCCTCTTTTAACCTCTGAAATTTACTCCTAACAGCTGTGGTAAACAGTGAACCCTATTCTACCCTTGGCAATTCAAATTATTCACCCAAGAGCCATTTGAATTGATCAAAGTTCAAATGAGGTTTGGTTTGAATGAATTTCAGCACAAGTTCAGTTTGAAATTCAAATAAAGTTTGAATTTCTCCCCCTTAGCTCATGTCAAGATCAACTCCAAATGGAGTGAAAATTGGTGTGTGAGCTCACAAAAATGTGCTGAGTAAGAATATGCCTTCCACTTTTGAATTCAGTGGGTGAAAACAGTTTGAATTTGAATATGGTTTCAAACTGCCCTCCTCCTATCTATACCCAAAATGACCTCAAAAAGGTTTTGAATTTGGGTGAAACTTGGCATGGACATCCTTAGCAAAGTGTAGGAGTTTTCATATGTCCAGCCCATCTATATCACATGTGGGAAATACCACTTTTGCAATGTGTGAGTTTGTTCTCTAATGAGCATGTTGATAATTGTTACTTGCTCTTCATATGTGTTCATCATTCTTCCTCAAATGAGGTGTGTGGTGTGGTGATGAACACTGCAAATGAGTGTCAAAAACTGAGGCCCTTACATTCCTCCCCCCTTAAAAGAATCTCGTCCCGAGATTATAAGGTGAAAATGAGAGAGAGGACGGTGGAAAATTACCGGATATGCGACGTGAAAAAGGGGGGGGGTAGTTAGTGCGAAGAAATTCTTCGCTCTCCCATGTCGCTTCGTCCATGGAGTGATTACTCCATAGAATCTTGTAGAACCACAACGTACGGTTGCGTGTGGTTCGGGCCTTTTCATCAATAACCTGTACCGGTTCCTCCCGATAGGTGAGATCCGGTTGCAGTTCTTCAATGTCTTCCAGCTGAACGGTAGTTGATAGCTTAAGACACTTCCTCAGCTGGGAAATGTGAAAGACGTCGTGCACACCGGAAAGTGCTTCTGGTAATTTCAGCCAGTATGCTACCGATCCACATCTTTCGGTAATCTGGAATGGACCGATGAATCGGGGTGCCAACTTTCCTCTCACCCCAAATCTGTTTACGCCCTTCATTGGAGACACTCGTAGATATACGTGATCTCCAACTTCGAATTGTAATGGGCGCCTTCTCCGGTCCGCATACTGTTTCTGTCGGGATTGAGCGGCTTTTAGGTTCGTTTGAATTAGTCGAACCTTTTCTTCCGCGTTGTTGACAAGGTCAATCCCAAAGGTAACCCTCTCGCCAGACTCACACCAGTTCAGTGGTGTGCGGCATTTCCTGCCGTATAGCGCCTCGTAGGGCGCCATCTTGATGCTGGCTTGGTACCCATTGTTGTACGAGAACTCGGCTAACGGCAAGTGATCATCCCAATTCTTGCCGTGGTTGATAGCGCAAGCTCGTAGCATGTCTTCTAGGATTTGATTTACCCGCTCGGTTTGTCCATCCGTCTGCGGGTGGTAGGCTGAACTACGGATCAGCTTCGTCCCCAAGGCAGCGTGTAGCTGCTCCCAAAAACGGGACACAAATAAAGTGCCCCGGTCCGATATAATGGTACGGGGTACGCCGTATAAGCATAGGATCCGTGAGATGTACAGTTCAGCGTACTTCTTGCCGTTGTAGTTGGTGTTGACCGGGATGAAATGGGCAACTTTGGTGAGCCGATCGACGATTACCCACACAGAATCATGTTTCTGTAAGGTGGTGGGTAAACCGACGACGAAATCCATGCTCACGTCTTCCCACTTCCAGGCAGGAATGCCCAGTGGTTGCAGCAGTCCCGGTTTCCGCATGTGGTCTGCCTTCACCCTTCGACATGTATCACACTCGGACACGTACCTTGCAGTCTCTCGTTTCATCCGTGTCCACCAAAACTTTCTTCTGAGTTCTTGATACATCTTGTTGCTGCCGGGGTGAATAGAAAATTTTGATAAGTGAGCCTCATCAAATATTTTCTTCCGTAACTCCGGGTTTCGGGGTACGACGATTCGGTCCTTGAACCATAGGACGCCGTCTCCGTCCTTCCGGAAACATTTCAACTCCCCACTGTCTACACGTCTCCGCAAATGGGACATGCCCTTGTCATTCTTCTGGGCTGCCGCTATCTCTTCACGGATGGTGGGGATCAAAGCTAGGTTGTAGAGAGCTCCGTGTGGAATCACATGGAGTGGTGGTTCGCTCTCTTCCAATGGTGTGATGGTCAGATTATTGACGTGTGACTTGCGGCTCAGCGCATCTGCCACAACGTTTGCCTTGCCCGGATGATAATGGATCTCTATTTCGTAATCCTTTATCAGTTCTAACCATCTTCGTTGCCTCATGTTCAGCTCCTTCTGAGTGAATATGTACTTGAGGCTTTTGTGGTCGGTATATAAATGTACGAGGTTACCGAGTAGGTAGTGCCTCCACATCTTCAGTGCAAGTACCACGGCAGCGAGCTCCAAATCGTGAGTTGGATAATTTTGCTCATGGTTCCTAAGCTGTCGTGATCCATACGCGACCACTCTTCGGTCTTGCATCAGCACACATCCGAGCCCAATGCCGGATGCATCGCAGTACACATCAAACGGTTTTGTTGTGTCTGGCTGCGCCAAAACCGGTGCTGATGTCAGGTGCTTGACTAAAGCCTTGAATGCTGCTTCACATGCTGGACTCCAAACATATTTGGTAGCCTTCTTCAGCAGCTCTGTCATTGGCTTGGCAATCTTCGAGAAGTTCGGAATGAACCTCCGATAATATCCCGCGAGTCCGAGGAAACTCCGTACCTCATGAACAGTTCTCGGGGATTTCCAATTCAGCACTTGCGTGATCTTGCTCGGGTCCACAGCGATACCCTCCGCTGAGATGATATGCCCGAGGAAAGGCACTTGCGATATCCAAAACTCGCATTTGCTGAACTTTGCGTATAACTTGTGATCCCGCAGCCGTTGCAAGACTATACGCAGATGTTTCTTGTGATCTTCCTCCGACTTGGAATATACCAGGATGTCATCGATGAAGACCACGACAAACTTGTCCAGCTCCGGCATGAACACCGAGTTCATTAAGTACATGAAGTGAGCTGGAGCATTGGTGAGGCCGAAGGACATGACCAGGTACTCATAAAGTCCGTACCTTGTCGAGAAAGCTGTCTTTGGAATGTCCTCCGCCCTTATCTTAATCTGATGGTACCCGGATCTTAAATCCATTTTGGAAAAGATCTTCGCTTCGACCAACTGATCAAACAACATGTCGATCCGTGGCAACGGGTACTTGTTCTTGATGGTTACGGCATTTAATGGACGGTAGTCCACGCAAAGCCGCAACGTTTCATCCTTCTTCTTGACAAATAAGGCCGAACAACCCCATGGCGAGGAGCTCGGCCTAATAAAACCCTTCTCCAGAAGGTCCGTGAGCTGAGTCTTCAGTTCAGCCAACTCCTTTGGCGCCATCTTGTACGGCCTTCGGGATATTGGCATGGTTCCCGGTGCAAGTTCAATCTTGAACTCCACCTCTCTATCGGGTGGCATCCCCGGCAAATCGTCCGGGAATACATCAGGGAACTCTCGGACCACTGGAATGTCTTCCAATCTGATGGTTGTGGCTTGATAGACACTTGGAAGCTTTATTTCTGGACTGTCCAGAAATAATGAGTGAGAACCGTGCACCTCTGAGTTTAAGTGCACGACTCGAAGGACGGTGTCTAAAACAGCGCCGTGGCGGGTTAACCACGACATCCCTAGGATGACATCGACCTTCTGTCCCTCTAAGATAATGAGAGACGTGGGGTACACTCTACCCGCTAAGCATAATGGTGCTTTGGAGACCATTACGCTTGCTGAAATCTTCCCACCCGGTGAACAAATTAGATATGGACTATCGGTGGGTAGTATTGGCAAGCTGTGTTTAGCAATGAAAGCTTGGCTAATAAAATTATGCGTGGCGCCTGAATCAAATAGTACTATAGCGGGATGCTGGTGGAGTTGGAACATACCCGCAAGGATTGGCTCGCCCTCCGGCACGTCCTCAATGGCAAGCTGGTGGACAGTGCCGGGCCTAGGGTTCGCCCGCCGCGCATTAGTAGGGTTCCGGGGTTGATTCCTCCCCGGAAACTGTGGTGCCACTCCGCCGCCTTGCCTCTCCGGGCAACTGCTCGCGAAGTGTCCTGGACGACCACACTTGTAACACGTGGCCGCTGCTGGTGGAGTACTCGGGGGACGAAAGCCCGGCATGCGTTGCGGAGGTGCAAACGCACGCGGCATCGCCCGCTGCTGCTGCTGTTGTTGCGGTGGTGCTGGCAGTGCCGGCCGGAATGCCGGTGAAGAATACGGCCGACCGCGGAACGGCATCGACCGCTGTGGTGGTTGCCAGCGTGGACCTGATGGTGGGCGATTCACCATCCGAAACTTCTGAGAAGGACCGCCTCCTTCTCCGCTGCTCTGCGGCGCGCTTCGCTTTCGCTCTGCCGCCGCCAACTCCTTGCCGGAGTCCTCCTGAACAATCGCAGCATCAATGATGTCGTTGAGGCTGCCGCGATTGAACATCGCCAACTTGTCCTTCAGGAGCGGGTTAAGCCCCTGGTAAAAATGGTCCCGCCGCTTCTCGTCCGTATCTGCGTGATACGACGCGTAGAGCGCGAGATCGTTAAACGCCCTGGAATATTCCAGCGCGTTCCGGCTCCCTTGTTGCAGGTGTAGGAACTCCTGCGTCTTCCTCTGCATCAAACCGGGCGGTATATGATAGGCCCTGAAGGCCGTCCGGAACTCCGCCCAGGTCATCACTCGGTCGGTGGGTTGTGAAGCACAAAAGTTGGCCCACCACGCGCTCGCGGATCCTTGGAGCTGCTGGACCGCGAACTGAGTCTTGCGCTGCTCGCTGATTTGGAGCAGCCCGAACTTCATCTCTATGGCGCGGAGCCAGTTGTCCGCGTCAAGTGGTTCATCCGCCCTTGAGAATACAGGGGGATGAGTTGCCAGGAATTCGGAGTAGGAGCTCTGTTGGCGCTCCTCACGATCTTGACGTCTCTCTGGGCGAGACGTATTCGCAATTAATGTTTGCAGCAGCTCTGT
Organism: Neostapfia colusana; assembly: GCA_030760725.1. Taxonomy (NCBI): domain Eukaryota; kingdom Viridiplantae; phylum Streptophyta; class Magnoliopsida; order Poales; family Poaceae; genus Neostapfia; species Neostapfia colusana. The sequence goes on from JASWHV010000014.1 coordinate 24,592,144, forward strand.
GTGCTGCTGATGTGAACCCGCCATTGCCGCGACAATGTCGGCCAATGTAACCGTTGGCAGTGGCGGTGGCGGTGCTTGCTGTTGCTGTTGCTGCTGCTGTCCCGAGGAGTCCTCGGGAGGTGGTTGGGAGGTTTCTCCCCCTTGGCTAGTACCTCCAACATCAGGGTTGGCACGAGTACGCGTCATTCTGAAATTCAACACAGCAGCAATTAGCACATGTCTTCTCCAAATTCCATAAACAGCAGTAGTATTGAAGCGACGCATGATTATCTTGCACAACATTCACATATATTGATAAAGAATAAACTTTATACAAGATACATTATTCTCGGGTCTCCGAGAAGTCGTGCTCATGTCGTCACTACCTATACATACGCTACTGTCTACACGACATGTCACTGATTACAAAAGTTGGGTTACGCTACCCTAGCTGCCCTACTTGGCAACCGTAACCCCCTACTCGGAGTAGAACTCGACCTCCTGTGGGTCGTCCTCCTCCGGTACTCCTGCTGGTGGCTCTGGATCTACAACCTCTTCTCCCATTTCGGGTTCTCCCATTGCTGGAAGACCCAAGACCACCGGGATGCCTAACACCGGGGGCACGAGGTCCTGCAATGCATGCACCTCGTCCATAGCCTGGTTGTAGTCCTCTTCCCAGCCTTGTCCTTACTCAATAGCGTCGTCCCGCTCTTGAGCAAGATCCGCATTCTGCTGGGTTAGGGTTTGCACCAGCTCTTGCAACGCCGCGATGTCAACACGGCTCTTCTTCTTTGCCTTCTTCAGACGACGCAACTGATTGTGTTGTTCATTCAGTCGCTTGATCGTCGGAAGGAGCACATTACGGAGTGCGCTGTGAGCACCCTCGAAATGATCTCCACGGCTTGTGCTCTCCTTGAGCTTGGTGGCGAGATGCTCCGTATGAACAGCTTGGCTGTCCATCACAGCGTTTCCCGCCCTCATTTGGAGGCTGAGATTCGCCTCCGCGGGGTTGTACCTTGGGCAACTCGGGTCTGTTGCCTCCAGGTACCTTTCTTCCCACACATGCTGAGCTCGCCCCTCCACCGGAACGAGTGCGTATGGAGTACCCTCCATAGCCTGCACATGTAGCTGGCAGAAACGTGACATACCGTCACGGGCTGCCACTTGCCACATCCCTTCCGGTTGTCTTCCTCTCACCGTGACGGTGAATGACACCCAACCGGGTGGCGTAGGTCCTGCAGGAATCTCGACATGGATCGTCCACGTCTTGTTCCCCTCTTCGCCTTCTTCCTTGGCGAAGTATTGCGGCATCTGGTTATACCCGAAATATTGGAGCATTTGCCACAATGCTTCCGGGTAGCCGCTATGGTCAGAGCAGTGGAAGACTACCCACCCGTTCTCCAACCGTTTATCTGCTGTCATCTGTAAAAATATATTTGAGAAATATCAAATATTTATTTGAACAGTAAACCGTTGAGTTATAACATAAGACATGTTATTGAACCCATAACACATGGAAACATAGTTCAAATTCTTACACAAATTTGACTGCTGATCTGCTGTTACCATGACAGCCCTGACCAGTTTCCATATCAATCTGATTTAGGCCAGGTTAAAGGCAAAACCAGTCCTGGAGCTCAACATCAAAGTTGAAGCTAACTTTAATAGCTTTCCAGCCAGTATTTGCTTGGCCTAAGATCTGTCCTGGTTCAAAAATTATGAGATGTCAAAGTTATCAGAATTTCTGGGAACAATTGGACAGCACCTCCCTGCCTTAGGTACTGATTTGATCCAAGAATCCCATTTAATTCTGTTCCTAATCTGACAAAACTTTCTGTTACAAAGTTGTAACCCATCTCATAAGCTTATCAGAACTACCTCATTTCCTATTTTTGGATTTTTATGCAGGAAGTTATGCTTAATTTACAGAGAGTTTACAGAGAGTCTTTGCTCTGTCCTGTTTTCTGGACAGTTTCAACTCTACTGCATTTTTCGAGTGGTTAAGGGATGAAACACCTCTGGAACTCAACAGAAAAGTTGTAAAGCTCCTCCAATGCTTTCCAGAAATGTATCATACGACCCCAGCCTCGAAAGAACTCAACCTCTAACCTCTGATTAACTTCAGCCTTGATTTAGCTGAAAACAGAGTACTCTGTCCTTAACATCCTATAAGTTAAAAACTTATCAGCTTTGAATATCCTGTTCAAGGGAAGGAGTTACATCAAATTTTACTTCTTTGGATCAAATCCTTCAAGTTTTTAAATGAAGTTGTTCATTTAGTTGGATGTGACGTCGATGCGTCACCAGATTATGTCGGTACTACGTCCTCACAAAGGAAAAACCTATACCGGACTTAGCCGGCTTCGTTAGTTCAGTGGCACTACTCGTCACTCGCACACGGATGCTACACGTCTACCGTTTCGTGGTAAGGCTACCTGCAGAAACTCAAACAATCATCAGACTCGGCTGCACACCGAGCCCGGAATCCATACAGTTGGTGCACCCGGCCGTCATCACTCGCCCGGATGTTCTCAAGCCAAACACGCCTTGAGTTACGTGTTCACGTTTCAGACCACGTGACGGGGTCTCCCATGTTGCACCACGCACGCCAGGGACAGACGTTGCTCGAATACCCCAAACGACATGAAGAGTCGTAGAGGATATCAAAGCGGGTCAGGTTACCTGCCACCCGTGGGGCTCCACCCTTCAGCTTGTGCGCACTGGTGGACAGCGCTTACGTGCACCCCCCAAGACATGAACGTCCCGAGATGCACGATTTTCCGACATAACAATTAGGTTACTAAGCCACTTTCTATATACTAATAACATCCTTATACGGGCTACTATCTCGTTCCTCACTGGATTTTTGAAAAAGAAGACCTTTGTACTGTGTTAAACCTCAAGCGGGCTCTGATACCACGCTGACACGACCCCATTGGGTCCTGTCGAGCCAGGATCACTCTGAGGGGTGCTGCGTTGCACAGCACCGTATAACACACGTCAAAGGTACAAGGCGGAAGCGGAAGCTTTATTACATAAACAAGTTTATTAACATGTTTACATCAAAATAAGTTTAGTCCACACTCACGGGCGTAGACTAAGCATCAAGTGCACGTTCAGCCCTCGAACGTGTCCTTGCTAGCACACACGCACACTAACTCTGCGGCGTGCACGACTCCCACTCGACGGGGTTCCCCTCCTGGGGTTCCGTCTCCTCTTCGGGAGTCCCTTCCTCATAGAACCCTGCAAAAAGCTTCAAACACAAGCAGTGAGCACGAAGGCTCAGCAAGTCTGACCCGTCTCACCTAAACATGGAACTTCTACATGAGGGTAATGGGTTGCATGAGGTAAAAATCATTTGCAAGGACTCGCCTAATTAGTAGAACCTTACTTTCAAGTTTTAGCAGCAGGTTGTGGAGAACCTTACGCTAAGGCACATGAGAGAGCCGCAATCAAACAAGAAACGCATTTCTCTCATGTACTTTGCCCAAAGTTGAAAAGAACTTTAGTTAGCACTAAACTACAGCATATAATTAACAATCAACGTCCAGCTTTCAATCAGCATCATTTTAACATGTAACTAGCCTGTTCTTTCTACGTCACGGTACAGTGAACAAGTGGTACTCACTGACCGCGAGGGACGGCGATTATAATCGATTTACACCTGCAGGGTTACCCGAATAACCCGTCACGTACGCCCGTACTCGATGTTGCCTACAACAACCATCACGGACGCCGTACGCGACTACCTTTCACCCGTTAGCCAAATATTGAACCGGTCCCATCGTCCCGAGCAAGAGGTCCCTGCACGCGCATCTCTGTGCCGCCAGCTGATTTACACCTCGAGCTCTCAACCTACCCTCTGAACGACGGGCAATGCCTCAATACCCAGCTACCCGAGTTACATCAGTTTCCCGGTTCCCATATAGCCGGTAGGTCTTCGGTACTGTTCTAGCTTGTTCAACAGGCCCGCACACGGCTCGGTCCTCAATCGACACAAGCGGAGCTACAGCACACAGGCCCCAAAGTCCTGCTGCCCTTACTCTCCGCTCGGTCTTATTTTCTTGCCATGTGTATCATGTGCTATCTCTACCCGAGCAATGTGCCTCTAGCCTATCCTCGCGAGTAGTTCCAACTACTCGACTTGCCGAATCCTACTCTATTCTAGCAATGCAGTAGCTAACGGGGTTTACAATCCTACACCCAACCCATGGTTTTCTTGGCTGTGCAGTTGGGTTTCCAATCAAGACTCTAATGCAAAGAACAATATTCAAAGATGTGCTCAAAACAATAAAGATTTGTAAAAAGGTTAATGCAAACCGGGGCTTGCCTTGCTGCTCTTGGTCGTAGGCTAGCTGTTCCTCCGGAGTAACGAAGTCTAGGACTTCGGGTTCCTCCTCGACCTTAGCGACTACATGATAAGAACAATGTATGTATTAATTTAAATGTATTTGTATTAACTTTGAAGTTGTGAAGTCTACAACCCTTGCTAGACGGACCTAATGACTGTGAAACTTTTACTGTGGCTTGGTTACAACCTAAACAAAGACTTGGTCAAGTTTTAGTTGCAGTAAAGCTCATTTGAGCCCTCCACAAATAATTATGTCCTTGACCTTAATTGGAACTCTTAGGGTGTTCTAGGAATTTTCATGAGACAAACTATGACTTTCTGAAAACTAGATTTTCAGAGGGTTCTAATGGAGTTGGTCTCACTTAATTTGGAAGTCTCTAACTAAAGATATGAGCTAAACAATTTCAGAGAAAATTCTGAAAATGTTTCTGAACATTTTCTATTTTCTCTGAAACAGTTTTACTAATCACACCATTAGGTGGACTAAATGAGCTCAAATGGATCTGAAATTTTTATGGTAGTTCAAGGATATTTTGGTGAACATCTCAGCAAAATTTCAGGATTTTCCTCCAAAGGATTCTCCAGTTAAAATTCCTAACAGTTTAAATTTTAAGGAATTAATTCTGGTGAATTAAGGAATTTCATGAAGTGAAACTTGATTTTCTGGAAAGTACTCAGAGAGCTGAATCCAGCAAAATTTGGTTCACTCAATTTGGAGCTTTCTAGCCAAAGATATAAGGATTTGAAGTTTGAAGGAAATCTGAAAATCGGGGAAAAGTTTAAACTCGCGCGTGGGCCCAGGGGACACGCGTCGCACGCCGAAGCGACAGCACACCGCGGCCCACAAGGCTTTTGCGCGCCAGCACACCCGATCCCGGCCGCAGCCGGATCCCGATTTAAAATATCGGCCGCTGACAGCTGGGGTCCACCCCCTTCTTCAACCTCGCGACACCCGCGCCCCGCCGCCGAGGGACCTCGCCGGAGGACTCGCCGCCGGCTGCTGTACAGCTCTAAACTTCTTGATTCTGGCCGCCCCTGCCTACTTTTACTTGGGGAACATGATCCGAGGGTCAGCTGCTCGTGACAACGGCCGGAGCATGGTCGGCGACGAGCCGCCATATCGGAACGACTTCGGCCATGTCGGCTGACTCTCCTAATACCTCAGCTACTTGGGAAATCGGTCGGGGAGCATCAGTGGACCTCAGAGAAGGTCGACATGAACTTGGGGCAGCTCGGGGAAGGCCCGAAATAGGTCCTCACCGTGCGCCCGATACCCCCCGTTCGTTCCGCCATTAGTAGACCTTGAATTACGCCGGGCACCGAGGTTCTCCGGCCCAGAGTTGTGAAGGCAACTTGTGCGTCACCGTGTCTAGCTCGTGTGGGAGTGGCCTGAGGCCCTCTAATCCTTTCTAGAGCACGAATTAAACGGAATCGTACCCGAAGGTCGTTCTGCACACAGAAAGGGGAAAAGTGGAAATTCGCCACCGGTGAGCAACCACTCGAGCTGTGGCTCGGGGGTGAGCAGCACCGGTCACCTGCGCGCCCAAGGGTGTCTTGGGTCGGGCGTGACAACGCCCAGGTTGGGCTGTCCACGAGAGCCCGAGGTGCGGCGGTTTCCAGTTCCGAGTTTGATCTTTCGGCACAGCCGATAGCACTCGGTTTCAATCGACTTCTAGCAAAAGGGAGGATGGAGGAAGGTCTCTAGTACCTTGCTGGGACCCTGGAGTGGAGAGATGGAGCAGCGATCGGCTTGATCAAGCAGGAACTCGAGCGCCGGCGATGGCAGTGGAAAAACAGGTCGCGCACGTCGGCAGCTCGGGGAATGGCGACTGAAGCACGCCGGGGAGGGAATAAATAGCCCGGTCGGCCGGTCTCCGGCTTGGGGCACGCAGCAGGAGCTGGCGCCGGCTGCCCCCTTCGGTGGCGCGCGCTCACAGCAGCCGGGAACCGACTGAACTGTGTTTCAGTCGGTTTGCTTTGAGGCAGAGGCTGACATGTGGGTCCCACTCCTCTTTTAACCTCTGAAATTTACTCCTAACAGCTGTGGTAAACAGTGAACCCTATTCTACCCTTGGCAATTCAAATTATTCACCCAAGAGCCATTTGAATTGATCAAAGTTCAAATGAGGTTTGGTTTGAATGAATTTCAGCACAAGTTCAGTTTGAAATTCAAATAAAGTTTGAATTTCTCTCCCTTAGCTCATGTCAAGATCAACTCCAAATGGAGTGAAAATTGGTGTGTGAGCTCACAAAAATGTGCTGAGTAAGAATATGCCTTCCACTTTTGAATTCAGTGGGTGAAAACAGTTTGAATTTGAATATGGTTTCAAACTGCCCTCCTCCTATCTATACCCAAAATGACCTCAAAAAGGTTTTGAATTTGGGTGAAACTTGGCATGGACATCCTTAGCAAAGTGTAGGAGTTTTCATATGTCCAGCCCATCTATATCACATGTGGGAAATACCACTTTTGCAATGTGTGAGTTTGTTCTCTAATGAGCATGTTGATAATTGTTACTTGCTCTTCATATGTGTTCATCATTCTTCCTCAAATGAGGTGTGTGGTGTGGTGATGAACACTGCAAATGAGTGTCAAAAACTGAGGCCCTTACAATAATCCAATAACCATAACATCATTTCCAATGTTAAGCTCCCCGCTTAACATTCACAACTTCCAAAACCATAAATCCTCTAATCATGAATAAGTCCAAGCCACTCTTGACTGTGAGAATGGCTGTCATGACAGTTTTTACTCTGCAGAGTTTGTACCACTGTACCCACATGTAGTGATTTCATCCCCCGTTGCCGGGTGGACTAAAAGAACCTCCATTATGCCAGTGGCTACGAACCACATTCACACTTCCCAGGTGTGTAGCCAGGAGATCACTACGAAGCCTTTACAAAGGGATTCTAGACGAGCGTGGGTCCACTGAGGTTTCACCCCTAACAACATACAAGAGGCTCCAACCCCGCTGCAGTGGCCCCCTCTTGAGCCTTGCGGTTCATATGGTAGTCCAGCTGACACCTATTCCCCGCACCATCCAACACACACATACTACGCCGGGGATACACCTAATTAATTGGCCAAGCTGCCCCATCTCAGCATGTGGTTGGCACAGTAAAGCCAGGTTACATGCACCATGAACCGGTCCTTAGGATCCAGGCAAGTACTAAACACAAACCCGAGTCTCGTGCACCCAGCACATAACCAAAACATCCAACTTGCCTTGATCCCTACCTCTACATAACTCACAATATCTCATTCAAGAGTATGGTAAAACAAATTGATGATCTCATATCCCAAATATCCCATTCTAAGCATGGCTAAGCATATGCATAATAATAATTGACATGATAAAATAAATCCCAACCCAAGCTACAAGGAAACAAGGTAATGCAATTCTAGGGAAACTTCCTAGCATGGGTTTCATATTTCATTTGACAATGCAAATAATTCTATCTACACATCCTAGTATAGGATCAAAGTGGTCAAGGACACTTGCCTCCTTCCTGCTGCTCTTGAAATGGGTAGTCCTGATCTTGGAAAGGAATAACTTGCTCTTGAGCAGGTTCTACATCATACCATCACACATAGCAAAAGAAAAACAACAATCTATAAGACATAGTTCACACTTCCACTTCATACAAACCACACATTCATATTCATGTAAGTCATTCACCATTATATGTGTTGTGGTTACTCTATGTGTGTTGATTTGTGGCTTGCATGCACTTTTAATCATGTGTATTTGATTCCTACTTTTGTGTTCACATTTATACTTACATACTATATATATGAGTCTCTAATTTAAATAAATTCCTTATATTCAACTACTACACCTTTTTGCTACCAAGTATGCATGAAAGGTATTTTCCTTCTTCATAAGTGTCTTCAGAATTTCTACCAACCCTAAACTTAATTCTTTGAATTTTAGAAACTCTATTTATCATTTATTAGTTGCTATATTGTCAGATTTATTTCCTATGCCTAAGTGTGAACTTTATTATAAAAATAACAAGATACATCATCTAAACAGAATAGGTTCTGATCTAAAATATTTGCTAATATATTTTTGACCTTTTCCTCTGATGTAAACTATTTCATAATTATTTTCCTTATTTTCTAGAACTATTCTTTACTAAAAAAATGTGTCCATAAATGTGAATAATAAATTAAACAGATTCACTTCAGCCCAAAATATGTTTTTATCTCACTCCAAAGTTTCCTAAATACTGAGAAAGTCTTTAATTTAATTTTGACAATATGTTTGTCCCACTTTTTAAGTTTTAAACACTTGCCATATATTCAATTTCCCAAATTTAAATATTAAACAGGGCTAAAAAGGTAAACTCACCCCACTACAGGGTCTATAATATTATTTTCAGTATTTCCAGGGGTCTAGCTACACTTATCAGAGGAGTTTTTCCTAATTTTTATTAAGTCCAGGGGCTAAAACTGATTTTTAAATGAATTTTCATGATTTTCTGAAGTTCCAGGGGCTAGATCAGAAGTTTCCGTGGCTAGCTCTTATTTCCCGAGAACCCCAGGGGGTAGCACGTAAGATTTCCAGTCTTTATAACGCGGGGCTGACGTGGACCGTCCGATTTTAAACCGACGGCTGAGATTATAACGTCGAACCGGTACGCGGGGATTTAAACCCTACCGTGCGATTTAAAATAAACGGCGCACAAGCGGCCACCTCGCTCGGATAGAGCGCGGGCGGCGCTGCCGGCGGCGCACGGCGGCGGGAAGCGGCGATCTCGCCGGAGACTTTCGGATCTTCGAGAATTCTTCCTAGAACTGTAATTTTATGGCATAGATCGGTGGAGGGGAGGTCGGGGATCTCACCTCGGGGGTTTTCTTGAGCTCGGAGGTCCTGGAAGGTGATAGGCGACGAGGTCCGAGGTGAAACCACGGCGAGGCTCGTCGGCGCTGTGTTTACACCGCAAGTCACCGAGTTTTCTGCACCTGCAAGGTTCCCCGGAGGCGGTGGATCAAGACCAGCGAGTTAGATCGGAATTTCCGAGCTTAGATCGGCCAGAATTCGCCGGAGAAGTCTCGGTTCTCACCGGAGGAAAATCGGCGGATCGCATGGGAAAAACAGAACGAGGCTGGGGTTTTTATAGACGGGGAAAGGCGGTGGGGTGGTTTAGATCAAGTCCGCGTCGCCTACAAATGGAATTCGGCGGGGATGCGCAGGAATCCGGGTCGGTTTTGATCCGGGGTGAGAGAATCCCGGCGCGGGCGCGAGGTAGAAGAAGGGCTGGCGGGCCCCGCCTGTCAGTGGGCGGAAGCGGCGCGCGGCTGCGGGCTGGCGCGGCGCTGGTTGGACCGGCTGGTGGGTTGCAGCCCACTGGCCGGTTTTTTTCTGTTTTCTCTTTTTCTTTTCCTATTTCTTTTCTGATTTGAGTTTAATTTGAATTCCAGTTTGAATTGGAATTTTTGCAAAACATGCAACACGTCCAAAAATTTTTAAATTCCCCTCTTAACATGATTTTATGGTCTTAACAAAATTTTGGGGTGTTATAGCTCTACCCCCCTTAAAAGAAATCTCGTCCTCGAGATTGGTGGTTCTAAGAAAACAATTCCGGAAATTGTGCCTTTAGCTCATCTTCCCGCTCCCAGGTGGCTTCCTCTTCTGAGTGATGCTTCCACTGCACCTTGCACATCCGGATTCTTTTATTTCTGGTGAGGCGTTCCATTGTCTCCAAAATCTTGTATGGTTGCTCGACATAAGACAAATCCCCAGCTACGTCCACTTCATTCATGGGTAACACCTCTTCAGGCGTCCTCAGGCATTTCGTGAGTTGTGACACATGGAATACATCGTGCACATCCGATAGACGAGCCGGTAATTCTAGTTGATACGCCACTTCGCCTTTCCACTCCAAAACTTGAAAGGGTCCGATGTATCGAGGTGACAACTTCCCTTTCACCTTGAACCGACAAAGTCCTCTAATAGGGGACACCTTGAGATAGACATAGTCCCCCACGTTGAAAACGAGCTCTCTTCTTCGTACATCGGCATAGCTCTTTTGGCGTGTTTGTGCTATCCTCAAGTTATTGCGAATTTCCCTCACCTTCGCCTCGGCTTCTTGTAGTACCTCTGGACCAAACACTTTACTTTCCCCTGTTTGGTTCCAAAATAGGGGAGTTCTGCACTTCCTCCCGTACAAAGCTTCAAACAGCGACATCTTCATACTAGCTTGATAGCTGTTGTTATAGGAAAACTCCGCATACGGTAAGTTCTTGTCCCAACTCCGATTGTTTTTGAGTGCACATGCCCTCAGCATATCTTCAAGGATCTGATTGGTTCTCTCCATCTGCCCGTCAGTTTGGGATGATAGGCAGAACTAGAGTTCAGATGGGTTCCCATGGTTTCATGCAACTTCTGCCAGAACCTTGAGGTGAACTGTGTCCCTCGATCCGACACAATCTTCTTTGGCACTCCATGGTAACACACGATCCTTGACATGTACAGCTCTGCCAATTTGGATCCGCTGTAGCTTTCTTTCACGGGGATGAAATGAGCTACCTTGGTTAGCCTATCAATGATGACCCATACGAATCATATCCTGATTGGGTTCTAGGCAATCCCACGATGAAATCCATGCTGATTTCTTCCCATTTCCATTCAGGCACTTTGAGTGGTTGCAATAATCCTGCGGGTCATTGATGTTCTGCTTTCACCAACTGACATGTGTCACATAGGGCAACATGTTCCGCGACATCTCGCTTCATGCCATACCACCAATACCTGCTTTTGAGGTCCTGGTACATCTTTGTGCTCCCAGGATGAATGGAATAGTCAGAATCATGAGCCTCCTTCAAAATCAATTCACGGATCTCCTTTACTTTAGGCACACAGATTCTTTTCCCGTGCCACACCGTTCCTTGTTCATCCTCTCTAAAACCAGGAGCTGTATTTTCCTTGATGAGTTGCCTGATTTCTTGTATCTTCTCGTCGTTCTTTTGACCATCGCATATATCTTGCTCTAGTGTGGAGTCCACTTCCATGGCGATGGCTTCCCTACTATTTACCAGGCATAAATTGAGCCTTATAACCTCGTCCTTTAATTCTGTAGGCATGTCCTTCAAGCTCAACTTATTGACCTGCACTTTCCGACTTAAAGCATCGGCCACGATGTTTGCTTTCCCGAGATGATAGTTGATGCCCACATCAAAGTCATTGATTAGCTCTAACCATCTCCTTTGTCTGAGGTTGAGGTCTGGTTGTGTGAAAATGTACTTTAAACTCTTATGATCCGTATATATCTCTGTCCTCTTCCCTATCAAGTAATGCCGCCAAATTTCAACGCGTGTACCACTGCGGCTAGTTCTAGGTCATGTGTAGGATAGTTCTTCTCGTGCTTCCGAAGCTACCGGGATGCATATGCCACGACATGCCCTTCTTGCATGAGAACACATCCCAACCCGTTTCCAGAGGCATCGCAGTACACCGTGAAGTTCTTCTGCATATCTGGCATAACCAGCACTGGGGCTGTTGTCAGTCTTTTCTTTAACTCCTGAAAACTCGTCTCGCACTGTGGCGTCCATGTGAATGTTATTCCCTTCTCCAACAGTTTGGTGAGAGGTCTCGAGATCTTGGAGAATCCCTCAATAAACCGTCGGTAGTATCCAGCCAATCCCAAGAAGCTTCGAACTTCCCCGACATTTTCAGGGGTCTTCCACTTCTGTATATCCTCGATTTTGGCAGGATCCACGGAGATTCCTCCCTCCGAGATTATATGTCCTAAGAAGGGAACTCTCTTCAGCCAAAACTCACACTTGCTCAAATTGGCATATAGTTGGTGTTCTCTCAGCCTCTGCAACACCAACCTTAGATGTTTCTCATGTTCTTCTTCATCTTTGGAGAAGACGAGAATGTCATCTATGAAAACCACCACAAATTTGTCCAGATATTCCATGAATACCTTGTTCATGAGATACATGAAGTATGCCGGGGCATTAGTTAGCCCGAAAGGCATGACGGTGTATTCATACAGTCCGTACCGAGATACGAAAGCTGTCTTGAGAATATCAGATTGCCTTATCTTGAGTTGGTGGTATCCCGACCTGAGATCAATTTTCGAGAACACAAAAGCTCCCCTCAACTGATCAGACAAGTCTTCAATGCGGGGTAATGGGTACTTGTTCTTGATAGTTACCTCATTCAAGGCACGGTAATCCACGCATAACCTATGGGTTCCGTCCTTCTTGGGCACAAATATCATCGGAGCTCCCCATGGTGAGGAACTAGGACGAATATACCCCTTCTCCGTCAATTCTCTTAAATGATCCTTGAGTTCTTCTAGCTGCTTGGAGTCCATCCGATAAGGTCTCTTGTATATCGGGGCTGTTCCAGGTACTAGCTCAATTGCGAATTCCACTTCACGATCGGGAGGCATACCTGGCAACTCCTCCCGAAAAACATCTGGATATTCCCTGATGGTCCTAATTTCCTCAACTTTCACCTCAACTTGATTTAATTTAATGTCCCTCCTAGGCTCGTGTATTGTTATGAACTTTACTCTTGCGCCACTAGGGTGAGTTAGTTCCACCGTTCTGGTCGAACAATGGATGATTCCTTTATGTTTGGTCAACCAATCCATACCCAAAATAATATCTATCCCTGGTGAATCTATCACTATGAGGTTAGCAGTAAATACCACCCCATTAATGTCTAGGTTCACTTTGGGACACACTTGTCTTGTCCTTATTTCTCCACCCGGAGAGTTTACGGCTAGCATATGGTTCATTTGTGTTGTTGCTAGGTCATGCTTCTTAACAAACCCTTGAGCAATGAATGAGTGGGTAGCACCAGAATCAAACAGCAGGGTTGCAATGTGTAAATTGGCAGGAAACTTACCAACTACCACGTCGGGTGCCTCTTGTGCTTCCTCCATAGTGACGTGGTTCACCCGTCCTCTCATTACATTCTACTGTTGTGGCTGCGTGGGCTTCTTCTTTGGCCACTTATGGGCGTAGTGCCCCACTTCTCCGCAACTAAAACATTGCACCCCAACCTTAGGTGCCTGGCCTTTGCTGTCTTGGGGTTGGTTTGGGGGTCCTTGCACTGCTGGTCGAGGTGGATATGCGGGGCGAGGCTGCTGTACGAACTGACGTTGTGGCTGTGCTGGTGCTGCCGGAGGCCTGTAGTTCAGGTTGTACCCTCTTGGTGCTGAGTAGGGTACCGCAGCACGGTTCGTCTGCCCTGCAGGTTGCTGCATCAGACATGGGCGGGTGTTGCTCCCTGAGGCTTGATGTGACCACCCGGCCTTCCTCTTATTCTCATTTTCCAAGGCCTTTAGCTTCCTTTCTACCACAAACGCTCTGTCCACCATCTTTTGGAAGCTTTCATACTCATTTGAGGACATTGCACACTGCATTTCTGCGGTAAGTCCCTCCACGAAACAATCTTGTTTCTGCTCATCAGTCTCTATGTCCCGTGGGGCATAACGGGATAGTTGAGTGAATTTAGTGAGGTATTCCCTCACCGTCATGTTTCCCTGCTGCAGTCCCAAAAACTCCTTCCTCTTGTTTTTGAGTTCACCTCTTGGGATGTAATGGTTGCGGAAGCTACGCTTGAACTCTTCCCAAGTGATGTTCTCAGGGTCATGATGGGCGGCCACGTAGGCGGTCCACCAGTCAGCAGCAGGTTGCAGGTCCATGCAATTGATGAGAGGCAAACAACACCCTCTCATACCCTTGGCACTGGATGATCCTCATCTTGCTTTCAATGGTCTTTAACCAATCATCTGCCTCCAGAGGTTCAGCAGCACTTGCAAACTTTGGAGGTTGAGTTCCTAGAAACTCACTCAACCTTGGTTGCCGTGGTGCAGCTTGTGGAGGTGGAACTTGATGCAAGTTGGCCACCACTTGAGTCAAGTTCTCGATGAGCTGATTTTGATTCTCCAGCATTTGGTGGAGGGGATCAACTCCTTCACGGTGACCACCCCGGTCCTGGCCTCTAGAAAGATGAGGGTTGCATGCCTCATCATTGTTGTTGGCGGGGTTGGCAGCACGTCCTTTTCCTCTTTCGGCCATCTGGCAGAATCAACCCATGTTAATTTGAAAGCATTTAATATCATCTTACTACTTTCATTTGTTTGTACTTTGAAGTGTTGATGCTTTGTTATACTTTTCTGAGGGTTCATTTCTCACACAAAAATAAATGCAATATTATTTCATGTGGGTTCACACACCAAGGCAAAACAATCTAAAGACGAGGCTGTGGACAATTGCTCATGGCTTCCACAACTCACGTCACACACAAAGCATTAACACACCATTAACTTAACGTAACGGCTCGACTATTCGACATCTTGCTAACTAAGGGAAGGACTCTACACTACTCGTTTTCTTGAGCTGGCCCCTCGGGATCTTCCTCATCATTTTGGCTGCCTTTTGACTCTGCTTTGGGTGGGGATTCTGCTGGCGGAGAAGTGCGACGACGCCTGATCGCTCGAGTCAGGAGTCCATGTATCATTCACGGTGACACACAGTTCATTCCCATCTCCTCTTTCACTTGCCCTCAAGCAGGCTCGCAGCAATGCCTCCGTTTCCTTCAGGGTGTCCCGAACATCCTGAAGCTCTTGCTGGCACTCCTGCAGTCGAGTGCTGAGCATAGCAGCATCCTCCAAGCACAAGTCCATGTGCTCATGGGAAGTCCCTTGCTGCACTGGCGGGTACTTGTACTCCGTGGTACCACTCTCACGCTGGAGGACATACATGTACTCAGTCCTGTCCAGGTGGCGACGATAGATGTGACTCTGGCAGGTGATGGCCTCCCAGGTAACATCCTTCTCCGCATCGACCTGTGTCGCTCGACAAGCTGGAGAGCGGTGGATCTTAAGCAGCTGATTTTCATGGATAATCCTCATTTCTGAACTCCATTCTTCCCGCTTCTCCCGGATGGTCCTGGTGGAGTTATAGTGGATGATTAGCTTGCCCGTATTGCCGGCGGCTTCGAGCATACGTCGAAGACGGCGCAACAAGCCTCCTACTGCCAATCTGTAGGAAAGCTACGTCACCGGACTCTCCCTCCTGTGGACTTGCGAGCGGTGCGAATCATGCGAACCATCTAAGGACAAAAAGCATTTAAACTTAGGTTAGATAAACTTTTTTTAAACAAAAATCCTATTTTGAATGAAAATTGGGGTAAGATGAAGAAAGTGACTCATTAAATAACACTTTTCAACACACATCTTGTAAAAATAGTTTTTAAAAAAATAGGGCTCTTAAATACGTCCATTTCTACCTAGGTCCACGTTCCTACGGGCAACCTTGGCTCTGATACCACTTCTGTCACACCCGATTTTTCCGAAGAACAACCAAGTGAATATCACATGTATGCCAGGATCATTTTCTCATACATGTGATGACAAATAGTGAAGCATCATTTATTATGAGCCAGGTGTCGAATATGAATGAGTCTTACATAGCAAATGTCTCGATGGACAATAATAAGTTCATCACAAGTAAATAAACTAGCAGCGGAATATTATTTCTTGAGGGCTCCATCACAGGAGTTGCCCGGGGTCTCCATGAACCTAGAAACCTTCTTCGGGTCCAAAGTCTTGTTCATTATACACCACCTAATTATCTTGACCTGAGCAGCAATATAAACCAACAAATATGCAAGGTTGAGTACAATGGTACTCAGCAAGTGTGGGGAAAATTATATCATGCATGGCTAGAACAAGGAGAGGTTGAACTCATGGTTAAAGCACTACGCAATTAATACCTATCACCTTAGCTTATTAAGCACCTACATTACTACACAGGTGAAACGGTCCCAATCTCCCATCCCATCATCATAATCCAATAACCATAACATCATTTCCAATGTTAAGCTCCCCGCTTAACATTCACAACTTCCAAAACCATAAATCCTCTAATCATGAATAAGTCCAAGCCGCTCTTGACCGTGAGCACGGCTGTCATGACAGTTTTTACTCTGCCTAGTTTGTACCACTGTACCCACATGTAGTGATTTCATCCCCCGTTGCCGGGTGGACTAAAAGAACCTCCATTATGCCAGTGGCTACGAACCACATTCACACTTTCTAGATGTGTAGCCAGGAGATCACTACGAAGCCTTTACAAAGGGATTCCCGACGAGCGTGGATCCACTGAGGTTTCACCCCTAACAGCATACAAGAGGCTCCAACCCCGCTGCAGTGGCCCCCTCTTGAGCCTTGCGGTTCATATGGTAGTCCAGCTGACACCTATTCCCCGCACCATCCAACACACCCATACTATGCCGGGGATACACCTAATTAATTGGCCAAGCTGCCCCATCTCAGCATGTGGTTGGCACGGTAAAGCCAGGTTACATGCTCCATGAACCGGTCCTTAGGATCCAGGCAAGTACTAAACACAAACCCGAGTCTCGTGCACCCAGCACACAACCAAAACATCCAACTTGACTTGATCCCTACCTCTACATAACTCACAATATCTCATTCAAGAGTATGGTAAAATAAATTGATGATCTCATATCCCAAATATCCCATTCTAAGCATGGCTAAGCATATGCATAATAATAATTGACATGATAAAATAAATCCCAACCCAAGCTACAAGGAAACAAGGTAATGCAATTCTAGGGAAACTTCCTAGCATGGGTTTCATATTTCATTTGACAATGCAAATAATTCTATCTACACATCCTAGTATAGGATCAAAGTGGTCAAGGACACTTGCCTCCTTCCTGCTGCTCTTGAAATGGGTAGTCCTGATCTTGGAAAGGAATAACTTGCTCTTGAGCAGGTTCTACATCATACCATCACACATAGCAAAAGAAAAACAACAATCCATAAGACATAGTTTACACTTCCACTTCATACAAACCACACATTCATATTCATGTAAGTCATTCACCATTATATGTGTTGTGGTTACTCTATGTGTGTTGATTTGTGGCTTGCATGCACTTTTAGTCATGTGTATTTGATTTCTACTTTTGTGTTCACATTTATACTTACATACTCTATATATGTGTCTCCAATTTAAATAAATTCCTTATATTCAACTACTACACCTTTTTGCTACCAAGTATGCATGAAAGGTATTTTCCTTCTTCATAAGTGTCTTCAGAATTTCTACCAACCCTAAACTGAATTCTTTGAATTTTAGAAACTCCATTTATCATTTATTAGTTGCCATATTGTCAGATTTATTTCCTATGCCTAAGTGTGAACTTTATTATAAAAATAACAAGATACATCATCTAAACAGAATAGGTTCTGATATAAAATATTTGCTAATGTATTTTTGACCTTTTCCTCTGATGTAAACTATTTCATAATTATTTTCCTTATTTTCTAGAACTATTCTTTACTAAAAAATGTGTCCCTAAATGTGAATAATAAATTAAACAGATTCACTTCAGCCCAAAATATGTTTTTATCTCACTCCAAAGTTTCCTAAATACTGAGAAAGTCTTTAATTTAATTTTGACAATATGTTTGTCCCACTTTTTAAGTTTTAAACACATGCCATATATTCAATTTCCCAAATTTAAATATTAAACAGGGCTAAAAAGGTAAACTCACCCCACTACAGGGTCTATAATATTATTTTCAGAATTTCCAGGGGTCTAGCTACACTTATCAGAGGAGTTTTTCCTAATTTTTATTAAGTCCAGGGTCTAAAACTGATTTTTAAATGAATTTTCATGATTTTCTGAAGTTCCAGGGGCTAGATCAGAAGTTTCCGGGGCTAGCTCTTATTTCCCGAGAACCCCAGGGGGTAGCACGTAAGATTTCCAATCTTTATAACGCGGGGCTGACGTGGACCGTCCGATTTTAAACCGACGGCTGAGATTATAACGTCGAACTGGTACGCGGGGATTTAAACCCTACCGTGCGATTTAAAATAAACGGCGCACAAGCGGCCACGTCGCTCTGATCGAGCGCGGGCGGCGCTGCCGGCGGCGCACGGCGGCGGGAAGCGGCGATCTCGCCGGAGACTTTCAGATCTTCGAGAATTCTTCCTAGAACTGTAATTTTATGGCATAGATCGGTGGAGGGAAGGTCGGGGATCTCACCTCGGGGGTTTTCTTGAGCTCGGAGGTCCTGGAAGGTGATCGGCGACGAGGTCCGAGGTGAAACCACGGCGAGGCTCGTCGGCGCTATGTTTACACCGCAAGTCACCAAGTTTTCTGCACCTGCAAGGTTCCCCGGAGGCGGTGGATCAAGACCAGCGAGTTAGATCGGAATTTCCGAGCTTAGATCGGCCAGAATTCGCCGGAGAAGTCTCGGTTCTCACCGGAGGAAAATCGGCGGTTCGCGTGGGAAAAACAGAATGAGGCCGGGGTTTTTATAGACGGGGAAAGGCGGCGGGGTGGTTTAGATCAAGTCCGCGTCGCCTACGAACGGAATTCGGCGGGGATGCGCAGGAATCCGGGTCGGTTTTGATCCGGGGTGAGAGAATCCCGGCGCGGGCGCGAGGTAGAAGAAGGGCTGGCGGGCCCCGCCTGTCAGTGGGTGGAAGCGGCGCGCGCGGCTGCGGGCTGGCGCAGCGCTGGTTGGGCCGGCTGGTGGGTTGCGGCCCACTGGCCGATTTTTTTCTGTTTTCTCTTTTTCTGATTTCTATTTCTCTTCTGATTTGAGTTTAATTTGAATTCCAGTTTGAATTTGAATTTTTGCAAAACATGCAACACGTCCAAAAAATTTTAAATTCCCCTCTTAACATGATTTTATGGTCTTAACAAAATTTTGGGGTGTTACACGAGCCGCCCCGCCGGTGCCGACCTGTTTTCGGCCGTTTTCATGCGCGGAAACCTTGCCCCGCAGCTGCGCCATGTTCCCACGAGCATGTAGGGCAAAACCAGAGCTCATTTGGTAGAGAAATGAGGGAGAACAAGCCGCGCCACGATCTGTGCTGGTGTGCACGAGCGTTCTCTGGCGGGAGGTTGAAGAAAGACCTGAGGAGTGGGCCCCCCTGTTAAGTCTCTGTGTACATTCCCAACAGAAACTTATTCAAGTTTGAAAAATCCATAACTTTGTGTAGGAAACTCCAAAAAGAGTGAGACCAATTTTGTTGGAATCCTCATGAGGAGTACTTCACAGGGGAACAAATTGATTGCTATGAAAATGCCCAAATTTTCTGTAGAATTGTTTTTATTAAATCATTTAGGGATTTATTACAGGAGCAATTCTTTATGAAATATTCCCAAATTTGGGCAGCTAGTTCTTTTAATAGTTACTGATCTCCAGTAAAAATTTGGGCTTCATTGGAGTTCATTTGCTAGGTCAAATTGTCTTCCAAAGTTCAGCATTTATTTGAAAATTCAAATTTAAACAGAAACTTTTCAGAACTCCTGTCCAACTTCAAAAATGTATCTCTCTCTGTTGGTAGCTCCAAAAATGGTGAAACAAATTTTTTAGAACCATGGAGACTTACCCTAATCAGTTCTTCTACTTTTAGCTATGTCAAAGCTCCTGAGTTGGGCTCAAAATTCAGAGAATTCTTGTGCTTGTGAGAATTTTGGAGACCACAATGTGCAATGACATTTCTCCAAATTTTGCTCAGATCATCCTTAGAGGGCTTAGTATTCACTGTAAAAATCCCAAAGCCAATTAAGGATCCTTAATAGCAGTAGCTATGAATAGAAGTTTACTTCTTATAATTCTTAAATACTTATACATATATTTTGTTACATTTCATAATAGTGACCGAAGTTGAGGATACGCCGGAGCCTTTGGACGTCCTGTCACCAGAAGCTAACTTCTCCTCTAACTCGCAACCAGGCAAGCACCTGTTTGCACTTAAGTACCTTTTATAAAGCTTTTCATTTGTATCACCTATGTCTAGGTTGAAATGTATACATTATAGTTAGGGTGATTGAAACCCCACTTGCATAGCCTTTTAACTCCTATAAAGGGTTGGGTAGTTTACAAACTCGACAAGTAGAGAATGCCATACTAATGTTTAGGATCTCGTAGAAGTCGAGTGGTTGGAAGCTACTCGCGAGATGGTACTTATCACACAGAAAGAAAAGAGGTAGAAAATGGCTTGAGTTATAAATATGAGACCCAGCAAGGGGGATAGGATGCAGTGAGCAGAGGTCTCACGTGCGTAGCCCTGTTAGTGTCGGTTGAGGACCGTCCGTATGCGGCCCTGCTGGACAAGTATCGAACAGTACCGGATGCATACTGGCATATGGGAACCAGGAAACCGATGTAATTGGTTAACCTGGGTGCCGAGGCTTACCCAACCGTAAATAGGAGCGGGTTGAGGGTGGCAAGGTGTAAATCTGCCGGCGGGCACAGTCACGCTCCACGCGGGGACCTCCTGCCCGTTACGACTGGACCGGTTCGGCATTTGGTTGCCTTTAAAAGGTTGTCGGATACAACAGAGTAGGAAGGGGTGTGGAATCACGCTTCTGAAAGTGGGTGTATGTGACGTGTTATCCGGGTGTGTCTTGATTGCAATCACCGTCCCTCGCGGTTATTTGAGTACCCGCTTGTTCACTGCGCTGTGACGTAGTAAGAAGTGAAAAAAGCCAACTGAAAATGTTGTATTGAATTATTAATGTCTTGAAACCTTGTATGCTGTAGTTATAGAACTAATTAAGTTTATATTCCACTTTGGGCATCACTACATCGGAGGAAAGCGTTTCTTGTTTGATTGTGGACTTCCGATGTGAGAGCTGCCTAAGGCTCATTAAACTGTTGCTATAAAACTGAAAGTAAGGATCAACATGTAGGTGTGTCTTTATTGCAAAGTCCTTCCTATTTTACACATCCTTGCATGTAGAGTTCCATGCCTAGGGTTGTCGGTTAAGTCTTGCTGAGCCATCGTGCTCACGGTTGCAATATTTTGAGCTGTGTGCAGGTGAGAGTTATGAGGAAGGTTCCGAGGATGAGGCGATGCCCCCGTCGGGGTACACGGCCGAGGTGGAGCCCTTCACGCCGCCGTGAATCTCCGGTTCCATGCTGCTAGTGTGTAGCGTCCCCGGGCTGGACGGCTGCACTTTTGCATAGTTAGGATGAGAGGCTACTTATGTAAATTACTTCCACTGTTAATTAAGTTTTGTAAAAGACATCCGCTGTTTTATATCAAATAAAAAGTTGTATGTTGTTCTTTGTTCTTTTCGTGTGTGCTGTTGGGTGCCGCATCGCATGGCACCACCCTATGCGATCCTGGAGTGGGTGAACCACAGGGTGGTCCCCAAAGCGACCCATAAGGAACCAAGTATAAACTCGGCTCTTCCTCCTCCACCAGTGCAATGGTGAGGTTATGGACATGTGATTTCTGACTCAGCGCGTTGGCAACCACATTCGTCTTGCCGGGGTGGTAATGAATCTCAGTCTCATAATCTTTGATTAGTTCTAACCACCTCCTTTGCCTCATGTTCAGCTCCTTCTGGGTGAAAATATACTTCAGGCTCTTATGGTCGGTGTAGAGATGCACCAAATTCCCCAGGAGATAGTGCCTCCACATTTTCAGCGCCAACACCACAGCAGCAAGTTCAAGATCATGAGTCAGATAATGCTGCTCATGGTTCCGAAGTTGGCGTGAGCCATATGCGACCACACGTCCTTCCTGCATCAACACGTAGCTGAGCCCAATACCAGACGCATCACAATACACGTCGAGGGGCTTGGTTGTATCCGGTTGAGCTAAGACCGCGGCTGTTGTGAGATGCTTCACTAATGCTTGGAACGCTCCTTCACACGCCGTGTTTCAAACATATTTTGTTCCCTTCTTCAGCAATTCTGTCATCGACTTAGCAAGCTTGGAGAAGCTTGGAATGAATCTCCAATAGTATCCCGCTAAACCGAGGAAGCTTCTAACTTCACGGACTGAAGTGGGAGTTTTCCATTTCAGCACTTGTTCGATTTTGCTTGGGTCAACCGCAATGCCTTCCGCTGAGATGATATGTCCCAAAAATGTCACTTGGCTGATCCAAAACTCACATTTGCTGAACTTGGCGTAGAGCTCGTGGTCTCGCAATCGTTGAACAACGATCCTCAAGTGTTTGGCGTGTTCTGCTTCTGTCTTGGAGTAAACCAAGATATCATCAATGAACACCACAACGAACTTGTCCAGCTCCGGCATGAACACCGAGTTCATGAGATACATGAAATGTGCCGGAGCATTCATGAGACAAAAATACATGACGAGATACTCATATAAGCCATATCTCATCGAGAAGGCCGTCTTCGGGATATCCTCCGCTCGGATTTTTATTTGATGATATCCAGAGCGAAGGTCCATCTTGGAGAACACACTTGCACCCACCAACTGATCAAACAGGATGTCAATGCGGGGCAGTGGGTATTTGTTCTTGATGGTGACGGCGTCGAGCGGCCAGTAGTCCACACACAGCCTCAAGGTTTCATCCTTCTTCTTTATGAACAGCGCCGAGCATCCCCAAGGTGAGGAACTCGGCCTAATGAAACCTTTGCTCAACAGATCATTGAGCTGTTCTTTCAATTCAGCCAGCTCATTTGGAGCCATTTTGTAGGGTCTCCGTGAGATAGGAGTAGTCCCGGGTGCAAGCTCAATCTTGAACTCGACGTCCCGCTCAGGTGGCATGCCCGGAAGATCATCCGGAAACACGTCGGGGTACTCCCGGACTACGGGGATGTCCTCTAACTTGAGAGCTTCAGTATTATTAATTTCTGAAACCTCCCGGACTGGATTGTCTAATATGAGGGACTGCAGACGGTGTAGTGGGGAGTTGAGGTGAACCGTCCGTGATAATGTTTCCAGGACAGCGCCATGGTAGCTTAGCCATGACATCCCTAAGATTGCATCAATCTTCTGTCCCTCAAGAATAATCATAGTGGTGGGATATATCTTCCCACCTAAGAACAGTGGTGCTTTCAGAATCATCATAGTTGCTGAAATCTTTCCTCCCGATGAGCAAATCATATAAGAGCACTCAGTGGGAAAGGCTTCCAGTTGATGCTTAACCACATATGATGCACTTATGAAGTTGTGGGTTGCACCAGAATCAAATAATATGATGATTGCTTGATCGTTGAGAGTAAACGTACCTGCCAGCACGTTGCCTCCCTCTGGGGCGTCCTCATTGTCGAGGTTGCGAATGCCCCAAGTTCACTAACCAACCTTCTTGACCGGAGGTCGGCCTCGAGCACCGCCCTGGAACTGGGCTTCCCTGCTGCTCTTCTGCCCCTGGGGACAGTCCTTCGAGAAATGGCCCACCTGGCCACACGTAAAACAGGTGTAGCGAGGCGGTCCTCCGCTGATCGGCGGACGGAAACCCAGGGCGCGTTGTGGCGGTGGAAACGCCCGGGGTGTCGTCCCTGCTGCTGTTGCGGTCACGGTGGTGGCATCAGCGGTCGGAAAGGGGATGGCTGAAAATACGACCCCCGAACTGCTGAGGTCGCGCCGGTGGATGCCACTGCTGTCCGGATGGTGTCCGATACACCATGCGGTACTTCTGGGGAGCTCCACCACCACTGCTGGGTGGAGTGCTGCGCTTTCGCTGCTCAGCTGCAAAGTCACGCTGAGCGTCTTCTTGCATCATCGCGGCATTAACGAGGTCATTGAAGGTGCCGCGATTCCATTGGACGAGATGCGTCTTCAGCTCGGGGTGTAACCCCCGATAGAAGTGATCCCGCTTCTTCTCCTCGGTGGAGACGTAATCCGACGCATACTGCGCCAGATGGTTGAAGGCACAGGAGTAATCATGGGCACTCCTCCCGCCCTGCTTCAGCTCCAAGAACTCTTGGAACTTCCGCTTCATTATCCCGGGAGGGATATGGAAAGCGCGGAACGCCTCCCGGAATTCTTCCCACTCCACGGCATGGCCAGCCGGACGTGAGGCGACATAATTCGCCCACCACACACCAGCGGCACCGTGAAGCTGCTGCGCCGCGGATAGATTCTTTTGCCGCTCCGTACATTGGAGCATCCCGAACTTGGACTCGATTGTCCGCAGCCAGTTGTCGGCCTCCTGTGGTTCTGCTGCTACTGTGAACACCGGAGGGTGCGTACTCATGAAGTCCGAGTACGTCACAGCATGGGGATCACGAGGCCCCCTCTCTTGATGCCCCCCCCCACCGCCTGGGACGTATTCTGCACGATCGTGCGGAGCAGGTCGGTCTGCTCCTCACGACCACCCACCAGTGCCGCAATCACATCCGCTAGCGTAAGCGGAGGCGGCGGTGGTGGTTGTTGTTGCGGGGTGCTGTCGTAGGCAGGTGGCTGGGAGTCATCACCCCCCTGCTGGCTAGAGCCACCAATGTCATGCGGGGTCCGAGTGCGAACCATCTGCAACCACACGATAATAACCATCAGTCCCGCAACATATTTCATGCAGTCCAATAAAATAGGCGTAAAACATAATGACAGTAAAACATGCGATACATCTCGTATGTAGATAATGTAATAACATTGCACAAGCTACACCATTATCAGACCAAATACAAGCTAGTTAAATCCAACTTGACGGACTTCCTCTTTGGAAGTTCATCTCAACTAGGTTTGGTCACTACGAGACACTAATATTGCCTTGTCATCACGTATACTACCCTTTTATCTTCAATACGACACAAACATGGTCTCTAGCAAAAGAAACTTGAGAAAGATATATACTCAGATCTTTCACTAGTTGAAGATAACCACTCCTGAGTATGTTCTACCCCATTGGAAGTACTCAAACCTCCTTGGGTACAACAATCTCTCAAATGAGTTAAACTGTCATCCCTCTGCCGGAATGACCAGTTGTGACATATTCCAGATTTTGACCTTGTTCTGGGCATATTCATGACTCAAGCTGAATACCAAGGTTAAAGTTAACTTCAGTATCTTTCCAACGAGTAATTATTTGTCCTCAGATCGGTTCTGGTTTAAAAGTTATGGTAATTCAAAGTCAACAGAGTTTCTGGAAGAATTTCAACAGCACCTCCTTTGGAAGTTGCTGTTTTCAACTCTGATTTCAGCTTAATTCCGTGCTGCAATTGCAGAAACTTTTAATTATAAAGATGTAACACATCGCCTACCCTTTCCAAAGATGTATCATATGATAATTTCAGATTTTTCTACACGAAGTTATGCTTGAAAAACAGAAAAGTCCAGAGAGTGTTTTAAATCTGTCCTGGTTCTGGACAGTTTACAATCCTATTGAATTTAAGACATCTTAAGGTGTGATTCAGCTCTGGGAGTCTACAACAAAGTTGTAGAGTGCTTAAACACCTTTCCATAACCATATCCCACACCTCCATTGGCTAAATGATCTGTGAGTTATGCTCTGTCAAAATTCAGCAAACTTGCTGCTAAAAACAGAGCACTCTGTTTTTCCATCCTTTTGACTACACTGATCAACCATTAAATTTTTCTACCCAATCAGGGTCCTAAATGTTTAAACTTAGTGATTTCAATTCCTTGTTATCATTATATTTCATGCACATGCCTACGATATATCGGTACTATGTTCCTCACAAAAAGAAAATCCTAACCGGAATATACCGGCATATACGTCTCAATTGTGGCACTAAATGGGCTCTCGCACACGTATACTACACGGCATACATACGTGGTTAGTACCTGCAGAAGAACACACAATAATGATGCACTCAAAGGTCATTTTAATTTCAGGCAGGTCCATATTGAAAGTAAATATAAACGCTCGTATCATTGCCATACGGCCGTCCTTGAGTTAATCCACGTCTCAAGGTACATGATCGTGTTTCAACACCACACGATGGGGGACCCGAGTAGAGCGCGAACGGATCGTCACGGTTGGGAATTTTATCACTCCAACAGATACCACCTACTGCCCTGCAGGGCACGCTGATGGCAAGCGCTCCGTATGTCCTCCTGGGCTATTTCTAGACGAACACACTTTCACGTTACTGACCACGTGATGGTGTCTCCACTTACTTGCCTAATGCACACTATGGATCAGCGTTTCATATGAACTCAGGAACATGAAGAGTCAAAGAGTTTCATATTGACGTCTCACACCAAGCTGTGAGACCAATCCCTGAACCACCTTCCTCGTCAGGAGAGCTAACCGAAATTGAACCGCTTTCAGTGGCGTTCCTTACCATTCTTACCAGAGCGTAGGTGCGTCGTTACATAATTAAAATTCAGAATTATAACACATATGTTAGTCTTGCCACATTAAGTAACTATGATAATATAGTCCTTACTTGGGCAAACTACCGAATCCTCACCGTAAACCTAAGTTTTCCCGTAATACAATCCTTAATTAATGTGCTATCCCCAATGCGGCTCTGATACCAGCCTGTGGCGGACCGGAATCCGCTCATCCAGGATCACAGAGGGTGGTGCCGTACGATGCGACACCCGACAACACACATCATAAGGATACATTGTATTACGATAGAAAACCAACTGAAATGTACAAGGTAGAACACTACTCAGTTACAAACTAGGGTTTATATTACACAGCGGAAGGTAAATTTTTACAACTCACGCCCGTCTATCTAGCAAAAGTCGGTTGCCCAGCCCTAGGGAAACCCAGACTAGCTGCACTCCTCAGCTTAGCGCGGCATGTATGGCTCCCATTCAGCCGTGGTCCCCGACGGAGGGTAACCCTCGTCGGTGGACTCGTAACCCGAGTCCGTGGCTCCTCACCTGAAAAACACTTAAGCAGCAACCATGAGCACGACGGCTCAACAAGACTTAACCGACTCACCTAGGCATGAAACTCTACATGCAGTTTACATGAACATGGGATAGTAATTTCAGCAAATGGACACGCCTACAAGTTCATCCTTAGTTCATCTTTTAGCCACAAGTTAACAGTTCATGAATAAGAAATTACTAAACAATATTTGGTGGCACACATGTAGCAATACAATTATACATATCAGCAGCATTGCATCGTCACATTCCATAATTTATCTATGTTATGACGCAGTGAACAAGCGGTACTCGTGTAAAATCCCCAAAAAGTGGTAGCAAGAATTTTCAGCTCATGTACACTTAGGAAAAATGAGGGGAATTAAAACTTTGAATTATAACGGTGTAAGTTCAAAATGAGGATTTAAACTTCCCAAAACTTACAAACATGGAGATCTAAATTCTTAACTTGGATCTTCATAGCCCAAATATTCACCCTTCCAAATTTCAGCTCATTTGGAGGAGTTTCAATATTTGTTTGGGATTAAAATTAGAAGCCCTCTAATTTGAATTTCAAATTCAGTTTCAAATTCCAATTCCCTTAATTTGCCAATTTGGTTCCACAAATGTGTTATCCACATTTGAGTGAGCAGCCATGCCAAAAATTGGAAACTTTGGGGCTGGTTTGCTATGTTTTTGGGACAATACAAAATGGAGAATTCAAATGCATGTCAAATTCAAATGATCAAATAAAATTCAAACTTTCACACCAGAATTCAAATCATTTGAATTCAGAAAGTAAACCATAACTTCGTGTGAAAGTTTAGCCTTAAATGTTGAGTTGCTGGGAGGAAATATCAGTGGAAAATTGGGAAAAAAATTAGTGGTGGTGGGATCCCTTTGTCAGCCACACAGGGGATCTACCGCCTCTGTTTTCATCGGCCGATCGCCGAGACGCCGCCAGCTCCTGGCGAAAACCCGCTCCTGAGGACTCCACTGCGCCACCTCCTGGTTTCCTCGATCGACAGCCGCTTCAATACCCCACGGTCACAGCAACGAAGTCGTTCTTCACTTCTCTCAGTTGCTCACCGCTCCCTCTGCTCTCTCTCCGGCGAGAAACGCCTTCACGCCGTTTCTGTTTCTCCCTCACCCACGCTCGCCCGAGCTCGGATGATCGAGCTCCAAGCAGTGAAAAGAAGCGCAAGTGTGTGCTACAGCCTCTACCATTCTCCCACCTAAGTTCCCTAGCTCGTGCTACGCACAAGCCAACAATTAGTGCCGGCGTTCGGAGGTGCCCAGCGAAACCACGTTCGGTTCACCGTGGTCAGCGCGCTACCGCCAGTTTCGCCGCCCCTTCCCTACACAATAAAGGTGCTTTGTTGTCCGTAGTTCGTGTTGCCGAAAGCCTCATGTCAATTGATCAACCGGTTAGTGAGAATTTCGGATTTTACCAAACCCTAGTTCATAGCGACCCCTCTCGGTCCACGATTAAATTCATCGCACAGCAGTAGCTAGAGCTCCTTCTGGTCTAGAAGAAGCTTCGCTAGATCCCTGTGGTCCTTTTCGCTCAAACGGCGCCAGAAACCATCGAGGACTGAAGGAGTTCTTCGAGTTTTTGTCGTCGCCGGCGTTTTGGGGACTCGGGTCACCGGTGAGGTCCCCTCTCCGGTTGTTTCCATGGAGAGCGGGCTATGGGTCGATGTTGTCCACGCGACACTGGTGCTTTTAGAGCAAACCCTAGTCCAAAAGACCCACTGTCAAGGGTGAACGAGGTCGCCGAAGTAAGGTCCGACATGGTCACCAGTGCAAGCACCGTTCCGGCCGTTGTCATCGGCAACCGACCCCACCCTCGTGTTCAGCACGGTGTAGAACTCACAGGCGGCGAGTTTGAAGAAGTCCGGACCACGGGAACCCCGTCCCGGCGAGCCTCGCCGGCGTGCGCCGCCGCGGGAGATGCGGGCAGCGCGAGGAAGACGAAGGAGGGCCGGATCCCACCGGTCAGCCTCTGTATACGCGCGGGGATCGGTCTGTGGCACTGGATCTGGTGTGGCTGCGCGGGAAATAACCCCGTGGCCTTGGTGTTGCCGTGATCTGAGTGGATAGCGCCATGGGTGGGGCCCACAGCCAGGATTTAAACATTTCCAGATTTTCCTAATGTAGCTCAAACTTTGAAGACCCATAACTTTGTGTAGACAGCTCCAAAAAGGGTGATACCAATTTTATTTGAATCCTTAGAAGGAGTACTTCACAGAGGAACAAATTGCTTGCTATGAAAATACCCAGAAATTTCTGTAGAATTGTTTTTAGTAAATCGTTTAGGGATTTATTACAGGAGCAATTCTTTATGAAATGTTCCCAAATTTGGGCAGCTAATTCATTTCATAGTAACTGATCTCCAGTACAAATTTGAGCTTCATTGGAGTCCATATGCTAGGTCAAATTGCCTTCCAAAGTTCAGCCTTTATTGGAAAATTCAAATTTAAACAGAAACTTTTCAGAACTCCTGCCCAACTTCAAAAATTCATATCTTTCTGATGGTAGCTCCAAAAATGGTGAAACAAATTTTGTTAGAACCATGGAGACTTACCCTAATAAGATCTTCCACTTTTAGCTATGTCAAATCTCCTGATTTGGGCTCAAAATTCAGAGAAGCATTGTACTTGTAGAAATTTTAAAGACTACATTGTGCAATGAAATGTCTCCAAATTTTGCTCAGATCATCTTTAGAAGGTCTAGTCTTCACTGTAAAAATCCCAAAGTCAATTAAGGATCCTAAATAGCAGTAGCTATGAATAGAAGTTCAATTCTTATAAGTCCTTAATGCTTACACATATATTTTGTTACATTTCATAATAGTGACCGAAGTTGAGGACGCACCGGAGCCCTTGGACGTCCTCCCACCAGAAGCTAACTTATTCTCTGACTCGCAACCAGGCAAGCCCCGGTTTGCACTTAAGTACCTTTTATAAAGTTTTTCCATTTGTATCACTTATGTCTAAGTTGAAATGTATGCATTAGAGTTAGGGTGATTGAAACCCCATTTGCATAGCCTTTTTAACTCCTATAAAGGGTTGGGTAGTTTACAAACTCGACGAGTAGAGAATGCCATGCTAATGTTTATGATCCGGTAGAAGTCGAGTGGTTGGAAGCTACTCTCGAGATAGTACTTATCACACGGAATGAAAAGAGGTAGAAAATGGCTTGAGCTGTGAAAATGAGATCCAGCAGGGGGGATAGGATGCAGTGAGCAGAGGTCTCACGTGTGTAGCCCTGTTGGCGTCGGTTGAGGACCGTCCGTGTGCGGCCCTGCTGGACAAGTATCAAACAGTACCGGATGCATACTGGCATATGGGAACCAGGAAATCGATGTAATTGGTTAACCTGGGTGCCGAGGCTTACCCAACCGTAAATAGGAGTGGGTTGAGGGTAGCAAGGTGTAAATCTGCCGGTGGGCACAGTCACGCTCCACGCGGGGACCTCCTGCACGTTACGGATGGACCGGTTCGGCATTTGGGTTGCCTTTGAAAGGTTGTCGCATACAACAGAGTAGGAAGGGGTGTGGAATCACGCTTCTGAAAGTCGGTGTATGTGACATGTTATCCGGGTGTGTCTTGAGTGCAATCACCGTCCCTCGCGGTTATTTGAGTACCCGCTTGTTCACTGCGCTGTGATGTAGTAAGAAGTGAAATAAGCCAATTGAAAATGCTGTATTGAACTATTAATGGCTTGAATACCTTCATTGCTATAGTTATAGAGCTAATTAAGTTAATATTCCACTTTGGGCATCACCACATCGGAGGAAAGCGTTTCTTGTTTGATTGTGGACTTCCGATGTGAGGGCTGCCTAAGGCTCATTAAACTGTTGCTATAAAATTGAAAATAAGGATCAACATGTTGTCGTGTCTTTATTGCAAAGTCCTTTTTCCTATCTTACACATCCTTGCATGTAGAGTTCCATGCCTAGGGTTGACGGTTAAGACTTGCTGAGCCCTCGTGCTCACGGTTGCAATATTTTGAGCTGTGTGCAGGTGAGAGTTATGAGGAAGGTTCCGAGGACGAGGCGATGCCCCCATGGGGGTACACGGCCGAGCTGGAGCCCTGCACGCCGCCGTGATTCTCCGGTTCCATGCTGCCAGTGTGTAGCGTCCCCGGGTTGGACGGCTGCACTTTTGCATAGTTAGGATGAGAGGCTACTTATGTATATTACCTCCACTGTATATAAGTTTTGTAAAAAGACTTCCGCTGTTTTATATCAAATAAAAGTATGTATGTTGTTCTTTAATCTTTTCATGCGTGCTGTCGGGTGCCGCATCGCACGGCACCACCCTATGCGATCCTGGAGTGGATGAACCACGGGGGTGGGGGGGTCCCCACAGGCATGGTATCAGAGCCGCATTGGGAATAGCACGCTCGAAAAGAGCCTATTTTGAAAATTTAGAAGTACTCGAGTGAGGAGTAGTCATCAAGCCCACATAAGGTCTATGATAGTAGTAGTTACGAAGGTGGAAAAGCTAACTTATGTGTTATACATTCTGTAACGACGCTCCGACGTCAGGTAAGAGGTAAGGTACGCCATCGCAGGCGGATCAATTGCGCTAACTCTCCATACGAGTAATAGTATGGAATGCATACCGTGGCTTGGCATGGTAGTTAATATGAGTCTCTGAGCCTCTTCATGGTTCTGAGAGCATATGAAAACGCTGCTCTCCAGCGTGCCTTAGGCAAAAGTGAGAATACACCCATTGTGTGGTAAGCAACACGATAGTATGCAACTCTTGAATGTTCAATGTTAAAAGGGCCATACGCAGCGCTCGCCATCGGCGTGCCTCAACGGTCATGAGGCAGTAGGTGGTATCCGTTGAGTCGATAAAATTCCCAACCGTGACGACCCGTTCGCACTCTACTCGGGTTCCCCGTCGTGTGGTGTGAAAACATGACCATGTACCTTGAGGCGTGGCTTGACTCAAGGACGATCCGTATGGCAATGATACAGACCGTATGTTTTTACTATGATATGGAACTGCCTGAAATGTCAAAAACCCTTGTGTGCAAAATTATTGTGTGTTCTTCTGCACGTACATTTACCACGTTAGTGCATGACGTGTAGAAACTGTTTGTGACTGACGTCTTTAGTTCCACCATTTGACATGTATATGCCGGAATACCGGTTTAGGATTTTTCTTTGGTGAGGAAACGTAGTACCGAGACTGCATAAAAGTTTGTTTTCAAATAAAGGAGTCAAATGAAGTTTAGGATTCCATTTAGGGGTTAGTAAACTCCTATATTGAACTAAGAGTCAATTGGGAGTATAGATTCAATCTCAAAAACTTAGGAACAATCTCCCCTGTTTTTGGCAGAATTTTTTGCTGAACTTGAACAGGGCATAACTTAAGATTGGTTGAACCAATGTAGGTGTTGGATACAATTCTGGAAAGGTTTTGAAGTCCTCTACAACTTTTCTGCAGAGGTCCAGAAAAAAATCTCCCTCCAAAGGGACGAAAATCTCAGATTAGTAGGTACTATCAAGAAACAGGACATACCAAAGTGCTCTCTGGAATTTTCTGTATTCCAACCACAACTTACTGTAGAAAAATTTCTACGGATCAAGCAAGACACCATTGGAAAGTACAGGAAATGTTATACAACTTTGTTGTTGAACTCTAGTCTAGATTTTGCCTCTAAGGGGGTAAAAACTGTTGAATTATCCGGACTGGTCAGCTGGACCAGAAGCTGGACAGTAAGCACCATGTTGAAGTGTTTCAACCAAAACATTTAGTTTCACAACTCGACGTCCAGTGGCTGATGTAAAACAGCGAGTTGGAGTCGAAAAGTTTATGCATGCAACATATCATTTCGAGCGGTACATGTTTGGGTCCAGTGCAATAGCTAGAAATTATGCATACTACCACACTTAACATCCCGTGGCAACCCACAATGGTCGAAATGAACTTTTAACCCCTAAAGTTCAATACTTTGGAACTCGATCGGGTGACACGTTCCAGGGATGTATATGTTTTATAAAGTTTATACTTTATCCATATGTGTGACTGTTATGCGTACTATTTATTCCATTCTCGTATTACTATTGTATAGACTGGATGAAATAAACCAACCTGTGCTGATCGTTTGAGTGGTCTGAATGCAGAATGGTGCGGACACGTTCAATGCAAGAGGTGGGAGGTCCGAGTCAGGTTCGTGGTGATGAGTCTCCACCACTGGAGCAAACCATGACGCAGCAGCAACCACCTCCTCCACCGCCAGAACTTCCATGGAATCTTGCGGAGGTTCTCGCCGCAGTGCTCGGCTCGCGCGACGAGCAAAACGAGTTGCTGCGGATGCTAGTCCAGCAGAATGCGTCCCGTCAGGGAGAACGCCAAGACAATGGGCAACACCAGCCCCAACAAAGCTCATATTCAGACTTCCTGGCGACCCATCCACCGGTATTCATGGAGGCTGAAGAGCCTTTGGAGGCGGACAGCTTTATCCGCACTCTGGAGGCGAAGTTCGGGCTGCTACGATGCACCGAACACCAGAAGGCGCTGTATGCAGCGCAACAGCTTCAAGAAGAAACCGGTACATGGTGGGCGAACTACATCGCCTCATTATCAGCTGGCCATGCCGTCACATGGACGGAGTTCCGGGAGGCGTTCCGCGCCTATCACATACCTCCCGGGGTTATGGAAATGAAGCTCCAGGAGTTCCTGGCGCTACGACAGGGCGAGAGGAGTGCTCACGAGTACTCCAGGTTATTCAACCGGCTGGCACAGTATGCGCCAGGATTTGTGGGGACGGAAGACAACAAGGGCAACGCATTCTTCCGGGGCCTGAATTCAAAGATGAAGGTCCATCTCGCCCAAAGCAAATGCGGCACATTCAACGACCTCGTTAATGCCGTGATTCTACAAGAGAATTCTCAGCGCGAGCGCAGTTCTGATAAGAGGAAACACAGCGCGCTGACGAGCAGCAGTGGTGGGACGCCACAGAAATACCGCGTGGTGTATCGCTCACCATCCGGTCAGAGATGGCAGCCACCATCGCGACCGCCTCAATTTCGCGGTCGACAATATAATGCGCCGGGCTTCCGACCGACGTACCCACCACAGCAACAGAAGCAGCAAAGGATGGTCCCGTGTGCGCCTCAGTTTCAGCAGCGTGCACCGGGATTCCGTCCTCAAGTCGGCGGGACCCCAACACCCTACACGTGCTTCACGTGTGGCCGTGTCGGGCACATTTCGAGGGACTGCCCCGAGCCGTGGCAGGGCAGGGGTGCAGCACCATATCAGGGTGCTAATCAGCCCAAGAAACCAGCACCAAAACCCGGCAACGTCCATCACTTAGCCATCGAAGACGTGCCGGAAGGTGAACCCGTCCTCGCGGGTATGTTTTCTTACTTAGGTCATCCCGTAGTCATACTTTTTGGCTCCGGTGCCACCCATAATTTCATAAGCCAGTCTTATGTTATTAAATATCAACTGCCTATCATGCCCACAAATAGTTCATACTTGATATGCTCTCCGGGTGGGAAAATAACAGCTGATAGAATGGTCTATAGGGCACCATTACAGTTGGGTGGAAATCTATATCCGACTTCTCTAATCATGTTAGAGAGTCAAAAACTTGATGTCATTTTAGCAATGTTATGGCTACATCGCCATGGTGCTGTTCTTGGCATCATTCCACATGTGGTTCGTTTAAACTCTCCACTTCATGAACCACATGTTCTTATTCTTGACCATTCGGTTCAAGAAACCCCAGTCACATATAACACGGAAGACACAAAACTTGAGGATATTTGTGTGGTCCGTGAATACCCGGATGTCTTTCCGGATGATCTTCCGGGCATGCCACCCGAAAGGGATGTCGAGTTCAAGATTGAACTTGTACCTGGGACGACACCGATCTCACGGAGACCGTACAAGATGGCTCCGAACGAGCTGGCTGAACTGAAGGAGCAGCTCAACGATCTAATGAAGAAGGGTTTCATTCGACCGAGTTCCTCGCCCTGGGGATGCTCGGCGCTGTTTGTGAAGAAGAAGGATGAAACCTTTAGGTTGTGTGTGGACTACCGACCTCTCAATGTCGTCACTATCAAGAACAAATATCCACTGCCCCGCATCGATGTTCTCTTTGATCAACTTGTGGGTGTGAGTGTATTTTCGAAGATGGATCTTCGCTCCGGATATCATCAAATCAATATCCGAGCGGAAGATATTCCGAAGACGGCCTTCTCGACGAGATATGGGTTGTATGAATACCTCGTCATGTCCTTTGGTCACACCAACGCCCCGGCACACTTCATGTATCTCATGAACTCAGTGTTCATGCTAGAGTTGGACAAGTTTGTGGTGGTGTTCATAGACGACATCTTGGTTAATCCAAGTCTGAAGAAGAACACGCCAAACACTTGTATATCGTGCTTCAACGATTGCGAGACCATAAACTCTATGCCAAGTTCAGCAAGTGCGAGTTTTGGATCAGCCAAGTTATTTCTTGGTCATATTATTTCCGTGGAAGGCATTGCAGTTGATCCAAGCAAAATCGAACAAGTGCTGAAATGGAAATCCCCCACATCAGTCCACCAAGTCAGGAGTTTCCCCGGGTTAGCAGGATATTACTGGAAATTCATACCGAATTTCTCCAAGCTTGCTAAGCCGATGACTGAACTGTTAATGAAGGGGATCAAATATGTTTGGAGCTCAGCTTGTGAAGAAGCTTTCCAAGCATTAGTGAAGCGTCTTACAACAGTACCGGTGTTAGCTCAACCGGATACAGTCAAGCCCTTCGACGTATATTGTGATGCGTCTGGCATCGGGCTTGGCTGTGTATCGATGCAAGGAGGAAGAGTGGTCGCTTATGGCTCACGTCAACTTCGTAACCATGAGCAGCACTACCCGACTCATGATCTTGAGCTTGCTGCTGTGGTGTTGGCGTTGAAAATGTGGAGGCACTATTTGCTTGGGAAATTAGTGCACCTCTACACCGGCCACAAGAGTTTGAAGTATATATTCACTCAAAAAGAGGTTGAATATGCAGCAACGGAGATGGCTAGAACTGATCAAAGACTATGAGATCGAGATTCACTACCATCCCGGAAAGGCAAACGTGGTTGCCGATGCATTAAGCCGCAAATCTCATGTCAACAATCTGTCCATCACCCCGCTTGAAGAGGAGGAGCCGAGTCTATACTTGGTTCCATATGGGCCATTGTTTAATCTTTCTCCCGTCCCTACAATACGAGAGGAGATTATGGAAGCGCAGAAGAAAGACGTGAGAATGTCGTACATTCGGAGAAGGATGAAGAATGGCGAAATGAAATGCTTCCGGAGAGATGAACACGACACTTTATGGTTTAAAGACCGTATAGTGGTACCCCGTGACATGAAGCTTCGGAAGAAACTCTTGGATGAAGCTCATTTGTCCAAGTATTCTATTCATCCGGGCAGCAACAAGATGTACCAGGATCTGAAAACCAGGTTTTGGTGGACACGGATGAAAAGAGAAATCGCAAAGTACGTATCCGAATGTGATACGTGTCGGCGTGTGAAAGCCGACCATATGCGTAAAGCCGGACAGCTGCAACCATTGAACATTCCGGCGTGGAAGTGGGAGGATATCAGCATGGACTTCATTGTTGGTTTACCTCTCACGTCTCACAAGCATGACTCGATTTGGGTGATAGTCGATCGACTAACCAAGTCGGCTCATTTTATCCCCGTACATACAAAGTACGTGGCCAAGCAATATGCGGAGGTGTATATCTCAAGGATCTTGTGCTTGCACGGTGTTCCCCACTCCATTATTTCAGATCGTGATGCACTGTTCATCTCACGGTTTTGGGAACAGCTGCACGCGTCGTTGGGGACCAAACTGATCCGAAGCTCCGCGTATCACCCGCAGACGGATGGACAAACTGAACGGATGAATCATGTGCTTCAAGACATCCTACACGCTTGTGCCATCCACCACGGCAAGAATTGGGGCGATCACTTGCCGTTGGCGGAATTTTCTTACAACAATGGCTATCAAGCTAGCATCAAGATGGCGCCGTATGAAGCTCTCTATGGCCGGAAATGTCACACACCCCTCAACTGGTGCGAGTCTGGCGAGCGACTTATCTACGGCATTGAACTTGTGAATGAAGCTGAAGAACGAGTGCGAGTAATACAAGCCAACCTCAAGGCTGCTCAATCTCGTCAGAAGAGCTATGCGGACAAAAGATGCCACCCTCTCCACTTCGACATCGGGGACCAGGTTTATGTCCGTGTGTCTCCAATGAAGGGAGTTCATCATTTCGGAGTGAAGGGTAAACTTGCGCCGAGGTTCATTGGTCCGTTCGCTGTCATTGAAAGATGCGGACCCGTGGCCTATCGCTTGGAATTACCGGTGTCGCTCGCAGGAGTAATGTCTTCCACATATCTCAGCTGAGGAAGTGCCTCAAACCCTCCGCTGAAATCCGCACTGAAGACATATAAGTTCTTCAACCAGACCTCACGTACACGGAGTATCGAATCCGGATTATCGATGAAAAGACTCGGGCCACAAGAAACCGGACCTTATGGTTCTACAAGGTCTTGTGGAGTAACCATACCGCTGATGAGGCGACATGGGAAAGCGGGGAATATCTAGAAACCAATTATCCGGACTTGCTATCATCATATACCCGGTAAAGTCTACCCACTTTGCTTTTCCTTTGGAATCTCAGGACGAGATTCTTTTAAGGGGGGAGGGATGTGAAATCTCCAAAAAGTGGTAGCAAGAATTTTCTGCTCATGTACACTTAGGAAAAATGAGGGGAATTAAAACTTTGAATTATAACGGTGTAAGTTCAAAATGAGAATTCAAACTTCCCAAAACTTACAAACATGGAGATCTAAATTCATAACTTGGATCTTCATAGCCCAAATATTCACCCTTCTAAATTTCAGCTCATTTGGAGGAGTTTCAATATTTGTTTGGGATTAAAAGGAGAAGCCCTCTAATTTGAATTTCAAATTCAGTTTCAAATTCCAGTTCCCTTAATTTTCCAATTTGGTTCCACAAATGTGTTCTCCACATTTGAATGAGCAGCCATGCTAAAAATTGGAAACTTTGGGGCTGGTTTGCTATGTTTTTGGGACAATACAAAATGGAGAATTCAAATGCATCTCAAATTCAAATGATCAAATAAAATTCAAACTTTCACACCATCAGAAAGTAAACCATGACTTAGTGTGAAAGTTTAGCCTTAAATGTTGAGTTGCTGGGAGGAAATATCAGTGGAAATTGGGAAAAAAATTAGAGGTGGTGGGACCCCTTTGTCAGCCACACAGGGTATCTACCGCCTCTGTTTTCATCGGCCGATCGCCGAGACGCCGCCAGCTCCCGGCGAAAACCCGCTGCCGAGGACTGCACCGCGCCACCTCCTGGGTTGCTCGATCGACAGCCGCTTCAATACCCCACGGTCGCAGCAATGAAGTTGTTCTTCACTTCTCTCGGTTGCTCGCCGCTCCCTCCGCTCTCTCTCCCGCGAGAAACTGCCTTCGCGCCATTTCTGTTTCTCCCTCGCCCACGCTCGCCCGAGCTCAGATGATCGAGCTCCAAGCAGTAAAAAGAAGCGCAAGTGTGTGCTCCAGCCATTACCGTTCTCCCACCTAAGTTCCCTAGCTCGTGCTACGCACAAGCCAACAATTGGTGCTGGCGTTCGGAGGTGCCCGGCGAAACCACGTTCGGTTCACCGTGGTCAGCGCGCTACCACCAGTTTCGCCGCCCCTTCCCTACACAATAAAGGTGCGTATAACATACGACAGCCTGTATAACATATGACGGATAGCTGTCATATATAAACTCACATACGACGGTCAGCAGAGGCTGTCGTATATAAGTTTATATACGACAGTACAGCCATCGTTTAATATATGGCTGTCGTATATAGCATTATATACGACAGCCAACCCTAGGCTGTGGTATATAGCAGTTATATACGACAGCCAAACCTAGGTTGTCGTATATAGAAGTTATATACGACAGCCATTGCGGCTGGCTGTCGTATCTTGAAAAGGCCGTCGTATATACTTCGTATAAATCCTACGGGCCCGGCCCGAGTTCTTTTCCTCACCCCGCGCCCCCGCCTGTCGCGCCACCGCCGCCGTGCTCCGCCGCCTGCCGCCCGCGCCGCCGCCGCACGGCGCCGCAGCCGCCCCGCGCGCGCGCTGCCGCCCGCGCCGCGCCCCACCGCCACCCGCTCTGCGCCGCCCGCACCGCGCCCCACCGCCGCCCGCGCCCCACCGCCGGACGCGCCCCACCACCGCTCGTGCCTCCACGCCGGCGACCCCACCCCTGCGTGGCCGCCCCGCGTAGCCGCCACCGTCCGTCGCCCTCGCCGTTCGTCACCCTCACCGTCCGTATACCTCGTCGCAAGTAATTCTAACCATTAATTCAATACTTGATAATTATGCTAATTAGTTGGTAATTATGCTCATGTAGTTAGAATAGTAGTTTATAATTTCGCTAATTAGCTGTCCGTTTTAAATTACATGTTATTATATATGTTTAGGTTTAGGTTAATAATGTTTAAGATTTGGTGTTGTGTTATTCATACTTAATAATGCTTAATATACGTCGGATTTGTTGTCGTTATGTTGTTAGATGTTGTTGTTTAGGAGTTATTCATGCTTTAGGATTTGTTGTTGTTATGTTGTTGTTTAGGAGTTGTTGTTTTGTTATGTTATATTATTATATATGCTTAGGTTTAGGTTAATAGCATCTCCTAGGCCATGAGGGCCCTCGCCCCTTACTTCCTTACGCCGCTCGCTCCCGCCTCCTCCCGCACCCGGCGCCGGACCTCATCTCCTCGCTATCGGACAGCGCCTGACCCAACCTTGTATGCGCCGTCCTCCGCCACGCTGCTGTGAGGAGGGCCGCGCTGCTGCTCATGATGGGGCACGACGGGTTCTCCTCCCCAGAGGTGTGCCTGCATTACCTGCTCGCGTCAGGAAATGCTTTCGAACGCTCGGAGTCAAGTAGTTAACGACTACTTGAAGCTCCACGACCACGAGGTTGGGTCGTTCAGAGACGCCTCCGACACGTACTTGGCGCAGGAGCAATACGCAGAGGTAAGTTGCGTAATCTTTAAATTATTCACATTAGTTTTGCTAAGTAACATCTAATGAACTACGCATGTGTGCAGGTTAGTGTCCCTTGGTTACAGGGACGAACTGAAGATTACCGAGCCCTTTGCAGGTATTGGGCTAGCGATGAGTTCATCACTAAGTCCAAGAAGGCTCGAGATGCCAGAGGGAGCTCAGGGAAGCACGGTATGGGCGTCCAGGGTTTTGTGCGAATGGATAAACGGATGGTAAGTTTCTTGGTGTTTTTTATTATATTCATAATGTAGTATTGTTCGTACTAACATATGTTCACAGGAAAAGGAGACCGGTGTGCGACCGAGTGCTACTGCGGTCTATAGGAGAGGTCACGCTGACCCTTCTCAGCCGGAGCAGCGTAGTCAGTACGCAGCAGAGCGCCTGGTAAGTTTCATGACCTCTCAAATTAGTTGACAATATATATGTTGTTGAACTTACACAATTTCATTATTTTTCAGACTAGGTATGTGCAAAAGGCTGTGAGGATACACGGCGAAGGGTTCGATTGGGAAAACTCCCCCAACATCGACACTCAAGCCGCGTATGCAAGCGGAGGTGGAAAAGCACACGGAAGGTGAATTCATTTACTTTCATCATTTTCAATTCATGATTATTTGATTTTACCTTGAATTGATTTGTTTTTTGTAGGCTTGCCATATTCTCTGGAGTTGTCAACTCTAGGGAGGCACAACCTGCGAGAGGCAGCTCCTCGCAGTCTTCCGCTGCTTGTGCAGGCTCCTCCAGCCGCCGTGTCACCGAGAGAGATATCGAGGTCATGGAGCTTCGGGAGAGCTTGGCCCGGCAGGAGGAGGCCTTGGCGAGAGAGCGAGAGACCAACAGGGCTGCCATGGCATACCATGCGTCCTATATGGCACAGATGCAAGCGGCAATGGAAGTAAAAAACATACAATTGTACTTTAATTACATTGCATTTCAATCGGTTTTATAAATTATAATGTTTGAAATGACAGGCGCTAGCTCGACAGTAAGGGCAGCAAATCCAGATACCGTTGTGGCAGCCACCTCCGTTCATGCTGCAGCCGTCGCCCCCACAGGTGCAGTCGTTTCCTGGAGTACATGTACAAAAAGGAAGTTACATTAAGTTCAACTAAACAATTGAATACGAGAACACCGTTGTAAACTTGTACATATGTCACTGTGTTTCGCAGGGATCAGCGACGGAGGCTCAGACTCCATCGCCGCAGCTAAGGGCGCCAGGTTCGCCGAGGCAGGATGACTGCTTTGCTCCCGGAGTGTAACACCCCAAAATCCTGTCAAGAGGGGAATTTAAAATTTTTTGGACGTGTTGCATGTGTTGCAAAAATTCAAATTCAAACTGGAATTCAAATTAAACTCAAAACAGAAATAGAAAAGAAAAAGAAAAAGAAAAAACAAATCTTCCCGGCCAGTGGGCCGAAACCCACCAGCCGGCCCACCCAGCCCCCACGCCAGCCCACAGTCGCGCGCCCGCGCTCCCTCTTGCAGACAGGTGGGACCCACCTGTCATCCCTAACCCCCGATCGTCCGAAACCCGGACTGTTCCCCCGCGCGCGCGCAATCGCAACCGACCGGAAAATCCCGCGTTCCCAGCTGACTTCCGGACCCCGAAGACTCCAGCTCGATCTAAACCAACCCGCCGCCCTCCCCCGTCTATAAAAACCCTGGCACCGTCCCGTTTTCCCCCACAATCAGCCGATTTTCTCTCCGGTGAGAACCCGAGCCCCTCCGGCGAATTCTGCTCGATCTACGCTCGGGAATTCTGATCTAACTCGCTGGTCTTGATCCACCGCCTTCGGGGAACCTTACAGGTGCCGAAAACTCGGTGATTTGTGGTTCAAACACAGCGCCGACGAGCCTCGCCGTGAATTCACCTCAGACCTCGTCGCCGATCGCTTTTCGGGACCTCCGAGCTCAAGAAAACCCCCGAGGTGAGATCCCCGACCGCCCCTCTACCGATCTATGCCATAAAATCACAGTTCTAGGAAGAATTTACGAAGCTCCGAAACTTTCCGGTGAGATCG
Source organism: Neostapfia colusana (assembly GCA_030760725.1). Taxonomy (NCBI): domain Eukaryota; kingdom Viridiplantae; phylum Streptophyta; class Magnoliopsida; order Poales; family Poaceae; genus Neostapfia; species Neostapfia colusana. The sequence goes on from JASWHV010000014.1 coordinate 24,634,192, forward strand.
CCGCCTCCCGCTGCCGTGCGCCGCCGGGCAGCGCCGCCCGCGATCGATCAGAGAGACGTGGCCGCTTGTGCGCCGTGTATTTTAAATCGCACGGTAGAGTTTAAATTCCCGCGCACCGGTTCGACGTTATAATCTCAGCCGTCTATTTTAAATCGGACGGTCCACGTCAGCCCCGCGTTATAAAGACTGGAATTCTTACGCGCTACCCCCTGGGGTTCTCGGAAAATAAGAGCTAGCCCTGGAAACTTCTGATCTAGCCCCTGGAAGTTCAGAAAATCATGTAAATTCATTTAAAAATCAGTTTTAGCCCCTGGACTTAATAAAAATTAGAAAAACCCCCTCTGATATGTGTTGCTAGACCCCTGAAGATTTTCAAAATAATATTATAGACCCTGTAGCGGGGTGAGTTTACCTTTTTAACCCTAATTGATATTAAATTTAGGAAATTGAATATGTGGTTAGTATTTAAAATTTAAAAGATGGGACAAACATATTGTCAATTCAAATTAAAAACTTTCCTAGTACTTGGAAAACCTTGGAGTGAGATAAAAATAGATTTTTGGCTGAAATGAATCTGTTTAATTGATTATTCACATTTATTAGATATAGGGACATATTTTTAAGTAGAGATAATTCTGAAAATTAGTAAAATAAATGTAAAATAGTTCACATCAGAAGAGAAGTTCAAAAATATATTATTTAATATTTTAGAACCAAAACCTATTCTGTTTAGATGGGGTGTCTTACTATTTTTATAATAAAGTTCACATTTAGGCATAAGAAATAAATCTGAAAATATAGCAAGTTAGGTATGAATAACTAGAAAATGATAAATGAAGTTTCCAAAATCCAAAGAATTCAGGTTAGGGTTGGTAGAAGGTTTGAAGACACATATGGAGTAGGAAAATACCTTTCATGCATACTTGGTAGCTAAAAGGTGTAGTAATTGAATATAAGGAATTTATTTAAATTGGAAACTCATATATATAGTATGCAAGCATAAATATGAATACAAAAGTAGAAATCATATACACATGTTTAAAAGTGCATGTCAGCCAGAAATCAACACACATAGAGTAACCACAACACATAGAATTTGTGAATGGCTTTCATAAATGTGAATGTGTGGTTTATATGAAGTGGAAGTGTGAACTATGTCTTATGGGTTGTTGCTTTTCTTTTGCTATGTGTGATGGTATGATGTAGAACCTGCTCCAGAGCAAGTTCTTCCTTTCCAAGATCAAGACTACTCATTTCAAGAGCAGCAGGAAGGAGGCAAGTGTCCTTGACCACTTTGATCCTATGCTAGGATGTGTAGCTAGAATTATTTGCATTGTCAATTGAAATATGAAACCCATGCTAGGAAGTTTCCCTAGAATTGCATTACCTTGTTTCCTTGTAGCTTGGGTTGGGATTCATTTTATCATGTCATTTATTATTATGCATATGCTTAGCCATGCTTAGAATGGGATATTTGGGATATGAGATCATCAGTTTATTTTACCATACTCTTGAATGAGATATTGTGAGTTATGTAGAGGTAGGGATCAAGGCAAGTTGGATGTTTCGGTTGTGTGCTGGGTGCACGAGACTCGGGTTTGTGTTTAGTACTTGCCTGGATCCTAAGGACCGGTTCATGGAGCATGTAACCTGGCTTTACCGTGCCAACCACATGCTGAGATGGGGCAGCCTGGCCAATTAATTAGGTGTATCCCCGGCGTAGAATGGGTGTGTTGGATGGTGCGGGGAGTAGGTGTCAGTTGGACTACCATATGAACCGCAAGGCTCAAGAGGGGGCCACTGCAGCGGGGTTGGAGCCTCTTGTATGCTGTTAGGGGTGAAACCTCAGTGGGCCCACACTCGTCGGGAATCCCTTTGTAAAGGCTTCGTAGTGATCTCCTGGCTACACACCTGAGAAGTGTGAATGTGGTTCGTGGCCACTGGCATAATGGAGGTGCTTTTAGTCCACCCGGCAACGGGGGATAAAATCACTACATGTGGGTACAATGGTGCAAACTCTGCAGAGTCAAAACTGTCATGACAGCCGTGCTCACGGTCAATAGCGGCTTGGACTTATTCATGATTAGAGGAGTGATGGTTTTGGAAGTTAAAGATGTTAAGCAGGGAGCTTAACATTGGAAATGATGTTATGGTTATTTGATTATGATGATGGGATGGGAGATTGGGACCATTTCACCTGTGTAGTAATGTAGGTGCTTAATGAGCTAAGGTGATAGGTATTAATTGCGTAGTGCTTTAACCATGAGTTCAACCTCTCCTTGTTCTAGCAATGCATGACATAACTTTCCCACACTTGCTGAGTACCATTGGTACTCAACCTTGCATATTTGTTGGTTTATATTGCTGCTCAGGTCAAGAAAATGAGGTGGTGTATAATGATCAAGACTTTGGACCCGAAGAAGGTTTCTAGGTTCATGGAGCCCCCGGGCAACGCCTGTGACGGAGCCCTCAAGAATAATATTCCGCTGCTAGTTTATCTACTTGTGATGAACTTATTATTTTCCAGCAAGACATTTGCTATGTAAGACTTATTTATATGGACACCTGGCTTGTAATAAATGATGCTTCACTATTTGTCATCACATGTATGAGAAAATGATCCTGGCATACATGTGATATTCACTTGGTTGTTCTTCGGAAAAACCGGGTGTGACACGGAGGTAGTGGAGGGGCTAGTAATCAATAGACTTGTGATTTTGTTTTTGATTGTGTGGATGTCAGACTTTGTGATTGTGGATGTGTACTATTGCACCTTGTTGTGATTTTGTATGTCAAACTGTTTTGTTGTTGTCATGTTGTTGTGGATGTGTAGCTGGCCATCGAGCCAGGTTAGCCATTTTCTATTTTTTAAAAAAAATGGAAAAGCTTATATACGACGGCCTGTATAGTTTATATACAATGGTCGCTATACAGGGCCGTTGTAAATAAGCCTAAATTATATACGACGGCTGGGCCCAGGCTGTCGTATATAAGCTCTTATATACGACAGCCAGGGCCCAACCGTCGTATATAAAGGCCCCGGCCCACTGGCCCAAGTCTACGAAACGGGCCGTTGTATATAAGGGGCCGTCGTATATATACTGTTATATACGACGGCGCCGTCGTATATAACTATATATATGACAAAATATATACGACGGCCACAAACCGTCGTGTATAAACACCTCCCGTCATATATAGATTATATACGACAGCTTCTACTTTATATACGACGGATTTGGACGTCGTCTGCTGACGGGAATCCTGTAGTGGTGTTGCCGAAAGCCTCATGTCAATTGATCAACCGGTTCGTGAGAATTTTGGGTTTTTACCAAACCCTAGTTCATAGCGACCCCTCTCAGTCTATGATTAAATTCATCGTACAGCAGTAGCTAGAGCTCCTTCTGGTCTAGAAGAAGCTTCTCTAGATCCCTGCGGTCCTTCTCACTCAAACGGCGCCAGAAACCATCAGGGACTGAAGGAGTTCTTCGAGTTTTTGTCGTCGCCGGCGTTTTGCGGACTCGGTCGCCAGTGAGGTCTCCTCTCCGGTGGTTTCCATGGAGAATGGGATATGGGTCGATGTTGTCCATGCGACACTGGTGCTTTCAGAGCAAACCCTAGTCCAAAAGACCCACTGTCAAGGGTGAACGAGGTCGCCGAAGTAAGGTCCGACATGGTCACTGGTGCAAGCACCGTTCCGGCCGTTGTCATCAGTTCCCGACCCCACCCTCGTGTTCAGCATGGTGTAGAACTCACAGGCGGCGAGTTTGAAGAAGTTCGGACCACGGGAACCCCGTCCCGGCGAGCGTCGCCGGCGTGCGCCGCCGTGGGAGACGCGGGCAGCGCGAGGAAGAGGAAGGAGGGCCGGATCCCAGCGGTCAGCCTCTGTATACGCGCGGGGATCGGTCTGTGGCACCGGATCTGGTGTGGTTGCACGGGAAATAACCCTGTGGCCTCGGTTTTGCCGTGATCTGAGTGGATAGCGCCATGGGTGGAGCCCACAGCCAGGATTTAAACATTTCCAGATTTTCCTAATGTAGCTCAAACTTTGAAGACCCATAACATTGTGTAGACCACTCCAAAAAGGTTGAGACCAATTTTGTTTGAATCCTTAGGAGGAGTACTTCACAGAGGAACAAATTGCTTTCTATGAAAATACCCAGAAATTTCTGTAGAATTGTTTTTAGTAAATCGTTTAGGGATTTATTACAGGAGCAATCCTTTATGAAATATTCCCAAATTTGGGCAGCTAATTATTTTCATAGTAAGTGATCTCCAGTAAAAATTTGAGCTTCATTGGAGTCCATTTACTAGGTCAAATTGCCTTCCAAAGTTCAGCCTTTATTGGAAAATTCAAATTTAAACAGAAACTTTTCAGAACTCCTGCCCAACTTCAAAAATTCATATCTCTCTGATGGTAGCTCCAAAAATGGTGAAACAAATTTTGTTAGAACCATGGAAACTTACCCTAATCAGATCTTCCGCTGTTAGCTATGTCAAACTCCTGATTTGAGCTCAAAATTCAGAGAAGCATTGTACTTGTAGAAATTTTAAAGACTACATTGTGCAATGACATGTCTCCAAATTTTGCTCAGATCATCCTTAGAAGGTCTAGTATTCACTGTAAAAATCCCAAAGTCAATTAAGGATCCTAAATAGCAGTAGCTATGAATAGAAGTTCAATTCTTATAAGTCCTTAATGCTTACACATATATTTTGTTACATTTCATAATAGTGACCGAAGTTGAGGACGCACCGGAGCCCTTGGACGTCCTCCCACCAGAAGCTAACTTCTTATCTGACTCGCAACCAGGCAAGCCCCGGTTTGCACTTAAGTACCTTTTATAAAGTTTTTTCCATTTGTATCACTTATGTCAAAGTTGAAATGTATGCATTAGAGTTAGGGTGATTGAAACCCCACTTGCATAGCCTGTTTAACTCCTATAAAGGGTTGGGTAGTTTACAAACTTGACTAGTAGAGAATGCCATGCTAATGTTTATGATCCGGTAGAAGTCGAGTGGTTGGAAGCTACTCGCGAGATAGTACTTATCACACGGAATGAAAAGAGGTAGAAAATGGCTTGAGCTGTGAAAACGAGACCCAGCAGGGGGGATAGGATGCAGTGAGCAGAGGTCTCACGTGCGTAGCCCTGTTGGCGTGGGTTGAGGACCGTCCATGTGCGGCCCTGCTGGACAAGTATCGAACAGTACCGGATGCATACTGGCATATGGGAACCAGGAAACCAATGTAATTGGTTAACCTGGGTGCCGAGGCTTACCCAACCGTAAATAGGAGTGGGTTGAGGGTAGCAAGGTGTAAATGTGCTGGTGGGCACAGTCACACTCCACGCGGGGACCTCCGGCCCATTACAGATGGACCGGTTCAGCATTTGGGTTGCCTTTGAAAGGTTGTCGCATACAACAGAGTAGGAAGGGGTGTAGAATCAGGCTTCTGAAAGTGGGTGTATGTGACGTGTTATCCGGGTGTCTTGATTGCAATCACCGTCCCTCGCGGTTATTTGAGTACCCTCTTCTTCACTGTGCTGTGATGTAGTAAGAAGTGAAATAAGCCAATTGAAAATGCTGTATTGAACTATTAATGGCTTGAATACCTTGATTGCTATAGTTATAGAGCTAATTAAGTTTATATTCCACTTTGGGCATCACCATATCGGAGGAAAGCGTTTCTTGTTTGATTGTGGACTTCCGATGTGAGGGCTGCCTAAGGCTCATTAAACTGTTGCTATAAAATTGAAAATAAGGATCAACATGTAGGCGTGTCTTTATTGCAAAGTCCCTTTTTCTATCTTACACAACCTTGCATGTAGAGTTCCATGCCTAGGGTTGACGGTTAAGACTTGCTGAGCCCTCGTGCTCACAGTTGCAATATTTTGAGCTGTGTGCAGGTGAGAGTTATGAGGAAGGTTCCAAGGACGAGGCGATGCCCCCGTCGGGGTACACGGCCGAGCTGGAGCCCTGCATGCCGCCGTGATTCTCCGGTTCCATGCTGCTAGTGTGTAGCGTCCCCGGGTTGGACGGCTGCACTTTTGCATAGTTAGGATGAGAGGCTACTTATGTATATTACTTCCGCTGTATAAATAAGTTTTGTATAAAGACTTCCACTGTTTTATATCAAATAAAAGTTTGTATGTTGTTCTTTAATCGTTTCGTGTGTGCTGTTGGGTGCCGCATCGCACGGCACCACCCTATGCGATCCTGGAGTGGGTGAACTACGGAGTGGTACCCACAACTCGTCACCGTGAGGGACGGTGAATCGACTCAATATACACCTGCAGGGAAACCCAAAGAGCACGTCATGCACGCCCACCCGTGGAGCTGCACAGCACGCTCACTCGATGTCATATGGGACAACCTTTCACCCAACAGCCCAAACGTCGAACCGGTCGCACCGAAACGAGCAGGAGGTTCTCTACACGGAGCATCTCTCTATGCCCGTGTAACACCCAAAAATCCTGTTAAGAGGGGAATTTAAAATTTTTTGGACGTATTGCATGTGTTGCAAAAATTCAAATTCAAACGGGAATTCAAATTAAACTCAAAACAGAAAAGAAAAAGAAAAAGAAAAAGAAAAAAAACCTTCCCGGCCAGTGGGCCGAAACCCACCAGCCGGCCCACCCAACCCCCGCGCTACCCCGCAGCCGTGCACCCGTTTCCCTCTCACAGACAGGCGGGACCCACCTGTCATCCCCGACCTCCCGATCGCGCCGACCCCGGATTGTTCCCCGCGCGCGCGCGATCGTAACCGACCAGATTTCCGCCCGGCTCCCGGTCCCAGAAGACTCCAGCTCGATCTAAACAAACCCGCCGCCCTCCCCCGGCTATATAAACCCCAGCATCTCCCTGTTTTTCCCCACGATCCGCCGTTTTTCCTTCCGGTGAGAACCCGAGTTTCCCCGGCCAATTTCGCTCGATCTTCGCTCGAAATTTCTGATCTAACTCGCTGATCTTGATCCACTGCCTCCGGGGAACCGCGCAGGTGCAGAAAACTCGGTGGTTTGCGCTTCAAACACAGCGTCGACGAGCCTCGCCGTGAATTCACCTCGGACCTCGTCGCCGACCGCTTTCCAGGACCTCCGAGCTCAAGAAAACCCTCGAGGTGAGATCCCCGACCTCCCCTCTACCGATCTATGCCATAAAATCACAGTTCTAGGAAGAATTGACGAAGATCCGAAACTCTCCGGCGAGATCGCCGCCTCCCGCCGCCGTGCGCCGCCGGGCAGCGCCGCCCGCGCTCGATCAGAGCGACGTGGCTGCTTGTGCGCTGTCTATTTTAAATCGCACGGTAGAATTTAAATCCCCGCGTACCGGTTCGACGTTATAATCTCAGCCGTCCGTTTTAAATCGGACGGTCCACGTCAGCCCCGCGTTATAAAGGCCGGGATTCTTACGCGCTACCCCCTGGGGTTCTCGGAAAATACAAGCTAGCCCCGGAAACTTCTGATCTAGCCCCTGAAACTTCAGAAAATCATATAAATTCATTTAAAAATCAGTTTTGGCCCCTGGACTTAATAAAAATTAGGAAAACCCCTCTTCTATGTGTAGTTAGACCCCTGGAAATTCTTAAAATAATATAATAGACCCTGTAGTGGGGTGAGTTTACCTTTTTAACCCTATGTGATATTAAATTTAGGAATTTGAATATGTGTTTAGTATTTAAAATTTAAAAGATGGGACAAACACATTGTAAATTCAAATTAAAAACTTTCCTAGTACTTGGAAAACATTGGAGTGAGATAAAAATAGATTTTTGGCTGAAATGAATCTGTCTAATTGATTATTCACATTTATTAGTTATAGGGACACATTTTTTGAGTAGAGAATAATTCTGAAAATTAGTAAAATAAATGTAAAATAGTTCACATCAGAGGAGAAGTTCAAAAATAAATTATTTAATATTTTAGACCCAAAACCTATTCTGTTTAGATGAGGTGTCTTACTATTTTCATAATAAAGTTCACATTTAGGCATAGGAAATAAATCTGAAAATATAGCAAGCTAGGTATGAATAACTAGAAAATGATAAATGAAGTTTCTAAAATCTAAAGAATTCAGTTTAGGGTTGGTAGAAGGTCTGAAGACACATATGGAGTAGGAAAATACCTTTCATGCATACTTGGTAGCTAAAATGTGTATCAATTAAATATAAGGGATTCATTTAAATTAGAAATTCATATATAGTATGCCAACATAAATATGAATACAAAAGTAGAAATCATATGCACATGTTTAAAAGTGCATGTAAGCCCCAAATCAACACACATAGAGTAACCACAACACATACAAATGTGAATGGCTTTCATAAATGTGAATGTGTGGTTTGTATGAAGTGAAAGTGTGAACTATGTCTTATGGATTGTTGTTTTCTTTTGCTATGTGTGATGGTATGAGTAGAACCTGCTCCAGAGCAAGTTCTTCCTTTCTAAGATCAGGACTACCCATTCCCAGAGCAGCAGGAAGAAGGCAAGTGTCCTTGACCACTTTGATCCTATACTAGGGTGTGTAAATAGAATTTTATTTGCATTGTCAATTGAAATATGAAACCCATGCTAGGAAGTTTCCCTAGAATTGCATTACCTTGTTTTCCTTGTAGCTTGGGTTGGGATTTGTTTCATTATGTCATTCATATTACTTGTGCTTAGCCATGCTTAGAATGGGATAAGTGGGTTATGAAATCATCAATTTATTTACCTTATTCTTGAAGAGATATTATGAGTTATGTAGAGGTAGGGATCAAGGCAAGTTGGATGTTTTGGTTGGTGCTGGGTGCACGAGACTCGGGTTTGTGTTTAGTACTTGCCTGGATCCTAAGGACCGGTTCATGGAGCATGTAACCTGGCTTTACCGTGCCAACCACATGCTGACATGGGGCAGCTTGGCCAATTAATTAGGTGTATCCCCGGCGTTGTATGGGCGTGTTGGATGGTGCGGGGAGAAGGTGTCAGCTGGACTACCATATGAACCGCAAGGCTCAAGAGGGGGGCCACTGCAGCGGGGTTGGAGCCTCTTGTATGCTGTTAGGGGTGAAACCTCAGTGGGCCCACGCTCGTCGGGAATCCCTTTGTAAAGGCTTCGTAGTGATCTCTTGGCTACACACCTACGAAGTGTGAACGTGGTTCGTAGCCACTGGCACAATGGAGGTTCTTTTAGTCCACCCGGCAACGGGGGATGAAATCACTACATGTGGGTACAGTGGTACAAACTCTGCAGAGTCAAAACTGTCATGGCAGCCGTGCTCACGGTCAAGAGCGGCTTGGACTTATTCATGATTATAGGAGTGATGGTTTTGGAAGTTGAGGATGTTAAGCGGGGAGCTTAACATTGGAAATGATGTTATGGTTATTTGATTATGATGATGGGATTGGAGATTGGGACCATATCACCTGTGTAGTAATGTAGGTGCTTAATAAGCTAAGGTGGTAGGCAATAATTGCGTAGTGCTTCAACCATGAGTTCAATCTCTCCTTGCTTTAGCCATGCATGACATAACTTTCCCACACTTGCTGAGTACCGTCGGTACTCAACCTTGTATATTTGTTGGTTTATATTGCTGCTCAGGTGAAGATAATGAAGTGGTGTTTAATGACCAAGACTTTGGACAAGAAGAAGGTTTCTAGGTTCATGGAGTCCCCCCGGGCAACGCCTGTGAAGGAGCCCACAAGTATAATATTCCGCTGCTAGATTATTTCTTTGTGATGAACTTATTATCGTCCATCGAGACATATGCTATGTAAGACTTATTTATATTCGACACCTAGCTTGTAATAAATGATGCTTCACTATTTGTCATCACATGTATGAGAAAATGATCCTGGCATACATGTGATATTCACTCGGTTGTTCTTCGGAGAAACCGGGTGTGACAGAAGTGGTATCAGAGCCAGGTTGCCCGTAGGAACGTGGACCTAGGTAGAAATGGACGTATTTAAGGACCCTATTTTCTTAAAAACTATTTTACAAAGGTGTGGGTTGAAAAGTGTTATTTAATGGGGTCACTTTCTTAAAAACTATTCAAAATAGGATTTTTGTTTAAAAGTTTATCTAACCTAAGTTTAAATGCTTGTTGTTTTGGATGGTTCGCATGATTCGCACCGCTCGCAAGTCCACAGGAGGGAGAGTTCCCGTAGTTTCCCTTGCCCAAAGGGAGGAGAGCCGTCCGGTGACGTACCTTTCCTACGGATTGGCGGTAGGAGCCTTGTTGCGCCGTCTTCGACGTATGCTCCAAGCCGCCGACAATACGGGCAAGCTAATCATACACTATAGCTCCACCAGGACCATCCGTGAGAAGAGGGAAGAATGGAGTTCAGAGATGAGGATTATCCACGAAAATCAGCTGCTCAAGATCCACCGCTCTCCATCTTGTCGAGCGACACAGGTCGATGCGGAGAAGGATGTCACATGTTTGGGACACCCTGAAGGAAACCGAGACGTTGCTTCGAGCGTGCTTGAGGGCGAGAGAAAGAGGAGATGGGAATGAACTGTTCGTCACTGTGAATGACACATGGACTCCTGACTCCCCCGATCGTCGGGCGATCAGGCGTCGTCGCGCTTCTCCACCAGCCGCCTCCCTACCCAAAGTAGAGTCAGAAGGCAGTCGCAATAATGAGGAAGATCCCGAGGAGCCAGCTCCATGATACGAGTAGTGTAGAGTCCTTCCCTTAGTTTAGCAGGATGCCGAGTAGTCGAGTCGTCACCTTAGTTAATGGTGTGTTAATGCTTGGTATGTGACGTGAGTTGTGGAAGCCATGAGCAATTGTCCACAGCCTCGTCTTCAGATTGTTTTGCTTTGGTGTGTGAACCCACATGAAATAATAGTGCATTTATTTTTGTGTGAGACATGAACCCTCAGAAAGTATACCAAAGCCTCAAAGTAAAAACAAGTGAAAGTAGTAAGATAATACATAATGCTTTAAATTAACATTTGGTTGATCATGCTAGATGGCCGGAAGAGGAAAGGGTCGTGCTGCCAACCCCGCCAACAACAACGAAGAGGCCTACAACCCTCATCTTTCTGGGAGCCAAGACAGGGGTGGACGCCGTGAGGGAGTTGATCCCATCAACCAAATGCTTGAAAATCAAAATCAGCTCATCCAGAACCTGACTCAAGTGGTGGCCAACTTGCATCAAGTTCCACCTCCACAAGCTGCACCACGCCAACCAAGGTTGAGTGAGTTTCTAGGAACTCAACCTCCGAAGTTTGCAAGTGCTGCTGAACCTCTGGAGGCAGATGACTGGCTAAAGACCATTGAGAGCAAGATGAGGATCATACAGTGCCAAGGGTATGAGAGGGTGCTGTTTGCCTCTCATCAATTGCATGGACCTGCTGCTGATTGGTGGACCGCTTACGTGGCCGCCCATCATGACCCTGAGAACATCACTTGGGAAGAGTTCAAGCGTAGCTTCCGCAACCATTACATACCGAGGGGTGAACTCAAAAACAAGAGGAAGGAGTTCTTGGGGTTGCAGAAAGGAAACATGACTGTGAGGGAATACCTCACTAAATTTACTCAACTCTCCCGTTATGCCCCACGGGACATAGAGACTGATGAGCAGAAACAGGATTGTTTCGTGGAAGGACTTACCGCAGAAATGCAGTGTGCAATGTCCTCCAGCGAGTATGAAAGCTTCCAAAAGATGGTGGACAGAGCATTTGTGGTAGAAAGGAAGCTGAAGGCCTTGGAAAATGAGAACAAGAGGAAGGCTGGGTGGTCACACCAAGCCTCAGGGAGCAACACCCGCCCACGTCTGATGCAGCAACCCGCAGGGAAGACGAACCGTGCTGCGGTACCCTACTCAGCACCAAGAGGGTACAACCCGAACCACAGGCCTCCGGAAGCACCAATACAGCCACAACGTCAGTTCGTACAGAAGCCTCGCCCTACATACCAACCTCGACCAGCAGTACAAGGAGCCCCAAACCAACCCCAAGACAACAAAGGCCAGGCACCTAAGGTTGGAGTGCAATGCTTTAACTGTGGTGAAGTGGGGCACTACGCCCATAAGTGCCCAAAGAAGAAGCCCGTACAACCGCAACAGCAGAATGTAATGCGAGGACGGGTGAACCACGTCACCATGGAGGAGGCGCAAGAGGCACCCGACGTGGTAGTTGGTAAGTTTCCTGCCAATTTACACATTGCAACCCTGTTGTTTGATTCTGGTGCTACCCACTCGTTCATTGCCCAAGGGTTTGTTAAGAAGCATGACCTAGCAACAACACAAATGAACCATATGCTAGCAGTAAACTCTCCAGGTGGAGAAATAAGGACAAGACAAGTGTGTCCCAAGGTGAACCTAGGCATTAATGGGGTAGTATTTACTGCTGACCTTATAGTTATAGATTCACAAGGGATAGATATTATTTTGGGCATGGATTGGTTGATCAAACATAAGGGAATCATCCATTGTTCGACCAGAACGGTGGAACTAACTCACCCTAGTGGCACAAGAGTAAAGTTCATAACAATACAAGAGCCTAGGAGGGATATTAAATTAAATCAAGTTGAGGTGAAAGTGGAGGAGATCAGGACCATCAGGGAATATCCAGATGTTTTTCCGGAGGAGTTGCCAGGAATGCCTCCTGATCGTGAAGTGGAATTCGCAATTGAGCTAGTGCCTGGAACAGCCCCGATATACAAGAGACCTTATCGGATGGACTCCAAGCAGCTGGGAGAACTCAAGGATCATTTGAGAGAATTGACGCAGAAGGGGTATATTCGTCCTAGTTCCTCACCTTGGGGGGCTCCAGTCATATTTGTGCCCAAGAAGGACGGAACCTAAAGGTTATGCGTGGACTACCGTGCCTTGAATGAGGTAACCATCAAGAACAAGTACCCATTACCCCACATTGAAGACTTGTTTGATCAGTTGAGGGGAGCTTGTGTGTTCTCGAAAATTAATCTCAGGTCGGGATACCACCAACTTAAGATAAGGCAAGCCGATATTCCAAAGACAGCTTTCGTATCTCGGTACGGATTGTATGAATACACCGTCATGCCTTTCGGGCTAACTAATGCCCCAGCATACTTCATGTATCTCATGAACAAGGTATTCATGGAATATCTGGAAAAATTTGTGGTGGTTTTCATAGATGACATTCTCGTCTTCTCCAAAGACGAAGAGGAGCATGAGAAACATCTAAGGTTGGTGTTGCAGAAGCTGAGAGAACACCAACTATATGCCAAGTTGAGCAAGTGTGAGTTTTGGCTGAAGAGAGTTCCCTTCTTAGGACATATAATCTCGGAGGGAGGAATCTCCGTGGATCCCATCAAAATCGAGGATATACAGAAGTGGAAGACCCCTGAAAATGTCGGGGAAGTTTGAAGTTTCTTGGGATTGGCAGGATACTATCGACGGTTTATTGAGTGATTCTCTAAGATCTCGAGACCCCTCACCAAACTGTTGGAGAAGGGAATAACATTCACATGGACGCCGCAGTGCGAGACGAGTTTTCATGAGTTAAAGAAAAGATTGACAACAGCCCCAGTGCTAGTTATGCCAGATATGCAGAAGAACTTTACGGTGTACAGCGATGCCTCTGGAAACGGGTTGGGATGTGTTCTCATGCAAGAAGGGCATGCCGTGGCTTATGCATCCCGGCAGCTCCAGAAGCACGAGAGGAACTATCCTACACATGACCTAGAACTAGCCGCAGTGGTACACGCGTTGAAAATTTGGCGGCACTACTTGATGGGGAAGAGGACAGAGATATATACAGATCATAAGAGTTTAAAGTACATTTTCACACAGCCAGATCTCAACCTCAAACAAAAGAGATGGTTAGAGCTAATCAATGACTTTGTTGTGGGCATCAACTATCATCCTGGGAAAGCAAACGTCGTGGCAGATGCTTTAAGTCATAAAGTGCAGGTCAATAAGTTGAGCTTGAAGGACGTGCCTGCAGAATTGAATGACGAGATTATAAGGCTCAATCTATGCCTTGTGAATTGTGGTGAAGCCATCGCCATGGAAGTGGACTCCACACTAGAGCGAGAAATACGCGAGGGTCAAAAGAATGACGAGAAGATACAAGAAATCAGGCAACTCATCAAGGAAAATAAAGCCCCTGGTTTCAGAGAGGATGAACAGGGAACGGTGTGGCACGGGAAAAGAATCTGTGTGCCAGAAGTAAAGAAGATCCGTGAATTGATTTTGATGGAGGCTCACAATTCTGACTATTCCATTCATCCTGGGAGTACGAAGATGTACCAGGACCTCAAGAGCAGGTATTGGTGGTATGGCATGAAGCGAGATGTCGTGGAACATGTTGCCCTATGTGACACATGCCAGTTGGTGAAAGCAGAACATCAATGACCCGCGGAATTATTGCAACCACTCAAAGTGCCTGAATGGAAATGGGAAGAAATCAGTATGGATTTCATAGTGGGATTGCCTAGGACCCAATCAGAATATGATTCAATATGGGTCATCATCGACAGGCTAACTAAGGTAGCTCATTTCATCCCCGTGAAAGAAAGCTACAGCGGATCCAAATTGGCAGAATTGTACATGTCAAAGATCGTGTGTTACCATGGAGTGCCGAAGAAGATAGTGTCGGATCGAGGTACATAGTTCACCTCGAGGTTCTGGCAGAAGTTGCATGAAACCATGGGAACCCATCTGAACTTTAGTTCTGCCTATCATCCCCAAACTGACGGGCAGACGGAAAGAACCAATCAGATTCTTGAGGATATGCTGAGGGCGTGTGTACTAAAAAACAATCGGAGTTGGGACAAGAACTTACCGTATGCGGAATTCTCCTATAATAACAGCTATCAAGCTAGTATGAAGATGTCACCGTTTGAAGCTTTGTATGGGAGGAAGTGCAGAACTCCCCTATTTTGGAACCAAACAGGGGAAAGTAAAGTGTTTGGTCCCGAAGTACTACAAGAAGCCGAGGCGAAAGTGAGGGATATTCGCAACAACTTGAGGATAGCACAGACACGACAAAAGAGCTATGCCGATGTATGGAGAAGAGAGCTCGTTTTCAACGTGGGAGACTATGTCTATCTCAAGGTGTCCCCTATCCGAGGACTTCGTTGGTTCAAGGTGAAAGGGAAGTTGTCACCTCGATACATCGAACCCTTTCAAGTTCTGGAGAGGAAAGGAGAAGTGGCGTATCAACTAGAATTACCGGCTCGCCTATTGGATGTGCACGATGTATTCCATGTGTCACAGCTCAAGAAATGTCTGAGAACGCCTGAAGAGGTATTACACATGAATGAGGTTGACGTAGCTGAGGATTTGTCTTATGCCGAGCAACCATCAAAGATTTTGGAAACAATGGAACGCCTCACAAGAAATAAAAGAATCCGGATGTGCAAGGTGCAGTGGAAGCATCACTCGGAAGAGTAAGCCACCTGGGAACGAGAAGATGAGCTTAAGGCACAATTTCCGGAATTGTTTTCTTAGAACCCCCAATCTCGAGTTCGAGATTTCTTTTAAGGGGGGTAGAGCTGTAACACCCAAAAATCCTGTTAAGAGGGGAATTTAAAAATTTTTGGACGTATTGCATGTGTTGCAAAAATTCAAATTCAAACTGGAATTCAAATTAAACTCAAAACAGAAAAGAAAAAGAAAAAACAAACATTCCCGGCCAGTGGGCCGAAACCCACCAGCTGGCCCACCCAACCCCCGCGCCAGCCCGCAGCCGCGCGCCCGTTTCCCTCTCACAGACAGGCGGGACCCACCTGTCATCCCCGACCTCCCGATCGCGCCGACCCCGGACTGTTCCTCGCGCGCGCGCGATCGTAACTGACCGGATTTCCGCCCGACTCCCGGTCCCAGAAGACTCCAGCTCGATCTAAACAAACCCGCCGCCCTCCCCCGGCTATATAAACCCCGGCATCTCCCCGTTTTTCCCCACGATCCGCCGTTTTTCCTTCCGGTGAGAACCCGAGTTTCCCCGGCCAATTTCGCTCGATCTTCGCTCGAAATTTCTGATCTAACTCGCTGATCATGATCCATCGCCTCCGGGGAACCGCGCAGGTGCAGAAAACTCGGTGGTTTGCGCTTCAAACACAGCGCCGACGAGCCTCACCGTGAATTCACCTCGGACCTCGTCGCCGATCGCTTTCCAGGACCTCCGAGCTCAAGAAAACCCCCGAGGTGAGATCCCCGACCTCCCCTCTACCGATCTATGCCATAAAATCACAGTTCTAGGAAGAATTGACGAAGATCCGAAACTCTCCGGCGAGATCGCCGCCTCCCACCGCCGTGCGCCGCCGGGCAGCGCCACCCGCGCTCGATCAGAGCGACGTGGCCGCTTTTGCGCCGTCTATTTTAAATCGCACGGTAGAATTTAAATCCCCGCGTACCGGTTCAACGTTATAATCTGAGCCGTCAGTTTTAAATCGGACGGTCCACGTCAGCCCCGCGTTATAAAGGCCGGGATTCTTACGCGCTACCCCCTGGGGTTCTCGGAAAATACGAGCTAGCCCCGGAAACTTCTGATCTAGCCCCTGGAACTTCAGAAAATCATGTAAATTCATTTAAAAATCAGTTTTAGCCCCTGGACTTAATAAAAATTAGGAAAACCCCTCTGCTATGTGTAGTTAGACCCCTGGAAATTCTTAAAATAATATAATAGACCCTGTAGTGGGGTGAGTTTACCTTTTTAACCCTATGTGATATTAAATTTAGGAATTTGAATATGTGTTTAGTATTTAAAATTTAAAAGATGGGACAAACACATTGTAAATTGAAATTAAAAACTTTCCTAGTACTTGGAAAACTTTGGAGTGAGATGAAAATATATTTTTGGCTGAAATGAATCTGTCTAATTGATTATTCACATTTATTAGTTATAGGGACACATTTTTTGAGTAGAGAATAATTCTGAAAATTAGTAAAATAAATGTAAAATAGTTCACATCAGAGGAGAAGTTCAAAAATAAATTATTTAATATTTTAGACCCAAAACCTATTCTGTTTAGATGAGGTGTCTTACTATTTTCATAATAAAGTTCACATTTAGGCATAGGAAATAAATCTGAAAATATAGCAAGCTAGGTATGAATAACTAGAAAATGATAAATGAAGTTTCTAAAATCCAAAAAATTCAGTTTAGGGTTGGTAGAAGGTCTGAAGACACATATGGAGTAGGAAAATACCTTTCATGCATACTTGGTAGCTAAAATGTGTATCAATTAAATATAAGGGATTCATTTAAATTAGAAATTCATATATAGTATGCCAACATAAATATGAATACAAAAGTAGAAATCATATGCACATGTTTAAAAGTGCATGTAAGCCCAAAATCAACACACATAGAGTAACCACAACACATACAAATGTGAATGGCTTTCATAAATGTGAATGTGTGGTTTGTATGAAGTGAAAGTGTGAACTATGTCTTATGGATTGTTGTTTTCTTTTGCTATGTGTGATGGTATGAGTAGAACCTGCTCCAGAGCAAGTTCTTCCTTTCCAAGATCAGGACTACCCATTCCCAGAGCAGCAGGAAGAAGGCAAGTGTCCTTGACCACTTTGATCCTATACTAGGCTGTGTAGATAGAATTTTATTTGCATTGTCAATTGAAATATGAAACCCATGCTAGGAAGTTTCCCTAGAATTGCATTACCTTGTTTTCCTTGTAGCTTGGGTTGGGATTTGTTTCATTATGGCATTCATATTACTTGTGCTTAGCCATGCTTAGAATGGGATAAGTGGGTTATGAAATCATCAATTTATTTACCTTATTCTTGAAGAGATATTATGAGTTATGTAGAGGTAGGGATCAAGGCAAGTTGGATGTTTTGGTTGGTGCTGGGTGCACGAGACTCGGGTTTGTGTTTAGTACTTGCCTGGATCCTAAGGACCGGTTCATGGAGCATGTAACCTGGCTTTACCGTGCCAACCACATGCTGAGATGGGGCAGCTTGGCCAATTAATTAGGTGTATCCCTGGCGTAGTATGGGTGTGTTGGATGGTGCGGGGAGAAGGTGTCAGCTGGACTACCATATGAACCGCAAGGCTCAAGAGGGGGCCACTGCAGCGGGGTTTGAGCCTCTTGTATGCTGTTAGGGGTGAAACCTCAGTGGGCCCACTCTCGTTGGGAATCCCTTTGTAAAGGCTTCGTAGTGATCTCCTGGCTACACACCTGGGAAGTGTGAACGTGGTTCGTAGCCACTGGCACAATGGAGGTTCTTTTAGTCCACCCGGCAACGGGGGATGAAATCACTACATGTGGATACAGTGGTACAAACTCTGCAGAGTCAAAACTGTCATGACAGCCGTGCTCACGGTCAAGAGTGGCTTGGACTTATTCATGGTTAGAGGAGTGATGGTTTTGGAAGTTGAGGATGTTAAGCGGGGAGCTAAACATTGGAAATGATGTTATGGTTATTTGATTATGATGATGGGATTGGAGATTGGGACCATATCACCTGTGTAGTAATGTAGGTGCTTAATAAGCTAAGGTGGTAGGCAATAATTGCGTAGTGCTTCAACCATGAGTTCAATCTCTCCTTGCTTTAGCCATGCATGACATAACTTTCCCACACTTGCTGAGTACCGTCGGTACTCAACCTTGCATATTTGTTGGTTTATATTGCTGCTCAGGTCAAGATAATGAAGTGGTGTTTAATGACCAAGACTTTGGACCTGAAGAAGGTTTCTAGGTTCATGGAGTCCCCCCGGGCAACGCCTGTGAAGGAGCCCACAAGAATAATATTCCGCTGCTAGATTATTTCTTTGTGATGAACTTATTATCGTCCATCGAGACATATGCTATGTAAGACTTATGTATATTCGACACCTGGCTTGTAATAAATGATGCTTCACTATTTGTCATCACATGTATGAGAAAATTATCCTGGCATACATGTGATATTCACTCGGTTGTTCTTCGGAGAAACCGGGTGTGACAGCCCGTTAGCAGATTTCCACCTTGCTGCCCTCAGCCTACACCTATAAATCGGTGCGTTATGCCTCGACGCCCGGAGGTTTAGGTTACATCGGTTTATCGGGGTCCATATATCCGATATGCCTTCGGTACGTTCCATACTTGTTCAGAAGGGCCGCACACGGATCGGTCCTCAATCAACACAGACAGGGACGCGCACACAAGACTTCCTCTTGCTGCGCCCTATCCGCTGCCTAGTCTCATTTTCATTACTAAAGTGATCTCACATCACTCGAACCAATCCCGTGTGTCCCAAGCCTAAACTCGGGAGTAGATTCCAACTACTCGACTTGTACCGAAATTCCAGGAATCATTAAGCCTAGCCTGTCTACTCGAAATCTTGGACACTACCCTCACTCTTATAGGAAAATCTGGTTATGCATTTGGGTTTCATCCATCCTACACCTAATGCACATCCATACCTCATGCTAAACATGTAAACAAATCAAAACTTTATAAAAGGGGTTAATGCAAACCGGGGCTTGCCTTGTTGCTGCTGGTCAATGGTTAGGGCTTCATACGGAAGAAGGAAGTCGAGCACTTCCGGAGTTTCTTCGCCTTCAGCGACTACACGTCAACGAGAGATTATATGTCAATTCAAATGCAATGTTTAGAACTGAATAAGAACTTACTATAACTGTAGCTAGCCCTTCCCTTTGGTTCTGAAATTTTTATGGTGGCTTGGTAGGGTCCTAAACAGAGTCTTGACCAAGTTTCATTTGAAACAAAGTTCATTTGAGATTTGTATAAATGAAAGACTCTTTGGTCATTAGTAGAGCCTCTAAGGAATTCCAGGGATTTTCATGGCTTCAACCATTACTTTCTGGAAACTAGAATTTGAGATGGTTCTAATGGAATTGGTTTCATGTCATTTGAAGAATTATAGATGGAGTTATGCCCTAAACAAGATTTGAGGAAATCTGAAAAATGTTTCTGGACATTTTTCTATTTTCTCAGGGCAGTTCACTTAATCACGCCATTAGGTGGATTAATGAACTTGGATGGTTCTGAAAATTTTACTGTGACTCAAGGATTTTCGAATGAACCTCCCAGCCAAATATCAGAATTTTTCATAAAGTAATTCTCCAGATAAAATTCCCAACAGTTTAAATTTTAGGGAATTAATTCTGGAAAACTATTGAGTTTCATGAGATGAAATTTGTATTGCTTGAAAGTACTCAAAAGTATGAGTTCAGCAAAATTTGGTTAACTGGATTTGGAGCTTCCTAGCAAAAGTTCTATGCATTTGAAGTTTGATCTAAAATGGAAAATCCTAAAATGTTTAAACTCTGCGGGTGGGGCCCACTCTTTAAACCGGCCCACTGAGAACGCGGCCCCGCAGCCCATGGGGTTTTACCCGCGCTGCCGCACCGGATCCCAGCCGCAAAGTGAATCCACGCGCGAGAACAGAGACTGACCGGTGGACCCGGCCCCCCCTTCGTCTACCTCGCGACCTCCCGCTACTTCCACGGCGGCGCTTCGCCGGAGCTCTCGCCGCCGGCCATTTTTCTGCACGAACTCCAACGGATTTTGCCGCCTGTGGCTAACTTGGCTCGGAGAACACGCTGGTGCCCTCACCGGAGCTCGGCGATGGCCGGAACCACGCCCTCGACGGTGACAGCGGCTATCCCTACTCCGGCGACGTCGCTCGAGCTACTCAGTGCCTTATTTTCGGAACGGTTTGCTCCTACAGCTCCGTTGTGGCCTACTGAGCATGAAAATGAGCTCGTTTTGCCATGGAAACGGCCGGAGCTAGGACCTCACCGTCGACCTAGGGCTAAAACGGCGGATGCTCGAAAAACTTGAATAGCAGCGCCAAGACTCGATGGTTTTTGATGGTCTTTGATCCTAGGTGGCTGTGGGAACGTGTAGAACATGTGCTTGGCTGGGTTTACGCGGTGGTGGACCAATCACCACGAATTTCAGATTCTTTGCTAGCTCGGTTCTTTGAACACCGAGGACTAAACATGGAAATACTCTCCCTACAGAGCATGAAAGAGGGTAGGGTCTTCACCGTGAGTTCGAGCAGCCTCCGGCGCGTCTCTTTGCTGTTGATCTTCGGTCGTGAGAACACCTGGATCAGCGGCTCACCGAGGACCCGAGGAGAGCGGCCGGTGAAGTGTTTCGTGTAAAATCCCAAGAAAAGGGACTTGCAAAAACTTTTTCTTCACCCCACAACACCGCAGTTTTTGTTGTGGATATCTTAGGAAATATTGTGAAGAGCAAGTAACCTCCATCAAAAGAGGGATTAGAGGGGAAAGCCTTCACTTTCACAAAGTAGGACTTCTACACAAGAACATGAGAGGTTGATCTCAGCCCTAGAACTTGAAAAGTCTTGGGAAGGTTTAGGCCAAGTTTCATGTAAATCCAACACTTTTTGAGGCACTTTTGGAGGTATTTGAAAAAGAGGCCAATTTGAATGTAAATTCAAATTGCAGCAACATTCATCCCGCAAATTCAAAAGTTGGTTCATATTCAAACTCAGCACATTTTTCTGAGTTAGCCCACCAATTTTCATCCCCATTGGAGTTCATCTTGTCGGGAGCTAAATTTGCAATAATTCAAAACCAAATTTGAATTTCAGTTTAAACATGAAGCAAATTTAACCCAACAAAGTTCAAATTTGAGAACTCAAATTCAAACCAATACTTGGGGGCTAAGTGTCCCATTCAATGTTTAGTAGCTGGGGATATTGACAGCAGAAGGGGGAGAAAGAATTAGAGGGGAGAAGGGGGCCCACTGGTCAGCACACAGGAGTTAAACCGACTCAGTCACGCGGTCGAACACTTCTGCGGGTGCCAGCGCACGGGGTCAACCCCATCCCAACGCGACCACCGCGCCACCTCCTGCTCGGGGGATGAGGGTGCCGGCTACAGAGCGTGCGGTTGCACTGCTGGGCTGCGTGAACCTCCCTGTATCCTCTCTGTTTCACCGCATATAAACCCGGCCACACACTCGGTGTTTCGCCACCCACTGATCGCCGGCGTCCGACCAACCCAGGCGCTCTGGGCCCGACGCTCAACACAAGAAACGACCGCCATAAGGTGCTGGTTCTGCTTGTCCTTACCGTTTGGCATTTCATGCCCCGTCGGCGGAGAATTTCTTCCGGGAACGCTTCGGTGTTCTTAAGGCCGAGCTCCACCAAATCCTAAAATTCATGGGTGTTGGCTTATCACCGGGCGTACCGAGCTAAACACACGATCTACACCCTGCGACGACCACCTAGGATCGAAAACCAGCAAGAATCATGGGCTAGGGTTGCGTTTATCCGAGTTTTTCGAGCAACAGCCGATATCGGGCCTAGGTCGATGGTGAGGTCCTAGCTCCGGCCATTTCCATGGCCAACCGAGCTCATATTCGTGTGCAGCATGCCACGGCGGAGCTGTAGGAGCAAACCGCTTGAGAAATCAGGCCTGTAGTAGCCCGGGCGACGTCGCCGAAGTAGAGAGAAGCTCTGTCACCGTCGCGGGCATAGTTCCGGCCATTGCCGAGCTCCGATGAGGGCACCAGCGTGTTCTCCGAGTTGAGTTAGGCACAGGCAGCAAGTTTCGTCAAAGGTCGGGCGGTGTAACGCCCGGCGGCGAGCGCTCCGGCAAGGCGCCGCCGCGGGAGCTGCGGGAGAGTGCGAGGTAGACGAAGGGGGGGCCGGGTCCACCGGTCAGCCTCTGATCTCGCGCGGGGATCTGTTTGCGGCTGGGATTAGGTGCGGCAGCACGGGTAAAACCCTGTGGGCCGCGGTGTGGCCGCATTCTGAGTGGGCCGGCTCGAGGAGTGGGCCCCATCCGCAGAATTTAAACATTTTGGAAATTTCCAGTTTTAGTTCAAACTTCAAATGAATAGAACTTTGGCTAGGAAACTCCAAATTCGATGAACAAAATTTTGCTGAACTCAGAATTCTGAGTACTTTCCAGCAATACCAAATTCAGCTCATGAAAGTGAATAGTTTTCCAGAATTAACTCCATAAAGTTTAAACTGTTGGGAATTTTATCTGGAGGACCACTTTATGAAAAATTCTGAAATTTGGCTGAGAGGTTCATTGGAAAATCCCCGAATCCCAGTAAAATTTTCAGACTCATCCAAGTTTATTTAGTTACCCTAATGGGGTGATTAAGAGAACCGCCCTGAGAAAATAGAAAATGTACAGAAACATTTTTCAGATTTTCTCCAATCTTAATTAGGGCATAACTTTCAGTAGAATTCTCCAAATGACATGAAACCAATTTCATTAGAACCATCCTAAATTCTAGTTTCCAGAAAGTATTGGTTGGAGCCATGAAAACCCCTGGAATTACTTAGAGGCTCAATTCTTGACCAAATAGGTTTTTATTTGTACAAAGCTCAAATGAGCTTTGTTTCAAATGAAACTTGGTC
The DNA here is from genome assembly GCA_030760725.1 of Neostapfia colusana. Lineage (NCBI taxonomy): Eukaryota > Viridiplantae > Streptophyta > Magnoliopsida > Poales > Poaceae > Neostapfia > Neostapfia colusana. The sequence goes on from JASWHV010000014.1 coordinate 24,657,487, forward strand.
AAGACTCTGGTTAGGACCCTACAAAGCAACCATAAAAATTTCAGAACCAAAGGGGAGGGTTAGCTAGAGTTATTAGTAAGTAAGTATTTAAGTTACACTTTGCAATTAAATTGACATGTAGTATTACATTAACGTGTAGTCGCTGAAGGCGAAGAGACTACGGAAGTGCTGGACTTCCTTCTTCCGGACGAAGACTTAACCCATGACCAGCAGCAACAAAGCAAGCCCCGGTTTGCATTAAGCCTTTTATAAAGTTTTACTTTGTTTACTTACGTAGCGTGAAATGTAGGTGTGCATTAGGTGTAGGATGAATGGAACCCCACTTGCATGACCAGAATGTTTCCATAAGAGTGAGGGTAGTATCTAAGATCTCGAGTAGACAGGCTATTCTTAATGATTCATAGGACTTCGGTACAGGTCGAGTAGTTGGAATCTACTTGCGAGTAGGCTTGGGACACACGGGTTTGGTTCGAGTGTGTGAGATCACTTTAGTAATGAAAATGAGACTAGGCAGGGGCTAGGGCGCAGCAAGAGGAAGTCTAGTGTGCGCAGCCCTGTCCGTGTCGATTGAGGACCGATCCGTGTGCGGCCCACGCTGATCAAGTTTGAACGTACCGAAGGCATATCGGATATATGGGCCCCGATAAACCGATGTAGCCTAAACCTCCGGGCGTCGAGGCATAACGCACCGATTTATAGGTGTAGGCTGAGGGCAGCAAGGTGGAAATCTGCCAACGGGCATAGAGAGATGCTCCATGTGGGGAACCTCCTGCTCGTTTCGGTGCGACCGGTTCGACGTTTGGGCCGTTGGGTGAAAGGTTGTCCCGTACGACATCGAGTGAGCGTGCTGTGCAGCTCCACGGGTGGGCATACGTGACGTGCTCTTTTGGTTTCCCTGCAGGTGTATATTGAGTCGATTCGCCGTCCCTCACGGTGAAGAGTACCACTTGGTCACTGAGTCGTGACGTAGGCTAATGTATGAAATATGATGATTCAATATTGCTGATTGATATAATTGCATTGCTACATGTGTGCCACCAAATATTGCTTACTAAATTTCAGATTCCTGAACCGTTAACTTGTTGCTAAAAGATGAAGTAAGGATAAACTTGTAGGCGTGTCCATTTGCTGTAACATTACTATCCCATGTCATTGTACACCTCATGTAGAGTTTCATGCTTAGGTGAGTCGGTTAAGCCTTGTTGAGCCGTCGTGCTCACGGTTCCTGCTTAAGTGTTTTTCAGGTGAGGAGCCACCCACGGACTCGGAGTACGAGTCCACCGGTGAGGGTTACCCTCCGTCGGGGACCACGGCTGAGTGGGAGCCGTACACGCCGCGCTGAGCTGAGACGTGCAGCTAGTGTGGGTTGCCCTAGGTCTGGGCAACCAACTTTTGCTAGATAGGCGGGCGTGAGTTGTACAGAGTAGACTTCCGCTGTGTAAATTAAATACTAGTTTGTACTGAAGTTGTACCTGTTGTACAGTTCAGTTTGTTTTTCCCATGTAATATATGGTGTCCTTATGACGTGTGCTGTCAAGTATCGCATCGTGCGGCACCACCCTCTGTGATCCTGGATGAGCGGATTCTGGTCCGCCACATTTCGTTTCGGCTTTGTGCGGGCAGAGCGAAGAGGATGAGGCCGGATTCACGTGGGCTGGCGTTTTAACCGCGTGTTGCACCCGGCGCCCTCGGTCACCAAGCAGGAGGTGGCAGAGGCGAGGCGGTCGGGCGCCGATGTCGGCAGCGGCTGGCGCACGCTCTCGACCGAGGGAGAAAAAAATCAGCTGAGGATGCTTCTATGTTAAGGATGCTGACAAGTGGGACCTCCCCTCTAATTCTTTTTCAACCTTTTCATTTCTGTTTGCACTGAAAATATCCCAGCTACTCACAATTGAATGTGAGACTTAAGCACCAAGTCACAGTTTGAATTTGGTTTCCTAAGTTTGAAATTGGTTTGGCTAAATTTGCTTCACATTTGAACTGAAATTCAAATTCAGTTTTTGAATAAATGCAAATTTAGCTCCCGACAAGATGAAGTCCAATGGGGATGAAAATTGGTGGGCTAACTCAGAAAAATGTGCTGAGTTTGAATATGAAGTCCACTTTTGAATTCATGTGATGAAAGTTGCTGCAATTTGAATTTGCATTCAAATTGGCCCCTTTTTGAATTGTCTCCAAAAGTGCCTCAAAAAGTGTTGGATTTGCATGAAATTTGGCCTGAGCCTTCCCAAGAATATATAAGGTATAGGGGTGAGCTCAACCTTTCATGTTCATGTGTAGCAATCCAACTTTTTGGAAGTTAGGGCTTTCCCCTCTAAGCACCCTTTTGATGGTGGTTACTTGCTCTTTACAAGTGTTCACAAGATATCCACAAGATGAGCTGTGGTGTTGTGGTGTGATGAACAATTTTTGCAAGTCCCTTTCTTGGGCTTTTACACATGTCTACATTGCCATGGTGCTGTTCTTGACATCATTCCACGTGTGGTTCGTTTAAACTCTCCACTTCATGAACCACATGTTCTTATTCTTGACCGTTCAGTTCAAGAAACTCCAGCCACACATAACACGGAAGCCACAAAACTTGAGGATATTCGTGTGATCCGTGAATACCTGGATGTCTTTCCGGATGATCTTCCGGGCATGCCACCCGAAAGAGATGTCGAGTTCAAGATTGAACTTGTACCTGGGACGACGCCGATATCACGGAGACCATACAAGATGGCTCCGAGTGAGCTGGCTGAACTGAAGGAGCAGCTCAACAATTTAATGCAGAAGGGTTTCATTCCACCGAGTTCCTCGCCATGGGGATGCTCGGTGCTGTTTGTGAAGAAGAAGGATGAAACCTTGAGGTTGTGTGTGTACTACCAACCTCTAAACGCCATCACCATCAAGAATAAATATCCACTGCCCCGCATCGATATTCTCTTCGATCACTTTGTCGGTGCAAGAGTATTTTCAAAGATGGATCTTCGCTCCGGATATCATCAAATCAAGATCGGAGCGGAGGATATTCCTAAGATGGCCTTCTCGACGAGATATGGGTTGTATGAATACCTCGTCATGTCCTTTGGTCTCACCAACGCTCCGGCACTCTTCATGTATCTTATGAACTCAGTGTTCATGCCGGAGTTGGACAAGTTCGTGGTGGTGTTCATAGATGATATCTTGGTTTATTCAAAGACTGAAGAAGAACACGCCGAACACCTGCATATCGTGCTTCAACGATTGTGAGACCATAAGCTTTACGCCAAGTTCAGCAAGTGCGAGTTTTCGATCAGCCAAGTGCCATTTCTGGGTCATATTATTTCTGCAGAAGGCATTGCAGTTGATCTAAGCAAAATCGAACAAGTGCTGAAATGGAAATCCCCCACATCAGTCCACGAAGTCAGGAGTTTCCTCGGGTTAGCAGGATATTATCAGAGATTCATACCGAACTTCTCCAAGCTTGCTAAGCCGATGACTGAACTGTTGAAGAAGGGGATCAAATATTTTTGGAGCTCAGCTTGTGAAGAAGCTTTCCAAGCATTACTGAAGCATGTTACAACAGCCCCGGTGTTAGCTCAACCGGATACAACCAAGCCCATCGACGTATATTGTGATGCGTCCGGCATCGGGCTTGGCTGTGTATTGATGCAAGGAGGAAGAGTGGTTGCCTATGGCTCACGTCAACTTCGTAACCACGATCAGCACTATCCAACTCATGATCTTGAGCTCGCTGCTGTGGCATTGGCCTTGAAAATGTGGAGGCACTATTTACTCGGGAACTTAGTGCACCTCTACACCAACCACAAGAGTTTGTAGTATATATTCACTCAAAAGGAGTTGAATATGCGGCAACGGAGATGGTTAGAGTTGATCAAAGACTATGAGATCGAGATTCACTACCATCCCGGGAAGGCAAACATGGTTAGAGTTGCCGAAAATCCCATGTCAATAGTCTGTCCATCACCCCACCTGAAGAGGAGCCGAGTCTGTACTTTATTCCATATGGGGCGTTATATAATCTTGCTCTCGTCCCGACCATAGGAGAGGAGATTATGGAAGCTCAGAAGAAAGACATGGGAATGTCGCACATTCGGAGAAGGATGGAGAATGGCGAGATGAAATGCTTCCGAAGGGATGAACACGACACTCTATGGTTTAAAGACCGTATAGTGGTACCCCGTGATATGAAGCTTCGGAAGAAAATCATGGATGAAGCTCATTTATCCAAGTATTCTTTTAATCCGGGCAGCAACACGATGTACCAGGATCTGAAAACCAGGTTTTGGTGAACACGGATGAAAAGAGAAATTGCAAAGTACGTATCTGAATGTGATACGTGTCGGCGTGTGAAAGCCGACCATATGCATAAAGCCGGACAACTGCAACCCTTGAACATTCCGGCGTGGAAGTGGGAGGATATCAGCATGGACTTCGTAGTTGGTTTACCCCTCACGTCTCACAAACATGATTTGATTTGGTAATAGTCGATCGACTAACCAAGTCGGCTCATTTTATCCCCGTACATACAAAGTATGTGGCCAAGCAATATGCGGAGCTGTATATTGCAAGGATCTTGTGCTTGCACGGTGTTCCCCGCTCCATTATTTCAGATCGTGGTGCGCTGTTCGTCTCTCGGTTTTCGGAACAGCTGCACGCGTCATTGGGGACCAAACTGATCTGAAGCTCCGCGTATCAGCCGCAGACGGATGGTCAAACTGAACAGGTGAATCAAGTGCTTAAAGACATGCTACGCGCTTGTGCCATCCACCACGGCAAGAATTGGGACGATCATTTTCTGTTGGCGGAGTTTTGTTACAACAATGGCTATCAAGCTAGAATCAAGATGGCACCATATGAAGCTCTCTACGGACGAAAATGCCGCACACCTCTCAACTAGTGCAAGTCCGGCGAGCGAGTTATCTACGGCATTCAACTTGTGAATGAAGCTGAAGAACGAGTGTGAGTAATACAAGCCAATCTCAAGGCTGCTCAATCTCGTCAGAAGAGCTATGCGGATAAAAGACGCCGCCCTCTCCACTTCGACATCGGGGACCATGTTTATGTCCGTGTGTCTCCGATGAAGGGAGTTCATTGTTTTGGAGTGAAGGGTAAACTTGCGCCACGATTCATTGGTCCGTTCGCTGTCATTCAAAGATGCGGACCCGTGGCCTATCGCTTGGACTTACCGGCGTCGCTCGCAGGAATTCACAATGTCTTCCACATCTCTCAGCTGAGGATGTGCCTCAAACCATCCGCTGAAATCCGCACTGAAGACATAGAAGTTCTTCAACCGGACCTCACGTACACGGAGTATACAATCCGGATTATTAACGAAAAGACTCGTGCCACAAGAAACCGGACCTTATGGTTCTACAAGGTCTTGTGGATAACCATACCGCTGATGAAGCGACATCGGAAAGCGAGGATTATCTACGAACATATTATCCGGACTTGCTATCATCGTATACCCGGTAAAGTTTCCCACTTTGCATTTCTCTTGGAATCTTGGGACGAGATTCTTTTTAAGGGGGGAGGGATGTAAAATCCCCATAAAGTGGTAGCAAATTCAGCTCATGTACACTTAGAAAAAAATGAGGGGAATTAAAACTTTGAATTATAACGGTGTAAGTTCAAAGTGGTGATTCAAACTTCCCAAAACTTCCAAACATGGAGGTCTAAAGGCATAACTTGGATCTTCATATTCCAAATATTCACCCTTCCAAATTTCAGCTCATTTGCAGGAGTTTCAATATTTATTTGGGATTAAAAGGAGAAGCCCTCTAATCTGAATTTCAAATTCAGTTTCAAATTCCAATTTCCTCAATTTGCAAATTTGGTTCCACAAATGTGTTCTTCACATTTGAATTAGCAGCCATGCCAAAAATCAGAAACTTTGGAATAGGTTTGCTATTTAAATTTAGGGTAACACCAAAAACCCTTAGAATTCAAATTTGAATTTGGAAATTGAACCAAACTTGATCAAATGCAGCATTGATATTAAAATTCGAACTCTACATATTTAATTTGGCTTCCCTGCAAATATCTAGAATTTTTGGACAAAAGTTGGTGGCAGAAATAGAAGATCAGAATTATTAAGAGGGGAAAAAGAGAGAATGACATGTGGGGTCAGCTGGTCAGTGTCCACCGAGCCAAAGTCGGTTTTTCCCAGTTTCCTCCGCAGCCACCACAGCGATGCTGAGTGCCACGGCGATGCCTTGGCTTGGCGCCGAAGTCACCAAATCGCTGGTGCGGTCGCAGCTAAGTCGAGAGACACGGCTGCTTGTGCGTATCCATTCCCTCAGTGAAGAGAACGTGCACGCCTCCTCTGTTTTCGCTGCTGAACACGAACTCGCCGTTTCCTCTCCTCTCGCTGCGTTAGCCCAGGGTTTCTTCGGTTGAGCAAGGTCACCGGCGGTGCGGGGTGCCACTGTCCAAGCTAGGGGCAGCTGCGGTTCCTCTCCAGCTGCGATCACGGACCGTTTACTCCGAGCTACCGAAAGAACGGCAGACCGTCTACCCCAAAATTCATCTCCAAGGTCAAAACATAGTCTAATTGCTTTGGCCTGATGCTTCTACACTACCTAGCACAGCTCCTCGACGAAGAACCATAGGAAACCGTAGAGAAATGAAGCTGTAGGCTGAATTTTTCCGGCCGCCGACGCACAACCCTAGCTGCACCGTCGAGCTACACTTTGCACGAGTTTTCACCCATCTTTGGATGCAAAAACGTGCTCCTCACATCACCCTGGTGCTTGTGGTGATCTCCTCAACCGGGATACTCGTCTCCCATGCGAAAACAACGGCGCCGGGATGGGGTTTGCCGCTGCCGCCGTCGGGGAGATATTCCTGGCCATTTAGCGTCCCCACTGAGCTCACCAGCGTGTTCCTCGCTGGGTTTTGGGCACAGGCAGCAAGATTTTGTCCATCTGGGGCACTGGGCAACCGTTCCAGCGAGGTACCGCCATTGCTCCGGCGAGGGGGCCGCCCGGGCGCGAGGAAGACAATGGTGGAGGCCTGTCCCACCTGTCAGTGGTACGGTTTAGGCGCGGGATCGGGGTGCGGCTCAGGATTGGCTGTGGCTGCGCGGGTTAACTCTGTAGCCCCTGGTGTTGCCGCAATTCCACTGGTCCGGTTTAAAACAGTGGGCCCGGTCACGATTATTTGAGGTTTCTATTAGGCAAATAATTCCAGAAATTAGCTAATCTTTACAAGCCCTTTGTGTAGAAAACTCCAAACAGGGTGAGACCAATTTCGTTGGAATCCTCATAAGGAGTACTTCACAGAGGAACAAATTGCTTGCTAAGAAAATGCCCAGGAATTTCCGTAGAATTGTTTTTAGTAAATCCTTTAGAGATTAATTACAGGAGCAATTCTTTATGAAACATTCCCAAATTTGGGAAGCTAATCCTTTTCATAGTAACAGATCTCCAGTAAAAATTCTGGCTTCATTGGAGTTCATTTGCTGGGCTAAATTGCCTTCCAAAGTTCAGCCCTTATTTGGAAATTCAATTTAAACAGAAACTTTTTCAGAACTCCTATCCAACTTCAAAAATTCATATCTCTCTGTTGGTAGCTCCAAAAATGGTGAAACAAATTTTGTTAGAACCATGGATACTTACCCTAATCAGATCTTCCACTGTTAGCCATGTCAAAGCTCCTGATTTAGGTTCAAAATTCAGAGAAGCCTTGTGCTTGTGGGAATTTTGGATACCACAATGTGCAATAACATTTCTCCAAATTTTGCTCGGATCATCCTTAGAGAGTCTAGTCTCCACTGTAAAAATCCCAAAGCCAATTAAGGATCCTAAATAGCAGTAGCTATGAATAGAAGTTACTTCTTATAAGTCCTTAATACTTACACATATATTTTGCTATATTTCATTTAGTGACCTAAGTTGACGATGCACCGAAGCCCTTGGACGTCCTCCCACCAGAAGCTGACTTCCCATTTAACTCACAACCAGGCAATCCCCGGTTTGCATTTAAGTGCTTTTGTAAAATTCTTCATTCGTATCACTTATGTTTAGGGTGAATGCTTGCATTAGTGTTACGGTGATTGAAACCCCACTTGCATAGCCTTTTAAATCCTATGAAGGGTTGGGTAGTTTACAAACTCGACAAGTACAGAATGCCATGCTAATGTTCATAGGATCTCGGTAGAAGTCGAGTGGTTGGAATCTACTCGCGAGATAGGTATTTATCACACGGGATGAGAAAAGGTAGAGAATGGCATAAGTTGTGAAAATGAGACCCAGCAGGGGGGATAGGATGCAGTGAGCGGAGGTCTCACGTGTGTATCCCTGTTGGTGTCGATTGAGGACCGCGCCGTGTGCGGCCCTGCTGGACATGTACTGAACGGTACCGGATGCATACTGACACATGGGAACCAGGGAACCGATGTAATTGGTTAACCTGGGTGCCGAGGCTTACCCAACCATTTTATAGGAGTGGGTTGAGGGTAGAAAGGTGTAAATATGCCGGTGTGCACAGTCACGCTCCACGCGGGGACCTCCTGCCCGTTACCGATGGACCGGTTTGGCATTTGGGTTGCCTTTGAAAGGTTGTTGCATACAACAGAGTAGGAAGGGGTGTGGAATCACGCTTCTGAAAGTGGGTGTATGTGACGTGTTATCCGGGTGTGTCCTGATTGCAATCACCATCCCTCGCGGTTACTTGAGTACCCGCTTGTTCACTGCTCTGTGACGTAGTAAGAACTGAAATAAGCCAACTGAATATGATGTATTGAACTATTAATATCTTGAAACCTTGTATGCTGTAGTTATAGAGCTAATTAAGTTTATATTCCACTTTGGGCATCACCACATCGGGGGGAAGCGTTTCTTGTTTGATTGTGGACTTCTGATGTGAGGGCTGCCTAAGGCTCATTAAACTGTTGCTATAAAACTGAAAGTAAGGATCAACATGTAGGCGTGTCTTTATTGCAAGTCCTTTTTCCTATCTTACACATCCTTGCATGTGAGTTCCATGCCTAGGGTTGTCGGTTAAGACTTGCTGAGCCATCGTGCTCACGGTTGCAATATTTGAGCTGTGTGCAGGTGAGAGCTATGAGGAGGGGTCCGAGGACGAGCTGGAGCCCTGCACGCCGCCGTGATCTCCGGTTACTTGCTGCTAGTGTGTAGCGTCCCCGGGCTGGATGGCTGCACTTTTGCATAGTTAGGATGAGAGGCCATCTATGTATAATACTTCCGCTGTTAATTAAGTTTTGTAAAAGACTTCCGCTGTTTTATATCAAATAAAAGTTTGTATGTTGTCTTTAATCTTTTCGTGTGTGCTGTTGGGTGCCGCATCGCACGGCACCACCCTCTGCGATCCTGGAGTGGGTGAACCACGGGGTGGTCCCAACATTGGAGGGCTTAGGGCATCAGGGCGACATCATCAGAGTTCCACCGAGACGTCGCACCGTCGTGAGCTACTTTGGGGGCTCTGCCGGCTCGGGAGGACCGCACCAGTGCGTTCCTCACGTTGATTTAGGGGCTAGCGGCAAGTTTGAGCGTTGGAGGTGACCGGACGACCAAGTTCAGAGGATCTCCGGCAAACTCCGGCGGCGCGGGCGCGCGGGAGCGTGAGGTTGAAGACGAGGTCACCGGGCCCGCATGTCAGTGGCGCTGAGGAGAGAGACCGGATCCTCTGTAACACCGGATCAACTGTGACAGCACTGGAAATAGTCATGTGGCCCCGTGTGGCGCTATCCCGACACCAGACACGTGTCCCCGGACCCACAGTCAGATTTGAACTTTTCCCCCATTAATTCAAATTCCAGATTTTCCCCAAACTTTAGAAGAGCATAACTTTTGCTAGGAAACTCCAAATTTAGTGATTCAAATTGGGTTAGATTCATATTGACAAACTCTATCCAAATATGCAACCCAATTTGCACGAAAGTCATTATTTAGTTCTGGAAAGTTCTTTAAAGTTTTTCGTCAAAAGAATTTTAGAGGGAGTTTGGTCTATCCAAAGATCCTCAAATTTTCCCAGAATATCCTTTAGGGTGTTATTGAACTCCTGTAAAAGTTTCAGCTCATTTGGAGTTGATTTGATCAGGAGAATTCAGATTGTAAGTTGCTTTGTTCAAATGAATACAGAAACATTTTCAGAGAATTTCCAAAACTTGGAAATTCAGTTCTGGGCAATTCTTAATTCATGCAGGCTCTATGAACAATAATTGAAATTGTAGTTCACTAAGTTTGACATGAACATGGGTGTTACCTCAGAATTAATTCCTCTTTCCTCAATTCCTTAGAAAATTGTTCTAAATAAACCACTCAATGAAAAGTGCTAAGTTTTGGTCTAGATGACTTTATTGTGACAAGGAACTCACATGAAAATTTTCAGCTCCATTGGAGCTCCGGATCACCACTGTCTTGTGTAACCTCTTTAGGTGATGAATACCAATCAACACTTGATCTTAGTGTTTAAACCCAACCCAAAACCACTAGCACCAGCGTCATTTTAAATTCTTAAACAGAGTTCCAATTTTTAAACTGTCGTTAGACCTTATTAGCAAAAGCTTTTCAATTAAACACATATGCATATTTATATCGTGTAGCATCTACGTGAAGAACGTGAGAAGGACTTGAAGTAAAGATCAAGGAGGGAGGAAAGCGAGTTGTCAAGCTCCAAGTGATCTTCACTAACTGATTGTAATCTTATTCACCTGCAAAACAGGTAAGCCCCGGTTTGCATTTCAACAGTTTTATAAAGCATTTCCATTTCTAGAGATGATAGCTTTGAAACATTTGATTGCATTACGTCTAGTTGATATTGAAAACCCCAACTGCATGACCAGAAATACCTAAAAGAGAAAGGGTAGAATAGCACCTCCTCAAGTGGTTTTGGCTACACTAAATGTTAGTATGAAAGGTCCGGTAGAGTCGAGTAGGTGGAAGCTACTCGCGAGTTTAGGGCTGGTCTACTCGGAACGGGTCAAAATTAGAAACAATGAGAAAAGTTCACAATTAAGAAATGGAGACCAGGCAGGGAGGTTTAGATGCAGCAGGCTGAGGACCGTGCATGCATAGCCCTGCCTGTGTCAGTTAAGGCCCGTTCGTTCTTGGCCCTGTTGGACAAGTTTGAGTTATGTACCGGGCACATACTGGCTATATGGGACCCAGGAAACCAATGTACCTTGGGAGATCCCTATTGGATCTTTTCTAGCTGCCTTAGGCTTTCGGCGTCAGGGTAGCAGGAGGTAACTCACTCAAGAGCATACCATAGCTGGTATGTACCTTGAGGGAGCTTGCATACTCGGGGCAGTTAGACCGCGTCCTATGTAGAAGATCTTGGGAAAGGTGGCCACGTACAACGTCAGTCGAGGTTACTGCCGGCAACTCGGAGTACGGGTGTACGTGTCGTGTAGTCTGGGCGTGTACTGATTCGGATCACCGTCGCTCGTGGTTATATGAGCATACTTGCCCACTGCGTATTGACGTAGTAACAACTGAAACAGTTTTCTTTTGAACTTGATAAGGCTGTCATGTAACTTGTATTGCAACCATGATTGAATTAGAGATAGGCTCATTAAATTTTACTTTCAACTTGTGCAAGGAGCATCGCAACAAAGCGTTTCTTGTTTGATTGTGGAGTTGCTATGCTGTTCGGCTCAAGGTATGCACAATGAGGCTTAAAATCTGAAAGATAAGGATCAACTTTAGGCGAGTCCTTTATGCAAATCTAGCCAACCCAATTGCAACCGTCGTGCATGTAGAGTTTCTTGTCTAGGAGAGACAGGTCAGTCTTGCTGAGCCTATGTGCTCACGCTTGATATATGAATGGTTTTGCAGGTTAACATCGATGCTATGAAGAAGGTTGTCCGGTGAGACTCGGAGACTTCCGAGTCGTGTAACACATGGAGAACCCAGCCGCTGCTGTTGTCTTCGTGTTACTAGCGAGAGGACTCCGCGGGCTGGACTTCATCTCGAGTGCTCTTTAGTTATTCGATGTGAGTTGTTATAGACTTCCGCTGTAGCTACTTGATGTAAATTATTTACAAAGAAAAACTTGTAAGCTTCTTCTATTGTTTTATGTAATACATTGTTCCTTATATGTGTATTGTTGGGTGCCGCACAACACGGCACCACCCAATGCGATTCCCGGGCGAGTGCCCCGTCCTCGTGACTGAACGGGCACCGTCGGGCCCTCTCACCTAGAGCCTGAAGCAGTACAGGGTCGTGGAGATCTTGCCAAACCCAGGTGGGCAGCGGACTGTTGCTTCACATCGACCTCCGAGCCATTCGTATTGTACCAGAGGGCGTGCGGCTCCCTGATCGATTCACCGCCAGTGTAGGCCTCTCTAAGATCTGCGTCGCACCGCCTGCTAGCGCGCCCTCGACTCCAACCTCCTCTCGCTCATCGTCGACCTTTGCATGCTCGAGGACTACGCCTATTGCCGTGCTGTCTGCAGCTCATGGCACTCTGCTCTCCCACTGCATCCACACGTGGCAATGGTACCACCTCCCCACTCTGCACAGCCGACAAAGGTTAAGGCCACCGATACAGCTGCAATCGGTGTGTGTGACGGGTGGGTTGCTCTCGTCGTCGAGCTGCCAAGAACGCCGCTTCATGTGAAGTTGCACATGTTGTTGGAAATCCGGGGTTATTTTCCTCTTTTTTTCTCTCTTGATTTATTCTCAATGGGGGGGCTGTATATATAGCCCCAATTTACAGAGTCGTAATCTAATATTAGCTAGACTCCTACTCTAATTAGAGACAGACTTTGGTTCTATCTCTAACTCTTGACTTGGACTCTATCTCTAACACTAATTACTCTATAAAAACAGGATTATATCTAACAATCACCCCCTAATCTCATTTTTCTAGATCATACTCACACTAATTAGGATGGAGACACACTTCTACCCTAAAAACACTTTCGGGATGGACACAAATGCACCCTCAGGATGGTCACATCTACACCCTGCACAACTCAATTTTGAGATGGACGCCAGTACACCTCCAGGATGGTCACATCTTCACCCTGCACAACTCAATTCGGGTTGGTCACATCTTCAACCCCAGGATGGTCGCATCTTCATCCCGCACACAAATTCGGGTTGGTCACATCTTCAACCCCAGGATGGGCTCATCTTCATCCTGCACTCGATCTCGGAATGGGCGCATCTTCATTCCGATCACACACTAGAGATGGTCACATCTTCAACTCGAGTGCACCTCGCTGCCTGCTCTTCCTCACACGACAGAACACCCACTATTCTTCTTCTTCACGTTCATCGCCGTGGTGATAATACCTTGGGTCAGTGATCTCATACTCTTCCAAGATCCATCCCGTGCTATGACGCTTCCCGAGTTCTCCACGCATGTAGAAACAAAACTTGACCAAACACCACTGCACCACGACTCCCATGTTGGAAATCGACTGTGCACACTTGGTAGCGCTATGCTTCCAAAAGCCGCCGCCGCCGGACCGCTGTACTCGAGGCTTGCTCCGCCTGCGTAACGTGAATAAGTATCCCAAGTCGTGCAGGCCGTAGTTCGCCAAAAGATCCCACAACGTCACATTATAGAAGTTTGCTTCTATCACAACGCCCCCTTGCGTGGTGGAAAACCACGCAGCTGTGGTCGAAGAAAGTGAAGCACCAGCTCATCCTCTGCTAATCCGTTCTTCTCCATCATGTGTGTAGAAGGGCCCAGCCCATCACGGTCTGTAGCATGTTCCTTTACTGTTATCAACGAAACAGGCCCAGTGACAGGCCCAACTGGCCCACTTAGAAACCCTAACCCTTCAGCCTCTCTCCACAGGCCAGTCGCCACATCTTCCTCCTCTCTCTGGCAGCGGCCGCCGCCTTTCTCTTGTTCCACCCGGTCACTCCTGTTCTGGGCTGCCCGCTGTGCTTGTGTGTCCTGGCAGCGATCTCTCCATGCTGAGCCACGTGCGCCCATCAATCCTCCGGCTGCCACGCGCGACGCTTCCTCAAGCAGGCCGCCACCGTCGTAGTGGGCAGTGGGCATGCCCAGCACCCTCCGTCTCTTGTAGTCCTTGCGGTTCTTGCCGTCACGCGGCCACGGCGTCGCCATCACCGCCAGAGAGGGGAGGGAGGTGCATGCGCAGGCAGCCACCGCTCCGCTTGGCCTCTAGCACGCCGGGCATGCGTGCCGCGTACACCTCCAGCCGCCCGTCGTTCCGCCGCTCTAGGTAGTGGATGCCGAAGAGGAAGAAGCGGATTCACAACTCGACTCATAACCGCCGAATCCGACCCCAGGTATGCTCGACCCACTCGATCCCGCCATGGATCCGCGCCGCCAGTCACAAGAATCTGCTTCACAAGCCTCAGTCCGCGCTGGCAACTCTTTCATTGTTACCCACCCCCAGGACCACGTCCTCCTGGGGGGCAGGGTCCGAAACCCTAGCTCTGATGCCAAATGTTGGAAATCCGGGGTTATTTTCCTCTACTTTTCTCTCTAGATTTATTCTCAATGGGGGGCTGTATATATAGACCCAATTTACACAGTCCTAATCTAATATTAGCTAGACTCCTACTCTAATTAGAGATATACTTTGGTTCTATCTCTAACTCTTGACTTGGACTTTATCTCTAACACTAATTACTCTAGAAAAATGGATTATATCTAACACATGTAGCTTCCCCCCTTCTCTATGTCATCGGCCATCCCCGAGAGCACGTCCTCACAGGGACAGGATATAAAATCCAAGCTCTGATACCAATTGTTGTAATTCCGGTTTAATTAATCAGTAATTTTCCATCTTATTATTTCCTCTATTTATCAATTATGGGTGGTTGTATATATATCACCAATTATAATAAAATACTAGTATAATACTACTCTCTAGACTACTACTCGACATTGAGATAGACATGTAGTCTAACTCTAACTCTACTTAATCTAGAAAAACTAGACTATTTCAGGTATTATAGACCTTAAAACTCAAAATATTGTCCTACTTCTAAAGTTACTCAACAAGTTTTACAACAAAATTGATCTGACTTGGGTTCAATTGACTTGGAAAGTTTTCTATTCAAGGCCTGTGCCACCTCATCGCAGGAAAAGAGTTGGCTCATTTTGGTGGGGAGATGTAATGTCCCTCTATAAAAAGGGTTTCTTCATGCAAACTAGTCCCTTCAGGATGTAGTAACATTCACAAAGTATGGAGGTTATTGGAAGACTGTGAAGACAGGATTTTCCTTGTAGTATGAAATGTCAGCTGAGCAGCAGTAAATCTATTGCCTGAAGACCATGAGGTCACTGGTTGGAGTTCATAAAACAGCCTCTTGTGTAAATGTTGAGAAAGGCTACATACAAAAGACCCAAATGTGGCCATGTGGATCGGACCCTTCGCTGAACCCTGCACAAGCGAGAGCAACGTGCATCGGGGTCTGCATGCTAAGTCAATGATGATTCGTAGGCACTATCATGGAAAGTCACATGGAACTTGAGTGTTCTTCAATGGAGATTCCCTCAACTTTTCCCCCTTTGCCCTAAAAAAGACATATCTATCAAGGCCTTTCTTCAAAGCGACATTCATGAGAATTTCTGGTTATCACTGTCCCTTGAATAATTATATATATATATATATATATGTAATTATTGGGTTTCATGTCTAGCTGACCCCAACATGCTTGGGATAAAGGCTTGGATGTTGTTGTTGTTGTACTGTCCCTCGAAGCTTCAGGACAGTTGACTGAACTTCGGAGTCTAATCTTGCAACTACAAATAAGCCCTAATGAAGATGATGGATGGAGTTACATCTGAGGTAGTGAGGACCCCCATCTCCAAGCAGGCATATAAAGGCGTAGCTGGATTTGCCAATGCTTCACCTATCTTCAAATAGATGTGGAAATCATGTAAAAGGAGCAATCATAAATTATTTTTCTGGCTTTTACTGCACAACAGACTCAACACAAGAAACCTACATCGCAGGAAGATATGGAACTGCAACACTACCATCGTGTATTGTGCTTGGCCCAAACAGAAGAAACCCTCATAGTTTTATTTTTTGAATGCTTATTCAGCCAATGGTGCTGGAGATTACTAAATATCTCTTGGAACACTCATATGCACTCACAAGACATGATATTGCAAAGTATAAGGCAGTTTGGAGCTTCAATTTTCACAAAGAATATAATGGTAGCAGGTTGGACGATCTGGTGTCATCAAAATGCTATCATTTTTGAAATGGTGATTCTGGCTATGAGAAAATGAATAATGAGGGGGGATTCATTATTTCTAGTAATCTATTGGCTTTATTATGTGGTGGTTGTTGAGTCTTAATCATGTTTTCTAGAATAATCCAGGTCCAGCGCATCTAGGGGCACACATAACAGATTAAAGGAGTCTAGTTTGGATTTGGAGTCCAATAGTCATATGGATTATAATCAAAACTTTTTGTAAGGGGCATTTATATATAGCCGCCTTCCCCCGGCTATATCAACCAATTACGTCAGATTTACGACAATTGGTAATCAAAGTGACATTTAGATCAAGGGCAAAGGTGTGAGGTGCCCCGACACGAGCAGATCTCGTCGAGATTGGGAGTCAGACGTACCTGGTCGGTGGCGCAAGTTCTCGGCGAAACAGAGCTCCGAAGAGGCATGCGGAAAGGATCTGAGAGGAGGAGATGAGGTTCGGGCGCTGCTTGAGTGGAGATCCAGTCGCACGCAGCCGAGCACCCCTGTTGCAGCACCTCCATCGATAGTGTTATCATTGTTTTCGATTCAGGATGGAAAAGGACTGAACCGCAGAAGGCAATCGACGAGAAGATCAAATAGAGGACAGGCTCAACTGGGCTGATCCGAGCCCATATATTCGAGGTTTCCTTGCTACATGCACCTAGTGGCTGTTTGCGGTTCACTGAACGTATACAGGAGGTGTACGTAATACGAAAGGAAAATCAATAGCACTGCAATATACGCTGCTATCAAAGACCAACTATAGAACATGTGCAATCAAGATGAATGTTTTTTAAGGCACGGGGGGGGGGGGTATGAGAAGTACAGAGGACAAGGCTGATCCAAAGCAACATCAGATGGCTCTTGCGGTCATCATCATGCTACTGATAAAGACACTCATACGAATTTCTAAGAGGTAGACTACAAAAGACGCGTGGGTGATGATCAAGATCAATTTATTGAGTGGAGAATATGCGATGGAAGCAAGAATCCAAACTCTTAAGAATGAGCTTGATGTTGATGCGCATTAACGTAAGAGACTCCATCGAAGACTTTGTCACAAGGGTGATGATCATGTTACAAAAATTCATTGTCTTGATGGAAAAGTTGTGAAAGATATGTTGTGAAAAAATTGTTGTGTGCTCTGCCTTTGAAATTTCTTCATATTGCATCTACTATTAAGCAATTTATTAACTTGAAGGTGATAACTGTGGAGGAACTCATTGACAGACTCAAGACGCGTGAGAAATGAGGTCATGGCTCCAACAACCAAGAACATGAAGAAAGACTCCTTTTAACAAGAGAAGGGGTGGAGAGAGAGGCAAATGATCGAGATAAACTTATTTTGATAAAGGCGAAGTGGAAAGAGAAAGAGGCAAAAGATCACGGTCAGAAGAAGAAATTTGACAACTCGAAAATTCAATGCTTCAAGTGTGGTATGTTTGGGCAAGTAGTGTCCTAAGAACAAGGAAGATGAGATGGCGCTTCTTGTGTCAGAGGAAACTTTGATGTGATCTCACATAAGAGAGTATTCGGGGTGTAGTGTCCACCCCAGAGGTTAATTGTGTTTGGGATGTAGTGTCCATCCTAGGGATGTAGTGCCCATATCTTAGTGTGTGCAAGGTGACGTGACCATCCTGAGGGTGTAGTGCCCACCCTAAAATTAGTGTAAGTGTGTCCTGGAAGACAAGATTAAGCAGGTGATTGTTGAGTCTTAATCATGTTTTCTAGAAGAATCCAGTTCCAGACGCCTTCCTATGTTGGTGACTTTAACCATAAAGCATATGTTAATTGGGAGCTAGCAGTAAATAAAATTTTTAGGAAATATGATTTATCTATTAAACAAAAGATGATAGATGCTTCTACACTTTCAACGATAATGCCTTAACTTTATGGAATCACTTATCTAGACATAATAAATGTAACAGCCCTAACTTTTGTAAAGTTTTATTTCAACATATGAAACAAAGTTAAGGCGATAAAAGACTATAATTGTGTCACATGAAATGATGAACACACATATGGACATGTGAGGGAGTTAAAAATTTTCTCTAGCACATGCTCAACACATGTTAACCTAGGGGAAAGAATTAGACTTCCAAACACTCTAACTCATGTGCACCTTCTCTATGAGTAGAGTGGAGGAAATTTAAATGCAATTTGAATTCTTTTGAAAGGATTCCTATTCAGATTGTACAAAGGCCCATATGTGAGAGCATAGATGCATTTCTCATGTATTCAAGAGCCTAAGTTTCAAATTTGGAGAATTTTAGGTTTCATATACTATTTATTCCGAGGATTAAATGAGGGCACATTCAAATTCAAACTTGAATTTGAATTTTGAACCAAACAAACTCAATTTCAAAATCTGATTTCAGATTTGAGTTCCTAATAATTCTTTTGACCAATCCTCCAAGTTTGATCAAATTCGGAGCTCGTTTGCTATTTTATCCGGAACCGGAGGATAAGAGGGGGAACATGGGGCCCACATGTCAGTAGACTTCAACCCGAAGTCTTCTCTGTATCACGCGGGCAGCGCACTCGCGCCACCTCCCGTGGACTAAGCCAGCTCCTGCTTGCTCGACTTCCCCTCATCCTGATCCCCAGCGAGTGCCACAAGGCTAATTTGCCTCTCCTAGCTCGATCTCAGCCTCAGTGTTCTGCTCCCGTGGGCTTTTCTCCCGAGCCGACAGAACCAGCCGCTCTCTGCTTTCTCTGATCGACAGAGCAAACCAAGCCATCGTTGCCCCAGCTTCCCACAGCAAAGACCTTCGCCCATGAGTGCTCTGGCCGGCTAGCACCCTTCCCCCGCTGTTCCATGCTTGCTGGCGCCTAGAAGCAGCAAAGTTTCTCTGCTCCCGAGTTCAAACTCAGGCAACCAAAAACTGGACGCCGTGGACAGCCCAAACCAGAAGGGATCACGCCCAAGCAAGCCACCCCATCTGTGCACCAACAAGTCTAGTTTCTGACCTCCAAAGCTCAGCCCTGGCCATTGATCACAGAGGGAGAATTTCAAGTTTTTCTCCCGGGCGGCAGAAACGGACCTTGAGGTAAAGAATTGTAAAATTCGTCCTCAATTCATGTTTGTTGGGTCTCAAACTTCACACGCAGGTTGTTAACTGCCTAGCACACCTCCTCCATCGATTTTAGACCAAGAAAATGAGTGTATAGTGAGCAATCCGAGCTCTTTTAGAGGGTTTGCCGCTGGACCCTATCGGGTGCACGGTGCCGATAGGTTTAGAGCCATCTCCAGCTGGTTTAGACCTCATGCCGGTCTTCTACATGATCCCCTGGTGCTGTAGAGCCCAAGAACCGACCATTTGGTGGAGAATTCACCGTGCAAGACCTCGCCGGAGCTCTAGGATTTGCTGTGGCCGGTGCGCCCTATTTTCCGGCGAGTTTCAGCCGCCGGGGACCTCACCAACGTGTTCAGCGTGGGGAAATATGGGGGGGCGGCCAGCAGGGGGTCTGGAGGCGGCTGGGAACTTGTTTTCCGGCGACCTCACCGGAGGGAGCCGCCACTGGTGCGTTTGGCGCGAGTCTGGAGGTTAGGGATGACAGGTGGGACCCACTGTCAGCATTTAAACATTTTCCAGATTTTCCCACTCTAGTTCAAATTTTGGAGAGCCATAACTTTGTGTAGGAGTATCAAACAATTGTGAAACAAATTTGGTTGGATTCCTCTCAAAGAGTACTATCCAGGGGTGCAGACCAATGTTTATGAAAATCCCTGAATTTGGCTCATTAATTCATTTAAAAATAATCTTGTCTGAATTTTTACAGGAGTTCTGTTTATTGGAAAATTCTCAAATTTGGACAGAACATTGTTCCAAAATTCCTTGAACTTCAGTAAAAATTTCAGAGGCATTGGACCTCATTTGCTTGGTCAAATTATGGGTTCAGTCCTTATGTCTCTGAAAAATGGGAAAATAAACAGAGACATTTTCAGCTTTTTCCCAATCCTTCTAAAATCCATATATCCATGTAGGAAACTCCAAAAATGGTAAAACCAATTCCTATGGACTCAGGACATTTTGTACTTCACAAAAAGTCTACTTTTCAGCATAGGAAAGCTTAATATCTAGGGGGTAAAGGCAGATTAGTGAAAATCACATAAGGAATTATTGTGATCACCTTGAGCCATTTCATGAGCTCAATTTTTGCACACTGCCTAACTAGCTTCCATAGAGGCTGTGGTTAAATTCTCAGCTTCATTGGACCTCTGGAACTTGAGCTACCATCTTTTAGGTTTAAGTGTTCATATAATGGACTTAATCACATGGTGATTATTAGTATCTCCTTTTCACCCTAGCTTTCATCTTCTCTAAGGTTTAGATCCAACAACAGAAACCTTGCTGTTGTTTACCTCTCTTATGTGTGAGTTAACTGTACAACAGATTTGAATCATTTTCTAAATTGATTTTGAATACATGTGCATAAATCATCTTAATAGCTCACGTGACGTCGACGTTCGACGAGGACTCGACTCTACAGCGAGGATCTCCATCTCGTGAAGAGTTTGGCGGATTCTCCGGAGGAAGACTAACTCCTAGATTCTAACAAAACCGTTGAGCAAGGCAAGCCCCGGTTTGCATATCGTTACCGTTTTAAATTTTGCTTTACTTCACCTCATGTGTATTTAGAGTTGATATTGTGCATTATGTCTAGGATGATTGAAACCCACTTGCATGCCTATTACATCCCTGATTAGAAGGTTTAGTGTAGGCTTTGCCTCGTTGTAGATGCTAGGCTAATGTTTTAGCTAGCTCGGTAGAAGTCGAGTAGTAAAAAGCTACTCGCGAGAAAGTTCGAGTAATGGAGTTGCTCGCGAGAGATAGATGATAAGAGCACCCTCATGAATATGAGATGGGGACGGGGATGTTCCTGTAGGATGGAGCGCTCAAGGTTGGTCTCGACCTGCGATGGGTGTGACAATGCTTGAGACCACATTTGGCCTGGACCGGGATGGTAAGGCAAATGTGGAGGTTGGTTGTAGCCCCGTCCGTGTCGGTTAAGGACCGTATGTATGCGGCCCTGCTGGACAAGATTGAGCTGTACCGGATATATAGTGGGGTATGGGACCCATGAAACCGATGTAACTCGATGGACCGTGATATAGAAACTCATCCTTCGCGTGGGAATGGCGTTGAGAAGGCGGGAGGTGTAAATCCTTTAGCGGGCAACTTCGACGTGTCCGCGTAGAGGACCATCCTGCTCGGCGCGAAGCGTTTTTCTATGTGGGGGTGTCGTGTGAAAGGTTGCTGCATACAACGTAAGAAAGAGCTCTTGAGAGAGTCTTTCGAGGCGGGTGTATGTGTCGTGTATTCCGGGTTGTTATTGATTCGAATCACCGTCGCTCGCGGAAGAGGATTGAGCATACTTGCCCACTGCGCCGTGACTTAGTAAAAAGATGAACTAAGTCTCTTAACTTGCTGTTTGTGGATTAATCACAGTATTGGAACCTTGACTGAAGTAGTTATAGAGCCAACTAAATTTCATTTCCACCTTAGGCTAGCAACATCGGGATAAGCGTTTCTTGTTTGATTGTGGACTTCCGATGTTGTGAGGCGTGAGGACCACTAAAATGAAGGCTATAAGAATCTGAATATAAGGATCAAGTTTAGTCATGATGCATTTTGCAAATTCCTATGCCTACTTTCTTACTACCCCTGCATGTAGAGTTGCATGTTTAGGAGTGACGGGTAAGTCTTGTTGAGCCTTAGTGCTCACGGTTGCTTCCGAGTTGTTTTTGCAGGTAGCAGGATGCCTGCTATGAAGAGGGTTGTTCGGTGAGACGATGAACCTCACAGTTTGTTCAACTCATCGGAAACCCAGCCGCTGCCTTTCTTTGGTGAAGCTAGTAGGAAGCGTTCACGGGCTGAACGACTTCTCTTCGGCGTAGTTAGGGTCGAGAGTGAGTAGTTTGTCCAGCAAATTAAATTTCCGCTGCGTGTGTACATTATGTTGTAAAAAAAATCTTATGTGGAGTAACAAAATGGTTCTGTTATGTTCTCATCGTCTCTTTTCGTTCATGCTGTTGGGTGCCGCATCGCACGGCACCACCCACTGCGATTCCCGGGCCGGGCCTTCACAGGCGTGGTATCAGAGCCGCATTGGGAATAGCACGCATGAAAAGAGCATATTTTTGAAAACTTAGGAGTATATGAGTGAGGAACGTATAGTATGCCCACATAAGGAGTATTATTAGAATAGTTACTTAAGGTGGCAAGCTAACAGTGTGTTACTCTTCAGTATTTCAATTCAGTAACGACGCACCTACGTGGAGGTAAGAATGGTAAGGAACGCCACCGAAAGCGGATCAATTTCGGTTAGCTCACCCATACGAGGAAAGTAGTGTGGGATGTCCCGTTCAGCAATGGACGGGAAGTGAATATGTTTTCTAAGACTCTTCATGTCTTAGAGACATATGAATGGCACTAGCCTCCAGTGCGCAAACCCAGGGGCAAGAGGAGGAGACCCCATCGTGTGGTTTGTAACACGAAGTATGTTCTCTAGGACTCTTCATGTCCTATGAGGCTTACGAAAGCGCTGTTCCACCGGTGTGCTTTAGTGCAAAGGTGTGGAGCCCCCGTCGGGTGGTGAATAACCCGATCATGTACCTTGAGACGTGGCTTGACTCAAGGACGGCCCGTATGGCAATGATACGGGGCGTATGTTTTTAATATGATATGGACCTGCCTGCAATGACAAACCAATGTGTGCATCATTATTGAGTGATTTTCTGCAGGTACCTTAACCACATTAGAACATGTCGTGTAGAAAACGTTTGTGAGTTATCGTTTTAGTGCCACCACTTGAGACGTATAAGCCGGTATAAAGCCGGTTAGGATTTTAATTTTGCGAGGCAACGTAGTACCGTGATGTGTTTTGAACTGCATGAAAATGAAGGTTTGAAAAGAAAAAGAGTAAATTTGGAGTCTAGGATGTTATTAGGGGGTGATGAACTCCTATATTGAACTAAGAGTCAATTGGGAGTATAGATTAATTCACAAAGACTTAGGAATAAACCTCCCCTGTTTCTGGCAGAATCTTTGCTGAAGTTGAACAGGGCATAATTTTTGTTTGGTTGAACCAATGGAGGTGAGTGATACATTTCTGGAAAGCTATTGAAGTATTCTACAACTCTTCATTAGAACTCTAGACCAGAATCACCCTCCAAATTGATGAAATTCTCAGATGAGTGTGAACTGTCCAAAAACAGGGCAGGCACAAATTGCTCTCTGGAAATTTCTGTATTTCGACCATAACATTCTGTTGAAAATTTTATAAGGGTCAAGTAATACAGCGTTAGAAAGCTTGTGATATATGCTATGACTTTGTAGTTCAAAGTTTCTCCAGATTTGGAGTTTAATTGTATGAAATCTTGCGGACAAAACAGCCACTTTTAAAGGAGGTGCTGTCAAAATTGTTCCAGATTTCTGTCGACTTTGAAATATCACAACTTTTGATCCAGAACCGATATGAAGGCAAATGAATACTCGTTGAAAAGATATTGAAGTTAACTATAAATTTAATATTCAACTTGAGACATGAAATTGCCATTTTCATATTCAAATTCTGGGATTAAGACCTATTGGTCATTCTGAACAGAGTAGTGCTTATTGCCTATGTAACTTGAGACTTGTTGTGGACATGGATGTTTTAGACTTCTCTAAGCTCCATAACATGTTCTTGAGTTATTTCTCAGTTTGTCCTACTGTTGGAATTAAGGGTTTGGACAAACTTGCTCACGTTTGATAGATTACAGAATTGTCGAAACCCTAGTTAGCTTAAGTAATGTTGCAATATTGATGTGATGCTTTTACGGTTATGTTTTCAATTCAAGTTGAGTTTAAACTTCGAATTTTAACCGTAAATTGCTCACTCTTGCAGCATGGATCGTGCTCATTCCAGGAGTGAGGTTGGTGAGTCGAGTCACGGCGAAAGTAATTTGCCACGACAAGAAGTGCCGACATCATCAACCGGATTGGCGGAAATCTTAGCAAAGATGGCCGAGTCTCTGGATCTGTTGGTGCGACAAAGCATACGACAGGAGACACTACAGCAAAATCCCCCGCCAAGCACTTGTCTGGATTTTCTAGCAAGACAACCACCGGTTTTCTCGGAAGCGAAAGAACCGTTGGAGTCGGCTCATTGGCTTCAATGTATTGAAGCCAAGTTCGATACGCTTGAGTGCGATGAATATCAGAAGACTCTATTTGCCGCTCAACAACTCCACGGAGCCGCTGGAGCCTGGTGGGCGGAGTACATCGCTACTCTTCTTGAAGGTCATCAAGTGACGTGGGATGAATTCCGGGATGTTTTCCGGGCACGTCACATTTGTTCGGGAATTCTTCGAACAAAGTATCAAGATTTTCTGGAGCTAAAGCAAGGAGAAAGGAGTGCGTACGAGTACTTCAAGGAGTTTGAAGACTTGATGCAGTACGCAACTCATATGGTTGACTCGGAAGCGTTGAAGTGCGAGTATTTCTTCCGAGGTTTGAATGTCGAACTTAAGGAACAAGTGACCTTGTTCAATAACGGTATTTACAATGAGTTGGTAAATGCCGCTATCATTAAGGAAGACATGCATCTTCGTTGTGAAGCTGAGCTGAAAAGAAGTATACCGCCGGACAGTGACATCGAGGTTCGTCCGAACTATCGAGTGCGGTATTACTCGCCAGTTAGGCAACAAATTCAGCCTGTGGTGCAACTCTCGCAACCACGGCTGGAGTTGATCACTTATGAGCCTCCACCTCAACAGCAACTGACAGGAATTATTCATGCAACCCCACCGCAACCAGCTACGCACGAATTATCTCCACCTCGTGTTAGTAGAGAGTTGAGGATTTCTGCAGCACGAAACAGTCGTGGAGCTGAGCAGAGCCAAAATTATGTGTCGTCTCATCAATGCTCATATCAGCACCGTGAACCTGCAAAGAAGAATCTTTCAAAAGCTGGCAGCGTTAATTACACTGCTATTGAGGACATTGCAAAAGGCGAACCAGTTTTAGCGGGCATGTTCACTTTACATGAACAGCCCACTTTCGTGTTGTTTGATTCCGGAGCCACCCACAATTTTATTAGCAGAGACTATGTGCTGAAGAATAATCTTCCATTTAGCACAGTTAAGCATCCGTTTCATATCAGCTCACCCGGAGGCAAGATATCAACAGATGAGATGGTCTCTCGGGCACCGTTATGTTTGGGTGGAAACATCTATCCTGCGAGCCTTATCATACTCAAAGGCCAAAGGATTGATATTATCTTGGGGATGTCATGGTTGACACATTATGAAGCTATCTTTGACATCAGCTCTTGAACTGTCCAACTGAGTTCCCCAATACACGGTTCCAACACATTGAATCTTGTGGATCCATCACAACAAGTTGCAGAAGTGCATCATATTGAAGCTCCTAAACTTGAGGATATTCCAGTGGTATGTGAATATCCAGATGTGTTTCCCGAAGACTTGCCGGGCATGCCGCCCGAACGTGATGTAGAGTTCAAGATTGAACTAGCACCGGGAACAACACCTATTTCTCGACGACCATATAAAATGGCACCGAAGGAGCTAGCAGAATTGAAGGAGCAGCTTAATGACCTCATGGACAAAGGTTTTATACGCCCAAGTTCATCACCTTGGGGCTGTTCCGCACTCTTCGTGAAGAAGAAGGACGAGACTTTGAGACTATGCGTAGATTATCGTCCACTGAATGCTGTCACTATAAAGAATAAGTATCCACTACCGCGCATTGACATTTTGTTCGATCAACTAGTGGGTGCTAAGGTATTTTCCAAGATGGATCTTCGGTCGGGGTATCACCAGATAAAGATCCGGGCAGAAGATGTACCTAAGACGGCGTTCTCAACAAGATATGGTCTTTATGAATATCTTGTCATGTCCTTTGGGTTGACCAATGCTCCGGCTCACTTTATGTATCTCATGAACTCTGTGTTCATGCCGGAGTTAGACAAGTTCATCGTGATTTTCATCGACGACATTTTGGTCTATTCAAAGTCAGAAGAAGAACATGCTGAACATTTGCGTATTGTACTCCAACGCTTGAGGGATCACAAGCTATATGCAAAGTTCAGTAAATGTGAGTTTTGGATCAGCAAAGTGCCGTTTCTTGGGCATATTATTTCAGCGGAAGGCATCACTGTGGACCCAAGTAAAATTGAGCAAGTGCTGAATTGGAAATCTCCAACATCTGTTCATGAAGTGAGGAGTTTCCTTGGTTTAGCGGGTTATTACCGGAGATTCATTCCCAACTTCTCCAAAGTCGCTAAACCTGTGACGGAGCTGTTGAAGAAAAGCACCAAATATGATTGGAGCGATTCATGTGAACAAGCTTTTCAAACTTTAGTGAAGTATCTCACTACAGCTCCAGTTTTGGCCCAGCCGGACACCACGAAGCCTTTTGATGTCTATTGTGATGCATCCGGCATTGGGTTGGGTTGTGTGTTGATGCAAGAAGGACGTGTGGTCGCATATGGATCCCGACAACTCAGGGGTCATGAGCAGAATTACCCGACGCACGACCTTGAACTAGCTGCAGTGGTCTTAGCATTGAAAATGTGGAGACATTATCTACTGGGCAATCTAGTACATCTCTACACTGACCACAAAAGCTTGAAGTACATCTTCACACAGAAGGAACTGAATATGAGGCATCGAAGATGGCTCGAATTGATCAAGGACTATGAACTTGAAATTCATTACCATCCGGGCAAAGCGAATGTGGTTGCCGACGCACTTAGTCGGAAAGCCCACGTTCACCATTTAGCCATGGCTGGACATGAAGAAGGAGAACCAAGCCTGCGCTTAATTCCCTACGGATCGCTGTTCAACCTCGCTCTTATTCCTACAATCCGAGATGAGATTGTAGAGGCTCAGAAGAGAGACAGAGGTATGTCTCACATCCGGAGGAGAGTGGACAGCGGTGAATTGAAGATGTTCCGCAAAGATGAAGAGGGTACTATATGGTTTAACAACCGCATAGTGGTACCCCGAAACATGAAATTGCGGAGGAAGATATTGGATGAAGCACATGTATCCAAGTACTCCATTCATCCGGGAAGCAACAAGATGTACCAGGACTTAAAATCTAAGTTCTGGTGGACACGGATGAAAAGAGAGATTGCGAAATACGTATCCGAGTGTGATACGTGTCGGCGGGTTAAAGCCGACCATATGAGGAAAGCCGGACCACATCAACCGCTGAAGGTTCCAGCATGGAAGTGGGAAGACATAAGTATGGACTTCATCGTCGGTTTACCCATGACCAGCAACAAGCATGATTCTATTTGGGTAATCGTCGATCGTTTGACCAAGACAGCACATTTTATTCCAGTCCATACCAAATATGTGGCAAAGAAGTATGCGGAGCTGTTCATCTCGAGAATCGTGTGTTTACACGGGGTTCCCCGCACCATCATGTCTGATCGAGGTGCGTTGTTCGTATCCAGATTTTGGGAGCAACTGCATGCTTCCTTAGGAACCAAGTTAATCAGGAGTTCAGCGTATCATCCGCAAACTGATGGTCAAACAGAGAGAGTAAATCAGATTCTGGAGGATATGCTACGGGCATGTGTCATCAATCATAGGAAGAATTGGGATGACTATCTACCGTTAGCAGAATTCTCATATAACAACGGTTATCAATCCAGCATCAAAATGGCCCCGTATGAAGCTCTTTATGGACGGAAGTGCCGCACACCACTGAATTGGTGTGAGTCCGGCGAGAGAGTAGTCTACGGGATTGATCTTGTGAATGAAGCCGAGGAACGAGTGCGAGTGATTCAAGCCAACTTAAAGGCTGCTCAATCTCGGCAGAAAAGTTATGCAGACAAAAGACGTTGACCTCTTCACTTCGACATCGGGGACCACGTTTATCTTCGTGTCTCTCCGATGAAAGGAGTTCATCGTTTTGGAGTGAAGGGAAAGCTTTCTCCGCGATTCATCGGGCCATTTGCTGTCACTGAGGTATGCGGACCCGTGGCCTATCGTCTGGAGCTACCCGCGTCACTTTCGGGTATTCACAATGTTTTCCATGTCTCTCAGCTGCGGAAATGTCTTAAGTACCCAACCGCAGTTCATATGGAGAACATTGAGGATCTTCAACCGGATCTCACTTATTCTGAGTATCCGATACAGATTATCGACGAGAAGACTCGCGCCACAAGAAATCAGACATTGCGCTTTTACAAAGTCTTGTGGAGCAACCACACCGCTGAAGAAGCCACGTGGGAAAGCGAGGATTTTCTCCGTTTAAATTTTCCCGACTTGTTTGTACCATATGTCCAGTAGTCATTCTCCCTTCTTCTTTCTTTTTGTAATCTCGGGACGAGATTCTTTTAAGGGGGGAGGAATGTAACAGCCCTAACTTTTGTAAAGTTTTATTTCAACATATGAAACAAAGTTAAGGCGATAAAAGACTATAATTGTGTCACATGAAATGATGAACACACATATGGACATGTGAGGGAGTTAAAAAATTTCTCTAGCACATGCTCAACACATGTTAACCTAGGGGAAAGAATTAGACTTCCAAACACTCTAACTCATGTGCACCTTCTCTATGAGTAGAGTGGAGGAAATTTAAATGCGATTTGAATTCTTTTGAAAGGATTCCTATTCAGATTGTACAAAGGCCCATATGTGAGAGCATAGATGCATTTCTCATGTATTCAAGAGCCTAAGTTTCAAATTTGGAGAATTTTAGGTTTCATATACTATTTATTCCGAGGATTAAATGAGGGCACATTCAAATTCAAACTTGAATTTGAATTTTGAACCAAACAAACTCAATTTCAAAATATGATTTCAGATTTGAGTTCCTAATAATTCTTTTGACCAATCCTCCAAGTTTGATCAAATTCGGAGCTCGTTTGCTATTTTATCCGGAACCGGAGGATAAGAGGGGGAACATGGGGCCCACATGTCAGTAGACTTCAACCCGAAGTCTTCTCTGTATCACGCGGGCAGCGCACTCGCGCCACCTCCCGTGGACTAAGCCAGCTCCTGCTTGCTCGACTTCCCCTCATCCTGATCCCCAGCGAGTGCCACAAGGCTAATTTGCCTCTCCTAGCTCGATCTCAGCCTCAGTGTTCTGCTCCCGTGGGCTTTTCTCCCGAGCAGACAGAACCAGCCGCTCTCTGCTTTCTCTGATCGACAGAGCAAACCAAGCCATCGTTGCCCCAGCTTCCCACAGCAAAGACCTTCGCCCATGAGTGCTCTGGCCGGCTAGCACCCTTCCCCCGCTGTTCCATGCTTGCTGGCGCCTAGAAGCAGCAAAGTTTCTCTGCTCCCGAGTTCAAACTCAGGCAACCAAAAACTGGACGCCGTGGACAGCCCAAACCAGAAGGGATCACGCCCAAGCAAGCCACCCCATCTGTGCACCAACAAGTCTAGTTTCTGACCTCCAAAGCTCAGCCCTGGCCATTGATCACAGAGGGAGAATTTCAAGTTTTTCTGCCGGGCGGCAGAAACGGACCTTGAGGTAAAGAATTGTAAAATTCGTCCTCAATTCATGTTTGTTGGGTCTCAAACTTCACACGCAGGTTGTTAACTGCCTAGCACACCTCCTCCATCGATTTTAGACCAAGAAATTGAGTGTATAGTGAGCAATCCGAGCTCTTTTAGAGGGTTTGCCGCTGGACCCTATCGGGTGCACGGTGCCGATAGGTTTAGAGCCATCTCCAGCTGGTTTAGACCTCATGCCGGTCTTCTACATGATCCCCTGGTGCTGTAGAGCCCAAGAACCGACCATTTGGTGGAGAATTCACCGTGCAAGACCTCGCCGGAGCTCTAGGATTTGCTGTGGCCGGTGCGCCCTATTTTCCGGCGAGTTTCAGCCGCCGGGGACCTCACCAACGTGTTCAGCGTGGGGAAATATGGGGGGGCGGCCAGCAGGGGGTCTGGAGGCGGCTGGGAACTTGTTTTCCGGCGACCTCACCGGAGGGAGCCGCCACTGGTGCGTTTGGCGCGAGTCTGGAGGTTAGGGATGACAGGTGGGACCCACTGTCAGCATTTAAACATTTTCCAGATTTTCCCACTCTAGTTCAAATTTTGGAGAGCCATAACTTTGTGTAGGAGTATCAAACAATTGTGAAACAAATTTGGTTGGATTCCTCTCAAAGAGTACTATCCAGGGGTGCAGACCAATGTTTATGAAAATCCCTGAATTTGGCTCATTAATTCATTTAAAAATAATCTTGTCTGAATTTTTACAGGAGTTCTGTTTATTGGAAAATTCCCAAATTTGGACAGGACATTGTTCCAAAATTCCTTGAACTTCAGTAAAAATTTCAGAGGCATTGGACCTCATTTGCTTGGTCAAATTATGGGTTCAGTCCTTATGTCTCTGAAAAATGGGAAAATAAACAGAGACATTTTCAGCTTTTTCCCAATCCTTCTAAAATCCATATCTCCATGTAGGAAACTCCAAAAATGGTAAAACCAATTCCTATGGACTCAGGACATTTTGTACTTCACAAAAAGTCTACTTTTCAGCATAGGAAAGCTTAATATCTAGGGGGTAAAGGCAGATTAGTGAAAATCACATAAGGAATTATTGTGATCACCTTGAGCCATTTCATGAGCTCAATTTTTGCACACTGCCTAACTAGATTCCATAGAGGCTGTGGTTAAATTCTCAGCTTCATTGGACCTCTGGAACTTGAGCTACCATCTTTTAGGTTTAAGTGTTCATATAATGGACTTAATCACATGGTGATTATTAGTATCTCCTTTTCACCCTAGCTTTCATCTTCTCTAAGGTTTAGATCCAACAACAGAAACCTTGCTGTTGTTTACCTCTCTTATGTGTGAGTTAACTGTACAACATATTCGAATCATTTTCTAAATTGATTTTGAATACATGTGCATAAATCATCTTAATAGCTCACGTGACATCGACGTTCGACGAGGACTCGACTCTACAGCGAGGATCTCCATCTCGTGAAGAGTTTGGCGGATTCTCCGGAGGAAGACTAACTCCTAGATTCTAACAAAACCGTTGAGCAAGGCAAGCCCCGGTTTGCATATCGTTACCGTTTTAAATTTTGCTTTACTTCACCTCATGTGTATTTAGAGTTGATATTGTGCATTATGTCTAGGATGATTGAAACCCACTTGCATGCCTATTACATCCCTGATTAGAAGGTTTAGTGTAGGCTTTGCCTCGTTGTAGATGCTAGGCTAATGTTTTAGCTAGCTCGGTAGAAGTCGAGTAGTAAAAAGCTACTCGCGAGAAAGTTCGAGTAATGGAGTTGCTCGAGAGAGATAGATGATAAGAGCACCCTCATGAATATGAGATGGGGACGGGGATGTTCCTGTAGGATGGAGCGCTCAAGGTTGGTCTCGACCTGCGATGGGTGTGACAATGCTTGAGACCACATTTGGCCTGGACCGGGATGGTAAGGCAAATGTGGAGGTTGGTTGTAGCCCCGTCCGTGTCGGTTAAGGACCGTATGTATGCGGCCCTGCTGGACAAGATTGAGCTGTACCGGATATATAGTGGGGTATGGGACCCATGAAACCGATGTAACTCGATGGACCGTGATATAGAAACTCATCCTTCACGTGGGAATGGCGTTGAGAAGGCGGGAGGTGTAAATCCTTTAGCGGGCAACTTCGACGTGTCCGCGTAGAGGACCATCCTGCTCGGCGCGAACCGTTTTTCTATGTCGGGGTGTCGTGTGAAAGGTTGCTGCATACAACGTAAGAAAGAGCTCTTGAGAGAGTCTTTCGAGGCGGGTGTATGTGTCGTGTATTCTGGGTTGTTATTGATTCGAATCACCGTCGCTCGCGGAAGAGGATTGAGCATACTTGCCCACTGCGCCGTGACTTAGTAAAAAGATGAACTAAGTCTCTTAACTTGCTGTTTGTGGATTAATCACAGTATTGGAACCTTGACTGAAGTAGTTATAGAGCCAACTAAATTTCATTTCCACCTTAGGCTAGCAACATCGGGATAAGCGTTTCTTGTTTGATTGTGGACTTCCGATGTTGTGAGGCGTGAGGACCACTAAAATGAAGGCTATAAGAATCTGAATATAAGGATCAAGTTTAGTCATGATGCATTTTGCAAATTCCTATGCCTACTTTCTTACTACCCCTGCATGTAGAGTTGCATGTTTAGGAGTGACGGGTAAGTCTTGTTGAGCCTTAGTGCTCACGGTTGCTTCCGAGTTGTTTTTGCAGGTAGCAGGATGCCTGCTATGAAGAGGGTTGTTCGGTGAGACGATGAACCTCACAGTTTGTTCAACTCATCGGAAACCCAGCCGCTGCCTTTCTTTGGTGAAGCTAGTAGGAAGCGTTCACGGGCTGAACGACTTCTCTTCGGCGTAGTTAGGGTCGAGAGTGAGTAGTTTGTCCAGCAAATTAAATTTCCGCTGCGTGTGTACATTATGTTGTAAAAAAAATCTTATGTGGAGTAACAAAATGGTTCCGTTATGTTCTCATCGTCTCTTTTCGTGCATGCATGTTTAGTATTTTAAGTTCTTACCTGTATCGCCGCTTGCATCTATGCCAAATAGTTAGCTTGATACTCCTCCCTAGCTTTGGCAAGCGCTTCTTGCTTCTGGAGCTTCTTCTGTGTTAGGCGTAGCTCCTTCTGGACACTCTGAAGCTCCTGGTCTCTCTGCGACATCTGCCAGCTAGGTCCAGCAGATGAATACTACAATGAAAAGCCCTAAAGGTCTTGCCTCTCTTGAGTCAACCACTCCATCAAATATGGAAAACCAACAAAAAAGATTAATAGTACAATTATGTAGCTTGAATTGACAAAAAAAACAGCTATCATCTCATTGTCCATTGGCTTTTCTGCCTCCGCTCGCATACACGGCGTTGACGTCGATTGGTGTGTTTTTCCAATCGTAGTCTTCACCATGAATCTTCACCGCCTCCTCCCATACTTCTCCTACAAATACAAGCAAAACATGTAAAAGTGTCAATAGCAATATTAGTTACAAATAACCTAAAATATATGAAAAACTCACCAATCGAGCTGTTGCCACAGAGTGCACAGCTGTCCCGGCTGTGATTGGTCACTTGTCCTGTGCCCTCTCTTCTGTATATGAACATCGCTCGGTCAATCATAGAACTCGTTTTCCTGTGGGTACAAGTTAGTGGCATAAATACACTATAAATATAGTTTCGTAGATATTTTCCTTAATATTCGTTTAGCCAGACGTATATGTAGGACCATACGTATGGCCTCCGGTAGACCCTCTGCACTCTCGGCCCCTCATGGACTTCACAACAAAGTCCGCACTGGACCACAACCGATCGAGAGACCGGTAAGGCTCCGGACGGTCCTCCAACCAAGAAATACCCACCTGCATGCATTTAGTAATAGATGGAAACAATGTTGACATTAAAAAAATAAGAAAGACATATTGAAAACACTACTAGTTTACCTCCACGTACTGCTCCTCCATCAAGTACGTGTCAGAGCCGTCTCTGAACGCCGCTAAATCATGTCTTTCATGCCTCTTCAAGTACTTATTGTTGCTGAATCCGGGCATAAGATATTGCTTGCGTACCAAGCTTCCTCGCGTTCTTGTTGAAGACGACTCTCGCATGCTCAATGTCCGCTGGATCTACCAAACGGAACCATCTCTATAAGAATACAAAAAATAAATGTTATTAAACATCTTAGTTATTGAAGAACTATAATTCAAATAATGTATTAAACATAGTTACCCATAAGTTGGCCCACACTGCACACTGATCAGTCCCATAAGTTAGGTCAGTAGCACGAGCGTAATCGTCCCAATACGCTCGTCATCACTGCTAGGGACCTCACCAGGATAGTGCACATGCACGAGGTTCCCCAAGACGGTTATGACCTGTCTCTAACGTCCCCTACCCTCGAAGGTAGTGTCCTCCCATCTGCTGCAAGAACAATTGTGCATGAAAGAGTGTTAGCACTATGTAATTTTCTAAAGCTACATCGCAAGCACTTCTTACCTATCGCCAAAAGGGCAAATAGCTGGCAGTGTTGCTTCGTCTCTAGGAACCAAATAGATGGCTCCTCCTAGTTTGCCGCTTTCTCTGCACCTCTGTGTCCTCGGATGACCCGTAAGGGTGGTCTGCCGACCTGGAAGGGTGGTCATCTGACTGTGGCTCAGGAGGCACCTTGGCCTATGACTCTGAGTCTTGCAATGTTATAATAATTTTAAGATATATAAATAAATTAATTATAAAATGTATTAAAATACGATTGGTAAGTCAAATTATCTCGGTTCACTGAAAGGCAACAGGTTTGCCTGCAAGCTCTTAGGGCACGTGTCTCAACAACTGAGACTGTTTGCTCTCTCCTGAGGAACTACCCTAAAAAAGGGTGTCCGCCATGTTTCGTGTGCTAGCCACCCTGCTCGTGCTACTGAGAAACCTCTTCACGGTATTTTTGATCCCTTACCCTAGTCCAACGACATCCTATTTCAATTATTTATTGCTAAGTACAATTATTATAAAATATACAACATGAAACAATAAGTGAACAAAACATTACTTGTATTCATTTATAAAATATATCAACATCTCGCTCATTTACTCTACTCCTTAAACCAGACCATCGAACTATTTTAGTGGCTGGTTTCCGTTTGTGCTTCTCACGAGTTTGTACATCATCGGCGTCTCTAAGTCATCGAGTCCTTGACCATGCTCAGCGACAAATGAGGCTCGCAAGTCTTCTTCTTGGTAAGCATCATTAATCTCACCAACAAACGTCGGAGTATCATGGTACCCAACATCGCCAGTGGTATATAACTGTTCATGAGGATTGACCTTGTGTACAACACACCAAGCACTCTGCTTCTCGCATGGATAAGGTCGATAATACACTTGCTCAACTTGGTCTACAAGGACAAAAGAGTCGTACCCTTGCAGCCTTTTGTTGTGTTTGACTTCAACCATGCCAAATTGGTTTTGTCGGGTTCTATAATGGTTATCAAACCAATCAATATCAAAGAAAATTACTTTAAGTTCCTTATGACCGACAAAATTAAATTTAAGGATTTTGTTAATGATCCCAAAATTAGTTTCTCGTCCTTCAACATCGATTGCCCTCGTCACAACTCCGGCATTAGTCGTTGCTGCAACAGGACGAAGAGTTTCAAATTGAGTTGAACGGAACCAAACCCATTGATGTCGTACTGACCATAGATTCTAACTGTCAATGATCCGTAAGATAGTTGTCACAAGTCTTGAGGGACGTCAACACCTTTTACGCACTGTCCAAAATATGAATTAAAAAAATATTTTTTACATACTACTTATAATTCAAGATAGAGAAATTATCAGAAAATGTTACCTGGGCTTGAAACCAGGATAGAAAATTAGGCCCTCTTTTTATTCCATCTCGTCGCATCGTTTCTATTTGCTTGCTCGTAGGTTGATGTCTAAGTGTCTAATTTTGCTTATGGAACTTACTGTCCGAAAAATAAGAATATTAGCATTGAGATATAGTAAAGAATGCTACTTAACATAGATGTAGAACAAATACATACTTGAAATATTTGTCCATCCCATCTATATTAGCATACATGCTGAGGAAAGCAGCCTTACTTTTTTTGTGGTACAATTGTAGCTCGTGCTACTCACTACAGGAAATAGGTCAACATACGACAGCCAATTTAACATACGACGGCCAGCCGTCGTATATAACCTTATATACGACGGTCCGAAGAGGACGTCGTATATAAGTTTATATATGACGGTACAGCCTTCGTTTGTGACGTGGCTGTCGTAAAAAGAACTAATATACGACAGCCAGCCCTGGGCCGTCGTATGTTAGTCTAGCTGTCGTATATAGTCCCTATATACAGCCCGTCGGGCCCAACCCTAACTTGTTTCCTCCCACGCTGCTGCCTTGCCTCAACCCCGTGCCGCCGCCCCGCGCTGCCGCCCCCACGCCGCCGCTGTAAAATCCCCAAAAAGTGGTAGCAAGAAAAAAATCAGCTCATGTACACTTAGGACAAATGAGGGGAACTAAAACTTTGAATTATAACGGTGTAAGTTGAAGGTGAGGGTCTAGACTTCCCAAGAACTTCCAAACATGGAGATCTAAATTCATAACTTGGGTCTTAATATTTCAAATATTCAACCTTCCAAATTTGAGCTCATTTGGAGGGGTTTTAGTATTTGTTTGGGATTAAAAGAGGAAGCCCTCTAATCTGAATTTCAAATTCGGTTTCAAATTCTAATTTCCTCAATTTGCAAATTTGGTTCCACAAATGTGTTCTCCACATTTGAATTAGCAGCCATGCCAAAAATGAGAAACTTTGGAGTTGGTTTACTATGCTTTTGGAACAATGCAAAAGGGATAATTCAAATTCCAATTCAAATTCAAATGACCATACCCAATTCAAACCCCACACCAGAATTCAAACTATTTGAATTCAGAAAATTTAAACCATGCTTGGTGTGGAAGTATAGCCTTAATTATTGAGTAGCTGGGGGAGAAGTATCAGTGGAAATTAGATAGAAATTGGAGGCTGTGGGACCCAATTGTCAGCCACACCAAAGAGTTAACCGACCTGTTTTTCACCTCGGTTGATGACAGCGCGCTAGCGCTTGGCTGAAACCCACGCCCGAAGATCCACCGAGCTGGTTCTCTCTGTCCCCGACGTCGGCGCGCATGCGTGGGCGATCAAAGCAGCTGCCCGTGTGACAGAGCACTACTTCGCTTTCCCCTCAGCTCGTGTTGCGCCTCAGCTGCTTTTTCGCACCGAACACCGCCGCCGTTTCCTCCCGATCACACTGCAGCCACCGAGCTCGGTTGCTCGAGCTCCCAACAGCGAAGAGCTGCGCCCACCAATGCTCTAGCCGGCCAGCCCTTCTCCTTCCCTGTCCCGAGCTTGATTGCACCGGAAAACGGCAAAGTTGCTGCGGTTCTCGGGTGAACACTGAAAAACCGAGCGAGGTCACCGTGGACAGCTCACACCGAGCAAGATCACGCCAAAGCAAGCCAGCCCCTCGGTGCATCCTCGACCCTAGCTGCTCAAGCCCAAAAACTCAGCCCTAACTGTTAATCATAGCAGGAGAATTTCAAGTTTTTCCCCCAGGCAGCGCAACTCAACCCCGAGGTAAAGAGTTGCTAAATTCAGCTTCAATTCGTGTTGTGCGTAGCTCAAATCTTGCACACAGGTTATAGACTAGCTAGCACCCTTCCTCCCTCGATTCTAGGTCGGGAAATTAGGTGTAGAGCGAGGATTTCACGTTCTTGTCACGGGGACATCTTCGGACCGCTTCGGGCGCACGGTGCTGATCGGTTTGGAGGGCTCTCCAGCGGTTTTGGCTGTCGTGCCTAGCTTCTACACCTCCCACTGGTGCTCTAGGGCCCAAGAACCCATCGTTTAGTGGAGAATTCACGATGCACGACCTCGCCAGAGCTCGAGTTCTCACTGTTGCCGGTGCGCGGTGGTTTCCGGGGAGATCCGGCCGCCGGCGACCACACCAGGGTGTTCAGCGTGCCTAAAAACAGGGGCGCGGCCAGTATGGGGCCGGGAGACGGCCGGAAAGGCCTTTCCCGCCACCCTTGCTGGAGCAACGCCGAGGGTTCCTCTGTTTGCCGCGAGGTAGAAGAGGGAGCTGATGGGTGGGGCCCGCAGCCAGGATTTAAACATTTCTTCAATTTCCAGATTTAGTGCAAACTTCAAAGGACCATAACTCTTAGTAGAAATGTCCAAAATTTGTGAAACAAATTTTGCTGGATTCCTCTCAGTCATCAATTTCCATAAATGCATAGAAATTGATTTGAGGATCTCTGGAAATTTCTCCAAAATTCATCAAAATTAAATCTTTGGGAATTAATTCCAGAAGATCCCTGTTATGGAATTTCTTCAAATTTGGCTAGGAGGTTCCTTATGATATTACTGATCTCCATTAAAATTTGAGCTTCATTGGAGTTCATTTGCTAGGCTGAATTGCCTTCCAAAGTTCAGCCTTTATTTGAAAATTCAAATTTAAACAGAAACTTTTCAGAACTCCTATCCAACTTCAAAAATTCATCTCTCTCTGTTGGTAGCTACAAAAATGGTGAAACAAATTTTGTTAGAACCATGGTGACTTACCCTAATCAGATCGTCCACTATTAGCTATGTCAAAGCTCCTGATTTGGGCTCAAAATTCAGAGAAGCCTTGTGCTTGTGGGAATTTTGGAGACCACAATGTGCAATAACATTTCTCCAAATTTTGCTCAGATCATCCTTAGAGAGTCTAATATCCACTGGAAATGTCCCAAAGCCAATTAAGGATCCTAATTAGCAGTAGCTATGAATAGAAGTTTACTTCTTATAAGTCCTTAATACTTATACATATATTTTGCTACATTTCATTTAGTGACCGAAGTTGAGGATGCACCAGAGCTCTTGGACGTCCTCCCACCTGAAGCTAACTTCTCGTTTGACTCGCAACCAGGCGAGCCCCGGTTTGCATTTAAGTACTTTTGCAAATTCTTCATTTGTATCACTTATGTTTAGGGTGAATGCTTGCATTAGAGTTAGGGTGATTGAAACTCCACTTGAATAACCTTTTAAATTCTATGAAGGGTTGGGGAGTTTACAAACTAGACGAATAGAGAATGCCATGCTAATGTTCTTAGGATCTCAGTATAAGTCGAGTGGTTGGAATCTACTCGCGAGATAAGATATCACACGGGATGAGAAGAGGTAGAGAATGGCTTAAGTTGTGAAACTGAGACCCAGCAGGGGGGATAGGATGTAGTGAGCAGAGGTCTCACGTGCGTAGCCCTGTTGGTGTTGGTTTGAGGACCGAGCGGTGTGCGGCCCTGCTGGACAAATATCAAACAGTACCGGATGCATACTGGCATATGGGAACCAGGAAACCGATGTAATTGGTTAACCTGGGTGCCGAGGCTTACCCAACCGTAAATAGGATTGGGTTGAGGGTAGCAAGGTGTAAATCTTCCGGTGGGCTCAGTCACGCTCCACGCAGGGACCTCCTGCCCGTTACGGATGGACCGGTTCGGCATTTGGGTTGCCTTTGAAAGGTTGTTGCATACAACAGAGTAGGAAGGGGTGTGGATTAGTCTTTATGCCGACATAAGGTCTATGATAGTATTAGATACTAAGGTGAAAAAGCTAACTTACTTGTTATACATTCTGTAACGACGTTCCGACGTCAGGTAAGTGGTAAGGTACGCCACCGCAGGTGGATCAATCGCGGTAAGCTCGCCATACGAGCAATAGTATGGGATTGTATACCATGGCTTGGCACGGTAGTTAATATGAGTCTCTGAACCTCTCAATGGTTCTGAGAGCATATGAAAATGCTGATCTCCAGCGTGCTTTAGGCAAAAGTGAGAATACCCCATCGTGCGGTAAGCAACATGATAGTATGCAACTCTTGAACGTTCAATGTTCAAAGGGCCATACGCAGCGCTCGCCATCGACGTGCCTCAACAGTTATGAGGCAGTAGGTGGTATCCGTTGGGTTGATAAAATTCCCAACCGTGATGACCCGTTTGCGCTCTACTCGGGTTCCCCATCGTGGGGTGTGAAAACACGACCATGTACCTTGAGACGTGGCTTGACTCAAGGACGATCCGTATGGCAATGATACGGACCGTATGTTTTTACTATGATATGGAACTGCCTGAAATGTCAAAAGCCCTTGTGTGCACAATTATTGTGTGTTCTTCTGCAGGTACATTAACCACATTAGTGCATGACGTTTAGCAACCGTTTGTGAGTGACGTTCTTAGTTCCACTATTTGACACGTATATGCCGGAATACCGGCTTAGGGTTTTTCTTTGGTGAGAAACTTTGTAACGAGATTGCATAAAATGATATTTTTCAAAGCAAAGAGTCAAAATTCCATTTTGGGGTTATTGAACTCCCATATTGACCTAAGAGTCAACTGGGAGTATATGTTCAATCTCTAAGACTTAGGAACAACCTCCCCTGTTTTGGCAAGAACTTTTCTGAATTTAAACAGGGTATAACTTAGGATTGGTTGAACCAATGGAGGTGTGGGATACCATTCTGGAAAGTTTTTGACGTCCTCTACAACTTTTCTGTAGAGTTCCAGAACAAAATCTCCCTCCAAATGGATGAAAATCTCAGATGAGTTGGCACTGTCCACAAACAGGGCAGACCAAAATGCTCTCTGGAATTTTCTGTATTTCGACCACAACTTTCTGTAGAAAATTTCTAAGAGTCAAGTAAGACATTGTTGGAAAGTATAGGAAATGTGCTACAACTTTGTAGTTCAGTATTTTCCAAGATTGAGGACAGAATTAGTTGGAATTTTGTGAACAATACAGCCACTTGCAAAGGAGATGCTGTCAAAATTCCTGAGGAAATTCTGCCAACTTGTAAAAATCATAACTCATAAACTAGGAAGGCTATGGAGGCAAGTGAATACAATCTGGATTCCCTTATGAGTCTACTAAAATTTTGTTGTTGAACTCTAGTCCGGATTTTGCCTCAAAGTGGCCAAAACAGTTAAATTCTTCCAACTGCACAACAGGAAAACATATTATTTTCGTCGGCCCTCACGAAAATATGTGTAATTTAGTGAGCCACAACCTAGCTCACGAAGATGTGCCCTAATTTCGTGGGCTTTAGGCAGAGCACACGAAAATATTTTGAACTTTCGTGGGTTAAGTCAAGGCACACGAAAATAAAAGATAATTTCATGGGTTAAGACAGGGCACACGAAATTGGAAGCTAATTTCGTGGGTCTCCTGAAGCACACGACAATAATGGACACTATTTTCGTCGGCTTTTGGGACGGCACACGAAATCAAGAGATATTGTCATCGGTTTCAGAAGGCACACGAAAACATAGGATATAAATTCGTGGGCTTCGGACCGGCGCACGAAAATAAGCGCGGGATTTACTGAGTCACTCGAAACGAGGTCTTAATTTCGTGGGCTTCTGACATGCACACGAAATTAAACGAGACTGTCGGCGGCTACAGGGACTTAATTTTGTGGGCTTCAGTGCGGCACACGAAATTAGCCGGATATCCGGCCAGTTTCTGACAGGCACACAAAAAGAGGCCATATTTTCGTGGGCCTCTGACAGGCACACGAAATCAAGGCCCAGAATCTGACAGGCACACAAAAAGAGGCAGCATTTTCGTGGGCCTCTGACAGGCACACGAAATAATATGGATCTAATTTCGTCGGCCAACACTATGCACACGAAAATAAGCTATATTTTCGAGGGTTTTGATGAGGCACACGAAATTAACTCGGATCTATTGTCGTCGGCCAACATTATGCCCACGAAAATACTTAGTGTTTTCGTGGGTTTCTTGAAAGCACACGAAATTAACCATATTATTTTCGTGGGTTTAGGTTAGACCCACGAAATTAGCTCTTATAACGAGACCGGGCAGGCATTCGGTTTCATTGTGACGCGCCGCCGCCGCCAGCACTCGCGCCG
The DNA here is from genome assembly GCA_030760725.1 of Neostapfia colusana. NCBI lineage: Eukaryota > Viridiplantae > Streptophyta > Magnoliopsida > Poales > Poaceae > Neostapfia > Neostapfia colusana. The sequence goes on from JASWHV010000014.1 coordinate 24,699,065, forward strand.
CCCCACTGCTCGCGCGCCACCGCCGCCAGCACTCGCGCCGCCCCGCTGCTTGCGCTCACGCCGTCGACAGCTGCACCACCGTCCAGAGCCGCAGGCGCCGCAGGAAGTATTCTCGCCGTGCAGGTGAGTGGCAGCCCGTCCTCTCTTGTCGTGTTCTCGCCGTGCAATGCTGCTGCGCCGCTTTGAACTGTAACTGAGGCGCTGCTCGTGCCAGGCTGGGTCGCCGGCTCTCCACCGCATCGTCCCATCACGCCATCTTCTCTTCGCGTCGTGCTGCCTGATTCAGCGCTGCAGCGCGGCCGCCACGCAGCCCGGGCGAGGCTGCCCTAGCTGCCTGCCGTGTTGTACCCACTTGTCATCGTCGAAGCTGCTGCGCCGCGCCGATTTCGTCGCCACTGCTGCAAGACTGCACCGACCGTCTCTACTCCGAGTTCGTCTCAGCCGTTGCTCCAAAGTACGTATGACATGTAGTGGTTAATCCAAATTTTGTGATTGTGGAAATAGAATGCAACCCGTGTGGTAATTAACTTTGATTTGTTTTTAGCGTAGATGATAAAAATTTCATCTTTAATTTTTCGTTTCGGCTAACGTAATATATAAAGATGACATTGTTGCTGATTAGATAGTTAATTTTTTATTTGATAGAGATTGTTAGTTCAATGACAATTTACTGGCATGTAAAGAAAACTTGCTTGATATTTTATTGTGGCTTGCCGTCGCCCTAATTCGTCGTAGTTTAATTTCTCGGTTGAAGATAATGTTATAATACCATTTATTATTCATTACTATAATTAACGTGCATGCTTTATTTTATGTGTTGTGGATTTGTTTAATGCCTTTTATGATCGTGCATGTACCATATATATCTATGCAAGAAAAGTGACTAGTAGCTCATAACAAAGTGTAACACTATTAAGAACCCTGGGCATCAATTTTTTCGCGGTTTCGTTTTAGAAAACCATAACAGGGAAGCTTGGCTCGTACATAATCACTGATGGGAGGAGTATAACTTAGGAAGGCTGGCCCACTTTACTGTCTTTTCTTTGTTCTTTCCTACTCTTACTCGTTCTTACCTTTTTCTAGTAAATCACTTCGAAAAGTAAACCTATACAATATACGTCACCCGTTTCGGACCGGCTCGTCTCACATGCGTTATGCATGTGAGTCGTGTAGGTTCGTAATTGTCCCTTTTTGGACAGCCTGGGAGTGACCGAGGGGGCGTGCTTATGATGAGACGCGGGGTCTGGATTCGGACGAAATTTTGACGGCGTAACCCTAATGTTCTCTGCTGCACCATTATCGGGCGTGCAGTTGGAGAACAATGGGGTTATGCTGCCGAAATTTCGTCTGGATCCGGACCCCGCGTCTCGTTATAAGCACGCTCCGCTCGGTCACTCTTGGGTGGGTTTAGGACCTATCCCTTCCAATAGATGTAAAGTAAACATAATTTAACAATCTTTTTATTTTTAGTTACAACATATATATATTTATAAGTTTTATGTTCTTATATTTAATAGTTTAAAACATGGGTGATGATAGACGATGGATGTATGATGGTTGGTGTAAAAATGCTGCGCCTTCTGATGAATGGTCCATCAATACTAAGGCATTTATCAGTCGGGCTTTCTCTTTATCAACCAACCGTTTTGTGAAATGTCCGTGCAACAAGTGTCATAACTTTTTATGCAAGGAAAAGTTTGACATGGAACGTGACCTTTGTCGATTTGGTTTTATGCCTGGTTATGAAACATGGTATGAGCATGGCGAGTTATACCATAGTAATGTTGATGGTGATAATATGGATAGTGATAACGATGACAGAATGGAAGATATGGTTGAAGCACTAAATCGTTATTGTGGTGCACAAACATCTGAAGAAATTCCTGGACCTGAAGTTCAAGAGTTTTATAGAATTCTCTCAGCATCACATGAACAGTTGCATGATCACACTAAAGTGTCTGTTCTTTCGACCGTTACTCGTCTCATGTCTATAAAATCAAAGTACAATTTGTCGAACAAGTGCTATGATGATCTTATGGATTTGATAGCAGACATTCTTCCGATGAATCATAAGTTGCCAAGAGACATGTACCAGTCAAAGAAATTGTTGTCAGGCCTTGGTATGAAGTATGAAAAAATTGATTGTTGTCGTAACAATTGTATGCTTTTCTGGAAGAAGAATGATAATCTGACACAATGCTCGGTTTGTAAAGAATCTCGATACATTGAGGCCACAAATGAGGACGGTCAATTGGTGAAACTAAAGTGGTAGTGAAACAACTTCGTTACATGCCCCTTGCACCTAGACTAAAACGGTTGTTTTTATCTAAATCAACTGCAAGACACATGCGGTGGCATAAGGAAGGTGTGCGCGAAACAAAAGGAGTAATGACACACCCATCTGATGCTCAGGCTTGGAAGGCTTTAGATTCTTTTGATGAGTACTTTGCTGAAGATGCTAGAAATGTTCGTATTGGTTTGGCCACCGATGGTTTCACACCATTCAACACAACTTCTGCCTCGTACTCATGTTGGCCAGTTTTTGCTATACCATACAATCTTCCACCAGCTTTGTGTATGAAATATGAATACATTTTCTTGTCTTTAATCATTCCCGGTCGAAAACATCCAGGAAAACATTTAGGGGTTTTTCTTCAACCATTGATGGAGGAGTTAAAAGAATTGTGGATCGGAGTAGAAGTGTATGATACATACAAAAAGCAGAAATTCAATTTGCGAGCAGCATACTTATGGTCCATTCATGATTTTCCCGCATACGGTGTTTTTTCAGGATGGAGCACACACGACAAACTTTGTTGTCCTATTTGTGGATCGGACTCTGATTGTTTTAGACTTACTCATGGGGGGGAAGTGTGTTTTTTTTATTGCCACCGACGATTTCTACCAGCAAATCATCCATTTCGAAGGCAAGTTAATACATTTCGAAAGGATACTATTGTAACAAAGGGTCCGCCGAAACGCTTGGCCAGTGGTGAGATTGCTGCATGGCTCAGTCAACTTATCCCTACAGAAGATGGGTTTGTTGGTTTTGGTCAGGAGCACAATTGGACTCATATATGTGGCTTATGGGATCTTCCTTATGCTAAGTCATTGTTATTGCTACACAACATTGATGTGATGCACCAGGAACGCAATGTAGCAGGAAGCATAATTAGCACATGTTTCAATTTTAAAAAGACAAAAGATAATTTAAAGGCTCGAAAAGATTTAGCAGATATTTGTAATCGTCCAACTCTAGAAGTCAGACAGGATGGTAGTGGAAAACAGACATTGCCACGTGCTCCATTTTTTCTTAAAGTTAGTGAAAAGAAAGAAGTTCTAAAATGGTTGCAACAATTGAAGTTTCCTGACGGTTACTGTGCTGGGTTGAGGCGCACGACAAATCTTGAAAATTGGGTATTAATAATCTCAAAAGCTACGATTACCATATAATGATGGAAAGACTTCTTTCAGTAATGTTCCGTGGATATGTGCATCATGACGTGTGGAGAGTACTTGCGGAACTCAGTTTCTTTTATAGACAACTATGTGCTAAAGAAATTACAGTTCAAATGATGGAAAAACTGGAGAAAGAAATACCTCTACTCATTTGCCAAATGGAAAAGATATTCCCGCCGGGATTTATGAATGTAATGCAACATCTACTTGTGCATTTACCTTACGAAGCTAAAGTTTGTGGCCCCGTACAATATCGATGGATGTACCATATTGAAAGAACACTAAAGAAACTACGAGCAATGGTTTTGAACAAAGCAAGAGTAGAAGGGTGTATTACAGACGCATTTGCTCTGAAAGAGGTAGCATACTTCTCAAGTACATTCTTTGCTGAGGAACAAAATGTGTATGCTCCCACAACACGGTACCACATAGATGATGAAACTCCAGCGGAAAATTTAAGTATTTTTTCGTGGAAAGGAAAAACGGTTGGTGGCAGCAGTAGACATGTGGTTTCAGAAGAAGAATGGAATTCGTGTATGTTATACATGTATACAAACATCGAAGAGATGACTCAATATTTTGTGTAAGTGTTTTTTTCTACTAATCACCGCGAAGAAACATCTAATATTTCTCACATTTTACATGAGAATATATTCTAATGTACTAATAATTTACATTATGTAGCGAGTTCGACAAACAATTTTGGAAGTATACGTGTCAACCAACAAGCAAACAGTTAGATAAAATGCGTCGTGACGGCCTTCATGGGGGTCCTAACTTCGTAAATTGGTTTTAGAAGCATGTAACATTCTGTTATTACATGTTACTTTTATCATTGCCAAGTTAATCTGATTAGTAAAAGTAATATTTTTTCTTTAACATGTAGTGCATGGTCGATGCAAATGTTCATGAAGACCTACGATAACTTTCTCAAGGAACCATAACAGCAAGGAGTTTTGGTCGTTACGACGTAAATGGGTTCCGATTTCGTTCGGTCAAATTTGAAGAAAAACATCCCTTTGCAGCCACGACAAACAGTGGAGTTGTAACTAGAGCATGTGATGCACAGGGGAATGAAACTAACTATTATGGAATTATTCAAAACATTGTGGAGTTTAAATTTGGTGGCTCCAAAGATCTTAGAGTTATCTTTTTTCATTGCGACTGGTTTGATAATAACAGGGGAACACGAAAGGATGAATTTGGTATAGTAGAGGTAAAACATGAAAATAGACTTCGTGGATGCGATAATTATGTTCTCGCTCATCAAGTTGAGTTGGTTTACTACCTACCATATCCTTGTCCAAAGTTGAGTGCTTGGTGGGTTGTCTATAAAGTTAATCCACAAGAACGATTATATGCTCCTAGTGATGCTGGTTATCAAGAACAAGATGAAGTGTACCAAGAGGATGATATTCTATCATCTTTTAATATAGATAATGGTTTAGGACTTGATACATTAATTGGTGATGTTGAAGACAACGAGGGAGAAGAGGATGTAGTGGTTAAAAGAAAGAGACGTAGCTCTAAAAAAGTTAAGATGAGACAAAAGAAGAAAGTTGGTCGACATGTTACCGAAGGGACATCGGATCATGACGAATTTTAATCATGTAATTGATTAATATTACATTTTATCATTACTTTTGTTTATATCATTATATATTTATCTCTGACCATTTTTTAAACAGGATGCCACGTGGTCTTAAGAATATAGCTAAGGGTCTCTTTGGCTCCTCAAACAAGAGTGGGAGCCAGTCTGCTAACTCCTCACGTAGTCAAGACTCTATTTTTCATGGAAGTGCCTCAAATAATAGTAGACCAGAGGCATTTAGAAGATGCATGGAACAAGCTAATGAACAGGTTCAGTAGCATATATTTGTATTATATTTACCCATGTCTCATATCGCGAAACCTAATTTATCTAATTTCAGGTGGAGCAGGAGATCCAGGAGGAGTGTAAAGAGGATCAAGGGGAAGAATTTTCTGCGGGGCAGGAACAACAACAAGGGGTAAGACCCTATGTTGATGAGGAAGCTGAGGAGGAAGTCGATGAGGACGAGGAGGATGGCACCGATACGGGAGAGTTGCCCCAATCATTCAGGTATCGGTCTTCAAACACTCTCCCGTTGGCTGTGCCTCCACAACAGAGATTACGGATCACTCCTGTCGGTGACTGGTAAGTAAATATAAATACCATTATTAAATTATAGATATAATGTTTTAGATAAATAATATATGTTGTTAAATTAACTTGTAGGCAATGGGATGATCTAGATTGGGATGGACGACAACATCGTAGACAGCCTAATGCAGTGTTGGGTGCTATATGTCGCCATCATTATCCAGGTCTTGTGAACATTAAAGGTGAAGAGAAACCTGCAATACATTGGGAGCACTATCGAATTGCTCCACATGCTGTGCATGAGAATGTGGCAGGGGCAGTCTGGCATGATTTTTGGGTATGTCTTCACTACACTGCACTTTAATTATGTCCATTATATTTTTAGTAATACAAATTCTACAAATTTTATAGGAACGATATCGTTTGCCCGATGATCATGACGCTGCTCTCGAGTCTAGAACACACAAAGTCTTTCACAAAGCTGCATGTAAAGTTGTGAATGATATAATGTCTAATGCTCGGATCACAGCTGTGTGCTTGTACTACAAGGAGAAACTCAGACAGATGATGAACAAGAAAATGGGAGCTTCAAAAATCTATCTAGAGGACGATCAATACCGTCAGGTAATGATTCCTTGGATGGTAAAATGTACTGATGCTTATTATTCATTATGTACTTATTGGGGATCGAGTGAATATCGAGAAAAATCTAACTCCAAGAGAATCAACCGTGAGTCCGGTGGTGAAGTTCTCCATCGTTACGGTGGAGATGGTCATATTCGTCTCTCCAAACGGATGGTGAGTTTTGTATATTTAGAATTAAGTGTTATAATATAAGCTTTTGCGTAACTATATTTGTTACATGTCTATATAGGCTGCTCAAAGTGGTCAGGAACCCTCTTTCATTGACACTTATATAAGAGGGCATAGGGGCACAGATGACAGTCAATTGTGCACTCCAACGGCCACTCAGAACTTGGTATGTCATATAAGTAAAAGTAATTAATAATCAGTATAATTGTTGTATAGTAGCTTTGTAGTTACTTTTAATGTAGGAGAAATATGGTGAAGAGATGGTTCGACGTCATGGAGATGATTACAATTGGAGAAAGGAAGACGTCGACGTAGTTGCTTTATATGAATCCGGTGGAGGAAAGCGTCACGGGAGATGAACTTACCACTCTCATATTCATATATTGACATACTTTAAATTTTCCAAGTGTCACTAGTTATGACATATCACTATTGCAGGTATTCGATGTTCAACGGTGTCATGAACACCGATGTGGTTCTCTCGCAGTCACGGTCAACACAGAGCGGACAAAGTTCTTCTCGTCGTACTCATACAGGAAATGAGTCCAGGCTAAAACAAATAGAGGAGGAGCAGGCTGCATTGAGAGACCACTTAAGACTACAGGAAGACCGTATGAAACGACAAGAAGAGTTTATAAAAGCACAAAATGACTACTTCTCGAATCTGGCAGCGTGGCAACAATCGATGCAGGTACATTAATATAATAGTTCAAATATTTTTATTAAACAAGAGATGTATGCATATTTATAGTAGAATGAATTTAAATATTTAAAAATGATTTTAGGGATACTTTTCTCAACTTGGGTTGCCTGCCGCTATGCCACCGCTACCGCAGCCTCCGCAGCTACCTATGTCTTCACCGCTACCGGTGCCTCCACAGCCTTTTCCCGTTGGAACACAGGTACATATTATTGTTATGTTCTCTTTCATTTGTATAAATTGTTACTATACTTGTAACATGTATTATTGTTTATTTAGGGATCATCCTCAAGGGCACAAAACTTTCAAAGTCCCCCGTTACAAATTTACGAGCAACTTCTTCAGGAGGACAGGGTGGAGGGGACGACTTTGTCGATCAATTCTTCGCACCCGGTGGTAGCAATTAGGTAAGTTTTTTGTTTTCATCTGGATTATATATTATGTATCTTAATTTTAAATGGAGCTCGTGTATAATAAGGCATATAATCAAATATGTTGTTGCTTTTTATTTGAATCAATTAGTCATATACTTCACTTTGTTTTCATACAGGAAAACGGCGAAACGACGAGCAAAATGGTGTCGGAGCAATTTTGTTGGTTTGTCGGAAAGCAAATGTGGCCATGTGATATGAGTTGCTTTGACAAAATGGTTGTATGAATAATGTGACATATGTTCGTTTATGCTATATTATATGTGTACAATGTAATAATGGACAATATTGTTTCGACGACGTAATGCATTTCATAATGTTGAGTTTGTTGCATTTGTTATTACGTGTTATGTGTTCTGTGTTTGATTTGTTATTTTATGTGCTTGGAACTAAATAATATGTAACATTTTATTATATCTCAAATGTATTTTCGTGAGCCAGAAGTGGCCCACGAAAACATTGCAATATTATTTTCGTGGGCTTCAGAAAGGCCCACGAAAATAAGACAATATTATTTTCGTGGGCCCGGGAAGAAGGCCCACGAAAACAACCAGGCAGTATTTTCGTGGGCCACACTCCAGCCCACGAAAATAGAAGGACATTATTTTCGTGGGCCGCACACTAGCCCACGAAAATAACAGGCCTACATTTTCGTGGGCCAGAATGAGGCCCACGAAAATAGCAGATTGATTTTCGTGGGCCCGAAGGTGGCCCACGAAAATAACAGTACTTCATTTTCGTGGGCTATTTTGGCCCACGAAAATATATATCTTCGTGGGCCCTGTAAGGCCGACGAAATTAAACTTATTTTCGTGAGCCGCCGACGAAATTAAATTTATTTTTGACGGGTTAGTTTCGTGGGCCGTAGGCCCACGAAAATAAGCAAAAATCCCACGAAAATAATTATTTTCGTGGGTTTTTTGCTTATTTTTGTGGGCCTCTGGCCCACGAAAATATATCGTTTTCCTGTAGTGCTGGTCTGCTGGGCCAGAAAATGGACAGAACACCATGTTGAAATTTTTCAACCAAAACATTTAGTTTCACCTTTCGATGTCCAGCGGCTGTTGTAAAACCGCGAGTGGAGTCTAAAAGTTTATGTTTTTGACATATCACTTCGAGCGGGTACATGTTTGGGTCCAGTACAGTAGCAAGGAGTACGCATGTTAACACACTTAACATCCCGTGGCGACCCACGATGGTCGAAATGAACTTTTAATTCCTAAAGTTCATTACTTTGGAACCTGATCTTGTGACATGGTACAGGGATGTATATGTTGTATAAAGTTTATACTTTATCCATATGTGTGATTGTTATGCGTATCATTTATTCCATTCTCGCACAGACTGGATGAAATAAACCAACATGTGCTGATTGTTTGAATGGTATGAATGCAGAATGGGTGCGTACGCGGTCCACGCAAGAGGTGGGAGGTCCGAGTCAGGTTTGTGGTGATGAGTCTCCACCTCCAGAACAAACCACGACACAGCAGCAACCACCTCCTCCACCCCAGAACTTCCAAGAAATCTTGCGGAGGTTCTCGCTGCAGTGCTCGGCTCGCGCGACGAGCAAACCGAGTTGCTGCGGATGCTGGTGCAGCAGAATGCGTCCCGTCCTGGAGAACGCCAAGACAATGGGCAACGCCAGCCCCAACAAAGTTCATATTCAGACTTCCTGGCGATCCATCCACCGGTCTTTATGGAGGCCGAAGAGCCGTTGGAGGCGGACAGCTTGATCCGCACTCTTGAAGCAAAGTTTGGTTTACTTCAGTGCACCGAACACCAAAAGGCGTTGTATGCAGCACAACAGCTTCAAGGGGAAGCCGGCACATGGTGGGCGAACTACATCGCCTCCTTACCGGCTGGCCGTGCCGTCACATAGACGGAGTTCCGGGAGGTGTTCCGCGCCTATCATATACCTCCGGGTGTTACGGAAAGGAAGCTCCAGGAGTTCCTGGCGCTGAAGCAAGGCGAGAGGAGTGCTCATGACTACTCAAGGTCATTCAACCGGCTGGCGCAGTATGCGCCAGGATTTGTGAGAACGGAGGAAGACAAGCGCAACGCATTCTTCCGGGGCCTGAATTTAAAGATGAAGGTCCATCTCGCCCAAAGCAATCGCGGCACATTCAACGACCTAGTTAATGCCGCGATTTTACAAGAGAATGCCCAGCACGAGTGCGGTTCTGATAAGAGGAAACTGTGACACCCTCATTTCTGGTTTTTGCATGTATTCATGTTTCATGTAGAGAAAACATTTTAAAAGAAGTGGGAACAGAGAAAATATGAAAAAGATAGCCAAAAAGAGCCCAATCCAGTTCACAGAGAGCGCCGAAGATAACTCCCGTGGCCAACTGGCCACGTGGCATGTTCGGAGCTCATCCCTGTGAAGTGGGGAGAGGTCTGCCGCTAAACTGGCTACGTGGCAGGCTCGGGGCTCATCTCCGCAAAGGGGAAGAGGTCCGACCCTGTGAGACACATGTTGCCCTCAGAGCTAGCCTCTGTGGAGAAGCGAAGGCTCTTCCGCAGGACACGTGTCACCCTCGGAGCTAGTCACCGTGGAAATCAGAGGACCAGACGCGCGGGATACGTGTCGACCTCGGAGCTCACCTCCGAGAGGTCCGGTCCTATTGGACACGTGTCGCCACCGGATCTTATCTCCGGGAGGTCCGTCACTGTTGGACACGTGTCAACCTCGGAGCTCGTCTATAAGCAGAAAGGAAGTCTGGCACTGTCAGGATACGTGGCACACCCGGAGCCACCTCCGGAGAGAGGGAAGGCCCGGCACTGACACGTGGCGTGCGCGGAGCCACCTCCGAAAAGAGAGGAGGTCCCGACCGCCAGGATACGTGGCGCACGTGGAGCTCACCTCCGGAGGAGAGGGAGGTCTCGTTCGCTTGACACACGGCACAACCGGAGCTCGTCTCTGGGGAAAAGGGGAGACCAGGCCCCGGTAGACACGTGGAGCTTCCGGAGCTCATCACCGCGGAGGTAACAAGTTCTGGAGCGGTTTTTGGATTCTGTACGGGTAGAAATATCGGTACGGAGGAGAAACCGACCTGAATTCCACAATGTTACCGCACCAAATCAACTCAAGAGTTGTTAAGATTCAACGATAATCTGAATAGGACTCTTAATCGAAATACAATCAGATTTGGACTCTTCTTCTCCCGATTATAAATAAAACCCAGAACCTTTGGCCGAAAACCACAAACTTCTTTTCCACCTCCTGAGCCGACAACTTAGAGCCCTAGCCCCAACTCGCAGAGTAAGCCATCGCCGGAGTTCAGTCGAGGAAGATCGCTGGAAGAGAGCCCCAATGATCTGTCTTACTAAGAGAAGGACCCCGAGACCACGAAGAACGTAAGGTAGGTCTCCAATATCACTTTACGACATCATCGTGTTTTCCTTGCATCTGTTCTTCGATTCCTTTCGAACAGAAGCTTTCTCGTGGACAGATCACTTGTTGATCGGGTTGATCTAAAGACAAGATCATCACCACGTCCACATTTGATCCGAACACCTCTGTTCTTCATAAAGTCCATGCAAACCATGCAAGAATACGTACAAACTGATCTAATAAAACTGATTATAGGATAGCATGCATATGCATCATCGCATCTAGTTAAAGTTTGTGCATGATATTGATTGCTGTGGATCTTGTATGTGCGTGATCCTATATAGCAGGACAAGCTCAGGGGGCTGTCTATGACGAGCTGCAACAACAAGGTTTTGAGATCCAAGAGCAACCGGAACCGCAAGAACAAGGCAAGTGCCCCTTGACCATATTGATCCTATGTTTTGGGAAAAACTGTTTTGTTTTGCGAAAAGGTGTGTGTGCTGAGTCAAACATGATGGGAAACCCTTTTATAGGAGTTTACTAGCTTTGGTTAAACCACCCTTGTCGCCAAGGAAGTTTATGAGTCGGGTATGGTTTTTGCTTTAAGCTTCGCTGAGTCCATGGGATTGGGAAGCGAGATAGGTGTGTCTAGCTAACTGCACTCGTAACGATAATGTGAAACCGATGTTGTTAATGAACATGGATCGGAGGGAGATCTAGGCAAGACTGGGTTTGTGAATGAGGTAGTATGATATGGTGGTTTACTTGCCGTAGATCTAAGGACCGGTTCATGCGAGCACATGCCAGGATAACAGTGCCACCACAAGGCCATGTATGGGTGCGGCTTAGCTGACTAATGAGGTAAGTTGCTAGATTGTTATGGACGGTGGAAGGCGCGGGGAATGGGACTCGAGTGAGGACTGCCCTGGGAACTGCATGGCACAAGAGGGGGCCCGTGGGTGGGAGAATTGGAGATTCTAGCCTGCCGGTGAAACCTTAGTGAGTCCATACATCTAGTAGCCCCTTTGTAAAGGCTATTTTGTGATCTCTTGGCCATACACCGACGGTTGTGTACTGGTATATTGGAGGTTCTGCAGTCGCCGACGGGTTACGAAATCACAAACTTGTGGGTAAAGAGGTGCAAACTCTGCAGAGTCTAAAAACTATCATGATAGCCGAGCCTACGGTCACGAGCGCCTGGCCAACTTCCATGATTAGTTGGGATGGTGATTGGATATGGTTATTGGTTATGGTTTGGTTTTCGTACTGTTGAGTCCGGGTGATAAGATGGGTTGCATGACTGTTGAGTCATGGCAACAAGGTTGGTCTCGGTGGGAGACGAAGTTGTTATGAGATGAAATGGTAGCGAATACGAGATGGTATTCGTGAGATGGTAGCGAATACGAGGAGGTATTCGTGAGCAAGAATGAGGTTGATTGATGTCTGGTTGTGACAGGGAAGGTAATGAACATAATGGAGGTATGATTGGTATTTTAATACATGTTGGGATTACATGCACTTAAAGATGAGTTGCTGTTTTATCATGGTTTTGATAAATAACTTTGCTTTCTGTAATAAGCCTTTTTATACCTATCTTGTTATGAGCTACATATCGTATTTTCCCGCACTTGTTGAGTACATCATTGTACTCAAACTTACATTATTATTTCATCATCAGCAACAGGAGAAGAATACTATGAAGACCAAGTGGAGCATTAGGCGTGTAATTTGTTCTCAACCTTGCCTGTGGGGATGGAGTAGAGATGGAGCCGCTACTGCTTAGATTGCTTCCGCACTAGTTAGAAGACTTCCGCTGCATAGAAATAAGTCTTCCGCTGTTAGATTAAGACTTCCGTTGTGAGCATGAGTCATGAAACATTGTAATAAACTCTGTTATTTGTGGTTATATATATTCTGAATTTAGTTTGAGGAACATATGTGTATGTGTGACGAACATCCTGGGCACACATATGCATCAGTTCTCAGTTCCGTGGTTTTTCCACAGAATTGAGGGCGTCACAGATTGGTATCAGAGCCACGGTTGACGGTGTGTTACACGCCTAAATAGGAAACACAGGTTGGCATCAGAGCCGCGGGTTGACGGTATTAGTTACACGCTTAGATAGATCACAGATTGGTATCAGACACAGATTGGTATCAACCTGCCATGGATAGATCACACAACCTAGATTGACACAGATTGGTAGCTAAGCCACGCTGACCATAGGATGCAAGCCTAGGATGCATAGATTGGCCTTGAAACTACCTTGACATAGGATACAAGCCTAGGAAAGGCCATAGTTGGATCACCAAATTTGCAACACCCTAAGCCATATAGGACCCCCATTAAACAAGCCTTGAATAGGAGTTGTGTGAGCCCTTGTGATGAGTGTTTGTGATTATGTGCTTAGTGTGAGTTGTGGGACGTCTCAAAGTGTTGTCCATATCCACACATAGGTAGAAAAAGGTGTGAGATGCTTCGGCACTTGTTCACATCCTCATATGGGCTAATATATATAGTCTAACCCACCTTGATGCATATAGTTGAGGAGATATACCTAACCTTCTAACCTTCTATTCTATTTCGTTCTCTCTTACAGATGGTGAGAGGAAACGCCGGCCGAAGGAACGTCCGTGACAACCAAGAGGATGGCCACGATGAAATTCCTGTTAACCCTAGAGCTGGTGAGAACAACCTGGAACGGTTGATGGCCATGCAGAATCAACTTATGCAAACCATGATCCAAACTTTGGGTCAGTTGCAGGCCAACAACAACAACCCCGTTCCGGCACCACCGCCACCATCACCGCCGGCTCATAATAGATTGGGTGAGTTCATGAGGACTCAACCACCCACCTTTGCTCAAGCTAACGACCCCATGGAAGCCGACGACTGGTTGAAATCCATGGAGAAGAAGCTTGCCATAGTGCAGTGCAATGACCGAGAGAAGGTTCTCTTTGCGTCGCATTAACTCATGGGAGCTTCCGCTGACTGGTGGGATGCCCTATGCAACGCTCATGTCGACCCGGAAGCGATCACTTGGACTGAGTTCAAGGAGAGTTTCCGCTCTCATTACATCCCTGCTGGTGTAATGATGCTCAAGAGACAGGAGTTTGAAGGTCTCCGCCAAGGACAGAGAAGCGTGAATGAGTATCTCAACAAGTTCACACAACTGTCCCGGTATGCCCCCGAAGATGTCAACTCAGACCAGAGGAAGCAATACCTGTTCATGAGAGGGTTGAACAATGAGATCCAGGTTCAGCTCCTCAACAGTGACTAGGCGAGCTTCCAGAAGCTGGTTGACACGGCTATAGTAGTCGAAAGCAAGATCCGAGAGATCGAGCGAGAGTGCAAGAGGAAGATGCCATACCAGCCCCAAGGGAGCAACGTACAACCTCGGTACATGCCCCCGGCCGCACCGCAGTATGGATCGACCACTCCTGCATACCGCCCTAGTCAGCCACCATAGCAACGACCCGTTGCACAAGCACCTCCTGTGCTCTTGCCCCCTATGCCCCGACCCAACATGGGCGCTCCTGTTCAAAACCCCCGCCCCAACGTACCTGCTGCCATAGGCAACAGGGCATGCTTTGCATGCGGGGAAACTGGACACTTCGCAAGCCAGTGCCCGAGGAGAGGCCCTGGACAGCAAGGTAACGTGCCCAAGCCGAACCCGCGACCGAACGGAGGCGACAATCAAGGAAACCATGGACAGCAGAACTATGCTCGCGGCAACATGAACCATGTCTCTGCTGAGGAAGCACAACAGGCTGAGGACGTCGTAATTGGTATGTTCCTTGCCAACTCCAACCCAGCTACCATCTTATTTGATTCTGGAGCATCACATTCCTTCATATCATCCAAGTATGTTGCCAAGCATAATCTACCCATATCACACTTAAAATGTGCTATGTTAGTTAATTCTCCCGGTGGAGAGATGAGGACTAATATAGTATGTCCGGAATAAGCCTTAAAATAAGGGGGGTAGACTTCCTTGCCAACCTCATTGTCTTGGATTCCCAAGGGATAGACATAATACTCGGGATGGATTGGTTAAGCAAGCACAACGGGGTAAACCAATGTGCTGAAAGAAGCGTGCAGTTGACAAATGAGCACGGTATTCGTGTCGAGTTTGAGTCAGCCCAACAAACAACCGAAAAGGCAATCTTGAACCACGTCGAAGGAGCAACCTTAGACAGCATTCCAGTGGTTCAAGAATTCTCGGACGTGTTTCCTGAGGAGCTTCCAGATATGCCACCTGATCGGGACATTGAGTTTGCGATTGATTTGGTACCC
Organism: Neostapfia colusana; assembly: GCA_030760725.1. Taxonomy (NCBI): domain Eukaryota; kingdom Viridiplantae; phylum Streptophyta; class Magnoliopsida; order Poales; family Poaceae; genus Neostapfia; species Neostapfia colusana. Next base: position 24,714,221 of record JASWHV010000014.1, read on the forward strand.
GGAACTACACCCATAGCAAAGAGACCCTATAGGATGCCCATTAATGAACTAGTGGAATTCAAGAAGCAAATTCAGGAGCAGTTGGAGAAGGGTTTTATACGTCCAAGCTCGTCACCATGGGGAGCCCCCGTGCTCTTCGTGGACAACAAGGATGGGACCCAAAGGATGTGCGTGGACTATATGTCTCTCAACGAGGTAAAAATCAAGAACAAATACCCTCTGCCCCGTATAGAGGACCTATTCGACCAAATTAAAGGAGCCCGAGTGTTCTCTAAGATTGCTCTTCGGTCGGGATACTTCCAGCTGAAGATTAAGCCCTCCGATATACCCAAGACTGCCTTTCGAACACGGTATGGTTCGTATGAATATACCGTCATGTCTTTTGGGTTAACAAATGCACCCGCATACTTCATGTACCTTATGAACAAGGTTTTCATGGAGTACTTGGACAAGTTCGTCGTGGTTTTCATCGACGACATCATGGTATATTCAAAAAGTGAGGAGGAGCATGAAGAACATTTGAAATTGACCTTGCAGAAAATGCGTGAGCATCAATTGTATGCCAAGCTTAACAAGTGTCAATTTTGGCTAAAGGAAATATCGTTCCTAGGCCACATTATCTCCGAGGAAGGGGTATCGGTTGATCCATGAAAAGTGGGAGATGTCCTGAAGTGGAACCAACCACAAAACGTGAGGGAGATTTGGAGTTTTCTTGGGATGGCTGGATACTACCAACGCTTCATTAAGGACTTCTCTAAGATAGCAAAGCCTATGACGGAGTTGCTAACAAAGGGAAAGGCCTTTCAATGGACACCAACATGCCAAGAAAGCTTTGAGGAACTCAAGAAAAGGCTAACCACAGCGCCGGTTTTGGTATCGCCGGACGTAAGCAAGAGCTTTGACATATATTGTGACGCATCTAGACAAGGGCTTGGACGTGTGCTCATGCAAGAAGGGCAAGTGGTAGCCTATGTCTCACCACAATTAAAGAAGCACGAGCTTAATTATCCTACACATGACTTGGAGCTAGCAGCAGTAGTGCATGCATTGAAGATTTGGAGACATTATATCCTTGGTCATCGATGTGAGATCTATATGGATCATAAAAGCCTCAAGTACATATTTACACAAACGAGCCTGAATTTGAGGCAACGTCGATGGTTGGAACTCATCAAGGATTACGATGTTGGAATCAACTACCACCCTGGAAGGGCCAATGTAGTAGCTGATGCATTGAGCCGGAAGGGAGCATGTCACCAACTTACGGTTCGGGAGCTACCACCCGAACTATGTAAGGAGTTCGAACGGTTACACCTCGGATTCTTAAACAACATGGAAGTGATCGAGATCCACTCTTCATTGGAGCAAGAGATAAGAGATGGCCAAGCAACGGATGAGGAGATCAAGGAGATCAAGGAAAGAATCCGACAAGGAATAGAGAAGGATTTCAAAGAAGATGAGAAGGGTACGCTTTGGCTAGGAAAAAGGATTTGCGTGCCTAACGTGAAGCACATCCGCGACATGATATTAAAAGAGGCACATGATTCACCCTATTCCATACATCCCAGAAGCACCAAAATGTACAAGGACTTGAAGACTTGTTATTGGTGGGATGGTATGAAAAGGGATATAGCCGAATGCGTTGCCCTATGTGACACATGCCAACGGGTGAAGGCCGAACATTAAAGACCCTCTGGATTGTTGCAACCCTTGAAGGTACCCGAGTGGAAGTGGGAAGACATCAGCATGTATTTCATCGCCGGATTGCCACGTACTCAGTCGGGTTACGACTCCATCTGGGTTATCGTGGACTGATTGACGAAAACAGCCCATTTTCTCCCTGTAAGGTCCAAGTACAACGTTGCACAATTAGCCGAGTTGTACATGGATGTAAGGGCCTCAGTTTTTGACACATGTTTGAAGTGTCATCACCACACACACACCTCATTTGAAGCAAGTTGATAAACACATTGAAGAGCAAGTAACCACCATCAAAATGCTCATTAGGGAACAAACTCACATATTGCAAAAGTGGCATTTCCCACATGTTATATACAGGGGTTGGGCATATGAAAACTCCTACATAGTGCTAGGAATGTCCAGGCCAAGTTTCACCCAAATTCAAAACCTTTTTGAGGTCATTTTGGGTATGGCTAGAAAGAGGGCAGTTTGAACTCAAATTCAAATTCAAACTGTTTTGATCCAATAAATTCAAATGTGGGAGGCATATTCTTACTCAGCACATTTTTGTGAGCTCACACACCAATTTTCACTCCATTTGGAGTTGATCTTGACATGAGCTAAGTGGGGCAAATTCAAACTTTATTTGAATTTCAAACTGAACATGTGCTGAAATTCATTCAAACCAAACCCAATTTGAATTCTAACCAATTCAAATGGTTCAAGGGTAGATAATTCAAATCACCAGGTGCTTTGTGGGAACTACTGTTTACAACAGTGAATAGGAGTTAATCTCAGAGGTTAAAAATGAAAATGGGACCCACATGTCAGCCACTGGGATGATTCAACCGACTGAGACTTTCTCACTCGGGTCCCCGAGCTTCAGCTGCGATCGGCACCGAGGGAGGCCGCCGCGCCAGCAGCTGCTTGGCCATGCGCGGGCACGAGTCGATTCAGAGCCTTCTTAAGGCGTTCCCCCCCCCCCCTCCTCGGCCGAAGCCCTCGCCATTTTCTCCCCGCAAGAACACAGCACCGGGAAACTTTCTTCCGCCGCTCAGAACCGATCGGAGAGCTCCGATCACAGCCTCCCCGTCTCCTTCAGAGCTACGGCAAGGTACTAGGGACCCTCCTCGTTCTTCCCCATTGCTAGAATTCAGCTGAAACCTGTCGATCTCGGCTACACCGAGAGTTCAATTCGGTGACCTAAAACCGCCGCACTTCGGGCTCCCGTGGACAGCCCAACCGGGAGGTTGTCATGCCCGAGCCAAGGCACCCTTGGACGCGCTGGTGACCGGTGCTGCTCACCCCCGAGCCACAGCCCGAGTGCTTGCTCACCGGCGGCGAATTTCCAGTTTTCCCCTTTCTGGGTACAGACCGACCTTCGGGTGCGGTTCTGTCGAATCCAAACTCTACGAAGGATTAGAGGGCCTCAATCCGCTCCCACACAAACTAGACACGGTAGCGCACAAGTTGCCTTCACAACCTTTGGCCTGAGAACCTCTGTAACCGGCGTATTTTGATGTTTACCGACGGCGGAGCAGGCGGAAAGCATCGGGCGCACGGTGAGGGACTACTTCGGACCTCTCCCGAGCTGCCTTGAGCCCATGCCAAGGTTCCTGAAGTACCACTGATGCTTTCCGGCCGTTTTCTCGGTCAGTTGGGGTGCTAGGGAAGTCGGCCGACACGGCCGAAGTCTTTCCGAAGCTTCCGCTCGTCGCCGACCATGTACCAGCCATTTTCATGATGAGCTGAGCCCAGAATCCTGTTCCCCGAGTGAAAGTAGGCAGGGGCGGCCAAAATCGTGAAGTTTGGAGCTCCACAGAAGCTGCCGGTGAGCTCTCCGGCGAGGTATCGCGGCGGCAGAGCGCGGGCGGCGAGAGGTAGACGAAGGGGGTGGACCCCAGCTGTCAGCGGCAGATATTTTAAATCAGGATTGGGCTGCGGCTGGGATCTGATGTGCTGGCGCGCAAAAACCCTGTAGGCCTCAGTGTGCTGTCGCCTCCGCGCCCAATACGTGTCCCCGTGGGCCCCCGGCAGATTTAAACTTTTCCCCGATTTTCAGATTTCATTCAAACTTCAAATCCTCATAACTTTTGCTAGGAAGCTCCAAATCGAGTGAACCAAATTTTTTTGGATTCAGCTCTCTGAGCACTTTCCAGAAAATAAAGTTTTACTTCATGAAAATCTTTAATTCTCCAGAATTAATTCCTCAAAATTTAAACTGTTTGGAATTTTATCTGGAGAATCCTTTGGAGGAAAATTCTGAAATTATGCTGCGATATTCACCAAAATATCCCTGAACTACCATAAAAATTTCAGGTCCATTTGAGCTCATTTGATTCACCTAATGTTGTGATTAGTGAAACTGTTCCAGAGAAAATAGAAAATGTTCAGAAACATTTTCAGAATTTTCTCTGAAATTGTGTGGCTCCTATCTTTAGCTAGGAACCTCCAAATTAAGTGAGACCAACTCCATTAGAACCCTCTGAAAATCTAGTTTTCAGAAAGTCATAGCTTGTCACCCTAAAGCTTCCAATTAAGGTCAAGTACATAATTACTTGTGGAGGGCTCAAATGAGCTTTGGTGCAACTAAAACTTGACCAAGTCTGTGTTTAGGTTGTAACCAAGCCACAGTAAAATTTTCACAGTCATTGAGTCTGTCTAGTGGGACTCATAAACTTCACAAGTTTAAGCTCAATGCAAATGCATTACAATTAATACATGTACTTCTTATATCATGTAGTCGCTAAGGTCGAGGAGGAACCCGAAGTCCTAGACTTCGTTACTCCGGAGGAGCAGCTAGCCTACGACCAAGAGCAGCAAGGCAAGCTCCGGTTTGCATTAACTTTTTACAAGTTTTTATTGTTTTGAGCACATACTTGAATACCTTATTCCTTGCATTAGAGTCTTATTTGGAAACCCAACTGCATAGCCAAGAGAACCATGGGTTGGGTTTAGGATTGCAAACCCCGTTAGCTACTGTGATGCTAAGATAGTGTAGGATTTGGTACAAGTCGAGTAGTTCGAACTACTCGCGAGCATAGGGTAGAGGCACTCGACTCGGGTAGAGATAGCACATGATACACATGGCAAGAAAAATGAGACCGAGCGGAGAGTAAGGGCAGCAGGACTTTGGGGCCTGTGTGCTAGCTCCGTTTGTGTCGATTGAGGACCGAGCCGTGTGCGGGCCTGTTGAACAAGCTAGAACAGTATCGAAGACCTACCGGCTATATGGGAACCGGGAAACCGATGTAACTCGGGTAGCTGGGTATTGAGGCATTGCCCATCGTTCAGAGGGAGATTGAAAGATGGACTTTGATTGTTAATGAATTGTTGTAGTTTAGAGCTAACTAAAGTTCTTTTCAACTTTGGGCAAAGTACATGAGAGAAATGCGTTTCTTGTTTGATTGCCGCTCTCTCATGTGCCGTAGCGTAAGGTTCTCCACAACATGCTGATAAACTTGAAAGTAAGGTTCCACTAATTAGGCGAGTCCTTTGCAACTGGTTTTTATCTCCTATACCCATCATCCCTCATGTAGAAGTTCCATGTTTAGGAGAGACGGGTCAGTCTTACTGAGCCTTCATGCTCACTGCTTGTGTTTGAAGCTTTTGCAGGGTTATATGAGGAAGGGACTCCCGAGGAGGAGATGGAACCCTAGGAGGGGAACCCCGTCGAGTGGGAGTCGTGCACGCCGCCGTGTTAGTGTGCGTGTGTGCTAGCAAGGACACGTTCAAGGGCTGAACGTGAACTTGATGCGTAGTCTACGCCCGTGAGTGTGGACTGGATCTATTTTGATGTAAAAATGTTCATAAACCACTTTATGTAATAAAAGTTTTGCTTCCGCTTTGTACCTTTGATGTGTGTTATCTGGTGCTGTGCAACGCAGCACCCCTCAGCGTGATCCTGGCTCGACAAGACCGTGGGGTCGTGTCAATGGAGCAGATCGTGTGCCGCCATGGAGTCCCGAGGAGGATAGTCTCTGATCGAGGTTCTCAGTTTACCTCTAGGTTTTGGAGGAAGCTGCAGAAAGCTATGGGTACACGACTGGATTTTAGCTCCGCCTATCACCCACAAACCGATGGACAAACCGGAACGACAAACCAAACTTTGGAAGACATGTTGAGGGCTTGCGCCTTGAAATGTGGGCGTAGTTGGGATAGGAGTTTACCGTACGCCGAATTCTCCTATAACAACAGCTATCAAGCTAGCTTGAAGATGTCGCCTTTCGAAGCATTGTATGGTAGGCGGTGTAGAACACCGCTGTTCTGGAACGAGACTGGAGAGAACCAAGTGTTTGGACCCAAAGTGCTACAAGAAGCTGAAAAGCAAGTCCAAACGATATGGGAGAACTTAAAGGCTGCTCAGTCGCGATAGAAAGGCTATGCAGACAATAGGCGAAGGATGTTGACTTTCGAAGTAGGAGACTTCGTATACCTTAATGTATCGCCTATCCGTGGCCAACGACGTTTCAACGTCAAAGGCAAGCTAGCACCTCGGTACATCGGACCATTTAAGATTTTGGACAAGCGAGGAGAAGTAGCTTATCAACAAGAGCTCCCAACATATCTCTCCGACGTACATGACGTGTTTCATGTATCCCAGCTCAAGAAGTGCTTGAGAGTACCAGAGGAGCAAATACCAATGGAAGAGCTTGAACTTCAAGAGGACCTGACTTATGCAGAGAACCCTGTCCGAATTTTAGACGTAAACGAAAGGGTCACCAGAAACAAAGTGATCCGATGGTGCAAGGTACAATGGATCCATCACACCGATGACACGACCCCATTGGTCTTGTCGAGCCAGGATCACGCTGAGGGGTGCTGCGTTGCACAGCAGCGTATAACACACGTCAAAGGTACAAAGTGGAAGCAAAACTTTTATTACATAAAGTGGTTTATGAACATTTTTACATCAAAATAGATCCAGTCCACACTCACGGGCGTAGACTACGCATCAAGTTCACGTTCAGCCCTTGAACGTGTCCTTGCTAGCACACACGCACACTAACACGGCGGCGTGCACGACTCCCACTCGACGGGGTTCCCCTCCTAGGGTTCCATCTCCTCCTCGGGAGTCCCTTCCTCATATAACCCTGCAAAAGCTTCAAACACAAGCAGTGAGCATGAAGGCTCAGTAAGACTGACCCGTCTCTCCTAAACATGGAACTTCTACATGAGGGATGATGGGTATAGGAGATAAAAACCAGTTGCAAAGGACTCGCCTAATTAGTGGAACCTTACTTTCAAGTTTAGCAGCATGTTGTGGAGAACCTTACGCTAAGGCACATGAGAGAGCGGCAATCAAACAAGAAACGCATTTCTCTCATGTACTTTGCCCAAAGTTGAAAAGAACTTTAGTTAGCTCTAAACTACAACAATTCATTAACAATCAAAGTCCATCTTTCAATCTCCCTCTGAACGATGGGCAATGCCTCAATACCCAGCTACCCGAGTTACATCGGTTTCCCGGTTCCCATATAGCCGGTAGGTCTTCGATACTGTTCTAGCTTGTTCAACAGGCCCGCATACGGCTCGGTCCTCAATCGACACAAACGGAGCTAGCACACAGGCCCCAAAGTCCTGCTGCCCTTACTCTCCGCTCGGTCTCATTTTTCTTGCCATGTGTATCATGTGCTATCTCTACCCGAGTCGAGTGCCTCTACCCTATGCTCGCGAGTAGTTCGAACTACTCGACTTGTACCAAATCCTACACTATCTTAGCATCACAGTAGCTAACGGGGTTTGCAATCCTAAACCCAACCCATGGTTCTCTTGGCTATGCAGTTGGGTTTCTAAATAAGACTCTAATGCAAGGAATAAGGTATTCAAGTATGTGCTCAAAACAATAAAAATTTGTAAAAAGGTTAATGCAAACCGGAGCTTGCCTTGCTGCTCTTGGTCGTAGGCTAGCTGCTCCTCCGGAGTAACGAAGTCTAGGACTTCGGTTTCCTCCTCGACCTTAGCGACTACATGATAGAAACAATACATGTATTAATTTAATGCATTTGTATTAGGTTTGAAGTTGTGAAGTCGATAACTTTTGCTAGACAGGCCTAATGACTGTGAAACTTTTACTGTGGCTTGGTTACAACCTAAACAAAGAATTGGTCAAGTTTTATTTGCAGCAAAGCTCATTTGAGCCCTCCACAATTAATTATGTCCTTGACCTTAATTGGAACTCTTAGGGTGTTCTAGGAATTTTTCATGAAGCCAACTATGACTTTCTGAAAACTAGATTTTCAGAGGGTTCTAATGGAGTTGGTCTCACTCAATTTGAAGGTTCCTATCTAAAGTTATGAGCTAAACAATTTCGGAGAAAATTCTGAAAATGTTTCTGAACATTTTCTATTTTCTCTGGAACAGTTTCACTAAACACACCATTAGGTGGATCAGATGAGCTCAAATGGATCTGAAATTTTTATGGTAGTTCAGGGGTACTTTGATGAACATCCCAGCAAAATTTCAGGATTTTCTTCCAAAGGATTCTCCAGTTAAAATTCCTAACAGTTTAAATTTTGAGGAATTAATTCTGGAGAATTAAGGGTTTTTGTGAAGTGAAACTTGATTTGCTGGAAAGTACTCGGAGAGCTGAATCCAGCAAAATTTGGTTCACTCAATTTGGAGCTTTCTAGCCAAAGTTATGAGGATTTGAAGTTTGATGAAAATCTGAAAATCGGGGAAAAGTTTAAACTCGCGCGTGGGCCTAGGGGACACGCGTCGCACGCCTAGGCAATGGCACACCGCGGCCCACAAGAATTTTGTGTGCCAGCACACCCGATCCCGGCCGCAGTAGGATCCCGATTCGAAATATCGGCCGCTGACAGCTGGGGTCCACCCCCTTCTTCAACCTCGCGACGCCCGCGCTCCGCCGCCGAGGGGCCTCGCCAGAGAGCTCGCCGCCGGCTTTTGTACAGCTCCAAACTTCTCGATTCTGGCCGCCCCTGCCTACTTTTACTCGGGAAACAGGATCTAGGGTCAGCTGCTCATGACAATGGCCGGAGCATGGTCGGCGACGAGCCGCCACCTCGGAATGACTTCGGCCATGTCGGCTGACTTCTCTAGCACCTCAGCTACTTTGGAAATCGGTCGGGAAGCATCAGTGGACCTCAGAGAAGGTCGACATGAGCTCGAGGCAGCTCGGGGAAGGCCCAAAATAGGTCCTCACCGTGCGCCCGATGCCGCCCGTTCATTCCGCCATTGGTAGACCTCAAATTACGCTGGGTACAGGGGTTCTCCGGCCCAGAGTTGTGAAGGCAACTTGTGCGTTACCGTTTCTAGCTTGTGTGAGAGCGGTTTGATGCCCTCTAATCCTTTCTAGAGCACGAATTAAACAGAATCGTACCCAAAGGTCGTTCTGCACACAGAAAGGGGAAAAGTGGAAATTCGCCGCCGGTGAGCAACCACTCGAGCTGTGGCTCGGGGGTGAGCAGCACCGGTCACCAGCACGTCCAAGGGTGCCTTGGCTCGGGCGTGACAACGCCCTGGTTGGGCTGTCCACGAGAGCCCGGGGTGCGGCGGTTCCAAGTCCCGAATTTGATCTTTTGGCACAGCCGATATCAATCGGTTTCAACTGAATTCTAGCAACGGGGAGGGCGGAGGAAGGTCTCTAGTACCTTACTGGGGCTCTGGAGTGGATGGAGGGAGCTGCGATCGGCGTTCTCCGATCGATTCCGAGCTGCGGAAAACTGTCGGCCGGCGCTGAGTTCTTGCGGGGAAGAACGGCGGTGCCTCGGCCGGGGAGGGGGGCAGGCACCTTAAGAAGGCTCTGCACCGCCTTGCGCACGCGCGTGGGCAAGCAGCTGCTGGCGCGGCGGCTGCCCTCGGTGGCGATCACCGCTGCGGCTCGGCGACCCGAGTGAAAAAGTCTCAGTCGGTTTGATCTGAGCAGTGGCTGACCTGTGGGTCCCACTTCCAGTTTTAACCTCTGAAATTTACTCCTAATCACTGTTGTAAACAGTGAACCCCATACTACCCTTGGCAATTCAAATTATTCACCCATGAGCCATTTGAATTGATCAAAGTTCAAATGAGGTTTGGTTTGAATGAATTTCAGCACAAGTTCAGTTTGAAATTCAAATAAAGTTTGAATTTCTCCCACTTAGCTCATGTCAAGATCAACTCCAAATGGAGTGAAAATTGGTGTGTGAGCTCACAAAAATGTGCTGAGTAAGAATATGCCTCCCACTTTTAAATTCATGGGATAAAAACAGTTTGAATTTGAATATGGTTTCAAACTGCCCTCTTCCTAACTATACCCAAAATGACCTCAAAAAGGGTTTTGAATTTGGGTGAAACTTGGCGTGGACATCCTTAGTAAAGTGTAGGAGTTCTCATATGTCCAGCCCATCTATATCACATGTGGAAAATACCACTTTTGCAATGTGTGAGTTTGTTCTCTAATGATCATGTTGATAATTGTTACTTGCTCTTCATTTGTGTTCATCATCCTTCCTCAAATGAGGTGTGTGGTGTGGTGATGAACACTGCAAATGTGTGTCAAAAACTGAGGCCCTTACATTCCTCCCCCCTTAAAAGAATCTCGTCCCGAGATTATAAGGTGAAAATGAGAGAGAGGACGGTGGAAAATTACCGGATATGCGACGTGAAAAATTCAGGGTAGTTAGTGCGAAGGAATTCTTCACTCTCCCATGTCGCTTCGTCGATGGAGTGATTACTCCATAGAACCTTGTAGAACCACAACGTACGGTTGCGTGTGGTTCGGGCCTTTTCATCAATAATCTGCACTGGTTCCTCCCGATAGGTGAGATCCGGTTGCAGTTCTTCAATGTCTTCCAGCTGAACGGTAGTTGATAGCTTGAGACACTTCCTCAGCTGGGAAATATGAAAGACGTCGTGCACACCGGAAAGTGCTTCTGGTAATTTCAACCGGTATGCCACTGATCCACATCTTTCGGTAATCTGGAATGGACCGATGAATCGGGGTGCCAACTTTCCTCTCACCCCAAATCTGTTTACGCCCTTCATTGGGGATACCCGTAGATATACGTGCTCTCCAACTTTGAATTGTAATGGGCGCCTTCTCCGGTCCGCATACTGTTTCTGTCGGGATTGAGCGGCTTTTAGGTTCGCTTGAATCAGTCGAACCTTTTCTTCCGCGTTGTTGACAAGGTCAATCCCGAAGGTAACCCTTTCGCCAGACTCACACCAGTTCAATGGTGTGCGGCATTTTCTTCCGTATAGCGCCTCGTAGGGCGCCATCTTGATGCTGGCTTGGTACCCCTTGTTGTACGAGAACTCGGCTAACGGCAAGTGATCATCCCAATTCTTGCCGTGGTTGATAGCGCAAGCTCGTAGCATGTCTTCTAAGATTTGATTTACCCGCTCCGTTTGCCCATCCGTCTGCGGGTGGTAGGCTGAACTACGGATCAGCTTCGTCCCCAAGGCAGCGTGTAGCTGCTCCCAAAAACGGGACACAAATAAAGTGCCCCGATCCGATATGATAGTACGGGGTACGCCGTATAAGCATAGGATCCGTGAGATGTACAGTTCAGCGTACTTCTTGGCGTTGTAGTTGGTGTTGACCAGGATGAAATGGGCAACTTTGGTGAGCCGATCGACGATCACCCACACAGAATCATGTTTCTGCAAGGTGGTGGGTAAACCGACGATGAAATCCATGCTCACGTCCTCCCACTTCCAGGCAGGAACGCCCAGTGGTTGTAGCAGTTCCAGTTTCCGCATGTGGTCTGCCTTCACCCTTCGACATGTATCACACTCGGACACGTATTTTGCAGTCTCTCGCTTCATCCGTGTCCACCAAAACTTGCTTCTGAGTTCTTGATACATCTTGTTGCTGCCGGGGTGAATAGAGAGCTTTGATAAGTAAGCCTCATCAAAGATCTTCTTCCGTAGTTCCGGGTTACGGGGTACGACGATCCGGTCCTTGAACCATAGGACGCCGTCTCCGTCTTTCCGGAAACATTTCAGCTCCCCACTATCTACACGTCTCCGCAAATGTGACATGCCCTTGTCATTCTTCTGGGCTTCCGCTATCTCTTCACGGATGGTGGGGATCAAAGCTAGGTTGTAGAGAGCTCCGTATGGAATCACACGTAGTGGTAGTTCGCTCTCTTCCAACGGTGTGATGGTCAGATTGTTGACGTGTGACTTGCGGCTCAGCGCATCTGCCACAACGTTTGCCTTGCCCGGATGATAATGGATCTCTATCTCGTAATCCTTTATCAGTTCTAACCATCTTCGTTGCCTCATGTTCAGCTCCTTCTGAGTGAATATGTACTTGAGGCTTTTGTGGTCGGTATATAAATGTACGAGGTTACCGAGTAGGTAGTGCCTCCACATTTTTAGTGCAAGTACCACGGCAGCGAGCTCCAAGTCGTGAGTTGGATAATTCTGCTCATGGTTCCTAAGCTGCCGTGATCCATACGCAACCACTCTTCGGTCTTGCATCAGCACACATCCGAGCCCAATGCCGGATGCATCGCAGTACACATCGAACGGTTTTGTTGTGTCTGGCTGCGCCAAAACCGGTGCTGATGTCAGGTGCTTGACTAAAGCCTTGAATGCTGCTTCACATGCTGGACTCCAAACATATTTGGTAGCCTTCTTCAGCAGCTCTGTCATTGGCTTGGCAATCATCGAGAAGTTCGGAATGAACCTCCGATAATATCCCGCGAGTCCGAGGAAACTCCGTACCTCGTGAACAGTTCTCGGGGATTTCCAATTCAGCACTTGAGTGATCTTGCACGGGTCCACAGCGATACCCTCCGCTGAGATGATATGCCCGAGGAAAGGCACTTGCGATATCCAAAACTCGCATTTGCTGAATTTTGCGTATAACTTATAGTCCCGCAGCCGTTGCAAGACTATACGCAAATGTTTCTTGTGATCTTCCTCCGACTTGGAATATACCAGGATGTCGTCGATGAAGACCACGACAAACTTGTCCAGCTCCGGCATGAATACCGAGTTCATTAAGTACATGAAGTGAGCTGGAGCATTGGTGAGGCCGAAGGACATGACCAGGTACTCATAAAGTCCGTACCTTGTCGAGAAAGCTGTCTTTGGAATGTCCTCCGCCCTTATCTTAATCTGATGGTACCCGGATCTTAAATCCATCTTGGAAAAGATCTTTGCTTCGACCAACTGATCAAACAACATGTCGATCCGTGGCAACGGGTACTTGTTCTTGATGGTTACGGCATTTAATGGACGGTAGTCCACGCAAAGCCGCAACGTCTCATCCTTCTTCTTGACAACTAATGCTGAACAGCCCCATGGCGAGGAGCTCGGCCTAATAAAACCCTTCGCCAGAAGGTCCGTGAGCTGAGTCTTCAGTTCAGCCAACTCATTTGGGCGCCATCTTGTACGGCCTTCGGGATATTGGCATGGTTCCCGGTGCAAGTTCAATCTTGAACTCCACCTCTCTATCGGGTGGCATCCCCGGCAATTCGTCCGGGAATACGTCAGGGAACTCTCGGACCACTGGAATATCCTCCAATCTGATGGTTGTGGCTTGATAGACACTTGGAAGTTTTATTTCTGGACTATCCAGAAATAATGAGTGAGAACCGTGCACCTCTGAGTTTAAGTGCACGACTCGAAGGATGGTGTCTAAAACAGCGCCGTGGCGGGTTAACCACGACATCCCTAGGATGACATCGACCTTCTGTCCCTCTAAGATAATGAGAGACGTGGGGTACACTCTACCCGCTAAGCATAATGGTGCTTTGGAGACCATTACGCTTGCTGAAATCTTCCCACCCGGTGAACAAATTAAATATGGACTATCGGTGGGTAGTATTGGCAAACTGTGTTTAGCAATGAAAGCTTGGCTAATAAAATTATGCGTGGCGCCTGAATCAAACAGTACTATAGTGGGATGCTGGTGGAGTTGGAACATACCCGCAAGGATTGGCTCGCCCTCCGGCACGTCCTCAATGGCAAGTTGGTGGACAGTGCCGGGCCTAGGGTTTGCCCGCCGCGCATTAGTAAGGTTCCGGGGTTGATTCCTCCCCGGAAACTGTGGTGCCACTCCACCGCCTTGCCTCTCCGGGCAACTGCTCGTGAAGTGTCCTGGACGACCACACTTGTAACATGTGGCCGCTGCTGGTGGAGTACTCGGTGGACGAAAGCCCGGCATGCGTTGCTGATGTGCAAACGCACGCGGCATCGTCCGTTGCTGCTGTTGTGGTTGCGGTGGTGCTGGCAGTGCCGGCCGGAATGCCGGTGAAGAGTACGGCCGACTGCGGAATGGCATCGACCGCTGTTGTGGTTGCCAGCGTGGACCTGATGGTGGGCGATTCACCATCTGAAACTTCTGGGAAGGACCGCCTCCTTCTCCACTGCTCTGCGGCGCGCTTCGCTTTCTCTCCGCCGCCGCTAACTCCTTGCCGGAGTCCTCCTGAACAATCGCAGCATCAATGATGTCGTTGAGGCTGTCGCGATTGAACATCGCCAATTTGTCCTTCAGGAGCGGGTTAAGCCCCTGGTAAAAGTGGTCTCGCCGCTTCTCGTCGGTATCAGCATGATACGACGCATATAGCGCGAGATCGTTAAACGCCCTGGAGTATTCCAGCGTGTTCCGGCTCCCTTGTTGCAGGTGTAAGAACTCCTGCGTTTTCCTCTTCATCAGACCTGGTGGTAAATGATAGGCCCTGAAGGCCGTCCGGAACTCCGTCCAGGTCATCACTCGGTCGGTGGGTTGTGAAGCACAGAAGTTGGCCCACCACGCGCTCGCGGATCCTTGGAGCTGCTGGACCGCGAACTGAGTCTTGCGCTGCTCGCTGATTTGGAGCAGCCCGAACTTCATCTCTATGGCGCGGAGCCAGTTGTCCGCGTCAAGTGGTTCATCCGCCCTTGAGAATACAGGGGGATGAGTCGCCAGGAAGTCGGAGTAGGAGCTCTGTTGGCGCTCCTCACGATCTTGACGTCTCTCTGGGCGAGACGTATTGGCGATGAGAGTCTGCAGCAACTCTGTGTGCTGCTGATGCGAGCCCGCCATTGCCGCGACGATGTCGGCCAATGTAACCGTTGGCAGTGGCGGTGGCGGTGTTTGCTGTTGCTGCTGCTGTACCAAGGAGTCCTCGGGAGGTGGTTGGGAGGTCTCTCCCCCTTGACTGGTACCCCCAACGTCGGGGTTGGCACGAGTACGCGTCATTCTGAAATTCAAAACAGCAGCAATTAGCACATGTCTTACTTAAAATTCCATAAGCAACGATAGGTATGGAAGTGACACATGATTAATTTGCACAACATTCACATATATTGATAAAGCATAAACTTTATACAAGATACATTATTCTCGGGTCTCCGAGGAGTCGTGCTCATGTCGTCACTACCTATACATACGCTGCTGTCTACACGACATGTCACTGATTACAAAAGTTGGGTTACGCTACCCTGGCTGCCCTACTTGGCAACCGTAACCCCCTACTCGGAGTAGAACTCGACCTCCTGTGGGTCGTCCTCCTCCGGTACCTCTGCTGGTGGCTCTGGATCTACCACCTCCTCTCCCATTCCGGGTTCTCCCATTGCTGGAAGACCCAAGACCACCGGTACGCCTAACACCAGAGGTACGAGGTCCTGCAATGCATGCACCTCGTCCATAGCCTGGTTGTAGTCCTCTTCCCAGCCTTGTCCTTCCTCGATAGCGTCGTCCCGCTCTTGAGCAAGGTCCTCATTCTGCTGGTTTAGGGTCTGCACCAGCTCTTGCAACGCCGCGATGTCAACACGGCTCTTCTTCTTTGCCTTCTTCAGACGACGCAACTGATTGTGTTGTTCATTCAGTCGCTTGATCGTCAGAAGGAGCACATTGCGGAGTGCGCTGTGAGCACTCTCGAAATGATCTCCACGGCTTGTGCTCTCCTTGAGATTGGTGGCGAGATGCTCCGTATGAACAGCTTGGCTGTCCATCACAGCGTTTCCCGCCCTCATTTGGAGGCTGAGATTTGCCTCCGCGGGGTTGTACCTTGGGCAACTCGGGTCTGTTGCCTCCAGGTACCTCCCTTCCCACACATGCTGAGCTCGTCCCTCCACCGGGATGAGTGCGTATGGAGTGCCCTCCATAGCCTGCACGTGTAGTTGGCAGAAACGTGACATAGTGTCACGGGCTACCACTTGCCACATCCCTTCCAGTTGTCTTCCTCTCACCGTGACGGTGAATGGCACCCAACCGGGTGGCGTAGGTCCTGCAGGAACCTCGACATGGATCGTCCATGTTTTGTTCCCCTCTTCGCCTTCTTCTTTGGCGAAGTACTGCGGCATATGCTTGTACCCGAAATATTGGAGCATTTGCCACAATGCTTCCGGGTAGCCGCTACGGTCAGAACAGTGGGAAACTACCCACCCGTTCTCCAACTGTTTATCTGCTGCCATCTGTAAAAATATATTTGAGAAATGTCAAATATTTATTTAAACAGTAAACCATTGAGTTATAACATAAGACATGCCATTGAACCCATAAAACTTGGAAACATAGTTCAAATTTTCAACAAATTTGACTGCTGATCTGCTGTTCCCATGACAGCCCTGACCAGTTTTCATTTCAACCTGATTTACGCCATGTTAAAGTCAAAACTAATTCTGGAGCTCAACATAAAAGTTGAATCTAACTTCAATAGCTTTCCAGCCAGTATTTGCTTGGCCTAAGATCTGTCCTGGTTCAAAGGTTATTAGATGTCAGAGTTAACAGAATTTCTGGAAACAATTGGACAGCACCTCCCTGCCTTAGGTACTGATTTGATCCAAGAATCCCAGTTACTTCTGTTCCTAATCTGACAAAACTTTCTGTTACAAAGTTGTAACCCATCTCATAATATTTCCAGAACTACCTCATTTTCTATTTTTGGATTTTTATGCAGGAAGTTATGCTTAATTTACAGAGAGTCTACAGAGAGTCTTTGCTCTGTCCTGTTTTCTGGACAGTTTCAACTCTACTGCATTTTTCGAGTGGTTAAGGGATGAAACACCTCTGGACCTCAACAGAAAAGTTGTAAAGTTCTTTCAAAGATTTCCAGAAATGTACCATATGACCCCAACCTCGAAAGAACTCAACCTCTAACCTCTGATTAACTTCAGCCTTGATTCAGCTAAAAACAGAGTGCTCTGTCCTTAACAACCTATAAGTTGAAAACTCGTTAACTTTGAATATCCTGTTCAAGGGAAGGAGTTACATCAAGTTTTACTACTTTGGATCAAAACTTTCAAGTTTTAATTGAATTTGTTCATTTAGTTGGGTGTGACGTCGATGCGTCACCAGATCATGTCGGTACTACGTCCTCACAAAGAAAAACCTATACCGGACTTAGCCGGCTTCGTTATTTCAGTGGCACTAAACGTCACTTGCACACGGATGCTACACGTCTACCGTTTCGTGGTCAGGCTACCTGTAGAAACTCAAACAATCATCAGACTCGGCTGCGCACCGAGCCCGGAATCCATACAGTTAGTACACCCGGCCGTCATCACTCGCCCGGATGTTCTCAAGCCAACCACGCCTTGAGTTACGTGTTCATGTTTTAGACCACGTGACGGGGTCTCCCAAGTTGCACCATGCACGCCAGGGACAGACGTTGCTCGAATACCCCAAACGACATGAAGAGTCGTAGAGGATATCAAAGCGGGTAGGGTTACCTGCCACCCGTGGGGCTCCACCCTTCAGCTTGTGCGCACTGGTGGACAGCGCTTACGTGCACCCCCCAAGACATGAACGTCCCGAGATGCACGATTTTCCGACATAACAAATAGGTTAATATGCCACTTTCTATATGCTAATAACATCCTTATACAGGCTACTAACTCGTTCCTCACTGGATTTTTGAAAAAGAAGACCTTTGTACTGTGTTAAACCTCAAGCGAGCTCTGATACCACGCTGACACGACCCCATTGGTCTTGTCGAGCCAGGATCACGCTGAGGGGTGCTGCGTTGCACAGCACCATATAACACACGTCAAAGGTACAAAGCGGAAGCGAAATTTTATTACATAAACAAGTTATGAACATGTTCACATCAAAATAAGTTCAGTCTACACTCGCGGGCGTAGACTAAGCATCAAGTGCACGTTCAGCCCTTGAACGTGCCCTTGCTAGCACACACGCACACTAACTCTGCGGCGTGCACGACTCCCACTCGACGGGGTTCCCCTCCTGGGGTTCCGTCTCCTCTTCGGGAGTCCCTTCCTCATAGAACCCTGCGAAAGCTTCAAACACAAGCAGTGAGCATGAAGGCTCAGCAAGTCTGACACGTCTCACCTAAACATGGAACTTCTACATGAGGGTAATGGGTTACATGATGTAAAAATCATTTGCAAGGACTCGCCTAATTAGTAGAACCTTACTTTCAAGTTTTAGCAGCAGGTTGTGGAGAACCTTACGCTAAGGTACATGAGAGAGCCGCAATCAAACAAGAAACGCATTTCTCTCATGTACTTTGCCCAAAGTTGAAATGAACTTTAGTTAGCTCTAAACTACAGCAAGTCATTAGCAATCAAGTCCATCTTTCAATCAGCAACATTTTAACATGTAACTAGCCTGTTCTTTCTACGTCAAGGTACAGTGAACAAGTGGTACTCACTGACCGTGAGGGACGGCGATTATAATCGATTTACACCTGCAGGGTTACCCGAACAACCCGTCACGTACGCCCGTACTCGATGTTGCCTATAACAACCATCACGGACGCCGTACACGACTACCTTTCACCCGTTAGCCAAATATTGAACCGGTCCCATCGTCCCGAGCAAGAGGTCTCTGCACGCGCATCTCCGTGCCGCCAGCCGATTTACACCTCAAGCTCTCAACCTACCCTCTGAACGACGGGCAATGCCTCAATAACCAGCTACCCGAGTTACATCAGTTTCCCGGTTCCCATATAGCTGGTAGGTCTTCGGTACTGTTCTAGCTTGTTCAACAGGCCCGCACACGGCTCGGTCCTCAATCGACACAGGCGGAGCTACAGCACACAGGCCCCAAAGTCCTGCTGCCCTTACCCTCCGCTCGGTCTCATTTTCTTGCCATGTGTATCATGTGCTATCTCTACCCGAGCAATGTGCCTCTAGCCTATTCTCGCAAGTAGTTACAACTACTCGACTTGTACCGAATCCTACTCTACCTTAGCATTGCAGTAGCTAACGGGGTTTGCAATCCTAAACCCAACCCGTGGTTTTCTTGGCTATGCAGTTGGATTTCCAAACAAGACTCTAATGCACAGAACAAAGGAAACAAGTATGTGCTCAAAACAATAAAAATTTGTAAAAAGGTTAATGCAAACCGGAGCTTGCCTTGCTGCTCTTGGTCGTAGGCTAGCTGCTCCTCCGGAGTAACGAAGTCTAGGACTTCAGTTTCCTCCTCGACCTTAGCGACTACATGATAGAAACAATACATGTATTAATTTAATGCATTTGTATTAGGTTTGAAGTTGTGAAGTCGATAACTTTTGCTAGACAGGCCTAATGACTGTGAAACTTTTATTGTGGCTTGGTTACAACCTAAACAAAGAATTGGTCAAGTTTTATTTGCAGCAAAGCTCATTTGAGCCCTCCACAATTAATTATGTCCTTGACCTTAATTAGAACTCTTAGGGTGTTCTAGGAATTTTTCATGAAGCCAACTATGACTTTCTGAAAACTAGATTTTCAGAGGGTTCTAATGGAGTTGGTCTCACTCAATTTGAAGCTTCCTAGCTAAAGTTATGAGCTAAACAATTTCGGAGAAAATTCTGAAAATGTTTCTGAACATTTTCTATTTTCTCTGGAACAGTTTCACTAAACACACCATTAGGTGGATCAGATGAGCTCAAATGGATCTGAAATTTTTATGGTAGTTCAGGGGTATTTTGATGAACATCCCAGCAAAATTTCAGGATTTTCTTCCAAAGGATTCTCCAGTTAAAATTCCTAACAGTTTAAATTTTGAGGAATTAATTCTGGAGAATTAAGGGTTTTCGTGAAGTGAAACTTGATTTGCTGGAGAGTACTCGGAGAGCTGAATCCAGCAAAATTTGGTTCACTCAATTTGGAGCTTTCTAGACAAAGTTATTAGGATTTGAAGTTTGATGAAAATCTGAAAATCGGGGAAAAGTTTAAACTCGCGCGTGGGCCCAGGGGACACGCGTCGCACGCCTAGGCGATGGCACACAGCGGCCCACAAGGATTTTGCGTGCCAGCACACCCGATCCCGGCCGCAGTCGGATCCCGATTCAAAATATCGGCCGCTGACAGCTGGGGTCCACCCCCTTCTTCAACCTCGCGACGCCCGCGCTCCGCCGCCGAGGGGCCTCGCCGGAGAGCTCGCCGCCGGCTTTTGTACAGCTCCAAACTTCTCGATTCTGGCCGCCCCTGCCTACTTTTACTCGGGGAACAGGATTCTAGGGTCAGCTGCTCATGACAATGGCCGGAGCATGGTCGGCGACGAGCCGCCACCTCGGAATGACTTCGGCCATGTCGGCTGACATCTCTAGCACCTCAGCAACTTTGGAAATCGGTCGGGGAGCATCAGTGGACCTCAGAGAAGGTCGAAATGAGCTCGAGGCAGCTCGGGGAAGGCCCGAAATAGGTCCTCACCGTGCGCCCGGTGCCGCCCGTTCATTCCGCCATTGGTAGACCTCAAATTACGCCGGGTACAGGGGTTCTCCGGCTCAGAGTTGTGAAGGCAACTTGTGCGTTACCGTGTCTAGCTTTTGTGAGAGCGGTTTGAGGCCCTCTAATCCTTTCTAGAGCACGAATTAAACAGAATCGTACCCGAAGGTCGTTCTGCACACAGAAAGGGGAAAAGTGGAAATTCGCCGCCGGTGAGCAACCACTCGAGCTGTGGCTCAGGGGTGAGCAGCACCGGTCACCAGCGCGTCCAAGGGTGCCTTGGCTCGGGCGTGACAACGCCCTGGTTGGGCTGTCCACGAGAGCCCGGGGTGCGGCGGTTCCAAGTCCCGAATTTGATCTTTCGGCACAGCCGATATCAATCGGTTTCAACTGAATTCTAGCAACGGGGAGGGCGCAGGAAGGTC
This sequence comes from Neostapfia colusana, assembly GCA_030760725.1. Lineage (NCBI taxonomy): Eukaryota > Viridiplantae > Streptophyta > Magnoliopsida > Poales > Poaceae > Neostapfia > Neostapfia colusana. The sequence goes on from JASWHV010000014.1 coordinate 24,734,881, forward strand.
TCTAGTACGTTACTGGGGCTCTGGAGTGGATGGAGGGAGCTGCGATCGGCGTTCTCCGATCGATTCCGAGCTGCGGAAAACTGTCGGCCGGCGCTGAGTTCTTGCGGGGAAGAACAGCGGTGCCTCGGCCGGGGAGGGGGGCAGGCGCCTTAAGAAGGCTCTGCACCGCCTTGCGCACGCGCGTGGGCAAGCAGCTGCTGGCGCGGCGGCTGCCCTCGGTGGCGATCACCGCTGCGGCTCGGCGACCCGAGTGAAAAAGTCTCAGTCGGTTTGATCTGAGCAGTGGCTGACATGTGGGTCCCACTTCCAGTTTTAACCTCTGAAATTTACTCCTAATCACTGTTGTAAACAGTGAACCCCATACTACCCTTGGCAATTCAAATTATTCACCCATGAGCCATTTGAATTGATCAAAGTTCAAATGAGGTTTGGTTTGAATGAATTTCAGCACAAGTTTAGTTTGAAATTCAAATAAAGTTTGAATTTCTCCCACTTAGCTCATGTCAAGATCAACTCCAAATGGAGTGAAAATTGGTGTGTGAGCTCACAAAAATGTGCTGAGTAAAAATATGCCTCCCACTTTTAAATTCATGGGATAAAAACAGTTTGAATTTGAATATGGTTTCAAACTGCCCTCTTCCTAACTATACCCAAAATGACCTCAAAAAGGGTTTTGAATTTGGGTGAAACTTGGCATGGACATCCTTAGTAAAGTATAGGAGTTTTCATATGTCCAGCCCATCTATATCACATGTGGAAAATACCACTTTTGCAATGTGTGAGTTTGTTCTCTAATGATCATGTTGATAATTGTTACTTGCTCTTCATTTGTGTTCATCATCCTTCCTCAAATGAGGTGTGTGGTGTGGTGATGAACACTGCAAATGTGTGTCAAAAACTGAGGCCCTTACAACCGAAGCTGAAGCCACATGGGAGCGTGAAGAAGACATCGAGGCAGAATTTCCTCATCTATTCTCTACTAACGAATCTCGAGGGCGAGATTCAATTTAAGGGGGTAGATTTGTGACACCCTCATTTCTGGTTTCTGCATGTATTCATGTTTTATGTAGAGAAAATATTTTAAAAGAAGTGGGAACAGAAAAAATATCAAAAAGATAGCCGAAAAGAGCCGAATCTAGTTCACAGAGAGCGCCGAAGACAACTCCCGCGGCCCGCTGGCCACGTGGCGAGTTCGGAGCTCAACCCTGTGAAGTGGGGAGAGGTCCGCCGCTAAACTGGCTATGTGGCAGGCTCGGGGCTCATTTCCGCAAAGGGGGAGGGGTCCGACCCTGTGAGACACGTGTTGCCCTCGGAGCTAGCCTCTGCGGAGAAGCGAAGGCAGTTCCGTAGGACACGTGTCACCCTCGGAGCTAGTAACCGCAGAAATCAGAGGACTAGACGCGCGGGATACGTGTCGAACTCGGAGCTCACCTCCGAGAGGTCCGGTCCTATTGGACACGTGTCGCCACCGGAGCTTATCTCCGGGAGGTCCGTCACTGTTCGACACGTGTCAACCTCAGAGCTCGTCTATGAGCAGAAAGGAAGTCTGGCACTGTCAGGATACGTGGCACACCCGGAGCCACCTCCGGAGAGAGGGAAGGCCCGGCACTGACACATGGCGTGTGCGGAGCCACCTCCGAATAGAGAGGAGGTCCAGACCGCCAGGATACGTGGCGCACGTGGAGCTCACCTCCGAAAGAGAGGGAGGTCTCGCTCGCTTGACACACGGCACAACCGGAGCTCGTCTCTGGGGAAAAGGGGAGACCAGGCCCCGGTAGACATGTGGAGCTTCCGGAGCTCATCACCGCAGAGGAAACGAGTTCTGGAGCGGTTTTTGGATTCTGTACGCGTAGAGATATCGGTACGGAGGAGAAACCAACCTGAATTCCACAATGTTACCGCACCAAATCAACTCAAGATAAGTTGTTAAGATTCAACGATAATCTGAATAGGACTCTTAATCGAAATACAATCAGATTAGGACTCTTCTTCTCCCGATTATAAATAGAACCCAGAACCTTTGGCCGAAAACCACGAACTTCTTTTCCACCTCCTGAGCCGACAACTTAGAGCCCTAGCCCCAACCCGCCGAGTAAGCCATCACCGGAGTTCAGTCAAGGAAGATCGCCGGAAGAGAGCCCCAACGATCTGTCTTGCTAAGAGAAGGACACTGAGACCACGAAGAACGTAAGGTAGGTCTCCAATTTCACCTTACGACATCATCGTGTTTTCCTTGCATCTGTTCTTCGTTTCCTTTCGAATAGAAGCTTTCTCATGGACAGATCACTTGTTGATCGGGTTGATCTAAAGACAAGATCATCGCCACGTCCACATTTGATCCGAACACCTCTGTTCATCATAAAATCCATGCAAACCATGCAAGAATACGTACAAACTGATCTAATAAAACTGATTATAGGATAGCATGCATATGCATCATCGCATCTAGTTAAAGTTTGTGCATGATATTGATTGTTGTGGATCTTGTATGTGCATTATTCTGTATAGCAGGACAAGCTCAGGGAGCTGTCTACGACGAGCTGCAACAACAAGGTTTCGAGATCCAAGAGCAACCGGAACCGCAAGAACAAGGCAAGTGCCCCTTGACCATATTGATCCTATGTTTTGGGAAAAAATGTTTTGTTTTGCAAAAAGGTGTGTGTGCTGAGTCAAACATGATGGGAAACCCTTTTATAGGAGTTTACTAGCTTTGGTTAAACCACCCTTGTCGCCAGGGAAGTTTATGAGTCGGGTATGGTTTTTGCATTAAGCTTCGCTGAGTCCATGGGATTGGGAAGCGAGATAGGTGTGTCTAGATAACTGCACTCATAACGATAATGTGAAACCGATGTTGTTAATGAACATGGATTGGAGGGAGATCTAGGCAAGACTGGGTTTGTGAACGAGGTAGTATGATACGGTGGTTTACTTGCCGTAGATCTAAGGACCGGTTCATGCGAGCACATGGCAGGATAACAGTGCCACCACAAGGCCAAGTATGGGTGCGGCTTAGCTGACTAATTAGGTAAGTTGCTAGATTGTTGTGGACCGTGGAAGGCGCGGGGAATGGGAGTCGAGTGAGGACTGCCCTGGGAACTGCATGGCACAAGAGGGGGCCCGTGGGTGGGAGAATTGGAGATTCTAGCCTTCCGGTGAAACCTTAGTGAGTCCATACATCTAGTAGCCCCTTTGTAAATGCTATTTTGTGATCTCTTGGCCATACACCGACGGTTGTGTACTGGTATAATGGATGTTCTGCAGTCACCGACGGGTCACGAAATCACAAACTTGTGGGTAAAGAGGTGCAAACTCTGCAGAGTCTAAAAACTATCATGATAGCCGAGCTTACGGTCACGAGCGCCTGGCCAACTTCCATGATTAGTTGGGATGGTGATTGGATATGGTTATTGGTTATGGTTTGGTTTTCGTACTGTTGAGTCCGGGTGACAAGATGGGTTGCATGACTGTTGAGTCATGGCAACAAGGTTGGTCTCGGTGGGAGACGAAGTTGTTATGAGATGAAATGGTAGAGAATACGAGATGGTATTCGTGAGATGGTAGCGAATACGAGGAGGTATTTGTGAGCAAGAATGAGGTTGATTGATGTCTGGTTGTGACATGGAAGGTAATGAACATAATGGAGGTATGATTGGTATTTTAATATATGTTGGGATTACATTCACTTAAAGATGAGTTGCTGTTTTATCATGGTTTTGATAAATAACTTTGATTTCTGCAATAAGCCTTTTTATACCTACCTTGTTATGAACTACATATCATATTTTCCCGCACTTGCTGGGTACATCATTGTACTCAAACTTGCATTATTATTTCATCATCAGCAACAGGAGAAGAATACTATGAAGACCAAGTGGAGCATTAGGCGTGTAATCTGTTCTCAACCTTGCCTATGGGGATGGAGTAGAGATGGAGCCGCTACTGCTTAGATTGCTTCCGCACTAGTTAGAAGATTTCCGCTGCATAGAAATAAGACTTCCTCTGTTAGATTAAGACTTCCGCTGTGAGCATGAGTCCAAGACTCATGAAACATTGTAATAAACTCTGTTATTCGTGGTTATATATATATATATATATATATATATATATTCTGAATTCAGTTTGTGGAACATATGTGTATGTGTGACGATCATCCTGGGCACACATATGCATCAGTTCTCGGTTCCGTGGTTTTTCCACAGAATTGAGGGCATCACAGAAACGTAGCGCGCTAACGAGCAGCAGTGGTGGGATGCCACACACATACCGTGTGGTGTATCACTCACCAGCCGGTCAGAGATGGCAGCCACCGGCGCGACCGCCTCAGTTCCGCGGTCGACAATATAATGCGCCGGGCTTCCGACCGACGTATCCACCACAGAAACAGTAGCAGCAAAGGATGGTCCCGCGTGCGCCTCAGTTTCAACAGTGTGCCCTGGGATTCCGTCCTCAAGTCGGCGGGATTCCGACACCTTACACGTGCTTCACGTGTGGCCGTGTCGGGCATATTTCGAGAGACTGCCCCGAGCCGCGACAGGGCAGGTGTGCAGCACCATATCAGGGTGCCAATCAGCCCCGTAATCAGCCCAAAAAACCAGCACCAAAACCCGGCAACGTACACCACTTAGCCATCGAAGACGTGCCGGAAGGCGAACCGGTCCTTGCGGGTATGTTTTCTTAACTAGATCATCCCGTAGTCATACTTTTTGACTCTGGTGCCACCCATAATTTCATAAGTCAGTCTTATGTTTTTAAATTTCAATTGCCTATCATTTTCACAAATAATTCATACTTGATATGTTCTCTGGGTGGGAAAATAACAGATGATAGGATGGTCTATAGAGCACCATTACAATTGGGTGGGAATCTATATCCGACTTCTCTAATTATGTTAGAGAGTCAAAAACTTGATGTCATTTTAGGAATGTCATGGCTACATGGCCATGGTGCTGTTCTTTACATCATTCCACGTGTGGTCCGTTTAAACTCTCCACTTCATGAACCACACGTTCTTATTCTTGACCGTTCGGTTCAAGAAACTCCAGCCACACATAACACGGAAGCCACAAAACTTGAGGATATTCGTGTGGTCCGTGAATACCCGGATGTCTTTCTGGATGATCTTCCGGGCATGCCACCCGAAAGAGATGTCCAGTTCAAGATTGAACTTGTACCTAGGACGACGCCGATATCACGGAGACCGTACAAGATGGCTCCAAATGAGCTGGCTGAACTGAACGAGCAGCTCAACAATTTAATGAAGAAGGGTTTCATTCGACCGAGTTCCTCGCCATGGGGATGCTATGCGCTGTTTGTGAAGAAGAAGGATGAAACCTTGAGGTTGTGTGTGGACTACCGGCCTCTCAACACCATCACCATCAAGAATAAATATCCACTGCCCCGCATCGATATATTATTCGATCAACTTGTGGGTGCGAATGTATTTTCAAAGATGGATCTTTGCTCCGGATATCACCAAATCAAAATCCAAGCGGAGGATATTCTGAAAACGGCCTTCTCGACGAGATATGGGTTGTATGAATACCTCGTCATGTCCTTTGGTCTCACCAACGCCCCGGCACACTTCATGTATCTTATGAACTCAGTGTTCATGCCGGAATTGGACAAGTTCGTGAAAGAACACGCCGAACACCTGCATATCGTGCTTCAACTATTGCGAGACCATAAGCTTTATGCCAAGTTCAGAAAGTGCAAATTTTGGATCAGCCAAGTGCCATTTCTTGGTCATATTATTTCTGCAGAAGGCATTGCAGTTGATCCAAGCAAAATCGAACAAGTGCTGAAATGGAAATCCCCCACATCAGTCCACGAAGTCAGGAGTTTCCTCGAGTTAGCAGGATATTATCGAAGTTTCATACCGAACTTCTCCAAGCTTGCTAAGACGATGACTGAACTATTGAAGAAGGGGATCAAATATGTTTGGAGCTCAGCTTGTGAAGAAGCTTTCCAAGCATTAGTGAAACATCTTACAACAGCCCCGGTGTTAGTTCAACCGGATACAACCAAGCCCTTCGACGTATATTGTGATGCGTCCGGTATCGGGCTCGGCTGTGTATTGATGCAAGGAGGAAGAGTGGTCGCCTATGGCTCATATCAACTTTATAACCACGAGCAGCACTATCCAACTCATGATCTTGAGCTCGCTGCTGTGGTATTGGAATTGAAAATGTGGAGGCACTATTTACTCGGGAAGTTAGTGCACCTCTACACCGACCACAAGAGTTTGAAGTATATATTCAATCAAAAGGAGTTAAATATACAGCAACGGAGATTGTTAGAGTTAATCAAAGACTATGAGATCGAGATTCACTACCATCCCAGGAAGGAAAACATGGTTGCCGATGCCTTAAACCACAAATCCCATGTCAACAGTCTGTCCATCACCCCACCTGAAGAGGAGGAGCCGAGTCTATACTTGGTTCCATATGGGGCATTGTATAATCTTGCTCTCGTCCCTACGATACGAGAGGAGATTATGGAAGCTCAAAAGAAAGACGTGGGAATGTCGCACATTCGGAGAAGAATAAAGAATGGTGAAATGAAATGCTTCCGAAGGGATGAACACGACACTCTATGGTTTAAAGACCGTATAGTGGTACCCCGTGACATGAAGCTTCGGGAGAAAATCTTGGACGAGGCTCATTTGTCCAAGTATTCTATTCATCCGGGCAGCAACAAGATGTACCAGGATCTGAAAACCAGGTTTTGGTGGACACGGATGAAAAGAGAAATCGCAAAGTACGTATTCGAATGTGATACGTGTCGGCGTGTAAAAGCTGATCATATGCGTGAAGCCGGACAGCTGCAACCATTGAACATTCCGGCGTGGAAGTTGGAGGATATCATCATGGACTTCATTGTTGGTTTACCTCTCACATCTCACAAGCATGACTCGATTTAGGTAATAGTCAATCGACTAACCAAGCCGGCTCATTTTATCTCCGTACATACAAAGTATGTGGCCAAACAATATGCGGAGCAGTATATTGGAAGGACCTTATGCTTGCACGGTGTTCCCCGCTCCATTATTTCAGATCGCGGTGCGCTGCTCGTCGCTCGGTTTTGGGAACAGATGCACGCGCCATTGGGAACCAACCTGATCCGAAGCTCCGCGTATCACCCATAGATGGATGGTCAAACCGAACGTGTGAATCAAGTGCTTGAAGACATGCTACACGCTTGTGCCATACACCACGGCAAGAATTGGGATGATCATTTGCCGTTGGCGGAGTTTTCATACAACAATGGCTATCAAGCTAGCATCAAGATGGCGCCGTATGAAGCTCTCTACGGCCGGAAATGCCACACACCACTCAACTAGTGCGAGTCCGGTGAGCGAGTTATCTACGGCATTGAACTTGTGAATGGGGCTGAAGAACGAGTGCGAGTAATACACAACGTCTTCCGTATCTCTCAGCTGAGAAAGTGCCTCAAACCCTCAGCTGAAATCCGGACAGAAGACATCGAAGTTCTTCAACCGGACCCCACGTACACGGAGTATCTAATCCGGATTATCGATGAAAAGATCGCGGCACAAGAAACCGGACCTTATGGTTCTACAAGGTCTTGTGGAGTAACCATACCGCTGATGAGGCGACATGGGAAAGCGAGGCATATCTACAAACCAATTATCCGGACTTGCTATCATCATATACCCTGTAAAGTTTCCCCACCTTGCTATTCTTTTGGAATCTCGAGACGAGATTCTTTTTAAGGGGGGAGGGATGTAAAATCCCCAAAAAGTGGTAGCAAGAAAAAATTCAGCTCATGTATACTTAGGAAAAATGAGGGAAATTAAAACTTTGAAAGGCAACAGATCTGCCTGCCAGCTCTTAGGGCACGTGTCTCAACAACTGAGACCGTTTGATCTCTCCTGAGGAACTACCCTAAAAAAGGGTGTCCGCCATGTTTCGTGTGCTAGACACCCTGCTCGTGCTACTGAGAAACCTCTTCATGGTATTTTTGATCCCTTACCCTTGTCCGACGACATCCTATTTCAATGATTTATTGCTAAGTACAATTATTATAAAATATACAACATGAAACAATAAGTGAACAAAACATTACTTGTATTCATTTCTAAAAACATCTCGCTCATTTACTCTACTCCTTAAACCAGACCATCGAACTATTTTAGTGGCTGGTTTCCGTTTGTGCTTCTCACGAGTTTGTACATCATCGGCGTCTCTAAGTCATTGAGTCCTTGACCATGCTCAGCGACAAATGAGGCTCGCAAGTCTTCTTCTTGGTAAGCATCATTAATCTCACCAACAAACACGGAAGTATCATGGTACCCAACATCGTCAGTGGTATATAACCGTTCACGAGGATTGACCTTGTGTACGACACACCAAGCACTCTGCTTCTCGCATGGATAAGGTTGATAATACACTTGCTCAACTTGGTCTACAAGGACAAAAGTGTCGTAACCTTGCAGCCTTTTGTTGTGTTTGACTTCAACCATGCCAAATTGGTTTTGTCGGGTTCCATGATGGTTATCAAACCAATCACAATCAAAGAAAATTACTTTAAGTTCCTTATTACCGACAAAACTAAATTTAAGGATTTTGTTAATGATCCCAAAATTAGTTTCTCATCCTTCAACATCGGTTGCCCTCGTCACAACTCCGGTATTAGTCATTGCTGCAAGAGGACGAAGAGCTTCAAATTGAGTCGAACGGAACCAAACCCAGTGACGTCGTACTGACCATAGATTCTAACTTTCAATAATCCGTAAGATAGTTGTCGCAAGTCTTGAGGGACGTCAACACCTTTTACGCACTGTCCAAAATATGAATTTAAAAAAATATTTTTACATACTACTTATAATTCAAGATAGAGAAATTATCAGAAAATGTTACCTGGGCTTGAAACCATGATAGAAAGTTAGGCCATCCTTTTATTCCATCTCGTCGCATCGTTTCTATTTGCTTGCTCGTAGGTTGATGTCTAAGTGTCCAATTTTGCTTATGCAACTCACTGTCCGAAAAATAAGAATATTAGCATTGAGATATAGTAAAGAATGCTACTTAACATAGATGTAGAACAAATACTTATTTGAAATATTTGTCCATCCCATCTATATTAGCATACATGCTGAGAAAAGTAGCCTTACTTTTTTCTGCGGTACAATTGTAGCTCGTGCTACTCACTACAGGAAATAGGTCAACATACGACGGCCAATTTAACATACGACGGCCAGCCCCGAAGAGGACGTTGTATATAAGTTTATATACGACGGTACAGCCGTCGTTTGTGACATGGCTGTCGTAAAAAGAACTAATATAAGACAGCCAGCCCTGGGCCATCGTATGTTAGTCTGGCCGTCATATATAGTCCCTATATACAGCCTGTTGGGCCCAACCCTAACTTGTTTCCTCACACGCCGCTGCCTTACCTCAACCCCGCACCACCGCCCTGCGCCGCCGCCCCCACGCCGCCGCTGTAAAATCCCCAAAAAGTGGTAGCTAGAAAAAAATCAGCTCATGAATACTTAGGAAAAATGAGGCGAACATTTATAACGGTGTATGTTCAAAGTGAGGGTCTAGACTTCCCAAAAACTTCCAAACATGGAGATCTAAATTCATAACTTGGGTCTTCATATTTCAAATATTCAACCTTCCAAATTTGAGCTCGTAGGTTGATGTCTAAGTGTCCAATTTTGCTTATGGAACTCACTGTCTGAAAAATAAGAATATTAGCATTGAGATATAGTAAAGAATTCTACTTAACATAGATGTAGAACAAATACTTACTTGAAATATTTGTCCATCCCATCTATATTAGCATACATGCTGAGGAAAGCAGCCTTACTTTTTCTGTGGTACAATTGTAGCTCGTGCTACTCACTACAGGAAATAGGTCAACATACGACAACCAATTTAATATATGGCGGCCAGCCATCGTATATAACCTTATATACGACGGCCCGAAGAGGACGTCGTATATATGTTTATATAAGACGGTACAGCCATCGCTTGTGACATGGCTGTCGTAAAAAGAACTAATATACGACAGCCAGCCCTGGGCCGTCGTATGTTAGTCTGGCTGTCGTATATAATCCCTATATACAGCCTGTCGGGCCCAACCCTAAATTGTTTCCTCACAACCTGCTTCCTTGGCTCAACCCCGCGCCGCCGCCCTCACCGCGCTGCCACCCCCACGCCGCCGCTGTAAAATCCCCAAAAAGTGGTAGCAAGAAAAAATTCAGCTCATGTACACTTAGGAAAAATGAGGGGAACTAAAACTTTGAATTATAATGGTGTAACTTCAAAGTGAGGGTCTAGAATTCCCAAAAACTTCCAAACATGGAGATCTAAATTCATAACTTGGGTCTTTATATTTCAAATATTCAACCTTCCAAATTTGAGCTCATTTGGAGGGGTTTTAGTATTTGTTTGGGATTAAAAGAGGAAGCCCTCAAATCTGAATTTCAAATTCAGTTTCAAATTCCAATTTCCTCAATTTGAAATTTTGGTTCCCCAAATGTATTCTCCACATTTGAATTAGCAGCCATGCCAAAAATGAGAAACTTTGGAGTTGGTTTGTATGCTTTTGGAACAATGCAAAAGGGATAATTCAAATTCCAATTAAAATTCAAATGACCATACCCAATTCAAACCCCACACCAGAATTCAAACTATTTGAATTCAGCAAATTCAAACCATGACTTGGTGTGGAAGTATAGCCTTAATTATTGAGTAGCTGGGGGAGAAATATCAGTGGAAATTAGATAGAAATTGGAGGTTGTGGGACCCAATTGTCAGCCACACAGAAGAGTTAACCGACCTGTTTTTCACCTCGGTTGATCACAGCGCGCCAGCGCTCGCCTGAAACCCATGCCCGAAGATCCACCGAGCTGGTTCTCGCTGCCCCCGACGTCGGCGCACGCGCGTGGGCCATCAAAGCAGCTGCCCGTGTGCCAGAGCACTACTTTGCTTTTCCCTCAGCTCGTGTTGCGCCTCAGCTGCTTCTTCGCACCGAACACCGCCGCCGTTTCCTCCCGATCACACCACAGCCACCGAGCTCAGTTGCTCGAGCTCCCAACAGCGAAGAGCGGCCCCCACCAGTGCTCTAGCCGGCCAGACCTTCTCCTTCCCTTTCCCGAGCTTGATTGCACCAGAAAATGGCAAAGTTGCTGCGGTTCTCGGGTGAACACTGAAAAACAGAGTGAGGTCACCGTGGACAGCTCACACCGAGCAAGATCACACCAAAGCAAGACATCCCCTCAGTGCATCCTCGACCCTAGCTGCTCAAGCCAAAAACTCAGCCCTAACCGTTGATCACAGAAGGAGAATTTCGAGTTTTTCCCCCGGGCAGCGCAACTCGACCCCGAGGTAAAGAGTTGCTAAATTCAGCTTCAATTCGTGTTGTGCGTAGCTCAAATCTTGCACACAGGTTCTAGACTAGCTAGCACCCTTCCTCCCTCGATTATAGGTCGCGAAATTAGGTGTAGAGCGAGGATTTCACGTTCCTGTCGCGGGGACATCTTCGGACCGCTTCAGGCGCATGGTGCCGATCGGTTTGGAGGGCTCTCCGGCGGTTTTGGCTGTCGTGCCTAGCTTCTACACCTCCCACTGGTGCTCTAGGGCCCAAGAACCCATCGTTTAGTGGAAAATTCACCCTGCACGACCTCGCCGGAGCTCGAGTTCTCACTGTTGCCGGTGCGCGGTGGTTTCCGGGGAGATCCGGCCGCCGGCGACCACACCAGGGTGTTCAGCGCGCCTGAAAACAGGGGGGCGACCAGTATGGGGCCGGGCGACGGCCGGGAAGGCCTTTCCCGCCACCCTCACCGGAGCAACGCTGCGGGTTCCTCTGTTTGGCGCGAGGTAGAAGAGGGAGCTGACGGGTGGGGCCCACAGCCAGGATTTTAACATTTCTTCAATTTCCAGATTTAGTGCAAACTTCAAAGGACCATAACTCTCAGTAGGAATGTCCAACATTTGTGAAACAAATTTTGCTGGATTCCTCTCAGTCAGAAATTTGCAGAAATGCATAGAAATTGATCTGAGGATCTCTGGAAATTTCTCCAAAATTCATCAAAATTAAATCTTTGGGAATTAATTCCAGAAGATCCCTGTTATGGAATTTCTTCAAATTTGGCTAGGAGGTTGCTTATGATATTACTGATCTCCAGTAAAAATTTGAGCTTCATTGGAGTTCATTTTCTAGGCTGAATTGCCTTCCAAATTTCAGCCTTTATTTGAAAATTCAAATTTAAACAGAAACTTTTCAGAACTCCTATCCAAATTCAAAAATTCATATCTCTCTGTTGGTAGCTCCAAAAATGGTGAAATAAATTTTGTTAGAACCATGGAGACTTACCCTAATCAGATCTTCCACTGTTAGCTATGTCAAAGCTCCTGATTTGAGGTCAAAATTCAGAGAAGCCTTGTGGTTGTGGGAATTTTGGAGACCACAATGTGCAATAACATTTCTCCAAATTTTGGTCGGATCATCCTTAGAGAGTCTATCCACTGGAAAAGTCCCAAAGCCAATTAAGGATCCTAAATAGAAGTAGCTATGAATAGAAGTTTACTTCTTATAAGTCCTTAATACTTATACATATATTTTGCTACATTTCATTTAGTGACCGAAGTTGAGAAAGCACCGGAGCCCTTGGACGTCCTCCCACCTGAAGCTAACTTCTTGTTTGACTCGCAACCAGGCGAGCCCCGGTTTGCATTTAAGTACTTTTGCAAATTCTTCATTTGTATCACTTATGTTTAGGGTGAATGCTTGCATTAGAGTTAGGGTGATTGAAACCCCACTTGCATAACCTTTTAAATACTATGAAGGGTTGGGGAGTTTGCAAACTCGACGAATAGAGAATGCCATGCTAATGTTCTTAGGATCTCGGTAGAAGTCGAGTGGTTGGAATCTACTCGCGAGATAAGAATTTATCACACGGGATGAGAAGAGGTAGAGAATGGCTTAAGTTGTGAATCTGAGACCCAGCAGGGGGGATAGGATGCTTTGAGCGGAGGTCTCACGTGCGTAGCCCTGTTGGTGTCGATTGAGGACTGAGCCGTGTGCGACCCTGCTGGACAAGTATCGAACAGTACCGGATGCATACTGGCATATGGGAACCAGGAAACCGATGTATTTGGTTAACCTTGGTGCCGAGGCTTACCTAACCGTAAATAGGAGTGGGTTGAGGGTAGCAAGCTGTAAATCTTCCGGTGGGCACAGTCACGCTCCACGCGGGGACCTCCTGCCCGTTACGGATGGACCGGTTCGGCATTTGGGTTGCCTTTGAAAGGTTGTTGCATACAACAGAGTAGGAAGGGGTGTGGAATCACGCTTCTGAAAGTGGATGTATGTGACGTGTTATCCGGGTGTCTCCTGATTGCAATCACCGTCCCTCGCGGTTATTTGAGTACCCACTTGTTCACTGCAGTGTGACGTTGTAAGAAGTGAAATTAGCCAACTGAATATGCTTTATTGAACTATTAATGTCTTGAAACCTTGTATGCTGTAGTTATAGAGCTAATTAAGTTTATATTCCACTTTGGGCATCACCACATTGGAGGAAAGCGTTTCTTGTTTGATTGTGGACTTCCGATGTGAGGGCTGCCCAAGGCTCAATAAACTTTTGCTATAAAACTGAAAGTAAGGATCAACATGTAGGCGTGTCTTTATTGCAAAGTCCTTTTTGCTATCTTACACATCCTTGCATATAGAGTTCCATGCCTAGGGTTATCGGTTAAGCCTTGCTGAGCCATCGTGCTCACAGTTGCAATATTTTGAGCTGTGTGCAGGTGAGAGTTATGTGGAAGGTTCCAAGGATGAGGCGATGCCCCCGTCGGGGTACACGGCCGAGCTGGAGCCCTGCACGCCGCTGTGATCTCCGGTTACTTGCTGCTAGTGTGTAGCGTCCCCGGACTGGACGGCTGCACTTTTGCATAGTTAGGATGAGAGGCCATCTATGCATAATGCTTCCGCTGTTAATTAAGTTTTGTAAAAGGCTTCTGCTGTTTTATATCAAATAAAAGTTTATATGTTGTTCTTAAATTCTTTTCATGTGTGCTGTTGGGTGCCACATCGCACGGCACCACCCTATGCAATCCTGGAGTGGGTAAACCACGGGGTGGTCCCCACAGCCGCCCCCACACTGCCGGCCCCCACACCGGGCTCCCCGAGCCTCTTCCGCGGCCGTCCGTCGTCGCCCTCGCCAATCGTCGCACTCGCCACAAGTAATTTATTCAGCTATTTCAATTACTTGATAATTACGCTAATTAGTTGGTAATTATGCTCATGTAGTTAGAATAGTAGTTCATAAATTTGCTAATTAGTTGTCCGTTGCAAAATACTTGTTATTATATATGCTTAGGTTTAGGTTAATAATGTTTAGGATTTATTGTTGCTATGTTAATCATGTTTAATAATGCTTAATCATGTTTATTGTTGTGATGTTAATCATGCTTAATCATGTTACATAGTGCTTAGGTTTAGGTTAATAAAGCATGGTCGAATATTCTTATGTTAATAAATTTGTTATGTTTAGAAGATGCATATATTTGGTTATGTTAAAACCGGCACAACTCGATTAGGGCACGTCAATGCCCACTTAGTGTGTCGTGTTGTGAGCTGGTTGACTAACCCTAAATCCGTCATAACTTAACGGCAGGCCCTGGCGGGGCATAACCAAGGTTCACAAGTCACCTAATCGACCCTAGTCGCCTAGGGACCGATAAGGTCGACTAGGACGATTAGTCGTTGATTAGGGCGACTAATCAACCCTAATCGATGCCTAGTCGTCCTCAGGTCGTCCTCTGTGTTCTCATGTCAGTACCAAGTCGATACAGAGGGCAAGGAGCGCACAAGGGGCCAGAGGCGACGGACACAGGACCGGAGGTGGCCTACGGCGGCGGTGGGCTGCGGTGGGATGCGAGCTGCGGCGGCGTCTGGAGCCTGGACCCGGGCGGCAGCGCAGTCGGGACTCGTGCGGCGGTGGCTGAGCAACCGGGACACGAATGGTGGCAGCTGAGCAATCGGGACTCGGACGGTTGCGGCTGAGTGGGTGCTTGGGCGGATTGAAGCCGAGTTGGGCTAGGCCAGTCCATGGAAGTCCACTGGATCTAAACCGTCAGATGATATCTGACGGTCCTGATTTCATATTGTGTTATATTAAAAAAGCCTCCATCCTAACCCTAATCCATTCCTCCATCCTAACTCTAAGTCACCAGTGATGGTGGCAGACAAATGATGGCAGTGGCCAGGTGATGGTGGATGTTGTGGAGGCGTCGGTGGTCGGTCGACGGTGACTATAGGGGCACCAATGGCTGCAGAGGTGATGGCAGTTGCAGGGGTGTCGGCGGCTGGTCGATGGCGAGAGTGGGGGCGCTCGGCGGTCGAGCAACAGCGGCCGGCAGCATCATTCAGTAAGTCGTCCGATCGCCGGAGCCTTCTAGTGGAACGACTAGGTTTCTAGTTGCCCTAATCGGGTCGACGGACCTAATCACAATGAACGCTTATGAGGTTTAGATACATACGTTCTTGCACATCAGGTGGAGCAAGTGTATTATCAACCTTATCCATGGAAGAAGCTTAGCGCTTGGTGAGTGGTAGATAAGGTGAATCCTCGTGAGCGCTTGTATACTCCTGGAGATGATGGTTATCATGATAGTGGATACACTGAAGAAGTTTACCAAGACGAAGAGTTGCCGGACTCTTTTATCGTCGAGCCTGGTGCAGGACTCGATAACTTAGTTGGAGACGTTGAAGATATAGAGACATTTACAATGCGAAAGTGGAAACGTAAACAATTCACGACAACAGATCGTGATGTTGATGATCGTGATGTTATGATCATGATGTTGATGAATTTTGAAACTGATTATGAGTAATATTTTTTAAATGAAAGTAACATTAATTATCACTTACATTAAATTTTTAACTGATTACTCACTAATTATCGCTTACGAGATGTCGTCGAGCAAGGGTTCGAAGTGGAAGAAGGCGTCGAGGGTGAGGGGTTTCCTCCCCTCGCAGGAGAGAGACGACTACTTCTACGCTTCCACTTACAGCGGGAGCAGACGCACTCAGCTGTTAAGTGCGTGTTCGGAGTTGCAGGATAGGGTTGTCAGTTTGCAGCGTATAGAGGTAAATTTTTCTACAATGGGCAAAATTCTTAAAATCACTTTTTCAATTTAACTTACTTACTTTACCATTATAGTCTGATTCGGACTATGAGTCCGAGGCCAGAGTGGCATCTCAGGAGACGGGTATGCAGCGCAGCGTGCCCTTGGGGAGCGAGCCTTCTGGCAGCCAGCCCGAGGGCAGTCTGCCCAGCGAGCCCTAGGGCACCCAGCCCGAGGGCACGTCCGGTGACCAGCCTTCTGGGTCACCAGATGTGGTGCCGCAGCGGAGGAGACGTACGAGGAGGAGTAACTTTGTTGGTCCTCCACCGATTCCTAGAGAGCCGGTAATTATTCGTCCAGTTAGAGACAGGTAACACATTAATAAAGTATTCATTTCTATTTGTTCTCAAATACTATGGTCTCACTTAATGACTTAATGTAAGGGCCTAAGTTTTTGGTACACTTTGAAAGTGTTCACACCACACACACACCCTCATTTGAGGAAACTTGATGAATTCATTTGAAGAGCATGTAAACACCATCAACATGCTCATTAGGGAATAAACTCACAAAATGCAAAAGTGTCATTTCCCACATGCATCATATAGGGGCTGGGCGTATGAAAAACTCCTACATCTTGCTAGGAGTGCTCATGCCCAATTTCACCCAAATCCAAAACCTTTTGAGATCTTTTTGGGTATAACTAGAAAGAGGGTAGTTTGAACTCAAATTCAAACTACTTCCATCCCATAAGTTCAAAAGTGGGAGGCATGTTCTTACTCAGCAAATTTTTGTGAGCTCACACACCAATTTTCACTCCATTTGGAGTTGATCTTGACATGAGCTAAGTTTAGTAAATTCAAACTCAATTTGAATTTCAAACTGCATATGTGCTGAAATTATATTTAAACACTTCACAATTTGAATTCTATCAACTCCAAATGGGCATGTGGTAGATAATTCAAATTCTAGAGGGTATTAGGGGGATTACTGTTTGGAGCAGTAGAGAAAAGTTAATTTCAGAGGTTAAAACTTGGGTGGGACCCACATGTCAGTCTCAATAGCAAGTTCAACCGACTAAATCCCGAGCTCGATTTCTTGCGCCTGGTCCAGCAGCCGCCGCGGCAAGAAAACGGCGAGGCCAGCAGCTGCTTGCCGCCCCGGGCCACTGAACTGCCTCTCTGACCCCTTATCTACGCGCCCGAGCCGTCCCCGTTGCTTCTCGCCGCTGTTCCATTGTGCTCTCACCCAGAGACCTCGAAACACCTCGCCGCTCGACCGAGCTCTCGGTCCACCATCGCCAGGCCAAACCTGTGGTTGTCACGGCAGTCTGAGCCTGCAACCGAGTGCGCCAAGTCTTCCTTGACGTTCTCGCACCGGTTCCAGACCCTGATCAACCCTCCTCGAGCTCCACCGCGACGTTCTTCCATTCCTCAGTTCAACCCGAGCCGCCGTCACGGGAACGATCCGTCCGGCCACCACAGCCCACCGTTCTCCGAGCTGTGAATAGCAAAAAGGTTTGCCTTCAATCCCTCTTTGATTACCACAAGCCTCGGCGGCGTGACATAAGCTACCCACGCCGGAATTTCACGTTTTTGTGACGGTGTACAAAAGAGACACCCGGACCGATCCGCAAAATTCGTGATACACACCGCACCACTCATCCTCTTACGAAGAGAAGCACTTCTAGGCATCTGTGCGAGTCAATGGGATCCGAAACTTCAAAGAACTATTGGGGGTAGCCTCCGGCAAGCACTCCGGCGAGGGGGGCGGCGGCCGAGCGCGGGAGGCCAGAGGTAGACGAAGCCCCCGGTCCCACGTGTCAGCGGCCAATATTTTAAAACCCAGGATTAGCTGCGGCACCGGATCAGGTGTGGCTGCGTGCAAAAGATTCCGTAGCCCCGTGTGTCGACCGCTGAGAAGTTGACACGTAGCCCCGGTCCCACGCGCAGCAATTTAAACATTTCCCCGATTTTCAGATTTAGTTTAAACTTCAAACCCACATAACTTTGGCTAGAAAACTCCAAATCGAGTGAACCAAATTTTATTGGATTCAGCTCTCTGAGTAATTTCTAGCAAATCAAGTTCCACTCTATGAAAATTTTTATTTCTCCAGAATTAATTCATCAAATTTAAATTGTTTAGAATTTTAACTGGAGAACCCTTTGGAGGAAAATTCTGAAATTTTGCTGGGATGTTCACCAAATTATCCCTGAGCTACTATAAAAATTTCAGATCCATTTGATCTTATTTGATCCACCTAATGGTGTGATTAATAAAACTGTTCCAGAGAAAATAGAAAAGGTCAAGAAACATTTTCAGAATTTCTCTGAAATTGTTTAGCTCATATCTTTAGCTAGGAACCTTCAAATTAAGTGAGACCAACTCTATTAGAACCCTATGAAAACCTAGTTTTCAGAAAGTCATGGCTTGCTCCATGAAAATCCCTACAACATCCTAAGAGCTCCAATTAAAACCAAGTACATAATTATTTGTGGAGGGCTCAAATGAGCTTTGCTGCAGATGAAACTTGGCCAAGTCCCTGTTTAGGTTTT
Organism: Neostapfia colusana; assembly: GCA_030760725.1. Lineage (NCBI taxonomy): Eukaryota > Viridiplantae > Streptophyta > Magnoliopsida > Poales > Poaceae > Neostapfia > Neostapfia colusana. The sequence goes on from JASWHV010000014.1 coordinate 24,753,536, forward strand.
ATCCAAACCATAGTAAAAATTTCAGAGTCATTGGGTCTGTCTAGTAAGACTTATAGTCCTCATAAGTTTTAAGTTCAATTCAAATGCATGTAATTTGGCACATATTTATGTTTATCACATGTAGTCGCTAAGGTTGAGGAGGAACCTGAAGTCATAGACTTCGTCACTCCAGAAGAGCAGCTAGCCTACGACCAAGAGCAGAAAGGCAAGCTCCGGTTTGCATTAACCCTGTTTACAAATGTTTACTGTTTTGAGAACTTACTTTGAGCACCCACTTACTTCTTACATTAGAATCTTGTTTGAAACCCAAATGCATAGCCAAGAAAGCCCTGGGTTGGGATCAGGTTTGAAAACCTTGTTAGCTACTGCAATGCTAAGATAGTGTAGGATTCGGTATAAGTCGAGTAGTTGGAACTGCTCACGAGAATAGGCTAGAGGCACATCGCTCGGGTAAAGGTAGCAAATGAAACACATGGAAATAAAAATGAGACCGAGCGGAGAGTAAGGGCAGCAGGACTTTGGGGCCTGTGTGCCATAGCTCCACTTGTGTCGATTGAGGACTGAGCCATGTGCGGGCCTTTTGAACAAGCTAGAACAGTACCGAAGACCTACCGGCTATATGGGAACCGGGAAACCGATGTAACTCGGGTAGCTGGGTATTGAGGCATTGCCTGTCGTTCAGAGCGTAGGTTGAGAGCTCGAGGTGTAAATCAGCTGGCGGCACTTCAGATGCGCACGCAGAGACCTCTTGCTCGGGACGATAGGACCGGTTCAATATCTGGCTGACGGGTGAAAGGTGGTTGCGTACGACGTCCTTGATGGTTGCTGTAGGCAACATCGAGTACGGGCATACGTGACAGGTTATTTGGGTCACCCTGTAGGTGTAAATCAATTATAATCACCGTCCTTCACGGTCAGTGAATACCACTTGTTCACTGTACTATGACATAGAAAGAACAGGTTAGATACATGTTAAAAGTTTGCTGATTTGAATGTATACTTTGCTTGTTAATGTCTTGTTGTAGCTTAGAGCTAATTAAAGTTATTTTCAACTTTGGGCAAAGTACAAGAGAGAAATGCATTTCTTGTTTGATTGCGACTCTCTCATGTGCCTTCGCGTAAGGTTCTCCACAACCTGCTGCTAAAACTTGAAAGTAAGGTTCAAATAAGTAGGCGAGTCCTTTGCAAATTATTTACCTCATGTACCCTAAATCCTTCATGTAGAAGTTTCATGTATAGGAGAGATTGGTCAGTCTTGCTGAGCCATCGTGCTCACTGCTTGTGTTTGAAGATTTTGCAGGGGTTTATGAGGAAGGGACTCCCGAGGAGGAGAAGGAACCCCAAGAGGGAAATCCCGTCGAATGGGAGTCGTGCACACTGCCGTGTTAGTGTGCGTTTGTGCTAGCGAGGACACGTTCACGGGCTGAACATGAACTCGATGCGTAGTCTATGCCCGTGAGTGTAGACTGAACATATTTTGTTGTAAAAATATTCATAAACCTGTTTATGTAATAAAACTTTGCTTCCGCTTTGTATCTTTGATGTGTGTTATCCGATGCTGTGCAACGCAGCACCCCTCAGCGTGATCCTGTCTCGACGAGGCCATGGGGCCGCGTCAGCATGGTATCAGAGCTCGCTTGAGGTTGAACGCACTGAAAAGGTCATCTTTTCCAAAAAAAATTGGTGAGGAACGAGTTAGTAGCCCATATAAGGATGTTATTAGTGTATAGAAAGTGGGATACTAACCTATTTGCTTATGTCGGAAAATCGTGCATCTCGGGACGCTTCATGTCTTGGGGGTGCACGTAAGTGCTGTCCACCAGTGCGCACGAGCTTAAGGGTGGAGCCCCACGGGTGGCAGGTAACCCGACCCCCCTTAATATCCTCTACGACTCTTCATGTCATTTGGGGTATTCGAGCAACGTCTGTCCCTGGCGTGCTTTGGGAAATTTGGGAGACCCCGTCACGTGGTCAGTAACATGAACACGTAGCTCAAGGCGTGTTTGGCTTGAGAACATCCGGGCGAGTGACGACGGCCGGGTGTGTGAACTGTATGGATACCGAGCTCAGTGTGCAGCTGAGTCTGACGATTGTATGAGTTATTTGCAGGTAGTATAACCACGAAACGGTAGACATGTAGCATCCGTGTGCGAGAAACGTTTAGTGCCACTGAACTAACGAAGCCGGCTAAGTCTGGTGACGCATCGACGTCACACCCCACTAAATGAGCAACTTCATAGTAAAACTGAAAAGTTTCAATCTAGAGCACTAAAATTTTGATGTAACTCCTTCCTTTAACCAGGACATTCAAAGTTAACAAGTTTTCAACTTATAGGATAATAAGGACAGAGTCCCCTGTTTTGAGCTGAATTAAGGCTGAAGTTAATCAGTGGTTAGAAGTTGAGTTCTTTCGAGGTTGGGGTCATATGATACATTTATGGAAAGCTTTGGAAGATCTTTACAACTTTTCTGTTGATGTCCAGAGGTGTTTCATCCCCTAACAAAACTAAAAATGCAGTAGAGTTGAAACTGTCCAGAAAACAGGGCAGAGCAAACACTCTCTGTAAATTGAACATAACTTCCTGCATAAAAATCCAAAAATAGAAAATAAGGTAGTTATGGAAAGTTTATGAGATGGGTTACAACTTTGTAACAGAAAGTTTTGTCATATTTGGGTAGAATTAACTGGAATTCTTGGATAAAATCAGTACCTCAAGCAGGGAGGTGCTGTCCAATTTTCTCAAGAAATTCTGTCAACTTTGACATCTCATAACTTTTGAACCAGGACAGATATTGGGCCAAGCAAATACTTTCTGGAAAGATTTTGAAGTTAACTTTAACTTTTATGTTGAGCTCCAGAATTATTTTTGCTTTAGCATGGTCTAAATTAGGTTGAAATGGAAACTGGTCAGGTCTGTCATAGTGGACAGCAGATCAGCAGTCAAATTTGTTTAAGTTTGAACTATATTTCCAAGTTTTATGAGTTCAATGACATGTTTTATGTTATAACTCAATGGTTTACTGTTCAAATAAATATTTGACATTTCTCAAATATGTTTCTACAGATGACAGCAGATAAACAATTGGAGAACGGGTGGGTGATGTCCCACTGTTCTCACCGCAGCGGTTATCCGAGTGTGTTGAGGCAAATGTTTCAATATTTCGGGTACAGTGAGATGCCGCAGTTCCTCACCAAGGAAGAAGGCGAGGAGGGGAACAAGGCGTGGGTGATCCATGTCGAAGTTCCTGCAGGACCCACGCCACCCGGTTGGGCGCCATTCACCGTCACAGTGAGAGGTAGACAGCCGGAGGAAATGTGGCAAGTGGCAGCCCGCGACACCATGTCGCATTTCTGCCAACTACACGTGAGAGCAATGGAGGGCACTCCATATGCGCTCGTTCCAGTGGAGGGACGAGCTGATCATGTGTGGGGGCAAAGGTACATGGAGGCAACAGATCCGGATTGCCAAAGATACAACCTTGCGGAGGCGAACCTCAGCCTCCAGTTGAGGGCAGGAAAGGCCGTGATGGACAGCCAAGCTGTTCATACGGAATGTTTCGCCGTGAAGCTCAAGGAGAGCAACAGCCGTGGATATCATTTCGAGAGTGCTCACAGCGTACTCCGCAATGTTCTCCTTCCGACGATGAAGCGACCGAACGAACAACATAATCAGTTGCATCGTCTGAAGAAGGCGAAGAAGAAAAGCCGTGTTGACATCACGGCTTTGCAACAACAGGTGCAGGCCCTGTCCCAGCAGAACGAGGTCCTCACTCAAGAGCAAGATGACGCTATTGAGGAGGGGCAAGGCTGAGAAGAGGACTACAACCAGGCCATGGACAAGGTGCACGCGTTGCAGGACCTCGTACCTCCAGTAATGGGCATACCAATGGTGGGTGCCGTACCTGTGGTTTCGGGTCTTCCAGCAATGGGGAGAACCTGAACCGGAAGAGGAGGTCATGGACCCGGAGCCACCAGCAGAGGTAGCAGAGGAGGATGACCCACAGGAGGTCGAATTTTACTCCGAGTAGGAGGTTACTGTTGCCGAGTAGGGTAGCAAGGGTGATGTAACCAAAACTTTTGTAATTGGTGACATGTCGTGTAGACAGTAGCGTATGTATAGGTAGTGACGATATGAGCACGACTTCTTGGAGAACCGAGAATAATGTTTCTTGTATAAAGTTTATGCTTTATCAATATATGTGACTGTTGTGCAAATTATTCATGTGTCACTTCAATACCTGCTGTTTCATACGAAATTTTAAGTATGACATGTGCTGATCGCTGCTGTTTTGAACTTCAGAATGACTCGCACTCGTTCCAACCCGGACATTGGAGGTTCCAGTCAGTGGGGAGAAACCTCCCAACAGCCTCCCGAGGATTCCTCAGGACAGGAACAGCAGCAACAGCAACAACCGCCACCGCCACCGCCAATGGTTACATTGGCGTACATCGTGGCAGCGATGGAGCATTCTCATCGGCAGCACACCAAGTTGCTGCAAACCCTTATTGCGAATCTGTCTCGACCAGAGAGGCGTCAAGATCACAAGGCACGCCAACAAAGATCCTACTCCGATTTTCTGGCTACTCATCCCCCGGTATTTTCAAGGGCGGATGAACCCCTCGATGCGTACAACTGGCTCCACACGATGGAGATGAAGTTCGGGCTGCTCCAAGTGAGTGAGCAGCGCAAGACTCAGTTCGCGGTCCAACAGCTTCAAGGATCTGCAAGCGCTTGGTGGGCGTACTACTGTGCTTCACAACCCACCGAACGAGTTATGACCTAGGCGGAATTCCGGACGGCCTTCAGGGCCTATCACATACCGCCGGGTCTTATGAAGAGGAATACGCAGGAGTTCTTACGCCTGCAGAAAGGAAACCGGAACATGCTGGAATACTCCGGAGCATTCAATGATCTTGCGCTATACGCTTCGTATCACGCCGATACAGACGAGAAGCGGCAGGATCATTTTTACCAGGGGCTTGACCCGCTCCTGAAGGACAAACTGGCAATGTTCAATCGCGGCAGTCTCAACGATATTATTGATGCTGCGATTGTTCAGGAGGACTCCGGCAAGGAGTTAGCGGCGGCGGAGAGGAAACGAAGCGCGCCGCAAAGCAGCGGAGAAGGAGGTGGTCCCTCTCAAAAATACTGGATGGTGAATCGCCCACCATCGGGTCCACGCTGGCAGCTACCTCAGAGGCCGATGCCATTCCGCAGTCGGCCATATTCTCCACCGGCATTCAGGGCGGAACTTCCGGAACCACCTCCGCAGCAACAACAGCAGCAGCGGGCGATAACGCGTGCGTATGCACCTCAGAAGCGCATGCCGGGCTTTCGTCCCCCAAGCACCGGTCATGCAGCAGCCACATGCTACAAATGTGGTCGCCCAGGACATTTCGCAACAATTGTCCTGAGAGGCAAGGCCACAGAGTTGCACTGCAACTTCTGGGGAGGAATCATCCCCGGAACCCCACTAACGTGGCGGGCAAACCCTAGGACCGGCACCGTCCACCAACTTGCCATAGAGGATGTGCCGGAGGGAGAGCCAATCCTTGCGGGTATGTTCCATCTCCACCAGCATCCTGCCATAGTATTATTTGATTCAGGCGCCACGCACAATTTTATTAGCCAAGCTTTCATTGCTAAATACAGCTTGCAAATTGTAACACCCTGAAATTCATTTCCATGCATTGCATACATTTTTCATGTAGAGAAACATTATAAAAGAAGTAGAAATGGAGAAAGAACTATAGAAATGTAGAAAGAACCATAGAAATGGAGAAAAGAACCATAGAAATGGAGGAAGGACAATAGAAATGGAGGAAGAAACCATAGAAATGGAGAAAGAACCATAGAAATGGATGAAAGAACCTTAGAAATGGACAAGGGCATATAGAAATGGAGAATGGGGCATAGAAATGGAGAAGGTCCATGTAGAAATTGAGAGTAAGTGACATAGAAATGGTGAGGAATGGGAAAAAGATAGCTGAAATGAGCTATTTCCAATTTCCCCAAATTTTCCCCCAAAATCTCCAAATTCCTCAATTCCAAAAAAGGGGAATTTTCCCCACATTTGGGAATTCCCCCCCCCCCCATTGCTGCCGCCCCAAATTAAATGGGGAAAAGTTTGTTAGGATTTAGCTCCAATTGGATTAGGATTCTCCCCTCTCCCCCCTTATAAAAGAACCCAACCCCCACCCCCCTTTTGGCCGCAGCCCCCCCTCCTCTCCCCCCCTCCCAAGTCGGCGACTTGGAGGCCCTATCCCCCAACTCGCCGAGTTGCCCCCCCCTCGCCGGAGTTCGGTCGCCGGTGAGCCCTGCCGGTGAGCCCCGCCGACGAGCCCCGCCGTCGAGCCCCGCCTTTGATCCCCGTCGTCGAGCCCCGCCGTCAAGCCCCGCCGGTGAGCCCCGTCGTTGAGCCCCGTCGTCGAGACCCACCGACGAGCCCTGTCACGCCTCGTCGTCGCCAAAAAAGAACCGACGATCTGTCCTGCCCTAATCATCCATAGAAAAGTTTTACATGGATCGTTATTCGGTATGGTTATGGTACGGTCATTGGGAATTGTTTTGGGACTGTTTTGAGTCATGAAAATGAGTTTGGTTTCGGTTATATGAATATGAGATGGTTATGAATATTTATGAGATGAGATGAACTTGTAAAAGATTAATGGCTGGATGAGACTTGATAAATGGTGAATTATGATGAGAGAATTTTTCTGAACTACTTGATTATGATGGGATAAATTTCACCTAGAAATAGTTGTTGTTTTTATCATGTATGTGAAATAAAATTTGCTTGCTGCAATGAGCCCTTTTATTCCCTACCTTGTTGTAAGCTGCATGTCATACTTTTCCCGCACTTGCTGAGTACGACATGTACTCACCCTTGCATTATCACATAAACATCAGCTACAGGAGATGAGTACTTCGAGGACCATGTGGAGTACTAGGCGTGTGAACTACCGTCAACATGCCTGTGGAGTTGAAGATGGAGCCTGCTGCTATTTAGTTATTTCCGCTGTCGTCTAGAGACTTCCGCTGCAAGAATAAGATAGAGATTCATGAGTGAAACAAAGAGTCGATGTAATAAAGTACTGAAACACTATTTATTCATGGTTATATTTTGAATTCAGTTTGTGGATTACATGTGTATGTGTGATGAACATCCTAGGCACACATATGCATTCACTTGGTTTCTGTTTTTGGAACTGGGTGTCACAGATTGGCATCAGAGCCACGTTGGCCGTAGGACGCAAGATTAGGTAGAATGGACACTCTAAAACACATAGGAACACCCCTCTAAACCACTATTTTCGAAAATTTCTTGCTGCTGCACTTTTCTTGTCAATTCAGCCACCGCAAAGTGCTATTTTCAGCCCCTCTTTTGTGTTCTTTTGGACAGCAACGCCTTTGCTTTCTTGCTCCATAGCTTATGAAGTTTTGGGAGTTATTTCCTCCTTCTCTAAAGTTTCTAATGTCTTATTTATAGATGCCGGTGACCAGGAGCACAGCACGCATAAGAGCTTGTCCACCACCACGTGGGAGTGCTCTTAACCCTATTGAGGTGTCCGATGGACCACATTGGGAGGAGGTGAAGACGGAACCTCATGATGAAGATGAAGTCAATAGCTATATGCATGAGGAAGAGGATCCGGAAGAGGTGGAACCATTCGAAGACCATATGGAGGATGATCCACAAGAACAGCATTGGTACGCACCTCAGGAGGAGTTTCACGCGGGCTTACACCCCGTGGAGCCTCATGAAACTATGACGGGAGGAGATGAACCCGAGGAGGAGCCACCCCTTGCTGAGACCAATAATGAAGGTGATGAATGGGCCAACCATTCAGTTCAAGAATTTCGGTCCGACAGAACGGAAGGAGGACACATATCCAGGGAGGTCAAAGAATTTCTGGATTGCTGCAGCTTATACCCGGAATATCTTCTCAAGAAAGTCCCTCGTCTCGGACATGAAGAGTGGAAGGCTGAAGTAACCATCCTATATAATGGTAAGGTTGTCACTCGGCACTTCGCACCCACATGGAGAGCTACAAGGGCAGATCAAAGCTATCGATGATGCTGCATGGGATGCACTCACTGGACTGTGCTACGCTTTCCGTGAGCAGCCTGAGAACACTACTTTTGAGCTGCTCCCGCATCGGAAGAGTGGTACAAGGGAGATCATTGGACCGCATGGATGAGATCTTTCCAACCCACAAGCTGCTGACAAGTCTCAGAGGTTGCTCGTGGAGTTAGGAAACCGCTATGCAAGCGCACAAGAAGAGATCCGTTACCTCCGCAAGAAGCTGTACTTGCTGGAAAAATAGGAGGAGACTTGTGCCAACGCGGGAACAAATGGAGCACCAGCATCATCTATCCCTACATGGACTGCTGACTCACCATGGCATGCGCCCATGTATGGACCACCCCTGTCACACGGTGAGAACAGCACCATTTCTCACGATTAAGTTTAGGTTTTCCATTGAATAAAGCTGTAATAGGAATGTTTAGATCGTAGTAACCTGAATAAGAGTGGTTTGTTGAACTTTTCTGATGATTGCTTGGTTTGTGTGCTGTGTGAGTTGAGGGACGCTTTGGTGAATGTCCACATCCACACATAGTGAAGAGATGTGAGATGCTTCGGCACGTGTTCACATCCTCATATAGACTGAAATTAATAAAAGAAGATATTTAGTTCATACACCTTGATGCATATAGTTGGGGGATCAATCTAAACTTCTATTTTCTATTCTACTCTGCTCTCTCTCACAGATGGTGAGGGAAAATGCCAGCCGTCAAAGGAGGAACGCTCGTGGCAACAATGAATCAAAAGAGGATGGCAACGTTGAAGTTCCTGAAAATGCTAACCCCGGGGCTGATGCAAACAACCTTGAACGGTTGATGGCTATGCAGAACCAGCTCATGAAAACTATGATACAAATGTTGGGACAGCTGCAAGCCAACATCAACAATCCTAACCCTGTTCCTGTACCCCTGCCGCCACCACCGTCACCACCACCGGCTCACAACAGATTGGGAGAGTTCATGAGGGCTAGGCCGCCTACTTTTGCACAAGCTAATGATCCCATGGAGGCTGATGATTGGTTGAAGTCCATGGAAAAGAAGCTTGCTATTGTTCAGTGCAATGATCGGGAGAAAGTTCTCTTCGCATCGCACCAACTTATGGGAGCAGCCGCTGACTGGTGGGACGCTCTTTGCAATGCTCATGTCAACCAGGAGACTATCACTTGGGCTGAATTCAAGGAGAGTTTCCACTCTCATTACATCCCTGCTGGAGTCATGATGCTTAAAAGGCAAGAGTTTGAAGGTCTCCGCCAAGGAAGGAAGACCGTGAATGAGTACCTCAACAAGTTCGCGCAGCTGCCAAGGTATGCTCCAGAAGATGTCAACTCGGATCAAAGGAAGCAATACTTGTTCATGAGAGGATTGAACAATGAGATCCAAGTTCAGCTGCTCAACAACGAGTACGCAAACTTCCAGAAGCTCGTTGACAAAGCTATAGTTGTTGAGAGCAAGATCCATGAGATCGAGCAAGAGGGCGAGAGGAAGATGCCATACCAGCCACAAGGGAGCAATGTACGTCCCCGTTTCATGCCACCAGCAGCACCACAGTATGGCTCGTCCGCTTCTACTTTCCGCCCTGCAAATCCACCTTGCCCTAATAAACCACCGCAGCAACGTCCTGTTATGCAAGCACCTCGTATGCCTTTGCCTCCTGCGCCCCATCCCAACATGGGCACCTATGCTTAAAAGCAGCCTCGCCCCAACATTCCTGCTGTTTTGGGCAACAAAGCATCCTTTTCATGTGGAGAGGCAGGACACTTTGCAAGTCAGTACCTAAAGAAAGGCCTTGGACAGCCGACCAACGCACCAAAACAGAACCCACGGCCAAATGGAGGAGCTACGCAAGGTAACCGTGGGCAGCAGAACTACGCTCGTGGCAACGTGAATCATGTCTCTGCTAAGAAAGCACAACAAGCTGAGGACGTCGTGATTGGTATGTTCCTTGCCAATTCTAACCTAGCCACTGTTTTATTTGATTCCGGAGCATCGCATTCATTCATATGATCCAAGTATGTTGCCAATTATAATCTGCCCATACCACACATGAAACACACTATGTTGGTTAATTCTCCTAGTGGAGAGATGAGGACTAATATAGTATGTCCGAAAGTAAACCTTAAAATAAGGGGGGTAGACTTTCTTGCCAACCTTATTGTCTTGGATTCCCAAGGGATTGATATAATACTTGGAAAGATTGGTTAAGCAAGCACGACGGAGTGATTCAATGTGCTGAGAGGAGCGTGCAGTTGACAAATGAGCACAGTACTCGTATTGAGTTCAATTCAGCCCAACCAGCGACCGAGAAGGCAGCATTGAACCACGTCGAAGAAGCAACATTGGAAAGCATTCCGGTGGTTCAGGAATTTTCAGATGTGTTCCCGGAAGAACTTCCAGGTATACCACCTGACAGAGACATTGAATTTGCCATTGATTTAGTACCTGGAACTGCACCTATAGCGAAAAGGCCGTATAGGATGCCCGCTAATGAACTAGTGGAACTTAAGAAGCAAATTCAGGATGTGACGCCCTCAATTCTGTGGAAAAACCACGGAACCGAGAACTGATGCATATGTGTGCCGAGGATGTTCATCACACATATACACATCATCCACAAACTGAATTTTGGAATATATATGACCACGAATAACAGAGTTTATTACAATGTCTCATGAGTCTTGGACTCATGCTCACAGCGGAAGTCTTAATCTAACAGCGGAAGTCTTTATTTCTATGCAGCGGAAGTTTTCTAACTACTGCGGAAGCAATCTAAGCAGTAGCAGTGGCTCCATCTCTACTCCATTCCCACAGGCAAGGTTGAGAACAGATTACACGCCTAATGCTCCACTTGGTCTTCATAGTAATCTTCTCCTATTGCTGATGATGAAATAATAATGCAAGTTTGAGCACAATGTTGTACTCAGCATGTGCGGAAAAATATGCTATGTAGCTTACAACAAGTTAGGTATAAAAGGGCTCATTGCAGAAAGCAATGTTATTTATCAAAACCACGATAAAACAGCAACTTATCTTTAAGTGAATGTAATCCCAACATGTATTAAAATACCAATCATACCTCCATTATGTTCATTACCTTCCATGTCCCGACCAGACATTAATCAACCTCATTCTTGCTCACGAATACCTTCTTATATTCGCTACCATATCACGAATACCATCTCGTATTCGCTACCATTTCATTTCATAAACAATTCCGTCTCACACCGAGACCAATCTCGTTGCCATGACTCAACAGTCATGCAACCAATCTTATCACCCGGACTCAACAGTCCTGAAAACCAAACCAAAATCAAACCATCCGAAACCATACCAAAATAACCATCCAACTAATCATGGAAGTTGGCCAGGTGCTCGTGACCGTAAGCTCGGCTATCATGATAGTTTTAGACTCTGCAAAGTTTGCACCTCTTTACCCACAAGTTTGTGATTTTGTCACCCGTCGGCGACTGCAGAACCTCCATTATACCAGTACACAACCGTCGGTGTATGGCCAAGAGATCACAAAATAGCCTTTACAAACGGGCTACTAGATGTATGGACTCACTAAGATTTCACCGGCAGGCTAGAATCTCCAATTCGCCCACCCACTGGCCCCCTCTTGTGCCATGCAGTTCCCAGGGCAGTCCTCACTCGACTCCCATTCCCCGTGCCTTCCACGGTCCATAACAATCTAGCAACTTACCTAATTAGTCAGCTAAGCCGCACCAATACTTGGCCTTGTGGTGGCACTGTTATCCTGGCATGTGCTCGCATGAACCGGTCCTTAAATCTACGGCAAGTAACCACCATCTCAGGCTACCTCATTCACAAACCCAGGCTTGCCTAGATCCCCCTTCGATCCATGTTCATTAACAACATCAGTTTCTCATTATCATTACGAGTGCAGTTAGCTAGACACATCTATCTCGCTTCCCCATCCTATGGACTCAGGGAAGCATAAAAGTAAATACCATACCCGACTCATAAACTTCCCTGGCGACAAGGGTGGTTTAACCAAAACTAGTAAAATCCTATAAAAGGGTTTCCCATCATGTTTGACTCAGCACACACACCTTTTCGCAAAACAAAATAGTTTCCCAAAACATAGGATCAATATGGTCAAGGGGCACTTGCCTTGTTCTGGCTGTTTCGGTTGCTCAAAATCTTGTTGTTCTCCCTGAGCTTGTCCTTCTATACATGATCACGCACATACAAGATTTACAACAATCAATATCATGCACAAACTTTAACTAGATGCGATGATGCTTATGCATGTTAATCCTATGATGCAGTTTAGTTTATACGTGTTTTTGCATGGCTTGCATGGGTTTTATGATGAACAGAATTGTAGAGATCAATTGTGGACGTAGCGATGATCTTGACTTTAGATTAAATCAATCAACAAGTGATCTGTCCACGAAAAAGCTTCTGTTCGAAAAGGAATCGAAGAACAGATGCAAAGAAAATGCGATGATGCCGTAAGGTAGTATTGGAGACCTACCTTACGTTCTTCTTGGTCTCGGGGTCCTTCTCTTAGCAAGACAGATTGTTGGGGCTATCTAACGGCGATCTTCCTCAACTGAACTCCGGCGAAGGGTTTATTCGGCGAGTTGGGGCTAGGGCTCTAAGTCGTCGGCTCAGGAGTTGAAAAAGAAGTTCGTGGTTTCGGCCAAAGGTTCTGGGTTCTATTTATAATCGGGAGAAGAAGAGTCCTAATCTGATTGTATTTCGAATAAGAGTCCTGTTCAGATTGTCGTTGAATCTTAACAACTTATCTTTAGTTGATTTGGTGCGGTAACATTGTGGGATTCATGTCGGTTTCCTCCCGTACCGGTATTCCCACGCGTACATAAGCAAAAACCGCTCCAGAACTCGTTTCCTCGGCGGTGATGGGCTCCGGAAGCTCCACGTGTTCTGCGGGAACCCGGGCTCCCTTTTTCCGCAGGGACGATCTCCGGTTGTGCCGCATGTCAGGCGGACGAGACCTCCCTCTTCTTCAGAGGTGAGCTCCACGTGCGCCACGTGTCTGGTGGGTCGGGACTTCCCCTCTCAACAGAGGCGAGCTCCGCGAACGCCACATGTCGGTTTCCGGACCTCCCTTCTCTTCAGAGGTGAGCTCCGATATTTCCACGTGTCATAGCTGCTCCAGACTTCCTTTCTCCTTAGAGGCGAACTCTAAGGTCGACACGTGTCCAATAGTGACGGACCTCCCGGAGGTGAGCTCCGGAAGTGACACGTGTCCGGTAGTGTCGGACCTCCCCGAGGTGAGCTCCGGAGGTGACATGTGTCTCTGGTCCTCTCTTTTTCGTGGTGACTAGCTCCGCAGTCGACACGTGTCCTGCGGGGCTGGCCTCGCTTCTCCGCAGAGGCTAGCTCCGAGGGCAACACGTGTCCCATGGGGTCGGACCTCTCCCTCTTTTGCGGGGATGAGCTCCGAAGGCGCCACATGGCCAGCGGGCCGCGGGAAGTATCTTCGGCGCTCTTAGTGAATTTGATTTTGCTCTTTTAGCTATCTTTTTTTTGATTTTTTCTCTGTTCCCACTTCTTTTAAAATGTTTTCTCTACATGAAACACGAATACATGCAGAAACCAAAAATGAGGGTGTCACAAATCTACCCCCCTTAAATTGAATCTTGCCCTCGAGATTCATTAGTAGATAATAGATGAGGGAATTCTGCCTTGGTGTCTTCTTCACGCTCCCATGTGGCTTCAGCTTCGGTATGATGGCTCCATTGTACCTTGCACCATCGGATCACTTTGTTCCTTGTGACCCTTTCTCTTACGTCCAAAATTTGGACAGGGTGCTCCGCATAAGTCAGGTCTTCTTGAAGTTCAAGCTCTTCCACTGGTACTTGCTCCTCTGGTACTCTCAAGCACTTCTTGAGCTGGGATACATGAAACACGTCATGTACGTCGGAGATATGCGTTGGGAACCCTAGTTGATAGGCTACCTCTCCTCGCTTGTCCAAAATCTTAAATGGTCCGATGTAGCGAGGTGCTAGGTTGCCTTTGACGTTGAAATGTCGTTGGCCACGAATAGGCGATACCTTAAGGTATACGAAGTCTCCTACTTCGAAAGTCAACTTCCTTCGCCTATTGTCCGCATAGCCTTTCTGTCGTGACTGAGCAGCCTTTAAGTTCTCCCGTATCGTTTGGACTTGCTTTTCAGCTTCTTGTAGTACTTCGTGTCCAAACACCTGGTTCTCTCCGGTTTCGTTCCAAAACAGCGGTGTTCTACACCGTCTACCGTACAATGCTTCGAAAGGTGACATCTTCAAGCTAGCTTGATAGCTGTTGTTATAGGAGAATTCGGCGTACGGTAAACTCCTATTCCAACTACGCCCACGTTTCAAGGCGCAAGCTCTAAACATGTCCTCCAAAATTTGGTTTGTCCTTTCGGTTTATCCATCGGTTTGTGGGTGATAGGCGGAGCTAAAATCCAGTCGTGTACCCATAGCTTTCTGCAGCTTCCTTCAAAATCTAGAGGTAAACTGAGAACCTCGATCTGAGATATCCTCCTCGGAACTCCATGACGGCACACGATCTGCTCCATGTACAACTCGGCTAATTGTGCAACGTTGTACTTGGCCCTTACAGGGAGAAAATGGGCTGTTTTCGTCAATCGGTCCACGATAACCCAGACGGAGTCATAACCCGACTGAGTACGTGGCAATCCGACGATGAAATCCATACTTATGTCCTCCCACTTCCACTCGGGTACCCTCAAGGGTTGCAACAATCCAGCGGGTCTTTGATGTTCGGTCTTCACCCGTTGGCATGTGTCGCATAGGGCAATGTATTCGGCTATGTCCCTTTTCATACCATCCCACCAATAACAAGTCTTCAAGTCCTTGTACATTTTGGTACTTCCAGGATGTATGGAATAGGGTCAATCATGTGCCTCTTTCAATATCATGTGGCGGATGTGCTTCACGTTAGGCACACAAATCCTTTTTCCTAGCCAAAGCGTACCCTTCTCATCTTCTTTGAAATCCTTCTCTATTCCTTATCGGATCCTTTCCTTGATCTCCTTAATATCCTCATCGTTGCTTGGCCATCTCTTATCTCTTTCTCCAATGTAGAGTGGAGCTCCATCAATTCCATCTTGTTCAGGAATCCGAGGTGTAACCGTTCGAACTCCTTGCGTAGTTCGGGTGGTAGCTCCCGAACAGTGAGTTGGTGACATGCTCCCTTCCGGCTCAATGCATCGGCTACTACATTGGCCCTCCCAAGGTGGTAGTTGATTACAACATCGTAATCCTTGATGAGTTCCAACCATCAACGTTGCCTCAAATTTAAGTCTGTTTGCGTAAATATGTACTTGAGGCTTTTATGATCCGTATAGATCTCACATCGGTGACCAAGGATATAATGTCTCCAAATCTTCAATGCATGCACTACTGCTGCTAGCTCCAAGTCATGTGTAGGATAATTAAGCTTGTGCTTCTTTAATTGTCATGAGGCATAGGCTACCACTTGTCCTTCTTGCATGAGCACACATCCGAGCCCTTGTTTGGATGCGTCACAATATATGTCGAAGCTCTTGCTTACGTCCGGCAATACCAAAACCGGTGTTGTGGTTAGCCTTTTATTGAGTTCCTCAAAACTTTCTTGGCATGCTAGTGTCCATTGGAAGGCTTTTCCCTTCGTTAGCAACTCCGTCATAGGCTTTGCTATCTTAGAGAAGTCCTTGATGAAGCGTCGGTAGTATGTAGCCATCCCAAAAAAAACTCTGAATATCCCTCACGTTTTGCGGTTGGTTCCATTTCATAACATCTCCCACTTTCCCGGGACCAACCGATACTCCTTCCTCGGAGATAATGTGGCCTAGGAACGATATCTCCTTTAGCCAAATTGACACTTGTTAAGATTGGCATACAATTGATGCTCACGCATTTTCTGCAAGGTCAATTTCAAATGTTCTTCATGCTCCTCCTCACTTTTTGAATACACCATAATGTTGTTGATGAAAACCACGACGAACTTATCCAAGTACTCCATGAAAACCTTGTTCATAAGGTACATGAAGTATGCGGGTGCATTTGTTAACCCAAAAGACATGACGGTATATTCATATGAACCGTACCGTGTTCGAAAGGCAGTCTTAGGTATATTGGAGGGCTTAATCTTCAGCTGGAAGTATCCCGACCTAATATCAATCTTGGAGAACACTCGGGCTCCTTTCATTTGGTCAAATAGGTCTTCTATACGGGGCAGAGGGTATTTGTTCTTAGTTGTCACCTCGTTGAGAGACCTATAGTCCACGCACATCCTTTGGGTCCCATCCTTCTTGTCTACGAAGAGCACGGGGGCTCCCCATGGTGACGAGCTGAGACGTATAAAACCCTTCTCCAACTGCTCTTGAATTTGCTTCTTGAGTTCCACTAGTTCATTGGTGGGCATCCTATAGGGTCTCTTTGCTATGGGTACAGTTCCAGGCACCAAATCAATGGCAAACTCAATGTCCCGGTCAGGTGGCATACCTGGAAGCTCTTCTGGGAACACGTCCATGAATTCCTGAACCACTAGAATGCTGTCCAATGTTGCTCCTTCGACGTGGTTCAAAATTGCCCTTTCGGTTGTTTGTTGGGCTGACTCAAACTCGACACGAATACCGTGCTCATTTGTCACTGTACGCTTCTTTCAGCACATTGGATTACCCCGTTGTGCTTGCTTAACCAATCCATCCCGAGTATTATGTCAAGCCCTTGGGAATCCAAGACAATGAGGTTGGCAAGGAAGTCTACCCCCCTTATTTTAGGGCTTACTTTTGGACATACTATATTAGTCCTCATCTCTCCACTGGAAGAACTAACTAACATAGCGCATTCTAAGTGTGATATGGGTAGATTATGCTTGGCAACATACTTGGATGATATGAAGGAATGTGATGCTCCAGAATCAAATAAAATGGTGGCTGGGTTGGAATTGGCAAGGAACATACCAATTACAACGTCCTCAGCCTGTTGTGCTTCCTCAGCAGAGACATGGTTCACGTTGCCGCGAGCATAGTACTTCTGTCCACGGTTTCCTTGATTGTCCCCTCCGTTCGGTCGCGGGTTCTGCTTGGACACGTTGCCTTGCTGTCCAAGGCCTCTCCTTGGGCACTGGCTCGCGAAGTGTCTTGTTTCCCCGCATGCAAAGCATGCCCTGTTGCCTACGGCAGCAGGTACATTGGGGCGGGGGTTGTGAACAGGAGCGCCCATGTTGGGTCGGGGCACAGGAGACAAAGGCACACGAGGTGCTTGCGCAACAGGCCGTTGCTGTGGTGGCTGACTACGGCGGTATGCAGGGGCGGTCGGTCCATACTGTGGTGTGACCGGGGGCATGTACCGAGGTCGTACGTTGCTCCCTTGGCGCTGGTATGGTATCTTCCTCTTTCACTCTCGCTCGATCTCTCGGATCTTGCTTTCAACAACTATAGCCTTGTCAACCAGCTTTTGGAAGCTCGCGTAGTCATTGTTGAGGAGCTGAACCTGGATCTCATTGTTCAACCCTCTCATGAACAGGTATTGCTTCCTCTGGTCTGAGTTGACATCTTCGGGGGCATACCGGGGCAGTTGTGTGAACTTGTTGAGATACTCATTCACGCTTATCTGTCCTTGGCGGGGACCTTCAAACTCCTGTCTCTTGAGCATCATTACACCGGCAGGGATGTAATGAGAGCGGAAACTCTCCTTGAACTCAGTCCAAGTGATCGCTTCCGGGTCGACATGAGCGTTGCATAGGGCATCCCACCAGTCAGCGGCAGCTCCCATGAGTTGGTGTGACACAAAAAGAACCTTCTCTCGGTCATTGCACTGCACTATGGCAAGCTTCTTCTCCATGGATTTCAACCAGTCGTCGGCCTCCATGGGGTTGTTAGCTTGAGCAAAGGTGGGTGGTCTAGTCCTCATGAACTCTCCCAGTCTGTTATGAGCCGGCGGTGGTGGTGGAGGTGGTGCTGGAACGGGGTTGTTTTTGTTGGCCTGCAACTGACCCAAAGTTTGGATCATGGTTTGCATAAGTTGATTTTGCATGGCCATCAACCGTTCCAGGTTGTTCTCACCAGCTCCGGGGTTAATAGGAACTTCATCGTGGCCATCCTCTCGGTTGTCACAGACGTTCCTTCGGCCGGCGTTTCCTCTCACCATCTGTGAGAGAGAACGAAGTAGAATAGAAGGTTAGAAGGTTAGGTAGATCCCCCCAACTATATGCATCAAGGTTGATTGGACTATATATATTAGCCCATATGAGGATGTGAACAAGTGCCGAGGCATCTCACACCTCTTTCTACTTATGTGTGGATATGGACAACGCTTTGAGACGTCCCACAACTCACACTAAACACACAATCATAAACAATCATCGCAAGGGCTCATACAACTCCTAGTCAAGGCTTGTTCAATGGGGGTCCTATATGGCTTAGGGTGTTGCCAATCTATGATCCAACTATGGCCTTTCCTAGGCTTGCATCCTATGTCAGCGTGGCTTAGCTATCAATCTGTGTTTGATACCAATCTGTGATCTATCTAAGCGTGTAACCTACCATCAACCCGTGGCTCTGATACCAATCTGTGACGCCCTCAATTCTGTGGAAAACCACGGAACCGAGAACTGATGCATATGTGTGCCCAGGATGTTCATCACACATATACACATCATCCACAAACTGAATTTGATAATATATATGACAACGAATAACAGAGTTTATTACAATGTCTCATGAGTCTTGGACTCGTGCTCACAGCGGAAGTCTTTATTCTAGCAGCGGAAGTCTTCTAACTAATGCAGAAGCAATTCTAAGCAGCAGTGGCTCCATCTCTACTCCATCCCCACAGGCAAGGTTAAGGACAGATTACACGCCTAATGCTCCACTTGGTCTTCATAGTAATCTTCTCCTGTTGCTGATGATGAAATAATAATGCAAGTTTGAGTACAATGATGTACTCAGCAAGTGCGGGAAAATATGATATGTAGCTCACAACAAGGTAGGTATAAAAAGGCTCATTGCAGAAAGAAAAGTTATTTATCAAAACCATGATAAAACAACAACTTATCTTTAAGCAAATGTAATCCCAACATGTACTAAAATACCAATCATACCTCCGTTATGTTCATTACCTTCCATGTCCCAACCAGACATTAATCAACCTCATTCTTGCTCACGAATACCTTCTCATATTCGATACCATCTCACCAATACCATCTCGTATTCGCTACCATTTCATCTCATAAGTAATTTCGTCTCACACCGACCAACCTCGTTGCCATGACTCAACAGTCATGCAACCCATCTTATCACCCGTACTCAACAGTTCCGAAAACAAAACCAAAATCCAAACCTTCCAAAACCATACCCAATAACCATATCCAATAATCATCCCAACTAATCATGGAAGTTGGCCAGGCTCTCGTGACCGTAAGCTCGGCTATCATGATAGTTTTAGACTTTGCAGAGTTTGCACCTCTTTACCCACAAGTTTGTGATTTCGTCACCCGTCGGCGACTGCAGAACCTCCATTATACCAGTACACAACCGTCGGTGTATGGACAAGAGATCACAAAATAGCCTTTACAAAGGGGTTACTAGATGTATGGACTCACTAAGGTTTCACCGGCAGGCTAGAATCTCCAATTCTCCCACCCACGGGCCCCCTCTTGTGCCATGCAGTTCCCAGAGCAGTCATCACTCGACTCCCATTCCCCGCACCTTCCACGGTCCATAACAATCTAGCAACTTACCTAATTAGTCAGCTAAGCCGCACCCATACTTGGCCTTGTGGTGGCACTGTCATCTTGGCATGTCCTCACATGAACTGGTCCTTAGATCTACGGCAAGTAAACCACCATCTCTTTCTACCACATTCACAAACCCAGGCTTGCCTAGATCTCCCTCCGATCCATGTTCATTAACAACATCAGTTTCTCATTATCATTACGAGTGCAGTTAGCTAGACACATTTATCTCGCTTCCCAATTCCATGGACTCAGCGAAGCTTAAAAGTAAAACCATACCCGACTCATAAACTTCCCTGGCGACAAGGGTAGTTTAACCAAAACTAGTAAAGTCCTATAAAAGGGTTTCCCATCATGTTTGACTCAGCACACACACCTTGTCGCAAAACAAAATAGTTTCACAAAACATAGGATCAATATGGTCAAGGGGCACTTGCCTTGTTCTTGCGGTTCCGGTTGCTCTTGGATCTCGAAACCTTGTTGTGGCAGCTCGTCGTAAACATCTCCCTGAGCTTGTCCTTCTATACGCGATCACGCACATACAAGATTCACAGCAATCAATATCATGGATAAACTTTAACTAGATGCGATGATGCTTATGCATGTTAACCCTATGATGCAGTTTAGTTTGTACGTGTTCTTGCATGGCTTGCATGGGTTTTTATGATGAACAGAGTTGTAGAGATCAATTGTGGACGTAGCGATGATCTTGACCTTTAGATTAAATCGATCAACAAGTGATCTGTCCATGAAAAAGCTTCTGTTCGAAAGGAATTGAAGAACAGATGCAAAGAAAACGCGATGATGTCGTAAGGTAGTACTGGAGACCTACCTTACGTTCTTCTTGGTCTCGAGGTCCTTCTCTTAGCAAGACAGATCGTTGGGGCTCTCTTCCGGCGATCTTCCTCGACTGAACTCCGGCGATGGGTTTACTCGGCGAGTTGGGGCTAGGGCTCTAAGTCGTCGGCTCAGGAGGTGGAAAAGAAGTTCGTGGTTTCGGCCAAAGGTTCTGGGTTCTATTTATAATCGGGAGAAGAAGAGTACTAATCTGATTATATTTCGAATAAGAGTCCTATTCAGATTGTCGTTGAATCTTAACAACTTATCTTTAGTTGATTTGGTGCGGTAACATTGTGGAATTCAGGTCGGTTTCCTCTCCGTACCGGTATTCCCACGCGTACAGAATCCAAAAACCGCTCCAGAACTCGTTACCTCCGCAGTGATAAGCTCCGGAAGCTCCACGTGTCCACCGGGGCCTGGTCTCCCCCTTTCCGCAGAGATGAGCTCCGGTTGTGTCGCGTGTCAAGCGAGCAAGACCTCCCTCTCCTTCGGAGGTGAGCTCCGCGTGCGCCACGTATCCTGGCGGTCGGGGCCTCCTCTCTGTTTGAAGGTGGCTCCGCGCACGCCACGTGTCAGTGCCGGACCTTCCCTCTCTCCGGAGGTGGCTTCGGGTGTGCCACGTATCCTAACAGCGCCTGACTTCCTTTCTGCTCATAGACGAGCTCCGAGGTTGACACGTGTCCAACAGTGTCGGACCTCCCGAAGATAAGCTCCGACGGTGACACGTGTCCAATAGAACCGGACCTCTCGGAGGTGAGCTCTGAGATCGACACGTATCCCACGCGACTGGTCCTCTGATTTGAGCGGTGACTAGCTCCGAAGGTGACACGTGTCCTGCGGAACTGCCTTCGCTTCTCCGCAGAGGCTAGCTCCAGGGGCAACACGTGTCTCACAGGGTTGGACCTCTCCCCTTTGCGGGGATGAGCTCCGAAGGCGCCACGTGGCCAGCGGGCCACGGGAGTTGTCTTCGGCGCTCTGGATTTTGCTCTTTTTGGCTATCTTTTTTATTCTTTCTTTGTTCCCACTTCTTTTAAAATGTTTTCTCTTCATGAAACATGAATACATGCAGAAACCAGAAATGAGGGTGTCACACCGGTACTGAGGGAAACCGACACGAATTCCATAGGAACTACCGCACCAAATCAGTTGGAGATAAGTTGTTAAGATCCAAAACAAATTGAATAGGACACTTATTTAAAATCCAATCGGAGTAGGACTCTTCATTTTCCTCTTATAAATAGAACCCGAAAAACCCCTTGGTCGTAACATCCTTTCCAAGTCGACAACTTAGAGGTCCTAGCTCCCAACTCACCGAGTTAACCCCCTTCGCCGGAGTTCAGCCACCGGTGAGACCGCCGACAAGCCCCGTCACGCTCGCCATCGCCGGAAGAGATCCGACGATCTGTCCTGCTGCCATTGCTAGGAGGACGGACGAGGTAGGTCTTCGTTACCACCTTATGACATCATCACGGTTTCTACGCATCTTTTTCTTTGAACAGAAGCTTTTTCATGTGGACAGATCACGTGTTGATCAGTTTTAACGGTGGAATTAGTCTAGATCTTGAGTCAAGATCATCACCACGCCCACACTAGATCCTTACACCCTTGTTCATCGTAAAATCCCATGCAAGCCATCAAGACATGCAAGAACACGTACAAACTGAATTAATGAAACTGCACCATAGGATTAGCATGCATCTACACCATTGCATCTTGAGTAAACTTTGTGCATGATGTTTGATTGCTATAAATTTTGTATATGTGTGATCGTCAGTAGAAGGACAAGCTCAAAAAGCTATCTACGAAGGACTACAGCACCAAGACTTTGAGACACGTGAGCAACAGAAGCCACAGGAACAAGGCAAGTGCCCCTTGACCATATTGATCCCATGTTTTGAAACTATTTTGTTTGCGAAAAACGTGTGTATGCTTGAGTCAACTTGATGGGACACCCTTTCATAGGAGTTTACTAGTTTTTTTAATCACCCTTGTCGCCAGGAAAGTTGATGAGTCGGGTATGGTCGTTTTTGCTTTTTGCTTCACTGAGTCCACGGGATATGGGAAGCGAGATAGAATGTGTCTAGCTACTGCACTCATATGAACAATGATAATAAGAACTTGATGTTGAAAATGAACATGAATCGGGGGAGATCTAGGCAAGCTTGGTTTGTGGATGTGGTAGAATGAGATGGTGGTTTAGTTGCCGTAGATCTAAGGACCGGTTCATGCCAGCGCATGCCAGGAAAACAGTGCCACCACAAGGCCAAATATGGGTGCGGCTTAGCTGACTAATTAGGTAAGTTGCTAGATTGTTATGCACCGTGGAAGGCATAGGAAATGGGAATCGAGAGAGGACTGCCCTGGGAACCGCATGGCACAAGAGGGGGCCCGTAGGTGGGAGAATGGTGATTCAAGCCTGCTGGTGAAACCTTAGTGAGTCCATACATCTAGTAGCCCCTTTGTAAAGGCTATTTTGTGATCTTTTGGCCATACACCGACGGTTGTGTACTGGTATAATGGAGGTTCTGCAGTCGCCGATGGGTGACGAAATCACAAACTTGTGGGTAAAGTGGTGCCACCTCTTAAGAGTGTAAAACTATCATGATAGTCATGCTTACAGTCACAAGCGCCTGGCCAACTCACATGATTGGATGGGATGATTTGGGGTGGTTATTGGGATGGATGTTCAGTATGGATGCTCGGTATGATTATGGTAAGGTCTTTGGAATTGGTTTCGGGACTGTTGAGTCTTGGTAATGAGAATGGTTTCAGGACTGTTGAGTCATGACAATGAGTTTTGGTTCGGTTATATGGTTATGAGATGGATATGATCATGAGATGGTTATTATGAGCATGAGAAAAAGTTGAGAAAGATTTATGGTGGGATGAGACATGGAAAGTGGTGAAATATGAAGGAGGTATGTTTATGTTTTAATTGGATTTATGTTGGGATTAAATTCACTTAAAGATAGTTGCTGTTTTTATCATGGTTGTGAAACAAAATTTGCTTTCTGCAATGAGCCATTTATTTCCTACCTTGCTGTAAGCTACATGTCATACTTTTCCTGCACTTGCTGAGTACGACATGTACTCACCCTTGCATTATCGTACAAACATCAGCAACAGGAGAGGAGTACTTCGAAGACCATGTGGAGTATTAGGCGTGCGAACTACCGTCAACTTGCTTGTGGGGATGGAGTTAAAGATGGAGCCGCTGCCGTGCTTAGTTTGCTTCTGCTATCGTTTAGAAGACTTTCGCTGCTAGAATAAGTTAGAGACTTCCACTGCAAGAATAAGATAGAGATTGATGTAATAAAGTACTTAAACCCTATTATTCGTGGTTATATTCTGAATTCAGTTTGTGGATTACATGTGTATGTGTGATGAACATCCTGGGCACACATATGCATTAGCTGGGTTCCGTGTTTTATGGGACCGGGCGTCACACCCCCCCCCCACACACACACACACATCATGTGGAGTGTCTTGCGCTGCTCGTTGTCGGTGCCGGTGTCGGAGTCAGAGTGGCCGTAGACGAACTTCAACGCCCGCTTGGCATCCTGATACTCCATCTCCTACTCTGCGTCGGCCTCAGGGTCAGCCCTCTACTTGCCCTCCCGCTGGCAGAAGGGCACTCCATCTTGGCGCTGCCGCTGCTGCAGCTCACAGAAGTGCTCTGCGAGCTTGTTGATATCACGACAGTCTTTAGCGTCGTGGCGGCTGAAGTTGTGCACCGGGCACCATTGGCCGCCGTCACTGAAGGACGACGGTTGCGGCTGCTTGTCGGTGCGTGTGGTACGGCCCCCACCGGCTACTGCAGCGGCAATGGTGGGTGCCCCGGATAGAGGCTTGTCCTTGCCTCCAACCTTCTTCTTCTTGCGGCTGCTCTGAGCGGTGGCTTCACCGGCACTCCCTGCCGCGGAGGCGGATCGTGACCCTGGCACATTTGTCCTCCAAGCTAAAGAGTTCGGAGACATCTTGCACGTCATGTGTGCCTAACTTCTCGAGCATCTCTTTTCCGTGATGCCCTGCCAGAAGGCGACAACGACGGAGGTGTTGGAAATGCGGGGGGGGGGGGGGGGGGGGGTCCTAACCTGGGAGAACCGCTGGATGAAGGATCGCAGCGACTCCCCCTCGCGCCGATGCATGGCATGGAGGTCGAGCTCGCTGTCGGGGCACGTGTAGGAACTCCCAAAGTTGGCTGTGAATCTCTAGCACAACTCTTCCCAGGAGGACATGGAGCCTGGGGGAAGATTCATGAGCCATGACCGGGCAGTGCCGGTCAGGGCCACCGGGAAGTAGTTGGCCATGATGGCCTCATTCCCTCTTGCAGCTAGGATGGAGGTGGAGCAGATCTGCAGGAACTCGTCGGGGTTGACAGTCCCGTCGTACTTCTCCGGCAAGTGGGGCCGGAACTTGGGTGGCCAGACCACCATGCGAAGGTGCTGGGCAAGCGCCATGCAGCCCCCGCCTGCTCCTGGAGAGGCAGGGGTCTGCGTAGGGCGCCCTGCTGGCACAGCACTCGGGGTGTCGTACTCTCCCTCAAGGTTGCGGAGCCTCTCGCGACGTCGCTCGATGGTGATGCGGCCATCTTTGCTCACACGACGGCGGTCTAGCTCAACCCTGTGGTCGGGTGTGGCCTGCCTGGCCGTGGACGTCGCGCGTGTCATTGTCGCCTCGTGGGCCACCGTCGGTGTATGCGACTGGGCCTGCAAGGGCTCGGCCCGCTGCCTTCTGTAGGCAGGCGTGTTCATGGCAGCGGCGATGAGGTGGTCAATGTTGTTGTGCCACTGCTCTACCGCCCCTGGGTAGCTCCCTAGCCAGGGGGGTTGTGGAGAAGAGCGCGCGCTGCAGCCAGCATGCTCTCCGGGCTTGGAACTAGCGGTGTGGTCGCCGCT
The DNA here is from genome assembly GCA_030760725.1 of Neostapfia colusana. Taxonomy (NCBI): domain Eukaryota; kingdom Viridiplantae; phylum Streptophyta; class Magnoliopsida; order Poales; family Poaceae; genus Neostapfia; species Neostapfia colusana. The sequence continues at coordinate 24,779,076 of JASWHV010000014.1, forward strand.
GTGGAGGTAGAAGACCACCGCGTGGCGGCAGCCGTGGGCGCCGTGGGCACGACGACCGTCTGATCATCTGCCCGGCCAGACCTGCCTTCTCTAGAGCGGGAAGTGGCCTCCTCGTCCCTCCTCTGAAGTCAGCGACGAGTGGGGCGAGACGAACCGGCGATGGAGTGGATGTTCACTATGGTGGTGATGCTCGGTTGACTAGAGAAAGTGAAAGCCCCCTACCTGGCACGCCAAATGTCGAAGTGTGAGCTGCTACACTTCCCCCAGTACCGCTATATGAGCAGTCCACGGAGGTTCATTGTTTGGAGGGGCTAACGTTGCTAGATCGATCGAGGCTGATGAACATGGTCAACAAGGAGATTTACGTGGTTCTGGCCGCCAGAGCGTAAAACCCTACGTCCAGGGGTGAGTGTTGTATTGCTTGCACGTGTGAGTGAGTTGGCTAGGTTGCGAACCAAACCCTTTGCCCGGAGGCTGCCCCCGTCATTTTATAGCTCAAGGCCGGGGTGATTACATTGTGGCTCGGGGCCCGACAGGTAGCCTCGCGGCTGTCCGTACCCTATACACAATCTAGGGTATTTACAGCTACATGTGATGTCGATGTCGGTGGAGTTAAGGCACGCCGCCTGACGCGTTGGGTGTCTCTGACCAGGTAGCAGGTGATGATGAAGACGCCATCTTGTCGCCGCATCCTCTCAGCCTATTGGGCAGCGCTGTGCTGTTGGGCAGCACTGTGCCGCTGTCACGCCTCGCCGCCCTGTCTTGTCACTGTAATGACGGACGGGAGGGGCGGAGGCGTGCGCCATGCACCATGCTTCTAGGGAAGGCGCGAGTCTTGAATGCTCGTCTGGATGGCGCACGTCTTCTTTACGGCCCATGACGGATCATGGGACACGTGGCGACTCTGGAGCCCTCCTCTGCGGGGAGGTCGAATACGGAGCCTGTAGACGCATGGCAGCGCTGGACCCTACCTCAGCGGCGAGGCCAAGTCCAGGTCCAAGGACACACGGCGGCTCTGGAGCCCTCCTCAGCGGGGAGGTCAGGTCCGGAGCTTGGGGACATGTGGAAGCGCCGGACCATGCCTCAGCAGGAAGGCCCGGTCCGGGGCCAAGGACACGTGGCGGCTATGGAGCCCTCCTCAGCGGGGAAGTCTGGCCCAGAGCCTAGGCACACGTGGCAGCGTCAGACCCTGCCTCAGCAGGGAGGCCCGGTCCAGGGCCAAGGACACGTGGCGGCTCTAGAGCCCTCCTCAGCGGGGAGGTCTAGCGCGGAGCCTGGGCACACGTGGCAGCGCCGGACCCTGCCTTAGCGGCGAGGCCAGATCCGGGGTCAAGGACACGTGGCAGCTCTAGAGCCCTCCTTAGCGGGGAGGTCTGGCCCGGAGCCTGGGCACATGTGGCAGCGTCGGACCCTGCCTCAACGGGGAGGCCTGATCCAGGCCAAGTACACGTGGTCGAGCCAGCGCCCGCCTCAACAGGGAGGCGGGGTTTGGACTATGTTTAACCCTCCACGCAGTGCTACCCGGTCCACAGGGTACCGACAGACATCGAGAGACCATTTGAAGTAATGTAGGCTAGGTGGGTGGTGGTAAGGGAACCCACATACTTTGGGACCGCGATCAAATAAACAGCATTATGACTGCATGCATAACACTGCATAACATGATTGTGGAGGATGAAAGAAATATTGCTAATGATAGGAGTTATGACAGCATTGGTCAGGAAGTTGACTCATCCACCGGCAACCTTATCGAGAGGCAGAACTTCGTGCAAGCGCTACACAAGCTGCATAACAGAGGCGTGCAAAGCTATCTCATTGAGCACAATTGGATAACATTTGAAACATCATAAGAATATTGTTACCGTGTTTGTAACGCATCATATTTTTAATGCTTCGTGCGTAACAAGTTAGTCATGGCCAGTTATATATCCATCGTGTTTGCCATGGTCGGTTATGTATCAACCGTGTTTGTGGTGGATACAAGTTATATGTCAGCAACTGCAATTCTACTATCCCAACGGAACAAAGTAGATACAAGCAACATGATACAGTGGTAGCCATACATGTCCAAGCCTCATCAGTGCATCACAATTCACAAAAAAAATCCTCGCATAGAACATAAAAGAAAAAACAGTACAATCGTCCACATAGAACATAAACAGTACAACCGTCCACATAAACATCACATAGAAACTAAATCACATGTCACGGCGTCGTCGTTCCTGAATCCTCTCTAGAATCTCCTCCTGCCGAGCCTGGTAGTAAATGCGCAGCGCTGGAGTGCAGGTGTCAAGATCAATGGAGAGAATCCGCTCTTCCTCTGCCTCCTGTTTCATCTTTCGGTCGAAGTCCAGCTTCTCCCTTTGGAACCGAAGCTTCTCCTGCTCTATGCCAAGGATCTGTTCCATCTTAGATTGTTCCACGGCAAACAGCTGCTCACGGCGGGAGGCCCTCCGATCATTTCCCTCCCATCGCTCAAGCTTGGCAGCAAACTCGAAAGCAGTTGAGGAAGTGGAGGTGGAGCAACTCTTCTTATGAGCAGTTCTTGTAGCATCCCGTCCAAGTGGCCTCTTGGCAGCTGAGGTGGTAGGAGCGGAAAGGTCTGGTGACTGTTCAACGATGTTGGAGTCATTGGGAACGTGATCAGCATAGGCCTCAACATGAGAACGACGCCTCCCTTTCAGGTGCCTTGTGTCCATCCATTTTGGCTCATCCTTCATGATATCCCAGCAGTGCATGAAAGCAAAGATGCCACCCTCAACATCAGCGAAGGTAGCAGCGGCCTTAGATGTCTGCAGAACATGTATATGCCAATAACAGTTATATGACAATAGATGTGTATGGCAATAACAGTTATATGGCAATAAGATGTAAATGTGTATGGCAACAACAGTTATACCTTGTCAGCATCGCTCATGCCACTAGGATCGGTGCGAAGCACGTCAGCCATGTAGCCAGAGAATTTGCCAACCTTAGCCTTGATGTTATCCCACCGACTCTGAAGAGACCGCACGGTCCGCTCGGGATAGGACCCTCTCTTGGAGTTGTATAGAATTAGGACCCGATCCCAAAACCGATTGTTTTTCTGCCAAGTGTTGGTCGCTGCATCAGAGCTGATCTCTAGCCAGGATTTCACAAGGAACACATCTTCACTTGGCGAGAAGTTTGGCATCTTAGATCTGGACGTTGTTATTTTTCCCATTCCTCTTTCCTTCACCTGGGCAACTAGATTGGAAGGGCCATCTTTGTGAGCCGGCAGAGATTCGTTGGGGTCTGCATTGCTGTATGGCCCCTGAAACGCAGTCAACCCAACATCATTGGTCATGGAATGCTTCGGATCCATCCTGCACATAATCACACAAGGACAAATGAGTACAGTATTCGAGACCAGCATACAATAAAAAGAGTTTGTACTATTGCAAGTGCATCTAGTAGATAAAGACAATCCATTGCATAAAAGTTAAAGCATAACATAAGTTTCCAGGCATAGGACGTTCTGTTAGAGTTAATCTAGTTTTTCTAGATAAGATAGAGTTAGAGATAGATTAGAAGTCTATCTCAATTTAGATTAGAAGTCTAAAAAGTAGTAAATTAGGACACTATTTGTAATTAGGCTATATATATAGCCAGCCATACTTGAGAATTATTACAGGGGAAAATCAGAGATTAAAAATTCACCCTGATTGACAACATGTTCAATTCCAGAACATTGCTAGACACTAGTTCTAGTTCCCTAAAGACACGTAGGTAGTTACAACAAAAGCATGAAACTAATCATCGTCGACGTCGGAGATCGCAAATGAGTCATCCGAGTCGGGGGTAGAGCCCGACTGTGGTGAGTTTACATGAGTCATTTAACACCGGGATGACAAAGAACAATAAGACAGCAGATCATAACTCAAATTGTTCTCTTTTTGTACATAAGTAAAAAAGGCCGTATCTAGTGCCGAAGGCTCCCACACATTGTGGGGTCTGGACAAGGGTTAACCTTACCTTAAGCACCATAATATTAGTTTTTTCAATGGATGATGCAAAGATTTCACTGACATAGCTATTTGAATTCTAAATGTGCTATACATGCATTGACAACTGCACTGCCATCACACTGCAACTAGTAGTGAAGATGACCTTTAGCCAGGTATAGTTTCAACTCGTTGTAGTTTCAGGAAATTTATCTTACAATGTTGTACGTTCATTTCAAGTGAAGGAATACTTCTTTGGTAATTATAACAGCTGTGCCTTTTCAAGCAAAGTGGCCCAAGAAAGATATTTGATTCACCTCATCATATTAAGCAGGAAATGTAGATGGAATACCTTGATACTTATGTGTTCAAAGAATAGTTACAGAAATAAAAAGAATGGTACTTGTCATGACTTGTTCTATGTATTCCTATTGTGCAGTGCTGATGATGATTGGTTCATGCAAGGGGGAAGCGGTTTCTCCTTTGCATGCATATGCTGGGTTGTGGCTTTGTTCGAACTTTGCAGTTTCCACAAGGATTGAAAGGAGATACCACCACCAATTGCGAGGCGCCACCAAAGTGGAATTCAATCACTGGGCACAAGTGTTATGACGGGAATTCAATATCAGAGGAGGACTGCTCCTGCCTAGCAGGCGCATGCAGGGAAGGCCAAAACGGGCCCAGGACATTTTCTATTATGTGAGAGCTATTATTAGAAACTTGGCCCAGGACATTTCCTATTATTTGAGAGCTATATAATTGTAAAGACAATGGAATAAGGGGTAAGCAGAAAACAGATTGTTCTGGCTTCCTGCAGGGAGCCAGGAATTTCCAACCCTAGCCGCCGCCCCTGTGTTCTCTCACCTCGCCATCGCTGGCGTCTCGCCGCCGGTCAACTCTCAACCCGTGCCCACCGATCCTCCACACGTACAACCTCCGATCGGTGAGGGGCAGAGAGCAGCAGCATACCAACCTGGTATCAGGGACCTCCGATCCGATGTCGCTGCCGCTGCCCGCTTCAACCGCCGATCCCGGCCGCACCGCGTCACCGCCGGATGCCGACGGGTCCGTGCCGATCCCAGCCGCACCGATCCCGCCTACATCGCTGGCCGCGGGATCGCGGCCGCTGGCCGCCGGGGCTTCATCCTCCACCGTGGGGGTGATGTCCAACGAGCAGCTCACCAAGGCCGTCCTCGACCTCGGCAGGATGATGACCAGCGTCCACGCCTTCCTCTTAGGACCGCAGCCAGGCGTGGCACCGTCTCACCCGCAGCCGCAGTTACCGCCGGCGCCCAAACCACAGCAGCAACTGCCTTCTGCCGCCTCGGGCACCTTCATCCCCGTACAGAAGATCCAGTTCCCCCACTCGCCGTCCCCGCTTCCGTCTTGGCTCACCGACGTCGCGCCGCCAGCCTACTCCTACGCGCCGGCGCGCCCGTCGGTCCATTCGACCCCTCACAGCACAGCGGGCTTCGGCCATGGGGGCGTTCCGGCGTCGGTAACGCTCTATGGCGGCGTTGACGACCCAATCCTCCACGGCTCCACCTTCGGGTCCGCGCCGGCTGCAGCGCCAGCGATCGGCGGGGCGCCCCCGGCTGCCGCCCCTGCGACGTTCGGCGCGGCGCCTTTCCAGCCTCGGACCTACAAGATCGACTTCCCGACATACGACGGCTCGGTCGACCCGCTGAATTGGCTCACACACTGTGAACAATTTTTCTGGGGCCAGCGCACTCCGGTGGAGCAGCGGACGTGGATGGCCTCCTACCACCTCATCGGTGCCGCTCAGACCTGGTACTACGCCCTCCTATCGGACGAAGGCATGCCGTCCTGGGAGCGCTTCAAGGAGCTTTGCCGCTTTCGTTTCGGACCGCCTATATACGGCTCGCGGCTAGCCGAGTTGGGGCGTCTTCCTTTCCACTCCACGGTCCAGGAGTTTGCGGACCGCTTCCAGACGGTGCTAGCGCATTCCAGAGACATCTCCACGCGCCAAAAAAGCGGAGCTTTTTGTCGGTGGCCTTCCGGAAGACATTCGGGTCGACGTCGCGATGCGCCCCCCCCCCGACCTCCAGACGGCCATGTTTCTTGCCCGCGCCTTCGAGACACGGGCTCTGGCCGCGGCAGCGCCGCCTCAGCAGCGCGGCGCCCGCCCTCCCCCGCGGCCAGCCCTTCCCCCACGCCAACCGGGGGCGACCGCGGCTCCGACTGGCGCACCAGCGCTTCCTGCGCCGCCCGTAGCCGGCGCTGCAGCACCGGGCGCAGCAGCCCCGACGGCACCCGTGCGGCCGTACCGTCGCCTTTCGCCGGCCGAGATGCAGGAACGCCGTCGTCAAGGCCTCTGCTACAACTGCGACGAGCAATACGTGCGTGGGCACGTGTGCCCCCGCCTGTTCTTTCTGGAGGTGGACGATTTCCTCGACGCCGATGAGGAGGCGACCGCCGATGCTGCGGCCACGGCCTTGCCCGCAGACACCGCCGCCGCAGCGGACGCTCACGCTCACGCTCTGGTGGTTTCTGTACACGCTCTTGCAGGCATCAGGACGTACCACACTATGCTCCTGCCCGTGACGATCCAGGGCGAGCGCCTCCTCGCCCTCCTGGACACTGGCTCCACCCACACTTTCCTCCAGGGCACGGCCATGCGGCGCCTTGGTCTCGCTCCTCAGGGGGGCGACCAGCTTCGCGTTACGGTGGCCAACGGGGAGCGCGTGCCGTGTGAAGGTATCGCACGCCACGTGCCCGTCGACATCCACGGGGCGCCTTTCTCCATCACCTGCGTGGGCCTCGCGCTCAGCTGTTTCGACTTCATCCTCGGCGTCGACTTCCTTGGCACGCTGGGCCCCATCACCTGGGACTTCGAAGGGCTCGCCGTATCCTTCCTGCACGAGGGCCGCCGCGTCACGTGGCAGTGTGTGGGCGCCCCGGGCGCGCCCTTCCAGCAGCGGTCGCTGGTAGCGGTAGCTTCGGACCCGCACCACCCGCTGCTGGACGAGCTCCTGTGTCAGCACGACGCCGTCTTCGACACACCACGCGGACTTCCACCAGCCCGCCCCTACGACCACCGCATACACCTGCTGCCCGGGACCGCACCAGTGGCAGTGCGACCGTACCGGTACCCTCAGTTGCAGAAGGACGAGCTCGAGCGGCAGTGCGCCGCCATGCTGGAACAGGGCATCATCCGCCCCAGTACTTCTCCGTTCTCGGCACCCGTGCTCCTCGTCAAGAAGGCAGATGGGTCGTGGCGCTTCTGCATCCCCGGCGACCGCCAGCTGGTGTGGGCAGATATCTCCATGGACTTCATCGAGGGGCTGCCGAAGGTGCACGGCAAGTCCGTGGTCCTGACGGTGGTGGACCGCTTCTCGAAGTACGCCCACTTCATCGCGCTCAGCCACCCCTACACCGCCGCCTCCGTCGCTCGTGCTTTCTTCGACGGGATCGTGCGCCTACACGGTTTCCCCAGCTCCATCGTCAGCGATCGCGACCCAGTCTTCACCAGCAATCTTTGGCGCGATCTCTTTAAATGTGCAGGTGTCAAGCAGCGGCTCAGTACGGCCTTTCACCCCCAGACGGACGGCCAGTCCGAGGTCGTCAACAAGATCATCGCGATGTATTTGCGCTGTGCGACAGGTGATCGGCCTTGCTCATGGGTCGACTGGCTACCCTGGGCGGAGTACTGCTACAACACCTCTTACCACACGGCACTCCGAGCGTCGCCGTTCGAGGTTGTGTACGGCCGACCCCCGCCACCACTCCTGCCACACCACGCCGGGGCGGCCCAGACCGAGGCGGTGGACACCATGCTGCGGGACCGCGACGCCTTCCTGGAGGAGGTTCGCGAGCGTCTTCTTCAGGCTCAGCAGTACGCCAAGCGCCACTACGATGAGCACCATCGCGAGGTGGAGTTCGACGTGGGCGCATGGGTGCTGCTCCGACTTCTCCACCGCCCCACCCATGCGCTCGCCTCGCCGTCCAAGGGCAAGCTCCGCCCACGCTACGCGGGGCCGTTCCAGATCGTCGAGCGCATCGGGCAGGTGGCTTATCGTCTCCGACTTCCCGCGGACGCGCGACTGCATGACGTCTTCCATGTGGGGCTGTTAAAGCCTTACAACTACGCCGGCTCGCCACCATCAACGCCGGCCGTGCTGCCACCGGTTCAGGACGGGCGACTGCTGCCAGCCCCTGCACGGGTCCTGCGCGCCCAGCTCCGTCGCGGCGCGTGGCACATCCTCGTCAGGTGGCAAGGCCTTTCGGAGGACGAGGCCACCTGGGAGCCCCTGGACGACTTCAAGACTCTCTACCCGGATGTACAGCTCGAGGACGAGCTGTTTGTCGAGGCAGGGAGAGATGTTATGACGGGAATTCAATATCAGAGGAGGACTGCTCCTGCCTAGCAGGCGCATGCAGGGAAGGCCAAAACGGGCCCAGGACATTTCCTATTATGTGAGAGCTATTATTAGAAACTTGGCCCAGGACATTTCCTATTATTTGAGAGCTATATAATTGTAAAGACAATGGAATAAGGGGTAAGCAGAAAACAGATTGTTCTGGCTTCCTGCAGGGAGCCAGGAATTTCCAACCCTAGCCCCCGCCCCTGTGTTCTCTCACCTCGCCATCGCTGGCGTCTCGCCGCCGGTCAACTCTCAACCCGTGCCCACCGATCCTCCACACGTACAACCTCCGATCGGTGAGGGGCAGAGAGCAGCAGCATACCAACAAGAAGTCTCAAATGATCTATTCAACAGAATTTCTAAACTTTAGTTCTTTTAATAAATGGTTGAAGTGTGAAGATAGTGAGTAACCTCTCAGAAATGCACCCTGTGAGCAACTAGAACCAATATTGCAGACCCCACTGGTAACGACTACTAGATTACCCTTGGCAGTTGGATATTATTTAAACCATGAAATTTAGACAGTAGATACCAAAGCTTGTCTTCAATCAGTGTTATTACTTATCATCAATACATAACGTGATTTACATGATCCATGCATGTAAGCACGTTAATGAACCTTAAAATATCATTTGTTAGAATGCAAAAGCAGAACAAAGAACCCTGAAGCCATTGAGTCTAAGAATAATCCAGAAAATGCAGATGCTATTCAGATAATTTGTCCATCAATCCACTCGAAGAAGGTAAGTTCAGGCCAGATAGGGTCATGCCCGCCCCCCCCCCCCCCCCGGCCTGCCAAGTCATTTTCTCCCTTAATGATGCCATTAAATACATGTTTGGGTTATTCAGATTTGCTATTTTATATAAAAGTTTAACATAAGCGACCCTTTAATCGTTACAGTGCCTGGATACTCTAACTTGATAAGTTTATGTTATTTGTTCCTGAATCATTGTTTGTTAAGTTCTTTCTCCTGACATTAATATGTTTATGGTACTCAAACAAGCATCTACATGGTTCCCACTCCTAAGTCATTACTAGAAGGAAAACATAAAAATCACTGAGACACTGACCCAATTGGACCTGAGTCATAATCAAATTTCAAGCTTTTAAGATTATAACAACAACAATCTCAAGAGCGTTGGGGTTGGCTTTGGAAATTAAAACAACACAAATTGAACTCCAAAATAGTTCCTCATCGATTAAAAAACAGCACAAATTCTTAGTTTTGTGGTGAGCAAGCTTGCAAATACTAATATATATGAAAGCCGAGTTAAAACAAACATGACACTGCTATAAATTCATGACATAAATAAGTTTAAGTTCAGAGATCTACCTACGCAGCCAGATGTTCGTAGAAATCTGTCCCTACGACGAGCAGCGTGAAGGAGAGACAGCCGCCCACCGCCGCTTGGTTGCCAAGGTCCTGCCCCTTCTGGGCTACTGCGCTTCCTTCCTCTTCTGATGAAGTGCGACAACAGATCTGCCGCGTTCCCTCTTCGTGGCCACCCTCTCTTCACTCCTGGTCGCCTGTACAGTTTCCCTCCCCGCCGGACGGCCACCCGCCGTGGAGCTTCGCCGGGCAGCCCGCGTGTATCCGCCAAGTCGCCTCCTCCGGTCAGCTGCAACGAGATCCCTTGGCTCGCGCGCGACCGAACGGCGCGGCTCCAAAATCGATATAGCGCACCGCGCAGTGCCACGCCGAGCGCTACGCTAAAGTCCACCTAGGGTTTAAAGAAACTTCGAGGTTTCAAGTCAAATCAAAATAAAATTCCATATTTCTTATTAAATTGAGAATAAAATGCAGCCATAGATTCACCCTGCACCTTGGATTCGCTGAAATCGGTTCGAATCGACAGAAATGGGACCTAGGCTTCGATGGCGGGGCGTTGCAGCCATAGACTCACCTCCATCTTGAATTCGCTGAAATCGGTTCGATCGACAGAAATGGGACCTATGCTTCGATGGTGGGGCGTTATCGGACTTGGAGGCGAGAGCATGGGCCTAGGGGACGGGAATAGGAGTGGATTGTGGGTTGGCTAACCGATTTTTGCCGTCTCAACGTGGGCGCGTGGCTTCCAGGCGTGATCGCTGGCGGTGGCTTTGTGTCGCCTCAAATGGCTCAAACGGAAAGAATAGAGCGAGGAGGTAATGAATGTCGGCATCTGCCTCGCGTGCGTGTAAAACAAAAAAGGACAGGGTAGTTTCGTCACTTTAGCTGGTCAGGAAAGAGAATCGGGTCATGTCGCCCTCCGTGCCAAGCAACACCTTGCTGGAGAGGAGTGATCCGGCGGGACAGGAAGTCGCCCAGAATCATTAGAGAGATCAGACCTTCGTCAGGTACTTGACCCTCTCCAGCACCAGTGTGTAGGTGTCCTACAAGTTGGGAATCTAAAAGTTGTCTAGAGGGGGTGAATAGGCTAAACTAACTGAAATGACTTAATTAAACGAGATTAGAATAGAGGGGCTGGACTACTCTGGCTCAGGGGCGGACTAGTCCGGTCAGCCTGCTGGGAAAGACTAAAAACTTGATTTTTATGTGTTTTTCTTCAAATTTTAGTTTGACGAAATATAGATAAACTATCCAATGACAAGTTTGACAAGATATAGCAGTGAATTGTAAAATTGTAACGAGGTATACTATAAGAGCGAAATTATCGAAACGAACCCTAAGCAATTTAATAATCAATGAAATGTAAATGCAAAAGTGACACGAAGATTTTTGTCCGAGGTTCGATTCCACTCAGGATCTACGTCCCCGATGAGGAGTCCACAAAGGACCAGGTTTAACAACCCTTTCCTCACCAAGTTGCCACTAAGGCCAACCCGGTTCTTCCACTATCTCAAGGGTGAACTTTCAAGATTTTGGGGTTGCTCACAATCTGAGGTTCCCACTTGAACACGTCCATAAAACTTCACGAATCTCACAAGCCACGGATCACAAGGACTCACACCAAGTGCACGAGATCACTCCAAGAGCTAAAACACGAAGTTCTTCCTTCTCCTCTCCTCATAGACTCAAATCCACTCAAGAATTAGTTCTAGAGGGTGAGTAGGCAAGAGAGAAGGTTTAGAGAGGCTCTAGGATGGCTGTGGCAGCGCTAGGGTTCCAGGGGTGTCTAAATGAAGTCGGGGCATCTCCTTTTATAGAAGTCTCGACAGCCAACCGTTGCTACCAACTAAAGTCCGGACTAGTCCGGTCAGGACCCCGGACTAGTCTGGTCTTCGGGGACCACTGGCATCACAAAGCCACCTACTCCCCAACGTTCAAATTTCAAACGTTCACAAGTCTCCGAACTAGTCCGCCTCATAACGGACTAGTCCGATCTCACACAGGAACTCTTTGTCTGGGTGAGAACAGACAAGTCTACAGGACCCGGACTAGTCCGACCACTAAGGCGGACAGGTCCGGTCCACCAAGACTTAGCCGTGGGAGCTCTCATCTCACAACCATACGGACTAGTCCGCCTCAGAACGGACTAGCCTGAACTCACACGGGAACTCTTTGTCCGGGTGAAAACGGACAAGTCTGGCTAACCCGGACTAGTCTGGCCACTGAGGCGGACAAGTCCGGTCTACCGGGACTTAGTCCCAAAACACTCTCACCAAGAGAGAACCGGACTAGTCCGTCCCCAAATGGACAAGTTCGAACTGAGTCAGGAACTCTTAATCCGCCCCAAAACGGACTAAGTCGTAGGACTCCAGACTAGTCCGGCCTAAGGATTCGACACTTCTAACTTTTGAGCTCTCTTCTATGATCTCAATGCACTTGACACACACACTGTCACTCTAACACGGCTAGTCTACTGAAGACTCAAATGAAACCCTAAATTCTACTCTTCCAGTCTTCGACGCCGTTCTTCAACCTTTTCCTTTTTGAGAGTTTAGGTGTCCACCTTGGAAATATCATGTGCTTATGATCATCTCAGCTCATTAGTCTCTTAATCGTCATCATCAATCATCCAAAACCCACGGGGATACCTAGATGCACTTACAATCTCCCCCTTTTTGGTGATTGATGACAACACATTAAGTTTCAACATAAGAGGTAAAAATTTGATTTTCATAACAAGTGTGTGCATACAAAACTCCCCCAGGATGTATGCAACAGTAAAAGAGGGGAGTTGACATACATTCACATGTTATGGTGGGGTCCTACGTATTGTGCTAAAAAAATGTGATAAGACAATAAAACATAGCAAAGGGAAACAATGATCAAATATAAGCCATAAGATCAAATATAAACCATAAGATCCACACATAGTCTTACACAAAAGAGACACAATGCATAAAACATAGATAATCATGTCCAAGGATTTATACAAGACTAGAAGATGATAAAAAATACATCCTCTTCCATCTCACCCCCTTTGGCATCAAGGCACCAAAAAGGAAAAAGGAAGCAGAGATGCCTAACTCTACTCGTCATCTTCATCGTCTTCTTCTTCAAATTCGCTCTCTGTGGCCTCCGTATCATCTTCCTCATTGTTAGCGACGGTGGATGGAGGCACGACCTTAGAAGAGCTTCCATCTTCCGTGAACTGGGCGAGCTCATCAGCAGTGAACTCTAGATAAGGAGTGAGCTCTCCATCACTCTCCTCGGGAGGAGACATAGGCACCTCAAGCTTGTCGCGCACAGCCTTGAGGTACTTCTCGTGACGCCTCTCCATGCGTCGAGTCCGGACCTCCACACGCCGATAGGAGGCGAAGAGCACGTTGAAGCACTTGAAGAATCCGCTCATCGACTGCGGAGGAGGAGGTGATGAAGGAGCCACTGAGCTAGGAGGATCCATTAAGCTGGAAGGAGGTTGAGCATTCTTCCTTCTGGAAGGTTCTGGCACAATTGGGGGCAGCTGAGGACGGAGAGGTCGATGAGTCACATCCTTGGCGAAGACAAGCCCCGACACCTTCTCAATTAAGCACATGATATATGGTGCATACCCACATGAGCGGTTGGGAGTGTGAGAGATGTTGAACATGTCGTCATAGATGTGCTCAACGAGGTTGAACTTCTCTTCACCATCAATCAACAAGAGGAGATGCCCTAAGTTTCCTTGAATCACCCATGCATCTCCATCCTTAGGGGCAATGGTTCTCCTCAGAATCCGGTTGAGGATGCTATAAAATGGCTTGATGTTCCTAGCAGGCCCGGCCTCATAGGTAACATGACTAGGATACATGTAGTCGAGCTGATCCCTATCCACTGCCTTGAGGTTGGAAATGATGATCTCATGGTCCAGGTGCTCCTCAAGGCCAAGTATCCGAGCAAACTCCTCATATGTGGCTGAGTACTGCTCTCCATGAGTCATCCAAGTGATTTTTCGGGCACCGTAGGTGGAGAAGTACACGGTGGTGTAAAATTGCACAATCACTTCGATGTTCCAATCATACTTGAAACTCATGATTTTCTTGATTCCATGGCGCTCTGCGGCTTCAATCACAACATCAAAAGATTTATGCTTCCTTTTGGCCATGTAGTCCCAATCCATCCATTGAGCTTGAGTGATTGGAGTCTTCATTTTCAAGTATACCAGGCGGTAGTAGTCGCAATGGAAGTCACACCGAAACCTAGGGTCGGGTGTGTGCTTCTCATAGTCATAGACTTTATCCATTCTCAGCCTTCTTGCCTTCTGAGCACCCTTTCCTTTGAACACATATGTTGCATTGTTGGGCTGCCGGTTTGGATCTCTAGTAGGGGTAGCCATCTTCAGGGGACCGATGGGCTTCGGTTGCCCCTTCTCCCTAATTACAATGCCCCCTGCCCTCTTTGTCGGTGCCTTGGCAGTTGCCTTTTTGTTCTTGGGCTCCTCAGGAAGTGGAGCCTTGCCTTTCTTCGGGTCACGGAGAACCCTACTCTCGGGTTCTTTCTCCTTCTCTTTGTCCCGCTCTTTCTCTCCCAAAGTGACCAGCTTATTCCTATTGGTCTCTACGACACTAGCAGCCTGGGAGTTATGGGCTTCACGTTCGGCCCTTTTTTCTTCCATTGATCCACCAAGGATTCTTCAAGGGCTTTGGCAATCTGTGCCTGCTCTTCGAGGTCATGTCTCTTCTTTGTCCTTGCCTCTCGAATGACGGCATCCTTAGCTGCTTGAGCCTCCCTTGTCGCCCTCTCTTCGGCAATGCGCCGATGGAGGGCTTGTCGAGCCTCCTCGTCCGTGGGACTTGCAAGAGGGGAGCTTTGGTCGGAGTCCGACATATTGCCTGAGAAACAAGAGATAAGAGGTCAAGGAAGTGGAATATTGCGAAAGAATTCACTAAAAATGCCTAAAGTTGGGGTTTGTCCTGTGTAAACCAGACCTGTCCGTTAAGGGGCCAGACTAGTTCGCCCGAGAATGGACTTGTCCGCCCATAAATCACACTAGTCCGGGTTACACAGGAAGAACCCTAACCCTAACAATTTTTTCACAAAGACTTCGAATCAAGTCGCAATACTCCTAGGCTACGATCGCAATGACTTGAGGAACAACATTTGTGAAGAGGTTTCTAGCAAAAAACCTAAGAATGAAGAAAAGGAGAGATTTTTGGGTAGGTCAAGAATATCTCTTCAAATCTCCAAATGTGATGAAATCGGAGGCAAAACTTGAGAAACAAAGCACAGGGAAGGATTTCCGCACTCCTTAGGGCTCCAATCCGTGGATTGGACGAGATTTTTGGTGGAGAAAAGCGGAAATCTCCAATAGAGGGGCGGTTCCCGCTAGAGAGTGAGAGAGAGAGAGTTTGGTGTAAAGAGAGAGAGAGAGAGAGAGAGAGAGAGAGAGAGAGAGGTGGTCTAGCCGCCCCTGGGAGGTTAAGTCCCCAGGGGCCGCGGACTAGTCCGACCTGATGCACGGACAAGTCCGGTAGACGGACCAGAGCCAGACTTCTCCGGTGTCGGACTTGTCCGGCCTCCCAGGCGGACTAGTCCGGTTTGGACTTATCCGCTGAGAAGTCCGACCTAGACAGCCCGGACTTGTCCGGCCCCTGGGCGGACTAGTCCGGCTATAATCTGAAATTTCATATGATTTGAATTTTAGCTCGAGAATATCAACCTTTTTGGACATTTTGCAAATATCTTTGACAAACATGGTTAGTAAGCATACATCAAACAAACAATGACCATATTTGACAAAGAATCCTTTTGAACATAGTTTTCATAGAGTAAGAGAGATTACGGTAGAATTTTGAAGGCATGCGATTTTTGAAGTTTATATACATGTAACAAACAGATGTGCACGACTCAAGCAATGTTTCAAAAATCTAGGATGTTTAGTTCACTCCTTAGGTCACAAAAACATTTCTCATCAAGGGGTGAAGATGTCCGCCAATTGCTTCTCACTCCTAACATGAGAGATAACGATATCTCCCTTGATAGACTGATCTCGCAGGAAGTGGTGACGGATATCAATATGTTTGGTTCTAGAATGCTCCATGGATTGTGAGCAATCTTGATGGCACTCTCATTATCACATAGGAGTGGAATATGACTCAAAGTGTAACCATAGTCCCTAAGAGTTTGTCGCATCTATAGGAGTTGTGCACAACAACTCCCGGCGGCGACGTACTCCACTTCGGCTGTGGATAAGGCAATGGAGTTTTGTTTATTTGAAGACCACGAAACCAAAGACCTACCAAGGGATTGGCAAGTCCCGGACATGCTCTTCCTATCTACCTTACAACCGGCATAATCGACATCGGAGTATCCGATGAGATTGAACTTGGATCCCTTGGGATACCAAAGTCCTAGGTTAGGAGTATGAACTAAATATCAAAGAATCCTCTTAATGGCTGTCAAGTGACACTCCTTAGGAGTGGATTGGAACCTTGCACACATACACACACTAAGCATTATGTCGGGCCTAGATGCACAAAGATAAAGCAAGGAACCTATCATGGAACAAAGTACCTTTTGGTCCACACTTGGACCATCTTCATTGAGGTCAAGGTGTCCGTTGGTTCCCATTGTGGTCTTTATTGGTTTGGCTTTGTCCATGTCAAACCTCTTGAGTATGTCTTGAGTATACTTGGTTTAACTTATGAACGTTCCTTCCTTGAGTTGTTTGACTTGAAATCCTAGGAAGAACTTCAATTCCCCCATCATTGACATCTTGAACCTTTTGGTCATTATTTTTTAAAACTCATCACAAAATCTTTGTTAATAGAACCAAATATAATGTCATCGATATATATTTGGCACACAAATAAATCATCGTTAAAATGCTTGGTGAAGAGCGTATAGTCGGCCTTCCCTATCCTAAAACCATTTTAATGAGAAAGTCTCTAAGACACTCATACCAAGCTCTAGGAGATTGTTTGAGGCCATAGAGGGATTTTCGAAGTTTAAAGACATGGTTAGGATACTTATCGTCCTCAAATCCGGGTGGTTGCTCCATGTACACTTCCTCCTTGATCGGACCGTTGAGTAAAGCGCTTTTCACATCCATTTGGTATAGCTTGAAATCATGGTGAATAGCAAAGGCAAGCAAGATACGAATTGATTCAAGCCTAGTTACGGGAGCAAAAGTTTCATCGTAATCCAAACCTTCAACTTGTGCATATCCCTTTGCAACAAGTTTTGCCTTGTTTCTTGTTACAACTCCATACTCGTCTTGCTTGTTGTGGAATACCCACTTAGTTCACACAACATTTGCGTTGGATCGCTTCACGAGTTCCCATACTTGATTGCTTTCAAAATTGTTGAGTTCCTCTTGCATGGCCACCACCCAATCCGGATCTTGTAGTGCTTCTTCTACCTTGCGAGGCTCCAAAGAGGAAACAAAAGAGTAATGTTCATAAAAGTTAGCCATTCGAGAGCGAGTGGTTACCCCTTTGGAGATGTCTCCTAGTATGTTTTCGATGGGATGATCTCGTTGAACACTTTGGTGCACTCTTGGATGAGGTGGTTGGGCTCTTTGATCTTCATCGTCGTTCTTTTCTTCGTCTCCCCCTTGATCCAATCCTCCTTCTTGACTTTGATCGTTTTGATCTTGTTGAGGTTGGCCTTGCTCATCTTGAGCTTGATCATGGGAAGAAGACGTATCTTTGTTTGTTGGATGATCATTTGAGTCTTGAGGATGTTCTTGAGGGAAAATGTCTCCAAGTGCCATCCTTTTAAGTGCTTCTTGTGGAGCCTCTTCTCTATCTAGCACACTTTGATCAACTTGCTCCACTTGGGAGCCATTAGTCTCATCAAACGCTACGTCTCTCGCTATTTCAACAATTCCAGAAGATTTGCTAAAAACACGTTAGGCGTAGGTGTTTGAGTAATAACCAAGCAAGAAACCTTCATCGGACTTTGAAGCAAACTTCGAGGTCCTAGGCTTCTTGTTGAGAATATAACACTTGCTCCCAAAGACATGAAAATAAGAGATGTTGGGTTTGTTACCGGTTAGAAGTTCGTAAGACGTCTTCTTCAAAAGTCGATGAAGGTACAACCGGTTTATGGCATGACAAGCGGTGTTAACCGCTTCCGCCCAAAACTGGTCCCATGTATTGTACTCATCAAGCATGGTTCTTGCCATCTCAATGAGAGTCCTATTCATCCTTTCAGCCACCCCGTTTTGTTGGGGCATAGGGGGCTGAAAACTCATGCTTGATGCCTTCTTCATCCAAGTATTCTTCCACTTGAGTATTCTTGAACTCGGTGCCATTATCGCTCCTTATGTTCTTTATTTTGAAGGAGAACTCGTTTTGAGCTCTCCTCAAGAATTTCTTGAGCACACCTTGACTTTCGCCTTTGTCATGCAAAAAGAACACCCAAGTTAAGCGAGAATAATCATCTACAACTACAAGACCATATTTGTTACCGTCGATGCTTATGTAGGCGATTGGACCGAAGAGGTCCATGTGAAGTAGCTCTAAAGGTCTTGTAGTCGTCATGACATTTTTGGATGGATGTTGAGCTCCAACTTTCTTTCCGGCTTGACAAGCACTACATGGCATGTCCGTATCAAAAACAACATTTTTCAAGCCTCGAATGTGTTCTCCCTTAAGAAGTTTTTGTAAATTTCTCATCCCAACATGGGCTAGCCGTCTATGCCAAAGCCATCCCATGTTGGTCTTCGCCATTAAGCACGTGTCAAGTTGGGCTTTATCCGTGGTGAAATCCACAAGGTAAAGCTTTCCCTTGAGCACGCCCTTAAAGGCGATTGAGTCATTGCTTCTTCTTAAGACAGTCACACCCTCGTTAGTGAAAACACAATTATAATCTTTATCACATAGTTGGGATATGGATAGAAGGTTATAATCAAGAGAGTCAAAAGAGTATGATGGGGAGAAATAGCGATTTTACCGTATCCAAGGATTTTCCCTTGGCTATTGTCCCCAAAGTATATTCCTTCACATGGATCTTCATTTTCCTCATACTCCACAAACATCCTTCTCTCTCCGGTCATATGATTTGTGCATCCACTGTCGAGCACCCATTTTGATCCACCGGAGGAGTATGCCTAAAAAATAGAGTTATGGTTTTCCTTTAGGTACCCAAACAGAGTTGGGTCCTTTCATGTTAGTCAAGAGGCACTTGGGCACCCACACGCAAGGTTTTGGACTCTTGCGGAGTGGCCCAACATACCTAGCATAGGTCTTTCCAAATTTGTTCCTCAATAAAACATATGAAGCATCAAAGTCATGGAACAAAAGATGAGGTTCATTTTTAGGCTTGTTGGATGAGTTTGCAATGTTCTTTCCATTTTCTTTGTTGGATGAACCCTCCTTGACAAAAATAATCAAGTCTTTCCCATTCTTGGGAGTTTTGGCATGTTGCTTCCACTCTCGAGAATAGCCAAGACCATCTTTGACATGTGGAGGTCTTACATTGGTATATGCACTTCGTGCATATGCCAATTTTTCCTTGTCAAAGATCCCACCTTTCGGTGATTGCTTGTTTTGTGCCAACTTAAGTTCATCCTTAAGTTTTAGAATTAAGTTTGAGCACTTGCAAGTTTGAGTTGCTTCGGAAGATTTCTTTGAGGAGGGTGGAATCATAGAGAAAAAAGTTGCATTGATCTTGAGAGACTCAACTTGTGTTTTGAGGATCTAGTTAACTTTTGTCAAGTTAACAATTTCATCCTTGAGCACAATAGTTGTGTCCTCAAGATTTGAGCAAGTTTCCTTGCTCAAAGCGAGTTCTCGCTCAAGTGCCTTGCTTCTTTCCCTTTCAACCTCAAGGAGCTCTTTAAGCTCAAGACATCTCTCTTTTCAAGGATGAGCATGTCTTCTTGACGGTTGATGAGTTCCTGCTTCTAAAAGATTTCTTCCGACAACAAGCTCATCTTTTTCAAGGTGCTCCTACTTAGATCCTTAAGCATGGATTCATTTTCACTACTACAATCAAAGCTATTGTGACGGCTCTTTAGGATCATAGACTGTCCCCACATACCACCACTCGTCTTTTCTGCGCACATTGTCCTCACTCGAGCGCACCCGGGAAAACTTTCCGGTCGGTCACCCATCCCCAAATTCCTCCGGGCCAAGCACGCTTAACCCCGGAGTCCTTTGCGGGTGGGCTTCCGGAAAAGAAGGTATACCTTGATGGTATGAGTACTCTATCAATCCTATTAAGCCGGGAGTCAGGATATCACACAATCCACCCCCCTTAGAAGACCGACGTCCTCGTCGGTCAACGCCAAGACAGGAATGTCCCCTCTTAGCCACGTCCGTATGTTCAGTACTGGCATACACATACCGTACATCCGGTTAGCAGCATACGTACCATACCGTGTCCCACACAGAGGACCCACGCGTCATGCGTATGTACCTGCATCCCTGACCCGTACGCTACCGTATCCTTGTCACTGACATGTACGCACCCGTGAAACTGCAAGGGTCAGCTCTGATACCATTTGTGATGGCTCTCTAGGATCATAGACTGTCCCCACATACCACCACTCGTCTTTTCTGCGCACTTTGTCCTCACTCGTGCGCACCCGGGAAAACTTCCCGGTCGGTCACCCATCCCCAAATTCCTCCGGGCCAAGCACGCTTAACCCCGGAGTCCTTTGCGGGTGGGCTTCCGGAAAAGAAGGTATACCTTGATGGTATGAGTACTCTATCAATCCTATTAAGCCGGGAGTCAGGATATCACAGCTATCAAGTGAAGAAGTAGAGGAGGATGGTTTAGATTTAATCTTTCTTCTTCCCTCCTTAGCCATGAGACATGTAGACTTGAAGTCTTCAAGATTGGAGAAGAGCTTGCTCCTTCCAATGGCAAGTGTGGCCACTTTCTCTTCATCCTCGGAGGATAAGTCTTCGTTTGAGTCTTATTCCTTCCCAATGTGAGCATGTCCTAATGGCTTCTTCTTCTTGAAGTACTTCTTCTCTTGGGACTTGCCATTTCTCTTCTTCTTGCTCTCTTCATATGGACAATCCACAATGAAGTGTCCATATTCACCACAATTGTAGCATGCTCTTTTCGTCTTGGGCTTGGATCTTTTCTTGTTCTTGTTCTCATAGTGGTTGCTCCCCTTCCTCCTTCTCATCATCCTCTTGAATTTGTTAATGAAGAGCGCCTCTTCTTCATCAGTGTCGAGACTCTCATCATCACTTGCTTCGAAGTCTTGTGATGAGGATGTTGCTTTAAAAGCAACATCTTTTTTCTTGGAGGAGGCGAGCCTTTGGAGGTCGTTCTAGAACATGGCTTCCTTCTCCATCATCTCATTGTTGATGATTCTTCCAAGCACTTCTTCCGGGATCATTTGAGCATATCTCGGACTCTCACAGATCAAGGAGCAAAGAGCAATGTTTCGAGGCATGAATGCCCGAATCATCCTCTTCACCACCTCATGATCCGTCCACCGGGTGCATCTATAAGATCGGATCTTGTTAACGAGGACCTTGAGACTGTTGGGTGTTTTCCTCACAGAACACTCACGGATTTGTGATGCAAATCGTGTTGGAAGTCAAGTGTGGTGTAGATCCAAGAACTCGAGTGGAGAACCAAAAGGAAAATGATTTGGATGAGTTGTGGCGGCGCTCAACAAACACCAACACGTTTTCCCTTTTTATTAGCCGGAAGCCATACGTTTGCAACAACCTTAGCCCGGGTTTTGCACTATACAAATTTTGAAAACATGCAGCACATGCATGTGCCATGCACGTATGGCCCAAAACCCCCGGTGGTGTTTGAAATTCAAACCAAAACACCCTCACACACACTAGGACTCGGTGCAACACATGTGACTTAGGACACACCCCTGGTTCTTGTCATGTGTGCTTTATTTCCTTGAAACATAAGGAAACTAAACTTTGATAAACCTCCAAAAGTACTCAACAATCTCCCCCTACTTCTGAGGTTTGATCTCCTAAACTCCAATCTTCTCACGAAGTTCCTGAAAATGTGTACGTCCCAGTGGCTTTGTGAGGATACCAGCAAGTTCATCTTTTGTCCCAACATGCTCCAAGATGACTTCTCCTCTATCAACACATTCTCTGACAAAGTGAAACTTGATGTCAATGTGTTTACTCCTATCATGCAAGACTGGATTCTTTGCCAAAGCAATTGCTGCTGTGTTATCCATCTTAATCACTGGTGGAGGTACTTGAATTCTTGTCACTTCTTCTAGCACATGCCTGAGCCAAACAGCCTGACTTGCTGCAACTGCTCCAGCCACATACTCAGCTTCACATGTGGACTTTGCCACAGCCTTTTGCTTATGAGATAACCAGCTGATAGGATTTTCACTCAAGAAGAAAATGACTCCTGTTGTGCTTCTCCTGTCATCCACATCTCCCCCAAAATCACTATCACTATAGCCTCTTAACTCAACACTTCCTTCACCTCGGTTGTAAGACAAGCCGTACCTCATTGTAGCTGCCACATACCGAAGTAAATGTTTCAAAGCCACCATGTGTTCTTCTTGAGGTTCTGACATGAACCTTCTTAAGTACCCAACCAAAACTAAGATCAGGCCGAGTATGTAAAAGATACCTGAGTCCACCAATTATGCTATGATAAGTGGTTGGATCAGTGAGTGGTGTTGTACTTCTCTTGGTAAGCTTCAACCGGGATTCCATGGGAGTGGCACACCCATTGCATCTTATCATCCCACTTCTTTCCAGTAACTTTGCAGCATAAGCTCCTTGACACAATTCAATACCATGTCTTCCTTGCTTTACTTAAATACCAAGATAGTAAGACAATCTTCCTAGATCACTCATGCAAAACTTCTCCTTAATTTTCTCCTTGAACCGACTGATTTGCTCCATGTTCTCCCCCACAATAAGCAAGTCATCAACATACACACCCACAATGAGTCTTGCCTCACCTCCAAGCTTAGTATACAAGCCATGTTCTGATTTGCACCGTGCGAAACTGAGCTGCTTGAGACTTTCATCAAGTTTGCAGTTCCATGCTCGAGGAGCTTGTTTCAAGCCATACAATGCCTTGTGAAGTCTTAAAACCCACTTCTCCTTGCCTTCAGCTATGAAACCCGGAGGTTGAGTGACATAGATCTCCTCTTCTAGACTCCCATTCAAGAAAGCTGACTTCACATCCATGTGATGAACATGCCACCCAAAATGAGCTGCAACAGCTAACACAATCCTCACAGACTCCATCCTGGCAACTGATGCAAAAACTTCTTCAAAATCAACTCCTTGCTTCTGCACATACCCCTTTGCAACCAGTCTTGCTTTGTGGTGTATGACATTCCCATGTTCATCGTTCTTCAACTTGAAAACCCATTTCAAGCCAATGGCACGATAAGCCTCCGGAAGTTGTACCAATGACCATGTTTTGTTTTCTTCAATGGATGTGAGCTCCTCAATCATGGCAATGTGCCACTCCTTGGTCCTCAAGGCCTCTTCTGTTGTGCATGGCTCTTCACCTATGACAACAAGAAGTTCATCTAATCCTCCTTCTTCTGGTTCACAGCTTGGCACCATCTCAAGGATATTTCTCATGGAATAATAACGAAGTGGTGCTTCTTTTAGCTCACTATCCATTTCTGGTGACATGGAAGGTGTCACAAACTTCACATCCTTGGATGCTTGCTGCCTCAGTTGTGTCATAGAAGACACTCCTCAACTGGGGTTTTGTCACCCTGACCTGTGTCACAAGAGGAAGAACTCACTCCACCAGAGTTCTCATCACGAAAGATGTATTCTACCCGAAAGATGTCTTCATCATTCACCACTTCATTTGACTCAGCTCCATCCCACTTCCATGGGCGGTTTTTTTCAAACACAGCATCACGTGACACATGAACACTCTCCGTGTTTGGACTGTAAAACCTCCACACCTTACTTCCTTGCTCATATCCAATGAAGACCATTGGAATACTTCGATCTTCAAGCTTACTAAGGCGCTTACTTCCCTGTTTCACATGTGCCACACAACCGAAAGTGCACAAAAGATGTACACTAGGTTTCTTGTCATGCCATACCTCATATGGAGTCTTTTTCTCAACACTCCGAGTAGGTCACACCCGGTTTCTCCGAAGAACAACCGAGTGAATATCACATGTATGCCAGGATCATTTTCTCATACATGTGATGACAAATAGTGAAGCATCATTTATTACAAGCCAGGTGTCGAATAAGTCTTACATAGCATATGTCTCGATGGACAATAATACGTTCATAACATGTAAATAAAATAGCAGCGGAATTTTATTCTTGAGGGCTCTGTCACAGGCCTTGCCCGGGGGACTCGATGAACCTAGAATCCTTCTTCGGGTCCGAAGTCTTGGTCATTGAACACCACATCATCCCCTTGACCTGAGCAGCAATTTAAACCAACAAATATGCAAGGTTGAGTACCGTTGGTACTCAGCAAGTGTGGGAAAGTTATGTCATGCATGGCTAGAACAAGGAGAGGTTGAACTCATGGTTAAAGCACTACGCAATTATTGCCTACCACCTTAGCTTATTAAGCACCTACATTACTACACAGGTGAAATGGTCCCAATCTCCCATCCCATCATCATAATCAAATAACCATAACATCATTTCAAATGTTAAGCTCCCCGCTTAACATCCACAACCTCCAAGGTCATCATACTCTAATCATGAATAAGTCCAAGCCACTCTTGACCGTGAGCACGGCTGTCATGACAGTTTTGACTCTGCAGAGTTTGCACCACTGTACCCACATGTAGTGATTTCATCCCCCGTTGCCGGGTGGACTAAAAGAACCTCCATTATGCCAGTGGCTACGAACCACATTCACACTTCCCAGGTGTGTAGCCAGGAGATCACTACGAAGCCTTTACAAAGGGATTCCCGATGAGCATGGGCCCACTGAGGTTTCACCCCTAATAGCATACAAGAGGCTCCAACCCCGCTGCAGTGGCCCCCTCTTGAGCCTTGCGGTTCATATGGTAGTCCAACTGACACCTACTCCCCGCACCATCCAACACACCCATACTACGCCGGGGATACACCTAATTAATTGGCCAAGCTGCCCCATCTCAGCATGTGGTTGGCACAGTAAAGCCAGGTTGCATGCTC
Organism: Neostapfia colusana; assembly: GCA_030760725.1. Taxonomy (NCBI): domain Eukaryota; kingdom Viridiplantae; phylum Streptophyta; class Magnoliopsida; order Poales; family Poaceae; genus Neostapfia; species Neostapfia colusana. Next base: position 24,803,846 of record JASWHV010000014.1, read on the forward strand.
CATGAACCGGTCCTTAGGATCCAGGCAAGTACTAAACACAAACCCAAGTCTCGTGCACCCAGCACCAACCAAATCATCCGACTTGCCTTGATCCCTACCTCTACATAACTCATATTATCTCATTCAAAATTATGGTAAATAAACTGATGAACTCATATCCCAACTATCCCATTCTAAGCATGGCTAAGCACAAGTAATATGAGTGAATGACATAATAAAACAAATCGCAACCCAAGCTACAAGGAAACAAGATAATGCAATTCTAGGGAAACATCCTATCATGGGTTTCATATTTCAATTGACAATGCAAATAACTCTATCTACTCATCCTAGCATAGGATCAAAGTGGTCAAGGACACTTGCCTTCTTCCTGCTGCTCTGGGAATGGATAGTCCTGATCTTGGAAGGGGAGAACTTGCTCTGTGGCAGGTTCTACTCATGCCAACACACATAGCAAAAGGAAACAACGATCCATAAGACATAGTTCACACTTTCACTTCATACAAACCACACATACATACCTATGAAAGTCATTCACATTACTAAGTGTTGTGGTTATCCTAGATGTGTTGATTTTTGGCATACATGCACTTTTAAACATATGTATATGATTTCTAACTTTTGTATTCAGATTTTTATTTGCACACTTTATATATAAATTTCAATTCTAAACAATTTCTTTATATTCAATTAACACACCCTTTAGCTACTAAGTCTGCATGGAAGGTATTTTCCTACTCCAAATGGGTTTTTCAGATTTTCTATCAAACCCTAAACTAAAGTCTTTGGTTTTGGAAACTTCATTTATCATTTCCTAGTTATGCATACCTATTTTCCTATATTTTCAGATTTATTTTCTATGCCTAAATGTGAATTTTATTATGAAAATAGTAAGACACCTCATCAAAACAGAATAGGTTCTGTTCTAAAATATTAAATAATATATTTTTGAACTTCTCCTCTGATGTGAACTAATTTAAATTCATTTTTCCAATTTTCAGAACTATTTCCTAGCCTAAAATATGTTTCTATACTAATAAATATGAACAATCAATAAAACAGATTCATTTCAGCTTAAAATCTACTTTTAACTCATTCTAAAGTTTTCCAAGTGCTAGGAGAGTTTAAATTTGAATTTACAATGTGTTTGTCTCACCTTTTAAATTTTAAATCATAATCACATAATCAAATTCCTAAATTTAATATCATATAGGGTTAAAAAGGTAAACTCATCCCACCACAGGGTCTATTATATTATTTCATAAATTTCCAGGGGTCTAACTACACATAACAGAGGGGTTTTCCTAATTTTTATTAAGTCCAGGGGCTAAAACTGATTTTTAATTAAATTTACATGAATTTCTGAAGTTCCAAGGGCTAGATCAGAAGTTTCCGGGGCTAGCTCGTATTTTCCGAGATCCCCAGGGGGTAGCGCGTAAGAATCCCGACCTTTACAATGTAGGGCTGACGTGGACCGTCCAATTTAAAACAGACGGCTCAGATTAGATCGCTGAACCGGTACGCGCGGGTTTTAACTCCACCGTGCAATTTAAAATAGACGGCGCATAAGCGGCCACGTCGCTCTGACCGAGCGCGGGCGGCGCTGCCCGGCGGCGCGCGGCGGCAGGAGGCGGCGATCTCGCGGGAAAACTTCGGATCTTCGTCTATTCTTCCTAAAACTGGGATTTCATGGCATAGATCGGTAGAGGGAAGGTCAGGGATCTCACCTCGGGGTTTTTCTTGAGCTCGGAGGCCCTGGAAGGCGGTCGGCGGCGAGGTCCGAGGTGAAAACGCGGCGATGCTCGTCGGCGCTGTGTCTGGAGCGCAAACCACCGAGTTTTCTGCACCTGCGTGATTCCCCGGAGGCGGTGGAACACGATCGACGCGTTAGATCAGAGAACCCGAGCAAAGATCAAGAGAAAACGACCGGAGAAACTCTGGTTCTCACCGGGAGGAAAAACAGGCGATCGGGATGGAAAAAAACGGGTGATGCCGGCGCTTATATAGACGAGGGAGGGCGGCGGTCGGTTGGGATCGAGCTGGAGTCGTCCGGGGACCAGAATCTCGGCTGGGGAACGCGGTTTTCCGGGTTAGTTGCGATCGGGCGCGCGCGGAGGAGTCCGGGTAGTTGGCGCGACCGGGAGGTTGGGGATGACACGCGGGCCCTGCGTGTCAGTGAGAGGGAGAGGGGGCGCGTGGCTGCGGGCTGGCGCGGGGGTGGGTGGGCCGGCTGGTGGGTTTCGGCCCACTGGCCGGGGGGTTTTTTTCTTTTTCTTTTTCTTTTTCTTTTCTGTTTTGAGTTGAATTTGAATTCCAATTTGAATTTGAATTTCTGCACCACATGCAATACGTCCAAAATTTTTTAAATTCCCCTCTTAACAGGTTTTGGGGTGTTACAGCTCTACCCCCTTAAAAGAAATCTCGTCCTCGAGATTGGTGGTTCTATGAAAACAATTCCGGAAACTGTGCCTTAAGCTCGTCTTCTCGCTCCCATGTGGCTCCCTCTTCCGAGTGATGCTTCCACTGCACCTTGCACATCCGGATTCTTTTACTTCTTGTGAGGCGTTCCATTGTCTCCAAAATCTTGAATGGTTGCTCGGCATAAGACAGATCCTCACCTACGTCAACCTCATTCATGGGTAACATCTCTTCAGGCGTCCTCAGACATTTCTTGAGCTGTGACACATGGAATACGTCATGCACATCCGATAGGCGAGCCGATAGTTCTAGTTGATATGCCACTTCGCCTTTCCTCTCTAGAACTTGAAAGGGTCCGATGTATCGGGGTGATAACTTCCCTTTCACCTTGAACCGACAAAGTCCTCTGATAGGGGACACCTTGAGATAGACATAGTCTCCCATGTTGAAAACGAGCTCTCTTCTCCGTACATCGGCATAGCTCTTTTGTCGTGTTTGTGCTATCCTCAAGTTGTTGCGGATTTCCCTCACTTTCGCCTCGACATCTTGTAGTACCTCAGGCCCAAACACTTTACTTTCCCCCGTTTGGTTCTAAAATAGGGGAGTTCTGCACTTCCTCCCATACAAAGCTTCAAACGGTGACATCTTCATACTAGCCTGATAGCTATTGTTATAGGAGAACTCCGCATACGGTAAGTTCTTATCCCAACTCCGATTATTTTTGAGTGCACACGCTCTCAGCATATCCTCAAGGATCTGATTGGTTCTTTCCGTCTGCCCGTCAGTTTGGGGATGATAGGCAGAACTAAAATTCAGATGAGTTCCCATGGTTTCATGCAACTTCTGCCAGAACCTTGAGGTGAACTGTGTCCCTCGATCCGACACTATCTTCTTTGGCACTCCATGGTAACACACGATCCTTGACATGTACAACTCCGCCAATTTGGATCCGCTGTAGCTTTCTTTCACGGGGATGAAATGAGCTACCTTGGTTAGCCTATCGATGATGACCCATATCGAATCATATCCCGATTGGGTCCTAGGCAATCCCACTATGAAATCCATACCAATTTCTTCCCATTTCCATTCAGGCACTTTGAGTGGTTGCAATAACCCCGCGGGTCGTTGATGTTCCGCTTTCACCAACTGACATGTGTCACATAGGGCAACATGTTCCGCGACATCTCACTTCATTCCATACCACCAATATCTGCTCTTGAGGTCATGATACATCTTAGTACTTCCAGGATGAATGGAATAGTCGGAATCATGAGCCTCCTTCAAAATCAATTCACGGATCTCCTTCATTCAGGCACACAGATTCTTTTCCCGTGCCACACCGTACCTTGTTCATCCTCTCTGAAACCAGGGCTTTATTTTCCTTGATGAGTTCTATAATCTCTTGTATCTTCTCGTCATTCTTCTGACCATTTCGGATGTATTTCTTTAATGTGGAGTCCACTTCCATGGCGATGGCCTCACCACTATTCACCAGGCATAGATTGAGTTTTATAACCTCTTCCTTCAATTCTATAGGCATGTCCTTCAAGCTCAACCTATTGACCTGCACTTTCCGGCTTAGAGCATCTGCCACGACGTTCGCTTTCCCAGGATGATAGTTGATGCCCACATCAAAGTCGTTGATTAGCTCTAACCATCTCCTTTGTCCGAGGTTGAGATCTGGCTGTGTGAAAATGTACTTTAAGCTCTTATGATCCGTATATATCTCTGTCCTCTTCCCCATCAAGTAGTGCCGCCAAATCTTCAACGCGTGTACCACTGTGGCTAGTTCTAGGTCATGTGTAGGATAGTTCTTCTCGTGTTTCCGGAGCTGCCGGGACGCATAAGCCACGACATGCCCCTCTTGCATGAGAACACATCCCAACCCGTTTCCAGAGGCATCGCAGTACACCGAAAAGTTCTTCTGCATATCTGGCATAACTAGCACTGGGGCTGTTGTCAATCTTTTCTTCAGTTCCTGGAAACTCGTCTCGCACTGCGGCGTCCATGTGAATGTGATTCCCTTCTCCAACAGTTTGGTGAGGGGTCTCGAGATCTTGGAGAATCCCTCAATAAACCGTCGATAGTATCCAGCCAATCCTAAGAAGCTTCGAACTTCCTCGACATTCTCAGGGGTCTTCCACTTCTGTACATCCTCGATCTTGGCGGGATATACGGAGATTCCTCCCTCCGAGATTATATGTACTAAGAAGGGAACTCTCTTCAGCCAAAACTCACACTTGCTCAACTTGGCATATAGCTGGTGTTCTCTCAGCTTTTGCAACACCAACCTTAGATGTTTCTCATGTTCTTCTTCATCTTTGGAGAAGACGAGAATGTCATCTATGAAAACCACCACAAATTTATCCAGATATTCCATGAATACCTTGTTCATGAGGTACATGAAGTATGCCGGGGCATTAGTTAGCCCGAAAGGCATGACAGTGTATTCATACAGTCCGTACCGAGATACGAAAGCTATCTTGGGAATATCAGTTTGCCTTATCTTAAGTTGGTGGTATCCCGACCTGAGATCAATTTTCGAGAACACACAAGCTCCCCTCAACTGATCAAACAAGTCTTCAATGCGGGGTAATGGGTACTTGTTCTTGATGGTTACTTCATTCAAGGCACGGTAGTCTACGCATAACCTTTGGGTTCCATCCTTCTTGGGCACAAATATCACTGGAGCTCCCCATGGTGAGGAACTAGAACGAATGTACCCCTTCTCTGTCAACTCTCTTAAATGATCCTTCAGTTCTCCCAGCTGCTTGGAGACCATCCGATAAGGTCTCTTGTATATCGGAGCTGTTCCAGGCACTAGCTCAATCGCGAATTCCACTTCACGATCGGGAGGCATACCTGGCAACTCCTCTGGAAAAATGTCTGGATATTCCCTGATAATCCTAATCTCCTCCACCTTCACCTCAACTTGATTTAATTTAATGTCCCTCCTAGGCTCTTGTATTGTTATGAACTTTACTCTTGTGCCACTAGGGTGAGTTAGTTCCACCGTTCTGGTCGAACAATGGATGATTCCCTTATGTTTGGTCAACCAATCCATGCCCAAAATAATATATATCCCTTGTGAATCTATCACTATGAGGTTGGCAGTAAATACTACCCCATTAATGTCTAGATTCACCTTGGGACACATTTGTCTTGTCCTTATTTCTCCACCTGCAGAGTTTACTGCTAGCATATGGTTCATTTGTGTTGTTGCTAGATCATGCTTCTTAACAAACCCTTGGGCAATGAACGAGTGGGTAGCACCAGAATCGAACAACAGGGTTGCAATGTGTAAATTGGCAGGAAACTTACCAACTACCACATCGGGTGCCTCTTGCGCTTCCTCCATGGTCACGTGGTTCACCCGTCCTCGCATCACATTCTGTTGTTGTGGCTGCATGGGCTTCTTCTTTGGGCACTTATGGGCGTAGTGCCCCACTTCACCACAGTTGAAGCATTGCACCCCAACTTTAGGTGCCTGGCCTTTGTTGTATTGGGGTTGGTTCGGTGGTCCTTGTCCTGCTGGTCGAGGTTGATATGTGGGACGAGGCTGTTGTACAAACTGACGTTGTGGCTGTGCTGGTGCTGACGGAGGCCTGAAGTTCGGGTTGTACCCTCTCGGTGCTGAGTAGGGTACCGCAGCACGGCTCGTCTGCCCTGCGGGTTGCTGCATCAGACGTGGGCGTGTGTTGCTACCCGAGGCTTGGTGTGACCATCCCGCCTTCCTCTTGTTTTCATTTTCCAAGGCCTTTAGCTTCCTTTCTACAACAAATGCCCTGTCCACCATCTTTTGGAAGCTTTCATACTCATTGGAGGACATTGCACACTGCATTTCTGTTGTAAGTCCTTCCACAAAGCAGTCCTGTTTCTGCTCATCAGTCTCGATGTCCCATGGTGCATAACGGGATAGTTGGGTGAATTTAGTGAGGTACTCCATCACAGTCATGTTTCCTTGCTGCAGCCCCAAGAACTCCTTCCTCTTGTTTTTGAGTTCACCCCTTGGTATGTAATGGTTGCGGAAGCTACGCTTGAACTCTTCCCAAGTGATGTTCTCAGGGTCATGATGGGCGGCCACGTAAGCGGTCCACCAATCAGCAGCAGGTCCATGCAATTGGTGAGAGGCAAACAACACCCTTTCATACCCTTGGCATTGTATGATCCTCATCTTGCTCTCAATGGTCTTTAGCCAATCATCTGCCTCCAGGGGTTTAGCAGCACTTGCAAACTTTGGAGGTTGAGTCCCTAGAAACTCACTCAACCTTGGTTGGCGTGGTGCAGCTTGTGGAGGTGGAGCTTGGTGCAAGTTGGCCACCACTTGAGTCAGGCTCTGGATGAGCTGATTCTGATTTCAAGCATTTGGTAGATGGGATCAACTCCTTCCCGACGACCACCCCTGTCTCGCCCTCCGGAAAGGTGAGGGTTGCCGGCTTCATTGTTGTTGTTGGCGGGGTTGGCACCACGACCCTTTCCTCTTCCGTCCATCTATCATGATCAACCAAATATCAATTTAAAGCATTACGTGTAAGGGCCTCAGTTTTGGCACACATTTGAAGTGTTCATCACCACACCACACCAATTTTCACTCCATTCGGAGTTGATCTTGACATGAGCTAAGTGGGACGAATTCAAACCTTATTTGAATTCAAAACTGAACTTGTGTTGGAATTCACTCAAACCGAGCACAATTTGAATTCTATTCAATTCAAATGGCTCAGGGGTGAATAATTTGAATCACCAGGGGTATTATGGGGCTCACTGTTCACAACAGTGATTAGGAGTAAATTTCAGAGGTTAAAACCCCGGGTGGGACCCACATGTCATAGAGGGGAGAAGGAGAAACTTGCACCCAAAGTTAGAGTCTCGGTGGGAAATCCCACCGAGCAGCTGTCGGCTGTGCCACCGAGCAGCTACCGGCGCCACCAGCTGCTTCCCTCTCCGCGCGCTGGCGCCCAGGGCAGCTGGCTCACGCCCCCACGCGACCGGCACCGCCTCAGCCGAGCGGGAGTCGGCCGGCTTTATCTTCTCGCGGGCAAACCCGAGCAGCGGCATTGTTTCTCGCCGCAGCTCTCTGCTCAACCGGGAAAACCAGCAAAACCATCTCCTCCTTCGTCCCTGAGCTGCTAGACAGCCACCTGAGCTTGCACTTCACCTCCCCAACGCCAGAAACCCCGAGCTCCGACCTCCTTTGCCCAACGACGATCGCCACTGCGGCCACCTAGCCTCAGCCGAGAGTCAGGCGCCCGTGGGCAGCGTTCCACAGGCGATTTCACGGTCCAGCGAGAGAGGCAACAGGAGCGCGCGACCACCGTGCTGCTCTCCTCCAAGTTTGGAAGCCCACCGTGAAGAATCTGCAGAGAATTTCCAGTTTTTGCTCCGGCAACCGTAAACCGAGCTTCCGGTACGGTTTCTTTAAATTCTCGCTCTATGATCTTTCGGAGGTCATCAAATCTTGCACATAGACGCTGGACTAGCCGGCGATCAAGTTCTTTTCTGCATCCGTAGCGTGAAACTTTCTAGGAGTGACGAATTTCGAGCTCGATCGAGGGCGGTCATGGCGGGCACGATCGGTCACATGGTGCCGACCGACTTGCTGCCATCCCTGAACCGTTTTGACACCTTGTCGAGCTTCCTAGAGGTACACTGATGCTGTAGGGCCGTTTGTTCGAAGTGTTGGCGGGTTTAGAAACCACGGTCGACGGTGTCGAACCTCAACCGAGGCCGCGGCACGTCGCCGAACTACTTCCGGTCACCCCCAGACCGACCTGTCACCACCGACGTGTTCCTCGACGTCGACAACCCCCTGGCGGTGATTTTCAGACCAAGGGAGGTCCGGCAGCGGCGAGCCGGCGAGCCGCGAGTCTGCTCCGGCGAGGTCGGCGGCGCGGGCGCAAGAGAACGGCGGGAGGAAAATGAAGCCGGCTGGCCCACGTGTCAGCGGCTGAAGAATTTAAATCGGGATCAGGTGGCCAGGGATCGGCTGCGCTGGCGTGCAATTACCCTGTGAGCTCCGGTGTGCCGGACACCTCCGCGCTCGACACCTGTGGTATCCCCGGTGTGCCGGGCACCTCCGCGCTCGACACGTGTGGTATCCCCGGTGTGCCGGACACCTCCGCGCTCGACACGTGTCCCTGCGGGCCCCGAGAGTTTAAACTCTTCCCCCGATTTTCAGAATTCTTCCAAACTTCAAATCCTCATAACTTTGGCTAGAGAGCTCCAAAGTGGGTGAACCAAATTTTGTTGGATTCAGCTCTCTGAGCACTTTCCAGCAATACCAAATTCAGCTCATGAAAGTGAATAGTTTTCCAGAATTAAATCCCTAAAGTTTAAACTGTTGGGAATTTATCTGGAGAACTACTTTATGAAAAATTATGAAATTTGGCTGAAAGGTTCATTGGAGAATCCCAGAATCCCAGTAAAATTTTCAGACTCATCCAAGTTCATTTAGTTACCCTAATTGGGTGATTAAGGGAACTGCCCAGAGAAAATAGAAAGATGTACAGAAACATTTTTCAGATTTTCTCCAATCTTAATTAGGACATAACTTTCTGTAGAATTCTTCAATTGACATGAAACCAATTCCATCAGAACTATCCTAAATTCTAGTTTCCAGAAAGTAATGGTGGGAGCCATGAAAAACCCTGGAATTACTTAGAGGCCCAATTATTGACCAAAGATGCTTTTATTTGTACAAGGTTCAAATGAACTTGGTTTCAAACGAAAATTGGTCAACACTCTGGTTAGGATCCTACCAAGCCACAATAAAAATTTCAGAACCACAGGGGAGGGCTAGCTAGAGTTATTAGTAAATAAGTATTCAAGTTTATACTTTGCATTCAAATTAACATGTAGTATTGTATTAAACGTGTAGCCGTTGAAGAAGAGACTCCGGAAGTGCTGGACTTCCTCCTTCCGGAAGAGGAACTAACCCCTGACCAGCAGCAACAAGGCAAGCCCCGGTTTGCATTAACCCTTCCATAAGTTTTACTTTGTTTACATGCGTCATATGAAGTATGTTTGTGCATTAGGTATAGGATGGATGGAACCCCACTTGCATAACCAGAATTTTTCCCTAAGAGTGAGGGTAGTGTCTAAGACCCCGAGTAGACAGGCTATGCTTAATGAGTCATAGGACTTCGGTACAAGTCGAGTAGTTGGAATCTACTCGCGAGATAGGCTGGGAACACACGGGTTCGGTTGAGTGATGTGAGATCACTTTAGTAATGAAAATGAGACTAGGCAGGGGCTAGGGCGCAGCAAGAGAGAGTCTTGTGTGCGCGGCCCTGCCCGTGTCGATTGAGGACCGATCCGTGTGCGGCCCTGCTGAACAAGTATTGAACGTACCGAAGGCATATCGGATATATGGGCCCCGACAAACCGATGTAGCCTAAACCTCCGGGCGTCGAGGCATAGCACACCGATTTATAGGTGTAGGTTGAGGGCAGCAAGGTGGAAATCTGCCAACGGGCATAGAGAGATGCTCCGTGTGGGGAACCTCCTGCTCGTTTCGGTGCGACCGGTTCGACGTTTGGGCTGTTGGGTGAAAGGTTGTCCCGTACGACATCGAGAGAGCGTGCTGTGCAGCTCCACGGGTGGGCGTACGTGACGTGCTCTTTGGGTTTCCCTGCAGGTGTATATCGAGTCGATTCGCCGTCCCTCGCGGTGACGAGTACCGCTTGTTCACTGCGTCGTAACGTAGACTAATGGATGAAATATGTTGATTCAATGATGCTGATTGATATAATTGTATTTCTACATGTGTGCCACCAAATACTGCTTACTAAATTTCAGATTTCATGAACTGTTAACTTGTTGCTAAAAGATGAACTAAGGATGAACTTGTAGGCGTGTCGTTTTGCTGAAATGTTATTAACCTATGTCTTGGTATACCTTATGTAGAGTTTCATGCTTAGGTGAGTCGGTTAAGCCTTGCTGAGCCTTCGTGCTCACGGTTGCTGCTTAAGTGTTTTTCAGGTGAGGAGCCACCCACGGACTCGGAGTACGAGTCCACCGGCGAGGGTTACCCTCCGTCGGGGACCACGGCTGAGTGGAAGCCGTACACGCCGCGCTGAGCTGAGACGTGCAGCTAGTGTGGGTTGCCCTAGGGCTGGGCAACCGACTTTTGCTAGATAGGCGGGCGTGAGTTGTACAATAGAAACTTCCGCTGTGTAATAAAGACTCTAGTTTGTAACTGAGAAGTGTACTACTTTGTACCTTCAGTTTGTTTTCCCTTGTAATATAATATGTTCTTATGACGTGTGCTGTCGGGTGACGCATCGCGCGGCACCACCCTCTACGATCCTGGATGAGCGGATTCCGGTCCGCCACAGCCTGGTATCAGAGCTGCAGTGGGGATAGCACAGTACTTAAGGACTGCATTATGGGGAAAACTTAGGTATACGGTGAGGATTCGGTAGCTGCCCAAGTAAGGACTATACTAGCATAGTTACTTAAAGTGGCAAAGGCTAACTTATGTGTTATAATTCTGAATTTCAATTATGTAACGACGCACCTACGCTCTGGTAAGTATGGTAAGGAACGCCACCGAAAGCGGTTCAATTTCGGTTAGCTCCCCTGACGAGGAACGTGGTTCAGGGATAGGTCTCACAGCTTGGTGTGAGATGTCAATATGAAACTCTTGGACTCTTCATGTCCCTGAGTTCATATGAAACGCTGATCCCTAGCGTGCATTAGGCAAGTAAGTGGAGACCCCATCGCGTGGTCAGTAACGCGAGAGTGTGTTCGTCTGGAAATAGCCTAGGGGGACATACGCAGCGCTTGCCATCGGCGTGCCCTGCAGGGCAGTAGGTGGTATCTGTTGGGTTGATAACATTCCCAACCGTGACGACCCGTTCATGACATACTCGGGTTCCCCGTCGTGTGGTGTTGAAACACGATCACATACCTTGAGACGTGACCTAACTCAAGGACGGCCGTATGACAATGATACGGGCGTTTGTATTTACCTTTAAATATGGAACTGCCTGAAATGAATAACCATTGAGTGCACCATTATTGTGTGGTCTTCTGCAGGTACTAACCGCGTATGTATCCGTGTAGAAAACGTGTGCGAGAGACCGTTTAGTGCCACACTTGAGACGTATATGCCGGTATGATCCGGTTAGGATTTTTTTGTGAGGAACGTAGTACCGAGATATTGTAGGCATATGCATGAGAATAATGATAACAAAGAATTAAAATCTATAGGTTCAACATTTAGGACCCTGGTTGGGTATAAGAATGGGATAGTGGAGCAATATAGCCAAAAGTATGAAAAACAGAGTGCTCTGTTTTGGGACAGCAAGTTTGCTGATCTTCAACAGGGCATAACTCAAAGGTATTTTAGCCGAGAGAGGTGTGCTATATAGTTATGTAAAGGTATTTAAGTACTCTACGACTTTGTTGTAGACTTCCAGAGCTGAAACTCACCTTAAGATGGCTTAAATCCTAGGGGAATGTAAACTGTCCAGAACCAGGACAGAGTAAAACATTCTCTGGACTGTTCTGTTTTCAAACATAACTCCCAGTAGAAAAATCTAAAATTGTCATATAATACCTCCTTTGAAAGAGTAGAAGATGTGTGACATCTTTGCAATTCAAAGTTTCTGAAGTTTCAGCAGAGATTTCAGTGGAAACCAGGGATGAAAACAGCCACTTCCAAAGGAGGTGCTGTTCAAATTTCTTTCAGAAATTCTGCTGACTTTGAATTTGCATAACTTTTTAACCAAGGCTGATATGGGGGCAATTGAATACTCGTTGGAAAGATACTGAAGTTAACTTTAACTTTGGAATTCAACTTGAGTCATGAAAATGCCCATAACCAGATCAAAACTTGGAATAGGTAGAAACTGGTCATTCTGACAGAAGAATGACAGTTGAACTCATTGGAGAGGGTGTTGTACCCTAAAGGTGGTGTACGTGATGACAAAGCGATAGTAATGTCTCGTAGTGACCAAACCTAGTTATGTTGAGCTTCCAAAGAGGAGGTTCATCAAGTTGGATTGAACTAGCTTGTGTTTGGTCTGGTAATGGTGTAGCTTGTGCAAAGTTATTACATTATCTACATACGAGATGTATCGCATGAAATGTTGTCATAATGTTTTATACCCATTTCTATTGGACTGCATGCAAAATGTTGCGGGACTGAACCCCGCAGCAGCAGCCACCACCGCCGCCTCCGCTTACTCTAGCGGATGTGATAGCGGCACTGGTGGGAGGTCGTGAGGAGCAGACCGACCTGCTCCGCACGATCGTGCAGAATACGTCCCAGGCGGGGGGACGTCAATATAGAGGGCCTCGGGAGCCCCGTGATGTGTCGTACTCAGATTTCATGAGTACGCACCCTCCAGTGTTCACCGAAGCTGAGGAACCACTGGAGGCGGACAACTGGCTGCGGACCATCGAGTCCAAGTTCGGGCTGCTCCAATGTACGGAGCGGCAGAAGACCCTGTTCACAGCACAGCAGCTCCACGGTGCCGCTGGTGCGTGGTGGGCGAATTATGTCGCCTCACGTCCGGCTGGCCATGCCGTGGAATGGCAAGAGTTCCGGGAGGCGTTCCGCGCCTATCACATTCCTCCCGGGATCATGAAGAGGAAGTTCCAAGAATTCTTGGAACTGAAGCAGGGCGGGAGGAGTGCCCACGACTACTCCCGTGCCTTCAACCATCTGGCGCAGTATGCGTCAGACTATATCTCCACGGAGGAGAAGAAGAGGGTGCATTTCTATCGGGGGTTACACCCCGAAATGAAGACGCACCTCGTTCAGTGGAATCGCGGCACATTCAACGACTTAGTCAATGCCGCGATCATGCAAGAGGATGCTCAGCGATAGTTGGCAGCTGAGCAGAGGAAGCGCAGCGCTCCACCCAGCGGTGGAAGTGGCGCTCCCCAGAAGTATCGTATGGTGTATCGGACACCATCCGGGCAGCAGTGGCGACCACCGGCGCGGCCTCAACAGTTCGGGGGACGTTCGTTCCAAGCACCCCCGTTCCACTCCGCCGATGCCACCACCAAGACAGCAGCAGCAACAGCAGCAGCAGACGGTACCCCGGGCGTTTCCACGGCCACAACGCGCCCCGGGTTTCCGTCCACCGATCAGCGGGGGACCGCCCCGTTTCACCTGCTTCACGTGTGGCCAGGCGGGCCACATCGCGAAGGACTGTCCCCAGGGGCAGCAGAGCAGCGGGCAAGCCCAGCTCCAGGGCGGTGCTCGAGGCCGACCTCCGGTGAAGAAGGTTGGTCAGCGTACTGGAGGCGTCCGCAACCTCGACAATGAGGACGCCCCAGAGGGAGACAACGTGCTGGCGGGTACGTTTACTCTCAACAACCAAGCCATCGTCATATTATTTGATTCTGGTGCAACCCACAGCTTTATAAGTGCATCCTATGTGGCTAAACATCAATTGCAAGTCTTCCCAACCGACTGCACTTATATGATCTGCTCACCGGGAGGGAAGATCTCAGCTAATATGATGATTCCAAAGGCACCTCTGTGCTTAGGTGGGAAACTATATCCCACCACCTTGATAATCCTTATGGGGCAAAAGATTGATGCAATCTTAGGGATGTCATGGCTACAATACCATGGCACTGTCCTAGAGACTCGGACACGGACGGTTCACTTAAATTCTCCATTCCACCGTCCGCATTCCATGGTGTTAGACACGCCAGTCCGGGAAGTTTTAGCAATTAATAACGCTAAAGCTCTCAAGTTAGAAGACATCCCCGTAGTCCGGGAGTACCCTGATGTGTTCCCGGATGATCTTCCGGGCATGCCACCTGAGCGGGATGTCGAGTTCAAGATTGAACTTGCACCCGGGACTATGCCCATATCACAGAGACCATACAAGATGGCTCCAAATGAGCTGGCTGAACTGAAAGAACAGCTCAATGACCTGTTGAGCAAGGGTTTCATTAGGCCGAGTTCCTCGCCTTGGGGATGCTCGGCGCTATTCGTGAAGAAGAAGGATGAGACCCTGAGGCTGTGTGTGGATTACCGGCCGCTCAACACCGTCACCATCAAGAATAAGTACCCACTGCCCCGTATTGACATCTTGTTTGATCAACTTGTGGGGGCAAGTGTCTTCTCAAAGATGGATCCTCGCTCTGGATATCATCAGATAAAGATCCGGGCGGAGAATATCCCGAAGACGGCGTTCTCGACGAGATACGGCTTATACGAATATCTCGTCATGTCCTTTGGTCTCACGAACGCTCCAGCCCATTTCATGTATCTCATGAACTCGGTGTTCATGCCGGAGCTGGATAAGTTCGTGGTAGTGTTCATCGACGATATCTTGGTTTACTCCAAGACAGAAGCCGAACATGCCGAACACTTGAGGATCGTTCTTCAACGATTGCGAGACCACAGGCTTTACGCCAAGTTCAGCAAATGCGAATTTTGGATCAGCCAAGTGCCATTCTTGGGACATATCATCTCAGCTGAAGGCATTGCGGTTGACCCAAGTAAAATAGAGCAAGTGTTGAAATGGAAAGCTCCCACTTCAGTTCATGAAGTCAGAAGCTTCCTCGGGTTAGCGGGATACTACCGGAGATTCATTCCAAGCTTCTCCAAGCTCGCTAAGCCGGTGACAGAGTTGCTGAAGAAAGGGACGAAATATGTTTGGAACACGGCGTGTGAAGGAGCGTTCCGAACATTGGTGAAGCATCTCACAACAGCCCCGGTGTTAGCTCAGCCGGATACAACAAAGCCCTTCGACGTGTATTGTGACGCGTCCGGTATTGGGCTCGGCTGCGTGTTGATGCAGGAAGGACGTGTGGTCGCTTATGGCTCACGCCAACTTCGGAACCATGAGCAGCACTACCCGACTCATGATCTTGAACTTGCTTCCGTGGTGTTGGCGCTGAAAATGTGGAGGCACTATCTCCTGGGGAATTTGGTGCATCTCTACACCGACCACAAGAGCTTGAAATACATTTTCACCCAGAAGGAGCTGAACATGAGGCAACGGAGGTGGTTAGAATTAATCAAGGACTATGAGATTGAGATTCATTACCACCCCGGCAAGGCGAATGTGGTTGCCGACGCGCTGAGTCGGAAATCACATGTCCATCACCTCACCATTACGCCGGTGGAGGAGGAAGACCCAAGTTTATACTTGGTACCTCATGGATCGCTGTACAACCTTGCCCTCATCCCTACTATTAGGGAGGACATCATTGCAGCTCAGAAAAATGATAAAGGCATGGCACATCTCCGGAGACGGATTGACAATGGGGAGATCAAATGTTTCCGGAAAGATGATGAGGGGACGCTATGGTTCAACGACCGCATAGTCGTACCCCGGGACATGGAACTGAGGAAGAAAATCCTCGACGAAGCCCACTTGTCTAAATACTCCATTCATCCAGGCAGCAACAAGATGTACCAAGATTTGAAACGGAAATTTTGGTGGACACGGATGAAGCGGGAGGTAGCGAAGTACGTATCCGAATGTGATACGTGCCGACGAGTGAAGGCTGATCACATGAAGAAATCAGGGCTGTTGCAACCCCTGAAGGTCCCGGCATGGAAATGGGAAGATGTGAGCATGGATTTCATTGTGGGATTACCCCTAACAGCCAACAAGCATGATTCCATATGGGTAATCGTTGATCGGTTAACCAAGACGGCTCACTTCATTCCGGTAAATACACGTTACAGTGCCGGCAAATATGTGGAGCTATACATAGCGAAGATTCTATGCCTATACGGGGTACCCAAGACCATTGTCTCAGATCGAGGTGCATTATTTGTATCTCGCTTTTGGGAGCAGCTACACGCTGCTTTGGGTACTAAACTGATTAGGAGCTCCGCCTACCACCCTCAGACAGATGGCCAGCCAGAGAGGGTGAATCAAGTTCTGGAGGACATGTTGAGAGCATGTGCCATCCACCATGGTAGGAACTGGGATAGTCACCTACCATTGGCGGAATTCTCGTACAACAACGGCTATCAGGCGAGTATCAAGATGTCACCCTACAAAGCTCTCTACGGTCGTAAATGCCGCACCCCACTAAATTGGTGCGAGTTCGGTGAAAGGGTCACATTCGGGGTTGATGTGGTGAACGACGCCGAAGAGCGCGTTCGTACCATTCAAGCCAACTTGAAGGCCGCTCAATCCCGACAGAAGAGCTACGCTGATAAGAGGCGTAGGCCGTTGCACTTTGACGTCAGGGAACTCGTGTACCTCCGCGTGTCTCCGATGAAGGGCATGCACCGGTTCGGCGTCAAGGGGAAGCTCGCTCCCCGTTTTATTGGACCCTATACTATCACCGAGAAGTGTGGACCAGCAGCGTATATATTGGAGCTACCGGCATCTCTTGTTGGTGTCCATGATGTTTTCCATGTTTCACAACTGCGAAAATGTTTGAAGCATACAGCTGCTGTTCCTACCGAAGACATCGGCGAGTTGAAACCGGATTTAACATATGATGAGTATCCGGTGGAAATCCTTTATGAGAAAGCCCGAACCACGCGTAGCAGAACGTTGTGGTTCTACAAGATCCTCTGGAGTAACCACACCGTGGAAGAAGCGACGTGGGAGAGCGAGGAATTCCTTCGTTCAAATTACCCGGAGTTCATGGCTTCTCAACACGAGTGAGTCCCTACTACATCGCTATCTCTTCCTTTGTAATCTCGGGACGAGATTCTTTTAAGGGGGGAGGAATGTAAGGGCCTCAGTTTTGGCACACATTTGAAGTGTTCATCACCACACCACACCAATTTTCACTCCATTCGGAGTTGATCTTGACATGAGCTAAGTGGGACGAATTCAAACCTTATTTGAATTCAAAACTGAACTTGTGTTGGAATTCACTCAAACCGAGCCCAATTTGAATTCTATTCAATTCAAATGGCTCAGGGGTGAATAATTTGAATCACCAGGGGTATTATGGGGCTCACTGTTCACAACAGTGATTAGGAGTAAATTTCAGAGGTTAAAACCCCGGGTGGGACCCACATGTCATAGAGGGGAGAAGGAGAAACTTGCATCCAAAGTCAGAGTCTCGGTGGGAAATCCCACCGAGCAGCTGTCGGCTGTGCCACCGAGCAGCTACCGGCGCCACCAGCTGCTTCCCTCTCCGCGCGCTGGCGCCCAGGGCGGCTGGCTCGCGCCCCCACGCGACCGGCACCGCCTCAGCCGAGCGGGAGTCGGCCGGCTTTATCTTCTCGCGGGCAAACCCGAGCAGCGGCATTGTTTCTCGCCGCAGCTCTCTGCTCAACCGGGAAAACCAGCAAAACCATCTCCTCCTTCGTCCCTGAGCTGCTAGACAGCCACCTGAGCTCGCACTTCACCTCCCCAACGCCAGAAACCCCGAGCTCCGACCTCCTTTGCCCAACGACGATCGCCACTGCGGCCACCTAGCCTCAGCCGAGAGTCAGGCGCCCGTGGGCAGCGTTCCACAGGCGATTTCACGGTCCAGCGAGAGAGGCAACAGGAGCGCGCGACCACCGTGCTGCTCTCCTCCAAGTTTGGAAGCCCACCGTGAAGAATCTGCAGAGAATTTCCAGTTTTTGCTCCGGCAACCGTAAACCGAGCTTCCGGTACGGTTTCTTTAAATTCTCGCTCTATGATCTTTCGGAGGTCATCAAATCTTGCACATAGACGCTGGACTAGCCGGCGACCAAGTTCTTTTCTGCATCCGTAGCGTGAAACTTTCTAGGAGTGACGAATTTTGAGCTCGATCGAGGGCGGTCATGGCGGGCATGATCGGTCACATGGTGCGAACCGACTTGCCGCCATCCCTGAACCGTTTTGACACCTTGTCGAGCTTCCTAGAGGTACACTGATGCTGTAGGGCCGTTTGTTCGAGGTGTTGGCGGGTTTAGAAACCACGGTCGACGGTGTCGAACCTCAACCGAGGCCGCGGCACGTCGCCGAACTACTTCCGGTCACCCCCAGACCGACCTATCACCACCGACGTGTTCCTCGACGTCGACAACCCCCTGGCGGTGATTTTCAGACCAAGGGAGGTCCGGCAGCGGCGAGCCGGCGAGCCGCGAGTCTGCTCCGGCGAGGTCGGCGGCGCGGGCGCAAGAGAACGGCGGGAGGAAAACGAAGCCGGCTGGCCCACGTGTCAGCGGCTGAAGAATTTAAATCGGGATCGGGTGGCCAGGGATCGGCTGCGCTGGCGTGCAATTACCCTGTGAGCTCCGGTGTGCCGGACACCTCCGCGCTCGACACGTGTGGTATCCCTGGTGTGCCGGGCACCTCCGCGCTCGACACGTGTGGTATCCCCGGTGTGCCGGACACCTCCGCGCTCGACACGTGTCCCCGCGGGCCCCGAGAGTTTAAACTCTTCCCCCGATTTTCAGAATTCTTCCAAACTTCAAATCCTCATAACTTTGGCTAGAGAGCTCCAAATCGGGTGAACCAAATTTTGTTGGATTCAGCTCTCTGAGCACTTTCCAACAATACCAAATTCAGCTCATGAAAGTGAATAGTTTTCCAGAATTAAATCCCTAAAGTTTAAACTGTTGGGAATTTATCTGGAGAACTACTTTATGAAAAATTCTGAAATTTGGCTGAAAGGTTCATTGGAGAATCCCAGAATTCCAGTAAAATTTTCAGACTCATCCAAGTTCATTTAGTTACCCTAACTGGGTGATTAAGGGAACTGCCCAGAGAAAATAGAAAGATGTACAGAAACATTTTTCAGATTTTCTCCAATCTTAATTAGGACATAACTTTCTGTAGAATTCTTCAATTGACATGAAACCAATTCCATCAGAACTATCCTAAATTCTAGTTTCCAGAAAGTAATGGTGGGAGCCATGAAAAACCCTGGAATTACTTAGAGGCCCAATTATTGACCAAAGAGGCTTTTATTTGTACAAGGTTCAAATGAACTTGGTTTCAAACGAAAATTGGTCAAGACTCTGGTTAGGATCCTACCAAGCCACAATAAAAATTTCAGAACCACAGGGGAGGGCTAGCTAGAGTTATTAGTAAATAAGTATTCAAGTTTACACTTTGCATTCAAATTAACATGTAGTATTGTATTAAACGTGTAGCCGTTGAAGAAGAGACTCCGGAAGTGCTGGACTTCCTCCTTCCGGAAGAGGAACTAACCCCTGACCAGCAGCAACAAGGCAAGCCCCGGTTTGCATTAACCCTTCCATAAGTTTTACTTTGTTTACATGCGTCATATGAAGTATGTTTGTGCATTAGGTATAGGATGGATGGAACCCCACTTGCATAACCAGAATTTTTCCCTAAGAGTGAGGGTAGTGTCTAAGACCCCGAGTAGACAGGCTATGCTTAATGAGTCATAGGACTTCGGTACAAGTCGAGTAGTTGGAATCTACTCGCGGGATAGGCTGGGAACACACGAGTTCGGTTGAGTGATGTGAGATCACTTTAGTAATGAAAATGAGACTAGGCAGGGGCTAGGGCGCAGCAAGAGAGAGTCTTGTGTGCGCGGCCCTGCCCGTGTCGATTGAGGACCGATCCGTGTGCGGCCCTGCTGAACAAGTATTGAACGTACCGAAGGCATATCGGATATATGGGCCCCGACAAACCGATGTAGCCTAAACCTCCGGGCGTCGAGGCATAGCACACCGATTTATAGGTGTAGGTTGAGGGCAGCAAGGTGGAAATCTGCCAACGGGCATAGAGAGATGCTCCGTGTGGGGAACCTCCTGCTCGTTTCGGTGCGACCGGTTCGACGTTTGGGCTGTTGGGTGAAAGGTTGTCCCGTACGACATCGAGAGAGCGTGCTGTGCAGCTCCACGGGTGGGCGTACGTGACGTGCTCTTTGGGTTTCCCTGCAGGTGTATATCGAGTCGATTCGCCGTCCCTCGCGGTGACGAGTACCGCTTGTTCACTGCGTCGTAACGTAGACTAATGGATGAAATATGTTGATTCAATGATGCTGATTGATATAATTGTATTGCTACATGTGTGCCACCAAATACTGCTTACTAAATTTCAGATTTCATGAACTGTTAACTTGTTGCTAAAAGATGAACTAAGGATGAACTTGTAGGCGTGTCGTTTTGCTGAAATGTTACTAACCTATGTCTTGGTATACCTCATGTAGAGTTTCATGCTTAGGTGAGTCGGTTAAGCCTTGCTGAGCCTTCGTGCTCACGGTTGCTGCTTAAGTGTTTTTCAGGTGAGGAGCCACCCACGGACTCGGAGTACGAGTCCACCGGCGAGGGTTATCCTCCGTCGGGGACCACGGCTGAGTGGGAGCCGTACACGCCGCGCTGAGCTGAGACGTGCAGCTAGTGTGGGTTGCCCTAGGGCTGGGCAACCGACTTTTGCTAGATAGGCGGGCGTGAGTTGTACAATAGAAACTTCCGCTGTGTAATAAAGACTCTAGTTTGTAACTTAGAAGTGTACTACTTTGTACCTTCAGTTTGTTTTCCCTTGTAATATAATGTGTTCTTATGACGTGTGCTGTTGGGTGACGCATCGCGCGGCACCACCCTCTGCGATCCTGGATGAGCGGATTCTGGTCCACCACATTATGTATTAACTTCCCAATTTGCTTGTTTAAACTTTTAAAATTTTGAGACCTTATTTCATTTATATTTTCTGAGGATTTCCTGTCTTGCGCGAACATAAATGCACTCTTAATTCATATGGGTTCACACACCAAGGCAAAGCGACCTGAAGACGAGGTTGTGGACAAACGCCCATGGCTTCCACAACTCACGTCACACACCAAGCATTAACACACCATTAACTAAGGTAACGACTCGACTACTCGACATCTGCTAAACTAAGGGAAAGGACTCTACATGACTCGTATCATTGAGCTGGCTCCTCGGGATCTTCCTCATTATTGCGGCTGCCCTCTGACTCCGCTTTGGATGGGGAAGCTGCTGGTGGAGAAGTGCGGCGACGCCTGCTCGCCTGGCGATCTGGGGAGTCAGGAGTCCATGTGTCATTCACGGTGACACACAGTTCATTCCCATCTCCTCTTTCTCTTGCCCTCAAGCTGGCTCGAAGCAACGCCTCAGTCTCCTTTAGGGTGTCACGAACATCCTGAAGCTCCTTCTGACATTCCTGCAGTCGAGTGCTGAGCATAGCAGCATCCACCAAGCACAGGTCCATGTGCTCATGGGAAGTCCCCTGCTGCACTGGCGGGTACTTGTACTCCGTCGTACCACTCTCACGCTGGAGAACATACATGTACTCAGTTCTGTCCAGGTGGCGATGATAGATGTGACTTTGGCAGGTGATTGCCTCCCAGGTGACATCCTTCTCCGCATCGACCTGTGTCGCTCGGCAAGCTGGAGAGCGGTGAATCTTGAGCAGCTGATTTTCGTGGATAATCCTCATTTCTGAACTCAATTCTTCCCGCTTCTCACGGATGGTTCGGGTGGAGCTGTAGTGTATGATTAGCTTGCCCGTATTGCCGGCGGCTTGGAGCATACGTCAAAGACGGCGCAACAAGCCTCCTACTGCCAATCCGTAGGAGAGATACGTCACCGGATGGTTCTCCTCTCTCAGGGCACGGGCAACTACGGGAACTCTCCCTCCGGCGGACTTGCGGGCGGTGCGGATCATGCGAACCATCTAAAATATAAAGCATTTAAAATTTAAGTTAGATAAGATTTTAAACAAATATCCTATTTTGAATAAAAGTTGGGTAAGATGAATAAAGTGACCCCACTAAATAACACTTTTCAACCCACACCTTTGTAAAAATAGTTTTTAAGAAAATAGGGTCCTTAAATACGTCCATTTCTACCTAGGTCCACGTTCCTACGGGCAACCTTGGCTCTGATACCACTTCTATCACACCCGGTTTCTCTGAAGAACAACCGAGTGAATATCACATGTATGCCAGGATCATTTTCTCATACATGTGATGACAAATAGTGAAACATCATTTATTACAAGCCAGATGTCGAATAAGTCTTACATAGCATATGTCTCGATGGACAATAATACGTTCATAACATGTAAATAAAATAGTAGCGGAATTTTATTCTTGTGGGCTCCGTCACAGGCGTTGCCCGGGGGACTTCATGAACCTAGAATCCTTCTTCGGGTCCGAAGTCTTGGTCATTGAACACCACATCATCCCCTTGACCTGAGCAGCAATTTAAACCAACAAATATGCAAGGTTGAGTAACGTTGGTACTCAGCAAGTGTGGGAAAGTTATGTCATGCATGGCTAGAACAAGGAGAGGTTGAACTCATGGTCAAAGCACTACGCAATTATTGCCTACCACCTTAGCTTATTAAGCACCTACATTACTACACAGGTGAAATGGTCCCAATCTCCCATCCCATCATCATAATCAAATAACCATAACATCATTTCAAATGTTAAGCTCCCCTCTTAACATCCACAACCTCCAAGGTCATCATACTCTAATCATGAATAAGTCCAAGCCGCTCTTGACTGTGAGCACGGCTGTCATGACAGTTTTGACTCTGAAGAGTTTGCACCACTGTACCCACATGTAGTGATTTCATCCCCCGTTGCCGGGTGGACTAAAAGAACCTCCATTATGCTAGTGGCTACGAACCACATTCACACTTCCCAGGTGTGTAGCCAGGAGATCACTACGAAGCCTTTACAAAGGGATTCCCAACGAGCGTGGGCCCACTAAGGTTTCACCCCTAACAGCATACAAGAGGCTCCAACCCCGCTGCAGTGGCCCCCTCTTGAGCCTTGCGGTTCATATGGTAGTCCAGCTGACACCTACTCCCCGCACCATCCAACACACCCATACTACACCGGGGATACACCTAATTAATTGGCCAAGCTGCCCCATCTCAGCATGTGGTTGGCACGGTAAAGCCAGGTTACATGCTCCATGAACCGGTCCTTAGGATCCAGGCAAGTACTAAACACAAACCCAAGTCTCGTGCATCCAGCACCAACCAAATCATCTGACTTGCCTTGATCCCTACCTCTACATAACTCATATTATCTCATTCAAAATTATGGTAAATAAACTGATGATCTCATATCCCAACTATCCCATTCTAAGCATGGCTAAGCACAAGTAATATGAGTGAATGACATAATAAAACAAATCCCAACCCAAGCTACATGGAAACAAGATAATGCAATTCTAGGGAAACATCCTATCATGGGTTTCATATTTCAATTGACAATGCAAATAACTCTATCTACTCATCCTAGCATAGGATCAAATTGGTCAAGGACACTTGCCTTCTTCCTGCTGCTCTGGGAATGGATAGTCCTGATCTTGGAAGGGGAGAACTTGCTCTGTGACAGGTTCTACTCATGCCAACACACATAGCAAAAGGAAACAACGATCCATAAGACATAGTTCACACTTTCACTTCATACAAACCACACATACATACCTATGAAAGTCATTCACATTACTAAGTGTTATGGTTATCCTAGATGTGTTGATTTTTGGCCTACATGCACTTTTAAACATATGTATATGATTTCTAACTTTTGTATTCAGATTTTTATTTGCACACTTTATATATGAATTTCAATTCTAAACAATTTCTTTATATTCAATTAACACACCCTTTAGCTACTAAGTCTGCATGGAAGGTATTTTCCTACTCCAAATGGGTTTTTCAGATTTTCTATCAAACCCTAAACTAAAGTGTTTGGTTTTGGAAACTTCATTTATCATTTCCTAGTTATGCATACCTATTTTCCTATATTTTCAGATTTATTTTCTATGCCTAAATGTGAATTTTATTATGAAAATAGTAAGACACCTCATCAAAACAGAATAGTTTCTGTTCTAAAATATTAAATAATATATTTTTGAACTTCTCCTCTGATGTGAACTAATTTAAATTCATTTTTCCAATTTTCAGAACTATTTCCTAGCCTAAAATATGTTTCTATACTAATAAATATGAACAATCAATAAAACAGATTCATTTCAGCTTAAAATCTACTTTTAACTCATTCTAAAGTTTTCCAAGTGCTAGGAGAGTTTAAATTTGAATTTACAATGTGTTTGTCTCACCTTTTAAATTTTAAATCATAATCACATAATCAAATTCCTAAATTTAATATAATATAGGGTTGAAAAGGTAAACTCACCCCACCACAGGGTCTATTATATTATTTCATAAATTTCTAGGGGTCTAACTACACATAACAGAGGGGTTTTGTCGAAGTGTTCGGTCGACACTTCCCCCTGGCCTGCACTGGGCAGCCCGCAGAGGTTCTTTTTTCGGTGGGGCTAGACCCTTGCGGAGAGCTTGCGCGGATGGACGAGTTAGTAAGAGCTTGACACGGTGAGTTTTACGTGGTTCAGGCCGCCGGAGCGTAAAACCCTACGTCCACGGCGAGCTAAGGAGCTCGCTGTATTGCTTGCTGCTCAGGGCTGGAGTCCTGAGCTTGGGGGTGAGTTACAGCTTGGGTGTGAATGGCTAGCGTATGAGTTGCGGAGGTGCGAACCTTTGCTATCGTCGCCTACCCGAGTCTTTTATAGTCCAAGACTCGGGTGGCTTACAAGGGGGGCCCGGGACCCGACAGGTGGTCCCGGGGAGATTGTCTATCATCTACCGTATCTGCAGTTATGCCGGTAGTTGTCTCTGGCGGAGGCTTCTGAGTCTCCGTCTTGCAGCCCTGCCCATGCCGCATGCTAGTCGTAGTGGTTGATGACGGTGTGGGCGGCATGGGATGTCTTGTCGCTGTGTTTATTGGCTGGCAGGTTCTGACACCGCGCGCCAGTCTATGATGCGACTGGGCGCAACGGCACCTGACAGTGGCGTGCTCCGCGTCTCCGCGTCTTGGGAAGACGCGGGCCTTGAATACCTTGTACGGGCAAGGTATGGGGCGTCTTTACGCCCGCTGCCTATCGCTCGGGGGCAGGCAGCGCCGTTCTGCTGGCCACGTGGCGGGCCCTGAGCCCTTCTCAGAGGAGAGGAGGGTCCGGCCCCACGGGGCACGTGGAGCCTTCGGACCTCTCCCCTCGGAGGGGGAGGTTCGGCTTCTGTCGGCCACGTGGCGGGCCCGGAGCTCCTCTCTGAGGAGAGGGAGGTCCGGCCCCGCCGGATATGTGGCACCTTCGGACCTCTCTCCCGCGGAGGGGGAGGTCCGGCCTCTGTATGCCATGTGGCGGGCCCGGAGCTCTCCTCTGAGGAGAGGGAGGTCCGGCCCCGCCGGACGCGTGGCGCCTTCGGAGCTCCCCCTGCGGAGAAGGGCGAGTTCCTTAGGTATTTTCCCCTGTGCGCGGGGGTACCCCATATCGCAAGTACCGACAGTGACCCCCGGGCCCATCTCGGGGGAGATAGCGAGCCCGAGGTGGGACCACCGTCTCTTCTGACCCGCGCACTTTCTCTAAGTCCCGCATTGACCGCTGTCGGAGCACGAACGGCCGCGGGATCGTGGGAGCGTGCGCCCACTTGATGATTGCTTTTACTGCGGCGGTTTCCAAGACTGCCACTTCTGCATGTTGCGGCGCTTTCTTCGGGAACCGCCGAAGTGCCTTGCCGGCTTGTCTTCTTAGGAGACTGACTCCTTGACCCACCGCTTCAGTCGGGCGGCTTGGGTCCACCTGTCATCGGCACTCGGTCTAGGAACCGAAGCGGTTGCCGATGCGGTGTATTCGAAGAGTTCCGAATCGCCTGGAATTGCACCTGGGAAGGTTATTAGAGGGGATCTTACCCACATTGCGGCTTCCCTTTGCACCTCCCAGCGTTTCTTCTTGGACTCTTGTGCTTTTGCCCTCTTGTCCTTGAGTCCTCCCTCGCCATGGCCTCCAACCCGCCACCAGAGAAGAAGCGCGCTCGATCTCCTCCAGCTGCGACGTCTGTGCCAAGTCGGGAATCTGGGGTGCCTGGCACTCCTTCCGGTGGCGACTCAAAGAGGCCCCGGGCTGATGCGTTGAGGGGAGCTTCTGGGGCGTCCCCTGCTCCGCCAGTTCAAGCGACTGCGGAGCGGCCGTCAGTGACGGCAGCGGGCTCTGGGAGTCCTACCCCGGCTGGGAAGTCAGGGTTCAGAGCCTGCTGGAGTGTCCGCACTTCCCGACCATCCCCGACTAGCGGGGAGTCTGTGCCGTCGCGCTCGGAACCCGGGACAACTGCCGCGGCTCCCAAGCCAGCGCGAGCTTCTCCTGTTCCGGTGTGTCCGGACTCCGCGGTGGTGTCATCTCTTCCTGTCGAGACGGCCGCCGCGGCCCCCAAGCCAGCGCAGGTCGACCCTGCACCAGGCAGCCCGGCCTTTATTCCCGCGCCGCCTTCCCCGGCTCGCCCCTCTCCACAGGTCAAGAAGCCAGAAGCTAAAGAGGGCCCGGCAGGTCCGGCTGCCAGAGCCCCGGCGCCAGCTTCTCCTGACCGGCGTCTCGTCTTGGCTGCTGGTGCATCGACTCCTCTTGAGGACGAGGTGATGGAGGAGGTCGGGGGAACTGCCCTGGCCTCTGTTGCTCCATTGACCCTGGCAGATGCCTTCGCGCTTGCCGAGTCGAGCGTCCGGCAGGTCTTGGCTGCACTAGGTCGCGAGCGGGAGGAGTACACAGTTGAACGGGATCGCCTCCCCACCTGGGGGAACCTTTTGCGGGAGCGGACCACGAAGGTCAAGAGCGAGCTCGACTCCAGGCAGGAGTTGCTCGACTTCAGGGAAGTACTCCTCGACCGGTTGAAGCGGGTTGTCAACCGTATGGACGCCGAATCGCGGCGGATCAATAGGGAGGCCCTTGAGGCACACGCCCGGGCCGAGGAGAGCCTCTCTGCCGCTGAGGAGATACGGCAGCGGATGGAGCGCCGTAAACTCGCCGTTGAGGAACGGGAGTGTTCTACGGCAGCCGAGGCGGAGAGGGTCGCCGCGCAGCTGGCGGCGGGCGAGGATGACCTTCGAGCTCAGATCGAGGAGCTAGATATTCTGAAGGCAGACCTCGACCTGAGGGAGGAACAGGTCTCCCGCGAATGCCGGGCGGTCTTGGAACGGGAGTTGGCCGCCGACTTCAAGGCTTCTGAGTTGGAACGGCTCGCCAAGACTCTCCACCTTCGGGAGAGCTCCCTGGCGGCCAAGGAGAAGGAATTCTCCGAGAGAAGCCTAGAGGCCCTGCAGGCAGCCCGCCGCGAGGTGGAGGAGCTCTCGGCCTCGCGGTTCTCCGAGGCTCTTGCGGTCTCAAGCTTCGTTGACCGAGCGGGGTCCGCCCTGATCCCTCTTGGCTTCAGTCCGATGAGGGCAGCGGCTCCTGCGCTGAAGGTGGCGGAGGTGATCCCCGCGCTGGAGTCGATCGGCGCCAAGCTGGACAGGCTAGACTCGGTGGTCGCCAGCGAGCTTGAGGCCGAGGGACGCGGCCTAGCCTTAGAGGTCGCCTCACATGTGCTGGCATGCTTCAAGAGCCGCGACCCCTCTTTCCTCGCTGGAACCAGCGAGAGAGGGCCCAACTGCGGAGCGGGAGGAAGCTGCCAGGGCTGAAGTCAAGGATGTGGCCGCCCTTGTAGCCACAAGGTTCCGGCGGGAGCCGGGAGGTCCTTAGGACTTGTTTCTCCCTTTTTATCGAGTCTGTAGTCCAGCTCATGGAGCCTCGCATAGTTTGACTCTTTTAGATATTTGTGTCTGTGATGCCTTTTCTCTCCTTCTTGGCTTTGCCTGATTGAGTCCTTAGCTCCGCAAGGTACTCAGAGGCCTTCTCCAATCTCGGAGCTCTGCATAGACACCTTCTCAAGGTCCTTACTGTATACTAAGGGCTTCGGAGGTCTCTAGGACCCGCCTCACGAGATTGGAGGGGGTCCGGGCCTGTTGGCCACGTGGCGGGCCCGGAGCTCCCCTCTCAGGGGAGGTCCGGGCTTGTGGGGCACGTGGAGTCCTCGGACCTCTCCCCGCGGAGGGGGGGAGGTCCGGCTTCTGTAGACCACGCGGTGGGCCCGGAGCTCCCCCTCAAGGAGGTGGAAGGTCTAGCCCCGCTGGACACGTGGGACCTCCGGACCTCGCCCCTGTGAGGTCTAGTTCTTTGATCTTACCTTGGGGCTTCGGTCTTGCGCGATCCCGTAGCGGCCCCCTGGTAGGTGCGTTCCATTGGATGGATGTGCCTACCATACTCCTGCGGGGAGCTGAGGCCGAGAGGTCCTGCACACAAATAAGGGAAACATAATTTTCCTTGGGGACTCCCCCCCTTTATCTCATAGTCTTATTTGGCTTACGGTCCCCGTCCACCTATACGGAGCTTGGGAACTACCGTGCGCGAAGTGCCGGGGGCTCGGGCCCCCCTGGCTATCGGCCGGTACCTCCCACGCAACCGCCTTTGGTAGGGCAGCAAATGCCGACTAAAGATGAGAATGAGAAGAGGGAGCTGACCACATGGTGAGCACGCGCGATTAGGGCAATCATAAAAATTTAATAAGTAAATTAAATGAGCACCAAAGAAGAGCAACGTAGGACAGGCTTCTTTTCATATAAATTTCCATAGGAGGAAGGCAGGCTGAGTATGGAGGCCACGACCCGCCTCAAGGGAAGCAAGACTCTACGCGCTTGGGGTGGGAACCAGACGAAGCTGAACGTAGTCCTGGACCGTCCCCTGAGGCTTAGCTGCACCGAGCAATGTTCCTAGACTTTATGGAATCTATTATAAAAAGAAGGGTCTGTCCTATCGTTGCTCTAGGGGTAGAACTTACAGCGGTGTTCTGTGTTGCGAAGGTTCGGGAGCGGGTCCCCATCCTCAGTTCTGGGGAATGGTCCCAGGCCCAGGATGTCCAGCCCCGGTATAGCAAATGGCCATGTGGGCTGGATCATCTGTACCGTCCAAGCCGGTGTATTGATCTGCTTGGCGTGGAACAGGCACGCCTTGCAGCTCTCGACCAGCTTGACGGCATCCTAGAGTGCTGCCGGCTAGTAGAAGCCATGCCGAAAGGCTTTACCAACAAGCGTGCGCGAGGAAGAGTGACTCCCACATTCGCCTCCATGGATCTCAGTGAACAAGTCGCAGCCTTCCCCCTGGGTTATGCACCGCAATAGGATGTGGTTGGCGCCGCGTCGGTAGAGATTCCCCTCTACCTCCATGTGTCTCTTAGCCATACGCACGATCCGTTCAGCGGATACACGTTCATCAGGGAGGATATTGTCTTTCAAGTAGTCCCGGACCTCCGTGATCCATGCATCGGGTCTGACTTGAGCATCTGGATCTTGAGCGCTGGGTTGCACGGAGTCCCCAGTGACGCTTATGATCCTTGGCGGCGTCCATGGCCGCCGGGACCGCCAGCTTCGAGGTGCTGGTCTAGCCCCCTTCGCCCGGCTCGGCGGGCCGGGCTGTGGGCCGCGGCAACGTCCTCTCGAAGCCCCCTTCGGGCACAGGGGCTCCGGTGGGGGTCTTCGTTGAGAGGTCGTCAGCTGCGGCCTTGCTAGCGCGCGGTACGTGGTGCAGGTCCAAGGCGAGGAAGTCTGTCTCCACCAACTTGTTTGATAACCAGCTGGGAGTCGCCCTGAGCCAACGACTGGCGAGCGCCTAGAGACAGGGCTGTCTTTAGGCCAAGGATGAGTGCTTCATACTCTGCCATGTTGTTGGTTGCCTTGGAATTGAGACGCACCACATACCCAGACTGCCCCCCCCCGATGGCGTGAGGAACAGTACGCTAGCACCGGCCCCCTGCTTTCGCAAGGAGCCGTCGAAGAACAGCACCCAGTAAGGCCCGATGAAGGCCAGGGCTCAGGGTCCTGGTTCACCGTCTCCATGGCCCCCTGAGTCAGCCTGCGTTGGCGTCTGCTTCAGCCACGAAGTTAGCTAGTGCTTGGTTGTTGCTTTTCCATGGCCCTCCTTCTAGCGCCAGGACGGGGAAGGAAGCCTAGCTCAAACTCCAGTAGCTCCGCCGCCCATTTGGCGGCATTGTCCGTCACATGGGGGTTGTGGAGGATAGCTTTCAGCCTGGGGAGACCGCCAGGTGCTGATACTCGGAGGTCCCCCTGGCTGTCTTGGACCTGCGGGAGATCCCGCTGATTTCCCGGGAGCTCCGGGGGGTCCCGTTGGACGTCCGGGAGGTTCTGTTGCACCTCCGGGAGGTCCTGCTGGTCCTCCGGGAGGTTGTGTCGGGGATCCGGGGTCCGTTTTGGGCCTCCGGGGTTTCTTGGCACTTGTTTCTTGACAGCAAAGCAGGTTGCGGTGGTATGGGGTCCGGTCGCCCTGCGGTGAGGACCATACTCACCTCTGCAGCCGTCGCCGCGATGTAGAGCAGCAGATGCTCTTCAGGCTTGGGGACTGCTATTACGGGTAGGGTCATCAAGAGCTGGTTCAGTTCCAGGGGAGCTTTCTCCGCTTCGTCGGTCTAAGCGAATGGGCCGGATTTGCGTAGGAGCTTTAGAGAAGTTTCGCTTTGCTAACCTCGGTATAAACCGACTCAGCGCAGCTAGGCATCCCGCTTTGACCCTCTCTGGGTTAGCCTCAGTTCCTTGGCGTGAGGCCAGGAATTCTAAGGGTTTTGCAGAGGGTACACCGAGCTCACGTTTGTCGGGCGGACGAAGACTAAGGCCAGGTTATCTAGTAGGGACGAACCCTGCCTGATCTTAACAACAATGTCTTCGACACACACCTCAACTGAGTCTCTCATTAGCTCTCCTAAGGTCTTGTGCATTGCACGCACGAGGGTAGGGAGAGCGTTCCTTAGGCCATAAGGCATAGAGGCATAACAGTACATGCCGACTACTGTGGTGAATGGTGCTCTTCAACTTTTCTAGACATAGGGGTCTGGTGGAAACCCGAGCAAGCATCTAGGAAGCACAGTATATCGCAGCCTGACGTCGAGCCTACTATTTGATCTATCATAGGGAGAGAAAATAGATCTTTGGGACATGCCTTATTGAGACTGGTGTAGTTGATGCACTTCCGGAGCTTCCCGCCGGCCTTTGGAGCAATCAACGGGGTTCGCCAAGCACCGGGGGTGGCGGACTTTCCGTATGGAGCCAGCGCTCAGCAGCTTCTTGGTTTCTTCCCGAATGAAGCTTTTTACTGCTCGGTGGGCTGCTTGAGGGGCTCCTGTCGGACTGGCCAGGCGTTGGGGGAGAACTTTAGTTAGTGCCCAATCACCTCCCTAGGGATCTCTGGCATCCGCGACGGCTGTCATGCAGCACATCGGCATTGTGCCGGAGGGAGGTAACGAGCGCGCCCTCCTATCTGCTATCCAGGCCCCTGGATACCCGGATGGTCTGGGTGGCATCGGCGCTGATTCGGACGAGCCTCAAGGGGACATCGTCCTCGTCGAGGGGTTGCACATGGGGTGCTGTGGTAGAGGCACGGTGGCGTGCACTTAGGTGGAGCCGGTTTGGTTCTGTACCGCCCGGGGTTGGTGCCCCAGCTGCTGTAAGCGCCTGGAGCTTTTCCAAGGCTGACACTGCTGCAGCATGGTCTCCACAAACCTTGAGGACGCCTGTCGGTGTAGGCATCTTCAAGACAAGGTAGCCGTAGTGGGCTACTGCCATGAATCGGTACAGGGCTGGCCTGCCGATTATGGCATTGAACGGGAGGTCAATCTCGGCCACGTCGAACAGAATGCACTCTGTCCGATAGCTGTCTGGTGCCCCAAAGGTCACCGGGAGGCTGATGTGGCCGTAGGGAACGACCCTTCCCGGCCCTACCCCCGAGAACGGGCTCGATGGTGTGAGCTTGGCCATCGGGATCTGCAGCTTCTGGAAGGCTGCGCGACTGATGAGGTTCAGTCCGGCCCCGCCATCCACCAAAACATGGTACATCTTCACGTTGGCGATGGTGGGGGCCACCACGAGCGGTAGTTGGCCGGCCCCAGCCATGTTCCTGGGGCAGTCAGTGTCATCGAAGTTGATGGGGGTTCCCATCCACCTGAGGTGCGGTGCTGCACCCGGGAGGGGAGCCACCGACGCTACTGCTCGGCGCAAGGCCTTAGCCGCGCTTCGGGACGGGGGGTCAGCGGACCCGCCGAAGATGACATAGAGCATCTTCCGGTGCTCGTCATCACTGGAGCTGGAGCTCTCATGATTTCGCACTACCTTCACGACGCGCTGAAGCTCCTGGAACTCCACTTGGCGGTCGACGCCATCTAGGGCTTCGACCTTCTGCTTGCCCTCCCTTTGACGGTAGGGTGGGGCATCAGTTAGAGGCTGCTTCCCTTTCCGGAAGCGCTCCGCGAGCTTCTGGATTTCCCGGCACTCGGCAGCGGTATGATAGCTGGTGCCATGCACGGGGCATAACTCATCCTGGCCCCCGTCTGGGGTCGGTGATTGTCGCGGCCTCTTGTCGGGGCGCGGCCCCAGAGCTCCACTAGACGCCGCTGTTGTGGCAACAGGGGCCGCGGCTGACTTTAACTTGCTTCCGCCTCCGCTCTTGATCTTCCTGCCGCTTCCATATGAAGCGTCGCCGGATCCCGGCTGACCCCCTGGCTCGGAGGCCGACAGGGAGTGCCAGTTCCGCCCTTCGGCTGCTCTGGCACACTTGTCCGCCAGGCTGAAGAGTTCTGAGACATCGCGGACCTCCCTAGTCGCGAGCTTCTCGAGCATCTTCTTGTCCCGAACGCCTTGCCGGAACGCTACTACCACAGAAGCGTTCTGGATGTGTGGGATGGTGTTCCGCACCTGGGAAAACCGCTGGATGAAGGAGCTCAGCGACTCCCCTGGTTGTTGCTGGATGGCGTGGAGGTCGAGCTCCGTGCCAGGCCGGGTGTAGGAACTGCTGAAGTCGCAGACGAACTGCCGGCAGAGCTCTCCCCAGGAGGTTATGGAATCTTGGGGTAGGTTCATGAGCCAAGACTGGGCAG
The DNA here is from genome assembly GCA_030760725.1 of Neostapfia colusana. Classification (NCBI taxonomy): domain Eukaryota; kingdom Viridiplantae; phylum Streptophyta; class Magnoliopsida; order Poales; family Poaceae; genus Neostapfia; species Neostapfia colusana. The sequence goes on from JASWHV010000014.1 coordinate 24,836,911, forward strand.
GGCCGGTTAAGGCGACGGGGAAATAGTTGGCCATGACAGCCTCATCCCCTCCTGCGGCGAGTACGGCGGTGGAGTAGATCTGGAGGAACTTCGCCGGGTTGACACTGCCGTCGTACTTTTCGGGCAGGTGCGGCCGAAACTTGCGCGGCCACTTCGCGAAGCGAAGGTGGGGTGCAAGAGCTGCACATCCTGCTCCTGTTGCCGCAGGTATCGGTGCCGCGAACGCTTGATTCGCACTTGGCACTGTGTACCCCGTTATGGGCAAGGCTGCACCATAGACCGGGGACGCCATTTGCAGGGCATATGGTTGCGGCATATGCTGCACGGCGTATGCCTGAGGCAGGACTCGCGTGGCGAAGATCTGCCCTCCAGGTTGTGTCGAGGCCGACGTCATGCTGTCGCCAGCCTCATGGTTGCGATGCCTTTCTCGACGTCACTCGAGGTACACTCGGGCATTCTGGCCCAAGTGGCACCGTTCCAGCTCCCTTCTCAGGTCCGTCGACGGGAGCCTGGAGGAGCTGGAATCCGCCGTTTGCCCGTCAACCGTTGGCGTGCGCGTCAGCGACACAGCCGGTTGACCAGGGCGTCGCCCTCGCCGAAACCGAGGGTTCGCGGCGGCGACGACGAGGTGGTCCACTTCGCGGACCCACTGTTGGGTCGCTGAATGGGGCGCATCCCCAGCAGGTGGGTTGCACAGCAGTGCTCTTGCTGCAGCTAGCGCACCCCCATGGTGTACGCTCAGCGCTGCAGAAGATCTCACACTGGTCGGAGCCTGCATTGCCGGAGTCGGTGCTGCCGGAGTTGGCTGCTGGCTACCAGCTTGTGCCGACACACTCCGTCCTGAGTGCGTCGACATGTACTCCCCACTGGTCACGGTTCGCCGTGAACGCGGAGGGGGAGAGTTTGCCGCTGAGGGAAGCTTGGTCATCTTCGTCGGCGGAAACTCATCGCGCAAGGGGAAAAGCCCCCTACCTGGTGCGCCAAATGTCGAAGTGTTCGGTCGACACTTCCCCTGGGCCTGCACTGGGCAGCCCGCGGAGGTTCTTTTTTCGGTGGGGCTAGAGCCTTGCGGAGAGCTTGCGCGGATGGACGAGTTAGTAAGAGCTTGACACTGTGAGTTTTACGTGGTTCAGGCCGCCGGAGCGTAAAACCCTACGTCCACGGCGAGCTAAGGAGCTCGCTGTATTGCTTGCTGCTCAGGGCCGGAGTCCTGAGCTTGTGGGTGAGTTACAGCTTGGGTGTGAATGGCTAGCGTATGAGTTGCGGAGGTGCGAACCTTTGCTATCGTCACCTACCCGAGTCTTTTATAGTCCAAGACTCGGGTGGCTTACAAGGGGGGCCCGGGACCCGACAGGTGGTCCCGGGGAGATTGTCTATCATCTACCGTATCTGCAGTTATGCCGGTAGTTGTCTCTGGCGGAGGCTTCTGAGTCTCCGTCTTGCAGCCCTGCCCATGCCGCATGCTAGTCGTAGTGGTAGATGACGGCGCGGGCGGTGTTTATTGGTTGGCAGGTTCTGACACCGCGCGCCAGTCTGTGATGCGACTGGGCGCAACGGCACCTGACAGTGGCGTGCTCCGCGTCTCCGCGTCTTGGGAAGACGCGGGCCTTGAATACCTTGTACGGGCAAGGTATGGGGCGTCTTTACGCCCGCTGCCTATCGCTCGGGGGCAGGCAGCGCCGTTCTGCTGGCCACGTGGCGGGCCCGGAGCCCTTCTCAGAGGAGAGGAGGGTCCGGCCCCATGGGGCACGTGGAGCCTTCGGACCTCTCCCCTCGGAGGGGGAGGTTCGGCTTCTGTCGGCCACATGGCGGGCCCGGAGCTCCTCTCTGAGGAGAGGGAGGTCCGGCCCCGCCGGATATGTGGCACCTTCGGACCTCTCTCCCGCGGAGGGGGAGGTCCGACCTCTGTATGCCACGTGGCGGGCCCGGTGCTTTCCTCTGAGGAGAGGGAGGTCCGGCCCCGCCGGACGCGTGGCGCCTTCGGAGCTCCCCCTGCGGAGAAGGGCGAGTTCCTTAGGCATTTTCCCCTGTGTGCGGGGGTACCCCATATCGCAGGTACCGACAGGTTTTCCTAATTTTTATTAAGTCCAGGGGCTAAAACTGATTTTTAATTGAATTTACATGAATTTCTGAAGTTCCAGGGGCTAGATCAGAAGTTTCCGGGGCTAGCTCGTATTTTCCGAGATCCCCAGGGGGTAGCGCGTAAGAATCCCGACCTTTATAATGTGGGGCTGACGTGGACCGTCCAATTTAAAACAAACGGCTCAGATTAGATCGCCGAACCGGTACGCGCGGGTTTTAACTCCACCGTGCGATTTAAAATAGACGCCGCATAAGAGGTCACGTCGCTCTGACCGAGCGCGGGCGGTGCTGCCCGGCAGCGCTCGGCGGCGGGATGCGGCGATCTCGCCAGAAAACTTCGGATCTTCGTCTATTCTTCCTAAAACTGGGATTTCATGGCATAGATCGGTAGAGAGGAGGTCGGGGATCTCACCTCGGGGTTTTTCTTGAGCTCGGAGGCCCTGGAAGGCGGTCGGCGGTGAGGTCCGAGGTGAAAACGCAGCGATGCTCGTCGGCGCTGTGTCTGGAGCGCAAACCACCAAGTTTTCTGCACCTGCGTGATTCCCCGGAGGCGGTGGAACACGATCGACGCGTTAGATCAGAGAACTCGAGCAAAGATCGAGAGAAAATGGCCGGAGAAACTCTGGTTCTCACCGGGAGGAAAAACAGGCGATCAGGATGAAAAAAACGGGTGATGCCGGCGCTTATATAGACGAGGGAGGGCGGCGGTCGGTTGGGATCGAGCTGGAGTCGTTCGGGGACCAGAATCTCGGCTGGGGAACGCGGTTTTCTGGGTTAGTTGCGATCGGGCGCGCGCGTAGGAGTCCGGGTAGTTGGCGCGAGCGGGAGGTCGGGGATGACACGCGGGCCCCACGTGTCAGTGAGAGGGAGAGGGGGCGCGCGGCTGCGGGCTGGCGCGGGGGTGGGTGGGCTGGCTGGTGGGTTTCGGCCCACTGGCCGGGGGGTTTTGTTTTTTCTTTTTCTTTTTCTTTTTCTTTTCTGTTTTGAGTTGAATTTGAATTCCAATTTGAATTTGAATTTCTGCACCACATGCAATACGTCCAAAAATTTTTAAAATTCCCCTCTTAACAGGTTTTGGGGTATTACAGTAGGAGATCGGTTCAACACATACACAACTGTGGTCACTGCCTCCCTCCAGAACCAACCGGTCATATTCATTGCTTTCAACATGCTTCTTGCCATTCCCATAACAGTTTGGTTCCTTCTCTCAACTACACCATTCTGCTCAGGAGAATATGGAGCTTTCAAGTGACGTTGAACACCCTCCTTGGTGCAATACTCAACAAAAGCCCGAGCTGTGAACTCTCCACCATGATCTGTGCGACAAGTTCTAATCTTCCTCCCTTCCTCAGCCTCAACACTTGTTTGAAATGCCATGAAAGTACTCATTGCTTGATCCTTTGTGCTGATCAAAAACACCCACATGTATCTACTGAGATCATCCACAAGAAGGAAGAAATACCTGCTGCCTCTTAGAGTTGCCGGCTTCACTGGTCCACAGAGGTCTCCATGCACAAGTTCAAGTTTCTTCTCAGCTCGGTACTTTGCTGTGGCGGACCGGGATCCGCTCATCCAGGATCGCAGAGGGTGGTGCCGCGCGATGCGATACCCGACAGCACATGTCATAAGAACACATTATATTACATGGGAAAAACAAACTGAATGTACAAAATAGTACACTTGTCAGTTACAAACTAGGGACTTTATCACACAGCGGAAGTTTCTTTTATACAACTCACGCCCGCCTATCTAGCAAAAGTGGTTGCCCAGCCCTAGGGCAACCCACACTAGCTGCACGTCTCAGCTCAGCGCGGCGTGTACGGCTCCCACTCAGCCGTGGTCCCCGACGGAGGGTAACCCTCGCCGGTGGACTCGTACTCCGAGTCCGTGGGTGGCTCCTCACCTGAAAAACACTTAAGCAGCAACCGTGAGCACGAAGGCTCAGCAAGGCTTAACCGACTCACCTAAGCATGAAACTCTACGTGAGGTGTGCCATGACATAGGATAGCAAAGTTGCAGCAAATGGACACGCCTACAAGTTCATCCTTAGTTCATCTTTTAGCAACAAGTTAACAGTTCAGAAATCTGAAATTTAGTAAGCAATATTTGGTGGCACACATGTAGCAATACAATTATATCATAACAGCAAGATTGAATCATAACATTTCATACATTAGTCTACGTTACGACGCAGTGAACAAGCGGTACTCGTCACCGCAAGGGACGGCGAATCGACTCGATATACACCTGCAGGGAAACCCAAAGAGCACGTCACGTACACCCACCCGTGGAGCTGCACAGCACGCTCACTCGATGTCGTACGGGACAACCTTTCACCCAACAGCCCAAACGTCGAACCGGTCGCACCGAAAGGAGCAGGAGGTTCCCCACACGGAGCATCTCTCTATGCCTGTTGGCAGATTTCCACCTTGCTGCCCTCAACCTACACCTATAAATCGGTGTGTTATGCCTCGACGCACGGAGGTTTAGGCTACATCGGTTTATCGGGGCCCATATATCCGATATGCCTTCGGTACGTTCAATACTTGTTCAGCAGGGCCGCACACGGATCGGTCCTCAATCGACACGGACAGGGCTGCACACACAAGACTTCCCCTTGCCGCGCCCTAGCCCCTGCCTAGTCTCATTTTCATTACTAAAGTGATCTCACATCACTCAACCGAACCCGTGTGTCCCAAGCCTATCTCGCGAGTAGATTCCAACTACTCGACTTGTACCGAAGCCCTATGAATCTTTAAGCATAGCCTTTCTACTCGAGGTCTTAGACACTACCCTCACTCTTTTAGGAACCTTTGGTTATGCAAGTGGGGTTTCATTCATCCTACACCTAATGCACAATCATACTTCATATGACACATGTAAACAAAGTAAAACTTATAAAAGGTTAATGCAAACCGGGGCTTGCCTTGTTGCTGCTGGTCAGGGGTTAGTTCCTCTTCCGGAAGGAGGAAGTCCAGCACTTCCGGAGTCTCTTCGTCAATGGCTACACGTTGAATACAATACTACATGTAAATTTAAATGCAAAGTGTAAACTTGAATACTTATTTACTAATAACTCTAGCTAGCCCTCCCCTGTGGTTCTGAAATTTTTATTGTGGCTTGGTAGGGTCCTAACCAGAGTCTTGACCAAGTTTCATTTGAAACAAAGTTCATTTGAACCTTGTACAAATAAAAGCCCATTTGGTCAATATTTGAGCCTCTGAATAATTCCAGGGGTTTTCATGGCTCCAACCATTACTTTCTGGAAACTAGACTTTAAGATGGTTCTAATGGAGTTGGTTTCATGTCATTTGAAGAATTCTACAGAAAGTTATGCCCTAATTAAGATTTGAGAAAATGTGAAAAATGTTTCTGTATATTTTTCTATTTTCTCAGGGCAGTTCTCTTAATCACCCCATTAGGGTAACTAAATGAACTTGGATGAGTCTGAAAATTTTACTGGGATTCAGGGGTTTTCCAATGAACCTCTCAGCCAAATTTCAGAATTTTTCATAAAGTAGTTCTCCAGAAAAAATTCCCAACAGTTTAAATTTAGGGATTTAATTCTAGAAAACTATTCACTTTCATGAGCTGAATTTGGTATTGCTGGAAAGTACTCAGAATCCTGAGTTCAGCAAAATTTGGTTCACTGAATTTGGAGCTTCCTACACCAAATTATGAATTTCTAAAGCTTGAGCTGATCCCTGAATTATTTTCCTACAGAAAATCCCCTCCCGCGCTAAACCAGAGGCTGACAGCGGGGCCCGCCCGGTTAAATTGAACTAACCGCGCGCTCGCGCGCGATTAGCACAGGGGCTGACAGGTGGGCCGCGCCCTTCGTCTACCTCCCGACGTCGCCGCTCCGAGCCGCCAGAGCTCCGGCGAGGTCGGCGTTCCCGGCGATCTAGCTCACCGGAGCCGACGAGACTCGCCGCCCCCACGTAATCTCGGGTGCTGAACCCGCTGGACACCATGTCGCCGCCGGCTAACCACCATAGCTCGCCGGCGACGAGCCCTATGCCTCTGTGCTACCTCGGCAACGTGTTCCCTCCCTTCTGACCATCTCCTTCGTGCGCTAATCGCGTCGCCACACTCAGGGAAACCTCGGGAAGCTCGGCATGAGCTCTGTTGGGACCTAAACGGCCGGCAACCCAGACCTCACCGGCGACCCCCTCCTCCGCCATACTGTTCTAGGGTGAACTTAGGGTTCCGGCGGTGATTTCCTTCCGGTTTTCGATCGAGAAGGGTCGCCAGAACCTCTAGATGCTCTCTCACAGCTCCGTTCGACCTCCCACCCACTAAGCTTCCCGAATTTCTCCTAAACCTAATCGGGTCCCGAAATGAGCTACCCGTCCTAAACCGGAAAATTCTCCGCGCACAAAGGTCGAACCTTGGAACGGTTTGCACGGTGGTCTTGAGGACGAGCTAGCGCTTCACTTTCCTATGGAGGTCAAAGCCGGAATATGATCACAGCTGGGGTGGCGTACGATCGGAGCTCGGGCGACTAGGCTGCTGGTTGCGGGACTCGCGAAAATCAGCAACTCGCCGGCGGTCTCGGGCCTTTTATAGGCCCCTGAGGCCAGTGGAGGGCGCGACACCTGCTGTGCCACCTCCTCTGCCGAAGCAGGAGCTGGCCGGCCGAGGTGGTCGGGCGCCGACGCTGGCCGCAGCTGGCGAGCGCGCTCGGTCGAGGAAGTCGGCTGAGGAGACTTCTGTGCTAAGTCTACTGACCAGTGGGCCTCCCCTCTAATTCTTTTGTTTTTTCAATTTTCTGAATTCTGTTGTGCCAAAATATCCTCAGCTACTCACAATTTAATGTGAGACTTAGTCACCAAGTCTTGGTTTAAATTTGAATTCTCAAATTTGAACTGTGTTTAACTAAATTTGCTGTATGTTTAAACTGAAATTCAAATTCAGTTTTGAATTCTTGCAAATTTAGCTCTTGACAAGATGAACTCCAATGAGGATGAAAATTGGTGGGCTTACTCAGAAAAATGTGCTGAGTTTGAATATGAAGCTAACTTTTGAATTTGAGTGGTGAAAGTTGCTGCAATTTGAATTCACATTCAAATTGGCCTCTTTTCCAATTACCTCCAAAAGTGCCTCAAAAAGCGATGGATTTACATGAAATTTGGCTTGAACCTTCCCAAGACTTTTCAAGTCCTAGGGGTGAGCTCAACCTCTCATGTTCATGTGTAGAAATTCTATTTTGTGAAAGTGTAGGCTTTCCCCTCTAATTACCCTTTTGATGGAGGTTACTTGCTCTTCACACTTTTTCCTAAGATATCCACAATAAAAACTGTGGTGTTGTGAGGTGAAGAAAAAATTTTGCAAGTCCCTTTTCTTGGGCTTTTACATTTGCCATGCACGGGAACAGTTGACGACTTTGTTTCCCAGCCAAATAACTATCACACTTCTCCTCAGTTTGAGTGATGGTTGGCAATCCATACACAAGTTGCTCTTCGGCAAGTCTTCTGAGACTCCGAAAGTTTAGGTGCCCCATCCTTGCATGACACATCCATGTTGCATTGCTCCCTTGTGCCATGAGACACCTTGGTTGCAGTACCTTAAGATCAATGGTGTACAACCGGTTCACACCCCGTTTCACCATTGCCACAGGGGTTCCATCTTTATCCCAAATCTTGACATAACCATCCACCATCAAGATTTGGTGCCCCTCCTCCTCAAGCTGTCCAAGACTGATGGTATTTGCCTTGAGCTGAGGAATAAGATAGACCCCAGCCAACTCCTTTCGACCACCTCTCTTTCCTTGGAACACCACAGTTCCTTGGCCATCAATCTCTGTCACTGAGCCATCTCCCAAATGCACAGTACCATGCACCGTGTTATTAAGTCTTGTGATCACATCCCGTTTCACGGTCATGTGATTTGTTGCACCAGAGTCCAGGATCCACCGGGTACTACCTCCTCCCTCCAAGTCTCCTACTTGAACGTGTAACATATGATTGTTGAGACATACCTCCTCCAGGGACGTGTCTTGCTCAGCCTTTGTGTTGGCACACGCCACTAAGAGGCTGGATTCAAACTCATGATCAACTTGAGCTGTGTTCACCTCTTCATCCTTCTTTTTCTTCCTGCATTCTCTAGCCCAATGACCTTTCTTACCACAGTAGCGGCACTCATCTTTGGACACTCCACGGCCTGAGTTTCCACCACCACGGTTACCTCGACCACGGCCATGTCCTCGGCCATGATCTCTCCTCGGTGCAAATGAGTCTTTGTGCCGTTCCTGTCCAGCTCCCCCGGACATCTTGAGACGTGTTGACAACCTTGCAAGCAACTCTTCTTCACTCAGATGCAACTTCTCTTGTGTGTTGCCCTCCCAAGAGCTTGCACCAAGCCTTTCTTCTGCAGCCTTGAGTCTACCAATCAACTCATCAACGGACATATCACTTAAGTCAAGCAATGTCTCGATGGAGGCTGCAATCTGCTCAAACTTTTGTGGTACCGCCTGAAGGAACTTCCGGACAATCTCCTCCTCTGAACGTTCACTCCCAAGTGCCGCAAGTTGAGACGTGATCCGACTCATTCGCAAACCAAAGTCATCAACAGTTTCACCATCGTGGAATCTGAGTGCATCAAACTCCCGACCCAATGTGCTTGCCCTGGCCTTGCGCACATGTTCGGCTCCCACGTTACGCAACTTGATCGCATCCCATGCAATCTTGGTCGACTCCTTCCCGAAAATGATCCCTATCATTTCTGGTGGCACAGCCTTGGTGAGAGCCTCCAAAGCCATCCGATCTTCAATGTAATCATCGGTGCCAAGGCTCACCGCAGTCCACAAGCCTCTCGCTTGCAACATCACCCGCATAAGTACCGATCAATCATGATAGTTTGTCTTCGTGAGCATCGGATACGTACCACCACTCCTGACTTCCTTCGTGTTGCGATGAATCACCAATGCCTCTGATCCTCCTCCTGCCCTGCTGGTGCCTCCCGGCGGTTTGACGTCCCTCCATGAATGTCGAGCTGGCGATGAAGATCTCCTCCACAACAGTAGCGCCCACTCAATGGCCGCGTCACGGTTCCAGGCAACGTAATCAGCTCTGATGCCAGTTGTTGGGTGTTTTCCTCACAGAACACTCACGGATTTGTGATGCAAATCGTGTTGGAAGTCAAGAAGTCAAGATGTGCTTAACAAACACCAGCGCATTTCCCTTTTTATTAGGCGAAAGCCACACGTTTGCAACAACCTTAGCCCAGGTTTTGCACCATACAAATTTTGAAAACATGCAGCACATGCATGTGCCATGCACGTATGGCCCAAAACCCCCAGGTGATGTTTTAAATTCAAACCAAAACACCCTCACACACACTAGGACTCGGTGCAACACATGTGACTCAGGACACACCCCTGGTTCTTGTCATGTGTGCTTTATTTTCTTGAAACATAAGGAAACTAAACTTTGATAAACCTCCAGAAGTACTCAATAGAGACGGTTGTACATGTCTTGAGGGGACTCACCATCCATGATGGTGAACCTCCCAAGCTCTCCTTCGATCATCTCGAACTTGGCCTCCCTAATGACTCGGTTGCCTTCATGCGCCATCTTGAGTGTGTCATGTATGTCTTTGGCCACCTCCAATCCATCGACTTGGTTGAACTCATCTCGAGTAAAGGATGAGGTGATGACCCCAACTGCTTGAGCATTGCGATGAAGTAGGATGGCTTGCTCCGAGGTAACGTCTTCTTCATTCCTTGGAAGATGGACACCTATTAGAACAATTTGTCACAAGCTAGGGTTTAAGGAGATTAGATGCATCTTCATATTATGCTTCCACATGGAGTAATCATTTCCATCAAATTGAGGAGGTTTGCCAAGAGGAATAGACAAGTAATGGTTGTTAGAGGTTAATCGCTCATAGATGAAAGGATATTGGGAGTAGTCCGGTTGACCACTCCTTTTTTGATCTTTCGTCTTCTTCTTCTCCTCTTTACTTGAGTAACATAGCTTCTCGCGAAGTCACGCCTTAAGCTGGTGAACTTCTTTATCGTTACTTGAATGGTCTTGCAGCACATCTGCGTTCTTCTTCTTGTCATGTGTGTTGTCGCCTTGCGATGTCGGCGGAATCTCGTATCCCTCCACTCCGACCATCTTTTCTCCGAGTGGTTAGACTCTTGATGGAGAGACCTGCTCTGATACCAATTGAAAGTTGCCTAGAGGGGAGTGAATAGGCTAAACTACCTGAAATGACTTAATTAAAAGAGATTAGAACACAGGGGCTAGACTAGTCTGGCTCAAGGGCGGACTAGTTCGGTCAGCCTGCTGGAAAAGCCTAAAAACTTGATTTTTATGGGTTTTTCTTCATATTTTAGTTTGACGAAATGCAGATAAACTATCTAGCAATCTAATATGACAAGTTTGACAAGATATAGAGTTGAATTGCAAAATTGTAACGAGGTATACTATAAGAGCGAAATTATCGAAACGAACCCTAAGCAATTTAATAATCAATGAAATGTAAATGCAAAAGTGACACGGAGATTTTTGCCCAAGGTTCGATTCCACTCAGTAATCTACGTCCCCGTTGAGGAGTCCACAAAGGACCGGGTTTAACAACCCTTTCCTCACCAAGTTGCCACTAAGGCCAACCCGGTTCTTCCACTATCTCAAGGGTGAACTTACGAGATTTTGGGGCTGCTCACAATCTGAGGCTCCCACTTGAACACGTCCACAAAACTTCATGAATCTCACAAGCCACAGATCACAAGGACTAACACCAAGTGCACGAGATTACTCCAAGAGCCAAAACACGAAGTTCTTCCTTCTCTCCTCACACACCCAAATCCACTCAATAATTGGTTCTAGAGGGTGAGTAGGCAAGAGAGAAGGTTTAGAGAGACTCTAGTATGGCTGTGGTGGCGCTAGGGTTCCAGGGGTGTCTAAATGAAGTCGGGGCATCTCCTTTTACAGAAGTCCCGACAGCCAACCGTTGCCACCAACTAAAGTCCGGACTAGTCAGGTCAGGACCTCGGACTAGTCTGATCTTCGGGGACCACTAACATCACAAAGCCACCTACTCCCCAACGTTCAAATTTCAAACGTTCACAAGTCTCCGGACTAGTCCGCCTCACAACGGACTAGTCCGATCTCACACAAGAACTCTTTGTCCGAGTGAGAACGGACAAGTCTGCAGGACCCTGACTAGTCCGACCACTAAGGCGGACAAGTCCGGTCCACCAAGACTTAGCCGTGGGAGCTCTCATCTTACAACCATACGGACTAGTCCGCCTCAGAACGTACTAGCCCGAACTCAAACAGGAACTCTTTGTCCGGGTGAAAATGGACAAGTCTGGCTAACCCGGACTAGTCCGGCCACTGAGGCGGACAAGACCAGTCTACCAGGACTTAGTTCCGAAACACACCAAGAGAGAACCGGACTAGTCCGTCCCCAAACGGACAAGTCCGAACTCAGTCAGGAACTCTTAGTCCACCCCAAATTGGACTAAGTCGTAGGACTCTGGACTAGTCCGGCCTATGGCCCGGACAAGTCCGGCCTACTCGAGTTTACCTCACTAGCACTCTCCACTAAGGATTCGACACTTTTAACGCTTTGAGTTCTCTTCTATAATCTCAATGCACTTGGCACACACACTCTCACTCTAACACGGCTAGCCTACTGAAGACTCAATGAAACCCTAAATTCTACTCTTTTGAGTCTTCGACGTTGTTCTTCATCCTTTTCCTTTTTGAGAGTTTAGGTGTCCACCGTGGAAATATCCTGTGCTTATGATCATCTCAGCTCATTAGTCTCTTAATCATCGTCATCAATCATCCAAAACCCACAGGGATACCTAGATGCACTTACAGGATCTCGTCCCCAACATCCACCTTGGTCATCGGTGAGCCACCCGGGAGCTCCAATTGATCATGGACGTCAGTCTGGGTGATCACCCAGTCCTCCCTCCAGTGCTCCCACTTCCCAGGAGTAAAGGGCGCGATGTAGAGTGCGGAGTTCCTCCCTCGGTGCTGGAAGTAGTAAGCCCCCAGCTGGCTTGTGCTTCTCCACGATGCCCTCAAGGAGAAGAACACCCTGAAGAGCCGCACCGAAGGCCGCACGCACACGAACATCTCGCAGAAGTGGACGAAGACGACCACTAGTGCGAGGGCGTGCGGCGTGAGGTGCTGGAATTGGAGCCCATACACCTCCAGCAGGGTGAGGAGGAAGGACGATGCTGGGAGCGCGAACCTGTAGAGCATGTACGAGGTGAAGAGAACCACCTCGTCGGGTTGCATGTCGGTTAGCAGGACCCTCCCGCGACGGATCTTTCCGTCAAACGTGGTTGACTGCCAGCCGAGCAGGCGCCTCACAACAGCGATATCGCTATCGCTGCGGAGCCTGGATGAACGGAGGCCAGAAGATATGGTGGTGAGAGGGGTTGAGAGCGCTGTGGAGCGGAGGCTCCGAGTGCGCAAGAGGAAGATGAAGATTGCAAAAGGTGGAAGGGAATCGTCCTTCTCTGGAAGACTTCTTTTTCTACGTTTGCAACCTCTAGCTGGCCAATAGGCGCGACGTTTGGGTTTCCACCATACCTCGCGGCGGGCTACCCGCCTCTCCCGATGATGGGTAGGGCCTAGGTCCACCCGTCACACACTAGGGGCCAGGAGGGTAACTTCTTGGGAACGTCCTGCGGTTCCCGAGAAAAGTGGCACGGTGGAACTGCAGCGATCGACCCGATGGCTGCTGCATTAAATACCCCGGGGCAACCCCTCGAGCACGTCGCCACGACCCACCAGTCAGGAGCAGGCACATGTACACCACGCCTACAACGTGTTGTCGCTTCGACTGCTGAATACACCCACTACGCCAAGGACGTGCAGCCTTTTCGTCTTCCAGATACGACCACCCATCGACTATGCTAAAATCTCACCACCACTTTGGTTTCCAAAGTACAGGTTCAAAGCCACCACGCCAGAAAGATAGAGGCCCCACCTGCGGGCTCCATGTCTCCCCCGAGATGGGCCTGGGGGCCACTGCCGGTACCCTGAGAACCGGGTACCTCCGCGTGGAGGGTAAAGGACAACCTAGGCTCCACCTCCCTGCTGAGGTGGGTGCTAGAGAGGCCACGTGTCCCTAGACCTAGGGTCAGCCCCGAGGCTGCCACGTGCGTCTAGACTCTAGAGCAAGCACATGCCCTTGGCCCCGGACCCAGCCTCCTTGTTGAGGTGAGGTCCGGAGCTGCCACATGTACCTGGGCTTCGAGCCTCCTCCCTGCTGAGGAGGGCTCTGGAGCCGCCACATGCCCTTGGCCCCGGACCCAGCCTCCTTGCTGAGGTGAGGTCCAGAGCTGCCACGTGTACCCGGGCAATGAGCCTCCTGAGGAGGGCTTCGGAGCCACAACGTGTCCTTGGCCCCGGACCCGGCTTCCTTTCTGATGTGAGGTCCAGAGCAGCCACGTGCACCCAGGCTCCGAGCCTCCTCCCTGCCGAGGAGGACTCCAGAGCCACCATGTGTCCTTGGCCCCGGACTCAGCCTCCCTGCTGAGATAAGGTCCGGAGCTACAACGTGTTGGCAGGCCCTTAACCTCTCCGGAGCCAACACGTGCCCTGGACTCCGATCCGAGCCTCCATGCCGAGGTAAGGTCTGGAGCTGCCACGTGTCTCCTAGCTCCATACCCATCGATGAGAGCTCCGACGAAGCCACGTGTCCCACGATCAATCGTGGGCCATGGGTCGACGAAGTCAAGGAGGAAGTACGTTGTCAAGACGTGCATTCAAGGCTCATGCCTTCCCCAGAAGCATGGCGCACGGCGAACGCCTCCGTCCTCCGCCTGTCCACCATTACGGTGACAAGACAGGCTAGCGAGGCGTGATAGCGGTATAGTGCCGCCCAACGGCACAGAGCCGCCCAAGTAGAGCGAGAAGACGCGGCGACAAGACGACGTCTTCATCATCCCCTAACACACGGACAGGGGCACTCAGCGCGCCAAGCGGCAGGACTTAACTCCCCCACCGACTGCTCTACTCAGAGTGTAAAACCCTAGATCATGTATAGAGTTCACATAGCTTCAAGGCCACTTGTCGAGCCCCAAGCCACATTATAACCACCCCCAATGTTGGACTATAAAAGGACCGGGGTGACCACCTGACAAAGAGTTCCGCATTCGCAACCCTTTAGCCTCACACGCTCATACGCACGAGCAATACAATAAACACTCCCATGGACAAAAGGTATTACGCTCCGGCAGCCCGAACCACGTAAATCCTGGTGTTCACCCACTCTCTTGAGTCCGCTCGCGTGCGAGGCGCCAAGCCTCTCCAAACAAAGAACCTCCGCGGGCCGCTCCAATAGCGAGCCGGGAGGGTGTCGTAGCTCACACTCCGACAAAAGCAATAAAACTCTATGTTTTAATTTGCATTCACAATCTATTTACTAAGTTTTATCCTCCAAACTCTAATTGCTCATTGGATTACAAATCAAACTACGACCTCACTATGGTACCAACACGTGCCTCCTAATATAAGACAACTCATCAGATTTCTCAAATCCGACTACTGACTCGATTGGGTACCAACATCTAACAACAAAAATAAGATCATCCCAATAACCTCCTTACTCATCATGAATTAGAACCAAACAACTCTTAATCATGAGCACAACTATCTAGATGGCTTTATACTGTGTAGATTTTATACCACTTTACACATAAGTTGTAATTTCATCACCCATCAGCGACTAAAGAACTTCCATTCTGTCATTTTCACACTTTTCTTTGGTGTGTGTACATCATATCAATACAAGGCCTTTACAAAGGGTTTCCTGACAAGTGCAACCCCTCTGAAGTTTCACTCTAGTTCATAAGTCATAGTCCATCATATAATGACTCATTGCTCCAGTTATCCCCTCCTGAGCCTTGTGGATCCCAAAGTAGTCCCTTTAACTTCCATTCCCCATACCATCCAAACACTACTACAATATCGGGAGGACACCAAATTAATTAGTCAATCTTCACCATTCTCGGCCTTACGGTGGCGCTAATAAGCTAGATTAGTTTCTCTACAAACCGATTCTTAGAATCTACAACAAGCACTAGCACAAAACCATAGTCTCATGCACTCATGCACCATACCAAACAACCAGTCTACCTAGATTTCTAATCTCCATACTATAGTCCATTAACATCCCAACATGGTTACTTGTGGCATTAAGTCAAATTATTAATTTCTAGTAATCCATTCAAGTACTACAACATGGCTAAGCGTAAGATTTCTCACACATACTCATAGAATACTCAACACGGCTACATGGAATAATTTCAAAAAGTAGCAAACTCCTAGCAGATATTTCATATTATGACAACATGCAAATAACTAAATACTATCCTAAAATAGGAGCAAAATATCAAAGGGCATTTGCCACTCTGTGTGTGTGTGTGTCACTACTGGAAAAACGATCATTGACGACGGCCATATTTATTGACGACGGGGCCGTCGTCTTTAATATTATTGACGACGGCTTTATCTAGCCATCGTCAATAACTTAGTTATTGACGATGGCTAGACAAGCACCATCGTCAATAAATTATTGACGACGGTGGCCGTCATCTTTTACTTAATTCGGGCCCACCCGAGGAGTTATTGACGACGGTGACCTAGCACCGTCGTCAACAAGATCCTTATAGATGACGGTTTCCTAGCACCGTCGTCAATAACGGGACTTATAACCCGTACGCGAGCCGGGAGGTGGCCAGTGCCGCCTCCCGACTCGATCGCGTCGGCCGTCCCCGTCGCCGCCGCCCGTCCCCACCGCCGCCGCCCGTCTTCGGCCCGAGGTAAGTCCGCCACCCCTCCGGCCTCTCCCCTGCTTTCCTCGCCCCCCGGACGCGCCGCCGGCCACCGGCCGGCCGACCTCGTCATCCTCCCCCGTACGGCCCCTCCCCGTCCCCCTCCAGCCCGGCCCCTCCCCCCGCTCCCCTGATCTTGAATCTCACGTTAGTGTAGCAAACCTGCTAGTTGATGAGCAAAACTGTCAGCAAGGTATTCAGTGTTGCAGATAGCAAGGGCACAGCCCATGCAGGGAATGAAAACACCTCAGGCAAAGACCCACCCAGTTTCTGTTCAACACAAGTTTGTGCCAATCAACTTCAAAGGTGAAACCATTGCAATGTCATGGATCCAGATTATGTTAGTTGCAAGACATGACAGAGTTGTCACACAAAACATCAAAGGGACTGAATGTTATGCAAAACTGAAGCAGCGAGGATGAGCCAACCTCAAATGGTAACAGATCATTTTTCAGGAACACAAGTGCAAACATAAAATTTCATAGGTGAAACATTGCTACAAGACTCAATGGTTCGCACCAAAGATCATAAAAAACTAAAGGAAAATATAGATCTTCCGGTACAAGAAAAATATCAGAACTTGCATTCAGGTAAGGAACTGCTACACTTGTTTCTTGGGGTGCTCTTAACGCTTGGCAGATGCAGCTTGATTATGATGGAAAGAAATCCATATGTCAAATCCACACTACCTTCTCCACTTTTCCAAATTCAGCGCCTGTCGCTGCGCCTCCTGCTCTTCTTACGGCTTTGCTTGTCATCAGAATCACTGTCCGATGCTGATTCAGACTCAGATGATGCTGATGACGAGCTATTCCTACGGTGCCTTCTCTTCTTCTACTTCCTTTTGTACTGCCGCTTCTTGTCCTCTGAGTCTGAGGAACTGCAACTTGAACTGCTTCCGGAAGAATATTCAGATCCCGTCACTGATGATTCAGTATCAGACTCGAACACCGAAGCATCACTAGCCTCACTGTTTGAATCACTAGGTGAACAGTGTTTTCTCTTACCCTTTCCCTTTTTCCTTTCAGCCTTTTCCTTCTTCAACTTTGCTTTCATCAACTTCCTCTCCTCCTCCCTTTCTTTCTCAAGATCAGGGTTCACAAACTGATAAGAATCCGACACATTTTTCTTCAGTCTGGGATTCTTGAGCTGTTGTGTTCTTGAGGCAGGCAGCCGAGCTCAGAGCTAGGGACGAGAGACAGGCAGCCGAGCTCCGGGCTAGGGATGAGTATCAACACTCGTACATGCTATAGCTGCAAGCTGCCATGCATGTAAGTTCAGATCGTTGTACTCAACGTTTCTAATATATGAATGACATGTATAATAATTTACTTCATATTTGCAGGCTATGGCCGCAGGACAGCCGGCTGTTTTTCCTCAGTGGGCGCCGCCACCGATACAGCTACCACAGGGGCCAACGTCAAGAGCACAGGTACAAAATTTCTCATAATAGCTGCAACTAGTTAAACTTGCTCAAATTTAGTTGAATTTGATCAAACTTACTCAAACTTAGAGAAAACTAGTTAAACATCCTCAAACTGAGTAAAATATGGTACAACTTACTCAACCATAGTCAAATATAAGCAAACTTACTCAAACATAGCCAAAATGTAACACCCCAAAACCTGTTAAGAGGAGAATTTAAAAAATTTTCGACGTATTGCATGTGGTGCAGAAATTCAAATTCAAATTGGAATTCAAATTCAAATCAAAACAGAAAAGAAAAAGAAAAAGAAAAAGAAAAAACCAAAACCCCCGACCAGTGGGCCGAAACCAACCAGCCGGCCCACCCGCCCCCGCACCAGCCCGCAGCCACGCGCTCCCCTCTCTTTCTCACTGACACGCGGGGCCCGCGGTCATCATCTTCCTCGCGCGATCGTGCAAACCGCCGGGACTCCACCGCGCGCCGATTCAAAACCACCCCGGAAACCTGCGTTTCCGCAGCAGAATTCTGGTCCCGGACGACTCAAACTCGATCACAACCGACACGCCGCCCTCCCCCGTCTATATAAACGCCGGCGTCGCCCCGTTTTCCCCACCCGATCAGCTGTTTTTCCTCCCGGTGAGAACCGAAGCTCCGATCACCGTTTTCTCTCGATCTTTGCTCGGGTTTTCTGATCTAACACGCCGATCCTGTTCCACCGCCTCCGGGGAATCACGCAGGTGCAGAAAACTCGGTAGGTTTCACCCTAGACACAGCGCCGACGAGCATCGCCGCGATTCCATCTCGGACCTCGTCGCCGACCGCCTTCCAGGGCCTCCGAGCTCAAGAAAAACCCCGAGGTGAGATCCCCGACCTCCCCTCTACCGATCTATGCCATGAAATCCCAGTTTTAGGAGGAATAGACGAAGACCCGAAGTTTTCCGGCAAAATCGCCGCCTCCCGCCGCCGCGCGCCGCCGGGCAGCGCCGCCCGCGCACGGTCAGAGCGACGTGGTCGCTTATGCGCCGTCTATTTTAAATCGCACGGTAGAATTAAAACCCGAGCGTACCGGTTCGGCGATCTAATCTGAGTCGTATGTTTTAAATCGGACGGTCCACATCAGCCCCGCATTATAAAGGCCAGGATTCTTACACGCTACCCCCTGGGGATCTCGGAAAATATGAGCTAGCCCCGGAAACTTCTGATCTAGCCCCTGGAACTTTAGAAATTCATGTAAATTCAATTAAAATCAGTTTTAGCCCCTGGACTTAATAAAAACTAGCAAAACCCCACTGTTATGCATAGTTAGGCCCCTGGAAATTTGTAAAATAATAAATTAGACCCTGTAGTAGGGTGAATTTACCTTTTTGACCCTATATGGTATTAGATTTAGGAATTTGAATGTGTGACTAGGATTTAAATTTAAAAGGAAGGGCAAACACAAGTGTTAAATCAAGTTTAAACTCTACAAACACTTGGAAAACTTTAGAATGAACTAAAAATCAATTTTAGGCTGAAATGAAATCTGTTTGGGCGTGGTTCATATTTATTTGTTCTAGGAACACATTTTTAGGTAAATAAATAATTCTGAAAATGGGAAAAATAAATTTAAATTAGTTCACATCAGAGGAGAAGTTCAAAAACATATTATTTAATATATTAGGTCAGAACCTATTCTGTTTAGATGTTATGCCCTACTACATAATATTTAAAACTCACTTTTAGGCATAGAAAATAAATCTGGAAAATAAAGAAAAAATAGGTATGCATAATTAGAAAATGATAAATGAAGTCTCCAAATCCAAAGATTTCAGTTTGGGATTTGGTAGAAGGTTTAAAAACCCATTTGGAGTAGGAAATTACCTTCCATGCAAACTTGGTAGCTAAAGACTGTATTAAAGAATTTGTTTAAATTGGAAATTCATATATAGTGTGCAAACAGAAATCTGAATACAAAAGTTAGAAATCATATACATATGTTTAAAAGTGCATGTAGGCCAAAAATCAACACATCTAGGATAACCACAACTTAGTAATTTGAATGACTTTCATAGGTATGTATGTGTGGTTTGTATGAAGTGAAAGTGTGAACCCTGTCTTATGGATTGTTGTTTTCTTTTACTATGTGTATTGGCATGAGTAGAACCTGCCCCAGAGCAAGTTCTCCCCTTCCAAGACTAGGACTTTCCATTCCTAGAGCAGCAGGAAGAAGGCAAGTGTCCTTGACCACTTTGACCCTATTCTAGGATGTGTAGATAGAATTATTTGCATTGTCAATTGAAATATGAAACCCATGATAGGAAGTTTGCCTAGAATTGCATTATCTTATTTCCTTGTAGCTTGGGTTGGGATTTATTTTATTATGTCATTCATTCATATTACTTATGCTTAGCCATGCTTAGAGTGGGGTAAGTGGGATATGAGATCATCAACTTGTTTACCTTACTCTTGAATGAGACATTATGAGTTATGTAGAGGTAGGGATCGAGGCAAGTTGGATGATTTGGTTGGTGCTAGGTGCACGAGACTCGGGTTTGTGTTTAGTACTTGCCTGGATCCTAAGGACCGGTTCATGAAGCATGTAACCTGGCTTTACCGTGCCAACCACATGCTGAGATGGGGCAGCTTGGCCAATTAATTAGGTGTATCCCCGGCGTAGTATGGGTGTGTTGGATGGTGCGGGGAGTAGGTGTCAGTTGGACTACCATATGAACCGCAAGGCTCAAGAGGGGGTCACTGCAGCGGGGTTGGAGCCTCTTGTATGCTGTTAGGGGTGAAACCTCAGTGGGCCCATGCTCGTCGGGAATCCCTTTGTAAAGGCTTCGTAGTGATCTTCTGGCTACACACTTGGGAAGTGTGAATGTGGTTCGTGGCCACTGGCATAATGGAGGTGCTTTTAGTCCACCCGGCAACGGGGGATGAAATCACTACATGTGGGTACAGTGGTGCAAACTCTGCAGAGTCAAAACTGTCATGAAAGCCGTGCTCACGGTCAAGAGCGGCTTGGACTTATTCATGATTAGAAGATGATGACTTTGGAAGTTGTGGATGTTAGGCGGGGAGCTTAACATTGGAAATGATGTTATGGTTATTTGATTATGATGATGGGATGGGAGATTGGGACCATTTCATCTGTGTAGTAATGTAGGTGCTTAATAAGCTAAGGTGGTAGGCAATAATTGCGTAGTGCGTTAACCATGAGTTCAACCTCTCCTTCTTCTAGCCATGCATGACATAACTTTTCCACACTTGTTGAGTACCAATGGTACTCAACCTTGCATATTTGTTGGTTTAAATTGCTCCTCAGGTCAAGGGGATGATGTGGTGTTCAATGACCAAGACTTCGGACCCGAAGAAGGATTCTAGGTTCATGGAGTTCCCCGGGCAACGCCTGTGACGGAGCTCACAAGAATAATATTCCGCTGCTATTTTATTTACATGTTATGAACTTATTATCGTCCATCGAGACATATGCTATGTAAGACTTATTTATATTCGACACCTGGCTTGTAATAAATGATGCTTCACTATTTGTCATCACATGTATGAGAAAATGATCCTGGTATACATGTGATATTCACTCGGTTGTTCTTCGGAGAAACCGGGTGTGACACAAAACTAGTTGAACTAGCTCAAGCACAAACACTATTAGTCCATACTTCTCAAACTTAGTAAAATATGAGCAAACTTACTCAAACATAGCCAAATCTAGCTAACTTGCTCAATTCTAACTTGTAATGAGTTTATTTAGTCATATACACATTTGTGAACTTCTAATTTGTCTAACTATACATGTACATCACAGGAATCGGTGACGCGGGCTCAGGAAACTCCATCCCCTCAGCAACCGGCGTTTGGACGAGCGCGCGACGACTTCCTGGACTCCGGTGTCAGCGGTCAGGGTAGCGTGGGGTAGTGTGGCGTGCGTATAGTGTTTTTGTGGCTGCCTGTGATGTCTGTTTTGATTGCCTGTGATCTGGCCATCGAGCCAGAGCTGGCCTCGAAGCCAGGGCAGGATTTTTTGTTTTTCAAAAAAATTGCAAAGCTTATTGACGACGGTTTCTGGTACTTGGCCGTCGTCAATAAGCCATTAGTATTGAGGACGGCCAGGTACCAGAAACCGTCATCAATAAGCCATTTTTTTATGACGGTACAAACCCTGGCCGTCGTCAATAAGCTACTGCTTATTGACGACAGCCAACTTTAGTTGTCGTCAATAAGCTTATTGATGAGAGACAAACCCTGACAGTCGTTAATAAGCTACTGCTTATTGACGACAGCCAACTTTAGCTGTCGTCAATAAGCTTATTGACGAGAGCCAAACCCTGGCCGTCGTCAATAAGCTGCTGTAGCTTATTGACGACAACCAACTTTAGCTGTCGTCAATAAGCTTATTGACAACGGTAACCGTCGTTAATAAACTTATTGACGACTAATAATTGACGACAGCCATAAACCGTCGTCTATAACATTTTACCGTTGTCAATAAGTTATTGACGACGGTACTGTGCTTATTGACGACGGTTTTCGACCGTCGTCTATTGTCCGGATTCCTGTAGTGTGTGTGCGCGCACGCCATTCGGTATTAATAATTGACCGTTTGGTCACAATCAAGAATAGTACACCATACAACAAACAAGCTATAAAAATTACTATGGTTGAATAGTTACGACGAAACAAAGGTTTTAGGCATAATGATGACTTAAATCGGAGTTATTAGTGATTTACTATTTTACCTTAAAGTTTATGGGTGAAATGATGTTAATATAGTAATCCCTAAGATCAAAACATGAATTTACAATATATTATGCAAAAGCAGATATAAAATATGGATTTACATTTAAATTATACAATTTAACTATTTATATTATTTTTAAAGAAATTATATGTTCTAAAATATATTTTATATATGATTTCAGGATTAAAATACGTTTGCGGGCACCTTTTAGAGACCCTTATCAAAATAGCAGTTTCTAGGGACCTACATGTAATTTTAGCAAAACTAGGGTTATTATGTAAATTTCGGCAAATACAGGGCCTATGTGTGAAAATAGACAAGTTTAGGGTATTTTCTATGAAACATATTAGTACAGGAGATTTTCTATAAATACGAACCAATCTAGGGTCTTTTCTATAAAAATAGATTAATATAGGGCTGAAATATTGTTTTTATTAACTACAGGGGTCAAACTATAAATATTTTACTGTTCCTAGGGCTAAAATATCATTTTTGGTACTTTACAGAGGTTTTGAGCAATTTTTATTAAATACAAGGGTCTAAATGATTATTACAAACCTAAATTATATTAATTAGAATGGTTAAGGTTTCTTATACAATAATATAGGGTCTAAATATAATTCTATGGATAAAAGCATGATGTAATTGCAACTAAGTCATTTTCCAGGATTGTCATAATTACATTAATTCCTAAAGTACACCAAAATTGGGTGTCAATGGTCTTTTTTATCTTGGTCCATATTTAAACAAAGCGAAAGGGTAAGCTGCATTTTAATCTCAACCAAGGGTTGACAATCCTTGGCTAGGAACCAACAACGTCACCGAGGGTGTGGCTGACGACGACACTCGACGGGCAGAAATGCTGCAATGTCGAACTCGCTGATGTGCCTAAACCCATTCCTATCGTGGCCAATGTAAGGGTTTTTCTTCACAAATTGAAGATTAGGAATTTTAGAAACTCACCTAGAGGCTAAACGTGGTTTAGGAACATGCGAAGGAGGGTCTGACGAGGGTGGTGGGCTGTTGAGCTCATCGATTCTCATTAGAGTTGATGCTACGACCGTCGATCTTTGACTTGGTATTGCTCAAACGCTTGATCGTGCCTCAGTCAACCTATTTGATGCATTAGAGAGAAGAAACAATGCTCACAGGGGCAGGGCGATGATGGGATACGGTAGAGGATCATAGGAGAGTGGTGGAGCTAGAGGTTCCGACATGGAAACCTAATGAGCTAGGAGGGCGCAAACGTGTTGCAACGGCTATGGCGAAACTTACGGAAAGGTTACCACAAAGAATATGCGACGGGGAACCGCGAATCAGTGGGGCAGTGGCTCAACGGAGCTAGAGTGCGGCCAAGTGGGGTGGGGAAGAATAGGGGCGTGATAGAGGTTTATATAAGGAAAAAACATTCAATTACAACGAGAGAGTGTTGATGGTCGTTAAGTACCGATTTAGACCGTTAATATAACTCAATTATATGCTGATAGATATTTCTTGCACGGATTATCTTTAGAAATAACATAGTTTCACTTCTACTTGAAAAGAATTGTGCATGCAGGGAACATATAAAGAATTGACGAAAAATTAGGGGAACAATACTAAATTATGCACTTATAGCCAATCAGAGGATAACACGTGAAAGTTCGTGCACTACAGAAAATTGACCTATTTTCATGACCCCAAAACCCACGAAAATAGATCAAAAGCTCACAACAATACATATTTTTATGGGCCCAAGGTCCACGTAAAAAAGTTGTCAAAAATACATTTATTTTCGTGGGTCGCCCATAAAAATACACTCATTTTCGTGGGCTTGATGTGGCTCAGGAAAATGCAATCATTTAGTCTGAGGAACCTACCAAAATGATATTTTCATGAGCCAATGCAAAGCCTACGAAAATAATATGGCTATATTGTCGTCAGCCACTATTAGGCTCATGAAATTAATGTGGCCATATTGTCATCGACCACTAATAGGCTCAAAAAATTATTGTGATAATATTGTCGTGGGCCGACAACTTGCTCACGAAATTATTGTGGTAATATTATCATGGGCTGACATCTGGCTCACAAAAATATCTTACACTGCCTGTCTAATACAGTGTCATCTCGACACACATTTCATGCAAAATATTTAACACACAACATATTCAGCACACATATAACAGAAATTGAAGACATTCAACATAGATTTAACATGCATTCCATACAGAATTACCACACAATTATCACAAACGGTTTTATTACAATTGTAAAAACACAATAGCATGGTACATAGCTGATCGGCCATCAACACACATTCAACACAGAATTAAACTGATCAGCCTTCAACCTCTTGACTTCACCGGCAAACAGTACCATGGTAGTAAATCTGTAACAGGACTGCAAGTGTGAAAAGATAAGCTATTAGATGAAAATTAGTCTCACAGGATGTTTAGTAACAAAGATACATGTTTATGTCAAGTCATATACACATAGTTAAATGGACAATGACAATAGATTAAATGAGAATAGTAATCATTTGGCCAGGATGTTTATCTCATTTGAAAAACTTACCTGGTTGCTACCGCCAGTACATGTTCAGTGATGTGTCACCCTGAACAATGAACATACTCTCAAACTCATAACAGAGTTTAGTGATGGCATGTTCTAGACCATGTAAGGGAGGCACCCAGTCATATGGTTTATATGCAAGGAAATGCTATTCCATATCAGCACACTAACAGATAAACAAAGGAGAATACAACCATATAACCCAGATAAACTTGATAACAAAATGCAAGAGCAGTAATATGAATGAAAAGCACAATAATTCCGAGTTAATTCAAGATGAACATTAGTTCTTTGAGCATGGACATGGAGAGGTTTAAAAGAAAGCCCAAGCCCCCATCACATTTCTACAAAGAAATGTCAAATATATGCTGCAGAGAACAATTTTAAAGAGAATTGTAGCATACTATACTAAAACTAAGTGTCACTGTGATTCTAAAGAGAAAATGTGAGTTCCTTTAAGTTAAAGGCAAACGCTTTGCCAGTCAAAAGGATTCTTACTGCCTAGACTAGGAAAGCACAAACTCGGTGCTGGCTCAACAAAACCAGGAATGAGCATATGTCAAGTGCCACGACGTAGGCCGACAACCTGTGGTATGCGTATATAATTTCAGCTTGTTAGTCGGCACGTTGTTCCATCATATGGCCGAGGACATGGACAACGACTGATTTGTCTGTATTAGAAGATTCAGGACCGCCCGCTAAAGTCATTCACAGCGGCATTTTCATTTCACTGTTTTAGAAGACTGTCATATCATTCAAAGTAAAATAAAATCATGGATAGACCAAACTCTACAATGCATTATATTTTATTGCTTGCTGTTTTCTAAGCTACAAACAAGACATATAAACTATCTTGAAACAATGTATACATGGTTTTACTCATGGCCTACAATTTATTTGTAGGTTACTGACTACCCTAATTTGTACCGTTGTTTATACTAATCTTCTTTACTGATCCAAGCAAAACCCTACTTGTTTAAAGGATGGTAAAACTTTCTAGTAATAGGATCAGCTTTGGTTGATTTGGCGCTGCTAATAAACTGCAAGAAACGTCGATGGCTTATTATTAGCATAAACAAGTACTAAACAACCGTCAATTGAGAGATATGGAGAGATAGATAGAGAGCGAGAAAGGCTTTCACTAGCTACATACCAGCCGGTGTCCGGGCTAGGCAGAGGTGTGTCGGTGCCGGGCAGGGTGGCGTGGGGCGGGTCCGAGGCGGAGCGGCAGCGTCAGGCCGAGGCTGGGCCGGGGCGCATTGGGGCTAGGGCTGGGGTGGGGCTGCCGTGACGGGGTCGGGGCGGGGCAGGGCCGGGCCGGACAGTGCGGTGGCGGGAGCAGCAGTGCGTGGCGGCTAAGCGTATAAGATTTTGCGCTCGGTCAGGGTGGTGGGGAAAAAGTACTAAGACGTATTTTTGTGATCCATGACGTAGGCCGACAACATTAAGTTTATTTTCGTGAGCCCTATCAAAGGCCAACTACATTAATTTTATTTTAGTGAGCCAGGCTAGAGGTCGGCGACATTAAACTTTATTTTCGTGAGCCATGCCAGAGGCCGATGACATTAAGCTTTATTTTCGTGAGCCAAACGTTAGCTCACAATTTTTTTTTCATGCGGGCCAATGAAAATAAATTGTTTTGCTGTAGTGATGGATCTAATGGTCCACCTACAGAGGTATCCGAGGGAATCCAATGGTGTATCACCCAGGAAACACCTTAGGGCCCACCTGGAAGCCACCTGGAGGAAAACCAGGGCAAAGGGGACCAAGGCAGGGTCATCCGAACTCCCTAGTTCGGCCGACATGGTCACTCCCCCAAACCTGGTCTTCTTCCACGTGTCGACTCCCTGTGGTTCTCTGAAGGCGGTTCTGACTGTTTTGTAGGAATATTCTGACGGAAACTGACCTCAACCTGTGTATAAATTGGACCCCATACCCCTCACTTCTCCACACACCACTTTAGTAATACTCTCTTGTATACACACTCTATCCAAATCCTTAGTGGAGTATAGGCTGTAGGAAGGAGCCTATAGTTCCCAAGTCCAAATTGGGAAAGGTATGAATCTTGTATCTTTTCTTTTATTTGTCACTTTATTCTTATTAATAATATTAGTCATCTTTTACTCATATGCTTGGATGAAGCGTTTCTTATTTGATTGCGAAACCCATGCGTAGGTTTAGTTGTTCTTATGATAGTACAGTAACTATGTTATTATGTTATCATAAACACCGTAGGTCCCCACTACAGTCTAATTAGGTTATATGAATATGTTAGTAGGATATAGTGCTTAGTCCCAACAATTGTTCAACGATGTTTAGTTTAGTAATATTCTTGGGATTATATTTGTATCGCGACTCCTAAGGTATTTACTTGGCATGCAAGCATGATGCTTGGATAGTTAAGTAGCGTTGAATGTCTCGTAGACCCACGGATTGAAGGGGTAGGTGGCAGGTGGTGACAACCCTATCCGTCCATTGTAATCCCCCACGTTCGGGTATTCCACAAGCTCTTGGCGGGGGTCACGCTGGTATTACCAGGGTAGGCCCGTTCCCGATATGTCACACCACTAAGCCCTAGTATTCACTACTAGCATACCCATATGTACACTATTAGGCTATGCATATGTATACTAGAAGCATATTTAGCCTAACTCTCACTAGGACTATATTACCTTTAGAGTATATTGCTTCAGTGTGTGTCACACTACCCCTTCATATATTTTTATCTATACTACTTGGCTTCCTATTAAACACCCAATCTTATACATCATCTTGCTACAATTCACCTTCCTTTGGAATTATACGATACCCTAGGAAACACTCTTGGATAAAATGCTACTGCAGTATTTTTCGTGCGCTTGTGGAACTCATCTTGCTTTGGCCCTAGGTTATACTAGTTGTCAAAGGTTGGTTGGCATCTACTGCTAGGATGAACTGTAATCGTAAGAAATACCAAAAAGAATTTATGGCGCCATTGCCGAAGAAGGCGCAGAAGTATTGCAAGATTGGTTACAATAGTTAGGATTCAAGTAGATAATTAGTAGAACAACCCCACTTGTTTTCGCATTCTTTTGATGCGAAAACAGGGTAGTGTATGACCAGTTTCCATTTGTCAATAAACTATGTTGAAAATCTCAAATCACTTCTGAGAATATTTCGACCTCGTGTCATTCCCCCTCAAGTGATCTTTTCAGCAAGACAACCAATCATCTCCGCATCATTGACTTTCATGCCAATGGCTCAGAAGAGCCTGAGTTTTTGGCCCCCTTTGCTGACAATGTGCTTATTGGGCCCACTGTCAACACATGAGACACAAACTTCGACATCAAGATGAGCCTTATCACTATGGTGCAGGCTAATCCCTTTTGTGTGAAAGCCAACGAGGACGCCAGTGCTCAACTTCAAAAGTGAGTCAAGGCGTTCCTCGACAAATTCTTTCCACTGGGAAACACCATTGCCTTTTTGCGGATGAATTTCAGCTTCCAGGAGGAGCCAAAGACATCTATTCCTAAAGCTTCGGGGAGGCTCCAAGATTGTATCTTGGTTTGCCTTAACCATTGGGTGGATAGTGGCTCATTGTCCAACACTCCTATAACGGGTTGACCCCATCGACCCATGATCAAATTCATGCTGAAGATGGAGGAGCTTTCTTCTCATATACCATGAGCAAGTTAAAATATGGTGTGAGAAGATGGTCACCAATCACGGAGTGGATCTATGAATGACTCTAGTTCTGTCAGTTTTGCATGCACACCATCAAAAAGGTGGACAAGCTAACTACAAAACTAGACCTCCTTATAAAGTATAAAGAGGATCAAGCCAACGAAGAAGTGTTGGGAGGATCTAAGTCATGGATATTCAAATGACGTGTGAAAGTCCATGTCAACACGAGACACGTAGGGAATCATTTCCCTAAGACCCATGAGGATCCTTTGTTTCTAAACAACAACTCCAATGGCTACCATCCACAAGGACGTCAAGGGAGGAATCAACACCACCCTTACATCAAGGAGGCTATGGGAATTTCAACAATTTCAAATGATTCTACTTAAACCAGCCTACCTTGAAGTATTTTGACCATAGCCAAGCAAAAATCAATGACAACACACCCAAGAAGGTATTGTCCAATGGCAAGACACTTGAAAGCATTCAAGATCCAAGTTGTCCCACAATCACCTGTCAATACCCTACACTTCGACCAAGCTTGTGCATCCTTGGGCAAGCGACATCGTGGATGAAGCGTTTATTATTTGATTGTGGATTCCACATATCGTCATGCCCAAGGAAATCTTTGATCTAAGATCAAGTATAGGTTGACTCAAAAGAACATCAACAAGGTCAAAGTGACACCCCAAAGAAGGACAAGCCTCACCTAGCTCATGAATGAGTATCTTCAATGTTGTCGCAACACCATCAAGCCTACATCAAAACGATGGAGAGGTTGGGGCCACATGTGCGCCACTGTGCAGTTGACCGCAATAGAAGTCATCTACACCTTCATCTCTGGGTATGGATGACACATCATCGGGTTAAACAGGGCGGTGATAAGTCCCGCTAATCGGACATAAAAATACTTTGGTGAGTCCTTGCCAATAGGTTAATTGGTAGTTATATCATATTTATTTTTCCAATTGCATATTTGAATTTTCCACCAAATCTTGCATTTGCATTTAGCATGTTTGAATTTCGACATTTGCATGTTGGAAACTAAAATTTTCCAAACAACATAAAAAGAAAATTTTTGATTAGGAAGGAAATTATTGGATATGAACTTTGGGCATAACCACTTGAATTTGTTTTCCTAACTCAACCCAAAAAGATTTCCCTTATTCCTCATTGCATTAGTGAGATGTTTCAAGGTGGGCAAGACAATTTGACAAGGTGTTCGATATTCTTTTGCTAATGTAACCTGTTTTTGAGTTGTTTTGTTTGTTCTTGATTTAGTTACAGCCAGATTGACAAATATGAAGAGGTTGTTTGGCAAGAAGAAGGGGAGTCTCATCCAGCTCAAGCCACCATTGGGAGGATTCAAGAGCACAAATCTCCACCAAGCTCATCTCGAGTCCAAGATGGAGGAATGCTAAAGATAGCGAGCCGATGGAGCAGCAAGATGAAGCTTCACCTACATTCATCACCGACTCCAACCTCGACTTGGAAGAGACACTGAACATCAAGGCTACACTCAAAGGTCGTATTTTTCTCACACAAGTTCCTTTGACCTTGAACTGCGCTTCATAAGAGGTATGAATTTAGAATTTTCCATCGTTTGGTTTATATTAGGATTGAAATGACTTGCTTGCATTGATGAGGAAGGCTTCTGCCTCATCCTCATTCAATTCCTATGCATCCTCATCAAAGTAAGTGATGATATAACCTTTTGGCTTTCATAAGGAATATCACCTTACTTGGAAGAAACTAAAACAAGTACCAAGAATCTTAGACTTGGTCAATTTATTTTTGTCTAGGTTTAGTGAACAAAACTTTTGACATAATTTAATGGGTAAACTGGCATGTAGCAACCTAGGAATAAGTGATTTTCATAACTTCAATTTGAATCTCATGCACATACGGAATCACTAAATCCCAAATTCCTAGGAAGGGCATTAGCTACTCAGGAAGGATAACATTTAGAATCTTGTTTTGCCATGATCTAAAGGATAAAATTTGCTCTTATAAAAGCTATGATGGTTAGAAAATTTCAAGATGAAGGGACCCATAGGGTGTACATCCATCACTTGCATTGCTATGAGTATGAGCTTTAGAAAATGTGCAAATTGATCTATGTATAAAGCTCTACTTCTATATCACTGAATGATACATTGTTTATGGATGCACTCATACTCATAGGATTATACGATATCGTAGGGAATACTCCTGGGTGAAATGCTACAATGATATTTTCCGTGCGCTTGTGGAACTCATCTTCCTTTGACCATAGGTTAGCCTAGTTGTCATAAGCATTGTCGCCATCTACTGCCAGGATGAACTGTAGTCGTAAAAAGGACCAACAAGCATTGCTAGCGCCGTTGTCGGGGAAAGCACGGAAGTATTGCAAAATTGCTTATGGTAGTTAGGATGTGTACCCATGACGGGTAGGAATGTGGGTCTTACAAGCAGGATTCGCATGTAGAGAGAGAAGAAGAGAGGGAGGAGAATGCGAGGGTGGCTCGTGGGCCAATGTACATATGAGGGCGATGGTGTGTGAGAACAAGGCAGAGGGTCGTTCGGGACGAACTGGGCAAGGGAAAGAAAAAGGAAAGGGAGAGAGAGAGAGGGCTGGGCCTGGGAGGGAGAATTTGGCCTGAGACTAGGTGAGGTTTTATTTTCCTTTTTATTATTCATTTATCTATTTGCTTATTTATTTATTTATTATTATTTTTTATTTAATAGGATTGTAGAATTATAGGGGGAATTTTTTTCATTAAATGAAACAAATGAAAATAATAGGAAAAAATCTAAATTTTGGTTAAATTGCTTTAACATTTCTCAAACCTCAAAATAGAAAATTTGGGTCTGACACATATATCACTTCATATAGTGCCACGTAGGTCTTTTAATGATTTGAAAGAGAGAAGGTGGTGAGAGAAAAAGCTAGGTTTTTCACGAAGGTCTTTTAAAATTTAGGAGCATACGAATCTTAAAATATTGTATGAGTTATGATTGTTATATAATTCACAAATATTCCTTTTTCATCAAAAATTAGTGAGTTATTGAATTAATACGAGACAACTAAAAGAACCACTACTTGTAGTGGTTTCTTTATAAATTGCCACAAATTATATGTCACATAACCTACGAAAATACTATTATATTTGCTTTAAGGGGAATTAGCGAATTTGCGTGATTACTATGCTTATTAAATATAGTTCAATTTGACTTCTATACCATAAAGATTGGTTCAGTTTGCCGATGTATTCATCTATGTGTCAAGAGGTTGTAATTTCAGTTGTTATGCTTATTATACTATTCCTCCTAAGTCCGAGCTTCCTCCGCAGCATTAAGAGAAGCAAATAATCTCAAATAGAAATCTCTTGCCTCTTGTGTTTGAGAACAGTGGCAAAATCTCTCTAAGACGAAGGTAATTTGATAATGATGCCCTGGGGCACAAATTTCTTGGTAAGACAATCTGTAAAAGCTCAAGTTTCTTCACCATGGAGTGTATCTAATGACTTTGCTCTATGATATACATTCCAGTGTCAGCGTCTATGCTATCATAGTCAGCACACAAGGTCTCCCGCGACTCCTTTGCCATCGAATGATGGATGTACACATGTTACAGACGATGTACATGTACTCCTATAATTGCACCCAAGAAGAGCATATTGGCCTTGTAGGCCTTCTCGTGATTTGCAGTGAGATCCCTTTTTTATTATATTGGACATCTAGAACACAATTATGACAGTTAGTCACAACATGACTTTCACTTGCGATCTTTTGAAGTGTATGCCAGTGAACTGTGCTGGCCTCAGTGTATTGACAAATCTAACCATAAAACTAAAGTGTTGACAAGACGTTTTTGATTGTTGGATATATTAGTATTTTTAGTTTTACTTTAATCCAAAAATAAATTATGAACATGATAAACAGATTGCGGATTAAACTAGACATGTCTACGCAAGATCTAGATAAGCCTATCATGCGAGATAATATCATAGAGTCTACCATACTGTTCATAACTATAGACTATAACATATCATGATAGCGGCTATGAAAGACATAGTTCAAGACAAACATAACATATGTTTCCTTTATGATGATGGTTGGGTAGAGAAGATAATGATGGCAACAACATCTTTGCATTGTTGCCAATAGGCACCCACATGACATGGAGGAAGATGAATTGTGGTCACATAACTAACAAAGAACTTGACGAAGTCGACAAAGCGATCAAGCAATTGCACTGGACACTTTCCCAAAACCTTATTCATTCTCTCCCGATGCATGGTTGCTAAGGACAATGGATTTGAAGACCTACTCTTCCGTTCGTTGGTGCATGTCGATTATTGGGATGAAGTAGATTACATGTGGTGACGCAACAGGTTGAACATTGGAGAAGCAAAATGATAGATACTTCTTTAGAGGTTTTTAAATATTAGGGCTCCCCAATTATTAGTCTGTTTTCTCTACTTTGTGACAAAGGGTCATATATATATAAATAATAATTTCTAAATCTAATCTTATCCATAGTGTTAGTACATGTAATATACTAGTCAATTATGAAGTTCTAAGACTGCTCACACTCGTGCACCTCTATATCTGATCTCTAAAAGAATATTCTTGCCCTTTTACAGTTAACTCTAAAAGATTCTCAGCTTTACAGTTCAATTCGCAGCACTCGTGAACCTCTAAATTAAAACTCTATATCAACTATCATATATTATATTACATAACACAACTAACTCATATTTATATTATTTCATATAAATACGTCTGTATTTATAATATTACATTTATAACTTATAAAAACATCAAATTTATTTTTTATTTCCTTTCTTCTTTTTTTCCTCTTTTCTCCTTTTCCCTCTCTTCTTCTTTTTTTTCTTTTTCCTTTCTCTCTTTTCCCTCCCTCTTTCTTTTTTTCCTTTCCATTTTTTCCTTCTCTTCTTTTTTTCTTTCCTTTCTCTGCTCAACCGGAGGCATCTCTGAAAATAGAGGGGCGTTGTACCGGCCTGGATTTTCCAGGACTGCTAAGGGACCCGGTGCGGGCGGCAGCTTTGGCCGCAGCCGCTGTATGTGGCGTAGCGGAGCGGGTACAGGGCCCCGCTGCTAGCAGCCTAAGTTGGTTAAAAAATAACATCAACTACTTATCCACATATGTCATATTGCTTCAAAACCATAGTTCCTCTACCAGAAATCAAGGGTGTTGAGCTGACAACTGCTGGAGCTCTGTCTGTAGAACGAATTGCAAAAGAAGAAAAAAGATGGTTCAGAATAATCCGTGCCGATCAAGTTAAGGTGAGTGCCGTTGCAACTGAACGGAGGAGCTCCGGGGTTCGATCTAGTCCAACCCCCACCAAACCCCAAACGCATCAGCCACTCCGAGCCGAACCCCTCCAGCTCACTCGCACGCTCCCGCTCCCTCCAAGCTCTCAGACTCTGCGCGGTCATTGCCATCGAGCACAATGGCGGTGCCTCTCCATTTCGTACCGGCCGTGCTCCTCCTGCTGCTGCTGCTGCTGCTCCCGGCCACTCCCGAGGCGACGTCGTCCGCGCTGTTGGGCATCAGCTACGGCCGCGTGGGCAACAACCTGCCGCCGGCCACCTCCGTGCCGCAGATCGCCGCCTCCCTCGGCGTTGGCCGCGTCCGCGTCTACGACGCCGACCCGGCCATCCTCCGCGCCTTCGCTAACACGGGCGTAGAGCTCGTGGTGGGCATCCCCGACGAGTGCCTCGCCGCGGTCTCCACCCCCGCAGGCGCCGCCGACTGGGTCCGCTCCTCCATCCAGCCCGCGCTCCCGGCCACCAAGATCGCCTTCCTCACCGTCGGCAACGAGATACTCACCGGCGCCAACAGCTCCACCCTCTCGCGCTACCTCCTCCCGGCGATGCAGTGCCTCCACGACGCGCTCGCGCAAGCCGGCCTCGGGAAGCAGGTCGCCGTGACCACCGCGCACAACCTCGGCGTACTCGCCACGTCGTACCCGCCGTCGTCAGCCTACTTCCGCAAGGACCTCCTCCCGATGCTCTGCCCGATCCTCGACTTCCACGCGCGCACGGGCACGCCCTTCTTCATCAACGCGTACCCCTACTTCGCCTACGCTGAGGAGCCCACCCGCATCCACCTGGAGTACGCGCTGCTCGAACCCGGGTACACCGGCGTCGCCGACCCCGTCTCCGGGCTGCACTACACAAACATGCTCGCCGCGCAGGTGGACGCCGTGTACCACGCCATCGCCGCCGCCAACAGCGCGGCGTCGCGGGCCGTGGAGGTGCGCGTGTCAGAGACGGGGTGGCCGTCGGCCGGAGACGCCAATGAGACCGGCGCCTCGCCGCAGAACGCCGCCAAGTACAACGGTAATGTGATGCGCCTCGTGGGCGAGGGAAAGGGCACGCCGCTGAAGCCGGCGATGCCGCTGCGCGTCTACATGTTCGCGCTCTTCAACGAGAACATGAAGCCCGGCCCGACGTCGGAGCGCAACTACGGGTTCTTCAAGCCCGACGGCACGCCGGCGTACGAGCTCTCCTACCGCCTGCCCAAGGACAACACCAACTCGGGCTCTGGAGACGGCGGCGGGTACAATGGACACGGTGACGGGGCGGAGGAAAGCGGGTACTACAGCATCTCCGCCGCCGCCACAATGGTGAGCTCTGCTCTGTTTCCTCTGCTCTGCTACTAATTATGTCGTTGATGGTCGCATTGGCATGAATGAACCAACTTATAAGTAAAGGTTGGCTCTAGATTGGTTAGAAAGGTCCATTAACGACTTGTTTGGTTGTTGCAAAAGATTAAGCAACTTTGAAGGGATTGCATATGCTTGATGATATTATATTAGATATAAATATAAAGTAGGGAATGCCTTCCCTAGCATTAAAAGGAACATGTCAAAGGTTAGACCATTGTCTGGTCGATAATACGATGCAACAATTCCAGAACTAGTTTTGTGCGCAATCATGAACTCAAAATGGTAGTGCAAATTAAATCCTATTATGTGTTTTTGCTTATCTTCCCCAATGAATATGCATGTTCTGGCATCATAGAAGATTATAGACATTTCACATCGCTATTAACATGAACCTATTTCCTCCGTTACACAACATCAATCATACAGCCTGCAATCATAAAAGGAAAGAACAATTCTCCAGTGACCTATCTGTCTGATGTCTTTCTTATTGGAATTCTGCCCCCTTTTTGCTCATCTGCTGGGTCCTCGCGCTTGTGTCTGTCTGTTTTTGCTTGCTCTTGCTAGGGTTGGTGGACGTGGGCACAGGCATCTGTGGCAGCATGTGTGGCTGTCCTGGTGATGGCATCGTGACTGTGAGAGGATCAAGTGGATCTTACGCGAGTGGAGGAGGACCATGGTTTCTGATGAAGTCAGAAGCCACAACTGCAGCTGCTAGCTGCTGTGCTAGACAATGGTATTGATCATGGTTTTACCGTGTCCCTTGTTCCTATGTTGTTGTAATTGAAGTGTCCTTGTAATTGGTGGTAAGATAATTACTTGGTCAGTGTCATCAAACTAGATTTACTTTTCGTTTTTAAGTGATTTTTCGAACTCATATTTCTGGATGTTAATTTTAGTGGAATGAAGCATTCCTGCCTAAATTGTTTGACGAGAGAAAAAGCTAACTATGTGGAAACTATGATACCCTTTTGTTTGACGTCCAGGCTTGAGAGCGCCTGGACTGAACTGGAGGAATAGGAATATAACTTTTGCCTATCAGTATCAGTTACGTAGTCAATACTTCTCCCATAAAAAAGGTTGTGCTTTACTTTGTACTATTACACAAATTACTTTTTACAGAAAAGAGAAACGCATTGGTGATTGTGCTTATAATAAGAAATTGGGCTGCTTGGTAACTTTTGATCCGGACAACGGTCATCTCTCCTGCACGCAGAGTGGTTTCTCATCAGGTGTAAACTACTGAAAAGGTGAAGGCAACTGAGCCGAGTGAATCTTTGGGATGAGATGTCCGTTCACGTGTGCTGTCTGCTCTGCCTTCACCTCATTTTTTATACCAGTGCTCTGGATTGCTGCCTTGTGCTCTGTGGAGGTGTGGGGTTCTGCTGCTGTAACTGTACCCGCACACATCTGCAAGGATCTCGAGTGTATTGTGCGCTGGGACACGGACCAAATTCAATCATTTTCATTTCCCCTGCTCTATTGGGAACCATGTTGTCCACCGAGCGAGGATCAGGACTAATGTCAAACGGGTGCTAAGCCTCTCTAGAGACCAACTCCAACGTACCTCTTATCTCAAATTTAGAGCAGAAGGGTAGAAAATCATCTCCAACCGATCCCTATCCCTCATTTTGATTGGTTAACCGAAACCTGCACATCCGGTTAACCGAAACCGATCGGTTGTTTTTTTTGGTTTTTTTTTAAAAAATCGGTTATCAGAAAATAGAAACGGAAATAGATCACGGTAAAGAAAAAATCGTTCCCTCGGTTAATTGGAAACTTCAGTTCAGTTTTCGGTTAACAAAAGAAACTAAGATGAGAAAGAAGTATATCACGACAGAAAATCCTATTTTCTAACAGTCCACAACACTAATGCTACACTAAAAGCAAGCAAAATCCATAATCTGCGTAGAGAAAAAGAAAGACAACTGTTAAGGCTAATTCGATTATCATGCATCTCACCCTGTAGCCACTCAAACAAGCATTCAATCGAGCATGTGGTGTGCATGCACACAGAGAGGAATCCCTCGGAGGATGAACCAGAACCACAGCGGCATCGGAAATGCGCCAAACAAAATTCAGCAATCCGCTCTGTCATACGCACCATTGTCATTAGCCAATCTATTTCGGCTCTGATGCAGACCGCCGGCTCAAACCGTCCGTCGCAACAATGTAACATGCCCCGCCCTCCGCCTCTTTTGTTGATTATCGTGCGCCTTTGCAAGCCCGCCGCTCCGCCCCTATGAGATGGTTGGGATTTAGGGCCGTCGGGTGTCGGCGTTCGGATTTCCGAGTAGTAATCGAACGTGTCGCACGTTCTACCTCGAAGTGGCCTAGCTAAGAACATAAAGGAATTATCCTAGTTGAGACAAAATGCCCTACGTCCAGCCTAGCTGTCTCACTGTTCTTACTCAAGAATAGGGGCGGTTCTTACAAGTACGGGAGTCTGTCCTCCTGGTGTCGACAGACCCCTCTATTTATACTTTGTCTCCCTCTCTCTCTCGTCTCCCTCCGCATTACAGAGGGGAAGTAATTCGTGGGAACAGTGACGACTTGTCCTGTCGTATGCTTGACAGGGCACTCGATGGAGCCGCCGTATTCGTAGCCTGTCGCTACGCCTGCTCCTGTCTCGCCGTCGGGGTAGACCATACCGAGACGCACACGCGCCCCGCATTGCACTCCTGTTCGGTTCCGTCGGAGGTGACGGGTATTCAATGATGGGGCCAGGGAGGGCACTCTAGTGCCCTCTCACTTGGCCGAGGTGATGCCTGCTTCGCATTGAAGGCCACCTACTTCTCTCCTACCCAGGGTCGGGCCCAAATCTTCCCCTCGAGGTCTTCCCTTTGTCTCTACCCTGAGGGCGGGTCTCGCGACTTGCCCAGTGTGACGCCCTCAATTCTGTGGAAAACCACGGAACCGAGAACTGATGCATATGTGTGCCCAGTATGTTCATCACACATACACATATGTTCCACAAACTGAATTCAGAATATATATAATCACGAATAGCAGAGTTATTACAATGTCTCATGAGTCTTGGACTCATGCTCACAGCGGAAGTCTTAATCCAACAGCGGAAGTCTTATTTCTATGCAGCGGAGGTCTTCTAACTAGTGCGGAAGCAATCTAAGCAGTAGCGGCTCCATCTCTACTCCATCTCCACAGGCAAGGTTGAGAACGGATTACACGCCTAATGCTCCACTTGGTCTTCATAGTAATCTTCTCCTATTGCTGATGATGAAATAATAATGCAAGTTTGAGTACAATGATATACTCAGCAAGTGCGGGAAAATATGATATGTAGCTCATAACAAGGTAGATATGAAAAGGCTCATTGCAGAAAGCAAAGTTATTTATCAAAAACCACGATAAAACAGCAACTTATCTTTAAGTAAATGTAATTCCAACATGTATTAAAATACCAATCATACATCTATTATGTTCATTACCTTCCATGTCCCATCCGGACATCAATCAACCTCATTCTTGCTCACGAATACCTCCTCGTATTCGCTACCATCTCACGAATACTATCTCGTATTCGCTACAATTTCATCTCATAAACAACTTCGTCTCCCACCGAGACCAATCTCGTTGCCATGACTCAACAGTCATGCAACCCATCTTATCACCCGGACTTAACAGTCCCGAAAACAAAACCAAAACAAAACCATCCAAAACCATAACCAATAACCATATCCAATAACCATCCCAACTAATCATGGAAGTTGGCCAGACGCTCGTGACCGTAAGCTCGGTTATCATGATAGTTTTAAGACTCTCAGAGTTTGCACCTCTTTACCCACAAGTTTGTGATTTCGTCACCCATCGGCGACTGCAGAACCTCCATTATACCAGTACACAACCGTCGGTGTATGGCCAAGAGATCACAAAATAGCCTTTACAAAGAGGCTACTAGATGTATGGACTCACTAAGGTTTCACCGGCAGGCTAGAATCTCCAATTCTCCCACCCACGGGCCCCCTCTTGTGCCATGCAGTTCCCAGGGCAGTCCTCACTCGACTCCCATTCCCCGCGCCTTCCACGGTCCATAACAATCTAGCAACTTACCTAATTACTCAGCTAAGCCGCACCCATGCTTGGCCTTGTGGTGGCACTGTTATCCTGGCATGTGCTCGCATGAACCGGTCCTTAGATCCACGGCAAGTAAACCACCATCTCATGCTACCTCATTCACAAACCCATTCTTGCCTAGATCTCCCTCTGATCCATGTTCATTAACAACATCAGTTTCTCATTATCGTTACGAGTGCAGTTAGCTGGACACATCTATCTCGCTTCCCAATCCCATGGACTCAACGAAGCATAAAAGCAAAAATCATACCTGACTCATAAACTTCCCTGGCAACAAGGGTGGTTTAACCAAAACTAGTAAACTCCTATAAAAGGGTTTCCCATCATGTTTGACTCAGCACACACACACACACCTTTTCGCAAAACAAAACAATTTCCCAAAACATAGGGTCAATATGGTCAAGGGGCACTTGCCTTGTCCTTGCGGTTTCGGTTGCTCTTGGATCTCGAAACCTTGTTGTTGCAGCTCGTCGTAGACAGCTCCCTGAGCTTGTCCTTCTATACATGATCACGCACATACAAGATTCACAACAATCAATTTCATGCATAAACTTTAACTAGATGCGATGATGCATATGCATTTTATCCTATGATCAGTTTTTTTATTAGATCAGTTTGTACGTATTCTTGCATGGTTTGCATGGATTTTATGATGAATAGAGGTGTTCGGATCAACTGTGGACGTGGCAATGATCTTGTCTTTAGATCAACCCGATCGACAAGTGATCTGTCCACGAGAAAGCTTCTGTTCGAAAGGAATCAAAGAACAGATGCAAAGAAAACACGATGATGTCGCAAGGTGATATGAAAGACCTACCTTACATTCTTCTTGGTCTCGGGGTCCTTCTCTGATCAGACAGATTGTTGGGGCTCCCTCCCGACGATCTCTTTCGACTGAACTCCGGCGATGGGCTTACTCGGTGAGTTGGGGCTATGGCTCTAAGTCGTCGGCTCAAGAGGTGGAAAAGAAGTTTGTGGTTTCGGCCAAAGGTTCTGGTTTCTATTTATAATCAGGAGAAGAAGAGTCCTAATCTGATTGTATTTCGAATAAGAGTCCTATTCAAATTGTCGCTGAATCTTGACAACTTATCTTTAGTTGATTTGGTGCGGTGATATCGTGGAATTCATGTCGGTTTCCTCTCCGTACCGGTATTTCCATGCGTACAGAATCCAAAACCGCTCCAGAACTCAGTGATGAGCTCCGGAAGCTCCACGTGTCCACTGGGGCCTGGTCTCCCCTTATCCGCAGAGACGAGCTCTAGTTGTGCCGCGTGTCAAGCGAGCGAGACCTCCCTCTTCTTCGGAGGTGAGCTCCGCGTGCGCCACGTATCCTGGCGGTCAGGACCTCCTCTCTATTTGCAGGTGGCTCCGTGCACGCCACGTGTCAGTGCTGGACCTTCCCTCTCTCCGGAGGTGGCTCCGGGTGTACCACGTATCCTAATAGCGCCACACTTCCTTCTTGTTCATAGACGAGCTCCGAGGTTGACACGTGTCCAACAGTGTCGGACCTCCCGGAGATAAGCTCTGGTGGCGACAAGTGTCCAATCGGACCTCTCGGAGGTGAGCTCTGAGATTGACACGTATCCCGCGTGACTGGTCCTCTGATTTCTGCGGTGACTAGCTTCGAAGGTGACACGTGTCCTGCGGGACTGCCTTCACTTCTCCGCAGAGGCTAGCTCCGGGGGCAACATGTGTCCCACAGGGTCGGACCTCTCCCCCTTTGCGGAGATGAGCCCCGAGCCTGCCACGTAGACAGTTTAGCGGCGGACCTCTCCCCACTTTCACAGGGATGAGCCCCGAACACGCCACGTGACCAGCGGGCCGCGGGAGTTGTCTTCGGCGCTCTCTGTGAACTGGATTCGGCTCTTTTTGGTTATCTTCTTGATTCTTTCTTTGTTCCCACTTCTTTTAAAATGTTTTCTCTACATGAAACATGAATTCATGCAGAAACCAAAAATGAGGGTGTCACACCCAGGTGTCGGTCCCTGGCTTTCTGTCCTTTCCACTCTGTCTTCTCCTGAGCTCGGGCTCGAGCATACTCCTTCGTCGTCCTTCATGATATGTCTTCCCGCTTCTTCCCAGGGGGTCGGAGTCTAGAACCCCGTTAGTAGCCCCCGAGCCCCTGATTGATCTTGCCGATAGGTCAGAGAGTGAACACCAGTCGACCTCACACCTGCACAAATAAAAACAAGAAAAAGTTCATTAGAACTTGGCTTTACTAGATAGCCGTGACGGAGAAACCTCCAGCGGTCCTCACCCCCCTCAGTGAGCCGTTCGTGACTCGGAGGGGTCGGGTTGATCGGGAGCTTTCCTTGATGGTCGACCCCCCGAGCCCGATGAGCTGCCTATCAGTTTGAGCCGAGT
This sequence comes from Neostapfia colusana, assembly GCA_030760725.1. Classification (NCBI taxonomy): domain Eukaryota; kingdom Viridiplantae; phylum Streptophyta; class Magnoliopsida; order Poales; family Poaceae; genus Neostapfia; species Neostapfia colusana. Next base: position 24,878,316 of record JASWHV010000014.1, read on the forward strand.
GAAACCCATTCGTCCTGTTTGTTTTTGGACGTCTGGAACCATTGGCCTTGCTTTGCACCGAGGGGCTTTCTGGTCTGGGCTTGGTGCTCGCGTATCATTAGACCCCTGCTCGCGGCGTGCGCGTGGTTCTTGAGCCTGTCACTAGCTTGGGCGGCTCGCTACCGACCCTTCGGGGGGTTACCTTGGTGCTCGCAGTGTTGGGACTCGGCCATAATCTTAGAGGCGTTGGGCGGATTTGTCCTACCCAAAGTTGTCTCTATCGTGGACCACCTCACGTCGCTTGCCCCTCACTCCGGGTTGCCCCGGGGAGCCTCTGAGCCTTTCGTCGGCCATCCTACGAACCCGAGACTTTTTGAGCCAATAATGCGGGCCTGGAGACTTGCCTTCCTCCAATGGTCGCGTTGTCCTCCATGTCCTCCGTGTCTAGCGGGGTTTGAGGAGGCGTCGCTCGACTCAACTCCCATGTAGAGATCACGGTCTCGCGTCGTGAAGCCAAATGGTTGCTTCCTTGTGGAACCTCTGTATCTTCTTGGACGGTTTCGCCATGGGGGAACCAAGGAGGCGCCGCTCGACTTGGCTCTCTGGCAGCCCATGTGGTTTTAATCTGGAGGGGGGGTTGAGTGGCGTTATGACGACGGTTTCTTCGAGGTGGTGGCAAAAGGTCACCTGCCATCTGATAGTTGTTTGTTCTAGCACCGCTTCGTCCACTTTACATTCCCTTCCACCCCAATTTTCTTTTGGGTTTGCCTCCTTTGCTTTTGTGCTCCTCTATTTCGTGTAGCGCTCCTGTTTTCCTCTACCTCTTCCTCCTTTGTCCTTCTGTTGCTATTTCCTTTTGGCGCTTCCGCCGGAGAGAGAAAAACACCACATTCTTTTACGCGACGCACCTTCCGGTTCTCTTGCCGAGATGTCTTTGTGGTCAAAGTCGGAGTTCCGCCAGAGTCGCATCACCGTCCTTCAGGAGATGGGGGTGCTGTTGGAGCGTGATGCCCACGCCATCCGCGTCCCTGCGAAGGAGCCATTCCCCATTCCTCGGGTGTGACGCCCTCAATTCTGTTGAAAACCACAGAACCGAGAACTGATGCATATGTGTGCCCAGGATGTTCATCACACATACACATATGTTCCACAAACTGAATTCAGAATATATATAACCACGAATAACAGAGTTTATTACAATGTTTCATGAGTCTTGGACTCATGCTCATAGCGAAAGTCTTAATTTAACAGTGGAAGTCTTATTTCTATGCAGCGGAAGTCTTCTAACTAGTGCGGAAGCAATCTAAGCAGTAGCGGCTCCATCCCTACTCCATCCCCACAGGCAAGGTTGAGAACAGATTTACACGCCTAATGCTCCACTTGGTCTTCATAATAATCTTCTCCTGTTGCTGATGATGAAATAATGCAAGTTTGAGTACAATGATGTACTCAGCAAGTGCGGGAAAATATGATATGTAGCTCATAACAAGGTAGGTATAAAAAGGCTCATTGCAGAAAGCAAAGTTATTTATCAAAAACCACGATAAAACAACAACTCATCTTTAAGTGAATGTAATCCCAACATGTATTAAAATACCAATCATACCTCCATTATGTTCATTACCTTCCATGTCACAACCAGACATCAATCAACCTCATTCTTGCTCACGAATACCTCCTCGTATTTGCTACCATCTCACGAACACCTCCTTGTATTCGCTACCATCTCACGAATACCATCTCGTATTCGCTACCATTTCATCTCATAAACAACTTCATCTCCCACCGAGACCAACCATGTTGCCATGACTCAACAGTCATGCAACCCATCTTATCACCCGGACTCAACAGTCCCAAAAACCAAACCAAAACCAAACCATCCAAAACCATAACCCATAACCATATCCAATAACCATCCCAACTAATCATGGAAGTTGGCCAGGCGCTCGTAACGCTTAAGCTTGGCTATCATGATAGTTTTAAGACTCTGCAGAGTTTGCACCTCTTTACCCACAAGTTTGTGATTTCATCACCCGTCGGCGACTGCAGAACCTCCATTATACCAGTACACAACCGTCGGTGTATGGACAAGGGATCACAAAATAGCCTTTACAAAGGGGCTACTAGATGTATGGACTCACTAAGGTTTCACCGGCAGGCTAGAATCTCCAATTCTCCCACCCACGGGCCCCCTCTTGTGCCATGCAGTTCCCAGGGCAGTCCTCACTCGACTCCCATTCCCCGCGCCTTCCACGGTCCATAACAATCTAGCAACTTACCTAATTAGTCAGCTAAGCCACACCCATACTTGGCCTTGTGATGGCACTGTTATCCTGGCATGTGCTCTCATGAACCGGTCCTTAGATCTACGGCAAGTGACCACCATCTCAGGCTACCTCATTCACAAACCCGACTTGCCTAGATCTCCCTCCGATCCATGTTCATTAACAGCATCAGTTTCTCATTATCATTACGAGTGCAGTTAGCTAGACACACCTATCTCGCTTCTCAATCCCATGGACTCAGCGAAGCATAAAAGTAAAAACCATACCCGACTCATAAACATCCCTGGCGACAAGGGTGGTTTAACCAAAGCTAGTAAACTCCTATAAAAGGGTTTCCCATCATGTTTGACTCAGCACACACACTTTTTCGCAAAACAAAATAGTTTTTCCCAAAACATAGGATCAATATGGTCAAGGGGCACTTGCCTTGTTCTTGTGGTTCCGGTTGCTCTTGGATCTCGAAACCTTGTTGTTGCAGCTCATCGTAGACAACTCCCTGAGCTTGTCCTGCTATACAGGATCATGTACATACAAGATCCACGACAATCAATATCATGCACAAACTTTAACTAGATGCGATGATGCATATGCATGCTATCCTATAATCAGTTTTATTAGATCAGTTTGTACGTGTTCATGCATGGTTTTATGATGAACAGAGTTGTTCGGATCAAATGTGGACGTGGCGATGACCTTGTCTTTAGATCAACCTGATCAACAAGTGATCTGTCCACGAGAAAGCTTCTGTTCGAAAGGAATCGAAGAACAGATGCAAAGAAAACACGACGATGTCGTAAGGTGGTATTGGAGACCTACCTTACGTTCTTCTTGGTCTCGGGGTTCTTCTTTGATCAGACAGATCGTTGGGCTCCCTTCCGGCGATCTTTCTCGACTGAACTCCGGCGATGGGCTTACTCGGCGAGTTGGGTCTAGGCTCTAAGTCGTCGGCTCAGGAGTTGGAAAAGAAGTTCATGGTTTTCGGCCAAAGGTTCTTGGTTCTATTTATAATCGGGAGAAGAAGAGTCCTAATCTGATTGTATTCCGAATAAGAGTCCTATTTAGATTGTCATTGAATCTTAACAACTTATCTTTAGTTGATTTGGTGCGGTAACATTGTGGAATTCAGGTCGGTTTCTCCTCTGTACCGGTATTTCTACTCGTACACAATCCAAAAACCGTTCTAGAACTCGTTACCTCAGCGGTGATGAGCTCCGGAAGCTCCACGTGTCTACCGGGGCCTGATCTTCCCTTTTCCGCAGAGACGAGCTCCGGTTGTGCCGCATGTCAAGCGAGCGAGACCTCCCTCTTCTTCGGAGGTGAGCTCCGCGTGCGCCACGTATCCTGGCAGTCGGGACCTCCTCTCTTATTTGGAGGTGGCCCTGCGCACGCCACGTGTCAGTGCCGGACCTTCCCTCTCTTTGGAGGTGACTCCGGGTGTGTCACGTATCCATTCCGGATCTCCCTTTCTACTCATAGACGAGCTCCGACGTTGACACGTGTCCAACAGTGACAGACCTCCCGGAGATAAGCTCCGGTGGTGACACGTGTCCAATAGGACCGAACCTCTCGGAGGTGAGCTCCGAGGTCGACACGTATCCTGCGCGACTGGTCCTCTGATTTCCGTGGTGACTAGCTCCGAAGGTGACATGTGTCCTGCGGAACTGCTTTCGCTTCTCCGCAGAGGCTTTGATGTTCGGCCTTCACCCGTTGGCATGTGTCGCATAGGGCAACGTATTCGGCTATATCCCTTTTCATACCATCCCACCAATAACAAGTCTTCAAGTACTTGTACATTTTGGTACTTCCGGGATGTATGGAATAGGGTGAATCATGTGCCTCTTTTAATATCATGTCGCGGAGGTGCTTCACGTTAGGCACACAAATCCTTTTTCCTAGCCAAAGCGTACCCTTCTCATCTTCTTTGAAATCCTTCTCTATTCCTTGTCGGATCCTTTCCTTGATCTCCTTGATCTCCTCATCCGTTGCTTGGCCATCTCTTATCTCTTGCTCCAATGAAGAGTGGTAGCTCACGAACCGTGAGTTGGTGACATGCTCCCTTCCGGCTCAATGCATCAGCTACTACATTGGCCTTCCCAGGGTGGTAGTTGATTCCAACATCGTAATCCTTGATGAGTTCCAACCATCGACATTGCCTCAAATTCAAGTCCGTTTGTGTAAATATATACTTGAGGCTTTTATGATCCGTATAGGTCTCACATCGATGACCAAGGATATAATGTCTCCAAATTTTCAATGCATGCACTACCTCTGCTAGCTCCAAGTCATGTGTAGAATAATTAAGCTCATGCTTCTTTAATTGTCGTGAGGCATAGGCTACCACTCGTCCTTCTTGCATGAGCACACATCCGAGCCCCTGTCTGGATGCGTCACAATATTTGTCAAAGCTCTTGCTTATGTACGGCAATAACAAAACCGGCGCTGTGGTTAGCCTTTTCTTGAGTTCCTCAAAACTTTCTTGGCATGCTGGTGTCCATCGAAAGGCTCTTTCCTTCGTTAGCAACTCTGTCATAGGCTTTGCTATCTTAGAGAAGTCCTTAATGAAGCGTCGGTAGTATCCAGCCATCCCAAGAAAACTCCAAATATCCCTCACGTTTTGCGGTTGGTCCCACTTCAGAACATCCCTCACTTTTCCGGGATCAACCGATACCCCTTCTTCGGAGATAATGTGGCCTAGGAACGATATTTCCTTTAGCCAAAATTGACACTTGTTAAGCTTGGCATACAATTGATGCTCACGCATTTTTTGCAAGGTCAATTTCAAATGTTCTTCATGCTCCAACTCACTTTTTGAATACACCATAATGTCGTCGATGAAAACCACGATGAACTTATCCAAGTACTCCATGAAAACCGTGTTCATGAGGTACATGAAGTATGCGGGTGCATTTGTTAACCCAAAAGACATGACGGTATATTCATACAAACCATACCGTGTTCAAAAGGCAGTCTTGGGTATATCGGAGGGCTTAATCTTCAACTGGAAGTATCCCGACCGAAGATCAATCTTAGAGAACACTCGGGCTCCTTTCATTTGGTCAAATAGGTCATCTATACGGGGCATAGGGTATTTGTTCTTGATTGTCACCTCGTTGAGAGACCTATATTCCACGCACATCCTTTGGGTTCCATCCTTCTTGTCTACGAAGAGCACAGGAGCTCCCCATGGTGACGAGCTTGGACGTATAAAACCCTTCTCCAACTGCTCTTGAATTTGCTTCTTGAGTTCTACTAGTTCATTGACGGGCATCCTATAGGGTCTCTTTGCTATGGGTGCAGTTCCGGGTACCAAGTCAATGGCAAACTCAATGTCCCGATCAGGGGGCATACCTGGAAGCTCCTCTGGAAACACGTCCGAGAATTCTTAAACCACTGGAATGCTGTCCAATGTTGCTCCTTTGACGTGGTTCAAGATTGCCTTTTCGGTTGTTTGTTGGGCTGACTCAAACTCAACACGAATACTGTGCTCATTTGTCAACTGCACGCTTCTTTCAGCACATTGGATTACCCCGTTGTGCTTTCTTAGCCAATCCATCCCGAGTATTATGTCAATCCCTTAGGAATCCAAGACAATGAGGTTGGCAAGGAAGTCTACCCCCCTTATTTTAAGGCTTACTTTCGGACATACTATATTAGTCCTCATCTCTCCTCCGGGAGAATTAACTAACATAGCACATTTTAAGTGTGATATGGGTAGATTATGCTTGGCAATAAACTTGGATGATATGAAGGAATGTGGTGCTCCAGAATCAAATAAGATGGTGGCCAGGTTGGAGTTGGCAAGAAACATACCAATTGTGACGTCCTCAGCCTGTTGTGCTTCCTCAGCAGAGACATGGTTCACGTTGTCGCGAGCATAGTTCTGCTGTCCACGGTTTCCTTGATTGTCCCCTCCGTTTGGTCGCGGGTTCTTCATGAGCACGTTGCCTTGCTGTCCAGGGCCTCTCCTCGGGCACTGGTTCACGAAGTGTCCTGTTCCCCGCATGCAAAGCATGCCCTGTTGCCTACGGCAGCAGGTACGTTGGGGCAGGGGTTTTGAACAGGAGCGCCCATGTTGGGTCGGGGCACAAGAGGCAAAGGCACACGAGGTGCTTGTGCAACGGGTCGTTGCTGTGGTGGCTGACTAGGGCGGTATGCAGGAGCGGTCGATCCATACTGCGGTGCGGCCAGGGGCATGTACCGAGGTCGTACGTTGCAACCTTGGCTGGTATGGCATCTTCCTCTTGCACTCTCGTTCGATCTCTTGGATCTTGCTTTCAACCACTATAGCCTTGTCAACCAGCTTCTGAAAGCTTGCGTAGTCATTGTTGAGGAACTGGACCTGAATCTCATTGTTCAACCCTCTCATGAACAGGTATTGCTTCCTCTGGTCTGAGTTGACATTTTCGGGGGCATACCGGGACAGTTGTGTGAACTTGTTGAGATACTCATTCACGCTTCTCTGTCCTTGGCGGAGACCTTCAAACTCCTGTCTTTTGAGCATCGTTACACCAGCAGGGATGTAATGAGAGCGGAAACTCTCCTTGAACTCAGTTGTAACACCCCAAAACCTACTGAAGAGGGGAATTTAAAATTTTTTGGACGTATTGCATGTGGTGAAGCAAATTCAAATTCAAACTGGAATTTAAATTTAAATCAAAACAGAAAAAGAAAAGGAAAAGGAAAAACGGCCAGTGGGCCGAAACCCATCTCAGCTGGCCCAAAACCCGCGCGCGCTCCCCCTCCCTCTCTCTGACACGCGAGACCCACGTGTCATCTCCTTCCCCGCGCACCCCCAATCGCTCCGGTTCCTTCGTGCCCGATCACACGCGCCCCGCTCCCGGATTCCTCGCGCTCAACCCAACCCCGAATCCCTCGCGCCGTCCTGCTCGATCGCAACAAACCCCCGTGCCCCCGGCCATGATAAAAACAGATGTCCCCGCCGCCCTCCCCTCGCGCAAACAATTCCTCTCCCGGTGAGCGCCGCCGCCGTTGAGCTTGGAATTCCCCAAGAGCGTCGCCGTTTCCCTCTGTCAAACCGATCTCGTGACCCCGCAGCACCGCGCACAAGATTTAGACGCCGACCCCGGAGGGAAACACCGCCGGAAACCACCAACCCGACGCTCGCCGGTGAGTAACGCCGCTGCTCGCCGGTGAAACCTTCGAATTACATGGTTTTGATCCACCCTAATCATCGGTGTGCCATCTCTAGACCCCAGTGAAGCGTCACAACCCGAGAGCTCGAAGGGATCACCGCCCCAACTGCCACTTCGACGTGCACCGAAGACCATCACCGTTGAAGCTCGCTACCGACCCCATCTAGCCACGTAGGGATCAAGAAAACCACTGAGGTGAGGGCCCCTCCCTCCCCTCTGCCGTTTGCTACCAAAAAGGATGGGTGTTAGCATCTGTAGATGAAGATCCGCGACCTCGCCAGCGAGATCGCTCCGCTGCCGCCGTGCGACGCCGCGCGCGCGGGCGAATTCCGGCCAGGAGTGACGTGGCCTCTTTTGGGCCGTCTATTTTAAATCGCACGGCAGAAATTAAATTGGCGCATACCCCTTCGGCGATCTAATCTGAGCCGTCTGTTTTAAATCCAACGGCCCACGTCAGCCCCGCGTTATAAAGGCTGGGAATCTTACACGCTACCCCCTGGGGACCTTAGAAATCACGAGCTAGCCCCAGAAACTTCTGATCTAGCCCCTGGACCCTTAGAAATTCATGTAAATTCATTTAAAAATCAGTTTTAGCCCCTGGACTTAATAAGAATTAGGAAGACCTCCCTGTTTTGCACACTTAGACCCCTAAAAATTTAAAAATTGGGAAATAGGGCCCCACAGTAGGGTGGATTTGCACATCAGCCCCTGAGGGTTATTAATTTCAGGAAATTGAATATGTGAATAGGATTTAAAATTCAAACATAGGTATATGATCATTTTAATTATTATAATCCTGTGGAAAATTTGTAGAAACGATCTAAGATCTGAGTTTAGAGGGGAAATAAACTTTTAAACTCAATAAGACTACTGTTTTGTAATTTATATCTGAAATATGCCCTTTAGGCAAAAAACAAGTTTAAACTGTGGCAAAGTGAGTCTAAATAACCAAAAAGGGATAGGAAAAATTTATGAAGGTTCTGTTTGGGAAATTGGAACAGAAGAAATTTTTGTAGGAATTTAGGTTGCTGTTTTATTGGTGGAAATTCATTTCTAGACTAGAAAACAATTCTGAAAATGGGTAAAAATAACTTTAAATTGTTTCCATCAGAGAGGAAGTCAAAGAATATTTTATTGAACATTTTAGATTAGAACATATTCTGTTTAGGAGATATGTTTTATTATTTTAATACTAAAGTTCACTTTTAGGCATAGAAAATAAATCTGAAAATATAAGAAAATAGGTATGCATAATTAGAAAATGATAGATGTGGTCTCCAAATCCAAAAAACTTCAATTTAGGATTTTCTGGAAGATCTGAAAACCTATTTGGAGTAGGAAATTATCTTTCATGTGAACTTGTGGCTAAAAAGTGTATTAATTAAATATAGAGAATTTGTTCAAAATATAGTGTACAAATAGAAATCTGAATACAAAAGTTATAGATAATATATAAATGTTTAAAAGCGTATGTGGGCCTAAAATCAACACATCTAGGGTAACCACAACACTTAGAAATGTGAATGATTTTCATATGTATGTATGTGTGGTTTGCATGAGTGAAAGAGTGGACTATGTCTTATGGATTGTTGTTTTCTTTTGCTATGTGTTTTGGCATGAGTAGAACCAGCCCCAGAGCAGGTTCTCACCTTTCAAGACCAAGACTTTCTATTCTCAGAGCAGCAGGAAGAAGGCAAGTGTCCTTGACCACTTTGATCCTATACTAGGATGTGTAGTTAGAATTTAATTGCATTGTCAATTTGGAATATGATACCCAAGCTAGGAAGTTTCCCTAGATTTTCATTATCTTATTTCCTTGTAGCCTGGGTTGGGATTTATTTTATTATGTCATTTATTTACATACTTATGCTTAGCCATGCTTAGAATGGGATAAGTGGGATATGAGATCATCAACTTGTTTACCTTACTCTTGAATGAGATATTATGAGTTATGTAGAGGTAGGGATCGAGGCAAGTTGGATGATTTGGTTGGTGCTGTGTGCACGAGACTCGGGTTTGTCTTTAGTACTTGGCTGGATCCTAAGGACCGGTTCATGGAGCATGTAACCTGGCTTTACCGTGCCAACCACATGCTGAGGTGGGGCAGCTTGGCCAATTAATTAGGTGTATCCCCGGCGTAGTATGGGTGTTTTGGATGGTGCGGGTAATAGGTGTCAGCTAGACTACCATATGAACCGCAAGGCTCAAGAGGGGGCCACTGCAGCGGGGTTGGAGCCTCTTGTATGCTGTTAGGGGGTGAAACCTCAGTGGGCCCATGCTCGTCGAGAATCCCTTTGTAAAGGCCTCGTAGTGATCTCCTGGCTACACACATGGGAAGTGTGAACGTGGTTCGTGGCCACTGGCATAATGGAGGTTCTTTTAGTCCACCCGGCAACGGGGGATGAAATCACTACATGTGGGTACAGTGGTGCAAACTCTGCAGAGTCAAAACTGTCATGACAGCCGTGCTCACGGTCAAGAGTGGCTTGGACTTATTCAAGATTAGAGGATGATGAATTGGGAAGTTGAGGATGTTAAGAGGGAAGCTTAACATTGGAGATGAGATTATGGTTACTTGATATTGATGATGGGTTGAGGGATTGGGACCATTTCACCTGTGTAGTAATGTAGGTGCTTAATAAGCTAAGGTGATAGGTATTAATTGCGTAGTGCTTTAACCAAGAGTTCAACCTCTCCTTGCTCTAGCCATGCATAACATAACTTTCCCACACTTGGTGAGTACCAACGGTACTCAAGCTTGCTTTTCTGTTGGTTTAAAATTGTTGCTCAGGTCAAGGGGATGAAGTGGTGTTCAATGACCAAGACTTCGGACCCGAAGAAGGATTCTAGGTTCACGGAGTCCCCCGGGCAACGCCTGTGACGGAGCCCACAAGATTTATATTCCGCTGCTGCTTTATTTACATGTTATGAACATATTATCATCCACCGAGACGTGTGCTATGTAAGACTTATTTATATTCGAACACTTGGCTTGTAATATAATGATGCTTCACTATTTATCGTCACATGTATGAGAAAATGATCCTGGCGTACATGTGATATTCACTCGGTTGCTCTTTAGAGAAACCGGGTGTGACAGAAGTGGTATCAGAGCCAAGGTTGCCCGTAGGAACGTGGACCTAGGTAGAAATGGACGTATTTAAGGACCCTATTTTCTTAAAAACTATTTTACAAAAATGTGGGTTGAAAGTGTTATTTAATGGGGTCACTTTATTCACCTTGCCCCAACTTTTATTCAAAATACAATCTTTATTTAATTCTCATCTAACTTAATTTTAAATGCTTTATGTTTTAGATAGTTCTCATGAGCCGCACTGCCCGCAAGTCCACCGGAGGGAGAGTTCCTGTAGTTGCCCTTGCCTTGAGAAAGGAGAACCGTCTGGTGACGTACCACTCCTACGGGTTGGCAGTAGGAGGCTTGTTGCGCCGTCTTCGGCATATGCTCCACGCCGCTGGCAATGTGGGCAAGCTGATCATACACTACAGCTCCACCAGGACCATCCATGAGAAGCGGGAAGAATGGAGCTCAGAGATGAGGATTATCCATGAAAATCAGCTGCTCAAGATCCACCGCTCTCCAGCTTGTCGATCGACTCAGGCCGATGCTGAGAAGGATGTCACCTGGGAGGCCATAACCTGCCAGAGTTACATCAACCATCGCCACCTGGACAGGACTGAGTACATGTATGTCCTCCAGCGTGAGAGTGGCACCGCGGAGTACAAGCCGCCAGTGCAGCAGGGGACTTCCCATGAGCACATGGACCTGTGATTGGAGAATGCAACTATGCTCAGCCCTCAACTGCAGGAGTGCCAGCAGGAGCTTCAGGATGTTTGTGACACCCTGAAGGAGACTGAGGCATTGCTTCGCGCCAGCTTGAGGGCGAGAGAAAGAGGAGATGGGAATGAACTGTGTGTCACCGTGAATGACACGTGGACTCCTGACTCTCCAGACCGCCGGGCGAGCAGGCGTCGTCGCACTTCTCCACCAGCAGCTTCCCCACCTAAAGCGGAATCAGAGAGCAGCCGCAATAATGAGGAAGAACCCCACGAGCCAGCTCAGTGATACGAGTTGTTTAGAGTCATTTCCCTTATTTCAGCAGGTTATCGAGTAGTCGAGTCAATACCCTATTTATTTGTGTGTTAATGTTTGGTGTGTGACGTGAGTTGTGGAAGCCATGGGCATTTCTCCACAACCTCGTCTTTAGGTTGCTTTGCTTTGGTGTGTGAACCCCTATGAATCAATAGTGCATTTATTTTTGCGTGAGACGTGACGCCCAAAGATCTACGTGAAATCTTCAGAAATTGTTTAAATATTAAGGCCTCAAAAGTTTAAGTTAAACACGCAATTTGGGAAGTTAATACGTAATACTTTAAGTTAACACTTGGTTGATCATGATAGATGGCTGGAAGAGGAAAAGGTCGTGGTGCCAACCCCAACAACAACAACGATGAGGCCGGCAATCCTCACCTTTCTGGAGGACAAGACAGGGGTGGTCGCCGTGAAGGAGCTGATCCTATCCACCAAATGCTCGAAAATCAGAATCAGCTCATCCAGAGTCTAACTCAAGTGGTGGCCAACTTGCACCAAGCTCTACCCCCACAAGCTGCACCACGTCAACCAAGGTTGAGTGAGTTTTTGGGAACTCAACCCCCAAAGTTTGCAAGTGCTGCTGAACCTCTGGAGGCAGATGATTGGCTAAAGACCATTGAGAGCAAGATGAGGATCATACAATGCCAAGGGTATGAGAGGGTGCTGTTTGCCTCTCACCAATTGCATGGATCTGCTGCTGATTGGTGGACCGCTTACGTGGCAGCCCATCACGACCCCGAGAACATCACTTGGGAAGAGTTCAAGCGCAGTTTCCGCAACCACTACATACCAAGGGGTGAACTCAAAACAAGAGAAAGGAGTTCTTGGGACTGCAGCAAGGCAACATGACCATGAGGGAATACCTCACTAAGTTCACCCAACTATCCCGTTATGCACCACGGGACATTGAAACTGATGTGTAAAAACAGGACTGTTTTGTGGAAGGACTTACTATGGAAATGCAATGTGCAATGTCTTCCAATGAATATGAAAGCTTCCAAAAGATGGTAGACCGAGCGTTTGTCGTGGAAAGGAAGCTGAAGGCCTTGGAGAATGAAAACAAGAGGAAGGTGGGATGGTCACACCAAGCATCAAGTAGCAACACACGTCCACGTCTGATGCAGTAACCTGCAGGGCAGACGAGCCGTGCTGTGATACCCTACTCAGCACCGAGAGGGTACAACCCGAACTTCAGGCCTCCACAAGCACCAGTACAGCCGCAGCATCAGTTTGTGCAACAGCCACGCCCCACTTATCAGCCTCGACCAGCAGGACAAGGGCCACAGAACGAACCCCAAGATAACAAAGGCCAGGCACCTAAAGTTGGAGTGCAATGCTTCAACTGTGGTGAAGTGGGGCACTACGCTCATAAGTGCCCAAAGAAGAAGCCCATGCAGCCATCATCAGAATGTGATGCGAGGATGGGTGAACCACGTGACCATGGAGGAAGCGCAAGAGACACCTGACATGGTAATGGGTAAGTTTCCTGCAAATTTATACATTGCAACCCTATTGTTTGATTCTGGTGCTAACCACTCGTTCATTGTTCAAGGGTTTGTTAAGAAGCATGATCTAGCAACAACACAAATGAACCATATGTTAGCAGTGAACTCTCCAAGGGGAGAAATAAGGACAAGACAAGTGTGTCCCAGGGTGAATCTAGACATTAATGGGGTAGTATTTACTGCAAACCTCATAGTGATAGACTCACAAGGGATAGATATTATTTTGGGTATGTATTGGTTGACCAAACATAAAGGAATCATCCATTGTTCGACAAGAACGGTGGAACTAACTCACCCTAGCGGCACAAAAGTGAAGTTCATAGCCGTGTAAGAACCTAGGAGGGACATTTAACTCAATCAAGTTGAGGTGGAAGTGGAAGAGATAAGGACTATCAGGGAGTATCCAGATGTTTTTCCGGAGGAGTTGCCAGGTATGCCTCCCGACCGTGAAGTGGAATTCGCGATTGAACTAGTGCCCGGAACAGCCCCAATATACAAGAGGCCTTATCGGATGGACTCCAAACAGCTCGAAGAGCTCGAGGAACATTTAAGAGAATTGACAGAGAATGGGTATATTCATCCTAGTTCCTCACCATGGGGAGCTCCAGTGATATTTGTGCCCAAGAAGGACGGAACCCAAAGGTTATGCGTAGACTACCCTGCGTTGAACGAAGTAACCATCAAGAACAAGTACCCATTACCCCGCATTGAAGACTTATTTGATCAGTTGAGGGGAGCGTGTGTATTCTCAAAAATTGATCTCAGGTCGGGATACCACCAACTGAAGATAAGGCAAACTGACATTCTAAAGATAGCTTTACGGGCTGTATGAATACACTGTCATACCATTCGGGCTAAGTAATGCCCCGGCATATGTAACACCCCAAAACATGTTAAGAGGGGAATTTAAAACTTTTTGGATGTATTGCATGTGGTGCAGAAATTCAAATTTAAATTGGAATTCAAATTCAACTCAAAATAGAAAAGAAAACGAAAAAGAAAAAGAAAAAAACAAAACCGCCAGCCAGTGGGCCGAAACCCACCAGCTGGCCCACCCGCCCCCGCGCCAGCCCGCAGCCGCGCGCTCCCCTCTCTCTCTCACTGACATGCGGGACCCATGTGTCATCCCTGACCTCCCGCTCACGCCAACTACCCAAACTCCTCCGCGCGCGGCCGATCGCAACTAACCCGGAAAACCGCGCTTTCCCAGCCGAATTTTGGTCCCGAACGACTCCGACTCGATCACAACCGACACGCCGCCCTCCCCCGTCTATATAAACGCCGACATCGTCCCGTTTTTCCCTCACGATCGGCTGTTTTTCCTCCCGGTGAGAACCGAAGCTCCGATCACCGTTTTCTCTTGATCTCTGCTCGGATTTTTCGATCTAACGCGCCGATCGTGTTCCACCGCCTCCGGGGAATCACGCAGGTGCAGAAGACTCGGTGGTTTGCGCTCTAGGCACAGCTCCGACGAGCACCACAGCGATTCCATCTCGGACCTCGTCGCCGACCGCCTTCCAGCACCTCCGAGCTCAAGAAAAACCCCGAGGTGAGATCCCCGACCTCCCCTCTACCGATCTATGCCATGAAATCCCAGCTTTAGGAAGAATAGACGAAGATCTGAAGTTTTCCGGCGAGATCGCCGCCTCCCGCCGCCGCACACCGCCGGGAAGCGCCACCCGCGCACGGCCAGGGCGACATGGCCGCTTGTGCGCCGTCTATTTTATATCGCACGGTAGAATTAAAACCCGCGCGTACCGGTTCGATGATCTAATCTGAGCCGTCTGTTTTAAATCAGACGGTCCACATCAGCCCCGCATTATAAAGGCCGGGATTCTTACGCGCTACCCCCTGGGGATGTCGGAAAACACGAGCTAGCCCCGGAAACTTCTGATCTAGCCCCTGGAACTTCAGAAATTCATGTAAATTCATTTAAAAATCAGTTTTAGCACCTGGACTTAATAAAAATTAGGAAAACCCCTCTGTTATGTGTAGCTAGACCCCTGGAAATTTATGAAATAATATAATAGACCCTGTAGTGGGGTGAGTTTACCTTTTTAACCCTATATGATATTAAATTTAGGAATTTGAATATGTGATTAGGATTTAAAATTTAAAAGGTGAGACAAACACATTGTAAATTCAAATTTAAACTCTCCTAGCACATGGAAAACTTTAGAATGAGTTAAAAGTAGATTTTAAGCTGAAATGAATCTGTTTAATTGATTGTTCACATTTATTAGTTATAGGGACACAATTTTAGGTTAGGAAATAATTCTGAAAATTAGTAAAATAAATTTAAATTAGTTCACATCAGAGGAAAAGTTCCAAAATATATTATTTAATATTTTAGATCAGAACCTATTCTGTTTAGATGATATGCCCTACTATTTAATATTAAAACTCACTTTTAGGCATAGAAAATAAATCTGGAAAATATAGGAAAATAGGTATGCATAACTAGAAAATGATAAATGAAGTCTCCAAATCCAAAGACTTCAGTTTAGGATTTGGTAGAAGATCTGAAAACCCATTTGGAGTAGGAAATTACCTTCCATGTAAACTTGGTAGCTAAAGAGTGTATTAAAGAATTTGTTTAAATTAGAAATTCATATATAGTGTGCAAACAGAAATCTGAATACAAAAGTTAGAAATAATATACATATGTTTAAAAGTGCATGTAGGCAAAAAATCAACACATCTAGGATAACCACAACACTTAGTAATGTGAATGACTTTCATAGGTATGTATGTGTGGTTTGTATGAAGTGAAAGTGTGAACCCTGTCTTATGGATTGTTGTTTTCTTTGGCTATGTGTGTTGGCATGAGTAGATCCTGCCCCAGAGCAAGTTCTTCCCTTCCAAGACCAAGACTTTCCATTCTCAGAACAGCAAGAAGAAGGCAAGTGTCCTTGACCACTTTGTTCCTATACTAGGATGTGTAGCTAGAATTATTTGCATTGTCAATTGAAATATGAAACCCATGCTAGGAAGTTTTCCTAGAATTGCATTACCTTGTTTTCCTTGTAACTTGGATTGGGATTTGCTTTATTATGTCATTCATTCATATTACTTATGCTTAGCCATGCTTAGAATGGGATAAGTGGGATATGATATCATCAACTTGTTTACCTTATTCTTGAATGAGATATTATGAGTTATGTAGAGGTAGGGATCAAGGCAAGTTGGATGATTTGGTTGGTGCTGGTTGCACGAGACTCGGGTTTGTGTTTAGTACTTGCCTAGATCCTAAGGACCGGTTCATGGAGCATGTAACCTGGCTTTACCGTGCCAACCACATGCTGAGATGGGGCAGCTTGGCCAACTAATTAGGTGTATCCCCGGCGTAGTATGGGTGTGTTGGATGGTGCGGGGAATAGGTGTCAGCTGGACTACCATATGAACCGCAAGGCTCAAGAGGGGGCCACTGCAGCGGGGTTGGAGCCTCTTGTATGCTGTTAGGGGTGAAACCTCAGTGGGCCCACGCTCGTCGGGAATCCCTTTGTAAAGGCTTCGTAGTGATCTCTTGGCTACACACCTGGGAAGTGTGAATGTGGTTCGTGGCCACTGGCATAATGGAGGTTCTTTTAGTCCACCCGGCAACGGGGGACGAAATCACTACATGTGGGTACAGTGGTGCAAACTCTGCAGAGTCAAAACTGTCATGACAGCCGTACTCACGGTCAAGAGCGGCTTGGACTTATTCATGATTAGAGGATTGATGGCTTTGGAAGTTGAGGATGTTAAGCGGGGAGCTTAACATTGGAATTTGAGGTTATGGTTATTTGATTATGATGATGGGTTGGGAGATTGGGACCATTTCACCTGTGTAGTAATGTAGGTGCTTAGTTAAGCTAAGGTGATACGTATTAATTGCGTAGTGCTTGAACCATGAGTTCAACCTTTCCTTGTTCTAGCATTGCATGTCATAACCTTCCCCCACTTGCTGAGTACCATCGGTACTCAAATTTGCATATTGGTTGGTTTATATTGCTGCTCAGGTCAAGAGAATGATGTGGTGTTTAATGATCAAGACTTTGGACCCGAAGATGGTTTCTAGGTTCATGGAGTCCCCCGGGCAACGCCTGTGACGGAGCCCACAAGAATAATGTTCCGCTGCTATTTTATTTACTTGTTATGAACTTATTATCGTCCATCAAGACATATGCTATGTAAGACTTATTTATATTCGACACCTGGCTTGTAATAAATGATGCTTCACTTTTTGTTATCACATGTATGAGAAAATGATCCTGGCATACATGTGATATGCACTCGGTTGTTCTTCGGAGAAACCGGGTGTGACTGAAGTTGTATCAGATCCAAGGTTGCCCGTAGGAACGTGGACCTAGGTAGAAATGGACGTATTTAAGGACCCTATTTTCTTAAAAACTATTTTACAAGGTGTGGGTTGAAAAGTGTTATTTAATGGGGTCACTTTCTTCATCTTACCCCAACTTTTATTCAAAATAGGATTTGTGTTTAAAATTTTATCTAACTTAAGTTTAAATGCTTTATGTTTTAGATGGTTCGCATGATCCTTACTGCTCGCAAGTCCACCGGAGGGAGAGTTCCCGTAGTTGCCCTTGCCCTGAGAGAGGAGAACCGTCCGGTGACGTACCTCTCCTACGGATTGGCAGTAGGAGGCCTGTTGCGCCGTCTTCGACGCATGCTCCAAGCCGCCGGCAATACGGGCAAGCTAATCATACACTACAGCTCCACCCGAACCATCCGTGAGAAGCGGGAAGAATGGAGTTCAGAAATGAGGATTATCCACGGAAATCAGCTGCTCAAGATCCACCGCTCTCCAGCTTGTCGAGCGACACAGGTCGATGCGGAGAAGGATGTCACCTGGGAGGCAATCACCTGTCAGAGTCACATGTGTGTCCTCCAGCGTGAGAGTGGTACAACGGAGTACAAGTACCCGCCAGTGCAGCAAGGGACTTCTCATGAGCACATGAACTTGTGCTTGGGGGATGCTGCTATGCTCAGCACTCGACTGCAGGAGTGTCAGCAGGAGCTTCAGGATGTACGTGACACCCTAAAGGAGACTGAGACGTTGCTTTGAGCCAGCTTGAGGGCGAGAGAAAGAGGAGATGGGAATGAACTGTGTGTCACCGTGAATGACACATGGACTCCTGACTCCCCAGATCGCCGGGCAAGCAGGCGTCGCCGCACTTCTCCACCAGCAGCTTCCCCACCCAAAGCGGAGTCAGAGGGCAGCCGCAATAACGAGGAAGATCCCGAGGAGCCAGCTCAGTGATACAAGTAGTGTAGAGTCATTTCCATTAGTTTAGCAGATTGTCGAGTAGTCGAGTCGTTACCTTAGTTAATGGTGTGTTAATGTTTGGTATGTGACGTGAGTTGTGGAAGTATGGGCATTTGTCCACAACCTCATCTTCAGGTTGTTTTGCTTTGAAATGTGAGCCCCTATGAATTAAGAGTGCATTTATTTTCGTGTAAGACGTGAAACCCTCAGAAAATATAAATGAAATAAGGTCTCAAAATTTTAAAAGTCTAAACAAGCAAGTTGGGAAGTTAATACGTAATGCTTTAAGTTAACATCTGGTCGATCATGATAGATGGCCGGAAGAGGAAAGGGCCGTGCTGCCAACCCCACCAACAACAACGATGAGGCCGGCAACCCTCATCTTTCTGGAGGACAAGACAGGGGTGGTCGTCGGGAAGGAGTTTATCCCATCCACCAAATGCTTAAAAATCGGAATCAGCTCATCCAGAGCCTGACTCAAGTGGTGGCCAACTTGCACCAAGCTCCACCTCCACAAGCTGCATGTAACACCCCAAAACCTGTTAAGAGGGGAATTTAAAATTTTTTGGACGTATTGCATGTGGTGCAGAAATTCAAATTTAAATTGGAATTCAAATTCAACTCAAAACTGAAAAGAAAAAGAAATAGAAAAAGGAAAAAACAAAACCCCCGGCCAGTGGGCCGAAACCCACCAGCCGGCCCACCCACCCCCGCGCCAGCCCGCAGCCGCGCGCCCCCCCTCTCCCTCTCACTGACACGCGGGGCCCGCATGTCATCCCTGACCTCCCGCTCGCGCTGTCACACCCGGTTTCTCCGAAGAACAACCGAGTGAATATCACATGTATGCCAGAATCATTTTCTCATACATGCGATGACAAATAGTGAAGCATCATTTATTACAAGCCAGATGTCGAATATAAATAAGTCTTACATAGCATATGTCTCCATGGACGATAATAAGTTCATAACAAGTAAATAAAATAGCAGCGGAATATTATTCTTGTGGGCTCCGTCACAGGCGTTGCCCGGGGGACTCCATGAACCTAGAATCCTTCTTCGTGTCCGAAGTCTTGGTCATTGAACACCACATCATCCCCTTGACCTGAGCAGCAATTTAAACCAACAAATATGCAAGTTTGAGTACCATAGGTACTCAGCAAGTGTGGGAAAGTTATTTCATGCATGGCTAGAACAAGGAGAGGTTGGACTCATGGTTAAAGCACTACGCAATTAATACCTATTACCTTAGCTTATTAAGCACCTACATTACTACATAGGTGAAATGGTCCCAATCTCCCAACCCATCATCATAATCAAATAACCATAACATCATTTCCAATGTTAAGCTCCCCGCTTAACATCCTCAACTTCCAAAGACATCAATCCTCTAATCATGAATAAGTCCAAGCCGCTCTTGACCGTGAGCACGGCTGTCATGACAGTTTTGACTCTACAGAGTTTGCACCACTGTACCCACATGTAGTGATTTCATCCCCGATTGCAGGGTGGACTAAAAGAACCTCCATTATGCCAGTGGCCACGAACCACATTCACACTTCCCAGGTGTGTAGCCAGGAGATCACTATGAAGCCTTTACAAAGGGATTCCCGACGAGCGTGGGCCCACTGAGGTTTCACCCCTAACAGCATACAAGAGGCTCCAACCCCGCTGCAGTGGCCCCCTCTTGAGCCTTGCGGTTCATATGGTGGTCCTGCTGACACCTACTCCCCGCACCATCCAACACACCCATACTACGCCAGGGATACACCTAATTAATTGGCTAAGCTGCCCCATCTCAGCATGTGGTTGGCACGGTAAAGCCAGGTTACATGCTCCATGAACCCGGTCCTTTGGATCCAGGCAAGTACTAAACACAAACCCGCATCTCGTGCACCCAGCACCAACCAAATCATCTAACTTGCCTTGATCCCTACCTCTACATAACTCATA
Organism: Neostapfia colusana; assembly: GCA_030760725.1. Classification (NCBI taxonomy): domain Eukaryota; kingdom Viridiplantae; phylum Streptophyta; class Magnoliopsida; order Poales; family Poaceae; genus Neostapfia; species Neostapfia colusana. The sequence continues at coordinate 24,898,568 of JASWHV010000014.1, forward strand.
ACATCTCATTCAAGAATAAGGTAAATAAATTGATGATCTCATATCCCAATTATCCCATTCTAAGCATGGCTAAGCATAATAATAAATGTCATGATAAAATAAATCCCAACCCAAGCTACAAGGAAACAAGATAATGCAATTCTAGGGAAACTTCCAAACATGGGTTTCATATTTCAATTGACAATGCAAATAATTCTATCTACACATCCTAGCATAGGATCAAAGTGTTCAAGGACACTTGCCTTCTTCTTGCTGCTCTGAGAATGGAAAGTCTTGGTCTTGGAAGGGAAGAACTTGCTCTGGGGCAGGTTCTATTCATGCCAACACACATAACAAAAGAAAACAACAATCCATAAGACATAGTTCACACTTTCACTTCATACAACCACACATTCACATCTATGTAAGTCATTCACATTTCTAAGTGTTGTGGTTACTCTATGTGTGTTGATTTTTGGCTTTCATGCACTTTTAAACATGTGCATATGATTTCTAACTTTTGGTATTCAGATTTATGTTTGCACACTATATATATGAATTTCAAATTTGAACAAATTCCTTATATTCCATTGATACACATCTTAGCTACCAATTTATGCATGAAAGGTATTTTCCTACTTCAAATGGGTTTTCAGATCCTCTACCAAATCCTAAACTGAAATCTTTGGATTTGGAAACTTCATTTATCATTTTCTAGTTATGCATACCTAGTTGCTATATTTTCAGATTTATTTCCTATGCCTAAATGTGAACTTTATTATGAAAATAGTAAGACACCTCATCTAAACAGAATAGGTTCTGATATAAAATATTAAATAATATATTTTTGAACTTCTCCTCTGATGTGAACTAATTTAAATCTATTTTACCCATTTTCAAAATTATTTATTAACCTAAAAATGTGTTCCTAGAACTAATAAACATGAACACACCCAAACAGATTTCATTTCAGCCTAAAATTTATTTTTAGTTCATTCTAAAGTTTTCCAAGTGTTAGTAGAGTTTAAACTTGAATTTACATTGTGTTTGTATTTCCTTTTAAATTTAAATCCTATTCACACATTCAAATTTCTAAATTTAATATCATATAGGGTTAAAAAGTTAAGTTCACCCTACTACAGGGTCTAATTTATTATTTTAAGAATTTCCAGGGGCCTAACTATGCATAACAGAGGGGTTTTGCTAATTTTTATTAAGTCCAGGGGAAAACTGATTTTTAATTGAATTTACATGAATTTCTAAAGTTCCAGGGGCTAGATCAGAAGTTTCCGGGGCTAGCTCGTATTTTCCGAGATCCCCAGGGGATAGCGCGTAAGAATCCCGGTCTTTATAACGCGGGGCTGACGTGGACCATTCGATTTAAAATAGACGGCTCATATTATAACATCAAACCGGTACGCGGGGATTTTAATTCTATCGTGCGATTTAAAATAGACGGCGCACAAGCGGCCACGTCGCTCTGACCGAGCGCGGGCGGCGCTGCCCGGCGGCGGGAGGCGGCGATCTCGCCGGAATACTTCGGATCTTCGTCAATTCTTCCTAAAATTGGGATTTCATGGCATAGATCGGTAGAGGGGAGGTCGGGGATCTCACCTCGGGGTTTTTCTTGAACTCGGAGGTCCTGAAAGGCGGTCGGCGACGAGGTCCGAGGTGAATTCACGGCGATGCTCGTCGGCGCTGTGTCTAAAGCGCAAACCACCGAGTTTTCTGCACTTGCGTGATTCCCCGGAGGCGGTGGAACATGATCGGCGCATTAGATCAGAGAACCCGAGCAAAGATGGAGAGAAAACGGTGATCGGAGCTTCGGTTCTCACCGGGAGGAAAAACAGCCGATCGCGGGTGAAAAACGGGACGATGCCATTGTTTATATAGCCGGGGGAGGGCGGCGTTCGGTTGTGATCGAGCTGGAGTCGTCCAGAACCGAAATTCAGCTGGGATACGCGGGTATCCGGGGTGGTTTCGATTTGGTGTGAGACAGGAGTCCCGGTCGGCCAAGCGCGCGCGAGAGGAGGAAGAAGATGGCGGGCCCCACACGTCAGTGAGAAGAAAACGGGGCGCGCGGCTGCGGGCTGGCGCGGGGTGAGGTGGGCCGGCTGGTGGGTTTCGGCCCACTGGCCGGGGGGTTTGTTTTTTTTTCTTTTTCTTTTTCTTTTTCTTTTCTGTTTTGAGTTTAATTTGAATTCCAATTTGAATTTCTGCACCACATGCAATACGTCCAAAAATTTTTAAATTCCCCTCTTAACAGGTTTTGGGGTGTTACAGCTCTACCCCCCTTAAAAGAAATCTCGTCCTCGAGATTGGTGGTTCTAGGAAAACAATTCCGGAAACTGTGCCTTAAGTTCGTCTTCTCGCTCCCATGTGGCTTCCTCTTCCGAATGATGCTTCCACTGCACCTTGCACATCCGGATTCTTTTATTTCTTGTGAGGCGTTCCAGTGTCTCCAAAATCTTGGATGGTTGCTCGGCATAAGACAGATCCTCGGCTACGTCGAACTCATTCATGGGTAACATCTCTTCAGGCCTCCGTCAGCATCAGCACAGCCACAACGTCAGTTTGTACAGCAGCCTCGACCCACATATCAACCCCGACCAGCAGTACAAGGACCCTCAAATCAACCCCAAGACAACAAAGGCCAGACACCTAAGGTTGGGGTGCAATTCTTTAACTGTGGTGAAGTGGGGCACTACACTCATAAGTGCCCAAAGAAGAAGCCAGTGCAGCCGCAACAGAAGAATGTGATGCGAGGACGGGTGAACCACGTGACCATGGAAGAAGCGCAAGAGGCACCCGACGTGGTAGTTGGTAAGTTTCCTGCCAATTTACACATTGCAACCCTGTTGTTCGATTCTGGTGCTACCCACTCGTTCATTGCCCAAGGGTTTGTTAAGAAGCATGATCTAGCAACAACACAAATGAACCATATGCTAGCAGTAAACTCTCCAGGTGGAGAAATAAGGACAAGACGAGTGTGTCCCAAGGTGAATCTAGACGTTAATGGGGTAGTATTTACTGCCAACCTCATAGTGATAGATTCACAAGGGATAGATATTATTTTGGGCATGGATTGGTTGACCAAACATAAGGGAATCATCCATTGTTCGACCAGAACGGTGGAACTAACTCACCCTAATGGCACAAGAGTAAAGTTCATAACAATACAAGAGCCTAGGAGGGACATTAAATTAAATCAAGTTGAGGTGAAAGTGAAGGAGATCAGGATTATCAGGGAATACCCAGACGTTTTTCTGGAGGAGTTGCCAGGTATGCCTCCCGATCGTGAAGTGGAATTCGCGATTGAGCTAGTGCCTGGAACAGCTCCGATATACAAGAGACCTTATCGGATGTACTCCAAGCAACTGGGAGAACTCAAGGATCATTTAAGAGAGTTGACAGAGAAGGGGTACATTCGTCCTAGTTCCTCAGCATGGGGAGCTCCAGTGATATTTGTGCCCAAGAAGGATGGAACCCAAAGGTTATGCATAGACTACCGTGCCTTGAATGAAGTAACCATCAAGAACAAGTACCCATTACCCCGCATTGAATACTTGTTTGATCAGTTGAGGGGAGCTTGTGTGTTCTCGAAAATTGATCTTAGGTCGGGATACCACCAACTTAAGATAAGGCGAAATGATATTCCAAAGACAGCTTTCGTATCTCGGTACGGACTGTATGAATACACCGTCATGCCTTTCGGGCTAACTAATGCCCCGGCATACTTCATGTATCTCATGAACAAGGTATTCATGGAATATCTGGACAAATTTGTGGTGGTTTTTATTGATGATATTCTCGTCTTTTCCAAAGATGAAGAAGAACATGAGAGGCATCTAAGGTTGGTGTTGCAGAAGCTGAGAGAACACCAACTATATGCCAAGTTAAGCAAGTGTGAGTTTTGGTTGAAGAGAGTTCCCTTCTTAGGACATATAATCTCGGAGGGAGGAATCTCCGTAGACCCCGCCAAGATCGAGGATGTATAGAAATGGAAGACCCCTGAGAATGTCGGGGAAGTTCGAAGCTTCTTGGGATTGGCTGGGTATTATCGACGGTTTATCGAGGGTTTCTCCAAGATCTCGAGACCCCTCACCAAACTGTTGGAGAAGGGAGTCACATTCACATGGACGTCGCAGTGCGAGACGAGTTTCCAGGAACTAAAGAAAAGATTGACAACAGCCCCAGTGCTAGTTATGCCAGATATGCAGAAGAACTTTTTGGTGTACTGCGATGCCTCTGGAAACGGATTGGGATGTGTTCTCATGCAAGAGGGGCATGTATTGGCTTATGCGTCCCGGCAGCTCCGGAAACACGAGAAGAACTATCCTACACATGACCTAGAACTAGCCGCAGTGGTACATGCGTTGAAAATTTGGCGGCACTACTTGATGGGGAAGAGGACAGAGATATATACGGATCATAAGAGCTTAAAGTACATTTTTACACAGCCAGATCTCAACCTCAGACAAAGGAGATGGTTAGAGATAATCAACGACTTTGATGTGGGCATTAACTATCATCCTGGGAAAGCGAATGTCGTGGCGGATGCTTTAAGCCGGAAAGTGCAGGTCAATAGGTTGAGCTTGAAGGACATGCCTGCAGAATTAGAGGACGACGTTATAAGACTCAATCTATGCTTGGTGAATAGTGGTGAAGCCATCGCCATGGAGATGGACTCCACATTAGAGCAAGACATACGCGATGGTCAAAAGAATGATGAGAAGATACAAGAAATCCGACAACTCATCAAGGATAACAGAGCCCCTGGTTTCAGAGAGGATGAACAAGGTACGGTGTGGCACGAGAAAAGAATCTGTGTGCCTGAAGTAAAGGAGATCCGTGAATTGATTTTGAAGGAGGCTCATGATTCAGACTATTCCATTCATCCTGGGATTACGAAGATGTACCAGGACCTCAAGAGCAGGTTTTGGTGGTATGGCATGAAGCAAGATGTCGCGGAACATGTTGCCCTATGTGACACATGTCAGTTGGTGAAAGCAGAACATCAACGACCCGCGGGATTATTGCAACCACTTAAAGTGCCTGAATGGAAATGGGAAGAAATCGGTATGGATTTCATAGTGGGATTACCCAGGACCCAATCAAGATATGATTCCATATGGGTCATTATCGACAGGCTAACCAAGGTAGCTCATTTCATTCCCGTGAAAGAAAGCTACAGTGGATCCAAATTGGCAGAATTATACATGTCAAGGATCGTGTGTTTCCATGGAGTGCCAAAGAAGATTGTGTCAGATCGAGGGACACATTTCACCTCAAGGTTCTGGCAGAAGTTGCATGAAACCATGGGAACTCATCTGAATTTTAGTTCTGCCTATCATCCCCAAACTGACGGGCAGACGGAAAGAACCAATCAGATCCTTGAGGATATGCTAAGAGCGTGTGCACTAAAAAACAATCGGAGTTGGGATAAGAACTTACCGTATGCGGAGTTCTCCTATAACAACAGCTATCAGGCTAGTATGAAGATGTCACCGTTTGAAGCTTTGTATGGGAGGAAGTTCACAACTCCCCTATTTTGGAACCAAACGGGGGAAAGTAAAGTGTTTGGGCCCGAATTACTACAAGAAGCCGAGGCAAAAGTGAGAGAAATCCGCAACAATTTGAGGATAGCACAGACACGACAAAAGAGCTATGCCGATGTACGGAGAAGAGAGCTCGTTTTCAACATGGGGGACTATGTCTACCTAAAGGTGTCCCCTATTCGAGGACTTCGTCGGTTCAAGGCGAAAGGGAAGTTATCACCTCGATACATCGGACCCTTTCAAGTTCTGGAGAGGAAAGGTGAAGTGGCATATCAACTAGAATTACCGGCTCGCCTATCGGATGTACACGATGTATTCCATGTGTCACAGCTCAAGAAATGTCTGAGGACGCCTGAAGAGATGTTACCCATGAACGAGGTTGACGTAGCCAAGGATCTGTCGTATGCCGAGCAACCGTTCAAGATTTTGGAGACAATGGAACGCCTCACAAGAAATAAAAGAATCTGGATGTGCAAGGTGCAGTGGAAGCATCACTCGGAAGAGGAAGCCACATGGGAGCGAGAAGACGAGCTTAAGGCACAATTTCCGGAATTGTTTTCCTAGAACCACCAATCTCAAGGACGAGATTTCTTTTAAGGGGGTAGAGCTGTAACACCCCAAACCTGTTAAGAGGGGAATTTAAAAATTTTTGGACGTATTGCATGTGGTGCAGAAATTCAAATTTAAATTGGAATTCAAATTCAACTCAAAACAGAAAAGAAAACAAAAAAGAAAAAGAAAAAAACAAAACCCCCGGCCAGTGGGCCGAAACCAACCAGCTGGCCCACCCGCCCCCGCGCCAGCTCGCAGCCGCGCGCTCCCCTCTCTCTCTCACTAACACGCGGGACCCGCGTGTCATCCCTGACCTCCCGCTCACGCCAACTACCCGGACTCCTCCGCGCGCGGTCGATCGCAACTAACCCGGAAAACCGCGCTTTCCCAGCCGAATTTTGGTCCCGGACGACTCCAACTCGATCAAAACCGACACGCCGCCCTCCCCCGTCTATATAAACGCCGGCATCGTCCCGCTTTTCCCTCACGATCGGATGTTTTTCCTCCCGGTGAGAACCGAAGCTCCGATCACCGTTTTCTCTTGATCTCTGCTCGCATTTTCCGATCTAACGAGCCGATCGTGTTCCACCGCCTCCGGGGAATCACGCAGGTGCAGAAGACTCGGTGGTTTGCGCTCTAGGCACAGCTCCGACGAGCACCGCAGCGATTCCATCTCAGACCTCATCGCTGACCGCCTTCCAAGACCTCCGAGCTCAAGAAAAACCCCGAGGTGAGATCCCCGACCTCCCCTCTACCGATCTATGCCATGAAATCCCAGTTTTAGGAAGAATAGACGAAGATCCGAAGTTTTCCGGCGAGATCGCCGCCTCCCGCCGCCGCGCACCGCCGGGAAGCGCCGCCCGCGCACGGCCAGGGCGACGAGGCCGCTTGTAAGCCGTCTATTTTAAATTGCACGGTAGAATTAAAACCCGCGCGTACCGGTTCGATGATCTAATCTGAGCCGTCTGTTTTAAATCAGACGGTCCACATCAGCCCTGCATTATAAAGGCCGGGATTCTTACGCGCTACCCCCGAAAACTTCTGATCTAGCCCCTAGAACTTCAGAAATCCATGTAAATTCATTTAAAAATCAGTTTTAGCCCCTGGACTTAATAAAAATTAGGAAAACCCCTCTGTTATGTGTAGCTAGACCCCTGGAAATTTATGAAATAATATAATAGACCCTGTAGTGGGGTGAGTTTACCTTTTTAACCCTATATGATATTAAATTTAGGAATTTGAATATGTGATTAGGATTTCAAATTTAAAAGGTGAGACAAACACATTGTAAATTCAAATTTAAACTCTCCTAGCACTTAGAAAACTTTAGAATGAGTTAAAAGTAGATTTTAAGCTGAAATGAATCTGTTTAATTGATTGTTCACATTTATTAGTTATAGGGACACAATTTTAGGTTAGGCAATAATTCTGAAAATTAGTAAAATAAATTTAAATTAGTTCACATCAGAGGAGAAGTTCAAAAATATATTATTTAATATTTTAGAGCAGAAACTATTCTGTTTAGATGATATGCCCTACTATTTAATATTAAAACTCACTTTTAGGCATAGAAAATAAATCTAGAAAATATCGGAAAATAGGTATGCATAACTAGAAAATGATAAATGAAGTCTCCAAATCCAAAGACTTCAGTTTAGGATCTGGTAGAAGATCTGAAAACCCATTTGGAGTAGGAAATTACCTTCCATGTAAACTTGGTAGCTAAAGAGTGTATTAAAGAATTTGTTTAAATTGGAAATTCATATATAGTGTGCAAACAGAAATCTGAATACAAAAGTTAGAAATAATATACATATGTTTAAAAGTGCATGTAGGCAAAAAATCAACACATCTAGGATAACCACAACACTTAGTAATGTGAATGACTTTCATAGGTATGTATGTGTGGTTTGTATGAAGTGAAAGTGTGAACCCTGTCTTATGGATTGTTGTTTTCTTTTGCTATGTGTGTTGGCATGAGTAGAACCTGCCCCAGAGCAAGTTCTCCAAGACCAAGACTTTCCATTCTCAGAACAGCAAGAAGAAGGCAAGTGTCCTTGACCACTTTGTTCCTATACTAGGATGTGAAGCTAGAATTATTTGCATTGTCAATTGAAATATGAAACCCATGCTAGGAAGTTTTCCTAGAATTGCATTACCTTGTTTTCCTTGTAACTTGGGTTGGGATTTGCTTTATTATGTCATTCATTCATAATACTTATGCTTAGCCATGCTTAGAATGGGATAAGTGGGATATGATATCATCAACTTGTTTACCTTATTCTTGAATGAGATATTATGAGTTATGTAGAGGTAGGGATCAAGGTAAGTTGGATGATTTGGTTGGTGCTGGTTGCACGAGACTCGGGTTTGTGTTTAGTACTTGCCTGGATCCTAAGGACCGGTTCATGGAGCATGTAACCTGGCTTTACCGTGCCAACCACATGTTGAGATGGGGCATCTTGGCCAATTAATTAGGTGTATCCCCGGCGTAGTATCGGTGTGTTGGATGGTGCGGGGAATAGGTGTCAGCTGGACTACCATATGAACCGCAAGGCTCAAGAGGGGGCCACTGCAGCGGGGTTGGAGCCTCTTGTATGCTGTTAGGGGTGAAACCTCAGTGAGCCCACGCTCGTCGGGAATCCCTTTGTAAAGGCTTCGTAGTGATCTCCTGGCTACACACCTGGGAAGTGTGAATGTGGTTCGTGGCTGTAACACCCCAAAATTTTGATTTAAAACCCTAAATCATGTTAAGAGGGGAATTTAAAATTTTTTGGACGTGTTGCATGTTTTGCAAAAATTCAAATTCAAACTAGAATTCAAATTAAACTCAAATCAGAAAAGAAATAGAAAAAAAAGAGAAAACAGAAAAAAACCGGCCAGTGGGCCGAAACCCACCAGCCGGCCCAGCCAGCGCCCGCGCCAGCCCGCAGCCGAGCGCGCTGCTTCCTCACGCTGACAGGCGGGACCCACCCGATCTTCGTCTACCTCGCGACAGCGCCGGACTCCCTCGCACCCGAATCAAAACCGATCGGGATTTCGGCGTATCCCCGCTGAATTCTGTTCGTAGGCGACGCGGACATGATCTAAACCACCCCGCCGCCCTCCCCCGTCTATAAAAACCCCGGCCTCGTTCTGTTTTTCCCCCGCGATCGCCGATTTTTACTCCGGTGAGAACCGAGACTTCTCCGGCGAATTCTGGCCGATCTAAGCTCGGAATTTCCAATCTAACTCGCTGGTCTTGATCCACCGCCTCCGGGGAACCTTGCAGGTGCAGAAAACTCGGTGATTTGCGGTGTAAACACAGCGCCGACGAGCTTCGCCGTGGTTTTGCCTCGGACCTCGTCGCCGATCACTTTCCAGGACCTCCGAGCTCAAGAAAACCCCCGAGGTGAGATCCCCGACCTCCCCTCCACCGATCTATACCATAAAATCACAGTTCTAGGAAGAATTCTCGAAAACCCGAAAGTCTCCAGCGAGATCGCCGCTTCCCGCCGCCGTGCGCCGCCGGCAGCGCCGCCCGCGCTCGATCAGAGCGACGTGGCCGCTTGTGCGCCGTTTATTTTAAATCGCACGGTAGGGTTTAAACCCCCGCGTACCGGTTCGACGTTATAATCTCAGCCGTCGGTTTAAAATCGGACGGTCCACGTCAGCCCCGCGTTATAAAGACTGGAAATCTTACGTGCTACCCCCTGGGGTTCTCTGGAAATAAGAGCTAGCCCCGGAAACTTCTGATCTAGCCCCTGGAACTTCAGAAAATCATGTAAATTCATTTAAAAATCAGTTTTAGCCCCTGGACTTAATAAAAATTAGGAAAAACTCCTCTGATCAGTGTAGCTAGACCCCTGGAAATTCTTAAAATAATATTATAGACCCTGTAGTAGGGTGAGCTTACCTTTTTAACCATGTTGGATATTTAATTTAGAAAAATTGAATATGTGGCTAGTATTTAAAATTTAAAAGTGGGACAAACATATTGTCAAAATTAATTTAAAAACTTTCTCAGTATTTAGAAAACTTTGGAGTGAGATAAAAATATATTTTGGGCTGAAATGAATCTGTTTAATTTATTATTCACATTTAGGGACATATTTTTAAGTAAAGAATAGTTCTGAGAAATAGGGAAAATAATTGTAAAATAGTCTACATCAGAGGAAAAGGTCAAAAATATATTAGTAAATATTTTAGATCAGAACCTATTCTGTTTAGATGATGTGTCTTATTATTTTCATAATAAAGTTCACATAGGAAATAAATCTGAAAATATAGCAACTAGTAAATGATAAATGGAGTTCTAAAATCCAAAGGATTCAGTTTAGGGTTGGTAGAAATTATGAAGACACATATGGAGAAGGAAAATACCTTTCATGCATACTTGGTAGCTAAAAGGTGTAGTAATTGAATATAAGGAATTTATTTAAATTGGAAACTCATATATATAGTATGCAAGCATAAATGTGAATACAAAAGTAGGAATTATATACATATGATTAAACGTGTATGCAAGACACAAATCAACACACATAGAGTAACCACAACACATATAATGGTGAATGACTTTCATAAATGTGAATGTGTGGTTTGTATGAAGTGGAAGTGTGAACTATGTCTTATGGATTGTTGTTTTTCTTTTGCTACGTGTGATGGTATGATGTAAAACCTGCTCAAGAGCAAGATATTCCTTTCCAAGACCAGGACTACCCATTTCAAGAGCAGCAAGAAGGAGGCAAGTGTCCTTGACCACTTTGATCCAATACTAGGATGTGTAGCTAGAATTATTTGCATTGTCAATTGAAATATGAAACCCATGCTAAGAAGTTTCCCTAGAATTGCATTACCTTGTTTCCTTGTAGCTTGGGTTGGGATTTCTTTTATCATGTCATTTATTATTATGCATATGCTTAGCCATGCTTAGAATGAGATAATTGGGATATGAGATCATCAGTTTATTTTACCATACTCTTGAATGAGATATTGTGAGTTATGTAGAGGTAGGGATCAAGGCAAGTTGGATGTTTTGGTTGTGTGTTGGGTGCACGAGACTCGGGTTTGTGTTTAGTACTTGCCTGGATCCTAAGGACCGGTTCATGGAGCATGTAACCTGGCTTTACCGTGCCAACCACATGCTGAGATGGGGCAGCTTGGCCAATTAATTAGGTGTATCCCCGGCGTAGTATGGGTGTGTTGGAGGGTGCGGGGAATAGGTGTCAGCTGGACTACCATATGAACCGCAAGGCTCAAGAGGGGGCCACTGCAGCGGGGTTGGAGCCTCTTGTATGCTGTTAGGGGTGAAACCTCAATGGGCCCATGCTCGTCGGGAATCCCTTTGTAAAGGCTTCGTAGTGATCTCCTGGCTACACACCTGGGAAGTGTGAATGTGGTTCGTAGCCACTGGCATAATGGAGGTTCTTTTAGTCCACCCGGCAACGGGGGATGAAATCACTACATGTGGGTACAGTGGTACAAACTCTGCAGAGTCAAAACTGTCATGACAGCCGTGCTCACGGTCAAGAGCGGCTTGGACTTTTTCATGATTAGAGGAGTGATGGTTTTGGAAGTTAAGGATGTTAAGCGGGGAGCTTAACATTGGAAATGATGTTATGGTTATTGGACTATGATGATGGGATGGGAGATTGGGACCATTTCACCTGTGTAGTAATGTAGGTGCTTAATAAGCTAAGGTGATAGGTATTAATTGCGTAGTGCTTTAACCATGAGTTCAACCTCTCCTTGTTCTAGCCATGCATGATATAATTTTCCCACACTTGCTGAGTACCATTGGTACTCAACCTTGCATATTTGTTGGTTTATATTGCTGCTCAGGTCAAGATAATGAGGTGGTGTATAATGACCAAGACTTTGGACCCGAAGTAGGTTTCTAGGTTCATGGAGACCCCCGGGCAACGCCTGTGATGGAGCCCTCAAGAATAATATTCCGCTGCTAGTTTGTTTATTTGTGATGAACTTATGATTGTCCATCGAGACATTTGCCATGTAAGACTTATTTATATTCGACACCTGGCTTGTAATAAATGATACTTCACTATTTGTCATCACATGTATGAGAAAATGATCCTGGCATACATGTGATATTCACTTGGTTGTTCTTCGGAAAAACCGGGTGTGACAGAGGTGGTATCAGAGCCAAGGTTGCCCGTAGGAACGTGGACCTAGGTAGAAATGGACGTATTTAAGGGCCCTATTTTTTTTAAAAACTATTTTACAAGGTGTGTGTGGAAAAGTGTTATTTAATGGAGTCACTTTCTTCATATTACCCCCAACTTTCATTCAAAATAGAGTTTTTGTTTAAAAGATTATCTAACCAAAGTTTAAATGTTTTCTGTTTTAGATGGTTCGTATGATTCGCACCGCTCGCAAGTCCACAGGAGGGAGAGTTCCCGTAGTTGCCCTTGCCCAAAGAGAGGAGAGCCGTCCGGTGACATACCTTTCCTACGGATTGGCAGTAGGAGGCTTGTTGCGCCGTCTTCGACGTATGCTCGAAGCCGCTGGCAATACGGGCAAGCTAATCATCCACTATAACTCCACCAGGACCATCCGTGAGAAGAGGGAAGAATGGAGTTCAGAGATGAGGATTATACATGAAAATCAGCTGCTTAAGATCCACCACTCTCCAGCCTGTAGAGCGACACAGGTCGATGCGGAGAAGGATGTCACCTGGGAGGCCATCACCTGCCAGAGTCACATCTATCGTCGCCACCTGGACAGGACTGAGTACATGTATGTCCTCCAGCGTAAGAGTGGTACCACGGAGTACAAGTACCCGCCAGTGCAGCAAGGGACTTCCCATGAGCACATGGACTTGTGCTTAGAGGATGCTGCTATGCTCAGCACTCGACTGCAGGAGTGTCAGCAAGAGCTTCAGGATGTTCGGGACACCCTGAAGGAAACGGAGGCGTTGCTGCGAGCCTGCTTAAGGGCGAGAGAAAGAGGAGATGGGAATGAACTGTGTGTCACCGTGAATGATACATGGACTCCTGACTCCCCAGATCACCGAGCGATCAGGCGTCGTCGCACTTCTCCACCAGCAGCCTCCCCACCCAAAGCAGAGTCAGAAGGCAGCCGAAATGATGAGGAAGATCCCGAGGAGCCAGCTCAAGAAAACGAGTAGTGTAGAGTCCTTCCCTTGGTTAGCAAGATGTCGAATAGTCGAGTCGTTACGATTAGTTAATGGTGTGTTAATGCTTGGTGTGTGACGTGAGTTGTGGAAGCCATGATGCAATGTCCACAACCTCGTCTTCAGATTGTTTTGCTTTGGTGTGTGAACCCACATGAAATAATAGTACATTTATTCGGTGTGAGATATGAACCCTCGTAAAAGTATAACAAAGCATCAACACTTCAAAGTACAAACAAATGAAAGTAGTAAGATGATACTAAATGCTTTCAAATTAACATTGGTTGATTCTGCCAGATGGCTGGAAGAGGAAAAGGACGTGCTGCCAACCCCGCCAACAACAACGATGAGGCATGCAACCCTCATCTTTCTGGAAGCCAGGACCGGGGTGGTCGCCGTGAAGGAGTTGATCCTCTCCACCAAATGCTGGAGAATCAAAATCAGCTCATCCAGAACTTGACTCAAGTGGTGGCCAACTTGCATCAAGTTCCACCTCCACAAGCTGCACCACGCCAACCAAGGTTGAGTGAGTTTCTAGGAACTAAACCTCCAAAGTTTGCAAGTGCTGCTGAACCTCTGAAGGCAGATGATTGGCTAAAGACCATTGAAAGCAAGATGAGGATCATCCAGTGCCAAGGGTATGAGAGGGTGCTGTTTGCCTCTCATCAATTGCATGGACCTGCTGCTGATTGGTGGACCGCCTACGTGGCTGCCCATCATGACCCTGAGAACATCACTTGGGAAGAGTTCAAGTGTAGTTTCCGCAACCATTACATCCCAAGAGGTGAACTCAAAAACAAGAGGAAGGAGTTTTCGGGACTGCAGCAGGGAAACATGACGGTGAGGGAATACCTCACTAAATTTACTCAACTATCCCGTTATGCCCCACGGGACATAGAGACTGATGAGCAGAAACAAGATTGTTTCATGGAGGGACTTACCGCAGAAATGCAGTGTGCAATGTCCTCAAATGAGTATGAAAGCTTCCAAAAGATGGTGGACAGAGCGTTTGTGGTAGAAAGGAAGCTAAAGGCCTTGGAAAATGAGAATAAGAGGAAGGCCGGGTGGTCACATCAAGCCTCAGGGAGCAACACCCGCCCATGCAGCAACCTGCAGGGCAGACGAACCGTGCTGCGGTACCCTACTCAGCACCAAGAGGGTACAACCCGAACTACAGGCCTCCGGCAGCACCAGCACAGCCGCAACGTCAGTTTGTGCAGCAGCCTCGCCCCGCATATCCACCTCGACCAGCAGTGCAAGGACCCCCAAACCAACCCCAAGACAACAAAGGCCAGACACCTAAGGTTGGGGTGCAATGTTTTAACTGCGGTGAAGTGGGGCACTACGCCCACAAATGCCCAAAGAAGAAGCCCGCGCAGCCACAACAGCAGAATGTAATGAGAGGACGGGTGAACCACGTCACTATGGAGGAAGCACAAGATGCACCCGACGTGGTAGTTGGTAAGTTTCCTGCCAATTTACACCTTGCAACCCTGCTGTTTGATTCTGGTGCTACCCACTCGTTTATTGCTCAAGGGTTTGTTAAGAAGTATGACCTAGCAACAACACAAATGAACCATATGCTAGCCGTAAACTCTCCAGGTGGAGAAATAAGGACAAGACAAGTGTGTCCCAAGATGAATCTAGACATTAATGGGGTAGTGTTTACTGCTAACCTCATAGTGATAGATTCCCAAGGGATTGATATCATTTTGGGCATGGATTGGTTGACCAAACATAAGGGAATCATTCATTGTTCGACCAGAACGGTGGAACTAACTCACCCTAGTGGCACAAGAGTAAAGTTCATAACAATACACGAGCCTAGGAGGGACATTCAATTAAATCAAGTTGAGGTGAAAGTTGAAGAAATCAGGACTATCAGGGAATATCCAGACGTTTTTCCGGAAGAATTGCCAGGTATGCCTCCCGATCGTGAAGTGGAATTTGCAATTGAGCTAGTGCCTGGAACAGCCCCGATATACAAGAGACCTTATCGGATGGACTCTAAGCAGCTAGAAGAACTCAAGGATCATTTGAGAGAATTGACGGAGAAGGGGTATATCCGCCCTAGTTCCTCACCATGGGGAGCTCCGGTGATATTTGTGCCCAAGAAGGACGGAACCCAAAGGTTATGCGTAGATTACCGTGCTTTGAATGAGGTAACCATCAAGAACAAGTACCCATTACCTCGCATTGAAGACTTGTTTGATCAGTTGAGGGGAGCTTGTGTGTTCTCGAAAATTGATCTCAGGTCGGGATACCACCAACTCAAGATAAGGCAATCTGATATTCCCAAGACAGCTTTCGTATCTCGGTACGGACTGTATGAATACACTGTCATGCCTTTCGGGCTAACTAATGCCCCGGCATACTTCATGTATCTCATGAACAAGGTATTCATGGAATATCTAGACAAATTTGTGGTGGTTTTCATAGATGACATTCTCGTCTTCTCCAAAGATGAAGAAGAACATGAGAAACATCTAAGGTTGGTGTTGCAAAGGCTGAGAGAACACCAACTATATGCCAAGTTGAGCAAGTGTGAGTTTTGGCTGAAGAGAGTTCCCTTCTTAGCACATATAATCTCAGAAGGAGGAATCTCCGTAGATCCCGCCAAAATTGAGGATATCCAGAAGTGGAAGACCCCTGAAAATGTCAGGGAAGTTCGAAGCTTCTTGGGATTGGCTGGATACTATCGACGGTTTATTGATGGATTCTCCAAGATCTCGAGACCTCTCACCGAACTGTTGGAGAAGGGAATCACATTCACCTGGACGCCACAGTGCGAGACGAGCTTTCAGGAGCTAAAGAAGAGATTGACAACAGCCCCAGTGTTGGTTATGCCAGATATGCAGAAGAACTTCACGGTGTACTGCGATGCCTCTGGAAACGGGTTGGGATGTGTTCTCATGCAAGAAGGGCATGTCGTGGCTTATGCATCCCGGCAGCTCCGGAAGCACGAGAAGAACTATCCTACACATGACCTAGAACTAGCCGCAGTGGTACACGCGTTGAAAATTTGGTGGCACTATTTGATGGGAAAGAGGACCGAGATATATACGGATCATAAGAGTTTGAAGTACATTTTCACACAGCCAGATCTCAACCTCAGACAAAGGAGATGGTTAGAGCTAATCAATGACTTTGATGTGGGCATCAACTATCATCCCGGGAAAGCAAACGTCGTGGCCGATGCTTTGAGTCGGAAAGTGCAGGTCAATAAGTTGAGCTTGAAGGACATGCCTGCAGAATTGAAGGATGAGGTTATAAGGCTCAATCTATGCCTTGTGAATAGTGGTGAAGCCATCGCCATGGAAGTGGACTCCACACTAGAGCAAGACATACGCAATGGTCAAAAGAATGACGAGAATATACAAGAAATCAGGCAACTCATCAAGGAAAATAAAGCTCCTGGTTTCAGAGAGGATGAACAAGGTATGGTGTGGCACGGGAAGAGAATCTGCGTGCCTGAAGTAAAGGAGATCCGTGAATTGATTTTGAAGGAGGCTCACGATTCCGACTATTCCATTCATCCTGGGAGTACGAAGATGTACCAGGACCTCAAGAGCAGGTATTGGTGGTATGTCATGAAGCGAGATGTCGCGGAACATGTTGCCCTATGTGACACATGTCAGTTGGTGAAAGCAGAACATCAACGACCCGCGGGATTATTGCAACCACTCAAAGTGCCTGAATGGAAATGGGAAGAAATCAGCATGGATTTCATCGTGGGATTGCCTAGGACCCAATCAGGATATGATTCGATATGGGTCATCATTGATAGGCTAACCAAGGTAGCTCACTTCATCCCCGTGAAGGAAAGCTACAGCGGATCCAAATTGGCAGAGTTGTACATGTCAAGGATCGTGTGTTACCATGGAGTGCCAAAGAAGATTGTGTCGGACCGAGGGACACAGTTCACCTCAAGGTTTTGGCAGAAGTTGCATGAAACCATGGGAACCCATCTGAACTTCAGCTCTGCCTATCATCCCCAAACTGACGGGCAGACGGAGAGAACCAATCAGATCCTTGAAGATATGCTAAGAGCATGTGCACTCAAAAACAATAGGAGTTGGGACAAAAACTTACCGTATGCGGAGTTTTCCTATAACAATAGCTATCAAGCTAGTATGAAGATGTCACCGTTTGAAGCTTTGTACGGGAGGAAGTGCAGAACTCCCCTATTTTGGAACCAAACGGGGGAAAGTAAAGTGTTTGGTCCAGAAGTACTACAAGAAGCCGAGGCGAAGGTGAGGGAAATTCGTAATAACTTGAGGATAGCACAGACACGCCAAAAGAGCTATGCCGATGTACGAAGAAGAGAGCTCGTTTTCAACGTGGGGGACTATGTCTATCTCAAGGTGTCCCCTATCAGAGGACTTCGTCGGTTCAAGGTGAAAGGGAAGTTGGCACCTCGATACATCGGACCCTTTCAAGTTTTGGAGAGGAAAGGCGAAGTGGCGTATCAACTAGAATTACCGGCTCGTCTATCGGATGTGCACGATGTATTCCATGTGTCACAACTCAAGAAATGCCTGAGGACGCCTGAGGAGGTGTTACCCATGAATGAAGTGGACGTAGCTGAGGATTTGTCTTATGCCGAGCAACCATACAAGATTTTCGAGACAATGGAACGCCTCACCAGAAATAAAAGAATCCGGATGTGCAAGGTGCAGTGGAAGCATCACTCAGAAGAGGAAGCCACCTGGGAGTGGGAAGATGAGCTCAAGGCACAATTTCCGGAATTGTTTTCTTAGAAACACCAATCTCGAGGACGAGATTTCTTTCAAGGGGGATAGAGCTGTAACACCCCAAATTTTTGATTTAAAACCCTAAATCATGTTAAGAGGGGAATTTAAAATTTTTTGGACGTGTTGCATGTTTTGCAAAAATTCAAATTCAAACTGGAATTCAAATTAAACTCAAATCAGAAAAGAAATAGAAAAAAAAGAAAAAGAGAAAACAAAAAA
The DNA here is from genome assembly GCA_030760725.1 of Neostapfia colusana. Taxonomy (NCBI): domain Eukaryota; kingdom Viridiplantae; phylum Streptophyta; class Magnoliopsida; order Poales; family Poaceae; genus Neostapfia; species Neostapfia colusana. The sequence continues at coordinate 24,916,765 of JASWHV010000014.1, forward strand.
AAACTGGCCAGTGGGCCGAAACCCACCAGCCGGCCCAGCCAGCGCCCGCGCCAGCCCGCAGCCGAGCGCGCTGCTTCCTCACGCTGACAGGCGGGACCCATCCGATCTTCGTCTACCTCGCGACAGCGCCGGACTCCCTCGCACCCGAATCAAAACCGATCGGGATTTCGGCGTATCCCCGCTGAATTCTGTTCGTAGGCGATGCGGACATGATCTAAACCACCCCGCCGCCCTCCCCCGTCTATAAAAACCCCGGCCTCGTTCTGTTTTTCCCCCACGATCGCTGATTTTTACTCCGGTGAGAACCGAGACTTCTCCGGCGAATTCTGGCCGATCTAAGCTCGGAATTTCCGATCTAACTCGCTGGTCTTGATCCACCGCCTCCGGGGAACCTTGCAGGTGCAGAAAACTCGGTGACTTGCGGTGTAAACACAGCGCCGACGAGCTTCGCCGTGGTTTTGCCTCGGACCTCGTCGCCGATCACTTTCCAGGACCTCCGAGCTCAAGAAAACCCCCGAGGTGAGATCCCCGACCTCCACTCCACCGATCTATACCATAAAATCACAGTTCTAGGAAGAATTCTCGAAAACCCGAAAGTCTCCGGCGAGATCGCCGCTTCCCGCCGCCGGGCGCCGCCGGCAGCGCCGCCCGCGCTTGATCAGAGCGATGTGGCCGCTTGTGCGCCGTTTATTTTAAATCGCACGGTAGGGTTTAAAACCCCGCGTACCGGTTCGACGTTATAATCTCAGCCGTCGGTTTAAAATCGGACGGTCCACGTCAGCCCCGCATTATAAAGACTGGAAATCTTACGTGCTACCCCCTGGGGTTCTCAGAAATAAGAGCTAGCCCCGGAAACTTCTGATCTAGCCCTTGGAACTTCAGAAAATCATGTAAATTCATTTAAAAATCAGTTTTAGCCCCTGGAGTTAATAAAAATTAGGAAAAACTCCTCTGATCAGTGTAGCTAGACCCCTGGAAATTCTGAAAATAATATTATAGACCCTGCAGTAGGGTGAGTTTACCTTTTTAACCCTGTTGGATATTTAATTTAGAAAAATTGAATATGTGGCTAGTATTTAAAATTTAAAAGTGGGACAAACATATTGTCAAAATTAAATTAAAAACTTTCTCAGTATTTAGAAAACTTCGGAGTGAGATAAAAATATATTTTGGGCTGAAATGAATCTGTTTAATTTATTAGTCACATTTAGGGACATATTTTTAAGTAAAGAATAGTTCTGGAAAATAGGGAAAATAATTGTAAAATAGTCTACATCAGAGGAAAAGGTCAAAAATATATTAGTAAATATTTTAGATCAGAACCTATTCTGTTTAGATGATGTGTCTTATTATTTTCATAATAAAGTTCACATTTAGGCATAGGAAATAAATCTGAAAATATAGCAACTAGTAAATGATAAATGGAGTTCTAAAATCCAAAGGATTCAGTTTAGGGTTGGTAGAAATTATGAAGACACATATGGAGAAGGAAAATACCTTTCATGCATACTTGGTAGCTAAAAGGTGTAGTAATTGAATATAAGGAATTTATTTAAATTGGAAACTCATATATATAGTATGCAAGCATAAATGTGAATACAAAAGTAGGGATTATATACATATGATTAAAAGTGTATGCAAGACACAAATCAACACATATAGAGTAACCACAACACATATAATGGTGAATGACTTTCATAAATGTGAATGTGTGGTTTGTATGAAGTGGAAGTGTGAACTATGTCTTATGGATTGTTGTTTTTCTTTTGCTACGTGTGATGGTATGATGTAGAACCTGCTCAAGAGCAAGTTATTCCTTTCCAAGACCAGGACTACCCATTTCAAGAGCAGCAAGAAGGAGGCAAGTGTCCTTGACCACTTTGATCCTATACTAGGATGTGTAGCTAGAATTATTTGCATTGTCAATTGAAATATGAAACCCATGCTAGGAAGTTTCCCTAGAATTGCATTACCTTGTTTCCTTGTAGCTTGGGTTGGGATTTCTTTTATCATGTAATTATTTATTATGCATATGCTTAGCCATGCTTAGAATGGGATAATTGGGATATGAGATCATCAGTTTATTTTACCATACTCTTGAATGAGATATTGTGAGTTATGTAGAGGTAGGGATCAAGGCAAGTTGGATGTTTTGGTTGTGTGTTGGGTGCACGAGACTCGGATTTGTGTTTAGTACTTGCCTGGATCCTAAGGACCGGTTCATGGAGCATGTAACCTGGCTTTACCGTGCCAATCACATGCTGAGATGGGGCAGCTTGGCCAATTAATTAGGTGTATCCCCGGCGTAGTATGGGTGTGTTGGAGGGTGCGGGGAATAGGTGTCAGCTGGACTACCATATGAACCACAAGGCTCAAGAGGGGGCCACTGCAGCGGGGTTGGAGCCTCTTGTATGCTGTTAGGGGTGAAACCTCAGTGGGCCCACGCTCGTCGGGAATCCCTTTGTAAAGGATTCGTAGTGATCTCCTGGCTACACACCTGGGAAGTGTGAATGTGGTTCGTAGCCACTGGCATAATGGAGGTTCTTTTAGTCCACCCGGCAACGGGGGATGAAATCACTACATGTGGGTACAGTGGTACAAACTCTGCAGAGTCAAAACTGTCATGACAGCCGTGCTCACGGTCAAGAGCGGCTTGGACTTATTCATGATTAGAGGAGTGATGGTTTTGGAAGTTAAGGATGTTAAGCGGGGAGCTTAACATTGGAAATGATGTTATGGTTATTGGATTATGATGATGGGATGGGAGATTGGGACCATTTCACCTGTGTAGTAATGTAGGTGCTTAATAAGCTAAGGTGATAGGTATTAATTGCGTAGTGCTTTAACCATGAGTTCAACCTCTCCTTGTTCTAGCCATGCATGATATAATTTTCCCACACTTGCTGAGTACCATTGGTACTCAACCTTGCATATTTGTTGGTTTATATTGCTGCTCAGGTCAAGATAATGAGGTGGTGTATAATGACCAAGACTTTGGACCCGAAGAAGGTTTCTAGGTTCATGGAGACCCCCGGGCAACGCCTGTGATGGAGCCCTCAAGAATAATATTCCGCTGCTAGTTTGTTTATTTGTGATGAACTTATTATTGTCCATCGAGACATTTGCCATGTAAGACTTATTTATATTCGACACCTGGCTTGTAATAAATGATGCTTCACTATTTGTCATCACATGTATGAGAAAATGATCCTGGCATACATGTGATATTCACTTGGTTGTTCTTCGGAAAAACCGGGTGTGACAGTGGCCACTGGCATAATGGAGGTTCTTTTAGTCCACCCGGCAACGGGGGACGAAATCACTACATGTGGGTACAGTGGTGCAAACTCTGCAGAGTCAAAACTGTCATGACAGCCGTGCTCACGATCAAGAGCGGCTTGGACTTATTCATGATTAGAGGATTGATGGCTTTGGAAGTTGAGGATGTTAAGCGGGGAGCTTAACATTGGAATTTGAGGTTATGGTTATTTGATTATGATGATGGGTTGGGAGATTGGGACCATTTCACCTGTGTAGTAATGTAGGTGCTTAGTTAATCTAAGGTGATAGGTATTAATTGCGTAGTGCTTTAACCATGAGTTCAACTTTTCCTTGTTCTAGCCATGCATGTCATAACCTTCCCCCACTTGCTGAGTACCATCGGTACTCAAACTTGCATATTGGTTGGTTTATATTGCTGCTCAGGTCAAGAGAATGATGTGGTGTTTAAAGATCAAGACTTCAGACCCGAAGAAGGTTTCTAGGTTCATGGAGTCCCCCGGGCAACGCCTGTGGCGGAGCCCATAAGAATAATGTTCCGCTGCTATTTTATTTACTTGTTATGAACTTATTATCGTCCATCGAGACATATGCTATGTAAGACTTATTTATATTCAACACCTGGCTTGTAATAAATGATGCTTCACTATTTGTCATCACATGTATGACAAAATGATCCTGGCATACATGTGATATTCACTCGGTTGTTCTTCAGAGAAACTGGGTGTGACAGCATATTTCATGTACCTCATGAACAAGGTATTCATGGAATATCTGGATAAATTTGTGGTGGTTTTCATTGATGACATTCTCGTCTTTTCCAAAGATGAAGAAGAACATGAGATACATTTAAGACTGGTGTTGCAAAAGCTGAGAGAACACCAACTATATGCCAAGCTGAGAAAGTGTGAATTTTGGCTGAAGAGAGTTCCCTTCTTAGGACATATAATCTCAGAGGGAGGAATCTCAGTAGATCCCACCAAGATCGAGGATGTGCAGAAGTGGAAGACCCCTGAAAATGTCGGGGAAATTCGAAGCTTCTTAGGATTGGCTGGGTATTATCGACGGTTCATTGAGGGTTTCTCCAAGATCTCGAGACCTCTCACCAAATTGTTAGAGAAGGGAATCACATTCACATGGACACCGGAGTGTGAGACGAGTTTTCAAGAATTGAAGAAAAGATTGACAACAACCCCAGTGCTAGGAGGACATATTTGAATTCCTCAGGTTCAAGTTGTGAAGGAGGCAAATTTTGAGCAAATTTGGAGGTGCCTTGATATGATTATCAAAGGGACATGTAAATTTCATCTAAATTTGAATTCAAATTTGAAACTGAGGCAAAACAGGTCAAATTGCAAAATGACTTTGGAATTTGAGTTCCTCAGAGTTGAATTTGTAAAGTGCCAAGAATTTTGGAGATATTTAGGAGAGAAGTGAGTGGGACCCACTTGTCAGTTAGAGGAGGAGACTTACTCCCGAAGGAAATTTCTTCTCTGTTCCCACTCGAACCGGTGGCCGCCGAGCGGAGCGCGACACCGTGGCAGCACAGCTGCCACCTCCCGGCACTGTCGATCAGCCTCAGCCGATATTACACCGAACGGCTGTCGCACGTAGGGAAAACTGATCACGCTCCCCCCCTCCTGTGTCTGCTGCCGTGAGCGCCGTTTCTCCCGCAGCTACCGCGCCCCATTGGAGCAGCGACGCCCGGCCGCCTCGGCAGCTCTCACGCTGACCTGAGCTGTCCCACGACGTCTCCGGTTCCTCCTCGAGGTGTTGGGCCTGAGGAACAGCCGTTTCCTTCCACGGGGACGCGGCGCAGAGCTCGGTTTCTTCAGCGACGCCACTGCGAGCCGCTGGCCGAAAGAACACATCGCCCGGTCACCACAGGGCTTCTCCCACCCAGCTACAAAAGCAAAAATGTGCGCATGTAGACCTTCTCTCTTCACAACAACGCCGGCAGCGTGTCATGGACCGTGCTCGCCGGAATTTCAGTTTTGCCGACGACATACGATGATAGCCGAGAGGAGAAACTCGGCGAATTCGTTTCACACGTCGAACCACTCCCCACACGACGTAGCATACACCTTCTATACCCCCGTGCGCGTTCATAGGATCAAGAACCACCGAGAACCATCGAGCAGAGCCGCTGTTCGTTGAGTTTTTCGAATTTCGCCGGATTTTGACCTAGCCCGATGGTGAGGTCATACTTCCGGCGAGTTCCAGTGGGATCGGCGGTTGGGTCCGTGTTCTCCTCGGAGCGGTGGTGCTGTACGCGCAAACGGCTACGTGTTTGGTGTAGTATAACGCCCTGGTGACATCGCCGGAGTGGCCACCGCCGCTGTCGCCGTTGCACCTAGGTTTCCGGCCACCTTCGATCGGAGGTAAGGCCGGCAACGTGTTCCTCGCGTGAAAACATGCAGTGGCGGCAAAGATCGACAAGTTTCGAGGACCGGAACCCCTTCCCAGCGAGGTCTCCGGCGAGCCCGGCGGCGGGGTCGCGCGGGAGCCGGAGGAAGACGAAGACGGGGGCTGGCCCACGCGTCAGTCTCTGTTGCGAGGGAGTGGGATTTTCTGTGGCCTCGGATCGGTCTGTGACAACGCGGGGACGGGTCTGTGGCCCCGTGTGGCATGAATGCAGCAGCTGACACGTGGGGATGGGGCCACTGTCAGAGTTTAAACATTCCAGATTTGGTTCAAACTTTAGAGCCTCATAACTTTTGCTAGGAAGATCCAAATTTAGTGATTCAAATTGGGTTGGATTCAGGATGAAGAACTCTATCCAAATATGCAACCCAATGTTCATGAAAACCAACAGAAAATTCTGGAGAATTCTTTAAAGCTTTTCAGCAAAAGAATTTTAGAGGGAGTTTGGTTCATCTAAAATTCCCACAGTTTTGCCAGAATATTCTTAAGGCCATTAGGAAACTCCTGTAAAAGTTTCAGCTCATTTGGAGTTTATTTAGTTAGGGTAATTCTAATTTCAAATTTCTGTATTCAAATGAATACAGAAACATTTTCAGAGAATTTCCAAAACTTGGAAATTCTGTTCTGGGCATTCCTTAGCTCCAAAAATTCTAATAAAATTCATGCATACTCCCTGAGCTATGTATGGAATTGTACTTCACTTGAATTTGCATGAAAGTGCAAATTTATTCAGAATCAATTCCTCTTTGCCTAAATGCTTAGGGAATTGTTCCAGGTGATCTACTTAGTGAAATATTCCAAATTTTGGTCCAGCTGACTTTCTTGTGACAAGGAACTCACAAGAAAATTTCCAGCTCCATTGGAGCCCTGGATCATTATGTCCTGTTCAACCTCATTAGCTAATCCCCACCCAAGTGATGAAACCCCACTCATCACTTGATCCTAGTACTTAAACACACACCCAAACCACCAGCCCCAGTGTCATTTTAAATTCTTAAACAAAGTTCCAGTTTAAAACTTGTCTTTAGCACTTGTTAGCAAATGTTTTATAATTAAACATGTATGCATATTCATAACGTGTAGTGATTAAATGTGGATACGTGAAGAGTAAGGATCAAGGAGCAAGAAGGGCAGACATTGAGCTGCAAGTCAGCAGAACCTAACTCCATAAACATCTGACTTTAGTCACCTGCAAAACCAAGGCAAGCCCCGATTTGCATTTAAGTTGTTTTATCAAGTTTTTCCTTTGTTCATCACTATGGGTCAAGATTGTATGTGCATTAGGGCGAGGATGTTTTATACTCCACTTGCATGACCAAAAAGAACCCGGGGATCAAGGGTAGCATGGTTTCATCGCTGTAGCATAAGGCCGTGATAAATAGACTAGAGCATCCGGTAGAAGACGAGTAGTTGGAATCTACTCGCGATCTTGTTTTTAGGATCACATAAGTGGGGTTGGAAAGAGAAGCAAACTAATGTTTACGTTTCTAAAGATGAGACCGGGCAGGAGGGTTAGGCAGCGACAAGACAAGGTCTTGGTCGAGTAGCTCTGCCTGTGTCGGTTAAGGACCGAAGCGTGTGCAGCCCCGCTGAGCAAGTTTTGAGTTGTGTACCGGATGCTTACTGATATATGGGAACCAGGAAACCGATGTACCAGGTTCACTGGATTGTAGAGGCATACCACATCGTCTCGTTAGACCTATGAGCCCGAGACGGCGCGACCGGTTCTACAGTCTAGTGTCCTGCGAAAGGTTGCCACATACGACGTAATGAAGGACGCCAGATGTGGGTCTTCAGAGGCGGGCGTATGTGTCGAGTTATCCGGGTAGTGTTTGATTCGAATCACCGTCCCTCTCGGTTATGAGTACCGCTTGCTCACTGTGTTGTTACGTAGTAAGCAAGTTGTGTGGGAACAGTTTGCAAAAGTATAATTGCTGTTATGATTATGTTAAACTGCATGAGAATCTTGTTTGAGGTAGAGATAGAGCAAACTAAATTTATTTTTCACCTTGGGACAAGCAACATGGGAATGAAGCTTTTCTTGTTTGATTGTGGAGTTCCAATGTTGCTGGGCGCAAGGTCACTACTATTATGGCTAAAATCTGAAGGTTAAGGATGAACTCGTAGGTGAGTCTTTTCGCAAATGACAGGTCTTAGGAGAGACGGTTAAGTCTTGCTGAGCCTTTGTGCTCACTCTTGCTATATAAGTGGTTTTGCAGGTAAACATCAACGCTATAAAGAAGGTTGTCCGGTGAGACTCGGGAACTTCCGAGTCATGTCACACTTGGAGAACCTAGCCGCTGCCATGTCTTCATGTTGCTAGCGAGAGGAGTCCGCGGGCTGAATGTCTTCTCGAGTGCTTCTTAGATATTCATCGTGAGCTGTTTATAGACTTCCGCAGTAGCTATTTTGTGTAAATTATTTACAAAGAATAATTGTAAGCTTCCGCTTTTGATTTATGTAATACTGCGTTCCTTATATGTGTGCTGTTGGGTGCCGCATAACACGGCACCACCCAATGTGATTCCTCGGGCGAGAAGGCACGTCCCCGTGATCGCGGTCGGGCCCCCTCAGCGTGGTATCAGTGCCGCATTGGTGATAGCGCACGGAATAAGGATGGTATTACGACAAAAACTTAGGATACGGTGAGGAAACGATATTTGGCCCACATAAGGACTATAGTAGTGTAGTTACTTAAAGTGGCAAGACTAACATATGTGTTTTAATTCTGAGTTTTCATTATGTAACGAACCACCTACGCTCAGGTAAGAATGGTAAGGAACGCCACCGAAAGTGGTTCAATTTCGGTTAGCTCCCCTGACGAGGAAAGTGGTTCAGGGCTAGGTCTCACAGCTTGGTGTGAGACGTCAATATGAACTCTTGGACTCTTCATGTTCCTGAGTTCATATGAAACGCTGATCCCTAGCGTGCATTAGGCAAGTAAGTGGAGACCCCATCGTGTGGTCAGTAACACGATAGTGTGTTCATCTGGAAAAAGCTCAGGGGGACATACGCAGCTCTTGCCATCGGCGTGCCCTGCAGGGCAGTAGGTGGTATCCGTTGGGTTGATAACATTCCCAACCGTGACGACCCGTTCATGACATACTCGGGTTCCCCGTCGTATGGTGTAAAAACACGATCACGTGCCTTGAGACGTGGCTTAACTCAAGGACGGCCGTATGACAATGATACATGCGTTTGTATTTACTTTCAATTATGGTACTGCCTGAAATGAAACAACCTTTGAGTGCACCACTATTGAGTGTTTTTCTGCAGGTACTAACCACGTACGTATCCCGTGTAGTACACGTGTGCGAGAGACCGTCTTAGTGCCACTGATAAAACATATATGCCGGTGTAATCCGGTTAGGATTTTTCTTTTGGAGAGGCTACGTAGTACCGACATGTTTCTTACGGTGCATCAACACCGTACTAAACTTAATAACCTATTCCCTACTAAGAAATGATTTATGAACTAACTTTCAACTAAAAATGGAAGTTTGAAACAAATATCAGTTACTGAACTCTTATTTTGAGCTAAGACTCAAATGAGAGTATAACTAGGTGTCAAAGTTTTCAAAAACAGAGTGCTCTGTTTCTGGCAGGAATTCTTGCTGGACTTTGACAGAGCATAACTCTGAGTATCTTTAACCAATTGCGGGGTATGATACAGTTCTCGAAAGATATTCAAGTGCTCTACAACCTCTTTGTAGACCTCCAGAGCAGGATTACACTTGAAGTTGGTGAAAAGTCCAGTTGAAGGCAAACTGTTCAGAACCAGGAGAGTAGCAAAAACCTCTCTGGACCTTTCTGTTTTTAAGCCATAACTTCCTGTAGGAAAATCTTTAAGGAGCCTATAAGTACTTGTTGAAAAGCTACTGAAGTTTACTAAAACTTTGGTATTGAACTCAAGTCAAGAATCTGCTGATAACTTGAGTAAAATTTGGACTTGTGTGAACTTGTCAGGGTAGTCCCGCTGATTAGTTTAGCGTACTTAAGATTTGTTTAAACATGAATGTGGTTATGCTTTCATAAAGTCCATGACATGTTCATGTTTTACTTATCTTTACTTACTACTGAGATAGAATTTTGATTGACTCAAAATTTTGTTTCGTGCAGTATGGTACGCACACATCCTCAAATGGAGATTGGAGGTTCAAGTCGAGGTGGGAGTGACTAGACTTTATCACGAGAGACATCGCCAACCGGATTGGCTGAAATTATGGCGAAGATGAATGAAACCCTCCAAACTATAGTTCAACAAGGCATAAATCGAGAAGCTCAACGTCACATGCCAACCCAGAGCACGTATCTGGATTTCTTGGCAACACAACCGCCGGTATTCTCCGAGGCGGCTGACCATTGTGAAGCAAATCACTGGTTACGTGTCATTGAGTCCAAGTTTGGGTTGATCCAATGTGATGAATTCTCGAAGACTCTATATGCCCCTCAGCAGCTTCACGGCTTTGCTGGAGCATGGTGGGCAGAATACATTGCTGTCCAACCAGCAGGGCATCATGTCACATGGGCGGAGTTCCAGGCTGCATTTCGTGCTCGTTTCATTCCTGCGGGCATAATGCAAACCAGTCTGGATGAATTCTGGAGTCTGAAGCAAGGGGACATGAGTGTTATTGAGTATGCGAAGGAATTCGATCGCTTAGCTCAATATGTCCCTGACTATGTGAAATCACCATCCATGAGGGGTTATCACTTTTACCGAGGGCTGACCGCTAGGCTGCTATGTGAATTGGCTCAAGTTAGCCAAGAGAATTTTGATGAGTTTGTGAGCGGTGCTATCGCTCAAGAATATTATTCCAACCTCTACCTCAAAGAAAAGAGGGAGAGGGACTCATCACAGGATGAAGACAATCATCTACCTCAGAAGTATCGGTTGGTAATCCGTTCACCTTCCGGTCGAGAGATTCCACAAGAGGTGCGATCATTCTGGGAGTGTGACGACTCTTCTACTCCACATAGGTCATATTCACCTCCACCGCAGCAGCAAATTATTTCTTATGCATCTCAGTATCAACAAGGTGCACCAGAATACTATTTCCCTCAAGTGGTTGAAGATGAACACGGTAATTTCTCAGCTGAACCAAGTGTTGTCCCACTTCACGTTGACAACGAGCCCAACGTCAATGAAGCAACTGAACCGAGCAGCAACATTGTTTCTGCGGGTCCAGTTCCACAGGGCGATTTTGGGCAGCATAGAAAAGCTATGTCCAAAGTGGGAACAATCAATTATGTGTCAGTCGATGATCTGCCAAAGGGAGGACCTGTTCTGGCTGGCAGGTTCACCTTAAATGACAAGCCGGTTGTCATTTTGTTCGACTCTGGTGCAACACATAACTTCATTAGCCGGGAAACGGTAATCCGGGATCAGATCTCCACCACATCACAAAAGGTTCTTACCTTATTCATTCGCCAGGTGGAGACATATCAACTAATGAAGTCGTTTCTCGAGCACCACTTTGCTTGGGTGGAAAAATTTATCCTACCACCCTCATTATTCTTGAAGACCAAGGAATCAATTCCATATTGGGAATATCATGGTTGACCTTCCATAAGGCTGTTCTGGACATCGAGAACAGGAGTGTCCACTTGGACTCTCCACTTCACGAGCGTCAAACGTTGTACCTCGGCGAAGCGGTTTCCAAAGAACCGAAAGTATGTAATGCCGATGCTTGCAAGTTAGAAGACATTCCGGTAGTCCGTGAATATCCGGACGTTTTTCCCGAAGATCTTCCAGGCTTACCACCTGAGCGCGAGGTGGAATTCAAGATAGAATTGATGCCGGGAACTACGTCGATCTCTCGGAGACCATACAAAATGGCTCCGAATGAATTAGCCGAGCTGAAGGAGCAACTCAAAGATCTGATGGACAAGGGGTTTATTCGTCCAAGTTCATCACCATGGGGTTGCTCAGCCTTATTTGTAAAGAAGAAGGATGAGACGCTGAGGCTATGCGTCGATTATCGTCCTTTGAATGCTGTGACGATAAAGAACAAGTATCCACTACCCAGAATTGATATCCTCTTCGATCAACTAGTGGGTGCTAAAGTCTTCTCCAAGATGGACTTAAGGTAGGGATATCATCAAATCAATATTCGAGCGGAAGATATCCCAAAAACAGCATTCTCGACAAGATATGGACTCTATGAGTATCTTGTCATGTCATTTGGGTTGACCAATGCTCCGGCTGACTTTATGTACCTTATGAACTCGGTATTCATGCCGGAGCTGGATCAGTTCGTCGTGGTATTCATCGATGACATCTTGGTCTATTCTAAATCTGAAAAGGAACACACTAAACATTTGCATATTGTGCTCCAACGACTGAGAGATCACAAGCTCTATGCAAAGTTTAGTAAATGTGAATTCTGGATCAACCAAGTGCTATTTCTTGTACATATTATTTCAGCGGAAGGCATTTCTGTTGATCCAAGCAAGATTGATCAAGTGCTGAAATGGAAGTCTCCAACATCAGTCCATGAAGTTCGTAGCTTCTCGGGTTTTGCAGGATATTACCGGAGGTTCACCCCGAGCTTCTCAAAAATCTCCAAACCTATGACGGAGCTACTGAAGAAGGGCATCAAATATGATTGGAGCAAGCCATGTGAGGAAGCTTTTCAAGCGTTGGTGAAACACCTCACAACAGCCCCGGTTCTAGCTCAACCGGATACAACCAAGCCATTTGATGTTTATTGTGATGCGTCCGGCATCGGACTTGGTTGTGTACTCATGCAAGGAGGACGTGTGGTCGCATATGGATCACGGCAATTACGGAATCATGAGCAACATTATCCAACTCATGATCTCGAGCTTGCTGCCGTGGTATTAGCTCTGAAGATGTGGAGACATTACCTATTGGGAAATCTGGTTCATCTCTACACCGACCACAAAAGTTTGAAGTACATATTCACTCAAAAGGAGTTGAATATGCGGCAACGGCGATGGTTGGAGCTGATCAAAGACTATGAGATTGAAATTCATTATCATCCGGGCAAGGCAAATGTGGTTGCCGATGCACTCAGCCGGGAGTCTCATATTCATAACCTAACCATTACGCCGATAGAAGAGGAGGAACCAAGTCTTTACTTGGTTCCATATGGGGCTCTGCATAATCTAGCTCTCGTACCAACAATAAGAGAGGAGGTTATGGAAGCTCAAAAGAAAGACAAGGGCATGGCTCGTATAAAAAGGAGGTTGAAGAACGGGGAGATGAAATGTTTCCGGTTAGATGATGAAGATACCTTGTGGTTCAAGGACTGGATAGTCGTACCCCGTGATATGAGGCTGCGGAAGAAAATTTTGGATGAGGCTCACTTATCCAAATTTTCTATTCATCCGGGCAGCAACAAGATGTATCAAGAATTGAGGACTAAATTTTGGTGGACCCGGATGAAGAGAGAAGTTGCTAAATACGTATTTGAATGTGATACGTGTCGGCGAGTTAAAGCCGACCACATGAAGAAAGCGGGGACCTTACAACCGCTAAGTGTCCCGGCATGGAAGTGGGAGGATATTAGTATGGACTTTATTGTTGGACTACCTCTCACGGCTAATAAGCATGACTCGGTTTGGGTAATCGTTGATCGGTTAACCAAGTCAGCGCATTTCATCCCGGTGCATACATGATACCATGCCAAAAAGTACGCGGAGCTATATATTGCAAGAATACTATGCCTACATGGAGTTCCCCGGACGATCATCTCCGATCGAGGCGCATTGTTCGTTGCTCGTTTCTAGGAGCAGCTGCATGCTGCACTAGGAACCAAATTGATTAGAAGCTCTGCATATCACCCTCAAACCGATGGGCAAACGGAGAGGGTGAATCAAGTTCTCAAAGATATGCTTCGAGCATGTGCCATTCACCACGGTAAAGGATGGGACGATCATCTACCGTTGGTGGAATTCGCTTATAACAATGGATATCAAGCGAGCATCAAAATGGCACCGTATGAAGCTCTCTACGGCCGGAAGTGCCGCACACCCTTGAACTGGTGTGAATATGACGAGAGAGTGATTTACGGGGTTGATCTCGTAAATGAAGCTGAAGAGCGGGTAAGGCTTATTCAAGCAAATCTGAAAGCCGCTCAGTCCAGAAAAAAGAGCTATGCGGATAGGAGGTGTCGCCCTCTGGATTTCCATGTTGGGGACCATGTATACCTCCGCGTATCTCCTATAAAGGGCATTCACCGATTCAGAGTGAAAGGGAAATTAGCTCCGCGCTTTATCGGTCTCTTTGTCATCATTGAAAGATGTGGACCCGTAGCATACCATTTGGAGCTGCCGGCAGCCTTAGCCGGAGTTCATAACGTCTTCCACATATCTCAATTGCGGAAGTGTTTGAAAGTTCCAACGGAGATTCTCACGGAAGGCATAGCAGATCTGAGGCCAGAACTCACTTATGTTGAGCGACCAACCCAGATAATTGATGAGAAGACTCGCGAAACAAGAAATCGGACGATGCGATTTTTCAAAGTGCTATGGGAAAATCACACGTCCGAGGAAGCTACCTGGGAAAGCGAGGAGTATTTGCAATGCAATCATCTGGAGTTGTTAGAGGCGTATGTTGAGTAGCTGTCCTCTCCACTTTGTCCTTAATCATGAATCTCGGGACGAGATTCTTTTTAAGGGGGGAGGAATGTAAAAGTCCCAAAACTTGTAAATAGAAAACTTGAGCTATGAATAAAGTTGAGTTTGAATACAAGAAATGGGACTTACAAAAACTTTTGTCTACTCATGAAAGTGTTGGCATGTGCAATAAAACTTTGAATTCAGTTTGAATTATGAGGGTCATTTCAAAAAGAAGGAGGGCATTTTCCAAAGAGGAAATTCAAACTGTTGTTGGAAAAGTTGTGTTTGCAATGGTCAACTCAATGATCAGAGGACATATTTGAATTCCTCAGGTTCAAGTTGTGAAGGAGGCAAATTTTGAGCAAATTTGGAGGTGCCTTGATATGATTATCAAAGGGACTTGTAAATTTCATCTAAATTTGAATTCAAATTTGAAACTGAGGCAAAACAGGTCAAATTGCCAAATGACTTTGGAATTTGAGTTCCTCAGAGTTGAATTTGTAAAGTGCCAAGAATTTTGGAGATATTTAGGAGAGAAGTGAGTGGGACCCACTTGTCAGTTAGAGGAGGAGACTTACTCCCGAAGGAAATTTCTTCTCTGTTCCCACTCGAACCGGTGGCCGCCGAGCGGAGCACGACACCGCGGCAGCACTGCTGCCACCTCCCGGCGCTGTCGATCAGCCTCAGCCGATATTACACCGAACGGCTGTCGCACGTAGGGAAAACTGATCGCGCTTCCCCCCCCCCTCCTGTGTCTGCTGCCGTGAGCACCGTTTCTCCCGCAGCTACCGCGCCCCATCGGAGCAGCGACGCCCGGCCGCCTCGGCAGCTCTCACGCTGACCTGAGCTGTCCCACGACGTTGCCGGTTCCTCCTCGAGGTGTTGGGCCCGAGGAACAGCCGTTTTCTTCCACGGGGACGCGGCGCAGAGCTCGGTTTCTTCAGCGACGCCACTGTGAGCCGCCGGCCGAAAGAACGCGTCGCCCGGTTACCACAGGGCTTCTCCCACCCAGCTACAAAAGCAAAAAAGGTGCGCCTGTAGACCTTCTCGCTTCACAACAACGCCGGCAGCGTGTCATGGACCGTACTCGCCGGAATTTCAGTTTTGCCGACGACATACGATGATAGCCGAGAGGAGAAACTCGGCGAATTCGTTTCACACGTCGAACCACTCCCCGCACGACGTAGCATACACCTTCTATACCCCCGTGCGCGTTCATAGGATCAAGAACCACCGAGAACCATCGAGCAGAGCCGCTGTTCGTCGAGTTTTTCGAATTTCACCGGATTTTGACCTAGCCCGATGGTGAGGTCATACTTCCGGCGAGTTCCAGCGGGATCGGCGGTTGGGTCCGTGTTCTCCTCGGAGCGGTGGTGCTGTACGCGCAAAAGGCTACGTGTTTGGTGTAGTATAACGCCCTGGCGACATCGCCGGAGTGGCCACCGCCGCTGTCGCCGTTGCACCTAGGTTTCCGGCCACCTTCGATCGGAGGTAAGGCCGGCAACGTGTTCCTCGCGCGAAAACATGCAGTGGCGGCAAACATCGACAAGTTTTGAGGACCGGAACCCCTTCCCGGCGAGGTCTCCGGCGAGCCCGGCGGCGGGGTCGCGCGGGAGCCGGAGGAAGACGAAGACAGGGCTGGCCCACGTGTCAGTCTCTGTTGCGAGGGAGTGGGATTTTCTGTGTCCTCGGATCGGTCTGTGACAACGCGGGGACGGGTCTGTGGCCCCGTGTGGCGTGAATGCAGCAGCTGACACGTGGGGATGGGGCCACTGTCAGAGTTTAAACATTTCCCCGAATTAATTTGAATTCCAGATTTGGTTCAAACTTTAGAGCCTCATAACTTTTGCTAGGAAGATCCAAATTTAGTGGTTCAATTTGGGTTGGATTCAGGATGACGAACTCTATCCAAATATGCAACCCAATTTGCATGAAAACCAATAGAAAATTCTGGAGAATTCTTTAAATTTTTCAGCAAATGAATTTTAGAGGGAGTTTGGTTCATCTAAAATTCCCTAAATTTCGCCAGAATATTCTTTAGGCTATTAGGAAAATCCTGTAAAAGTTTCAGCTCATTTGGTGTTGATTTAGTTAGGGTAATTCTAATTTCAAGTTTCTGTATTCAAATGAATACAGAAACATTTTCAGAGAATTTCCAAAACTTGGAAATTCAGTTCTGGGCATTCCTTAGCTCCAAAAATTCTAAGAAAATTCATGCATACTCCCTGAGCTATGTATGGAATTGTAGTTCACTTGAATTTGCATGAAAGTGCAAATTTATTCAGAATCAATTCCTCTTTGCCTAAATGCTTAGGGAATTGTTCCAGGTGATCTACTTAGTGAAATATTCCAAATTTTGGTCCAGCTGACTTTCTTGTGACAAGGAACTCACAAGAAAATTTCCAGCTCCATTGGAGCCTTGGATCATTATGTCCTGTTCAACCTCATTAGCTAATCCCCACCCAAGTGATGAAACCCCACTCATCACTTGATCCTAGTAGTTAAACACACACCCAAACCACCAGCCCCAGTGTCATTTTAAATTCTTAAACAAAGTTCCAGTTTAAAACTTGTCTTTAGCACTTGTTAGCAAAGGTTTTATAATTAAACATGTATGCATATTCATAACGTGTAGTGATTAAACGTGGATACGTGAAGAGTGGATCAAGGAGCAAGAAGGGCAGACATTGAGCTGCAAGTCAGCAGAACCTAATTCCATAAACATCTGACTTTAGTCACCTGCAAAACCAAGGCAAGCCCCGGTTTGTATTTAAGTTGTTTTATCAAGTTTTTCCTTTGTTCATCACTATGGGTCAAGATTGTATGTGCATTAGGTCGAGGATGTTTTATACTCCACTTGCATGACCAAAAAGAACCCGGGGATCAAGGGTAGCATGGTTTCATCGCTGTAGCATAAGGCCGTGCTAAATAGACTAGGGCATCCGGTAGAAGACGAGTAGTTGGAATCTACTCGCGAGCTTGTTTTTAGGATCACATAAGTGGGGTTGGAAAGAGAAGAAAACTAAAGTTTACGTTTCTAAAGATGAGACCGGGCAGGAGGGTTAGGCAGCGACAAGACGAGGTCTTGGTCGAGTAGCTCTGCCTGTGTCGGTTAAGGACTAAAGCGTGTGCAGCCCCGCTGAGCAAGTTTTGAGTTGTGTACCGGATGCTTACTGATATATGGGAACCAGGAAACCGATGTACCAGGTTCACTGGATTGTAGAGGCATACCACATCGTCTTGTTAGACCTATGAGCCCAAGACGGCGCGACCGGTTCTACAGTCTAGTGTCCTGCGAAAGGTTGCCACATACGACGTAATGAAGGACGCCAGATGTGGGTCTTCAGAGGCGGGCGTATGTGTCGAGTTATCCAGGTAGTGTTTGATTCGAATCACCGTCCCTCGCGGTTATGAGTACCGCTTGCTCTTTGTGTTGTGACGTAGTAAGCAAGTTGTGTGGGAACAGTTTGCAAAAGTATAATTGCTGTTATGATTATGTTAAACTGCATGCGAACCTTGTTTGAGGTAGAGATAGAGCAAACTAAATTCATTTTTCACCTTGGGACAAGCAACATGGGAATGAAGTGTTTCTTGTTTGATTGTGGAGTTCCAATGTTGCTGAGCGCAAGGTGACTACTATTATGGCTAAAATCTGAAGGTTAAGGATGAACTCGTAGGCGAGTCTTTTCACAAATGACAGGCTTAAGTCTTAGGTTACTTTCATGTAGAGTTTCATGTCTTAGGAGAGACGGTTAAGTATTGCTGAGCCTTTGTGCTCACTCTTGCTATATAAGTGGTTTTGCATGTAAACATCAACGCTATAAAGAAGGTTGTCCGGTGAGACTCGGGAACTTCCGAGTCATGTCAGACTTGGAGAACCTAGCCGCTGCCATGTCTTCGTGTTGCTAGCGAGAGGAGTCCGCGGGCTGGATCTCTTCTCGAGTGCTTCTTAGATATTCATCGTGAGCTGTTTATAGACTTCCGCAGTAGCTATTTTGTGTAAATTATTTACAAAGAATAATTGTAAGCTTCCGCTTTTGATTTATGTAATACTGTGTTCCTTATATGTGTGCTGTTGGGTGCCGCATAACACGGCACCACCCAATGCGATTCCTCGGGCGAGGCGGCATGGCCCCGTGATCGCGGTCGGGCCCCCTCAAATAGTGGTGAGGCCATCGCCATGGAAGTGGACTCCACATTAGAGCAAGACATACGCAACAGTCAGAAGAATGACGAGAAGATACAAGAAATTAGAGAACTCATCAAAGAAAATAAAGCCCCTGGGTTCAGAGAGGATGAACAAGGTACGGTGTGGCATGGGAAAAGAATCTGTGTGCCTGAGGTGAAGGAGATCCGTGAATTGATTTTGAAGGAGGCTAATGATTCCGACTATTCCATTCATCCTGGGAGTACGAAGATGTATCATGACCTCAAGAGCAGATATTGGTGGTATGGCATGAAGCGGGATGTCGCGGAACATGTTGCCCTATGTGACACATGTCAGTTGGTGAAAGCAGAACATCAACGACCCGCGGGACTATTGCAACCACTCAAAGTGCCTGAATGGAAATGGGAAGAAATAAGCATGGACTTCATAGTGGGACTACCTAGGACCCAATCGGGATATGATTTGATATGGGTCGTCATCGACAGGCTAACTAAGGTAGCTCATTTCATCCCCGTGAAAGAAAGCTACAGCGAATCCAAATTGGCAGAATTGTACATGTCAAGGATCGTCTGTTTTCATGGAGTGCCAAAGAAGATAGTGTCAGATCGAGGGACAAAATTCACCTCAAGGTTCTGGCAGAAGTTACATGAAACCATGGGAACTCATCTGAATTTTAGTTCTACCTATCACCCCCAGATTGACGAGCGGATGGAAAGAACCAATCAGATCCTTGAGGATATACTGAGAGCGTGTGCACTCAAGAACAATAGGAGTTGGGATAAGAACTTACCGTATGCGGAGTTCTCCTACAACAATAGCTATCAGGCTAGTATGAAGATGTCACCATTTGAGGCGTTGTATGGGAGGAAGTGTAGGACTCCACTATTTTGGAACCAAACAGGGGAAAGTAAAGTGTTTGGGCCCGAGGTACTACAAGAAGCCGAGGCGAAAGTGAGGGAAATTCGCAACAACTTGAGGATAGCCCAGACCCGACAAAAGAGTTGTGCCGATGTACGGAGAAGAGAGCTTATTTTCAATGTGGGGGACTATGTCTATCTCAAGGTATCCCCTATCCGAGGACTTCGTCGGTTCAAGGTGAAAGGGAAATTATCACCGCGATACATCGGACCCTTCCAGATTCTGGAGAGGAAAGGCGAAGTGGCATATCAACTAGAACTACCGGCTCGCCTATCAGATGTGCATGATGTATTCCATGTGTCACAACTCAAGAAATGTTTAAGAACGCCCGAAGAGATGTTACCCATGAATGAGGTGGACGTACGAGAGGATCTTTCTTATGCCGAGCAACCGGTCAAGATTTTGGAGACAATGGAACGCCTCACAAGAAATAAAAGAATCCGAATGTGCAAGGTGCAGTGGAAGCATCACTCGGAGGCAGATGCCACATGGGAGCGAGAAGACGAGCTTAAGGCACAGTTTCCGGAATTGTTTTCCTAGAGTCACCAATCTCGAGGACGAGATTTCTTTTAAGGGGGGTAGAGTTGTAACACCCCAAAACCTGCTGAAGAGGGGAATTTAAAATTTTTTGGACGTATTGCATGTGGTGAAGCAATTCAAATTCAAACTGAAGTTTAGATTTAAATCAAAACAGAAAAAGAAAAGGAAAAGGAAAAATGGCCAGTGGGCCGAAACCCATCTAAGCAGGCCCAAAACCCACGCGCGCTCCCCCCTCTCCCTCTCTCTGACACGCGGGGCCCGCGTGTCATCACCTTCCCCGCGCGCCCCCAACCGCTCCGGTTCCTTCGCGCCCGATCGCACGCGCCCCGCTCCCGGATTCCTCGCGCTCAACCCAACCCCGAATCCCTCGCGCCGTCCTGCTCGATCGCAACAAACCCCCGTGCCCTCGGCCATGATAAAAACAGATGTCCCCGCCGCCCTCCCCTCGCGCAAACAGTTCCTCTCCCGGTGAGCGCCGCCGCCGTTGAGCTTGGAATTCCCCAAGAGCATCGCCGTTTCCCTCTGTCAAACCGATCTCGTGACCCCGCAGCAGCGCGCACAAGATGTAGACGCCGACCCCGGAGGGAAACACCGCCGGAAACAACCAACCCGACGCTCGCCGGTGAGTACCACCGCTGCTCGCCGGTGAAACCTTTGAATTACACGGTTTCGATCCACCCTAATCATTGGTGTGCCATCTCTAGACCCCAGTGAAGCGTCACGAACCGAGAGCTCGAAGGGATCACCGCCCCAACTGCCACTTCGACGTGCACCGGAGACCATCGCCGTTGAAGCTCGCCGCCGACCCCATCTAGCCACGTAGGGATCAAGAAAACCACTGAGGTGAGGCCCCCTCCCTCCCCTCTGCCGTTTGCTACCAAAAAGGACGGGTTTTAGCATCTGTAGATGAAGATCCGCAACCTCGCCGGCGAGATCGCACCACTGCCACCGTGCGCCGCCGCGCGCGCGGGAGAATTCTGGCCAGGAGCGACGTGGCCTCTTGTGGGTCGTCTATTTTAAATCGCACGGCAGAAATTAAATCGGCGCATACCCCTTCGGCGATCTAATCTGAGCCGTCTGTTTTAAATCCAACGGACCACATCAGCCCCGCATTATAAAGGCCGGGAATCTTACGTGCTACCCCCTGGGGACCTCGGAAAACATGAGCTAGCCCCAGAAACTTCTGATCTAGCCCCTGGACCCTTAGAAATTCATGTAAATTCATTTAAAAATCAGTTTTAGCTCCTGGACTTAATAAGAATTAGGAAGACCTCCCTGTTTTGCACACTTAGACCCCTAAAAATTTAGAAATTGGGAAATGGGGCCCCACAGTAGGGTGGATTTGCACATCAGCCCCTGAGGGTTATTAATTTCAGGAAATTGAATATGTGCATAGGATTTAAAATTCAAACATAGGTATATGATCAGTTTAATTATTCTAACCCTGTGGAAAATTTGTAGAAACAATCTAAGATCTGAGTTTAGAGGGGAAATAAACTTTTAAACTCAATAAGATTACTGTTTTTTAATTTATATCTGAAATATGCCCTTTAGGCATAAAACAAGTTGAAACTGTGGGAAAGTGAGTCTAAATAACCAAAAAGGGAATAGGAAAAATTTATGAAGGTTCTGTTTGGGAAATTGGAACAGAAGAAATTTTTGTAGGAATTTAGGTTGCTGTTTTATTGGTGGAAATTCATTTCTAGACTAGAAAACAATTCTGAAAATGGGTAAAAATAACTTTAAATTGGTTTCCATCAGAGAGGAAGTCAAAGAATATTTTATTGAACATTTTAGATCAGAACATATTCTGTTTAGGAGATATGCTTTATTATTTTAATACTAAAGTTCACTTTTAGGCATAGAAAATAAATCTGAAAATATAGGAAAATAGGTATGCATAATTAGAAAATGATAGATGTGGTCTCCAAATCCAAAAAACTTCATTTTAGGATTTTGTGGAAGATCTGAAAACCTATTTGGAGTAGGAAATTATCTTTCATGCTGTGACGCCATCAATTCAGTGGAAAACCACGGAACCAAGAACTAATGCATATGTGTGCCCAGGATGTTCATCACACATATACATATATTCCACAAACTGAATTCAGAATATATATAATCACGAATAACAGAGTTTATTACAATGTCTCGTGAGTCTTGGATTCATGCTTACAGCGGAAGTCTTATTTCTATGCAGCGGAAGTCTTTATTCTAACGCGGAAGCGATTTAACTAATGCGGAAGCAAATCTAAGCAGATGTGGCTCCATATCTACACCATCCACAGGCTAGGTTGAGAACAGATCACACGCCTTAATGCTCCACTTGGTCTTCATAGTAAGCTTCTCCTGCCGCTGATGATGAAATAATAATGCAAGTTTGAGTACAATGATGTACTCAGCAAGTGCGGGAAAAACACGATATGCATCTCATAACAAGGTAGGTATAAAAAAGCTTATTTGCAGAAAAGCAGATTTATAAAACCATGATAAAACAGCAACCTAACTTTAGATGAATGTAATCCCAGCATGTATTAAATTACCATACCTCCATCGCTTTCCATGTTCCACCCGAACATTAACCAACCTCATTTTTACTCACGAATACTTCCTCGTATTCGCTACCATCTCACGAATACCTTCACGTATTCGCTACCATCTTATCTCATAAACAACTTTGTCTCACACAGAGACCCATCTCGTTGCCATGACTCAACAGTCGTGCAACCATCTTATCACCCGGACTCATCAGTCCCAAACCAAACCATAACATAATCAATAACCATAACCAAGAACCTTCCCAATAACCATCCCAACTAATCATGGCAGTTTAGCCAGGCGCTAGTGACCGTAAGCTCGGCTATCATGATAGTTTTAGACTCTGTAGAGTTTTCACCTCTTTACCCACAAGTTTGTGATTTCGTCACTCGTCGGTGACTGTAGAACCTCCATTATACCAGTACACAACCGTCGGTGTACGGTCAAGAGATCACAAAATAGCCTTTACAAAGGGGTTACTAGATTTATGGACTCACTAAGGTTTCACCGGCAGGCTAGAATCTCTAATTCTCCCACCCACGGGCCCCCTCTTGTGCCATGCAGTTCCCAGGGCAGTCCTCACTCGACTCCCATTCCACGCGCCTTCCACAGTCCATAACACTCTAGCAACTTACCTAATTACTCAGCTAAGCCGCACCCATACTTGGCCTTGTAGTGGCACTGTTATCCTGGCATGTGCATGCATGAACCGGTCCTTAGATCTACGGCAAGTAAACCACCATATCATGCTACCTCATTCCCAAACCCAGTCTTGCCTAGATCCCCCTCCGATTCATGGTTATTAACATCATCAGTTTCTCATATCATTACGAGTGCAGTTAGCTAGACACATCTATCTCGCTTCCCAATCCCATGGACTCAGCGAAGCATTAAACAAAAACCATACCCGACTCATAAACTTCCCTGGCGACAAGGGTGGTTTAACCAATACTAGTAAACTCATATAAAAGGGTTTCCCATCATTTTTGACTCAGCACACACACCTTTTCACAAAACAAAACAGTTTCACCCAAAACATAGGATCAATATGGTCAAGGAGCACTTGCCTTGTTCTTGCGGTTCCGGTTGTTCTTGGATCTCAAAACCTTGTTGCTGCAGTTCATCGTAGACAGCTCCCTGAGCTTGTCCTGCTAGGTAGGATCACGTGCATACAAGATTCACAGCAATCAATATCATGCACAAACCTTAAACTAGATGCGAGGATGCATATGCATGCTATCCTATGATTAGTTTTATTAGATTGGTCTGTAGGCATGGCTTGCATGGACAGAGGTGTTTAGATCAAAGGTGGACGTGGCAATGATCTTGTCTTTAGATCAACCTGATCATCAAGTGATCTGTCCACGAGAAGGCTTCTGTTCGAAAGGAATCAAAGAACAGATGCAAAGAAAACACAACAATGTTGTAAGGTGGTATTGGAGACTTACCTTACGTTCTTCTCTGTCTCGAGGTCCTCCTCAAATCGTTGGGCTTTCCTCCGGCGATCTTCCTTGCTGCACTCCAGCGATGGTCTACTCGGCAGGTTGGGACTTAGGGCTCTAAGTCGTCGGCTCAGGAGTTGAAAAAGAAGTTTGTGGTTTCGGCCAGGGGTTCTGGGTTCTATTTATGACCGAGAAGAGAAGAGTCCTAATCTGATTGTATCCCAAATATGAGTCCTGTTTGAATCTTACAACTTATCTTTAGTTGATTTGATGCGGTATCATCGTGGAATTCAGGTTGGTTTCTGTTCCGGTATTTCTTACGTGTACAGATTCCAAAATCGCTTCAGAACCCGTCACCTTCGCGGTGATGAGCTCCGGAAGCTCCACGTGTCTATCGGGCCTGGTCTCTCCTTTTCCGCAGAGACGAGCTCCGGTGGTGCCGTGTGTCAAGCGAGAAAGACTTCCCTCTTCTTCGGAGGTGAGCCCCGCGTGCACCACATATCCTGCCGGTCGGGACCTCCTCTCTTATTCGGAGGTGGCTCCGCACACGCCACGTGTCAAGTAGCGCCAGACTTTCCTTCCTTCTCAGAGACGAACTCCGAGGTTAACACGTGTCCAGCAGCGACGGACCTCCCGGAGATAAGCTCCGGTGGCGACACGTGTTCGATAGAACCGGACCTCTCGGAGTTGAGCTCCGAGATCGACACGTATCCCGCGCGATCAGTCCTCTGATTTCCATGATGACTAGCTCCGGGGGCAACACGTGTCCCATAGGGTCGCACCTCTTCCCTTTTTGCGGAGATGAGCCCCGAGCCTGCAACGTAGCCTAATTTAGCGGCGGACCTCTCCCCACTACGCAGGGATGAGCTCCGAACATGCCACGTGGCCAGCGGGCCGCGGAAGTTGTCTTTGGCGCTCTCTGAGAGCTGAATTCGGCTCTTATTGGCTATTCTTTTGATATTTTTCTTTGTTCCTACTTTTCCTTAAAAATGTTTTTCTCTTCATTAAACATAAACATATGCTGACACCCGAGATGAGGGTGTCACAAATCTACCCCCCTTAAATTGAATCTCGCCCTCGAGATTCGTCAGTAATGAATAGATGGGGAAATTCTGCCTTGGTATCCTCTTCACGCTCCCATGTGGCTTCAGCTTCGGTGTGATGGCTCCATTGTACCTTGAACCATCGAATCACCTTGTTCCGAGTGACCCTTTCCTTTATGTCCAAGATTCAGACAGGGTGTTCCGCATAAGTCAGATCCTCTTGAAGTTCAAGCTCTCCCATTGATACTTGTTCCTCTGGTACTCTTTAGCACTTTTTAAGCTGGGATACATGAAACATGTCATGTACGTCGGAGAGGTGGTTTGGGAGCTCTAGTCGATAGGCTACTTCTCCTCGCTTGTCCAAAATCTTAAATGGTCCGATGTAGCGAGGTGCTAGCATGCCTTTGACGTTAAAACGTCGTTGGCCTCGGATAGGCGACACTTTAAGATATACGAAGTCTCCTACTTCGAAGGTCAACTTCCTACGCCTATTGTCCGCATAGCCTTTCTGTCGTGACTGAGCAGCCTTTAAGTTCTCCCGTACCTTTTGGACTTGCTTTTCAACTTCTTGTAGTACTTCGGGTCCAAACACCTGGTTCTCCCTGGTTTCGTTCCAAAATAGCGGTGTTCTACACCGTCTACCATATAATGCTTCGAAAGGCGACATCTTCAAGCTAGCTTGATAGCTGTTGTTTTGGAGAATTCGGCATACGGTAAACTCCTATCTCAACTACGCCCATGTTTCAAGGCGCAAGCTCTCAACATGTCCTCCAAAATCTGGTTTGTCCTTTCGGTTTGCCCATCAGTTTGTGGGTGATAGGCGGAGCTAAAATTCAGTCGTGTACCCATGGCTTTCTGCAGCTTCCTCCAGAATCTAGAGGTAAACTGAGAACCTCGATCTGAGACTATCCTCCTTGGAACTCCGTGACGGCACACGATCTGCTCCATGTACAACTCGGCTAATTGTGCCACGTTGTAATTGGTCTCTACAGGGAGAAAATGGGCGGTTTTCATCAATCGGTCCACGATGACCCAGATGGAGTCGTAACCCGACTGAGTACGTGGCAATCCGACGATGAAATCCATACTGATGTCCTCCCACTCCCATTCGGGTACCTTCAAAGGTTGCAACAATCCAGCGGGTTTTTGATGTTCGGCCTTCACCCGTTGGCATGTGTCGCATAGGGCAACGTATTCGGCTATATCCCTCTTCATACCATCCCACCAATAGCAAGTTTTCAAGTCCTTGTACATTTTGGTGCTTCCGGGATGTATAGAATAGGGGGAATCATGTGCCTCCTCCAATATCATGTCGCGGAGGTGTTTTATGTTAGGCACACAAATCCTTTTTCCTAGCCAAAGCGTACCCTTCTCATCTTCTTTGAAATCCTTCTCTATTCCCTGTCGGATTCTTTCCTTGATCTCCTTGATCTCCTCATCTGTTGCTTGGCCATCTCTTATTTCTTGTTCCAATGAAGAGTGGATCTCCATTATTTCCATGTTATTCAAGAATCCGAGATGTAACCGTTCGAACTCCTTATGTAGTTCGGGTGGTAGCTCCCAAACCGTGAGTTGGTGACATGCTCCCTTTCGGCTCAATGCATCAGCTACTACATTGGCCTTCCCGGGGTGGTAGTTGATTTCCACATCATCATCCTTGATGAGTTCCAACCATCGACGTTGCCTCAAATTCAAGTCCGTTTGTGTAAATATGTACTTGAGGCTTTTATGATCCGTATAGATCTCACATCGATGACCAAGGATATAATGTCTCCAAATCTTCAATGCATGCACCACTGCTGCTAGCTCCAAGTCATGCGTAGGATAATTAAGCTCTTTCTTCTTTAATTGTCGTGAGGCGTAGGCTACCACTTGTCCTTCTTACATGAGCACACATCCAAGCCCATGTCTGGATGCGTCACAATATATGTCAAAACTCTTGCTTACATCTGGCAATACTAGAACTGGTGCCGTGGTTAGCCTTTTCTTGAGTTCCTCAAAACTTCCTTGGCAGGCTGGTGTCCATTGGAAGACCTTCCCCTTCATTAGCAACTCCGTCATAGGCTTTGCTATCTTAGAGAAGTCTTTAATGAAGCATTGATAGTATCGAGCCATCCCAAGAAAACTCCGAATATCCCTCACGTTCTGCGGTTGGTCCCACTTCAGAATATCTCTCACTTTTCCAGGATCAACCGAGACCCCTTCCTTGGAGATAATGTGGCCTAGGAAAGATATTTCCTTTAGCCAAAATTGACACATGTTAAGCTTGGCATACAATTGATGCCCCCGCAATTTCTGCAAGGTCAATTTCAAATGTTCTTCATGCTCCTCCTCACTTTTTGAATACACCATAATGTCATCGATGAAAACCACGACGAACTTATCCAGGTACTCCATGAAAACCTTGTTCATAAGGTACATGAAGTATGCGGGTGCATTTGTCAAACCAAAAGATATGACGGTATATTCATACGAACCATACCGTGTTTGAAAGGCCATCTTGGGTATATCGGAGGGCTTAATCTTCAGCTGGAAGTATCCAGACCGAAGATCAATCTTGGAGAACACTTGGGCTCCTTTCATTTGGTCGAATAGGTCCTCTATACGGGGCAGAGGATATTTGGTTTTGATTGTTACCTCGTTGAGAGACCTATAGTCCACGCACATCCTTTGGGTTCCATCCTTCTTGTCTACGAAGAGCACCGGAGCTCCCCATGGTGAGGAGCTTGGACGTATAAAACCCTTCTCCAATTGTTCTTGAATTTGTTTCTTGAGTTCTACTAGTTCATTGACGGGCATCCTATAGGGTCTCTTGGCTATGGGTGCAGTTCCGGGTACCAAATCGATGGCAAACTCAATGTCCCGATCAGGGGCATACCTGGAAGCTCTTCCGGGAACACGTCCAAAAATTCCTGAACCACCGGAATGCTGTCCAATGTTGCTCCTTCAACGTGGTTCAAATTTGCCCTTTCAGTGGTTTGTTGGGATGACTCAAACTCGACACGGATGCCGTGCTCGTTTGTCAACTGCACGCTTCTTTCAGCACATTGGATTACCCCGTTGTGCTTGCTTAACCAATCCATCCCGAGTATTATGTCAATCCCTTGGGAGTCCAGGACAATAAGGTTGGCAAGGAAGTCTACCCCCCTTATTTTAAGGCTTACTTTCGGACATACTATATTAGACCTCATCTCTCCGCCGGGAGAATTAACTAACATAGCACATCTCAAGTGGGTTATGGGTAGGTGATGTTTGGCAACACATTTGTATGATATGAAGGAATGTGATGCTCCAGAATCAAACAAAATGGTGGTTGGGTTGGAGTTGGCAAAGAATGTAACACCCCAAAACCTGTTAAGAGGGGAATTTAAAAATTTTTAGACGTATTGCATGTGGTGCAGAAATTCAAATTTAAATTGGAATTCAAATTCAACTCAAAACAGAAAAGGAAACGAAAATGAAAAAAAAAACAAAACCCCCGGCCAGTGGGCCGAAACCCACCAGCCGGCCCACCCGCCCCCGCGCCAGCCCGCAGCCGCGCGCTCCCCTCTCTCTCTCTCACTGACACGCGGGACCCACGTGTCATCCCTGACCTCCCGCTCGCGCCAACTACCCAGACTCCTCCGCGCGCGGCCGATCGCAACTAACTCGGAAAACCATGCTTTCCCAGCCGAATTTTGGTCCCGGACGACTCCGACTCGATCACAACCGACACGCCGCCCTCCCCCGTCTATATAAACACCGGCATCGTTCCGTTTTTCCCTCACGATCGGCTGTTTTTCCTCCCGGTGAGAACCGAAGCTCCGATCACCGTTTTCTCTTGATCTCTGCTCGGATTTTCCGATCTAACGCGCCGATCGTGTTCCACCGCCTCCGGGGAATCATGCAGGTGCAGAAGACTCGGTGGTTTGCGCTCTAGGCACAGCTCCGACGAGCACCGCAGCGATTCCACCTCGGACCTCGTCGCCGACCGCCTTCCAGGACCTCCGAGCACAAGAAAAACCCCGAGGTGAAATCCCCGACCTCCCCTCTACCGATCTATGCCATGAAATCCCAGTTTTAGGAAGAATAGACGAAGATCCGAAGTTTTCCAGTGAGATCGCCACCTCCCGCCGCCGTTCGCCGCCGGGAAGCGCCGCCAGCGCACGGCCAGGGCGACGTGGCCGCTTGTGCGCCGTCTATTTTAAATCGCACGGTAGAATTAAAAGCCACGCGTACCGGTTCGATGATCTAATCTGATCCATCTGTTTTAAATCGGACGGTCCACATCAGCCCTGCATTATAAAGGCCGGGATTCTTACGCGCTACCCCCTGGGGATGTCGGAAAACACGAGCTAGCCCCGAAAACTTCTGATCTAGCCCCTGGAACTTCAGAAACTCATGTAAATTCATTTAAAAATCAGTTTTAGCCCCTGGACATAATAAAAATTAGGAAAACTCCTCTGTTATGTGTAGCTAGAGCCCTGGAAATTTATGAAATAATATAATAGACCCGGTAGTGGGGTGAGTTTACCTTTTTAACCCTATATGATATTAATTTTAGGAATTTGAATATGTGATTAGGATTTAAAATTTAAAAGGTGAGACAAACACATTGTAAATTCAAATTTAAACTCTCCTAGCACTTGGAAAACTTTAGAATGAGTTAAAAGTAGATTTTAAGCTGAAATGAATCTGTTTAATTGATTGTTCACATTTATTAGTTATAGGGACACAATTTAGGTTAGGAAATAATTCTGAAAATTAGTAAAATAAATTTATATTAGTTCACATCAGAGGAGAAGTTCCAAAATATATTATTTAATATTTTAGATCAGAACCTATTCTGTTAGATGATATGCCCTACTATTTAATATTAAAACTCACTTTTAGGCATAGAAAATAAATCTAGAAAATATAGGAAAATAAGTATGCATAACTAGAAAATGATAAATGAAGTCTCCAAATCCAAAGACTTCAGTTTAGGATTTGGTAGAAGATCTGAAAACCCATTTGGAGTAGGAAATTACCTTCCATGTAAACTTGGTAGCTAAAGAGTGTATTAAAGAATTTGTTTAAATTGGAAATTCATATATAGTGTGCTGTCACACCCGGTTTCTCTGAAGAACAACCGAGTGAATATCGCATGTATGCCAGGATCATTTTCTCATACATGTGATGACAAATAGTGAAGCATCATTTATTACAGGCCAGGTGTCAAATATAAATATGTCTTACAACGCATACGTCTCGATGGACGATAATAAGTTCATAACATGTAAACAAAATAGCAGCGGAATATTATTCTTGTGGGCTCCGTCACAGGCGTTGCCCGGGGGACTCCATGAACCTAGAAACCTTCTTCGGGTCCAAAGTCTTGATCATTAAACACCACATCATTCTCTTGACCTGAGCAGCAATATAAACCAACAAATATGCAAGGTTGAGTACCGATGGTACTCAGCAAGTGTGGGAAAGTTATGTCATGCATGGCTAGAACAAGGAGAGGTTGAACTCATGGTTAAAGCACTACGCAATTAATACCTATCACCTTAGCTTATTAAGCACCTACATTACTACATAAGTGAAATGGTCCCAATCTCCCAACCCATCATCATAATCAAATAACCATAACATCATTTCCGATGTTAAGCTCCCCGCTTAACATCCACAACTTCTAAAGTCATTATCCTCTAATCATGAATAAGTTCAAGCCGCTCTTGACCGTGAGCATGGCTGTCATGACAGTTTTGACTCTGCAGAGTTTGCACCACTGTACCCACATGTAGTGATTTCATCCCCCGTTGCCGGTTGGACTAAAAAGAACCTCCATTGTGCCAGTGGCTACGAACCACATTCACACTTCCCAGGTGTGTAGCCAGGAGATCACTACGAAGCCTTTACAAAGGGATTCCCGACGAGCGTGGGCCCAATGAGGTTTCACCCCTAACAGCATACAAGAGGCTCCAACCCCGCTGCAGTGGCCCCCTCTTGAGCCTTGCGGTTCATACGGTAGTCCAGCTGACACCTATTCCCCGCACCATCCAACACACCCATACTACGCTGGGGATACACCTAATTAATTGGCCAAGCTGCCCCATCTCAGCATGTGGTTGGCACGGTAAAGCCAGGTTACATGCTCCATGAACCGGTCCTTAGGATCCAGGCAAGTACTAAACACAAACCCGAGTCTCGTGCACCCAGCACCAACCAAATCATCCAACTTGCCTCGATCCCTACCTCTACATAACTCATAATATCTCATTCAAGAGTAAGGTAAACAAGTTGATGATCTCATATCCCATTATCCCATTCTAAGCATGGCTAAGCATAAGTAATATGAATGAATGACATAATAAAATAAACCCAACCCAAGCTACAAGGAAACAAGATAGTGCAATTCTAGAGAAACTTCCTAGCATGGGTGTCATATTTCAATTTACAATGCAAATAATTCTATCTAGTCATCCTAGTATAGGATCAAAGTGGTCAAGGACACTTGCCTTCTTCCTGCTGCTCTGGGAATGGAAAGTCTTGTTCTTGGAAGGGAAGAACTTGCTCTGGGGCAGGTTCTATTCATGTCAACACACATAGCAAAAAGAAAACAACAATCCATAAGACATAGTTCACACTTTCACTTCATACAAACCACACATTCACATCTATGAAAGTCATTCACATTTCTATGTGTTGTGGTTACTCGATGTGTGTTGATTTTTGGCTTACATGCACTTTTAAACATGTTCATATGTTTTCTAACTTTTGTATTCAGATTTATGTTTGCACACTATATATGAATTTCCAATTTGAACAAATTCCTTATATTCAATTGATACACATCTTAGCTACCAAGTATGCAAGGAAGGTATTTTCCTACTCCATATGGGTTTTCAGATCTTCTACCAAATCCTAAACTGAAATCTTTGGATTTGGAGACTTCATTTATCATTTTCTAGTTATGCATACCTATTTTCCTATATTTTAAGATTTATTTTCGATACCTAAATGTGAACTTTATTATGACAATAGTAAGACACATCATCCAAACAGAATAGGTTATGATCTAAAATATTAAATAATATATTTTTGAACTTCTCCTCTGATGTGAACTAATTTACATTTATTTTACCAATTTTCAGAATTATTCTTTAACCTAAAAATGTGTCCCTATAACTAATAAATGTGAACAATTAATTAGACAGATTCATTTCAGCTGAAAATCTATTTTTAACTCACTCCAAAGTTTTCCAACTGCTAGGAGAGTTTAAATTTGAATTTACTATGCGTTTGTCCCATCTTTTAAATTTTAAATACTAATCACATATTCAAATTCCTAAATTTAAAATCATACAGGGTTAAAAAGGTAAATTCACCCCACTACAGGGTCTATTATATTATTTCATAAATTTCCAGGGGCCTAACTATGCATAACAGAGGGGTTTTGCTAATTTTTATTAAGTCCAGGGGCTAAAACTGATTTTTAATTGAATTTACATGAATTTCTGAAGTTCCAGGGGCTAGATCAGAAGTTTCTGGGGCTAGCTCGTATTTGCTGAGATCCCTAGGGGGTAGCGCGTAAGAACCCCGGTCTTTATAATGCGGGGCTGACGTGGACCGTCCGATTTAAAACAAACGGCTGAGATTATAATGTCGAACCGGTACGCGGGGATTTAAATTCTACCGTGCGATTTAAAATAGACGGCGCACAAGCGGCCACGTCGCTCTGATCGAGCGCGGGCGGCGCTGCCCGGCGGCGCGCGGCGGCGGGAGGCGGCGATCTCGCCGGAATACTTCAGATCTTCGTCAATTCTTCCTAAAACTGGGATTTCATGGCATAGATCGGTAGAGGGGAGGTCGGGGATCTCACCTCGGGGTTTTTCTTGAGCTCGGAGGTCCTAGAAGGCGGTCAGCGACGAGGTCCGAGGTGAATTCACGGCGATGCTCGTCGGCGCTGTGTTTGAAGCGCAAACCACCGAGTTTTCTGCACCTGCGTGATTCCCCGGAGGAGGTGGATCAAGATCAGCGCGTTATATCAGAAATCCCGAGCGAAGATCGAGAGAAATTGGCCGGAGAAACTCTGGTTCTCACCGGGAGGAAAATCGGCTGATCGTGGGGGAAAAACGGGGCGATGCCTGCGTTTTTATAGACGAGGGAGGGCGGCGGGTTTGTTTAGATCGAGTTTGAGTCGTCTGGGACCGGGAGTCGGGCTGAGGGACGCGGAATTCCGGATTGGTTACGATCGCGCGCGCGCGGAAGAGTCCGGCGGTTGGCGCGAGTGGGAGGTCGGGGATGACAGGCAGGCGGTTTCTTTTCTGTTTTGAGTTTAATTTGAATTCCAATTTGAATTTGAATTTCTGCACCACATGCAATACGTCCAAAAATTTTTAAATTCCCCTCTTAACAGGTTTTGGGGTGTTACATGTGCAAACAGAAATCTGAATACAAAAGTTAGAAATAATATACATATGTTTAAAAGTGCATGTAGGCAAAAAATCAACACATCTAGGATAACCACAACACTTAGTAATGTGAATGATTTTCCTAGGTATGTATGTGTGGTTTGTATGAAGTGAAAGTGTGAACCCTGTCTTATGGATTGTTGTTTTCTTTTGCTATGTAATCCGTGAGAAGCGGGAAGAATGGAGTTCAGAAATGAGGATTATCCACGGAAATCAGCTGCTCAAGATCCACCGCTCTCCAGCTTGTCGAGCGACACAGGTCGATGCGGAGAAGGATGTCACCTGGGAGGCAATCACCTGTCAGAGTCACATCTATCATCGCCACCTGGACAGGACTGAGTACATGTATGTCCTCCAGCGTGAGAGTGGTACAACGGAGTACAAGTGCCCGCCAGTGCAGCAAGGGACTTCCCATGAGCACATGGACTTGTGCTTGGAGGATGCTGCTATGCTCAGCACTCGACTGTAGGAGTGTCAGCAGGAGCTTCAGGATGTACGTGACACCCTGAAGGAGACTGAGGCGTTGCTTCGAGCCAGCTTGAGGGCGAGAGAAAGAGGAGATGGGAATGAACTCTGTGTCACCGTGAATGACACATGGACTCCTGACTCCCTAGATCGCCGGGCAAGCAGGCGTCGCCGCACTTCTCCACCAGCAGCTTCCCCACCCAAAGCGGAGTCAGAGGGCAGCCGCAATAACGAGGAAGATCCCGAGGAGCCAGCTCAGTGATACAAGTAGTGTAGAGTCCTTTCCATTAGTTTAGCAGATTGTTGAGTGGTCAAGTCGTTACCTTAGTTAATGGTGTGTTAATGTTTGGTGTGTGACGTGAGTTGTGGAAGCCATGGGTATTTGTCCACAACCTCGTCTTCAGGTTGTTTTGCTTTGATGTGTGAGCCCCTATGAATTAAGAGTTCATTTATTTTTGCGTAAGATGTGAAACCCTCAGAAAATATAAATGAAATAAGGTCTCAAAATTTTAAAAGTCTAAACAAGCAAGTTGGGAAGTTAATACGTAATGCTTTAAGTTAACATCTGGTTGATCATGATAGATGGCCGGAAGAGGAAAGGGTCATGCTACCAACCCCGCCAACAACAACGATGAGGCTGGCAACCCTCATCTTTCTGGAGGACAAGACAGGGGTGGTCGTCGGGAAGGAGTTGATCCCATCCACCAAATGCTTGAAAATCAAAATCAGCTCATCCAGAGCCTGACTCAAGTGGTGGCCAACTTGCACCAAGCTCCACCTCCACAAGCTGCACCACACCAACCAAGGTTGAGTGAGTTTCTGGGGACTCAACCTCCAAAGTTTGCAAGTGCTGCTGAACTTCTGGAGGCAGATGATTGGCTAAAGACCATTGAGAGCAAGATGAGGATCATACAATGCCAAGGGTATGAGAGGGTGCTGTTTGCCTCTCACCAATTGCATGGACCTGCTGCTGATTGGTGGACCGCTTACGTGGCAGCCCACCATGACCCTGAGAACATCACCTGGGAAGAGTTCAAGCGTAGCTTCCGCAACCATTACATACCGAGGGGTGAACTTAAAAACAAGAGAAAGGAGTTCTTGGGGCTGCAGCAAGGAAACATGACGGTGAGGGAATACCTCACCAAATTCACCCAACTATCCCGTTATGCGCCACGGGACATAGAGACTGATGAGCAGAAACAGGACTGCTTTGTGGAAGGACTTACAGCGAAAATGCAGTGTGCAATGTCCTCCAACGAGTATGAAAGTTTCCAAAAGATGGTGGACAGGGCATTTGTTGTAGAAAGGAAGCTGAAGGCCTTGGAAAATGAAAACAAGAGGAAGGCGGGATGGTCACACCAAGCCTCGGGTAGCAACACCCGCCCACGTCTGATGCAGCAACCCGCAGGGCAGACGAGTCTCGGTACGGACTGTATGAATACACCGTCATGCCTTTCGGGCTAACTAATGCCCCGGCATACTTCATGTATCTCATGAACAAGGTATTCATGGAATATCTGGACAAATTTGTGGTGGTTTTCATTGATGACATTCTCGTCTTTTCCAAAGATGAAGAAGAACATGAGAGGCATTGAAGGTTGGTGTTGCAAAAGCTGAGAGAACACCAACTATATGCCAAGTTGAGAAAGTGTGAGTTTTGGCTGAAGAGAGTTCCCTTCTTAGGACATATAACCTCGGAGGGAGGAATCTCCGTAGATCCCGCCAAGATCGAGGATGTACAGAAGTGGAAGACCCCTGAGAATGTCGGGGAAGTTCGAAGCTTCTTAGGATTGGCTGGGTATTATAAACGGTTTATTGAGGGTTTCTCCAAGATCTCGAGACCCCTCACCAAACTGTTGGAGAAAGGAATCACTTTCACATGGACGCCGCAGTGCAAGACGAGTTTCCAGGAACTGAAGAAAAGATTGACAGCAGCCCCAGTGCTAGTTATGCCAGATATGCAGAAGAACTTTTCGGTGTACTGCGATGCCTCTGGAAACGGGTTGGGATGTGTTCTCATGCAAGAGGGGCATGTCGTGGCTTATGCATCCCGGCAGCTCCGGAAACACGAAAAGAATTATCCTACACATGACCTAGAACTAGCCGTAGTGGTACACGCGTTGAAGATTTGGCGGCATTACTTGATGGGGAAGAGAACAAAGATATATACGAACCATAAGAGCTTAAAGTACATTTTCACACAGCCAGATCTCAACCTCAGACAAAGGAGATGGTTAGAGCTAATCGACGACTTTGATGTGGGCATCAACTATCATCCTGGGAAAGCAAACGTCGTGGCAGAAGCTCTAAGCCGGAAAGTGCAGGTCAATAGGTTGAGCTTGAAGGACATGCCTACAGAATTGAAGGAAGAGGTTATTAAACTCAACCTATGCCTGGTGAATAGTGGTGAAGCCATCGCCATGGAAGTGGACTCCACATTAGAGAAAGACATCCGAAATGGTCATAAGAATGACGAGAAGATACAAGAGATTAGAGAACTCATCAAGGAAAATAAAGCCCCTGGTTTTAGAAAGGATGAACAAGGTACGGTGTGGCACGGGAAAAGAATCTGTGTGCCTGAAGTGAAGGAGATCCATGAATTGATTTTGAAGGAGGCTCATGATTTCGACTATTCCATTCATCCTGGGAGTACGAAGATGTACCAGGACCTCAAGAGCAGGTATTGGTGGTATGGCGTGAAGCGAGATGTCGCGGAACATGTTGCCCTGTGTGACACATGTCAGTTGGTGAAAGCAGATGTGACACCCTCACCTCGGGTGTCAGCATATGTTCATGTTTTATGAAGAAGAAAAACATTTTAAGAAGAGTAGAAACAGAGACAAGTACCAAAAGGATAGGCAATAAAGCTCTCCGAGAGCACCGAAGGCAATTTCCACGGCCAGCAGACCACGTGGCGTGTTCGGAGCTCATCCCTGAGAAATTGGGAGAGGTCCGCCGCTAAACTAGCTACGTGGCAGGCTCGGGGGTCACCTCTGCAATTGGAAAGAGGTCCGACCCTGTGGGACACGTGCTACCGCAGAGCTAGCCGCTGCGGAAGAAGCAAAGGCATTTTTCATAAGACACGTGTCATCCTCGGAGCTAGTCCTCGCGGAAATCAGAGGACCATCCGCGCGGGATACGTGTCGATCTCGGAGCTCACCTGCGAGAGGTCCTGTTCTATTGGACACATGTCGACCGCGGGGCATGTCCCTGAGGAAAGAAGAGAGGAAGACCGGCGCCAACACGTGGCGTGCGTGGAGCTCACCTCCGAAAAAGAGGGAGGTCTCGCTCGTGACACGCGGCACAACCGGAGCTCGTCCCTGCGGGAAAAGAGATACCAGGCTCGGAAGGACACGTGGAGCTTCCGGAGCTCTTCACCACGGAGGTAACGAGTCTGGAGCGGTTTTTACGCGTAAAGATACCGGTACGCAACGGAAACCGATCTAAACTCCACAATGTTACCGAAGATAAGACGTCAGGATCTAACAAAGATCTGAATAAGACTCTTATTAGGGATCCAATCAGATTAGGACTCTTCTCTTCCCGATTATAAATAGAGCCCAAAACCTCTGGCCGGAACCACGAGCTTCTCTTTCAAATCCTGAGCCGACGACTTGGAGCCCTAGCCCTAACTCGCCGAGCGAAACATCGCCGAACCACAACAAGGGAGATCATCGGAGGAGAACCAAGCGGTCTGAGGAGGACTCCGAAGACAAGAAGAGCGTGAGGTAGGACTTCAATACCACCTTACGACATCACTGTGTTCATCTCTTTGCATCTGTTCTTCAATTCCTTTCGAACAGAAGCGTTTTCATGGGCAGATCACTTGATGATCAGTTTGATCTAAAAAGACAAGATCATCGCCACGTCCACCTTTGATCCGAACACCCCTGACCATGCAAGCCATGAAAGAGCACATCAATCTAATAAAACTAATCGTAGGATAGCATGCATGTGCATCATCGCACCTAGTTTAGGGTTTGTGCATGATATTGATTGCTGTGAATTTGCATGCACGTGAATCCTACAAAGCAGGACAAACTCAGGAAGCTGTCTACGACGAACTGCAGCAACCAGGTTTTGAGATTCAAGAACAACCGGAACCGCAAGAACAAGGCAAGTGCTCCTTGACCATATTGATCCTATGTTTTGGGAAAAATTGTTTTGTTTTGCGAAAAGGTGTGTGTGCTGAGTCAAACATGATGGGAAACCCTTTTTATAGGAGTTTACTAGTTTTGATTAAACCATCCTTGTCGCCAGGGAAGTTTATGAGTCGGGTATGGTTTTTGCTTTATGCTTCGCTGAGTTTATGGGATTGGGAAGCGAGATAGATGTGTCTAGCTAACTGCACTCGTACTGATAATAAGTAATTGATGAGGTTAATGAACATGGATCGGAGGGAAGATCTAGGCAAGCCAGGGTTTGTGAATGAGGTAGCATGAGATGGTGGTTTTACTTGCCTTAGATCTAAGGACCGGTTCATGCATGCACATGCCAGGATAACAGTGCCACCACAAGGCCAAGTATGGGTGCGGCTTAGCTGAGTAATTAGATAAGTTGCTAGGATGTTATGGACTGTGGAAGGCGCGGGGAATGGGAGTCGAGTGAGGACTGCCCTGGGAACTGCATGGCACAAGAGGGGGCCCGTGGGTGGGAGAATTGGAGATTCTAGCCTGCTGGTGAAACCTTAGTGAGTCCATACATCTAGTAACCCCTTTGTAAAGGCTATTTTGTGATCTCTTGACCATACACCGATGGCTGTGTACTGGTAAAGTGGAGGTTCTGCAGTCGCCGACGAGTGATGAAATCACAAACTTGTGGGTAAAGAGGTGCAAACTCTGCAGAGTCTAAAACTTTCATGATAGCCGAGCTTACGGTCATGAGCACCTGGCTAAACTGCCATGATTAGATGGGATGGTTACTGGAATGGTTATTAGGAAGGTTCTTGGTTATGGTTATCGGTTATGGTTATTGGTTTGGAACTGTTGAGTCCGGAAGATAAGATGGTTGCATGACTAATGGGTCATGACATGAGATTGGTCTCGGTGTGAGATGTGGTTGTTTTATGAGGTGAGATAGTAGCGAATACGAGGAGGTATTCGCGAGTATGAATAAAAGATTGGTTAATGTTCAGATGGAACATGGAAAGCGATGGAGGTATGTTGGTAATTTAATACATGCTGGGATTACATTCATCTAAAGTTAAGTTGCTGCTTTATCAGAGTTTTATAAATCTGCTTTTCTGCAAATAAGCCTTTTTATTACCTACCTTGTTTATGAGCTGCATATCATGTGTTATTCCCGCACTTGCTGAGTACATCATTGTACTCAACCTTGCATTATTATTTCTTCATCAGCAGCAGGAGAAACCTATTATGAAGATCAAGTGGGACATTATGGCGTGTGATCTGTTCTCAACCTTGCCTGTGGAGGGAGTAGAGATGAAGCCACTTCTGCTTAGTTTTGCTTCCGCATTAGTTTTTGCTTCCGCATTTAAATAAAGATTTCCGCTGCGTAGAAATAAAGACTTCCGCTGTGAGCATGAGTCCAAGACTCATGAGGTGTTGTAATAAACTCTGTTATTCGTAGTAATATATAATCTGAATTCAGTTTGTGGAACGTATGTGTATGTGTGATGAACATCCTGGGCACACATATGCATTAGTTCTCGGTTCCGTGGTTTTCCACAGAATTGAGGGCGTCACAGATTGGTATCAGAGCCATGGGTTGACAGTAGGTTACACGCCTAGATAGAAACCTTAGATTGATATTAGAATCACTGGTTAACAGCAAGTTATACCCCTAAATAAAAGCTACGCGGACCAAAGGAAGCATCCTAGGATGAATAGCTTAGATTGGTCTTGAAACCACCTTGACATAGGAAACCATCCTTGAATAGGTGTTGAGTGGGCCCTTGTGATGATTATTTGTGAATATGTGCTTAGTGTGAGTGGTGGGACGTCTCAAAAACGTTGTCCATATCCACACATAAGAAGAAGGAGATCTGAGATGTTTCGACACTTGCTCACATCCTCATAAAGGGCTAATATATATAGTCCAACTCACCTTGATGCATATAGTTGAAAGGACCTACCTAACCTTCTAACCTTCTATTCTATTTCGTTCTCTCTCACAGATGGTGAGAGGAAACGCCAGCCGAAGGAACGTTCAGGAAAATGACCACGAAGGAGTTCCTGCTAACCCTGGAGCTGGCGAAAACAACCTAGAAAGGTTGATGGCCATGCAAAACCAGCTTATGCAAACCATGATCCAAACTTTGGGTCAGTTGCAGGCCAACCAACACCCCGTTCCGGCACCACCGCCACCACCACCGCCAGCTCATAACAGGTTGGGAGAGTTCATGAGGACTCGACCACCCACCTTTGCTCAAGCAAGCGATCCAATGGAGGCCGATGATTGGTTGAAATCCATGGAGAAGAAGCTTGCCATTGTAAAGTACAACGACCGAGAAAAGGTTCTCTTTGCGTCGCACCAACTGATGGGAGCAGCTGCTGACTGGTGGGATGCCTTGAGCAACGCCCATGCCAACCCGGAGACAATCACTTGGACTGAGTTCAAGGAAAGTTTCCGCTCCCACTACATCCCTGTTGGCGTAATGATGCTCAAGAGGCAGGAGTTTGAAGGTCTCCGCCAAGGGCAGAAAAGTGTGAACGAATACCTCAACAAGTTCATACAACTGTCCCGGTATGCCCCCGAAGATGTCAACTCAGATCTGAGGAAGCAGTACCTGTTCATGAGAGGGTTGAACAATGAGATCCAAGTTCAGCTCCTCAACAATGACTACGTAAGCTTCCAGAAGCTGGTTGATAAGGCTATTGTGGTGGAAAACAAGATCCAAGAGATCGAGCGCGAGTGCAAAAGGAAGATCCCATACCAGCCCCAAGGGAGCAATGTACGACCTAGGTACATGCCCCCTGCACCGCAGTATGGATCAACCACTCCTACGTACCGCCCTGGTCAGCCACCACAGCAACGGTTTGTTGCACCGGCGCCTCGTGTGCCCATGCCTCCTGCGCCTCGGCCAAACAATGGCGCTCCTGTTCAAAACCCCCGCCCCAACGTACCTGCTGCCGTAGGCAACAGGGCATGCTTTGCATGCGGGGAGGTAGGCCACTTCGCTAACCAGTGCCCGAAGAGAGGCCCTGGGCAGCAAGGTAACGTGCCTAAGCAGAATCAGCGACCAAACGGAGGGGACAACCAAGGGAACCGTGGACCGCAGAACTATGCTCGTGGCCACGTTAACCATGTCACTGCTGAGGAAGCACAACAGGCTGAGGACGTCGCAATTGGTATGTTCCTTGCCAACTCCAACCCAGCCACCATTTATTTGATTCTGGAGCATCACATTCCTTCATATCATCCAAATATGTTGCCAAGCATCACCTACCTGTATCCCACCTAGAATGTGCTATGTTAGTTAATTCTTCCGGAGGAGAAATGAGGACTAGTATAGTATGTACTAAGGTAAGCCTTAAAATAAGGGGGGTAGACTTCCTTGCCAACCTTATTGTCTTGGACTCCCACGGAATTGACATCATACTCGGAATGGACTGGTTAAGCAAGCACAATGGAGTAATCCAATGCGCTGAGAGAAGCGTGTAATTGACAAACGAACACGGTATCCGTGTCGAGTTTGAATCAGCCCCGCAAGCGACCGAACGGGCGGATCTGAACCATGTTGAAGGAGTAGCATTGGGCAACATTCCAGTGGTTCGGGAATTTTCGGATGTATTCCCGGAAGAACTACCAGGTATGCCACCTGACCGAGACATTGAGTTTGCCATAGATTTGGTACCTGGAACTGCCCCATAGCTAAGAGACCATATAGGATGCCCGTCAACGAGTTAGTTGAACTCAAGAAGCAAATTCAAGAACAGTTGGAGAAGGGTTTTATCCGTCCAAGTTCATCACCATGGGGAGCCCCGGTGCTTTTCGTGGACAAGAAGGACGGAACCCAAAGAATGTGCATGGACTACAGGTCTCTCAATGAGGTAACAATCAAGAATAAATACCCTCTGCCCCGTATAGAGGACCTGTTCGATCAAATGAAAGGAGCCCAAGTGTTCTCCAAGATTGATCTTCGGTCGGGATATTTCCAGCTGAAGATTAAGCCCTCCGATATACCTAAGACAGCCTTTCGGACACGGTATGGTTCATATGAATATACCGTTATGTCTTTTGGATTGACGAATGCACCCGCATACTTCATGTACCTTATGAATAAGGTTTTCATGGAGTACTTGGACAAGTTCGTCGTGATTTTCATCGACGACATTATGGTGTATTCAAAAAGTGAGGAGGAGCATGAAGAACATCTGAAATTGACCTTGCAGAAGTTGCGAGAGCATCAGTTGTATGCCAAGCTCAACAAGTGTCAATTTTGGCTAAGGGAAATATCCTTCCTAGGCCACATCATCTCCAAGGAAGGGGTATCGGTTGATCTTGGAAAGGTGAGGGATGTTCTGAAGTGGGAACAACCGAAGAGCGTGAGGGATATTCGGAGTTTCCTTGGGATGGCAGGATACTATCGGCGCTTCATTAAAGACATCTCTAAAATAGCAAAACCTATGACGGAGTTGCTAATGAAGGGGAAGATCTTTCAATGGACACAAGCCTGCCAAGAAAGTTTTGAGGAACTCAAGAAAAGGCTAACCACAGCACCAGTTCTGGTATTGCCAGACGTAAGCAAGAGCTTTGACATATATTGTGACGCATCCAGACAAGGGCTCGGGTGTGTACTCATGCAGGAAGGACAAGTGGTAGCCTATTCCTCACGACAATTAAAGAAGCACGAGCTTAACTATCCTACACATGATTTGGAGTTAGCAGCAGTGGTGCATGCATTGAAGATTTGGAGACATTATATCCTTGGTCATCGATGTGAGATCTATACGGATCATAAAAGCCTCAAGTACATATTTACACAAACGGACCTGAATTTGAGGCAACGTCGATGGTTAGAACTCATCAAGGATTATGATGTAGGAATCAATTACCACCGCGGGAAGGCCAATGTGGTCGCTGACGCATTGAGCAGAAAGGGAGCATGCCACCAACTCACGGTTCGGGAGCTACCACCCGAACTACGTAAGGAGTTTGAACG
The DNA here is from genome assembly GCA_030760725.1 of Neostapfia colusana. Lineage (NCBI taxonomy): Eukaryota > Viridiplantae > Streptophyta > Magnoliopsida > Poales > Poaceae > Neostapfia > Neostapfia colusana. The sequence continues at coordinate 24,959,727 of JASWHV010000014.1, forward strand.
GTTACACCTCGGATTCTTGAATAACATGGAAATAATGGAGATCCACTCCTCATTGGAACAAGAAATAAGAAAGGGCCAAGCAATGGACGAGGGGATCAAGGAGATCAAGGAAAGAATCTGACAAGGGGTAGAAAAGGATTTCATGGAGGATAAAAAGGGTACGCTTTGGCTAGGAAAAAGGATTTGTGTGCCAAACCTAAAACACCTTCGTGACATGATATTGAAGGAGGCACATGATTCACCCTATTCCATACATCCAGAGAGCACCAAAATGTACAAGGATTTGAAAACTTGCTATTGGTGGGATGATATGAAGAGGGATATAGCCGAATACGTTGCCCTATGCGACACATGCCAACGGGTAAAAGCCGAACATCAAAAACCCGCTGGATTGTTGCAACCTTTGAAAATACCTGAATGGAAATGGGAGGACATCAGTATGGACTTTATTGTCGGATTGCCATGAACTCAGTCAGGATACGACTCCATCTGGGTCATTGTGGACCGGTTGACGAAAACCGCCCATTTTCTTCCGGTAAAGACCAGTTACAACGTTACACAGTTGGCAGAGTTGTACATGGAGCAGATCGTGTGCCGTCATGGAGTTCCGAAGAGGATAGTCTCCGATCGAGGTTCTCAATCTACCTCTAGATTCTGGAGGAAGTTGCAGAAACCCATGGGTACACGACTGGATTTTAGCTCCGCCTATCACCCACAAACAGATGGGCAAACCGAGAGGACAAACCAAATTTTGGAGGACATTCTGAGAGCTTGAGCCTTGAAACGTGGGCGTAGTTGGGATAGGAGTTTACCGTATGCCGAGTTCTCCTATAACAACAGCTATCAGGCTAGCTTGAAGATGTCGCCTTTCGAAGCCTTATATGGCAGACGGTGTAGAACGCCGCTGTTCTGGAACGAGACTGGAGAGAACCAGGTGTTTGGACCCGAAGTACTACAAGAGGCTGAAAAGCAAGTCCAAACGATACGGGAAAACTTAAAGGCTGCTCAGTCACGACAGAAAGGCTATGCGGACAATAGGCGTAGGAAGTTGACCTTTGGAGTTGGAGACTTCGTATACCTTAAGGTATTGCCTATCCGAGGCCAACGACGTTTTCACGTCAAAGGCAAACTAGCGCCTCGCTACATCGGACCATTTAAGATTTTGGGCAAGCGAGGAGAAGTAGCCTACCAACTAGAGCTCCCAAACCACCTCTCCGACGTACATGACGTGTTTCATGTATCCCAGCTCAAGAAGTGCTTGAGAATACCAGAGGAACAAGTGTCAATGGGAGAACTTGAACTTCAAAAGGACCTGACTTACGTAGAACACCCTGTCCAAATCTTGGACGTAAAGGAAAGGGTCACCCGGAACAAGGTGATTCGATGGTGCAAGGTACAATGGAGCCATCACACTGAAGCTGAAGCCACAAGGGAACGTGAAGAGGATATCAAGGCAGAATTTCCCCATCTATTTTCTACTAACGAAACTCGAGGGCGAGATTCAATTTAAGGGGGGTAGATTTGTGACACCCTCACCTCGGGTGTCAGCATATGTTCATGTTTTATGAAGAAGAAAAACATTTTAAGAAGAGTAGAAACAGAGACAAGTACCAAAAGGATAGCCAATAAAGCTCTCCGAGAGCACCGAAGGCAATTTCCACGGCCAGCAGACCACGTGGCGTGTTCGGAGCTCATCCCCGAGAAATTGGGAGAGGTCCGCCGCTAAACTAGCTACGTGGCAGGCTCGGGGGTCACCTCCGCAATTGGAAAGAGGTCCGACCCTGTGGGACACGTGCTACCGCGGAGCTAGCCGCTGCGGAAGAAGCAAAGGCATTTTTCATAAGACACGTGTCATCCTCGGAGCTAGTCCTCGCGGAAATCAGAGGACCATCCGCGCGGGATACGTGTCGATCTCGGAGCTCACCTGCGAGAGGTCCTGTTCTATTGGACACGTGTCGACCGCGGGGCATGTCCCTGAGGAAAGAAGAGAGGAAGACCGGCGCCAACACGTGGCGTGCGTGGAGCTCACCTCCGAAAAAGAGGGAGGTCTCGCTCGTGACACGCGGCACAACCGGAGCTCGTCCCTGCGGGAAAAGAGATACCAGGCTCGGAAGGACACGTGGAGCTTCCGGAGCTCTTCACCACGGAGGTAACGAGTCTGGAGCGGTTTTTACGCGTAAAGATACCGGTACGGGACGGAAACCGATCTAAACTCCACAATGTTACCGAAGATAAGACGTCAGGATCTAACAAAGATCTGAATAAGACTCTTATTCGGGATCCAATCAGATTAGGACTCTTCTCTTCCCTATTATAAATAGAGCCCAAAACCTCTGGCCGGAACCACGAGCTTCTCTTTCAAATCCTGAGCCGACGACTTGGAGCCCTAGCCCTAACTCGCCGAGCGAAACATCGCCGAAGCACAACAAGGGAGATCATCGGAGGAGAACCAAGCGGTCTGAGGAGGACCCCGAAGACAAGAAGAGCGTGAGGTAGGGCTTCAATACCACCTTACGACATCACTGTGTTCATCTCTTTGCATCTGTTCTTCGATTCCTTTCGAACAGAAGCGTTTTCGTGGGCAGATCACTTGATGATCAGTTTGATCTAAAAAGACAAGATCATCGCCACGTCCACCTTTGATCCGAACACCCCTGATCATGCAAGCCATGAAAGAGCACATCAATCTAATAAAACTAATCGTAGTATAGCATGCATGTGCATCATCGCACCTAGTTTAGGGTTTGTGCATGATATTGATTGCTGTGAATTTGCATGCACGTGAATCCTACAAAGCAGGACAAACTCAGGAAGCTGTCTACGACGAACTGCAGCAACCAGGTTTTGAGATTTAAGAACAACCGGAACCGCAAGAACAAGGCAAGTGCTCCTTGACCATATTGATCCTATGTTTTGGGAAAAACTGTTTTGTTTTGCGAAAAGGTGTGTGTGCTGAGTCAAACATGATGGGAAACCCTTTTTATAGGAGTTTACTAGTTTTGATTAAACCATCCTTGTCGCCAGGGAAGTTTATGAGTCGGGTATGGTTTTTGCTTTATGCTTCGCTGAGTTTATGGGATTGGGAAGCGAGATAGATGTGTCTAGCTAACTGCACTCGTACTGATAATAAGTAATTGATGAGGTTAATGAACATGGATCGGAGGGAAGATCTAGGCAAGTCTGGGTTTGTGAATGAGGTAGCATGAGATGGTGGTTTTACTTGCCGTAGATCTAAGGACCGGTTCATGCATGCACATGCCAGGATAACAGTGCCACCACAAGGCCAAGTATGGGTGCGGCTTAGCTGAGTAATTAGGTAAGTTGCTAGGATGTTATGGACTGTGGAAGGCGCAGGGAATGGGAGTCGAGTGAGGACTGCCCTGGGAACTGCATGACACAAGAGGGGGCCCGTGGGTGGGAGAATTGGAGATTCTAGCCTGCCGGTGAAACCTTAGTGAGTCCATACATCTAGTAACCCCTTTGTAAGGGCTATTTTGTGATCTCTTGACCATACACCGACGGCTGTGTACTGGTAAAATGGAGGTTCTGCAGTCACTGACGAGTGACGAAATCACAAACTTGTGGGTAAAGAGGTGCAAACTCTGCAGAGTCTAAAACTATCATGATAGCCGAGCTTACGGTCATGAGCACCTGGCTAAACTGCCATGATTAGATGGGATGGTTACTGGAATGGTTATTGGGAAGGTTCTTGGTTATGGTTATCGGTTATGGTTATTGGTTTGGAACTGTTGAGTCCGGAAGATAAGATGGTTGCATGACTAATGGGTCATGACATGAGATTGGTCTCGGTGTGAGATGTGGTTGTTTTATAAGGTGAGATAGTAGCGAATACGAGGAGGTATTCGCGAGTATGAATAAAAGATTGGTTAATGTTTGGATGGAACATGGAAAGCGATGGAGGTATGTTGGTAATTTAATACATGCTGGGATTACATTCATCTAAAGTTAAGTTGCTGTTTTATCACAGTTTTATAAATCTGCTTTTCTGCAAATAAGCCTTTTTATTACCTACCTTGTTTATGAGCTGCATATCATGTGTTATTCCCGCACTTGCTGAGTACATCATTGTACTCAACCTTGCATTATTATTTCTTCATCAGCAGCAGGAGAAACCTATTATGAAGATCAAGTGGGACATTATGGCGTGTGATCTGTTCTCAACCTTGCCTGTGGAGGGAGTAGATATGAAGCCACATCTGCTTAGTTTTGCTTCCGCATTAGTTTTTGCTTCCGCATTTAAATAAAGATTTCCGCTGCGTAGAAATGAAGACTTCCGCTGTGAGCATGAGTCCAAGACTCATGAGGTGTTGTAATAAACTCTGTTATTCGTGGTAATATATAATCTGAATTCAGTTTGTGGAACGTATGTGTATGTGTGATGAACATCCTGGGCACACATATGCATTAGTTCTCGGTTCCGTGGTTTTCCACAGAATTGAGGGCGTCACAGCAGAACATCAACGACCCGTGGGATTATTGCAACCACTCAAAGTGCCTGAATGGAAATGGGAATAAATCGGTATGAATTTCATAGTGGGACTACCCAGGACCCAATCAGGATATGATTCGATATGGGTCATTATCGACAGGCTAACCAAGGTAGCTCATTTCATTCCCGTGAAAGAAAGCTACACTGGATCCAAATTGGTAGAATTATACATGTCAAGGATCGTGTGTTTCCATGGAGTGCCAAAGAAGATAGTGTCAGATCGAGGGACACAGTTCACCTCAAGGTTCTGGCAGAAGCTGCATGAAACCATGGGAACTCATCTGAATTTTAGTTCTGCCTATCATCCCCAAACTGACGGGCAGACGGAAAGAACCAATCAGATCCTTGAGGATATGATGAGAGCGTGTGCACTCAAAATCAATCGGAGTTGGGATAAGAACTTACCGTATGCGGAGTTCTCCTATAACAACAACTATCAGGCTAGTATGAAGATGTCACTGTTTGAAGCTTTGTATGGGAGGAAGTGCAGAACTCCCCTATTTTGGAACCAAACGGGGGAAAGTAAAGTGTTTGGGCCCGAAGTACTACAAGAAGCCGAGATGAAAGTGAGAGAAATCCGCAACAATTTGAGGATAGCACAGACACGACAAAAGAGATATGCCGATGTACGGAGAAGAGAGCTCGTTTTCAACGTGGGGGACTATGTCTACCTCAAGGTGTCCCCTATTCGAGGACTTCGTCGGTTCAAGGTGAAAGGGAAGTTATCACCTCGATACATCGGACCCTTTCAAGTTCTGGAGAGGAAAGGTGAAGTGGCATATCTAGAATTACCGGCTCGCCTATCGGATGTACACGATGTATTCCATGTTTCACAGCTCAAGAAATGTCTGAGGACGGCTGAAGAGATGTTACCCATGAACGAGGTTGACGTAGTCGAGGATCTGTCGTATGCCGAGCAACCGTTCAAGATTTTGGAGACAATGGAACGCCTCACAAGAAATAAAAGAATCTGGATGTGCAAGGTGCAGTGGAAGCATCAATCGGAAGAGGAAGCCACATGGGAGCGAGAAGACGAGCTTAAGGCACAGTTTCCAGAATTGTTTTCCTAGAACGACCAATCTCGAGGACGAGATTTCTTTTAAGGGGGGTAGAGTTGTAACACCCCAAAACCTGTTAAGAGGGGAATTTAAAAATTTTTGGACGTATTGCATGTGGTGCAGAAATTCAAATTTAAATTGGAATTCAAATTCAATTCAAAACAGAAAAGAAAACGAAAAAGAAAAAGAAAAAACATAACCCCCGGCCAGTGGGCTGAAACCCACCAGCCGGCCCACCCGTCCCCGCGCCAGCCCGCAGCCGCGCGCTCCCCTCTCTCTCTCACTGACACGCGGGACCCACGTGTCATCCCTGACCTCCCGCTCGCGCCAACTACCCAGACTCCTCCGCGCGCGGCCGATCGCAACTAACTCGGAAAACCGCGCTTTCCCAGCCGAATTTTGGTCCCGGACGACTCCGACTTGATCACAACCGACACGCCGCCCTCCCCCGTCTATAAAAACGCCGGCATTGTCCCGTTTTTACCTCACAATCAGCTGTTTTTACTCCCGGTGAGAACAGAAGCTCCGATCACTGTTTTCTCTTGATCTCTGCTCGGATTTTCCGATCTAACGCGCCGATCGTGTTCCACCTCCTCTGGGGAATCACACAGGTGCAGAAGACTCGGTGGTTTGCGCTCTAGGCACAGCTCCGATGAGCACCGCAGCGATTCCATCTCGGACCTCGTCGCCGACCGCCTTCCAGGACCTCCGAGCTCAAGAAAAACCCCGAGGTGAGATCCCCGATCTCCCCTCTACCGATCTATGCCATGAAATCCCAGTTTTAGGAAGAATAGATGAAGATCCGAAGTTTTCCGGCGAGATCGCCGCCTCCCGCCGCCGCGCGCCACCTGGAAGCGCCACCCGCGCACGGCCAGGGCGACGTGGCTGCTTGTGCGCCGTCTATTTTACATCGCACGGTAGAATTAAAACCCGCGCGTACCGGTTCGATGATCTAATCCGAGTCGTCTGTTTTAAATCGGATGGTCCACATCAGCCCCACATTATAAAGGCCGGAATTCTTATGCGCTACCCCCTGGGGATGTCAGAAAACACGAGCTAGCCCCGGAAACTTCTGATCTAGCCCCTGGAACATCAGAAATTCATGTAAATTCATTTAAAAATCAGTTTTAGCCCCTGGACTTAATAATAATTAGGAAAACCCCTCTGTTATGTGTATCTAGACCCCTGGAAATTTATGAAATAATATAATAGACCCTGTAGTGGGGTGAGTTTACCTTTTTAACCCTATATGATATTGAATTTAGGAATTTGAATATGTGATTAGGATTTAAAATTTAAAAGGTGAGACAAACACATTGTAAATTCAAATTTAAACTCTCCTAGCACATGGAAAACTTTAGAATGAGTTAAAAGTAGATTTTAAGCTGAAATGAATCTGTTTAATTGATTGTTCACATTTATTAGTTATAAGGACACAATTTTAGGTTAGGAAATAATTCTGAAAATTAGTAAAATAAATTTAAATTAGTTCACATCAGAGGAGAAGTTCCAAAATATATTATTTAATATTTTAGATCAGAACCTATTCTGTTTAGATGATATGCCCTACTATTTAATATTAAAACTCACTTTTAGGCATAGAAAATAAATCTGGAAAATATAGGAAAATAGGTATGCATAACTAGAAAATGATAAATGAAGTCTCCAAATCCAAAGACTTCAGTTTAGGATTTGGTAGAAGATCTGAAAACCCATTTGGAGTAGGAAATTACCTTCCATGTAAACTTGGTAGCTAAAGAGTGTATTAAAGAATTTGTTTAAATTGGAAATTCATATATAGTTGTAAACAGAAATCTGAATACAAAAGTTAGAAATAATATACATATGTTTAAAAGTGCATGTAGGCAAAAAATCAACACATCTAGGATAACCACAACACTTAGTAATGTGAATGACTTTCCTAGGTATGTATGTGTGGTTTGTATGAAGTGAAAGTGTGAACCCTGTCTTATGGATTGTTGTTTTCTTTTGCTATGTGTGTTGGCATGAGTAGAACCTGCCCCAGAGCAAGTTCTTCCCTTCCAAGATCAGGACTATCCATTCCCAGAGCAGCAGGAAGAAGGCAAGTGTCCTTGACCACTTTGTTCCTATACTAGGATGTGTAGCTAGAATTATTTGCATTGTCAATTAAAATATGAAACCCATGCTAGAAAGTTTCCCTAGAATTGCATTACCTTGTTTTCCTTGTAACTTGGGTTGGGTTTTGCTTTATTATGTCATTCATTCATATTACTTATGCTTAGCCATTCTTAGAATGGGATAAGTGGGATATGATATCATCAACTTGTTTACCTTATTCTTGAATGTGACATTATGAGTTATGTAGAGGTAGGGATCAAGGCAAGTTGGATGATTTGGTTGGTGCTGGTTGCACAAGACTCGGGTTTGTGTTTAGTACTTGCCTGGATCCTAAGGACCGGTTCATGAAGCATGTAACCTGGCTTTACCGTGCCAACCACATGCTGAGATGGGGCAGCTTGGCCAATTAATTAGGTGTATCCCCAGCGTAGTATGGGTGTGTCGGATGGTGCAGGGAATAGGTGTCAGCTGGACTACCATATGAACCGCAAGGCTCAAGAGGGGGCCACTACAGCGGGGTTGGAGCCTCTTGTATGCTGTTAGGGGTGAAACCTCAGTGGGCCCACGCTCGTCGAGAATCCCTTTGTAAAGGCTTCGTAGTGATCTCCTGGCTACACACCTGGGAAGTGTGAATGTGGTTCGTGGCCACTGGCATAATGGAGGTTCTTTTAGTCAACCCGGCAACGGGGGACGAAATCACTACATGTGGGTACAGTGGTGCAAACTCTGCAGAGTCAAAACTGTCATGACAGCCGTGCTCACGGTCAAGAGCAGCTTGGACTTATTCATGATTAGAGGACTGATGGCTTTGGAAGTTGAGGATGTTAAGTGGGGAGCTTAACATTGGAATTCGAGGTTATGGTTATTTGATTATGATGATGGGTTGGGAGATTGGGACCATTTCAGCTGTGTAGTAATGTAGGTGCTTAGTTAAGCTAAGGTGATAGGTATTAATTGCTTAGTGCTTTAACCATGAGTTCAACCTTTCCTTGTTCTAGCCATGCATGTCATAACCTTCCCCCATTTGCTGAGTACCATCGGTACTCAAACTTGCATATTGGTTGGTTTATATTGCTGCTCAGGTCAAGAGAATGATGTGGTGTTTAATGATCAAGACTTCGGACCCGAAGAAGGTTTCTAGATTCATGGAGTCCCCCGGGCAACGCCTGCGACGGAACCCACAAGAATAATGTTCCGCTGCTATTTTATTTACTTGTTATGAACTTATTATCGTCCATCGAGACATATGCTATGTAAGACTTATTTATATTCGACACCTCGCTTGTAATAAATGATGCTTCACTATTTGTCATCACATGTATGAGAAAATGATCCTGGCATACATGTGATATTCACTCGGTTGTTCTTCGGAGAAACCGGGTGTGACAAGGAACATACCAATTACGACGTCCTCAGCTTGTTGTGCTTCCTCAGCAGAGACATGGTTCACGTTGCCGTGAGCATAGTTCTGCTGTCCCCGATTTCCTTGATTGTCCCCTCCGTTCGGTCGCGGGTTCTGCTTGGGCATGTTGCCTTGCTGTCCAGGGCCTCTCCTCGGGCACTGGTTCGCGAAGTGTCCTATCTCCCCGCTTGCAAAGCATGCCCTGTTGCCTGCGGCAGCAGGTACGTTGGGGAGGGGGTTTTGAACAGGAGCGCCATTGTTAGGTCGGGGCGCAGGAGGCATGGGCAGACGAGGTGCCGGTGCAACGAATTGTTGTTGTGGTGGCTGACCAGGGCGGTACACAGGAGTGGTCGATCCATACTGCGGTGCAGGGGGCATGTACCGAGGTCGTACGTTGCTCCCTTGAGGCTGGTATGACATCTTCCTCTTGCACTCTCACTCGATCTCTCGGATCTTGTTTTCAACCACTATGGCCTTGTCAACCAGCTTCTAGAAGCTCATGTAGTCATTGTTGAGGAGTTGAACCTGAATCTCGTTGTTCAACCCTCTCATGAACAGGTACTGCTTCCTCTGATCTGAGTTGACATCTTCGGGGGCATACCGGGACAGTTGCGTGAACTTGTTGAGGTACTCATTCACACTTTTCTGTCCTTGGCGGAGACCTTCGAACTCCTGCCTCTTGAGCATCATTACACCAGCAGGGATGTAAAGAGAGCGGAAACTTTCCTTGAACTCAGTCCAAGTGATTGTCTGCGGGTTGATATGGGCGTTGCATAGGGCATCCCACCAGTCAGCAGCGGCTCCCGTAAGTTGGTGCGATGCGAAGAGAACCTTCTCTCGGTCATTGCACTGTACTATGGCAAGCTTCTTCTCTATGGATTTCAACCAGTCGTCGGCCTCCATGGGATCACTAGCTTGAGCAAAGGTGGGTGGTCGAGTCCTCATGAACTCTCCCAGTCTGTTGTGAGCCGGTGGGGGTGGTGGCGGTGGTGCCGGAACAGGGTTGTGGTTGGCCTGCAACTGATCCAATGTTTGGATCATGGTTTTCATAAGCTGGTTTGGCATGGCCATCAACCTTTCTAGGTTGTTCTCGCCAGCTCCGGGGTTAACAGGAACTTCCTCGTGATCATCCTATTGGTTGTCACGGACGTTCCTTCGGCCGACGTTTCCTCTCACCATCTGTGAGAGAGGTCAGAAATAGAATAGAATGTTAGAAGGTTAAGTAGGTCCCTTCAACTATATGCATCAAGGTGAGTTGGACTATATATATTAGCCCATATTAGGATGTGAACAAGTGCCGAAGCATCTCACACCTCTTTTCTTCTTACGTGTGGATATGGACAACGTTTTGGGGGACGCCCCATAACTCACACTAAGCACACAATCACAAATAATCATTGCAAGAGCTCATACAACTCCTATTCAAGGATGGTTCCCTATGTCAAGGTGGGTTTAAAACCAATCTAAGCGTCCTAGGGTGCTTCCTTTGGTCAGCGTGGCTTAGCTACCAATCTGTGTCCAATCTGTGACTCCTATTTAAGGATGTAACCTACTGTTAACCCGCGGCTCTAATGTCAATCTAAGGTTTCTATCTAGACGTGTAACCTACTATCAACCCGTGGTTCTGATACCAATCTGTGACGCCCTCAATTCAGTGGAAAACCACGGAACCAAGAACTAATGCATATGTGTGCCCAGGATGTTCATCACACATATATATATATTCCACAAACTGAATTCAGAATATATATAACCACGAATAACAGAGTTTATTACAATGTCTCGTGAGTCTTGGACTCATGCTTACAGCGGAAGTCTTATTTCTATGCAGCAGAAGTCTTTATTCTAACGCGGAAGCGATTTAACTAATGCGGAAGCAAATCTAAGCAGAAGTAGCTCCATCTCTACACCCTCCACAGGCAAGGTTGAGAACAGATCACACGCCTTAATGCTCCACTTGGTCTTCATAATAAGCTTCTCCTGCTGCTGATGATGAAATAATAAAGCAAGTTTGAGTACAATGATGTACTCAGCAAGTGTGGGAAAAACACGATATGCAGCTCATAACAAGATAGGTATAAAAGGCTTATTTGCAGAAAAGTAGATTTATAAAACCATGATAAAACAGCAACCTAACTTTAGATGAATGTAATCCCAGCATGTATTAAATTACCAACATACCTCCATCGCTTTCCATGTTCCACCCGAACATTAACCAACCTCATTTTTACTCACAAATACCTCCTCGTATTTGCTACCATCTCACGAATACCTTCACGTATTCGCTACCATCTTATCTCATAAACAACTTTGTCTCACACCGAGACCCATCTCGTTGCCATGACTCAACAGTCATGCAACCATCTTATCACCCGGACTCATCAGTCCCAAACCAAACCATAACATAATCAATAACCATAACCAAGAACCTTCCCAATAACCATCCCAACTAATCATGGCAGTTTAGCAGGCGCTCGTGACCATAACTCGGCTATCATGATAGTTTTAGACTCTGCAGAGTTTGCACCTCTTTACCCACAAGTTTGTGATTTCGTCACCCGTCGGTGACTGCAGAACCTCCATTATACCAGTACACAACCGTCGGTGTATGGTCAAGAGATCACAAAATAGCCTTTACAAAGGGGTTACTAGATTTATGGACTCACTAAGGTTTCACCGGCAGGCTAGAATCTCCAATTCTCCCACCCACGGGCCCCCTCTTGTGCCATGCAGTTCCCAGGGCAGTCCTCACTCGACTCCCATTCCCCGCGCCTTCCACAGTCCATAACACTCTAGCAACTTACCTAATTACTCAGCTAAGCCGCACCCATACTTGGCCTTGTGGTGGCACTGTTATCCTGGCATGGGCATGCATGAACCGGTCCGTAGATCTACGGCAAGTAAACCACCATCTCATGCTACCTCATTCCCAAACCCAATCTTGCCTAGATCTCCCTCAGATTCATGTTCATTAACATCATCAGTTTCTCATATCATTATGAGTGCAGTTAGCTAGACACATCTATCTCGCTTCCCAATCCCATGGACTCAGTGAAGCATAAAACAAAAATCATACCCGACTCATAAACTTCCCTGGCGATAAAGGTGGTTTAACCAATACTAGTAAACTCCTATAAAAGGGTTTCCCATCATGTTTGACTCAGCACACACACCTTTTCGCAAAACAAAACAGTTTCACCCAAAACATAGGATCAATATGGTCAAGGAGCACTTGCCTTGTTCTTGCGGTTCCGGTTGTTCTTGGATCGCAAAACCTTGTTGCTGCAGTTCGTCGTAGACAGCTCCCTGAGCTTGTCCTGCTAGGTAGGATCACGTGCATACAAGATTCACAGCAATCAATATCATGCACAAACCTTAAACTAGATGCGAGGATGCGTATGCATGCTATCCTATGATTAGTTTTATTAGATTGGTCTGTACGTGTTCTTGCATGGCTTGCATGGACAGAGGTGTTTGGATCAAAGGTGGACGTGGCAATGATCTTGTCTTTAGATCAACCTGATCATCAAGTGATCTGTCCACGAGAAGGCTTCTGTTCAAAAGGAATCAAAGAACAGATGCAAAAAAAACACAACGATGTCGTAAGGTGGTATTGGAGACCTACCTTACGTTCTTCTCCGTCTCGAGGTCCTCAGATCGTTGGGCTTTCCTCCGGCGATCTTCCATGCTGCACTCTGGCGATGGTCTACTCGGCGGGTTGGGACTTAGGGCTCTAAGTCGTCGGCTCAGGAGTTGGAAAAGAAGTTTGTGGTTTCGGCCAGGGGTTCTGGGTTCTATTTATGATCGGGAAGAGAAGAGTCCTAATCTGATTGTATCCCGAATATGAGTCTTGTTTGAATCTTACAACTTATCTTTAGTTGATTTGGTGCTGTATCATCATGGAATTCAGGTCGGTTTCTGTTCCGGTATTTCTTACGTGTACAGATTGCAAAATCGCTTCAGAACCCGTCACCTTCGCGGTGATGAGCTCCGGAAGCTCCACGTGTCCATCGGGCCTGGTCTCTCCTTTTTCGCAGAGACGAGCTCCGGTGGTGCCGCGTGTCAAGCGAGCAAGACTTCCCTCTTCTTCAGAGGTGAGCTCCGCGTGCGCCACGTATCCTGACGGTCGGGACCTCCTCTATTATTCGGAGGTGGCTCCGTACACGCCACGTGTCAAGTAGCGCCAGACTTTCCTTCCTTCTCAGAGACGAGCTCCGAGGTTAACACGTGTCCACCAGCGACGGACCTCCCAGAGATAAGCTCCGGTGGCGACACGTGTTCGATAGAACCGGACCTCTCGGAGTTGAGCTCCGAGATCGACACGTATCCCGCGCGACCAGTCCTCTAATTTCCATGATGACTAGCTCCGGGGGCAACACGTGTCCCATAGGGTCGGACCTCTTCCCTTTTTGCGGAGATGAGCCCCGAGCCTGCCACGTAGCCTAATTTAGCGGCGGACCTCTCCCCACTTTGTAGGGATGAGCTCCGAACACGCCACGTGGCCAGCGGGCCGCGGAAGTTGTCTTTGGCGCTCTCTGAGAGCTGGATTCGACTCTTATTGGCTATTCTTTTGATATTTTTCTCTGTTCCTACTTTTCCTTAAAAATGTTTTTCTCTTCATAAAACATAAACATATGCTGACACCCGAGATGAGGGTGTCACACATGCAAACTTGTAGCTAAAAAGTGTATTAATTAAATATAGAGAATTTGTTCAAATTGGAAATTCATATATACTGTACAAATAGAAATCTGAATACAAAAGTTAGAGATAATATATAAATGTTTAAAAGTGTACGTGGGCCTAAAATCAACACATCTAGGGTAACCACAACACTTAGAAATGTGAATGATTTTCATATGTATGTATGTGTGGTTTGCATGAGTGAGTGTGGACTATGGCTTATGGATTGTTGTTTTCTTTTGCTATGTGTATTGGCATGAGTAGAACCAGCCCCAGAGCAGGTTCTCACCTTTCAAGACCAAGACTTTCCATTCCCAGAGCAGCAGGAAGAAGGCAAGTGTCCTTGACCACTTTGATCCTATAATAGGATGTGTAGTTAGAATTTAATTGCATTGTCAATTTGGAATATGATACCCAAGCTAGGAAGTTTCCCTAGATTTTCATTATCTTATTTCCTTGTAGCCTGGGTTGGGATTTATTTTGTTATGTCATTTATTTATATACTTATGCTTAGCCATGCTTAGAATGGGATAAGTGGGATATGAGATCATCAACTTGTTTACCTTACTCTTGAATGAGATATTATGAGTTATGTAGAGGTAGGGATCGAGGCAAGTTGGATGATTTGGTTGGTGTTGTGTGCACGAGACTCGGGTTTGTGTTTAGTACTTGCCTGGATCCTAACGACCGGTTCATGGAGCATGTAACCTGGCTTTACCGTGCCAACCACATGCTGAGATGTGGCAGCTTGGCCAATTAATTAGGTGTATCCCCGGCGTAGTATGGGTGTTTTGGATGGTGCGGGGAATAGGTGTCAGCTGGAGGACCATATGAACCGCAAGGCTCAAGAGGGGGCCACTGCAGCGGGGTTGGAGCCTCTTGTATGCTGTTAGGGGTGAAACCTCAATGGGCCCACGCTCATCGGGAATCCCTTTGTAAAGGCCTCGTAGTGATCTCCTGGCTACACACCTGGGAAGTGTGAACGTGGTTCGCGGCCACTGGCATAATGGAGGTTCTTTTAGTCCACCCGGCAACGGGGGATGAAATCACTACGTGTGGGTACAATGGTGCAAACTCTGTGTCACACCCGGTTCCTCCGAAGATCAACCGAGTGAATGCCACATGTATGCCAGGATCATTCTCTCATACATGTGATGACAAATAGTGAAGCATCATTTATTACAAGCCAGGTGTCGAATATAAATAAGTCTTACATAGCATACGTATCGATGGACGGTAATAAGTTCAGAACATGTAAATAAAACAGCAGCGGAATATAAATCTTGTGGGCTCCGTCACAGGCGTTGCCCGTGGACTCCGTGAACCTAGAATCCTTCCTTGGGACCAAAGTCTTGGTCATTAAACACCACATCATTCTCTTGACCTGAGCAGCAATATAAACCAACAGAAAAGCAAGTTTGAGTACCGTGGGTACTCAGCAAGTGTGGGAAAGTTATGTCATGCATGGCTAGAGCAAGGAGAGGTTGAACTCATGGTTAAAGCACTACGCAATTAATACCTGTCACCTTAGCTTATTAAGCACCTATATTACTAAACAGGTGAAATGGTCCCAATCCCTCAAACCATCATCAATATCAAGTACACATAGTCTCAACTCAAATGTTAAGCTTCCCGCTTAACATCCTCAACTTCCCAATCCATCATCCTCTAATCTTGAATAAGTCCAAGCCGCTCTTAACCATGAGCACGGCTGTCATGACAGTTTTGACTCTGCAGAGTTTGCACCACTGTACCCACATGTAGTGATTTCATCCCCCGTTGTCGGGTGGACTAAAAGAACCTCCTTTATGCCAGTGGCTGCGAACCACATTCACAATTCCCAAGTGTGTAGCCAGGAGATCACTACGAGGCCTTTACAAAGGGATTCCTGACGAGCGTTGGCCCACTGAGGTTTCACCCCTAACAGCATACAAGAGGCTCCAACCCCGCTGCAGTGGCCCCCTCTTGAGCCTTGCGGATCATATGGTAGTCCAACTGACACCTATTCCCCGCACCATCCAACACACCCATACTACGCCGGGGATACACCTAATTAATTGGCCAAGCTGCCCCATCTTAGCATGTTGTTGGCACGGTAAAGCCAGGTTACATGCTCCATGAACCGGTCCTTAGGATCCAGGCAAGTACTAAACACAAACCCGAGTCTCGTG
Source organism: Neostapfia colusana (assembly GCA_030760725.1). NCBI lineage: Eukaryota > Viridiplantae > Streptophyta > Magnoliopsida > Poales > Poaceae > Neostapfia > Neostapfia colusana. Next base: position 24,975,651 of record JASWHV010000014.1, read on the forward strand.
CACCACAGCACCAACCAAATCATCCAAGTTGCCTCGATCCCTACCTCTACATAACTCATAATATCTCATTCAAGAGTAGGGTAAATAAATTGATGATCTCATATCCCCATTATCCCATTCTGAGCATGGCTAAGCATAATCATATAAATAAATGACATGATAAAGTAAATCCCAACCCAAGCTACAAGGAAACAAGGTAATGCAATTCTAGGGAAACTTCCTAGCATGGGTTTCATATTTCAATTGACAATGCAAATAATTCTATCTACACATCCTAGTATAGGATCAAAGTGGTCAAGGACACTTGCCTTCTTCCTGCTGCTCTGGGAATGGAAAGTCTTGGTCTTGGAAGGGGTGAACTTGCTCTGGGGCAGGTTCTACTCATGCCAATACACATAGCAAAAGAAAACAACAATCCATAAGACATAGTTCACACTTTCACTTCATACAAACCACACATACATACCTATGAAAGTCATTCACATTTGTAAGTGTTGAGGTTACTCTACATGTGGTTATTTTTGGCCTACATGCACTTTTAAACATATGTATATGATTTCTAACTTTTGTATTCAGATTTCTGTTTGCACACTATATATGAATTTCCAATTTGAACAAATTCTTTATATTCAATTAATACACTCCTTAGCTACCAAGGTTGCATGAAAGGTAATTTCCTACTCCAAATAGGTTTTCAGATCTTCTACCAAATCCTAAACTGAAGTTTTTGGATTTGGAGAGTTCATTTATCATTTTCTAATTCTGCATACCTATTTTCCTATATTTTTCAGATTTATTTTCTATGCCTAAAAGTGAGTTTTTAATATTAAATAGTAGGACATATCATCTAAACAGAATAGGTTCTGATCTAAAATATTAAATAATATATTTTTGAACTTCTCCTCTGATGTGAACTAATTTTAATTTATTTTATCGGTTTTTAGAATTATTTCCTAGCCTAAAAATGTGTTTCTAGAACTAATAAATATGAACAACACTTAGGCAGATTTCATTTCAGCCTAAAATCTATTTTTAACTCATTCTAAAGTTTTCCAAGTGCTAGGAGAGTTTAAATTTGAGTTTACACATGTGTTTGCCTCACCTTTTAAATTTAAATCCTAATCACATATTCAAATTTCTGAATTTAATATCATATAGGGTCAAAAAGGTAAATCCACCCTACTGCAGGGTCTAATTTACTATTTCATAAATTTCCAGGGGTCTAACTACACATAACAGAGGGGTTTTCCTAATTTTTATTAAGCCCGGGGGCTAAAACTGATTTTTAAATGAATTTACACGAATTTCTGAAAGTCCAGGGGCTAGATCAGAAGTTTCCGGGGCTAGCTCATGTTTTCCGAGATCCCCAGGGGGTAGCGCGTAAGAATCCCGGCCTTTATAACGCGGGGCTGACGTGGACCATCCGATTTAAAACAGACGGCTCAGATTAGATCGCCGAACCGGTACGTGTGGGTTTTATTTCTACCGTGCGATTTAAAATAGACGGCCCTCAAGGGGCCACGTCGCCCTGGCCGGAACCAGCCCGCGCGCGGGGCGGCGCGCGGCGGCAGGGGGTGGTGATCTCGCTGGTGCAGCCTCGGCTTTTGCCGCTACACGTTAGAACTCGCATCTTTTTGCATGGATCGGCTGCGGAGGGGTAGGGGATGCTCACCGAGGGGTTTTCCTGCACTCGGAGACCCTGGAAGTCGGTCAGCGGCGAGCTTCAACGGCGATGGTCTTCGGTGAACGTCGCAGTGGTGGTTGGGGCACAAGACACGTCGTTTCCTTCACCTGCAGGGCTGCTCGGCGGCGGTAGAACGTAATCAGCACGTTAGATCAGGGAATTTGAACAAGGATCGACGGAAATCGGCTATAGAAACTTCGGTTCTCACCGGAGAGAAAAACGGCCGATCGGGGGGGGGGGGGGGAAACAGGGTGATTGTCGGCATTTAAATAGGCGAGGGAGGGCGGCGGTCTGTTGAGATTGAGTTGGGGGCGTCCGGGACCGGAAATCGGGGCTGGGCGCGTGGGTTCCGGGGTTTGTTTTGATCGGACGCGATGGAAGAGTCCGGGGTCGGGCGGGCGCGCGGGAGGTGAGGGATGACACGCGGGCCCCACGTGTTAGTGAGAGGAAGAGAGGGGCGCGGGTTTGGGCTGGCGCGGGGAGGTAGTGGGCCAGCTGGCGGGTTTCGTCCCACTGGCCGGTTGGGGTTTTTCTTTTTCTTTTTCTTGTTCTTTTCTGTTTTGATTTGAATTTAAATTCCAGTTTGAATTTGAATTTCTGCAGCACATGCAATACGTCCAAAAATTTTTAAACTCCCCTCTTTAGCAGGTTTTGGGGTGTTACAGCTCTACCCCCCTTAAAAGAAATCTCGTCCTCGAGATTGGTGGTTCTAGGAAAACAATTCCGGAAACTGTGCCTTAAGCTCGTCTTCTCGCTCCCATGTGGCTTCCTCTTCCGGGTGATGCTTCCACTGCACCTTAGACATCCGGATTCTTTTATTTCTTGTGAGGCGTTCCATTGTCTCCAAAACCGTGACCGGTTGCTCGGCATAAGACAGGTCCTCTCGTACGTCAACTTCATTCATGGGTAACATCTCTTCAGGCGTTCTTAGACATTTCTTGAGCTGTGACACATGGAATACATCGTGCACATCCTATAGGCGAGCCGATAGTTCGAGTTGATATGCCACTTCGCCTTTCCTCTCCAGAATCTGAAAGGGTCCGATGTATCGAGGTGATAACTTCCCTTTCACCTTGAACCGACAAAGTCCTCGGATAGGGGACACCTTGAGGTAAACATAGTCCCCCACGTTGAAAACGAGCTCTCTTCTCCGTACATCGGCATAGCTCTTTTGTCGGGTCTGTGCTATCCTCAAGTTGTTGCGGATTTCCCTTACCTTCACCTCGGCTTCTTGTAGTACTTCGGGCCCAAACACTTTACTTTCCCCTGTTTGGTTCCAAAATAGTGGAGTTCTGCACTTCCTCCCATACAGAGCCTCAAATGGTGACATCTTCATACTAGCTTGATAGCTGTTGTTATAGGAGAACTCCGCATATGGTAAGTTCTTATCCCAACTCCTATTGTTCTTGAGCGCACACGCTCTCAGCATATCTTCAAGGATCTGATTGGTTCTTTCCGTCTGCCCGTCAGTCTGGGGGTGATAGGCGGAACTAAAATTTAGATGAGTTCCCATGGTTTCATGTAACTTTTGCCAGAACCTTGAGGTGAACTGTGTCCCTCGATCTGACACTATCTTCTTTGGCACTCCATGAAAACACACGATCCTTGACATGTACAATTCCGCCAATTTGGATCCGCTGTAGCTTTCTTTCACAGGGATGAAATGAGCTACCTTAGTTAGCCTGTCGATGATGACCCATATCGAAATCATATCCCGATTGGGTCCTGGGTAGTCCCACTATGAAGTCCATACCTATTTCTTCCAATTTCCGTTCAGGCACTTTGAGTGGTTGCAATAATCCCGCGGGTCGTTGATGTTCTGCTTTCACCAACTGACATGTGTCACATAGGGCAACATGTTCCGCGACATCTCGCTTCATGCCATACCACCAATATCTGCTCTTGAGGTCATGATACATCTTCGTACTTCCAGGATGAATGGAGTAGTCGGAATCATGAGCCTCCTTCAAAATCAATTCCGGATCTCCTTCACTTCAGACACACAGATTCTTTTCCCATGCCACACCGTACCTTGTTCATCCTCTCTGAACCCAGGGGCTTTATTTTCTTTGATGAGTTCTCTAATCTCTTGTATCTTCTCATCATTCTTCTGACCGTTGCGTATGTCTTGCTCTAATGTGGAGTCCACTTCCATGGCGATGGCCTCACCACTATTCACCAGATATAGATTGAGTTTTATAACCTCTTTCTTCAATTCTGTAGGCATGTCCTTTAAGCTCATCCTATTGACCTGCACCTTCCGGCTTAAAGCATCTGCCACGACGTTCGCTTTCCCAGGATGATAGTTGATGCCCACATCGAAGTCGTTGATTAGCTCTAACCATCTCCTTTGTCTGAGGTTGAGATCTGGCTGTGTCAAAATATACTTTAAGTTCTTATGATCCTTATATATCTCTGTCCGTTTCCCCATCAAGTAATGCCGCCAAATCTTCAATGTGTGTACCACTGCAGCTAGCTCTAGGTCATGTGTAGGATAGTACTTCTCGTGTTTTCGGAGCTGCCGGGACACATACGCCACGAAATGCCCCTCTTGCATGAGAACACATCCCAACCCGTGTCCAGAGGCATCGCAGTACACCGAAAAGTTTTTCTGCATATCTGGCATAACTAGCACTGGGGCTGTTGTCAATCTTTTCTTCAGTTCTTGAAAACTCAGCTCGCACTGCGGTGTCCATGTGAATGTGATTCCCTTCTCTAACAATTTGGTGAGGGGTCTCGAGATCTTGGAGAAACCCTCAATAAACCGTCGATAATACCCAGCCAATCCTAAGAAGCTTCGAACTTCCCCGACATTTTCAGGGGTCTTCCACTTCTTTACATCCTCGATCTTGGCGGGATCTACCGAGATTCCTCCCTCCGAGATTATATGTCCTAAGAAGGGAACTCTCTTTAACCAAAATTTACACTTGCTCACCTTGGCATATAGTTGGTGTTCTCTCAGTTTTTGTAACACCAACCTTAAATGTCTCTCATGTTCCTCTTCATATTTGGAAAAGACGAGAATGTCATCAATGAAAAGCACCACAAACTTGTCCAGGTATTCCATGAATACCTTGTTCATGAGATACATGAAGTATGTCGGGTCATTAGTTAGCCCGAATGGCATGACGGTGTATTCATACAGCCCGTACCGAGATACGAAAGCTGTCTTTGGAATATCGGTTTGTCTTATCTTAAGTTGGTGGTATCCCGACCTGAGATCAATTTTTGAGAACACACAAGCTCCCCTCAACTGATCAAATAAGTCTTCAATGCGGGGTAATGGGTACTTGTTCTTGATGGTCACTTCGTTCAACGCACGGTAGTCTACGCGTAACCCTTGGGTTCCGTCCTTCTTGGGCACAAATATCACTGGAGCTCCCCATGGTGAGGAACTAGGACGAATATACCCCTTCTCCGTCAGTTCCCTCATATGCTCTTTGAGCTCTTCCAGCTGTTTGGAGTCCATCTGATACGGCCTCTTGTATATTGGAGCTGTCCCAGGCACTAGCTCAATCGCGAATTCCACTTCACGATCGGGAGGCATACCTGGCAACTCCTCCGGAAAAACATCTGGATATTCCTTGATAATCCTTATTTCTCCCACTTCCACCTCAACTTTATTGAGTTTAATGTCCCTCCTAGGCTCTTGCACGGCTATGAACTTCACTTTGTGCCACTAGGGTGAGTTAGTTCCACCGTTCTTGTCGAACAATGGATGATTCCCTTATGTTTGGTCAACCAATCCATACCCAAAATAATATCTATCCCTTGTGAGTCTATCACTATGAGGTTTGCAGTAAATACTACCCCATTAATGTCTAGATTCACCCTGGGACACACTTGTCTTGTCCTTATTTCTCCCCCTGGAGAGTTCACTGCTAGCATATGGTTCATTTGTGTTGTTGATAGATCATGCCTCTTAACAAACCCTTGAGCAATGAACGAGTGGGTAGCACCAGAATCAAACAACAGGGTTGCAATGTGTAAATTGGCAGGAAACTTACCAATTACCACGTCAGGTGCCTCTTGCGCTTCCTCCATGGTCACGTGGTTTACCCGTCCTCGCATCACATTCTGCTGTTGTGGCTGCATGGGCTTCTTCTTTGGGCACTTATGGGCGTAGTGCCCCACTTCACCATAGTTGAAGCATTGCACCCCAACCTTAGGTGCCTGGCCTTTGTTGTCTTGGGGTTGGCTCGGTGGTCCTTGTCCTGCTGGTCGAGGTTGACATGTGGGGCGAGGCTGCTGTACAAACTGACGCTGCGGCTGTGCTGGTGCTGACGGAGGCCTGAAATTCGGGTTGTACCCTCTGGGTGCTGAGTAGGGTACCACAGCACGGCTCGTCTGCCCTGCGGGTTGCAGCATCAGACGTGGGCGTGTGTTGCTACCTGAGGCTTGGTGTGACCATCCCGCCTTCCTCTTGTTTTCATTTACCAAGGCCTTCAGCTTCCTCTCCACGACAAATGCTCTGTCTACCATCTTTTGGAAGCTTTCATACTCGTTGGAGGACATTGCACATTGCATTTCCATAGTATGTCCTTCCACAAAACAGTCCTGTTTTTGCTCATCAGTTTCAATGTCCCGTGGTGCATAACGGGATAGTTGGGTGAACTTAGTGAGGTATTCCCTCACAGTCATGTTTCCTTGCTGCAGTCCCAAGAACTCCTTTCTCTTGTTTTTGAGTTCACCCCTTGGTATGTAATGGTTGCGGAAACTGCGCTTGCACTCTTCCCAAGTGATGTTCTCGGGGTCATGATGGGCTGCCACGTAATCGGTCCACTAATCAGCAGCAGGTCCATGCAATTGGTGAGAGGCAAACAGCACCCTCTCATACCCTTGGCATTGTATGATCCTCATCTTGCTCTCTATGGTCTTTAACCAGTCATCTGCCTCTAGAGGTTCAGCAGCACTTGCAAACTTTGGAGGTTGAGTCCCCAGAAACTCACTCAACCTTGGTTGGCGTGGTGCAGCTTGTGGGGGTGGAGCTTGGTGCAAGTTGGCCACCACTTGAGTTAGACTCTGGATGGGCTGATTCTGATTTTCAAGCATTTGGTGGATAGGATCAGCTCCTTCACGGCGACCACCCCTGTCTTGTCCTCCAGAAAGATGAGGGTTGCCGGCCTCATCGTTGTTGTTGGCGGGGTTGGCACCACGAACCTTTCCTCTTCCAGCCATCTATCATGATCAACCAAATGTTAACTTAAAGCATTACGTATTAACTTCCCAAATTGCTTGTTTGAACTTAATATTTTGAGGCCTTAATATATATTAACATTTTCTAGGGGTTTCACGTAGATTTTTGGGAGTCACGTCTCACGCGAAAATAAATGCACTCTTAATTCATAGGGGTTCACATATCAAAGCAAAGCAACCTAAAGACGTGGTTGTGGACAAATGCCCATGGCTTCCACAACTCACGTCACACACCAAACATTAACACACAAATAACTAAGGTATTGACTCGACTACACGATAACCTGCTGAAATAAGGGAAAGAACTCTAAATGACTCGTATCACTGAGCTGGCTCTTCGGGGTCTTCCTCATTATTGCGGCTGCCTTCTAATTCTGCTTTGGGAGGGGAAGCTGCTGGTGGAGAAGTGCGGCGACGCCTGCTCGCCCGACGGTCTGGGGAGTCAGGAGTCCATGTGTCATTCACGGTGACACACAGTTCATTCCCATCTCCTCTTTCTCTCGCCCTCAAGCTGGCTCGAAGCAACGCCTCAGTCTCCTTCAGGGTGTCACGGACATCCTGAAGCTCCTGCTGACACTCCTGCAGTCGAGTGCTGAGCATAGCAGCATCCTCCAAGCACATGTCCATGTGCTCATGGGAAGTCCCCTGCTGCACTGGCGGGTACATGTACTCCGCGGTGCCACTCTCACGCTGGAGGACATACATGTACTCAGTCCTGTCCAGGTGGCGACGGTTGATGTAACTCTGGCAGGTGATGGCCTCCCATGTGACATCCTTCTCAGCATCGACCTGTGTCGCCCGACAAGCTGGAGAGCGGTGGATCTTGAGCAGCTGATTTTCATTGATAATCCTCATTTCTGAACTCCATTCTTCCCGCTTCTCACGGATGGTCCGGGTGGAGCTGTAGTGTATGATTAGCTTGCCCGTATTGCCGGCGGCGTGGAGCATACGCCGAAGACGGCGCAACAAGCCTCCTACTGCCAACCCGTAGGAGTGGTACGTCACCGGATGGTTCTCCTCTCTCAAGACCAGGGCAACTACAGGAACTCTCCCTCCGGTGGACTTGCGGGCGGTGCGGATCATGCGAACCATCTAAAACATAAAGCATTTAAAATTAAGTTAGATAAGAGTTAAACAAAAATTGTATTTTGAATAAAAGTTGGGGTAAGATGAAGAAAGTGACCCCAATAAATAACACTTTCAACCCATACCTTTGTAAAATAGTTTTTAAGAAAATAGGGTCCTTAAATACATCCATTTTTACCTAGGTCCACGTTCCTACGGGCAACCTTGGCTCTGATACCACTTCTGTCACACCCGGTTCCTCCGAAGATCAACCGAGTGAATGCCACATGTATGCCAGGATCATTCTCTCATACATGTGATGACAAATAGTGAAGCATCATTTATTACAAGCCAGGTGTCGAATATAAATAAGTCTTACATAGCATACGTCTCGATGGACGGTAATAAGTTCAAAACATGTAAATAAAATAGCAGCGGAATATAAATCTTGTGGGCTCCGTCACAGGCGTTGCCCGGTGGACTCCGTGAACCTAGAATCCTTCCTCGGGACCAAAGTCTTGGTCATTAAACACCACATCATTCTCTTGACCTGAGCAGCAATATAAACCAACAGAAAAGCAAGTTTGAGTACCGTGGATACTCAGCATGTGTGAGAAAGTTAAGTCATGCATGGCTACAGGAAGGAGAGGTTGAAATCATGGTTAAAGCACTACACAATTAATACCTACACCTTAGCTTATTAAGTACCTACATTACTACACAGGTGAAATGGTCCCAATCCCTCAACCCATCATCAATATCAAGTACACATAGTCTCAACTCAAATGTTAAGCTTCCCGCTTAACATCCTCAACTTCCCAATCCATCATCCTCTAATCATGAATAAGTCCAAGCCGCTCTTGACCGTGAGCACAGCTGTCATGACAGTTTTGACTCTGCAGAGTTTGCACCACTGTACCCACATGTAGTGATTTCATCCCCCGTTGTCGGGTGGACTAAAAGAACCTCCTTTATGCCAGTGGCCACGAACCACATTCACACTTCCCAGGTGTGTAGCCAGGAGATCACTACGAGGCCTTTACAAAGGGATTCCTGACGAGCGTGGGCCCATTGAGGTTTCACCCCTAACAGCATACAAGAGGCTCCAACCCCGCTGCAGTGGCCCCCTCTTGAGCCTTGCGGATCATATGGTAGTCCAGATGACACCTATTCCCCGCACCATCCAACACACCCATACTACGCCGGGGATACACCTAATTAATTGGCCAAGCTGCCCCATCTCAGCATGTGGTTGGCACGGTAAAGCCACGTTACATGCTCCATGAACCGGTCCTTAGGATCCAGGCAAGTACTAAACACAAACTCTAGTCTCGTGCACCCAGCACCAACGAAATCATCCAACTTGCCTCGATCCCTACCTCTACATAACTCATAATATCTCATTCAAGAGTAAGGTAAATAAATTGATGATCTCATATCTCCATTATCCCATTCTGAGCATGGCTAAGCATAATCATATAAATAAATGACATGATAAAATAAATCCCAACCCAAGCTACAAGGAAACAAGGTAATGCAATTCTAGGGAAACTTTCTAGCATGGGTTTCATATTTCAATTGACAATGCAAATAATTCTATCTACACATCCTAGTATAGGATCAAAGTGGTCAAGGACACTTGCCTTCTTCCTGCTGCTCTGGGAATGGAAAGTCTTGGTCTTGGAAGGGGAGAACTTGCTCTGGGGCAGGTTCTACTCATGCCAATACACATAGCAAAAGAAAACAACAATCCATAAGACATAGTTCACACTTTCACTTCATACAAACCACACATAAATACCTAAAGTCATTCACATTTCTAAGTGTTGTGGTTACTCTACATGTGTTGATTTTTGGCCTACATGCACTTTTAAACATATGTATATGATTTCTAACTTTTGTATTCAGATTTCTGTTTGCACACTATATATGAATTTTCAATTTGAACAAATTCTTTATATTCAATTAATACACTTCTTAGCTACCAAGTTTGCATGAAAGGTAATTTCCTACTCCAAATAGGTTTTCAGATCTTCTACCAAATCCTAAACTGAAGTTTTTGGATTTGGAGACTTCATTTATCATTTTCTAATTATGCATACCTATTTTCCTATATTTTTCAGATTTATTTTCTATGCCTAAAAGTGAGTTTTTAATATTAAATAGTAGGACATATCATCTAAACAGAATAGGTTCTGATCTAAAATATTAAATAATATATTTTTGAACATCTCCTCTGATGTGAACTAATTTTAATTTATTTTATCAGTTTCAGAATTACTTCCTAGCCTAAAAATGTGTTTCTAGAACTAATAAATATGAACAACACTTAGGCAGATTTCATTTCGGCCTAAAATCTATTTTTAACTCATTCTAAAGTTTTCCAAGTGCTAGGAGAGTTTAAATTTGAGTTTGCACATGTGTTTGCCTCACCTTTTAAATTTAAATCCTAATCACATATTCAAATTTCTGAATTTAATATCATATAGGGTCAAAAAGGTAAATCCACCCTACTGCAGGGTCTAATTTACTATTTCATAAATTTCCAGGGGTCTAACTACACATAACAGAGGGGTTTTCCTAATTTTTATTAAGTCCAGGGGCTAAAACTGATTTTGAAATGAATTTACACGAATTTCTGAAAGTCCAGGGGCTAGATCAGAAGTTTTTGGGGCTAGCTCGTGTTTTCCAAGATCCCCAGGGGGTAGCACGTAAGAATCCCAGCCTTTATAACGCGGGGCTGACATGGACCGTCCGATTTAAAACAGACGGCTCAGATTAGATCGCCGAACCGGTACGCGTGAGTTTTATTTCTACCGTGCGATTTAAAATAGATGGCCCTCAAGGGGCCACGTCGCCCTGGCCAGAACCAGCCCGCGCGCGCGGCGGTGGGGGGTGGCGATCTCGCCGGCGCAGCCTCGGCTTTTGCCGCTACACGTTAGAACTCGCATCTTTTTGCATGGATCGGCTGCGGAGGGGTAGGGGATGCTCACCGAGGGGTTTTCCTGCACTCAGAGGCCCTGGAAGTCGGTCGGCGGCGAGCCTCAACGGCGATGGTCTTCGGTGCACGTCGGAGTGGTGGTTGGGGCGCAAGACACGTCGTTTCCTTCACCTGCATAGCTCCCCGGCGGCGGTGGAACGTGATCAGCACGTTAGATCAGGGAATTTGAGCAACGATCAACGGAAATCGGCTGTAGAAACTTCGGTTCTCACCAGAGAGAAAAACGGCCGATCCGGGGGGGGGGGGGAACAGGGCGATTGTCGGTGTTTAAATGGGAGAGGGAGGGCGGCGGTCTGTTGAGATCGAGTTGGGGGGGTCCGGGACCGCAAATCGGGGCTGGGCGCGTGGGTTCTGGGGGTTTGTTTTGATCGGGCGCGAGGGAAGAGTCCGGGGTCGGGCGGGCGCGCGGGAGGTGAGGGATGACACGCGGGCCCCGCGTGTCAGTGAGAGGAAGAGAGGGGCGCGGGTTTGGGCTGGCGCGGGGAGGTAGTGGGCCGGCTGGCGGGTTTCGGCCCACTGGCCGGTTGGGGTTTTTCTTTTTCTTTTTCCTTTTCTTTTCTGTTTTGATTTGAATTTGAATTCTACTTTGAATTTGAATTTCTGCACCACATGCAATACGTCCAAAAATTTTTAAACTCCCCTCTTTAGCAGGTTTTGGGGTGTTACACTCTGCAGAGTCAAAACTGTCATCACAGCCGTGCTCACGGTCAAGAGCGGCTTGGACTTATTCATGATTAGAGGATGATGAATTGGGAAGTTGAGTATGTTAAGCGGGAAGCTTAACATTGGAGATGAGATTATGGTTACTTGATATTGATGATGGGTTGAGGGATTGGGACCATTTCACCTGTGTAGTAATGTAGGTGCTTAATAAGCTAAGGTGATAGGTATTAATTGCGTAGTGCTTTAACCAAGAGTTCAACCTCTCCTTGCTCTAGCCATGCATAACATAACTTTCCCACACTTGCTGAGTACCAACGGTACTCAAGCTTGCTTTTCTGTTGGTTCAAATTGCTGCTCAGGTCAAGGGGATGATGTGGTGTTCAATGACCAAGACTTCGGACCCGAAGAAGGATTCTAGGTTCACGGAGTCCCCCGGGCAACGTCTGTGACGGAGCCCACAAGATTTATATTTCGCTGCTGCTTTATTTACATGTTATGAACATATTATCGTCCATCGAGATGTGTGCTATGTAAGACTTATTTATATTCAAACACTTGGCTTGTAATATAATGATGCTTCACTATTTGTCGTCACATGTATGAGAAAATGATCCTGGCATACATGTGATATTCACTCGGTTGTTCTTTAGAGAAACTGGGTGTGACATCAGTCCAAGTGATCGTCTCCGGGTCGACATGAGTGTTGCATAGGGCATCCCACCAGTCAGCGGCAACTCCCATAAGTTGGTGCGACGCAAAGAGAACCTTCTCTCGGTCATTGCACTGCACTATGGCAAGCTTCTTCTCCATGGATTTCAACCAGTCGTCGGCCTCCATGGGGTCGTTAGCTTGAGCAAAGGTGGGTGGTCGAGTCCTCATGAACTCACCCAGTCTGTTATGAACCGGCGGTGGTGGTGGCGGTGGTGCTGGAACGGGGTTGTTGTTGTTGGCCTGCAACTGACCCAAAGTTTGGATCATGGTTTGCATAAGTTGGTTCTGCATGGCCATCAACCGTTCCAGGTGGTTCTCACCAGCTCCGGGGTTAACAGGAACTTCATCGTGGCCATCCTCTTGGTTGTCACGGACGTTCCTTCGGCCGGTGTTTCCTCTCACCATCTGTGAGAGAGATCGAAATAGAATACAAGGTTAGAAGGTTAGGTAGATTCCCTGAACTATATGCATCAAGGTGGGTTGGACTATATATATATTAGCCCATATGAGGATGTGAACAAGTGCCAAAGCATGTCACACCTCTTTCTACTTATGTGTGGATATGGACAACGTTTTGAGACGTCCCATGACTTACACTAAGCACATAATCACAAACAATCATCACAAGGGCTCACACAACTCCTATTCAAGGCTTTGTTCAATGGGGGGTTCTATATGACTTAGGGTGATGTCAAATTTGTGATCCAACTATGGCTTCTCCTAGGCTTGCATCCTATGGTCAGCGTGGCTTAGCTACCAATCTGTGTCTATCTAGGTTGTGTGATCTATCCGTGGCAGGTTGATACCAGTTTGTGTCAGATACCAATATGTGACCTCTATCTAAGCGTGTATCCTACCGTGAACCCGTGGTTCTGGTAGCAATCTGTGATTGTATCTATGTGTGTAATCTACCCTCAACCGTGGCTCTGATACCAATCTATGACGCCCTCAATTCTGTGGAAAACCACGGAACCGAGAACTGATGCATATGTGTGCCCAGGATGTTCATCACACATACACATATGTTCCACAAACTGAATTCAGAATATATATAACCACGAATAACAGAGTTTATTACAATGTCCCATGAGTCTTGGACTCATGTTCACAGTGGAAGTCTTAATCTAACAGCGGAAGTCTTTATTCTAATGCGGAAGCAATCTAACTAATGTGGAAGCAATTCTAAGCATCAGGGGCTCCATCTCTACTCCATCCCCACAGGCAAGGTTGAGGACAGATTACACGCCTAATGCTCCACTTGGTCTTCATAGTAATCTTCTCCTGTTGCTGATGATGGAATAACAATGCAAGTTTGAGTACAATGATGTACTCAGCAAGTGCGGGAAAATATGATATGTAGCTCACAACAAGGTAGGTATAAAAAGGCTTATTGCAGAAAGCAAAGTTATTTATCAAAACCATGATAAAAACAACAACTTATCTTTAAGCAAATGTAATCCCAACATATATTAAAATACCAGTCATACCTCCGTTATGTTCATTACCTTCCATATCCCAACCAGACATCAATCAACCTTATTCTTGCTCACGAATACCTCCTCGTATTCGCTACCATCTCACGAATACCATCTCGTATTCGCTACCATTTCACCTCATGAACAACTTCGTCTCACACCGAGACCAATCTTGTTTCCATGACTCATCAGTCATGCAACCCATCTTATCACCCGGACTCAACAGTCCCGAAAACAAAACCAAAACCAAACCATCCAAAACCATAACCAATAACCATATCCAATCACCATCCCAACTAATCATGGAAGTTGGCCAGGCGCTCGTGACCGTAAGCTCAGATATCATGATAGTTTTAGACTCTGTAGAGTTTGCACCTCTTTACCCACAAGTTTGTGATTTCGTCACCCATCAGCGACTGCAGAACCTCCATTATACCAGTACACAACCGTTGGTGTATGGCCAAGAGATCACAAAATAGCCTTTACAAAGGGGCTACTAGATGTATGGACTCACTAAGGTTTCACCGGCAGGCTAGAATCTCAAATTCTCTCACCCACGGGCCCCCTCTTGTGCCATGTAGTTCCCAGGGAAGTCCTCACTCAACTCCCATTCCCCGTGCCTTCCACGGTCCATAACAATCTAGCAACTTACCTAATTACTCAGCTAAGCCGCACCCATACTAGGCCTTGTGGTGGCAATGTTATCCTGGCATGTGCTAGCATGAACCGGTCCTTAGATCTATGGCAAGTAAACCACCATCTCATGCTACCTCATTCACAAACCCGGTCTTGCCTAGATCTCCCTGTGATCCATGTTCGTTAACAACATCAGTTTCTCATTATCGTTACGAGTGCAGTTAGCTAGACACATCTATCTTGCTTCCCAATCCCATGGACTCAACGAAGCTTAAAGCAAAAACCATACCCGACTCATAAACTTCCCTGGCGACAAGGGTGGTTTAACCAAAGCTATTAAACTCCTATAAAAAGGTTTCCCATCATGTTTGACTCAGCACACACACCTTTTCGCAAAACAAAACAGTTTTTCCCAAATCATAGGATCAATATGTTCAAGGGGCACTTGCCTTGTTCTTGTGGTTCCGGTTGCTCTTGGATCTTGAAACCTTGTTGTTGCAGCTCATCGTAGACAGCTCCCTGAGTTTGTCCCTCTATACAAGATCACACACATACAAGATTCACAACAATCAATATCATGCATAAAATTCAACCAGATGGGATGATGCATATGCATGCTATCCTATAATCTGTTTTATTAGATCAGTTTGTACGTATTCTTGCATGGTTTTATGATGAACATAGGTGTTCGGATCAAATGTGGACGTGGCGATGACCTTGTCTTTAGATCAACCCGATCAAGAAGTGATCTGTCCACGAGAAAGCTTCTGTTCGAAAGGAATCGAAGAACAGATGCAAAGAAAACACGATGATGTCGTAAAGTGGTATTGGAGACCTACCTTACGTTCTTCGTGGTCTCGGGGTCCTTCTCTTAGCAAGACAGATCGTTGGGCTCCCTTCCTGCGATCTTCCTCGACTGAACTCCGGCGATGGGCTTACTCGGCGAGTTGGGGGCTAGAGATCTATGTTGTCGGCTCAGGAGGTGGAAAAGAAGTTCGTGGTTTTCGGCCAAAGGTTCTAGGTTCTATTTATAATCGGGAGAAGAAGAGTCCTAATCTGATAGTATTTCTAATAAGAGTCCTATTCAAATTATCGTTAAATCTTAACAACTTATCTTTAGTTGGTTTGGTGCGGTAACATTGTGGAATTCAGGTCGGTTTCTCCTCCGTACCGATATTTTTACGCGTACAGAATCCAAAAACCGTTTCAGAACTCGTTACCTCCGCAGTGATGAGCTCCGGAAGCTCCACGTGTTCACCGGGGCCTGGTCTCCCCTTTTTCCACAGAGACGAGCTCTGGTTGTGCCACGTGTCAAGCGAGCGAGACCTCCCTCTCCTTCGGAGGTGAGCTCCGCGTGCGCCACGTATCCTGGCGGTCGGGACCTCCTCTTATTCGGAGGTGGCTCCGCGCATGCCACGTGTCAGTGTAGGACCTTCCCTCTCTCTGGAGGTAGCTCCGGGTGTGCCACGTATCCATTCCGGACCTCCCTCTCTTCGGAGGCGAGCTCCGTGAATGCCACGCGTCAAGTAGCGCCGGACATTCCTTTTTCCTCAGAGACGAGCTCCGAGGTAGACACGTGTCCAACAGTGTCGGAGCTCCCGGAGATAAGCTCCGGTGGCGACATGTGTCCAATAGAACCGTCCCTCTCGGAGGTGAGCTCCGAGATCGAAACGTATCCCACACGACTGGTCCTCTGATTTCCGCGGTGACTAGCTCCGAGGGTTACATGTGTCCTGCGGAACTGCCTTCGCTTCTCCGCAGAGGCCAGCTCCTGGAGCAACACGTGTCCCACAGGGTCGGACCTCTCCCCCTTTGCGGAGATGAGCCCCGAGCCTGCCATGTAGCCAGTTTAGCGGAAGACCTCTCCCCACTTTGCAGGGATGAGCTCCGAACATGTCACGTGGCTAGCGGGCCGTGGGAGTTGTCTTCGGTGCTCTCTGTGAACTGGATCCTTGTTCTTTTTGGCTATCCTTTTAAATTCTTTCTCTATTCCTACTTCCTTTAAAATGTTTTCTCTACATGAATCATGAATACATGCAGAAACCAAAAATTAGGGTGTCACACGTGGGGGGCGCCGTAATCGAGCTGCGCCGAGGGCGATAAGATTTCATCAGCACGAGCCTGCCTTGATGGGGTGCTGGACTTTGACCCCCGGGGAAGAAGCGAGAAGACATCCTACGAAGGATGACGAAGTAGACCTGAGCCTAAGCTCGGGAGGATACGGGACGAGGAGCCCAGGGACCGACCCCTGGGCTGAGCACAGGACCAACCCTCGGGGCGACCCAGAAGGAAGTAAAAGCCTCAAAGGGAGGACCCAAACCTGACCACGGGTAGGAGAGAAGCAGGTGGCCTTCAATGCGGAGCAGGCGCCGCCTCAGCCAAGTGGAAGGATACTCGAGTGCCTCCTAGCCCCGGCATTGAATGCCCATGACCTTCGACGGAACCTAATAGGAGTGGAACGCAAGGCACACGTGTGCCTCGGTATGGACTACTACCTGACAATGGGACGGGAGCAGGAGCGGCAGCAGGCTACGAATACGTCAGCAGCATCAAGTGCCATGTCGAACTTACGACAAAACAAGCCACCCTGTGCCCACGACTCTTCCACCCTCCGCAGTACAAAGGGGATATGAGAAAGAGAGAGAGGGGGAGAGAGAATGAATAAATAGAGAGACCTGTCGATCCAAAGAGGCAGGCTCTCACACTTGTAGGAATCACCCCCATTCTTGAGTAAGAGCAAGCGAGACACCCCGGCTGGACATAGGGAACCATGCCCAAACCAGGATAAATCCTTTGTGTTCTTAGTTAGGCCACCTCAAGGTAGAACGTGTGATACAATCAATTACTAGTTGGATATCCGAACGCCAAAATTTGGTGCGCCAGATAAGGGGACTACCGCGCGTTCCGATTCCTCATCACCTCGATGGCTCCACTCCGGTTGACCTTCGTGCCTGGGAAAAACACCGCAGATGAGTGCATGCCTCTCTACGTGGGAACAGTCGAGGGTTCCCCACCATGTAATCACAATGCCCAGAGGGTCGACATAGCCGTGGTGACCGCCATGCCGCCTCATTGATGGTTCACATTGGACTAGACCGATCACCCCGCCCATTTCCCATAGGCTGGGCGCCTACCCCTAATCGTGGATCCGATAGTCGGCACTATACGCCTGACCAGGGTGATGATGGACGATGGAATCGGCCTCAACTTTTTGTACGTTAAGACTCTTGATGACATCGGGCGCCCTTCTACGATATCATTCCTGGCGAACAGGTGATGTCGCTTGGAAGGGTCGACCTTCCCGTCATCTTTGGGGACGAAACAAATTTCCGCACGGAAACCCTCACGTTTGAGGTCCTCGATTGCAACAGTGCCTTTCATGCCATATTAGGGTGGCCGTGCTACGCGAAATTCATGGCCACCCCGAGCTACATCTACCTCAAGGTAAAGATACCCGACCCCAAAGGGGTTATTGAAAGTGCATCTAGGTAATCCCCGTGGGTTTTGGATAATTGATGACAACAATTAAGATACCAATGAGTTTTACTGAGTATGAGCACAGGTCCTTGAGATAGGAATGAATGTGGAGTCTCTCAAGAAGCAAAAAGGAAAAGAAGAAGACTTGCAAAAGTAGAAAATAGAATTTTCTATTGAGTTTCACATTTTCTAGTTGTGTACAGGGTCCTCTCTTTTAGAGTGCTTGAGAATCATTAGAGAGCTCAAATCTTAGTTAGAATCTTGGGAGGAAATAGTCATAGGTATGGCTGAGAATGTAGACCGTACTTGTCCGGACTCAAGGCCGGACTAGTCCATCCCAACCGGACTACTCCGTTTTTTACCGGACTAAGAGTCTTTGATTGAGTTCGGACTTGTCCGTTTTAGGCCGAACTAATACGTTTTTGTGTGAGTCTGAGCCTTTCTGAGACCAAGTCCCAGAAGGCCAGACTAGTCCGCCCATGGGGCCAGACTAGTCCACCAAGCGGACTAAGCCGGTTAGGTCCGGAGAAAGAGTCTCTGAATGACTTCGGACTAGTCCGCTCCGCTGGCCGGACTAGTCCGGTTCCTTTAGACTAGTCCGGTTTGGGACGGAACAAAGGTTCCTGTGTGAGCTCGGACTAGTCCGGATATGGCTAGACTAGTCCGCAATCTGAGATTAGAGAGTTATCGAGACTAAGTCTAGTAAGACCGGACTAGTCCGCTCCCTGCCAGACTAGTCCATTCTCATTCGGAACAAAGGTTCCTATGTGAGATCGGACTAGTCCGCTCCTCAACGGACTGGTCTGAGATTTTATGACCATTTGAATTCAAAGTTCACGGGGACTTTAGTTGGTAACCTCTGTGACGTAAGTGGTCCCCCGAGGACGGACTAGTCCGGGGTTCTTGCCGGACTAGTCCGGACTTTAGTAGGTGTAACGGCTAGATGCCGGGATCCCTATAAAAAGGGACCCCCCGGTTTCAAATGATATTCTCTGAAACCCTAGCACCAAAAACTCTTTCCCTGAGATCTTCTAAGACTCTTTCCTCACCTTCTTGACCCCTAAGATTGGATCTTGAGGGGTTTGTGGATTTGTGAGAGGAGAGACGCCGTGATCAACGTTTAGGCTCTCGGTTTGAATCTCTTGCACTCTAATTGTTAGTTTGAGTTCTTGGCTGTTGTATTTTGATTCCTAGAACTGCTAGGTTGTTGTAGGGAGCATCAAGTTGTGAGTAGCCCCTAAGAATATTGTATTCACACTTGATTGATAGTGAAAGAGCCCGGGCTTGATCTTGGTGATCGCTCGGTGAGGGAAGAGTTGGAAAAGACACGGTCCTTTGTGGACTCCTCAACGGGGATGTAGATTTCTGTGTGGAATCGAACCTTGGGATAAATCGAGTCCCTTGATTCCTTTATTTTCTCGCTCATTCACTAAAGTTACTTGTTAGGT
The DNA here is from genome assembly GCA_030760725.1 of Neostapfia colusana. Taxonomy (NCBI): domain Eukaryota; kingdom Viridiplantae; phylum Streptophyta; class Magnoliopsida; order Poales; family Poaceae; genus Neostapfia; species Neostapfia colusana. The sequence continues at coordinate 24,995,007 of JASWHV010000014.1, forward strand.
TTTGTCTCGCTCAAAACTTGTAAATTGCTTTATGGTTGTGAGTCTTGCAATCTAATCAGTTTTTCATTCACAAATTAGTTAGTTAGATTGTTAGACTACATACACATCTTCCGCTTAAACGAACTTGAAAAGAAATCATTAAAAACACAATTTCTATACCTAGACCGGACTAGTCCGGCCCCTTCAGGTTTAATCCACTGTTTTCAGTAGTTTTAGGTTTTATTAGCCTATTCACCCCCCTCTAGGCAACTTTCAATTGGTATCAGAGCCTAACTCTCCACGAAAGCTTAACCGCTTGGAGAGGAGATGGGGGACAAGATCGGTAGTCAAGTTGATCCTACCAAGGGAAAAGGAGCAAGTCCGAGCAACTTTGAAGAGCAAGGTTCTAACCCACCTCCAGCTGTTTCTCCTCCACAAGACGTCTCAAGCTCGTAAGAAGATGAAGAAGTTCTTCGTATCATGGCTCTCCTCAAGAAGAAGAAGGAGGAAGCTAAGAAGAAAAAGAAGAAGAAATTAGAGAAGAAGCTAAAGAGTAGTCAACAAGACTACTCGCGATATCCTTTTAATTATGAACGTCTGAATTCTCATTCTAGTTATTTATCAATTCCCTTAGGCAAACCACCTCACTTTGATAGAACTAACTATACCATGTGGAAGCACAACATGAAGTTGCATCTAATTTTGTTAAACCCAAGTCTTTGGCATGTTGTATGTATAGGTATAGATATCCCCGAAGAAGAGGATGAACTCACCCAAGAGCAAGAACAACAAATCCACCGCAATGCACAAGCGACGGTCGTGCTCAACTCATCTCTAAGCCTTGAAGAATTCAACAAGGTGGATGGGTTAGAACTCGCCAAAGATATTGGGACACCCTCAAGATCGCACATGAAGGAAATCGATGCGTAAGGGAAGCCAAGATCGAGATGATCGAAGGAGAGCTTGGAAGGTTCGCCATGGAAGAAGGCGAAACACCTCAAGAAATGTACAACCGGCTCAAAACTCTCATCAATAAGAGTCGGGCATACCGATGCAAGAAATGGAATGATCATGACTGGTCAAGAGAATGATAAGAGCTTTCATGCCTCGTAATGTGACCCTTTGCACTCTAATTCAGGAAAGTCCAAACTTTCACATGATGACTCCGGATGAAGTGTTAGGGAAGATCATCAACCACGAGATGATGGAGAAGGAAGCCCAACACGCCAATGACCTAGCAAAGATCACCTCATCCAAGAAGAAGGGCATTGCTCTCAAGGCCTCATCCAAGTCCAAGGGAAAAGAGATGCAACTCACAAGTGATGATAAAGAGAGTGATGATGAGAGCACGGACATGGATGATGAAGAAATGGCCTTCTTCATCACAAGATACAAAAGAATGATGAGGAGAAGAAAAAGCCATCACTATGAGAACAAGAGCAAGGACAAGGGCAAGTCAAGAACAAAGAAGACTTGCTACAACTGCGGCGAATACGGACATTTTATTGTAAATTACCCCCATAGCAAGGAAGATGAAAAGAGGAAGAAGAAGGATGGGAAGCCTCAATACAAGAAGATCTTCAAAAAAAAGAAGACTTATGGACAAGCTCACATTGGAGAAGAGTGGGACTCAAACGAAGAATCCTCTTCTGAGGATGAAGAAAAAGTGGCAACCGTCGCCATCAAGAGGCCAACCATGAAGAAATCACTCTTGCCAGATAAGGGTGATTGCAAGAGCCCAAGCCACACATGCCTCATGGCAAAAGAAGGAAAGCGTAAGGTAATATCTAAACCTTCCAATTTACATACTGTAGATGATGATGACTTTGATAGCAGTAGCGAAGATGAATTCATGTTTAAGTGCTTAAACAAAAATGCTATAGCTAAAATGAAAACACTATAGGATGAAATATTTGAAGAAGAAGAGCTCCTCAATCAACAAGAAGAATTGCTTATCCTTGAAAAGTAAAGAAACCTTGAGATTGAGAAGCTTCTTGAACTTGAGAGAGAGGAGAGTAGAGCACTTGAAAGCGAACTTGCCTTGAGCAAGGAAACTTGTGTTAAACTTAAGAGTACGAATGTAGTACTTCAAGATGAACTTGTGAGTTTGACCAAGACTCACAAGAATCTTGAAGCACAATTCAACTCACTTATGTCAAGTGTCTCAACTACTTCATCCTCCAAGAACTCCTCCTCAACAAATATGGAATTCAACACTAAAACGTGCAAATGTGCTAATCTTATTCTAAACTTGAACCATGAGCTCAAAGAGGCACAAAGTAAGAATACACACAAAAGTGGGATATTTGATAAGGAGAAGATCAAATATGCACGTAGTGCATACTTAATCACAAGATGTCCTCTTATCAAAGATGGACTTGGTTATACTAGGGGAGGAAAGAAAAACGCTAGAATCCTTAAAAATAATAACAAGTGTGTAGCTTTTGTCAAAGAAAACTAAACTCAAGTCAAGAATAACAACCTTGCATCTACCTCACATGAAAGCAAAAAATATAAACTTTACTGTATTCATAACTTTGATGCATCTTATGTTCTTATGAAGAGTAAGTATGGTCGAGTATATGCTAAATATGCTGGACCACTCCACTAGAGTCCAAAAACTTGTGTGTGGGTGCCCAAATGCCTTGTGACTAACCTCAAAGGACCCAACCGAGTTTGGGTACCTAAGACCAACGCTTAAATTGTTTTGCAGGCCTACTCCTCCGGTGGCACTAAATGGGTGCTAGATAGTGGGTGCACTAATCATATGACCGGAGAGAGAAAGATGTTCGTTGAGTATGAAGAAAATGATGATACAAGTGAAGGCATCTACTTTGGCGACAATAGCCAAGGAAAGGTCCTCGATATTGGTAAAATTGCAATCTCTTCTCAACACTTTCCTTCTCATGTTCTACATGTTGAATCACTAGATTATAACCTATTGTCCATATCTCAACTATGTGAGAAAGGTTATAATTGCTTGTTTACTAATGAGGGTTTGACCGTCTCTAGAAGAAGTGACAACTCGATTGCCTTTAAGGGTGTGTTGAAGGGAAAGATTTACTCAGTTGATTTCTCCATGGATGAAGCTCAACTTGACACATGTTTAATAGCAAAAAACCAACATGGGATGGTTGTGGCATAGGAGACTAGCCCATGTTGGCATGAGGAACTTACAAAAACTTCTAAAGGGGGATCACATCCGTGGACTAAAAGATGTTGTTTTTGAGAAAGATAGGCCATGTAGCGCGTGTCAAGCTGGAAAACAAATTGGAGCAGCTCATCCCGCCAAGAATGTGATGCTGACAACAAGACCATTGGAGATGCTTCACATGGACCTCTTCGGCCCGGTCACCTACATAAGCATTGGCGGTAACAAATATGGTTTAGTAATTGTTGATGACTATTCTCGTTTCACTTGGGTATTTTTCTTGCATGATAAGGGAGAAACTCAAAGTGTCCTCAAGAAGTTTTTTAGGAGAGCTCAAAACGAGTTTTCCTTAAGAATCAAGAAGATAAGGAGTGACAACGGCTCCAAATTCAAGAACACTCAAGTAGAAAAATTCTTGGATGAAGAGGGCATCAAGCATGAATTTTTGGCCCCCTACTCCCCCGAACAAAATGGGGTGGCCAAAAGGAAGAACCGCACACTCATAGAGATGGCAAGAACCATGCTTGATGAGTTCAAGACTTCGAATCAGTTTTGGGCGGAAGCGGTCAACACCGCTTGCCACGCCACAAACCGCCTCTATCTCCATCGACTTTTGAAGAAAACTCCATACGAGCTCCTAACCGGTAACAAACCCAACATCTCCTACTTTTGTGTTTTCGGAAGTAAATGCTACATTCTCAACAAGAAGCCTAGGACTTTGAAGTTCGCTTTGAAATCCGATGAAGGTTTCTTACTTGGTTATGACTCAAACACCTACGTCTATCGTGTTTTCAACAAAACCTCCGGTTGTGTTGAGATTGCACGTGACGTGGTGTTTGATGAAACTAATGGCTCCCAAGTGGAGCAAGTTGATCAATGTGTGCTAGATGAAGAAGAAGCACCATGTGTAGCACTAAGAAGAATGGGGCTTGGAGATGTCCGTCCTCAAGAAGATGTAGGACAAGATGCTCCAAGTTCATCACAATCGACACCTCTCACACAAGATCAAACTCAAGAAGAAGAAGACCACTCAAGAACTCAAGTGCCTCACCCAAGGGTTCATCAAAGCATTCAACGGGATCACCCCGTTGACAACATCCTTGGAGATATCACAAAAGGGGTAACAACACGATCTCAAATGGCTAACTTTTGTGTGCATTACTCTTTTGTGTCCTCCTTGGAACCATATAGGGTGGAAGAAGCACTCAAGGATCCGGATTGGGTGGTAGCCATGCAAGAAGAGTTGAACAACTTCACAAGAAACCAAGTGTTGGAGTTGGTGAAAAGACCAAATGCAAATGTGGTAGGCACCAAGTGGGTGTTCCGCAACAAGCAAGACGAACATGGAGTGGTGACAAGAAACAAGGCCCGACTTGTGGCAAAGGGATATGTTCAAGTCGAAGGTTTGGACTTCGATAAAACCTTTGCTCCCGTAGCAAGGCTTGAGTCAATTCGTATTCTATTGGCCTATGCTACTCACCATGACTTCAAGATTTATCAAATGGATGTGAAAAGCGACTTCCTAAACGGTCCAATCAAGGAGGAGGTGTACGTGGAGCAACCACCCGGGTTTGAAGATCAAGAATATCCTAATTATGTGTTTAAATTGCACAAAGCTCTCTATGGCCTCAAACAACTTTCTTATTGATAATGGTATTAGGATAGGTAAGGCTGATTACACTCTTTTCACAAAGAGTATAGATGACGATCTCTTTGTGTGCCAAATATATGTCGATGATATTATATTTGGTTCAACTAACAAATCTTTTTGTAATGAGTTTAATAAGATAATGACGGATAGGTTTCAGATGTCTATGATGGGGGAGTTGAAGTTATTCCTAGAATTTCAAGTCAAGCAACTCAAGTAAGGCACATTCATTAGTCAAACAAAGTACACACAAGCCATACTCAAGAAGTTTGACATGGACAAGGCCAAACCCATCAAGACACCAATGGCAACGAACGGGCACCTCGATCTCAATGAAGATGGACCAAGCATGGATCAAAAGGTATATCACTCTATGATTGGTTCATTGCTTTATCTTTGTGCATCTAGGCCCGATATCATGCTTAGTGTATGTTTGTGTGCAAGATTTCAATCATCTCCTAAAGAATGTCATTTAACTGCCGTTAAAAGAATCTTAAGATATTTAGTTCACACACCGAACCTATGATTGTGGTATCTAAAGGGGTCTAAGTTTAATCTCATCAGATATCCTGATGCGGATTACGCGGGATGCAAAGTAGATAGAAAAAATACCTATGGGACTTGTCAATTCTTGGGTAGGTCCCTAGTATCATGGTCATCGAAGAAATAAAATTCCATTGCCCTTTCCACAACCGAAGCGGAGTATGTTGCAGCCGGAAGTTGTCGTGCTCAACTTTTTTGGATGCGACAAACTCTAAGGGATTATGATTACAATATGAACAACATTCCACTCCTATGCGACAATAAGAGTACCATTAAGATAGCCCATAACCCCGTTGAACACTCTAGGACCAAACACGTAGACATCCGGCATCACTTCTTGAGAGACCATTCTATAAAGGGGGACATAGCTATCTCACATGTAAGAACCGAAAAACAACTAGCCGATATTTTCACCAAGCCACTAGATGAAAAACAATTTTGTGAACTTCGAAATGAGCTAAATATCCTAGACTCTAGAAATGTGACTTGAAATATTGTGCATCTGAATGCTAGTAATTTGGAATCTTCTAAAATTTTCACAAACTTCAAAAATATGCATGATTGTGAAAAACTTGTTCCCCCTCTAATTTTCTCTCATATAATTTTTGGATATATTATGGTCATCATCTAATTGTGTGTATTGATATATATTGACCATGGTTATCTAATAGAAGGTGCAAGTAAATTCACCATAATCACTCTTGGCAAAATTCTAATATATAAGAATTTATTAGCCTTCAAGAACCGGACTAGTCCGGCGTAACAGGCCGGACAAGTCTGGATATCGTGAATAATCCGGGATGTAGCAGACAAGTCCACAACGGACTAGTCCGGACTGCATCCAGACAAGTCCAGACTAAAGACTAGTCCGGACCTAGTCCGACATACCGGACTAGTCCGGAGAGCAAACCGGACTAGTCCGGCCCCTGGAGACTAAACCTCCAAGGGTCGGGGCTGAACCCCCTCCCTCTCTCACTGACTTCTACACCTCTCTTCTCCTCCAAAACTCACCCCATTAGTGATTTTGGAGCTCTCCCTCAAATCCCTTGAAGGAATCCTCGATTCAAGGCTTGTGGAGTGCGGGGAATCTCTTCCCGACCATCTCCGCTCCTTCGATCCACGAATTTCGTCAAATTTCTTCGCTCTAAGGTACTTTTTGACCTAACTTCAACTTTTCACAAATCCCTTGTTTCTAGGTCATATTTCTAGTGCCTTAGGCCTTCCCTGATGTCCTTACGACATATCATTGTAATTCCTTGTAGTATTGCGTCTAGTTTGTTGAATTTGTGCTCAAATCGCTTAAGTTAGGGTTTAAAACTGTAGAGTACGGACTAGTCCGGATACCTGCGGACAAGTCCGGCGAGGGCAGACTAGTCTGCCCTAGGCCCGGACAAGTCCGGCTGATGCAGTTTTAGCCCCTAACTTTGGGGATGTACACTAATTCAAACATAATGCTCTCACATCTAACCTTTCCCTTTCATCTATCACCAGATCATGTCAGTATCTGGAGACAATCCTATTCCAATCCTGAGACCGAAGCGGCTCTCCAAGCCGCCTATCGTGCAGCCACCGAGGCCGAAGCGGGTGAGGCTGCAGCCAGGGAGGCTCGGACAAAGAAACGGGCTGACAGGGAAGCACAAGTTTCTCAGTCCGTTGATCTTCTAAGAAGGAAGAGGCTGGTGACCTTGAAGGAAAAACAGCAAGCGCAGTCACAAAGAACGGCCCAAGACAAAGGGAAAGGAAAAGCAGCAGATCCTCCCAGGAAAAAGGCTTTGGCCAATAGGGGACTTGTCATTCGTGACAACCCTAGGAGGGGAAGGGAGAATCCCCCACAAGGACCGGTTGGGCCACTTGAGAGAGCACCACCCATGCATAATCCAAACCGCCAACCTAATTTGGTGAGTGCAACATTCAAAGGGAAGGGAGCTGAGAAAGCCAGAAGGCTCAGGGAAGAAGAAGTCTACAAGTATGAGAAGGCCACACCAGACCCTCATTTCTGGTGTGACTTCTATTGTGACTACTACCGGATCGTCTATCTTCCAATGAAGACACCGGTAGTCGATGCTCAGTGGGTGGATTGGTCCTATATGGCGAACAAGAAGCATCAAGCTTTTGATGAAGTGATTGAAGCGGTAGAACGCCAAGGATCAAGGATTGGATGGCCTTTCCGTATGACTGGAACATCGAGGTCATAGTCCAATTCTACACCACCTTCTACTTCCACACCTATGAAAATAGAAAGATCACTTGGATGACAAATGGTGTGGTGTACTCGGTGCTGTACGATGAGTTTGCAAGGATCCTTGGGCTTGAGGAGCATTTGAACTATGAGATCATAGTTTACAATGAAAGGACCTTGGGAAAGGATGACTTGGACTTTATGTATCCTTCCTATCTCACCTATGAGCCATCCTCAACTCGCAACATCAAGCCCTTCTTTGGAGTGCTCAACCGAATCCTGAGGAAGACACTAGCTCCCAAGGATGGAGATGCGGGGATGATACAAGGGTATCTAAGAAACTTGTTGAAGCTACTCAATGAATAAGAGCGGTTCAACGTCTTCGACTACATCTACAACGATATCTTCAACATCTCTTACAGTCCAAGCAGGTCCTGTGGATATGCGCCATATATCATGTGCATGATCGAGAGAGTCACTGGCGTGGAATTTGCAAAAGATGTGAAGCACATGAAGCTACGTCCACAAATGTCGACTCCTCTTCCCCGCCCTCCTGTGTCCTTGGGTAGGAGCTCCTCTGCAGCTCCATCCTCTTTAGTTGGGCCGTCCGCTCCTCCATCGTCGAGTGGCTCTTCTAGTGGGCTGCTCAAAATCTTCAAGGCGATCTTCTCTTCATGCCGGAAGGTGGAAGTTCACACACAGAAAATGAAGCAACGCCAAGAGAAGTACCTCAAGGCAATGTGTGACAATATGGAGATACCTATGTCTCCACCATCATCAGAAGATGAAGGAGTGACCGAGTTTCCCACTCTCATGGAGGACGAGCTTGCCTACTTTGGTGAAGGTGGTTCCTCCTCTGCTGCTCCTCCTACCTCCCACGCTCATCATGGGGATGACGATGAAGACGATGATGAGGAAACTCAAAGTGACCAAGGCAAAGATCAATATGAAGACGATAGTGATTAGGCCGTTCTCTCTTTTCTTTTCCTTTTTGGTGCTTTGATGCCAAAGGGGGAGAAAACAAGGGGGAGTAGTCTAGCTTAAGCTTTAAAATTCTTGTCTTGTCTTGTTTTGTAATGACTATGCCATGTTATGTTGTTTTGTAATGACTATGCCACGTTATGTTATTTTGTAATGACTATGCCACATTATGTCTTCATACTATGCCAAATTGAGATGATCTTGTTAGTAGATGTTATTTATTTTCCCCTCAATGCATTTTACACTCATTTTATCACATCACACTTAGACACCCCACCATAACACATGTGTGTATGAAATCCCCATAGAACTCATTTCATATGCATATTTTTCTTGAAAAACTCTTGTGCACACATTTAGGGGGAGTGAACCATACATACATGTATTATGAAAATAAACTCTTATATCCATTAATCGAGAGTCTTAATGTGTTGTCATCAATCACCAAAAAGGGGGAGATTGAAAGTGCATCTAGGTAATCACAGTGGGTTTTGGATGATTGATGACGATAATTAAGATACTAATGAGTTTTACTAAGTATGAGCACAGGTCCTTGAGATAGGAATGAATGTGGAGTCTCTCAAGAAGCAAAAAGGAAAAGAAGAAGACTTGCAAAAGTAGAAAAAAAGAATTTTGCTATTGAGTTTCACATTTTCTAGTTGTGTATAGGGTCTTCTCTTTTAGAGTGCTTGAGAATCATTAGAGAGCTCAAATCTTAGTTAGAATCTTGGGAGGAAATAGTCATAGGTATGGCTGAGAATGTAGACCGGACTTGTCCAGACTCAATGACGGACTAGTCCGTCCCAACCGGAATACTCCGTTTTTGACCGGACTAAGAGTCTCTGAGCGAGTTCAAACATGTCCGTTTTAGGCCGGACTAATCCATTTTTATGTGAGCCTGAGCCTTTCTGAGACCAAGTCCCAGAAGGCCGGACTAGTCCGCCCATGGGGCCAGACTAGTCCGCCAAGTGGACTGTGACACCCGGTTCCGAAAATAGAACCAAGTGAATGCATATGTGTGACCAGGATGTTCATCACACATACACATGTAATCCACTAACTGAATTCAGAATATAACCATGAATAAATAGTGTTTAAGTACTTTATTACATCGACTCATTGTCTCACTAATGAATCTCTAACTTATTCTTGCAGCGGAAGACTCTAAACAACAGCGGAAAGTGACTAAAGACAGCAGGCTCCATCTTCAACTCCACATGCATGTTGACGGTAGTTCGCACGCCTAGTACTCCACATGATCCTCGAAGTACTCTTCTCCTGTTGCTGATGTTTATGTGATAATGCAAGGGTGAGTACATGTCGTAATCAGCAAGTGTGGGAAATGTATGACATGTAGCTTACAACAAAATAGGGAATAAGAAGGCTCATTGCAGCAAGCAAATTTTATTTCACAACATGATAAAAACAGCAACTATTTCTAGGTGAAATTTATCCCATCATAATCAAATAATTCAGCAACATTCTCTCATCATAATTCATCATTTATCAAGTCTCATCCAGTCTTTAATCTTTCTCAAGTTCATCTCATGCTCATAAATATTCATAACCATCTCATATTCATATAACCGAAACCAAACTTAATTTTATGACTCCAAACAGTCCCAAAACCAATCCCAATGACCATGCCATTACCATACCGAATAACCATCCCATGTTTTCCCTTCTAATTATGGAAGTTGGCCAGGTGCTTGTGACCGGAAGCACGGCTATCATGATAGTTTTACACTCTGCAGAGGTGGCACCACTTTACCCACAAGTTCGTGATTTTGTCACCCGTCGGCGACTGCAAAACCTCTAGTACACAACTGTCGGTGTATGGCCAAGAGATCACAAAATAGCCTTTACAAAGGGGCTACTAGATGTATGGACTCACTGAGGTTTCACTGGCAGGCTCGAATCACCATTCTCCCACCCACGGGCCCACTCTTGTGCCATACAGTTCCCAGGGCAGTCCTCCTCGACTCCCATTCCCTGCGCCATCCACGGTCCATAACAAGGTAGCAAACACCTAATTAATCAGCTAAGCCGCACCCATACTAGGCCTTGTGGTGGCACTGTTTTCCTGGCATATTCTCACATGAACCGGTCCTTAGATCTACGGCAAGTTCCACCACCTCATCCAGCAACATTCACAAACCAAGCTTGCCTAGATCTCCCCGATTCCATGCCCATTAACATCATCAAGTTCTCATCATCATTATTCATATGAGTGCAGTAGCTAGACATGTTTTATTTCAGCTTCCCGTATCCCGTGAATTAAGTGAAGCAAAAAGTAAAAATGACCATACCCGACTTATCAACTTTCCCGGTGACAAGGATGGTTAACAAAACTAGTAAACTCCTATAAAAGGGTGTCCCATCAAGTTGACTAAAGCGTACGAGTTTTCGCAAACAAAACAGTTTCAAAACATGGGATCAATATGGTCAAGGGGCACTTGCCTTGCTCCCGTGGCTCTTGTTGCTCAAGCGTCTCGAAGTCTTGGTGCTGTATATCCTCGAAGATGGCCTCTTGAGCTTGTCCTTGTACACACGACCACGCACATATAAAATTTACATCAATCAATCATCATAAAAAAACTTTACTCAAGATGCGATGGGGTAGATGAATGCAAATCCTATGGTGCTGTTTTATTAAACCAGTTTGTACATGTTGTTTCATGTTTTAACGGGCTTTCATGGGGTTTTATGATGAACAAGGGTTCTGGGATCAAGTGTGGACGTGATGATGATCTTGACTCAAGATCTAGATCAATTCCACCGTCAAAAACCGATCAAAACACGATCTGTCCACACGTAAAAGTTTCTGCTCGAAGGGGGCAAAGAAAACGGATGCGTAGAAACAGCGGCGACGTCGTAAGATGGGTAATGGTGACGTAACTCACTTCCTTTTGGTGGCAGGGCCTTCCTCCTAGCAATGGCAGCAGTGGAGAATTTTTCTATGGAAAATTTTGGTAGGACAGATCGTCGGGCTTCTTCTCTGGCAACGGCAGGGCTCGAGGGGGCTCGCCGGTGGCCAAATTCTGGCAAGGGGGGGGGACTTGGCGAATTGGCAGCAAGGAAGGGGGCTTGTGTGACACCCTCATTTCTGGTTTCTGCATGTATTCATGTTTCATGTAGAGAAAACATTTTAAAAGAAGTGGGAACAAAGAAAGAATAAAAAAGATAGCCAAAAAGAGCAAAATCCAGTTCACCAGGAGCGCCGAAGACAACTCTCGCGGCCCGCTGGCCACGTGGCGCCTTCGGAGCTCATCTCCGCAAATGGGGAGAGGTCCACCGCTGAACTGGATACGTGGAAGGCTCGGGGCTCATTCCCGAAAGGGGGGGGGGGGTCCGACCACGTGGGACACGTGTTGCCCCCGGAGCTAGCTTCTGCGAAGAAGCAAGGACAGCCGCAGGACACATATCACCTTCGGAGTTAGTCACTGCAGAAATCAGAGGACCAGTCGCGCGGGATACGTGTCGATCTTGGAGCTCACCTCCGAGAGATCCGGTTCTAATGGACACATGTCTCCACCGGAGCTTATCTCAGGGAGGTCCATCACTGTTGGAAACGTGTCGACCTCGGAGCTCGTCTCTGAGGAAAAAGGGAGTCCGGCGCTACTTGACGCGTGGCATTCACGGAGCTCACCTTCAAAGAGAGGGAGGTCCAAAATGGATACGTGGCACACCCGGAGCCACCTCCAGGGAGAGGGAAGGTCTGGCACTGACACGTGGCGTGCGCGGAGCCACCTCCGAATAGAGAGGAGGTCCCGACCGCCAGGATACGTGGCGCACGCGGAGCTCACCTCCGAAGGAGAGGGAGGTCTCACTCGCTTGACACGAGGCACAACCGGAGCTCATCTGTACATAAAGGGGGATACCAGGCCCCGGTGGACACGTGAGCTTCCGGAGCTCATCACCGCGGAGGTAACGAGTTCTGGATCGGTTTTTGGATTCTGTACGCGTAGAAATAGGTACGGAGAAGAAACCGACCTGAATTCCACAATGTTACCGCACCAAATAAACTAAAGATAAGTTGTTAAGATTCAACTATAATCTGAATAGGACTCTTATTCGAAATACAATCAGATTAGGACTCTTCTTCTCCTGATTATAAATAGAACCTGAACCTTTGGCCGAAACCACGAACTTCTTTTCCACCTCCTGAGCCCCAACTCACCGAGTAAGCCCATCGCCGGACTTCGGTCGAGAGAGAGATTGCCGGAAGAGAGCCTCAACGATCTGTCTGATCAGAGAAGGACCCCGAGACCAAGAAGAACGTAAGGTAGGTCTCCAATATCACCTTAGGACATCATTGCGTTTTCTTTGCATCTGTTCTTCGATTCCTTTCGAACAGAACTTTCTCGTGGAGAGATCACGTCCACATTTGATCCGAACACCTCTGTTCATCGTAAAACCCTGCAAGCCATGCAAGAACACGTACAAACCGATCTAATAAAACTGATTATAGGATAGCATGCATATACATCAACGCATCTAGTTAAAGTTTATGCATGATATTGATTGCTGTGAATCTTGTATGTGCATGGTCATTTATGAAAGGACAAGCTCAGGGAGCTGTCTACGACGAACTGCAACAACAAGATTTCGAGATCCAAGAGCAACCGGAACCGCAAGAACAAGGCATGTGCCTCTTGACCATATTGATCCTATGTTGTGGGAAACTGTTTTGTTTTGCAAAAAGGTGTGCGTGTGCTGAGTCAAACATGATGGGAAACCCTTTTATAGGAGTTTACTAGTTTTGGTTAAACCACCCTTGTCGCCAGGGAAGTTTATGAGTCAGGTATGGGTTTTGCTTCATGCTTCGCTGAGTCCATGGGATTGGGAAGCGAGATAGATGTGTCTAGCTAACTGCATTCGTAATGATAATGAGAAACTGATGTTGTTAATGAACATGGATCGTAGGGAGATCTAGGCAACACTGGGTTTGTGAATGAGGTAGCATGAGATGGTGTTTTACTTTACGTAGATCTAAGGACCGGTTCATGCGAGCACTTGCCAGGATAACAGTGCCACCACAAGGCCAAGTATGGGTGCGGCTTAGCTGACTAATTAGGTAAGTTGCTAGATTGTTATGGACCGTGGAAGGCACGGGGAATGGGAGTCGAGTGAGGACTGCCCTGGGAACTGCATGGCACAAGAGGGGGCCCGTGGGTGGGAGAATTGGAGATTCTAGCCTACCGGTGAAACCTTAGTCAGTCCATACATCTAGTAACCCCTTTGTAAAGGCTATTTTGTGATCTCTTGGCCATACACCGATGGTCATGTATTGGTATAATGGAGGTTCTGCAGTAGTCGATGGGTTACAAAATCACAAACTTGTGGGTAAAGAGGTGCAAACTCTGCAGAGTCTAAAACTATCATGATAGCCGAGCTTACGGTCACGAGCGCCTAACCAACTTCCATGATTAGTTGGGATGGTTATTGGATTTTGGTTATGGTTTGGTTTTGGTTATGTTTTTTGGACTGTTGAGTCCAGGTGATGAGATGAGTTGCATGACTGTTGAGTCATGGCAACGAGGTTGGACGGTGTAAGACGGAATTGTTTATGAGATGAAATGGTAGCGAATACGAGAGGTATTCGTGAGCAAGAATGAGGTTGATTGATGTCTGGTTGGGACATGGAAGGTAATGAACATAATGGAGGTATGATTGGAATTTTAATACATGTTGGGATTACATTCACTTAAAGATAAGTTGCTGTTTTATCGTAGTTTTTCGATAAATAACTTTGCTTTCTGCAATGAGCCTTTTTCTATATCTACCTTGTCATGAGCTACATATCATATTTTCCCGCACTTGCTGAGTACACCATTGTACTCAAACTTGCATTATTATTTCATCATCAGCAACAGGAGAAGGTTACTATGAAGACCAAGTGGAGCATTAGGCGTGTAATCTGTTCTCAACCTTGCCTGTGGGGATGGAGTAGAGATGGAGCTGCTACTGCTTAGATTGCTTCCGCACTAGTTAGAAGACTTCCTCTGCATAGAAATAAGACTTCCGCTGTTAGATTAAGACTTCCGCTGTGAACATGAGTCCAAGACTCATGGGACATTGTAATAAACTCTGTTATTCGTGGTCATATATATTCAGAAATTCAGTTTGTGGATGATGTGTATATGTGTGATGAACATCCTGGGCACACATATGCATCAGTTCTCGGTTCCGTGGTTTTCCACAGAATTGAGGGTGTCACAGATTGGTATCAGAGCCACGGGTTGACGGTAGGTTACACGCTTAGATAGATCATAGATTGGCATCCGACACAGATTTGTAGCCACGACACGCTGACCATAGGATGCAAGTCTAGGGTGCTTAGATTGGCCTTGAAACTGCCTTGACATAGGATAAAAGCCTAGGAAAGGCCATAGTTGGATCACAAAATTTGCAACACCGTAAGCCATATAGGACCCCCATTAAACAAGTCTTGAATAGGAGTTGTGAGAGCCCTTGTGATGATTGTTTGTGATTGTGTGCTTAGTGTGAGTTGTGGGACGTCTCAAAATGTTGTCCATATCCACACATAAGTAGAAAGAGGAGTGAGATGCTTCGGCACTTGTTCACATCCTCATATGGGCCAATATGAATAAGTCCAACCCACCTTGATGCATATAGTTGAGCGGATCTACCTAACCTTCTAACCTTCTATTCTATTTCATTCTCTCTCTCACATATGGTGAGAGGAAACGCCGACCGAAGGAACGTCCGTGACAACCAAGAGGATGGCCACGATGAAGTTCCTGTTAACCCCGGAGCTGGTGAGAACAACCTGGAACGGTTGATGGCCATGCAGAATCAACTTATGCAAACCATGATCCAAACTTTGGGTCAGTTGCAGGCCAACAACAACAACCCCATTCCGGCACCACTGCCACCACCACCGCCGGCTCATAACAGACTGGGTGAGTTCATGAGGACTCGACCACCCACCTTTGCTCAAGCTAACGACCCCATGGAAGCCGACGACTGGTTGAAATTCATGGAGAAGAAGCTTGCCATAGTGCAGTGCAATGACCGAGAGAAGGTTCTTTTTGCGTCGCACCAACACATGGTAGCTGCCGCTGACTGGTGGGATGCCCTATGTAACGCTCATGTCGACCTGGAGACGATCACTTAGACTGAGTTCAAGGAGAGTTTGCTCTCTCATTACGTCCCTGCTGGTGTAATAATGCTCAAGAGACAGGAGTTTGAAGGTCTCCGCCAAGGACAGAAAAGCGTGAATGAGTATCTCAACAAGTTCACACAACTGTCCCGGTATGCCCCTAAAGACGTCAACTCAGACCAGAGGAATCAATACCTGTTCATGAGAGGGTTGAACAATGAGATTCAGGTTCAGCTCCTCAACAATGACTATGCAAGCTTTCAGAAGCTGGTTGACAAGGCTATAGTAGTCGAAAGTAAGATCCGAGAGACCGAGCGAGGGTGCAAGAGGAAAATGCCATACCAGCCTCAAGGGAGCAACGTACGATCTCGGTACATGCCCCCGGCCGCATCACAGTATGGATCGACCGCTCCTGCATACCGCCCTAGTCAGCCACCACAGCAACGACACGTTGCACAAGCACCTTGTGTGCCCTTGCCTCCTATGCCCAGACCCAACATGGGCGCTCCTGTTCAAAACCCCCACCCCAACGTACCTGCTGCCGTAGGCAACAGGGCATGCTTTGCATGCGGAGAAACAGGACACTTCGCGAGCCAGTGCCCGAGGAGAGGCCCTGGACAGCAAGGCAACATGCCCAAGAAGAACCCGCGACCAAACGGAGGGGACAATCAAGGAAACCGTGGACAGCAGAACTATGCTCGCGGCAACGTGAACCATGTCTCTGCTGAGGAAGCACAACAGGCTGAGGACGTCGTACTTGGTATGTTCCTTGCCAACTCCAACCCAGCCACCATCTTATTTGATTCTGGAGCATCACATTCCTTCATATCATCCAAGTTTATTGCCAAGCATAATCTACCCATATCACACTTAAAATGTGCTGTGTTAGTTAATTCTCACAGTGGTGATATGAGGACTAATATAGTATGTCCGAAAGTAAGTCTTAAAATAAGGGGGGTAGACTTCCTTGTGTAAAATCCCCAAAAGTGGTAGCAAGAAAATTCAGCTCATATACACTTATGAAAAATGAGGGGAATTAAAACTTTGAATTATAATAAGTGTGAGTTCAAAGTAAGGGTTTAGACTTTCCAAAAACTTCCAAACATGGAGATCTAAATGCACAACTTGGATCTTCATAGTCTAAATATTCAACCTTCCAAATTTCAACTCATTTGGAGGAGTTTTAATATTTGTTTGGGAATAAAAGGAGAAGCCCTCTAATCTGAATTTCAAATTCAGTTTCAAATACCAATTCCCTCAATTTGAAAATTGGGTTTCACAAATGTGTTCTCCACCTTTGAATGAGCAGCCATGCCAAAAAGTGGAAATTTTGGAGCTGGTTTGCTATATTTTTGAGGCAATACAAAGTGGAGAATTCAAACTCCTTTTCAAATTCAAATGATCAAACCCCATTCAAATTCTACACCAGAATTCAAACCATTTGAATTCTGCAAATTCAAACATAACTTTGGGATGAAGTAAAGCTTTTAATGTTGAGTTGCTGGAGGGAAAAATATCAGAAAAGTTTGACTAAACAAAGGGGGAGGTGGTGCCCAATTGTCAGCCACCTAAAGCAAACAACCGACTGTTTTTCCCTCTCTCTCTCTCTCTCTCTGTTCCCGGTTGATCGCGGCGCGACAGCTCCCGGAAAAGCGCTCCACCCGACGTCCTCACCGAGCCACCGAGCTGGTTCTCGCTGGCCGACGTCGGCGCGTGCGCGTGGGCGATAAGAGCGGCTGCCCGAGTACCCCAGCGCTACTTCTCCTCCTCCTCAGCTCGTGCAGCGCCACGACAGTCTCATTTCCGCTGAACACCGCTGCTCAGCTCTCTCCGATCGACCACAGCCCTCCAAGCTCGATTGCTCGAGCGCTCCACAGCAAAGAGCATCGCCTGGACGTGCTCTAGCCCTTGCCAAAGCCCCTTCGAGGTTTGCCGGTCCAAACTGCTCGAGAAACGCGGATTGGCGCCAAAGCTTCAAGGTGCCCGGACCTCGCCGTTTCGGCTCTCCGTCGACAGCAGCAACCGGCCACCCTCTCCCCCGACTTCCTATACAAGAAAGGTGTGTGGACATGTCCTGGTCATGTAGCCGGAGGCCGTTTAGCGTTTGCTAGGACCGGTAGCGAGAATTTCACCGTTTCCCCAAACGGTACACCGACGGGTAGTGCGCGGTCTAGCCAAAAATTCGTGATGCACGATTCTTTAGACCTCGAGTAAGCTTGCACAGAGCTTCTCTACTTCCTAGGGCCTCTCCTCGACGAAGAACCAAGCAAAAACATCAAGAAAGAGGGAGCCCTAGCTTTTTTCTTAGTCGCCGGTGCAAAAGCACCTCGGGTCGCCGTGGAGCCCTCGGTTGCCGGCAGTTTCACCGGCGGCCAGGACCCTTACGGGCTCCTACATCACTCACTGATGCTCTAGAGCCCAATAATCGATCGAATGATAGAGGAATAAGGGTTCCCGACCTCGCCGAAGTTCAAAACATTGCTGTCACCGGTGCGCGATGGTTTCCGGTGAGCCACGGCCGCCGGCGACCCTCCCACAGTGTTCAGCGAGGATAAAAATGGGGGAGCGGCGAGTTTGACGAAGTTTAAACCACGGGAACCCCGTCTCGGCGAGCCTCGCCGGCGTGTGCCGCCGTGGGAGGCGCGGGCAGCGCGAGGAAGACGAAGGAGGGCCGGTCCCACCGGTCAGCCTCCGGGTTCGCGCGAGGATCAGTTTGTGGCGCCGGATCCAGTGCGGCTGCGCGGGAATAACCCCGTAGCCCCCGGTGTTGCAAAAATCTGACTGGTCCGAATTAAACCAGTGGGCCCAGCCCAATTATTTGAAGTTTCTATTAGGGAAATAATTCCAGAAATTAGCTGATCTTTGCAAGCCCATAAACTTTGTGTAGAAAACTCTAAAAAGAATGAGACCAATTTTGTTGGATTCCTCATGAGGAGTACTTCACAGAGAAACCAATTTTAGGCTATGAACATGCCCAGGAATTTCTGTAGAATTGTTTTTAGTAAATCATTTAGGGAATTATTATAGGAACAATTCTTTATGAAATAGTCCCAAATTTGGGCAGAAAATCCTTTCCATAGTTACTGATCTTCAGTAAAATTTTGGGCTTCATTGGAGATCATTTGCTAGGCTAAACTGCCTTCCCAAGTTCAGCCTTTATTTGGAAATTCAAATGTAAACAGAAGCTTTTTCAGAACTCCCGTTTAAGTTCAAAAATTCATATCTCTCTGATGGTAGCTCCAAAAATGGTGAAACAAATTTTGTTAGAACCATGGATACTTACTCTAATCAGATCTTCCACCATTAGCTATGTCAAAGCTCCTGAAGTGGGCTAAAAATTCAGAGAAGCATTGTACTTGTAGGAATTTTAAATACTACATTGTGCAATAACATATCTCCAAATTTGGCTCAAATCACCATTAGAGAGTCTAGCATCCACTGTAAAAATCCCAAAGCCAATTAAGGATTATAAATAGCAGTAGCTATGAATAGTAGTTCAATTCTTATAAAGCCTTAATACTTATACATGTATTTTATTACATTTCATAATAGTGACCGAAGTTGAGGATACGCCGGAGCCCTTGGACATCCTGCCACCGGAAGCTGACTTTCCGCTTAACTCGCAACCAGGCAAGCCCCGGTTTGCACTTAAGTACCTTTTATAAAGTTTTTCCTTTGTACCATTTATGTCTAGGTTGAATGTTTGCATTAGAGTTAGGGTGATTGAAACCCCACTTGCATAACCTCTTTAAATCCTATGGAGGGTTGGGTAGTTTACAAACTCGACGAGTAGAGAATGCCATGCTAATGTATAGGATCTCGGTAGAAGTCGAGTGGTTGGAAGCTACTCGCGAGATAGTACTTATCACACGGGAAGAAAAGAGGTAGATAATGGCTTGAGTTATGAAAATGAGACCCAGCAGGGGGGATAGGAAGCAGTGAGCAGAGGTCTCACGTGCATAGCCCTGTTGGCGTCGGTTGAGGACCGTCCGTGTGCGGCCCTGCTGGACAAGTATCGAACAGTACCGGATGCATACTGGCATATGGGAACCAGGAAACCGATGTAATTGGTTAACCTGGGTGTCGAGGCTTACCCAACCGTAAATAGGAGAGGTTTGAGGGTAGCAAGGTGTAAATCTGCCGGTGGGCACAGTCACGCTCCACACGGGGACCTCCTGCCCGTTACGGATGGACCGGATCGGCATTTGGGTTGCCTTTGAAAGGTTGTTGCATACAACTGAGTAGGAAGGGGTGTGGAATCACGCTTCTGAAATTGGGTGTATGCAACGTGTTATCCGGGTGTGTCTTGATTGCAATCACCGTCCCTCGCGGTTATTTGAGTACCCGCTTGTTCACTGCGCTGTGACGTAGTAAGAAGTGAAATAAGCCAACTGAAAATGCTGTATTGATCTTAATGTCTTGAATACCTTGATTGCTGTAGATATAGAGCTAATTAAGTTTATATTCCACTTTGGGCATCACCACATCGGAGGAAAGCGTTTCTTGTTTGATTGTGGACTTCCGATGTGAGGGTTCCCTAAGGCACATGAATCTGCTGCTATAAAACTGAAAGTAAGGACCAACTTATAGGCGTGTCTTTGTCGCAAATTCCTTTTCCCATCTTACATATCCTTGCACGTAGAGTTCCATGCCTAGGGTTGACGGTTAAGACTTGCTGAGCCTCCATGCTCACGGTTGCAATATTTGAGCTGTGTGCAGGTGGGAGTTATGAGGAAGGTTCCGAGGACGAGGCGATGCCCCCGTCGGGGTACACGGCCGAGCTGGAGCCCTGCACGCCGCCGTGATCTCCGGTTCCATGCTGGTAGTGTGTAGCGTCCCCGGGCTGGACGGCTGCACTTTTGCATAGCTAGGATGAGAGGCTGTATATGTATATTACTTCCGCTGTTTGAATAGGTTTTGTAAAAGACTTCCGCTGTTTTATAACAAACGAAAGTTTGTATGTTGTTCTTTATTATTCTTTTCGTGTGTGCTGTTGGGTGCCGCATCGTACGGCACCACCCTATGCGATCATAGAGTGGGTGAACCACGGGGTGGTCCCCACAGCCATGGTATCAGAGCCGCATTGGGAATAGCATGCTCTAAAAGAGCTTATTTTGAAAACTTAGAAGTAGTCGAGTGAGGATTAGTCATTAAGCCCACATAAGATCTATGATAGTTCTAGTTATGATGGTGGAAAGCTAACTTATATGTTATACATTCTGTAACGATGCTCCGACGTCAGGTAAGAGGTAAGGTACGCCACCGTAGGCGGATCAATTACGGTAACTCCCCATACGAGTAATAGTATGGAAGGTTATACCGTGGCTTGGCACGGTAGTTAATATGAGTCTCTGAACCTCTCAATGGTTCTGAGAGCATATGAAAACGCTGATCTCCAGCGTGCTTTAGGCAAAAGTGAGAATACCCCATGGTAAGCAACATGATAGTATGCAACTCTTGAACGTTCAATGTTCAAAGGGCCATACGCAGCGCTAGCCATCGGCGTGCCTCAACGGTCATGAGGCAGTAGGTGGTATCCGTTGAGCTGATAAAATTCCCAACCGTGACGACCCGTTCGCGCTCTACTCGGGTTCCACGTCGTGTGGTGTGAAAACACGACCATGTACCTTGAGACGTGGCTTGACTCAGGGACGATCCGTATGGCAATGATACGGACCGTATGTTTTTACTATGATATGGAACTGCCTGAAATGCTAAAACCTTTGTGTGCACAATTATTGTGTGTTCTTCTGCAGGTACCTTAACCAAGTTAGCGCATGACGTGTAGAAATCGTTTGTGAGTGACGTCCTTAGTCCACCATTTGACACGTATAAACCGGAATACCGGTTTAGGATTTTTATTTGGTGAGGAAACGTAGTACCGACTGCATAAAAGTTTATTTTCAAAGAAAAGTGTCACAATGAAGTATAGGAATTCATTTAGGGGTTAGTAAACTCCTATATTGAACTAAGAGTCAATTGGGAGTATAGATTCAATCTCAAAAACTTAAGAACAATCTCCCCTGTTTTTGGCAGAAATTTTTGCTGAACTTGAACAGGGCATAACTTAGGATTGGTTGAACCAATGGAGGTATGGGATACCATTCTGGAAAGGTTTTGAAGTCCTCTACAATTTTTCTGTAGAGTTCCAGAACAAAATCTCCTCCAATGGGATGAAAATCTCAGATGGGTAGGTACTGTCCAGAAACAGGGCAGACCAAATACTCTCTGGAATTTTCTGTATTTCAACCAAAACACTTCGTTTCACCGTTTGACGTCCAGTGTCTGTTGTAAAACAGCGAGTTGGAGTCGAAGGGTTGATGCATTTGATATATCACTTCGAGTTAGTACATGTTTGGGTCCAATACAATAGCGAGGAATTACGCATGCTAACACACTTAACATCCCGTGGTGACCCCGATGGTCGAAATGAACTTTTAACCCATAAAGTTCAATACTTTGGAACTCGATCGTATGACACGGTCCAGGGATGTATATGGTGCATAAAGTTTATACTTTATCCATATGTGTGATTGTTATGCGCATTGTTTATCCCATTCTCGCATTACTATTGTATAGACTGGATGAGCTAAACCCACATGTGCTGATCGTTTGAATGGTATGAATGCAGAATGGTGCGGACACGTTCAACGCAAGAGGAGGGAGGTCCGAGTCAAGTTCGTGGTGATGAGTCTCCACCTCCGGAGCAGACCACGACGCAGCAGCAACCACCTCCTCCACCACCAGAACTTCCAAGAAACCTGGCGGAGGTTCTCGCCGCAGTGCTCGGCTCGCGCGACGAGCAAACCGAGCTGCTGCGGATGCTAGTGCAGCAGAATGCGTCCCATCAGGGAGGACGTCAAGACAATGGGCAACGCCAGCCCCAACAAAGCTCTTATTCAGAATTCATGGCGACCCATCCACCGGTCTTCACGGAGGCCGAAGAACCTTTGGAGGCGGACAGCTTTATCCGCACTCTAGAGGCAAAGTTCGGGTTGCTGCGATGCACCGAACACCAGAAGGCGCTGTATGCAGCGCAACAGCTTCAAGGAGAAGCCGGTACATGGTGGGAGAACTACACCGCCTCCTTACCGGCTGGCCATGCCGTCACATGGACGGAGTTCCGGGAGGCGTTCCGCGCCTATCACATACCTCCCGGTGTGATGGAGATGAAGCTCCAGGAGTTCATGGCGCTACGACAAGGCGAGAGGAGTGCTCATGAGTACTCCAGGTTGTTTAACCGGCTGGCGCAGTATGCGCCAGGATTTGTGGGGACGGAAGACAACAAGCGTAATGCTTTCTTCCGGGGCCTGAATTCCAAGATGAAGGTCCATCTCGCCCAGAGCAATCGCGGCACATTCAACGACCTAGTTAATGCCGCGATCCTACAGGAGAATGCTCAGCGCGAGCGCGGTTCTGACAAGAGGAAACGCAGCGCGCTGACGAGCAGCAGTGGTGGGACACCACAGAAATACCGCATGGTGTATCGCTCACCATCCGGTCAGAGATGGCAGCCACCGGCGCGACCGCCTCAGTTTCGCGGTCGGCAATATAATGCGCCGGGCTTTCGACCGATGTATCCACCACAGCAACAGCAGCGGCAAAGGATGGTCCCGCGTGCACCCCAGTTTCAACAGCGTGCACCGGGATTCCGTCCTCAAGTCAGCGGGACCCCGACACCTTACACGTGCTATACGTGTGGCCGTGTCGGGCACATTTCAAGAGACTGCCCCGAGCCGCGACAGGGCAAGGGTGCAGCAACATATCAAGGTGCTAATCAGCCCCGCAATCAGCCCAAGAAACTTGCACCAAAACCCGGCAACGTCCATCATTTAGCTATCGAAGACGTGCCGGAAGGCGAACCCGTCCTCGCGGGTACGTTCTCCTATTTAGATCATCCCGTAGTCATACTTTTTGACTCCGGTGCCATCCATAATTTCATAAGTCAGTCTTATGTTATTAAATATCAACTGCCTATCATTCCCACAAATAATTCATATTTGATATGTTCTCCGGGTGGGAAAATAACAGCTGATAGAATGGTCTATAGAGCACCATTACAGTTGGGTGGGAATCTATATCCGACTTCTCTAATCATATTAGAGAGTCAAAAACTTGATGTCATTTTAGGAATGTCATGGCTACATCGCCATGGTGCTGTTCTTGACATCATTCCACGTGGTTCATTTAAATTCTCCACTTCATGAACCACATGTTCTTATTCTTGACCATTCGGTTCAAGAAAACCCAGCCACATATAACACGGAAGCCACGAAACTTGAGGATATTTGTGTGGTCCGTGAATACCCGGATGTCTTTCCAGATGATCTTCCGGGCATGCCACCCAAAAGAGATGTCGAGTTCAAGATTGAACTCGTACCTGGGATGACACCAATCTCACGGAGACCATATAAGATGGCTCCAAATGAGCTGGCTGAACTAAAGGAGCAGCTCAATGATTTGATGAAGAAGGGTTTCATTCGACCGAGTTCCTCACCATGGGGATGCTCGGCGCTGTTTGTGAAGAAAAAGGATGAAACCTTGAGGTTGTGTGTGGACTACCGGCCTCTCAACGCCGTTACCATTAAGAATAAATATCCACTGCCCCGCATCGATATATTATTCGATCAACTTGTGGGTGCAAGTGTGTTTTCAAAGATGGATCTTCGCTCAGGGTATCATCAAATCAAGATCCGGGCGGAAGATATTCCAAAGACGGCCTTCTCGACGAGATATGGGTTGTATGAATACCTCGTCATGTCCTTTGGTCTCACCAACGCCCCGGCACACTTCATGTATCTCATGAACTCAGTGTTCATGCCGGAGTTGGAGAAGTTTGTGGTGGTGTTCATAGACGACATCTTGGTGTACTCCAAGTCTGAAGAAGAACACACCAAACACTTGCATATCGTACTTCAACGATTAAGAGACCATAAGCTTTATGCTAAGTTCAGCAAGTGCGAGTTTTGGATCAGCCAAGTGCCATTCCTTGGTCATATCATTTTTGCAGAAGGCATTGCAGTTGATCCAAGCAAGATTGAACAAGTGCTGAAATGGAAGTCCCCCACATCAGTCCACGAAGTCAGGAGTTTCCTCGGGTTAGCAGGATATTATCGGAGATTCATACCAAATTTCTCCAAGCTTGCTAAGCCGATGACTGAACTGTTGAAAAAGGGGATCAAATATGTTTGGAGCTCAGCTTGTGAAGAAGCTTTTCAAGCATTAGTGAAGCATCTTACAACAGCCCCGGTGTTAGCTCAACCGGATACAACCAAGCCCTTTGACGTATATTGTGATGCGTCTGGCATCGGGCTTGGCTGTGTATTGATGCAAGAAGGAAGAGTGGTCGCCTATGGCTCACGTCAACTTCGTAACCACGAGCAGCACTATCCGACTCATGATCTTGAGCTCGCTGCTGTGGTGTTGGCCTTGAAGATGTGGAGGCACTACTTACATGGAAACTTAGTGCACCTCTACACTGACCACAAGAGTTTGAAGTATATCTTCACTCAAAAGGAGTTGAATATGCGGCAACGGAGATGGCTAGAACTGATCAAAGACTATGAGATCGAGATTCACTACCATCCCGGTAAGGCAAACGTGGTTGCCGATGCCTTAAGCCGCAAATCCCATGTCAACAATCTGTCCATCACCCCACTTGATGAGGAGGAGCAGAGTATGTACTTGGTTCCATATGGGGCGTTATATAATCTTGCTCTCATACCAACCATAAGAGAGGAGATTATGGAAGCTCAGAGGAAGGACATGGGAATGTCGCACATTCGGAGAAGGATGAAGAATTGCGAAATGAAATGCTTCCGAAGAGATGAACACGACACTCTATGGTTTAAAGACCGTATAGTGGTACCCCGTGACATGAAGCTTCGGGAGAAAATCTTGGACGAGGCTCATTTGTCCAAGTATTCTATTCATCCGGGCAGCAACAAGATGTACCAGGATCTGAAAACCAGATTTTGGTGGACACGGATGAAAAGAGAAATCGCGAAATACGTATCCGAATGTGATACGTGTCGGCGTGTGAAGGCCGACCATATGCGTAAAGCCGGACAGCTGCAACCATTGAACATTCCAGCGTGGAAGTGGGAGGATATCAGCATGGACTTCATAGTTGGATTACCTCTCACGTCTCACAAACATGACTCGATTTGGGTGATAGTCGATCGACTAACCAAGTCGGCTCATTTCATTCCTGTACATACAAAGTACGTGGCCAAGCAATATGCGGAGCTGTACATTGCAAAGATCTTATGTTTGCACGGTGTCCCCCGCTCTATCATTTCAGATCGTGGTGCGCTGTTCGTCTCTCGGTTTTGGGAACAGCTGCACGCATCACTGGGAACCAAACTGATCCGAAGCTCCGCGTATCACCCGCAAACGGATGGTCAAATTGAACGGGTGAATCAAGTGCTTGAAGACATGCTACGCGCTTGTGCCATCCACCACGGCAAGAATTGGGACGATCATTTGCCGTTGGCGGAGTTTTCTTACAATAATGGCTATCAAGCTAGCATAAAGATGGCGCCGTATGAAGCTCTCTACGGCCGGAAATGCCGCACACCTCTCAACTGGTGCGAGTCCGGCGAGCGAGTTATCTATGGCATTGAGCTTGTGAATGAAGCTGAAGAACGAGTGCGAGTGATACAAGCCAACCTCAAGGCTGCTCAATCTCGTCAGAAAAGCTATGCGGATAAAAGACGCCGTCCTCTCCACTTTGACATCGGGGACCATGTTTATATTCGTGTGTCTCCGATGAAGGGAGTTCAACGTTTCGGAGTGAAGGGTAAACTAGCGCCGAGGTTCATTGGTCCGTTCGCCGTCATTGAAAGATGCGGACCCGTGGCCTATCGCCTAGAGTTACCAGCGTCGCTCGCAGGCATTCACAACGTCTTCCACATCTCTCAGCTGAGAAAGTGCCTCAAGCCCTCGGCTGAAGTCCGCACGGAAGACATAGAAGTTCTTCAACCAGACCTCACGTACACGGAGTATCCAATCCGGATTATCGATGAAAAGACTCGTGCCACAAGAAACTGGACCTTATGGTTCTAAAAGGTCTTGTGGAGTAACCATACCGCTGATGAGGCGACATGGGAAAGCGAGGATTATCTACGAACGTATTATCCGGACTTGCTATCATCCTATACCCGGTAAAGTTTTTCCCCACTTTACTTTTCCTTTGGAATCTCGGGACGAGATTCTTTTTAAGGGGGGAGGGATGTAAAATCCCCAAAAGTGGTAGCAAGAAAATTCAGCTCATATACACTTATGAAAAATGAGGGGAATTAAAACTTTGAATTATAATAAGTGTGAGTTCAAAGTGAGGGTTTAGACTTTCCAAAAACATCCAAACATGGAGATCTAAATGCACAACTTGGATCTTCATAGTCTAAATATTCAACCTTCCAAATTTCAACTCATTTGGAGGAGTTTTAATATTTGTTTGGGAATAAAAGGAGAAGCCCTCTAATCTGAATTTCAAATTCAGTTTCAAATACCAATTCCCTCAATTTGAAAATTGGGTTTCACAAATGTGTTCTCCACCTTTGAATGAGCAGCCATGCCAAAAAGTGGAAATTTTGGAGCTGGTTTGCTATATTTTTGAGGCAATACAAAGTGGAGAATTCAAACTCCTTTTCAAATTCAAATGATCAAACCCCATTCAAATTCTACACCAGAATTCAAACCATTTGAATTCTGCAAATTCAAACATAACTTTGGGATGAAGTAAAGCTTTTAATGTTGAGTTGCTGGAGGGAAAAATATCAGAAAAGTTTGACTAAACAAAGGGGGAGGTGGGGCCCAATTGTCAGCCACCTAAAGCAAACAACCGACTGTTTTTCCCTCTCTCTCTCTGTTCCCGGTTGATCGCGGCGCGACAGATCCCGGAAAAGCGCTCCACCCGACGTCCTCACCGAGCCACCGAGCTGGTTCTCTGTGGCGGACCGGAATCCGCTCATCCAGGATCGCAGAGGGTGGTGCCGCGCGATGCGACACCCGACAGCACACGTCATAAGAACACATTATATTACAAGGGAAAACGAACTGAATGTACAAAGTAGTACACTTCTCAGTTACAAACTAGAGTCTTTATTACACAGCGGAAGTTTCTTTTGTACAACTCACGCCCGCCTATCTAGCAAAAGTCGGTTGCCCAGCCCTGGGGCAACCCACACTAGCTGCACGTCTCAGCTCAGCGCGGCGTGTACGGCTCCCACTCAGCCGTGGTCCCCGACGGAGGGTAACCCTTGCCGGTGGACTCGTACTCCGAGTCCGTGGGTGGCTCCTCACCTGAAAAACACTTACGCAACAACCGTGAGCACGAAGGCTCAGCAAGGCTTAACCGACTCACCTAAGCATGAAACTCTACATGAGGGGTACAATGGACATAGGATAGTAACATTTCAGCAAAAGGACACACCTACAAGTTCATCCTTAGTTCATCTTTTAGCAACAAGTTAACAGTTCATGAAATCTGAAATTTAGTAAGCAGTATTTAGTGGCACACATGTAGCAATACAATTATATCAAAACAGCAATATTGAATCATAACATTCCATTCATTAATCTATGTTATGACGCAGTGAACAAGCGGTACTCGTCACCGCGAGGGACGGCGAATCGACTCGATATACACCTGCAGGGAAACCCAAAGAGCACGTCACGTACGCCCACCCGTGGAGCTGCACAGCACGCTCTCTCGATGTCGTACGGGACAACCTTTCACCCAACAGCCCAAACGTCGAACCGGTCGCACCGAAACGAGCAGGAGGTTCCCCACACGGAGCATCTCTCTATGCCCGTTGGCAGATTTCCACCTTGCTGCCCTCAGCCTACACCTATAAATCGGTGCGTTATGCCTCGACGCCCGGAGGTTTAGGCTACATCGGTTTATCGGGGCCCATATATCCGATATGCCTTCTGTAAAAGCCCAAGAAAAGGGACTTGCAAAAACTTTTTTCTTCACCTCACAACACCACATTTTTTATTGTGGAAATCTTAGGAAATATTGTGAAGAGCAAGTAACCTCCATCAAAGGAGTGTTAGAGGGGAAAGCCTTCACTTTCACAAAGTAGGGTTTCTACACATGAACTTGAGAGGTTGAGCTCACCCCTAGAATTTAAAAAGTCTTGGGAAGGTTCAGTCCAAAGCTCATGCAAATTCAACACTTTTTGAGGCACTTTTGGGTTATTTCAAAAAGAGGCCAATTTGAATGTAAATTCAAATTGCAGCAACTTTCATCACCCAAATTCAAAAGTTAGCTCCATATCTAAACTCAGCATATTTTCCTGAGTAGACCCACCAATTTTCAGTCCCATTGGACTTCATCTCGTCGGGAGCCGAATTAGTAACAATTCAAACTGAGTTTGAATTTTCAAATTTAAATATGAAGGGAAGGTGGCCAAACCAGTTTGAAGTTGATGAATTCAAATTCTACCTCTGAGTTGGTTGCTAAATTCCCTTTTCAAGTCTGAGTAGGTGGGATATTTGCACAACAGAGAAGATTAGGGGGGGGAAGAGGGCCCACCAGTCAGCTAGACTTCGGCCCTAAGTCAACACCGAGCGAACTCGGTTTACCTGGCCTCGGCAGAGCTCGACACCGAGCCGACCGAGCAGCCACCTCGCCCCCCCTCCGCACGCGCTGGCAACCAGCTTGCCGGCTCCGCCGCCTCAACCCGATCGTTAACCCGGGAGCAAACAGCAGCACGTTGCCTTCGTCATTGATCGCACGCTCGCTGTTTCCCTCACCACGCACTAAACCGGAGCTCACCCCGCGCTCTCCTTTCCCGATCGCCGGCAGCAACCGAGCCCCGGTTGCTCGTGGCAGCAGCACCAAAAAGCAGCACCCGTGCGTGCTCTACCACGACAGCCCCGCAAATCCGAGACTCCTAGCCTGTGGCGCGTGCAATTCGGCAACGATCGCCGAGGAACAGAGCACCGGCGGAAAGCCGCGAACTGCTCCCCGTGGACAGCACGCCATGGCCAGTTTCACCGCCGGACTCCTACACGAAAAAGGTGCGCTGTGCTCCCTAGATCGTGTAGATGCAAGCTGAATAGCGGTTGAACCACCGGATGAAGAGTATTTCCAGTTCTTCCGAAACGTAGTGCATTCGGGTAGAGCGCGGTCTACCCCAAAATTCCTGCTACTTGTTTAGCTATTGGCCGCGCAGGCTGGCCAACACCTTCCTCACTCCCTAGCGGACCTCCTAGACCAAGAATCAAGGGAAATGACCCAGAAATGGCCGGGTTTAGGATGTTTTTCGGGCCGCCATAGAATAACAGCTCGGTTCACCGTGGAGCTCTAGGTTGCCGACCTTTTCATGGGGTTTGGCGGCCATTTCCATCACCCTCGAGCTCCCGTGGTGCTCTCCGACCCTTTGCCAATCATTTTGATGTGTTGTAACGCATTCCCGACCATGCTGGAACCCTAACCGCCGCTGTCACCGTCGGGAGCCCTGTTCTGGTGAGCTACGGCCGCCGACGACGCCACCGACGAGTTCAGCGACGTGAGTTAGGGCGGGGCGGCAAGTTTGGGGCCGGGAGACGGCCGGGAGAGCAGTTCCGGCGACGCTCGCCGGAGTGCGCCACCGCGGGCCCCTGTTTGGCGCGAGGAAGGAGAAGACTGCCGGGTGGGACCCACCGGCAGACATTTAAACATTTTGAAATGTCCAGTTTGTAGTTCAAACTTTGGAGGACCACAACTTGGGTTAGGAGAATCCAAAAATTATGAAACAAATTTTGTTGGATTCCTCTAACAGAGTACAATCCAAATCTGAAACCCAATTTTTATGAAACCCATTAATTAATTCTGGAAAATTCTTTAAAGCTTTTCAGCAAAAGAATTTTAGAGGGAGTTTGGTTCATCCAAAAATCTCCAAATTTTGCCAGAATGTTCTTTAGGACATTAGTAAAACCCTGTAAAAGTTTCAGACCATTTGGAGTTGATTTGGTCAGAGCAATTCAAATTGGAAGGTGCTGTGTCCATTTGAATACAGAAACATTTTCAGAGAATTTCCAAAACTTGGAAATTCAGTTCTGGGCGAATCTTAACCCCAAAAATGTTAGGAAAATTCATGCAAACTCTATGAGCTATAATTGAAATTGTAGTTCATTAAGTTGAGCATGAACAGGGGTATTACCTCAGAATAAATTCTTCCTTGCTGATTTGCCGATAGAATTATTCTGAGCAAACCACTCCATGAAAAGTTCTAATGTTTGGTCCAGAGAGTTTTCTTGTGACAAGGAACTCACACAAAAATTCTCAGCTCCATTGGAGCTCTATATCACCCCTGTCCTGTTTAACCACTTAAGGGATTAATATGGAAAAGGGGGAAAACCACTTAGCATTTAACCATGTGATTAAGTCCAAGCCAAACCACCAACACCAGTTCATCTTTAAATTCTTAAACAAAGTTCCAGGTGTTAGAGGCTGGTTATTAGAACTAATAGTAGAAGTCTTACTCTAAAACTCACATTTGCATCTAAATTAACATGTAGTATTTCATTAACATGTAGCCGTTGAAGAAGAGACTCCGGAAGTGCTGGACTTCCTTCTTCCGGACGAGGAACTAACTACTGACCAGCAGCAACAAGGCAAGCCCCGGTTTGCATTAACCCTTTTATAAGTCTTACTTTGTTTACATGTGTCATATGAAGTATGTATGTGCATTAGGTATAGGATGAATGAAACCCCACTTGCATAACCAAAGGTTCCTAAAAGAGTGAGGGTAGTGTCAAGGACCTCGAGTAGACAGGCTATGCTTAATGAGTCATAGGACTTCGGTACAAGTCGAGTAGTTGGAATCTACTCGCGAGATAAGCATTGGGGCATACGGGTTCGGTTGAGTGATGTGAGATCACTATAATAATGAAAATGAGACTAGGCAGGGGCTAGGGCGCGGCAAGAGGAAGTCTTGTGTGCGCAGCCCTGTCCGTGTCGATTGAGGACCGAGCCGTGTGCGGCCCTGCTGAACAAGTATTGAACGTACCGAAGGCATATCGGATATATGGGCCCCGACAAACCGATGTAGCCTAAACCTCCGGGCATCGAGGCATAGCACACCGATTTATAGGTGTAGGTTGAGGGCAGCAAGGTGGAAATCTGCCAACGGGCATAGAGAGATGCTCCGTGTGGGGAACCTCCTGCTCGTTTCGGTGCGACCGGTTCCACGTTTGGGCTGTTGGGTGAAAGGTTGTCCCGTACGACATCGAGAGAGCGTGCTGTGCAGCTCCACGGGTGGGCGTACGTGACGTGCTCTTTGGGTTTCCCTGCAGGTGTATATCGAGTCGATTCGCCGTCCCTCGCGGTGACGAGTACCGCTTGTTCACTGCGTCGTAACGTAGACTAATGGATGAAATATGTTGATTCAATGATGCTGATTGATATAATTGTATTGCTACATGTGTGCCACCAAATACTGCTTACTAAATTTCAGATTTCATGAACTGTTAACTTGTTGCTAAAAGATGAACTAAGGATGAACTTGTAGGCGTGTCATTTTGCTGAAATGTCACTAACCTATGTCTTGGTATACCTCATGTAGAGTTTCATGCTTAGGTGAGTCGGTTAAGCCTTGCTGAGCCTTCGTGCTCACGGTTGCTGCTTAAGTGTTTTTCAGGTGAGGAGCCACCCACGGACTCGGAGTACGAGTCCACCGGCGACGGTTACCCTCCGTCGGGGACCACGGCTGAGTGGGAGCCGTACACGCCACGCTGAGCTGAGACGTGCAGCTAGTGTGGGTTGCCCTAGGGCTGGGCAACCGACTTTTGCTAGATATGCGGGCGTGAGTTGTACAATAGAAACTTCCGCTGTGTAACAAAGACTCTAGTTTGTAACTGAGAAGTGTACTACTTTGTACCTTCAGTTTGTTTTCCCTTGTAATATAATGTGTTCTTATGACGTGTGCTGTCGGGTGACGCATCACGCGGCACCACCCTCTGCGATCCTGGATGAGCGGATTCCGGTCCGCCACAGCCTGGTATCAGAGCTGCAGTGGGGATAGCACAGTACTAAAGGACTGCATTATGGGAAAAACTTAGGTATACGGTGAGGAATCGGTAGCTGCCCAAGTAAGGACTATATTAGCATAGTTACTTAAAGTGGAAAAGACTAACCTATGTGTTATAATTCTGAATTTCAATTATGTAACGACGCACCTACGCTCTGGTAAGTATGGTAAGGAACGCCACAGAAAGCGGTTCAATTTCGGTTAGCTCTCCCTGACGAGGAACGTGGTTCAGGGATTTGTCTCATAGCTTGGTGTGAGACGTCAATATGAACCTCTTGAACTCTTCATGTCCCTGAGTTCATATGAAACGCTGATCCCTAGCATGCATTAGGCAAGTAAGTGGAGACCCCATCGCGTGGTCAGTAACGCGAGAGTGTGTTCGTCTGGAAATAGCCCAGGAGGACATACGCAGCGCTTGCCATCGGCGTTCCCTGCAGGGCAGTAGGTGGTATCTGTTGGGTTGATAACATTCCCAACCGTGACGACCCGTTCATGACCTACTCGGGTTCCCCGTCGTGTGGTGTTGAAACACGATCACGTACCTTGAGACGTGACCTAACTCAAGGACGGCCGTATGACAATGATACGGGCGTTTGTATTTACCTTTAAATATGGAACTGCCTGAAATGAATAACCATTGAGTGCACCATTATTGTGTGGTCTTCTGCAGGTACTAACCGCGTAT
Organism: Neostapfia colusana; assembly: GCA_030760725.1. Classification (NCBI taxonomy): domain Eukaryota; kingdom Viridiplantae; phylum Streptophyta; class Magnoliopsida; order Poales; family Poaceae; genus Neostapfia; species Neostapfia colusana. Next base: position 25,028,323 of record JASWHV010000014.1, read on the forward strand.
GTATCCGTGTAGAAAACGTGTGTGAGAGACCGTTTAGTGCCACACTTGAGACGTATATGCCGGTATGATCCGGTTAGGATTTTCTTTTGTGAGGAACGTAGTACCGAGATATTGTAGGCATATGCATGAGAATAATGATAACAAAGAATTAAAATCTATAGGTTCAACATTTAGGACCCTGGTTGGGTATAAGAATGGGATAGTGGAGCAATATAGCCAAAAGTATGAAAAGCAGAGTGCTCTGTTTTGGGCAGCAAGTTTGCTGATCTTCAACAGGGCATAACTCACAGGTCTTTTAGCCCAGGGAGGTGTGCTATATAGTTCTGGAAAGGTATTTAAGTACTCTACAACTTTGTTGTAGACTTCCAGAACTGAAACTCACCTTAAGATGGCTTAAATCCCAGAGGCATGTAACTGTCCAGGACCAGGACAGTGTTAAAACATTCTCTGGACTGTTCTGTTTTCAAGGATAACTCCCAGTAGAAAATTTAAAATTTTCATATGATACCTCCGTTGAAAGAGTAGAAGATGTGTGACATCTTTACAATTCAAAGTTTCTGAAGTTCAGCACAGGTTTCAGTGGAAACCAGGGATGAAAATAGCCACTTCCAAAGGAGGTGCTGTTAAAATTCTTCCAGAACTTCTGCTGATTTTGAATTAACATAACTTTTTAACCAAAGCTGATCTGATGGCAAATGAATACTCGTTGGAAAGATACTGAAGTTAACTTTAACTTTGGTATTCAACTTGAGTCATGAAAATGCCCAGAATCAGATCAAAACTTGGAATAGGTAGAAACTGGTCATTCTGACAGAAGAATGACAGTTGAACTCATTGGAGAGGGTGTTGTACCCTAAGGGTGGTATACGTGATGACAACGCGATAGTAATGTCTCGTAAAGACCAAACCCAGTTATGGTGAGTTTCCAAAGTGGAGGTTCATCAAGTTGGATTAAACTAGCTTGTGTTTGTTCTGGTAATGGTGTAGCTTGTGCAAAGTTATTACATTATCTACTTACGAGATATATCGCAGGTTTTTGTTGTCATAATGTTTTACACCTATTTCTTTTAGACTGCATGCACTCTGTTGCGGGACTGATGTTATTGTCGTATGGTTGCAGATGGTTCGCACTAGGACCATGCACGAGGTTGGTGGCTCTAGCCAAGGTGGAGGCGATGACTCCCAGCCACCGGCCTACGACAGCACCCCGCAGCAGCAGCCACCACCGCCGCCTCCGCTTACTCTAGCGGATGTGATAGCGGCATTGGTGGGAGGTCGTGAGGAGCAGACCGACCTGCTCCGCACGATTGTGCAGAATACGTCCCAGGCGGGAGGACATCAAGAGCGAGGGCCTCGTGAGCCCCGCGAAGTGTCGTACTCGGATTTCATGAGTACGCACCCTCCAGTGTTCACCGAAGCTGAAGAACCACTGGAGGCAGACAACTGGCTGCGGACTATCGAGTCCAAGTTCGGGCTGCTCCAGTGTACGGAGCGGCAGAAGACACTGTTCGCAGCACAGCAGCTCCACGGTGCCGCTGGTGCGTGGTGGGCGAATTATGTCGCCTCACGTCCGGCTGGCCATGCCGTGGAATGGCAAGAGTTCCGGGAGGCGTTCCGCGCCTATCACATCCCTCCCGGAATAATGAAGAGGAAGTTCCAAGAATTTTTGGAACTGAAGCAGGGCGGGAGGAGTGCCCACGACTACTCCCGTGCCTTCAACCATCTGGCGCAGTATGCGTCAGACTACATCTCCACGGAGGAGAAGAAGAGGGAGCACTTCTATCGGGGGTTACACCCCGAAATGAAGACCCACCTCGTACAGTGGAACCGCGGCACATTTAACGACTTAGTCAATGCCGCGATCATGCAAGAGGATGCTCAGCGGGAGTTGGCAGCTGAGCAGCGGAAGCGCAACGCTCCACCCAGCGGTGGGAGTGGCGCTCCCCAGAAGTACCGTATGGTGTATCGGACACCATCCGGGCAGCAGTGGCGTCCACCGGCGCGACCTCAACAGTTCGGGGGACGTTCGTTCCAAGCACCCCCGTTCCGTCCGCCGATGCCACCACCAAGACAGCAACAGCAACAGCAGCAGCAGACGGTACCCCGGGCGTTTCCAACGCCACAACGCGCCCCGGGTTTCCGTCCACCGATCAGAGGGGGACCGCCCCGTTTCACCTGCTTCACGTGTGGCCAGGCGGGCCACTTTGCGAAGGACTGTCCCCAGGGGCAGCAGAGCAGCGGGCAAGCCCAGCTCCAGGGCGGTGCTCGAGGCCAACCTCCGGTGAAGAAGGTTGGTCAGCGGACTGGAGGCGTCCGCAACCTCGACAATGAGGACGCCCCAGAGGGAGACAACGTGCTGGCGGGTACGTTTACTCTCAACAATCAAGCCATCGTCATATTATTTGATTCTGGTGCAACCCACAGCTTTATAAGTGCATCCTATGTGGCTAAACATCAATTGCAAGTCTTCCCAACCGACTGCACTTATATGATCTGCTCACCGGGAGGGAAGATCTCAGCTAATATGATGATTCCAAAGGCACCTCTGTGCTTAGGTGGGAAACTATATCCCACCACCTTGATAATCCTTATGGGACAAAAGATTGATGCAATCATAGGGATGTCATGGCTACAATACCATGGCGCTGTCCTAGAGACTCGGACACGGACGGTTCACTTAAATTCTCCATTCCACCATCCGCATTCCATGGTGTTAGACACGCCAGTCCGGGAAGTTTTAGCAATTAATAACGCTGAAGCTCTCAAGTTAGAAGACATCCCCGTAGTCCGGGAGTACCCTGATGTGTTCCCGGATGATCTTCCGGGCATGCCACCTGAGCGGGATGTCGAGTTCAAGATTGAACTTGCACCCGGGACTACGCCCATATCACGGAGACCATACAAGATGGCTCCAAATGAGCTGGCTGAACTGAAAGAACAGCTCAATGATCTGTTGAGCAAGGGTTTCATTAGGCCGAGTTCCTCGCCTTGGGGATGCTCGGCGCTATTCGTGAAGAAGAAGGATGAGACCCTGAGGCTGTGTGTGGATTACCAGCTGCTCAACGCCGTCACCATCAAGAATAAGTACCCACTGCCCCGCATCGACATATTGTTTGATCAACTTGTGGGTGCCAGTGTGTTCTCCAAGATGGACCTTCGCTCTGGATATCACCAGATCAAGATCCGGGCGGAGGATATCCCGAAGACGGCGTTCTCAACGAGATACGGCCTATATGAATATCTCTTCATGTCATTTGGTCTCACAAATGCTCCAGCCCATTTCATGTATCTCATGAACTCGGTGTTCATGCCGGAGCTGGACAAGTTCGTGGTAGTGTTCATCGACGATATCTTGGTTTACTCCAAGACGGAAGCCGAACATGCCGAACACTTGCGGATCGTTCTTCAACGATTGCGAGACCATAAACTCTACGCCAAGTTCAGTAAATGCGAGTTTTGGATCAGCCAAGTGCCATTCTTGGGACATATCATCTCAGCTGAAGGCATTGCGGTTGACCCAAGCAAAATAGAACAAGTGTTGAAATGGAAAGCTCCCACTTCAGTTCATGAAGTCAGAAGTTTCCTCGGGTTAGCGGGATACTACCGGAGATTCATTCCAAGCTTCTCCAAGCTCGCTAAGCCAATGACAGAGTTGCTGAAGAAAGGGAAGAAATATGTTTGGAACACGGCATGTGAAGGAGCGTTCCGAACATTGGTGAAGCATCTCACAACAGCCCCAGTGTTAGCTCAGCCGGATACAACAAAACCCTTCGACGTGTATTGTGACGCGTCCGGTATTGGGCTTGGCTGCGTGTTGATGCAGGAAGGACGTGTGGTCGCCTATGGCTCACGCCAACTTCGGAACCATGAGCAGCACTATCCGACTCACGATCTTGAACTTGCTGCCGTGGTGTTGGCGCTGAAAATGTGGAGGCACTATCTCCTGGGGAACTTGGTGCATCTCTACACCGACCACAAGAGCTTGAAATACATTTTTACCCAGAAGGAGCTGAACATGAGGCAGAGGAGGTGGTTAGAACTGATCAAAGATTATGAGATTGAGATCCATTACCACCCCGGCAAGGCGAATGTGGTTGCCGACGCGCTGAGTCGGAAATCACATGTCCATCACCTCACCATTACACCGGGGGAGGAGGAAGAGCCAAGTTTATACTTGGTTCCTTATGGATCGCTGTACAACCTTGCCCTCGTCCCTACTATTAGGGAGGACATCATTGCAGCTCAGAAAAATGATAAAGGCATGGCACATCTCCGGAGACGTATGGACAACGGGGAAATCAAATGTTTCTGGAAAGATGATGAGGGGACGCTGTGGTTCAATGACCGCATAGTCGTACCCCGGGACATGGAACTGAGGAAGAAAATCCTCGACGAAGCCCACTTGTCTAAATACTGCATTCATCCGGGCAGCAACAAAATGTACCAAGATTTGAAAAAGAAATTTTGGTGGACACGGATGAAGCGGGAGGTAGCTAAGTACGTATCCGAGTGTGATACGTGTAGACGAGTGAAAGCTGATCACATGAAGAAATCAGGGCTGTTGCAACCCCTGAAGATCCCGGCATGGAAATGGGAAGATGTGAGCATGGATTTCATTGTGGGATTACCCCTAACGTCCAACAAGCATGATTCCATATGGGTAATCGTTGATCGGTTAACCAAGACGGCTCACTTCATCCCGGTGAATACACGTTACAATGCCGGCAAATATGCGGAGCTGTACATAGCAAAGATTCTATGCCTATACGGGGTACCCAAGACCATTGTCTCAGATCGAGGTGCATTATTTGTATCTCGCTTTTGGGAGCAGCTACACGCTGCTTTGGGTACTAAACTGATTAGGAGCTCTGCCTACCACCCTCAGACAGATGGCCAGACAGAGAGGGTGAATCAAGTTCTGGAGGACATGTTGAGAGCATGTGCCATCCACCATGGTAGGAACTGGGATAGTCACCTACCATTGGCGGAATTCTCGTACAACAACGGCTATCAGGCGAGTATCAAGATGGCACCCTACGAAGCTCTCTACGGTCGTAAATGCCGCACCCCACTAAATTGGTGCGAGTACGGTGAAAGGGTCACATTCGGGGTTGATGTGGTGAACAACGCCGAAGAGCGCGTTCATATCATTCAAGCCAATTTGAAGGCCGCTCAATCCCGACAGAAGAGCTACGCTGATAAGAGGCGTAGACCGTTGCACTTTGACGTTGGGGAACACGTGTACCTCCGCGTGTCTCCAATGAAGGGTGTGCACTGGTTCGGTGTGAAGGGGAAGCTCGCTCCCCGTTTTATTGGACCCTACGCTATCACCGAGAAGTGTGGACCAGCGGCGTATCGATTGGAACTACCGGCATCTCTCGCTGGTGTCCATGATGTTTTTCATGTTTCGCAACTGCGAAAATGTTTAAAGCATACGGCTGCTGTTCCTACCGAAGACATCGGCAAGCTGAAACCGGATTTAACCTATGAGGAGTATCCGGTGGAAATTCTTGATGGGAAAGCCAGAACCACGCGTAGCAGAACGTTGTGGTTCTACAAAATACTCTGGAGTAACCACACCGCCGAAGAAGCGACGTGGGAGAGCGAGGAGTTCCTTCGCTCAAATTACCTGGAGTTCATGGCTTCTCAACACGGGTAAGTCCCTATTACATCGCTATCTCTTCTTTTATAATCTCGGGACGAGATTCTTCTAAGGGGGGAGGGATGTAAAAGCCCAAGAAAAGGGACTTGCAAAAACTTTTTTCTTCACCTCACAACACCACAGTTTTTATTGTGGAAATATTAGGAAATATTGTGAAGAGCAAGTAACCTCCATCAAAGGAGTGATTAGAGGGGAAAGCCTTCACTTTCACAAAGTAGGGTTTCTACACATGAACATGAGAGGTTGAGCTCACCCCTAGAATTTAAAAAGTCTTGGGAAGGTTCAGTCCAAAGCTCATGCAAATTCAACACTTTTTGAGGCACTTTTGGGTTATTTCAAAAAGAGGCCAATTTGAATGTAAATTCAAATTGCAGCAACTTTCATCACCCAAATTCAAAAGTTAGCTCCATATCTAAACTCAGCATATTTTCCTGAGTAGACCCACCAATTTTCAGTCCCATTGGACTTCATCTCGTCGGGAGCCGAATTAGTAACAATTCAAACTGAGTTTGAATTTTCAAATTTAAATATGAAGGGAAGGTGGCCAAACCAGTTTGAAGTTGATGAATTCAAATTCTACCTCTGAGTTGGTTGCTAAATTCCCTTTTCAAGCCTGAGTAGGTGGGATATTTGCACAACAGAGAAGATTAGGGGGGGGAAGAGGGCCCACCAGTCTGCTAGACTTCGGCCCTAAGTCAACACCGAGCGAACTCGGTTTACCGGGCCTCGGCAGGGCTTGACACCGAGCCGACCGAGCAGCCACCTCGCCCCCCCTCCACACGCGCTGTCGACCAGCTTGCCGGCTCCGCCGCCTCAACCCGATCGTTAACCCGGGAGCAAACAGCAGCACGTTGCCTTCGTCATTGATCGCACGCTCGCCGGCAGCAACCGAGCCCCGGTTGCTCGTGCCAGCAGCACCAAAAAGCAGCGCCCGTGCGTGCTCTACCACGACAGCCCCGCAAATCCGAGACTCCTAGCCTGTGGCGCGTGCAATTCGGCAACGATCGCCGAGGAACAGAGCACCGGCGGAAAGCCGCGAACTGCTCCCCGTGGACAGCACGCCACGGCCAGTTTCACCGCCGGACTCCTACACGAAAAAGGTGTGCTGTGCTCCCTAGATCGTGTAGATGCAAGCCGAATAGCGGTTGAACCACCGGATGAAGAGTATTTCCAGTTCTTCCGAAACGTAGTGCATTCGGGTAGAGCGCGGTCTACCCCAAAATTCCTGCTACTTGTTTAGCTATTGGCCGCGCAGGCTGGCCAACACCTTCCTCACTCCCTAGCGGCCCTCCTCGACCAAGAATCAAGGGAAATGGCACAGAAATGGCCGGGTTTAGGTTGTTTTTCGGGCCGCCATAGAATAACAGCTCGGTTCACCGTGGAGCTCTAGGTTGCCGACCTTTTCATGGGGTTTGGCGGCCATTCCCATCACCCTCGAGCTCCCGTGGTGCTCTCCGACTCTTTGCCAATCATTTTGATGCGTTGTAACGCATTCCCGACCATGCCGGAACCCTAACCGCCGCTGTCACCGTCGGGAGCCCTGTTCCGGTGAGCTACGGCCGCCGACGACGCCACCGACGAGTTCAGCGACGTGAGTTAGGGCGGGGCGGCAAGTTTGGGGCCGGGAGACGGCCGGGAGAGCAGTTCCGGCGATGCTCGCCGGAGTGCGCCGCCGCGGGCCCCTGTTTGGCGCGAGGAAGGAGAAGACTGCCGGGTGGGACCCACCGGCAGACATTTAAACATTTTGAAATGTCCAGTTTGTAGTTCAAACTTTGGAGGACCACAACTTGGGTTAGGAGAATCCAAAAATTATGAAACAAATTTTGTTGGATTCCTCTAACAGAGTACAATCCAAATCTGAAACCCAAGTTTTATGAAACCCATTTATTAATTCTGGAAAATTCTTTAAAGCTTTTCAGAAAAAGAATTTTAGAGGGAGTTTGGTTCATCCAAAAATCTCCAAATTTTGCCAGAATGTTCTTTAAGACATTAGTAAACCCCTGTAAAAGTTTCAGACCATTTGGAGTTGATTTGGTCGGAGCAATTCAAATTGGATGGTGCTGTGTCCATTTGAATACAGAAACATTTTCAGAGAATTTCCAAAACTTGGAAATTCAGTTCTGGGCGAATCTTAACCCCAAAAATGTTAGGAAAATTCATGCAAACTATATGAGCTATAATTGAAATTGTAGTTCGTTAAGTTGAGCATGAACAGGGGTATTACCTCAGAATAAATTCTTCCTTGCTGATTTGCCGATAGAATTATTCTGAGCAAACCACTCCATGAAAAGTGCTAATGTTTGGTCCAGAGAGTTTTCTTGTGACAAGGAACTCACACAAAAATTCTCAGCTCCATTGGAGCTCTAGATCACCCCTGTCCTGTTTAACCACTTAAGGGATTAATATGGAAAAGGGGGGAAACCACTTAGCATTTAACAATGTGATTAAGTCCAAGCCAAACCACCAACACCAGTTCATCTTTAAATTCTTAAACAAAGTTCCAGGTGTTAGAGGCTGGTTATTAGAACTAATAGTAGAAGTCTTACTCTAAAACTCACATTTGCATCTAAATTAACATGTAGTATTTCATTAACGTGTAGCCGTTGAAGAAGAGACTCCGGAAGTGCTGGACTTCCTTCTTCCGGACGAGGAACTAACTACTGACCAGCAGTAACAAGGCAAGCCCCGGTTTGCATTAACCCTTTTATAAGTCTTACTTTGTTTACATGTGTCATATGAAGTATGTATGTGCATTAGGTATAGGATGAATGAAACCCCACTTGCATAACCAAAGGTTCCTAAAAGAGTAAGGGTAGTGTCAAGGACCTCGAGTAGACAGGCTATGCTTAATCAGTCATAGGACTTCGGTACAAGTCGAGTAGTTGGAATCTACTCGCGAGATAAGCATTGGGGCATACGGGTTCGGTTGAGTGATGTGAGATCACTATAATAATGAAAATGAGACTAGGCAGCGGCTAGGGCGCGGCAAGAGGAAGTCTTGTGTGCGCAGCCCTGTCCGTGTCGATTGAGGACCGAGCCGTGTGCGGCCCTGCTGAACAAGTATTGAACGTACCGAAGGCATATCGGATATATGGGCCCCGACAAACCGATGTAGCCTAAACCTCCGGGCGTCGAGGCATAGCACACCGATTTATAGGTGTAGGTTGAGGGCAGCAAGGTGGAAATCTGCCAACGGGCATAGAGAGATGCTCCGTGTGGGGAACCTCCTGCTCGTTTCGGTGCGACCGGTTCGATGTTTGGGCTGTTGGGTGAAAGGTTGTCCCGTACGACATCGAGAGAGCGTGCTGTGCAGCTCCACGGGTGGGCGTACGTGACGTGCTCTTTGGGTTTCCCTGCAGGTGTATATCGAGTCGATTCGCCGTCCCTCGCGGTGACGAGTACCGCTTGTTCACTGCGTCGTAACGTAGACTAATGGATGAAATATGTTGATTCAATGATGCTGATTGATATAATTTTATTGCTACATGTGTGCCACCAAATACTGCTTACTAAATTTCAGATTTCATGAACTGTTAACTTGTTGCTAAAAGATGAACTAAGGATGAACTTGTAGGCGTGTCGTTTTGCTGAAATGTTACTAACCTATGTCTTGGTATACCTCATGTAGAGTTTCATGCTTAGGTGAGTCGGTTAAGCCTTGCTAAGCCTTCGTGCTCACGGTTGCTGCTTAAGTGTTTTTCAGGTGAGGAGCCACCCACGGACTCGGAGTACGAGTCCACCGGCGAGGGTTACCCTCCGTCGGGGACCACAGCTGAGTGGGAGCCGTACACGCCACACTGAGCTGAGACGTGCAGCTAGTGTGGGTTGCCCTAGGGCTGGGCAACCGACTTTTGCTAGATAGGTGAGCGTGAGTTGTACAATAGAAACTTCCGCTGTGTAATAAAGACTCTAGTTTGTAACTGAGAAGTGTACTACTTTGTACCTTCAGTTTGTTTTCCCTTGTAATATAATGTGTTCTTATGACGTGTGCTGTCGGGTGACGCATCGCGCGGCACCACCCTCTGCGATCCTGGATGAGCGGATTCCAGTCCGCCACACCTTCGGTACGTTCAATACTTGTTCAGCAGGGCCGCACACGGATCGGTCCTCAATCGACACGGGCAGGGCCACGCACACAAGACTCTCTCTTGCTGCGCCCTAGCCCCTGCCTAGTCTCATTTTCATTACTAAAGTGATCTCACATCACTCAACCGAACCCGTGTGTTCCCAGCCTATCTCGCGAGTAGATTCCAACTACTCGACTTGTACCGAAGTCCTATGACTCATTAAGCATAGCCTGTCTACTCGGGGTCTTAGACACTACCCTCACTCTTAGGGAAAAATTCTTGTTATGCAAGTGGGGTTCCATCCATCCTATACCTAATGCACAAACATACTTCATATGACGCATGTAAACAAAGTAAAACTTATGAAAGGGTTAATGCAAACCGGGGCTTGCCTTGTTGCTGCTGGTCAGGGGTTAGTTCCTCTTCCGGAAGGAGGAAGTCCAGCACTTCCGGAGTCTCTTCTTCAATGGCTACATGTTTAATACAATACTACATGTTAATTTGAATGCAAAGTGTAAACTTGAATACTTATTTACTAATAACTCTAGCTAGCCCTCCCCTGTGGTTCTGAAATTTTTATTGTGGCTTGGTAGGATCCTAACCAGAGTCTTGACCAAGTTTTATTTGAAACCAAGTTCATTTGAACCTTGTACAAATAAAAGCCTCTTTGGTCAATAATTGGGCCTCTAAGTAATTCCAGGGTTTTTCATGGCTCCCACCATTACTTTCTGGGAACTAGAATTTAGGATGGTTCTAATTGAGTTGGTTTCATGTCATTTGAAGAATTCTACAGAAAGTTATGTCCTAATTAAGATTGGAGAAAACCTGAAAAATGTTTCTGTACATCTTTCTATCTTCTCTGGGCAGTTCCCTTAATCACCCAATTAGGGTAACTAAATGAACTTGGATGAGTCTGAAAATTTTACTGGGATTCTGGGATTCTCCAATGAACCTTTCAGCCAAATTTCAGAATTTTTCATAAAGTAGTTCTCCAGATAAAATTCCCAACAGTTTAAACTTTAGGGATTTAATTCTGGAAAACTATTCACTTTCATGAGCTGAATTTGGTATTGCTGGAAAGTGCTCAGAGAGCTGAATCCAACAAAATTTGGCTCACCCGATTTGGAGCTCTCTAGCCAAAGTTATGAGGATTTGAAGTTTGGAAGAATTCTGAAAATCGGGGGAAGAGTTTAAACTCTCGGGGCCCGCGGGGACACGTGTCGAGAGCGGAGGTGTCCGGCACACCAGGGATTCCACACGTGTCGAGCGCGGAGGTGTCCGGCACACCGGAGATACCACACGTGTCGAGCGTGGAGGTGTCCGGCATACCGGAGCTCACAGGGTATTTGCACGCCAGCGCAGCCGATCCCTGGCCACCCGATCCCGATTTAAATTCTTCAGCCGCTGACACGTGGGCCAGCCGGCTTCATTTTCGTCCCGCCGTTCTCTCGCGCCCGCGCCGCCGACCTCGCCGGAGCAGACTCGGGGCTCGCCGGCTCGCCACTGCCGGACCTCCCATGGTCTGATACTCGCCGCCAGGGGGTTGTCGACGTCGAGGAACACGTCGGGGGTGACAGGTCGGGCTGGGGTGACCGGAAGTAGTTCGGCGACGTGCCGCGGCCTCGGTTGAGGTTCGACACCGTCGACCGTGGTTTCTAAACCCGCCAACACCTCGAACAAACGGCCCTACAGCATCAGTGTACCTATAGGAAGCTTGACAAGGTGTCAAAACGGTTCAGGGATGGCGGCAAGTCGGTCGGCACCGTGTGACCGATCGTGCCCGCCATGACCGCCCTCGATCGAGCTCGAAATTCGTCACTCCTAGAAAGTTTCACGCTACGGATGCAGAAAAGAACTTGATCGCCGGCTAGTCCAGCGTCTATGTGCAAGATTTGATGACCTCCGAAAGACCATAGAGCGAGAATTTAAAGAAACCGTACCGGAAGCTCGGTTTACGGTTGCCGGAGCAAAAACTGGAAATTCTCTGCAGATTCTTCACGGTTGGCTTCCAAACTTGGAGGAGAGCAGCACGGTGGTCGCGCGCTCCTGTTGCCTCTCTCGCTGGACCGTGAAAACGCCTGTGGAACGCTGCCCACGGGCGCCTGACTCTCGGCTGAGGCTAGGTGGCCGCAGTGGCGATCGTCTTTGGGCAAAGGAGGTCGGAGCTCGGGGTTTCTGGCGTTGGGGAGGTGAAGTGCGAGCTCAGGTGGCTGTCTAGCAGCTCAGGGACGAAGGAGGAGATGGTTTTGCTGGTTTTCCCGGTTGAGCAGAGAGCTGCGGCGAGAAACAATGCCGCTGCTCGGGTTTGCCCGCGAGAAGATAAAGCCGGCCGACTCCCGCTCGGCTGAGGCGGTGCCGGTCGCGTGGGGGCGCGAGCCAGCCGCCCTGGGCGCCAGCGTGCGGAGAGGGAAGCAGCTGGTGGCGCCGGTAGCTGCTCGGTGGCACAGCCAACAGCTGCTCGGTGGAATTTCCCACTGAGACTCTGACTTTGGGTGCAAGTTTCTCCTTCTCCCCTCTATGACATGTGGGTCCCACCCGGGGTTTTAACCTCTGGAATTTACTCCTAATCACTGTTGTGAACAGTGAGCCCAATAATACCCCTGGTGATTCAAATTATTCACCCCTGAGCCAATTGAATTGAATAGAATTCAAATTGGGTTCGGTTTGAGTGAATTTCAACACAAGTTCAGTTTTTGAATTCAAATAAAGATTGAATTCGTCCCACTTAGCTCATGTCAAGATCAACTCCGAATGGAGCGAAAATTGGTGTGGTGTGGTGATGAACACTTCAAATGTGTGCCAAAACTGAGGCCCTTACATTCTCGCTGGCCGACGTCGGCACGCCCGCGTGGGCGATAAGAGCGGCCGCCCGAGTAACCCAGCGCTACTTCTCCTCCTCCTCAGCTCGTGCAGCGCCGCGACAGTCTCATTTCTGCTGAACACCGCCGCTCAGCTCTCTCCGATCGACCACAGCCCTCCAAGCTCGATTGCTCGAGCGCTCCACAGCAAAGAGCATCGCCTGGACGTGCTCTAGCCCTTGCCAAAGCCCCTTCGAGGTTTGCCGGTCCGAACTGCTCGAGAAACGCGGATTGGCGCCAAAGCTTCAAGGTGCCCGGACCTCGCCATTTCGGCTCTCCGTCGACAGCAGCAACCGGCCACCCTCTCCCCCGACTTCATATACAAGAAAGGTGCGTGGACATGTCCTGGTTGTGTATCCGGAGGCCGTTTAGCGTTTGCTAGGACCGGTAGCGAGAATTTCACCGTTTCCCCAAACGGTACACCGACGGGTAGTGCGCGGTCTAGCCAAAAATTCGTGGTGAACGATTCTTTAGACCTCGAGTAAGCTTGCACAGAGCTTCTCTACTTCCTAGCGCCTCTCCTCGACGACGAACCAAGCAAAAACATCAAGAAACGAGGGAGCCCTAGCTGTTTTCTTAGTCGCCGGTGCAAAAGCACCTCAGGTCGCCGTGGAGCCCTCGGTTGCCGGCAGTTTCACCGGCGGCCAGGACCCTTACGGGCTCCTACATCACTCACTGATGCTCTAGAGCCCAAGAATCGATTGAATGATAAAGGAATAATGGTTCCCGACCTCGCCGGAGTTCAAAACTTAGCTGTCACCGGTGCGCGATGGTTTCCGGTGAGCCACGGCCGCCGGCGACCCTCCCACAGTGTTCAGCGAGGATAAAAATGGGGGAGCGGCGAGTTTGACGAAGTTTAAACCACGGGAACCCCGTCCCGGCGAGCCTCGCCGGCGTGCGCCGCCGCGGGAGGCGCGGGCAGCGCGAGGAAGACGACGGAGGGCCGGTCCCACCGGTCAGCCTCCGGGTTCGCTCGAGGATCGGTTTGTGGCGCCGGATCCAGTGCGGCTGCGCGGGAATAACCCCGTAGCCCCCGGTGTTGCAAAAATCTGACTGGTCCGAATTAAACCAGTGGGCCCAGCCCAATTATTTGAAGTTTCTATTAGGGAAATAATTCCAGAAATTAGCTGATCTTTGCAAGCCCATAAACTTTGTGTAGAAAACTCCAAAAAGAATGAGACCAATTTTGTTGGATTCCTCATGAGGAGTACTTCACAGAGAAACCAATTTTAGGCTATGAACATGCCCATGAATTTCTGTAGAATTGTTTTTAGTAAATCATTTAGGGATTTATTATAGGAACAATTCTTTATGAAATAGTCCCAAATTTGGGCAGAAAATCCTTTCCATAGTTACTGATCTTCAGTAAAATTTTGGGCTTCATTGGAGATCATTTGCTAGGCTAAACTGCCTTCCCAGGTTCAGCCTTTATTTGGAAATTCAAATGTAAACAGAAGCTTTTTCAGAACTCCCGTTTAAGTTCAAAAATTCATATCTCTCTGATGGTAGCTCCAAAAATGGTGAAACAAATTTTGTTAGAACCATGGAGACTTACTCTAATCAGATCTTCCACCATTAGCTATGTCAAAGCTCCTGATGTGGGCTCAAAATTCAGAGAAGCATTGTACTTGTAGGAATTTTAAATACTACATTGTGCAATAACATATCTCCAAATTTGGCTCAAATCACCATTAGAGAGTCTAGTATCCACTATAGAAATCCCAAAGCCAATTAAGCATTATAAATAGCAGTAGCTATGAATAGTAGTTCAATTCTTATAAAGCCTTAATACTTATTCATGTATTTTATTACATTTCATAATAGTGACCGAAGTTGAGGATGCACTGGAGCCCTTGGACATCCTGCCACCGGAAGCTGACTTTTCGCTTAACTCGCAACCAGGCAAGCCCCGGTTTGCACTTAAGTACCTTTTATAAAGTTTTTCCTTTGTACCATTTATATCTAGGTTGAATGTTTGCATTAGAGTTAGGGTGATTGAAACCCCACTTGCATAGCCTCTTTAAATCCTATGGAGGGTTGGGTAGTTTACAAACTCGACGAGTAGAGAATGCCATGCTAATGTATAGGATCTCGGTAGAAGTCGAGTGGTTGGAAGCTACTCGCGAGATAGTACTTATCACACGGGAAGAAAAGAGGTAGATAATGGCTTGAGTTATGAAAATGAGACCCAGCAGGGGGGATAGGAAGCAGTGAGCAGAGGTCTCACGTGCGTAGCCCTGTTGGCGTCGGTTGAGGACCGTCCGTGTGCGGCCCTGCTGGACAAGTATCGAACAGTACCGGATGCATACTGGCATATGGGAACCAGGAAACCGATGTAATTGGTTAACCTGGGTGTCAAGGCTTACCCAACCGTAAATAGGAGTGGGTTGAGGGTAGCAAGGTGTAAATCTGCCGGTGGGCACAGTCACGCTCCACGCGGGGACCTCCTGCCCGTTACGGATGGACCGGTTCGGCATTTGGGTTGCCTTTGAAAGGTTGTTGCATACAACAGAGTAGGAAGGGGTGTGGAATCACGCTTCTGAAAGTGGGTGTATGCAACGTGTTATCCGGGTGTGTCTTGATTGCAATCACCGTCCCTCGCGGTTATTTGAGTACCCGCTTGTTCACTGCGCTGTGACGTAGTAAGAAGTGAAATAAGCCAACTGAAAATGCTGTATTGATCTTAATGTCTTGAATACCTTGATTGCTGTAGATATAGAGCTAATTAAGTTTATATTCCACTTTGGGCATCACCACATCGGAGGAAAGCGTTTCTTGTTTGATTGTGGACTTCCGATGTGAGGGTTGCCTAAGGCACATGAATCTGCTGCTATAAAACTGAAAGTAAGGACAAACTTATAGGCATGTCTTTGTCGCAAATTCCTTTTCCCATCTTACATATCCTTGCATGTAGAGTTCCATGCATAAGGTTGACGGTTAAGACTTGCTGAGCCTCCATGCTCACGGTTGCAATATTTGAGCTATGTGCAGGTGGGAGTTATGAGGAAGGTTCCGAGGACGAGGCGATGCCCCCGTCGGATTACACGGCCGAGCTGGAGCCCTGCACGCCGCCGTGATCTCCGGTTCCATGCTGCTAGTGTGTAGCGTCCCCGGGCTGGACGGCTGCACTTTTGCATAGCTAGGATGAGAGGCTGTATATGTATATTACTTCCGCTGTTTGAATAGGTTTTGTAAAAGACTTCCGCTGTTTTATAACAAACGAAAGTTTGTATGTTGTTATTTATTATTCTTTTCGTGTGTGCTGTTGGGTGCCGCATCATACGGCACCACCCTATGCGATCCTGGAGTGGGTGAACCACGGGGTGGTCCCCACACCTTGCCAACCTCATTGTCCTGGATTCCCAAGGGATTGACATAATACTCGGGATGGATTGGTTCAGCAAGCTCAACGGGGCAATCTAATGTGCTGAAAGAAGCGTGCAGTTGACAAATGAGCACGGTATTCGTGTCGAGTTTGAGTCAGCCCAACAAACAACCGAAAAGGCAATCTTGAACCACGTCGAAGGAGCAACATTGGCTAGCATTCCAGTGGTTCAAGAATTCTCGGACGTATTTCCAGAGGAGCTTCCAGGTATGCCACCTGATCGGGACATTGAGTTTGCCATTGATTTGGTACCCGGAACTGCACCCATAGCAAAGAGACCCTATAGGATGCCCGTCAATGAACTAGTAGAACTCAAGAAGCAAATTCAGGAGCAGTTGGAGAAGGGTTTTATACATCCAAGCTCGTCACCATGGGGAGCCCCCATGCTCTTCATAGACAAGAAGGATGGAACCCAAAGGATGTGCGTGGACTATAGGTCTCTCAACGAGGTGACAATCAAGAACAAATACCCTCTGCCCCGTATAGAGGACCTATTCGACCAAATGAAAGGAGCCCGAGTGTTCTCCAAGATTGATCTTCGGTCGGGATACTTCCAACTGTAGATAAAGCCCTCCGATATACCCAAGACTGCCTTTCGAACACGGTATGGTTCATATGAATATACCGTCATGTCTTTTGGGTTAACAAATGCACCCCGAATACTTCATGTACCTCATGAACAAGGTTTTCATGGAGTACTTGGATACGTTCGTCGTGGTTTTCATTGACGACATTATGGTGTATTCAAAAAGTGAGGAGGAGCATGAAGAACATTTGAAATTGACCTTGCAGAAAATGCGTGAGCATTGATTGTATGCCAAGCTTAAAAAGTGACAATTTTGGCTGAAGGAAATATCGTTTCTAGGCCACATTATCTCCGAGGAAGGGGTATCGGTTGATCCCGGTAAAGTGAGAGATGTTCTGAAGTGGGACCAACCGTAAAACGTGAGGGATATTTGGAGTTTTCTTGGGATGGCTGGATACTACCGACGCTTCATTAAGGACTTCTCTAAGATAGCAAAGCCTATGACGGAGTTGCTAATGAAGGGAAGGGCCTTCCAGTGGACACCAGCATGCCAAGAAAGTTTCAAGGAACTCAAGAAAGGCTAACCACAGCGCCGGTTTTGGTATTGCCGGACGTGAGCAAGAGATTTGACATATATTGTGACGCATCCAGACAAGGGCTCGGATGTGTGCTCATGCAAGAAGGACAAGTGGTAGCCTATGCCTCACGATAATTAAAGAAGCACAAGCTTAATTATCCTACACATGACTTGGAGCTAGCAGCAGTAGTGAATGCATTGAAGATTTGGAGACATTATATCCTTGGTCATCGATGTGAGATCTATACGGATCATAAAAGCCTCAAATACATATTTACACAAACGGACCTGAATTAGAGGCAACGTCGATGGTTGGAACTCATCAAGGATTATGATGTTGGAATCAACTACCACCCTGGGAAGGCCAATGTAGTAGCTGATGCATTGAGCCGGAATGGAGCATGTCACCAACTTACAGTTCGGGAGATACCACCCGTACTACGTAAGGAGTTCGAATGGTTACACCTCGGATTCTTGAACAAGATGGAAGTGATGGAGATCCACTCTTCATTGGAACAAGAGATAAGATATGGTCAAGCAACGGATGAGGAGATCAAGGAAAGGATCCGACAAGGAATAGAGAAGGACTTCAAAGAAGATGATAAGGGTACGCTTTGGCTAGGAAAAAGGATTTGTGTGCCTATCGTAAAGCACATCCACGACATGATATTAAAAGAGGCACATGATTCATCCTATTCCATACATCCCGGATGTACCAAAATGTACAAGGACTTGAAGACTTGTTATTGGTGGGATGGTATGAAAAGGGATATAGCCGAATACGTTGCCCTATGTGACACATGCCAATGGGTGAAGGCCGAACATCAAAGACCCGCTGGATTATTGCAACCCTTGAAGGTACCCGGGTGGAAGTGGGAGGACATCAGTATGGATTTCATCGTCGGATTGCCACGTACTCTGTCGGGTTATGACTCCATCTGGGTTATCGTGGACCGATTGACGAAAACCGCCCATTTTCTCCCTATAAGGGCCAAGTTCAACGTTGCACAATTAGCCGAGTTGTACATGGAGCAGATCGTGTGCCGTCATGGAGTCCCGAGGAGGATAGTCTCAGATCGAGGCTCTCAGTTTACCTCAAGATTCTGGAGGAAGCTGCAGAAAGCTATGGGTACACGACTGGATTTTAGCTCCGCCTATCACCCACAAACCGATGGACAAACCGAAAGGACAAACCAAATTTTGGAGGACATGTTGAGAGCTTGCGCCTTGAAACGTGGGCGTAGTTGGGATAGGAGTTTACCGTACGCCGAATTCTCCTATAACAACAGCTATCAAGCTAGCTTGAAGATGTCGCCTTTTGAAGCATTGTATGGTAGACGGTGTAGAACGCCGCTGTTTTGGAACGAGACCGGAGAGAACCAGGTGTTTGGACCTGAAGTGCTACAAGAGGCTGAAAAGCAAGTCCAAACAATACGGGAGAACTTAAAGGCTGCTCAGTCACGACAAAAAGGCTATGTGCACAATAGGCAAAGGAAGTTGACTTTCGAAGTAGGAGACTTCGTATACCTTAAGGTATCACCTATCCGTGGCCAACGACGTTTCAACGTCAAAGGCAAGCTAGCACCTCGCTACATCGGACCATTTAAGATTCTGAACAAGCGAGGGGAAGTAGCCTATCAACTAGAGCTCCCAACATATCTCTCCGACGTACATGACGTGTTTCATGTATCCCAGCTCAAGAAGTGCTTGAGAGTACCAGAGGAGCAAATACCAATGGAAGAGCTTGAACTTCAAGAGGACCTGACTTATACAGAGCACCCTGCCCGAATTTTGGACGTAAAGGAAAGGGTCACCAGGAACAAAGTGATCCGATGGTGCAAGATACAATGGAGCCATCACACCGAAGCTGAAGCCACATGGGAGCGTGAAGAAGACATCAAGGCAGAATTCCCTCATCTACTCTCTACAAAAGAATCTCGAGGGCGAGATTCAATTTAAGGGGGGGTAGATTTGTGACACCCTCATTTCTGGTTTCTGCATGTATTCATGTTTCATGTAGAGAAAATATTTTAAAAGAAGTGGGAACAAAGAAAGAATAAAAAAGATAGCCAAAAAGAGCAAAAATCCAGTTCACCAGGAGCGCCGAAGACAACTCCCGCGGCCCGCTGGCCACGTGGCGCCTTCGGAGCTCATCTCCGCAAATGGGGAGAGGTCCACCACTAAACTGGCTACGTGGCAGGCTCGGGGCTCATTCCCGCAAGGGGGGGAGGTCCGACCCCGTGGGACACGTGTTGCCCCCGGAGCTAGCTTATGCGAAGAAGCAAGGCCAGCCGCAGGACACGTATCACCTTCGGAGCTAGTCACCGCGGAAATCAAAGGACCAGTCGCGCAGGATACGTGTCGATCTCGGAGCTCACCTCCGAGAGATCCGGTTCTATTGGACACATGTCGCCACCGGAGCTTATCTACGGGAGGTCCATCACTGTTGGGCACGTGTCGACCTCGGAGCTTGTCTCTGAGGAAAAAGGGAGTCCGACGCTACTTGACGCGTGGCATTCACGGAGCTCACCTCCGAAGAGAGGGAGGTCCAAAATGGATACGTGGCACACCCGGAGCCACCTCCAAGGAGAGGGAAGGTCCGGCACTTACACGTGGCGTGCGCGGAGCCACCTCCGAATAGAGAGGAGGTCCCGACCGCCAGGATACGTGGCACACGCGGAGCTCACCTCCTAAGGGAGGGAGGTCTTGCTCGCTTGACACGAGGCACAATCGGAGCTCGTCTCTGCGGAAAGGGGGAGACCAGGCCCCGGTGGACATGTGGAGCTTCCGGAGCTCATCACCGCGGAGGTAACGAGTTCTGGATCGGTTTTTGGATTCTGTACGCATAGAAATAGGTATGGATAAGAAACCGACCTGAATTCCACAATGTTACCGCACCAAATCAACTAAAGATAAGTTGTTAAGATTCAACGATAATCTGAATAGGACTCTTATTCGAAATACAATCAGATTAGGACTCTTCTTCTCCCGATTATAAATAGAACCAGAACCTTTGGCCAAAACCCACGAACTTCTTTTCCACCTCCTGAGCCGACGACTTAGAGCCCTAGCCCCAACTCACCGAGTAAGCCCATCGCCGGAGTTCGAGCGAGAGAGAGATCGCCGGAAGAGAGCCTCAACGATCTGTCTGATCATAGAAGGACCCCGAGTCCAAGAAGAACGTAAGGTAGGTCTCCAATATCACCTTACGACATCATCGCGTTTTCTTTGCATCTGTTCTTCGATTCCCTTCGAACAGAAGCTTTCTCGTGGACAGATCACTTGTTGATCGGGTTGATCTAAATACAAGATCATTGCCACATCCACCATTTGATCCGAACACCTCTGTTCATTGTAAAACCCTGCAAGCCATGCAAGATCACGTACAAACCGATCTAATAAAACTGATTATAGGATAGCATGCATATACATCAACGCATCTAGTTAAAGTTTATGCATGATATTGATTGCTGTGAATCTTGTATGTGCGTGGTCATGTATGGAAGGACAAGATCAGGGAGCTGTCTACGACGAACTGCAACAACAAGGTTTCGAGATCCAAGAGTAACCGGAACCGCAAGAACAAGGCAAGTGCCCCTTGACCATATCGATCCTATGTTTTGGGAAACTGTTTTGTTTTGCGAAAAGGTGTGCGTGTGCTGAGTCAAACATGATGGGAAACCCTTTTATAGGAGTTTACTAGTTTTGGTTAAACCACCCTTGTCTCCAGGGAAGTTTATGAGTCGGGTATGGATTTTGCTTTATGCTTCGCTGGGTCCATGGGATTGGGAAGCGAGATAGATGTGTCTAGCTAACTGCACTCGTAATCATAATGAGAAACTGATGTTGTTAATGAACATGGATCAGAGGGAGATCTAGGCAAGACTGGGTTTATGAATGAGGTAGCATGAGATGGTGGTTTACTTGCCGTAGATCTAAGGACCGGTTCATGCGAGCACATGCCAGGATAACAGTGCCACCACAAGGCCAAGTATGGGTGCAGCTTAGCTGACTAATTAGGTAAGTTGCTAGATTGTTATAGACCGTGGAAGGCGCGGGGAATGGGAGTCAAGTGAGGACTGCCCTGGGAACTGCATGGCACAAGAGGGGGCCCGTGGGTGGGAGAATTGGAGATTCTAGCCTGCCGGTGAAACCTTAGTGAGTCCATACATCTAGTAACCCCTTTGTAAAGGCTATTTTGTGATCTCTTTGCCATACACCGATGGTTGTGTACTTGTATAGTGGAGGTTCTACAGTTTCCGACGGGTGACGAAATCACAAACTTGTGGGTAAAGAGGTGCAAACTCTGCAGAGTCTAAAACTATCATGATAGCCGAGCTTACGGTCACGAGCGCCTGGCCAACTTCCATGATTAGTTGGGATGGTTATTGGATTTTTGTTATGGTTTGGTTTTGGTTATGTTTTTGGGACTGTTGAGTCCGGGTGATGAGATGGGTTGCATGACTGTTGAGTAATGGCAACGAGGTTGGACGGTGTAAGACGGAATTGTTTATGAGATGAAATGGTAGCGAATACGAGATGGTATTCGTGAGATGGTAGCGAATACGAGGAGGTATTTGTGAGCAAGAATGAGGTTGATTGATGTCTGGTTGGGACATGGAAGGTAATGAACATAATGGAGGTATGATTGGTATTTTAATACATGTTGGGATTACATTCACTTAAAGATAAGTTGCTGTTTTATCATGGTTTTTTGATAAATAACTTTGTTTTCTGCAATGAGCCTTTTTCTATACCTACCTTGTCGTGAGTTACATATCATATTTTCCCGCACATGCTGAGTTGTGACACCCTCATTTCTGGTATCAGCATATATTAATGTTTCATGAAGAGAAAACATTTTTAGAAAAGTAGGAACAGAGAAAAATATAAAAAAGATAGCCAGTAAGAGCCGAATCCAGTCCACAGAGAGCGTCGAAGACAACTTCCGCGGCCCGCTGGCCACGTGGCATGTTTGGAGCTCTTCCCTGCAAAGTGGGGAGAGGTCCACCGCTAAAATGGCTACGTGGCAGGCTCAGGGCTCATCTCCGCAAAAGGGGAGAGGTCCGACCCTGTGGGACACGTGTTGCCCTGAGCTAGCCTCTGCGGAAGAAGCAAAGGCATTTTCCGCAGGACACATGTCACATTCGGAGCTAGTCACCACGGAAATCAGAGGACCAGTCGCACGGGATGCGTGTCGATCTCGGAGCTCACAACCGAGAGGTCCGGTTCCATTGAACACATGTCGCCACCGGAGCTTATCTTCGAGAAGTCCGTCACTGTTGGACACGTGTTGACTTCGGGGCTCATCTCTGAGGAAAGAAGAGAGGAGACACGTGGCGTGTGCGGAGCCACCTCCGAGTAAGAAAGGAGGTCCCAACCGCCAGGATACGTGGCGCACGCGGAGCTCACCTCCGAAGGAGAGGGAAGTCTTGCTCACTAGACACACTGCACAACCGGAGCTCGTCCCTACGGAGAGGGAGAGACCAGGACCCGGTGGACACGTGGAGCCTCCGAAGCTCATCACCGAGGAGGTAACGAGTTCTAGGGACGGTTTTTGGAATCTGTACGCGTAGAAATACCGGAACAGAAACCGACCTGAATTCCACAATGATAGCGCACCAAATCAACTAAAGATAAGTTGTAAGATTCAACGACAAATTTGAATAGGACTCTTATACCACCTTACGACATCGTTACGTTTTCTTTGCATCTGTTCTTTGATTCCTTTCGAACAGGAGCCTTCTTGTGGACATATCACTTAATGATCAGGTTGATCTAAAGACAAGATCATCACCACGTCCACCTTTGATCCGAACACCTCTGTTCATCATAAAATCGATGCAAGCCATGCAAGAACACATACAAACCAATCTAATAAAACTAATCATAGGATAGCATGCATATGCATCATCGCATCTAGTTTAAGTTTTGTGCATGATATTGATTGCTGTGAATCTTGTATGCACGTGATCCTACATAGTAGGACAAGCTCAGGGAGCTGTCTACGACGAACTGCAGCAACAAGGTTTTGAGATCCAAGAACAACCGGAACCGCAAGAACAAGGCAAGTGCTCCTTGACCATATTGATCCTATGTTTTGGGTGAAACTGTTTTGATTTGTGAAAAGGTGTGCGTGCTGAGTCAAACATGATGGGAAACCCTTTTATAGGAGTTTACTAGCTTTGGTTAAACCACCCTTGTCACCAGGGATGTTTATGTGTCGAGTATGGTTTTTGCTTTATGCTTCGCTGAGTCCATGGGATTGGGAAGCGAGATAGATGTGTCTAGCTAACTACACTCGTAATGATAGTGAGAAACTGATGATGTTAATGAACATGGATCGGAGGGAGATCTAGGCAAGCCTGGGTTTGTGAATGAGGTAGCATGAGATGGTGGTTTACTTGCCGTAGATCTAAGGACCGGTTCATGCATGCACATGCCAGGATAACAGTGCCACCAAAAGGCCAAGTATGGGTGTGGCTTAGCTGAGTTATTAGGTAAGTTGCTAGAGTGTTATGCACTGTGGAAAGCGTGGGGAATGGGAGTCGAGTGAGGACTGCCCTGGGAATTTCATGGCACAAGAGGTAGCCCGTGGGTGGGAGAATTGGAGATTCTAGCCTGCCGGTGAAACCTTAGTGAGTCCATACATCTAGTAGCCCCTTTGTAAAGGCTATTTTGTGATCTCTTGACCATACAACGACGGTTGTGTACTGGTATAATGGAGGTTCTGCAGTCGCCGACGGGTGACGAAATAACAAACTTGTGGGTAAAGAGGTGCAAACTCTGCAGGGTTCTTAAAAACTATCATGATAGCTGAGCTTACGGTCATGAGCGCCTGGCCAACTGCCATGATTAGTTGGGATGGTTCTTGGTTATGGTTATTAATTATGGTTATGGTTTGGTTTTGGGACTGTTGTGTCCGGGTGATAAGATGGTTGAATGACTGTTGAGTCATGGCAACAAGATTGGTCTCGGTGTGAGACGAAGTTGTTTATGAGATAAGATGGTAGCAAATACGAGAAGGTATTCGTGAGATGGTAGAGAATACGAGGAGGTATTCTTGAGCAAGAATAAAGTTGGTTATTGTTCGGATGGAACATGGAAAGTAATGGAGGTATGTTGATACACTACAGGAAACATGGCAACATACGACAGCCAGTATAACATACGACGGCTAGCTGTCGTATATAAACTTACATACGACGGTCAGCCGAGGCTGTCGTATATAAGTGTTATATATGACAGCCAACCCTAGGCTGTCGTATATAGCACGTGGCTGTCGTATATAAGTGTTATATACGACAGCCAACCCTAGGCTGTCGTATATAGCAGTTATATACGACAGCCAACCCTAGGCTGTCGTATATAGCAGTTATATACGACAGCCACACCGAGGCTGTCGTAAATAAGCATTATTTACGACGGCCCATGGTGTGGCCGTCGTAAATAAGGCTTATATACCCCCGGGGGCTCGGGTCGGCGCGGGCATTCACGCCCGCGCCGACCCGAGCCCGAGCCGACGCCGCCGCCCGCCCGCCGCTGCCAGCCGCCGCCCCGGCCGCCCCCCCGACCGCCGCCCCGGCCGCCCCCGCAAGCTGGCGACCCGGCCTGCCACCCGGCCGCCGCCCCGGCCGCCCCCCCGGCCGCCGCCCCGGCCGCCCCCGCCAGCCGGCGCCCCATCAGCCGAAGCCCCGGCCGCCACCCGCCGCCCGCCCGCCACCGCCAGCCGCCGCCCCCGACACCCGGCGCCCCGGCCGCCACCCGCCCGACAGCCGCTGCCGTTGCCCCGAGGTCCCCGCCCCAGCCTCCACCCCGCGCTGTGCGCCGCCGCACCGTGCCGGTCCGCCTCCACACGCTGTTAGCCGCACCGTGCCGCGCCGCCTCCACCGTGAGGTAAGTCGCCCGCCTCCCTCCCCATCTAGATAGTTTGGTTTATATTATGATTGTTTGTTTTTTATTGTTTAGTGGATAATTTCTTAGATTTAGCTAGATATTTTTTTAATTGCTTAGAATTGATAAGTTTGTTAACTACGGTAATTATGTTTGTTTAGATGAGTTGTTACTTGCTTAGATGATTAATGCATATGAGTTAATAGTTTAATTGATTATTGTTTCGATTGTTTGAGTGTTTATAAGTACTATATGTACATAAATGGGCTTAGGGCCCGATACGACCCATTTAGTGGTAAGGTATACGTCTACAAAAGCACGATGTGAACAACCTAGGCCGCCTCGCCCTAGCCCCTCCCCCTCCCCCCCCCCCCCCCCCCGCGGCGTTCGGCCTCCGATCCCCCATCCCCCTCCCCCCCCACCCCGCGGCTTAGCCAGCGCTCGGCCTCCGACACTCTGCCGCGGAACTGCCAATCCTTCGGCGCTCGGCCTCCTCCGCCACGGGACTGTCGATCTGCCGGCACTCGTCGGCCTCCATTGACCGGCTGTCGTGGATCTGCCGGCGCTCAACCTCATACGAACGCAAGGTCCTGTGCGCGGGCGCCGCCGCCGCCTCCCTTGTGTGCAAGCGCCGCCGCCGTATTCACCTGCCTTACGCCGGGATCTAAGGCGATGGAACGCCTTACGATCCCCAGGCGCCTTACCGCTTAAGTGACGCTTAAGCGATGCCTTAACAACTATGGTTCTTTCTTTCTCTCTATTGTTCTTTCCTCTCTCTCTTTGAAATCACTCAAAAATGAAAGATTGATGTAAACCTTTACAATATGCGTCACCCGTTTCGAACTAGCCCGTCTCACACGTGTTACGCATGTGAGGCGTGTAGGTTCGGAAATGTCCCTTTTTGGACAGCCTAGGAGTGACTGAGAGGGCGTGCTTATAATGAGACGTGGGGTTTAGATTTGGACGTAGTTTCGACAGCGTAACCCTAATGTTCTCCGCTGCTCCATTTTTGGATGTGCAGTTGGAGAACAGCGGGGTTATGCTGCCGAAATTTCATCTGAATCTAGACCTCGTGTCTTGTTATAAGCATGTTCGTCTCGGTCACTCTTGGGTGGGTTTAGGACCTATCCTTTCTAATAGATATAGGTCCGTAATATAAATAAATAATAAACTAACTATAAATTCTTTGACTTAAAACTGCAGAGTTAAACATGAGTGAAGACCGTAGTTGGATGTATACCGGTTGGAACAAGGCAACTGGTCACTCAGATGAGTGGTATGCCGGGACAGACGACTTTATTGATCGAGTGTTCTCGTTGTCTACGACCGATAAAGTTCATTGTCCATGTGCGAAATGCCGGAATACTAAGTTTTTGGACAAAACGACATTGTCATTACACTTGTGCAAAAACGGTTACATGCCATATTATGAGGTCTGGAGTTTCCACGGCGAGTCTGCTCCTCGAGCCGTTCATGTAGATGATGATGATTGTCCGGGTGTTGACAGGATCGATGAGATGTTACAAGATATACAAACGGAGGATCCGTCCACAAATGAGGTAGACACATTCTTTAATCTCTTGAAAGCTTCTGAAGAGGTGTTGCATGATCATACTGAAATGACTCTTCTTACTTTCATGACCAGATTTATGGCAATCAAATCTAAGTATTTCTTCTCTAATAATTGCTACAATGATATGATGAAACTTATCAGCGATGCTCTTCCACAACCTCATAAACTGCCCAAAGATATGTATCTCAAAGAAATTACTATCTGGACTGGGTATGAAATATGAAAAAATTGACGTGTGTCCAGATAACTGCATGCTATTTTGGAAAGAGCATGACAATAAGAAGAATTGTTTAAAGTGTGGAAAATCGAGGTTTGTCGAAGTTGTCAATGATGATGGTGATAAAGTAATGACAGAAGTTGCACATAAGCAATTGCGTTACTTGCCTGTGACACCTCGGTTGAAGCGGCTGTTTCTTTCTAAAAGATCTGCCAGACACATGAGATGGCACAAAGAAGGTGTGCGTGAGAACAAAGATGTGTTGACTCATCCGTCGGACGGTGATGCATGGAAGTCTTTGGACTCTTTTGATCCTGCTTTTGCTAGTGATGCGAGAAATGTTCGCATCGGGTTAGCGACGGATGGTTTTTCACCTTTCAGTACAAATGCCACACCATACTCCTGTTGGCCCGTCTTTGTTATTCCGTACAACCTACCACCTTCTCTTTGTATGAAGTACGAGTTTATGTTTCTTAACCTCATTATACTAGGACCAGATCATCCGGGATCACGTATCAATGTGATGTTGAAACCATTGATTGAAGAATTGAAAACGTTGTGGATTGGAGTTGAAGCGTATGACTGTTACAAGAAGCAGAAATTCAACCTTCGAGCTGCTTATTTTGTGGTCTATCCATGATTTCCCTGCGTACGACATGTTTTCTGGATGGAGCACACATGGTCGTTTGTCGTGTCCCATATGTGCATCTGACACAGAGTGTTTTCGACTTACATACGGTGGCAAGATAAGCTACTTTGATTGTCATAGGCGTTGGCTTCCTCGAAACCACCCATTCAGGCAACAGAGGAATGTCTTCAGAAAAGATACTGTTGTCACTAAGGAACCACCTAAACGCCTAAGCGGGTGTGAAGTATCCGATGTGTTGGACTCACTAGTCCCTGATGAAGCTCGCCCTGGATTCTTTGTAGGTTACGGAAATGTTCACAACTGGACTCATGTATGTGGAGTTTGGGAGCTACCATATGTGAAGTCATTGATACTGATGCATAATATTGATGTAATGCATCAG
Organism: Neostapfia colusana; assembly: GCA_030760725.1. Lineage (NCBI taxonomy): Eukaryota > Viridiplantae > Streptophyta > Magnoliopsida > Poales > Poaceae > Neostapfia > Neostapfia colusana. Next base: position 25,056,112 of record JASWHV010000014.1, read on the forward strand.
GAGCGTAACATGGCCGAATGTATCATAAGCACGTGCATGGATATCACGGGCAAAACGAAAGACAACTTAAAGGCTCGAAAGGATTTGGCCGAGATTTGTAATCGACCAACTCTTGAGCTCTCTGAAAGTGGTGGTAAGCCACGTGCTTCTTTCGTGCTTTGACCTAATGAAAAGAAACAAGTTATGGAATGGTTGAAAACTTTGAAATTCCCAGATGGTTATGCTGCTAGTCTGAGACGAGCCGTGAATGTTAAAACGGGAAAGCTCAATGGGTTGAAGAGTCATGACTATCATATAATAATGGAAAGACTCTTACCTGTTATGTTTCGGGGATATCTGGATGATGCGGTGTGGAAGGTGTTAGCTGAGCTATCATTATTCTATAGGCAGTTATGTGCCAAAGAAATAACGAAAGACATGATGGAGAAGTTAGAGAAGGAGATACCTGTACTTTTATGTAACATGGAGAAAATATTTCCTCCTGGTTTCTTCAATCCAATGCAGCATCTTCTTATACATCTTCCATTCGAAGCAAAAGTTGGTGGTCCTGTGCAATATAGATGGATGTACCATATTGAAAGAGCATTGAGATATTTGAAAACTATGGTTGGCAACAGAGCAAGGGTTGAAGGGTGCATTGCCGAAGCATTTACTCTAAAGGAAGTAGGTTACTTTTCTAGTTTCTACTTTGCAGAGGAAAACAATGTCAATACTTCGGCAATGCGATACAATGTAGATGACGAACCACCAGTTAGTGATCTCTGTATTTTTGAATTGAGGGGAACTACTGTTGGCAGCAGCACATCATACAATTTTACTGAAGGAGAAAGGACTGCTGCTTTACTCTACATGTATGCTAATATCGATGGCATGGAGAAATATTTCGAGTAAGTGTTTCTCTTACATTTATGATGATTATTGTATTTACCAATACATGTATGCTAATGTCGATGGCATGTGTTTTGTGTGTACAGTGAGTTCCACAACCAAAACTGGAAACATAAGCATCAACCAACGAGAAAGCAAGTAGAAACGATGCGACGGGCTCGAATTAATGGAGGGTGTAAGGGCCTCAGTTTTTGACACACATTTGCAGTGTTCATCACCACACCACACACCTCATTTGAGGAAGAATGATGAACACAAATGAAGAGCAAGTAACAATTATCAACATGCTCATTAGAGAACAAACTCACACATTGCAAAAGTGGTATTTCCCACATGTGATATAGATGGGCTGGACATATGAAAACTCCTACACTTTACTAAGGATGTCCATGCCAAGTTTCACCCAAATTCAAAACCTTTTTGAGGTCAGTTTGGGTATAGTTAGGAAGAGGGCAGTTTGAAACCATATTCAAATTCAAACTGTTTTTATCCCATGAATTTAAAAGTGGAGGGCATATTCTTACTCAGCACATTTTTGTGAGCTCACACACCAATTTTCACTCCATTTGGAGTTGATCTTGACATGAGCTAAGGGGGAGAAATTCAAACTTTATTTGAATTTCAAACTGAACTTGTGCTGAAATTCATTCAAACCAAACCTCATTTGAACTTTGATCAATCAAATGGCTCATGGGTGAATAATTTGAATTGCCAAGGGTAGTATGGGGTTCACTGTTTACAACAGTGATTAGGAGTAAATTTCAGAGGTTAAAACTGGAGGTGGGACCCACATGTCAGCCACTGCTCAGATCAAACCGACTGAGACTTTTTCACTCGGGTCGCCGAGCCGCAGCGGTGATCGCCACCGAGGGCAGCCGCCGCGCCAGCAGCTGCTTGCCCACGCGCGTGCGCAAGGCGGTGCAGAGCCTTCTTAAGGCGCCTGCCCCCCCTCCTCGGCCGAGGCACCGCCGTTCTTCCCCGCAAGAACTCAGCGCCGGCCAAAAACTTCCGCAGCTCGGACTTGATCGGAGAACGCCGATCGCAGCTTCCTCCGTCCACTCCAGAGCCCCAGCAAGGTACTAGAGACGTTCCTCCGTCCTCCCCGTTGCTAGAATTCGGTTGAAACCGATTGATATCGGCTGTGCCGAAAGATCAAATTCGGGACTTGGAACCGCCGCACCTCGGGCTCTCATGGACAGCCCAACCAGGGCGTTGTCACGCCCGAGCCAAGGCACCCTTGGACGCGCGGGTGACTGGTGCTGCTCATCCCCGAGCCACAGCTCGAGTGGTTGCTCACCGGCGGCGAATTTCCACTTTTCCCCTTTCTGTGTGCAGAACGACCTTCGGGTATGATTCTGTTTAATTCGTGCTCTAGAAAGGATTAGAGGGCCTCAAGCCGCTCTCACACGATCTAGACACGGTAACGCACAAGTTGCCTTCACAACTCTGGGCCGGAGAACCTCTGTGCCCGGCGTAATTTGAGGTCTACTAATGGCAGAACGAACGGGCGGCATCGGGCGCACGGTGAGGACCTATTTCGGGCCTTCCCCGAGCTGTCTCGAGCTCATGTCGACCTTCTCTAAGGTCCACTGATGCTCCCCGACCGGTTTCCCAAGTAGCTGAGGTGATAGGGTAGTCAGCCGACATGGCCGAAGTCGTTCTGAGGTGGCGGCTCGTCGCCGACCATGCTCCGGCCGTTGTCATGAGCAGCTGACCCTCGTATCCTGTTCCCCGAGTAAAAGTAGGCAGGGGCGGCCAAAATCGAGAAGTTTGGATCTGTACAGCGGCCGGCGGCGATCTCTCCGGCGAGATCCCTCGGCGGCGGGGCGCGGGTGTCGCGAGGTTGAAGAAGGGGGTGGACCCCAGCTGTCAGCGGGAGATATTTTGAATCGGGATCCGGCTGCGGCCGGGATCGGGTGTGCTGGCGCGTAAAATCATTGTGGGCCGCGGTGTGCTGTCGCCTCGGCGTGCGACGCGTGTCCCCTGGGCCCACGCGCGAGTTTAAACTTTTCCCCGATTTTCAGATTTCCTTCAAATTCAAATCCTCATAACTTTGGCTAGAAAGCTCCAAATTGAGTGAACCAAATTTTGCTGGATTCAGCTCTCTGAGTTACTTTCCAGAAAATCAAGTTTCACTTCATGAAATTCCTTATTTCTCCAGGATTAATTCCTCAAAGTTTAAACTGTTAGGAATTTTAACTGGAGAATCCTTTGGAGGAAAATCCTGAAATCTTGCTGAGATGTTCACTAAAATATCCTTGAACTACCATAAAAATTTCAGATCCATTTGAGCTCATTTAATCCACCTAATGGTGTGATTAGTGAAACTGTTCCAGAGAAAATAGAAAATGTTCAGAAACATTTTCAGAATTTTCTCTGAAATTGTTTGGCTCATATCTTTAGTTAGTAACCCCCAAATTAAGTGAGACCAAATCCATTAGAACCCTCTGAAAATCTACTTTTCAGAAAGTCATAGTTTGTTTCATGAAAATCCTTAGAACACCCTAAAAGCCTTTAATTAAGGTCAAGGACATAATTAATTGTGGAGGGCTCAATTGAGCTTTGCTGCAACTAAAACATGACCAAGTCTCTGTTTAGGTTGTAACCAAGCCACAGTAAAAGTTTCACAGTCATTAGGTCTGTCTAGCAAGGGTTATAGACTTCACAACTTCAAAGTTAATATAAATGCATTTAAATTGATACATATGTTTCTTATATCATGTAGTCGCTAAGGTCGAGGAGGAACCCGAAGTCCTAGACTTCGTTACTCCGGAGGAACAGCTAGCCTACGACCAAGAGCAGCAAGGCAAGCTCCGGTTTGCATTAACCTTTTTACAAATGTTTATTGTTTTGAGCACATCTTTGAATATTGTCCTTTGCATTAGAGTCTTGATTGGAAACCCAACTGCATAGCCAAGAAAACCATGGGTTGGGTTTAGGATTGAAAACCTCGTTAGCCACTGCATCGCTAAGATAGAGTAGGATTCGGTACAAGTCGAGTAGTTGGAACTACTCGCAAGAATAGGCTAGAGGCACATTGCTCGGGTAGTGTTAGCACATGAAACACATGGCAAGAAAATGAGACCAAGCGGAGAGTAAGGGCAGCAGGACTTTGGGGCCTGTGTGCTGTAGCTCCGCTTGTGTCGATTGAGGACCGAGCCGTGTGCGGGCCTGTTGAACAAGCTAGAACAGTACCGAAGACCTACCGGCTATATGGGAACCGGAAAACTGATGTAACTCGGGTAGCTGGGTGTTGAGGCATAGCTGGTCGTGCAGAGACCTCTTGCTCGGGACGATTGGACCGGTTCAACATTTGGCTAACGGGTGAAAGGTAGTCGCGTACGGCGTCCGTGATGGTTGTTGTAGGCAACATCGAGTACGGGCGTACGTGACGGGTTGTTTGGGTAACCCTGCAGGTGTAAATCGATTATAATCGCCGTTCCTCGCGGTCAGTGAGTACCACTTGTTCACTGTACCGTGACGTAGAAAGAACAGGCTAGTCACATGTTAAAATGTTGCTGATTGAAAGCTGGACATTGATTGTTAATGATATGCTGTAGTTTAGAGCTAACTAAAGTTCTTTTCAACTTTGGGCAAAGTACATGAGAGAAATGCGTTTCTTGTTTGATTGCGGCTCTCTCATGTGCCTTAGCGTAAGGTTCTCCACAATCTGCTGCTAAAACTTGAAAGTAAGGTTCTACTAATTAGGCGAGTCCTTGCAACTGATTTTTACCTCATGTAACCCATTACCCTCATATAGAAGTTCCATGTTTAGGTGAGACGGGTCAGACTTGCTGAGCCTTCGTGCTCACTGCTTGTGTTTGAAGCTTTTGTAGGGTTCTATGAGGAAGGGACTCCCGAGGAGGAGACGGAACCCCAGGAGGGGAACCCCGTCGAGTGGGAGTCGTGCACGCCGCAGAATTAGTGTGCGTGTGTGCTAGCAAGGACACGTTCGAGGGCTGAACGTGCACTTGATGCTTAGTCTACGCCCGCGAGTGTAGACTGAACTTATTTTGATGTAAACATGTTCATAAACTTGTTTATGTAATAAAATTTCCGCTTCCGCTTTGTACCTTTGATGTGTGTCATACGGTGCCGTGCAACGCAGCACCCCTCAGCGTGATCCTGGCTCGACAGGACCTTTGGGGTCGTGTCAGCGTTGGTATCAGAGCTCGCTTGAGGTTTAACACAGTACAAAGGTCTTCTTTTTCAAAAATCCAGTGAGGAACGAGTTAGTAGCCCGTATAAGGATGTTATTAGCATATAGAAAGTGGCATATTAACCTATTTGCTATGTCGGAAAATCGTGCATCTCGGGACGTTCATGTCTTGGGGGGTGCACGTAAGCGCTGTCCACCAGTGCGCACAAGCTGAAGGGTGGAGCCCCACGGGTGGCAGGTAACCCGACCCGCTTTGATATCCTCTACGACTCTTCATGTCGTTTGGGGTATTCGAGCAACGTCTATCCCTGGCATGCGTGGTGCAACTTGGGAGACCCCGTCACGTGGTCTAAAACGTGAACATGTAACTCAAGGCGTGGTTGGCTTGAGAACATCCGGGCGAGTGATGACGGCCGGGTGTACTAACTGTATGGATTCCGGGCTCGGTGTGCAGCCGAGTCTGATGATTATTTGAGTTTCTGCAGGTAGACTGACCACGAAACGGTAGACGTGTAGCATCCATGTGCGAGTGACGTTTAGTGCCACTGAAATAACGAAGCCGGCTAAGTCCGGTATAGGTTTTTCTTTGTGAGGACGTAGTACCGACATAATCTGGTGACGCATCGACGTCACACCCAACTAAATAAACAACTTCATTGTAAAAACTGGAAGGTTTTAATCCAAAGTAGTAAAACTTGATGTAACTCCTTCCCTTGAACAGGATATTCAAAGTTAACAAGTTTTCAACTTATAGGTTGTTAAGGACAGAGCACTCTGTTTTAGCTGAATCAAGGCTGAAGTTAATCAGAGGTTAGAGGTTGAGTTATTTCGAGGTTGGGGTCGTATGTTACATTTCTGGAAATCTTTGGAAGAGCTTTACAACTTTTCTGTTGAGGTCCAGAGGTGTTTCATCCCTTAACCACTCGAAAAATGCAGTAGAGTTGAAACTGTCCAGAAAACAGGACAGAGCAAAGACTCTCTGTAGACTCTCTGTAAATTAAGCATAACTTCCTGCATAAAAATCCAAAAATAGAAAATGAGGTAGTTCTGGAAAGCTTATGAGATGGGTTACAACTTGGTAACAGAAAGTTTTGTCAGATTAGGAACAGAAGTAGCTGGGATTCTTGGATCAAATCAGTACCTAAGGCAGGGAGGTGCTGTCCAATTGTTTCCAGAAATTCTGTTAACTTTGACATCTCATAACCTTTGAACCAGGACAGATCTTAGGCCAAGCAAATACTGGCTGGAAAGATATTGAAGTTAGTTTCAATTTTGATGTGGAGCTCCAGAATTAGTTTTGCCTTTAACATGGCCTAAATCAGGTTGAAATGGAAACTGGTCAGGGCTGTCATGGGAACAGCAGATCAGCAGTCAAATTTGTTTAAAATTTGAACTATGTTTCCAAGTTTTATGGGTTCAATGACATGTCTTATGTTATAACTCAATGGTTGACTGTTTAAATAAATATTTGACATTTCTCAAATATATTTTTACAGATGGCAGCAGATAAACAGTTGGAGAACGGGTGGGTAGTTTCCCACTGTTCTGACCGTAGCGGCTACCCGGAAGCATTGTGGCAAATGCTCCAATATTTCGGGTAAAATCAGATGCCGCAGTACTTCGCCAAAGAAGATGGCGAAGGGGGGAACAAGACGTGGACGATCCATGTCGAGGTTCCTGCAGGACCTACGCCACCCGGTTGGGTGCCATTCACCGTCACGGTGAGAGGAAGACAACCGGAAGGGATGTGGCAAGTGGCATCCCGTGACACTATGTCACGTTTCTGCCAACTACACGTGCAGGCTATGGAGGGCACTCCATACGCACTCATTCCGGTGGAGGGATGAGCTCAGCATGTGTGGGAAGAGAGGTACCTGGAGGCAACAGACCCGAGTTGCCCAAGGTACAACCCCGCGGAGGCAAATCTCAGCCTCCAAATGAGGGCGGGAAACGCTGTGATGGACAGCCAAGCTGTTCATACGGAGCATCTCGCCACCAAGCTCAAGGAGAGCACAAGCCGTGGAGATCATTTCGAGAGTGCTCACAGCGCACTCCGCAATGTGCTCCTTCCGACGATCAAGCGACTGAATGAACAACACAATCAGTTGCGTCGTCTGAAGAAGGCAAGGAAGAAGAGCCGTGTTGACATCGCGGCGTTGCAAGAGCTGGTGCAGACCCTAACCCAGCAGAATGAGGACCTTGCTCAAGAGCGGGACGACGCTATTGAGGAAGGACAAGGCTGGGAAGAGGACTACAACCAAGCTATGGACGAGGTGCATGCTTTGCAGGACCTCGTGCCCCCGGTGTTAGGCGTACCGGTAGTCTTGGGTCTTCCAGCAATGGGAGAACCCGGGATGAGAGAAGAGGTGGTAGACCCAGAGCCACCAGCAGAGGTACCGGAGGAGGACGACCCACAGGAGGTCGAGTTCTACTCCGAGTAGGGGGTTACGGTTGCCAAGTAGGGCAGCTAGGGTAGCGTAACCCAACTTTTGTAATCGGTGGCATGTCGTGTAGACAGTAGCGTATGTATAGGTAGTGACGACATGAGCACGACTTCTCGGAGATCCGAGAATAATGTATCTTGTATAAAGTTTATGCTTTATCAATATATGTGAACGTTGTGCAAATTAATCATGTGTCACTTCAATACCTACTGTTGCTTATGGAATTTTAAGTAAGACATGTGCTAATTGCTGCTGTTTTGAATTTCAGAATGGCGCGTACTCGTGCCAACCCTGACGTTGGGGGTACCAGTCAAGGGGGAGAGACCTCCCAACCACCTCCCGAGGACTCCTCGGGACAGCAGCAGCAACAGCAACAGCAAACACCGCCACCGCCACTGCCAACGGTTACATTGGCCGACATTGTCGCGGCAATGGCGGGCTCGCATCAGCAGCACACAGAGTTGCTGCAGACTCTCATCGCCAATACGTCTCGCCCAGAGAGACGTCAAGATCGTGAGGAGCGCCAACAGAGCTCCTACTCCGACTTCCTGGCGACTCATCCCCCTGTATTCTCAAGGGCGGATGAACCACTTGACGTGGACAACTGGCTCCGCGCCATAGAAATGAAGTTCGGGCTGCTCCAAATCAGCGAGCAGCGCAAGACTCAGTTCGCGGTCCAGCAGCTCCAAGGATCCGCGAGCGCGTGGTGGGCCAACTTTTGTGCTTCGCAGCCCACCGACCGAGTGATGACCTGGACGGAGTTCCGGACGGCCTTCAGGGCCTATCATATACCGCCAGGTCTGATGAAGAGGAAGACGCAGGAGTTCTTACACCTGCAACAAGGGAGCCGGAACGCGCTGGAATACTCCAGGGCGTTTAACGATCTCGCGCTATATGCGTCGTATCATGCTGATACCGACGAGAAGCGGCGAGACCACTTTTACCAGGGGCTTAACCCGCTCCTGAAGGACAAATTGGCGATGTTCAATCGCGGCAGCCTCAACGACATCATTGATGCTGCGATTGTTCAGGAGGACTCCGGCAAGGAGTTAGCGGCGGCGGAGAGAAAGCGAAGCGCGCCGCAGAGCAGTGGAGTAGGAGGCGGTCCTTCCCAGAAGTTTCGGATGGTGAATCGCCCACCATCAGGTCCACGCTGGCAACCACCACAGCGGTCGATGCCGTTCCGCAGTCGGCCGTACTCTTCACCGGCATTCCGGCCGGCACTGCCAGCACCACCGCAACCACAACAGCAGCAACGGGCGATGCCGCGTGCGTTTGCACCTCAGCAACGCATGCCGGGCTTTCGTCCACCGAGCACTCCACCAGCAGCGGCCACATGTTACAAGTGTGGTCGTCCAGGACACTTCGCGAGCAGTTGCCCGGAGAGGCAAGGCGGCGGAGTGGCACCACAGTTTCCGGGGAGGAATCAACCCCGGAACCCTACTAATGCGAGGCGGGCAAACCCTAGGCCCGACACTGTCCACCAACTTGCCATTGAGGACGTGCCGGAGGGCGAGCCAATCCTTGCGGGTATGTTCCAACTCCACCAGCATCCCTCTATAGTACTATTTGATTCAGGCGCCACGGATAGCTTCATTAGCTAAGCTTTCATTGATAAGTATAGCTTGCAAATACTACCCACCGATAGTCCTTATGTGATCTGTTCACCGGGTGGGAAAATTTCAGCAAGCATGATGGTCCCAAAAGCGCCATTGTGCTTAGAGGGTAGAGTTTACCCTACGTCTCTCATAATGTTAGAGGGACAAAAGGTCGATGTCATCTTAGGGATGTCGTGGTTAACCCGTCACGGCGCTGTTTTAGACACCGTCCTCCGAGTCGTGCACTTGAATTCCGAAGTGCACGAGTCTCACTCATTATTTCTGGACAGTCCAGAAATAAAACTTCCAAGTATCTATCAAGCCACAGCCATCAGATTGGAAGATATTCCGGTGGTCCGAGAGTTCCCTGATGTATTCCCGGACGATTTGCCGGGGATGCCACCCGATAGAGAGGTGGAGTTTAAGATTGAACTTGCACCGGGAACCATGCCAATATCCCGAAGGCCGTACAAGATGGCGCCCAAGGAGTTGGCTGAACTGAAGACTCAGCTCACGGACCTTCTGGGGAAGGGTTTTATTAGGCCGAGCTCCTCGCCATGGGGCTGTTCGGCATTATTTGTCAAGAAGAAGGATGAGACGTTGCGGCTTTGCGTGGACTACCGTCCATTAAATGCCGTAACCATCAAGAACAAGTACCCGTTGCCACGGATCGACATGTTGTTTGATCAGTTGGTCGAAGCAAAGATCTTTTCCAAGATAGATTTAAGATCCGGGTACCATCAGATTAAGATAAGGGCGGAGGACATTCCAAAGACAACTTTCTCGACAAGGTACGGACTTTATGAGTACCTGGTCATGTCCTTCGGCCTCACCAATGCTCCAGCTCACTTCATGTACCTAATGAACTCGGTATTCATGCCGGAGCTGGACAAGTTTGTCGTGGTCTTCATCGACGACATCCTGGTATATTCCAAGTAGGAGGAAGATCACAAGAAACATTTGCGTATAGTCTTGCAACGGCTGCAGGACCATAAGTTATACGCAAAATTCAGCAAATGCGAGTTTTGGATATCGCAAGTGCCTTTCCTCGGGCATATCATCTCAGTGGAGGGTATCTCTGTGGACCCGAGCAAGATCACTCAAGTGCTGAATTGGAAATCCCCGAGAACTGTTCACGAGGTACGGAGTTTCCTCGGACTCGCGGGATATTATCGGAGGTTCATTCCGAACTTCTCGAAGATTTCCAAGCCAATGATAGAGCTGCTGAAGAAGGCTACCAAATATGTTTGGAGTCCAGCATGTGAAGCAGCATTCAAGGCTTTTGTCAAGCACCTGACATCAGCACCGGTTTTGGCGCAGCCAGACACAACAAAACCGTTCGATGTGTACTGCGATGCATCCGGCATTGGGCTCGGATGTGTGCTGATGCAAGACCGAAGAGTGGTCGCATATGGATCACGGCAGCTAAGGAACCATGAGCAGAATTATCCAACTCACGACTTGGAGCTCGCTGCCGTGGTACTTGCACTAAAAATGTGGAGGCACTACCTACTCGGTAACCTCGTACATTTATATACCGACCACAAAAGCCTCAAGTACATATTCACTCAGAAGGAGCTGAACATGAGGCAACGAAGATGGTTAGAACTGATAAAGGATTATGAGATAGAGATCCATTATCATCCGGGCAAGGCAAACGTTGTGGCAGATGCGCTGAGCCGCAAGTCACACGTCAACAATCTGACCATCACACCGTTGGAAGAGAGCAAACCACCACTACGTGTGATTCCATACGGAGCTCTCTACAACCTAGCTTTGATCCCCACCATCCGTGAAGAGATAGCGGCAGCCCAGAAGAATGACAAGGGCATGTCACATTTGCGGAGACGTGTAGACAGTGGGGAGTTGAAATGTTTCCGGAAGGACGGAGACGGCGTTCTGTGGTTCAAGGACCGGATCGTCGTACCCCGTAAACCGGAATTACGAAAGAAAATCTTTGATGAGGCTCACTTATCAAAGTTTTCTATTCACCCCAGCAGCAACAAAATGTATCAAGAACTCAGAAGAAAGTTTTGGTGGACACGGATGAAGCGCGAGGTTGCGAAATACGTGTCCGAGTGTGATACATGTCGAAGGGTGAAGACAGATCATATGCGGAAACCGGGACTGCTGCAACCACTGGGCATTCCTGCCTGGAAGTGGGAGGACGTGAGCATGGATTTCGTCGTCGGTTTACCCACCACCTTACAGAAACATGATTCGGTGTGGGTGATCGTTGATCGGCTCACCAAAGTGGCCCATTTCATCCCGGTCAACACCAACTACAACGCCAAGAAGTACGCTGAACTGTACATCTCATGGATCCTATGCTTGTACGGCGTACCCCGCACTATCATATCGGATCGGGGCACTTTATTTGTGTCCCATTTTTGGGAGCAGCTACACGCTGCCTTGGGGACGAAGCTGATCCGTAGTTCAGCCTACCACCCGCAGTTGGATGGACAAACCGAGCGGGTAAATCAGATTCTAGAAGACATGCTACGAGCTTGCGCTATCGACCACGGCAATAATTGGGATGATCACTTGCCGTTAGCCGAGTTCTCGTACAACAATGGGTACCAAGCCAGCATCAAGATGGCGCCCTACGAGGCGCTATACGGAAGAAAATGCCGCACACCATTGAACTGGTGTGAGTCTGGCGAAAGGGTTACCTTCGGGATTGACTTTGTCAACAACGAGGAAGAAAAGGTTCGACTAATTCAAGCGAACCTAAAAGCCGCTCAATCCTGTCAGAAACAGTATGCGGACCGGAGAAGGCGCCCATTACAATTCGAAGTTGGAGATCACGTATATCTACGAGTGTATCCAATGAAGGGCGTAAACAGATTTGGGGTGAGAGGAAAGTTGGCACCCCGATTCATCGGTCCATTTCAGATTACCGAAAGATGTGGATCAGTGGCATACCGGTTGAAATTACCAGAAGCACTTTCCGGTGTGCACGACGTCTTTCATATTTCCCAGCTGAGGAAGTGTATTAAGCTATCAACTACCGTTCAGCTGGAAGACATTGAAGAACTGCAACCGGATCTCACCTATCGGGAGGAACCAGTGCAGATTATTGATGAAAAGGCCCGAACCACACGCAACCGTACGTTGTGGTTCTACAAGGTTCTATGGAGTAATCACTCCATGGATGAAGCGACATGGGAGAGCGGAGAATTCCTTCGCACTAACTACCCTGACTTTTTCACGTCGCATATCCGGTAATTTTCCACCGTCCTCTCTCTCATTTTCACCTTATAATCTCGGGACGAGATTCTTTTAAGGGGGGAGGAATGTAAGGGCCTCAGTTTTTGACACACATTTGCAGTGTTCATCACCACACCACACACCTCATTTGAGGAAGAATGATGAACACAAATGAAGAGCAAGTAACAATTATCAACATGCTCATTAGAGAACAAACTCACACATTGCAAAAGTGGTATTTCCCACATGTGATATAGATGGGCTGGACATATGAAAACTCCTACACTTTTAAGGATGTCCATGCCAAGTTTCACCCAAATTCAAAACCTTTTTGAGGTCAGTTTGGGTATAGTTAGGAAGAGGGCAGTTTGAAACCATATTCAAATTCAAACTGTTTTTATCCCATGAAATTAAAAGTGGAGGGCATATTCTTACTCAGCACATTTTTGTGAGCTCACACACCAATTTTCACTCCATTTGGAGTTGATCTTGACATGAGCTAAGGGGGAGAAATTCAAACTTTATTTGAATTTCAAACTGAACTTGTGCTGAAATTCATTCAAATCAAACCTCATTTGAACTTTGATCAATTCAAATGGCTCATGGGTGAATAATTTGAATTGCCAAGGGTAGTATGGGGTTCACTGTTTACAACAGTGATTAGGAGTAAATTTCAGAGGTTAAAACTGGAGGTGGGACCCACATGTCAGCCACTGCTCAGATCAAACCGACTGAGACTTTTCCACTCGGGTCGCCGAGCCGCAGCGGTGATCGCCACCGAGGGCAGCCGCCGCGCCAGCAGCTGCTTGCCCACGCGCGTGCGCAAGGCGGTGCAGAGCCTTCTTAAGCCGCCTGCCCCCCCTCCTCGGCCGAGGCACCGCCGTTCTTCCCCGCAAGAACTCAGCGCCGGCCAAAAACTTCCGCAGCTCAGACTTGATCGGAGAACGCCGATCGCAGCTTCCTCCGTCCACTCCAGATCCCCAGCAAGGTACTAGAGACCTTCCTCCGTCCACCCCGTTGCTAGAATGCGGTTGAAACCGATTGATATCGGCTGTGCCGAAAGATCAAATTCGGGACTTGGAACCGCCGCACCTCGGGCTTTCGTGGACAGCCCAACCAGGGTGTTGTCACGCCCGAGCCGAGGCACCCTTGGACGCGCGGGTGACCAGTGCTGCTCATCCCCGAGCCACAGCTCGAGTGGTTGCTCACCGGCGGCGAATTTCCACTTTTCCCCTTTCTGTGTGCAGAACGACCTTCGGGTACAATTCTGTTTAATTCGTGCTCTAGAAAGCATTAGAGGGCCTCAAGCCGCTCTCACACGATCTAGACACGGTAACGCACAAGTTGCCTTCACAACTCTGGGCCGGAGAACCTCTGTGCCCGGTGTAATTTGAGGTCTACTAATGGCGGAACGAACGGGCGGCATCGGGCGCACGGTGAGGACCTATTTCGGGCCTTCCCCGAGCTGCCTCGAGCTCATGTCGACCTTCTCTAAGGTCCACTGATGCTCCCCGACCGGTTTCCCAAGTAGCTGAGGTGCTAGGGTAGTCAGCCGACATGGCCGAAGTCGTTCTGAGGTGGCGGCTCGTCGCCGACCATGCTCCGGCCGTTGTCATGAGCAGCTGACCCTCGTATCCTGTTTCCCGAGTAAAAGTAGGCAGGGGCGGCCAAAATCGAGAAGCTTGGAGCTGTACAGCGGCCGGCGGCGAGCTCTCCGGCGAGATCCCTCGGCGGCGGGGCGCGGGTGTCGCGAGGTTGAAGAAGGGGGTGGACCCCAGCTGTCAGCGGGAGATATTTTGAATCGGGATCCGGCTGCGGCTGGGATCGGGTGTTCTGGCGCGTAAAATCATTGTGGGCCGCGGTGTGCTGTCGCCTCGGCGTGCGACGCGTGTCCCCTGGGCCCACGCGTGAGTTTAAACTTTTCCCCAATTTTCAGATTTCCTTCAAACTTCAAATCCTCATAACTTTTAATAGAAAGCTCCAAATTGAGTGAACCAAATTTTTCTGGATTCAGCTCTCTGAGTACTTTCCAGAAAATCAAGTTTCACTTCATGAAATTCCTTATTTCTCCAGGATTAATTCCTCAAAATTTAAATTGTTAGGAATTTTAACTGGAGAATCCTTTGGAGGAAAATCCTGAAATGTTGCTGAGATGTTCACCAAAATATCCTTGAACTACCATAAAAATTTCAGATCCATTTGAGCTCATTTAATCCACCTAATGATGTGATTAGTGAAACTGTTCCAGAGAAAATAGAAAATGTTCAGAAACATTTTCAGAATTTTCTCTGCAATTGTTTGGCTCATATCTTTAGTTAGGAACCCCCAAATTAAGTGAGACCAAATCCATTAGAACCCTCTGAAAATCTAGTTTTCAGAAAGTCATAGTTTGTTTCATGAAAATCCTTAGAACACTCTAAAAGCCTTTAATTAAGGTCAAGGACATAATTAATTGTGGAGGGCTCAATTGAGCTTTGCTGCAACTAAAACTTGACCAAGTCTCTGTTTAGGTTGTAACCAAGCCACAGTAAAAGTTTCACAGTCATTAGGTCTGTCTAGCAAGGGTTATAGACTTCACAACTTCAAAGTTAATATAAATGCATTTAAATTGATACATATGTTTCTTATATCATGTAGTCGCTAAGGTCGAGGAGGAACCCGAAGTCCTAGACTTCGTTACTCCGGAGGAACAGCTAGCCTACGACCAAGAGCAGCAAGGCAAGCTCTGGTTTGCATTAACCTTTTTACAAATGTTTATTGTTTTGAGCACATCTTTGAATATTGTCCTTTGCATTAGAGTCTTGATTGGAAACCCAACTGCATAGCCAAGAAAACCATGGGTTGGGTTTAGGATTGAAAACCTCGTTAGCCACTGCATCGCTAAGATAGAGTAGGATTCGGTACAAGTCGAGTAGTTGGAACTACTCGCGAGAATAGGCTAGAGGCACATTGCTCGGGTAGTGTTAGCACATGAAACACATGGCAAGAAAATGAGACCAAGCGGAGAGTAAGGGCAGCAGGACTTTGGGGCCTGTGTGCTGTAGCTCCGCTTGTGTCGATTGAGGACCGAGCCGTGTGCGGGCCTGTTGAACAAGCTAGAACAGTACCGAAGACCTACCGGCTATATGGGAACCGGGAAACTGATGTAACTCGGGTAGCTGGGTGTTGAGGCATAGCTGGTCGTTCAGAGGGTAGGTTGAGAGCTCGAGGTGTAAATCGGCTGGCGGCACTGAGATGCGCGTGCAGAGACCTCTTGCTCGGGACGATTGGACCGGTTCAACATTTGGCTAACGGGTGAAAGGTAGTCGCGTACGGCGTCCGTGATGGTTGTTGTAGGCAACATCGAGTACGGGCGTACGTGACGGGTTGTTCGGGTAACCCTGCAGGTGTAAATCGATTATAATCGCCGTCCCTCACGGTCAGTGAGTACCACTTGTTCACTGTACCGTGACGTAGAAAGAACAGGCTAGTCACATGTTAAAATGTTGCTGATTGAAAGCTGGACATTGATTGTTAATGATATGCTGTAGTTTAGAGCTAACTAAAGTTCTTTTCAACTTTGGGCAAAGTACATGAGAGAAATGTGTTTCTTGTTTGATTGCGGCTCTCTCATGTGCCTTAGCGTAAGGTTCTCCACAACCTGCTGCTAAAACTTGAAAGTAAGGTTCTACTAATTAGGCGAGTCCTTGCAACTGATTTTTACCTCATGTAACCCATTACCCTCATATAGAAGTTCCATGTTTAGGTGAGACGGGTCAGACTTGCTGAGCCTTCGTGCTCACTGCTTGTGTTTGATGCTTTTGCAGGGTTCTATGAGGAAGGGACTCCCGAGGAGGAGACGGAACCCAAGGAGGGGAACCCCGTCGAGTGGGAGTCATGCACGCCGCCGAGTTAGTGTGCGTGTGTGCTAGCAAGGACACGTTCGAGGGCTGAACGTGCACTTGATGCTTAGTCTACGACCGCGAGTGTAGACTGAACTTATTTTGATGTAAACATGTTCATAAACTTGTTTATGTAATAAAATTTCCGCTTCCGCTTTGTACCTTTGATGTGTGTTATACGGTGCCATGCAACGCAGCACCCCTCAGCGTGATCCTGGCTCGACAGGACCTTTGGGGTCGTGTCAGAGGGCCTAATTTCTTATCCTTGTTTCGAGCTTATGTATTAGCGAACACAGACATCCATCAAGATTTACGACAACTATCTTATGGATTAGTGAAAGTTAGAAGCTATGGTCGATATGAAGTAAATGGCTTCCGATTCCGTACAACTCAATTCGAAACTCTTCGTCCTCTCGCAGCAACATCAAATTGCGGAGTTGTGACGAGAGCAATCGACTCACAAGGGAAAGAAACCAATTACTATGGAATCATTAACAAAATTCTAGAATTTACTTTCGCTGGCAATAAAGAACTTCGAGTGGTGTTCTTTGATTGTGATTGGTTTGATAACAATCATGGAACTCGAGAAAATCAATTTGGCATGGTGGAAGTGAATCACAACGAACGCTTACGAGGTTTAGATACATACATTCTTGCACATCAAGTGGAACAAGTGTATTATCTACCTTATCCATGTAAGAAGCTTAGCACTTGGTGGGTGGTATATAAAGTGAATCCTCGTGAGCACTTGTATACTCCTGGAGATGATGGTTATCATGATAGTGGAGACACTGAAGAAGTTTACCAAGACGAAGAGTTGCCAGACTCTTTTATCGTCGAGTCTGGTGCAGGACTCGATAACTTAGTAGGAGACGTTGCAGATGTAGAGACATCTACAATGCGAAAGCAGAAACGTAAACAGCTCAAGACGACAGATCGCGATGTTGATGATCGTGATGTTGATGATCATGATGTTGATGAATTTTGAAACTGATTACGAGTAATGTTCTTTTAAATGAAAGTGACATTATTTATCGCTTACATTACTTTTGAAACTGATTAGGAGTAATTACTTTTTAAACTGATTAGGATGTCGTCAAGCAAGGGTTCAAAGGGTTCAAAGTGGAAGAAGGCACCGAGTGTGAGGGGTTTCCTCCCCTCGCAGGAGACAGACGACTACTTCTACGGTTCCACTTACAGCGGGAGTAGATGCACTCAGCTGTTAAGTGCGTGTCCAGAGTTGTGGGACAGGGTTGTCAGTTTGCAGCGTACAGAGGTAAATTTTTCTACAATGCACAAAATTATTAAAATCACTTTTTCAATTTAGCTTACTTACTTTACCATTGTAGTCTGATTCGGACTATGAGTCCGAGGCCAGAGCGGCACCTCAGGAGACGGGTACGCAGCGCAGCGTGCCCTCGGGCAGCGAGCCCTCTGGTAGCCAGCCCTCTGGCAGCCACCCCCAAGGTTGTCTGCCCAGCGAGCCCGAGGGCACCCAGCCTGAGGACACGTCCGGTGACCAGCCTTCTGGGTCACCAGACGTGGTGCCGCAGCGGAGGAGACGCACGAGGAGGAGTAACTTTGTTGGTCCTCCACCTATTCCTAGAGACCCGATAATTATTCGTCCGGTTCGAGACAGGTAACACATTAATAAAGTATTCATTTCTATTTGTTCTCAAAGACTATGATCTTACTTAGTGACTTAACAAACGACTTTTTATTTCTTGGGAGGACCTCTCGTACGACGGGCAGAAACACCACAGGACGGTGAACGGTTGCATCGGGAACTTAGTGCGTCTGCACTACCCCGGTGCCATTGATGGACGTGCAGCTACGTCGTGGGACGACTACGCCCTCGTTCCTCACCCGGAGAACGACAACCTACAGGGAGTCGTGTGGGCAGATTTTTGGGTAAGTAACTTTCATAAATATTTGAAGTTTCAATTGTTTATGTTCCTTCAAATATTAATGTGCGTATATGTCGAACTGTGTTGGCTTCCTACAGCTCAGGTACCGCCTTGAGGACCCGGCTGAGCAGATGGATCACGCCCGCTCCGTGTTTGAAGTGAACGTTCGGAAGCTTGTTATGCAAATGCTTTCGAACGCTCGGAGTCAAGTAGTTAACGACTACTTAAAGCTCCACGACCACGAGGTTGGGTCGTTCAGAGACGCCTCCGACACGTACTTGACGGAGGAGCAATACGCAGAGGTAGGTTGCGTAATCTTTAAATTGTTCATATTAATATTGCTAAGTAACACCTAATGAACTACGCATGTGTGCTGGTTAGTGTCCCTTGGTTACAGGGACGAACTGAAGATTACCGAGCCCTTTGCAGGTATTGGGCTAGCGATGAGTTCATCGCTAAGTCCAAGAAGGCTCGAGATGCCAGAGGGAGCTCAGGGAAGCACGGTATGGGCGTCCAAGGTTTTGTGCGAATGGCTAAACGGATAGTAAGTTTCCTGGTAGTTTTTATTATATTCATAATGTAGTATTGTTCGTTATAACATATGTTCAACGGAAAAGGAGACCGGCGTGCGACCGAGTGCTACTGCGGTCTATAGGAGAGGTCACGCTGACCCTTCTCAGCCGGAGCAGTGTAGTCGGTACGCAGCGGAGCGCCTGGTAAGTTTCATGACCTCTGAAATTATTTGACACTATATATGTTGTTGAACTTACACAATTTCATTGTTTTTCAGACTAGGTATGGGCAAGAGACTTTGAGGATACACGGCGAAGGGTTCGATTGGGAAAACTCCCCGAACATCGACCCTCAAGCCGCATATGCAAGCGGAGGTGGAAAAGCACACGGAAGGTGAATTCATTTACTTTCATTGTTTTCAATTCAAGATTATTTAATTTTACCTTGAATTGATTCGTTTTTTTAGTCTTGCCATATTCTCTGGAGTCGTCAACTCTAGGGAGGCACGACCTGCGAGAGGCAGCTCCTCGCAGTCTTCGGCTGCAGGCTCCTCCAGCCGCCGTGTCACCGAGAGAGATCTCGAAGTCATGGCGCTTCGGGAGAGCTTGGCTCGGCAGGAGGAGGCCTTGGCGAGAGAGCGAGAGAACAACAGGGCTGCCATGGCGTACCATGCGTCCTATATGGCACAGATGCAAGCGGCAATGGAAGTAAGAAACATACAATTATAGTTTAATTACATTGCATTTCAATTAGTTTTGTAAATTGTAATGTTTGAAATGGCAGGCGCTAGCTCGACAGCAAGGGCAGCAAATCCAGATATCGTTGTGGCAGCCACCTTCGTTCATGCTGGAGCCGTCGCCACCACAGGAGCATTTTAATGGAGTACAGGTATAAAAAGAAAGTTACATTAAGTGGAAGCCCCAACCCGCTAAGAATCCTAATGAACCTAGAAAAACAATTGTAAACTTGTACATATGTCACTTTGTTTCGCAGGGATCAGGGACGGAGGCTCAGGCTCCATCGCCACAGCTAAGGGCGCCAGGTTCGCCGCGGCAGGATGACTTCTTCGCTCCCGGAGGTAGTGGAGGGGCTAGTAATCAATAGATTTCTGATTTTGTTTTCATTTGTGTGGATGTCAGACTTTGTGATTGTCGATGTGTACTATTGCACTTTGTTGTGAATTTATATATCAAACTGTTTTTTTGTTGTCTTTGGATGTGTAGCTGGCCATCGAGCCAGGTTAGCCATTTTCTATTTTTTAAAAAAATGGAAAAGCTTATATACGACGGCCTGTATAGTTTAACTACAATGGCCGATATACAGGGCCGTCGTATATAATCCTAAATTATATACGACGGCTGGGCCAGGCTGTCGTATATAAGGTCTTATATACGACAGCCACAGTCCAGCGGTGAGGGGGGCCCGATCCCGATCACGGGGCCGTGCCGCCTTTACCGAGGAATCGCATTGGGTGGTGCCGTGTTATGCGGCACCCAACAGCACACATATAAGGAACACAGTATTACATAAATCAAAAGTGGAAGCTTACGACTGTTCTTTGTAAATAATTTACATAAAATAGCTACAGCGGAAGTCTATAAACAGCTCACGATGAATATCTAAGAAGCACTCAAGAAGAGAGCCAGCCCGCGGACTCCTCTCGCTAGCAACACGAAGACATGGCAGCGGCTAGGTTCTCCAAGGGTGACATGACTCGGAAGTTCCCGAGTCTCACCGGACAACCTTCTTTATAGCGTCGATGTTTACCTGCAAAACCACTTATATAGCAAGAGTGAGCACAAAGGCTCAGCAAGACTTAACCGTCTCTCCTAAAGCATGGGACTCTATATGAAAGTAACCTAAAACCTAAACCTGTCATTTGCGAAAAGACTCGCCTACGAGTTCATCCTTAACTTTCAAATTTTTGCCATATTAATAATGACCTTGCGATCAGCAACATTGGAACTCCACAATCAAACAAGAAACGCTTCATTCCAATGTTACTTGCCCCAAGGTAGAAAATAACTTTAGTTAGCTCTATCTCTACTTCAAACATGGTTTTCATGCAACTTACATAATCACAATAGCAATTATACTTTTTGCAAACTGTTTCCACACAAGTTGATTAACTACGTCACAACATGGGAGCAAGCAGTACTCAATAACCGCGAGGGACGGTGATTCGAATCAAACACTACCCGGATAACTCGACAC
This sequence comes from Neostapfia colusana, assembly GCA_030760725.1. Classification (NCBI taxonomy): domain Eukaryota; kingdom Viridiplantae; phylum Streptophyta; class Magnoliopsida; order Poales; family Poaceae; genus Neostapfia; species Neostapfia colusana. The sequence goes on from JASWHV010000014.1 coordinate 25,076,926, forward strand.
ATACGCCCGCCTCTGAAGACCCAACTCTGGCGTCCTTCATTACGTCGTATGTGGCAACCTTTCTCAGGACACTAAACTGTAGAACCGGTCGCGCCGTCTCGGGCTCATAGGTCTAACGAGACGATGTGGTATGCCTCTACAATCCAGTGAACCTTGTACATCGGTTTCCTGGTTCCCATATATCAGTAAGCATCCGGTACACAACTCAATACTTGCTCCTGGACGCGGCATACGCATCGGTCCTTAACCGACACAGGCAGAGCTACTCGACCAAGACCTCGTCTTGTCGCAGCCTAACCCCTCTGCCCGGTCTCATCTTTAGAAATGTAAACTTTAGTTTGCTTCCTTCCCCAACCACACTTATGATATTCTAAACTATAGCTCGCGAGTAGTTTCCAACTACTCGTCTTCTACCGGCTGTCCTAGCCTATTTAGCACGGCCTTATTCTATGGCGATGACACACTTCTACCCTTGACCTCAGGGATTCATGTTTGGTTATGCAAGTGGAGTATCACACATCCTTGACCTAATGCACATACAAACCTTGACCAATAGTAGTGAACAAAGGGAAAACTTTAAAAACAACTTAAGTGCAAACCGGGGCTTGCCTTGGTTTTGCAGGTGACTAAAGTCAGATGATATGGGGTTAGTTTCTGATGCCTTGAAGTTCAACTTTTACCCTTCTTGTTCCTTGATCCAAGTTCACCTTCTCCTTCACTCTTCCACGTTTAAACACTACACGTTAGGAACATGCATATCTTTAATTGTAAAACTTTTTGCTAACAAATGCTACAGACAAGTTTGAAACTGGAACTTTGTTTAAGAATTTAAAATGACACTGGGGTGGTGGTTTGGATGTGTGTCTAAGCATTATCCTCAAGTGAGAAGTGAGGTTCATCACATGGGTAGGGAGATCAACTAATGGTTGAACAGAACACTAATGATCCAGGGCTCCAATGGAGCTGGGAATTTTCTTGGGAGTTCCTTGTCACAAGAAAGTTCTCTGTACCAAAATTCAGAACATTTCACTAAGTGGATCACCCAGAACAATTCCCTAGGCATTTAAGCATAAAGGAATTAATTCTGATTAAACTTGCACTTTCATGCAAATATAAGTGAACTATAATTTCATACATAGCTCAGGGAGTATGCATGAATATTCCTAGGATTTTTGGAGCTAAGGAATGACTAGAATTGAATTTCCAAGTTTTGGAAATTTCCTGAAAATGTTTCTGTATTCATTTGAATACAGAAACATGAAATTGGAATTATCCTAACTAAATCAACTCCAAATGAGCTGAAACTTTTACAGGCGTCTCCTAATATCCTGAAGAATATCCTGGCAAAATTTGGGGAATTTTGGATGAACCAAACTCCCTCTAAAATTCTTTTGCTGAAAAGTTTAGAATTTTCCAGAATTTTCTATTGGTTTTCATGCAAATTGGGTTATATATTTGGATAGAGAATTGCATCCTGAATCAAACCCAATTTGAATCACTAAATTTGGAGCTCTCTAGCAAAAGTTATGCAGATCCAAAGTTTGAACCAAATCTGGAATTCAAATTATTTCGGAAAAAGTTTAAACCCTGACTGCGGGCCACAGGGCCACGTGTCGACCGCTGAAACACGAGCCACACGGGGCCACAGACCTTTTCCCGCATTGTCACAGTTTGATCCGAGGCCACAGAGAATCCCGTATGTTTAAGTTCAGCCGCTGGCGGGTGGGACCGACCACCTTCGTCTTCCTCCGGCTCCCGCGCGACCCCCGCCGCCGGAGCTCGCCGGAAATCTTCGGAACCCAGGCCCCCGTTCACTTCCCATGCTCAAACTTGCCGTCAGCCCCTAATTTCGTGCGCTGATCACGGGGAGAGGGTTTCCCCACACCGACGTCGGCCCTAACCGAGCTCGCGACTGTGTGGCGGCTTAACCGAGCTTCGGCGACGTAGCGCCGCTGTTCTAGCTCGCCAAAAGCACGAAGGATTAGCGCTACAGCAGCGGTGGAAGGTGTAGATCATCGACGTGTGCTCAATTTTGCTTGGAGAGGCCGCTCGCTATGCTGTCACCGTGCGCCCGAGGTGGTTTTTGCGGCGACAGTGTAAAAACTGGGCTTTCTTCAGCTAGGGTTGATGGAATCGGGCGCTGTTTGGTCGAGGAGGTCCGTAGGAGGCTGAGGATCATGACACCAGCACACAACTGGAAGCCCTCACACCTCGGGGAAGAATTTCCCGGTCTGGAGCCGGCGACCCAAAGAAACCGCCGTGAGTAAAACTCAAATTCCGGCTAGATGGTCCCATGAACTGACCCCGAACTCAGTGGACAGCAAGGAGAGGTGGTAACCAACCTTTCTCATGGCTTTGTTGGGCGTGAAACACCAGAGTGGCTTGGTTTGAAGTCAAGTCACCGAGGTTGGTCCACCGGGGAAGAACCGGCTCGCCGAGGCGATTGCAGCCCGCTGCACCCTCAGAACTGGCCTTGACAGCTTCAGGGAGTGTGGGCGACGTTGCTTTCGAGCTCGTCCGGGTGTCCACGGCTCAGGGAGAGGGTTGACGACGGGAGCCCGAGCGTATTGGCGAGGCGGCGGCAAAAGCTCCCGGAAACGGCGCTGTGGCGAGGAGGGCGTGTGGCTCGGACGTGGCTCGGTGCTGTGAGGTGTGCGCCCTCGGTGGGAGGACGATAAGGGCGAGGGGAACCGACGTCGAAGCAGCTCGGGAGCTGGCGGTCGCATGGATTCATGATTAAGGTCAAGGTGGAGAAGACAACTACTACATATAAGCCTCCAACAACTCCGGATGATTGCGTTGCAAATACTCCTCGCTTTCCAATGTAGCTTCGTCGGACGTGTGATTTTCCCATAGCACCTTGAAAAATTGCAGCGTCCGATTTCTGGTTTCGCGAGTCTTTTACTCAATTATCCGGGTTGGTCGCTCAACATACGTGAGGTCCGGCTTTAAATCTGCCATGTCTCCCGTGACAATCTCCGTTGGAACTTTTAAACACTTCCGCAACTGAGATATGTGGAAGACGTTATGAACTCCGGCTAAGGTTGCTCGCAGCTCCAAACGGTATGCCACGGGTCCACGCCTTTCACTGATGGCGAAGGGACCGATAAAACGCGGAGCTAGTTTCCCTTTCACTCCGAATCGGTGAATGCCCTTCATAGGAGATACGCGGAGGTAGACGTGGTCTCCAACTTGAAAGTTCAGAGGGCGACGTCTCTTATCCGCATAGCTCTTTTGCCTGGACTGAGCGGCTTTCAGATTTGCTTGAATAAGCCTTACCCGCTCTTCGGCTTCATTTACGAGATCAATCCCGTAAACAACTCTCTCGCCAGATTCACACCAGTTCAAGGGTGTGCGGCACTTCCGGCCGTAGAGAGCTTCATAAGGCGCCATTTTGATACTTGATTGATACCCGTTGTTATATGAGAACTCTGCCAACGGTAAGTGATCATCCCAGCTCTTACCGTGGTGGATGACACATGCTCTCAGCATATCTTCAAGTATTTGATTCACCCTCTCAGTTTGTCCATCGGTTTGAGGGTGATACGCGGAGCTTCGAATCAATTTAGTTCCCAAGGATGTGTGTAGCTGTTCCCAGAAACGGGATACGAACAGCGATCCTCTGTCGGAGACATTGGTACGGGGAACTCCGTGCAGGCATAAGATTCGTGCTATGTATAACTCCGCATACTGCTTGGCGCTGTAGTTGGTATGCACCGGAATGAAACGTGCCGATTTGGTCAATCGATCAACGATTACCCAAATCGAGTCATGGTGGTGGGAGGTCATCGGCAACCCAACGATGAAATCCATACTCAAGTCTTCCCACTTCCATGCCGGTATTTGTAGCGGTTGTAGCAGGCCTGACTTCTTCACATGGTCGGCCTTAACTCTTCGACACGTATCACATTCTGAAACGTATTTTGCAACTTCACGTTTCATACGTGTCCACCAAAACTTCTTCCGGAGGTCCTGGTACATTTTATTGCTGCCAGGATGAATAGAAAATTTGGATAAGTGAGCCTCATCCAAAATCTTCTTCCGCAGCCTCATATCACGGGGTACGACTATCCGGTCCTTGAACCACAAGGTATATTCATCATCTAACCAGAAACATTTCATCTCCCCGTTCTTCAACCTCCTTTTGATATGAGCCATGCCCTTGTCTCTCCTTTGAGCTTCCATGACCTCCTCTCTTTTTGTGGGTATGAGAGCTAGGTTATGTAGGGCCCCATAGGGAACCAAGTAGAGACTTGGTTCTTCCTCTTCTATCGGCGTGATGGTTAGGTTATGAATATGAGACTTCCGGCTGAGTGCATCGGCAACCACATTTGCCTTGCCCGGATGATAACGAATTTCGATCTCATAGTCCTTGATCAGCTCCAACCATGCCGTTGCCGCATATTCAACTCCTTTTGAGTGAATATGTACTTCAAGCTTTTGTGGTCGGTGTAGAGATGAACCAGATTTCCCAATAGGTAATGTCTCCACATCTTCAAAGCTAGTACCACGGCAGCAAGTTCGAGATCATGCGTTGGATAATGTTGCTCATGATTCCGTAATTGCCGTGATCCATATGCGACCACACGTCCTCCTTGCATGAGTACACAACCAAGCCCGATGCCAGATGCATCACAATAAACATCAAAAGGCTTGGTTGTATCCGGTTGAGCTAGAACCGGGGCTGTTGTGAGGTGTTTTACCAACGCTTGAAAAGCTTCCTCACATGGCTTGCTCCAATCATACTTGATGCCCTTCTTCAGTAGTTCCGTCATAGGTTTGGAGATTTTTGAGAAGCTCGGGATGAACCTCCGATAATATCCTGCCAAACCCAAGAAACTACGAACTTCATGGACTGATGTTGGAGACTTCCATTTCAGCACTTGATCAATCTTGCTTGGATCAACAGCAATGCCTTTCGCTGAAATAATATGTCCAAGAAACGGCACTTGGTTGATCCAGAATTCACATTTACTAAACTTTGCATAGAGCTTGTGATCTCTCAGTCGTTGGAGCACAATATGCAAATGTTTAGCGTGTTCCTCTTCAGATTTGGAGTAGACCAAGATGTCGTCGATGAATACCATGACGAACTGATCCAGCTCCGGCATGAACACCGAGTTCATAAGATACATAAAGTGGGCTGGAGCATTGGTCAACCCAAATGACATGACAAGATATTCATAGAGCCCATATCTTGTCGAGAATGCTGTTTTCGGGACATCTTCCGTGCAAATCTTGATTTGATGATATCCCGACCTTAAGTCCATCTTAGAAAAAGACTTTAGCACCCACTAGCTGATCGAAGAGGATATCAATTCTTGGTAGTGGATACTTGTTCTTTATGGTCACAGCATTCAAAGGACGATAATCGACGCATAGCCTCAGCATCTCATCCTTCTTTTTCACAAACAAAGCTGAGCAACCCCATGGTGATGAACTTGGACGAATAAACCCCTTGTCCATCAGATCCTTGAGTTGCTCCTTCAGTTCCGCTAATTCATTCGGAGCCATTTTGTATGGTCTCCGAGAGATCGGCGTGGTTCCCGGTATCAACTCTATTTTGAATTCCACCTCGCGCTCAGGTGGTAAGCCTGGAAGATCTTCGGGAAACACGTCCAGATATTCACGGACTACCGGAATGTCCTCTAACTTGCACACCTCGGCATTACATACTTCCGGGCCTTTAGAAACCGCTTCGCCGAGATACAAAGTTTGACGTCCGTGAAGTGGAGAGTCCAAGTGAACACTCCTGTTCTCGATGTCTAGAACAGCCTTGTGGAAGGTCAACCATGATATTCCCAATATGGCATTGATTCCTTGGTCTTCGAGAATGATGAGGGTGGTAGGATAAATATTTCCACCCAAACAAAGTGGTGCTCGTGAAACAACTTCATTAGTTGATATGTCTCCACCTGGCGAATGAATAAGGTAAGAACCTTTGGTGATAGTGGTGGAGATCTGATCCCGGATCACCGTTGCCCTGCTAATGAAGTTATGTGTCACACCAGAGTCGAATAAAATGACAACCGGCTTGTCATATAAGGTGAACCTGCCGGCAAGAACAGGTCCTCCCTTTGGCAGATCATCGACTGACACATAATTAACTGTCCCCACTTTGGACATAGCTTTTCTTTGTTGTCCAAGATCACTCTTGGAAACTGGACCCGCAGACACATTGTTGCTGCTCGGTTCAGTTGCTTCATTGACCTTAAGATCATTGTCAAGCTGAAGTGGGACAGCACTTGGCTCAGCTGAGAAATCACCTTGTTCATCTTCAACCTCTTGAGGGAAATAATATTCTGATGCACCTTGTTGATACTGAGGTGCATAAGAAATAATTTTCTGCTGCGGTGGAGGTGAATATGACCTCTGTGGAGTAGAAGAGTTGTCACACTCCCAGAATGATTGCACCTCTTGTGGAATCTCTCGACCGGAAGGTGAACGGATTACCAACCGATACTTCTGGGGTAGACGATTGTCTTCATCCTGTGATGAGTCCCTCTCCCTCTTTTCTTTGAGGTAGAGGTTGGAATAATATTCTTGAGCGATAGTACAGCTCACAAACTCATCAAAATTCTCTTGGCTAACTTGAGCCAATTCACATCGCAGCCTAGCAGTCAGCCCTCGGTAGAAATGATAACCTTTCAATGCTGGTGATTTCACATAGTCAGGGACATATTGAGCTAAGCGATTGAATTCCTTCGCATACTCAATAACACACATGTCCCCTTGCTTCAGACTCCAGAACTCATCCAGACTGGTTTGCATTATGCCCGCAGGGATGAAACGAGCACGAAATGCAGCCTGGAACTCCGCCCATGTGACACGATGCCCTGCTGGTTGAACAGCAAGGTACTCTGCCCACCATGCTCCAGCAAAGCCGTGAAGCTGTTGAGCGGCATATAGAGTCTTCGAGAATTCGTCACATCGGATCAACCCAAGCTTGGACTCAATGACACGTAACCAGTGATTTGCTTCACAATGGTCAGCCGCCTCAGAGAATACCGGCGGTTGTGTCGCCAAGAAATCCAGATACGTGCTCTGGGTTGGCATGTGATGTTGAGCTTCTCGATCTATGCCTTTCTGAACTAGAGTTTGGAGAGTTTCATTCATTTTGGCCATAATTTCCGCCAATCCGGTTGGCGATGGCTCTTGTGATGAAGTCGAGTCATTCCCACCTCGACTTGAATCTCCAAGCTCCATTTGGGGATGTGTGCGTACCCTACTGCACGAAACAAAATTTTGAGTCAATCAAAATTCTATCTCAGTAGTAAGTAAAGATAAGTAAAACATGAACATGTCATGAACTTTATGAAAGCATAACCACATTCATGTTTAAACAAATCTTATGTACGATAAGTTAATCAGCGGGACTACCCTGACCAGCTCACACAAACTCCAAATTTTACTCAAGTTATCAACGGATTCTTGACTTGAGTTCAACACCAAAGTTTTAGTAAACTTCAGTATCTTTCCAACGAGTACTTATAGGCTTCTTAAAGATTTTTCTACAGGAAGTTATGGCTTAAAAACAGAAAGGTCCAGAGAGGTTTTTGCTACTGTCCTGGTTTGAACAGTTTGCCTTCAACTGGGCTTTTCACCAATTTAACGTGTGATTCTGCTCTGGAGGTCTACAAATAAATTGTAGAACACTTGAAAATCTTTCCAGAACTGTATCATACACCTTAATTGGTTAAATATACTCAGAGTTTTGCTCTTTTAAAATCCAGCAAACATTTCTGCCAGAAACAGAGCACTCTGTTTTCGAAAACTTTGACACCTAGTTATACCCTCATTTGAATCTTAGCTCAAAATAAGAGTTCAATAACTAATACTTGTTTCAAACTTCCATTTTTAGTTGCAATTTAATTCATGAATCATTTCTTCATAGGGAAGAGGTTCAGATGTTTAGTACGGTGTCGATGCACCGTAAGAACATGTCGGTACTACGTTGCCTCACCAAAAGAAAATCCTACCCGGATTATACCGGCATATACGTATTATTAGTGGCACTAGGATGGTCTCTCGCAAACGTGTACTACAGGGGATACGTACGTGGTTAGTACCTGCAGAAGATCACTCAATAGTGGTGCACTCAAAGGTCGTTTCATTACAGGCAGTTCCATATTTGAAAGTAAATACAAACGCCCGTATCATTGTCATACAGCCGTCCTTGAGTTAAGTCACGTCTCAAGGTACGTGATCGTGTTTCAACACCACACGACGGGGAACCCGAGTATGTCATGAACGGGTCGTCACGATTGGGAATGTTATCAACCCAACGGATACCACCTACTGCCCTGCAGGGCACGCCGATGGCAAGCGCTGCGTATGTCCTCCTGGGCTACTTCCAGAAGAACACACTATCGCGTTACTGACCACACGATGGGGTCTCCACTTATATGCCTAATGCACGCTAGGGATCAGCGTTTCATATGAACTCAGGAACATGAAGAGTCCAAGAGTTTCATATTAACATCTCACACCAAGCTGTGAGATCTAACCCTGAACCACTTTCCTCGTCAGGGGAGCTAACCGAAATTGATCCGCTTTCGGTGGCGTTCCTTACCATGCTTACCAGAACGTAGGTGCGTCATTACATAATGAAAATTCAGAATTAAAACACATATGTTAGTCTTGCAACTTTAAGTAACTACACTACTATAGTCCTTATGTGGGCCTAATATCGTTTCCTCACCGTATCCTAAGTTTTTTTGTCGTAATACGATCCTTACTCCGTGTGCTATTACCAATGCGGCTCTGATACCACGCTGAGGGGGGCCCGATCCCGATCACGGGGCCGTGCCGCCTTTCCCGAGGAATCGCATTGGGTGGTGCCGTGTTATGCGGCACCCAACAGCACAATATAAGGAACACAGTATTACATAAATCAAAAGCAGAAGCTTACGACTGTTCTTTGTAAATAATTTACATAAAATAGCTACAGCGGAAGTCTATAAACAGCTCACGATGAATATCTAAGAAGCACTCGAGAAGAGAGCCAGCCCGCGGACTCCTCTCGCTAGCAACACGAAGACATGGCAACAGCTAGGTTCTCCAAGGGTGACATGACTCGGAAGTTCCCGAGTCTCACCGGACAACCTTCTTTATAGCGTCGATGTTTACCTGCAAAACCACTTATATAGCAAGAGTGAGCACAAAGGCTTAGCAAGACTTAACCGTCTCTCCTAAAGCATGGGACTCTATATGAAAGTAACCTAAGACCTAAACCTGTCATTTGCGAAAAGACTCGCCTACGAGTTTATCCTTAACTTTCAAATTTTTGCCATATTAATAATGACCTTGCGATCAGCAACATTGGAACTCCACAATCAAACAAGAAACGCTTCATTCCAATGTTACTTGCCCCAAGGTAGAAAATAACTTTAGTTAGCTCTATCTCTACTTCAAACATGGTTTTCATTCAACTTACATAATCACAACAGCAATTATACTTTTTGCAAACTGTTTCCACACAAGTTGATTAACTACGTCACAACATGGGAGCAAGCGGTACTCAATAACCGCGAGGGACGGTGATTCGAATCAAACACTACCCGGATAACTCGACACATACGCCCGCCTCTGAAGACCCAACTCTGGCGTCCTTCATTACGTCGTATGTGGCAACCTTTCTCAGGACACCAAACTGTAGAACCGGTCGCGCCGTCTCAGGCTCATAGGTATAACAAGACGATGTGGTATGCCTCTACAATCCAGTGAACCTGGTACATCGGTTTCCTGGTTCCCATATATCAGTAAGCATCCGGTACACAACTCAATACTTGCTCCTGGACGCGGCATACGCATCGGTCCTTAACCGACACAGGCAGAGCTACTCGACCAAGACCTCGTCTTGTCGCAGCCTAACCCCTCTGCCCGGTCTCATCTTTAGAAATGTAAACTTTAGTTTGCTTCCTTCCCCAACCACACTTATGATATTCTAAACTATAGCTCGCGAGTAGTTTCCAACTACTCATCTTCTACCGGCTGTCCTAGCCTATTTAGCACGGCCTTATTCTATGGCGATGACACACTTCTACCCTTGACCTCAGGGATTCATGTTTGGTTATGCAAGTGGAGTATCACACATCCTTCACCTAATGCACATACAAACCTTGACCAATAGTAGTGAACAAAGGGAAAACTTTAAAAACAACTTAAGTGCAAACCGTGGCTTGCCTTGGTTTTGCAGGTGACTAAAGTCAGATGATATGGAGTTAGTTGCTGATGCCTTGAAGTTCAACTTCTACCCTTCTTGTTCCTTGATCCAAGTTCACCTTCTCCTTCACTCTTCCACGTTTAAACACTACACGTCAGGAACATGCATATCTTTAATTGTAAAACTTTTTGCTAACAAATGCTACAGACAAGTTTGAAACTGGAACTTTGTTTAAGAATTTAAAATGACACTGGGGTGGTGGTTTGGATGTGTGTCTAAGCATTATCCTCAAGTGAGAAGTGAGGTTCATCACATGGGTAGGGAGATCAACTAATGGTTGAACAGAACACTAATGATGCAGGGATCCAATGGAGCTGGGAATTTTCTTGGGAGTTCCTTGTCACAAGAAAGTTCTCTGGACCAAAATTCAGAACATTTCACTAAGTGGATCACCCAGAACAATTCCCTAGGCATTTAAGCATAAAGGAATTAATTCTGATTAAACTTGCACTTTCATGCAAATATAAGTGAACTATAATTTCATACATAGCTCAGGGAGTATGCATGAATATTCCTAGGATTTTTGGAGCTAAGGAATGACTAGAATTGAATTTCCATGTTTTGGAAATTTCCTGAAAATGTTTCTGTATTCATTTGAATACAGAAACTTGAAATTGGAATTATCCTAACTAAATCAACTCCAAATGAGCTGAAACTTTTACAGGAGTCTCCTAATATCCTGAAGAATATCCTGGCAAAATTTGGGGAATTTTGGATGAACCAAACTCCCTCTAAAATTCTTTTGCTGAAAAGCTTTAAAGAATTTTCCAGAATTTTCTATTGGTTTTCATGCAAATTGGGTTGTATATTTGGATATAGAATTGCATCCTGAATCCAATCCAATTTGAATCACTAAATTTGGAGCTCTCTAGCAAAAGTTATGCAGATCCAAAGTTTGAACCAAATCTGGAATTCAAATTATTTCGGAAAAAGTTTAAACCCTGACTGCGGGCCACAGGGCCACGTGTCGACCGCTGAAACACGAGCCACACGGGGCCACAGACCTTTTCCCGCATTGTCACAGTTTGATCCGAGGCCACAGAGAATCCCGTATGTTTAAGTTCAGCCGCTGGCGGGTGGGACCGACCACCTTCGTCTTCCTCTGGCTCCCGCGCGACCCCCGCCGCCGGAGCTCGCCGGAAAACTTCGGAACCCAGGCCCCCGTTCACTTCCCGTGCTCAAACGTGCCGTCAGCCCCTAATTTCGTGCGCTGATCACGGGGAGAGGGTTTCCCCACACCGACGACGGCCCTAACCGAGCTCGCGGCGGTGTGGCGGCTTAACCGAGCTTCGGCGACGTAGCGCCGCTGTTCCAGCTCGCCAAAAGCACGAAGGATTAGCGCTACAGCAGCGGTGGAAGGTGTAGATCATCGACGTGTGCTCAATTTTGCTTGGAGAGGCCGCTAGCTATGCTGTCACCGTGCGCCCGAGGTGGTTTTTGCGGCGACAGTGTAAAACTGGGCTTTCTTCGGCTAGGGTTGATGGAATCGGGCGCTGTTTGGTCGAGGAGGTCCGTAGGAGGCTGAGGATCATGACACCAGCACACAACTGGAAGCCCTCACTCCTCGGGGAAGAATTTCCCGGTCTGGAGCCGGCGACCCAAAGAAACCGCCGTGAGTAAAACTCAAATTCCGGCTAGATGGTCCCATGAACTGACCCCGAACTCAGTGGACAGAAAGGAGAGGTAGTAACCAACCTTTCTCGTGGCTTTGTTGGGCGTGAAACACCGGAGTGGCTTGGTTTGAAGTCAAGTCGCCGAGGTTGGTCCGCCGGGGAAGAACCGGCTCGCCGAGGCGATTGCAGCCCGCTGCACCCTCAGAACTGGCCTTGACAGCTTCAGGGAGTGTGGGCGACATTGCTTTCGAGCTCGTACGGGTGTCCACGGCTCAGGGAGAGGGTTGACGACGGGAGCCCGAGCGTGTGGGCGAGGCGGCGGCAAAAGCTCCCGGAAACGGCGCTGTGGCGAGGAGGGCGCGTGGCTCGGACGTGGCTCGGTGCTGTGAGGTGTGCGCCCTCGGTGGGAGGACGATAAGGGCGAGGGGAACCGACGTCAAAGCAGCTCGGGAGCTGGCGGTCGCGTGGTCTCGGTGGCGCGCGCGCGCGTTCGGTCCTTCGAGTGAAAAACAGTGATCCGGTTCGAGTCTGAACAGAGAGACCGTTGCTTATGTGCTAAGTCTCCCCCTCTCCTCAATGACAATTGGGTCCCACTCACCTCCTCTCCTAAATATCCCAATTTTTGGCACATTGTTAATTTCAGCTCTGAGGAACTTAAATCCAAAAGTCAGTTGGCAATTTGATAAGTTATTCCTCAGTTTTGAGTTTAAATTCAAATTTGGATGAAATTTACAAGTTCCTTTGATATTCCTATCAAAGCACCTCCAAATTTGCTCCAAATTTGCCCCCTCTACAATTTGAACCTGGGGAGTTTGAATATGCCCTCTGATCTTTGAGTTGGTCATTGCAAATACAACTTTTTAAACAACAGTTTGAATTTCCTCTTTTGAAACATGCCCTTCTTCTTTTAGGAAGTGGCCCTCTTATTTCAATCTGATTTCAAAGTTTTATAGCACATGCCAACACTTTCATGAGTAAACAAAAGTTTTTGTAAGTCCCATTTCTTGTATTTAAACTCAACTTCATGAATAGCTCAAGTTTTCTATTTACAAGTTTTGGGACTTTTACAAGCGGCTGTCGTATATAAGCCCTTATATACGACAGCCAGGGCCCAACCGTCGTATATAAAGGCCCTGCCAGACTGGGCCAAGTCCACGAAACGGGCCGTTGTATATAAGCGGCCGTCGTATATATACTGTTATATACGACGGCGCCGTCGTATATAACTATATATACGACAAAATATATACGACAGCCACAAACCGTCGTATATAAACAACTACCGTCGTATATAAACTATATACGACGGCTTCTGCTTTATATACGACGGTTTTAGCCGTCGTATGTTGACGGGAATCCTGTAGTGATACATGCTGGGATTACATTCATCTAAAGATAAGTTGCTGTTTTATCATGGTTTCATAAATCTGCTTTTCTGCAAATGAGCCTTTTTATACATACCTTGTTATGAGCTACATATCATGCTTTTCCCGCACTTGCTGAGTACATCATTGTACTCAAACTTTCATTATTATTTCATCATCAGTAGCAGAAGACTACTATGAAGACCAAGTGGAGCATTAAGGCGTATGATCTATTCTCAACCTTGCCTGTGGATGGAGTAGAGATAGAGCCACTTCTGCTTGGATTTGCTTCCGCATTAGTTAGATTGCTTCCACATTAGAATAAAGACTTCCGCTGCATAGAAATAAAGACTTCCGCTGTGAGCATGAGTCCAAGACTCATGAGACATTGTAATAAACTCTGTTATTTGTGGTTATATATATTCTGAATTCAGTTTGTGAAACATATGTGTATGTGTGATGAACATCCTAGGCACACATACGCATTAGTTCTCGGTTCCGTGGTTTTCCACATAATTGAGGGCGTCACAGATTGGTATCAGAGCCACGGGTTGACAGTAGGTTACACGCCTAGTTAGAAATCCCAGATTGATATTAGAGCCACGGGTCGACCGTAGGTTACACACCTAAATAGAAATCACAGATTGGTATTGGACACAGATTGGTAGCTAAAGCCACGCTGACCATAGGAAGCACCTAGGACACTTAGATTGGCCTTGAAACTACCTTGACATAGGGAACCATCCTTGAATAGGAGTTGTGTGAGCCCTTGTGATGATTGTTGTGATTATATACTTAGTGTGAGTTGTGGGACGTCTTAAAACGTTGTCCATATCCACACGTAAGTTGAAAGTGGTGTGAGATGTTTTGGCACTTGTTCACATCCTCATATGGGCTAATATATATATTCCAACTCACCTTGATGCATATAGTTGAGGGAATCTACCTAACCTTCTAACATTCTATTCTATTTCGATCTCTCTCACAGATGGTGAGAGGAAACGCCGGCCAAAGGAACGTCCGTGACAACCAAGAGGATGGTCATGAGGAAGTTCCTGTTAACCCCGGAGCTGGTGAAAACCACCTGGAAAGGTTGATGGCTATGCAGAACCAACTTATGCAAACCATGATCCAAACTTTGGGTCAATTCAGGCAAACAACAACCCTGTTCCGGCACCACCGCCACCACCACCGCCGGCTCACAACAGACTGGGAGAGTTCATGAGGACTCGACCACCCACCTTTGCTCAAGCTAGTGATCCCATGGATGCCGATGATTGGTTGAAATCCATGGAGAAGAAGCTTGCCATTGTTCAGTGCAATGACCGAGAGAAGATTCTCTTTGCGTCGCACCAACTTATGGGAGCTGCCGCTGACTGGTGGGATGCCCTATGCAACGCCCATGTCGACCTGGAGACAATTACTTGGACTGAGTTCAAGGAGAGTTTCCTCTCTCATTACATCCCCGCTGGTGTAATGATGCTCAAGAGACAGGAATTTGAAAGTCTCCGCCAAGGACAGAGAAGTGTGAATGAGTACCTCAACAAGTTCATGCAACTGTCCCGGTATGCCCTCGAGGATGTCAACTCAGATCAGAGGAAGCAGTACCTGTTCATAAGAGGATTGAACAATGAGATCCAGGTTCAGCTCCTCAACAATGACTACATGAGCTTCCAGAAGCTGGTTGACAAGGCTATAGTGGTCGATAGCAAGATCAAAGAGATCGAGCGAGAGGGCAAGAGGAAGATGCCATACCAGCCTCAAGGGAGCAACGTACGACCTCGGTACATGCCCCCAGCTGCACCGCAGTATGGATCAACCACTCCTGTATACCGCCCTGGTCATCCACCACAGCAACAATTCGTTGCACCAGCACCTCGCGTGCCCATGCCTCCTGCGCCCTGTCCCAACATGGGCGCCCCTGCTCAAAACCCCCGCCCCAACGTACCTGTTGCCGTAGGCAACAGGGCATGCTTTGCATGCGGGGAAATAGGACACTTCGCGAACCAGTGCCTGAGGAGAGGCCCTGGACAGCAAGGTAACGTGCCCAAGCAGAACCTGCGACCGAACGGAGGGGACAATCAAGGAAACCGTGGATAGCAGAACTATGCTCGCGGCAACGTGAACCATGTCTCTGCTGAGGAAGCACAACAGGCTGAGGACGTCGTAATTGGTATGTTCCTTGTCAACTCCAACCCAGCCACCATCTTATTTGATTCTGGAGCATCACATTCCTTCATATCATCAAAGTTTGATGCCAAGCATAACCTACCCGTATCCCACTTAGAATGTGCTATGTTAGTTAATTCTCCAGGAGGAGAAATGAGGACTAATATAGTATGTCCGAAAGTAAGCCTTAAAATAAGGGGGGTAGACTTCCTTGCCAACCTTATTGTCTTGAATTCCCAAGGGATTGGCATTATACTCGGGATGGATTGGTTAAGTAAGCACAACGGGGTAATCCAATGTGCTGAAAGAAGCGTGCAGTTGACAAATGAGCACGGCATCCGTGTCGAGTTTGAGTCAGCCCAACAAACCACTGAAAAGGCAAATTTGAACCATGTTGAAGGAGCAGCATTGGACAGCATTCCGGTGGTTCAGGAATTTTCGGATGTGTTCCCGGAAGAGCTTCCAGGTATGCCCCCTGATCGGGACATTGAGTTTGCCATTGATTTGGTACCCGGAACTGCACCCATAGCCAAGAGACCCTATAGGATGCCCGTCAATGAACTAGTAGAACTCAAGAAGCAAATTCAAGAGCAGTTGGAGAAGGATTTTATACGTCCAAGCTCGTCACCATGGGGAGCTCTTGTGCTCTTTGTAGACAAGAAGGATGGAACCCAAAGGATGTGCGTGGACTATAGGTCTCTCAACGAGGTAACAATCAAGAACAAATACCCTCTGCCCCGTATAGAGGACCTGTTCGACCAAATGAAAGGAGCCCGAGTGTTCTCCAAGATTGATCTTCGGTCGGGATATTTGCAGCTGAAGATTAAGCCCTCCGATGTACCCAAGATAGCCTTTCGAACACGGTATGGTTCGTATGAATATACCGTCATGTTTTTGGATTAACAAATGCACCCGCATACTTCATGTACCTCATGAACAAGGTTTTCATGGAGTACTTGGATAAGTTCGTCGTGGTTTTCATCGACGACATTATGGTGTATTCAAAAAGTGAGGAGGAGCATGAAGAACATTTGAAATTGACCTTGCAGAAATTGCGTGAGCATCAATTGTATGCCAAGCTTAACAAGTGTCAATTTTGGCTAAAGGAAATATCATTCCTAGGCCACATTATCTCCAAGGAAGGGGTATCGGTTGATCCCGGTAAAGTGAGAGATGTTCTGAAGTGGGACCAACCGCAAAACGTGAGGGATATTCGGAGTTTTCTTGGGATGGCTGGATACTACCGACGCTTCATTAAAGACTTTTCTAAGATAGCAAAGCCTATGACGGAGTTGCTAACGAAGGGAAAAGCCTTTCGATGGACACCAGCATGCCAAGGATGTTTTGAGGAAATCAAGAAAAGGATAACCACAGCATCGGTTCTGGTATTGTCGGATGTAAGTAAGAGCTTTGACATATATTGTGACGCATCGAGACAGGGGCTCGGATGTGTGCTCATGCAAAAGGGAACAAGTGGTAGCCTATGCCTCACGACAATTAAAGAAGCACGAGCTCAATTATCCTACACATGACTTGGAGCTAGCAGCAGTAGTGCATGCATTGAAAATTTGGAGACATTATATCCTTTGTCATCGATGTGAGATCTATACGGATCATAAAAGTCTCAAGTACATATTTACCCAAACGGACTTGAATTTGAGGCAACGTCGATGGTTGGAACTCATCAAGGATTATGATGTTGGAATCAACTACCACCCTGGAAAGGCCAATGTAGTAGCTGATGCATTGAGCCGAAAGGGAGCATGTCACCAACTCACAGTTCGGGAGCTACCACCCGAACTACGTAAGGAGTTCGAACAGTTGCACCTCGAATTCTTGAACAACATGGAAATGATGGAAATCCACTCTTCATTGGAGCAAGAGATAAGAGATGGCCAAGCAACGGATGAGGATATCAAGGAGATCAAGGAAAGAATCCGACAAGGAATAGAGAAGGATTTCAAAGAAGATGAGAAGGGTACGCTTTGGCTAGGAAAAAGGATTTGTGTGCCTAACGTGGAGCACCTCCGCGACATGATATTGAAGGAGGCACATGATTCACCCTATTCTATACATCCCGGAAGTACCAAAATGTACAAGGACTTGAAAACTTGTTATTGGTGGGATGGTATGAAGAGGGATATAGCCGAATACGTTGCCCTATGCGACACATGCCAGGGGGTGAAGGCCGAACATCAAAAACCCGTTGGATTGTTGCAACCTTTGAAGGTACCAGAGTGGAAGTGGGAGGACATCAGTATGGATTTCATCGTCGGATTGCCACGTACTCAGTCGGGTTACGACTGCATCTGGGTTATCATGGACCGATTGACGAAAACCGCCCATTTTCTCCCTATAAGGGCCAAGTACAACGTTGCACAATTAGCCGAGTTGTACATGGAGCAGATCGTGTGCCGTCATGGAGTCACGAAAAGGATAGTCTCTGATCGAGGTTCTCAGTTTACCTCTAGATTCTGGAGGAAGCTGCAGAAAGCTATGGGTACACGACCGGATTTTAGCTCCGCCTATCACCCACAAACTGATGGATAAACCGAAAGGACAAACCAAATTTCGGAGGACATGTTGAGAGCTTGCGCCTTGAAACGTGGGCGTAGTTGGGATAGGAGTTTGCCGTATGTCGAATTCTCCTATAACAACAGCTATCAAGCTAGCTTGAAGATGTCGCCTTTCGAAGCATTATATGGTAGGCGGTGTAGAACGCAACTGTTCTGGAACGAAACCGGAGAGAACCGGGTGTTTGGACCCGAAGTGCTACAAGAAGCTGAAAAGCAAGTCCAAACGATACGGGATAACTTAAAGACTGCTCAGTCACGATAGAAGGGCTACGCGGACAATAGGCGAAGGAAGTTGACCTTCGAAGTAGGAGACTTCGTATACCTTAAGGTGTCTCCTATCCGAAGCCAACGACGTTTTAACGTCAAAGGCAAGATAGCACCTCGCTAGATCGGACCATTTAAGATTTTGGATAAGCGAGGAGAAGTAGCCTATCAACTAGAGCTCCCAACGCATCTCTCCGATGTACATGACGTGTTTCATGTATCCCAGCTCAAGAAGTGCTTGAGACTACCAGAGGAGAAAATACCAATGGAAGAGCTTGAACTTCAAGAGGACCTAACCTATACGGAGCACCCTGTCCGAATTTTGGACGTGAAGGAAAGGATCACCAGGAACAAAGTAATTCGATGGTGCAAGGTGCAATGGAGCCATCACACCGAAGCTGAAGCCACATGGGAACGTGAAGAAGACATCAAGGCAGAATTTCCGTATCTATTCTCTACCAACGAATCTCGAGGGCGAGATTCAATTTAAGGGGGGTAGATTTGTGACACCCTCATTTCTGGTGTCAGCATAAATTCATGTTTTATGAAGAGAAAACATTTTTAGAAAAGTAGGAACAGAGAAAAATATCAAAAAGATAGCCAGTAAGAGCCGAATCCAGTCCACAAAGAGTGTCGAAGACAACTTCCGCGGCCCGCTGGCCACGTGCCGTGTTCGGAGCTCATCCCTGCGAAGTGGGGAGAGGTCCGCCGCTAAAATGGCTATGTGGCAGGCTCGGGGCTCATCTCCGCAAAAGGGGAGAGGTCCGACCCTGTGGTACACGTGTTGCCCTGAGCTAGCCTCTGCAGAAGAAGCAAAGGCATTTTCCTCAGGACACATGTCACCTTCGGAGCTAGTCACTACGGAAATCAGAGGACCAGTCGCACGGGATGCGTGTCAATCTCGGAGCTCACCACCGAGAGGTCCGGTTCCATTGAACACATGTCGCCACCGGACCTTATCTCCGAAAAGTCCGTCACTGTTGGACACGTGTCGACTTCGGGGCTCGTCTCTGAGGAAAGAAGAGACGAGACACGTGGCGTGTGCGGAGCCACCTCCGAGTAAGAAAGGAGGTCCCAACCGCTAGGATACGTGGGGCAAGCGGAGCTCACCTCCGAAGGAGAGGGAAGTCTTGCTCACTTGACATGCGGCACAACCGGAGCTTGTCCCTACGGAGAGGGAGATACCAGGACCCGGTGGACACGTGGAGCCTCCGGTGCTCATCACCGAGGAGGTAATGAGTTCTAGGGACGGTTTTTGGAATCTGTACGCGTAGAAATACCGGAACAGAAACCGGCCTGAATTCCACAATGATACCGCATCAAATCAACTAAAGATAAGTTGTAAGATTCAACGACAAATTGGAATAGGACTCTTATTCGGGATACAATCAGATTAGGACTCTTCTATTCCCGATTATAAATAGAACCCAGAACCTCTGGCCGAAACCACAAACTTCTTTTCCAACTCCTGAGCCGACGACTTAGAGCCCTAGCCCCCAAGTCGCCGAGTAAGCCATCGCCGGAGTTCAGCAAGGAAGATCGCTGGAGCAAAGCCCAATGATCTGAGGAGGACCTCGTGACCGAGAAGAACGTAAGGTAGGTCTCCAATACCACCTTACGACGTCGTTACGTTTTCTTTGCATCTGTTCTTTGATTCCTTTCAAACAGAAGCCTTCTCGTGGACATATCACTTAATGATCAGGTTGATCTAAAGACAAGATCATCACCACGTCCACCTTTGATTCGAACACTTCTGTTCATCATAAAATCCATGCAAGCCATGCAAGAACACATACAAACCAATCTAATAAAACTAATCATAGGATAGCATGCATATGCATCATCGCATCTAGTTTAAGGTTTGTGCATGATATTGATTGCTGTGAATCTTGTATGCACGTGATCCTACATAGTAGGACAAGCTCAGGGAGCTGTCGACGACGAACTGCAGCAACAAGGTTTTGAGATCCAAGAACAACCGGAACCGCAAGAACAAGGCAAGTGCTCCTTGACCATATTGATCCTATGGTTTGGGTAAAAGTGTTTTGATTTGCGAAAAGGTGTGCGTGCTGAGTCAAACATGATGGGAAACCCTTTTATAGGAGTTTACTAGCATTGGTTAAACCACCCTTGTCACCAGGGATGTTTATGAGTCGGGTATGGTTTTTGCTTTATGCTTCACTGAGTCCATGTGATTGGGAAGCGAGATACATGTGTCTAGCTAACTGCATTCGTAATGATAATGAGAAACTGATGATGTTAATGAACATGGATCGGAGGGAGATCTAGGCAAGCCTGGGTTTGTGAATGAGGTAGCATGAGATGGTGGTTTACTTGCTGTAGATCTAAGGACTAGTTCATGCATGCACATGCCAGGATAACAGTGCCACCACAAGGCCAAGTATGGGTGCGGGTTAGCTGAGTAATTAGGTAAGTTGCTAGAGTGTTATGGACTGTGGAAAGTGCGGGGAATAGGAGTCGAGTGAGGACTGCCCTGGGAACTGCATGGCACAAGAGGGGGCCTGTGGGTGGGAGAATTGGAGATTCTAGCCTGCCGGTGAAACCTTAGTGAGTCCATACATCTAGTAGCCCCTTTGCAAAGGCTATTTTGTGATCTCTTGACCATACACCGACGGTTGTGTACTGTTATAATGGAGGTTCTGCAGTCGCCGACGGGTGACGAAATCACAAACTTGTGGGTAAAGAGGTGCAAACTCTGCAGGGTTCTTAAAACTATCATGATAGCCAAGCTTACGGTCACGAGCGCCTGGCCAACTGCCATGATTGGTTGGGATGGTTATTGGTATGGTTCTTGGTTATGGTTATTGATTATGGTTATGGTTTGGTTTTGGGACTGTTAAGTACGGGTGATAATATGGTTGCATGACTGTTGAGTCATGGCAACGAGATTGGTCTCGGTGTGAGACGAAGTTGTTTATGAGATAAGATGGTAGCGAATACGAGGAGGTATTCGTGAGATGGTAGCGAATACGAGGAGGTATTCGTGAGTAAGAATAAAGTTGGTTATTGTTCGGATGGAACATGGAAAGTGATGGAGGTATATTGATACATGCTGGGATTACATTCATCTAGAGATAAGTTGCTGTTTTATCATGGTTTTATAAATCTGCTTTTCTGCAAATGAGCCTTTTTATACCTACCTTGTTATGAGCTACATATCATGATTTTTCCGCACTTGTTGAGTACATCATTGTACTCAAACTTGCATTATTATTTCATCAGCAGCAGCAGGAGAAGACTACTATGAAGACCAAGTGGAGCATTAAGGCGTGTGATTTGTTCTCAACCTTGCCTGTGGAGGGAGTAGAGATAGAGCCACTTCTGCTTAGATTTGCTTCCGCATTAGTTAGCTTGCTTCCGCATTAGAATAAAGACTTCCACTGCATAGAAATAAAGACTTCCGCTGTGAGCATGAGTCCAAGACTCATGATACATTGTAATAAACTTTGTTATTCGTGGTTATATATATTCTGAATTCAGTTTGTGGAACATATGTGTATGTGTGATGAACATCCTGGGCACACATATGCATTAGTTCTCGGTTCCGTGGTTTTCCATAGAATTGAGGGCATCACATGAGTACACCATTGTACTCAAACTTGCATTATGATTTCATCATCAGCAACAGGAGAAGGTTAGTATGAAGACCAAGTGGAGCATTAGGTGTGTAATCTGTTCTCAACCTTGCCTGTGGGGATGGAGTAGAGATGGAGCCGCTACTGCTTAGATTGCTTCCGCACTAGTTAGAAGACTTCCACTGCATAGAAATAAGACTTCCGCTGAAATAAGACTTCCGCTGTTAGATTAATACTTCCGCTGTGAACATGAGTCCAAGACTCATGGGACATTGTAATAAACTCTGTTATTCGTGGTCATATATATTCTGAAATTCAGTTTGTGGATGATGTTTATATGTGTGATGAACATCCTGGGCACACATATGCATCAGTTCTCGGTTCCGTGGTTTTGCACAGAATTGAGGGCGTCACAGCTTGGCAGCAGGGGGGACGACCAAAAGAGAGAGGGGTCGGCCAAGGGGGTGGGTGTTATATTTATAAGGGGGAAAAGGAGTGTCCTACTCCAATTGGAGCTTAAATAAGAGTCCTACTCAATTTTGGATCTCAACAAACTTATCTTTTCAGTTAGGTGCGGCAGCCTTTGGGATTTTATCCCCCCAAATGTGGGGAAAATTCTCCTTTTGTGGAATTGGGGAATTTCGAAATTTTGGGGGAAATTTGGGAATGGCTTATTTCAGCAATCTTTTTCCCATTCCTCACCATTTCTATGTCACTTGCTACATTTCTACATTCCCCTCTCCATTTCTATGTCCCATTCTTCATTTCTACATTCCCCTCTCCATTTCTATGTCCCATTCTCCATTTCTACATTCCCATCTTCATTTCTATGTCCCATTCTCCATTTCTACATTGCCCTTCTCCATTTGTATGCCCCATTCTCCATTTCTATATTCCCTTCTCCATTTCTGTGGGTTTTCCTCCATTTCTATGGTTCCTTCCTCCATTTCTTTGGTTCTTTCTCCATTTTCATGGTTTCTTCCTCCATTTCTATGGTCCTTTCTCCATTTCTATGGTTCTTTTCTCCATTTCTATGGTTCTTTCTCCATTTCTATAGTTCTTTCTCCATTTCTATATTTCTTTCTCCATTTCTACTTCTTTTATAATGTTTCTCTACATGAAAAATGTATGCAATGCATGGAAATGAATTTGAGGGTGTTACAAACCTACCCCCCTTAAACTGAATCTCACCCTCGAGATTCGATAGAGTGGAGAATAGATGAGAGAATTCTGCCTTGAGATCTTCCTCTCGCTTCCATGTAGTTTCCGCTTCTGTGTGATGGCTCCACTGTACCTTACACCAACGGATTACTTTGTTCCTCGTGACCCTTTTCTTCACATCCAAGATTTTGACGGTGTGTTCCGCGTAGGTCAGATCCTCTTGAAGCTCTAGCTCATCCATCGGTACTTGTTCTTCCGGTACTGTCGAAGTGTGTGGTCGACACTTCCCCCGGACCTGCACTGGGCAGCCCACGGAGGTTCTTTTTCGGAGGGGCTAGTCACTTGCGGAGAGCTTGAGCGTAGGGACGAGTTTAGGAGAAGCTTGTCACGGCGAGTTTTACGTGGTTCGGGCCGCCAGAGCGTAAAACCCTACGTCCACGGCGAGCTGTGGTGCTCGCTGTATTGCTTGTTGCTCAGAACCGGAGTCCTGAGCTTGAGGATGAGTTATGCCTAGCGTATGAGTTGCGGGAGTGCGAACCCTTGCTAACGTCGCCTACCTGAGCCTTTTATAGTCCATGGCCCAGGTGGCTTACAAGGGGGGCCCGGGACCCGACAGGTGGTCCCGGGGAGATTGCCTGCAGACTATCATATCCACAGTTATGTCGGTAGTTGCCTCTGGCGAAGGCTTTTGAGTCTTCGTCTTGCCGCCCTGCCCATGCCGCCTGCTAGTCGTAGTGGTTGATGACAGCGGGGGCGGCAGGGGATGTCTTGTCGCTGTGTTTATTGGCTGGCAGGTTCTGACACCAAGCGCCAGTCTGTGATGCGACTGGGTGCAACGGCACCTGACAGAGGCGTGCTCCGCGTCTCCGCGTCTTGGGAAGGCGCGGGCCTTGAATACCTTGTACGGGCAAGGTATGGGGCGTCTTTACACCCGCTGCCTACCGCTTGGGGGCAGGCAGCGCTCTTCTGCTGGACACGTGGCGGGCCCGGAGACCTCCTCAGAGAAGAGAGAGGTCCGGCCCCACAGGACACGTGGAGCATTCGGACCTTTCCCCACGGAGGGGGAGGTCCGGCTTCTGACGGCCACGTGGCGGGCCCGGAGCTCTCCTCTAAGGAGAGGGAGGCCCGGCCGCGCTGGACACGTGGCGCCTTCGGACCTCTCTCCCGCGGAGGGGGAGGTCCGGCTTCTGCAGGCCACGTGGCGAGCCCGGAGCTCTCCTCTGAGGAGAGGGAGGTCCAGCCCCGCCGGACGCGTGGCACCTTCGGAGCTCTCCTTGCGGAGAAGGGCGAGATCCTTAGGCATTTTCCCCTATGCGCTTGGGTACCCCATATCGTGGGTACCGACAGTGGCCCCCGGGCTCATCTCGGGGGAGATAGCGAGCCCGAGGTGGGACCTCCATCTTCGCGCACTTTCTCTAAGTCCCGTATTGACCGCTGCCGGAGCACGAACAGTCGCGGGATCATGGGAGCGTTCGCCCACTTGATGGTTGCCTTTACTGCGGCGGTTCCCAAGACTGCCGCTTCTGCACGTTGCGGTGCTCTCTTCAGGAACCGCCGGAGTGCCTTGTCGGCTCGTCTTCTTGGGAGACTGACTCCTTGACCCACCGCTTCAGCTGGGCGGCTTGGGTCCACCTGCCATCGGCACTCTGTCTCGGAGCCGAAGCGGTTGCCTATGTGGCCTTATTCGAAGAGTTTCGAATCGCTTTGAATTGTACCTGGAAGGCGTGAAAGGAATCCGCAACGTGGGTAGGCACCCCTTGTAAGGCTTCCAGTACTTGCACCTCTCTTGAGTCTCTGCGGCCTTGTCTTCTTCTTGGTTTTGCCTGGCCGAGCCCTCAGCTCCGCAAGGTGCTCAGAGGCCTTCACCAATCTCGACGCTCTGCTCCGGCACCTTCCCCGGGTCCTTACTGTATTAAGGGCCCTAGAGGTCTCCGAGGCCCACCTCATGAGGATGGGGAGGCCCGGATCTGCCGGCCACGTGGCAGGCCCGGAGCCCTTCTCTAAGGAGAGGGAGGTCCGGCCCCGTGGGACACGTGAGGCCTTCGGACCTCTCCCCTCAGAGAGGGGGGGAGGTCCGGCTTCTGTTGGCCACGTGGCGGGCCCGGAGCTCCCCTCAGAGGAGAGGGAGGTCCGGTCCCGCTGGACACGTGGGTCCTTCGGTCTTACCTTGGAGTTCCGGTCTTGCGTGATCCCGTAGTGGCCCCTGGTAGGGGCGTCCCATTGGTTGGGTGCGCGTACCATACTCCTGTAGGGATTTGAGGCCGAGAGGTCCTGCACACAAGTAAGGGAAACGTAATACTCCTTGGGGGCTCCCCCTCCTTTATCTCATAGTCTTATTTGGCTTACGGTCCCTAACCACATGCACGGTGCTTGGGGACTATAGTGCGCGAAGTGCCGGGGGCTCGGGGCCCCTTTGACCATCGGCAGGTACCTCCAACGCAACCGCCTCTGGTAGGGCAGCAAATGCCGATAGGGGTGAGAATGAGAAGAGGGAGCTGAGCGCATTGCGGGCATACGCCGGAAGTGTAGTCATAAAAAATTTAATACATAATTTAAATGAGTACAAGGAAAGAGCAAAGTAGAACAGGTTTCTTTTCATATAATTTTCCACAGGAGGAAGGAAGGCTAAACATGGAGGCCACGACCCGCCCCATTAAGAAGGGATGCAAGACTCTACGCGCTTGGAGTCGGAACCAGGCAAAGCTGAACGTAGTCCTGTACTGTCCCCTGGGGCTTAGCTGCTCCGAGCGCTGTTCCTAGACTCTATGGAATTTATTACGAAAAGAAAAGACTGTCCTATCTTTGCTCTAGGGGTAGAACTTACGGAGGTGTTATATGTTCCAAGGGTTCGGGAGCAGGTCCCCATCCTCGGTGGAAAGGTGTACGCACCCGAGGCGGCACACTTTTGCGACTCGGAAGGGACCTTCCCAACTAGGGGAGAGTTTGTGGGTCCCTTCGCGAGAAAGTATGTGCCGCAGCACCAGGTCACCTTCCTGTAGCTCCCGGGCACGCACAGACCTCTGGTGGTAGCGACAGAGCGCTTGTCTGTACCGTGCGTTACGGAGTGCTGCATGCAATCGGACCTCGTCGACGAGGTCAATTTCTCCACGCCGGAGGTTGTCCTGCGCAGCTTCGTCGTAAGCCAGGACACGGTGAGACTTCATGGTGATCTCTGGGGGAAGTACAACTTCGGCCCCATATACCATGAAGAAGGGTGTCTCTCCGGTGGCCCGGCTCTGGGATGTCCGGTTGGCCCATAGTGTGCTCGGAAGCTCATCCACCCAATTGGCACCATGTTTCTTCAGACTGGCATAGGTGCGGGTCTTAAGGCCCCGGAGAATCTCCGCGTTGGCCCTCTCGACTTGCCCATTGCTCTTTGGGTGAGCAACAGAGGCATAGCACACCTGAATGCCGAGGTCTTCGCAGTAGTCTTGGAAGGCTGCGCTGGTGAACTGGGTCCCGTTGTCGGTGATGATTCTGTTCGGGACCCCGAACCGGCAGACAACCGACTTGATGAACTTTACTGCGGATTGCTTGTTGATGGTGACAACTGGTGTGGCTTCCGGCCACTTGGTGAACTTGTCGATGGCGACATAGAGGTACCTTAATCCCCCGACAGTTCTGGGGAATGGTCCCAGGATGTCCAGCCCCCATACGGCAAATGACCATGAGGGTGGGATCATCTGTACCGCCTGAGCCGGTGTATGGATCTGCTTGGCGTGGAACTGGCACGCCTTGCAGCTCTCGACCAGCCTGACGGCATCCTGGAGTGCTACCGGCCAGTAGAAGCCATGCCGGAAGGCTTTACCGACAAGCGTGCGTGAGGAAGAGTGACTCCCACATTCGCCTCCATGGATCTCAGCGAGCAAGTCGCAGCCTTCCCCCTGGGTTATGCACCGCAATAGGACGTGGTTGGCGCCACGCCGGTAGAGATCCCCCTCTACCAGCGCGTATCTCTTAGCCATACGCACGATCCGTTCAGCGGTTGCATGTTCATCAGGGAGGATGTTGTCTTTCAAGTAGTCCCGGATCTCCGTGATCCATGCATCGGGTCTGACTTGAGCTTCTGGATCTTGATCGCTGGGTTGCACGGAGTCCCCAGTGATGCTTACGATCCTTGGTGGCATCCATGGCTGTAGGGCCGCCGGGACCGCCAGCTTCGAGGTGCTGGTCAAGCCCCCTTCGCCCGGCTCGGCGGGCTGGGCTGTGGGCCGCAGCAACGTCCTCTCGAAGACTCCTTCGGGCACAGGAGCTCCGGTGGAAGCCTTCGTTGAGAGGTCATCAGCTGCGGCATTGCCAGCGCGTGGTACGTGGCGCAGGTCCAAGGCGAGGAAGTCTTTCTCCAACATCTGCACATGAAGCAGATAAGCAGCTAGCTGTGGGTCATTGCAGGAGCATTCGCCCTTGACTTGCTTGATAACCAGCTGGGAGTCGCCCTGTGCCAACAACTGGCGAGCGCCTAGAGACAGGGCTGTCTGTAGGCCAAAGATGAGTGCTTCATACTCTGCCATGTTGTTGGTTGCCTTGAAATTGAGACGCACCATGTACCCAAACTGCTCCCCCGATGGCATGAGGAGCAGTACGCCGGCACCGGCCCCCTGCTTTCGTGAAGAGCTGTCGAAGAAGAGCGTCCAGTGGGGCTCAGTGAAGACCGGAGCTTGGTGCTCTGGTTCACCGTCTTCGTGGCCCCCTGGATCAGTCTTCGTTGGTGTCCACTCTGCCACAAAGTCGGCCAGTGCTTGGCTTTTGACTGCATGGCGAGGAAGGAAGTCCAGCTCGAACTCCGCCAGCTCCGCCGCCCATTTAGCGACGTTGCCAGTCGCATGGGGGCTGTGAAGAATCGTCTTCAGCGGATAGGAGGTGACTACCGAGACACGATGGGCCTGGAAGTAATGGCGGAGCTTCCTGGAGGCCACGAGCACTGCATACAGCATCTTGTGGACTTCTAGGTACCTTGTCTTGGCATCGTGAAGTACTTCGCTGATGTAGTAGACATGCCTCTGGATAGTTCGAACCCTCTCTCCTAGGTCTGGGAGGTCTTCATCCATTGGCCCTGGCCTGCTGGAGATGAGTGGATCCAAGGGGGCTTCCGGGAGTTGGAACCCGGAGGCCCTTAAGCTATCTTGGCCCCCCGGGGGGCCCCGCTGGTTCTCCGGGAGCTCTGGAGGGTCCTGCGGGATCTCCGGGAGGTCCCGTTGGGCCCCCGGGGGGTCCCACAGGACACCCGGGGGTTTATCTTGGGGGTCCGGGAGGCCGCCCTGGACCTCCGGTAGGTTGCCTTGGAGGTCCGGTAGACCGTCTTGGTCCTGCGGGGCCTCCTGGCGTCTGTCTTTTGCTGCCGGAGCAGGTTGTGAAGATGATAGGTCTGGCCGCTCTGCGACGAGAACCATACTCACCACCTCGGTTGTTGCCGCGATGTAGAGCAACAGATGCTCTCCGGGCTCTGGGGCTACCATGATAGGTAGGGTCGTCAGGAGCCGCTTCAACTCTTGGAAAGCCTCTTCTGCTTCGTCAGTCCAGGCAAATGGACCGGATTTGCGCAGGAGCTTAAAGAAAGGAAGTGCCCGCTCTGCTAGCCTCGGTATAAACCGACTCAGCGCGGCTAGGCATCCCGTGAGTTTCTGGACATCTTTGACGCGGGCAGGAGGCCACATCAAGTCGATGGCCTTGATCTTCTCTGGGTTGGCCTCAATCCCCCGGTGCGAGACCAGGAATCCTAAGAGCTTCCCAGAGGATACACCGAACACACATTTGTCGGGGTTCAGCTTGGTGCGCGTAGAGCGCAATTTGTCACAAACTAAGGCTAGGTTATCTAACAAAGATGAACCCTGCCTGACCTTGACAACGATGTCATCGACGTACACCTCAACTAAGTCTCTTATTAACTCCCCAAAGGTTTTGTGCATTGCTCGCACAAAGGTGGGGAGAGCATTCTTTAGGCCGTAAGGCATAGAGACATAACAATAGAGGCCATCTACTGTGATGAAGGAGGTGTGCTCTTCATCCTCCCTAGACATGGGGATCTGATGGAAACCCGAGTAGGCGTCTAGGAAGCACAGCATATCGCAGCCTGATGTTGAGTCTACTATTTGATCTATTCTAGGGAGAGGGAATGAATCTTTGGGACATGCCTTATTGAGACTGGTGTAGTCGATGCACATCCCGAGCTTCCCGCCGGCCTTCGGGACAACGACGGGGTTCGCCAACCACCGGGGGTGGTGGACTTCCCGTATGAAGCCAGCGTCCAGCAGCTTCTTGATTTCTTCACGAATGAAGTCTTGCCGCTCGATGGACTGCTTGCGGGGCTTCTGCTGAACTGGACGGGCGTCGGGGAAGACCTTTAAGTGGTGCTCGATCACCTCCGTAGGGATCCCCGGCATCTGTGACGGCTGCCATGCAAATACGTCAACGTTGTGCCGGAGGAAGGTGACGAGCGCGCCTTCCTATTTGCTATCCAGGCCCCCGGCTACCCGGGTGGTCTGGGTGGCTTCGGCACCGACTTGGACGACCTTTAAGGGGACGTCGCCTTCATCGAGGGGTTGCACCCGGGGTGCTGTGGTGGAGGCACGGTGGCGTGCACTCGGGTGGAACTGGTCTGGCTCTGCACTGCCAGGGGCTGGTGCCCCAGCTGTTGCGAGCGCTTGAAGTTTCTCCAAGGCCGACACTGCAGCAGTGCGGTCTCCACGAATCCTGAGGACGCCTGTTGGTGTAGGCATCTTCAGGATGAGGTAGCCGTAGTGGGCTACTGCCATGGATCGGTACAGGGCTGGCCTGCCAATTATGGCGTTGAAGGGGAGGTCGACCTCCGCTACGTTGAACAGAATGTATTCTGTCCAATAGCTGTCCGGAGCTCCGAAGGTCACCGGGAGGCTGATGTTGCCGTAGGGAACGACCCGTCCCGGCCCTACCCCTGAGAACGCGCTCGACGGGGTGAGCTTGGCCATCGGGATCTGCAGC
This sequence comes from Neostapfia colusana, assembly GCA_030760725.1. NCBI lineage: Eukaryota > Viridiplantae > Streptophyta > Magnoliopsida > Poales > Poaceae > Neostapfia > Neostapfia colusana. The sequence goes on from JASWHV010000014.1 coordinate 25,106,851, forward strand.
TTCTGGAAAGCTGCACGGCTGATGAGGTTCAGCCCAGCTCCACCATCTACCAAAACGTGGTACATCCTCACGTTGGCAATGGTGGGAGCTACCAAGAGCGGTAGTTGGCTGGCCCCAGCCATGTTACTGGGGCAGTCGGTGGCGTCAAAGCTGATGGGGGTTCCCATCCACTTGAGGTGCGGTGCGGCACTTGGGAGTGGAGCCACCGACGCTACCGCTCGGCGCAGAGTCTTGACTGCGCTTCGGGACAAGGGGTCGGCGGACCCGCCGTATATGACGTAGAGCTTCTTTCGACACTCATCATCGCTGGAGCTGGAGTCCTCATGGTTGCGCACCGCCTTCACGGCGCGCTGAGGCTCCTGGAACTCCACTTTGTGGTCGACGCTGTCTGGGACGTCAACCTTCTGCTTGCCCTCCCTTTGGCGGAAGGGTGGGGCATCAGTCCGCTGCTGCTTCCCTTTGCGGAAGCGCTCGGCGAGCTTCCGGATCTCCCGGCACTCGGCAGTAGTGTGGCAACAGCTACCGTGCACGGGGCATAGCTTGTCTTGGTCACCTTCTGGGGCTGGTGACTGTCACTGCCTCTTGTCGGGGCGCGGCCCCCGAGCTCCACTGGGTGCCGCTGCTGCGGCGATGGGAGCTGCGGTCGGTGATTCCATCTTGCCTCTGCCTCGGTTCTTGGCCTTCTTGCTGCCTCCATAGGAAGTAGCGCCGGATCCGGGCTGTCCTCCTGACTCGGAGGTCGGCAGTGAGTGCCAGTTCCGCCCTTCGGCTGCTCTGGCACACTTGTCTGCCTGGCTGAAGAGCTCGGAGACATCGCGGACCTCTCTGGTCGTGAGCTTCTCGAGCATCTTCTTGTCCCGGATGCCTTGCCGGAACGCCACCACCACAGAAGCGTTTTGGATGTGTGGGATGGTGTTCTGCACCTGGGAGAACCGCTGGATGAAGGAGCGCAGCGACTCCCCAGGTTGTTGCTGGATGGCGTGGAGGTCGAGCTCCGTGCCAGGCCGGGTGTAGGAACTGCCGAAGTTGGCGATGAACTGCCGGCAGAGCTCTCCCCAGGAAGTTATGGAACCCTGGGGGAGGTTCATGAGCCAAGACCGGGCTGGGCCAGTCAAGGCGACGGGGAAGTAGTTGGCCATGACGGCCTCATCCCCTCCTGCGGCAAGTATGGCGGTGGAGTAGATTTGGAGAAACTCCGCCGGGTTGACGCTGCCGTCGTACTTCTCGGGCAGGTGCGGTCGAAACTTGCGCGGCCACCTCGCAAAGCGAAGGTGGGGCGCCAGGGCCGCATATCCCGCCCCCGCTGCTGCAGGAATTGGTGCCGCAAACGCTTGGTTTGCCGCTGGCACAGTGTACCCGGTATGGGCAAAGCTGCGCCATAGACCGGGGGCGCCGTTTGCAGGGCATATGGCTGTGGCATATGCCGCGCGGCATATGACTGGGGCAGAGTTCGCATGGCGAAAGTCTGCTCTTCAGGTTGGGTTGAGGCCGACGTCACTATGTCACCAGCCTCTTGGTTGTGATGCCTTTCTCGACGTCGCTCGAGGTACACCCGGGCATCCTGGCCCAAGTGACACCGTTCCAGCTCTGTCGTCAGGTCCGTCGACTGGAGCCTGGTGGAGCTGGAATCCGCCGTCTGCTCGTCAACCGTTGGCGTGCGTGTCAGCGACACAGCCGGTTGGCTGGAGCGTCGTCCCCGCCAAAGTCGAGGGTTCGCGGCGGCGACGACGAGACGGTCTACCTCGCGAATCCACTGCTGGGTCGCTGCCTGAGGCGCATCCCCAGCAGGCGGATTGTGCAGTAGTGCTCTTGCTGCAGCTAGCGCACCCCTGTGGGGTACGCTCAGAGCTGCAGAAGATCTCACGCTGGTTGGAGCCTGCATTGCCGGAGTCGGCTGCTGGCTACCAGCTTGCGCCGACACACTCCGTCCTGAGTGTGTCGACACGTACTCCCCGCTGGTCACGGTTCGCCGTGAGCGCGGGGGAGGAGAGTTTGCCGCTGAAGGAAGCTTGGTCATCTTCGTCGGCGGAAACTCGTCGCGCAAGGGAAAAGCCCCCTACCTGGCGCGCCAAATGTCGAAGTGTTGTGGTCGACACTTCCCCCGGACCTGCACTGGGCAGCCCGCGGAGGTTCTTTTTCGGAGGGGCTAGTCACTTGCCATGAGCTTGAGCGTAGGGACGAGTTTAGGAGAAGCTTGACACGGCGAGTTTTACGTGGTTCGGGCCGCCGGAGCGTAAAACCCTACGTCCACGGCGAGCTGTGGTGCTCGCTGTATTGCTTGTTGCTCAGAACCAGAGTCCTGAGCTTGAGGATGAGTTATGCCTAGCGTATGAGTTGCCGGAGTGCGAACCCTTGCTAACGTCGCCTACCCGAGCCTTTTATAGTCCAAGGCCCGGGTGGCTTACAAGGGGGGCCCGGGACCCGACAGGTGGTCCCGGGGAGATTGCTTGCAGACTATCGTATCCGCAGTTATGTCGGTAGTTGTCTCTGGCGAAGGCTTCTGAGTCTTCGTCTTGCCGCCCTGCCCATGCCGCCTGCTAGTCGTAGTGGTTGATGACGGCGGGGGCGGCAGGGGATGTCTTGTCGCTGTGTTTATTGGCTGGCAGGTTTTGACACCACGCGCCAGTCTGTGATGCGACTGGGCGCAACGGCACCTGACAGAGGCGTGCTCCATGTCTCCGTGTCTTGGGAAGGCGCGGGCCTTGAATACCTTGTACGGGCTAGGTATGGGGCGTCTTTACGCCCGCTGCCTACCGCTTGGGGGCAGGCAGCGCTCTTCTGCTGGACACGTGGCGGGCCCGAAGCCCTCCTCAGAGAAGAGAGAGGTCCGGCCCCGCAAGACACGTGGAGCCTTTGGACCTCTCCCCGCGGAGGGGGAGGTCCGGCTTCTGACGGCCATGTGGCGGGCCCGGAGCTCTCCTCTGAGGAGAGGGAGGCCCGGCCCCGCTGGACACGTGGTGCCTTCGGACCTCTCTCCCGCGGAGGGGGAGGTCCGGCTTCTGCCGGCCACGTGGCGAGCCCGGAGCTCTCCTCTGAGGAGAGGGAGGTCCAGCCCCGCCGGACGCGTGGCGCCTTCGGAGCTCTCCCTACGGAGAAGGGCGAGATCCTTAGGCATTTCCCCCTGTGCGCGGGGGTACCCCATATCACAGGTACCGACAGGTACTCTTAGGCACTTCTTGTGTTGGGATACGTGAAACACGTCGTGCACGTCAGAGAGGTACGTTGGCAGCTCTAGTTGATAGGATACTTCTCCTCGCTTGTGCAAAATGTTGAATGGCCCGATGTAGCGAGGTGGTAATTTCTCCTTGACGTTGAACCATCGTTGGCCTCGTATAGGCGATACGTTAAGATACACGAAATCTCCTACTTCGAAGGTCAACCTTCTTCGCCTATTGTCCATATAACCTTTTTGTCGTGACTGAGCAGCCTTCAAATTTTCTCGTATCGTTTGGACTTGCTTCTCGGCGTCTTGCAGCACTTCGGGTCCAAAAACTTGACTCTCTCTGGTCTCATTCCAGAACAGCTGCGTTCTTCACTGTCTATCATACAATGCTTCGAAAGGTGACATCTTCAAGCTGGCTTGGTAGCTGTTGTTGTATGAGAATTCATCATACGACAAGCTCCTATCCCAACTATGCCCATGTTTCAAGGCGCACGCTCTCAACATGTCTTCCAAAATTTGATTTGTCCTCTCAGTTTGCCCGTCGGTTTGCGGGTGATAAGCGGAGCTGAAATCCAGTCTTGTACCCATAGCTTCATGCAGCTTCTTCCAGAACCTAGAGGTAAATTTAGAACCTTGATCTGAAACTATCCTCTTCGGAACTCCATGGCGACACACGATTTTCTCCATATACAGTTCGGCTAGTTGTGCAACGCTGTACTTTGTTCTAACAGGAAGGAAATGGGTTGTTTTTGTCAATCGGTCCACGATAACCCAAATAGAGTCGTAACCCGACTGAGTACGTGGCAATCCGACTATGAAATCCATGCTGATGTCTTCCCACTTCCTCTCGGGTACTTTCAATGGTTGCAACAATCCAGCGGGTCTTTGATGTTCGGCCTTCACTCGTTGGCACGTGTCGCATAAGGCAATATATTCAGCTATGTCCATTTTCATACCATCCCACCAATAGCAAGTTTTCAGATCCTTCTACATCTTTGTACAGCCGGGATGTATGGAATAAGGCGAGTCATGTGCCTCCTTTAATATCGTGCCGCGGATGTGCTTCACGTTAGGCACACAAACCCTTTTCCCTAACCAAAGCGTGCCTTTCTCGTCTTCCTTGAAATCCTTTTCTATGCCTTGTCGGATTCTTTCCTTGATTTCCTTAATTTCCTCATCTGTTGCTTGGACATCTCGTATCTCTTTTTCCAGCGAGGAGTTCAGTTCTATCACCTCCATCTCGTTCAAGAATCCGAGATGTAACCGTTCAAACTCCTTACACAGCTCGGGTGGCAGCTCCGGAACTGTGAGTTGATGACATGTTCCCTTTCGACTCAATGCATCAGCTACTACATTGGCCTTTCCAAGGTAATAGTTGATTCCAACATCATAATCCTTGAGTTATAACCATCAACGTTGCCTCAAATTTCAGATCCGTTTGGTGAATATATTGACACGACCCCATTTGGTCCTGTCGAGCCAGGATCACGCTGAGGGGTGCTGCGTTGCACAGCACCGTATAACACACGTCAAAGGTGCCAAGCGGAAGCGGAAGCTTTATTACATAAACAGGTTTATGAACATGTTTACATCAAAATAAGTTCAGTCTACACTCACGGGCGTAGACTAAGCATCAAGTGCACGTTCAGCCCTCGAACGTGTCCTTGCTAGCACACACGCACACTAACTCTGCGGCGTGCACGACTCCCACTCGACGGAGTTCCCCTCCTGGGGTTCCGTCTCCTCTTCGGGAGTCCCTTCCTCATAGAACCCTGCAAAAGCTTCAAACACAAGCAGTGAGCACGACGGCTCAGCAAGTCTGACCCGTCTCACCTAAACATGGAACTTCTACATGAGGGTAATGGGTTGCATGAGGTAAAAAAAAATCAGTTGCAAGGACTCGCCTAATTAGTAGAACCTTACTTTCAAGTTTTAGCAGCAGGTTGTGGAGAACTTTACGCTAAGGCACATGAGAGAGCCGCAATCAAACAAGAAACGCATTTCTCTCATGTACTTTGCCCAAAGTTGAAAAGAACTTTAGTTAGCACTAAGCTACAGCATATCATTAACAATCAATGTCCAGCTTTCAATCAGCAACATTTTAACATGTAACTAGCCTGTTCTTTCTACGTCACGGTACAGTGAACAAGTGGTACTCACTGACCGCGAGGGACGGCGATTATAATCGATTTACACCTGCAGGGTTACCCGAATAACCCGTCACGTACGCCCGTACTTGATGTTGCCTACAACAACCATCACGGACGCCGTACGCGACTACCTTTCACCCGTTAGCCAAATATTGAACCGGTCCCATCGTCCCGAGCAAGAGGTCCCTGCACGCGCATCTCTGTGCCGCCAGCTGATTTACACCTTGAGCTCTCAACCTACCCTCTGAACGACGGGCAATGCCTCAATACCCAGCTACCCGAGTTACATCAGTTTCCCGGTTCCCATATAGCCGGTAGGTCTTCGGTACTGTTCTAGCTTGTTCAACAGGCCCGCACACGGCTCGGTCCTCAATCAACACAAGCGGAGCTACAGCACACAGGCCCCAAAGTCCTGCTGCCCTTACTCTCCGCTCGGTCTCATTTTCTTGCCATGTGGTTCATGTGCTATCTCTACCCGAGCAATGTGCCTCTAGCCTATTCTCGCGAGTAGTTCCAACTACTCGACTTGTACCGAATCCTACTCTATCCTAGCAATGCAGTGGCTAACGAGGTTTTCAATCCTAAACCCAACCCATGGTTTTCTTGGCTGTGCAGTTGGGTTTCCAATCAAGACTCTAATGCAAAGAACAATATTCAAAGATGTGCTCAAAACAATAAACATTTGTAAAAAGGTTAATGCAAACCGGGGCTTGCCTTGCTGCTCTTGGTCGTAGGCTAGCTGTTCCTCCGGAGTAACGAAGTCTAGGACTTCGGGTTCCTCCTCGACCTTAGCGACTACATGATAAGAACAATGTATGTATTAATTTAAATGCATTTGTATTAACTTTGAAGTTGTGAAGTCTATAACCCTTGCTAGACAGACCTAATGACTGTGAAACTTTTACTGTGGCTTGGTTACAACCTAAACAAAGACTTGGTCAAGTTTTAGTTGCAGCAAAGCTCATTTGAGCCCTCCACAATTAATTATGTCCTTGACCTTAATTGGAACTCTTAGAGTGTTCTAGGGATTTTCATGAGACAAACTATGACTTTCTGAAAACTAGATTTTCAGAGGGTTCTAATGGAGTTGGTCTCACTTAATTTGGAAGTCTCTAACTAAAGATATGAGTTGAACAATTTCAGAGAAAATTCTGAAAATGTTTCTGAACATTTTCTATTTTCTCTGGAACAGTTTTACTAATCACACCATTAGGTGGACTACATGAGCTCAAATGGGTCTGAAATTTTTATGGTAGCTCAAGGATATTTTGGTGAACATCCCAGCAAAATTTCAGGATTTTCCTCCAAAGGATTCTCCAGTTAAAATTCCTAACAGTTTAAAATTCAAGGAATTAATTCTGGAGAATTAAGGAATTTCATGGAGTGAAACTTGATTTTCTGGAAAGTACTCAGAGAGCTGAATCCAGCAAAATTTGGTTCACTCGATTTGGAGCTTTCTAGCCAAAGTTATAAGGATTTGAAGTTTGAAGGAAATCTGAAAATCGGGGAAAAGTTTAAACTCACGCGTGGGCCCAGGGGACACGCGTCGCACGCCGAAGCGACAGCACACCGCGGCCCACAAGGATTTTGCGCGCCAGCACACCCGATCCCGGCCGCAGCCGGATCCCTATTCAAAATATCGGCCGCTGACAGCTGGGGTCCACCCCCTTCTTCAACCTCGCGACACCCGCGCCCCGCCGCCGAGGGACCTCGCCGGAGGGCTCGCCGCTGGCTGCTGTACAGCTCCAAACTTCTTGATTCTGGCCGCCCCTGCCTATTTTTACTTGGGGAACATGATCCGAGGGTCAGCTGCTCATGACAACGGCCGGAGCATGGTCGGCGACGAGCCGCCATATCGGAATGACTTCGGCCATGTCGGCTGACTCTCCTAGTACCTCAGCTACTTGGGAAATCGGTCGGGGAGCATCAGTGGACCTCAGAGAAGGTCGACATGAACTCGAGGCAGCTCGGGGAAGGCCCGAAATAGGTCCTCACCGTGCGCCCGATACCCCCCGTTCGTTCTGCCATTAGTAGACCTTGAATTACGCCGGGCACAGAGGTTCTCCGGCCCAGAGTTGTGAAGGCAACTTGTGCGTCACCGTGTCTAGCTCGTGTGGGAGTGGCCTGAGGCCCTCTAATCCTTTCTAGAGCACGAATTAAACAGAATCGTACCCGAAGGTCGTTCTGCACACAGAAAGGGGAAAAGTGGAAATTCGCCGCCGGTGAGCAACCACTCGAGCTGTGGCTCGGGGATGAGCAGCACAGGTCACCCGCGCGTCCAAGGGTGCCTTGGCTCGGGCGTGACAACGCCCAGGTTGGGCTGTCCACGAGAGCCCGAGGTGCGGCGGTTTCCAGTTCCGAGTTCGATCTTTCGGCACAGCCGATATCACTCGGTTTCAATCGATTTTTAGCAATGGGGAGGATGGAGGATGGTCGCTAGTACCTTGCTGGGACCTTGGAATGGAAGGAGGGAGCTGCGATCGGCTTGATCAAGCAGGAACTCGAGCGTCGGTGATGGCAGTGGGAAAAGCAGTCGTGCACGTCGGTAGCTCGGGGAAATGGTGACTGAAGCACGCCGGGGAGGGGATAAATAGCCCCGGTGGCTGGCCTCCGGCTTGGGGCGCGCAGCAGGAGCTGGCGCCGGCTGCCCCCTTCGGTGGCGCGCGCGCACAGCTGCCGTGAACCGACTGAACTGTGGTTCAGTCGGTTTGCTTTGAGGCAGAGGCTGACATGTGGGTCCCACTCCTCTTTTAACCTCTGAAATTTATTCCTAACAGCTGTGGTAAACAGTGAACCCTATTCTACCCTTGGCAATTCAAATTATTCACCCAAGAGCCATTTGAATTGATCAAAGTTCAAATGAGGTTTGGTTTGAATGAATTTCAGCACATGTTCAGTTTGAAATTCAAATAAAGTTTGAATTTCTCCCCCTTAGCTCATGTCAAGATCAACTCCAAATGGAGTGAAAATTGGTGTGTGAGCTCACAAAAATGTGCTGAGTGAGAATATGCCTTCCACTTTTAAATTCAGTGGGTGAAAACAGTTTGAATTTGAATATGGTTTCAAACTGCCCTCTTCCTAACTATACCCAAAATGACCTCAAAAAGGTTTTGAATTTGGGTGAAACTTGGCATGGACATCCTTAGCAAAGTGTAGGAGTTTTCATATGTCCAGCCCATCTATATCACATGTGGAAAATACCACTTTTGCAATGTGTGAGTTGGTTCTCTAATGAGCATGTTGATAGTTGTTACTTGCTCTTCATTTGTGTTCATCATTCTTGCTCAAATGAGGTGTGTGGTGTGGTGATGAACACTGCAAATGAGTGTCAAAAACTGAGGCCCTTACATTCCTCCCCCCTTAAAAGAATCTCGTCCCGAGATTATAAGGTGAAAGTGAGAGAGAGGACGGTGGAAAATTACCGGATATGCGACGTGAAAAAGTCGGGGTAGTTAGTGCGAAGGAATTCTTCGCTCTCCCATGTCGCTTCGTCCATGGAGTGATTACTCCACAGAACCTTGTAGAACCACAACGTACGGTTGCGTGTGGTTCGGGCCTTTTCATCAATAATCTGCACCGGTTCCTCCCGATAGGTGAGATCCGGTTGCAGTTCTTCAATGTCTTCCAGCTGAACGGTAGTTGATAGCTTGAGACACTTCCTCAGCTGGGAAATGTGAAAGACGTCGTGCACACCGGAAAGTGCTTCTGGTAACTTTAGCCGGTATGCTACCGATCCACATCTTTCGGTAATCTGGAATGGACCGATGAATCGGGGTGCCAACTTTCCTCTCACCCCAAATCTGTTTACGCCCTTCATTGGGGACACTCGTAGATATACGTGGTCTCCAACTTCGAATTGTAACGGGCGCCTTCTCCGGTCCGCATACTGTTTCTGTCGGGATTGAGCGGCTTTTAGGTTCGCTTGAATTAGTCGAACCTTTTCTTCCGCGTTGTTGACAAGGTCAATCCCGAAGGTAACCCTTTCGCCAGACTCACACCAGTTCAATGGTGTGCGGCATTTTCTTCCGTATAGCGCCTCGTAGGGCGCCATCTGGATGCTGGCTTGGTACCCATTGTTGTACGAGAACTCGGCTAATGGCAAGTGATCATCCCAATTCTTGCCGTGGTCGATAGCGCAAGCTCGTAGCATGTCTTCTAGAATCTGATTTACCCGCTCAGTTTGTCCATCCGTCTGCGGGTGGTAGGCTGAACTACGGATCAGCTTCGTCCCCATGGCAGCGTGTAGCTGCTCCCAAAAACGGGACACAAATAAAGTGCCCCGGTCCGATACGATGGTACGGGGTACGCCGTATAAGCATAAGATCCGTGAGATGTACAGTTCAGCGTACATCTTGGCGTTGTAGTTGGTGTTGACCGGGATGAAATGGGCAACTTTGGTGAGCCGATCGACGATCACCCACACAGAATCATGTTTCCGCAAAGTGGTGGGTAAACCGACGACGAAATCCATGCTCACGTCTTCCCACTTCCAGGCAGGAATGCCTAGTGGTTGCAGCAGTCCCGGTTTCCGCATATGGTCTGCCTTCACCCTTCGACATGTATCACACTCGGACACGTATTTGGCAGTCTCTCGCTTCATCCGTGTCCACCAAAACCTTCTTCTGAGTTCTTGATACATTTTGTTGCTGCCGGGGTGAATAGAAAACTTTGATAAGTGAGCCTCATCAAAGATTTTCTTCCTTAACTCCGGGTTTCGGGGTACGACGATTCGGTCCTTGAACCATAGGACGCCGTCTCCGTCCTTCCGGAAACATTTCAACTCCCCACTGTCTACACGTCTCCGCAAATGGGACATGCCCTTGTCATTCTTCTGGGCTGCCGCTATCTCTTCACGGATGGTGGGGATCAAAGCTAAGTTGTAGAGAGCTCCGTGTGGAATCACATGTAGTGGTGGTTCGCTCTCTTCCAATGGTGTGATGGTCAGATTATTAACGTGTGACTTGCGGCTCAGCGCATCTGCCACAACGTTTGCCTTGCCCGGATGATAATGGATCTCTATCTCGTAATCCTTTATCAGTTCTAACCATCTTCGTTGCCTCATGTTCAGCTCCTTCTGAGTGAATATGTACTTGAGGCTTTTGTGGTCGGTATATAAATGTACGAGGTTACCGAGTAGGTAGTGCCTCCACATCTTCAGTGCAAGTACCACGGCAGCGAGCTCCAAGTCGTGAGTTGGATAATTTTGCTCATGGTTCCTAAGCTGCCGTGATCCATACGCGACCACTCTTCGGTCTTGCATCAGCACACATCCGAGCCCAATGCCGGATGCATCGCAGTACACATCAAACGGTTTTGTTGTGTCTGGCTGCGCCAAAACCGGTGCTGATGTCAGGTGCTTGACTAAAGCCTTGAATGCTGCTTCACATGCTGGACTCCAAACATATTTGGTAGCCTTCTTCAGCAGCTCTGTCATTGGCTTGGCAATCTTCGAGAAGTTCGGAATGAACCTCCGATAATATCCCGTGAGTCCGAGGAAACTCCGTACCTCATGAACCGTTCTCGGGGATTTCCAATTCAGCACTTGCGTGATCTTGCTCGGGTCCACAGCGATACCCTCCGCTGAGATGATATGCCCGAGGAAAGGCACTTGCGATATCCAAAACTCGCATTTGCTGAACTTTGCGTATAACTTGTGATCCCGCAGCCGTTGCAAGACTATACGCAGATGTTTCTTGTGATCTTCCTCCGACTTGGTATATACCAGGATGTCGTCGATGAAGACCACGACAAACTTGTCCAGCTCCGGCATAAACACCGAGTTCATTAAGTACATGAAGTGAGCTGGAGCATTGGTGAGGCCGAAGGACATGACCAGGTACTCATAAAGTCCGTACCTTGTCGAGAAAGCTGTCTTTGGGATGTCCTCCGCCCTTATCTTAATCTGATGGTACCCGGATCTTAAATCCATCTTGGAAAAGATCTTCGCTTCGACCAACTGATCAAACAACATGTCGATCCGTGGCAACGGGTACTTGTTCTTGATGGTTACGGCATTTAATGGACGGTAGTCCACGCAAAGCCGCAACGTTTCATCCTTTTTCTTGACAAATAATGCCGAACAACCCCATGGCGAGGAGCTCGGCCTAATAAAACCCTTCTCCAGAAGGTCCGTGAGCTGAGTCTTCAGTTCAGCCAACTCCTTTGGCGCCATCTTGTACGGCCTTCGGGATATTGGCATGGTTCCCGGTGCAAGTTCAATCTTGAACTCCACCTCTCTATCGGGTGGCATCCCCGGCAAATCGTCCGGGAACACATCCGGAAACTCTCGAACCACTGGAATGTCTTCCAATCTGATGGTTGTAGCTTGATAGACACTTGGAAGTTTTATTTCTGGACTGTCCAGAAATAATGAGTGAGAACCGTGCACCTCTGAGTTTAAGTGCACGACTCGAAGGACGGTGTCTAAAACAGCGCCGTGGCGGGTTAACCACGACATCCCTAGGATGACATCGACCTTCTGTCCCTCTAAGATAATGAGAGACGTGGGGTACACTCTACCCGCTAAGCATAATGGTGCTTTGGAGACCATTACGCTTGCTGAAATCTTCCCACCCGGTGAACAAATTAAATATGGACTATCGGTGGGTAGTATTGGCAAGCTGTGTTTAGCAATGAAAGCTTGGCTAATAAAATTATGCGTGGCGCCTGAATCAAATAGTACTATAGCGGGATGCTGGTGGAGTTGGAACATACCCGCAAGGATTGGCTCGCCCTCCGGCACGTCCTCAATGGCAAGCTGGTGGACAGTGCCGGGCCTAGGATTTGCCCGCCGCGCATTAGTAGGGTTCCGGGGTTGATTCCTCCCCGGAAATTGTGGTGCCACTCCGCCGCCTTGCCTCTCCGGGCAACTGCTCGCGAAGTGTCCTGGACGACCACACTTGTAACATGTGGCCGCTGCTGGTGGAGTACTCGGGGAACGAAAGCCCGGCATGCGTTGCGGAGATGCAAACGCACGCGGCATCGCCCGCTGCTGCTGCTGTTGTTGCGGTGGTGCTGGCAGTGCCGGCCGGAATGCCGGTGAAGAATACGGCCGACCGCGGAACGGCATCGACCGCTGTGGTGGTTGCCAGCGCGGACCTGATGGTGGGCGATTCACCATCCGAAACTTCTGAGAAGGACCACCTCCTTCTCCGCTGCTCTGCGGCGCGCTTCGCTTTCGCTCTGCCGCCGCCAACTCCTTGCCGGAGTCCTCCTGAACAATCGCAGCATCAATGATGTCGTTGAGGCTGCCGTGATTGAACATCGCCAGCTTGTCCTTCAGGAGCGGGTTAAGCCCCTGGTAAAAATGGTCCCGCCGCTTCTCGTCCGTATCTGCGTGATACGACGCGTAGAGCGCGAGATCGTTGAACGCTCTGGAGTACTCCAGCGCGTTCCGGTTCCCTTGTTGCAGTTGTAGGAATTCCTGCGTCTTCCTCTTCATCAAACCGGGCGGTATATGATAGGCCCTGAAGGCCGTCCGGAACTCCTCCCAGGTCATCACTCGGTCGGTGGGTTGTGAAGCACAAAAGTTGGCCCACCACGCGCTCGCGGATCCTTGGAGCTGCTGGACCGCGAACTGAGTCTTGCGCTGCTCGCTGATTTGGAGCAGCCCGAACTTCATCTCTATGGCGCGGAGCCAGTTGTCCGCGTCAAGTGGTTCATCCGCCCTTGAGAATACAGGGGGATGAGTCGCCAGGAAGTCGGAGTAGGAGCTCTGTTGGCGCTCCTCGCGATCTTGACGTCTCTCTGGGCGAGACGTATTCGCAATTAACGTTTGCAGCAGCTCTGTATGCTGCTGATGTGAACCCGCCATTGCCGCGACAATGTCGGCCAAGGTAACCGTTGGCAGTGGCGGTGGCGGTGTTTGCTGTTGCTGTTGCTGTCCCGAGGAGTCCTCGGGAGGCGGTTGGGAGGTCTCCCCCCCTTGGCTAGTACCTCCAACATCAGGGTTGGCACGAGTGCGCGTCATTCTGAAATTCAACACAGCAGTAATTAGCACATGTCTCACTCAAAATTCCATATACAGCAGTAGGTATTGAAGCGACGCATGATTAACTTGCACAACATTCACATATATTGATAAAGCCTAAACTTTATACAAGATACATTATTCTCGGATCTCCGAGAAGTCGTGCTCATGTCATCACTACCTATACATACGCTACTGTCTACACGACATGTCACCTATTACAAAAGTTGGGTTACGCTACCCTAGCTGCCCTACTTGGCAACCGTAACCCCCCATACTCGGAGTAGAACTCGACCTCCTGTGGGTCGTCCTCCTCCGGTACCTCAGCTGGTGGCTCTGGATCTACCACCTCTTCTCCCATTCCGGGTTCTCCCATGGCTGGAAGACCCAAGACTACCGGTACGCCCAATACCGGGGGCACGAGGTCCTGCAATGCATGCACCTCGTCCATAGCCTGGTTGTAGTCCTCTTCCCAGCCTTGTCCTTCCTCAATAGCGTCGTCCCGCTCTTGAGCAAGGTCCGCATTCTGCTGGGTTAGGGTCTGCACCAGCTCTTGCAACGCCGCGATGTCAACACGGCTCTTCTTCTTTGCCTTCTTCAGACGACGCAACTGATTGTGTTGTTCATTCAATCGCTTGATCGTCGGAAGGAGCACATTACGGAGTGCGCTGTGAGCACCCTCGAAATGATCTCCACGGCTTGTGCTCTCCTTGAGCTTGGTGGCGAGATGCTCCGTATGAACAGCTTGGCTGTCCATCACAGCGTTTCCCGCCCTCATTTGGAGGCTGAGGTTCGCCTCCGCGGGGTTGTACCTTGGGCAAGTCGGGTCTGTTGCCTCCAGGTACCTTTCTTCCCACACATGCTGAGCTCGTCCCTCCACCGGAACGAGTGCGTATGGAGTTCCCTCCATAGCCTGCACGTGTAGTTGGCAGAAACGTGACATAGTGTCACGGGCTGCCACTTGCCACATCCCTTCCGGTTGTCTTCCTCTCACCGTGACGGTGAATGGCACCCAACCGGATGGCGTAGGTCCTGTAGGAACCTCGACATGGATCGTCCACGTCTTGTTCCCCTCTTCGCCTTCTTCCTTGGCGAAGTATTGCGGCATCTGGTTGTACCCGAAATATTGGAGCATTTGCCACAATGCTTCCGGGTAGCCGCTACGGTCAGAGCAGTGGGAAACTACCCACCCGTTCTCCAACCGTTTATCTGCTGCCATCTGTAAAAATATATTTGAGAAATGTCAAATATTTATTTAAACAGTAAACCATTGAGTTATAACATAAGATATGTCATTGAACCCATAACATTTGGACACATAGTTCAAATTTTTAAACAAATTTGACTGCTGATCTGCTGTTACCATGACAGCCCTGACCAGTTTCCATATCAATCTGATTTAGGCCAGGTTAAAAGCAAAACCAGTCCTGGAGCTCAACATCAAAGTTAAAGTTAACTTTAATAGCTTTCCAGAAAGTATTTGGTTGGCCTAAGATCTGTCCTGGTTCAAAAGTTATGAGATGTCAAAGTTAACAGAATTTCTGGGAACAATTGGACAGCACCTCCCTGCTTTAGGTACTGAATTGATCCAAGAATCCCAGTTAATTCTGTTCCCAATCTGACAAAACTTTCTGTTACAAAGTTGTAACCCATCTCATAAGCTTTCCAGAACTACCTCATTTTCTATTTTTGGATTTTTATGCAGGAAGTTATGCTTAATTTACAGAGAGTCTACAGAGAGTCTTTGCTCCGTCCTGTTTTCTGGACAGTTTCAACTCCACTGCATTTTTCGAGTGGTTAAGGGATGAAACACCTCTGGAACTCAACAGAAAAGTTGCAAAGCTCTTCCAAAGCTTCCCAGAAATGTATCATACGACCCCAACCTCGAAAGAACTCAACCTCTAACCTCTGATTAACTTCAGCCTTGATTCAGCTGAAAACAGAGTGCTCTGTCCTTAACATCCTATAAGTTGAAAACTTGTTAACTTTGAAATATTATGTTCAAGGGAAGGAGTTACATCAAGTTTTACTACTTTGGATCAAAACCTTCAAGTTTTTAAATGAAGTTGTTCATTTAGTTGGGTGTGACGTCGATGCGTCACCAACTTATGTCGGTACTACGTCCTCACAAAGAAAAAACCTATACCGGACTTAGCCGGCTTCGTTAGTTCAGTGGCACTACTCGTCACTCGCACACGGATGCTACAGGTCTACCGTTTCGTGGTAAGGCTACCTGCAGAAATTCAAACAATCATCAGACTCGGCTGCACACCGAGCCCGGAATCCATACAGTTGGTACACCCGGCCGTCATCACTCGCCCGGATGTTCTCAAGCCAAACACGCCTTGAGTTACGTGTTCACGTTTCAGACCACGTGACGGGGTCTCCCATGTTGCACCACGCACGCCAGGGATAGACGCTGCTCGAATACCCCAAACGACATGAAGAGTCGTAGAGGATACTAAAGCGGGTCGGGTTACCTGCCACCCGTGGGGCTCCACCCTTCAGCTTGTGCGCACTGGTGGACAGCGCTTACGTGCACCCCCCAAGACATGAACGTCCCGAGATGCACGATTTTCCGACATAACAAATAGGTTAATATGCCACTTTCTATATGCTAATAACATCCTTATACGGGCTACTAACTCGTTCCTCACTGGATTTTTGAAAAAGAAGACCTTTGTACTGTGTTAAACCTCAAGCGAGCTCTGATACCAACGCTGACACGACCCCATTTGGTCCTGTCGAGCCAGGATCACGCTGAGGGGTGCTGCGTTGCACAGCACCGTATAACACACGTCAAAGGTGCCAAGCGGAAGCGGAAGCTTTATTACATAAACAGGTTTATGAACATGTTTACATCAAAATAAGTTCAGTCTACACTCACGGGCGTAGACTAAGCATCAAGTGCACGTTCAGCCCTCGAACGTGTCCTTGCTAGCACACACGCACACTAACTCTGCGGCGTGCACGACTCCCACTCGACGGAGTTCCCCTCCTGGGGTTCCGTCTCCTCTTCGGGAGTCCCTTCCTCATAGAACCCTGCAAAAGCTTCAAACACAAGCAGTGAGCACGACGGCTCAGCAAGTCTGACCCGTCTCACCTAAACATGGAACTTCTACATGAGGGTAATGGGTTGCATGAGGTAAAAAAAAAATCAGTTGCAAGGACTCGCCTAATTAGTAGAACCTTACTTTCAAGTTTTAGCAGCAGGTTGTGGAGAACTTTACGCTAAGGCACATGAGAGAGCCGCAATCAAACAAGAAACGCATTTCTCTCATGTACTTTGCCCAAAGTTGAAAAGAACTTTAGTTAGCACTAAGCTACAGCATATCATTAACAATCAATGTCCAGCTTTCAATCAGCAACATTTTAACATGTAACTAGCCTGTTCTTTCTACGTCACGGTACAGTGAACAAGTGGTACTCACTGACCGCGAGGGACGGCGATTATAATCGATTTACACCTGCAGGGTTACCCGAATAACCCGTCACGTACGCCCGTACTCGATGTTGCCTACAACAACCATCACGGACGCCGTACGCGACTACCTTTCACCCGTTAGCCAAATATTGAACCGGTCCCATCGTCCCGAGCAAGAGGTCCCTGCACGCGCATCTCTGTGCCGCCAGCTGATTTACACCTCGAGCTCTCAACCTACCCTCTGAACGACGGGCAATGCCTCAATACCCAGCTACCCGAGTTACATCAGTTTCCCGGTTCCCATATAGCCGGTAGGTCTTCGGTACTGTTCTAGCTTGTTCAACAGGCCCGCACACGGCTCGGTCCTCAATCGACACAAGCGGAGCTACAGCACACAGGCCCCAAAGTCCTGCTGCCCTTACTCTCCGCTCGGTCTCATTTTCTTGCCATGTGGTTCATGTGCTATCTCTACCCGAGCAATGTGCCTCTAGCCTATTCTCGCGAGTAGTTCCAACTACTCGACTTGTACCGAATCCTACTCTATCCTAGCAATGCAGTGGCTAACGAGGTTTTCAATCCTAAACCCAACCCATGGTTTTCTTGGCTGTGCAGTTGGGTTTCCAATCAAGACTCTAATGCAAAGAACAATATTCAAAGATGTGCTCAAAACAATAAACATTTGTAAAAAGGTTAATGCAAACCGGGGCTTGCCTTGCTGCTCTTGGTCGTAGGCTAGCTGTTCCTCCGGAGTAACGAAGTCTAGGACTTCGGGTTCCTCCTCGACCTTAGCGACTACATGATAAGAACAATGTATGTATTAATTTAAATGCATTTGTATTAACTTTGAAGTTGTGAAGTCTATAACCCTTGCTAGACAGACCTAATGACTGTGAAACTTTTACTGTGGCTTGGTTACAACCTAAACAAAGACTTGGTCAAGTTTTAGTTGCAGCAAAGCTCATTTGAGCCCTCCACAATTAATTATGTCCTTGACCTTAATTGGAACTCTTAGAGTGTTCTAGGGATTTTCATGAGACAAACTATGACTTTCTGAAAACTAGATTTTCAGAGGGTTCTAATGGAGTTGGTCTCACTTAATTTGGAAGTCTCTAACTAAAGATATGAGTTGAACAATTTCAGAGAAAATTCTGAAAATGTTTCTGAACATTTTCTATTTTCTCTGGAACAGTTTTACTAATCACACCATTAGGTGGACTACATGAGCTCAAATGGGTCTGAAATTTTTATGGTAGCTCAAGGATATTTTGGTGAACATCCCAGCAAAATTTCAGGATTTTCCTCCAAAGGATTCTCCAGTTAAAATTCCTAACAGTTTAAACTTCAAGGAATTAATTCTGGAGAATTAAGGAATTTCATGGAGTGAAACTTGATTTTCTGGAAAGTACTCAGAGAGCTGAATCCAGCAAAATTTGGTTCACTCGATTTGGAGCTTTCTAGCCAAAGTTATAAGGATTTGAAGTTTGAAGGAAATCTGAAAATCGGGGAAAAGTTTAAACTCACGCGTGGGCCCAGGGGACACGCGTCGCACGCCGAAGCGACAGCACACCGCGGCCCACAAGGATTTTGCGCACCAGCACACCCGATCCCGGCCGCAGCCGGATCCCGATTCAAAATATCGGCCGCTGACAGCTGGGGTCCACCCCCTTCTTCAACCTCGCGACACCCGCGCCCCGCCGCCGAGGGACCTCGCCGGAGGGCTCGCCGCTGGCTGCTGTACAGCTCCAAACTTCTTGATTCTGGCCGCCCCTGCCTATTTTTACTTGGGGAACATGATCCGAGGGTCAGCTGCTCATGACAACGGCCGGAGCATGGTCGGCGACGAGCCGCCATATCGGAACGACTTCGGCCATGTCGGCTGACTCTCCTAGTACCTCAGCTACTTGGGAAATCGGTCGGGGAGCATCAGTGGACCTCAGAGAAGGTCGACATGAACTCGAGGCAGCTCGGGGAAGGCCCGAAATAGGTCCTCACCGTGCGCCCGATACCCCCCGTTCGTTCTGCCATTAGTAGACCTTGAATTACGCCGGGCACAGAGGTTCTCCGGCCCAGAGTTGTGAAGGAAACTTGTGCGTCACCGTGTCTAGCTCGTGTGGGAGTGGCCTGAGGCCCTCTAATCCTTTCTAGAGCACGAATTAAACAGTATCGTACCCGAAGGTCGTTCTGCACACAGAAAGGGGAAAAGTGGAAATTCGCCGCCGGTGAGCAACCACTCGAGCTGTGGCTCGGGGATGAGCAGCACCGGTCACCTGCGCGTCCAAGGGTGCCTTGGCTCGGGCGTGACAACGCCCAGGTTGGGCTGTCCACGAGAGCCCGAGGTGCGGCGGTTTCCAGTTCCGAGTTCGATCTTTCGGCACAGCCGATATCACTCGGTTTCAATCGATTTTTAGCAATGGGGAGGATGGAGGATGGTCGCTAGTACCTTGCTGGGACCTTGGAATGGAAGGAGGGAGCTGCGATCGGCTTGATCAAGCAGGAACTCGAGCGTCGGTGATGGCAGTGGGAAAAGCAGTCGTGCACGTCGGTAGCTCGGGGAAATGGTGACTGAAGCACGCCGGGGAGGGGATAAATAGCCCCGGTGGCTGGCCTCCGGCTTGGGGCGCGCAGCAGGAGCTGGCGCCGGCTGCCCCCTTCGGTGGCGCGCGCGCACAGCTGCCGGGAACCGACTGAACTGTGGTTCAGTCGGTTTGCTTTGAGGCAGAGGCTGACATGTGGGTCCCACTCCTCTTTTAACCTCTGAAATTTATTCCTAACAGCTGTGGTAAACAGTGAACCCTATTCTACCCTTGGCAATTCAAATTATTCACCCAAGAGCCATTTGAATTGATCAAAGTTCAAATGAGGTTTGGTTTGAATGAATTTCAGCACAAGTTCAGTTTGAAATTCAAATAAAGTTTGAATTTCTCCCCCTTAGCTCATGTCAAGATCAACTCCAAATGGAGTGAAAATTGGTGTGTGAGCTCACAAAAATGTGCTGAGTGAGAATATGCCTTCCACTTTTAAATTCAGTGGGTGAAAACAGTTTGAATTTGAATATGGTTTCAAACTGCCCTCTTCCTAACTATACCCAAAATGACCTCAAAAAGGTTTTGAATTTGGGTGAAACTTGGCATGGACATCCTTAGCAAAGTGTAGGAGTTTTCATATGTCCAGCCCATCTATATCACATGTGGAAAATACCACTTTTGCAATGTGTGAGTTGGTTCTCTAATGAGCATGTTGATAGTTGTTACTTGCTCTTCATTTGTGTTCACCATTCTTGCTCAAATGAGGTGTGTGGTGTGGTGATGAACACTGCAAATGAGTGTCAAAAACTGAGGCCCTTACATATATACTTGAGGCTTTTGTGATCCGTATTGATCTCACATCGGTGGCCAAGGATATAATGCCTCCAAATCTTCAATGCATGTACCATGGCTGCAAGTTCCAAGTCATGTGTGGGGTAATTCAGCTCATGTTTCTTTAGTTGTCTCGATGCATAGGATACCGCTTGTCCTCCTTGCATGAGCACACATCCAAGCCCTTGTCTTGATGCGTCACAATATATATCGAAACTCTTGCTCACGTCCGGCAATACAGAAACCGGTGCTGTGGTTAATCTCTTCTTTAGCTCAAAGCTTTATTGACACGCCGGTGTCCACTGAAATGCTTTCCCTTTCATGAGTAATTCAGTCATAGGCTTTGCTATTTTGGAGAAATCCTTGATGAACCGGCGGTAGTATCTAGCTATCCCAAGGAAACTCCGAATATCTCTCACATTCTGCGGTTGGTTCCACTTCAAAACATCTCCCACTTTTCCGGGATCAACCGATACTCCTCCCTCAGAGATGATGTGGCCTAGGAACGATATCTCCTTTAGCCAAAATTGACACTTTCTGAACTTGGCATACAATTGATGCTCTCGTACTTTCTGCAATGTAAATCTCAAGTGTTCTTCATGTTCTTCCTCACTTTTCGAATACACCATGATATCGTCGATGAAAACCATGATGAACTTATCCAAGTACTCCATGAAGACCTTATTCATGAGGTACATAAATTATGCGGGTGCATTCATTAACCCAAAAGACATAACGGTATACTTATACGAACCATACCGTGTTCGGAATGCTGTCTTGGGTATATCAGAGGGCTTAATCTTCAGCTGAAAGTATCCTGACTGAAGATCAATCTTGGAGAAAATTCGGGCACCTTTCATTTGGTCTAACAGGTCCTCTATACAGGGCAGCGGGTATTTATTCTTGATCGTCACCTCATTGAGAGACCTATAATCCACACACATCGTTTGGGTCCCATCCTTCTTGTCTATGAAGAGCACGGGGGCTCCCCACGGTGACGAGCTTAGGCGTATAAAACCATTTTCTAGCTGCTCCTGAATTTGCTTCTTGAGGTCCACTAGTTCATTAGCGGGCATCCTATATGACCTCTTTGCTATAGGTGCAGTTCCAGGTACTAAATCAATGGCAAATTCGATGTCTCGGTCAGGTGGCATACCTGGAAGTTCTTCCAGGAACACATCTGAATATTCTTGAACCACCGGAATGCTGTCCAATGTCACTTCTTCGACGTGGTTCAGCGCTGCCTTCTCGGTTGCCGGTTGGGCTGCCTCAAACTCAATACAAGTACCATGCTCACTTATCAACTGCATGATCCTCTCAGCACATTGAATTACTCCGTTGTGCTTGCTTAACCAATCCATTCCAAGTATTATGTCAATCCCTTGGGAATCCAAGGCAATAAGGTTGGCGAGAAAGTCTACCCCCCTTATTTTAAGGCTTATTTTTGGACATACTATATTTGTAGGAGCTAAAATTCAGATTTGAGAGAAAAGATTTCCCAACTATATGCATCAAGATATATGAACTAAGTATCTTCTTTTATTAATTTCAGCCTATATGAGGATGTGAACACGTGCTGAACCGTCTCACATCTGTCCACTATATGTGGATGTGGACATTCGCCGAAGCGTCCCACAACTCACATCAGCACACAAACACAAGCAATCATCACAAAAATTCATCACACCACTCTTATTCAAGCTACTATGATCTTAATGTTCCTATTACAGCTTTACTCAATAGAAACCTAAACTTAATCGTGAGAACCGGTGCTGTTCTCGCCGTGTGACGGGGGTGGTCCATAAATGGGCGCACGCCATGGTGAGTCGGCAGTCCATGTAGGGTTAGATGATACTGGTGCTCCATTTGCTCCCGCATTGGCACGAGTTTCCTCTTGTTTCTCCAGCAAATACAGCTTCTTGCGGAGGTAACGGATCTCTTCTTTTGCGCTTGCATAGCGGTTTCGTAACTCCACGAGAAACCTCTGAGACTTGCCAGCAGCTTGTGGGTTGGAAAGAGCTCCTCCATGGGGTCCAATGATCTCACTTGTACCACTTTTACGATACGGGTGCAGCTCAAAAGTAGTGTTCTCAAGCTGCTCATGGAAGGCGTAGCACAGTCTGGTGAGTACCTCCCATGCAGCATCATCAATAGCTTCTGCCATTGTAGCTCTCCATGTGGGTGTGAAGTGCCGGGTGACAACCCTACCGTTAGATAGGATGGTTACTTCAGCCTTCCACTATTCATGTCCGAGACGAGGGACTTTCTTGAGAAGATATTCCGGGGGTATAAGCTGCAGCAATCCAGAAATTCTTTGAGCTCCTTGGATATGTGTCCTCCTTCCATTCCGTCGAACCGGAATTCTTGAACTGAACGGTTGACCCGTTCATCACCTTCATTCTCGGCCTCAGCAAGGGGTGGTGTGATGCCCGGTCCCGTGAAAACGGAACCCAGCTAATGCATATGTGTGCCCAGGATGTTCATCACACACACACATGTAATCCACAAACTGAATTCAGAATATAACCACGAATAATAGCGTTTAAGTACTTTATTACATCAATCTTTAACTTGTACTTGCAGCGGAAGTTTCTAATTTATTCTAGCAGCGGAAGTCTTCTAAACTATAGCGGAAGCAAACTAAACACGGCAGCGGCTCCATCTTCAATTCCGTCCCCACAGGCAAGTTGACGGTAGATTGCACGCCTAATACTCCGCATGTTCTTCAAAGTACTCCTCTCCTGTTGCTGATGTTTGTATGATAATGCAAGGATGAGTACATGTCGTACTCAGCAAGTGCGGAAAGTATGGCATGTAGCTTTCAATAAAGGTAGGAATAAAAAGGCTCATTGCAGAAAGCAAAGTTTATTTCACAAACCATGATAAAACAGCAGCTATCTTTAAGTGAATTTAGTCCCAACATATATCCATTAAAAACATCAACATACCTCCTTCATATTCCACCACTTTTCATGTCTCATCTAGACATTTATATTTCTCAACTTTTTCTCATGATCATATCCATCTCATGATCATATATCCGAAACCATCTCATGTTCAAGACTCAACAGTCCCGAAAACCATTCTCATTACCAAGACTCAACAGTCCTGAAACCAATCCCAAAAGAGCATACCATAACCATACCAATAGCCAAACTAATAACCATCCCATCTAATCTTGTGAGTAGGCTAGGCACTTGTGACCGGAAGCACGGCTATCATGATAGTTTTACACTCTGCAGAGGTGGCACCACTTTACCCACAAGTTTGTGATTTCGTCACCCGTCGGCGACTGCAGAACCTCCATTATACCAGTACACAACCGTCGGTGTATGGTCAATAGATCACAAAATAGCCTTTACAAAGGGGCTACTAGATCTATGGACTCACTAAGGTTTCACCAGCAGGCTCGAATCACAATTCTCCCACCTACGGGCCCTCTCTTGTGCCATGCAGTTCCCAGGGAAGTCCTCTCTCGACTCCCATTCCCCACGCCTTCCATGGTCCATAACAGTCTAGAAACTTACCTAATTAATCAGCTAAGCCGCACCCATATTTGGCCTTGTGGTGGCACTGTTTTCCTGGCATGTGCTGGCATGAACCGGTCCTTAGATCTACGGCATGTAAACCACCATCTCATTCTACCACTTCCACGAACCAAGCTTGCCTAGATCTCCCCCGATTCATGTTCATTATCAACATCAAGTTCATATTATCATTGTTCATATGAGTGCAGTAGCTAGACACATTCTATCTCGCTTCCCATATCCCTTGGACTCAGCGAAGCAAAAAGCAAAAACGACCATACCCGACTCATCAACTTTCCCAGATACAAGGGTGGTTAATAAAACTAGTAAACTCCTATGAAAGGGTTTTCCCATCAAGTTTACTTAAGCATTCACAGTTTTCGCAAACAAAACAGTTTCCAAAACATGGGATCAATATGGTCAAGGGGCACTTGCCTTGTTCCTGTGGCTTCTGTTGCTCACGGATCTCGAAGTCATGGTGTTGTAGTCCTTCGTAGACAGCTCCCTGAGCTTGTCCTTCTACTCACAATTACGTACATACAAGATTCACAGCAATCAATCATCATGCACAAACTTTACTTTAGATGCAATGGTGTAGATGCATGCAAATCCTATGGGCAGTTTAGTTTCTACGTGTTCTTGCATGTTTTAATAAGCTTGCATGGGGTTTTATGATGAATCAGGAGTGTAAGGATCAAATGTGGATGTGGTGATGATCCTGACTCAAGATCTAGATCATACAGATTAACACGTGATCTGTCCTCACGAAAAAGCTTCTGTTCGAAGGGATCAAAGAAACAGATGCAAAGAAAACCGCGATGACGTCGTAAGGTAGTAAAAATGACCTACCTCACTTCTCCTCGGTGTCGGGGCCTTCCTCCTAGCAAGACAGATCGTCGGCTCTCTACCGGCGACGGCAAGCGTGTCAGGGCTCCTCGGCGGTCTCAACGGTGGCTGAACTCCAGCGAAGGGTTTTAACTCGGCGAGGTGGGAGCTAGGGCCTCTAAGTTGTCGGCTTGGGAAGGTGTTACGGCCAAGGGGTGTTTCGGGTTCTATTTATAACCGGAAAAAGAAGAGTCCTACTCCGATTGGATTTCAAATAAGAGTCTTATTTGATTTGCATTTGGATCTTAACAACTTATCTCTTATTGATTTGGGTGCGGTATTGTAACACCCCAAAATTTTGTTAAGACCATAAAATCATGTTAAGAGGGGAATTTAAAATTTTTTGGACGTGTTGCATGTTTTGCAAAAATTCAAATTCAAACTGGAATTCAAATTAAACTCAAATCAGCAAAGAAATAGAAAAAGAAAAAGAGAAAACAGAAAAAAAAACCGGCCAGTGAGTCGCAACCCACCAGCCGGCCCAACCAGCGCCGCGCCAGCCCGCAGCCGCGCGCGCCGCTTCCGCCCACTGACAGGCGGGGCCCGCCAGCCCTTCTTCTACCTCGCGCCCGCGCCGGGATTCTCTCACCCCGGATCAAAACCGACCCGGATTCCTGCACATCCCCGCCGAATTCCGTTCGTAGGCGACGCTGACTTGATCTAAACCACCCCGCCGCCTTTCCCTGTCTATAAAAACCCCGACCTCGTTCTGTTTTTCCCACGCGATCCGCCGATTTTCCTCCGGTGAGAACCGAGACTTCTCCTGCGAATTCTTGCCGATCTAAGCTCGGAAATTCCGATCTAACTCGCTGGTCTTGATCCACCGCCTCCGGGGAACCTTGCAGGTGCAGAAAACTCGGTGACTTGCGGTGTAAACACAGCGCCGACGAGCCTCGCCGTGGTTTCACCTCGGACCTCGTCGCCGATCACCTTCCAGGACCTCCGAGCTCAAGAAAACCCCCGAGGTGAGATCCCCGACCTCCCCTCCACCGATCTATGCCATAAAATTACAGTTCTAGGAAGAATTCTCGAAGATCCGAAATTCTCCGGCGAGATCGCCGCTTCCCGCCGCCGTGCACCGCCGGCAGCGCCGCCCGCGCTCGATCAGAGCGACGTGGCCGCTTGTGCGCCGTTTATTTTAAATCGCACGGTAGGGTTTAAATCCCTGCGTACCGGTTCGACGTTATAATCCCAGCCGTCGGTTTAAAATCAGACGGTCCACGTCAGCCCCACGTTATAAAGACTGGAAATCTTACGTGCTACCCCCTGGGGTTCTCGGGAAATAAGAGCTAGCCCCAGAAACTTCTGATCTAGCCCCTGGAACTTCAGAAAATCATGAAAATTCATTTAAAAATCAGTTTTAGCCCCTGGACTTAATAAAAATTAGGAAAAACTCCTCTGATAAGTGTAGCTAGACCCCTGGAAATTCTGAAAATAATATTATAGACCCTGTAGTGGGGTGAGTTTACCTTTTTAGCCCTGTTTAATATTTAAATTTGGGAAATTGAATATATGGCAAGTGTTTAAAACTTAAAAAGTGGGACAAACATATTTTCAAAATTAAATTAAAGACTTTCTCAGTATTTAGGAAACTTTGGAGTGAGATAAAAACATATTTTGGGCTGAAGTGAATCTGTTTAATTTATTATTCACATTTAGGGACACATTTTTTAGTAAAGAATAGTTCTAGAAAATAAGGAAAATAATTATGAAATAGTTTACATCAGAGGAAAAGGTCAAAAATATATTAGCAAATATTTTAGATCAGAACCTATTCTGTTTAGATGACGTATCTTGTTATTTTTATAATAAAGTTCACACTTAGGCATAGGAAATAAATCTGACAATATAGCAACTAATAAATGATAAATGGAGTTTCTAAAATTCAAAGAATTCAGTTTAGGGTTGGTAGAAATTCTGAAGACACTTATGAAGAAGGAAAATACCTTTCATGCATACTTGGTAGCAAAAAGGTGTAGTAGTTGAATATAAGGAATTTATTTAAATTGGAGACTCATATATATAGTATGTAAGTAGAAATGTGAACACAAAAGTAGGAATCAAATACACATGATTAAAAGTGCATGCAAGCCACAAATCAACACACATAGAGTAACCCCAACACATATAATGGTGAATGACTTACATGAATATGAATGTGTGGTTTGTATGAAGTGGAAGTGTGAACTATGTCTTATGGATTGTTGTTTTTCTTTTGCTATGTGTGATGGTATGATGTAGAACCTGCTCAAGAGCAAGTTATTCCTTTCCAAGATCAGGACTACCCATTTCAAGAGCAGCAGGAAGGAGGCAAGTGTCCTTGACCACTTTGATCCTTTACTAGGATGTGTAGATAGAATTATTTGCATTGTCAAATGAAATATGAAACCCATGCTAGGAAGTTTCCCTAGAATTGCATTACCTTGTTTCCTTGTAGCTTGGGTTGGGATTTATTTTATCATGTCATTTATTATTATGCATATGCTTAGCCATGCTTAGAATGGGATATTTGGGATATGAGATCATCAGTTTATTTTACCATACTCTTGAATGAGATATTGTGAGTTATGTAGAGGTAGGGATCAAGGCAAGTTGGATGTTTTGGTTGTGTGCTTGGTGCACGAGACTCGGGTTTGTGTTTAGTACTTGCCTGGATCCTAAGGACCGGTTCATGGAGCATGTAACCTGGCTTTACCGTGCCAACCACATGCTGAGATGGGGCAGCTTGGCCAATTAATTAGGTGTATCCCCAGCGTAGTATGGGTGTGTTGGATGGTGCGGGGAATAGGTGTCAGCTGGACTACCATATGAACCGCAAGGCTCAAGAGGGGGCCACTGCAGCGGGGTTGGAGCCTCTTGTATGCTGTTAGGGGTGAAACCTCAGTGGACCCACGCTCGTCAGGAATCCCTTTATAAAGGCTTCGTAGTGATCTCCTGGCTACACACCTGGGAAGTGTGAATGTGGTTCGTAGCCACTGGCATAATGAACGTTCTTTTAGTCCACCCGGCAAGGGGGGATGAAATCACTAGATGTGGGTACAGTGGTACAAACTCTGCAGAGTAAAAACTGTCATGACAGCCGTGCTCACGGTCAAGAGCGGCTTGGACTTATTCATGATTAGAGGATTTATGGTTTTGGAAGTTGTGAATGTTAAGCGGGGAGCTTAACATTGGAAATGATGTTATGGTTATTGGATTATGATGATGGGATGGGAGATTGGGACGGTTTCACCTGTGTAGTAATGTAGGTGCTTAATAAGCTAAGGTGATAGGTATTAATTGCGTAGTGCTTTAACCATGAGTTCAACCTCTCCTTGTTCTAGCCATGCATAATATAATTTTCCCCACACTTGCTGAGTACCATTGGTACTCAACCTTGCATATTTGTTGGTTTATATTGCTGCTCAGGTCAAGATAATGAGGTGGTGTATAATGAACAAGACTTTGGACCCGAAGAAGGTTTCTAGGTTCATGGAGACCCCGGGCAACTCCTGTGATGGAGCCCTCAAGAAATAATATTCAGCTGCTAGTTTATTTACTTGTGATGAACTTATTATTGTCCATCGAGACATTTGCTATGTAAGACTTATTCATATTCGACACCTGGCTTGTAATAAATGATGCTTCACTATTTGTCATCACATGTATGAGAAAATGATCCTGGCATACATGTGATATTCACTTGGTTGTTCTTCGGAAAAACCGAGTGTGACAGGTATCAATCGTGGAAGAAATCGTGTCGGTTTCCTCAGCACCGGGTACTTGCGTAAAGGGGAAAACCGCTTAAGAATCTCGTTCTTCCGCAGGGATAAGCTCTGGAGGCTCCACGTGTCTAGTGGGGGCCGGACCTCCCTTTTCCACAGAAGCGAGCTCCAGTTGCGCCGCGTGTTAGGCGGGCGGGACCTCCCTCTTCCTTTAGAGGCGAGCTCCGTGTACGCCACGCGTCTGGCGGGCGGGACCTCCCGCTCCCTCAGAGATGAGCTCCGCGTGCGCCACGTGCCTGGTGGGTCGGGACCTCCCCTCTCTCCAGAGGCGAGTTCCGCGTACGCCACGTGTCAATGTCGAACCTCCCCTCTCTTCGGAGGTGAGCTACGAGAGTGCCACGTGTCCAGCAGCGTCGGACTTCTTTTCTCCTCGGAGGTGAGCTCCGAGGATGACATGTGTCCCGTAGTGTCGGACCTCCCTACTCCTCGGAGATTAGCTCCGAGGATGACACGTGTCCATCAGTGTTGGACCTCCCGGAGGCGAGCTCCGGAGGCGACACACGTCCACCGGGCCGGACCTCGCCCCCCTTCCGCAGAGGCGAGCTCCTAGCCTGCCACATAGCCAGCAGTGCCGGACCTCACCCCCTTTTTCAGGGATGAGCTCCAAAGTCACCACGTGGCCAGCGGGCCGTGGGAAGTGTCTTCAACGCTCCTCGGCGAACTGGAATTGACTCTTTTTGGCTATCTTTCTGATTCTTTTTCCATTTCTACTTCTTTTAAAATGTTCTCTATATGAAATATGTATGCATGCATGAATATGAAATTGAGGGTGTGACAAACCTACCCCCCTTAAATTTAATCTCGCCCTCGAGATTCGTTAGAGTGGAGAATAGATGAGGGAATTCTGCCTTGATGTCTTCCTCACGTTCCCATGTAGCCTCACCTTCCGTGTGATGGCTCCATTGTACCTTTCTTCGGACACTGACTTGCAAAGTGTCCCGTCTCTCCGCATGCAAAGCATGCCTTGTTGCCCAAGACAGAAAGAACATTAGGGCGAGGGTGGTTTTGAGCATAAGCGCCCATGTTGGGTCGGGGCGCAGGAGGCAAAGGCACACGAGGTGCTTGCATAACAGGGCGTTGCCGTGGTGGTTGATTAGGGCGAAAAGTAGAAGTGGACGAGCCATACTGTGGTGCAGCTGGGAGCATGAAACGGGGACGTACATTGCTCCCCTATGGCTGGTATGGCATCTTTCTCTTGCCCCCCTGCTCGATCTCCCGGATCTTGCTCTCAACCACTATAGATTTGTCAACTAGCTTCTGGAATTTTGCATAGTCGTTGTTGAGAAGCTGAACTTGGATCTCATTGTTCAACCCTCTCATGAACAAGTACTGCTTCCGTTGGTCTGAGTTGACATCTTCGGGGGCATACCTTGAAAGCTGCATGAACTTGTTGAGGTACTCATTCACGCTCTTCTTGCCTTGGCGGAGACCTTCAAACTCTTGCCTTTTGAGCATCATGACTCCAACAGGGACGTAATGAGAGCAGAAACTCTCCTTGAACTCAGCCCAAGTGATAGTCTCCTGGTTGACATGAGCGTTGCATAGAGCGTCCCACCAGCAGCGGCTGCTCCCATAAGTTGGTGTGATGCAAAGAGAACTTTCTCTCGATCATTGCACTGAACTATGGCAAGCTTCTTCTCCATGGACTTCAACCAATCATCAGCCTCCATGGGATCATTAGCTTGTGCAAAAGTGGGTGGTCGAGTCCTCATGAACTCTCCCAATCGGTTATGATCCGGCGGTGGTGGCGGTGGTGGTGGTGGTGCAGGAACGGGGTTAGGGTGGTTGTTGTTGGCTTGCAGCTGACCCAAAGTTTGGATCATGGTTTGCATGAGCTGGTTCTGCATAGCCATCAACCGTTCCAGGTTATGTGCACCAGCCCCAGGGTTAACATTCTCAGGAACTTCATCGTGGCCACCCTCTTGTGGTTCCTAGTTGTCACGGACGTTCCTCCTTTGACGGTCGGCGTTTTCTCTCACCATCTGTGAGAGACTTGGGTAGAATAGAAGTTAGAAGTTTAGATTGATCCCCCAACTATATGCATCAAGGTGGATGAACTATATATCAACCTATATGAGGATGTGAACACACGCCGAAGCATCTCACATCTCTCTACTATGTGTGGATATGGACAACACTGAACCGTCCCACAACTCACACTAAGCACTCAAACACAAGCAATCATCACAAATGTTCAACCAATCCTATTCAAGCTTCTATGGTTCAAACGTTTTTAGGGTATCCATTCTTCCTAGGCTTGCATCCTATGGTCAAGGGGTTTTTGATCCCAATCTATGCATTCTACCTAGGCTTGCGTCCTATGGTCAGCGTAGCTCTAATGCCAATCTGTAACTAGGCCTGTGTTTTACGGTCAATGTGGTAGCTCTGATACCAACCTGTGACACCCGGTCCCGTGAAAACGGAACCTAGCTAATGCATATGTGTGCCCAGGATGTTCATCACACATGCACATGTTATCCACAAACCAAATTCAGAATATAACCACGAATAATAGGGTTTAAGTACTTTATTACATCAATCACTAACTTGTACTTGCAGGGGAAGTTTCTAATTTATTCTAGCAGCGGAAGTCTTCTAAACTATAGCGGAAGCAAACTAAACACGGCAGCGGCTCCATCTTCAATTCGGTCCCCACAGGCAAGTTGACGGTAGATTGCACGCCTAATACTCTGCATGTTCTTCAAAGTAATCCTCTCCTATTGCTGATGTTTGTATGATAATGCAAGGGTGAGTACATGTCGTACTCAACAAGTGCGGAAAGTATGACATGTAGCTTTCAATCAAGGTAGGGATAAAAAGGCTCATTGCAGAAAGCAAAATTTATTTCACAAACCATGATAAAACAACAGCTATCTTTAAGTGAATTTAGTCCCAACATATATCCATTTAAAAACATCAACATACCTCCTTCATATTCCACCATTTTCCATGTCTCATCCAGACATTTATCTTTCTCAACTCTTTCTCATGATCATAATAACCATCTCATGATCATATCCATCACATGATCATATATCCGAAACCATCTCATGTTCAAGACTCAACAGTCCTGAAAACCATTCACATTACCAAGACTCAACAGTCCCGAAACCAATCCCAAAAGACCATACCATAACCATACTAATAACAAAAAAAATAACCATCCCAATAACCATCCCATATAATCATGTGAGTTGGCCAGGCGCTTGTGACCGGAAGCACGGCTATCATGATAGTTTTACACTCTACAGAGGTGGCACCACTTTACCCACAAGTTTGTGATTTCGTCACCCGTTGGCGACTGCAGAACCTCCATTATACCAGTACACAACCGTCGGTGTATGGTCAAGAGATCACAAAATAGCCTTTACAAAGCGGCTACTAGATGTATGGACTCACTAATGTTTCATCAGCAGGCTCGAATCACCATTCTCCCACCTATGGGCCCCCTCTTGTCCCATTCAGTTCCCAGGCAGTCCTCTCTCGACTCCCATATTTGGCCTTGTGGTGGCACTATTTTCCTGGCATGAACCGGTCCTTATATCTACGGCAAGTAAACCACCATCTCATTCTACCACTTCCACGAACCAAGCTTGCCTAGATCTCCCCCGATTCATGTTCATTATCAACATCAAGTTCATATTATCATTGTTCATATGAGTGTAGTAGCTAGACACATTCTATCTCGCTTCCCATATCCCTTGGACTCAGCGAAGCAAAAAGCAAAAACGACCATACCCGACTCATCAACTTTTCCGGCTACAAGGGTGGTTAACAAAACTAGTAAACTCCTATGAAAGGGTTTTCCCATCAAGTTGACTCAAGCATTCACAGTTTTCGCAAACAAAACAGTTTCCAAAACATGGGATCAATATGGTCAAGGGGCACTTGCCTTGTTCCTGTGGCTTCTATTGCTCACGGATCTCGAAGTCTTGGTGTTGTAGTCCTTCGTAGACAGCTCCCTGAGCTTGTCCTTCTACTCACAGTTACGTATATACAAGATTCACAGCAATCAATCATCATGCACAAACTTTACTTTAGATGCCATGGTGTAGATGCATGCAAATCCTATGGTGCAGTTTAGTTTGTACGTGTTCTTGCATGTTTTAATAAGCTTGCATGGGGTTTTACGATGAATCAGGAGTGTAAGGATCAAATGTGGATGTGGTGATGATCTTGACTCAAGATCTAGATCATACCAATCAACACGTGATCTGTCCTCACGAAAAAGCTTCTGTTTGAAGGGATCGAAGAAACATATGCAAAGAAAACCGCGATGACGTCGTAAGGTAGTAACAAAGACCTACCTCACTTCTCCTCGGTGTCGGGGCCTTCCTCCTAGCAAGACAGATTGTCGGCTCTCTTCCGGCGACGGCGAGCATGTCAAGGCTTGTCGGCGGTCTGAATGGTGGCTGAACTCCGGCGAAGGGTTTTAACTCGGCGAGTTGGGAGCTAGGGCCTCGAAGTTGTCGGCTTGGGAAGGTGTTACGGCCAAGGGGTGTTTCGGGTTCTATTTATAACCGGAAAAAGAAGAGTCCTACTCCGATTGGATTTCAAATAAGAGTCTTATTTGATTTGCGTTTGGATCTTAACATCTTATCTCTTATTGATTGGGGTGCAGTATCAATCGTGGAAGAAATCGTGTCGGTTTCCTCAGTACCGGGTCTTCTTCCGCAGGCATAAGCTCCGGAGGTTCCACGTGTCCAGCGGGGGCCGGGCCTCCCTTTTCCGCAGAAGCGAGCTCCAGTTACGCCGCGTTTCAGGCGGGCGGGACCTCCCTCTTCGTCAGAGGCGAGCTCCGCGTGCGCCACGCGTCTGGCAGGTGGGACCTCCCTCTCCCTCAGAGGCGAGCTCCACGTACGCCACGTGCCTAGTGGGTCAGGACCTCCCCTCTATCCAGAGGCGAGTTCCGCGTACGCCATGTGTTAGTGCCGGACCTCCCCTCTCTTCAGAGGTGAGCTTCGAGAGTGCCACGTGTCCAACAGCGTCGGACTTCCTTTCTCCTCGGAGGTGAGCTCCGAGGACGACACGTGTCCCGCAGTGTCGGACCTCCCTACTCCTCGGAGATTAGCTCTGAGGATGACACGTGTCCATCGGTGTCGGACTTCCCGTAGGCGACACACGTCCAGCGGGCCGTACCTCGCCCCCCTTCCGCAGAGGCGAGCTCCTAGCCTGCCACGTAGCCAGCAGTGCCGGACCTCACCCCCTTTTTCAGGGATGAGCTCCGAAGGCACCACGTGGCCAGTGGGCCGCGGGAAGTGTCTTCAGCGCTCCTCGGCGAACTGGAATTGGCTCTTTTTGGCTATCTTTCTGATTCTTTCTCCGTTTCTACTTCTTTTAAAAAGTTTTCTCCATATGAAATATGTATGCATGCATGAATATGAAATTGAGGGTGTCACAAGGGAGAAAAGTAGAAGTGGACGAGTCATACTGTGGTGCAGCTGGGGGCATGAAACGGGGACGTACATTGCTCCCTTGTGGCTGGTATGACATCTTTCTCTTGCCCTCCTGCTCAATCTAACGGATCTTGCTCTCAACCACTATAGCTTTGTCAACTAGCTTCTGGAAGTTTGCATAGTCATTGTTGAGAAGCTGAACTTGGATCTCATTGTTCAACCCTCTGATGAACAAGTATTGCTTCCTTTGATCCGAGTTGACGTCCTCAGGGGCATATCTTGACAGTTGCGTGAACTTGTTGAGGTACTCATTCACGCTCTTTCTTCCTTGGCGGAGACCTTCAAACTCTTGCCCTTTTAGCATCATGACTCCAGCAGGGACGTAATGAGGGTGGAAACTCTCCTTGAACTCAGTCCAAGTGACAGTCTCCTGGTTGTCACGAGCATTACAAAGAGCGTCCCACCAGTCAGTGGCTGCTCCCATAAGTTGGTGCGATGCGAAGAGAACTTTCTCCCGATCATTGCACTGAACAATGGCAAGCTTCTTCTCCATGGATTTCAACCAATCATCGGCCTCCATGGGATCATTAGCTTGTGCAAAAGTAGGCGGTCGAGTCCTCATGAACTCTCCCAATCTGTTGTGAGCCGGCGGTGGTGGCGGTGGTGGTGGTGCAGGAACGGGGTTAGGATGGTTGTTGTTGTTGGCTTGCAGCTGGCCCAAAGTTTGTATCACGGTTTGCATGAGTTGGTTCTGCATAGCCATCAACTGTTCAAGGATGTTTGCACCAGCCCCGGGGTTAACATTCTCAGGAACTTCATCGTGACCATCCGCTTGTGGTTCCTGGTTGCCATGAGCGTTCCTCCGTTGATGGCCGGCGTTTTCTCTCACCATCTGTGAGAGAGAGTTGGGTAGAATAGAAGTTAGAAGTTTAGATTGATCCCCCCAACTATATGCATCAAGGTGGATAGATTAAATATATTAGTCTATATGAGGATGTGGACAAGGGACAAAGCATCTCACATCTCCCTACTATGTGTGGATGTGGACCTTCGCCGAAGCGTGCCACAACTCACACTAAGCACTCAAACACAAGCAATCATCATAAAAGTTCACACCACTCCTATTCAAGCTTATTCAATGGGAGTTGTCGGTACCCTCAAGACGGGGTACCCCCGCGCACAGGGGAAAATCGTCTAAAGACTTTGTGGCGGACCAGAATCCGCTCATCCAGGATCGCAGAGGGTGGTGCCGCGCGATGCGACACCCGACAGCACACGTCATAAGAACACATTATATTACATGGGAAAAACAAACTGAATGTACAAAGTAGTACAATTCTCAGTTACAAACTAGGGTCTTTATTACACAGCGGAAGTTTCTTTTATGCAACTCACGCCCGCCTATCTAGCAAAAGTGGTTGCCCAGCCCTAGGGCAACCCAAAATAGCTGCACTCCTCAGCTCAGCGCAGCATGTACGGCTCCCACTCAGCCGTGGTCCCCGACGGAGGGTAACCCTTGCCGGTGGACTCGTACTCCGAGTCCGTGGGTGGCTCCTCACCAGAAAAACACTTAAGCAGCAACCGTGAGCACGAAGGCTCAGCAAGGCTTAACCGACTCACCTAAGCATGAAACTCTACATGAGGGGTACCATGACATAGGATAGCAACGTTGCAGCAAATGGACACGCCTACAAGTTCATCCTTAGTTCATCTTTTAGCAACAAGTTAATAGTTCATGAAGCTGAAATTTAGTAAGCAAAATTTGGTGGCACACATGTAGCAACACACTTATATCATAACAGCAATATTGAATCATAACATTTCATTCATTATTCTACGTTACGACACAGTGAACAAGCGGTACTCGTCACCGCGAGGGACGGCGAATCGACTCTATATACACCTGCAGGGAAACCCAAAGAGCACGTCACGTACGTCCATCCATGGAGCTGCACAGCATGCTCACTCGATGTCGTACGGGACAACCTTTCACCCAACAGCCCAAACGTCGAACCGGTCGCACCGAAACAAGCAGGAGGTTCCCCACACGGAGCATCTCTCTATGCCCGTTGGCAGATTTCCACCTTGCTGCCCTCAGCCTACACCTATAAATCGGTGCGTTATGCCTCGACGCCCGGAGGTTTAGGCTACATCAGTTTATCGGGGCCCATATATCCGATATGCCTTCGGTACGTTCAATACATGTTCAGCAGGGCCGCACACGGATCGGTCCTCAATCGACACGGGCAGGGCCGCGCACACAAGACTCTCTCTTGCTGCGCCCTAGCCCCTGCCTAGTCTCATTTTCATTACTAAAGTGATCTCACATCACTCAACCGAACCCGTGTGTCCCAAGCCTATCTCGCGAGTAGATTCCAACTACTCGACTTGTACCGAAGTCCTATGACTCATTAAGCATAGCCTGTCTACTCGAGGTCTTAGACACTACCCTCACTCCTTTAGGAACCTTTGGTTATGCAAGTGGGGTTCCATTCATCCTACACCTAATGCACATACATACTTCATATGACTCATGTAAACAAAGTAAAACTTATAAAAGGTTATGCAAACCGGGGCTTGCCTTGTTGCTGCTGGTCAGGGTTTAGTTCCTCTTCCGGAAGGAGGAAGTCCAGCACTTCCGGAGTCTCTTCTTCAATGGCTACACGTTGAATACAATACTAAATGTAAATTTAAATGCAAAGTGTAACTTGAATACTTATTTACTAATAACTCTAGTTAGCCCTCCCCTGTGGTTCTGAAATTTTTATTGTGGCTTGGTAGGGACCTAACCAGAGTCTTGACCAAGTTTCATTTGAAACAAAGTTCATTTGAACCTTGTACAAATAAAAGCCCATTTGGTCAATATTTGAGCCTCTGGATAATTCCAGGGGTTTTCATGGCTCCAACCATGACTTTCTGGAATCTAGACTTTAAGATGGTTCTAATGGAGTTGGTTTCATGTCGTTTGAAGAATTCTACAGAAAGTTATGCCCTAATTAAGATTTGAGAAAATCTGAAAAATGTTTCTGTACATTTTTCTATTTTCTCAGGGCAGTTCTCTTAATCACCCGATTAGGGTAATTAAATGAACTTGGATGAGTCTGAAAATTTTACTGGTATTCAGGGATTTTCCAATGAACCTTTCAGCCAAATTTCAGAATTTTTCATAATGTAGTTCTCCAGATAAAATTCCCAACAGTTTAAACTTTAGGGATTTAATTCTGGAAAACTATTCACTTTTATGAGCTGAATTTGGTATTGCTGGAAAGTGCTCAGAGAGCAAAATCCAACCAAATTTGGTTCACTCGATTTGGAGCTTTCTAGCCAAAGTTCTGAGGATTTGAAGTTTGGAAGAATTCTGAAAATCGGGGGAGAAGTTTAAACTCTAGGGGCCCGCGGGGACATGTGTCGAGCGCGGAGGTGTCCGGCACACCGGAGATACCACACGTGTCGAGTGCGGAGGTGTCCAGCACACCGGAGCTCCCAGGGTATTTGCGCGCCAGCATAGCCGATCCCCGGCCACACCCGATCCCGATTTAAATTCTTCAGCCGCTGACACGTGGGCCAGCCGGCTTCGTCTCTCACCCGCCGTTCTCTCGCGCCCGCGCCGCCGACCTCGCCGGAGCAGACTCGAGGCTCGCTGGCTCACCGCTGCCGGACCTCCCATGGTCTGAAACTCGCCGCCAGGGGGTTGTCGACGTCGAGGAACACGTCGGTGGTGACAGGTCGGTCTAGGGGTGACCGGAAGTAGCTAGGCGACATGCCGCGGCCTCGGTTGAGGTTCGACACCGTCGACCGTGGTTTCTGAACCCGCCAACACCTCGAACAAACGGCCCTACAGCATCAGTGTGCCTCTAGGAAGCTCGACAAGGTATCAAAAGGGTTCAGGGATGGCGGCAAGTCGGTCGGCACCGTGTGACCGATCGTGCCCGCCATGACCGCCCTCGATCGAGCTCGAAATTCGTCACTCCTAGACAGTTTCACGCTACGGATGCAGAAAAGAACTTGATCGCCGGCTAGTCCAGCGTCTATGTGCAAGATTTGATGACCTCTGAAAGATCATAGAGCGAGAATTTAAAGAAACCGTACCAGAAGTTTGGTTTACGGTCGCCGGAGCAAAAACTGGAAATTCTCTGCGGATTCTTTACGGTTGGCTTCCAAACTTGGAGGAGAGCAGCACGGTGATCGTGCGCTCCTGTTGCCTCTCTCGCTGGACCGTGAAAACACCTGTGGAACGCTGCCCACGGGCGCCTGACTCTCGGCTGAGGTTGAGTCGCCGCTGTGGCGATCGCTCTCGGGCAAAGGAGGTCAGAGCTCGAGGTTTCCGGCGTTGGAGAGGTGGAGTGCGAGCTCAGGTGGCTGTCTAGCAGCTCAGGGACGAAGGAGGAGATGGTTTTGCTGGTTTTTCCCGATTGAGCAGAGAGCTGCGGCGAGAAACAATGCTGCTGCTCGGGTTTGCCCGCGAGAAGATAAAGCCGGCCGACTCCTGCTCGGCTTAGGCGGTGCCAGTCGCGTGGGGGTGCGAGCCAGCCGCCCTGGGCGCCAGCGCGCGGAGAGGGAAGCAGCTGGTGGCGCCGGTAGCTGCTCGGTGGCATAGCCGACAGCTGCTCGGCGGAATTTCCAACCAAGACTCTGACTTTGGGTGCAAGTTTCTCCTTCTCCCCTGTATGACATGTGGGTCCCACCCGGGGTTTTAACCTCTGAAATTTACTCCTAATCACTGTTGTGAACAGT
Source organism: Neostapfia colusana (assembly GCA_030760725.1). Taxonomy (NCBI): domain Eukaryota; kingdom Viridiplantae; phylum Streptophyta; class Magnoliopsida; order Poales; family Poaceae; genus Neostapfia; species Neostapfia colusana. Next base: position 25,145,219 of record JASWHV010000014.1, read on the forward strand.
GAGCCCCATAATACCCCTGGTGATTCAAATTATTCACCCCTGAGCCATTTGAATTGAATAGAATTCAAATTGGGTTCGGTGTGAGTGAATTTCAACACAAGTTCAGTTTTGAATTCAATTAAAGTTTGAATTCGTCCCACTTAGCTCATGTCAAGATCAACTCCGAATGGAGTGAAAATTGGTGTTGTGTGGTGATGAACACTTCAAATGTGTGCCAAAACTGAGGCCCTTACATTCCTCCCCCCTTAAAAGAATCTCGTCCCGAGATTACAAAGGAAGAGATAGCGATGTAGTAGGGACTTACTCGTGTTGAGAAGCCATGAACTCCGGGTAATTTGAACGAAGGAATTCCTCGCTCTCCCACGTCGCTTCTTCCACGGTGTGGTTACTCCAGAGGATCTTGTAGAACCACAACGTTCTGCTACGCGTGGTTCGGGCTTTCTCATCAAGGATTTCCACCGGATACTCATCATATGTTAAATCCGGTTTCAACTCACCGATGTCTTCGGTAGGAACAGCAGCTGTATGCTTCAAACATTTTCGCAGTTGTGAAACATGGAAAACATCATGGACACCAACAAGATATGCCGGTAGCTCCAATCTATACGCTGCTGGTCCACACTTCTCGGTGATAGTATAGGGTCCAATAAAACGGGGAGCGAGCTTCCCCTTGACGCCGAACCGGTGCACACCCTTCATCGGAGACACGCGGAGGTACACGTGTTCCCCAACGTCAAAGTGCAACGGTCTACGCCTCTTATCAGCGTAGCTCTTTTGCCGGGATTGAGCGGCCTTCAAATTGGCTTGAATTGTCCGAACGCGCTCCGCGGCGTCGTTCACCACATCAACCCCGAATGTGACCCTTTCACCGGACTCGCACCAATTTAATGGGATGCGGCATTTACGACCGTAGAGAGCTTCGTAAGGTGCCATTTTGATACTCGTCTGATAGCCGTTGTTGTACGAGAATTCCGCCAATGGTAGGTGATCATCCCAGTTCCTACCATGGTGGATGGCACATGCTCTCAACATGTCTTCCAGGACTTGATTCACCCTCTCTGTCTGGCCATCTGTCTGAGGGTGATAGGCGGAGCTCCTGATCAACTTAGTACCCAATGCAGCGTGTAGCTGCTCCCAAAAGCGAGATACAAATAATGCACCTCGATCTGAGACAATGGTCTTGGGTACCCCGTATAGGCATAGAATCTTTGCTATGTACACCTCCGCATTTTTGCCGGCATTGTAACGTGTATTCACCGGGATGAAGTGAGCCGTCTTGGTTAACCGATCAACGATTACCCATATGGAATCATGCTTGTTGGATGTTAGGGTTAATCCCAAAATGAAATCCATGCTCACATCTTCCCATTTCCATGCCGGGATCTTCAGGGGTTGCAGCAGCCCTGATTTCTTCATGTGATCAGCTTTCACTCGTCGGCACGTATCGCACTCGGATACGTACTTAGCTACCTCCCGCTTCATCCGTGTCCACCAAAATTTCTTCTTCAAATCTTGGTACATCTTGTTGCTGCCCGGATGAATGGAGTATTTAGACAAGTGAGCTTCATCGAGGATCTTTTTCCTCAACTCCATATCTCGGGGCACGACTATGCGGTCATTGAACCACAGTGTCCCCTCATCATCCTTCCGGAAACATTTGATTTCCCCGTTATCTATCCGTTTCCGGAGATGTGCCATGCCTTTATCATCCTTCTGAGCCGCAATGATGTCCTCCATAATAGTAGGGATGAGGGCAAGGTTGTACAGCGATCCATAAGGAACCAAGTATAAACTTGGCTCTTCCTCCTCCACCGGTGTAATGGTGAGGTGATGGACATGTGATTTCCGACTCAGCGCGTCGGCAACCACATTCGCCTTGCCGGGGTGGTAGTGAATCTCAATTTCATAGTCCTTGATTAATTCTAACCACCTCCGTTGCCTCATGTTCAGCTCCTTCTGGGTGAAAATGTATTTCAAGCTCTTGTGGTCGGTGTAAAGATGCACCAAATTCCCCAGGAGATAGTGCCTCCACATTTTCAGCGCCAAAACCACTGCAGCAAGCTCAAGGTCATGAGTGGGATAATGCTGCTCATGGTTCCGAAGTTGGCGTGAGCCATAAGCGACCACACGTCCTTCCTGCATCAACACGCAGCCGAGCCCAATACCGGACTCGTCACAATACACGTCGAAGGGCTTTGTTGTGTCCGGCTGAGCTAAGACCGGGGCTGTGGTAAGATGCTTCACCAATGTTCGGAACGCTCCTTCACACGCCGTGTTCCAACATATTTCGTCCCTTTCTTCAGCAACTCCGTCATCGTCTTAGCGAGCTTGGAGAAGCTTGGAATGAATCTCCGGTAGTATCCCGCTAACCCGAGGAAGCTTCTGACTTCATGAACTTAAGTGGGAGCTTTCCATTTCAACACTTGCTCTATTTTGCTTGGGTCAACCGCAATGCCTTCCGCTGAGATGATATGTCCCAAGAATGGCACTTGGCTGATCCGAAATTCGCATTTGCTGAATTTGGCGTAGAGCTTGTGGTCTCGTAATCGTTGAAGAACGATCCGCAAGTGTTCGGCATGTTCGGCTTCTGTCTTGGAGTAAACCAAGATATCGTCGATGAACACTACCACGAACTTGTCCAGCTCCGGCATGAACACCGAGTTCATGAGATACATGAAATGGGCTGGAGCGTTTGTGAGACCAAAGGACATGACGAGATATTCGTATAAGCCGTATCTCGTCGAGAACGCCGTCTTCGGGATATCCTCCGCCCGGATCTTTATCTGATGATATCCAGAGCGAAGATCCATCTTTGAGAAGACACTTGCCCCCACAAGTTGATCAAACAAGATGTCAATACAGGGCAGTGGGTACTTATTCTTGATGGTGACGGCGTTGAGCGGCCGGTAATCCACACACAGCCTCAGGGTCTCATCCTTCTTCTTCACGAATAGCGCCGAGCATCCCCAAGGCGAGGAACTCGGCCTAATGAAACCCTTGCTCAGCAGATCATTGAGCTGTTCTTTCAGTTCAGCCAGCTCATTTGGAGCCATTTTATATGGTCTCCGTGATATGGGCGTAGTCCCGGGTGCGAGCTCGATCTTGAACTCGACATCCCGCTCAGGTGGCATGCCCGGAAGATCATCCGGGAACACGTCGGGGTACTCCCGGACTACGGGAATGTCCTCCAACTTGAGAGCTTCAGTATTGTTGACTGCTGAAACCTCCCGGACGGGGTTATCTAATAGGAGGGACTGCGGACGGTGTAACGGGGAGTTGAGGTGAACCGTCTGTGTTAGAGTTTCCAGGACAGCGCCATGGTAACTTAGCCATGACATTCCCAAGATTGCATCAATCTTCTGCCCTCCTAAGATGATCATAGTGGTGGGATATATCTTCCCACCTAAGCATAATGGTGATTTTGGAACCATCATAGTTGCTGAAATCTTTCCGCCTGGTGAGCAGATCATATAAGAACACTCGGTTGGAAAGGCTTCCAGATGATGCTTAGCCACATATGATGCACTTATAAAGTTGTGGGTCGCACCAGAATCAAACAATATTATGATGGCTTGATGGTTGAGAGTGAACGTACCCGCCAGCACGTTGTCTCCCTCTGGGGCGTCCTCATTGTCGAGGTTGCGGACGCCTCCAGTCCGCTGACCAACCTTCTTCACCGGAGGTCGGCCTCGAGCACCGCCCTGGAGCTGGGCTTGCCCGCTGCTCTGCTGCCCCTCGGGACAGTCCTTCGCGAAGTGGCCTGCCTGGCCACACGTGAAGCAGGTGAAACGGGGCGATCCCCCGCTGATCGGTGGACGGAATCCCGGGGCGCGTTGTGGCGGTGGAAACGCCCGGGGTACCGTCTGCTGCTGCTGTTGCTGTCTTGGTCGAGGCATCGGCGGACGGAACAAGGGCGACTGGAACGAACGTCCCCCGAACCGTTGAGGTCGCGCCGGTGGATGCCACTGCTGCCCGGATGGTGTCCGATACACCATACGGTACTTCTGAGGCGCGCCACCACCGCTGCTAGGCGGAGCGCTGCGCTTCCTCTGCTCAGCTGCCAGCTCCCGCTGAGCGTCCTCTTGCATGATCGCGGCATTGACTAAGTCGTTGAATGTGCCGCGATTCCACTGAACGAGGTGCGTCTTCATTTCGGGGTGTAACCCCCGATAGAAGTGCTCCCTCTTCTTCTCCTCCGTGGAGATGTAGTCTGACGCATACTGCGCCAGATGGTTGAAGGCACGGGAGTAGTCGTGGGCATTCCTCCCGCCCTGCTTCAGCTCCAAGAATTCTTGGAACTTCCTCTTCATGATTCCGGGAGGAATGTGATAGGCGCGGAACGCCTCCCGGAGCTCTTGCCATTCCACGGCATGGCCAGCCGGACGTGAGGCGACATAATTCGCCCACCACGCACCAGCGGCACCGTGGAGCTGCTGTGCTGCGAACAGGGTCTTCTGCCGCTCCGTACATTGGAACAGCCCGAACTTGGACTCGATAGTCCACAGCCAGTTGTCCGCCTCCAGTGGTTCTTCAGCTTCAGTGAACACTGGAGGGTGCGTACTCATGAAATCCGAGTACGACACTTCCCGGGGCTCATGAGGCCCTCTGTCTTGACGTCCCCCCGCCTGAGACGTATTCTGCACGATCGTGCGGAGCAGGTCGGTCTGCTCCTCACGACCTCCCACCAATGCCGCTATCACATCCGCTAGCATAAGCGGAGGCGGCGGTGGTGGCTGCTGCTGCGGGGTGCTGTCGTAGGCCGGTGGCTGGGAGTCATCACCTCCCTGTTGGCTAGAGCCACCAACCTCGTGCGTAGTCCTAGTACGAACCATCTGCAACCACACGACAATAATCATCAGTCCTGCAGCATTGTTGCATGCAGTGCAATAAAAATGGGCGTAAAACATTATGACAACAAAAACATGTGATATATCTCGTAAGTAGATAATGTGATAACTTTGCACAAGCTACACCATTACCAGACCAAACACAAGTTAGTTTAATCCAACTTGATGAACCTCCACTTTGGAAGCTCACCATAACTAGGTTTGGTCACCACGAGGTATTATTATCGCTTTGTCATCACGTATACCACTTTTAGGGTACAACACCCTCTCCAATGAGTTCAACTGTCGTTCTTCTGTCAGAATGACCAGTTTCTACCTATTCCAAGTTTTGATCTGGTTCTGGGCATCTTCATGACTCAAGTTGAACACCAAAGTTAAAGTTAACTTCAGTATCTTCCGAACGAGTATTCAATTGCCCCCAGATCAGCCTTGTTTAAAAAGTTATGCTAATTCAATGTCAGCAGAATTTCTGGAAGAATTTTTTTTAACAGCACCTCCCTTGGAAGTTGCTGTTTCCCATTCGAATTTCCACTGAAATCTGTGCTGAAATTTCAGGAACATTGAATTGCAAAGATGTCACACATCTTCTACTCTTTCTAAGGATGTATCATATGAAAATTTTTTATTTTTCTACTGGGAGTTATCCTTGAAAAACAGAACAGTCCAGAGAATGTTTTAACACTGTCCTGGTTCTGGACAGCTACATGCCTCTGGAATTTAAGCCATCTTAAGGTGAGTTTCAGTTCTGGAAGTCTACAACAAAGTTGTAGAGTACATAAACACCTTTACAGAACTATATAGCACACCTCTCTGGGCTAAAATACCTGTTAGTTGTGCCCTGTTGAAGATCAGCAAACTTGCTGCCCAAAACAGAGCACTCTGTTTTTCATCCCTTTAACTATCCTGGTCCACTATGCCATTCTCATACCCAACCAGGGTCTTAATTGTTGAACCTAATGATTTTAGTTCCTTGTTCTCAATATTTCATGCATATGCCTACAATATCTCGGTACTACGTTCCTCACCAAAGAAAATCCTAACCGGATCATACCGGCATATACGTCTCAAGTGTGGCACTAAACGGTCTCTCGCACACGTTTTCTACACGGATACATACGTGGTTAGTACCTGCAGAAGACCACACAATGATGGTGCACTCAATGGTTGGTTTCATTTCAGGCAGAATCATATTTAAAGGTAAATACAAATGCCCGTATCATTGTCATACGGCCGTCCTTGAGTTAGGTCACGTCTCAAGGTACATGATCGTGTTTCAACACCACACGACGGGGAACCCGAGTATGTCATGAACGGGTCGTCACGGTTGGGAATGTTATCAACACAACAGATACCACCTACTGCCCTGCAGGGCACGCCGATGGCAAGCGCTGCGTATGTCCTCCTGGGTTATTTCCAGACGAACACACTCTCGCGTTACTGACCACGCGATGGGGTCTCCACTTACTTGCCTAATGCACGCTAGGGATCAGCGTTTCATATGAACTCAGGGACATGACGAGTCCAAAAGTTTCATATTGACGTCTCACACCAAGCTGTGAGATTAATCCCTGAACCACGTTCCTCGTCAGGGGGAGCTAACCGAAATTGAACCGCTTTCGGTGGCGTTCCTTACCAAACTTACCAGAGCGTAGGTGCGTCGTTACATAATTGAAATTTCAGAATTATAACACATAAGTTAGTCTTTGCCACTTTAAGTAACTAAGCTAATATAGTCCTTACTTGGGCAACTACCAAATCCTCACCGTAATCCTTAAGTTTTTCCCATAATGCAGTCCTTAAGTACTGTGCTATCCCCACTGCAGCTCTGATACCAGGCTGTGGCGGACCAGAATCCTCTCATCCAGGATCACAGAGGGTGGTGCCGCGCGACGCGACACCTGACAGCACACGTCATAAGAACACATTATATTACATGGGAAAAACAAACTGAATGTACAAAGTAGTACACTTCTCAGTTACAAACTAGGGTCTTTATTACACAGCGGAAGTTTCTTTTATACAACTCACGCCCGCCTATCTAGCAAAAGTGGTTGCCCAGCCCTAGGGCAACCCACACTAGCTGCACTCCTCAGCTCAGCGCGGCGTGTACGGCTCCTACTCAGCCGTGGTCCCAGACGGAGGGTAACCCTCGCCGGTGGACTCGTACTCCGAGTCCGTGGGTGGCTCCTCACCTGAAAAACACTTAAGCAGCAACCGTGAGCACGAAGGCTCAGCAAGGCTTAACCGACTCACCTAAGCATGAAACTCTACATGAGGGGTACCATGACATAGGATAGCAACGTTGCAGCAAATGGACACGCCTACAAGTTCATCCTTAGTTCATCTTTTAGCAACAAGTTAATAGTTCATGAAGCTGAAATTTAGTAAGCAATATTTGGTGGCACACATGTAGCAACACACTTATATCATAACAGCAATATTGAATCATAACATTTCATTCATTATTCTACGTTACGACGCAGTGAACAAGCGGTACTCGTCACCGCGAGGGACGGCGAATCGACTCGATATACACCTGCAGGGAAACCCAAAGAGCACGTCACGTACGCCCATCCGTGGAGCTGCACAGCACGCTCACTCGATGTCGTACGGGACAACCTTTCACCCAACAGCCCAAACGTCGAACAGGTCGCACCGAAACGAGCAGGAGGTTCCCCACACGGAGCATCTCTCTATGCCCGTTGGCAGATTTCCACCTTGCTGCCCTCAGCCTACACCTATAAATCTGTGCGTTATGCCTCGACGCCCGGAGGTTTAGGCTACATCAGTTTATCGGGGCCCATATATCCGATATGCCTTCGGTACGTTCAATACTTGTTCAGCAGGGCCGCACACGGATCGGTCCTCAATCGACACGGGCAGGGCCGCGCACACAAGACTCTCTCTTGCTGCGCCCTAGCCCCTGCCTAGTCTCATTTTCATTACTAAAGTGATCTCACATCACTCAACCGAACCCGTGTGTCCCAAGCCTATCTCGCGAGTAGATTCCAACTACTCGACTTGTACCGAAGTCCTATGACTCATTAAGCATAGCCTGTCTACTCGAGGTCTTAGACACTACCCTCACTCCTTTAGGAACCTTTGGTTATGCAAGTGGGGTTCCATTCATCCTACACCTAATGCACATACATACTTCATATGACTCATGTAAACAAAGTAAAACTTATAAAAGGTTAATGCAAACCGGGGCTTGCCTTGTTGCTGCTGGTCAGGGTTTAGTTCCTCTTCCGGAAGGAGGAAGTCCAGCACTTCCGGAGTCTCTTCTTCAATGGCTACACGTTGAATACAATACTAAATGTAAATTTAAATGCAAAGTGTAACTTGAATACTTATTTACTAATAACTCTAGTTGGACCTCCCCTGTGGTTCTGAAATTTTTATTGTGGCTTGGTAGGGTCCTAACCAGAGTCTTGACCAAGTTTCATTTGAAACAAAGTTCATTTGAACCTTGTACAAATAAAAGCCCATTTGGTCAATATTTGAGCCTCTGGATAATTCCAGGGGTTTTCATGGCTCCAACCATGACTTTCTGGAATCTAGACTTTAAGATGGTTCTAATGGAGTTGGTTTCATGTCGTTTGAAGAATTCTACAGAAAGTTATGCTCTAATTAAGATTCGAGAAAATCTGAAAAATGTTTCTGTACATTTTTCTATTTTCTCAGGGCAGTTCTCTTAATCACCCGATTAGGGTAATTAAATGAACTTGGATGAGTCTGAAAATTTTGCTGGTATTCAGGGATTTTCCAATGAACCTTTCAGCCAAATTTCAGAATTTTTCATAAAGTAGTTCTCCAGATAAAATTCCCAACAGTTTAAACTTTAGGGATTTAATTCTGGAAAACTATTCACTTTTATGAGCTGAATTTGGTATTGCTGGAAGTGCTCAGAGAGCTAAATCCAACCAAATTTGGTTCACTCGATTTGGAGCTTTCTAGCCAAAGTTCTGAGGATTTGAAGTTTGGAAGAATTCTGAAAATCGGGGGAGAAGTTTAAACTCTAGGGGACCGCGGGGACACGTGTCGAGCACGGAGGTGTCCGGCACACCGGAGATACCACACGTGTCGAGTGCGGAGGTGTCCAGCACACCGGAGCTCCCAGGGTATTTGCGCGCCAGCATAGCCGATCCCCAGCCACACCCGATCCCGATTTAAATTCTTCAGCCGCTGACACGTGGGCCAGCCGGCTTCGTCTCCCACCCGCCGTTCTCTCGCGCCCGCGCCGCCGACCTCGCCGGAGCAGATTCGAGGCTCGCCGGCTCACCGCTGCCGGACCTCCCATGGTCTGAAACTCGCCGCCAGGGGGTTGTCGACGTCGAGGAACACGTCGGTGGTGACAGGTCGGTCTGGGGGTGACCGGAAGTAGCTCGGCGACATGCCGCGGCCTCGGTTGAGGTTCGACACCGTCGACCGTGGTTTCTGAACCCGCCAACACCTCGAACAAACGGCCCTACAGCATCAGTGTGCCTCTAGGAAGCTCGACAAGGTATCAAAAGGGTTCAGGGATGGCGGCAAGTCGGTCGGCACCGTGTGACCGATCGTGCCCGCCATGACCGCCCTCGATCGAGCTCGAAATTCGTCACTCCTAGACAGTTTCACACTACGGATGCAGAAAAGAACTTGATCGCCGGCTAGTCCAGCGTCTATGTGCAAGATTTGATGACCTCCGAAAGATCATAGAGCGAGAATTTAAAGAAACCGTACCAGAAGTTTGGTTTACGGTCGCCGGAGCAAAAACTGGAAATTCTCTGCGGATTCTTTACGGTTGGCTTCCAAACTTGGAGGAGAGCAGCACGGTGATCGTGCGCTCCTGTTGCCTCTCTCGCTGGACCATGAAAACGCCTGTGGAACGCTGCCCACGGGCGCCTGACTCTTGGCTGAGGTTGAGTCGCCGCTGTGGCGATCGCTCTCGGGCAAAGGAGGTCAGAGCTCGAGGTTTCCGGCGTTGGAGAGGTGGAGTGCGAGCTCAGGTGGCTGTCTAGCAGCTCAGGGATGAAGGAGGAGATGGTTTTGCTGGTTTTTCCCGATTGAGCAGAGAGCTGCGGCGAGAAACAATGCCGCTGTTCGGGTTTGCCCGCGACAAGATAAAGCCGGCCGACTCCTGCTCGGCTTAGGCGGTGCCGGTCGCGTGGGGGCGCGAGCCAGCAACCCTGGGCGCCAGCGCGCGGAGAGGGAAGCAGCTGGTGGCACCGGTAGCTGCTCGGTGGCATAGCCGACAGCTGCTCGGCGGAATTTCCCACCGAGACTCTGACTTTGGGTGCAAGTTTCTCCTTCTCCCCTCTATGACATGTGGGTCCCACCCGGGGTTTTAACCTCTGAAATTTACTCCTAATCACTGTTGTGAACAGTGAGCCCCATAATACCCCTGGTGATTCAAATTATTCACTCCTGAGCCATTTGAATTGAATAGAATTCAAATTGGGTTCGGTGTGAGTGAATTTCAACACAAGTTCAGTTTTGAATTCAATTAAAGTTTGAATTCGTCCCACTTAGCTCATGTCAAGATCAACTCCGAATGGAGTGAAAATTGGTGTGGTGTGGTGATGAACACTTCAAATGTGTGCCAAAACTGAGGCCCTTACAGACTTCGCCCCTTCTGCAGGGGCGAACTCTTAGGGCATCCAAGCCGGACCTCCCCTCTCCGCGGGGAGAGCTCCGAAGGCTCCATGTGTCCAGCGGGACCGGATCTCCCTCTCCTTAGAGGAGAGCTCCGGGCTGCCACGTGGCCAACAGAGCAGGACCTCCCCCCTCCGCGGGGAGAGCCCCGAAGGCTCCACGTGTCCAGCGGGGCCGGACCTCCCTCTCCTCAGAGGAGACCTCCAGGCCCGCCATGTGGCCAGCAGAGCCGGACCTTCCCCCTCCGCGGGGAGAGCTCCGAAGGCTCCACGTGTCCAGCGGGGCCGGACCTCCCTCTCCTTAGAGGAGGGCTCCGGGCCCGCCACATGGCCAGCAGAGCCGGACCTCTCCACTCCGCGGGGAGAGCCCCAAAGGCTCCACGTGTCCAGTGGGGACGGACCTCCCTCTCCTCAGAGGAGGGCTCCGGTCCCGCCACATGGCAGCAAGGCAGCGCTGTCTACCCGGCGCGGTAGGCAGCAGGAGTAAGGCCACACCATGCCTTGTTCATACAAGGTATTCAAGACCCGCGACTTCCCAAGACGCGGTATTGAAGACCCGCACCTTCCCAAGACGCGGAGACGCGGAGCACGCCCCTGCCAGGAGGCGTTGCGCCCAGTCACATCACAGTGAAGACAGGCACGCAATGTCAGAAGCTGTACACCAATATATGCAGCGACAAGACATCCCCTGCCGCCCCTGCCATCATCAACCAATACGCCTAGCTTACGGCGTGGGCAGGGCTGCAGGCCGGAGACTCAGATGCCCTCGCCAGAGACAACTACCGGCATTACTGCAAGATATGGTAGATGGCAGGAAATCGTCCCGGGACCACCTGTCGGGTCCCGGGCCCCCCTTGGTAAGCCGCCCGAGCCTTGGATCATAAAAGGCTTGGGTAGGCAACGTTGCAAAGGGTTTGGTTCGAACTCTGTTCTGCTCTTTGCACTCTCACATCACTCTAGCACTCAGCTCATCCTCAAGCTCAGAACTCCAGTTCTGAGCACCAAGCAATACAACGAGCACCTCTGCTCACTGTGGACGTAGGGTATTACGCTCCGGCGGCCCGAACCGCGTAAAAAACACTTGTGTTCATCTGTTTCCTTCGTCCAGAACAGCTAGACTCACGCAGGGGGACTAGCCCCTCTGAAAAAGAACCTCCACGAGCTGCCCAGTGCAGGCCCGGGGGAAGTGTCGACAGCTACACTTTGACATTTGGCGTGCTAGGTAGGGGGCTTTTTCCCTCTCGCATCAAGTCTTCGCTCACGAAGATGACCAATCTTCCCTCTGCGGCAAGCTCTCCTCGCCCTTGTTCCCAGCGAACGATGACTAGCGAGGCCTACGTCTCGACGCACTCAGGGAGGAGTATGTCGGGACAAGCTGGAAGTCAGCAGCCGACTCCGGCAACGCAGACTCCAGCGAGCCCGAGATCTTCTGCAGCGCCGAGTGTCACTCATGGGAGTACACTAGCTGCAGCACGAGCGCTTCTGCGCAATCCACCTTCTGGGGACGCGCCTCAACTGGTGGAGCAGGAGTCCGACCGAAGCTCCCGTTGCTGCAGCTGCAGCACCCACCGGAGCTCGGGGGCCGCGCCCCGACAGTCACCAGCCCCTGGCGGTGACCACAGCGAGCCTTGCCCCGTGCACAACACCAGCAGCCATATTGCTGCTGAGTGCCGGGAGATCCAGAAGCTCGCAGAACGCTTCCGCAAGAGGAAGCAACCGCGCGCGGATGCCCCTCCCTTCTGTCAGAGGGAGGGCAAGCAGAAGGTCAACACCTGGGACAACGTCGACCAGCAGATGGAGTTCCAGGAGCCCCAGCGTGCTCTGAAGACGGTCCACCACCACGAGGGGCTCCACCTCCAGCGACGACGAGCGCCGGAAGACGCTCCATGTCATCTACTGAGGGTCCTCGGACCCCTCGTCCCGTAATGCAGTCAAGACTCTGCATCGAGACGTGGCGTCAGTGGCCCCTACCCTGTGCGCAACACCGCACCTCAAGTGGGTAGGGACCCCCATCACCTTCGACGCCACCGACTGCCCTAGGAACATGGCTGGGGCCGGGCAGCTACCGCTCCTGGTGGCACCCACCATCGCCAACGTGAAGATGTACCACATCCTGGTGGATGGCGGGGCCAGCCTCAACCTCATCAGCCGTGCAGCCTTCCAGAAGCTGCAGATCCCGATGGCCAAGCTCGCCCCCTCGAGACCGTTCTCAGGGGTAGGGCCGGGACAAGTCATCCCGTACGGCAAATCAGCCTGCCGGTGACCTTCAGGGCACCGGACAACTACCGATCAGAGTACATTCTGTTCGACGTGGCGGAGGTCGACCTCCCCTTCAACGCCATCATCGGCAGGCCATCCTTGTACCGGTTCATGGCGGTAGCCCACTACGGCTACCTTGTCCTGAAGATGCCTACACCAACAGGCGTCCTCAAGATCCATGGAGACCGCACTGCTGCAGTATCAGCCTTGGAGAAGCTCCAAGCACTCGCAGCAGCCCGAGCACCAGCCCCTGGCAGTGCAGAACCGGGCCAACTCTACCAGAGTGCACGCCACCGTGCCTCGGCCCCACCTCCCGGGGGCTGCCCTGGCCCTGTCAACCTCTTGTCGGCCTGATCCAATGGAGGAAGACATCCCGGGTCCCCCAGGGAGAAGACACGCAGGACCAGCTCCGGCGTGAAGACATCGACCTCGTCGATGAGGCTCGATGTGAGACCCTCAATTCTGTGGAAAAACCACGGAACCGAGAACTAATGCATATGTGTGTCCAGGATGTTCATCACACATACACATATGTTCCACAAACTGAATTCAGATTATATATTACCACGAATATCAGAGTTTGTTACAATATCTCATGAGTCTTGGACTCATGCTTACAGCGGAAGTCTTTATTTCTATGCAGCGGAAGTCTTTATTCTAATGCGGAAGCAATTTAACTAAATGCGGAAGCAAATCTAAGCAGAAGTGGCTCCATCTCTACTCCCCCACAGGCAAGGTTGAGAACAGATCACACGCCTTAATGCTCCACTTGGTCTTCATAGTAGTCTTCTCTTGCTGCTGATGATGAAATAATAATGTAAGTTTGAGTACAATGATGTACTCAGCAAGTGTGGAAAAACATGATATGTATCTCATAACAAGGTAGATATAAAAAGGCTCATTGCAGAAAAGCAAAGTTATCAAAACCACGATAAAATAACAACTTCACTTTAGGTAATTGCAATCCCAGCATGTATTAAATTACCAACATACCTCCCTCACTTTCCATGTTCCACCCGAACATTAACCAACTTTATTCTTGCTCACGAATACCTCATTGTATTCGCTACCATCTCACGAATACCTTCTCGTATTCGCTACCATGTCATCTCATAGACAACTTCGTCTCACACCGAGACCAACCTCGTTGCCATGACTCAACAGTCATGCAACCATCCTATCACCCGGACTCAACAGTCCCGAAAACCAAAATCATAATCAAAACCATAACCAATAGCCTTAACCAAGAACCATCCCAAAAACCTTCCCAACTAATGATGGCAGTTGGCCAGGTGCTCGTGACCGTAAGCTCGGCTATCATGATAGTTTTAAGAACCCTGCAGAGTTTGCACCTATTTACCCACAAGTTTGTGATTTCGTCACCCATCGGCGACTGCAGAACCTCCATTATACCAGTACACAACCGTCGGTGTATGGTCAAGAGATCACAAAATAGCCTTTACAAAGGGGTTACTAGATATATGGACTCACTAAGGTTTCACCGGCAGGCTAGAATCTCCAATTCTCCCACCCAAGGGCCCCCTCTTGTGCCATGCAGTTCCCAGGGCAGTCCTCACTCGACCCCCATTCCCCGCGCCTTCCACAGTACATAACACTCTAGCAACTTACCTAATTACTCAGCTAAGCTGCACCCATACTTGGCCTTGTGGTGGCACTGTTATCCTGGCATGTGCATGCATGAACCGGTCCTTAGATCTACGGCAAGTAAACCACCATCTCAAGCTACCTCATTCACAAACCCAGGCTTGCCTAGATCTCCCTCCGATCCATGTTCAGTAACAACAACAATTTCTCATTATCATTACGAGTGCAGTTAGCTAGACACATCTATCTCGCTTCCCAATCCCATGGACTCAGCGAAGCATAAAAGTAAAAACCATACCCGACTCATAAACTTCCCTGGCAACAAGGGTGGTTTAACCAAAACTAGTAAACTCCTATAAAAGGGTTTCCCGTCATGTTTGACTCAGCACACACACCTTTTTGCAAAACAAATCAGTTTTACCCAAAACATAGGATCAATATGGTCAAGGAGCACTTGCCTTGTTCTTGTGGTTCCGGTTGTTCTTGGATCTCAAAACCTTGTTGCTGCAGTTCGTCGTAGACAGCTCCCTGAGCTTGTCCTGCTATGTAGGATCACATGCATGCAAGATTCACAGCAATCAATATCATGCGCAAACCTTAAATTAGATGCGATGATGCATATGCATGCTATCCTATGATTAGTTCTATTAGATTGGTTTGTACGTGTTCTTGCATGGCTTGCATGGATTTTATGATGAACAGAGGTGTTCATATCAAAGGTGGACGTGGCAATGATCTTGTCTTTAGATCAACCTGATCATCAAGTGATCTGTCCATGAGAAGGCCTCTGTTCGAAGGAACCAAAAAACAGATGCAAAGAAAACACACCGATGTCGTAAGGCGGTATCGGAGACCTACCTTACGTTCTTCTCGGTCTCGAGGTCCTCCTCAGATCGTTGGGCTTTCCTCCGGCAATCTTCCTTGCCGCACTTCGGCGATGGTTTACCCGGCGGTTTGGGACTAGGGCTCTAAGTCGTCGGCTCAGGAGTTGGAAAAGAAGTTTGTGGTTTCGGCCAGAGGTTCTAGGTTCTATTTATAATCGGGAAGAGAAGAGTCCTAATCTGATCGTATCCCGAATAAGAATCCTATTCATATTGTCGTTGGATCCTAGCATCTTATCTTTAGTTGATTTGGTGCGGTAACATTCTGGAATTCAGGTCGGTTTCCTTTACGTACCGGTATTCTTACGCGTACAGATTCCAAAATCGCTTCAGAACCCGTTAACTTCACGGTGATGAGCTCCGGAAGCTCCACGTGTCCACCGGGCCTGGTCTCTCCCTTTCCGCAGAGACGGGCTCCGGTTGTGCCGCGTGTCAAACGAGCGAGACCTCCCTTTTCTTTCGGAGGTGAGCTCCGCGTGCGCCACGTATCCTGGCGGTCAGGACCTCCTCTCTTACTCGGAGGTGGCTCCGCGCACGCCACGTGTTAGTGCCGGTCTTTCCTTCTTTCCTCAGAGATGTTCTCCAAGGTTGACACGTGTCCAACAGTGTCGGGCCTCCCGGAGATAAGCTCCGGTGACGATATGTGTTTAATGGAACCGGACTTCTCGGAGGTGAGCTCCCACATCGACACGTACCCCGCGCGACCAGTCCTCGGGTTTCCATGATGACTAGCTCCGGGGGCAACACGTGTCCCACAGGGTCGGACCTCTCCTCCTTTGCGGAGATGAGCCCCGAGCCTGCCACGTAGCCAGCTTAGCGGCGGACCTCTCCCCACTTTGCAGGGATGAGCTCCGAACTTGCCACGTGGCCAGCGGGTCACGGAAGTTGTCTTCGGCGCTATCTATGAACTGGATTCGGCTCTTACTAGCTATCTATTTGATAATTTCTCTGTCCCCACTTCTTTAAAAATGTTTTTTCTCTACATGAAATATAAATACATGAAGAAACCAGAGATGAGGGTGTTACACTCGATTACAAGCAACGCTTCGCAACGCACGGTACCGGCAGGCGCTCCGGCGCTACCACCAAAGGATCGTGCGTGTCCGGGAGCTCAAGGAAGGCGACCTGGTGTTGCGGCGCATACTTTCTCTCGAAGGGACCAACAAACTCTCCCCCAGCTGGGAAGGTCCATTCCGAGTCAGGAAAGTGTGCCGCCCCGGGTGCGTACGCCTTTCCAACGAGGATGGGAATCCGCTCCCGAACCCTTGGAACATAGAACATCTCCGTAAGTTCTATCCCTAGAGCATTGGTAGCACAAGTCTTTTATTTCTGTAATAGATGCCATAGAGTCGAGGAACAGCGCTCGGAGCAACTAAGTCCCAGGGGACGGTATAGGACTACGTTCAGCTTGGCCTGGTTCCGACCCTAAGCGCGTAGGATCTTGCTTCCCTTCTTAATAGGGCGGGTCGTTGCCTCCATGTTTAGCCTGCCTTCCTCCTACGGGCATTTATACAGAAGGAATCCTGTTCTACCACGCTCTTACTTATGTGTTCATTTAAATTACGCATTAATTTTTATGATCACTTCCACATCAACCCAGTGTATGCTCATCGTACACATAGCTCTCTCTCTCTCTTCCCACTCTCATCCCTAGTCGGCATTTGCTATCCTACCAAAGACGATCATGCTTGAGGTACCTGTCGATGGCCAGGTGGCCTCTCGGGCCTCCCCCAGTCAGGTGCTGCGACGCCAGTTGGTCACCTCCAGGAAAAACCTGCGTTGTGCATGGGGGGTCCAGGGTGCGTAGCCTGCTTTGCCTGGTTCTGACCCAAAGCTTGTGCGCCCTGCCCTTCGGAGGTCCAGGGGAGTACATCCTGCTTTACCTGGTTCCGTATCGAAAGCCTGTGCACTCTGCCTCCCAGCGTTACGGTCCAGTACTAGGGGCCGGACGGTCGTACCCTGACCTCGGAGGGAGCCGGACCCCCGGCGCCGGGTGCACTGAATCGCCCAAGCCCCGTATACCAGAACAGGACCGTAAGCTAAATAAGACTAAGAGACAGGTAAGGGAGAGCCCCCGAGGAGAATTACGGTTCCCCTACTTGTGTGCAGGACCTCCTGGCCTTAGCTCCCCCGCAGGAATATGGTAGGTGTGCCCAAACAATTGGCCACACCTACCAGGGGGCCACTACGGGGACCACGCAAGGAAGGACCGGAGCTCCCGACTACTCTAACTCAAGACCAGAGGAGCCGGACATCGCCCCCTCCGCAGGGCCGGGTTCCAAAGGCCCCACATGTGCGGCGGGGCCAGAGCTCCCCTCTCCTCAGAGGATAGCCCCGGGCCCGCCACGTGGCTGGCAGAGCCGGACCACGCCCCCTTCGCAGGGGCGAGCTCCGAAGGCTCCACGTGTCCAGCAGGGCCGGACCTCCCTCTCCTCATAGGAGAGCTCCGTGCCCACCACATGGCCAGCAGAGCCGGACATCCCCTCATCCTCACGAGGCGAGCTCCGGAGACCCCTTGGGTCATTAAGTCAACAAGGACCTAAGGAAGGTGTCTGTGCAAAGCTTCAAGATCGGTGGAGACCTCCCGAAGCCCTTGCGGAGCTAAGGGTTTAGGCAGGCCAAGCCAAGACGAAGAAGACACAGGCACAAAAAACAACGAGAGTCCGTTGTAAAAGTCCCAAAAATGTGTATGAATAAAAACCAAGGTTTGAGTTCATATGTGTGGCAAAGACATGAAAAATGGGACTTGCTAAAACTTTTCTTCATGCAAGGTAATACATGGATGAACATCCAACATGAGGTTCACCTTTCTATTTAAAAGTGTTGAAACAATAAGGAGTTAAATACCCCTTTGCATGTAAGTTTAAAATCAGATTTGAAATTCAAAGTTCACACATGTAGTGACCAAAAACTTTTAATAAACATGCAGCCCTATAGTTGGAATTATAGGGAAAAGTTTGCTCACAAACTTTTCAATTGTAGGGTGGGCTCAAAGAAGAGCTAAAGAGAAGAAATTGCAAATTCTAAACCAAATTCAGATTTAGTCTTGCAAATTCAAAATGAATTTGAAGAATTCAAATTCTAGTCCACCTTTTTAAACTTAGCATTCTGGGGATTGAAAAGATCAGCTTGAGAAGATAATTGGGGAAGAAATGTGGGGTGGGACCCACATGTCATAGAGCTAAAGGAGGAGCCTTACTCACTAAGTTTTACTCTCGGTGGGAACTTTTCCCGAGCAGCTCGCGTGCGCCACCGAGCAGCTTGCCGGCGACAGCTCCTGCTGCCGGTCTCCACGCGCTGGCGCCCCGGGGTCGGTCCTGACCATGTCCTCATCGTGATCACAGGGCCTCAGACCGAACAAAAGCGCATTTGCCTTCCTCTCTCGCGAGAACACCGAGCAACCCGAGCTCTCCCCCCTCCGCTCTTGGTCCGATCGGAAGATCGGCAAAACCACCGCACCTCCTCCCCCCCCCCCCCGAGCTGCTAAACACTCCCACGAGATCAACATCCACCTCCCTGACCCACGAGCAAGTGAGCTGCGGCCTCCGGTGCCCGAGAACGACCGCCGCCGCGGTGACCTATTCCGAGAAAGTGATCGGGTGCTCGTGGACAGCCCTCCACAGGGGGTTTCACGGCTGAGCAATCACAGCTACGGACGCGCACGGGTGCGGTGCTGCTCTCAGCCCAAGCTCAGGCCATACCGTGAAGCATCGCTGGCGAATTTCGAAGTTTTGCTCCGGCGGCTTCAACGGGAGCATCCGGTACAAGAATCCAAAATTCTCCACTTCTATTCGTTCTTAGCTCGTCAAACTTTGCACGTAGGAGCTGGACTAGCCGACGATCATGTTCTCTTTAGCATCCGTCGCATGAAAACCCTTTGGGATGACGTATTTTGAGGTCTACCGAGCACTTCTCCGGCGGACCGAATCGGGCGCACGGTGACGACCGGTTTGCAGCCGTTTCCGAGCCATTTGAGGGCCATGCCGAGCTTGGTGATCAACCACTGATGTTGTAGCACGTGTTTGTCGCTTGGTTGGATGTGGCGGACCGGAATCCGCTCATCCAGGATCGCAGAGGGTGGTGCCGCGCGATGCGACACCCGACAGCACACGTCATAAGAACACAATATATTACATGGGAAAACAGCTGAAACTGTACAAGCAAGTACAAACTTCAGTTACAATTATTGTTCTATTACACAGCGGAAGACTACACTATACAACTCACGCCCGCCTATTTAGCAAAAGTCGGTTGCCCAGCCCTAGGGCAACCCACACTAGCTGCACGTCTCAGCTCAGCGCGGCGTGTACGGCTCCCACTCAGCCGTGGTCCCCGACGGAGGGTAACCCTCGCCGGTGGACTCGTACTCCGAGTCCGTGGGTGGCTCCTCACCTGAAAAACACTTAAGCAGCAACCGTGAGCACAAAGGCTCAGCAAGGCTTAACCGACTCACCTAAGCATGAAACTCTACATGAGGGGTACAATGGACATAGGATAGTAACATTTCAGCAAAACGACACGCCTACAAGTTCATCCTTAGTTCATCTTTTAGCAACAAGTTAACAGTTCATGAAGTCTGAAATTTAGTAAGCAGTATTTGGTGGCACACATGTAGCAATACAATTATATCAATCAGCATCATTGAATCATCATATTTCATCCATTAGTCTACGTTACGACGCAGTGAACAAGCAGTACTCGTCACCGCGAGGGACGGCGAATCGACTCGATATACACCTGCAGGGAAAACCCAAAGAGCACGTCACGTACGCCCACCCGTGGAGCTGCACAGCACGCTCACTCGATGTCGTACGGGACAACCTTTCACCCAACAGCCCAAACGTCGAACCGGTCGCACCGAAACGAGCAGGAGGTTCCCCACACGGAGCATCTCTCTATGCCCGTTGGCAGATTTCCACCTTGCTGCCCTCAACCTACACCTATAAATCGGTGTGATATGCCTCGACGCCCGGAGGTTTAGGCTACATCTGTTTATCGGGGCCCATATATCCGATATGCCTTCGGTACGTTCAATACTTGTTCAGCAGGGCCGCACACGGATCGGTCCTCAATCGACACGGGCAGGGCTGCGCACACAATACTCTCTCTTGCTGCGCTCTAGCCCCTGCCTAGTCTCATTTTCATTACTAAAGTGATCTCACATCACTCAACCGAACCCGTGTGTCCCAAGCCTATCTCGCGAGTAGATTCCAACTACTCGACTTGTACCGAAGTCCTATGACTCATTAAGCATAGCCTGTCTACTCGAGGTCCTTGACACTACCCTCACTCTTTTAGGAACCTTTGGTTATGCAAGTGGGGTTTCATTCACCCTATACCTAATGCACATACATACTTCATATGACACATGTAAACAAAGTAAGATTTATAAAAGGGTTAATGCAAACCGGGGCTTGCCTTGTTGCTGCTGGTCAGGAGTTAGTTCTTCGTCCGGAAGAAGGAAGTCCAGCACTTCCGGAGTCTCGTCTTCAACGGCTACACGTTAATGAAAAACTACATGTTAATTTATATGCAAATGTGAGTTTAGAGTAAGACTTCTACTATTAGTTCTAATAACCAGCCTCTAACCCTGGAACTTTGTTTAAGAATTTAAATATGAACTGGTGTTGGTGGTTTGGCTTGAACTTAATCACATGGTTAAATGCTAAGTGGTTTTCCCCCTTTTCCATCTTAATCCCTTAAGTGGTTAAACAGGACAGGGGTGATCTAGAGCTCCAATAGAGCTGAGAATTTTTGTGTGAGTTCCTTGTCACAAGAAAACTCTCTGGACCAAACATTAGCACTTTTCATGGAGTGGTTTGCTCAGAATAATTCTCTTGGCAAATCAGCAAGGAAGAATTAATTCTGAGGTAATACCCCTGTTCATGCTCAACTTAATGAACTACAATTTCTATTATAGCTCATAGAGTTTGCATGAATTTTCCTAGCATTTGTGGAGTCAAGATTTGCCCAGAATTGAATTTCCAAGTTTTGGAAATTCTCTGAAAATGTTTCTGCATTCAAATGAACACAGCACCTTCCAATTTGAATTGCTCTGACCAAATCAACTCCAAATGGTCTGAAACTTCTACAGGGGTTTACTAATGTCCTAAAGAACATTCTGGCAAAATTTGGGGATTTTTGGATGAACCAAACTCCCTCTAAAATTCTTTTGCTGAAAAGCTTTAAAGAATTTTCCAGAATTAATTAATGGGTTTCATACAGATTGGGTTGTATATCTGGACAGAGCTAGGCAAGATGAATCCAACCCAATTTGAATCACTAAATTTGGAGCTTCCTAGCAAAAGTTATGCAGTTCCAAAGTTTGAACCAATTCTGGAATTCAAATTAATTCGGGAAAAGTTCAAACTCTGCCTGTGGGTCCACCCTATACGTGTCAACCGCCGGAATCACGCCACACGGGGCCACAGCCCTTTTCCCGCGCCACCACACGGGATCGCACGCCACAGCTGATCCGGAGTTTTAAATCTTCAGCTGCTGACACGTGGGCCCGGCGGGTCTTCTTCTTCCTCTCGCTCCCGCGCCTCCCCCTCGCCGGCGCTGTACTGGAGCTCGCCGGACCCAGCTTCCCGGCCACCTCTCGGCCGGAGACTCGCCGCCTGGGGGTTTTCAGGGTCGGGGAACAAGTCTATGGGGTTGGCTCGGGCTGCCGGTGGCCGGAAGTAGGCTGGCAACGAGCCGCGGCCTTCGGTGATGATCGGCACCGCCGCCCGAGCACATTAGCCCGCCAAAAGCTCGGCGGATCCGCTCTAAAGCATCAGTGGAGGTCAGGAAATCTCGGCGAGGCCTCAACCTGGCTCGGAAACGACGGCAAACCGGTTGTCACCGTGCGCCCGCGTGTTCCCGCCATGGCCGCTGACCGAAAAGCTTGAAATTAGCTGTAACCACGGCGTTTCTAGCTAGGGTTGTGGAGGGAAAAGGTTCCCTATCCTCTCTAGTTCTGGTGTGCGCAAAATGAACAACTTTAACCGAGAATTAAGCGTAAATTTCCACAGTTCTTACCCGCGGTCCGGTTTTCCTCGTCCAAGGGGAAAACTTGAAATTCCGAAGCTACGTCGCACGGATTGCTCTGGAATTTGGAGAGGAGCAGCGCAGGGAGTTGGCGCACCTTGGGGTGCTCTTGCTCAGTCGTGAAACTGGTTGGTGTGAGCTGCCCACGGGAGCCCGACGTCGGTTTCCACCGGTTGCACCTCGGCTTCGGTGCTGATGCTCAAAATACGGCCGACAGGAACCCCGAACGCCGGAGCTGAGCTGAGGGAACTCTTGTGCACGCGCTGGCGCTCCTTTTTCGTGTTGATCGCTTGAGCAGTCGGGATACGATGCCGGTTTAGGATCGGGACGAACAGGCGCGGCGCCGGCGGCTTGCTTGCTCGGGGGGAAAGATAACAGGGCTCGTGGGAGGGCTGTGGCCGACTGAGCACGGCGTAGGGGAGATAAGGGCGCGGGGGAACCGATGCTTGAAGCAGCTCGAGAGGTGCTTCGGTCGTCGGTCGACCGTGCGGTGGCAGCCGGTGGGAGAGCGCAACTCGCTCGAGTGTGAACTGTGGAACCGAGTAACTTAGGCAGTAAGCTTCTCCCCTCTCTTCTCACTGACCAGTGGGGCCCACAGCTCCCCTCTGCCCCAAAATATCTCCAAATTTTTGGCAAATGAGTAATTCAAAAGTTTGAAGTCTCAAACTGAGCCACATTTGCATGTTTGGCCAAATTCCATGCAAATTCAAATATTCATTTGAATTCTTTGCACATTTGATTTCCTTTGGAAAAATGGGCAGCAAAACTTTTCAAAAATTAATGAAACTTTGCCTCCCCACTAATTTGAACCTAAGGAATCCAATTATGCACTTTGATCCTTGGTTTAGCTGCTGAAATCCTGAGTTTGAATGCAACAGTTTGGAAACACACTCTCATGTGTGATCATATGTGTATAATTTTCCCATGTTGTGAAAGTGTAAGTTTCCCCTCTAACCACTTCTTTGATAGAGGTTACTTGCTCTGCACAATATTTCACAATCTACCCACAACAAAACTGTTGTGTTGTGAGGTGCAGAAAAGTTTTTGCAAGTCCCTTTTCTTGGACTTTTACATCCCTCCCCCCTTAAAAGAATCTCGTCCCGAGATTATAAAAGAAGAGATAGCGATGTCATAGGGACTTACCCGTGTTGAGAAGCCATGAACTCCGGGTAATTTGAGCGAAGGAACTCCTCGCTCTCCCACGTCGCTTCTTCGGCGGTGTGGTTGCTCCAGAGTATTTTGTAGAACCACAACGTTTTGCTGCGTGTGGTTCTGGCTTTCTCATCAAGAATTCCCACCGGATATTCATCATATGTTAAATCCGGTTTCAGCTCGCCGATGTCTTCGGTAGGAACAGCAGCTGTATGCTTTAAGCATTTTCGCAGTTGCGAAACATGGAAAATATCATGGACACCAGCCAGAGATGCCGGTAGCTCCAATCGATACGCTGCTGGTCCACACTTCTCGGTGATAGCGTAGGGCCCAATGAAACGGGGAGCGAGCTTCCCCTTCACACCGAATCGGTGCACGCCCTTCATTGGAGACACGCGGAGGTACACGTGTTCCCCAACGTTAAAGTGCAACGGCCTACGCCTCTTATCAGCGTAGCTCTTCTGTCGGGATTGAGCGGCCTTCAAATTGGCTTGAATTGTCCGAACGCGCTCTTCGGCGTCGTTCACCACATCAACCCCGAATGTGACCCTTTCACCGGACTCGCACCAATTTAATGGGGTGCGGCATTTACGACCGTAGAGAGCTTCGTAAGGTGCCATCTTGATACTCGCCTGATAACCGTTGTTGTACGAGAATTCCGTCAATGGTAGGTGATCATCCCAGTTCCTACCATGGTGGATGGCACATGCTCTCAACATGTCTTCCAGGACTTGATTCACCCTTTCTGTCTGACCATCGGTCTGAGGGTGATAGGCGGAGCTCCTGATCAACTTAGTACCCAATGCAGCGTGTAGCTGCTCCCAAAAGCGAGATACAAATAATGCACCTCGATCTGAGACAATGGTCTTGGGTACCCCGTATAGGCATAGAATCTTCGCTATGTATAGCTCCGCATATTTGCCGGCATTGTAACGTGTATTCACCGGAATGAAGTGAGTCGTCTTGGTTAACCGATCAACGATTACCCATATGGAATCATGCTTGTTGGCTGTTAGGGGTAATCCCACAATGAAATCCATGCTCACATCTTCCCATTTCCATGCCGGGATCTTCAGGGGTTGCAGCAGCCCTGATTTCTTCATATGATCAGCTTTCACTCGTCTACACGTATCGCACTCGGATACGTACTTAGCTACCTCCCGCTTCATCCGCGTCCACCAAAATTTCTTTTTCAAATCTTGGTACATTTTGTTGCTGCCCGGATGAATGGAGTATTTGGACAAGTGAGCTTCATCGAGGATCTTTTTCCTCAACTTCATATCTCGGGGTACGACTATGCGGTCATTGAACCACAGCGTCCCCTCATCATCCTTCCGGAAACATTTAATTTCTCCAATGTCTATCCGTCTCCGGAGATGTGCCATGCCTTTATCCATTTTCTGAGCTGCAATGATGTCCTCCCTAATAGTAGGGATGAGGGCAAGGTTGTACAGCAATCCATAAGGAACCAAGTATAAACTTGGCTCTTCCTCCTCCACCGGTATAATGGTGAGGTGATGGACATGCGATTTCCGACTCAGCGCGTCGGCAACCACATTCGCCTTTCCGGGGTGGTAATGGATCTCAATCTCATAATCTTTGATCAGTTCTAACCACCTCCTCTGCCTCATGTTCAGCTCGTTCTGGGTGAAAATGTATTTCAAGCTCTTGTGGTCGGTGTAGAGATGCACCAAGTTCCCCAGGAGATAGTGCCTCCACATTTTCAGCGCCAACACCATGGCAGCAAGTTCAAGATCGTGAGTCGGGTAGTGCTGCTCATGGTTCCGAAGTTGGCGTGAGCCATAAGCGACCACACGTCCTTCCTGCATCAACACGCAGCCGAGCCCAATACCGGACGCGTCACAATACACGTCGAAGGGCTTTGTTGTATCCGGCTGAGCTAATACCGGGGCTGTTGTGAGATGCTTCACCAATGTTCGGAACGCTCCTTCACACGCCGTGTTCCAAACATATTTTGTCCCTTTCTTCAGCAACTCTGTCATCGGCTTAGCGAGCTTGGAGAAACTTGGAATGAATCTCCGGTAGTATCCCGCTAACCCGAGGAAGCTTCTGACTTCATGAACGGAAGTGGGAGCTTTCCATTTCAACACTTGCTCGATTTTACTTGGGTCAACCGCAATGCCTTCAGCTGAGATGATATGTCCCAAGAATGGCACTTGGCTGATCCAAAATTCGCATTTGCTGAACTTGGCGTAGAGCTTGTGGTCTCGCAATCGTTGAAGAACGATCCGTAAGTGTTCGGCATGCTCGGCTTCTGTCTTGGAGTAAACCAAGATATCGTCGATGAACACTACCACGAACTTGTCCAGCTCCGGCATGAACACCGAGTTCATGAGATACATGAAATGGGCTGGAGCATTTGTGAGACCAAAGGACATGACGAGATATTCGTATAAGCCGTATCTCGTCGAGAACGCCGTCTTCGGGATATCCTCCGCCCGGATCTTGATCTGGTGATATCCAGAGCGAAGGTCCATCTTTGAGAATACACTTGCCCCCACCAGTTGATCAAACAAGATGTCAATACGGGGCAGTGGGTACTTATTCTTGATGGTGACGGCGTTGAGCGGCCGGTAATCCACACACAGCCTCAGGGTCTCATCCTTCTTCTTCACGAATAGCGCCGAGCATCCCCAAGGCGAGGAACTCGGCCTAATGAAACCCTTGCTCAACAGATCATTGAGTTGTTCTTTCAGTTCCGCCAGCTCATTTGGAGCCATCTTGTATGGTCTCCGTGATATGGGCGTAGTTCCGGGTGCAAGTTCAATCTTGAACTCGACATCCCGCTCAGGTGGCATGCCCGGAAGATCATCCGGGAACACATCAGGATACTCCCGGACTACGGGGATGTCTTCTAACTTGAGAACTTCAGCACTATTAATTGCTAAAACTTCCCGGACTGGTGTGTCTAACACCATGGAATGCGGACGGTGAAATGGAGAATTTAAGTGAACCGTCCGTGTCCGAGTCTCTAGGACAGCGCCATGGTATTGCAGCCATGACATCCCTAAGATTGCATCAATCTTTTGTCCCATAAGGATTATCAAGGTGGTGGGATATAGCTTCCCACCTAAGCACAGAGGTGCCTTTGGAATCATCATATTAGCTGAAATCTTCCCTCCCGGTGAGCAGATCCTATAAGTGCAGCCGGTTGGGAAGACTTGCAATTGATGTTTAGCCACATAGGATGCACTTATAAAGCTGTGGGTTGCACCAGAATCAAATAATATGACGATGGCTTGATGGTTGAGAGTAAACGTACCCGCCAGCACGTTGTCTCCCTCTGGGGCGTCCTCATTGTCGAGGTTGCGGACGCCTCCAGTCCGCTGACCAACCTTCTTCACCGGAGGTCGGCCTCGAGCACCGCCCTGGAGCTGGGCTTGCCCGCTACTCTGCTGCCCCTGGGGACAGTCCTTCGCAAAGTGGCCCGCTTGGCCACACGTGAAGCAGGTGAAACGGGGCGGTCCCCCGCTGATCGGTGGACGGAAACCTGGGGCGCGTTGTGGCGGTGGAAATGCCCGGGGTACCGTCTGCTGCTGCTGCTGTCTTGGTGGTGGCATCGGCGGACGGAACGGAGGTGCCTGAAAGGGACGTCCCCCGAACCGTTGCGGTCGCGCCGGTGGTTGCCACTGCTGCCCGGATGGTGTCCGATACACCATACGGTACTTCTGGGGAGCGCCACTCCCACCGCTGCTAGGTGGAGCGTTACGCTTCCTCTGCTCATCTGCTAACTCCCGCTGAGCGTCCTCTTGCATGATGGCGGCATTGACTAGATCGTTGAATGTGCCGCGGTTCCATTGTACGAGGTGGGTCTTCATTTCGGGATGTAACCCCCGATAGAAGTGCTCCCTCTTCTTCTCCTCCGTGGAGATGTAGTCTGACGCATACTGCGCCAGATGGTTGAAGGCACGGGAGTAGTCGTGGGCACTCCTCCCGCCCTGCTTCAGTTCCAAAAATTCTTGGAACTTTCTCTTCATTATTCCGGGAGGAATGTGATAGGCGCGGAACGCCTCCCGGAACTCTTGCCATTCCACGGCATGGCCAGCCGGACGTGAGGCGACATAATTCGCCCACCACGCACCAGCGGCACCGTGGAGCTGCTGTGCTGCGAACAGCGTCTTCTGCCGCTCCGTACACTGGAGCAGCCCGAACTTGGACTCGATAGTCCGCAGCCAGTTGTCCGCCTCCAGTGGTTCTTCAGCTTCAGTGAACACTGGAGGGTGCGTACTCATGAAATCCGAGTACGACACTTCGCGGGGCTCACGAGGCCCTCGCTCTTGACGTCCTCCCGCCTGGGATGTATTCTGCACGATCGTGCGGAGCAGGTCGGTCTGCTCCTCACGACCTCCCACCAATGCCGCTATCACATCCGCTAGAGTAAGCGGAGGCGGCGGTGGTGGCTGCTGCTGCGGGGTGCTGTCGTAGGCCGGTGGCTGGGAGTCATCGCCTCCACCTTGACTAGAGCCACCAACCTCGTGCGTGGTCCTAGTACGAACCATATGCAACCATACGACATTAAACATCAGTCCCGCAACATTTGGCATGCAGTCCAATAGAACTGGGCGTAAAAACATTATGACAACCAAACGTGCGAAATATCTCGTAAGTAGATAATGTAATAACTTTGTACAAGCTACACCATTACCAGACCAAACACAAGTTAGTTTAATCCAACTTGATGAACCCCCTCTTTGGAAGCTCACCATAACTGGGTTTGGTCTCTACGAGACATTAGTATCGCCCTTAGGGTACAACACCCTCTCCAATGAGTTCAACTGTCATTCTTCCGTCAGAATGACCAGTTTCTACCTATTCCAAGTTTTGATCCGGTTATGGGCATTTTCATGACTCAAGTTGAATACCAAAGTTAAAGTTAACTTTAGTATCTTTCCAACGAGTACTCATTTGCCCCCAGATCAGCTTTGATTAAAAAGTTATGTTAATTCAAAGTTAGCAGAATTTCTGGAAGAATTTTAACAGCACCTCCCTTGGAAGTGGCTGTTTCCAATCCTGATTTCCACTAAATTCTGTGCTGAAACTTCAGAAACTTTGAATTGCAAAGGTGTCAAACATCTTCTACTCTTTCTAAGGATGCATTATATGACAATTTTAGATTTTTCTACTGGGAGTTATATTTGAAAAACAGATCAGTTCAGAGGATGTTTTACTCTGCCCTGATTCTGAATAGTTTACATTCCTCTGGGATTTTAGCCATCTTAAGGCGAGTTTCAGCTCTGGAAGTCTACAACAAAGTTGTAGAGTACTTGAATACCTTCCCAGAACTATATAGCACACCTCCCTGGGCTAAAAGACCTGTGAGTTATGCCCTGTTGAAGATCAGCAAACTTGCTGTCCCAAAACCGAGCACTCTGTTTTTCAGTCTTTTTGGAACTACACTCATCCCTATCTCATTCTTATACCCAACCAGGGTCCTAACTGTTGAACCTATAGATTTTTTTAATTTTTCGTTATCATTATACTCATGCATATGCCTACAATATCTCGGTACTACGTTCCTTACAAAAGAAAATCCTAACCGGATCATACCGGTATATACGTCTCAAGTATGGCACTAAACGGTCTCTCGCACACGTTTTCTACACGGATACATACGTGGTTAGTACCTGCAGAAAACCACACAATAATGGTGCAGTCAACGGTTGTTCATTTCAGGCAGTTCCATATTTGAAAGTAAATACAAACGCCCGTATCATTGTCATACGGCCGTCCTTGAGCTAAGTCACGTCTCAAGGCACGTGATCGTGTTTCAACACCACACGACGGGGAACCCGAGTATGTCATGAACGGGTCGTCACGGTTGGGAATGTTATCAACCCAACAGATACCACCTACTGCCCTGCAGGGCACGCCGATGGCAAGCGCTGCGTATGTCCTCCTGGGCTATTTCCAGACGAACACACTTTCGCGTTACTGACCACGCGATGGGGTCTCCGCTTGCTTGCCTAATGCACGCTAGGGATCAGCGTTTCATATGAACTCAGGGACATGAAGAGTCCAAGAGATTCATATTGACATCTCACACCAAGCTGTGAGATCAACCCTGAACCACGTTCCTCGTCAGAGAGAGCTAACCGAAATTGAACCGCTTTCGGTGGCGTTCCTTACCATACTTACCAGAGCGTAGGTGCGTCGTTACATAATTGAAATTCAGAATTATAACACATAAGTTAGTCTTTGCCACTTTAAGTAACTATGCTAATATAGTCCTTACTTGGGCAACTACCGAATCCTCACCGTATACCTAAGTTTTTCCCATAATGCAGTCCTTTAGTACTGTGCTATCCCCACTGCCGCTCTGATACCAGGCTGTGGCGGACCAGAATCTGCTCATCCAGGATCGCAGAGGGTGGTGCCGCGCGATGCGACACCCGACAGCACACGTCATAAGAACACAATATATTACATGGGAAAACAGCTGAAACTGTACAAGCAAGTACAAACTTCAGTTACAATTATTGTTCTATTACACAGCGAAAGACTACACTATACAACTCAGGCCCGCCTATTTAGCAAAAGTCGGTTGCCCAGCCCTAGGGCAACCCACACTAGCTGCACGTCTCAGCTCAGCGCGGCGTGTACGGCTCCCACTCAGCCGTGGTCCCCGACGGAGGGTAACCCTCGCCGGTGGACTCGTACTCCGAGTCCGTGGGTGGCTCCTCACCTGAAAAACACTTAAGCAGCAACCGTGAGCACAAAGGCTCAGCAAGGCTTAACCGACTCACCTAAGCATGAAACTCTACATGAGGGGTACAATGGACATAGGATAGTAACATTTCAGCAAAACGACACGCCTACAAGTTCATCCTTAGTTCATCTTTTAGCAACAAGTTAACAGTTCATGAAATCTGAAATTTAGTAAGCAGTATTTGGTGGCACACATGTAGCAATACAATTATATCAATCAGCATCATTGAATCATCATATTTCATCCATTAGTCTACGTTACGATGCAGTGAACAAGCAGTACTCGTCACCGCGAGGGACGGCGAATCGACTCGATATACACCTGCAGGGAAAACCCAAAGAGCACGTCACGTACGCCCACCCGTGGAGCTGCACAGCACGCTCACTCGATGTCGTACGGGACAACCTTTCACCCAACAGCCCAAACGTCGAACCGGTCGCACCGAAACGAGCAGGAGGTTCCCCACACGGAGCATCTCTCTATGCCCGTTGGCAGATTTCCACCTTGCTGCCCTCAACCTACACCTATAAATCGGTGTGCTATGCCTCGACGCCCGGAGGTTTAGGCTACATCGGTTTATCGGGGCCCATATATCCGATATGCCTTCGGTACGTTCAATACTTGTTCAGCAGGGCCACACACGGATCGGTCCTCAATCGACATGGGCAGGGCTGCGCACACAAGACTCTCTCTTGCTGCGCCCTAGCCCCTGCCTAGTCTCATTTTCATTACTAAAGTGATCTCACATCACTCAACCGAACCCGTGTGTCCCAAGCCTATCTCGCGAGTAGATTCCAACTACTCGACTTGTACCGAAGTCCTATGACTCATTAAGCATAGCCTGTCTACTCGAGGTCCTTGACACTACCCTCACTCTTTTAGGAACCTTTGGTTATGCAAGTGGGGTTTCATTCACCCTATACCTAATGCACATACATACTTCATATGACACATGTAAACAAAGTAAGATTTATAAAAGGGTTAATGCAAACCGGGGCTTGCCTTGTTGCTGCTGGTCAGGAGTTAGTTCTTCGTCCGGAAGAAGGAAGTCCAGCACTTCCGGAGTCTCTTCTTCAACGGCTACACGTTAATGAAAAACTACATGTTAATTTATATGCAAATGTGAGTTTAGAGTAAGACTTCTACTATTAGTTCTAATAACCAGCCTCTAACCCTGGAACTTTGTTTAAGAATTTAAATATGAACTGGTGTTGGTGGTTTGGCTTGAACTTAATCACATGGTTAAATGCTAAGTGGTTTTCCCCCTTTTCCATCTTAATCCCTTAAGTGGTTAAACAGGACAGGGGTGATCTAGAGCTCCAATAGAGCTGAGATTTTTTGTGTGAGTTCCTTGTTACAAGAAAACTCTCTGGACCAAACATTAGCACTTTTCATGGAGTGGTTTGCTCAGAATAATTCTCTTGGCAAATCAGCAAGGAAGAATTAATTCTGAGGTAATACCCCTGTTCATGCTCAACTTAATGAACTACAATTTCTATTATAGCTCATAGAGTTTGCATGAATTTTCCTAGCATTTTTGGAGTCAAGATTTGCCCAGAATTGAATTTCCAAGTTTTGGAAATTCTCTGAAAATGTTCCTGCATTCAAATGAACACAGCACCTTCCAATTTGAATTGCTCTGACCAAATCAACTCCAAATGGTCTGAAACTTTTACAGGGGTTTACTAATGTCCTAAAGAACATTCTGGCAAAATTTGGGGATTTTTGGATGAACCAAACTCCCTCTAAAATTCTTTTTCTGAAAAGCTTTAAAGAATTTTCCAGAATTAATTAATGGGTTTCGTACAGATTGGGTTGTATATCTGGACAGAGCTAGGCAAGATGAATCCAACCCATTTTGAATCACTAAATTTGGAGCTTCCTAGCAAAAGTTATGCAGTTCCAAAGTTTGAACCAATTCTGGAATTCAAATTAATTCGGGAAAAGTTCAAACTCTGCCTGTGGGTCCACCCTATACGTGTCAACCGCCGGAATCACGCCACACGGGGTCACAGCCCTTTTCCCGCGCCACCACACGGGATCGCACGCCACAGCTGATCCGGAGTTTTAAATCTTCAGCTGCTGACACGTGGGCCCGGCGGGTCTTCTTCTTCCTCTCGCTCCCGCGCCTCCCCCTCGCCGGCGCTGTACTGGAGCTCGCCGGACCCAGCTTCCCGGCCACCTCTCGGCCGGAGACTCGCCACCTGGGGGTTTTCAGGGTCGGGGAACAAGTCTATGGGGTTGGCTCGGGCTGCCGGTGGCCGGAAGTAGGCTGGCGACGAGCCGCGGCCTTCGGTGATGATCGGCACCGCCGCCCGAGCACATTAGCCCGCCAAAAGCTCGGCGGATCCGCTCTAAAGCATCAGTGGAGGTCAGGAAATCTCGGCGTGGCCTCAACCTGGCTCGGAAACGACGGCAAACCGGTTGTCACCGTGCGCCCGCGTGTTCCCGCCATGGCCGCCGACCGAAAAGCTTGAAATTAGCTGTAACCACGGCGTTTCTAGCTAGGGTTGTGGAGGGAAAAGGTTCCCTATCCTCTCTAGTCCTGGTGTGCGCAAAATGAACAACTTTAACCGAGAATTAAGCGTAAATTTCCACAGTTCTTACCCGCGGTCCGGTTTTCCTCGTCCGAGGGGAAAACTTGAAATTCCGAAGCTACGTCGCACGGATTGCTCTGGAATTTGGAGAGGAGCAGCGCAGGGAGTTGGCGCACCTTGGGGTGCTCTTGCTCAGTCGTGAAACTGGTTGGTGTGAGCTGCCCACGGGAGCCCGACGTCGGTTTCCACCGGTTGCACCTCGGCTTCGGTGCTGATGCTCAAAATACGGCCGACAGGAACCCCGAACACCGGAGCTGAGCTGAGGGAACTCTTGTGCACGCGCTGGCGCTCCTTTTTCGTGTTGATCGCTTGAGCAGTCGGGATACGATGCCGGTTTAGGATCGGGACGAACAGGCGCGGCGCCGGCGGCTTGCTTGCTCGGGGGGAAAGATAACAGGGCTCGTGGGAGGGCTGTGGCCGACTGAGCACGGCGTAGGGGAGATAAGGGCGCGGGGGAACCGATGCTTGAAGCAGCTCGAGAGGTGCTTCGGTCGTCGGTCGACCGTGCGGTGGCAGCCGGTGGGAGAGCGCAACTCGCTCGAGTGTGAACTGTGGAACCGAGTAACTTAGGCAGTAAGCTTCTCCCCTCTCTTCTCACTGACCAGTGGGGCCCACAGCTCCCCTCTGCCCCAAAATATCTCCAAATTTTTGGCAAATGAGTAATTCAAAAGTTTGAAGTCTCAAACTGAGCCACATTTGCATGTTTGGCTAAATTCCATGCAAATTCAAATATTCATTTGAATTCTTTGCACATTTGATTTCCTTTGGAAAAATGGGCAGCAAAACTTTTCAAAAATTAATGAAACTTTGCCTCCCCACTAATTTGAACCTAAGGAATCCAATTATGCACTTTGATCCTTGGTTTAGCTGCTGAAATCCTGAGTTTGAATGCAACAGTTTGGAAACACACTCTCATGTGTGATCATATGTGTATAATTTTCCCATGTTGTGAAAGTGTAAGTTTCCCCTCTAACCACTTCTTTGATAGAGGTTACTTGCTTTTGCACAATATTTCACAATCTACCCACAACAAAACTGTTGTGTTGTGAGGTGCCGAAAAGTTTTTGCAAGTCCCTTTTCTTGGACTTTTACATTGGAGGACTAGGAACCCTGGTCGACGGCGCCGAAGGGCAGCAAAGACCGCCGCACGTCGCCGGGGTGTTTCCGGTCACCAGCAGCCCTAGATGACCCCGCAGATATGTTCCTCGACATCATAAACTCCCTGCCGGCGAGTTTCAGCTCAGGCGGTGGCTGGAAACGGCGAGCCGGCGAGCTCCGGCGTCGGGCCGGCGAGGGGCAGCGCGGGCGTGAGCGAGGAAGCCGGAGGAAGAAGACGGAGTGTGGGCCCCGGCTGTCAGCAGCTCAAATTTTAAACCCGAGATCGGGTGTGGCCAGGATCCCGTGTGTTGGCGCCCTGAGATGCTGTGGCCCGTTGTGGCTTCGTTTCTATTGGCTGGAATTCAAAACTGTGGGTCCAGCCGAATTTGCTGTAGGAAAATAATTCCAGGCTTAGCTCAACCTTTGGAAAATCATAACTTCCTGTAGAAAACTCCAATTTGAGTGATTCCACTTGGGTTGGATTCATCTCTCTGAGTTCTATCCAAATATGAACTCAGATTTGTATGAAAGTCAATAGTTTATTCTGGATAATTCTTGGAAAGTTTTCTGAAAAAGAATTTTTGAGGGAATTTGGCTTATCCAAAAATCCCCAAATTTTGCCAGAATACTCTTTAGCATAGTATTGACCTACTAGCAAATTTTCAGCTCATTTGAGGATCATTTGAGTAGGAATTTGCTAAATGCAAACTACTATGTACAAAAGAGTCCAGAAACATTTTCAGAAAATGTTTCCCACTTCAAAAATCTGTTTTGAGCAATCCATAGCTCCAAAAATCATAGGAAAATTTATGCAAGCTCTCTTAGACATATTTGGAATTGTAGTTCACTTAATTGGACATGAAAATGCACATTACGACAGAATTAATTCTTTTGAGTACAAATGCTTAAAGAATTGTTCTGGAAGAACTACTCAAATAAAAGGGCTGCATTTTGGACCAGGTTACTCTCATGTGATCAAGAACTCATATGAAAATTATCAGCCCAATATGAGTCCTTGAACTCCATGTTCTTATTCTCCATACTTGTGTATATGTGGGAATACATAAGAGATATTGTGAGAATTAGGGAGGACACAACATGACTCCACATTAGCTGCAATTTGGCAAGATAAATCCTTAGGTTGTATAGAACCTGCTGTAAAAGTTTTGAGGCCATTGGTGTTCTTGTTCTTCAGTTGCATTCAAATCCATTCAGCTTATCTATTATGTTCATTAGGGAACATGATTAGTGTATAGCTAAGGCCTTAAGGTCAATTTAGTTTATTTCTGTTCTTTGCACAACAGAGGCAAACCAAGCCATTCATGGCTTTTCCACACAACCTCTGTCCTAAGGAATTAATTCCGTAACTTCTTTCCATTACATTCTATAAAATATGTGCATATGCATCTCAATAGGAACCACAACGAAGGGGACTCAAAGGAGTGATTCATCGAAGTGGATCATGCTCCGGAGAGTCAACGGTGGATCTGCAAGGACACTAACTGGTTATATACGACTACCCTGCAAAACAGGCAAGCTCCGGTTTGCATTTAACAGCTGTTAAGTTTTTGTTTTGTATTCACTTTCGGTCAGGATATGAATTATGCATTAGGTCTAGTGTTTGATACTCCTCTTGCATAGCCAACTGACCCATGGAGTATTGGTTAGGTGTCTTTCACTGTGTAGAACTGCCATGCTTAAGTACGGTTCGGTAGAAGTCGAGGGGTGAGATGTTACTCGCAGTTTCAGGAACAACAGGGGCATACAAGATTGGTTCATGAATGAATTAGCAAGTTAAAGTTGAGACCGGAAGGTTGTAGGGACAGCAGGACATAGGGGCCTGGGTGCTATAGACCTGTCCGTGTCGATCAAGGACCGATCCGTATGCGGCCCTGTTGAACAAGTTTGAGTTGTGTACCGGACTCATGCTGGCTATATGGGACCCAGTAAACCGATGTACCTCGGGAAGTTGTCGTTGGGACTTTTCGGGTCGCCTCAGGCAGACGGCCGGTGTGCAGTATGTGGGGAATATTCTCATGACATCTCACGTCAGAAGGTGCACCATGAGAGTAGCTACTGTACAGGGCGACTTGATCGATTCAGCGGGGGTGAAACGGGGGAAAGGCTGCCACGTACAACGTCAGTGATGGTTGTTGTAGGCAACGTCGAGTACGGGCGGACGTGTCGTGTAGTCCGGGTGTTATTGATTCGAATCACGGCCGCTCGCGGAATGGACCGAGCATACTTGTTCTCACAGTCGTGACGTAGTAAGAACTTGCATGAGAAAGGAACTAATCATATTGATGTGAAGTATTATATTAGCGTTGTATTGGATCTTGATGAATAGGCTAGTGCAAACTCGATTCTTTTATGCCATGAGCAATTTATATCAGGGGAAAGCGTTTCTTGTTTGATTGTGGACTCCCAATGTGGCGTGCCCAGGGTTACTTAAAATGCTGCAATTAATACCTGAAAGTAAGGATTCACTTTTAGGCGAGTTTAATTATGCTTATGCCATCCTATGTTAGGTTCATAACCTCACTTAGAGTTCATGTTTAGGGGTCTTGCTGAGCGTTATGCTCACGGATGCTATCCGAGTTGTTTTGCAGGTAATTGACTCGATGCTTATGAGAAGGGGTGCCGATGAGACTCGGGAACCTCCGAGTGCTTACTCAAAGAGCATCCTCGCAGCTGCAGATTGTCTTCGTGTTGCTAGTAAGAAACGTCCGCGGGCTGGACCGTTTCTTTGTTGCTAGTTTAGATATGAGTCGAGAGAGTGATAGTCTTCCACTGTAGTTTACTCTGATATAACTATTTGTAAAACATTCTTGTAGGCTTTCGCAAACTATTTATGTAATATGATGTGTGTTTCTGCAACCCGTGTGCTGTTGGGTGCAGCATAACACGGCACCACCCGACGAGGTCCTGGCTGTCTCAGCTGGTATCAGAGCTGCGTTGGGAACAGAGCACGGATTGAGCATCATATTATGTCAAAAACTTAGGATACGGTGAGATAACGGTACTAGGCCCACATAAGGACTACTATTAGCATATTATGAAGGTGGCAAGCTAACCTATTTGTTATGTCGGAAAACCGTGCATCTCGGAACGTCTATGTCTTGGGGGGTGCACGTATGCGCTGTCCACCAGTGCGCACAAGCTGAAGGGTGGAGCCCCACGGGTGGCAGGTAACCCGACCCGCTTTAGTATCCTCTACGACTCTTCATGTCGTTTGGGGTATTCGAGCAACGTCTTCCCTGGCGTGCGTGGTGCAATTTGGGAGACCCCGTCACGTGGTCAGTAACGTAAACACGTAGCTCAAGGCGTGTTTGGCTTGTGAACAACTGGGCCAGTGATGACGGCCGGGTGTACGAACTGTATGGATACCGGGTTCGGTGTTCAGCCGAACCTGATGATCGAGTGTGTTTTATGCAGGAACTAACCACGAAACCTTAGTGCGTGTAGAACACATTTGCGAGTGACCGTTTTAGTGCCACCTAAGGATACGTGTATGCCGGAGTAATCCGGTTAGGTTTTTCTTTGGTGAGACCACGTAGTACCGGCATATGTCTTACGGTGCATTGTCACCGTACAACACTGGATAGTATTCTTACCTATGAAGAAATTATTCATGACTAACTTCCAAACTAAAAATGGATGTGATAAAGCACATATTAGTTACTGAGCTCTTTATTTGAACTAAGTTTCAAAGAAGAGACTTGTTAGGCTTCTTTTGATCTCAAAGACAGAGTGCTCTGTTTAGACAGGAATTTTTCTGGGCTTTAACAGAGCGTAACTCTAATTAGTTTGACCCAATGGATGCGTTTGAGACAGTTCTGGAAAGGTTATTAAGTGCTCTACAACTTTTGTGTAGAACTCCAGAGCCAAATCCGACACCAACTTGGTTAAATGTCCAGATGAATGCAAACTGTTCAGAAAACAGAGCACCTGCAAACTTATCTGGATGTTGCTGTAAATTAGCCGTCACAGTCTGTAGAAAAATTTCTAAGGGTCATGTAATACAGCGTTGGAAAGTTTATGAAACTTACAACGATTTTGTAGTTCATAGTTTGTTCAGAATTGTACCCCAGTTGTATGTAAAACTGTGATGAAAACAGCCACATACAAAGGAGGTGCTGGCAAATTTTATCCAGAAATTCTGTCAACTATGAACGATCATAACTTTTGTTCCAGAAATGATCTAGGGGCATTTGATTACACGTTGAAAATATAATGAAGTTAACTTTAACTTTGGTATTCAACTTGAGTTCTGAAAATGCTGGTAACTGGATCCAAATCTAGGTTAAGTACAGAAAGGTCTATTCTGTACAGAATAGAGGGAGTGTTCTAATTTTGGCTTTAGAAAGATGTGTAAACATGAAGTATGGTTATGCTTTAATAAAGTTTTAGCATGTTCATGTTTTACATACTTTCACATACTGATGAAATCAAGTTTTGACTTCCCTCAAAAATTTGCTTTTTTTGCAGTATGGTGCGTACTCACTGTCCGAGTAAGGCTGAAAGTTCTCGCCGAGACAGTGATGACTCGACTCCACCAGGGGCACCGCCATCAAGGGTATGGGCGGATGTCATGGCTCAGATGGTCGAGTCAAGTCAAGAGAACACAAGACTACTCCAAGACTTGGTACAACAGGGCTTACTCCAGCCTGCACAACAGGACGTTCCACCTCGGAACGCCTACTTGGATTTCTTGGCGACACAACCGCCAATTTTCATGGAAGCCAATGAACCAGTGGAAGCTGATCAGTGGCTTCGAGTTATGGAGTCCAAGTTTGGAGTGTTTGAGTGCGACGAATATCAGAAGACACTATTTGCAGCTCAACAGCTCCATGGAGCCGCCGGAAATTGGTGGTTTGCTTATCTCGCCACCGTTCCGGAAGGCCATCAAGTGGAGTGGACGGAATTTCGTGAAGCATTCCGTGCTCGACACATTCCTATGGGTTTTATTAAAGCCCAACAGCAAGAATTCAAAAACTTGAAGCAGGGGGACATGAGTGTCCTCGATTATGTCAGACGATTCAACCTTCTGGCACAATATGCTCCTTCTTATGCGACGAGCGAAGCTGCAATGTGTGACTACTTTTTCTATGGCTTGAGTTCCATACTAAAAGAGAAGTTAGCTTTGTTCAATCAAGGCAGTTACACCGAGTTGATAGTGCTGCTCTGCTACAAGAACAAGCGACACTTGAGTGTCAAGCAGAGAAGAGGGACCGGGAGGATGTGCTAGAGGACACACCAGTTGTTCCTCGCAAATACCGTGTGGTGTATCACACACCATCCGATGAAAGATGGCAAGCGCCAGTGAGATCAACTCCGTACAGATTTCCAGCTCAAGAATCATGTCTTGAAGCAGCGCCATTGCCGCAGCAACAAATGATACCTGTTGCATCATTGCTGCAGCCAAGTACATCAACTTCTCAACCGCAAGTCAACAAAGAACTGGGGAAACCTCCGTGTTCTTATTGCCACCGTTCTGGGCATTTTAGGCAGGAATGCCGGGAGAAGTTGGTGAACACCAGACAGCCATCATCGTCAGGTGGTATGCCGCCACCTGCTCAAGTCAACATAACGGCATTGCAATCCGGGAGTGTGCAACATCTTGCTATTGAGGATGTCCCGGAGGGAGCACCGGTGTTAGCAGGCATGTTTGCTCTCAAAAACATGCCCGCGCTGGTACTTTTTGATTCCGGTGGAACCCACAATTTTATCAGCAAAACATGCGTGGATCAGCACCAATTATCCATCAATACTCCCACAACGAGTTTTCTTATACGTTCACCGGGAGGAAATATCTCTGCCAATCAGATTGTGTCCCGAGCAGCTTTGTGTTTGGGTGGGAAAATATACCCAACATCGCTGATTATGTTGGATAGGCAGAAGATAGACATTATATTGGGGATGTCATGGTTAAATCGTCACGGTGCCGTTCTCAATATCGGTAACCGGACTGTCCAGATTGAGTCGCCGATTCACGGACAGCACACGCTGTTTTTAGACAGCGAAGACCCAGATAATGTAGAGGCCTACCACACGGAAGCACTGAAGCTTGAAGAGATTCCGGTAGTACATGATTATCCCGATGTATTTCCCGATGACTTACCGGGTATGCCACCCGAACGGGACGTCGAGTTCAAGATTGAACTGGCACCGGGAACGACGCTGTAACACCCCAAAATCCTGTTAAGAGGGGAATTTAAAAATTTTTGGACGTATTGCATGTGGTGCAGAAATTCAAATTTAATTTGGAATTCAAATTCAAATCGAAACCAGAAAAGAAATGGAAAAAGAAAAAGAAAAACAGAAAACCCCGGCCAGTGGGCCGAAACCCACCAGCCGGCCCACCTTTTCCCGCGCCAGCCCGCAGCCGCACGCTCCCCTCTCTTTCTCACTAACACGTGGGGCCCACGGTCATCTTCTTCCTCGCGCGATCGCGCCAACCGCCGGGACTCCTCCGCGCGCCGAATCCAAACCACCCCGGAAACCCGTGTTCCCCCAGCCAAATTTCGGTTCTGGACGACTCCAGCTCGATCCCAACCGAACGCCGCCCTCCCTCGTCTATATAAGCGCCGGCATCGCCCGTTTTTTTCCATCCCGATCGCCTGTTTTTCCTCCCGGTGAGAACAAGAGCTTCTCCGGCCGTTTTCTCTCGATCTTCGCTCGAGATTTCTGATCTAACGCACCGATCTTGTTCCACCGCCTCCGGGGAATCACGCAGGTGCAGAAAACTCGGTAGATTGCGCCCTAGACACAGCTCCGACGAGCATCGCCGCTATTCCATCTCGTACCTCGTCGCCGACCGCCTTCCAGGGCCTCCGAGCTCAAGAAAAACCCCGAGGTGAGATCCCCGACCTCCCCTCTACCGATCTATGCCATGAAATCCCAGTTTTAGGAGGAATAGACGAAGATCCGAAGTTTTCCGGCGAGATCACCGCCTCCCGCCCTCCGCGCGCCGCCGGGAAGCGCGGGCTGGCTCCGGCCAGGGCGACGTGGCCGCTTGTGCGCCGTCTATTTTAAATCGCACGGTAGGCATAAAACCCCCGCGTACCGGTTCGACGTTATAATCTCAGCCGTCTGTTTTAAATCGGACGGTCCACGTCGGCCCTGCATTATAAAGGCCAGGATTCTTACGCGCTACCCCCTGGGGATCTCAGAAAATAAGAGCTAGCCCGGAAACTTCTGATCTAGCCCCTGGAACTTCAGAAAATCATGTAAATTCAATTAAAAATCAGTTTTAGCCCCTGGACTTAATAAAAATTAGCAAAACCCCTCTGTTATGCACAGTTAGACCCCTGGAAATTTGTAAAATAATAAATTAGACCCTATAGTAGGGTGAACTTACCTTTTGACCCTATATGGTATTAGGTTTAGAAATTTGAATGTGTGACTAGGATTTAAATTTAAAAGGAAAGACAAACACATGTGCTAATTCAAGTTTAAACTCTACTAACACATGGAAAACTTTAGAATGAACTAAAAATAAATTTTAGGCTGAAATGAAATCTGTTTGGGTGTTGTTCATATTTATTAGTTCTAGGAACACATTTTTAGGTTAATAAATAATTCGGAAAATGGGTAAAATAAATTTAAATTAGTTCACATCAGAGGAGAAGTTCAAAAACATATTATTTAATAAATTAGATCAGAACCTATTCTGTTTAGATGTTATGCCCTACTATTTAATATTTAAAACTCACTTTTAGGCATAGAAAATAAATCTGGAAAATAAAGGAAAAATAGGTATGCATAATTAGAAAATGATAAATGAAGACTCCAAATCCAAAGACTTCAGTTTGGGATTTGGTAGAAGGTTTAAAAACCCACTTGGAATAGGAAATTACCTTCCATGCAAACTTGCTAGCTAAAGAGTGAGTTAATTGAATATAAAGAATTTGTTTAGAATTGAAATTCATATATATAGTGTGCAAAAAAAAATCTGAATACAAAAGTTAGAAATCATATACATATGTTTAAAAGTGCAGGTAGGCCAAAAATCAACACATGTAGAGTAACCCCAACACTTAGAAATGTGAATGACTTTCATAGGTGTGTATGTGTGGTTTGTATGAAGTGAAAATGTGAACTATGTCTTGTGGATTGTTGTTTTCTTTTGCTATGTGTATTGGCATGAGTAGAACCTGCCCCAGAGCAAGTTCTCCCCTTCCAAGACCAAGATTTTCCATTCCCAGAGCAGCAGGAAGAAGGCAAGTGTCCTTGACCACTTTGATCAAATGCTAGGATGTGTAGATAGAATTATTTGCATTGTCAAATGGAATATGAAACCCATGCTAGGAAGTTTCCCTAGAATTGCATTACCTTGTTTCCTTGTAGCTTGGGTTGGGATTTATTTTATCATGTCATTTACTTATATGCTTATGCTTAGCCATGCTTAGAATGGGATAATTGGGGTATGAGATCATCAATTTATTTACCTTACTCTTGAATGAGATATTATGGGTTATGTAGAGGTAGGGATCGAGGCAAGTTGGATGAATTGGTTGGTGCTGGGTGCACGAGACTCGGGTTTGTGTTTAGTACTTGCCTGGATCCTAAGGACCGGTTCATGGAGCATGTAACCTGGCTTTACCGTGCCAACCACATGCTGAGATGGGGCAGCTTGGTCAATTAATTAGGTGTATCCCAGGCGTAGTATGGGTGTGTTGGATGGTGTGGGGAGTAGGTGTCAGCTGGACTACCATATGAACCGCAAGGCTCAAGAGGGGGCCACTGCAGCGGGGTTGGAGCCTCTTGTATGCTGTTAGGGGTGAAACCTCAGTGGGCCCACGCTCGTCGGGAATCCCTTTGTAAAGGCTTCGTAGTGATCTCCTGGCTACACACCTGGGAAGTGTGAATGTGGTTCGTAGCCACTGGCATAATGGAGGTTCTTTTAGTCCACCCGGCAACGGGGGATGAAATCACTACATGTGGGTACAGTGGTGCAAACTCTGCAGAGTCAAAACTGTCATGAAAGCCATGCTCACGGTCAAGAGCGGCTTGGACTTATTCATCATTAGAGGATTGATGGCTTTGGAAGTTGAGGATGTTAAGCGGGGAGCTTAACATTGGTATTGATGTTATGGTTAATTGATTATGATGATGGGATGAGAGATTGTGACCATTTCACCTGTGTAGTAATGTAGGTGCTTAATAAGCTAAGGTGGTAGGTAATAATTGTGTAGTGCTTTAACCATGATTTCAACCTCTCCTTGCTCTGGCCATGCATGACATAACCTTCCCCCACTTGCTGAGTACCAACGGTACTCAAACTTGCATATTTGTTGGTTTATATTGCTGCTCAGGTCAAGAGAATGATGTGGTGTTCAATGACCAAGACTTTGGACCCGAAGAAGAATTCTAGGTTCATGGAGTCCCCCGGGCAACTCCTGTGACGGAGCCCACAAGAATAATATTCCGCTGCTATTTTATTTACATGTTACGAACTTATTATCGTCCATCGAGACATATGCTATGTAAGACTTATTTATATTCGACACCTGGCTTGTAAAAAATGATGCTTCACTATTTGTCATCACATGTATGAGAAAATGATCCTGGCATACATGTGATATTCACTCGGTTGTTCTTCGGAGAAACCGGGTGTGACAGAAGTGGTATCAGAGCCAAGGTTGCCTGTAGGAACATGGACCTATGTAGCAATGGACGTATTTAAGGGCCCTATTTTTTTAAAAACTATTTTACAAGGTGTGGGTTGAAAAGTGTTATTTAATGGGGTCACTTTCTTCATCTTACCCCAACTTTTATTCAAAATAGGATTTTTGTTTAAGATCTTATCTAACTTAAGTTTAAATGCTTTATGTTTTAGATGGTTCGCATGATCCGCACCGCTCGCAAGTCCACCGGAGGGAGAGTTCCCGTAGTTGCCCTTGCCCTGAGAGAGGAGAACCGTCCGGTGACGTACCTCTCGTACGGATTGGCAGTAGGAGGCTTGTTGCGCCGTCTTCGACGTATGCTCCACGCCGCCAGCAATACGGGCAAGCTAATCATACACTACAGCTCCACCCGGACCATCCGTGAGAAATGAGGATTATCCATGAAAATCAGCTGCTCAAGATCCACCGCTCTCCAGCTTGTCGAGCGACATAGGTTGATGCCGAGAAGGATGTCACCTGGGAGGCCATCACCTGCTAGAGTCACATCTATCGTTGCCACCTGGACAGGACTGAGTACATGTATGTCCTCCAGCGTGAGAGTGGTACAACGGAGTACAAGTACCCGCCAGTACAG
This sequence comes from Neostapfia colusana, assembly GCA_030760725.1. NCBI lineage: Eukaryota > Viridiplantae > Streptophyta > Magnoliopsida > Poales > Poaceae > Neostapfia > Neostapfia colusana. Next base: position 25,189,313 of record JASWHV010000014.1, read on the forward strand.
CAGGGGACTTCCCATGAGCACATGGACCTGTGCTTGGAGGATGCTGCTATGCTCAGCACTCGACTGCAGGAGTGCCAGCAGGAGCTTCAGGATGTTCGTGACACCCTGATAGAGACTGAGGCGTTGCTTCGAGCCAGCTTGAAGGCGAGAGAAAGAGGAGATGGGAATGAACTGTGTGTCACCGTCAATGACACATGGACTCCTAACTCCCCAGATCACCGGGCGAGCAGGCATCGCCGCACTTCTCCACCCGCAGCTTCCCCACCCAAAGCGGAGTCAGAGGGCAGCCGCAATAATGAGGAAGATCCCGAGGAGCCAGCTCAGTGATACGAGTCGTGTAGAGTCCTTTCTCATAGTTCAGCAAGTTATCGAGTAGGCGAGTCAATACCTTAGTTAATGGTGTGTTAATGTTTATTGTGTGACGTGATTTGTGGAAGCCGTGGGCATTTGTCCACAACCGCGTCTTCAGTTTGTTTTGCTTTGATGTGTGAACCCCTATGAATTAAGAGTGCATTTATTTTCGCGTAAGACGTGAAACCCTCAGAAAACGTTAATATAACAAGACCCCATGAATTTTAAGTTTAAACAAGCAAATTGGGAAGTTAACACGTAATGCCCTAAATTGACATTTGGTTGATCATGATAGATGGCCGGAAGAGGAAAGGGTCGTGGTGCCAATCCCGCCAACAACAATGATGAGGCCGGCAACCCTCACCTTTCCGGAGGACAAGACAGGGGTGGTCGATGGGAAGGAGTTGATCCCATACACCAAATGCTTGAAAATCAGAATCAGCTCATCCAGAGCCTGACTCAAGTGGTGGTCAACTTGCACCAAGCTCCACCTCCACAAGCTGCACCACGCCAACCAAGGTTGAGTGAGTTTCTAGGGACTCAACCTCCAAAGTTTGCAAGTGCTGCTGAAACTCTGGGGGCAGATGATTGGCTAAAGACCATTGAGAGCAAGATGAGGATCATACAATGCCAAGGATATGAGAGGGTGTTGTTTGCCTCTCACCAATTGCATGGACCTGCTGCTGATTGGTGGACCGCTTACGTGGCCGCCCATCATGACCCTGAGAACATCACTTGGGAAGAGTTCAAGCGCAGTTTCCGCAACCATTACATACCAAGGGGTGAACTCAAAAACAAGAGAAAGGAGTTCTTGGGGCTGCAGCAAGGAAACATGACCGTGAGGGAATACCTCACTAAATTCACCCAACTATCCCGTTATGCACCACGGGACATCGAGACTGATGAGCAGAAACAGGACTGCTTTGTGGAAGGACTTACAGCAGAAATGCAGTGTGCAATGTCCTCCAACGAGTATGAAAGCTTCCAAAAGATGGTAGACAGAGCATTTGTAGTGGAGAGGAAGCTGAAGGCCTTGGAAAATGAAAACAAGAGGAAGGCGGGATGGTCACACCAAGCATCGGGTAGCAACACACGCCCACGTCTGATGCAGCAACCTGTAAGGGCCTCAGTTTTTGACACACATTTGCAGTGTTCATCACCACACCACACACCTCATTTGAGGAAGGATGATGAACACAAATGAAGAGCAAGTAACAATTATCAACATGCTCATTAGGGAACAAACTCACACATTGCAAAAGTGGTATTTCCCACATGTGATATAGATGGGCTGGACATATGAAAACTCCTACACTTTACTAAGGATGTCCATGCCAAGTTTCACCCAAATTCAAAACCTTTTTGAGGTCAGTTTGGGTATAGTTAGGAAGAGGGCAGTTTGAAACCATATTCAAATTCAAACTGTTTTTATCCCATAAATTTAAAAGTGGATGGCATATTCTTACTCAGGACATTTTTGTGAGCTCACACACCAATTTTCACTCCATTTGGAGTTGATCTTGACATGAGCTAAGGCGGAGAAATTCAAACTTTATTTGAATTTCAAACTGAACTTGTGCTGAAATTCATTCAAACCAAACCTCATTTGAACTTTGATCAATTCAAATGGCTCATGGGTGAATAATTTGAATTGCCAAGGGTAGTATGGGGTTCACTGTTTACAACAGTGATTAGGAGTAAATTTCAGAGGTTAAAATTGGAGGTGGGACCCACATGTCAGCCACTGCTCAGATCAAACCGACTGAGACTTTTTCACTCGGGTCGCCGAGCCGCAGCGGTGATCGCCACCGAGGGCAGCCGCCGCGCCAGCAGCTGCTTGCCCACGCGCGGGCGTGAGGCGGTGCAGAGCCTTCTTAAGGCGCCTGCCCCCTCCTCGGCCGAGGCACCGCCGTTCTTCCCCGCAAGAACTCAGCGCCGGCCGAAAACTTCCGCAGCTCAGACTTGATCGGAGAACGCCGATCGCAGCTTCCTCCGTCCACTCCAGAGCCCCAGCAAGGTACTAGAGACCTTCCTCCGTCCTCCCCGTTGCTAGAATTCGGTTGAAACCGATTGATATCGGCTGTGCCGAAAGATCAAATTCAGGACATGGAACCGCCGCACCTCGGGCTCTCGTGGACAGCCCAAGCAGGGCGTTGTCACGCCCGAGCCAAGGCACCCCTGGACGCGCGGGTGACCGGTGCCGCTCATCCCCGAGCCACAGCTCGAGTGGTTGCTCACCGGCGGCGAATTTCTATTTTTCCCCTTTCTGTGTGCATAACGACCTTCGGGTATGAATCTGTTTAATTCGTGCTCTAGAAAGGATTAGAGGGCCTCAGGCCACTCTCACACGAGCTAGACACGGTAACGCACAAGTTGTATTCACAACTCCGGGCCGGAGAACCTCTGTGCCCGGCGTAATTTGAGGTCTACTAATGGCGGAACGAACGGGCGGCATCGGGCGCACGGTGAGGACCTATTTCGGGCCTTCCCCGAGCTGCCTCGAGCTCGTGTCAACCTTCTCTGAGGTCCACTGATGCTCCCCGACCGATTTCCCAAGTAGCTGAGGTACTAGAGAAGTCAGCCGACATGGCCGAAGTCGTTCCGAGGTGGCGGCTCGTTGCCGACCATACTCCAGCCATTATCATGAGCAGCTGACCCTAGAATCCTGTTCCCCAAGTAAAAGTATGCAGGGGCGGCCAGAATCAAGAAGTTTGGAGCTGTACAGAAGCCGGCGGCGAGCTCTCCGGCGAGATCCCTCGGCGGCGGGGCGCGGGTGTCGTGAGGTTGAAGAAGGGGGTGGACCCCAGCTGTCAGCGGGAGATATTTTGAATCGGGATCCGGCTGCGGCCGGGATCGGGTGTGCTGCGCAAAATCCTTGTGGGCCGCGGTGTGCCATCGCCTAGGCGTGCGACGCGTGTCCCCTGGGCCCACGCGCGAGTTTAAACTTTTTCCCGATTTTCAGATTTCCTTCAAACTTCAAATCCTCATAACTTTGGCTAGAAAGCTCCAAATTGGGTGAACCAAATTTTTCTGGATTCAGCTCTCTGAGTACTTTCCAGCAAATCAAGTTTCACTTCATGAAAACCCTTAATTTTCCAGAATTAATTCCTCAAAGTTTAAAATGTTAGGAATTCTAACTGGAGAATCCTGTGGAGGAAAATCCTGAAATTTTGCTGGGATATTCACCAAAATATCCCTGAACTACCATAAAAATTTCAGATCCATTTGAGCTCATTTGATCCACCTAATGGTGTGATTAATGAAACTGTTCCAGGGAAAATAGAAAATGTTCAGAAACATTTTCAGAATCTTCTCTGAAATTGTTTAGCTCATATATTTAGTTAGGAACTTCCAAATTAAGTGAGACCAACTCCATTAGAACCCTCTGAAAATCTAGTTTTCAGAAAGTCATAGTTTGTTTCATGAAAATTCCTAGAACACCCTAAGAGTTCCAATTAAGGTCAAGGACATAATTAATTGTGGAGGGCTCAAATGAGCTTTGCTGCAACTAAAACTTGACCAAGTCTCGGTTTAGGTTGTAACCAAGCCACAGTAAAAGTTTCACAGTCATTAGGTATGTCTAGCAAGGGTTATAGACTTCACAACTTCAAATTAATACAAATGCATTTAAATTGATACATATATTGCTCTTATCATGTAGTCGCTAAGGTCGAGGAGGAACCCGAAGTCCTAGACTTCGTAACTCCGGAGGAGCAGCTAGCCTACAACCAAGAGCAGCAAGGCAAGCTCCGGTTTGCATTAACCTTTTTACAAATTTTTATTGTTTTGAGCACATACTTGTTTCCTTTATTCTGTGCATTAGAGTCTTGTTTGGAAGCCCCACTGCATAGCCAAGAGAACCATGGGTTGGGTTAGGATTGCAAACCTCGTTAGCTACTGCATTGCTAGGATAGAGTAGGATTCGGTACAAGTCGAGTAGTTGGAACTACTCGCGAGAATAGGCTAGAGGCACATTGCTCGGGTAGTGATAGCACATGAAACACATGGCAAGAAAATGAGACCAAGCGGAGGGTAAGGGCAGCAGGACTTTGGGGCCTGTGTGCTGTAGCTCCGCTTGTGTCGATTGAGGACCGAGCCGTGTGCGGGCCTGTTGAACAAGCTAGAACAGTACCGAAGACCTACCGGCTATATGGGAACCGGGAAACTGATGTAACTCGGGTAGCTGGGTATTGAGGCATTGCCCGTCGTTCAGAGGGTAGGTTGAGAGCTTGAGGTGTAAATCGGCTGGCGGCACGGAGATGCGCGTGCAGAGACCTCTTGCTCAGGACGATGGGACCGGTTCAATATTTGGCTGACGGGTGAAAGGTAGTTGCGTACGGCGTCCGTGATGGTTGTTGTAGGCAACATCGAGTACGGGCGTACGTGACGGGTTGTTCGGGTAACCCTGCAGGTGTAAATCGATTATAATCGCCGTCCCTCGCGGTCAGTGAGTACCACTTGTTCACTGTACCGTGACGTAGAAAGAACAGGCTAGACACATGTTAAAATGCTGCTGATTGAAAGATGGACATTGATTGTTAATGATATGCTGTAGTCTAGAGCCAACTAAAGTTCTTTTCAACTTTGGGCAAAGTACATGAGAGAAATGCGTTTCTTGTTTGATTGCGGCTCTCTCATGTGCCTTAGCGTAAGGTTCTCCACAACCTGCTGCTAAAACCTGAAAGTAAGGTTTTACTAATTAGGCGAGTCCTTGCAAATGATTTTTTCCTCATGTAACCCATTGCCCTCATGTAGAAGTTCCATGTTTAGGTGAGACGGGTCAGACTTGCTGAGCCTTCGTGCTCACTGCTTGTGTTTGAAGCTTTTGCAGGGTTCTTTGAGGAAGGGACTCCCGAAGAGGAGACGGAACCCCAGGAGGGGAACCCCGTCGAGTGGGAGTCGTGCACGCCGCAGAGTTAGTGTGCGTGTGTGCTAGCAAGGACACGTTCGAGGGCTGAACGTGCACTTGATGCTTAGTCTACGCCCGCGAGTGTAGACTGAACTTATTTTGCTGTAAACATGTTCATAAACTTGTTTATGTAATAAAATTTTCACTTCCGCTTTGTACCTTTGACGTGTGTTATACGGTGCTGTGCAACGCAGCACCCCTCAGCGTGATCCTGGCTCGACAGGACCAGTGGGGTCGTGTCAGCGTGGTATCAGAGCTCGCTTGAGGTTTAACACAGTACAAAGGTCTTCTTTTTCAAAAACCCAGTGAGGAACGAGTTAGTAGCCCGTATAAGGATGTTATTAGCATATAGAAAGTGGCATATTACCCTATTTGTTATGTCGGAAAATCGTGCATCTCGGGACGTTCATTTCTTGGGGGGTGCACGTAAGCGCTGTCCACCAGTGCGCACAAGCTGAAGGGTGGAGCCCCACGGGTGGCAGGTAACCCGACCCGCTTTGATATCCTCTACGACTCTTCATGTCGTTTGGGGTATTCGAGCAACGTCTGTCCCTGGCGTGCGTGGTGCAACTTGGGAGACCCCGTCATGTGGTCTGAAACGTGAACACGTAACTCAAGGTGTGTTTGGCTTGAGAACATCCGGGCGAGTGATGACGGCCGGGTGTACAAACTGTATGGATTCCGGGCTCGGTGTGCAGCCGAGTCTGATGATTGTTTGGATTTCTGCAGGTAGCCTGACCACTAAACGGTAGACGTGTAGCATCCGTGTGCAAGTGACATTTAGTGCCACTGAAATAACAAAGCCGGCTAAGTCCGGTATAGGTTTTTCCTTTGTGAGGACGTAGTGCCGACATAATCTGGTGACGCATCGACGTCACACCCAACTAAATGAACAACTTCATTTAAAAACTTGAAGGTTTTGATCCAAAGTAGTAAAACTTGATGTAACTCCTTCCCTTGAACAGGATATTCAAAGTTAACAAGTTTTCAACTTATAGGCTGTTAGGGACAGAGCACTCTGTTTTCAGCTGAATCATAGCTGAAGTTAATCAGAGGTTAGAGGTTGAGTTCTTTCGAGGTTGGGGTCGTATGATACAGTTCGGGAAAGCGTTGGAAGAGCTTTACAACTCTTCTGTTGAGGTCCAGAGGTGTTTCATCCCTTAACCAATCGAAAAATGCAGTAGAGTTGAAACTGTCCAGAAAACAGGGCAGAGCAAAGACTCTCTGTAAACTCTCTGTAAATTAAGCATAACTTCCTGCTTAAAAATCCAAAAATAGAAAATGAGGTAGTTCTGGAAAGCTTATGAGAATGGGTTACAACTTTGTAACAGAAAGTTTTGTCAGATTAGGAACAGAATTAACTGGGATTCTTGGATCAATTCAGTACCTAAAGCAGGGAGGTGCTGTCCAATTGATTCCAGAAATTCTGTTAACTTTGACATCTCATAACTTTTGAACCGGGACAGATTTGAGGCCAAGCAAACACTTTCTGGAAATCTATTGAAGTTAGCTTTAACTTTGATGTTGAGCTCCAGAATTAATTTTGCGGTTAACATGGCCTAAATCAGGTTGAAATGGAAACTGGTCAGGGCTGTCATGGGAACAGCAGATCAGCAGTCAAATTTGTTTAAAATTTGAACTATGTTTCCAAGTCTTATGGGTTCAATGACATGTCTTATGTTATAACTCAATGGGTTACTGTTTAAATAAATATTTGACATTTCTCAAATATATTTTTACAGATGGCGGCAGATAAACAGTTGGAGAACGGGTGGGTAGTTTCCCACTGTTCTGACCGTAGCGGCTACCCGGAAGCATTGTGGCAAATGCTCCAATATTTCGGGTACAATCAGATGCCGCAGTACTTCGCCAAAGAAGATGGCGAAGGGGGGAAAAAGACGTGGACGATCCATGTCGAGGTTCCTGCAGGACCTACGCCACCCGGTTGGGTGCCATTCACCGTCACGGTGAGAGGAAGACAACCGGAAGGGATGTGGCAAGTGGCAGCCCGTGACACTGTGTCACGTTTCTGCCAACTACACGTGCAGGCTATGGAGGGCACTCCATACGCACTCGTTCCGGTGGAGGGGCGAGCTCAGCATGTGTGGGAAGAGAGGTACCTGGAGGCAACGGACCCTAGTTGCCCAAGGTACAACCCCGCGGAGGCAAATCTCAGCCTCCAGATGAGGGCGGGAAACGCCGTGGTGGACAGCCAAGCTGTTCATACGGAGCATCTCGCCACAAAGCTCAAGGAGAGCACAAGCCGTGGAGATCATTTCGAGAGTGCTCACAGCGCACTCCACAATGTGCTCCTTCCGACGATCAAGCGACTGAATGAACAACACAATCAGTTGCGTCGTCTGAAGAAGGCAAGGAAGAAGAGCCGTGTTGACATCGCGGCGTTGCAAGAGCTGGCTGAACTGAAGACTCAGCTCACGGACCTTCTGGAGAAGGGTTTTATTAGGCCGAGCTCCTCGCCATGGGGCTGTTCGGCATTATTTGTCAAGAAGAAGGATGAGACGTTGCGGCTTTGCGTGGACTATCGTCCATTAAATGCCGTAACCATCAAGAACAAGTACCCGTTGCCACGGATCGACATGTTGTTTGATCAGTTGGTCGAAGCAAAGATCTTTTCCAAGATGGATTTAAGATCCGGGTACCATCAGATTAAGATAAGGGCTGAGGACATTCTGAAGACGGCTTTCTCGACGAGGTACGGACTTTATGAGTACCTGGTCATGTCCTTCGGCCTCACCAATGCTCCAGCTCACTTCATGTACTTAATGAACTTGGTATTCATGCCGGAGCTGGACAAGTTTGTCGTGGTCTTCATCGACGACATTCTGGTGTATTCCAAGTCGGAGGAAGATCACAAGAAACATCTGTGTATAGTCTTGCAACGGTTGCGGGATCACAAGTTATACGCAAAATTCAGCAAATGCGAGTTTTGGATATCGCAAGTGCCTTTCTTCGGGCATATCATCTCAACGGAGGGTATCGCTGTGGACCCGAGCAGGATCACTCAAGTGCTGAATTGGAAATCCCCGAGAACTGTTCACGAGGTACGGGGTTTCCTCGGACTCGCGGGATATTATCGGAGGTTCATTCCGAACTTCTCGAAGATTGCCAAGCCAATGACAGAGCTGCTGAAGAAGGCTACCAAATATGTTTGGAGTCCAACGTGTGAAGCAGCATTCAAGGCTTTAGTCAAGCACCTGACATCAGCACCGGTTTTGGCGCAGCCAGACAAAACAAAACCGTTCGATGTGTACTGCGATGCATCCGGCATTGGGCTCGGATGTGTGCTGATGCAAGACCGAAGAGTGGTCGCGTATGGATCACGGCAGCTTAGGAACCATGAGCAGAATTATCCAACTCACGACTTGGAGCTCGCTGCCGTGGTACTTGCACTAAAAATGTGGAGGCACTACCTACTCGGTAACCTCGTACATTTATATACCGACCACAAAAGCCTCAAGTACATATTCACTCAGAAGGAGCTGAACATGAGGCAACGAAGATAGTTAGAACTGATAAAGGATTACGAGATAGAGACCCATTATCACCCGGGCAAGGCAAACGTAGTGGCAGATGCGCTGAGCCGCAAGTCACACGTCAATAATCTGACCATCACACCGTTGGAAGAGAGCGAACCACCACTACATGTGATTCCACACGGAACTCTCTACAACCTAGCTTTGATCCCCACCATCCGTGAAGAGATAGCGGCAGCCCAGAAGAATGACAAGGGCATGTCACATTTGCGGAGACGTGTAGATAGTGGGGAGCTGAAATGTTTCCGGAAAGACGGAGACGGCGTCCTATGGTTCAAGGACCGGATCGTCGTACCCCGTAACCCGGAATTACGGAAGAAAATCTTTGATGAGGCTCACTTATCAAAGTTTTCTATTCACCCCGGCAGCCACAAGATGTATCAAAACTCAGAAGAAAGTTTTGGTGGACACGGATGAAGCGCGAGGTTGCAAAATACGTGTCCGAGTGTGATACATGTCGAAGGGTGAAGGCAGATCATATGCGGAAACCGGGACTGCTGCAACAACTGGGCATTCCTGCCTGGAAGTGGGAGGACGTGAGCATGGATTTCATCGTCGGCTTACCCACCACCTTGCAGAAACATGATTCTGTGTGGGTGATCGTCGATCGGCTCACCAAAGTTGCCCATTTCATCCCGGTCAGCACCAACTACAACGCCAAGAAGTACGCTGAACTGTACATCTCACGGATCCTATGCTTATACGGCGTACCCCGTACTATCATATCGGATCGGGGCACTTTATTTGTGTCCCGTTTTTGGGAGCAGCTACACGCTGCCTTGGGGACGAAGCTGATCCGTAGTTCAGCCTACCACCCGCAGACGGATGGGCAAACGGAGCGGGTAAATCAGATCCTAGAAGACATGCTACGAGCTTGCGCTATCAACCACGGCAAGAATTGGGATGATCACTTGCCGTTAGCTGAGTTCTCGTACAATAATGGGTACCAAGCCAGCATCAAGACGGCACCTTACGAGGCGCTATACGGTAGGAGGTGCCGCACACCATTGAACTGGTGTGAGTCTGGCGAAAGGGTTACCTTCGGGATTGACCTTGTCAACAACGCGGAAGAAAAGGTTCGACTGATTCAAGCGAACCTAAAAGCCGCTCAATCCCGACAGAAACAGTATGCGGACCGGAGAAGGCGCCCATTACAATTCGAAGTTGGAGATCACGTATACCTACGGGTGTCTCCAATGAAGGGCGTAAACAGATTTGGGGTGAGAGGAAAGTTGGCACCCCGATTCATCGGTCCATTCCAGATTACCGAAAGATGTGGATCGGTGGCATACCGGCTGAAATTACCAGAAGCACTTTCCGGTGTGCACGACGTCTTTCAAGTTTCCCAGCTGAGGAAGTGTCTCAAGATATCAACTACCGTTCAGCTGGAAGACATTGAAGAACTGCAACCGGATCTCACCTATCGGGAGGAACCGGTGCAGATTATTGATGAAAAGGCCCGAACCACACGCAACCGTACGTTGTGGTTCTACAAGGTTCTATGGAGTAATCACTCCATGGACGAAGCGACATGGGAGAGCGAAGAATTCCTTCGCAACAACTACCCCGAATTTTTCACGTCGTATATCCGGTAATTTTCCACCGTCCTCTCTCTCATTTTCACCTTATAATCTCGGGACGAGATTCTTTTAAGGGGGGAGGAATGTAAGGGCCTCAGTTTTTGACACACATTTGCAGTGTTCATCACCACACCACACACCTCATTTGAGGAAGGATGATGAACACAAATGAAGAGCAAGTAACAATTATCAACATGCTCATTAGGGAACAAACTCACACATTGCAAAGTGGTATTTCCCACATGTGATATAGATGGGCTGGACATATGAAAACTCCTACACTTTACTAAGGATGTCCATGCCAAGTTTCACCCAAATTCAAAACCTTTTTGAGGTCAGTTTGGGTATAGTTAGGAAGAGGGCAGTTTGAAACCATATTCAAATTCAAACTGTTTTTATCCCATGAATTTAAAAGTGGATGGCATATTCTTACTCAGCACATTTTTGTGAGCTCACACACCAATTTTCACTCCATTTGGAGTTGATCTTGACATGAGCTAAGGGGGAGAAATTCAAACTTTATTTGAATTTCAAACTGAACTTGTGCTGAAATTCATTCAAACCAAACCTCATTTGAACTTTGATCAATTCAAATGGCTCATGGGTGAATAATTTGAATTGCCAAGGGTAGTATGGGGTTCACTGTTTACAACAGTGATTAGGAGTAAATTTCAGAGGTTAAAATTGGAGGTGGGACCCACATGTCAGCCACTGCTCAGATCAAACCGACTGAGACTTTTTCACTCGGGTCGCCGAGCCGCAGTGGTGATCGCCACCGAGGGCAGCCGCCGCGCCAGCAGCTGCTTGCCCACGCGCGGGCGTGAGGCGGTGCAGAGCCTTCTTAAGGCGCCTGCCCCCTCCTCGGCCGAGGCACCGCCGTTCTTCCCCGCAAGAACTCAGCGCCGGCCGAAAACTTCCGCAGCTCGGACTTGATCGGAGAACGCCGATCGCAGCTTCCTCTGTCCACTCCAGAGCCCCAGCAAGGTACTAGAGACCTTCCTCCGTCCTCCCCGTTGCTAGAATTCGGTTGAAACCGATTGATTTCGGCTGTGCCGAAAGATCAAATTCGGGACTTGGAACCGCCGCACCTCGGGCTCTCGTGGAAAGCCCAACCAGGGCGTTGTCACGCCCGAGCCAAGGCACCCCTGGACGCGCGGGTGACCTGTGCTGCTCATCCCCGAGCCACAGCTCGAGTGGTTGCTCACCGGCGGCGAATTTCCATTTTTCCCCTTTCTGTGTGAAAAACGACCTTCGGGTATGAATCTGTTTAATTCGTGCTCTAGAAAGGATTAGAGGGCCTCAGGCCGCTCTCACACGAGCTAGACACGGTAACGCACAAGTTGCCTTCACAACTCCGGGCCGGAGAACCTTTGTGCCCGGCGTAATTTGAGGTCTACTAATGGCGGAACGAACGGGCGGCATCGGGCGCACGGTGAGGACCTATTTCGGGCCTTCCCCGAGCTGCCTCGAGCTCGTGTCGACCTTCTATGAGGTCCACTGATGCTCCCTGACCGATTTCCCAAGTAGCTGAGGTACTAGAGAAGTCAGCCGACATGGCCGAAGTCGTTCCGAGGTGGCGGCTCGTCGCCGACCATACTCCGGCCATTATCATGAGCAGCTGACCCTAGAATCCTGTTCCCTGAGTAAAAGTAGGCAGGGGCAGCCAGAATCAAGAAGTTTGGAGCTGTACATAAGCCGGCGGCGAGCTCTCCGGCGAGATCCCTCGGCGGCGGGGCGCGGGTGTCGCGAGGTTGAAGAAGGGGGTGGACCCCAGCTGTCAGCGGGAGATATTTTGAATCGGGATCCGGCTGCGGCCGGGATCGGGTGTGCTGGCGCGCAAAATCCTTGTGGGCCGCGGTGTGCCATCGCCTAGGCGTGCGACGCGTGTCCCCTGGGCCCACGCGCGAGTTTAAACTTTTCCCGATTTTCAGATTTCCTTCAAACTTCAAATCCTCATAACTTTGGCTAGAAAGCTCCAAATTGGGTGAACCAAATTTTGCTGGATTCAGCTCTCTGAGTACTTTCCAGCAAATCAAGTTTCACTTCATGAAAACCCTTAATTTTCCAGAATTAATTCCTCAAAGTTTAAACTGTTAGGAATTCTAACTGGAGAATCCTGTTGAGGAAAATCCTGAAATTTTGCTGGGATATTCAAAAAAATATCCCTGAACTACCATAAAAATTTCAGATCCATTTGAGCTCATTTGATCCACCTAATGGTGTGATTAATGAAACTGTTCCAGGGAAAATAGAAAATGTTCAGAAACATTTTCAGAATTTTCTCTGAAATTGTTTAGCTCATATATTTAGTTAGGAACATCCAAATTAAGTGAGACCAACTCCATTAGAACCCTCTGAAAATCTAGTTTTCAGAAAGTCATAGTTTGTTTCATGAAAATTCCTAGAACACCCTAAGAGTTCCAATTAAGGTCAAGGACATAATTAATTGTGGAGGGCTCAAATGAGCTTTGCTGCAACTAAAACTTGACCAAGTCTCGGTTTAGGTTGTAACCAAGCCACAGTAAAAGTTTTACAGTCATTAGGTCTGTCTAGCAAGGGTTATAGACTTCACAACTTCAAATTAATACAAATGCATTTAAATTGATACATATATTGCTCTTATCATGTAGTCGCTAAGGTCGAGGAGGAACCCGAAGTCCTAGACTTCGTAACTCCGGAGGAGCAGCTATCCTACGACCAAGAGCAGCAAGGCAAGCTCCTGTTTGCATTAACCTTTTTACAAATTTTTATTGTTTTGAGCACATACTTGTTTCCTTTATTCTGTGCATTAGAGTCTTGTTTGGAAGCCCCACTGCATAGCCAAGAGAACCATGGGTTGGGTTAGGATTGCAAACCTCGTTAGCTACTGCATTGCTAGGATAGAGTAGGATTCGGTAAAAGTCGAGTGGTTGGAACTACTCGCGAGAATAGGCTAGAGGCACATTGCTCGGGTAGTGATAGCACATGAAACACATGGCAAGAAAATGAGACCAAGCGGAGGGTAAGGGCAGCAGGACTTTGGGGCCTGTGTGCTGTAGCTCCGCTTGTGTCGATTGAGGACCGAGCCGTGTGCGGGCCTGTGGAACAAGCTAGAACAGTACCGAAGACCTACCGGCTATATGGGAACCGAAAAACTGATGTAACTCGGGTAGCTGGGTATTGAGGCATTGCCCGTCGTTCAGAGGGTAGGTTGAGAGCTTGAGGTGTAAATCGGCTGGCGGCACGGAGATGCGCGTGCAGAGACCTCTTGCTCAGGATGATGGGACCGGTTCAATATTTGGCTGACGGGTGAAAGGTAGTTGCGTACGGCGTCCGTGATGGTTGTTGTAGGCAACATCGAGTACGGGCGTACGTGACGGGTTGTTCGGGTAACCCTGCAGGTGTAAATCGATTATAATCGCCGTCCCTCGCGGTCAGTGAGTACCACTTGTTCACTGTACCGTGACGTAGAAAGAACAGGCTAGACACATGTTAAAATGCTGCTGATTGAAAGATGGACATTGATTGTTAATGATATGCTGTAGTCTAGAGCCAACTAAAGTTCTTTTCAACTTTGGGCAAAGTACATGAGAGAAATGCATTTCTTGTTTGATTGCGGCTCTCTCATGTGCCTTAGGGTAAGGTTCTCCACAACCTGCTGCTAAAACTTGAAAGTAAGGTTCTACTAATTAGGCGAGTCCTTGCAAATGATTTTTTCCTAATGTAACCCATTGCCCTCATGTAGAAGTTCCATGTTTAGGTGAGACGGGTCAGACTTGCTGAGCCTTCGTGCTCACTGCTTGTGTTTGAAGCTTTTGCAGGGTTCTATGAGGAAGGGACTCCCGAAGAGGAGACGTAACCCCAGGAGGGGAACCCCGTCGAGTGGGAGTCGTGCACGCCGCAGAGTTAGTGTGCGTGTGTGCTAGCAAGGACACGTTCGAGGGCTGAACATGCACTTGATGCTTAGTCTACGCCCGCGAGTGTAGAATGAACTTATTTTGCTGTAAACATGTTCATAAACTTGTTTATGTAATAAAATTTTCGCTTCCGCTTTGTACCTTTGACGTGTGTTATACGGTGCTGTGCAACGCAGCACCCCTCAGCGTGATCCTGGCTCGACAGGACCAGTGGGGTCGTGTCACAACCCGCAGGGCAGACGAGCTGTGCTGCGGTACCCTACTCAGCACCCAGAGGGTACAACCCGAACTTCAGGCCTCCGTCAGCACCGGCACAGCCACAACGTCAGTTTGTACAGCAGCCTCGCCCCGCATATCAACCTCGACCAGCAGTACAAGGACCCCCAAACCAACCCCAAGACAACAAAGGCCAGGCACCTAAGGTTGGGGTGCAATGCTTTAACTGTGGTGAAGTGGGGCACTACGCACATAAGTGCCCAAAGAAGAAGCCCATGCAGCCGCAACCACAGAATGCGATACGAGGACGGGTGAACCACGTGACCATGGAGGAGGCGCAAGAGGCACCCGACGTGGTAGTTGGTAAGTTTCCTGCCAATTTACACATTGCAACCTTGTTGTTTGATTCTGGTGCTACCCACTCGTTCATTACTCAAGGGTTTGTTAAGAAGCATGACCTAGCAACCACACAAATGAATCATATGCTAGCAGTGAACTCTCTAGGTGGAGAAATAAGGACAAGAAAGTGTGTCCCAAGGTGAATCTAGACATTAATGGGGTAGTATTTACTGCCATCCTCATAGTGATAGATTCCCAAGGGATAGATATTATTTTGGGTATGGATTGGTTGACCAAACATAAAGGAATCATCCATTCTTCAACAAGAACGGTGAAACTAACTCACCCTAGTGGCACCAGAGTAGAGTTCATAACCATACAAGAGCCTAGGAGGGACATTAAACTCAATCAAGTTGAGGTGGAAGTGGAGGAGATCAGGATCATCAAGGAATATCCAGACGTTTTCTCCGGAGGAGTTGCCAGGTATGCCTCCCGATCGTGAGGTGGAATTCGCGATTAAGCTAGTGCCTGGAACAGCTCGGATATACAAGAGACCCTATCGGATGGACTCCAAACAGCTGGAAGAACTCAAGGAACATTTAAGAGAATTGAAAGAAAAGGGGTATATTCGCCCTAGTTCCTCACCATGGGGAGCTCCAGTGATATTTGTGACCAAGAAGGACGGGACCCAAAGGCTATGCGTAGACTACCGTGCGTTGAATGAAGTAACCATAAAAAACAAGTACCCATTACCCCGCATTGAAGACTTGTTTGATCAGTTGAGGGGAGCTTGTGTGTTCTCGAAAATTGATCTCAGGTCAGGATACCACCAACTGAAGATAAGGCAAACTGATATTCCAAAGACAGCTTTCATATCTCGATACGGACTGTATGAATACACCGTCATGCCTTTCGGGCTAACTAATGCCCCGGCATACTTCATGTATCTCATGAACAAGGTATTCATGGAATATCTGGACAAATTTGTGGTGGTTTTCATTGATGACATTCTCGTCTTTTCCAAAGATGAAGAAGAACATGAGAGGCATTTAAGGTTGGTGTTGCAAAAACTGAGAGAACACCAACTATATGCCAAGCTGAGCAAGTGTGAATTCTGGCTGAAGAGAGTTCCCTTCTTAGGACATATAATTTCGGAGGGAGGAATCTCCGTAGACCCCACCAAGATCGAGGATGTACAGAAGTGGAAGACCCCTGAGAATGTCGGGGAAGTTCGAAGCTTCTTGGGATTGGCTGGGTATTATCGACGGTTTATTGAGGGATTCTCCAAGATCTCGAGACCCCTCACCAAACTGTTGGAGAAAGGAATCACATTCACATGGACGCCGCAGTGCGAGACGAGTTTTCAAGAGCTAAAGAAAAGATTGACAACAACCCCAGTGCTAGTTATGCCAGATATGCAGAAGAACTTTTCGGTGTACTGCGATGTCTATGGAAATGGGTTGGGATGTGTTCTCATGCAAGAGGGGCATGACATGGCTTATGCGTCCCGGCAGCTCCGGGAACACGAGAAGAACTATCCTACACATGACCTAGAGCTAGCTGCAGTGGTACATGCATTGAAGATTTGGCGGCATTACTTGATGGGGAAGAGGACCGAGATATATATGGATCATAAGAGCTTAAAGTATATTTTCACACAGCCAGATCTCAACCTCAGACAAAGGAGATGGTTAGAGCTAATCAACGACTTTGATGTGGGCGTCAACTATCATCCTGGAAAAGCGAACGTCGTGGCAGATGCTTTAAGTCGGAAGGTGCAGGTCAACAGGTCGAGCTTGAAAGACATGCCTGCCGAATTGAAGGAAGATGTTATAAAACTCAATCTATGTCTGGTGAATAGTGGTGAAGCCATCGCCATGGAAGTGGACTCCACATTAGAGAAAGACATCTGAAATGGTCAGAAGAATGACGAGAAGATACAAGAGATAAGAGAACTCATCAAGGAAAATAAAGCCCCTGGTTTCAGAGAGGATGAACAAGGTACGGTGTGGCACGGGAAAAGAATCTATGTGCCTGAAGTGAAGGAGATCCGTGAATTGATTTTGAAAGAGGCTCATGACTCCGACTATTCCATTCATCCTGGGAGTATGAAGATGTACCATGACCTCAAGAGCAGGTATTGGTGGTATGGCATGAAGCGAGATGTCGCGGAACATGTTGCCCTATGTGACACATGTCGGTTGGTTAAAGCAGAACATCAATGACCCGCGGGATTATTGCAACCACTCAAAGTGCCTGAATGGAAATGGGAAGAAATCGGTATGGATTTCATAGTGGGATTTCCTAGGACCCAATCGGGATATGATTCGATATGGGTCATCATTGACAGGCTAACCAAGGAAGCTCATTTCATTCCTGTGAAAGAAAGCTACAACGGATCCAAACTGGCAGAATTATACATGTCAAGGATCGTGTGTTACCATGGAGTGCCAAAGAAGATAGTGTCAGATCGAGGGACACAGTTCGCCTCAAGGTTCTGGCAGAAGTTACATGAAACCATGGGAACTCATCTGAATTTTAGCTCTGCCTATCATCCTCAGACTGATGGACAAACGGAAAGGACCAATCAGATCCTTGAGGACATGCTGAGAGCGTGTGCACTAAAAAACAATTGGAGTTGGGATAAGAACTTACCGTATGCGGAGTTCTCCTATAACAACAGCTATCAGGCTAGTATGAAGATTTCACCGTTTGAGTCTTTGTATGGGAGAAAGTGCAGAACTCCACTATTTTGGAACCAAGCCGGGGAAAGTAAAGTGTTTGGACCCTAGGTACTACAAGAAGCCGAGGCGAAAGTGAGGGAAATTCGCAACAACTTGAGGATGGCACAGACACGACAAAAGAGCTATGCCGATGTACGGAGAAGAGAGCTTGTTTTCAACGTGGGGGACTATGTCTACCTCAAGGTGTCCCCTATTAGAGGACTTCGTCGGTTCAAGGTGAAAGGGAAGTTATCACCTCGATACATCGGACCCTTTCAAGTTCTGGAGAGGAAAGGCGAAGTGGCATATCAACTAGAACTACCGGCTCGCCTATCGGATGTGCATGATGTATTCCATGTGTCACATCTCAAGAAATGTCTAAGGACGCCTGAAGAGATGTTACCCATGAATGAGGTTGACGTACGAGAGGATCTGTCTTATGCCGAGCAACCGGTCAAGATTTTGGAGACAATGGAACGCCTCACAAGAAATAAAAGAATCCGGATGTGCAAGGTGCAGTGGAAGCATCACTTGGAAGAGGAAGCCACATGGGGGCGAGAAGACGAGCTTAAGACACAGTTTCCGGAATTGTTTCCCTAGAACCACCAATCTCGAGGACGAGATTTCTTTTGAGGGGCGTAGAGCTGTAACACCCCAAAATCCTGTTAACAGGGGAATTTAAAAATTTTTTGGACGTATTGCATATGGTGCAGAAATTCAAATTTAATTTGGAATTCAAATTCAAATTTGGCCGGGCAGCGCGGGCTGGCTCCGGCCAGGGCGACGTGGCCGCTTGTGCGCCGTCTATTTTAAATCGCACGGTAGGCATAAAACCCCCGCGTACCGGTTCGACGTTAGAATCTCAGCCTTCTGGTTTAAATCGGACGGTCCACGTCGGCCCCGCATTATAAAGGCCGAGATTCTTACGCGCTACCCCCTGGGGATCTCGGAAAATAAGAGCTAGCCCGGAAACTTCTGATCTAGCCCCTGGAACTTCAGAAATTCATGTAAATTCAATTAAAAATTAGTTTTAGCCCCTGGACTTAATAAAAAATAGCAAAACCCCTCTGTTATGCATAGTTAGACCCCTGGAAATTTGTAAAATAATAAATTAGACCCTATAGTAGGGTGAACTTACCTTTTTGACCCTATATGGTATTAAGTTTAGAAATTTGAATGTGTGACTAGGATTTAAATTTAAAAGGAAAGATAAACACATGTGCTAAATCAAGTTTAAACTCTACTAACACTTGGAAAACTTTAGAATGAACTAAAAATAAATTTTAGGCTGAAATGAAATCTGTTTGGGTGTTGTTCATATATATTAGTTCTAGGAACACATTTTTAGGTTAATAAATAATTCAGAAAATGGGTAAAATAAATTTAAATTAGTTCACATCAGATGAGAAGTTCAAAAACATATTATTTAATATATTAGATCAGAACCTATTCTGTTTAGATGTTATGCCCTACTATTTAATATTTAAAACTCACTTTTAGGCATAGAAAATAAATCTGGAAAATAAAGGAAAAATAGGTATGCATAATTAGAAAATGATAAATGAAGACTCCAAATCCAAAGACATTAGTTTGGGATTTGGTAGAAGGTTTAAAACCCACTTGGAATAGGAAATTACCTTCCATGCAAACTTGGTAGCTAAAGAGTGTGTTAATCGAATATAAAGAATTTGTTTAGATTTGAAATTCATATATATAGTGTGCAAATAAAAATCTGAATACAAAAGTTAGAAATCATATACATATGTTTAAAAGTGCAGGTAGGCCAAAAATCAACACATGTAGAGTAACCCCAACACTTAGAAATGTGAATGACTTTCATAGGTGTGTATGTGTGGTTTGTATGAAGGGAAAGTGTGAACTATGTCTTATGGGTTGTTGTTTTCTTTTGCTATGTGTATTGACATGAGTAGAACCTGCCCCAGAGCAAGTTCTCCCCTTCCAAGACCAAGACTTTCCATTCCCGGAGCAGCAGGAAGAAGGCAAGTGTCCTTGACCACTTTGATCCTATGCTAGGATGTGTAGATAGAATTATTTGCATTGTCAAATGGAAAATGAAACCCATGCTAGGAAGTTTCCGTAGAATTGCATTACTTTGTTTCCTTGTAGCTTGGGTTGGGATTTATTTTATCATGTCATTTACTTATATGCTTATGCTTAGCCATGCTTAGAATGGGATAATTGGGGTATGAGATCATCAATTTATTTACCTTACTCTTGAATGAGATATTATGGGTTATGTAGAGGTAGGGATCGAGGCAAGTTGGATGAATTGGTTGGTGCTGGGTGCACGAGACTCGGGTTTGTGTTTAGTACTTGCCTAGATCCTAAGGACCGGGTCATGGAGCATGTAACTTGGCTTTACCGTGCCAACCACATGCTGAGATGGGGCAGCTTGGCCAATTAATTAGGTGTATCCCCGGCGTAGTATGGGTGTGTTGGATGGTGCAGGGAGTAGGTGTCAGCTGGACTACCATATGAACCGCAATGCTCAAGAGGGGGCTACTGCAGCGGGGTTGGAGCCTCTTGTATGCTGTTAAGGGTGAAACCTCAGTGGGCCCACGCTCGTCGGGAATCCCTTTGTAAAGGCTTCATAGTGATCTCCTGGCTACACACCTGGGAGGTGTGAATGTGGTTCGTAGCCACTGGCATAATGGAGGTTCTTTTAGTCCACCCGGCAACGGGGGATGAAAACACTACATGTGGGTACAGTGGTGCAAACTCTACAGAGTCAAAACTGTCATGACAGACGTGCTCACGGTCAAGAGCGGCTTGGACTTATTCATGATTAGAGGATTGATGGCTTTGGAAGTTGAGGATGTTAAGCGGGGAGCTTAACATTGGTATTGATGTTATAGTTAATTGATTATGATGATGGGTTGAGAGATTGGGACCTTTTCACCTGTGTAGTAATGTAGGTGCTTAATAAGCTAAGGTGGTAGGTAATAATTGTGTAGTGCTTTAACCATGATTTCAGCCTCTCCTTGCTCTGGCCATGCATTACATAACCTTCCCCCACTTGCTGAGTACCAACGGTACTCAAACTTGCATATTTGTTGGTTTATATTGCTGCTCAGGTCAAGAGAATGATGTGGTGTTCAATGACCAAGACTTCGGACCCGAAGAAGGATTCTAGGTTCATGGAGTCCCCCAGGCAACTCCTGTGACGGAGCCCACAAGAATAATATTCCGTTGCTATTTTATTTACATGTTATGAACTTATTATCGTCCATCGAGACATATGCTATGTAAGACTTATTTATATTCGACACCTGGCTTGTAATAAATGATGCTTCACTATTTGTCATCACATGTATGAGAAAATGATCCTGGCATACATGTGATATTCACTCGGTTGTTCTTCGGAGAAACCGGGTGTGACAGACGCCTATCTCACGAAGGCCTTACAAGATGGCACCTAACGAGCTAGCGGAGTTGAAAGAGCAACTGAATGAACTTATGAGCAAGGGTTTCATACGACCAAGTTCTTCACCTTGGGGTTGCTCAGTGTTGTTCGTTAAGAAGAAGGACGAAACGCTACGGCTATGTGTTGATTATCGTCCTCTAAATGCGGTCACGATCAAGAACAAGTATCCTTTGCCCCGCATCGACATCCTGTTTGATCAACTTGTGGGTGCAACCTGATGAAGGTAGATCTTCGGTCGGGGTATCACCAAATCAAGGTCCGATCGGAGGACATACCAAAGACAGCTTTCTCGACGAGATATGGACTCTATGAGTACCTCGTCATGTCATTTGGGTTAACCAACACTCTGGCACACTTCATGTACTTGATGAATTCTATGTTCATGCCGGAGTTAGACAAGTTCGTCGTGGTATTCATCGACGACATTTTGGTTTACTCCAAATCGGAAGAAGAGCACGCTGAACATCTGCGCATTGTTCTACAACGGTTGCGGGAGCACCAATTATATGCCAAGTTCAGCAAGTGCGAATTTTGGATTGATCAAGTGCCTTTCCTAGGCCATATTATTTCAGCAGAGGGCATTGCCGTGGACCCCAGCAAAAGTGAACAGGTGCTGAAGTGGGAGTCTCCCAAATCAGTCCACGAGGTCCGAAGTTTCCTAGGTTTAGCGGGGTATTATGGGAGGTTTATTCCGAGCTTCTGAAAGATTGCTAAACCAATGACAGAGCTGCTGAAGAAGGGCACTAAATACATGTGGAATGCAGCATGTGAAGTCGCATTCAAAACTTTGGTGAAACACCTCACAACAGCTCCAGTTCTTGCTCAGCCGAACACGACGAAGACATTTGATGCATATTGTGATGCATCCGGCATCGGTCTCGGCTGCGTTCTGATGCAAGAAGGGCGTGTAGTCGCCTATGGGTCTCGTCAACTGCAAAACCGCGAGCAGCATTACCCAACTCATGATCTTGAGCTTGCTGCAGTGGTGTTGGCGTTAAAGATGTGGAGGCATTACCTACATGGTAATCTTGTTCACCTCTACACCGACCAAAGGAGCTAAATATGAGGCAACGGAGATGGTTGGAGCTCATCAAGGATTATGAAATTGAGATCCACTATCATCCGGGGAAAGCAAACGTGGTTGCCGACGCGCTTAGTCGGAAAGCCCACGTTCACAACTTAGCGGCTGCTGAGTTGGAAGAAGAAGAACCAAGCCTCCGTGTCATTCCGTATGGCGCGCTTTATAATCTCGCACTCATTCCAACAATCCGTGAAGAGATTGTTGAGGCTCAAAGAAGAGACAGAGGTATGTCTCACATACGGAGAAGACTAGACCACGGAGAGGTGAAATGTTTCCGGAAGGATGAGAACGGTACAATATGGTTCAACGACCTTATAGTGGTACCGCGTAATATGAAACTCCGGAAGAAAATATTGGATGAAGCCCACCTGTCTATGTTTTCCATTCATCCTGGAAGTAACAAGATGTACCAAGATTTGAAACAGAAATTTTGGTGGACGAGGATGAAGAGGGAGATCGCTAAATACGTATCCGAGTGTGATACGTGTAGACGGGTCAAGGCGGATCACATGTGGAAAGCCGGACCGCTACAACCCTTGAAGATACCGGCGTGGAAATGGGAGAATGTGAGTATGGACTTCATCATCGGATTACCGCTCACATCCAGGAAGCATGACTCGATATGGGTGATCGTCGACTGGTTGACGAAGTCGGCTCATTTCATACCGGTGAACACTCATTATCGAGCAAAGCAATATGCGGAGTTATTCATCTCCAGAATTATTTTCTCACATGGTGTCCCGAAGACCATCATTTCAGATCGAGGTGCGCTGTTCGTTGCTCGGTTTTGGGAGCAGCTGCATGCCTCGTTGGGCACCAAGCTAATTAGAAGCTCCGCATATCACCCTCAAACCGATGGACAAACCGAGAGGGTGAATCAAGTGCTTGAGGATATGTTGAGAGCGTGTGCCATCCACCAGGGTAGGAATTGGGACGATCACCTACCGCTGGTGGAGTTTTTATACAACAACGGTTATCAAGCGAGTATTAAAATGGCACCGTATGAAGCTCTCTACGGCTGGAAGTGTTGCACACCGTTGAATTGGTGTGAGTCCGGCGAAAGAGTTCTGTTTGGGATTGATCTTGTGAACGAAGCCGAAGACCAAGTTCGGTTGATACAAGAGAACTTGAAGGCTGCAAAATCCCGACAGAAGAGCTACGCTGATCAAAGGCGTAGGCCATTACATTTTGACGTCGGAGAGCACGTATATCTTCGTGTATCTCCGATGAAGGGAATTCACCGGTTCGGTGTAAAGGGGAAACTCGCTCCCTGTTTTATTGGTCCTTTTGCTATCACGGAGAAGTGCGGACCCGTAGCCTACCGGCTGGAGTTACCGGCAAGTCTAGCCGGTGTTCATGATGTATTTCATGTTTCACAGCTGCGGAAGTGCCTCAAATTCACTGCTGCTGTTCGCACTGAGGACATCGGCGAATTGAAACCGGACCTGACCTACACCGAGCGATCGGTTCAGATTTTGGATGAAAAGACCCGGGTAACCCGGAACCGGACGATCAAATTTTACAAGGTGCTGTGGGGAGTAATCACACCGCGGAAGAGGCGACGTGGGAAAGTGAAGATTACCTCCGCACCAACTATCCGGAATTTTTAGCGTTGTACAGTTTGTAATTACCTCTCCCGTCTCGTTCCTCTTTTGTAATCTCGGGACAATATTCTTTTAAGGGGGGGAGGAATGTAAAAGTCCCAAAAACGTGTATGAATAAAAACCAAGGTTTGAGTTCATATGTGTGGCAAAGACATGAAAAATGGGACTTGCTAAAACTTTTCTTCATGCAAGGTAATACATGGATGAACATCCAACATGAGGTTCACCTTTCTATTTAAAAGTGTTGAACCAATAAGGAGATAAATACCTCTTTGCATGTAAGTTTAAAAATCAGATTTGAAATTCAAAGTTCACACATGTAGTGACCAAAAACTTTGAATAAACATGCAGCCCTATAGTTGGAATTATAGGGAAAAGTTTGCTCACAAACTTTTCAATTGTAGGGTGGGCTCAAAGAAGAGCTAAAGAGAAGAAATTGCAAATTCTAAACCAAATTCAGATTTAGTCTTGCAAATTCAAAATGAATTTGAAGAATTCAAATTCTAGCCCACCTTTTTAAACTTAGCATTCTGGGGATTGAAAAGATCAGCTTGAGAAGATAATTGGGGAAGAAATGTGGGGTGGGAACCACATGTCATAGAGCTAAAGGAGGAGCCTTACTCACTAAGTTTTACTCTCGGTGGGAACTTTTCCCGAGCAGCTCGCGAGCGCCACCGAGCAGCTTGCCGGCGACAGCTCCTGCTGCCGGTCTCCACGCGCTGGCGCCCCGGGGTCGGTCCTGACCGCGTCCTCATCGTGATCACAGGGCCTCAGACCGAACAAAAGCGCATTTGCCTTCCTCTCTCGCGAGAACACCGAGCAACCCGAGGTCTCCCCCCTCCGCTCTCGGTCCGATCGGAAGATCGGCAAAACCACCGCGCCTCCGCCTCCCCTGAGCTGCTAAACACTCCCACAAGATTAACCTCCACATCCCTGACCCACGAGCAAGTGAGCTGCGGCCTCCGGTGCCCGAGAACGACCGCCGCCGCGGCGACCTAATCCGAGAAAGTGATCGGGCCCTCGTGGACAGCCCTCCACAGGGGGTTTCACGGCCGAGCAATCGCAGCTATGGACGCGCACGGGTGCGGTGGTGCTCTCAGCCCATGCTCAGGCCATACCGTGAAGCATCGCCGGCGAATTTCGAAGTTTTGCTCCGGCGGCTTCAACCCGAGCATCCGGAACGGGAATCCAAAATTCTCCACTTCTATTCGTTCTTAGCTCGTCAAACTTTGCACGTAGGAGATGGACTAGCCGGCGATCATGTTCTCTTTAGCATCCGTCGCATGAAAACCCTTTGGGATGACGTATTTTGAGGTCTACCGAGCACTTCTCCGGCGGACCGAATCGGGCACACGGTGACGACCGGTTTGCAGCCATTTCCGAGCCATTTGAGGGCCATGCCGAGCTTGGTGATCAACCACTGATGCTGTAGCACGTGTTTGTCGCTTGGTTGGAGGACTAGGAACCCTGGTCGATGGCGCCGAAGGGCAGCAAAGACCGCCGCACGTCGCCGGGGTGTTCCCGGTCACCGGCAGCCCTAGATGACCCCGCAGATATGTTCCTCGACATCATAAACTCCCTGGCGGCGAGTTTCAGCTCAGGCGGTGGCCGGAAACGGCGAGCCGGCGAGCTCCGGCGTCGGGCCGGCGAGGGGCAGCACGGGCGCGAGTGAGGAAGCCAGAGGAAGAAGACGGAGCGTGGGCCCCGGCTGTCAGCAGCTCAAATTTTAAACCCGGGATCGGGTGTGGCCGGGATCCTGTGTGTTGGCGCGCAGAAATGCTGTGGCCCGGTGTGGCTTCGTTTCTATTGGCTGGAATTCAAAACTATGGGTCCAGCCGAATTTGCTGTAGGAAAATAATTCCAGACTTAGCTCAACCTTTGGAAAATCATAACTTCCTGTAGAAAACTCCAATTTGAGTGATTCCACTTGGGTTGGATTCATCTCTCTGAGTTCTATCCAAATATGAACTCAGATTTGTATGAAAGTCAATAGTTTATTCTGGGTAATTCTTGGAAGGTTTTCTGAAAAAGAATTATTGAGGGAATTTGGCTTATCCAAAAATCCCCAAATTTTGCCAGAATACTCTTTAGCATAGTATTGACCTACTAGCAAATTTTCAGCTCATTTGAATATCATTTGTGTAGGAATTTGCTAAATGCAAACTACTGTGTACAAAAGAGTCCAGAAACATTTTCAGAAAATGTTTCCCACTTCAAAAATCTGTTTTGAGCAATCCATAGCTCCAAAAATCTTAGGAAAATTTAGGCAAGCTCTCTGAGACATACTTGGAATTGTAGTTCACTTAATTGGGCATGAAAATGCACATTACTACAGAATTAATTCTTTTGAGTACAAATGCTTAAAGAATTGTTCTGGAAGAACTACTCAAGTAAAAGGTCTGAATTTTGGACCAGGTTACTCTCATGTGATCAAGAACTCATATGAAAATTATCAGCCCAATATGAGTCCTTGAACTCCCTGTTCTTATTCTCCATACTTGTGTATATGTGGGAATACATAAGAGATATTGTGAGAATTAGGGAGGACACAACATGACTCCACATTAGCTGCAATTTGGCAAGCTAAATCCTTAGGTAGTATAGAACCTGCTGTAAAAGTTTTGAGGCCATTGGAGTTCGTGTTCTTCAGTTGCATTCAAATCCTTTCAGCTTATCTATTATGTTCATTAGGGAACATGATTAGTGTATAGCTAAGGCCATAAGGTCAATTTATTTTATTTCTGTTCTTTGCACAACAGAGGAAAACCAAGCCATGCTTGGCTTTTCCACACAACCGCTGTCCTAAGGAATTAATTCCATAACTTCTTTCCATTACATTCTATAAAATATGTGCATATGCATCTCAATAGGAACCACAACGAAGGGGACTCAAAGGAGTGATTCATCGAAGTTGATCAAGCTCCGTAGAGTCAAGGGTGGATCTGCAAGGACACTAACTGGTTATATACGATTACCCTGCAAAACAGGCAAGCTCCGGTTTGCATTTAACAGCTGTTAAGTTTTTGTTTTGTATTCACTTTCGGTCAGGATATGAATTATGCATTAGGTCTAGTGTTTGATACTCCTCTTGCATAGCCAAATGACCCATGGAGTATTGGGTAGGTGTCTTTCACCGTGTAGAACTGCCATGCTTAAGTACGGTTCGGTAGAAGTCGAGGGGTGAGATGCTACTCGCAGTTTCAGGAACAACAGGGGCATACGGGATTGGTTCATGAATGAATTAGCAAGTTAAAGTTGAGACCAAAAGGTTGTAGGGGCAGCAGGACATAGGGGCCTGGGTGCTATAGACCTGTCCGTGTCGGTCAAGGACCGATCCGTATGCGGCCCTGTTGAACAAGTTTGAGTTGTGTACCGGACTCATGCTGGCTATATGGGACCCAGTAAACTGATGTACCTCGGGAAGCTGTCGTTGGGACTTTTCGGGTCGCCTCAGGCGGACGGCCGGTGTGCAGTATGTGGGGAATATTCTCATGACATCTCACGTCGGAGGGTGCACCATGAGAGTAGCTACTGTACGGGGCGACTTGATCGATTCAGCGGGGGTGAAATGGGGGAAAGGCTGCCATGTACGACGTCAGTGATGGTTGTTGTAGGCAACGTCGAGTACGGGCGTACGTGTCGTGTAGTCCGGGTGTTATTGATTCGAATCACCGTCGCTCGCGGAATGGACCGAGCATACTTGTTCTCACAGTCGTGACGTAGTAAGAACTTGCATGAGAAAGGAACTAATCATATTGATGTGAAGTATTATACTAGCGTTGTATTGGATCTTGATGAATAGGCTAGTGCAAACTCAATTCTTTTATGCCATGAGCAATTTACATCGGGGGAAAGCGTTTCTTGTTTGATTGTGGACTCCCGATGTGGCGTGCCCAGGGCTACTTAAAATGCTGCAATTAATACCTGAAAGTAAGGATTCACTTTTAGGCGAGTTTAATTATGCTTATGCCATCCTATGTTAGGTTCATAACCTCACTTAGAGTTTCATGTTTAGGGTGACGGTTAAGTCTTGCTGAGCGTTATGCTCACGGATGCTATCCGAGTTATTTTGCAGGTAATTGACTCGATGCTTATGAGAAGGGGTGCCGATGAGACTCGGGAACCTCCGACTGCTTACTCAAAGAGCATCCTCGCCGCTGCAGATTGTCTTCGTGTTGCTAGTAAGAAACGTCCGCGGGCTGGACCATTTCTTTGTTGCTAGTTTAGATATGAGTCGTGAGAGTGATAGTCTTCCGCTGTAGTTTACTCTGATATAACTATTTGTAAAACATTCTTGTAGGCTTTCGCAAACTATTTATGTAATATGATGTGTGTTTCTGCAACCCGTGTGCTGTTGGGTGCCACATAACATGGCACCACCCGACGAGGTCCTCGCTGTCTCAGCTGGTATCAGAGTTGCGTTGGGAACAGAGCACGGATTGAGCATCATATTATGTCAAAAACTTAGGATACGGTGAGATAACGGTACTAGGCCCACATAAGGACTACTATTAGCATATTATGAAGGTGGCAAGCTAACCTATTTGTTATGTCAGAAACCGTGCATCTCGGGACGTCTATGTCTTGGGGGGTGCACGTATCCGCTGTCCACCAGTGCGCACAAGCTGAAGGGTGGAGCCCCACGGATGGCAGGTAACCCGACCCGCTTTAGTATCCTCTACGACTCTTCATGTCGTTTGGGGTGTTCGAGCAATGTCTTCCCTGGCGTGCGTGGTGCAATTTGGGAGACCCCGTCACGTGGTCAGTAACGTGAACACGTAGCTCAAGGCGTGTTTGGCTTGAGAACACCTGGGCAGTGATGACGGCTGGGTGTACGAACTGTATGGATACCGGGTTCGGTGTGCAGCCGAACCTGATGATTGAGTGTGTTTTATGCAGGAACTAATCACGAAAACCTTAGTGCGTGTAGAAAACGTTTGCGAGTGACTGTTTTAGTGCCACCTAAGGATACGTGTATGCCAGAGTAATCCGGTTAGGTTTTTCTTTGGTGAGGCCACGTAGTACCGGCATATGTCTTACGGTGCATCATCACCGTACAACACTGGATAGTATTCTTACCTATGAAGAAATCATTCATGACTAACTTCCAAACTAAAAATGGATGTGATAAAGCACATATAGTTACTGAGCTCTTTATTTGAACTAAGTTTCAAAGAAGAGACTTGTTAGGCTTCTTTTGATCTCAAAGACAGAGTGCTCTGTTTAGACAGGAATTTTTCTGGGCTTTAACAGAGCGTAACTTTAATTAGTTTGACCCAATGGAGGTGTTTGAGACAGTTCTGGAAAGGTTATTAAGTGCTCTACAACTTTTGTGTAGAACTCCAGAGCCAAATCCGACACCAACTTAGTTAAATGTCCAGATGAATGCAAACTGTTCAGAAAACAGAGCACCTGCAAACTTATCTGGATGTTGCTGTAAATTAGCCGTCACAGTCTGTAGAAAAATTCTAAGGGTCATGTAATACACCGTTGGAAAGGTTATGAAACTTACAACGATTTTGTAGTTCATAGTTTGTTCAGAATTGTACCCCAGTTGTATGTAAAACTGTGATGAAAACAGCCACATACAAAGGAGGTGCTGGCAAATTTTATCCAGAAATTCTGTCAACTATGAACGATCATAACTTTTGTTCCAGAAACGATCTAGGGGCATATGATTACGAATTCGGCCCTGGCGGCTTCCTCCCGCTCGACGACGGGGCCCTGCCTCACCGGCTCCAGAGAGAGGGAGGGATCCCAGCTCCGGAAGCACGCCAGCACATGCGTGGCGACCTCCTTCACCAAGTTCCTCCCCTCGGCTTCGAGCTCATCGGCGACCACAGCCTCGAGCCGCTTCAGCTTAGCGCTGATAGCCTCGAGCCCCGGGAGCGCCTAGGCCACCTCCTGCGCCGGAGCCCCCGGCCTCACGGGACTGAAGCCGAGGGGCACCAGAGCGGACTCCGCTTCGCCGACGAAACTCCAGACCACTCTGGCCTCGACGGACCGCGAAGCCTTGAGCTCCTCCGCCTCCTGGCAGGCTTACAGCAGGGCACTGAGCTCTTCCTCAGAGAATCTCTTCTCCTTGGCCGCCAGAGAGTCCTCCGGAAGCTGGAGATCCCGGGTGAGCTGCTCCTGCTCCGATGCCCAGAAGTCGGCCGCCAACTCCCGGTCCAGCACCGCCTGGAGCTTCCGGGAGGCCTGCTCCTCCCTCTCGGCCAGAGCTGCCTCCCGAAGCTCCAGCTCTTCAGTCCGGGCCTTCAGGTCGCCCTTGCCAGCCTCCAGCCGCTTGGCGACCTTCTTCTCTTTGGCAGCCACGGCTCGCTCCCGATCTGCAACGGTGCACTCACGACGCGCCAACTGCAACCGCAGCTCCTCCATTGCATCGACAGCCGCTGACCTTCGATTAGGCGAAGGAGGAGGAGTGGGCGCCACCGCTGCCATCGCAGGAGCCGGTCCAGCCGGCACAGAAGGTGGAGGCACCCGTGTGACGCCCTCAATTCTGTGGAAAACCACAGAACTGAGAACTAATGCATATGTGTGCCCAGGATGTTCATCACACATACACATATGTTCTACAAACTGAATTCAGATTATATATTATCACGAATAACAGAGTTTATTACAATATCTCATGAGTCTTACACTCATGTTCACAGCGGAAGTCTTATTTCTATGCAGTGGAAGTCTTTATTCTAATGCGGAAGCAAATCTAAGTAGATGTGGCTCTATCTCTACTCCCTCAACATGCAAGGTTGAGAATAGATCACACGCCTTAATGTTCCACTTGGTCTTCGTAGTAGTCTTCTCCTGCTGCTGATGAGAAGATAATAATGCAAGTTTGAGTACAATGATGTACTCAGCAAGTGCGGGAAAAACATGATATGTAGCTCATAACAAGGTAGGTATAAAAAGGCGAATTTGCAGAAAAGCAGATTTATAAAACCATGATAAAACAGCAACTTAACTTTAGATGAATGTAATCCCAGCATGTATTAAATTACCAACATACCTCCATCACTTTCCATGTTCCACCCGAACATTAACTAACTTCATTCTTACTCACGAATACCTCCTCGTATTCGCTACCATCTCACGCATACCTTCACGTATTCGCTACCATCTCATCTCATAAACAACTTTCGTCTCACACTGAGACCAATCTCATTGTCACGACTCAACAGTCATGCAACCATCTTGACACCCGGACTCAACAGTCCCAAAACAAAAATCATAACCAAAAACAATAATCATAACCAAGAACCATCCCAATAACCATCCCAACTAATCATGGCAGTTTAGCCAGGCGCTCGTGACCGTAAGCTCGGCTATCATGATAGTTTTAGACTCTGTAGAGTTTGCACCTCTTTACCCACAAGTTTGTGATTTCGTCACCCGTCGGCGACTGCAGAACCTCCATTATACCAGTACACAACCGTCGGTGTATGGCCAAGAGATCACAAAATAGCCTTTACAAAGGGGCTACTAGATGTATGGACTCACTAAGGTTTCACCGGCAGGCTAGAATCTCCAATTCTCCCACCCACAGGCCCCCTGTTGTGCCATGCAGTTCCCAGGGCAGTCCTCACTCGACTCCCATTCCCCGCGCCTTCCACAGTCCATAACACTCTAGCAACTTACCTAATTACTCAGCTAAGCCGCACCCATACTTGGCCTTGTGGTGGCACTGTTATCCTGGCATGTGCATGCATGAACCGG
The DNA here is from genome assembly GCA_030760725.1 of Neostapfia colusana. NCBI lineage: Eukaryota > Viridiplantae > Streptophyta > Magnoliopsida > Poales > Poaceae > Neostapfia > Neostapfia colusana. The sequence goes on from JASWHV010000014.1 coordinate 25,220,727, forward strand.
TCCTTAGATCTACGGCAAGTAAATCACCATCTCAAGCTACCTCATTCACAAACCCAGTCTTGCCTAGATCTCCCTCCGATCCATGTTCCTTAACATCATCAGTTTCTCATATCATTGCGAGTGCAGTTAGCTAGACACATCTATCTCGCTTCCCAATCCCATAGACTCAGCGAAGCATAAAACAAAAAACATACCCGACTCATAAAACATCCCTAGCGACATGGGTGGTTTAACCAAAGCTAGTAAACTCCTATAAAAGGGTTTCCCATCATGTTTGACTCAGCAAACACACCTTTTCGCAAAACAAAACAGTTTTTCCCAAAACATAGGATCAATATGGTCAAGGAGCACTTGCCTTTTTCTTGCGGTTCCTGTTGTTCTTGGATCTCAAAACCTTGTTGCTGCAGCTCATCGTAGACAACTCCCTGAGCTTGTCCTGCTTACGTTCCTCTCGGTCTCGAGGTCCTTCTCAGATCGTCGAGCTTCCCTCCGGCGATCTTCCTTGCCGTGCTTCGGCGATTTTTTTTCTCGGCGGTTTGGGACTAGGGCTCTAAGTCGTCGGCTCAGGAGTTGGAAAACAAGTTTGTGGTTTTGGCCAGAGGTTCTGGGTTCCATTTATAATCGGGAAGAGAAGAGTCCTAACCTGATTGTATCCCGAACAAGAGTTCTATTCAGATCGTCGTTAGATCCTAACATCTTATCTTTGGTTGATTTGGTATGGTAACATTGTGGAATTCAGGTCGGTTTCCTTTACGTACCGGTATACTTACACATACAGATTCCAAAATCGCATCAGAACCCGTTACCTTTGCGGCGATGAGCTCCGGAGGCTCCACGTGTCTATTGGGACTGGTCTCTCCTTTTCCACAGAGACGGGCTCCGGTTGTGCCACGTGTCAAACGAGCGAGACCTCCCTCTTCCTCGGAGGTGAGCTCCACGTGCGCCACGTATCCTGGTGGTCGGGACCTCCTTTCTTACTCGGAGGTGGCTCCGCGCACGCCACGTGTCAGTGCCGGACCTTTCCTCTCTTCTTTCTTCAGAGACGAGCTCCGAGATTAACACGTGTCCAACAGTGACGGGCCTCCCAGAGATAAGCTCCGGTGGTGACACGTGTTCTATAGGGTCGGACCTCTCTTCCTTTGCGGAGATGAGCCCCGAGCCTGCCACGTAGCCAGCTTAGCGGCGGACCTCTCCCCACTTCGCAGGGATGAGCTCCGAACACGCCACGTGGCCAGCGGGCCACGGAAGTTGTCTTGGACGCTCTCTGTGGACTGGATTCGGATCTTACCGGCTATCCTTTCGATATTTTTCTCTGTTCCTACTTTTCTTAAATGTTTTCTCTTCATAAAACATGAATATATGCTGACACTAGAGATGAGGGTGTCACAAATCTACCCCCCTTAAATTGAATCTCGCCCTCGAGATTCGTTAGTAGAGAATAGATGGGGAAATTCTGCCTTGATATCCTCTTCATGCTCCCATGTGGCTTAAGCTTCTATGTGATGACTCCATTGTACCTTGCACCATCGAATCACCTTGTTCCGGGTGACCCTTTCCTTTACATCCAAGATTTTGACAGGGCGTTCTGCATAAGTCAGATCCTCTTGAAGTTCAAGTTCTCCCATTGATACTTGCTCCTCTGGTGCTCTCAAGCATTTCTTGAGCTGGGATACATGAAACACGTCATGTACGTCGGAGAGGTGGGTTGGGAGCTCTAGTTGATAGGCTACTTCTCCTCGCTTGTCCAAAATCTTAAATGGTCCGATATAGCGAGGTGCTAGCTTTCCTTTGACGTTGAAACGTCGTTGGCCTCGGATAGGCGATACCTTAAGGTATACAAGGTCTCCTACTTCAGAAGTCAACTTCCTACACCTATTGTCGCATAGCCTTTCTAACGTGACTGAGCAGCCTTTAAGTTCTCCCGCACCGTTTGGACTTGCTTTTCAGCTTCTTGTAGTAATTCGGGTCCAAACACCTGGTTCTCTCCGGTCTCGTTCCAAAACAGCGGCGTTCTACACCGTCTACCATATAATGCTTCGAAAGGCGACATCTTCAAGCTAGCTTGATAGCTGTTGTTATAGGAGAATTCGGCATACGGTAAACTCCTATCCCAACTACGCCCATGTTTCAAGGCGCAAGCTCTCAACATGTCCTCCAGAATTTGGTTTGTCCTTTCGGTTTGCCCATCAGTTTGTGGGTGATAGGCGGAGCTAAAATCCAGTCGTGTACCCATGGTTTTTTGCAGTTTCCTCCAGAATCTAGAGGTAAACTGAGAACCTCGATCTGAGACTATCCTCCTTGGAACTCCATGACGGCACACGGTCTGCTCCATGTACAACTCTGCTAATTGTGCAACATTGTAATTGGCCCTTACAGGGAGCAAATGGGCGGTTTTCATCAATCGGTCCACGATAACCCAGATGGAGTCGTAACCCGACTGAGTACGTGGCAATCCGACGATGAAATCCATACTGATGTCCTCCCACTTCCACTCTGGTACCTTCAAGGGTTGCAACAATCCGGCGGGTCTTTGATGTTCGGCCTTTACCCGTTGGCATGTGTCGCATAGGGCAACGTATTCGGCTATATCCCTCTTAATACCATCCCACCAATAACAAGTTTTCGAGTCCTTGTACATTTTGGTACTTCCGGGATGTATGGAATAGGGTGAATCGTGTGCCTCCTTCAATATCATGTCGTGGAGGTGTTTCATGTTAGGCACACAAATCCTTTTTCCTAGCCAAAGCATACCCTTTTCATCTTCTTTGAAATCCTTCTCTATTCCTTGTCGGATTCTTTCCTTGATCTCCTCATCCGTTGCTTGGCCATCTCTTATCTCTTGCTCCAATGAGGAGTGGATCTCCATTATTTCCATGTGGTTCAAGAATCCGAGGTGTAACCGTTCGAACTCCTTGCGTAGTTTGGGTGGTAGCTCCCGAACCGTGAGTTGGTGACATGCTCCCTTTCGGCTCAATGCATCAGCTACTACATTGGCCTTCCCGGGTTGGTAGTTGATTCCAACATCGTAATCCTTGATGAGTTCCAACCATCGACGTTGCCTCAAATTCAAGTCTGTTTGTGTAAATATGTACTTGAGGCTTTTGTGATCCGTATAGACCTCACATCGATGACCAAGGATATAATGTCTCCAAATCTTCAATGCATGCACCACTGCTGCTAGCTCCAAGTCATGTGTAGGATAATTAAGCTCGTGCTTCTTTAATTGTCGTGAGGCATAGGCTACCACTTGTCCTTCTTGCATGAGCACACATCCGAGCCCCTATCTGGATGCGTCACAATATATGTCAAAGCTCTTGCTTACGTCTGGCAATACCAGAACCGGTGCTGTGGTTAGCCTTTTCTTGAGTTCCTCAAAACTTTCTTGGCATGCTGGTGTCCATCGAAAGGCTTTTCCCTTCATGAGCAACTCCGTCATAGGCTTTGCTATTTTAGAGAAGTCTTTAATGAAGCGTCGATAGTATCCAACCATCCCAAGAAAACTCCGAATATCCCTCACGCTCTGCGGTTGGTCCCACTTCAGAACATCTCTTACTTTTCCGGGATCAACCGATACCCCTGCCTTGGAGATAATGTGGCCTAGGAAAGATATTTCCTTTTTCCAAAATTGACACTTGTTAAGCTTGGCATACAATTGATGCTCACGCAATTTCTGCAATGTCAATTTCAAATGTTCTTCATGCTCCTCCTCACTTTTTTAATACACCATAATGTCGTCGATGAAAACCACGACGAACTTGTCCAAGTACTCCATGAAAACCTTGTTCATAAGGTACATGAAGTATGCGGGTGCATTTGTCAACCCAAAAGACATGACGGTATATTCATACGAACCATACCGTGTTCGAAAGGCTGTCTTGGGTATATCGGAGGGCTTAATCTTCAGCTGGAAGTATCCCGACCGAAGATCAATCTTGGAGAACACTCGGGCTCCTTTCATTTGGTCGAATAGGTCCTCTATACAGGGCAGAGGGTACTTGTTCTTGATTGTTACCTCGTTGAGAAACCTATAGTCCACGCACATCCTTTGGGTTCCATCCTTCTTGTCCACGAAGAGCACAGGAGCTCCCCATGGTGACGAGCTTGGATGTATAAAACCCTTCTCCAACTGCTCTTGAATTTGCTTCTTGAGTTCTACTAGTTCATTGATTGCATCCTATAGGGTCTCTTGGCTATGGTGCAGTTCCGGGTACCAAATCAATGGCAAACTCAATGTCCCGGTCAGGTGGCATACCTGGAAGCTCTTCCGGGAACACGTCCGAAAATTCCTGAACCATAGGAATGCTGTCCAATGTTGTTCCTTCGACATGGTTCAAATTTGCCTTATCAGTGGTTTGTTGGGCTGACTCAAACTCGACACGGATGCCGTGCTCATTTGTTAACTGCACGCTTCTTTCAGCACATTGGATTACCCCGTTGTGCTTACTTAACCAATCCATCCCGAGTATGATGTCGATCCCTTGGGAATCCAAGACAATAAGGTTGGCAAGGAAGTCTACCCCCCTTATTTTAAGGCTTACTTTCGGACATACTATATTAGTCCTCATTTCTCCTCCGGGAGAATTTACTAACATAGCACATTCTAAGTGGGATACGAGTAGATGATGTTTGGCAACATATTTGGATGATATAAAGGAATGTGATGCTCCAGAATCAAATAAGATGGTGGTTGGGTTGGAGTTGGCAAGGAACATACCAATTACGACGTCCTCAGCCTGATGTGCTTCCTCAGCAGAGTCATGGTTCACGTTGCCGCGAGCATAGTTCTGCTGTCCCTGATTTCCTTGATTGTCCCCTCCGCTCGGTCGCGGGTTCTGCTTGGGGACGTTGCATTGCTGTCCAGTGACTCTCCTCGGGCACTGGTTCATGAAGTGTCCTATTTCTCCGCATGCAAAGCATGCCCTGTTGCCTACGGCAGCAGGTACGTTGGGGCGGGGGTTTTGAACAGGAGCGCCATTGTTAGTTCGGGGCGCAGGAGGCATGGGCACGCGAGGTGCTGGTGCAACGAATTGTTGCTGTGGTGGCTGACCAGGCCGGTATGCAGGAGTGGTCGATCCATACTGCGGTGCAGGGGGCATGTACCGAGGTCGTACGTTGCTCCCTTGAGGCTGGTATGGCATCTTCCTCTTGCACTCTCGCTCGATCTCTCGGATCTTGTTTTCAACCACTATGGCCTTGTCAACCAGCTTCTGGAAGCTCACGGAGTCATTGTTGAGGAGCTGAACCTGGATCTCATTGTTCAACCCTCTCATGAACAGGTACTGCTTCCTCTGGTCTGAGTTGACATCTTCGGGGCATACCAGGACAGTTGTATGAACTTGTTGAGGTACTCATTCACACTTTGCTGTCCTTGGCGGAGACCTTCGAACTCCTGCCTCTTGAGCATCATTACACCAGCAGGGATGTAATGAGAGCGGAAACTTTCCTTGAACTCAGTCCAAGTGATCGTCTCCGGGTCGGCATGAGCGTTGCTCAGGGCATCCCACCAGTCAACAGCGGCTCCCGTAAGTTGGTGCGACGCGAAGAGAACCTTCTCTCGGTCATTGCACTGTACTATGGCAAGCTTCTTCTCCATGGATTTCAACAAGTCGTCGGCCTCCATGGGGTCACTAGCTTGAGCAAAGGTAGGTGGTCGAGTCCTCATGAACTCTCCCAACCTGTTATGAGCCGGCGGTGGTGGTGCCGGTGGTGCCGGAACAGGGTTGTTGTTGGCCTGCAATTGACCCAAAGTTTGGATCATGGTTTGCATAAGTACGTTCTGCATGGCCATCAACCTTTCCAGGTTTTTTTCGCCAGCTCCAGGGTTAACAGGAACTTCATCGTGATTACCCTCTTGGTTGTCACGGACGTTCCTTCGGCCGGCGTTTCCTCTCACCATCTGTGAGAGAGATAGAATAGAATGTTAGAAGGTTAGGTAGGTCCCTTCAACTATATGCATCAAGGTGAGTTGGACTATATATATATACTAGCCCATATGAGGATGTGAACAAGTGCCAAAACATCTCACACCTCTTTCGAATTACGTGTGGATATGGTCAACGTTTTGAGACATCCCACAACTCACACTACGCATATAATCACAAACAATCATCACAAGGGCTCACACAACTCCTATTCAAGGATGGCTTCCTATGTCAAGGTAGTTTCAAGGCCAATCTAAGCGTCCTAGGGTGCTTCCTTTGGTCAGCGTGGCTTAGCTACCAATCTGTGTCCAATACCAAGCTGTGACTCCTATTTAGGGGTGTAACCTACTGTTAACCCGTGGGCTTTAATATCAATCTGGGGTTTCCGTCTAGGCGTGTAACCTACTGTCAACCCGTGGCTCTGATACCAATCTGTGACGCCCTCAATTCTGTGGAAAACCACAGAACCGAGAACTAATGCATGTGTGCCCAGGATGTTCATCACACATACACATATGTTTCACAAACTGAATTCAGATTATATATTACCATGAATAACAGAGTTTATTACAATATCTCATGAGTCTTAGACTCATGTTCACAGCGGAAGTCTTATTTCTATGCAGCAGAAGTCTTTATTCTAACGCGGAAGCAAATCTAAGCAGAAGTGGCTCTATCTCTACTCCCTCCACAGGCAAGGTTGAGAATAGATTACACGCCTTAATGTTCCACTTGGTCTTCGTAGTAGTCTTCTCCTGCTGCTGATGAGGAGATAATAATGCAAGTTTGAGTACAATGATGTACTCAGCAAGTGCGGGAAAAACATGATATGTAGCTCATAACAAGGTAGGTATAAAAGGCTCATTTGCAGAAAAGCGGATTTATAAAACCATGATAAAAAAGCGACTTAACTTTAGATGAATGTAATCCCAGCATGTATTAAATTACCAACATACCTCCATCACTTTCCATGTTCCACCCGAACATTAACCAACTTCATTCTTACTCACGAATACCTCCTCGTATTCGCTACCATCTCAAGAATACCTTCACGTATTCGCTACCATCTCATCTCATAAACAACTTTCGTCTCACACCGAGACCAATCTCATTGTCACGACTCAACAGTCATGCAACCATCTTGACACCCGGACTCAACAGTCCCAAAACCAAAATCATAACCAAGAACAATAACCATAACCAAGAACCATCCCAATAACCATCCCAACTAATCATGGCAGTTTAGCAAGGCGCTCGTGACCGTAAGCTCGGCTATCATGATAGTTTTAGACTCTGTAAAGTTTGCACCTCTTTACCCACAAGTTTGTGATTTCGTCACCCGTCGGCGACTGCAGAACCTCCATTATACCAGTACACAACCATCGGTGAATGGCCAAGAGATCACAAAATAGCCTTTACAAAGGGGCTACTAGATGTATGGACTCACTAAGGTTTCACCGGCAGGCTAGAATCTCCAATTGTCCCACCCACGGGCCCCCTCTTGTGCCATGCAGTTCCCAGGGCAGTCCTCACTCGACTCCCATTCCCCGCGCCTTCCACAGTCCATAACACTCTAGCAACTTACCTAATTACTCAGCTAAGCTGCACCCATACTTGGCCTTGTGGTGGCACTGTTACCCTGGCATGTGCATGCATGAACCGGTCCTTAGATCTACGGCAAGTAAACCACCATCTCAAGCTACCTCATTCACAAACCCAGTCTTGCCTAGATCTCCCTCCGATCCATGTTCATTAACATCATAAGTTCCTCATATCATTAAGAGTGCAGTTAGCTAGACACATCTATCTTGCTTCCCAATCCCATGGACTCAGCGAAGCATAAAACAAAAACCATACCCAACTCATAAAACATCCCTGGTGACAAGGGTGGTTTAACCAAAGCTAGTAAACTCCTATAAAAGGGTTTCCCATCATGTTTGACTCAGAACACACACCTTTTCGCAAAACAAAATAGTTTTTCCCAAAACATAGGATCAATGTGGTCAAGGAGCACTTTCCTTGTTCTTGCGGTTCCGGTTGTTCTTGGATCTCAAAACCTTTTTGCTGCAGCTCGTCGTAGACAGCTCCCTGAGCTTGTCCTGCTTACGTTCCTCTCGGTCTCGAGGTCCTTCTCAGATCGTCGAGCTTCCCTCCGGCGATCTTCCTTGCCGTGCTTCGGCGATGGTCTTTTTCTCGGCGGTTTGGGACTAGGGCTCTAAGTCGTCAGCTCAGGAGTTGGAAAAGAAGTTGTGGTTTCGGCCAGAGGTTTTGGGTTCTATTTATAATCGGGAAGAGAAGAGTCCTAATCTGATTGTATCCCGAACAAGAGTCCTATTCAGATTGTCGTTAGATCCTAACATCTTATCTTTGGTTGATTTGGTACGGTAACGTTGTGGAATTCAGGTTGGTTTCCCTTACGTACCGGTATTCTTACGCGTACAGATTCCAAAATCGCTTCAGAACCCGTTACCTTCGCGGCGATGAGCTCCGGAGGCTCCATGTGTCTATTGGGCCTGGTCTCTCCTTTTCCGCAGAGACGGGCTCCGGTTGTGCCGCGTGTCAAACGAGCGGGACCTCCCTCTTCCTTGGAGGTGAGCTCCGCGTGCACCACGTATCCTGGCGGTCGGGACCTCCTTTCTTACTCGGAGGTGGCTCCGTGCACGCCACGTGTCAGTGCCGGACCTTTCCTCTCTTCTTTCTTCAGAGACGAGCTCCGAGGTTAACACGTGTCCAACAGTGACGGGCCTCCCGGAGATAAGCTCCGGTGGAGACACGTGTTCCATAGGGTCGGACCTCTCTTCCTTCGCGGAGATGAGCCCCGAGCCTGCCACGTAGCCAGCTTAGCGGCGGACCTCTCCCCACTTCGCAGGGATGAGCTCCGAACACGCCACGTGGCCAGCGGGCCGCGGAAGTTGTCTTCGACGCTCTCTATGGACTGGATTCAGCTCTTACTAGCTATCCTTTCGATATTTTTCTCTGTTCCTACTTTTCTTAAATGTTTTCTCTTCATAAAACATGAATATATGCTGACACCAGAGATGAGGGTGTCACAACCCGCACCGGCTCGGGGGCCGGAGAAGCCGCCGCAGCCGCTGGACACTGCGGCCCAGGACCTCCGCTAGCCGGAGAAGGCCGGGAAACAGACGTGTCCCCGGCAGCCGGTGAGTCCCTGCGAGCGTGGGGACCCCTCAATACAAGAGAAGAAGAAATAAGCAAGTGACGAGATCCGGTGAGTACGAGCTTACCGAGGAACTTGGACACTCCAGCGGGCATGGAGCCCCGGCTTCCGAGCTGGGGTAGGACCACAGGAGCCTGGCGCCGCCAACGGGACCTGCGCCGAAGGTACCCGGGCCTGCGGAACAGGGGGTGCATTCGGAGCCCCCCTGGGAGACGGGGCAGCAGGGTTCCTGCCAGCAGCGCCCCCGGCTCCACTCGCCGATCCAGCCCCTCAAGCCTGAGGAGCCTGCGTCCCCGTATGGATCCTGGCTCCGCTCCCTCCAGCGCCACCGCCTGCCGAGCCTGCAGCCGGGACACTCGTCCGCCGGGGCGCCTGTGCCCTCGGCTCGACCCCAGACATCGCAGCACCAGCGTCCCCCCTTGGAGCTCCTCCGCCTGAAGAAGGAGGGCGGGGTGCCCGGGGCTCCTCGACCGCCGCTGTCCGAAAGGGGTCCCGTCGGAGTGGAAGACCTGAGGCCTCTTGGGGTCACCGCCCGACGAGCCGACACCCCCTGAATGAGGGCGCAGGGGTGCTCCGGACCCCTGGCCTGGCGCAACCGACGCCCTCGGAGGGACCTGGCATGCGTCTTCTCCGGCAAGCTGGAGGCCGGCTCCTTGCCCGGCCCCTTGTCAGCGGTCCGAGCTCCATCGACCTTCGGCACGGGTTGGGCATCGGCCGACGCCTCGCGCTCCGCTCCGGAGCGCTCAACCCCAGGAATCGAGATTCCTCGGAAGGTGTCCCCGACCTGACGAATGGCGATGCCAATATCGTCCAGCATCGGCAGCTCGAGCAGTAGCCTCGACCTCAACAACGGCTCCATGGAGAGAGGGGGGCAGGAAGCTGGCAACGTAAGAAAGTTGTCATCGAGGAGGTCGCTACTGACATACGACAATATCTCCCTCAGTTCTTCCTCGGAAGGAACTGAGTCCAAGCCCTTCTCTACCCTGATGCAGTCGTGGATGCCGGTGAAGTACCACGCTGTGCGGTTGCGCTGCTGCAGCGGAGCAATGCGCCGCGACAGGAAGCTTTCCAGCACCATCAGAGACGTCAATCCCTGCTCTGCTAGGAACCGGATCCGCACCAAGATTGGCGCGTATTCGAGCTCCAGCACTGGGCTCTACTCCCAGAAGCGACTCTCGGTGGTTGGAGCACCCGTTGGCAACTGGAGACGGTCGTGCTCATCAGTCTTCAAGACCACCCAGTTTTCCCTCCAGCCTTCCCACCTCGCCGCGCTGAAAGGCAGAAGGTACCCGAAGACCTTCGGGTCCTTGCAGCGATGCTGGAAGTAGTAGGCACCAAACTGGTTCTTCGATCCGCGCCCGGTCGTCCGCAGCACGAAGAAGTGGTGGAAGAGCATCACCGAGGCGCGTACCCCCATGAACATTTCGCAGAAGTGCACAAAGACGGCGGCCATGGCGATGGAATTGGAGGAGAGGTGATGGAGCTGGAGGCCGTACGTCTCCAGCAGCGTCACGAAGAACGAAGAGATTGGCGGGACGGACCCCGCCAAGCCATAGGCGGTGAAGAAGACAATCTCCCCCGCCGGAGGCAGCGCCGCTGCTCCACCGAATGCCACCCCAGCAACTTACGCACCGGTCTAAGGTCTGCTGACCGGGCAAAGTGCGGCGGAGGCAAGTTGAAGGCCATCGACGGCGGAAGCACAAGACATGGAAGGCGAAGGCGCAAGAGCTTGAATAGGCAAGGAGGGATCGGGCGCAAGGGAGTTTGCAAAGGGAAGCCTGCGATGCAGATGAGATCCCCTTTTAAACTTCCAGAAGCGATTCAAAACGCTTCGTCTGCGCTGCTCAGAGCAACTGCCTCGGGGCCAAGCCCCGGAGTCCATGACAAGCGAGCCCAAGCCGCCCTGCAGAAGCGGTGGACCGGTCAGTCAGCCTCCCAGGCGAAGAACCCGGCGTTTCCCGACAAGGCGCTGCGACGTGCGCTGCGACGTGCAGTAGTGGCAGCCTTGGGAACCGCCGCAGTAAAAACAGCCATCAAGCTGGGCTCACGCCCCCACGCTTCCAAGACAGTTTGTGCTCCAGCAACGGTCAAAGGGAGTCGCAAAGAAGGTGCGCGGGGTAGAAGAGATGGGGGCCCCACCTGGGCTCGTTATCTCCCCCGAGATGGGCTCAGGGGCCACTGTTGGTACACTCAATATGGGGTACCCCCGCGCACAGGGGAAAATCATCTAAGGACTTCACCCCTTCCACAGGGGCGAACTCCTAGGGCATCCAAGCCGGACCTCCTCTCTCCGTGGGGTGAGCTCCGAAGGCTCCACGTGTCCAGCGGGCCGGACCTCCCTCTCCTCAGAGGAGAGCTCCGGGCCCGCCACGTGGCCAGCAGAGCCGAACCTCCCCCCTCCGCGGGGAGAGCCCCGAAGGCTCCACGTGTCCAGTGGGGCCGGACCTCCCTCTCCTCAGAGGAGAGCTCCGGCCCCGCCACATGGCCAGCCAAGCCAGACCTCCCCCCTCCGCGGGGAGAGCTCCGAAGGCTCCACGTGTCCAGCGGGGCCGGACCTCCCTATCCTCAGAGGAGGGCTCGGGGCCCGCCACATGGCCAGCAGAGCCGGACCTCCCCCCTCCACGGGGAGAGCCCCGAAGGCTCCACGTGTCCAGCGGGGCTTGACCTCCCTCTCCTCAGAGGAGGGCTCCAGGCCAGCCACGTGGCAGCAAGGCAGTGCTGTCTACCCGGTGCGGTAGGCAGCAGGAGTAAGGCCGCACCATGCCTTGTTCGTACAAGGTATTCAACACCCGCGCCTTCCAAAGACGGGGTACTGAAGACCCGCGCCTTTCCAAGACGCGGAGACGCAGAGCACGCCGCTGCTAGGAGGCGTTGCGCCCAGTCACATCACAGCGAAGACAGACACGCAATGTCAGAAGCTGTACACCAATAGACTGTCACATCCGGTTTGTCCCAAAGAACAACCGAGTGAATATCACATGTATGCCAGGATCATTCTCTCATACATGTGATGACAAGTAGTGAAGCATCATTTATTACAAGCCAAGTGTTTGAATATAAATAAGTCTTACATAGCATTCGTCTCGATGGACGATAAAATGTTCATAACATGTAAATAAAGCAGCAGCAGAATATAAATCTTGTGGGCTTCGTCACAGGCGTTGCCCGGGGGACTCCGTGAACCTAGAAACCTTCTTCGGGTCCAAAGTCTTGGTCATTGAACACCACATCATCCCTTTGACCTGAGCAGCAATTTAAACCAACATAAATGCAAGTTTGAGTACCGTTGGTACTCAGCAAGTGTGGGAAAGTTATGTCATGCATGGCTAGAGCAAGGAGAGGTTGAACTCATGGTTAAAGCACTATGCAATTATTACCTATCACCTTAGCTTATTAAGCACCTACATTACTATATAGGTCAAATGGTCCCAATCTCCCAACCCATCATTAATATTAAGTAACCATAATCTCATCACCAATGTTAAGCTTCCCGCTTAACATCCTCAACTTCCCAATTCATCATCCTCTAATCATGAATCAGTCCAAGCCGCTCTTGACCGTGAGCACGGCTGTCATGACAGTTTTGACTCTGCAGAGTTTGCACCACTGTACCCACATGTAGTGATTTCATCCCCCGTTGCTGGGTGGACTAAAAGAACCTCCATTATGCCAGTGGCCGCGAACCACGTTCACACTTCCCAGGTGTGTAGCAAGGAGATCACTACGAGGCCTTTACAAAGGGATTCCCGACGAGCGTGGGCCCACTGAGGTTTCACCCCTAACAGCATACAAGAGGCTCCAACCCCGCTGCAGTGGCCCCCTCTTGAGCCTTGCGGTTCATAAGGTAGTCCAGCTGACACCTATTCCCGCACCATCAAAAACACCCATACTACGCCGGAGATACACCTAATTAATTGGCCAATGTCACACCCGGTTTTTCCGAAGAACAACCAAGTGAATATCACATGTATGCCAGGATCATTTTCTCATACATGTGATGACAAATAGTGAAGCATCATTTATTACAAGCCAGGTGTCGAATATAAGTAAGTCTTACATAATAAATGTCTCGATGGACAATAATAAGTTCATCACAAGTAAATAAACTAGCAACGGAATATTATTCTTTAGGGCTCCATCACAGGCGTTGCCCGGGGTCTTCATGAACCTAAAAACCTTCCTCGGGTCCAAAATCTTGGTCATTATACACCACCTCATTATCTTGGCCTGAGCAGCAATATAAACCAACAAAAATGCAAGGTTGAGTACCAATGGTACTCAGCAAGTGTGGGAAAATTATATCATGCATGGCTAGAACAAGGAGAGATTGAACTCATGGTTAAAGCACTACGCAATTAATACCTATCACCTTAGCTTATTAAGCACCTACATTTCTACACAGGTGAAATGGTCCCAATCTCCCATCCCATCATCATAATCTAATAACCATAACATCATTTCCAATGTTAAGCTCCCCGCTTAACTTCCAAAACCATCAATCCTCTAATCATGAATAAGTCCAGGCCGCTCTTAACCGTGAGCACGGCTGTCATGACAGTTTTGACTCTGCAGAGTTTGTACCACTGTACCCACATGTAGTGATTTCATCCCCCGTTGCCGGGTTGACTAAAAGAACCTCCATTATGCCAGTGGCTACGATCCACATTCACACTTCCCAGGTGTGCAGCCAGGAGATCACTACGAAGCCTTTACAAAGGGATTCCCGACGAGCGTGGGCCCACTGAGGTTTCACCCCTAACAGCATACAAGAGGCTCCAACCCCGCTGCAGTGGCCCCCTCTTGAGCCTTGCGGTTCATATGGTAGTCCAGCTGACACCTATTCCCCGCACCACCCAACACACCCATACTACGCCGGGGATACACCTAATTAATTGGCCAAGCTGCCCCATCTCAGCATGTGGTTGGCACTGTAAAGCCAGGTTACATGCTCCATGAACCGGTCCTTAGGATCCAGGCAAGTACTAAACACAAACCCAAGTCTCGTGCACCCAGCACACAACCAAAACATCCAACTTGCCTTGATCCCTACCTCTACATAACTCACAATATCTCATTCAAGAGTATGGTAAAATAAACTGATGATCTCATATCCCAATTATCCCATTCTAAGCATGGCTAAGCATATGCATAATAATAAATGACATGATAAAATGAATCCCAACCCAAGCTACAAGGAAATAAGGTAATGCAATTCTAGTGAAACATCCTAGCATGGGTTTCATCTTTCATTTGACAATGCAAATAATTCTATCTACACATCCTAGCATAGGTTCAAAGTGGTCAAGGACACTTGCCTCCTTCTTGCTGCTCTTGAAATGGGTAGTCCTCATCTTGGAAAGGGATAACTTGCTCTTGAACAGGTTCTACTTCATACCATCACACATAGCAAAAGAAAAACAACAATCATAAGACATAGTTCACACTTCTACTTCATACAAACCACACATTCACATTTATAAAAGTTCTTTACCATTATATGTGTTGTGGTTACTTTATGTGTGTTGAGTTGTGGCTTGCATGCACTTTTAACCATGTGTATATGATTCCTTCTTTTGTGTCCACATTTATACTTACATACTATTTATATGGGTTTCCAATAAATTTCTTATATTCAACTACTACACCTTTTCACTACCAAGTGTGTATGAAAAGTATTTTTCTTCCCCATATGTGCCTTCATAATTTCTACCAACCCTAAACTGAACTCTTTGGATTTTAAAAACTCCATTTATCATTTACTAGTTGCTATATTCTCAGATTTATATTTCTATGCATAATTGTGTATTTTATTATGAAATTAGTAATACACATCATCTAAACAGTATAGGTTCTGGTCCTAAATAATTTAATAACATATTTTGACCTTGGCTTCTGATGTATACTATTTCATAATTATTTTCCCTATTTTTCTATAGCTATTCTTTACTTAAAAATGTGTCCCTATACTATTAAATGTGAATAATAAATGAAACAGATTTAATTCTGTCCAAAATATGTTTTTATCTCACTCCAAAATTTTCTAAACACTGAGAAAGTCTTTAACTTAATTTTGACAATATGTTTGTCCCACTTTTTAATTTTTAAACACTAGTTACATATTAAATTTTCTAAATTAAATACTAAACAGGGTTAAAAAATAAACTCACCCCATTACAGGGTCTATAATATTATTTTCAGAATTTCCAGGGGTCTAGCTACACTTATCAGAGGTGTTTTTCCTAATTTTTATTAAGTCCAGGGGCTAAAACTGATTTTTAAATGAATTTACATGATTTTCTGGAGTTCCAGGGGCTAGATCTGAAGTTTCCGGGGCTAGCTCTTAATTCCAGAGAACCCCAGGGGGTAGCACGTAAGAATTCCAGTCTTTATAATGCGGGGCTGACGTGGACCGTCCGATTTTAAACCGACGGCTGAGATTATAACATCGAACCGGTACGCGGGGATTTAAACCCTACCGTGCGATTTAAAATAAACGGCGCACAAGCGGCCACGTCGCTCTGATCGAGCGCGGGCGGCGCTGCCGGCGGCGCACGGCGGCTGGAAGCGGCGATCTCGCCGGAAAGTTTCGGATCCTCAAGAATTCTGCCTAGAACTGTGATCTTATGGCATAGATCGGTAGAGGGGAGGTCAGGGATCTCACCTCGGGGGTTTTCTTGAGCTCGGGGGTCCTGGAAAGTGATCGGCGGCGAGGTCCGAGGCAAAACCACGGCGAAGCTCGTCGGCGCTGTGTTTACACCGTAAGTCTCCGAGTTTTCTGCACCTGCAATGCTCCCCGGAGGCGGTGTATCAAGACCAGCGAGTTAGATCAGAGTTTCCGAGCTTAGATCGGCCAGAATTCACCGGCGAAGTCTCGGTGCTCACCGGAGTAAAAATCGGCGATCGCGTGGGAAAAACCGATCGGGGCTGGGGTTTTTATAGCCGGGGGAGGGCGGTGGGTCAGTTGTGATCGAGTTTGAGTCTTCTGGGACCGGAATTCGGGCTGAGGGACGCGGTATTCCGATCGGTTAAGATCGCGCGCGCTCGGGGGAAAAAGTCCGGGCCGCAGACGCTCGGGGTTAGGGATGACAGGTGGGTCCCACCTGTCTGTGAGAGATAGCGCGGGCGCGCGGCTGCGGGCTGGCGCGGGGGGGAAACTGGGCCGGCTGGCGGGTTTCGGCCCACTGGCCGGTTTTTTCCCGTTTTCACTTTTTCTTTTTCCATTTCTTTTCTGATTTGAGTTTAATTTGAATTCCAGTTTGAATTTGAATTTTTGCAAAACATGCAACACGTCCAAAAATTTTTAAATTCCCCTCTGAACATGGTTTAGTGTTTTGAATCAAAATTTTGGGGTGTTACAGCTCTACCCCCCTTAAAAGAAATCTCGTCCTCGAGATTGGTGTTTCTAGGAAAACAATTCCGGAAATTGTGCCTTGAGCTCATCTTCCCGTTCCCAGGTGGCTTCCTCTTCTGAGTGATGCTTCCACTGCACCTTGCACATCCGGATTCTTTTATTTCTGGTGAGGCGTTCCATTGTCTCCAAAATCTTGTATGGTTGCTCGGCATAAGACAAATCCTCAGCCACATCCACTTCATTCATGGGTAACACCTCTTCAGGCGTCCTCAGGCATTTCTTGAGTTGCAACACATGGAATACATCGTGCACGTCCGATAGATGAACTGGTAACTCTAGTTGGTACGCCACTTCGCCTTTTCTTTCCAAAATTTGAAAGGGTCCGATGTATCGAGGTGACAACTTCCCTTTCACCTTGAACCGACGAAGTCCTCTGATAGGGGACACCTTGAGATAAACATTGTCTCCCACGTTGAAAACGAGCTCTCTTCTTCGTACATCAGCATAACTCTTCTGGCGTGTTTGTGCTATCCTCAAGTTGTTGCGAATCTCCCTCACCTTTGCCTCGGCTTCTTGTAGCACTTCTGGACCAAACACTTTACTTTCTCCTGTTTGGTTCCAAAATAGGGGAGTTCTGCACTTCCTTCCATACAAAGCTTCAAACGGTGACATCTTCATACTAGCTTGATAACTGTTGTTATAGGAAAACTCCGCATACGGTAAGTTCTTGTCCCAACTCCTATTGTTTTTGAGTGCACATGCCCTTAACATATCTTCAAGGATCTGATTGGTTCTCTCCGTCTGCCCGTCAGTTTGGGGATGATAGGCAGAGCTGAAGTTCAGATGGGTTCCCATGGTTTCATGCAACTTCTGCCAAAACCTCGAGGTGAACTGTGTCCCTCGGTCCGACACTATCTTCTTTGGCACTCCATGGTAACACACAATCCTTGACATGTACAATTCTGCCAATTTGGATCCGCTGTAGCTTTCTTTCACAGGGATGAAATGAGCTACCTTGGTTAGCCTATCAATAATGACCCATATTGAATCATACCCGAATTGGGTCCTAGGCAATCCCACGACAAAATCCATGCTGATTTCTTCCCACTTCCATTCAGGCACTTTGAGTGGTTGCAATAATCCCGCGGGTCGTTGATGTTCTGCTTTCACCAACTGACATGTGTCACATAGGGCCACATGTTCCGCGACATCTCGCTTCATGCCATACCACCAATACCTGCTTTTGAGGTCCTGGTACATCTTTGTACTCCCAGGATGAATGGAATAGTCAGAATCGTGAGCCTCCTTCAAAATTAACTCACGGATCTCCTTTACTTCTGGCACACAGATCCTTTTCCCGTGCCACACCGTTCCTTGTTCATCCTCTCTAAAACCTGGAGCTTTATTTTCATTGATGAGTTGTCTGATCTCTTGTATCTTCTCATCATTCTTTTGGCCCTCGCGTATGTCTCGCTCGAGTGTGGAGTCCACTTCCATGGCGATGGCTTCACCACTATTTACTAGACATAGATTGAGCCTTATGACCTCGTCCTTCAATTCTGCAGGCATGTCCTTCAAGCTCAACATATTGACCTGCACTTTCCGACTCAAAGCATCAGCCACGACGTTTTCTTTCCCGGGATGATAGTTGATGCCTATATCAAAGTCATTGATTAGCTCTAACCATCTCCTTTGTCTGAGGTTGAGATCTGGCTGTGTGAATATGTACTTCAAACTCTTATGATCCGTATATATCTCTGTCCTCTTCCCCATCAAATAGTGCCGCCAAATTTTCAACGCGTGTACCACTGCGGCTAGTTCTAGGTCATGTGTAGGATAGTTCTTCTCGTGCTTCCGAAGCTGCCGGGATGCATATGCCACGACATGTCCTTCTTGCATGAGAACACATCCCAACCCATTTCCAGAGGCATCGCAGTACACTGTGAAATTCTTCTGCATATCTGGCATAACCAACACTGGGGCTGTTGTCAATCTCTTCTTTAGCTCCTGAAAGCTCGTATCGCACTGTGGCGTCCAGGTGAATGTGATTCCCTTTTCCAACAGTTTGGTGAGAGGTCTCGAGATCTTGGAGAATCCTCAATAAACCGTCGATAGTATCCAGCCAATCCCAAAAAGCTTCGAACTTCCTCGACATTTTCAGGGGTCTTCCACTTCTGGATATCCTCGATTTTGGCGGGATCTACGGAGATTCTTCCCTCCGAGATTATATGTCCTAAAAAGGGAACTCTCTTCAGCCAAAACTCACACTTGCTCAACTTGGCATATAGTTGGTGTTCTCTCAGCCTCTGCAACACCAACCTTAGATGTTTCTCATGTTCTTCTTCATCTTTGGAGAAGACGAGAATATCATCTATGAAAACCACCACAAATTTGTCCAGATATTCCATGAATACCTTGTTCATGAGGTACATGAAATATGCCGGGGCATTGGTTAGCCCGAAAGGCATGACAGTGTATTCATACAGTCCGTACCGAGATACGAAAGCTGTCTTGGGAACATCAGATTGCCTTATCTTGAGTTGGTGGTATCCCGACCTGAGATCAATTTTCGAGAACACACAAGCTCCCCTCGACTGATCAAACAAGTCTTCAATGCGGGGTAATGGGTACTTGTTCTTGATGGTTACCTCATTCAAGGCACGGTAATCCACGCATAACCTTTGGGTTCCGTCTTTCTTGGGCACAAATATCACCGGAGCTCCCCATGGTGAGGAACTAGGGCGAATATACCCCTTCTCCGTCAATTCTCTCAAATGATCCTTGAGCTCTTCTAGCTGCTTGGAGTCCATTCGATAAGGTCTCTTGTATATCGGGGCTGTTCCCGGTACTAGCTCAATTGCGAATTCCACGTCACGGTCGGGAGGCATACCTGGCAACTCCTCCGGAAAAACATCGGGATATTCCCTGATAGTCCTGATTTCCTCAACTTTCACCTCCACTTGATTTAATTTAATGTCCCTCCTAGGCTCGTGTATCGTTATGAACTTTACCCTTGTGCCACTGGGGTGAGTTAGTTCCACCGTTCTGGTCGAACAATGGATGATTCCTTTATGTTTGGTCAACCAATCCATACCCAAAATAATATCTATCCCTTGTGAATCTATCACTATGAGGTTAGCCGTAAATACTACCCCATTAATGTCTAGGTTCACTTTGGGACACACTTGTCTTGTCCTTATTTCTCCACCTAGAGAGTTTACCGCTAGCATATGGTTCATTTGTGTGGTTGCTAGGTCATGCTTCTTAACAAACCCTTGAGCAATGAACGAGTGGGTAGCACCAGAATCAAACAGCAGAGTTGCAAGGTGTAAATTGGCAGGAAACTTACCAACTACCACGTCGGGTGCCTCTTGTACTTCCTCCATAGTGACGTGGTTCACCCGTCCTCTCATTACATTCTGCTGTTGTGGCGGCGCAGGCTTCTTCTTTGGGCATTTATGGGCGTAGTGCCCCACTTCACCACAGCTGAAACATTGCACCCCAATCTTAGATGCCTGGCCTTTGTTGTCTTGGGGTTGGTTTGGGGGTCCTTGCACTGCTGGTCGAGGTGGATATGCGGGGCGAGGCTGCTGCACAAACTGACGTTGCGGCTGTGCTGGTGCTGCGGGAGGCCTGTAGTTTGGGTTGTACCCTCTTGGTGCTGAATAGGGTACCGCAGCACGGCTCGTCTGCCCCGTAGGTTGCTGCATCATACGTGGGCGGGTGTTGCTCCCTGAGGCTTGATGTGACCACCCAGCCTTCTTCTTATTCTCATTTTCCAGGGCCTTTAGCTTCCTTTCTACCACAAACGCTCGGTCCACCATCTTTTGGAAGCTTTCATATTCATTGGAGGACATTGCACACTGCATCTCTGCGGTAATTCCTTCCACGAAACAATCTTGTTTCTGCTCATCAGTCTCTATGTCTCGTGGAGCATAACGGGATAGTTGAGTAAATTTAGTGAGGTATTCCCTCACCGTCATGTTTCCCTGCTGCAGTCCCAGAAACTCCTTCCTCTTGTTTTTGAGTTCACCTCTTGGGATGTAATGGTTGCGGAAGCTACACTTGAACTCTTTCCATGTGATGTTCTCAGGGTCATGATGGGCGGCCACGTAGGCGGTCCACCAATCAGCAGCAGGTCCATGCAATTGGTGAGGGGCAAACAGCACCCTCTCATACCCTTGGCACTGTATGATCCTCATCTTACTTTCAATGGTCTTCAGCCAATCATCTGCCTCCAGATGTTCAGCAGCACTTGCAAACTTTGGAGGTTGAGTTCCTAGAAACTCACTAAACCTTGGTTGGCGTGGTGCAGCTTGTGGAGGTGGAACTTGATGCAAGTTGGCCACCACTTGAGTCAAGTTCTGGATGAGCTGATTTTGATTCTCCAGCATTTGGTGGAGAGGGTCAACTTCTTCACGGCGACCACCCCTGTCCTGGCCTCCAGAAAGATGAGGGTTGCACGCCTCATCGTTGTTGTTGGCGAGGTTGGCAGCACGTCCTTTTCCTCTTCCGGCCATCTGGCAGAATCAACCAATGTTAATTTGAAAGCATTTTCATCTTACTACTTTCACTTGTTTGTACTTTGAAGTGTTGAGGCTTTGTTGTACTTTTCTGAGGGTTCACTTCTCACACAAAAACAAATGCAATATTATTTCATGTGGGTTCACACACCAAAGCAAAACAATCCAAAGACGAGGCTGTGGACAATTGCCCATGGCTTCCACAACTCACGTCACACACCAAGCATTATCACACCATTAACTACGTAACGACTCGACTACTCGACCTCTTGCTAGCTAAGGGAAAGACTCTACACTACTCGTTCTCTTGAGCTGGCTCCTCGGGATCTTCCTCCTCATTTCGGCTACCTTCTGACTCTGCTTTGGGTGGGGAGGCTGCTGGTGGAGAAGTGCGACGACGCCTGATCGCTCGGCGATCCGGGGAGTCAGGAGTCCATGTATCATTCACGGTGACACACAGTTCATTCCCATCTCCTCTTTCTCTCGCCTTTAAGCAAGCTCGCAGCAACGCCTCCGTTTCCTTCAGGGTGTCTCGGACATCCTGAAGCTCTTGTTGACACTCCTGCAGTCGAGTGCTGAGCATAGCAGCATCCTCCAAGCACAAGTCCATGTGCTCATGGGAAGTCCCTTGCTGCACCGGTGGGTACTTGTACTCCGTGGTACCACTCTCGCGTTGGAGGACATACATGTACTCAGTTTTGTCCAAGTGGCGACGATAGATGTGACTCTGGCAGGTGATGGCCTCCCAGGTGACATCTTTCTCCGCGTCAACTTGTGTTGCTCGACAAGCTTGAGAGTGGTGAATCTTAAGCAGCTGATTCTCGTGTATAATCCTCATCTCCGAACTCCATTCTTCCCTCTTCTCACGGATGGTCCTGGTGGAGTTATAGTGGATGATTAGCTTGCCCGTATTGCCTGCGGCTTCGAGCATACGTCGAAGACGGCACAACAAGTCTCCTACTGCCAATCCGTAGGAAAGGTACGTCACTGGACGACTCTCCTCTCTTTCGGCAAGGGCAACTACGGGAACTCTCCCTCCTGTGGACTTGCGAGCGGTGCGAATCATGCGAACCATCTAAAACAAAAAGAATTTAAAATTAGGTTAGATAAACTTTTTAAGCAAAAATCCCATTTTGAATGAACATTGGGGTAAGATGAAGAAAATGACTCCTTTAATAACACTTTTCAACCCACACCTTGGAAAATAGTTTTTTTTTAAGAAAATAGGGACCTTAAATACGTCCATTTCTACCTAGGTCCACGTTCCTACGGGCAACCTTGGCTCTGATACCACCTCTGTCACACCCGGTTTTTTCGAAGAACAACCAAGTAAATATCACATGTATGCCAGGATCATTTTCTCATACATGTGATGAAAATAGTGAAGCATCATTTATTACAAGCCAAGTGTCGAATATAAGTAAGTCTTACATAATAAATGTCTCGATGGACAATAATAAGTTCATCACAAGTAAATAAACTAGCAGCGGAATATTATTCTTTAGGGCTCCATCACAGGCGTTGCCCGGGGTCTTCATGAACCTAAAAACCTTCCTCGGGTCCAAAATCTTGGTCATTATACACCACCTCATTATCTTGGCCTGAGCAGCAATATAAACCAACAAAAATGCAAGGTTGAGTACCAATGGTACTCAGCAAGTGTGGGAAAATTATATAATGCATGGCTAGAACAAGGAGAGATTGAACTCATGGTTAAAGCACTACGCAATTAATACCTATCACCTTAGCTTATTAAGCACCTACATTTCTACACAGGTGAAATGGTCCCAATCTCCCATCCCATCATCATAATCTAATAACCATAACATCATTTCCAATGTTAAGCTCCCCGCTTAACTTCCAAAACCATCAATCCTCTAATCATGAATAAGTCCAGGCCGCTCTTAACCGTGAGCACGGCTGTCATGACAGTTTTGACTCTGCAGAGTTTGTACCACTGGACCCACATGTAGTGATTTCATCCCCCGTTGCCGGGTGGACTAAAAGAACCTCCATTATGCCAGTGGCTACGATCCACATTCACACTTCCCAGGTGTGCAGCCAGGAGATCACTACGAAGCCTTTACAAAGGGATTCCCGACGAGCGTGGGCCCACTGAGGTTTCACCCCTAACAGCATACAAGAGGGTCCAACCCCGCTGCAGTGGCCCCCTCTTGAGCCTTGCGGTTCATATGGTAGTCCAGCTGACACCTATTCCCCGCACCATCCAACACACCCATACTACGCCGGGGATACACCTAATTAATTGGCCAAGCTGCCCCATCTCAGCATGTGGTTGGCACTGTAAAGCCAGGTTACATGCTCCATGAACCGGTCCTTAGGATCCAGGCAAGTACTAAACACAAACCCAAGTCTCGTGCACCCAGCACACAACCAAAACATCCAACTTGCCTTGATCCCTATCTCTACATAACTCACAATATCTCATTCAAGAGTATGGTAAAATAAACTGATGATCTCATATCCCAATTATCCCATTCTAAGCATGGCTAAGCATATACATAATAATAAATGACATGATAAAATGAATCCCAACCCAAGCTACAAGGAAATAAGGTAATGCAATTCTAGGGAAACATCCTAGCATGGGTTTCATCTTTCATTTGACAATGCAAATAATTCTATCTACACATCCTAGCATAGGTTCAAAGTGGTCAAGGACACTTGCCTCCTTCTTGCTGCTCTTGAAATGGGTAGTCCTCATCTTGGAAAGGGATAACTTGCTCTTGAACAGGTTCTACTTCATACCATCACACATAGCAAAAGAAAAACAACAATCATAAGGCATAGTTCACAATTCTACTTCATACAAACCACACATTCACATTTATAAAAGTTCTTTACCATTATATGTGTTGTGGTTACTTTATGTGTGTTGAGTTGTGGCTTGCATGCACTTTTAACCATGTGTATATGATTCCTACTTTTGTGTTCACATTTATACTTACATACTATTTATATGGGTTTCCAATAAATTTCTTATATTCAACTACTACACCTTTTCACTACCAAGTGTGTATGAAAAGTATGTTTCTTCCCCATATGTGCCTTCATAATTTCTACCAACCCTAAACTGAACTCTTTGGATTTTAAAAACTCCATTTATCATTTACTAGTTGCTATATTCTCAGATTTATATTTCTATGCATAATTGTGTATTTTATTATGAAATTAGTAATACACATCATCTAAACAGTATAGGTTCTGGTCCTAAATAATTTAATAACATATTTTGACCTTGGCTTCTGATGTATACTATTTCATAATTATTTTCTCTATTTTTCTATAGCTATTCTTTACTTAAAAATGTGTCCCTATACTATTAAATGTGAATAATAAATGAAACAGATTTAATTCTGTCCAAAATATGTTTTTGTCTCACTCCAAAATTTTCTAAACACTGAGAAAGTCTTTAACTTAATTTTGACAATATGTTTGTCCCACTTTTTAATTTTTAAACACTAGTTACATATTAAATTTTCTAAATTAAATACTAAACAGGGTTAAAAAGTAAACTCACCCCATTACAGGGTCTATAATATTATTTTCAGAATTTCCAGGGGTCTAGCTACACTTATCAGAGGTGTTTTTCCTAATTTTTATTAAGTCCAGGGGCTAAAACTGATTTTTAAATGAATTTACATGATTTTCTGGAGTTCCAGGGGCTAGATCTGAAGTTTCCGGGGCTAGCTCTTAATTCCAGAGAACCCCAGGGGGTAGCACGTAAGAATTCCACTCTTTATAATGCGGGGCTGACGTGGACCGTCCGATTTTAAACCGACGGCTGAGATTATGACATCGAACCGGTACGCGGGGATTTAAACCCTACCGTGCGATTTAAAATAAACGGCGCACAAGCGGCCACGTCGCTCTGATCGAGCGCGGGCGGCGCTGCCGGCGGCGCACGGCGGCGGGAAGCGGCGATCTCGCCGGAAAGTTTCGGATCCTCGAGAATTCTGCCTAGAACTGTGATCTTATGGCATATATCGGTAGAGGGGAGGTCAGGGATCTCACCTCGGGGGTTTTCTTGAGCTTGGGGGTCCTGGAAAGTGATCGGCGGCGAGGTCCGAGGCAAAACCACGGCGAAGCTCGTCGGCGCTGTGTTTACACCGTAAGTCTCCGAGTTTTCTGCACCTGCAATGCTCCCCGGAGGCGGTGGATCAAGACCAGCGAGTTAGATCAGAGTTTCCGAGCTTAGATCGGCCAGAATTCACCGGCGAAGTCTCGGTGCTCACCGGAGTAAAAATCGGCGATCGCGTGGGAAAAACCGATCGGGGCTGGGGTTTTTATAGCCGGGGGAGGGCGGTGGGTCAGTTGTGATCGAGTTTGAGTCTTCTGGGACCGGAATTCGGGCTGAGGGACGCGGTATTCCGATCGGTTAAGATCGCGCGCGCTCGGGGGAAAAAGTCCGGGCCGCAGACGCTCGGGATTAGGGATGACAGGTGGGTCCCACCTGTCTGTGAGAGATAGCGTGGGCGCGCGGCTGCGGGCTGGCGCGGGGGGGAGACTGGGCCGGCTGGCGGGTTTCGGCCCACTGGCCGGTTTTTTTCCCGTTTTCACTTTTTCTTTTTCCATTTCTTTTCTGATTTGAGTTTAATTTGAATTCCAGTTTGAATTTGAATTTTTGCAAAACATGCAACACGTCCAAAAATTTTTAAATTCCCCTCTGAACATGGTTTAGTGTTTTGAATCAAAATTTTGGGGTGTTACAGCTCTACCCCCCTTAAAAGAAATCTCATCCTCGAGATTGGTGTTTCTAGGAAAACAATTCCGGAAATTGTGCCTTGAGCTCATCTTCCCGTTCCCAGGTGGCTTCGTCTTCTGAGTGATGCTTCCACTGCACCTTGCACATCCGGATTCTTTTATTTCTGGTGAGGCGTTCCATTGTCTCCAAAATCTTGTATGGTTGCTCGACATAAGACAAATCCTCAGCCACATCCACTTCATTCATGGGTAACACCTCTTCAGGCGTCCTCAGGCATTTCTTGAGTTGCGACACATGGAATACATCGTGCACGTCCGATAGATGAACCGGTAACTCTAGTTGGTACGCCACTTCGCCTTTTCTTTCCAAAATTTGAAAGGGTCCGATGTATCGAGGTGACAACTTCCCTTTCACCTTGAACCGACGAAGTCCTCTGATAGGGGACACCTTGAGATAAACATAGTCTCCCACGTTGAAAACGAGCTCTCTTCTTCGTACATCAGCATAACTCTTCTGGCGTGTTTGTGCTATCCTCAAGTTGTTGCGAATCTCCCTCACCTTTGCCTCGGCTTCTTGTAGCACTTCTGGACCAAACACTTTACTTTCTCTTGTTTGGTTCCAAAATAGGGGAGTTCTGCACTTCCTTCCATACAAAGCTTCAAACGGTGACATCTTCATACTAGCTTGATAACTGTTGTTATAGGAAAACTCCGCATACGGTAAGTTCTTGTCCCAACTCCTATTGTTTTTGAGTGCACATGCTCTTAACATATCTTCAAAGATCTGATTGGTTCTCTCCGTCTGCCCGTCAGTTTGGGGATGATAGGCAGAGCTGAAGTTCAGATGGGTTCCCATGGTTTCATGCAACTTCTGCCAAAACCTCGAGGTGAACTGTGTCCCTCGGTCCGACACTATCTTCTTTGGCACTCCATGGTAACACACAATCCTTGACATGTACAATTCTGCCAATTTGGATCCGCTGTAGCTTTCTTTCACAGGGATGAAATGAGCTACCTTGGTTAGCCTATCAATAATGACCCATATTGAATCATACCCGGATTGGGTCCTAGGCAATCCCACGACAAAATCCATGCTGATTTCTTCCCACTTCCATTCAGGCACTTTGAGTGGTTGCAATAATCCCGCGGGTCATTGATGTTCTGCTTTCACCAACTGACATGTGTCACATAGGGCCACATGTTCCGCGACATCTCGCTTCATGCCATACCACCAATACCTGCTTTTGAGGTCCTGGTACATCTTTGTACTCCCAGGATGAATGGAATAGTCAGAATCGTGAGCCTCCTTCAAAATTAACTCACGGATCTCCTTTACTTCTGGCACACAGATCCTTTTCCCGTGCCACACCGTTCCTTGTTCATCCTCTCTAAAACCTGGAGCTTTATTTTCATTGATGAGTTGTCTCATCTCTTGTATCTTCTCATCATTCTTTTGGCCCTCGCGTATGTCTCGCTCAAGTGTGGAGTCCACTTCCATGGCGATGGCTTCACCACTATTTACTAGACATAGATTGAGCCTTATGACCTCGTCCTTCAATTCTGCAGGCATGTCCTTCAAGCTCAACATATAGACCTGCACTTTCTGACTCAAAGCATCAGCCACGACGTTTGCTTTCTCGGGGTGATAGTTGATGCCTATATCAAAGTCATTGATTAGCTCTAACCATCTCCTTTGTCTGAGGTTGAGATCTAGCTGTGTGAATATGTACTTCAAACTCTTATGATCCGTATATATCTCTGTCCTCTTCCCCATCAAATAGTGCCGCCAAATTTTCAACGCGTGTACCACTGCGGCTAGTTCTAGGTCATGTGTAGGATAGTTCTTCTCGTGCTTCCGAAGCTGCCGGGATGCATATGCCACGACATGTCCTTCTTGCATGAGAACACATCCCAACCCATTTCCAGAGGCATCGCAGTACACTGTGAAATTCTTCTGCATATCTGGCATAACCAACACTGGGGCTGTTGTCAATCTCTTCTTTAGCTCCTGAAAGCTCGTATCGCACTGTGGCGTCCAGGTGAATGTGATTCCCTTTTCCAACAGTTTGGTGAGAGGTCTCGAGATCTTGGAGAATCCCTCAATAAACCGTCGATAGTATCCAGCCAATCCCAAAAAGCTTCGAACTTCCCCGACATTTTCAGGGGTCTTCCACTTCTGAATATCCTCGATTTTGGCGGGATCTACGGAGATTCTTCCCTCCGAGATTATATGTCCTAAAAAGGGAACTCTCTTCAGCCAAAACTCACACTTGCTCAACTTGGCATATAGTTGGTGTTCTCTCAGCCTCTACAACACCAACCTTAGATGTTTCTCATGTTCTTCTTCATCTTTGGAGAAGACGAGAATATCATCTATGAAAACCACCACAAATTTGTCCAGATATTCCATGAATACCTTGTTCATGAGGTACATGAAATATGCCGGGGCATTGGTTAGCCCGAAAGGCATGACAGTGTATTCATACAGTCCGTACCGAGATACGAAAGCTGTCTTGGGAACATCAGATTGCCTTATCTTGAGTTGGTGGTATCCCGACCTGAGATCAATTTTCGAGAACACACAAGCTCCCCTCAACTGATCAAACAAGTCTTCAATGCGGGGTAATGGGTACTTGTTCTTGATGGTTACCTCATTCAAGGCACGGTAATCCACGCATAACCTTTGGGTTCCGTCTTTCTTGGGCACAAATATCACCGGAGCTCCCCATGGTGAGGAACTAGGGCGAATATACCCCTTCTCCGTCAATTCTCTCAAATGATCCTTGAGCTCTTCTAGCTGCTTGGAGTCCATTCGATAAGGTCTCTTGTATATCGGGGCTGTTCCCGGTACTAGCTCAATTGCGAATTCCACGTCACGGTCGGGAGGCATACCTGGCAACTCCTCCGGAAAAACATCGGGATATTCCCTGATAGTCCTGATTTCCTCAACTTTCACCTCCACTTGATTTAATTTAATGTCCCTCCTAGGCTCGTGTATCGTTATGAACTTTACCCTTGTGCCACTGGGGTGAGTTAGTTCCACCGTTCTGGTCGAACAATGGATGATTCCTTTATGTTTGGTCAACCAATCCATACCCAAAATAATATCTATCCCTTGTGAATCTATCACTATGAGGTTAGCCGTAAATACTACCCCATTAATGTCTAGGTTCACTTTGGGACACACTTGTCTTGTCCTTATTTCTCCACCTAGAGAGTTTACCGCTAGCATATGGTTCATTTGTGTGGTTGCTAGGTCATGCTTCTTAACAAACCCTTGAGCAATGAACGAGTGGGTAGCACCAGAATCAAACAGCAGAGTTGCAAGGTGTAAATTGGCAGGAAACTTACCAACTACCACGTCGGGTGCCTCTTGTGCTTCCTCCATAGTGACGTGGTTCACCCGTCCTCTCATTACATTCTGCTGTTGTGGCGGCGCAGGCTTCTTCTTTGGGCATTTATGGGCGTAGTGCCCCACTTCACCACAGCTGAAACATTGCACCCCAATCTTAGATGCCTGGCCTTTGTTGTCTTGGGGTTGGTTTGGGGGTCCTTGCACTGCTGGTCGAGGTGGATATGCGGGGCGAGGCTGCTGCACAAACTGACGTTGCGGCTGTGCTGGTGCTGCGGGAGGCCTGTAGTTTGGGTTGTACCCTCTTGGTGCTGAATAGGGTACCGCAGCACGGCTCGTCTGCCCCGTAGGTTGCTGCATCATACGTGGGCGGGTGTTGCTCCCTGAGGCTTGATGTGACCACCCAGCCTTCCTCTTATTCTCATTTTCCAGGGCCTTTAGCTTCCTTTCTACCACAAACGCTCGGTCCACCATCTTTTGGAAGCTTTCATATTCATTGGAGGACATTGCACACTGCATCTCTGCGGTAAGTCCTTCCACGAAACAATCTTGTTTCTGCTCATCAGTCTCTATGTCTCGTGGAGCATAACGGGATAGTTGAGTAAATTTAGTGAGGTATTCCCTCACCGTCATGTTTCCCTGCTGCAGTCCCAGAAACTCCTTCCTCTTATTTTTGAGTTCACCTCTTGGGATGTAATGGTTGCGGAAGCTACGCTTGAACTCTTCCCAAGTGATGTTCTCAGGGTCATGATGGGCGGCCACGTAGGCGGTCCACCAATCAGCAGCAGGTCCATGCAATTGGTGAGGGGCAAACAGCACCCTCTCATACCCTTGGCACTGTATGATCCTCATCTTACCTTCAATGGTCTTCAGCCAATCATCTGCCTCCAGAGGTTCAGCAGCACTTGCAAACTTTGGAGGTTGAGTTCCTAGAAACTCACTCAACCTTGGTTGGCGTGGTGCAGCTTGTGGAGGTGGAACTTGATGCAAGTTGGCCACCACTTGAGTCAAGTTCTGGATGAGCTGATTTTGATTCTCCAGCATTTGGTGGAGAGGGTCAACTTCTTCACGGCGACCACCCCTGTCCTGGCCTCCAGAAAGATGAGGGTTGCACGCCTCATCGTTGTTGTTGGCGGGGTTGGCAGCACGTCCTTTTCCTCTTCCGGCCATCTGGCAGAATCAACCAATGTTAATTTGAAAGCATTTAGTATCATCTTACTACTTTCACTTGTTTGTACTTTGAAGTGTTGAGGCTTTGTTGTACTTTTCTGAGGGTTCACTTCTCACACAAAAACAAATGCAATATTATTTCATGTGGGTTCACACACCAAAGCAAAACAATCCAAAGACGAGGCTGTGGACAATTGCCCATGGCTTCCACAACTCACGTCACACACCAAGCATTATCACACCATTAACTACGTAACGACTCGACTACTCGACCTCTTGCTAGCTAAGGGAAAGACTCTACACTACTCGTTCTCTTGAGCTGGCTCCTCGGGATCTTCCTCCTCATTTCGGCTACCTTCTGACTCTGCTTTGGGTGGGGAGGCTGCTGGTGGAGAAGTGCGACGACGCCTGATCGCTCGGCGATCCGGGGAGTCAGGAGTCCATGTATCATTCACGGTGACACACAGTTCATTCCCATCTCCTCTTTCTCTCGCCTTTAAGCAAGCTCGCAGCAACGCCTCCATTTCCTACAGGGTGTCTCGGACATCCTGAAGCTCTTGTTGACACTCCTGCAGTCGAGTGCTGAGCATAGCAGCATCCTCCAAGCACAAGTCCATGTGCTCATGGGAAGTCCCTTGCTGCACCGGTGGGTACTTGTACTCCGTGGTACCACTCTCACGTTGGAGGACATACATGTACTCAGTTTTGTCCAAGTGGCGACGATAGATGTGACTCTGGCAGGTGATGGCCTCCCAGGTGACATCTTTCTCCGCGTCAACTTGTGTTGCTCGACAAGCTGGAGAGTGGTGAATCTTAAGCAGCTGATTCTCGTGTATAATCCTCATCTCCGAACTCCATTCTTCCCTCTTCTCACGGATGGTCCTGGTGGAGTTATAGTGGATGATTAGCTTGCCCGTATTGCCTGCGGCTTCGAGCATACGTCGAAGACGGCGCAACAAGTCTCCTACTGCCAATCCGTAGGAAAGGTACATCACTGGACGACTCTCCTCTCTTTCGGCAAGGGCAACTACGGGAACTCTCCCTCCTGTGGACTTGCGAGCGGTGCGAATCATGCGAACCATCTAAAACAAAAAGAATTTAAAATTAGGTTAGATAAACTTTTTAAACAAAAATCCCATTTTGAATGAACATTGGGGTAAGATGAATAAAATGACTCCTTTAATAACACTTTTCAACCCACACCTTGGAAAATAGTTTTTTTTAAAGAAAATAGGGACCTTAAATACGTCCATTTCTACCTAGGTCCACGTTCCTACGGGCAACCTTGGCTCTGATACCACCTCTGTCACACCCGGTTTTTCCGAAGAACAACCAAGTGAATATCACATGTATGCCAGGATCATTTTCTCATACATGTGATGACAAATAGTGAAGCATCATTTATTACAAGCCAGGTGTCGAATATAAGTAAGTCTTACATAGTAAATGTCTCGATGGACAATAATAAGTTCATCACAAGTAAATAAACTAGCAGCGGAATATTATTCTTTAGGGCTCCATCACATGCGTTGCCCGGGGTCTTCATGAACCTAAAAACCTTCCTCGGTTCCAAAATCTTGGTCATTATACACCACCTCATTATCTTGGCCTGAGCAGCAATATAAACCAACAAAAATGCAAGGTTGAGTACCAATGGTACTCAGCAAGTGTGGGAAAATTATATCATGCATGGCTAGAACAAGGAGAGATTGAACTCATGGTTAAAGCACTACGCAATTAATACCTATCACCTTAGCTTATTAAGCACCTACATTTCTACACAGGTGAAATGGTCCCAATCTCCCATCCCATCATCATAATCTAATAACCATAACATCATTTCCAATGTTAAGCTCCCCGCTTAACTTCCAAAACCATCAATCCTCTAATCATGAATAAGTCCAGGCCGCTCTTAACCGTGAGCACGGCTGTCATGACAGTTTTGACTCTGCAGAGTTTGTACCACTGTACCCACATGTAGTGATTTCATCCCCCGTTGCCGGGTGGACTAAAAGAACCTCCATTATGCCAGTGGCTACGATCCACATTCACACTTCCCAGGTGTGCAGCCAGGAGATCACTACGAAGCCTTTACAAAGGGATTCCCGACGAGCGTGGGCCCACTGAGGTTTCACCCCTAACAGCATACAAGAGGCTCCAACCCCGCTGCAGTGGCCCCCTCTTGAGCCTTGCGGTTCATATGGTAGTCCAGCTGACACCTATTCCCCGCACCATCCAACACACCCATACTACGCCGGGGATACACCTAATTAATTGGCCAAGCTGCCCCATCTCAGCATGTGGTTGGCACTGTAAAGCCAGGTTACATGCTCCATGAACCGGTCCTTAGGATCCAGGCAAGTACTAAACACAAACCCAAGTCTCGTGCACCCAGCACACAACCAAAACATCCAACTTGCCTTGATCCCTATCTCTACATAACTCACAATATCTCATTCAAGAGTATGGTAAAATAAACTGATGATCTCATATCCCAATTATCCCATTCTAAGCATGGCTAAGCATATGCATAATAATAAATGACATGATAAAATGAATCCCAACCCAAGCTACAAGGAAATAAGGTAATGCAATTCTAGGGAAACATCCTAGCATGGGTTTCATCTTTCATTTGACAATGCAAATAATTCTATCTACACATCCTAGCATAGGTTCAAAGTGGTCAAAGACACTTGCCTCCTTCTTGCTGCTCTTGAAATGGGTAGTCCTGATCTTGGAAAGGGATAACTTGCTCTTGAACAGGTTCTACTTCATACCATCACACATAGCAAAAGAAAAACAACAATCATAAGACATAGTTCACACTTCTACTTCATACAAACCACACATTCACATTTATAAAAGTTCTTTACCATTATATGTGTTGTGGTTACTTTATGTGTGTTGAGTTGTGGCTTGCATGCACTTTTAACCATGTGTATATGATTCTTACTTTTGTGTCCACATTTATACTTACATACTATTTATATGGGTTTCCAATAAATTTCTTATATTCAACTACTACACCTTTTCACTACCAAGTGTGTATGAAAAGTATTTTTCTTCCCCATATGTGCCTTCATAATTTCTACCAACCCTAAACTGAACTCTTTGGATTTTAAAAACTCCATTTATCATTTACTAGTTGCTATATTCTCAGATTTATATTTCTATGCATAATTGTGTATTTTATTATGAAATTAGTAATACACATCATCTAAACAGTATAGGTTCTGGTCCTAAATAATTTAATAACATATTTTGACCTTGGCTTCTGATGTATACTATTTCATAATTATTTTCTCTATTTTTCTATAGCTATTCTTTACTTAAAAATGTGTCCCTATACTATTAAATGTGAATAATAAATGAAACAGATTTAATTCTGTCCAAAATATGTTTTTATCTCACTCCAAAATTTTCTAAACACTGAGAAAGTCTTTAACTTAATTTTGACAATATGTTTGTCCCACTTTTTAATTTTTAAACACTAGTTACATATTAAATTTTCTAAATTAAATACTAAACAGGGTTAAAAAGTAAACTCACCCCATTACAGGGTCTATAATATTATTTTCAGAATTTCCAGGGGTCTAGCTACACTTATCAGAGGTGTTTTTCCTAATTTTTATTAAGTCCAGGGGCTAAAACTGATTTTTAAATGAATTTACATGATTTTCTGGAGTTCCAGGGGCTAGATCTGAAGTTTCCAGGGCTAGCTCTTAATTCCAGAGAACCCCAGGGGGTAGCACGTAAGAATTCCACTCTTTATAATGCGGGGCTGACGTGGACCGTCCGATTTTAAACCGACGGCTGAGATTATAACATCGAACCGGTACGCGGGGATTTAAACCCTACTGTGCGATTTAAAATAAACGGCGCACAAGCGGCCACGTCGCTCTGATCGAGCGCGCGCGGCGCTGCCGGCGGCGCACAGCGGCGGGAAGCGGCGATCTCGCCGGAAAGTTTCGGATCCTCGAGAATTCTGCCTAGAACTGTGATCTTATGGCATAGATCGGTAGAGGTGAGGTCAGGGATCTCACCTCGGGGGTTTTCTTGAGCTCGGGGGTCCTGGAAAGTGATCGGCGGCGAGGTCCGAGGCAAAACCACGGCGAAGCTCGTCGGCGCTGTGTTTACACCGTAAGTCTCCGAGTTTTCTGCACCTGCAATGCTCCCCGGAGGCGGTGGATCAAGACCAGCGAGTTAGATCAGAGTTTCCGAGCTTAGATCGGCCAGAATTCACCGGCGAAGTCTCGGTGCTCACCGGAGTAAAAATCGGCGATCGCGTGGGAAAAACGATCGGGGCTGGGGTTTTTATAGCCGGGGGAGGGCGGTGGGTCAGTTGTGATCGAGTTTGAGTCTTCTGGGACCGGAATTCGGGCTGAGGGACGCGGTATTCCGATCGGTTAAGATCGCGCGCGCTCGGGGGAAAAAGTCCGGGCCGCGGACGCTCGGGGTTAGGGATGACAGGTGGGTCCCACCTGTCTGTGAGAGATAGCGCGGGCGCGCGGCTGCGGGCTGGCGCGGGGGGCAAACTGGGCTGGCTGGCGGGTTTCGGCCCACTGGCCGGTTTTTTCCCGTTTTCACTTTTTCTTTTTCCATTTCTTTTCTGATTTGAGTTTAATTTGAATTCCAGTTTGAATTTGAATTTTTGCAAAACATGCAACACGTCCAAAAATTTTAAAATTCCCCTCTGAACATGGTTTAGTGTTTTGAATCAAAATTTTGGGGTGTTACAGCCAAGCTGCCCCATCACAGCATGTGGTTGGCATGGTAAAGCCAGGTTACATGCTCCATGAACCGGTCCTTAGGATCCAGGCAAGTACTAAACACAAACCCGAGTCTCATGCACACAACACCAACCAAATCATCCAACTTGTCTCGATCCCTACTGTGGCAGACCGGAATCCGCTCATCCAGGATCGCAGAGGGTGGTGCCGCGCGATGCGACACCCGACAGCACACGTCATAAGAACATAATATATTACATGGGAAACAACTGAAACTGTACAAACAGGTACAAACTTCAGTTACAACTATTGTTTATGTTACACAGCGGAAGTCTACACTACACAACTCACGCCGCCTATCTAGCAAAAGTTGGTTGCCCAGCCCTAGGGCAACCCACACTAGCTGCACTCCTCAGCTCAGCGCGGCGTGTACGGCTCCCACTCAGCCGTGGTCCCCGACGGAGGGTAACCCTCGCCGGTTGACTCGTACTCCGAGTCCGTGGGTGGCTCCTCACCTGAAAAACACTTAAGCAGCAACCATGAGCACGAAGGCTCAGCAAGGCTTAACCGACTCACCTAAGCATGAAACTCTACATGAGGTATACCAAGACATAGGTTAGTAACATTTCAGCAAAACGACACGCCTACAAGTTCATCCTTAGTTCATCTTTTAGCAACAAATTAACAGTTCATGAAATCTGAAATTTAGTAAGCAGTATTTGGTGGCACACATGTAGCAATACAATTATATCAATCAGCATCATTGAATCAACATATTTCATCCATTAGTCTACGTTACGACGCAGTGAACAAGCGGTACTCGTCACCGCGAGGGACGGCGAATCGACTCGATATACACCTGCAGGGAAACCCAAAGAGCACGCCACGTACGCCCACCCGTGGAGCTGCACAGCACGCTCACTCGATGTCGTACGGGACAACCTTTCACCCAACAGCCCAAACGTCGAACCGGTCGCACCGAAACGAGCAGGAGGTTCCCCACACGGAGCATCTCTCTATGCCCGTTGGCAGATTTCCACCTTGCTGCCCTCAAACTACACCTATAAATCGGTGTGCTATGCCTCGACGCCCGGAGGTTTAGGCTACATCGGTTTATCGGGGCCCATATATCCGATATGCCTTCGGTACGTTCAATACTTGTTCAGCAGGGCCGCACACGGATCGGTCCTCAATCGACACGGGCAGGGCCACGCACACAAGACTCTCTCTTGCTGCGCCCTAGCCCCTGCCTAGTCTCATTTTCATTACTAAAGTGATCTCACATCACTCAACCGAACCCGTGTGTCCCAAGCCTATCTCGCGAGTAGATTCCAACTACTCGACTTGTACCGAAGTCCTATGACTCATTAAGCATAGCCTGTTTACTCGAGGTCTTAGACACTACCCTCACTCCTTTAGGAACCTTTAGTTATGCAAGTGGGGTTCCATTCATCCTACACCTAATGCACATACATACTTCATATGACTCATGTAAACAAGTAAAACTTATAAAAGGTTAATGCAAACGGGGGCTTGCCTTGTTGCTGCTGGTCAGGGGTTAGTTCCTCTTCTGGAAGGAGGAAGTCCAGCACTTCCGGAGTCTCTTCTTCAATGGCTACACGTTTAATACAATACTACATGTTAATTTGAATGCAATGTGTGAACTGGAATACCTCATTGCTAATAACTCTAGCTAGCCCTTCCCGTTGGTTCTGAATTTTTTTATGGTGGACTGGTAGGGTCCTAATCAGAGTTGTGACCAAGTTTTATTTGAAACAAAGTTCATTTGAACCTTGTACAAATAAAAGCCCATTTGGTCAATATTTGAGCCTCTGAATAATTCCAGGGGTTTTCATGGCTCCAACCATGACTTTCTGGAATCTAGACTTTAAGATGGTTCTAATGGAGTTGGTTTCATGTCGTTTGAAGAATTCTACAGAAAGTTATGCCCTAATTAAGATTTGAGAAAATCTGAAAAATGTTTCTGTACATTTTTCTATTTTCTCAGGGCAGTTCTCTTAATCACCCGATTAGGGTAATTAAACGAACTTGGATGAGTCTGAAAATTTTACTGGTATTCAGCGATTTTCCAATGAACCTTTCAGCAAAATTTCAGAATTTTTCATAAAGTAGTTCTCCAGATAAAATTCCCAACAGTTTAAACTTTAGGGATTTAATTCTGGAAAAATATTCACTTTTATGAGCTGAATTTGGTATTGCTGGAAATTTCTCAGAGAGCTAAATCCAGCAAAATTTGATTCACTCGATTTGGAGCTTTCTAGCCAAAGTTCTGAGGATTTGAAGTTTGGAAGAATTCTGAAAATCGGGGGAAAAGTTTAAACTCTCGGGACCCGCGGGGACACGTGCCGAGCGCGGAGGTGTCCGGCACACCGGGGATACCACACGTGTCGAGCGTGGAGGTGTCCGGCACACCGGAGCTCACAGGGTATTTGCGTGCCAGCACAGCCGATCCCTGGCCACACCCGATCCCGATTTAAATTCTTCAGTCGCTGACACGTGGGTCAGCCGGCTTCGTCTTCCTCCCGCCGTTCTCTCGCGCCCGCGCCGCCGACCTTGCCGGAGAAGACTCGGGGCTCGCCGGCTCGCCGCTGC
This sequence comes from Neostapfia colusana, assembly GCA_030760725.1. Classification (NCBI taxonomy): domain Eukaryota; kingdom Viridiplantae; phylum Streptophyta; class Magnoliopsida; order Poales; family Poaceae; genus Neostapfia; species Neostapfia colusana. The sequence continues at coordinate 25,258,290 of JASWHV010000014.1, forward strand.
CGGACCTCCCATGGTCTGAAACTCGCCGCCAGGGGGTTGTCGACGTCGAGGAACACGTCGGGGGTGACAGGTCGGGCTGGGGGTGACCGGAAGTAGTTCAGCGACGTGCCGCGGCCTCGGTTGAGGTTCGACACCGTCGACCGTGGTTTCTAAACCCGCCAACACCTCGAACAAACGGCCCTACAGCATCAGTGTACCTCTAGGAAGCTCGACAAGGTGTCCAAACGGTTCAGGGATGGCGGCAAGTCGGTCGGCACCATGTGACCGATCGTGCCCGCCATGACCGCCCTCGATCGAGCTCGAAATTCGTCACTCCTAGAAAGTTTCACGCTACGGATGCAGAAAAGAACTTGATCGCCGGCTAGTCCAGCATCTATGTGCAAGATTTGATGACCTCCGAAAGATCATAGAGCGAGAATTTAAAGAAACCGTACCGGAAGCTCGGTTTACGGTTGCCGGAGCAAAAACTGGAAATTCTCTGCAGATTCTTCACGGTTGGCTTCCAAACTTGGAGGAGAGCAGCACGGTGGTCGCGCGCTCCTGTTGCCTCTCTCGCTGGACCGTGAAAACGCCTGTGGAACGCTGCCCACGGGCGCCTGACTCTCGGCTGAGGTTGAGTCACCGCTGTGGCGATCGCTCTTGGGCAAGGGAGGTCAGAGCTCGAGGTTTCCGGCGTTGGAGAGGTGGAGTGCGAGCTCAGGTGGCTGTCTAGCAGCTCAGGGCCGAAGGAGGAGATGGTTTTGCTGGTTTTCCCGATTGAGCAGAGAGCTGCGGCGAGAAACAATGCCGCTGCTCGGGTTTGCCCGCGAGAAGATAAAGTCGTCCGACTCCTGTTCGGCTGAGGCGGTGCCGGTCGCGCGGGGGCGCGAGCCAGCCGCCCTGGGCGCCAGCGCGCGGAGAGGGAAGCAGCTGGTGGCGCCTGTAGCTGCTCGGTGGCACAGCCGACAGCTGCTCGGTGGAATTTCCCACCGAGACTCTGACTTTGGTTGCAAGTTTCTCCTTCTCCCTTGTATGACATGTGGGTCCCACCCGGGATTTTAACCTCTGAAATTTACTCCTAATCACTGTTGTAAACAGTGAGCCCCATAATACCCCTGGTGAATCAAATTATTCACCCCTGAGCCATTTGCATCGAATAGAATTCAACTTGGGTTCGGTTTAAGTGAATTTCCGCACAAGTTCAGTTTTGAATTCAAATAAAGTTTGAATTCGTCCCACTTAGCTCATGTCAAGATCAACTCCAAATGGAGTGAAAATTTGTGTGGTGTGGTGATGAACACTTCAAATGTGTGCCAAAACTGAGGCCCTTACATTCCTCCCCCCTTAAAAGAATCTCGTCCCGAGATTACAAAAGAAGAGATAGCGATGTAGCAGGGACTTACTCGTGTTGAGAAGCCATGAATTCCGGGTAATTTGAGCGAAGGAATTCCTCGCTCTCCCACGTCGCTTCTTCCACGGTGTGGTTACTCCAGAGGATCTTGTAGAACCACAACGTTCTGCTACGCGTGGTTCGGGCTTTCTCATCAAGGATTTCCACCGGATACTCATCATATGTTAAATCCGGTTTCAACTCGCCGATGTCTTTGGTAGGAACAGCAGCTGTATGCTTCAAACATTTTCGCAGTTGCGAAACATGGAAAACATCATGGACACCAGCAAGAGATGCCGGTAGCTCCAATCTATACGCTGCTGGTCCACACTTCTCGGTGATAGCATAGGGTCCAATAAAACGGGGAGCGAGCTTCCCCTTCACACCGAACTGGTGCACACCCTTCATTGGAGACACGCGGAGGTACACGTGTTCCCCAACGTCAAAGTGCAACGGTCTACGCCTCTTATCAGCGTAGCTCTTCTGTCAGGATTGAGCGGCTTTTAAATTGGCTTGAATTGTTCGAACGCGCTCTTCGGCGTCGTTCACCACATCAACCCCGAATGTGACCCTTTCACCGGACTCGCACCAATTTAATGGGGTGCGGCACTTGCGACCGTAGAGTGCTTCGTAGGGTGCCATCTTGATGCTCGCCTGATAGCCTTTGTTGTACGAGAATTCCGCCAATGGTAGGTGATTATCCCAGTTCCTACCATGGTGGATGGCACATGCTCTCAACATGTCCTCCAGAACTTGATTCACCCTCTCTGTCTGGCCATCTGTCTGAGGGTGGTAGGCGGAGCTCCTAATCAGTTTAGTACCCAAAGCAGCGTGTAGCTGCTCCCAAAAGCGAGATACAAATAATGCACCTCGATCTGAGACTATGGTATTGGGTACCCCGTATAGGCATAGAATCTTCGCTATGTATAGCTCCGCATATTTGCTGGCATTGTAACGTGTATTTACCGGAATGAAGTGAGCCGTCTTGGTTAACCGATCAACGATTACCCATATGGAATCATGCTTGTTGGCTGTTAGGGGTAATCCCACAATGAAATCCATGCTCACATCTTCCCATTTCCATGTCGGGACCTTCAGGGGTTGCAACAGCCCTGATTTCTTCATGTGATCAGCCTTCACTCGTCGGCACGTATCACATTCGGATACGTACTTCGCTACCTCCTGCTTCATCCGTGTCCACCAAAATTTCTGTTTCAAATCTTGGTACATCTTGTTGCTGCCTGGATGAATGGAGTATTTAGACAAGTGGGCTTCGTCGAGGATTTTCTTCCTCAGTTCCATGTCCCGGGGTACGACTATGCGGTCGTTGAACCATAGCGTCCCCTCATCATCTTTCCGGAAACATTTGATCTCCCCATTGTCAATCCGTCTCCGGAGATGTGCCATGCCTTTATCATTTTTCTGAGCTGCAATGATGTCCTCCCTAATAGTAGGGATGAGGGCAAGGTTGTACAGCGTTCCATAAGGTACCAAGTATAAACTTGGGTCTTCCTCCTCCACCGGTGTAATGGTGAGGTGATGGACATGTGATTTCCGACTCAGCGCGTCGGCAACCACAATCGCCTTGCCGGGGTGGTAATGGATCTCAATCTCATAATCTTTGATCAGTTCTAACCACCTCCTCTGCCTCATGTTCAGCTCCTTCTGGGTGAAAATATATTTCAAGCTCTTGTGGTCGGTGTAGAGATGCACCAGATTCCCCAGGAGATAGTGCCTCCACATTTTCAGCGCCAACACCACGGCAGCAAGTTCAAGATCGTGAGTCGGGTAGTGCTGCTCATGGTTCCGAAGTTGGCGTGAGCCATAAGCGACCACACGTCCTTCCTGCATCAACACGCAGCCGAGCCCAATACCGGACGCGTCACAATACACGTCGAAGGGCTTTGTTGTATCCGGCTGAGCTAAGACCGGGGCTGTTGTGAGATGCTTCACCAATGCTTGGAAGGCTCCTTCACACGCCGTGTTCCAAACATACTTCGTCCCCTTCTTCAGCAATTCTGTCATCGGTTTAGCGAGCTTGGAGAAACTTGGAATAAATCTCCGATAGTATCCCGCTAACCCGAGGAAGCTTCTGACTTCATGAACTGAAGTGGGAGCTTTGCATTTCAGCACTTGCTCTATTTTACTTGGGTCAACCGCAATGCCTTCAGCTGAGATGATATGTCCCAAGAATGGCACTTGGCTGATCCAAAACTCGCATTTACTGAACTTGGCGTAGAGTTTATGGTCTCGCAATCGTTGAAGAACGATCCGCAAATGTTTGGCATGTTCGGCTTCTGTCTTGGAGTAAACCAAGATATCGTCGATGAACACTACCACGAACTTGTCCAGCTCCGGCATGAACACCGAGTTCATGAGATACATGAAATGGGCTGGAGCATTTGTGAGACCAAATGACATGACGAGATATTCATATAGTCCATATCTTGTGGAGAAGGCCGTCTTCGGGATATCCTCCGCCCGGATCTTGATCTGGTGATATCCAGAGCGAAGGTCCATCTTGGAGAACACACTGGCACCCACAAGTTGATCAAACAATATGTCGATGCGGGGCAGTGGGTACTTATTCTTGATGGTGACGGCGTTGAGCGGCCGGTAATCCACACACAGCCTCAGGGTCTCATCCTTCTTCTTCACGAATAGCGCCGAGCATCCCCAAGGCGAGGAACTCGGCCTAATGAAACCCTTGCTCAACAGATCATTGAGCTGTTCTTTCAGTTCAGCCAGCTCATTTGGAGCCATCTTGTATGGTCTCCGTGAGATGGGCGTAGTCCCGGGTGCAAGTTCAATCTTGAACTCGACATCCCGCTCAGGTGGCATGCCCGGAAGATCATCCGGGAACACATCAGGGTACTCCCGGACTACGGGGATGTCTTCTAACTTGAGAGCTTCAGCGTTATTAATTGCTAAAACTTCCCGGACTGGCGTGTCTAACACCATGGAATGCGGACGGTGGAATGGAGAATTTAAGTGAACTGTCCGTGTCCGAGTCTCTAGGATAGCGCCATGGTATTGTAGCCATGACATCCCTAAGATTGCATCAATCTTTTGTCCCATAAGGATTATCAAGGTGGTGGGATATAGTTTCCCACCTAAGCACAGAGGTGCCTTTGGAATCATCATATTAGCTGAAATCTTCCCTCCCGGTGAGCAAATCATATAAGTGCAGTGGGTTGGGAAGACTTGCAATTGATGTTTAGCCACATAGGACGCACTTATAAAGCTGTGGGTTGCACCAGAATCAAATAATATGACGATGGCTTGATTGTTGAGAGTAAACGTACCCGCCAGCACGTTGTCTCCCTCTGGGGCGTCCTCATTGTCGAGGTTGCGGACGCCTCCAGTCCGCTGACCAACCTTCTTCACCGGAGGTCGGCCTCGAGCACCGCCCTGGAACTGGGCTTGCCCGCTGCTCTGCTGCCCCTGGGGACAGTCCTTCGTGAAGTGGCCCGCCTGGCCACACGTGAAGCAGGTGAAACGGGGCGGTCCCCCGCTGATCGGTGGACGGAAACCCGGGGCGCGTTGTGGCGGTGGAAACGCCCGGGGTACTGTCTGCTGCTGCTGTTGCTGTTGCTGTCTTGGTGGTGGCATCGGCAGATGGAACGGGGGTGCTTGGAACGAACGTCCCCCGAACTGTTGAGGTCGTGCCGGTGGACGCCACTGCTGCCCGGATGGTGTCCGATACACCATACGGTACTTCTGAGGCGCGCCACCACCGCTGCTAGGTGGAGCGTTGCGCTTCCTCTGCTCAGCTGCCAACTCCCGCTGAGCGTCCTCTTGCATGATCGCGGCATTGACTAAGTCGTTGAATGTGCCGCGATTCCACTGAACGAGGTGCGTCTTCATTTCGGGGTGTAACCCCCAATAGAAATGCTCCCTCTTCTTCTCCTCCGTGGAGATATAGTCTGACGCATACTGCGCCAGATGGTTGAAGGCACGGGAGTAGTCGTGGGCACTCCTCCCGCCCTGCTTCAGTTCCAAAAATTCTTGGAACTTCCTCTTCATTATTCCGGGAGGGATGTGATAGGCGCGGAACGCCTCCCGGAACTCTTGCCATTCCACGGCGTGGACAGCCGGACGTGAGGCGACATAATTCGCCCACCACGCACCAGCGGCACCGTGGAGCTGCTGTGCTGCGAACAGGGTCTTCTGCCGCTCCGTACACTGGAGCAGCCCAAACTTGGACTCGATGGTCCGCAGCCAGTTGTCAGCCTCCAGTGGTTCTTCAGCTTCGGTGAACACTGGAGGGTGCGTACTCATGAAGTCCGAGTACGACACTTCGTGGGGCTCACGAGGCCCTCGCTCTTGACGCCCCCCTGCCTGGGACGTATTCTGCACGATCGTGCAGAGCAGGTCGGTCTGCTCCTCACGACCTCCAACCAATGCCGCTATCACATCCGCTAGAGTAAGCGGAGGCGGCGGTGGTGGCTGCTGCTGCGGGGTGCTGTCGTAGGCCGGTGGCTGGGAGTCATCACCTCCCTGTTGGCTAGAGCCACCAACCTCGTGCGTGGTCCTTGTACGAACCATCTGCAACCACACGACAATAATCATCAGTCCCGCAGCATTTTTGCATGCAGTCCAATAAAAATGGGCGTAAAAACATCATGACAACAAAAACATGCGATATATCTTGTAAGTAGATGATGTAATAACTTTGCACAAGCTACACCATTACCAGACCAAACACAAGTTAGTTTAATCCAACTTGATGAACCTCCACTTTGGAAGCTCACCATAACTAGGTTTGGTCTCTACGAGACATTACTATCGCGTTGTCATCACGTATACCACCCTTAGGGTACAACACCCTCTCCAATGAGTTCAACTGTCATTCTTCTGTCAGAATGACCAGTTTCTACCTATTCCAAGTTTTGATCTGGTTCTGGCATTTTCATGACTCAAGTTGAATACCAAAGTTAAAGTTAACTTCAGTATCTTTCCAAGGAGTATTCATTTGCCGCCAGATCAGCTTTGGTTAAAAAGTTATGCTAATTCAAAGTCAGCAGAATTTCTGGAAGAATTTTAACAGCACCTCCCTTGAGAATTCCACTGAAATCTGTGCTGAAATTTCAGAAACTTTGAACTGCAAAAATGTCACACATCTCCTACTCTTTCTAAGGATGTATCATATGAAAATTTTAAAATTTTCTACTGGGAGTTATGTTTGAAAGACAGAACAGTCCAGAGAGTGTTCCACTCTGTCCTGGTTCTGGACAGTTTACATCCCTTTGGGTTTTAAGCCATCTTAAGGTGAGTTTCAGCTCTGGAAGCCTACAACAAAGTTGTAGAGTACTTAAATACCTTTCCAGAACTATATAGCACACCTCTCTGGGCTAAAAGACCTGTGAGTTATGCCCTGTGGAAGATCAGCAACTTGCTGTCCAAAACAGAGCACTCTGTTTTCCAGTCTTTTTGGAACTACACTTACCACTATCCCATTCTTATACCTAACCAGGGTCCTAAATGTTGAACCTATAGATTTTAATTCCTTGTTATCATTATTTTCATACATATGCCTACAATATCTCGGTACTACGTTCCTCACAAAAGAAAAATCCTAACCGGATTATACCGGCATATACGTCTCAAATGTGGCACTAAACGGTCTCTCGCACACGTTTTCTACACGGATATACACGTGGTTAGTACCTGCAGAAGATCACACAATAATGGTGCACTCAGAGGTTGTTCATTCCAGGCAGTTCCATATTTAAAAGTAAATACAAACGCCCGTATCATTTCCATACGGCCGTCCTTGAGTTAGGTCACGTCTCAAGGCACGTGATCGTGTTTCAACACCACATGACGGGGAACCCGAATATGTCATGAACGGGTCGTCACGGTTGGGAATGTTATCAACCCAAGAGATACCACCTACTGCCCTGCAGGGCACGCCGATGGCAAGCGCTGCGTATGTCCTCCTGGGCTATTTCCAGACGAACACACTCTCGCGTTACTGACCACGCGATGGGGTCTCCACTTACTTGCCTAATGCACGCTAGGGATCAGCGTTTCTTATGAACTCAGGGACATGAAGAGTCAAAGATGTTCATATTGACGTCTCACACCAAGCTGTGAGACTTTATCCCTGAGCCACGTTCCTCGTCAGGGGGAGCTAACCGAAATTGAACCGCTTTCGGTGGCGTTCCTTACCATACTTACCAGAGCGTAGGCACATCGTTACATAATTGAAATTCAGAATTATAACACATAAGTTAGTCTTTGCCACTTTAAGTAACTGTGCTAATATAGTCCTTACTTGGGCAACTACCGAATCCTCACCGTATATCTAAGTTTTTCCCATGATGCAGTCCTTTAGTACTGTGCTATCCCCACTGCAGCTCTGATACCAGGCTGTGGCGGACCGGAATCCGCTCATCCAGGATCGCAGAGGGTGGTGCCGCGCGATGCGACACCTGACAGCACACGTCATAAGAACATAATATATTACATGGGAAACAACTGAAACTGTACAAACAGGTACAAACTTCAGTTACAACTATTGTTTATGTTACACAGCGGAAGTCTACACTACACAACTCACGCCGCCTATCTAGAAAAAGTTGGTTGCCCAGCCCTAGGGCAACACACACTAGCTGCACTCCTCAGCTCAGCGTGGCGTGTACGGCTCCCACTCAGCCGTGGTCCCCGACGGAGGGTAACCCTCGCCGGTTGACTCGTACTCCGAGTCCGTGTGTGGCTCCTCACCTGAAAAACACTTAAGCAGCAACCATGAGCACGAAGGCTCAGCAAGGCTTAACCGACTCACCTAAGCATGAAACTCTACATGAGGTATACCAAGACATAGGTTAGTAACATTTCAGAAAAACGACACGCCTACAAGTTCATCCTTAGTTCATCTTTTAGCAACAAATTAACAGTTCATGAAATCTGAAATTTAGTAAGCAGTATTTGGTGGCACACATGTAGCAATACAATTATATCAATCAGCATCATTGAATCAACATATTTCGTCCATTAGTCTACGTTACGATGCAGTGAACAAGCGGTACTCGTCACCGCGAGGGACGGCGAATCGACTCGATATACACCTGCAGGGAAACCCAAAGAGCACGTCACGTACGCCCACCCGTGGAGCTGCACAGCACGCCCACTCGATGTCGTACGGGACAACCTTTCACCCAACAGCCCAAACGTCGAACCGGTCGCACCGAAACGAGCAGGAGGTTCCCCACACGGAGCATCTCTCGATGCCCGTTGGCAAATTTCCACCTTGCTGCCCTCAACCTACACCTATAAATCGGTGTGCTATGCCTCGACGCCCGGAGGTTTAGGCTACATCGGTTTATCGGGGCCCATATATCCGATATGCCTTCGGTACGTTCAATACTTGTTCAGCAGGGCCGCACACGGATCGGTCCTCAATCGACACGGGCAGGGCCGCGCACACAAGACTCTCTCTTGCTGCGCCCTAGCCTCTGCCTAGTCTCAGTTTCATTACTAAAGTGATCTCACATCACTCAACCGAACCCGTGTGTCCCAAGCCTATCTCGCGAGTAGATTCCAACTACTCGACTTGTACCGAAGTCCTATGACTCATTAAGCATAGCCTGTCTACTCGAGGTCTTAGACACTACCCTCACTCCTTTAGGAACCTTTGGTTATGCAAGTGGGGTTCCATTCATCCTACACCTAATGCACATACATACTTCATATGACTCATGTAAACAAGTAAAACTTATAAAAGGTTAATGCAAACCGGGGCTTGCCTTGTTGCTGCTGGTCAGGGGTTAGTTCCTCTTCCGGAATGAGGAAGTCCAGCACTTCCGGAGTCTCTTCTTCAATGGCTACACGTTTAATACAATACTACATGTTAATTTGAATGCAATGTGTGAACTGGAATACCTCATTGCTAATAACTCTAGCTAGCCCTTCCCGTTGGTTCTGAATTTTTTTATGGTGGACTGGTAGGGTCCTAATCAGAGTTGTGACCAAGTTTTATTTGAAACAAAGTTCATTTGAACCTTGTACAAATAAAAGCCCATGTGGTCAATATTTGAGCCTCTGAATAATTCCAGGGGTTTTCATGGCTCCAACCATGACTTTCTGGAATCTAGACTTTAAGATGGTTCTAATGGAGTTGGTTTCATGTCGTTTGAAGAATTCTACAGAAAGTTATGCCCTAATTAAGATTTGAGAAAATCTGAAAAATGTTTCTGTACATTTTTCTATTTTCTCAGGGCAGTTCTCTTAATCACCCGATTAGGGTAATTAAATGAACTTGGATGAGTCTGAAAATTTTACTGGTATTCAGGGATTTTCCAATGAACCTTTCAGCAAAATTTAAGAATTTTTCATAAAGTAGTTCTCCAGATAAAATTCCCAACAGTTTAAACTTTAGGGATTTAATTCTGGAAAAATATTCACTTTTATGAGCTGAATTTTGTATTGCTGGAAAGTGCTCAGAGAGCTAAATCCAGCAAAATTTTATTCACTCGATTTGGAGCTTTCTAGCCAAAGTTCTGAGGATTTGAAGTTTGGAAGAATTCTGAAAATCGGGGGAAAAGTTTAAACTCTCGGGACCCGCGGGGACATGTGCCGAGCGCGGAGGTGTCCGGCACACCGGGGATACCACACGTGTCAAGCGCGGAGGTGTCCGGCACACCGGAGCTCACAGGGTATTTGCGCGCCAGCACAGCCGATCCCTGGCCACACCCGATCCCGATTTAAATTCTTCAGTCGCTGACACGTGGGTCAGCCGGCTTCGTCTTCCTCCCGCCGTTCTCTCGCGCCCGCGCCGCCGACCTCGCCAGAGCAGACTCGGGGATCGCCGGCTCGCCGCTGCCGGACCTCCCATGGTCTGAAACTCGCCGCCAGGGGGTTGTCGACGTCGAGGAACACGTCGGGGGTGACAGGTCGGGCTGGGGGTGACCGGAAGTAGTTCAGCGACGTGCCGCGGCCTCGGTTGAGGTTCGACACCGTCGACCGTGGTTTCTAAACCCGCCAACACCTCGAACAAACGGCCCTACAGCATCAGTGTACCTCTAGGAAGCTCGACAAGGTGTCCAAACGGTTCAGGGATGGCGGCAAGTCAGTCGGCACCATGTGACCGATCGTGCCCGCCATGACCGCCCTCGATCGAGCTCGAAATTCGTCACTCCTAGAAAGTTTCACGCTACGGATGCAGAAAAGAACTTGATCGCCGGCTAGTCCAGCGTCTATGTGCAAGATTTGATGACCTCCGAAAGATCATAGAGCGAGAATTTAAAGAAACCGTACCGGAAGCTCGGTTTACGGTTGCCGGAGCAAAAACTGGAAATTCTCTGCAGATTCTTCACGGTTGGCTTCCAAACTTGGAGGAGAGCAGCACGGTGGTCGCGCGCTCCTGTTGCCTCTCTCGCTGGACCGTGAAAACGCCTGTGGAACGCTGCCCACGGGCGCCTGACTCTCGGCTGAGGTTGAGTCGCCGCTGTGGCGATCGCTCTCGGGCAAGGGAGGTCAGAGCTCGAGGTTTCCGGCGTTGGAGAGGTGGAGTTCGAGCTCAGGTGGCTGTCTAGCAGCTCAGGGCCGAAGGAGGAGATGGTTTTGCTGGTTTTCCCGATTGAGCAGAGAGCTGCGGCGAGAAACAATGCCGCTGCTCGGGTTTGCCCGCGAGAAGATAAAGTCGTCCGACTCCTGTTCGGCTGAGGCGGTGCCGGTCGCGCGGGGGCGCGAGCCAGCCGCCCTGGGCGCCAGCGCGCGGAGAGGGAAGCAGCTGGTGGCGCCGGTAGCTGCTCGGTGGCACAGCCGACAGCTGCTCGGTGGAATTTCCCACCGAGACTCTGACTTTGGTTGCAAGATTCTCCTTCTCCCTTCTATGACATGTGGGTCCCACCCGGGGTTTTAACCTCTGAAATTTACTCCTAATCACTGTTGTAAACAGTGAGCCCCATAATACCCTTGGTGAATCAAATTATTCACCCCTGAGCCATTTGAATCGCATAGAATTCAACTTGGGTTCGGTTTGAGTGAATTTCCGCACAAGTTCAGTTTTGAATTCAAAAAAAGTTTGAATTCGTCCCACTTAGCTCATGTCAAGATCAACTCCGAATGGAGTGAAAATTGGTGTGGTGTGGTGATGAACACTTCAAATGTGTGCCAAAACTGAGGCCCTTACACCTACCTCTACATAACTCATAATATCTCATTCAACAGTAAGGTAAAAAAGTTGATGATATCATATCCCACTTATCCCATTCTAAGCATGGCTAAGCATAAGTATGTAAATAAATGATATAATCAAATAAATCCCAACCAAGCGACAAGGAAACAAGATAATGCAATTCTAGGGAAACTTCCTAGCATGGGTATCATATTCCAATTTGACCATGCAATTAAATTCTAACTACACATCCTAGTATAGGATCAAAGTGGTCAAGGACACTTGCCTTCTTCCTGCTGCTCTGGGAATGGAAAGTCTTGGTTTTGGAAGGGGAGAACTTGCTCTGGGGCAGGTTCTACTCATGCCAATACACATAGCAAAAGAAAACAACAATCCATAAGCCATAGTCCACACTTTCACTTCATGCAAACCACACATACATACATATGAAAGTCATTCACATTTCTAAGTGTTGTGGTTACCCTAGATGTGTTGATTTTAGACCTACATGCACTTTTAAACATATATACATTATTTATAACTTTTGTATTCAGATTTCTATTTGCACACTATATATGAATTTCCAATTTGAACAAATTCTTTATATTTAATTAATACACTTCTTAGCCACAAAGTTTGCATGAAAGATAATTTCCTACTCCAAATAGGTTTTCAGATCTTCTACAAAATCCTAAACTGAAGTTTTTGGATTTGGAGACCTCATTTATCATTTCCTAATTATGCATACTTATTTTCCTATATTTTCAGATTTATTTTCTACGCCTAAAAGTGAATTTTAATATTAAAATAGTAAGACATATCATCTAAGCAGAATAGGTTCTGATCTAAAATATTAAATAATATATTTTTTATCTTCTCCTCTGATGTGAACCAATTTAAATTTATTTTATCAGTTTTCAGAATTATTTCCTAGCCTAAGAAATAGTTTCTAGAACTAATAAATATGAGCAACACTTAGGCAGATCTCGACTAAAATTAATTTTTAACTCATTCTAAAGGTTTTCCAAAGTGCTAGGAGTGGTAGAGTCTCTCCACTTGTGTCCTGGAGGTCCTGGGTTCGAATCAGCCTCCTTGCAAAATAAGCAAGGGGAAGGCTGCCTAGAAATTCCCTTCCCCAGAATCTACAACGTGTGGGAGCTTTCAGCACTGGGTATGCCCTTTTTTCTAAAGGTTTTCCAAGTGCTAGGAGAGTTTAAATTTGTATTTGCACATGTGTTTATATTACCTTTTGAATTTAAATTCTACTCCTAGGTTCAAATTTCTGAATTTTATATCTTGTAGGGTCTAAAAGGCAAATCCACCCTACTGCAGGGTTTAATTTACTATTTCCTAAATTTCCAGGGCCTAATTACACATAACAGAGAGGTTTTTCCTAATTTTTATTAAGTCCAGGGGCTAAAACAGATTTTTAAATGAATTTAAAGGAATTTCTGAAGGTCCAGGGGCTAGATCAGAAGTTTCCGGGGCTAGCTCGTGTTTTCCGAGATCCCCAGGGGGTAGCGCGTAAGAATCCCGGCCTTTACAATGCGGAGCTGACGTGGGCCGTTGGATTTATAACAGACGGCTCATATTAGATCGCCGAAGCAGTACGGGTAGATCTAATAGGAACCGCACAATTTAAAATGGACGGGCCTCAGGGGGCCACGTCGCCCTGGCCGGAGCCAGCCCGCGTGCGCGGCGGCGCACGGCGGCGGGGGCGGCGATCTCGCCGGCGCAGCCTCGGTTTTTGCCGCTACACGCTAGAACTCGCATCTTTTTGCACGGATCGGCTGCGGAGGGGTAGGGGATGCTCACCTAGGGATTTTCCTGCACTCGGAGGCCCTGGAAGTCGGTCGGCAGCGTTGAAGTCCGGCAATGGCACTCGGTGCTCGTCGGAGCAACTGTTGGGGCGCAAGAAACGTCGTTTCCTCCACCTGCAGGGCTCCCCGGCGGCGGTGGAACGTAACAAGCCCGTTAGATCAGAGAAATCGGGCGAAGGTTGGGAGAAAACGGCAGAGAGGGTCTCGGTCTTACCGGTACTGAAGGAGTCGATCGGGGAGGAAACAAAGGCGATCGTCGGCTTATAAATGGGCGAGGGAGGGCGGCGGGTCTGTTGAGATCACGCTGGGGTGCCCGGGACCGAGAATCGGGGCTGGGAGCGCAGGTTCTGAGGGGTTGGTTTTGATCGGGCACGAGAGAGGGCCGGGGTCGGTTGGGGCGCGCGGGGTAAGAAAATGACGGGCGGGCCCCACGCGTCAGAGAGAGGGAGAGGGGGGGCGTGGGTTTGGGCTTGCTGGAGCGCGGTCTTGGGCCGGCTGACGGGTTTTGGCCCACTGGCCGATTTTATTTTTCCTTTTCCTTTTCTTTTTCTGTTTTGATTTGAATTTGAATTCCTGTTTGAATTTGAATTGCTTTATCACATGCATTACGTCCAAAAAATTTTAAATTCCCCCTCTTTAGCAGGTTTTGGGGTGTTACAGCTCTACCCCCCTTAAAAGAAATCTTGTCCTCGAGATTGGTGATTCTAGGAAAACAAATCCGGAAACTGGGCCTTAAGCTCGTCTTCTCGCTCCCATGTGGCTTCGGCTTCCGAGTGATGCTTCCACTGCACCTTGCACATTCGGATTCTTTTATTTCTTGTGAGGCGTTCCATTGTCTCCAAAATCTTGACCGGTTGCTCGGCATAAGAAAGATCCTCTCGTACGTCCACCTCATTCATGGGTAACATTTCTTCGGGCGTTCTTAAACATTTCTTGAGCTGTGACACATGGAATACATTGTGCACATCTGATAAGCGAGCTGGTAGTTCTAGTTGATATGCCACTTCGCCTTTCCTCTCCAGAATCTGAAAGGGTCCGATGTATCGAGGTGATAATTTCCCTTTGACCTTGAACCGACGAAGTCCTCGGATAGGGGACACCTTGAGATAGACATAGTCCCCCACGTTGAAAATAAGCTCTCTTCTCCGTACATCGGCATAACTCTTTTGTCGGGTCTGTGCTATCCTCAAATTGTTGTGAATTTCCCTCACTTTCGCCTCGGCTTCTTGTAGTACCTCGGGCCGAAACACTTTACTTTCCCCTGTTTGGTTCCAAAATAGTGGAGTTCTGCACTTCCTCCCATACAAAGCCTCAAAGGGTGACATCTTCATACTAGCCTGATAGCTGTTGTTATAGGAGAACTCCACATACGGTAAGTTCTTATCCCAACTCCTATTGTTCTTGAGCGCACACGCTCTCAGCATATCCTCAAGGATCTGATTGGTTCTTTCCGTCTGCCCGTCAGTCTGGGGGTGATAGGCAGAACTAAAATTTAAATGAGTTCCCATGGTTTCATGTAACTTCTGCCAGAACCTTGAGGTGAACTGTGTCCCTCGATCTGACACTATCTTCTTTGGCACTCCATGAAAACACACGATCCTTGACATGTACAATTCCGCCAATTTGGATCCGCTGTAGCTTTCTTTCACGGGGATGAAATGAGCTACCTTGGTTAGCCTGTCGATGATGACCCATATCGAATCATATCCCGATTGGGTCCTGGGTAGTCCCACTATGAAGTCCATACCTATTTCTTCCCATTTCCATTCAGGCACATTGAGTGGTTGCAATAGTCCCGCGGGTCGTTGATGTTCTGCTTTCACCAACTGACATGTGTCACATAGGGCAACATGTTCCGCGACATCTCGCTTCATGCCATACCACCAATATCTGCTCTTGAGGTCATGATACATCTTCGTACTCCCAGGATGACACGACCCCAATGGTCTTGTCGAGCCAGGATCACGCTGAGGTGTGCTGCGTTGCACAGCACCGTATAACACACGTCAAAGGTACAAAGCGGAAGCGAAATTTTATTACATAAACAAGTTATGAACATGTTTACATCAAAATAAGTTCCGTCTACACTCGCGGGCGTAGACTAAGCATCAAGTGCACGTTCAGCCCTTGAACGTGCCCTTGCTAGCACATACGCACACTAACCCTGCGGCGTGCACGACTCCCACTCGACGGGGTTCTCCTCCTCGGGTTCCGTCTCCTCTTCGGGAGTCCCGTCCTCATAGAACCCTGCAAAAGCTTCAAACACAAGCAGTGAGCACGAAGGCTCAGCAAGTCTGACCCGTCTCACCTAAACATGGAACTTCTACATGAGGGTAATGGGTTACATGAGGTAAAAATCAGTTGCAAGGACTCGCCTAATTAGTAGAACCTTACTTTCATGTTTTAGCAGCAGGATGTGGAGAACCTTACGCTAAGGCACATGAGAGAGCCGCAATCAAACAAGAAACACATTTCTCTCATGTACTTTGCCCAAAGTTGAAAAGAACTTTAGTTAGCTCTAAGCTACAGCATATCATTAACAATCAATGTCCATCTTTCAATCAGCAACATTTTAACATGTAACTAGCCTGTTCTTTCTATGTCACGGTACAGTGCACAAGTGGTACTCACTGACCGCGAGGGACGGCGATTATAATCGATTTACACCTGCAGGGTTACCCGAACAACCCGTCACGTACGCCCGTACTCGATGTTGCCTACAACAACCATCACGGATGCCATACGCAACTACCTTTCACCCGTCAGCCAAATATTGAACCGGTCCCATCGTCCCGAGCAAGAGGTCTCTGCACGCGCATCTCCGTGCCGCCAGCCGATTTACACCTCAAGCTCTCAACCTACCCTCTGAACCACGGGCAATGCCTCAATACCCAGCTACCCGAGTTACATCAGTTTCCCGGTTCCCATATAGCCGGTAGGTCTTCGGTACTGTTCTAGCTTGTTCAACAGGCCCGCACACGGCTCGGTCCTCAATCGACACAAGTGGAGCTACAGCGCACAGGCCCCAAAGTCCTGCTGCCCTTACTCTCCGCTTGGTCTCATTTTCTTGCCATGTGTTTCATGTGCTAACACTACCCGAGTCGAGTGCCTCTAGCCTATGCTCGCGAGTAGTTCCAACTACTCGACTTGTACCGAATCCTACTCTATCTTAGCAATGCAGTGGCTAACGAGGTTTTCAATCCTAACCCCAACCCATGGTTTTCTTGGCTATGCAGTTGGGTTTCAAATCAAGACTCTAATGCAAAGAATCACAATAATATTCAAAGATGTGCTCAAAACAATAAAAATTTGTAAAAAGGTTAATGCAAACCGGAGCTTGCCTTGCTGCTCTTGGTCGTAGGCTAGCTGTTCCTCCGGAGTTACGAAGTCTAGGACTTCGGGTTCCTCCTCGACCTTAGCGACTACATGATAAGAGCAATATATGTGTATCAATTTAAATGCATTTGTATTAACTTTGAAGTTGTGAAGTCTCTAACCCTTGCTAGACTGACCTAATGACTGTGAAACTTTTACTGTGGCTTGGTTACAACCTAGACAGAGACTTGGTCAAGTTTTAGTTGCAGCAAAGCTCAATTGAGCCCTCCACAATTAATTATGTCCTTGACCTTAATTAAAGGCTTTTAGGGTGTTCTAAGGATTTTCATGAAACAAACTATGACTTTCTGAAAACTAGATTTTCAGAGGGTTCTAATGGAGTTGGTCTCACTTAATTTGAAGGTTCCTAGCTAAAGTTGTGAGGATTTGAAGTTTGGAAGAATTCTGAAAATCGGGGGGAAAAGTTTAAACTCTCGGGGCCCGCGGGGACACGTGTCGAGCGCGGAGGTGTCCGGCACACCGGGGATACCACACGTGTCGAGCGCGGAGGTGTCCGCCACACCGGAGCTCACAGGGTATTTGCGCGCCGGCACAACCGATCCCCGGCCACACCCGATCCCGATTTGAATTCGGCAGCAGCTGACACGTGGGCCAGCCGACTTCGTCTTCCTCCCGCCGTTCTCTCGCGCCCGCGCCGCCGACCTCGCCGGAGCAGACTCGGAGCTCGCCGGCTCACCGCTGCCGGACCTCCGATGGGCTGCAACTCGCCGCCAGGGGTTGTCGACGTCGAGGAACACGTCGGTGGTGTCAGGTCGGGCTGGGGTGACCGGAAATAGCTCGGCGACGTGCCACAGCCTCGGTTGAGGTTCGGCGCTGTCGACCGTGGGTCCTAACCCGCCAACACCTCGAACAAACAGTCCTACAGCATCAGCGTACCTCTAGGAAGCTCGACAAGGTGTAAAAAGGGTTCAGGGATGGCGGCAAGTTGATCGGCACCGTGTGACCGATCGTGCCCGCCATGACCGCCCTCGATCGAGCTCGAAATTCGTCACTCCTAGACAGTTTCACGCTACGGATGCAGAAAAGAACTTGATCGCCGGCTAGTCCAGCGTCAATGTGCAAGATTTGATGACCTCCGAAAGATCATAGAGCGAGAATTTAAAGAAACCGTACCGGAAGCTCGGTTTACGGTCGCCGGAGCAAAAACTGGAAATTCTCTGCGGATTCTTCACGGTTGGCTTCCAAACTTGGAGGAGAGCAGCACGGTGGTCGCGCGCTCCTGTTGCCTCTCTTGCTGAACCGTGTATACGCCTGTGGAACGCTGTCCACGGGCGCCCGACTCTCGGCTGAGGCTAAGTCGCCGTGGTGGCGGTCGCTCATGGGCAAAGGAGGTCGGAACTCCGGGTTTCTGGTGTTGGAAAGGTGAAGTGCGACCTCAGGTGGCTGTCTAGCAGCTCAAGGATGAAGGAGGAGATGGTTTTGCTGATTTTTCCGATTGAGCAGAGAGATGCGGCGAGAGACAATGCCGCTGCTCGGGTCTGCCCGCGAGAAGATAAAGCCGGCCGACTCCTGCTCGGCTGAGGTGGTGCCGGTTGCGTGGGGGCGCGAGCAAGCCGCCCTGGGCGCCAGCGCGGGGAGAGGGAAGCAGCTGGTGGCGCCGGTAGCTGCTCGGTGGCACAACCGACAGCTGCTCGGTGGAATTTCCCACCGAGAGTCTGACTTTGGGTGAAAGTTTCTCCTTCCTCCTTCTATGACATGTGGGTCCCACTCGGGGTTTTAACCTCTGGAATTCACTCCTAATTACTGTAGTAAACAGTGAACCCCATAATACCCCTGGTGATTCAGATTATTCACCCTTGAGTCATTCGAATTGAATAGGATTTGAATTGGGTTTGGTTTGAGTGAATTTCAGCACAAGTGCAGTTTTGAATTCAACAAAGTTTGAATCCGTCCCACTTAGCTCATGTCAAGATCGACTCCAAATGGAGTGAAAATTGGTGTGTGAGCTCACAAAAATGTGCTGAGTAAGAATATGCCTCCCACTTTTAAATTCATGGGATAAAAACAGTTTGAATTTGGATATGGTTTCAAACTGCCCTCTTCCTAACTATACCCAAAATGACCTCAAAAAGGGTTTTGAATTTGGGTGAAACTTGGCCTGGACATCCTTAGTAAAGTGTAGGAGTTTTCATATGTCCAGCCCATCTATATCACATGTGGAAAATACCACTTTTGCAATGTGTGAGTTTGTTTTCTAATGAGCATGTTGATAATTGTTACTTGCTCTTCATTTGTGTTCATCATTCTTCCTCAAATGAGGTGTGTGGTGTGGTGATGAACACTGCAAATGTGTGTCAAAAACTGAGGCCCTTACATTCCTCCCCCCTTAAAAGAATCTCGTCCCGAGATTATAAGGTGAAAATGAGAGAGAGGACGGTGGAAAATTACCGGATATGCGATGTGAAAAATTCAGGGTAGTTAGTGCGAAGGAATTCTTCGCTCTCCCATGTCGCTTCGTCCATGGAGTGATTACTCCATAGAACCTTGTATAACCACAACGTACGGTTGCGTGTGGTTCGGGCCTTTTCATCAATAATCTGCACCGGTTCCTCCCGATATGTGAGATCCGGTTGCAGTTCTTCAATGTCTTCCAGCTGAACGGTAGTTGATAGCTTAAGACACTTCCTTAGCTGGGAAATATGGAAGACGTCGTGCACACCGGAAAGTGCTTCTGGTAATTTCAACCGGTATGCCACTGATCCACATCTTTCGGTAATCTGGAATGGACCGATGAATAGGGGTGCCAACTTTCCTCTCACCCCAAATCTGTTTACGCCCTTCATTGGAGATACCCGTAGATATACGTGCTCTCAAACTTCGAATTGTAATGGGCGCCTTCTCCGGTCCGCATACTGTTTCTGTCGGGATTGAGCGGCTTTTAGGTTCGCTTGGATCAGTCGAACCTTTTCTTCCGCGTTGTTGACAAGGTCAATCCCAAAGGTAACCCTTTCGCCAGACTCACACCAGTTCAATGGTGTGCGGCATTTTCTTCCGTATAGCGCCTCGTAGGGCGCCATCTTGATGCTGGCTTGGCACCCATTGTTGTACGAGAACTCGGCTAACGGCAAATGATCATCCCAATTCTTGCCGTGGTTGATAGCGCAAGCTCGTAGCATGTCTTCTAAGATTTGATTTACCCGCTCCGTTTGCCCATCCGTCTGCGGGTGGTAGGCTGAACTACGGATCAGCTTCGTCCCCAAGGCAGCGTGTAGCTGCTCCCAAAAACGGGACACAAATAAAGTGCCCCGATCCGATATGATGGTACGGGGTACGCCGTACAAGCATAGGATCCGTGAGATGTACAGTTCAGCGTACTTCTTGGCATTGTAGTTGGTGTTGACCGGGATGAAATGGGCAACTTTGGTGAGCCGATCGACGATTACCCACACAGAATCATGTTTCTGCAAGGTGGTGGGTAAACCGACGATGAAATCCATGCTCACATCCTCCCACTTCCAGGCAGGAACGCCCAGTGGTTGTAGCAGTCCCGGCTTCCGCATGTGGTCTGCCTTCACCCTTCGACATGTATCGCACTCGGACACGTATTTTGCAGTCTCTCGCTTCATCCGTGTCCACCAAAACTTTCTTCTGAGTTCTTGATACATCTTGTTGCTGCCGGGGTGAATAGAAAACTTTGATAAGTGAGCCTCATCAAAGATCCTCTTTCGTAGTTCCGGGTTTCGGGGTACGACGATCCGGTCCTTGAACCATAGGACGTCGTCTCCGTCCTTCCGGAAACATTTGAGCTCCCCACGATCTACACGTCTCCGCAAATGTGACATGCCCTTGTCATTCTTCTGGGCTGCCGCTATCTCTTCACGGATGGTGGGGATCAAAGCTAGGTTGTAGAGAGCTCCGTGTGGAATCACATGTAGTGGTGGTTCGCTCTCTTCCAACGGTGTGATGGTCAGAGTATTGACGTGTGACTTGCGGCTCAGCGCATCTGCCACTACGTTTGGCTTGCCCGGATGATAATGGATCTCTATTTCGTAATCTTTTATCAGTTCTAACCATCTTCGTTGCCTCATGTTCAGCTCCTTCTGAGTGAATATGTACTTGAGGTTTTTGTGGTCGGTATATAAATGTACGAGGTTACCAAGTAGGTAGTGCCTCCACATTTTTAGTGCAAGTACCACGGCAGCGAGCTCCAAGTCGTGAGTTGGATAATTCTGCTCATGGTTCCTAAGCTGCCGTGATCCATACGCGACCACTCTTCGGTCTTGCATCAGCACACATCCGAGCCCAATGCCGGATGCATCGCAGTACACATCGAATGGATTTGTTGTGTCTGGCTGCGCCAAAACCGGTGCTGATGTCAGGTGCTTGACTAAAGCCTTGAATGCTGCTTCACATGTTGGACTCCAAACATATTTGGTAGCCTTCTTCAGCAGCTCCGTCATTGGCTTGGCAATCTTCAAGAAGTTCGGAATGAACCTACGATAATATCCCGCGAGTCCGAGGAAACTCCGTACCTCGTGAACAGTTCTCGGGGATTTCCAATACAGCACTTGAGTGATCTTGCTCGGGTCCACAGCGATACCCTCCGCTGAGATGATATGCCCGAGGAAAGGCACTTGCGATATCCAAAACTCGCATTTGCTGAATTTTGCGTATAACTTGTGATCCCGCAGCCGTTGCAAGACTACATGCAAATGTTTCTTGTGATCTTCCTCCGACTTGGAATATACCAGGATGTCATCGATGAAGACCACGACAAACTTGTCCAGCTCCGGCATGAATACCGAGTTCATTAAGTACATGAAGTGAGCTGGAGCATTGGTGAGGCCGAAGGACATGACCAGGTACTCATAAAGTCCATACCTTGTCAAGAAAGCTGTCTTTGGAATGTCCTCCGCCCTTATCTTAATCTGATGGTACCCGGATCTTAAATCCATCTTGGAAAAGATCTTTGCTTCGACCAACTGATCAAACAACATGTCGATCCGTGGCAACGGGTACTTGTTCTTGATGGTTACGGCATTTAATGGACGGTAGTCCACGCAAAGCCGCAACGTCTCATCCTTCTTCTTGACAAATAATGCCGAACAGCCCCATGGCGAGGAGCTTGGCCTAATAAAACCCTTCTCCAGAAGGTCCGTGAGCTGAGTCTTCAGTTCAGCCAACTCCTTGGGCGCCATCTTGTACGGCCTTCGGGATATTAGCATGGTTCCCGGTGCAAGTTCAATCTTGAACTCCACCACTCTATCGGGTGGCATTCCCGGTAAATCATCCGGGAATACATCAGGGAACTCTCGGACTACTGGAATATCTTCCAATCTGATAGTTGTGGCTTGATAAACACTTGGAAGTTTTATTTCTGGACTGTCCAGAAATAATGAGTGAGAACCGTGCACCTCTGAGTTTAAGTGCATGACTCGAAGGACGGTGTCTAAAACAGCGCCGTGGCGGGTTAACCACGACATCCCTAAGATGACATCGACCTTCTGTCCCTCTAAGATAATGAGAGACGTGGGGTACACTCTACCCGCTAAGCATAATAGTGCTTTGGAGACCATTACACTTGCTGAAATCTCCCCCCCCCCCCGGTGAACAAATTAAATATGGACTATCGGTGGGTAGTATTGGCAAACTGTGTTTAGCAATGAAAGCTTGGCTAATAAAATTATGCGTGGCGCCTGAATCAAACAGTACTATAGCGGGATGCTGGTGGAGTTGGAACATACCCGCAAGGATTGGCTCGCCCTTCGGCACGTCCTCAATGGCAAGTTGGAGGACAGTGCCGGGCCTAGGGTTTGCCCGCCACGCATTAGTAGGGTTCCGGGGTTGATTCCTCCCCGGAAACTGTGGTGCCACTCCGCCGCCTTGCCTCTCCGGGCAACTGCTCGCGAAGTGTCCTGGACGACCACACTTGTAACATGTGGGTGCTGCTGGTGAAGTACTTGGTGGACGAAAGCCCGGCATGCGTTGCTGAGGTGCAAACGCACGCGGCATCGCCCGTTGCTGCTGTTGTGGTTGCGGTGGTGCTGGCAGTGCCGGCCGGAATGCCGGTGAAGAGTACGGCCGACTGCGGAACGGCATCGACCGCTGTGGTGGTTGCCAGCATGGACCTGATGGTGGGCGATTCACCATCCGAAACTTCTGGGAAGGACCGCCTCCTTCTCCACTGCTCTGCGGCGCGCTTCGTTTTCGCTCTGCCGCCGCCAACTCCTTGCCGGAGTCCTCCTGAACAATCGCAGCATCAATGATGTCGTTGAGGCTGCCGCGATTGAACATCGCCAATTTGTCCTTCAGGAGCGGGTTAAGCCCCTGATAGAAATGGTCCCGCCGCTTCTCGTCGGTATCAGCATGATACGACGCATATAGCGCGAGATCGTTAAACGCCCTGGAGTATTCCAGCGCGTTCCGGCTCCCTTGTTGCAGGTGTAGGAACTCCTGCATCTTCCTCTTCATCAGACCTGGTGGTATATGATAGGCCCTGAAGGCCGTCCGGAACTCCGCCCAGGTCATCACTCGGTCGGTGGGCTGTGAAGCACAGAAGTTGGCCCACCACGCGCTCGCGGATCCTTGGAGCTGCTGGACCGCGAACTGAGTCTTGCGCTGCTCGCTGATTTGGAGCAGCCCGAACTTCATCTCTATGGCGCGGAGCCAGTTGTCCGCGTCAAGTGGTTCATCCGCCCTTGAGAATACAGGGGGATGAGTCGCCAGGAAGTCAGAGTAGGAGCTCTGTTGGCGCTCCTCACGATCTTGACGTCTCTCTGGGCGAGACGTATTGGCGATGCGAGTCTGCAGCAACTCTGTGTGCTGCTGATGCGAGCCCGCCATTGCCGCGACAATGTCGGCCAATGTAACCGTTGGCAGTGGCGGTGGCGGTGTTTGCCGTTGCTGTTGCTGCTGTTGTCCCGAGGAGTCCTCGGGAGGTGGTTGGGAGGTCTCTCCCCCTTGGCTAGTACCTCCAACATCAGGGTTGGCACGAGTACGCGTCATTCTGAAATTCAACACAGCAGCAATTAGCACATGTCTTACTCAAAATTCCATAAACAGCAGTAGGTATTGAAGCGACGCATGATTAACTTGCACAACATTCACATATATTGATAAAGCGTAAACTTTATACAAGATACATTATTCTCGGATCTCCGAGAAGTCGTGCTCATGTCGTCACTACCTGTACATACGCTACTGTCCACACGACATGTCACCGATTACAAAAGTTGGGTTACGCTACCCTAGCTGCCCTACTTGGCAACCGTAACCCCCTACTCGGAGTAGAACTCGACCTCCTGTGGGTCGTCCTCCTCCGGTACCTCTGCTTGTGGCTCTGGGTCTACCACCTCTTCTCCCATCCCGGGTTCTCCCATTGCTGGAAGACCCAAGACTACCGGTACGCCTAACACCGGGGGCACGAGGTCCTGCAAAGCATGCACCTCGTCCATAGCTTGGTTGTAGTCCTCTTCCCAGCCTTGGCCTTCCTCAATAGCGTCGTCCCGCTCTTGAGCAAGGTCCTCATTCTGCTGGGTTAGGGTCTGCACCAGCTCTTGCAACGCCACTATGTCAACACGGCTCTTCTTCTTTGCCTTCTTCAGACGACGCAACTGATGGTGTTGTTCATTCAGTCGCTTGATCGTCGGAAGGAGCACATTGCGGAGTGCGCTGTGAGCACTCTCGAAATGATCTCCACGGCTTGTGCTCTCCTTGAGCTTGGTGGCGAGATGCTCCGTATAAACAGGTCGGCTGTCCATCACAGCGTTTCCCGCCCTCATCTGGAGGCTGAGATTTGCCTCCGCGGGGTTGTACCCTTGGCAACTCGGGTCCGTTGCATCCCGGTACCTCTCTCCCCACACATGCTGGGCTCGTCCCTCCACCAGAACGAGTGCGTATGGAGTGCCCTCCATAGCCCGCACGTGCAGTTGGCAGAAACGTGACATAGTGTCACGGGCTGCCACTTGCCACATCCCTTCCGGTTGTCTTCCTCTCACCGTAACGGTGAATGGCACCCAACCGGGTGGCGTAGGTCCTGCAGGAACCTCGACATAGATCGTGCACGTCTTGTTCCCCCCTTCGCCATCTTCTTTGGCGAAGTACTGCGGCATCTGATTGTATCCGAAATATTGGAGCATTTGCCACAATGCTCCCGGGTAGCCGCTACGGTCAGAATAGTGGGAAACTACCCACCCGTTCTCCAACCGTTTATCTGCTGTCATCTGTAAAAATATATTTGAGAAATGTCAAATATTTATTTAAACAGTAAACCGCTGAGTTATAACATAAAACATGTCATTGAACCCATAAAATTTGCCTGCTGATCTGCTGTTCCCATGACAGCCCTGACCATTTTCCATTTCAACCTGATTTAGGCCATGTTAAAAGCAAAACTAATTCTGGAGCTCAACATCAAAGTTGAAGCTAACTTCAATAGCTTTCCAGCCAGTATTTGCTTGGCCTATGATCTGTCTTGGTTCAAAGGTTATGAGATGTCAAAGTTAACAGAATTTCTGGAAACAATTGGGCAGCACCTCCCTGCTTTAGGTACTGATTTGATCCCAGAATTCCAGATAATTCTGTTCCTAATCTGACAAAACATTCTGTTACAAAGTTGTAACTAATCTCATAAGATTTCCAGAACTACCTCATTTTCTATTTTTGGATTTTTATGCAGGAAGTTATGCTTAATTTACAGAGAGTCTACAGAGAGTCTTTGCTCTGCCCTGTTTTCTGGACAGTTTCAACTCTACTGTATTTTTCGTGTGGTTAAGGGATGAAACACCTCTGGACCTCAACAGAAGAGTTGTAAAGATCTTTCAACGCTTTCCAGAAATGTATCATACGACCCCACCCTCGAGAGAACTCAACCTCTAACCTCTGATTAACTTCAGCCTTGATTCAGCTGAAACAGAGTGTTCTGTCCTTAACAACCTATAAGTTGAAAACTTGTTAACTTTGAATATCCTGTTCAAGGGAAGGAGTTACATCAAGTTTTACTACTTTGGATCAAAACCTTCAAGTTTTTAAATGAAGTTGTTCATTTAATGGGGTGTGACGTCGATGCGTCACCAGATTATGTCGGTACTACGTCCTCACAAAGGAAAAACCTATACCGGACTTAGCCGGCTTCGTTAATTCAGTGGCACTACTCGTCACTCGCACATGGATGCTACACGTCTACCGTTTCGTGGTCAGGCTACCTGCAGAAACTCAAACAATCATCAGACTCGGCTGCACACCGAGCCCGGAATCCATACAGTTGGTACACCCGGCCGTCATCACTCGCCCGGATGTTCTCAAGCCAAACACGCCTTGAGATACGTGTTCACGTTTCAGACCACGTGACAGGGTCTCCCAAGTTGCACCACGCACGCCAGGGATAGACGTTGCTCGAATACCCCAAACGACATGAAGAGTCATAGAGGATATAAAAGCGAGTCGGGTTACCTGCCACCCGTGGGGCTCCACCCTTCAGCTTGTGCGCACTGGTGGACAGCGCTTACGTGCACCCCCCAAGACATGAACGTCCCGAGATGCACGATTTTCCAACATAACAAATAGGTTAATATGCCACTTTCTATATGCTAATAACATCCTTATACGGGCTACTAACTCGTTCCTCACTGGATTTTTGAAAAAGAAGACCTTTGTACTGTGTTAAACCTCAAGCGAGCTCTGATACCAACACTGACACGACCCTAATGGTCTTGTCGAGCCAGGATCACGCTGAGGTGTGCTGCGTTGCACAACACCGTATAACACACGTCAAAGGTACAAAGCAGAAGCGAAATTTTATTACATAAACAAGTTATGAACATGTTTACATCAAAATAAGTTCCGTCTACACTCGCGGGCGTAGACTAAGCATCAAGTTCACGTTCAGCCCTTGAACGTGCCCTTGCTAGCACACACGCACACTAACTCTGCGGCGTGCACGACTCCCACTCGACGGGGTTCCCCTCCTGGGGTTCCGTCTCCTCTTCGGGAGTCCCGTCCTCATAGAACCCTGCAAAAGCTTCAAACACAAGCAGTGAGCACGAAGGCTCAGCAAGTCTGACCCGTCTCACCTAAACATGGAACTTCTACATAAGGGTAATGGGTTACATGAGGTAAAAATCATTTGCAAGGACTCGCCTAATTAGTAGAACCTTACTTTCAAGTTTTAGCAGCAGGTTGTGGAGAACCTTACGCTAAGGCACATGAGAGAGCCGCAATCAAACAGGAAACGCATTTCTCTCATGTACTTTGCCCAAAGTTGAAAAGAACTTTAGTTAGCTCTAAGCTACAGCATATCATTAACAATCAATGTCCATCTTTCAATCAGCAACATTTTAACATGTAACTAGCCTGTTCTTTCTACGTCACGGTACAGTGAACAAGTGGTACTCACTGACCGCGAGGGACGGCGATTATAATCGATTTACACCTGCAGGGTTACCCGAACAACCCGTCACGTACGCCCATACTCGATGTTGCCTACAACAACCATCACGGACGCCGTACGCAACTTCCTTTCATCCGTCAGCCAAATATTGAACTGGTCCCATCGTCCCGAGCAAGAGGTCTCTGCACGCGCATCTCCGTGCCGCCAGCCGATTTACACCTCAAGCTCTCAACCTACCCTCTGAACGACGGGCAATGCCTCAATACCCAGCTACCCGAGTTACATCAGTTTCCCGATTCCCATATAGCCGGTAGGTCTTCGGTACTGTTCTAGCTTGTTCAACAGGCCCGCACACGGCTCGGTCCTCAATTGACACAAGCGGAGCTACAGTGCACAGGCCCCAAAGTCCTGCTGCCCTTACTCTCCGCTTGGTCTCATTTTCTTGCCATGTGTTTCATGTGCTAACACTACCCGATTCGAGTGCCTCTAGCCTATGCTCGCGAGTAGTTCCAACTACTCGACTTGTACCGAATCCTACTCTATCTTAGCAATGCAGTGGCTAACGAGGTTTTCAATCCTAACCCCAACCCATAGTTTTCTTGGCTATGCAGTTGGGTTTCCAATCAAGACTCTAATGCAAAGAATCACAACAATATTCAAAGATGTGCTCAAAACAATAAACATTTGTAAAAAGGTTAATGCAAACCGGAGCTTGCCTTGCTGCTCTTGGTCGTAGGCTAGCTGTTCCTCCAGAGTTACGAAGTCTAGGACTTCGGGTTCCTCCTCGACCTTAGCGACTACATGATAAGAGCAATATATGTGTATCAATTTAAATGCATTTGTATTAACTTTGAAGTTGTGAAGTCTCTAACCCTTGCTAGACAGACCTAATGACTGTGAAACTTTTACTGTGGCTTGGTTACAACCTAGACAGAGACTTGGTCAAGTTTTAGTTGCAGCAAAGCTCAATTGAGCCCTCCACAGTTAATTATGTCCTTGACCTTAATTAAAGGCTTTTAGGGTGTTCTAAGGATTTTCATGAAACAAACTATGACTTTCTGAAAACTAGATTTTCAGAGGGTTCTAATGGAGTTGGTCTCACTATTTGAAGGTTCCTAGCTAAAGTTGTGAGGATTTGAAGTTTGGAAGAATTCTGAAAATCAGGGGGAAAAGTTTAAACTCTTGGGGCCCGCGGGGACACGTGTCGAGCGCGGAGGTGTCCGGCACACCGGGGATACCACACGTGTCGAGCGCGGAGGTGTCCGCCACACCGGAGCTCACAGGGTATTTGCGCGCCAGCACAACCGATCCCCGGCCACACCCGATCCCGATTTGAATTCTGCAGCCGCTGACACGTGGGCCAGCCGACTTCGTCTTCCTCCCACCGTTCTCTCTCGCCCGCGCCGCCGACCTCGCCGGAACAGACTCGGAGCTCGCCGGCTCACCGCTGCCGGACCGCCGATCGGCTGAAACTCGCCGCCAGGGGTTGTCGACGTCGAGGAACATGTCGGTGGTGTCAGGTCGGGCTGGGGTGACCGGAAATAGCTCGGCGACGTGCCGCGGCCTCGGTTGAGGTTTGGCGCTGTCGACCGTGGGTCCTAACCCGCCAACACCTCGAACAAACGGTCCTACAGCATCAGCGTACCTCTAGGAAGCTCGACAAGGTGTAAAAAGGGTTCAGGGATGGCGCCAAGTCGATCGGCACCGTGTGACCGATCGTGCCCGCCATGACCGCCCTCGATCGAGCTCGAAATTCGTCACTCCTAGAAAGTTTCACGCTACGGATGCAGAAAAGAACTTGATCGACGGCTAGTCCAGCGTCTATGTGCAATATTTGATGACCTCCGAAAGATCATTGAGCGAGAATTTAAAGAAACCGTACCGGAAGCTCGGTTTACGGTCACCGGAGCAAAAACTGGAAATTCTCTGCGGATTCTTCACGGTTGGCTTCCAAACTTGGAGGAGAGCAGCACGGTGGTCGCGCGCTCCTGTTGCCTCTCTTGCTGGACCGTGTATACGCCTGTGGAACGCTGTCCACGGGCGCCCGACTCTCGGCTGAGGCTAGGTCGCCGCGGTGGCGATCGCTCTTGGGCAAAGGAGGTTGGAACTCGGGGTTTCTGGTGTTGGGAAGGTGAAGTGCGACCTCAGGTGGCTGTCTAGCAGCTCAAGGACGAAGGAGGAGATGGTTTTGCTGATTTTCCCGATTGAGCAGAGAGCTGCGGCGAGAGACAATGCCGCTGCTCGGGTCTGCCCGCGAGAAGATAAAGCCGGCCGACTCCTGCTCGGCTGAGGCGGTGCCGGTCGCGTGGGGGCACGAGCAAGCTGCCCTGGGCGCCAGCACGCGGAGAGGGAAGCAGCTGGTGGCGCCGGTAGCTGCTCGGTGGCACAGCCGACAGCTGCTCGGTGGAATTTCCCACCGAGAGTCTGACTTTGGGTGAAAGTTTCTCCTTCCTCCTTCTATGACATGTGGGTCCCACTCGGGGTTTTAACCTCTGGAATTCACTCCTAATCACTGTAGTAAACAGTGAAACCCATAATACCCCTGGTGATTCAGATTATTCACCCTTGAGCCATTCGAATTGAATAGGATTCGAATTGGGTTTCGTTTGAGTGAATTTCAGCACAAGTGCAGTTTTGAATTCAACAAAGTTTGAATCCGTCCCACTTAGCTCATGTCAAGATCGACTCCAAATGGAGTGAAAATTGGTGTGTGAGCTCACAAAAATGTGCTGAGTAAGAATATGCCTCCCACTTTTAAATTCATGGGATAAAAACAGTTTGAATTTGGATATGGTTTCAAACTGCCCTCTTCCTAACTATACCCAAAATGACCTCAAAAAGGGTTTTGAATTTGGGTGAAACTTGGCCTGGACATCCTTAGTAAAGTGTAGGAGTTTTCATATGTCCAGCCCATCTATATCACATGTGGAAAATACCACTTTTGCAATGTGTGAGTTTGTTTTCTAATGAGCATGTTGATAATTGTTACTTGCTCTTCATTTGTGTTCATCATTCTTCCTCAAATGAGGTGTGTGGTGTGGTGATGAACACTGCAAATGTGTGTCAAAAACTGAGGCCCTTACACAGGATTAATGGAATAGTCGGAATCATGAGCTTCCTTCAAAATCAATTCACGGATCTCCTTCACTTCAGGCACAAAGATTCTTTTCCCATGCCACACCGTACCTTGTTCATCTTCTCTGAACCCCGGGGCTTTATTTTCTTTGATGAGTTCTCTAATGTCTTGTATCTTCTCGTCATTCTTCTGACCGTTGCGTATGTCATTCTCTAATGTGGAGTCCACTTCCATGGTGATGGCCACACCACTATTCACCAGACATATATTGAGTTTTGCAATCTCTTCCTTCAATTTTGTAGGCATGTTCTGACACGACCCCATTGGTCTTGTCGAGCCAGGATCACGCTGAGGGGTGCTGTTGCACAGCACCGTATAACACACGTCAAAGGTACAAAGCGGAAGCGAAATTTTATTACATAAACAAGTTATGAACATGTTTACATCAAAATAAGTTCAGTATACACTCGCGGGCGTAGACTAAGCATCAAGTGCATGTCCAGCCCTCGAACGTGTCCTTGCTAGCACACACGCACACTAACTCTGCGGCGTGCACGACTCCCACTCGACGGGGTTCCCCTCCTAGGGTTCGGCCTCCTCTTCGGGAGTCCCTTCCTCATAGAACCCTGCAAAAGCTTCAAACACAAGCAGTGAGCACGAAGGCTCAGCAAGTCTGACCCGTCTCACCTAAACATGGAACTTCTACATGAGGGTAATGGGTTACATGAGGTAAAAATCAGTTGCAAGGACTCGCCTAATTAGTAGAACCTTACTTTCAAGTTTTAGCAGCAGGTTGTGGAGAACCTTACGCTAAGGCACATGAGAGAGCCGCAATCAAACAAGAAACGCATTTCTCTCATGTACTTTGCCCAAAGTCGAAATGAACTTTAGTTAGCTCTAAACTACAGCAAGTCATTAGCAATCAAGTCCATCTTTCAATCAGCAACATTTTAACAGGTAACTAGCCTGTTCTTTCTACGTCACGGTACAGTGAACAAATGGTACTCACTGACCGCGAGGGACGGCGATTATAATCGATTTACACCTGCAGGGTTACCCGAACAACCCGTCACGTACGCCCGTACTCATTGTTGCCTACAACAACCATCACGGACGCCGTACGCGACTACCTTTCACCCGTTAGCCAAATGTTGAACCGGTCCAATCGTCTCGAGCAAGAGGTCTCTACACGCGCATCTCAGTGCCGCCAGCCGATTTACACCTCGAGCTCTCAACCTACCATCTGAACGACCAGCTATGCCTCAACACCCAGCTACCCGAGTTACATCAGTTTCCCGGTTCCCATATAGCCGGTAGGTCTTCGGTACTGTTCTAGCTTGTTCAACAGGCCCGCACACGGCTCGGTCCTCAATCGATACAAGCGGAGCTACAGCGCACAGGCCCCAAAGTCCTGCTGCCCTTACTCTCCGCTCGGTCTCATTTTTCTTGCCATGTGTATCATGTGCTACCTCTACCCGAGCAATGTGCCTCTAGCCTATTCTCGCGAGTAGTTCCAACTACTCGACTTGTACCGAATCCTACTCTATCTTAGCAATGCAGTGGCTAACGAGGGTTTCGATCCTAAACCCAACCCATGGTTTTCTTGGCTATGCAGTTGGGTTTCCAATCAAGACTCTAATGCACAGAACAAAGGAAACAAGTATGTGCTCAAAACAATAAAAATTTGTAAAAAGGTTAATTCAAACCGGAGCTTGCCTTGCTGCTCTTGGTCGTAGGCTAGCTGTTCCTCCGGAGTAACGAAGTCTAGGACTTCGGGTTCCTCCTCAACCTTAGCGACTACATGATATAAGAAACATATGTATCAATTTAAATGCATTTATATTAATTTTTAAGTTGTGAAGTCTATAACCCTTGCTAGACAGACCTAATGACTGAAACTTTTACTGTGGCTTGGTTACAACCTAAACAGAGATTTGGTCAAGTTTTAGTTGCAGCAAAGCTCATTTGAGCCCTCCACAATTAATTATATCCTTGACCTTAATTGGAACTCTTAGGGTGTTCTAGGAATTTTTATGAAGCAAACTATGACTTTCTGAAAACTAAATTTTCAGAGGGTTCTAATGGAGTTGGTCTTACTTAATTTGAAGGTTCCTAGCTAAAGTTATGAGCTAAATAATTTCAGAGAAAATTCTGAAAATGTTTCTGAACATTTTCTATTTTCTCTGGAACAGTTTCACTAATCACACCATTAGGTGGATCAGATGAGCTCAAATGGATCTGAAATTTTTATGGTAGTTCAAGGATATTTTGGTGAACATCTCAGCAAAATTTCAGGATTTTCCTCCAAAGGATTCTTCAGTTAAAATTCCTAACAATTTAAACTTTGAGGAATTAATTCTGGAAAATTAAGGGTTTTCATGCAGTTAAACTTGATTTGCTGGAAAGTACTCGGAGAGCTAAATCCAGCAAAATTTGGTTCACTCAATTTGGAGCTTTCTAGCCAAAGTTATGAGGATTTGAAGTTTGAAGGAAATCTGAAAATCGGGGAAAAGTTTAAACTCGCGCGTGTGCCCAGGGGACACGCGTCGCACGCCTAGGCGATGGCACACCGCGGCCCACAAGGATTTTGCGTGCCAGCACACCCGATCCCGGCCGCAGTCGGATCCCGATTCAAAATATCGGCCGCTGACAGCTGGGGTCCACCCCCTTCTTCAACCTCGCGACGCCCGCGCTCCGCCGCCGAGGGGCCTCGCCGGAGAGCTCGCTGCCGTCTTTTGTACAGCTCCAAACTTCTCGATTCTGGCCGCCCCTGCCTACTTTTACTCGGGGAACAGGATTCTAGGGTCAGCTGCTCATGACAATGGCCGGAGCATGGTCGGCGATGAGCCGCCACCTCGGAATGACTTCGGCCATGTCGGCTGACTTCTCTAGCACCTCAGCTACTTGGGAAATCGGTCGGGGAGCATCAGTCGACCTCAGAGAAGGTCGACATGAGCTCGAGGCAGCTCGGTGAAGGCCCGAAATAGGTCCTCACCGTGCGCCTGATGCCGCCCATTCGTTCCGCCATTAGTAGACCTCAAATTACGCCGGGCACAGAGGTTCTCCGGCCCAGAGTTGTGAAGGCAACTTGTGCGTTACCGTGTCTAGCTCGTGTGAGAGCGGCCTGAGGCCCTCTAATCCTTTCTAGAGCACGAATTAAACAGAATCGTACCCGAAGGTCGTTCTGCACACAGAAAGGGGAAAAGTGGAAATTCGCCGCCGGTGAGCAACCACTCGAGCTGTGGCTCGGGGATGAGCATCACCGGTCACCAGCACGTCCAAGGGTGCCTTGGCTCGGGTGTGACAACGCCCTGGTTGGGCTGTCCACGAGAGCCCGAGGTGCGGCGGTTCCAAGTCCCGAATTTGATCTTTCGGCACAGCCGATATCAATCGGTTTCAACCGAATTCTAGCAACGGGGAGGACGGAGGAAGGTCTCTAGTACCTTGCTGGGGCTCTGGAGTGGACGGATGGAGCTGCGATCGGCGTTCTCTGATCAAGTCCGAGCTGCGGAAGTTTTTGGCTGGCGCTGAGTTCTTGCGGGGAAAAACGACGGTGCCTCGGCCGAGGAGGGGGGCAGGCGCCTTAAGAAGGCTCTGCACCGCCTTGCGCACGCGCGTGGGCAAGCAGCTGCTGGCGCGGCGGCTGCCCTCGGTGGCGATCACCGCTGCGGCTCGGCGACCCGAGTGAAAAAGTCTCAGTCGGTTTGATCTGAGCAGTGGCTGACATGTGGGTCCCACCTCCAGTTTTAACCTCTGAAATTTACTTCTAATCACTGTTGTAAACAGTGAACCCCATACTACCCTTGGCAATTCAAATTATTCACCCATGAGACATTTGAATTGATCAAAGTTCAAATGAGGTTTGGTTTGAATGAATTTCAGCACAAGTTCAGTTTGAAATTCAAATAAAATTTGAATTTCTCCCCCTTAGCTCATGTCAAGATCAACTCCAAATGGAGTGAAAATTGGTGTGTGAGCTCACAAAAATGTGCTGAGTAAGAATATGCCCTCCACTTTTAAATTCATGGGATTAAAACAGTTTGAATTTGAATATGGTTTCAAGCTGCCCTCTTCCTAACTATACCCAAACTCACCTCAAAAAGGTTTTGAATTTGGGTGAAACTTGGCATGGACATCCTTAGTAAAGTGTAGGAGTTTTCATATGTCCAACCC
The DNA here is from genome assembly GCA_030760725.1 of Neostapfia colusana. NCBI lineage: Eukaryota > Viridiplantae > Streptophyta > Magnoliopsida > Poales > Poaceae > Neostapfia > Neostapfia colusana. The sequence goes on from JASWHV010000014.1 coordinate 25,292,574, forward strand.
ATCTATATCACATGTGGGAAATACCACTTTTGCAATGTGTGAGTTTGTTCTCTAATGAGCATGTTGATAATTGTTACTTGCTCTTCATTTGTGTTCATCATTCTTCCTCAAATGAGGTGTGTGGTGTGGTGATGAACACTGCAATTGTGTGTCAAAAACTGAGGCCCTTACATTCCTCCCCCCTTAAAAGAATCTCGTCCTGAGATTATAAGGTGAAAATGAGAGAGGGGACGGTGGAAAATTACCGGATATGCGACGTGAAAAAGTCGGGGTAGTTAGTGCGAAGGAATTCTTCGCTCTCCCATGTCGCTTCGTCTATGGAGTGATTACTCCATAGAACCTTGTAGAACCACAACGTACGGTTGCGTGTGGTTCGGGCTTTTTCATCAATAATCTACACCGGTTCCTCCCGATAGGTGAGATCCGGTTGCAGTTCTTCAATGTCTTCCAGCTGAACGGTAGTTGATAGCTTGAGACACTTCCTCAGCTGGGAAATGTGAAAGACGTCGTGCACACCGGAAAGTGCTTCTGGTAATTTCAGCCGGTATGCCACCGATCCACATCTTTCGGTAATCTGGAATGGACCGATGAATCGGGGTGCCAATTTTCCTCTCACCCCAAATCTGTTTACGCCCTTCATTGGAGACACCCGTAGATATACGTGATCTCCAATTTCGAATTGTAATGGGCGCCTTCTCCGGCCCGCATACTGCTTCTGACAGGATTGAGCGGCTTTTAGGTTCGCTTGAATTAGTCGAACCTCTTCTTCCGCGTTGTTGACAAGGTCAATCCCGAAGGTAACCCTTTCGCCAGACTCACACCAGTTCAATGGTGTGCGGCATTTTCTTCCGTATAGCGCCTCGTAGGGCGCCATCTTGATGCTGGCTTGGTACCCATTGTTGTACGAGAACTTGGCTAATGGCAAGTGATCATCCCAATTCTTGCCGTGGTTGATAGCGCAAGCTCGTAGCATGTCTTCTAAGATTTGATTTACCCGCTCCGTTTGCCCATCCGTCTGCGGGTGGTAGGCTGAACTACGGATCAGCTTCGTCCCCAAGGCAGCGTGTAGCTGCTCCCAAAAACGGGACACAAATAAAGTGCCCCGATCCGATATGATAGTACGGGGTACGCCGTATAAGCATAGGATCCGTGAGATGTACAGTTCAGCATACTTCTTGGCGTTGTAGTTGGTGTTGACCGGGATGAAATGGGCAACTTTGGTGAGCCGATCGACGATCACCCACACCGAATCATGTTTCTGTAAGGTGGTGGGTAAACCGACGATGAAATCCATGCTCACGTCCTCCCACTTCCAGGCAGGAACGCCAAGTGGTTGTAGCAGTTCCGGTTTCCGCATGTGGTCTGCCTTCACCCTTCGACATGTATCACACTCGGACACGTATTTTGCAGTCTCTCGCTTCATCCGTGTCCACCAAAACTTGCTTCTGAGTTCTTGATACATCTTGTTGCTGCCGGGGTGAATAGAGAGCTTTGATAAGTGAGCCTCATCAAAGATCTTCTTCCGTAGTTCCGGTTTACAGGGTACGACGATCCGGTCCTTGAACCATAGGACGCCGTCTCCGTCTTTCCGGAAACATTTCATCTCCCCACTATCTACACGTCTCCGCAAATGTGACATGCCCTTGTCATTCTTCTGGGCTGCCGCTATCTCTTTACGGATGGTGGGGATCAAAGCTAGGTTGTAGAGAGCTCCGTGTGGAATCACATGTAGTGGTGGTTCGCTCTCTTCCAACGGTGTGATGGTCAGAGTATTGACGTGTGACTTGCGGCTCAGCGCATCTGCCACTACGTTTGCCTTGCCCGGATGATAATGGATTTCTATCTCGTAATCCTTTATCAGTTCTAACCATCTTCGTTGCCTCATGTTCAGCTCTTTCTGAGTGAATATGTACATGAGGCTTTTGTGGTCGGTATATAAATGTACGAGGTTACCGAGTAGGTAGTGCCTCCACACCTTCAGTGCAACTACCACGGCAGCGAGCTCCAAGTCGTGAGTTGGATAATTTTGCACATGGTTTCTAATCTGCCGTGATCCATACGCGGCCACTCTTCGGTCTTGCATCAGCACACACCCGAGCCCAATGCCGGATGCATCGCAGTACACATCGAACGGTTTTGTTGTGTCTGGCTGCGCCAAAACCGGTGCTGATGTCAGGTGCTTGACTAAAGCCTTGAATGCTGCTTCACATGTTGGACTCCAAACATATTTGGTAGCCTTCTTCAGCAGCTCTGTCATTGGCTTGGCAATCTTCGAGAAGTTCGGAATGAACCTCCGATAATATCCCGCAAGTCCGAGGAAACTCCGTACCTCATGAACAGTTCTCGGGGATTTCCAATTCAGCACTTGCGTGATCTTGCTCGGGTCCACAGCGATACCCTCCGCTGAGATGATATGCCCGAGGAAAGGCACTTGCGATATCCAAAACTCGCATTTGCTGAATTTTGCGTATAACTTGTGATACCGCAGCCGTTGCAAGACTATACGCAGATGTTTCTTGTGATCTTCCTCCGACATGGAATATACCAGGATGTCGTCGATGAAGACCACGACAAACTTGTCCAGCTCCGGCATGAATACCGAGTTCATCAAGTACATGAAGTGAGCTGGAGCATTGGTGGAGGCCGAAGGACATGACCAGGTACTCATAAAGTCCGTACCTCTCGAGAAAGCCGTCTTCGGAATGTCCTCAGCCCTTATCTTAATCTGATGGTACCCGGATCTTAAATCCATCTTGGAAAAGATCTTTGCTTTGACCAACTGATCAAACAACATGTCGATCCGTGGCAACGGGTACTTGTTCTTGATGGTTACGGCATTTAATGGACGATAGTCCACGCAAAGCCGCAACGTCTCATCCTTCTTCTTGACAAATAATGCCGAACAGCCCCATGGCGAGGAGCTCGGCCTAATAAAACCCTTCTCCAGAAGGTCCGTGAGCTGAGTCTTCAGTTCAGCCAATTCCTTGGGCACCATCTTGTACGGCCTTCGGGATATTGGCATGGTTCCCGGTGCAAGTTCAATCTTGAACTCCACCTCTCTATCGGGTGGCATCCCCGGCAAATCGTCCGGGAATACATCAGGGAACTCTCGGACCACCGGAATATCTTCCAATCTGATGGTTGTGGCTTGATAGACACTTGGAAGTTTTATTTCTGGACTGTCCAGAAATAAGGAGTGAGACTCGTGCACTTCGGAGTTCAAGTGTACGACTCGGAGGACGGTGTCTAAAACAGCGCCGTGGCGGGTTAACCACGACATCCCTAGGATGACATTGACCTTTTGTCCCTCTAAAATTATGAGAGACGTAGGGTAAACTCTACCCTCTAAGCACAATGGCGCTTTTGGGACCATCATGCTTGCTGAAATCTTCCCACCCGGTGAACAGATCACATAAGGACTATCGGTGGGTAGTATTTGCAAGCTATACTTATCAATGAAAGCTTGGCTAATGAAGCTATGCGTGGCGCCTGAATCAAATAGTACTATAGCGGGATGCTGGTGGAGTTGGAACATACCCGCAAGGATTGGCTCGCCCTCCGGCACGTCCTCAATGGCAAGCTGGTGGACGGTGCCGGGCCTAGGGTTTGCCCGCTGCGCGTTAGTAGGGTTCCAGGGTTGACTCCTCCCCGGAAACTGTGGTGCCACTCCGCCGCCTTGCCTCTCTGGGCAACTGCTCGCGAAGTGTCCTGGACGACCACACTTGTAACATGTGGCCGCTGCTGGTGGAGTGCTCGGTGGACGAAAGCCCGGCATGCGTTGCTGAGGTGCAAACGCACGCGGCATCACCCGTTGCTGCTGTTGTGGTTGCGGTGGTGCTGGCAGTGCCGGCCGGAATGCCGGTGAAGAGTACGGCCGACTGCAGAACGGCATCGACCGCTGTGGTGGCTGCCAGCGTCGACCTGATGGTGGGCGATTCACCATCCGAAACTTCTGGTAAGGACCGCCTACTTCTCCGCTGCTCTGCGGCGCGTTTCGCTTTCGCTCTGCCGCCGCCAACTCCTTACCGGAGTCCTCCTGAACAATCGCAGCATCAATGATGTCGTTGAGGCTGCCGCGATTGAACATCGCCAACTTGTCCTTCAGGAGCGGGTTAAGCCCCTGGTAAAAATGGTCCCGCCGCTTCTCGTCGGTATCAGCATGATACGACGCATATAGCGCGAGATCGTTAAACGCCCTGGAGTATTCCAGCGCGTTCCAGCTCCCTTGTTGCAGGTGTAAGAACTCCTGCGTCTTCCTCTTCATCAGACCAGGCGGTATATGATAGGCCCTGAAGGCCGTCCGAAACTCCGCCCAGGTCATCACTCGGTCGGTGGGCTGTGAAGCACAGAAGTTGGCCCACCACGCGCTCGCGGATCCTTGGAGCTGCTGGACCGCGAATTGAGTCTTGCGCTGCTTGCTGATTTGGAGCAGCCCGAACTTCATCTCTATGGCGCGGAGCCAGTTGTCCGCGTCAAGTGGTTCATCCGCCCTTGAGAATACAGGGGGATGAGTCGCCAGGAAGTCGGAGTAGGAGCTTTGTTGGCGCTCCTCACGGTCTTGACGTCTCTCTGGGTGAGACGTATTCGCAATTAAAGTTTGCAGCAGCTCCGTGTGCTGCTGATGTGAACCCACCATTGCCGCGACAATGTCGGCCAATGTAACCGTCGGCAGTGGCGGTGGCGGTGTTTGCTGTTGCTGTTGCTGCTGTTGCTGTTGTTGTCCCGAGGAGTCCTCGGGAGGTGGTTGGGAGGTCTCTCCCCCTTGACTGGTACCCCCAACGTCCAGGTTGGCACGAGTACGCGTCATTCTGAAATTCAAAACAGCAGCGATTAGCACATGTCTTACTTAAAAATTCCATAAGCAACAGTAGGTATTGAAGTGACACATGATTAATTTGCACAACGTTCACATATATTGATAAAGCATAAAGTTTATACAAGATACATTATTCTCGGATCTCCGAGAAGTCGTGCTCATATCGTCACTACCTATACATACACTACTGTCTACACGACATGTCACCGATTACAAAAGTTGGGTTACGCTACCCTAGCTGCCCTACTTGGAAACCGTAACCCCCTACTCGGAGTAGAACTCGACCTCCTGTGGGTCGTCCTCCTCCGGTACCTCTGCTGGTGGCTCTGGGTAAACCACCTCTTATCCCATCCCGGGTTCTCCCATTGCCGGAAGACCCAAGACTACCGGTACGCCTAACACCGGGGGCACGAGGTCCTGCAAAGCATGCACCTCGTCCATAGCTTGGTTGTAGTCCTCTTCCCAGCCTTGTCCTTCCTCAATAGCGTCGTCCCGCTCTTGAGCAAGGTCCTCATTCTGCTGGGTTAGGGTCTGCACCAGCTCTTGCAACGCCGCGATGTCAACACGGCTCTTCTTCCTTGCCTTCTTCAGACGACACAACTGATTGTGTTGTTCATTCAGTCGCTTGATCGTCGGAAGGAGCACATTGCAGAGTGCGCTGTGAGCACTCTCGAAATGATCTCCACGGCTTGTGCTCTCCTTGAGCTTGGTGGCGAGATGCTCCGTATGAACAGCTTGGCTGTCCATCACAGCGTTTCCCGCCCTCATCTGGAGGCTGAGATTTGCCTCCGCGGGGTTGTACCTTGGGCAACTAGGGTCCGTTGCCTCCAGGTACCTCTCTTCCCACACATGCTGAGCTCGTCCCTCCACCGGAACGAGTGCGTATGGAGTGCCCTCCATAGCCTGCATGTGTAGTTGGCAGAAACGTGACATAGTGTCACGGGCTGCCACTTGCCACATCCATTCCGGTTGTCTTCCTCTCACCGTGACGGTGAATGGCACCCAACCGGGTGGCGCAGGTCCTGCAGGAACCTCGACATGGATCGTCCACGTCTTGTTCCCCCCTTCGCCATCTTCTTTGGCGAAGTACTGCGGCATCTGATTGTACCCGAAATATTGGAGCATTTGCCACAATGCTTCCGGGTAGCCGCTACGGTCAGAACAGTGGGAAACTACCCACCCGTTCTCCAACTGTTTATCTGCTGCCATCTGTAAAAATATATTTGAGAAATGTCAAATATTTATTTAAACAGTAAACCATTGAGTTATAACATAAGACATGTCATTGAACCCATAAAACTTGGAAACATAGTTCAAATTTTAAACAAATTTGACTGCTGATCTGCTGTTCCCATGAGAGCCCTGACCAGTTTCCATTTCAACCTGATTTAGGCCATGTTAAAGGCAAAACTGACTCTGGAGCTCAACATCAAAGTTGAAGCTAACTTCAATAGCTTTCCATCCAGTATTTGCTTGGCCTTATATCTGTCCTGGTTCAAAGGTTATGAGATGTCAAAGTTAACAGAATTTCTGGAAACAATTGGACAGCACCTCCCTGCCTTAGGTACTGATTTGATCCAAGAATCCCAGTTACTTCTGTTCCTAATCTGACAAAACTTTCTGTTACAAAGTTGTAACCCATCTCATCAGCTTTCCAGAACTACCTCATTTTCTATTTTTGGATTTTTATGCAGGAAGTTATGCTTAATTTACAGAGAGTCTTTATTCTGTCCTGTTTTCTGGACAGTTTCAATTCTACTGCATTTTTCGACTGGTTAAGGGATGAAACACCTCTGGAACTCAACAGAAAAGTTATAAAGCTCTTCCAAAGCTTTCCAGAAATGTATCATACGACCCCAACCTCGAAAGAACTCAACCTCTAACCTCTGATTAACTCCAGCCTTGATTCGGCTGAAAACAGAGTGCTCTGTCCTTAACATCCTATAAGTTGAAAACTTGTTAACTTTGAATATCCAGTTCAGGGGAAGGAGTTACATCAATTTTTACTACTTTGGACTAAAACCTTCCAGTTTTTACAATGAAGTTGTTTATTTAGTTGGGTGTGACGTCGATGCGTCACCAGATTATGTCGGTACTACGTCCTCGCAAAGGAAAAACCTATACCGGACTTAGCCGGCTTCGTTAGTTCAGTGGCACTACTCGTCACTCGCACACGGATGCTACACGTCTACCGTTTCGTGGTCAGGCTACCTGCAGAAACTCAAACAATCATCAGACTCGGCTGCACACCGAGCCCGGAATCCATACAGTTAGTGCACCCGGCCGTCATCACTCGCCCGGATGTTCTCAAGCCAACCACGCCTTGAGTTACGTGTTCACGTTTTTGACCACGTGACGGGGTCTCCCACGTTGCACCACGCATGCCAGGGACAGACGTTGCTCGAATACCCCAAACGACATGAAGAGTCGTAGAGGATATCAAAGCGGGTCGGGTTACCTGCCACCCGTGGGGCTCCACCGTTCAGCTTGTGCGCACTGGTGGACAGCGCTTACGTGCACCCCCCAATACATGAACGTCCCGAGATGCACGATTTTCCGACATAACAAATAGGTTAATATGCCACTTTCTATATGCTAATAACATCCTTATACGGGCTACTAATTCGTTCCTCACTGGATTTTTGAAAAAGAAGACCTTTGTACTGTGTTAAACCTCAAGCGAGCTCTGATACCATGCTGACACGACCCCATTGGTCTTGTCGAGCCAGGATCACGCTGAGGGGTGCTGCGTTGCACAGCACCGTATAACACACGTCAAAGGTACAAAGCGGAAGCGAAATTTTATTACATAAACAAGTTATGAACATGTTTACATCAAAAAATGTTCAGTCTACACTCGCGGGCGTAGACTAAGCATCAAGTGCACGTTCAGCCCTCGAACGTGTCCTTGCTAGCACACACGCACACTAACTCCGCAGCGTGCACGACTCTCACTCGACGGGGTTCCTCTCCTGGGGTTCCGCCTCCTCTTCGGGAGTCCCTTCCTCATAGAACCCTGCAAAAGCTTCAAACACAAGCAGTGAGCACGAAGGCTCAGCAAGTCTGACCCGTCTCACCTAAACATGGAACTTCTACATGAGGGTAATGGGTTACATGAGGTAAAAATCAGTTGCAAGGACTCGCCTAATTAGTAGGACCTTACTTTCAAGTTTTAGCAGCAGGTTGTGGAGAACCTTACGCTAAGGCACATGAGAGAGCCGCAATCAAACAAGAAACGCATTTCTCTCATGTACTTTGCCCAAAGTCGAAATGAACTTTAGTTAGCTCTAAACTACAGCAAGTCATTAGCAATCAAGTCCATCTTTCAATCAGCAACATTTTAACAGGTAACTAGCCTGTTCTTTCTACGTCACGGTACAGTGAACAAGTGGTACTCACTGACCGCGAGGGACGGCGATTATAATCGATTTACACCTGCAGGGTTACCCGAACAACCCGTCACGTACGCCCGTACTCGATGTTGCCTACAACAACCATTACGGACGCCGTACGTGACTACCTTTCACCCGTTAGCCAAATGTTGAACCGGTCCAATCGTCCCGAGCAAGAGGTCTCTTCACGCGCATCTCAGTGCCGCCGCCGATTTACACCTCGAGCTCTCAACCTACCCTCTGAACGACCAGCTATGCCTCAACACCCAGCTGCCCGAGTTACATCAGTTTCCCGGTTCCCATATAGCCGGTAGGTCTTCGGTACTGTTCTAGCTTGTTCAAAAGGCCCGCACACGGCTCGGTCCTCAATCGATACAAGCGGAGCTACAGCGCACAGGCCCCAAAGTCCTGCTGCCCTTACTCTCCGCTCGGTCTCATTTTTCTTGCCATGTGTATCATGTGCTACCTCTACCCGAGCAATGTGCCTCTAGCCTATTCTCACGAGTAGTTCCAACTACTCGACTTGTACCGAATCCTACTCTATCTTAGCAATGCAGTGGCTAACGATGGTTTCGATCCTAAACCCAACCCATGGTTTTCTTGGCTATGCAGTTGGGTTTCCAATCAAGACTCTAATGCACAGAACAAAGGAAACAAGTATGTGCTCAAAACAATAAAAATTTGTAAAAAGGTTAATGCAAACCGGAGCTTGCCTTGCTGCTCTTGGTCGTAGGCTAGCTGTTCCTCCGGAGTAACGAAGTCTAGGACTTCGGGTTCCTCCTCGACCTTAGCGACTACATGATATAAGAAACATATGTATCAATTTAAATGCATTTATATTAATTTTTAAGTTGTGAAGTCTATAACCCTTGCTAGACAGACCTAATGACTGTGAAACTTTTACTGTGGCTTGGTTACAACCTAAACAGAGATTTGGTCAAGTTTTAGTTGCAGCAAAGCTAATTTGAGCCCTCCACAATTAATTATATCCTTGACCTTAATTGGAACTCTTAGGGTGTTCTAGGAATTTTTATGAAGCAAACTATGACTTTCTGAAAACTAAATTTTCAGAGGGTTCTAATGGAGTTGGTCTCACTTAATTTGAAGGTTCCTAGCTAAAGTTATGAGCTAAATAATTTCAGAGAAAATTCTGAAAATGTTTCTGAACATTTTCTATTTTCTCTAGAACAGTTTCACTAATCACACCATTAGGTGGATCAGATGAGCTCAAATGGATCTGAAATTTTTATGGTAGTTCAAGGATATTTTGGTGAACATCTCAGCAAAATTTCAGGATTTTCCTCCAAAGGATTCTCCAGTTAAAATTCCTAGCAGTTTAAACTTTGAGGAATTAATTCTGGAAAATTAAGGGTTTTCATGCAGTGAAAGTTGATTTGCTGGAAAGTACTCGGAGAGCTAAATCCAGCAAAATTTGGTTCACTCAATTTGGAGCTTTCTAGCCAAAGTTATGAGGATTTGAAGTTTGAAGGAAATCTGAAAATCAGGGAAAAGTTTAAACTCGCGCGTGGGCCCAGGGGACACGCGTCGCACGCCTAGGCGATGGCACACCGCGGCCCACAAGGATTTTGCGCGCCAGCACACCCGATCCCGGCCGCAGTCGGATCTGGATTCAAAATATCGGCCGCTGACAGCTGGGGTCCACCCCCTTCTTCAACCTCGCGACGCCCGCGCTCCGCCGCCGAGGGGCCTCGCCGGAGAGCTCGCCGCCGGCTTTTGTACAGCTCCAAACTTATCGATTCTGGCCGCCCCTGCCTACTTTTACTCGGGGAACAGGATTCTAGGGTCAGCTGCTCATGACAATGGCCGGAGCATGGTCGGCGACGAGCCGCCACCTCGGAATGACTTCGGCCATGTCGGCTGACTTCTCTAGCACCTCAGCTACTTGGGAAATCGGTCGGGGAGCATCAGTGGACCTCAGAGAAGGTCGACATGAGCTCGAGGCAGCTCGGGGAAGGCCCGAAATAGGTCCTCACCGTGCGCCTGATGCCGCCCGTTCGTTCCGCCATTAGTAGACCTCAAATTACGCCGGGCACAGAGGTTCTCCGGCCCAGAGTTGTGAAGGAAACTTGTGCGTTACCGTGTCTAGCTCGTGTGAGAGCGGCCTGAGGCCCTCTAATCCTTTCTAGAGCACGAATTAAACAGAATCGTACCCGAAGGTCGTTCTGCACACAGAAAGGGGAAAAGTGGAAATTCGCCGCCGGTGAGCAACCACTCGAGCTGTGGCTCGGGGATGAGCAGCACAGGTCACCAGCGCGTCCAAGGGTGCCTTGGCTCGGGCGTGACAACGCCCTGGTTGGGCTGTCCACGAGAGCCCGAGGTGCGGCGGTTCCAAGTCCCGAATTTGATCTTTCGGCACAGCCGATATCAATCGGTTTCAACCGAATTCTAGCAACGGGGAGGACGGAGGAAGGTCTCTAGTACATTGCTGGGGCTCTGGAGTGGACGGAGGGAGCTGCGATCGGCGTTCTCTGATCAAGTCCGAGCTGCTGAAGTTTTCGGCCGGCGCTGAGTTCTTGCGGGGAAAAACGACGGTGCCTCGGCCGAGGAGGGGGGCAGGCGCCTTAAGAAGGCTCTGCACCACCTTGCGCACGCGCGTGGGCAAGCAGCTGCTGGCGCGGCGGCTGCCCTCGGTGGCGATCACCGCTGCGGCTCGGCGACCCGAGTGAAAAAGTCTCAGCCGGTTTGATCTGAGCAGTGGCTGACATGTGGGTCCCACCTCCAGTTTTAACCTCTGAAATTTACTCCTAATCACTGTTGTAAACAGTGAACCCCATACTACCCTTGGCAATTCAAATTATTCACCCATGAGCCATTTGAATTGATCAAAGTTCAAATGAGGTTTGGTTTGAATGAATTTCAGCACAAGTTCAGTTTGAAATTCAAATAAAGTTTGAATTTCTCCCCCTTAGCTCATGTCAAGATCAACTCCAAATGGAGTGAAAATTGGTGTGTGAGCTCACAAAAATGTGCTGAGTAAGAATATGCCCTCCACTTTTAAATAAATGGGATAAAAACAGTTTGAATTTGAATATGGTTTCAAGCTGCCCTCTTCCTAACTATACCCAAACTGACCTCAAAAAGGTTTTGAATTTGGGTGAAACTTGGCATGGACATCCTTAGTAAAGTGTAGGAGTTTTCATATGTCCAGCCCATCTATATCACATGTGGGAAATACCACTTTTGCAATGTGTGAGTTTGTTCTCTAATGAGCATGTTGATAATTGTTACTTGCTCTTCATTTGTGTTCATCATTCTTCCTCAAATGAGGTGTGTGGTGTGGTGATGAACACTGCAATTGTGTGTCAAAAACTGAGGCCCTTACATGTTCTTTAAGCTCAGCATGTTGACCTGCACTTTCCGGCTTAAAGCATCTGCCACGACGTTCACTTTCCCAGGATGATAGTTGATGCCCACATCAAAGTCGTTGATTAGCTCTAACCATCTCCTTTTTTCTGAGGTTGAGATCTGGCTGTGTGAAAATGTACTTTAAGCTCTTATGATCCGTATATATCTCTGTCCTCTTTCCCATCAAGTAATGCCGCGAAATCTTCAATGCGTGTACCACTGCGGCTAGCTCTAAGTCATGTGTAGGATAGTTCTTCTCGTGTTTTCAGAGCTGCCGGGACGCGTAGGCCACGACATGCCCCTCTTGCATGAGAACACATCCCAACCCGTGTCCAGATGCATCGCAGTACACCGAAAAATTCTTCTGCATATCCGGCATAACTAGCACTGGGGCTGTTGTCAATCTTTTCTTCAATTCCTGAAAACTTGTCTCACACTCTGGTGTCCATGTGAATGTGATTTCCTTCTCTAACAATTTGGTGAGGGGTCTCAAAATCTTGGAGAAACCCTCAATAAACCGTCGATAATACCCAGCCAATCCTAAGAAGCTTCGAACTTCCCTGACATTTTCAGGGGTCTTCCACTTCTGCACATCCTCGATCTTGGCGGGATCTACCGAGATTCCTCCCTCCGAGATTATATGTCCTAAGAAGGGAACTCTCTTCAGCCAAAATTCACACTTGCTCAGCTTGGCATATAGTTGGTGTTCTCCCAGTTCTTGCAACACCAATCTTAAATGCCCCTCATGTTCTTCTTCATCTTTGGAGAAGACGAGAATGTCATCAATGAAAACCACCACAAAGTTTTCCAGATATTCCATGAATACCTTGTTCATGAGATACATGAAATATGCCGGGGCATTAGTTAGCCCGAACGGCATGACGGTGTATTCATACAGCCCGTACCGAGATACGAAAGCTGTCTTTGGAATGTCGGTTTGCCTTATCTTCAGTTGGTGGTATCCCGACCTGAGATCAATTTTTGAGAACACACAAGCTCCCCTCAACTGATCAAATAAGTCTTCAATGCGGGGTAATGGGTACTTGTTCTTGATGGTTACTTCGTTCAATGCATGGTAGTCTACGCATAAGGGTTCCATCCTTCTTGGGCACAAATATCACTGGAGCTCCCCATGGTGAGGAACTAGGATGAATATACCCCTTCTCTGTCAATTCTCTTATATGCTCCTTGAGCTCTTCCAGCTGTATGGAGTCCATCCGATAAGGCCTCTTGTATATCGGGGCTGTTCCAGGCACTAGTTCAATCGCGAATTCTACTTCACGATCGGGGGGCATATCTGGCAACTCCTCCGGAAAAACGTCTGGATATTCCCTGATAATCCTGATCTCTTCCACTTCCAACTCAATTTGATTGAGTTTCAGGTCCCTCCTAGGTTCTTGTACGGTTATGAACTTCACTTTTGTGCCACTAGGGTGAGTTAGTTCCACCGTTCTTGTCGAACAATGGATGATTCCTTTATGTTTGGTGTAAGGGCCTCAGTTTGTGACACATATGTGAAGTGTTCATCACCATACACACACACACCTCATTTGAGGAAAGTTGATGAACACAAATGAAGAGCAAGTAACCACCATCAACATGCTCATTAGAGAACAAACTCACATATTGCAAAAGTGGTATTTCCTACATGAGATATAGATGGGCTGGGCATATGAAAACTCCTACACATTGCTAGGGATGTCCATGCCAAGTTTCACCCAAATTCAAAACCTTTTTGGGGTCATTTTGGGTATAGCTAGAAAGAGGGCAGTTTGAAATCATATTCAAATTCAAACTGTTTTTATCCCATGAATTCAAAAGTGGGAGGCATATTCTTATTCAGCACAATTTTGTGAGCTCACACTCCAATTTTCACTCCAATTGGAGTTGATCTTGACATGAGCTAAGTGGGACAAATTCAAACTTTATTTGAATTCCAAACTGAACTTGTGCTGAAATTCATTCAAACCAAACCCAATTTGAATTCTAATCAATTCAAATGGCTCATGGGTGAATAATTTGAATCACCAGGGGTATTTTGGGGCTCACTGTTTACAACAGTGATTAGGAGTAAATTTCAGAGGTTAAACCCCCAGGTGGGACCCACATGTCATAGAGAGAAGGAGGGAAGTCTTGCACACAAAGTCACAGCCTCGGTTGGAAATTCCACCGAGCAGCTGTCGGCTGTGCCACCGAGAAGCCACCGGCGCCACCAGCTGCTTCCTTCCCCGCGCGCTGGTGCGCAGGGCGGCTTGCTCGCGCGTCCACGCGACCGGCACTGCCTCAGCCCGAGCAGGGATCGGCTGGCTTTATCCCCTCGCGTGCAATCCCGAGCAGCGGCAGACTTTCTCCCCGAAGCTCTCTGCTCGATCGGGAAAACCAGCAAACGATCTCCTCCTTCGTTCCTGAGCTGCTAGACAGCAACCTGAGATCGCACTCCACCTCCCCGACGCCAAAAACCCCAAGCTCCGACCTCCCTTGCCTGAGAACGATCGCCACAGCGGCGACCTAAACTCAGCCGAAGGTCAGGCGCTCGTGGACAGCGTTCCACGGGAGCTTTCACGGTCCAGCAAGGGCAGCAGCAGGAGCACGCAACAGCCGTGCTTCTCTCCTCCAAGTTTGGAAGCAAACCGTGAAGAATCCATGGCGAATTTCTAGTTTTTGCTCCGGCAACCTTAAACAGAGCTTCCGGTATGGATCCTTCAAATTCTCGCTCTAAGATCCTTCTCTAGCTATCAAATCTTGCACATAGACGCTGGACTAGCCGGTGATTAAGTTCCTTTCTGCATCCGTGGTATGAAACCGACTAGGAGTGACAAATTTCGAGCTTGATCAAGGGTGCTCATGGCGGGCACGCTCGGTCACACGGTGCTGACCGACTTGCCGCCATCTTTGAACCCTTTTGATACCTTGTCGAGCTTCCTAGAGATATACTGATGCTGTAGAACCGATTGTTCGAGGTGTTGGCGGTTTAGAACCCACGGTCGACGGCGCCGAACCTCAATTGAGGCCGCGGCACGTCGCCGGGCTATTTCCGGTCACCGCCAGCCCGAGCTGACACCACCGACGTGTTCCTTGACGTCCACAACCCCCTGGCGGCAAGTTTCAGACCATGGGATGGCCGACAGCGGCGAGCCGGCGAGCTCCGGGTCTACTCCGGCGAGGGGAGGCGGCGCGGGCGCGAGAGCGCGTCGGGAGGAAGACGAAGCCGGCTGGCCCATGCGTCAGCGGCTCAAAATTATAAATCGGGATCGGGTGTGGACGGGATCTGGTGCGCTGGCGCACAAAGACCCTGTGGGCCGCGGTGTGCGGTCACCACCGCGCCTAACACGTGTCCCCGAGGGCCCCGGCAGATTTAAACTTTTCCCCCGATTTTCAGATTTCCTTCAAACTTCAAATTCTCATAACTTTGGCTAGAAAGCTCCAAATCGAGTGAACCAAATTTTGTTGGATTCAGCTCTCTGAGAAATTTCCAGCAAATCAAGTTTCACTTCATGAAAATCCTTAATTCTCCAGAATTAATTCCTCAAAGTTTAAACTTTTTGGAATTTTAACTGGAGAATACTTTGGAGGAAAATTCTTAAATTTTGCTGGGATGTTCACCAAAATATCCCTGAACTATCATAAAAATTTCAGATCCATTTTAGCTAATTTGATCCACCTAATGGTGTGATTAGTGAAACGGTTCCAGAGAAAATAGAAAATGTTCAGAAACATTTTCAGAATTTCCTCTGAAATTGTTTAGCTCATATCTTTAGCTAGGAACCTTCAAATTAAGTGAGACCAACTCCATTAGAACCCTCTGAAAATCTAGTTTTCAGAAAGTCATAGTTTGTGTCATGAAAATCCTTAGAACACCTTAAAAGGCTTCAATTAAGGTCAAGTACATAATTAATTGTGGAGGGCTCAAATGAGCTTTGCTGCAACTAAAACTTGACCAAGTCTCTGTTTAGGTTGTAACCAAGCCACAGTAAAGTTTCATAGTCATTGAGTCTGTATAGTGGGACTTATAAGCTTCACAAGTTCAAACTTAATACAAATGCATTTAAATTGATACATGTACTTCTTCTATCATGTAGTCCCTAAGGTCGAGGAGGAACCCGAAGTCCTAGACTTCGTTACTCCGGAGGAACAGCTAGCCTACGACCAAGAGCAGCAAGGCAAGCTCCGGTTTACATCAACCGTTTTACAAATTTTTATTGTTTTGAGCACTTACTTGAGTATTATGATTCCTTGCATTAGAGTCTTGTTTGGAAACCCAATTGCATAGCCAAGAAAACCCTGGGTTGGGTTTAGGATTGCAAACCCCGTTAGCTACTGCAAAGCTAAGTTAGAGTAGAATTCGGTACAAGTCGAGTAGTTGGAACTACTCGCGAGCATAGGATAGAGGCACTCGACTCGGGTAGAGATAGCACATGATACACATGGCAAGAAAAATGAGACCGAGCGGGGAGTAAGGGCAACAGGATTTTGGGGCCTGTGTGCTATAGCTCCATTTGTGTCGATTGAGGACCGAACCGTGTGCGGGCCTGTTGAATAAGCTAGAACATTACCGAAGACCTACCGGCTATATGGGAACCGGGAAACTGATGTAACTTGGGTAGCTGGGTATTGAGACATTGCCCGTCGTTCAGAGGGTAGGTGAGACGGGTGCGGTACCGACTGAGACAGGGCTCAGCTCATGATACCACTGGTCACAGCTCTGATACCACGCTGACGCGGCCCCGTTAATTAAGACAGGCCACTCGCCCGGGAATCGCATTGGGTGGTGCCGTGTTGTGCGGCACCCAACAGCACACATATGAGGAACCATGTATTACATAAAACAATAGCGGAAGCTTACATATTTTTCTTTGTAAATACTTTACATCAAGTAACTACAGCAGAAGTCTATATCAACTCACGTCGAATAACTAAGAGCACTCGAGATGAAGTCCAGCCCACGGACTCCTCTCGCTAGCAACACGAAGACAACAGCAGCGGCTGGGTTCTCCCTATGTTAAACAACTCGGAAGTCCCCGAGTCTCACCGGACAACCTTCTTTTCAGCATCGATGTTAACCTGCAAAACCACTTATATAGCAAGCGTGAGCACATAGGCTCAGCAAGTCTGACCCGTCTCTCCTAAACAAGAAACTCTACATGCACGACGGTTGCAAGTGGGTCGGCTAGATTTGCAAAAAGGACTCGCCCAAAATTGATCCTTAACTTTCAGATTTTTAAGCCTCATTGTGCGAACCTTGAGCCGAAAAGCATCACAACTCCACAATCAAACAAGAAACGCTTTGTTGCGATGCTCCTTGCACAAAGTGAAAGTAAAGTTTAATGAGCCTATCTCTAATTCAATCATGGTTGCAATACAATTTATAGCACAGCCTTATCAAGTTCAAAAGAATAACCAGTTCAGTTCTTACTACGTCAAGACGCAGTGGGCAAGTATGCTCATATGACCGTGAGCGATGGTGATTCGAATCAGTACACACCCGGACTACACGACACGTACACCCATACTCCGAGTTGCCGGCAGCAACCTTGACTGACGTTGTACACGGCCACCTTTCCCAAGATCTTCCACATTGGACGCAGTCCAACTGCCCCGAGTACGCAAGCTCCCTCAAGGTACATACCCGCAGTGGTATGTTCTTTAGCGAGGTACCTCCTGCTACCCTGACACCGAAAGCCTAAGGCAGTTGGAAAAGTTCCACTATGGATCTCCCAAGGTACATCGGTTTCCTGGGTCCCATATAGCCAGTATGTGCCCGGTACACAACTCAAACTTGTCCAACACGGCCAAGCACGGACGGGACTTAACCGACACTTGCAGGGTTATGCACACACGGCCTGCAACCTGCTGCATCTAAACCTCCCTGCCCGGTCTCCATTTCTTATGTGTGAACTTTCCTCATCTTCTCTAAATTGGACCCGTTCCAAGTACACCAGCACTAAACTCGCGAGTAGATTCCAACTACTCGTCTTCTACCGGACCTTTCCTACTAACATTAGCGTAGCCAAATCCACTCGAGGAGGTGCTATTTGTCACACCCGGTTTGTCCCAAAGAACAACCGAGTGAATATCACATGTATGCCAGGATCATTTTCTCATACATGTGATGACAAATAGTGAAGCATCATTTATTACAAGCCAGGTGTCGAATATAAATAAGTCTTACATAGCATATGTCTCGATGGATGATAATAAGTTCATAACATGTAAATAAAATAGCAGCGGAATATTATTCTTCTGGGCTCCGTCACAGGCGTTGCCCGAGGGACTCCGTGAACCTAGAATCCTTCCTCGGGACCAAAGCCTTGGTCATTAAACACCACATCATTCTCTTGACCTGAGCAGCAATATAAACCAACAGAAAAGCAAGTTTGAGTACCGTGGGTACTCAGCAAGTGGGGGAAAGTTATGTCATGCATGGCTAGAGCAAGGAGAGGTTGAACTCAGAGTTAAAGCACTACACAATTATTACCTATCACCTTAGCTTATTAAGCACCTATATTACTACACAAGTGAAATGGATCCCAATCCCTCAACACATCATCAAATTCGAGTAACCATAACATCATATCTAATGTTAAGCTCCCTGTTTAACATCCTCAACTTCCAAATTCATCATCCTCTAATAATGAATAAGTGCAAGCTGCTCTTGACCGTGAGCACAGCTGTCATGACAGTTTTGACTTTGCAGAGTTTGCACCACTGTACCAACATGTAGTGATTTCATCCCCCGTTGCCGGGTGGACTAAAAGAACCTCCATTATGCCAGTGGCTACGAACCACATTCACACTTCCCAAGTGTGTAGCCAGGAGATCACTACGAAGCCTTTACAAAGGGATTCCCGACGAGCATGGGCCCACTGAGGTTTCACTCCTAACAGCATACAAGAGGCTCCAACCCCGCTGCAGTGGCCCCCTCTTGAGCCTTGCGGTTCATATGGTAGTCCAGCTGACACCTATTCCCCGCGCCATCCAACACACCCATACTACGCCAGGGATACACCTAATTAATTGGCCAAGCTGCCCCATCTGAGCATGTGGTTGGCACGGTAAAGCCAGGTTACATGCTCCATGAACCAATCCTTAGGATCCAGGCAAGTACTAAACATAAACCCGAGTCTCGTGCACCCAACACCAACCAAATCATCCAACTTGCCTCGATCCCTACCTCTACATGTCTCATAATATCTCATTCAAGAGTAAGGTAAATAAATTGATGATCTCATATCCCACTTATCCCATTCTAAGCATGGCTAAGCATAAGTAATATGAATGAATGACATGATAAAATAAATCCCAACCCAAGCTACAGGGAAACAAGGTAATGCAATTCTAGGGAAACTTCCTAGCACGGGTTCCATATTTCAATTGACAATGCAAATAATTCTATCTACACATCCTAGTATAGGATCAAAGTGGTCAAGGACACTTGCCTTCTTCCTGCTGCTCTGAGAATGGAAAGTCTTGGTCTTGGAAGGGGAGAACTTGCTCTGCGGCAGGTTCTACTCTTGCCAATACACATAGCAGAAGAAAACAACAATCCATAAGACATAGTTCACACTTTCACTTAATACAAACCACACATATATACCTATGAAAGTCATTCACATTTCTAAGTGTTGTGGTTACTCTACATGTGTTGATTTTTGGCCTACATGCACTTTTAAACATATGTATATGATTTCTAACTTTTGTATTCAGATTTCTGTTTGCACACTATATATGAATTTCCAATTTGAACAAATTCTTTATATTTAATTAATACACTTCTTAGCTACCAAGTTTGCATGAAAGGTATTTTCCTACTCCAAATAGGTTTTCAGATATTCTACCAAATCCTAAACTGAAGTTTTTGGATTTGGAGACTTCATTTATCATTTTCTAATTATGCATACCTATTTTCCTATATTTTTCAGATTTATTTTCTTTGCCTAAAAGTGAGTTTTAATATTAAATAGTAGAACATGTCATCTAAACAGAATAGGTTCTGATCCAAAATATAAAATAATATATTTTTTAACTTCTCCTCTGATGTGAACTTATTTAAATTTATTTTATCAGTTTTCAGAAGTATTTCCTAGCCTAAAAATGTGTTTCTATAACTAATAAATGTGAACAATCAATTAGACAGATTCATTTCAGCTTAAAATCTATTTTTAACTCATTCTAAAGTTTTCCAAGTGTTAGGAGAGTTTAAATTTGAATTTATAATGTGTTTGCCTCACCTTTTTAAATTTAAATCCTAATCACATATTCAAATTTCCAAATTTAATATCACATAGGGTCAAAAAGGTACATCCACCCTACTACAGGGTCTAATTTATTATTTCAAAAATTTCCACGGGTCTAACTACACATAACAGAGGGGTTTTCCTAATTTTTATTAAGTCCAGGGGCTAAAACTGATTTTTAAATGAATTTACACGAATTCCTGAAGTTCCAGGGGCTAGATCAGAAGTTTCCGGGGCTAGCTCGTGTTTTCCGAGATACCCAGGGGGTAGCGCGTAAGAATCCCGGCCTCTATAATGCGGGGCTGATGTGGACCGTTCGATTTAAAGTGGACAGCTCAGATTAGATCATCGAACCGGTACGCGTGGGTTTTAATTCTACCGTGCGATTTAAAATTGTGACGCCCTCAATTCTGTGGAAAACCACGGAACCGAGAACTAATGCATATGTGTGCCCAGGATGTTCACCACACATACACATACGTTCCACAAACTGAATTCAGATTATATATTACCACGAATAACAGAGTTTATTACAACACCTCATGAGTCTTGGACTCATGCTCACAGCGGAAGTCTTTATTTCTACGCAGCGGAAATCTTTATTTAAATGCGGAAGCAAAAACTAATGCGGAAGCAAAACTAAGCAGAAGTGGCTTCATCTCTACTCCCTCCACAGGCAAGGTTGAGAACAGATCACACGCCATAATGTCCCACTTGATCTTCATAATAGGTTTCTCCTGCTGCTGATGAAGAAATAATAATGCAAGGTTGAGTACAATGATGTACTCAGCAAGTGCGGGAATCACACATGATATGCAGCTCATAAACAAGGTAGGTAATAAAAGGCTTATTTGCGGAAAAGCAGATTTATAAAAACGTGATAAAACAGCAACTTAACTTTAGATGAATGTAATCTCAGCATGTATTAAATTACCAACATACCTCCATCGCTTTCCATGTTCCATCCGAACATTAACCAATCTTTTATTCATACTCACGAATACCTCCTCGTATTCGCTACCATCTCTCCTCATAAAACAACCACATCTCACACCGAGACCAATCTCATGTCATGACCCATCAGTCATGCAACCATCTTATCTCCCGGACTCAACAGTTCCAAACCAATAACTATAACCGATAACCATAACCAAGAACCTTCCCAATAACCATTCCAATAACCATCCCAGTAATCATCCCATCTAATCATGGCAGTTTAGCCAGGTGCTCGTAACCGTAAGCTCGGCTATCATGATAGTTTTAATAACTCTGCAGAGTTTGTACCTCTTTACCCACAAGTTTGTGATTTCGTCACCCGTCGGCGACTGCAGAACCTCCATTTTACCAGTACACAGCCGTCGGTGTATGGTCAAGAGATCACAAAATAGCCTTTACAAAGGGGTTACTAGATGTATGGACTCACTAAGGTTTCACCGGCAGGCTAGAATCTCCAATTCTCCCACCCACGGGCCCCCTCTTGTGCCATGCAGTTCCCAGGGCAGTCCTCACTCGACTCCCATTCCCTGCGCCTTCCTCAGTCCATAACACTCTAGCAACTTAACTAATTACTCAGCTAAGCCGCACCCATACTTGGCCTTGTGGTGGCACTGTTATCCTGGCATGTGCATGCATGAACCGGTCCTTAGATCTACGGCAAGTAAAACCACCATCTCATGCTACCTCATTCACAAACCCAGGCTTGCCTAGATCTTCCCGCCAATCCATGTTCATTAACCTCATCAATTACTTATTATCAGTACGAGTGCAGTTAGCTAGACACATCTATCTCGCTTCCCAATCCCATAAACTCAGCGAAGCATAATGCAAAAACCATACCCGACCCATAAACTTCCCTGGCGACAAGGACGGTTTAATCAAAACTAGTAAACTCCTATAAAAAGGGTTTCCCATCATGTTTGACTCAGCACACACACCTTTTCGCATAACAAAATAGTTTTACCCAAAACATAGGATCAAAATGGTCAAGGAGCACTTGCCTTGTTCTTGCGGTTCTGGTTGTTCTTGATTCTCAAAGCCTTGTTGCTGCAGCTCGTCGTAGACAGCTTCCTGAGTTTGTCCTGCTTTGTAGGATTCACGTGCATGCAAATTCACAGCAATCAATATCATGCACAAACCCTAAACTAGGTGCGATGATGCACATGCATGCTATCCTATGATTAGTTTTATTAGATCGATCTGTACTTATTCTTGCATGGCTTGCATGGTCAGAGGTGTTCGTGATGATCTGGCCTTTAGATCAAACTGATCATCAAGTGATCTGTCCACGAAAAGGCTTCTGTTCGAAAGGAATTGAAGAACAGATGCAAGAGATGAACACCATGATGTCGTAAGGTGGTATCGAAGTCCTACCTCACGCTCTTCTTGACTTTGAGGTCCTCCTCAGACCACTCGGTTCTTCTCCGATGATCTCCCTTGTTGCGCTTCTGTGATGTTTTGCTCGGCGAGTTAGGGCTAGAGCGCTAAGTCGTCGGCTCAGGAGTTGAAAGAGAAGTTCGTGATTTCGGCCAGAGGTTTTGGGTTCTATTTATAATCGGGAAGAGAAGAGTCCTAATCTGATTGGATCCCAAATAAGAGTCTTATTCTGATCCTTGTTAGATCCTGACGTCTTATCTTCGGTAACCATTGTATATTTTAGATCGGTTTCTGTTGCGTACCGGTGTCCTTACGCGTAACAGCTGCTTCAAAACTCGTTACCTCCGTGATGATGAGCTCCGGAAGCTCCACGTGTCCTCCGGGCCTGGTATCTCCTCATCCGCAGAGACGAGCTCCGGTTGTGCCGCGTGTCATTCGATCAAGACCTCCCTCTTCTTCGGAGACGAGCTCCGCGCACGCCACGTGTGGGTGCCGGTCTTTCCGCTCTCCTTTCCTCAGGGACATGCCCCGAGGTCGACACGTGTTTAGCTGCGACGGACCTTCCGTTGATAAGCTCCGGTGGTGACACGTGTTCGATAGATCCGGACTTCTCTGAGATGAGCTCCGAGATTGACAGGTATCCCCCGTGATTGGTCCTCTTATTTCCGCGAGGACTAGCTCCGTGGATGACACGTGTCCTATGAAAAATGCCTTTGCTTTTTCCGCAGCGGCTAGCTCCGCGGTAGCACGTGTCCCATAGGGTCGGACCTCTTTCCAATTGCGGAGGTGACCCCCGAGCCTGCCACGTAGCTAGTTTAGCGGCGGACCTCTCTCAATTTCTCGGGGATGAGCTCCGAACATGCCACGTCGTCTGCTGGCCGTGGAAGTTGCCTTCGGTGCTCTCGGAGAGCTTTATTGGCTATCCTTTTAGTACTTGTCTCTGTTTCTACTCTTCTTAAAATGTTTCTCTTCTTCATAAAACATGAACATATGCTGACACCCGAGGTGAGGGTGTCACAAATCTACCCCCCTTAAATTGAATCTCGCCCTCGAGATTCGTTAGTAGAAAATAGATGGGGAAATTCTTCCTTGATATCCTCTTCACGTTCCCATGTGGCTTCAGCTTCAGTGTGATGGCTCCATTGCACCCTGCACCATCGAATCACCTTGTTTCGGGTGACCCTTTCCTTTACGTCCAAGATTCGGACAGGGTGTTCTGCGTAAGTTAGGTCCTCTTGAAGTTCAAGTTCTCCCATTAACACTTGTTCTTCTGGTACTCTTAAGCACTTCTTGAGCTGGGATATATGACACACGTCATGTACATCGGAGAGGTGGTTTGGTAGCTCTAGTTGGTAGGCTACTTCTCCTTGCTTACCCAAAATCTTAAATGGTCCGATGTAGCGAGGCGCTAGTTTGCCTTTGACGTTAAGACGTCGTTGGCCTCGGATAGGCGATACCTTAAGGTATACGAAGTCTCCAACTTCAAAGGTCAACTTTCTACGCCTATTGTCCGCATAGCCTTTCTGTCGTGACTGAGCAGCCTTTAAGTTCTCCCGTATCGTTTGGACTTGCTTTTCAGCCTCTTGTAGTACTTCGGGTCCAAACACCTGGTTCTCTCCAGTCTCATTCCAGAACAGCGGCGTTCTACACCGTCGGCCATATAAGGCTTCGAAAGGCGACATCTTCAAGCTAGCTTGATAGCTGTTCTTATAGGAGAACTCAGCATACGGTAAACTCCTATCCCAACTACGCCCACGTTTCAAGGCGCAAGCTCTCAGCATGTCCTCCAAAATTTGGTTTGTCCTCTCGGTTTGCCCATCTGTTTGTGGGTGATAGGCGGAGATAAAATCCAATCATGTACCCATGGCTTTCTGCAACTTCCTCCAGAATCTAGAGGTAAACTGAGAACCTCGATCGGAGACTATCCTCTTCATAACTCCATGACGGCACACGATCTGCTCCATGTACAACTCTGCCAACTGTGTAACGTTGTAACTGGTCTTTACCGGAAGAAAATGGGCGGTTTTCGTCAACCGGTCCACAATGACCCAGATGGAGTCGTATCCTGACTGAGTTCGTGGCAATCCGACAATAAAGTCCATACTGATGTTCTCCCATTTCCATTCAGGTATTTTCAAAGGTTGCAACAATCCAGCGGGTTTTTGATGTTCGGCTTTTACCCGTTGGCATGTGTCGCATAGGGCAACGTATTCGGCTATATCCCTCTTCATACCATCCCACCAATAGCAAGTTTTCAAGTCCTTGTACATTTTGGTGCTCCCTGGATGTATGGAATAGGGTGAGTCATGTGCCTCCTTCAATATCATGTCGCGAAGGTGTCTTATGTTTGGCACAGAAATCATTTTTCCTAGCCAAAGCGTACCCTTTTCATCCTCCTTGAAATCCTTTTCTATCCCTTGTCGGATTCTTTCCTTTATCTCCTTGATCCCCTCGTCCGTTGCTTGTCCCCTTCTTATTTCTTGCTCCAATGAGGAGTGGATTTCCATCATTTCCATGTTATTCAAGAATCCGAGGTGTAACTGTTCGAACTCCTTACGTAGTTCGGGTGGTAGCTCCCGAACCGTGAGTTGGTGGCATGCTCCGTTTCTGCTCAATGCGTCAGCGACCACATTGGCCTTCCCGGGGTGGTAATTGATTCCTACATCATAATCCTTGATGAGTTCTAACCATCGACGTTGCCTCAAATTCAAGTCCGTTTGTGTAAATATGTACTTGAGGCTTTTATGATCCGTATAGATCTCACATCGATGACCGAGGATATAATGTCTCCAAATCTTCAATGCATGCACCACTGCTGCTAATTCCAAATCATGTTTAGGATAGTTAAGTTCGTGTTTCTTTAATTGTCGTGAGGCATAGGCTACCACTTGTCCTTCCTGCATGAGCACACACCCGAGCCCTTGTCTGGATGCGTCACAATATATGTCAAGGCTCTTGCTTACATCCGGCAATACAAGAACTGGTGCTGTGGTTAGCCTTTTCTTGAGTTCCTCAAAACTTTCTTGGCAGGCTTGTGTCCATTGAAAGACCTTTCCCTTCATTAGCAACTCCGTCATAGGTTTTGCTATCTTAGAGAAGTCTTTAATGAAGCGACGATAGTATCCTGCCATTCCAAGGAAACTTCGAATATCCCTCATGCTCTTCGGTTGGTCCCACTTTAGAATATCCCTCACCTTTCCAGGATCAACCGATACCCCCTCCTTGGAGATGATGTGGCCTAGGAAAGATATTTCCTTTAGCCAAAATTGGCACTTGTTGAGCTTGGCATACAACTGATGCTCGCGCAACTTCTGCAAGGTCAATCTCATATGTTCTTTATGCTCCTCCTTACTTTTTGAATACACCATAATGTCGTCGATAAAAACCACAACGAACTTGTCCAAGTACTCCATGAAAACCTTGTTCATAAGGTACATGAAGTATGCGGGTGCATTTGTCAATCCAAATGACATAACGGTATATTCATATGAACCATACCGTGTCCAAAAGGCTGTCTTAGGTATATCGGAGGGCTTAATCTTCAGCTGGAAATATCCCGACCGAAGATCAATTTTGGAGAATACTTGGGCTCCTTTCATTTGGTCGAACAGGTCCTCTATACGGGGCAGAGGGTATTTGTTCTTGATTGTCACCTCGTTTAGAGACCTGTAATCCACGCACATTCTTTGGGTTCCGTCTTTCTTGTCCACGAAAAGTACCGGGGCTCCCCACGGTGACGAACTTGGACGGATAAAACCCTTCTCCAACTGTTCTTGAATTTGCTTCTTGAGTTCAACTAACTCGTTAACGGGCATCCTATATGGTCTCTTAGCTATGGGTGCAGTTCCGGGTACCAAATCTATGGCAAACTCGATGTCCCGGTCAGGTGGCATTCCCAGGAGTTCTTCCGGGAACACGTCCGAAAATTCCTGAACCACTGGGATGTTGTCCAATGCTACTCCTTCAACATGGTTCAAATCCGCCCGTTCGGTTGCTTGCTGGGCTGACTCAAACTCAACACGGATACCGTGTTCGTTCGTCAACTGCACGCTTCTTTCAGCACATTGGATTACTCCATTGTGCTTGCTTAACCAGTCCATTCCGAGTATGATGTCAATCCCGTGGGAGTCCAAAACAATAAGGTTGGCAAGGAAGTCTACCCCCCTTATTTTAAGGCTTACTTTAGGACATACTATATTAGTCCTCATTTCTCCTCCGGGAGAATTAACTAACATAGCACACTCTAAGTGGGATACGGGTAGATGATGCTTGGCAACATAATCGGATGATATGAAGGAATGTGATGCTCCAGAATCAAATAAAATGGTGGCTGGGTTGGAGTTGGCAAGGACATACCAATTGCGACGTCCTCAGCCTGTTGTGCTTCCTCAGCAGTGACATGGTTAACATGGCCACGAGCATAGTTCTGCGGTCCACGGTTCCCTTGGTGGTCCCCTCCGTTTGGTCGCTGGTTCTGCTTGGGCACGTTACCTTGCTGTCCAGGGCCTCTCTTCGGGCACTGGTTAGCGAAGTGGCCTACTTCCCCGCATGCAAAGCATGCCCTGTTGCCTACGGCAGCAGGTGCGTTGGGGCGGGGGTTTTGAACAGGAGCGCCATTGTTAGGCCGGGGCGCAGGAGGTATGGGCACACGAGGTGCCGGTGCAACGAGCTGTTGCTGTGGTGGCTGACCAGGGCGGTACGTAGGAGTGGTCGATCCATACTGCGGTGCAGGGGGCATGTATCTAGGTCGTACGTTGCTCCCTTGGGGCTGGTATGGCATCTTCCTTTTGCACTCGCGCTCAATCTCTCGGATCTTATTTTCCACCATAATAGCCTTATCAACCAGCTTCTGGAAGCTTACGTAGTCATTGTTGAGGAGCTGAACTTGGATCTCATTGTTCAACCCTCTCATGAACAGGTACTGCTTCCTCTGATCTGAGTTGACATCTTCGGGGGCATACCGGGACAGTTGTATGAACTTGTTGAGGTATTCGTTCACACTCTTCTGCCCTTGGCGGAGACCTTCAAACTCCTGCATCTTGAGCATCATTACGCCAACAGGGATGTAGTGGGAGCGGAAACTTTCCTTGAACTCAGTCCAAGTGATTGTCTCCGGGTTGGCATGGGCGTTGCTCAAGGCATCCCACCAGTCAGCAGCTGCTCCCATCAGTTGGTGCGACGCAAAGAGAACCTTTTCTCGGTCGTTGCACTGTACAATGGCAAGCTTCTTCTCCATGGATTTCAACCAATCATCGGCCTCCATTGGATCGCTTGCTTGAGCAAAGGTGGGTGGTCGAGTCCTCATGAACTCTCCCAACCTGTTATGAGCCGGCGGTGGTGGTGGCGGTGGTGCCGGAACGGGGTGTTGGTTGGCCTGCAACTGACCCAAAGTTTGGATCATGGTTTGCATAAGCTGGTTTTGCATGGCCATCAACCTTTCTAGGTTGTTTTCGCCAGCTCCAGGGTTAGCAGGAACTTCTTCGTGGTCATCTTCCTGGACGTTCCTTCGGCTGGCGTTTCCTCTCACCATCTGTGAGAGAGAACGAAATAGAATAGAAGGTTAGAAGGTTAGATAGGTCCTTTCAACTATATGCATCAAGGGGAGTTGGACTATATATATTAGTCCTTATGAGGATGTGATCAAGTGCCGAAGCATTTCACTCCTCTTTCTTCTTACGTGTGGATATGGTCAACGTTGTTGAGACGTCCCACAACTCACACTAAGCACATATTCACAAATAATCATCACAAGGGCCCACTCAACTCCTATTCAAGGATGGTTTCCTATGTCAAGGTGGTTTCAAGGCCAATCTAAGCTATTCATCCTAGGATGCTTCCTTTGGTCCGCGTAGCTTCTATTTAGGGGTATAACATGCTGTTAACCCGTGATTCTAAAATCAATCTAAGGTTTCTATCTAGGCGTGTAACCTACTGTCAACCCGTGGCTCTGATACCAATCTGTGACGCCCTCAATTCTGTGGAAAACCACGGAACCGAGAACTAATGCATATGTGTGCCCAGGATGTTCACCACACATACACATACGTTCCACAAACTGAATTCAGATTATATATTACCACGAATAACAGAGTTTATTACAACACCTCATGAGTCTTGGACTCATGCTCACAGCGGAAGTCTTTATTTCTACGCAGCGGAAATCTTTATTTAAATGCGGAAGCAAAAACTAATGCGGAAGCAAAACTAAGCAGAAGTGGCTTCATCTCTACTCCCTCCACAGGCAAGGTTGAGAACAGATCACACGCCATAATGTCCCACTTGATCTTCATAATAGGTTTCTCCTGCTGCTGATGAAGAAATAATAATGCAAGGTTGAGTACAATGATCTACTCAGCAAGTGCGGGAATAACACATGATATGCAGCTCATAAACAAGGTAGGTAATAAAAGGCTTATTTGCAGAAAAGCAGATTTATAAAAACGTGATAAAACAGCAACTTAACTTTAGATGAATGTAATCTCAGCATGTATTAAATTACCAACATACCTCCATCGCTTTCCATGTTCCATCCGAACATTAACCAATCTTTTATTCATACTCACGAATACCTCCTCGTATTTGCTACCATCTCTCCTCATAAAAGAACCACATCTCACACCGAGACCAATCTCATGTCATGACCCATCAGTCATGCAACCATCTTATCTCCCGGACTCAACAGTTCCAAACCAATAACCATAACCGATAACCATAACCAAGAACCTTCCCAATAACCATTCCAATAACCATCCCAGTAATCATCCCATCTAATCATGGCAGTTTAGCCAGGTGCTCGTAACCGTAAGCTCGGCTATCATGATAGTTTTAATAACTCTGCAGAGTTTGTACCTCTTTACCCACAAGTTTGTGATTTCGTCACCCGTCGGCGACTGCAGAACCTCCATTTTACCAGTACACAGCCGTCGGTGTATGGTCAAGAGATCACAAAATAGCCTTTACAAAGGGGTTACTAGATGTATGGACTCACTAAGGTTTAACCGGCAGGCTAGAATCTCCAATTCTCCCACCCACGGGCCCCCTCTTGTGCCATGCAGTTCCCATGGCAGTCCTCACTCGACTCCCATTCCCCGCGCCTTCCTCAGTCCATAACACTCTAGCAACTTACCTAATTTCTCAGCTAAGCCGCACCCATACTTGGCCTTTTGGTGGCACTGTTATCCTGGCATGTGCATGCATGAACCGGTCCTTAGATCTACGGCAAGTAAAACCACCATCTCATGCTACCTCATTCACAAACCCAGGCTTGCCTAGATCTTCCCTCTGATCCATGTTCATTAACCTCATCAATTACTTATTATCAGTACGAGTGCAGTTAGCTAGACACATCTATCTCGCTTCCGAATCCCATAAACTCAGCGAAGCATAAAGCAAAAACCATACCCGACTCATAAACTTCCCTGGCGACAAGGATGGTTTAATCAAAACTAGTAAACTCCTATAAAAAGGGTTTCCCATCATGTTTGACTCAGCACACACACCTTTTCGCATAACAAAACAGTTTTACCCAAAACATAGGATCAACATGGTCAAGGAGCACTTGCCTTGTTCTTGCGGTTCTGGTTGTTCTTGATTCTCAAAGCCTTGTTGCTGCAGCTCGTCGTAGACAGCTTCCTGAGTTTGTCCTGCTTTGTAGGATTCACGTGCATGCAAATTCACAGCAATCAATATCATGCACAAACCCTAAACTAGGTGCGATGATGCACATGCATGCTATCCTATGATTAGTTTTATTAGATCGATCTGTACTTATTCTTGCATGGCTTGCATGGTCAGAGGTGTTCGTGATGATCTGGCCTTTAGATCAAACTGATCATCAAGTGATCTGTCCACGAAAAGGCTTCTGTTCGATAGGAATTGAAGAACAGATGCAAGAGATGAACACCATGATGTCGTAAGGTGGTATAGAAGTCCTACCTCACGCTCTTCTTGACTTTGAGGTCCTCCTCAGACCACTCGGTTCTTCTCCGATGATCTCCCTTGTTGCGCTTCTGCGATGTTTTGCTCGGCGAGTTAGGGCTAGAGCGCTAAGTCGTCGGCTCAGGAGTTGAAAGAGAAGTTCGTGATTTCGGCCAGAGGTTTTGGGTTCTATTTATAATCGGGAAGAGAAGAGTCCTAATCTGATTGGATCCCGAATAAGAGTCTTATTCTGATCCTTGTTAGATCCTGACGTCTTATCTTCGGTAACCATTGTATATTTTAGATCGGTTTCTGTTGCGTACCGGTGTCCTTACGCGTAACAGCTGCTTCAAAACTCGTTACCTCCGTGATGATGAGCTCCGGAAGCTCCACGTGTCCTCCGGGCCTGGTATCTCCTCATCCACAGAGACGAGCTCCGGTTGTGCCGCGTGTCAATCGATCAAGACCTCCCTCTTCTTTGGAGACGAGCTCCGCGCACGTCACGTGTGGGTGCCGGTCTTTCCGCTCTCCTTTCCTCAGGGACATGCCCCGAGGTCGACACGTGTTTAGCTGCGACGGACCTTCCGGTGATATGCTCCGGTGGCGACACGTGTTTGATAGATCCGGACTTCTCTGAGATGAGCTCCGAGATTGACACGTATCCCCCGCGACTGGTCCTCTTATTTCCGCGAGGACTAGCTCCGTGGATGACACGTGTCCTATGAAAAATGCCTTTGCTTTTTCCGCATCGGCTAGCTCCGCGGTAGCACGTGTCCCATAGGGTCGGACCTCTTTCCAATTGCGGAGGTGACCCCCGAGCCTGCCACGTAGCTAGTTTAGCGGCGGACCTCTCTCAATTTCTCGGGGATGAGCTCCGAACACGCCACGTCGTCTGCTGGCCGTGGAAGTTGCCTTCGGTGCTCTCGGAGAGCTTTATTGGCTATCCTTTTGGTACTTGTCTCTGTTTCTACTCTTCTTAAAATGTTTTTCTTCTTCATAAAACATGAACATATGCTGACACCCGAGGTGAGGGTGTCACAAAAATAGACGGCCCTCAAGTGGCCACGTCACCCTGGCCCGAGCCAGCCCGCGCGCGCGGCGGCGGGGGTGGCGATCTCGTCGGCGCAGCCTCGGCTTTTGCCGCTACTCGTTAGAACTTGCATCCTTTTGCATGGATCGGCTGCGGAGGGATAGGGGAGGCTCACCGAGGGGTTTTCCAGCACTCGGAGGTCCTGGAAGTCGGTCGGCGGCGAGCTTCAACGGCGATGATCTTCGGTGCACGTCGGAACAGATGCTAGGGCGCGAAACTTGTCGTTTCCTTCACGTGCAGGGCTCCCTGGGGGCGGTGGAGCACGATCAGCGCGTTAGATCAGATAATCCGAGCAATGATCGAAGGAAAACAGGGATTGAATCTTCGGTTCTCACCGGAGAGAAGAACGGCCGATCGGGGGGGGAGGAAACAGGGCGATTGTCGGCGTTTATATAGGCGAGGGAGGGCGGCGGTCTGTTGAGATCGAGTTTGAGACGTCCGAGACCAGAATTCGGGCTGGGGGCGCGGGTTTCCGGAGTTTGTTGAGATCGGGTGCGGGGAAGAGTCCGGCCATTGGAGCACGTGGGAGGTGAGGTATGACACGCGGGCCCCGCGTGTCAGTGAGAGGAAGAGAGGGCACGCGGTTGTGGGCTGGCGGGGGGGAGTAGTGGGCCGGCTGGTGGGTTTCGGCCCACTGGCCGGTGGGGTTTTTTTTCTTTTTTTTTCATTTTCCTTTTCCTTTTCTTTTCTGTTTTAATTTGAATTTGAATTCCAATTTAAATTTGAGTTTTTGCACCACATGCAATACGTCCAAAAATTTTTAAATTCCCCTCTTTAGAAGATTTTGGGGTGTTACAGCTCTACCCCCCTTAAAAGAAATCTCGTCCTCGAGATTGGTGGTTCTAGGAAAACAATTCCGGAAACTATGCCTTAAGCTCGTCTTCTCGCTCCCATGTGGCTTCCTCTTTAGAGTGATGCTTTCACTGCACCTTGCACATCCGGATTCTTTTATTTCTTGTGAGGCATTTCATTGTCTCAAAAATCTTGACCGGTTGCTCGGCATAAGACAGATCCTCTGCTACGTCAACCTCATTCATGGGTAACATCTCTTCAGGCGTCCTCAGACATTTCTTGAGCTGTGACACATGGAATACGTCATGCACATATGATAGGCGAGCCGGTAGTTCTAATTGATATGCCACTTCGCCTTTCCTCTCCAAAACATGAAAGGGTCCGATGTATCGAGGTGATAACTTCCCCTTCACCTTGATCCGACGAAGTCCTCGGATAGGGGACACCTTGAGATAGACATAGTCCCCCACGTTGAAAATAAGCTCTCTTCTTCGTACATCGGCATAACTCTTTTGTCGGGTCTGTGCTATCCTCAAATTGTTGCTGATTTCCCTCACTTTCACCTCGGCTTCATGTAGTACCTCGGGCCCAAACACTTCACTTTCCCCGTTTGGTTCCAAAATAGGGGAGTTCTGCACTTCCTCCCATACAAAGCCTCAAATGGAGACATCTTCATACTAGCCTGATAGCTGTTGTTATAGGAGAACTCCGCATACGGTAAGTTCTTATCCCAACTTCTATTGTTCTTGAGCGCACATGCTCTCAGCATATCCTCAAGGATCTGATTGGTTCTTTCCGTCTGTCCGTCAGTCTGGGGATGATAGGCAGAACTAAAGTTCAGATGAGTTCCCATGGTTTCATGTAACTTCTGCCAGAACCTTGAGGTGAACTGTGTCCCTCGATCTGACACTATCTTCTTTGGCACTCCATGGAAACACACGATCCTTGACATGTATAATTCTGCAAATTTGGATCCGCTGTAGCTTTCTTTCACGGGGATGAAATGAGCTACCTTGGTTAGCCTGTCGATGATGACCGATATCGAATCATAACCCGATTGGGTCCTCTGCAGTCCCACTATGAAATCCATACCTATTTCTTCCCATTTCCATTCAGGCACTTTGAGTGGTTGCAATAATCCCGCGGGTCGTTGATGTTCTGCTTTCACCAACTGACATATGTCACATAGGGCAACATGTTCCGCGACATCCCGCTTCATGCCATACCACCAATACCTGCTCTTGAGATCATGATACATCTTCGTACTCCCAGTATGAATGGAATAGTCAGAATCGTGCGCCTCCTTCAAAATCAATTCACGAATCTCCTTCACTTTAGGCACACAGATTCTTTTACAGTGCCACACCGTACCTTGTTCATCCTCTTTGAAACCAGGGGCTTTATTATCCTAGATGAGTTCTCTGATTTCTTGTATCTTCTCATCAGTCTTTTGACTGTTGCGTATATCTTGATCTAATGTGGAGTCCACTTCCATGGCGACGGCCTCACCACTATTCACCAGACATAGATTGAGTTTTACAACCTCTTCCTTCAGTTCTGTAGGCATGTCCTTTAAGCTTAACCTATTGACCTGCACCTTCCGGCTTAAAGCATATGCTACGACGTTTGCTTTCCTAGGATGATAGTTAATGCCCACATCAAAATCGTTGATTAGCTCTAACCATCTCCTTTGTCTGAGGTTGAGATCTGGCTGTGTGAAAATATACTTTAAGCTCTTATGATCCGTATATATCTCTGTCCTCTTCCCCATCAAGTAATGCCGCCAAATCTTCAACGCGTGTACCACTGTGGCTAGCTCTAGGTCATGCGTAGGATAGTTCTTGCTTCCGGAGCTGCCGCGATGCATATGCCACGACATGCCCCTCTTGCATGAGAACACATCCCAACCAGTTTCCAGAGGCATCGCAGTACACCGAAAAGTTCTTCGGCATATCTGGCATAACTAGTACTGGGGCTGTTGTCAATCTTTTCTTCAGCTCTTGAAAACTCGTCTCACACTACGGTGTCCATGTGAATGTGATTCCCTTCTCCAACAATTTGGTGAGGGGTCTCAAAATCTTGGAGAAACCAACGATAAACCGTCGATAATACCCAGCCAATCCTAAGAAGCTTCGAACTTACCCGACATTCTCAGGGGTCTTCCACTTCTGTTCATCCTCGATCTTGGCAGGATCTACGGAGATTCCACCCTCCGAGATCATATGTCCTAAGAAGGGAACTCTCTTCAACCAAAACTCACACTTGCTCAACTTTACATATAGTTGGTGTTCTCTCAGCTTTTGCAACACCAACCTTAAATGCCTCTCATGTTCTTCTTCATCTTTAGAAAAGACGAGAATGTCATAAATGAAAACCACCACAAATTTGTCCAGATATTCCATGAATACCTTGTTCATGAGATACATGAAGTATGCCGGGGCATTAGTTAGCCCGAAAGGCATGACGGTGTATTCATACAGTCTATACCGAGATACGAAAGCTGTCTTTGGAATATCAGTTTGCCTTATCTTAAGTTGGTGGTATCCCGATCTGAGATCAATTTTCTAGAACACACAAGCTCCTCTCAATTGATCAAACAAGTCTTCAATGCGGGGTAATGGGTACTTGTTCTTGATGGTTACTTCATTCAACGCACGGTAGTCTACGCATAACCTTTGGGTTCCGTCCTTCTTGGGCACAAATATCACTGGAGCTCCCCATGGTGAGGAACTAGGATGAATGTACCCCTTCTCTAAAATTCTCTCAAATGTTCATTGACTTCTTCCAGCTGTTTGGAGTCCATCCGATAGGGCCTCTTGTATATCGGAGCTGCTCTAGGCACTAGCTCAATCGAGAATTCCACTTCACGATCAGGGGGCATACCTAGCAACTCCTCCGGAAAAACATCGGGATATTCCCTGATGATCCTGATCTCCTCTACTTCCACCTCAACTTGATTGAGTTAGTTCCACCTTTCTTGTCGAACAATGGACGATTCATTTATGTTTGGTCAACCAATCCATACCCAAAATAATATATATCCCTTGTGAGTCTATCACTATGAGGTTTGCAATGTGTAAATTGGCAGGAAACTTACCAACTACCATGTCAGGTGCCTCTTGCGCTTCCTCCATGGTCACGTGGTTCACCCGTCCTCGCATCACATTCTGCTGTGGTGGAGGCATGGGCTTCTTCTTTAGGCACTTATGGGCGTAGTGCCCCACTTCACCACAGTTGAAGCATTGCACCCCAACCTTAGGTGCCTAGCCTTTGTTGTCTTGGGGTTGGTTCTGTGGTCCTTGCACTGCTGGTCGAGGTTGATATGTGGGACGAGGCTGCTGTACAAACTGACGTTGCGGCTGTGCCGGTGCTGCTGGAGGCCTGAAATTTGGGTTGCACCCTCTGGGTGCTGAGTATGGCACCAAAGCACGGCTAGTCTGCCCTGCGGTGGGTTGCATCAGTCGTGGGCGTGTGTTGCTACCCGAGGCTTGGTGTGACCATCCCGCCTTCCTCTTGTTTTCATTTTCCAAGGCCTTCAGCTTCCTCTCCACAACAAATGCTCTGTCCACCATCTTTTGGAAGCTTTCATACTCATTGGAGGACAATGCACACTGCATTTCCGCTGTAAGTCCATCCACAAAGCAGTCCTGTTTCTGCTCATCAGTCTCGATGTCCCGTGGTGCGTAACGGGATAGTTGGGTGAATTTAGTGAGGTATTCCCTCACAGTCATGTTTCCTTGCTGCAGCCCCAAGAACTCCTTTCTCTTGTTTTTGAGTTCACCCCTTGGTATGTAATGGTTGCGGAAACTACGCTTGAACTCTTCCCAAGTGATATTCTCAGGGTCATGATGGGCTGCTACGTAAGCGGTCCACCAATCAGCAGCAGGTCCATGCAATTGGTGAGAGGCGAACAACACCCTCTCATACCCTTGGCATTGTATGATCCTCATCTTGTTCTCAATGGTCTTTAGCCAATCATCTGCCTCCAGAGGTTCAGCAGCACTTGCAAACTTTGGAGGTTGAGTCCCTAGAAACTCACTCAACCTTGGTTGGCGTGGTGCAGCTTGTGGAGTTGGAACTTGGTGCAAGTTGGCCACCACTTGAGTTAGGCTCTGGATGAGCTGATTCTGATTTTCAAGCATTTGGTGGATGGGATCAACTCCTTCACGGCGACCACCCCTGTATTGTCCTCCAGAAAGATGAGGGTTGCCGGCCTCATCGTTGTTGTTGGCGGAGTTGGCACCACGACCCTTTCCTCTTCCGGCCATCTATCATGATCAACCAAATGTTAATTTAAAGCATTTCGTATTAATTTCCCAATTTGCTTGTTTAAACTTAAACTCATGAGGTCTTATTATATTAACATTTTCTGAGGGTTTCACATCTCACGCGAACATAAATGCACTCTTAATTCATAGGGGTTCACACCTCAAAGCAAAACAGCCTAAAGACGAGGTTGCGGAGAAATGCCCATGGCTTCCACAACTCACGTCCCACACCAAACATTAACACACCATTAACTAAGATATTGACTCGACTACTCGATAACCTGCTGAACTAAGGGAAAGGACTCTACACGACTCGTATCACTGAGCTGGCTCCTCGGGATCTTCCTCATTATTGCGGCTGCCCTCTGACTCTGCTTTGGGTGGGGAAGCTGCTGGTGGAGAAGCGCGGCGACGCCTGCTCGCCCGGCGATCTGGGGAGTCAGGAGTCCATGTGTCATTCACGATGACACACAGTTCATTCCCATCTCCTCTTTCTCTCGCCCTCAAGCTGGCTTGAAGCAATGCCTCGGTCTCCTTCAGGGTGTCACGAACATCCTGAAGCTCCTGCTGACACTCCTGCAGTCGAGTGCTGAGCATAGCAGCATCCTCCAAGCACAGGTCCATGTGCTCATGGGAAGTCCCCTGCTGCACTGGCGGGTACTTGTACTCCGCTGTACCACTCTCACGCTGGAGGACATACATGTACTCAGTCCTGTCCAGGGGGCGACGGTAGATGTAACTCTGGCAGGTGATGGCCTCCCAGGTGACATCCTTCTCGGCATCGACCTGTGTCGTTCGACAAGCTGGAGAGCGGTGGATCTTGAGCAGCTGATTTTCATGGATAATCCTCATTTCTGAACTCCATTCTTCCCGCTTCTCACGGATGGTCCGGGTGGAGCTGTAGTGTATGGTTAGCTTGCCCGTATTGCCGGCGGCTTGGAGCATATGCCGAAGACGGCGCAATAAGCCTCCTACTGCCAATCCGAAGGAGTGGTACGTCACCGTATGATTCCCCTCTCTTAGGGCAAGGGCAACTACAGGAACTCTACCTCCGGTGGACTTGCGGGCGGTGCGGATCATGCGAACCATCTAAAACATAAAGCATTTAAAATCAAGTTAGATAAGATTTAGATAAAAATCGTGTTTTGAATAGAGTTGGGGCAAGGTGAATAAAGTGACCCATTAAATAACACTTTTCAACCCACACCTTTGTAAAATAGTTTTTAAGAAAATAGGGTCCTTAAATACGTCCATTTCTATCTAGGTTCACGTTCCTACGGGCAACCTTGGCTCTGATACCACTTCTGTCACACCCGGTTTGTCCCAAAGAACAACCGAGTGAATATCACATGTATGCCAGGATCATTTTCTCATACATGTGATGACAAATAGTAAAGTATCATTTATTACAAGCCAGGTGTCGAATATAAATAAGTCTTACATAGCATATGTCTCGATGGACGATAATAAGTTCATAACATGTAAATAAAATAGCAGCGGAATATTACTCTTGTGGGCTCCGTAACAGGCGTTGCCGGGAGACTCCGTGAACCTAGAATATTTCCTCGGGACCAAAGCCTTGGTCATTAAACACCACATCATTCTCTTGACCTGAGCAGCAATATAAACCAACAGAAAAGCAAGTTTGAGTACCGTGGGTACTCAGCAAGTGGGGGAAAGTTATGTCATGCATGGCTAGAGCAAGGAGAGGTTGAACTCAGGGTTAAAGCACTACAGAATTATTACCTATCACCTTAGCTTATTAAGCACCTATATTACTACACAGGTGAAATGGATCCCAATCCCTCAACCCATCATCAAATTCAAGTAACCATAACATCATATCTAATGTTAAGCTCCCCGCTTAACATCCTCAACTTCCAAATTCATCATCCTCTAATCATGAATAAGTCCAAGCCGCTCTTGACCGTGAGCACGGCTGTCATGATAGTTTTGACTCTGCAGAGTTTGCACCACTGTACCCACATGTAGTGATTTCATCCCCCGTTGTCGGGTGGACTAAAAGAACCTCCATTGTGCCAGTGGCTACGGACCACATTCACACTTCCCAGGTGTGTAGCCAGGAGATCACTACGAAGCCTTTACAAAGGGATTCCCGACGAGCATGGGCCCACTGAGGTTTCACCCCTAACAGCATACAAGAGGCTCCAACCCCGCTGCAGTAGCCCCCTCTTGAGCCTTGTGGTTCATATGGTAGTCCAGCTGACACCTATTCCCCGCACCATCCAACACACCCATACTACGCCGGGGATACACCTAATTAATTGGCCAAGCTGCCCCATCTGAGCATGTGGTTGGCACGGTAAAGCTAGGTTACATGCTTCATGAACCAGTCCTTAGGATCCAGGCAAGTACTAAACACAAACCCGAGTCTCGTGCACCCAACACCAACCAAATCATCCAACTTGCCTCGATCCCTACCTCTACATGTCTCATAATATCTCATTCAAGAGTAAGGTAAATAAATTGATGATCTCATATCCCACTTATCCCATTCTAAGCATGGCTAAGCATAAGTAATATGAATGAATGAAATGATAAAATAAATCCCAACCCAAGCTACAAGGGAACAAGGTAATGCAATTCTAGGGAAACTTCCAAGCATGGGTTCTATATTTCAATTGACAATGCAAATAATTCTATCTACACATCCTAGTATAGGATCAAAGTGGTCAAGGACACTTGCCTTCTTCCTGCTGCTCTGAGAATGGAAAGTCTTGGTCTTGGAAGGGGAGAACTTGCTCTGGGGCAGGTTCTACTCATGCCAATACACATAGCAGAAGAAAACAACAATCCATAAGACATAGTTCACACTTTCACTTCATACAAACCACACATACATACCTATGAAAGTCATTCACATTTCTAAGTGTTGTGGTTACTCTACATGTGTTGATTTTTGGCCTACATGCACTTTTAAACATATGTATATGATTTCTAACTTTGTATTCAGATTTCTGTTTGCACACTATATATGAATTTCCAATTTGAACAAATTCTTTATATTTAATTAATACACTTCTTAGCTACCAAGTTTGCATGAAAGGTATTTTCCTACTCCAAATAGGTTTTCAGATATTCTACCAAATCCTAAACTGAAGTTTTTATATTTGGAGACTTCATTTATCATTTTCTAATTATGCATACCTATTTTCCTATATTTTTCAGATTTATTTTCTATGCCTAAAAGTGAGTTTTAATATTAAATAGTAGAACATGTCATCTAAACAGAATAGGTTCAGATATAAAATAATATATTTTTGAACTTCTCCTCTGATGTGAACTAATTTAAATTTATTTTATCAGTTTTCAGAATTATTTCCTAGCCTAAAAATGTGTTTCTATAACTAATAAATGTGAACAATCAATTAGACAGATTCATTTCAGCTTAAAATCTATTTTTAACTCATTCTAAAGTTTTCCAAGTGTTAGGAGAGTTTAAATTTGAATTTACAATGTGTTTGCTTCACCATTTTAAATTTAAATCCTAATCACATATTCAAATTTCTGAATTTATTATCACATAGGGTCAAAAAGGTACATCCACCCTACTACAGGGTCTAATTTATTATTTCATAAATTTCCAGGGGTCTAACTACACATAACAGAGGGGTTTTCCTAATTTTTATTAAGTCCAGGGGCTAAAACTGATTTTTAAATGAATTTACACGAATTTCTGAAGTTCCAGGGGCTAGATCAGAAGTTTCCGGGGCTAGCTCGTGTTTTCCGAGATCCCCAGGGGGTAGCGCGTAAGAATCCCGGCCTCTATAACGCGGGGCTGATGTGGACCGTCCGATTTAAAGTGGACGGCTCAGATTAGATCATCGAACCGGTACGCGCGGGTTTTAATTCTACCTTGCGATTTAAAATAGACGGCCCTCAAGTGGCCACGTCGCCCTGGCCCGAGCCAGCCCGCGCGCGCGGCGGCGCGCAGCGGCGGGGGTGGCGATCTCGTCGGCGCAGCCTCGGCTTTTGCCGCTACTCGTTAGAACTTGCATCTTTTTGCATGGATCGGCTGTGGAGGGATAGGGGAGGCTCACCGAGGGGTTTTCCAGCACTCGGAGGTCCTGGAAGTCGGTCGGCGGCGAGCTTCAACGGCGACGATTTTCGGTGCACGTCGGAACAGATGCTAGGGCGCG
The DNA here is from genome assembly GCA_030760725.1 of Neostapfia colusana. Lineage (NCBI taxonomy): Eukaryota > Viridiplantae > Streptophyta > Magnoliopsida > Poales > Poaceae > Neostapfia > Neostapfia colusana. The sequence continues at coordinate 25,332,982 of JASWHV010000014.1, forward strand.
AAACTTGTCGTTTCCTTCACGTGCAGGGCTCCCTGGGGGCGGTGGAGCACGATCAGCGCGTTAGATCACATAATCCGAGCAATGATCGAAGGAAAACGGGGATTGAATCTTCGGTTCTCACCGGAGAGAAGAACGACCGATCGGGGGGGGGGGGGGTGGGACAGGGCGACTGTCGGCATTTATATAGGCGAGGGAGGGCGGCGGTCTGTTGAGATCGAGTTTGAGACGTCCGGGACCAGAATTCGGGCTGGGGGCGCGGGTTTCCGGAGTTCGTTGAGATCGGGCGCAGGGAAGAGTGTGGTCGTTGGGGCGCGCGGGAGGTGAGGGATGACACGCGGGCCCCGCGTGTCAGTCAGAGGAAGAGAGGGCGCACGGTTGTGGGCTGGCGCGGGGGAGTAGTGGGCCGGCTGGTGGGTTTCGGCCCACTGGCCGGTGGTTTTTTTTCTTTTTTCTTTTTCTTTTTCCTTTTCTTTTCTGTTTTGATTTGAATTTGAATTCCAATTTAAATTTGAGTTTTTGCACCACATGCAATATGTCCAAAAATTTTTAAATTCCCCTCTTTAGCAGATTTTGGGGTGTTACACTATTCTACCCTTTCTCTCTTAGGTTTTTCTGGTCATGCAAGTGGGGTTTTCAATATCATCTAGACTTAATGCAATCAACGATGCAAAGCTATAATCTCTACAAATGAAAATGCTTTATAAAACGGGTTAAATGCAAACCGGGGCTTGCCTGTTTTGCAGGTGGCTAAGATTACAATCAGTTAGTGATGATCACTTGGAGCTTGATCACTTGTTTTCCTCCCTCCTTGATCTTCACGTCAAGTCCTTCTCACCTTCTTCACGTATATGCTACACGATATGATCATGCATATGTATTTAATTGAAAAAGATTTTGCTAATAAGATCTAAGGACAGTTTTAAAAACTGGAACTTTGTTTAAGAATTTAAAATGACACTGGTGCTAGTGGTTTGGGTTGGGCTTAAACACTAAGATCAAATGTTAAGTGCTTTTCCCACTTAAGTGTTGATCACCTTAAGAGGTTACCTATGACAGTGGTGATCCAGAGCTCTATTGGAGCTGGGGATTTTCATGTGAGTTCCTTGTCACAAGAAAGTCCTCTGGACCAAAATTTAGCACTCTTCATGGAGTGGTTTATTCAGAATAATTCTCTAAGTGTTTAGTCAAAGATGAATTAATTCTGAGTTAATACCCATGTTCATGTCAAAATCAGTGAACCATAATTTCAATTATTGTCCATAGAGTCTACATGAATTTTCCTAGGATTTTTGGAGCTAAGAATTTCCCAGAACTGAATTTACAAGTTTTGGAAATTCTCTGAAAATGTTTCTGTATTCATTTGAACACAGTAAATTACAATATGAATTCTCCTGACCAAATCAACTCCAAATGAGCTGAAACTTTTACATGAGTCTAATAACACCCTAACGAATGTTCTGGCAAAATGGGGATTTTTGGATAAACCAAACTCCCTCTAAAATTCTTTTGCTGAAAAGATTTAAAGAATTTTCTATAATTAAATAAAGACTTTCGTACAAATTGGGTTGCATATTTGCATAGAGTTTGTCAACCTGAATCTAACCCAATTTGAATCACTAAATTTGGAGGTTCCTAGCAAAAGTTATGCTCTTCTAAAGTTTGGGGAAAAATCAGGAATTTGAATAAATCCGGGAAATGTTTAAACCTGACGGTGGGGCCACGGGGCACGTGTCAGCTGCTGAGGGAGTGCCACACGGGGTCACAGGGTCATTTCCCACGCTGTCACAATTGATCCCACGCCACAGCGTATCCAGCCACTGTTGCCGTGCGACTGACACGCGGGCCCGGTGAGGTCTTCTTCCACCTCCCGCTCCCGCGCGATCCCGCCGCCGGGCTCGCCGGAGTAGCTCCGGGATCGGTCGTCCGGCCACCCCTGCCGCTGAAACTCACCGCCAGCCCCTAATTCCACGCGAGGAACACGCTGGTGGGGTTTTCTCGAGCTGGCAGGGCCCATAAACTAGCCCGCGACGGCGCACCGGCTCGGATGAAGTCCGGCGACGTCGCCCCGTTGAGCTAGCCCGCAAAAAGCTTCCTAGAAGGGCTCTGCAGCACCAGTGGAGGTTGGCAAAGCTAGGCATGGCCGCACATGGGCTCAGAAATAGCTCTAACCTAGGGTTCACCGTGCACCTGCACCTTCCCGCCATAGCCGCCTTCGGAAAGCTTGAAATTGCACCGTGCACAGGGTGTTTCATGCGAGGTTTCAAAAGAGAACTGGTGCGCCTACATGTCTGGCTCGTGTGTGCGAAGTTTCGTGGTGTCTAAACAATAATCGATCAGGAATTTTACAGAATCATACCGGAAGGTTGGTTTTCACCGGCCGGAGAGGATCTTCAAAATTCGCCGTCGAGAGGCCGAGGCAGGCTCTGTGCTTCGGGTGGAAGATGCACGGAGCTCCTGCGCGACCCAGAGTGGCCTTGCTTGGTCGTGACAAGCTCTGGAAGAGGCTGTCCACGGGAGCACACCGCCACTGTTGTGTGGCGGCCGCCGCGGGAACCCGCCGTTCTCGGTGCAGAGAGCGTGAATCCGCTCAGTGATGGCTCGAGGAAGTCATGGGGACGACGGTGGTGTGGTTTTGCTGCTCAGAGTTGCTGCTCACTTGGATTGCCCGAGTTCCCGTGTGATCGAAGCCGGGCGGCTGCGCTTCTGTCTTTCGGTGCGAGGGAGAGCAGAGACAGCGCCGTGGCTTCGGTTAAGAGGCGGGAGAGGGCGTGAGGCGGTAGATACCGACGTCCAGCAGCTCTCCAGCACGAAGAAACCCAGCAGGAGGTGGAGGCGTCGGCCGAGCTCGGTGTCGAGCGGAGGGAAGGCAGCTTCGGCCGTTGCTTCGCGTGGGAGGAAAACAAACAGCGACTGGCTGCATCATTGAAGATCTTTTTGCAAATTTTCAGTCCTCCCAATGACATGTGGGTCCCACATGTCAGTCCTCCTTATCCCTTCTAAAATATCTCCCCAATTTGAATATTGATGGAATTCTTTTGTGGAAGTTTAAATCTGAGAGGCATTTGGATAATTGGGCAAGTTTTATCCAAATTCAAATATGCATTTGATTTCTTTGTCATTTAAAGTACATTTGAAAAATGGGTTGCAAATCATTTCCATAAATCATGAAACTTTGCACACCCCGTAATTTGGACCCAAGGAATTCAAATATGAAACCTGATTTTTAATTTGGCTGTTGCAAATGAGATTTGTAGCACAACAGTTTGGAAATTCCTAGTGTTGCTCTCATTTGAATTTTATTTTGAACACATTGTTCCAAATCTGATTTTTGTTTTCTCACACATATGGGAACTTCCCATCTTTGTTTTAGACCCCTCTAGGGTTCTAAGTTCCCAAATAAACATTTGAACTTGTGTGAAGAAAACCCTCATGTGTGTTATCACATGTGGGGAAAAGTTTTAACAAGTCCCAAATTTCATACACATGAAACCAACTTTTGCAAACAAGTGTTTCTTTGTATTCATAATTTTGGGACCTTTACATTCCTCCCCCATTAAAAGGAATCTCGTCCCGAGATTCAAAAGAAGAACGAGGTGGGAGGTAATTACAAGGTTTATGACAAAAGCTCCGGATAATTCTTGTGGATGTAATCTTCGGTTTCCCACGTCGCCTCCTCCGGGGTATGATTACTCCACAGGACTTTGTAAAATTTCAAAGTCCGGTTCTGGGTGATCCGGGTCTTTTCGTCGATAATCTGAATAGGTTGCTCGACGTAGGTGAGATCCGGCTTCAACTTGTCGATGTCTTCGGTGCGGATGGCAGTTGTAAACTTGAGACACTTCCGCAGCTGGGACACGTGAAATATGTCGTGAATACCGGCAAGGCTTGCCGGTAGTTCCAGCCGGTAGGCTACGTTTCCGCACTTCTTCGTTATAGCAAACGGACCGATGAATCGGGGCGCAAGATTCCCCTTGACACCGAACCGATGAATCCCCTTCATCAGAGACACACAAAGATACATGTGCTCTCCGACTTCGAAATGCAGCGGTCGACGTCTCTGGTCCACGTAGCTATTTTGATGAGATTGGGCAGCCTTGAGGTTCTCTTGTATTATCCGAACTCTCTCTTCGGCTTCATTGACAAGATCAACCGCGAACGTAACTCGTTCACCGGATTCGCACTAATTCAATGGTGTACGGCACTTCCGGCCATATAGAGCTTCATATGGTGCCATCTTAATGCTCTTCTGATATCCATTGTTGTACGAGAACCCTGCCAGCGGTAAGTGATCATCCCAGCTCTTTCCGTGGTGGATGTCACACGCTCTTAGCATATCTTCCAGTATTTGATTCACCCTCTCAGTTTGCCCATCGGTTTGAGGGTGATACGCAGAGCTTCTAATCAACTTCGTCCCCAAGGATGCGTGTAGCTGTTCCCAGAAACGGGCTACAAACAGCGATCCTCTATCTGACACAATGGTGCGGGGAACTCCATGTAAGCACAAGATCCGTGCTATGTACAGCTCCGCATACTGCTTTGCGTTATACCTAGTATGCACAGGGATGAAATGTGCTGATTTGGTTAACCGATCAACGATTACCCAAATCGAATCATGGTTGTGGGAGGTCATCGGCAACCCGACGATAAGGTCCATACTCAAGTCTTCCCACTTCCATGCTGGTACTTGCAATGGCTGCAACAGGCCTGGTTTCTTCATATGGTCGGCCTTGACTCTTCGACATGTATCACATTCCGAAACGTACTTTGCAACTTCACGTTTCATACGCGTCCACCAAAACTTCTTCCGGAGATCTTGGTACACTTTATTACTGCCCGGATGAATGGAAAACTTGGACAAATGAGCTTCGTCTAAAATTTTCTTCCGTAGTCCCATATCCCTGGGTACTACAATCCGGTCATATAACCACAAAGTACCTTCATCGTCCTTCCGGAAGCACTTCATTTCTCCATTGTCTATCCTTCGCTGTATGTGAGACATACCCTTGTCTTTTCGTTGAGCTTCCATGATCTCCTCTTGGATGGTAGGGATGAGAGCGAGATTATAGAGAGCTCCATACGGTATGACACGGAGACTTGGTTCTTCATCATCCATTTCAGCAATACTTAGGTGATGGATATGCGCCTTACGACTGAGCGCTTCGGCGACCACATTCGCCTTTCCTGGATGATAATGAATCTCAAGTTCATAATATTTAATGAGCTCTAGCCATCTTCATTGCCTCATGTTCAATTCTTTTTGAGTGAAGATGTACTTTAAACCCTTGTGGTCGGTGTAGAGGTATACAAGATTTCCGAGCAAGTAATGCCTCCACATCTTCAAAGGAAGGACCACGGCAGCTAACTCAAGATCATGAGTTGGATAATGCTGCTCGTGAGTTCTGAGTTGACCAGATCCATAAGCGACCACTCGTCTTTCTTGCATCAGCACGCAGCCAAGACCGATGCCAGATGCATCACAATAAACACCGAATGGCTTTGTCGTATCCGGCTGAGCAAGAACTGGGGCTGTTGTGAGATGCTTCACTAAAGTCTTGAAAGCTTGTTCACACGCAGAACCCCATACAAATCTGGTATTCTTCTTTAATAATTCCGTCATCGGTTTAGCGATCTTGGAGAAACCCGGAATGAACCTCCGGTAATAACCCGCTAAACCGAGAAAGCTTCGAATTTCATGCACTGACTTTGGTGACTCCCATTTCTGCACTTGGATAATCTTACTCGGATCTACAGCGATGCCCTCCGCTGAAATGATGTGTCCGAGAAAAGGTACTTGATTAATCCATAATTGCCACTTGTTGAATTTTGCATAGAGCTGATGATCTCGCAATCTTTGTAGCACAATATGCAGATGTTCAGCATGTTCTTCCTCTGACTTGGAGTACACCAAGATATCGTCGATGAAGACAACGACAAATTTATCCAACTCCGGCATGAACACTGAATTCATCAGGTACATAAAGTGTGCCGGGGCGTTGGTCAAACCAAAAGACATAATGATATACTCATACAGCACGTATCTCGTTGAGAATGCCGTCTTCGGAATATCTTCTGCCCGGATTTTAATCTGGTGATATCCATTCCGAAGATCCATCTTCGAAAATACCTTCACACCCACTAATTGATCGAAGAGCATATCAATGCGAGGTAGTGGATACTTGTTCTTGATGGTAACGGCATTCAAAGGACGATAATCAACACAAAGCCGTAGGGTTTCGTCCTTCTTTTTGACAAACAACGCTGAACAACCCCAAGGTGACGAACTTGGTCGTATAAAGCCCTTGCTCATTAGGTCATTCAGCTGTGTCTTCAATTCTGCCAGTTCATTGGGTGCCATCTTGTACGGCCTTCGTGATATCAGTGTCGTTCCCGGTATAAGTTCAATCTTGAACTCAACGTCTCGCTCGGGCGGCATGCCCGGTAAATCTTCGGGAAACACATCCGGATACTCATGTACCACAACCGGAATGTCCTCTGGCTTAAGAGCTTCCGTGTGGTTCACTGTGGCACCCAGAATTAATATATGAAGACCGTGCTGTGGGGAGTTGAGCTCAACGGTCCTAGAGCTGATGTTAAGAACCGCTCTGTGGTAATTCAACCACGACATCCCCAAAATGATGTCGATCTTCAGACCTTCGAGAATAATGAGGGTCGTAGGGTATATTTTACCCCCCAAACAAAGAGGTGCTCGGGAGACAACCTCACTTGCGGTACTGCTGCCCCCGGACGAAGATATGAGGTATTGCCTCTTTGTATAAACGGTTTGGAGCTGATGTTGAGCCATGAAAGATTGGTTAATGAAGTTGTGTGTGGCACCGGAATCAAAGAGAACTAACATCGGTAGCTGATTCAGAGAAAAGATCCCTGCTAAAGCGGCTTCTCCTTCCGGAACATCATCAATCACAGTATAGTGAATGTTGCCCCTTATCTGCCCTCCTATCTGCAGATTGAGGTACGGATCGTATTGTTGTAAATATGATGACCCGTAGACTCGAGTTCTCTCCGGACATTGCCAAGCATAATGGCCCATGCGCCCACAAGTCAAACACGGATGCCTCTCCGGTTCTTCGTTGACTTGCGGTGGACTGCTAGGTACAAATGGCTGCAGCAATGGAGCACAAACCACCGTCTGATGCTGCGGCTGTGGAGGTGGTGCAAGTTGTAGAACTTGACCAGCAATCAATCTCTGAGGAGTTGATCGTACAGGTGGCCTCCATCTTTCCCCGGGTGATGTTCGATACACCACACGGTATTTCTGAGGCACATAACTTATGCTAGCCTGCTCGATCTCACTCATCTTTCTCTTCTCGCCTTGCCACTCAAGTGTCGGCTTCTCTTGAATGAAAGCCGCATCGACCATGTCGGTGTAACTACCGTTATTGTGTACGGCCAGCTTTTCCCGTAATATGGCACTCAGGCCATGGAAGAATAGGTCACACCATGCCTCTTCTTTCACCACATACTCGGGAGCATATTGGGCCAAAATATTAAATCTTTTGACATACTCGAGGACACTCATGTCCCCTTGCTTCAAGCCAAAAAATTCCTCCCGATTTGCCTTGACAATACCTAGTGGTATGTAACGAGTACGAAAGGCTTCACAAAATTCACTCCATGTTACTTGATGGTCCTCTGGAATGGTGGTAAGATGTTCCACCCACCAGTTTCCGGCAGCTCCATGGAGTTGTTGAGCGGCAAACTTTGTCTTCTGGTATTCATCACACTTGAATACTCCAAATTTTGACTCCATGACACGAAGCCATTGATCTGCTTCCACAGGTTTGGTGGCTTCGGTAAAGATAGGCGGTTGAGTCGCCAAGAAATCCAGATAAGCGTCCCGAGATGGAACGGCTTGTTGCGTGTTCTGGAGTACGCCTTGCTGTACCAAAGCTTGGAGTAAGCGTGTGTCTTCTTGTGTTGCTTCTTGGAGTAGCCTAGCGTTCTCTTGATTAGACTCGACAACTCGAGTCATAAGATCCATCCATCCCGTGGATGGTGGTTCCAACGGTGGAATGGAAGCATCACCGCCTCGACGAGAACTTCTGGCCCTACTCCTAGAGCGAGTACGAACCATACTGCAAAAATATAGTTGATGAGTTAAACAAGAACTCAGCAGTATGTGAGACTAATGGAAACATGAATATGTCAACTTTAATAAAAGCAGTAACAAAATCCATGTTTACACAATTCCTTAGTAGGCATAGCTATTAAGCCAATCTGTACAGGACAGACCTTTATGCACTGTATCCAGATTTTGATCTAGTTAAGAGCATTTTCATAACTCAAGTCGCATACCAAAGTTAAAATTAACTTCAGTATCTTTCCCATGAGTACTCATATGCCTTCAGATCTTCTCTGGATTAAAAGTTATGATTTTCCAAAGTTGACAGAATTCCAGGATAAAATTTGCCAGCATCTCCTCTGTATGTGGCTGATTTCATCACAGTTGTATATGTAAATACAACAAGAATCTGAACAAACTTTGAACTACAACAATGTTGCACATTTCATAACCTATCCAATGGTGTATCATAGGATCCTTAAGGGTTTTTCTACAGAAAGTTATGGCTTAAAAACAGAAAGGTCCAGAGAGGTTTTGTTGCTGTCCTGGTTCTGGACAGTTTAACTTCCTCTGAACTTTCTACCCATTTAGCGTGTGATTTTGCTCTGAAGCTTTACAAATAAGTTGTAGATCACTTGAAAATCTTTCCATAACTGTATCGTACACCTTAATTGGGTCAAGCTACTCAGAGTTATGCTCTGTTGAAGTCCAGCAAAAATTTCAGCCGAAAACAGAGCACTCTGTTTTTGAAATCTTTGAAGCCTAGTGTCCCTCTCATTTGAATCTTAGCTCAAATAAGAGTTCAGTAACTAATATTTGTTTCAAACTTCCATTTTTATTTGAAAGTTAGTTCATGAGTCATTTCTTCAAAGGAAAGGGGTTATTATGTTTAGTACGGCGTCGATGCACCGTAAGAAGCATGTCGGTACTACGTAGCCTCACCAAAAGAAAACCCTAACCGGATTATACCGGCATATTCGTATCTTAGGTGGCAATAAAACGGTCACTCGCAAACGTGTACTATTCGCACTACGGTTCCGTGGTTAATCCTGCATAAGTCACACTCAATCGTCAGGTCCGGCTGCACACCGAACCCGGTATCCATACAGTTCTTACACCCGTCCGTCATCACTCGCACAGGTGTTCTCAAGCCAAACACGCCTTGAGCTACGTGTTCACGTTACTAACCACGTGACGGGGTTTCCCAGGTTGCACCACGCACGCCTGGAACAGACGTTGCTTGAGTACCCCAAACGACATGAAGAGTCGTAGAGGATACTAAAGCGGGTCGGGTTACCTGCCACCCATGGGGCTCCACCCTTCATCTTGTGCGCACTGGTGGACAGCGCTTACGTGCACCCCCCAAGACATAACTCGTCCCGAGATGCACTATTTTCCGACATAACAAATAAGTTAGTTTGCCACCTTCATAATAAGCTAACAGTAATCCTTATGTGGGCCTAATACCATTTCCTCACCTTATCCTAAATTTTGTCGTAGTACCTTCCTTATTCTGTGCGCTATTACCAATGCGGCTCTGATACCAACTGAGACGGGCGCGGTACCGACTGAGACAGGGCTCAGCTCATGATACCACTGGTCACAGCTCTGATACCAAGCTGACGCGGCCCCGTCAACTAAGACAGGCCACTCGCCCAGGAATCCCATTGGGTGGTGCCGTGTTGTGCGGCTCCCAACAGCACACATATGAGGAACCATGTATTACATAAAACAATAGCGGAAGCTTACAAATTTTTCTTTGTAAATACTTTACATCAAGTAACTACAGCGGAAGTCTATATCAACTCACGTCGAATAACTAAGAGCACTTGAGATGAAGTCCAGCCCGCGGACTCCTCTCGCTAGCAACACGAAGACAACAGCAGCGGCTGGGTTCTCCCTGTGTTAAACGACTTGGAAGTCTCCGAGTCTCACCGGACAACCTTCTTTTCAGCATCGATGTTAACCTGCAAAACCACTTATATAGCAAGCGTGAGCACATAGGCTCAGCAAGTCTGACCCGTCTCTCCTAAACAAGAAACTCTACATGCACAACGGTTGCAATTGGGTCGGCTAGATTTGCATAACGGTCTCGCCTAAAGTTGATCCTTAACTTTCAGATTTTTAAGCCTCATTGTGCGAACCTTGAGCCGAAAAGCATCGCAACTCCAAAATCAAACAAGAAACGCTTTGTTGCGATGCTCCTTGCACAAAGTGAAAGTAAAGTTTAATGAGCCTATCTCTAATTCAATCATGGTTGCAATACAATTTATAGCACAGCCTTATTAAGTTCAAAAGAATAACCAGTTAAGTTCTTACTACGTCAAGACGCAGTGGGCAAGTATGCTCATATGACCGCGAGCGACGGTGATTCGAATCAGAACATGCCCGGACTACACGACACGTACACCCGTACTCCGAGTTGCCAGCAGCAACCTCGACTGACGTTGTACGCGGCCACCTTTCCCAAGATCTTCCACATTGGATGCAGTCCAACTGCCCCGAGTACGCAAGCTCCCTCAAGGTACATACCCGCAGTGGTATGTTCTTGAGCGAGGTACCTCCTGCTACCCTGATGCTGAAAGCCTAAGGCAGTTGGAAAAGTTCCACTATGGATCTCCCAAGGTACATCGGTTTCCTGGGTCCCATATAGCCAGTATGTGCCCGGTACACAACTCAAACTTGTCCAACAGGGCCAAGCACGGACGGGCCTTAACCGACACAGGCAGGGTTATGCACGCATGGCCTGCAACCTGCTGCATCTAAACCTCCCTGCCCGGTCTCCATTTCTTATGTGTGAACTTTCCTCATCTTCTCTAAATTGGACCCATTCCAAGTACACCAGCCCTAAACTCGCGAGTAGATTCCAACTACTCGTCTTCTACCGGACCTTTCTTACTAACATTAGCGTAGCCAAATCCACTCGAGGAGGTGCTATTCTACCCTTTTCTCTCTTAGGTATTTCTGGTCATGCAAGTGGAGTTTTCAATATCATCTAGACTTAATGCAATCAACGATGCAAAGCTATAATCTCTACAAATGAAAATGCTTTATAAACCGGGTTAAATGCAAACCAGGGCTTGCTTGTTATTCAGGTGACTAAGATTACAATCAGTTAGTGATGATCACTTGGAGCTTGATCACTTGTTTTCCTCCCTCCTTGATCTTCACTTCAAGTCCTTCTCACCTTCTTCACGTATATGCTACACGATATGATCATGCATATGTATTTAATTGAAAAAGCTTTTGCTAATAAGATCTAAGGACAGTTTTAAAAACTGGAACTTTGTTTAAGAATTTAAAATGACACTGGTGCTAGTGGTTTGGGTTGGGCTTAAACACTAAGATAAAATGTTAAGTGCTTTTCCCACTTAAGTGTTGATCACCTTAAGAGGTTACCTATGACAGTGGTGATCCAGAGCTCTATTGGAGCTGGGGATTTTCATGTGAGTTCCTTGTCACAAGAAAGTCCTCTGGACCAAAATTTAGCACTCTTCATGGAGTGGTTTATTCAGAATAATTCTCTAAGTGTTTAGTCAAATATGAATTAATTCTGAGTTAATACCCATGTTCATGTCAAACTCAGTGAACCACAATTTCAATTATAGTTCATAGAATCTACATGAATTTTCCTAGGATTTTTTGGAGCTAAGAATTTCCCAGAACTGAATTTACAAGTTTTGGAAATTCTCTGAAAATGTTTCTGTATTCATTTGAACACTGTAGCTTACAATCTGAATTCTCCTGACCAAATCAACTCCAAATGAGCTGAACACCCTAAAGAATGTTCTGGCAAAATTTGGGGATTTTTGGATAAACCAAACTCCCTCTAAAATTATTTTGCTGAAAAGTTTTGAATAAATCCGGGAAATGTTTAAACCTGACGGTGGGGCCACGGGGCACGTGTCAGCTGCTGAGGGAGTGCCACACGGGGTCACAGGGTCATTTCCCACGCTGTCACAATTGATCCCACGCCACAGCGTATCCAGCCACTGTTGCCGTGTGACTGACATGCGGGCCCGGCAAGGTCTTCTTCCACCTCCCGCTCCAGCGCGATCCCGCCGCCGGGCTCGCCGGAGTAGCTCCGGGATCGGTCGTCCGGCCACCCCTTCCGCTGAAACTCACCGCCAGACCCTAATTCCACGCGAGGAACACGCTGGTGGGGTTTTCTCGAGCTGGCAGGGCCCCTAAACTAGCCCGCGACGTCGCCCCGTTGAGCTAGCCCGCATAAAGCTTCCTAGAAGGGCTCTACAGCACCAGTGGAGGTTGGCAAAGCTATGCATGGCTGCACATGGGCTCGGAAATAGCTCTAACCTTGGGTTCACCATGCACCAGCACCTTCCCGCCATAGCCGCCTTCGGAAAGCTTGAAATTGCACCGTGCACAGGGTGTTTCACGCGAGGTTTCAAAAGAGAACTGGTGCGCCTACATGTCTGGCTCGTGTGTGTGAAGTTTCGTGGTGTCTAAACAATAATCGATCGGGAATTTTACAGAATCATACCGGAAGGTTGGTTTTCATCGGCCGGAGAGGATCTTCAAAGTTCGCCGTCGAGAGGCCGAGGCAGGCTCTGTGCTTCGGGTGGAAGCTGCACGGAGCTCCTGCGCGACCCAGAGTGGCCTTGCTTGGTCGTGACAAGCTCTGGAAGAGGCTGTCCACGGGAGCACCGCCGCTGTTGTGTGGCGGCCGCCGCGGGAACCCGCCGTTCTCGGTGCAGACAGCGTGAATCTGCTCAGTGATGGCTCGAGGAAGTCGTGGGGACGACGGTGCTGTGGTTTTGCTGCTCAGAGGTGCTGCTCATTTGGATTGCCCGAGTTCCCGTGTGATCGAAGCCGGGCGGCTGCGCTTCTGTCTTTCGGTGCGAGGGAGAGCAGAGACGGCGCCGTGGCTTCGGTTAAGAGGCGGGAGAGGGTGTGAGGCGGTAGATACCGGCGTCCAGCAGCTCTCCAGCGCGAAGAAACCCAGAAGGAGGTGGAGGCGTCGGCCGAGCTCGGTGTCGAGCGGAGGGAAGGTGGCTTCGGCCGTTGCTTCGCGTGGGAGAAAAACAAACAGCGACTGGCTGCTTCACTGAAGATCTTTTTGCAATTTTTCAGTCCTCCCAATGACATGTGGGTCCCACATGTCAGTCCTCCTTATTGTCACACCCAGTTTCTCCGAAGAACAACCGAGTGAATATCACATGTATGCCAGGATCATTTCTCATACATGTGATGACAAATAGTGAAGCATCATTTATTACAAGCCAGGTGTCGAATATAAATAAGTCTTACATAGCATATGTCTCGATGGACAATAATAAGTTCATAACATGTAAACAAAACAGCAGCGGAATATTATTCTTGTGGGCTCCATCACAGGCGTTGCCTGGGGGACTCCATGAACCTAGTATCCTTCTTCGGGTCCGAAGTCTTGATCATTAAACACCACATCATTTTCATGACCTGAGCAGCAATATAAACCAACAAATATGCAAGGTTGAGTACTGATGGTACTCAGCAAGTGTGGGAAAGTTATGTCATGCATGGCTAGAACAAGGAGAGGTTGAACTCATGGTTAAAGCACTATGCAATTAATACCTATCACCTTAGCTTATTAAGCACCTACATTACTACATAGATGAAATGGTTCCAATCTCCCAACCCATCATCATAATCAAATAACCATAACATCATTTCCAATGTTAAGCTCCCCGCTTAACATCCTCAACTTCCAAAGCCATCCATCCTCTAATCATGAATAAGTCCAAGCCGCTCTTGACCGTGAGCACGGCTGTCATGAAAGTTTTAACTCTGCAGAGTTTGCACCACTGTACCCACATGTAGTGATTTCATCCCCCGTTGTCGGGTGGACTAAAAGAACCTCCATTATGCCAGTGGCCACGAACCACATTCACACTTCCCAGGTGTGTAGCCAGGAGATCACTACGAAGCCTTTACAAAGGGATTGCCGACGAGCGTGGGCCCACTGAGGTTTCACCCCTAACAGCATACAAGAGGCTCCAACCCCGCTGCAGTGGCCCCCTTTTGAGCCTTGTGGTTTTTATGGTAGTCCAGCTGACACCTATTCCCCGCACCATCCAACACACCCATACTACGCCGGGGATACACCTAATTAATTGGCCAAGCTGCCCCATCTCAGCATGTGGTTGGCACGGTAAAGCCAGGTTACATGCTCCATGAACCGGTCCTTAGGATCCAGGCAAGTACTAAACACAAACCTGAGTCTCGTGCACCCAGCACCAACAAAATCATCCAACATGCCTAGATCCCTACCTCTACATAACTCATAACATCTCATTCAAGAGTATGGTAAATAAACTGATGATCTCATATCCCAATTATCCCATTCTAAGCATGGCTAAGCACAAGTAATATGAATGTATGACATAATAAAGCAAATCCCAACCCAAGTTACAAGGAAAACAAGGTATTGCAATTCTAAGAAAACTTCCTAGCATGGGTTTCATATTTCAATTGACAATGCAAATAATTCTATCTACACGTCCTAGCATAGGATCAAAGTGGTCAAGGACACTTGCCTTCTTCCTGCTGCTCTGGGAATGGATTGTCCTGATCTTGGAAGGGAAGAACTTGCTCTGGAGCAGGTTCTACTCATACCATCACACATAGCAAAAGAAAACAACAATCCATAAGACATAGTTCACATTTTCACTTCATACAAACCACACATTCACATTTATGAAAGTCATTCACATTTCTATGTGTTGTGGTTACTATATGTGTGTTGATTTTTGGCTTACATGCACTTTTAAACATGTTCATATGTTTTCTAACTTTTGTATTCAGATTTATGTTTGCACAATATATATGAATTTCCAATTTGAACAAATTCCTTATATTCAATTGATACACATCTTAGCTACCAAGTATGCATGGAAGGTATTTTCCTACTCCAAATGGGTTTTCAGATCTTCTACCAAATCCTAAACTGAAATCTTTGGATTTGGAGACTTCATTTATCATTTTCTAGTTATGCATACCTATTTTCCTATATTTTAAGATTTATTTTCTATACCTAATTGTGAACTTTATTATGAAAATAGTAAGACACATCATCTAAACAGAATAGGTTCTGATCTAAAATAGTAAATAATACATTTTTGAACTTCTCCTCTGATGTGAACTATTTTACATTTATTTTACCAATTTTCAGAGTTATTTCCTAGCCTAAAATGTGTTTCTAGATCTAATAAACATGAACACACCCAAACAGATTTCATTTCAGCCTAAAATTTATTTTTAGCTCATTCTAAAGCTTTCCAATTGTTAGTAGAGTTTAAACTTGAATTTACAATGTGTGTGCCTCACCCTTTTTAAATTTAAATCTTAATTACATGGTCAAATTCCTAAATTTAATATTATATAAGATTAAAAAGGCCAACTTACCCCATTAGAGGGTCTATTATATTATTTTATAAATTTCCAGAGGTCTAACTACACATAACAGAGGAGCTTTCCTAATTTTTATTAAGTCCAGGGGCTAAAACTGATTTTTAATTGAATTTACATGAATTTCTGAAGTTCCAGGGGCTAGATCAGAAGTTTCCGGAGCTAGCTCGTATTTTCTGAGAACCCCAGGGGGTAGCGCGTAAGAATCCTGGCCTTTATATCGCGGGGCTGATGTGGACCGTTCGATTTAAAACTGACAGCTGAGATTATAACGTCGAACCGGTACGCGGGGATTTAAATTCTACCGTGCGATTTAAAATAGACGGCGCACAAGCGGCCACGTCGCTCTGATCGAGCGCGGGCGGTGCTGCCCGGCGGCGGGAGGCGGCGATGTCGCCGGAGAGCTTCGGATCTTTGTAAATTCTTCCTAAAACTGGGATTTTATGGCATCGATCAGTAGAGGGGAGGTCGGGGATCTCAACTCGGGGGTTCTCTTGAGCTCGAAGGTCCTGTAAGGCGGTCGGCGACGAGGTCCGAGGTGAATTCACGGCGATGCTCGTCGGCGCTGTGTTTGAAGCGCAAACCACCGAGTTTTCGGCACCTGCGTGATTCCCCGGAGGCAGTGGATCAAGACTAGCGCGTTAGATCAGAAATCCCGAGCGAAGATCAAGAGAAATTGGCCGGAGAAACTCTGGTTCTCACCGAGAAGAAAAACGGCTGATCGTGTGTGAAAATCGGGAAGATGCCGATGTTTATATAGCCGAGGAAGGGCGGCGTTCGGTTGTGATCGAGTTTGCGTCGTCCAGAACCGAAATTCGGCTGGGATACGCGAGTATCCGGGGCGGTTTTGATTCGGGGGAGAGAGGAGAGTCCGGTTCAGCCGAGCGCGTGCGTGAGGAAGAAGAAGATGGTGGGCCCCGCGTGTCAGTGGGAAAGAGGGGGGGGGGGGCGCGGCTGCGGGCTGGCGCGGGGGTGAGTGGGCCAGCTGGTGGGTTTCAGCCCACTGGCCGGGGAGGTTTATTTTTTTCTTTTTCTTTTTCATTTTTGTTTTGAGTTTAATTTGAATTCCAGTTTCAATTTGAATTTTTGCACCACATGCAATATATCCAAAAATTTTTAAATTCCCCTCTTGACAGGTTTTGGGGTGTTACAGCTCTACCCCCCTTAAAAGAAATCTCGTCCTCGAGATTGGTGGTTCTAAGAAAACAATTCCGGAGACTGTGCCTTAAGTTCGTCTTCTCGCTCCCATGTGGCCTCCTCTTCCGAGTGATGCTCCCACTGCACCTTGCACATCCGGATTCTTTTATTTCTTGTGAGGCGTTCCATTGTCTCCAAAATCTTGGATGGTTGCTCGGCATAAGACAAATCCTTAGCTACGTCAACCTCATTCATGGGTAACATCTCTTCAGGTGTTCTCAGACATTTCTTGAGCTGTGACACATGGAATACGTCATGCACATCCGATAGGCGAGCCGGTAATTCTAGTTGATACGCCACTTCGCCTTTCCTCTCCAGAACTTGAAAGGGTCCGATGTATCGAGGTGATAACTTCCCCTTCTCCTTGAACCGACAAAGTCCTCGGATAGGGGACACCTTGAGATAGACATAGTCCCCCACGTTGAAAACGAGCTCTCTTCTTCGTACATCGGCATAGCTCTTTTGTCGTGTCTGTGCTATCCTCAAGTTGTTGCGAATTTCCCTCACTTTCGCCTCGGCTTCTTGTAGTACCTCGGGTCCAAACACTTTGCTTTCCCCCGTTTGGTTCCAAAATAGTGGAGTTCTACACTTCCTCCCGTACAAAGCTTCAAACGGTGACATCTTCATACTAGCCTGATAGCTGTTGTTATAGGAGAACTCCGCATACGGTAAGTTCTTATCCCAACTTCGATTGTTTTTGAGTGCACACGCTCTCAGCATATCCTCAAGGATCTGATTGGTTCTTTCCGTCTGCCCGTCAGTTTGGGGATGATAGGCAGAACTAAAATTCAGATGGGTTCTCATGGTTTCATGCAGCTTCTGCCAGAACCTTGAGGTGAACTGTGTCCCTCGATCCGACACTATCTTCTTTGGTACTCCATGGTAACACACAATCCTTGACATGTCAACTCTGCCAATTTGGATCCGCTGTAGCTTTCTTTCACGGGGACGAAATGAGCTCCCATGGTTAGCCTGTCGATGATGACCCATATCGAATCGTATCCTGATTGGGTCCTAGGCAATCCCACTATGAAATTCATACCGATTTCTTCCCATTTCCATTCAGGCACTTTGAGTGGTTGCAACAATCCCACGGGTTGTTGATGTTCCGCTTTCACCAACTGACATGTGTCACATAGGGCAACATGTTCCGCGACATCTCGCTTCATGCCATACCACCAATACCTGCTCTTGAGGTCCTGGTACATCTTCGTACTCCCAGGATGAATGGAATAGTCGGAATCGTGAGCATCCTTCAAAATCAATTCACGAATCTCCTTTACTTTAGGCACACAGATTCTTTTCCCATGCCACACCGTACCTTGTTCATCCTCTCTGAACCCAGGGGCTTTATTTTCCTTGATGAGTTGCCTGATTTCTTGTATCTTCTCGTCATTCTTTTGACCATTGCGTATGTCTTGCTCTAGTGTGGAGTCCACTTCCATGGCGATGGCTTCACCACTATTCACCAGGCATAGATTGAGTCTTATAACATTGTCCTTCAATTCTGCAGGCATGTCCTTCAAGCTCAACCTATTGACCTGCACTTTCCGGCTTAAAGCATCTGCCACGACGTTTGCTTTCCCAGGATGATAGTTGATGCCCACATCAAAGTCATTGATTAGCTCTAACCATCTCCTTTGTCTGAGGTTGAGATCTGGCTGTGTGAAAATGTACTTTAAACTCTTATGATCCATATATATCTCTGTCCTCTTCCCCATCAAGTAGTGCCGCCAAATTTTCAACGCGTGTACCACTACGGCTAGTTCTAGGTCATGTGTAGGATAGTTCTTCTCGTGTTTCCGGAGCTGCCGGATGCATAAGCCACGATATGCCATTCTTGCATGAGAACACATCCTAACCCGTTTCCAGAGGCATCGCAGTACACCGAAAAGTTCTTCTGCATATCTGGCATAACTAGCACTGGGGCTGTTGTCAATCTTTTCTTTAGCTCCTGAAAACTCGTCTCGCACTACGGCGTCCATGTGAATGTGATTCCCTTCTCCAAAAGTTTGGTGAGGGGTCTCGAGATCTTGGAGAATCCCTCAATAAATCGTCGATAGTATCCAGCCAATCTCAAGAAGCTTCGAACTTCCCCGACATTCTCAGGGGTCTTCCACTTCTGTACATCCTCGATCTTGGCGGGATCTACGGAAATTCCTCCCTCCAAGATTATATGTCCTAAGAAGGGAACTCTCTTCAGCCAAAACTCACACTTGCTCAACTTGGCATATAGTTGGTGTTCTCTCAGCTTCTGCAACACCAACCTTAGATGTTTCTCATGTTCCTCTTCATCTTTGGAGAAGACGAGATTATCATCTATGAAAACCACCACAAATTTGTCCAGATATTCCATGAATACCTTGTTCATTAGATACATGAAGTATGCCGGGGCATAGTTAGCCCGAAAGGCGTGACGGTGTATTCATACAGTCCGTACCGAGATACGAAAGCTGTCTTGGGAATATCAGATTGTCTTATCTTAAGTTGGTGGTATCCCGACCTGAGATCAATCTTCGAGAACACACAAGCTCCCCTCAACTGATCAAACAAGTCTTCAATGCGGGGTAATGTGTACTTGTTCTTGATGGTTACTTCATTCAAGGCACGGTAGTCTACGCATAACCTTTGGGTTCCGTCCTTTTTGGGCACAAATATCACTGGAGCTCCCCATGGTGAGGAACTAGGATGAATATACCCCTTCTCCATCAATTCTCTTAAATGATCCTTGAGTTCTCCCAGCTGCTTGGATTCCATCCGATAAGGTCTCTTGTATATCGGAGTTGTTCCAGGTACTAGCTCAATCGCGAATTCCACTTCACAATCGGGAGGAATACCTGGCAACTCCTCGGGAAAAACATCTGGATATTCCCTGATGATCCTGATGTGAAGGCCCAGCCCGGGAATCGCAGTGGGTGGTGCCGTGCGATGCAGCACCCAATAGCATGCACGAAAAGACGATAAGAACATAAGGGAACCATTTTGTTACTCAAACTAATTTCTTTTACAACATAATGTACACACGCAGCGGAAATTTAAATTTGCTGGACAAACTACTCACTCTCGACCCTAACTACGCCGAAGAGAAGTCGTTCAGCCTGTGAACGCTTCCTACTAGCTTCACCAAAGAAAGGCAGCGGCTAGGTTTCCGATGAGTTGAACAAACCGTGGGGTTCATCGTCTCACCGAACAACCCTCTTCATAGCAGGCATCCTGCTACCTGTAAAAACAACTCAGAAGCAACCGTGAGCACTAAGGCTCAACAAGACTTACCCGTCAATCCTAAACATGCAACTCTACATGCAGGGGTAGTAAGACAGTAGGCATAGGAATTTGCAAAATGCAGCTTGACTAAACTTGATCCTTATATTCAGATTCTTATAGCCTTCATTTTAGTGGTCCTCACGCCTCACAACATCGGAAGTCCACAATCAAACAAGAAACGCTTATCCCGATGTTGCTAGCCTATGGTGGAAATGAAATTTAGTTGGCTCTATAACTACTTCAGTCAAGGTTCCAATACAGTGATTAATCCGCAAACAACAAGTTAAGAGACTTAGTTCATCTTCTTACTAAGTCACGGCGCAGTGGGCAAGTATGCTCAATCCTCTTCCGCGAGCGACGGTGATTCGAATCAATAACAACCCGGAATACACGACACATACACCCGCCTCGAAAGACTCTCTCAAGAGCTCTTTCTTACGTTGTATGCAGCAACCTTTCACATGACACCCTGACATAGAAAAACGCTTCGCGCCGAGCAGGATGGTCCTCTACGCGGACACGTCGAAGTTGCCCGCTAAAGGATTTACACCTCCCGCCTTCTCAACGCCATTCCCACGCGAAGGATGAGTTTCTATATGACGGTCCATCGTGTTACATCGGTTTCATGGGTCCCATACCCCACTATATATCCGGTACAGCTCAATCTTGTCCAGCAGGGCCGCATACATACGGTCCTTAACCGACACGGACGGGGCTACAACCAACCTCCACATTTGCCTTACCATCCCGGTCCAGGCCAAATGTGGTCTCAAGCATTGTCACACCCATCGCAGGTCGAGACCAACCTTGAGCGCTCCATCCTACAGGAACATCCCCGTCCCCATCTCATTTTCATGAGGGTGCTCTTATCATTAACCTCTCGCGAGTAACTCCATTACTCGAACTTTCTCGCGAGTAACTTTTTACTACTCGACTTCTACCGAACTAGCTACAACATTAGCCTAGCATCTACAACGAGGCAAAGCCTACACTACACCTTCTAATGAGGGATGTAATAGGCATGCAAGTGGGTTTCAATCATCCTAGACATAATGCACTCAAGTCTAATAAACATGATGTGAAGTAAAGCAAAATTTAAAATGGTAACGATATGCAAACCGGGGCTTGCCTTGCTCAATGGTTTTGTTAGAAGCTAGAAGTTAGTCTTCCTCCGGAGAATCCGCCAAACTCATCACGATATGGAGATCCTCGCTCCAGAGTCGAGTCCTCGTCGAACGTCGATGTCACGTGCTATTAAGATGATTTATGCACATGTATTCAAAATCAATTTAGAAAATGATTCAAATCTGTTGTACAGTTAACTCACACATAAGAGAGGTAAACAACAGCAAGATTTCTGTTGTTGGATCTAAACCTTAGAGAAGATGAAAGCTAGGGTGAAAAGGAGATACTAATAATCACCATGTGATTAAGTCCATTATATGAACACTTAAACCTAAAAGATGGTAGCTCAAGTTCCAGAGGTCCAATGAAGCTGAGAATTTAACCACAGCCTCAATGGAAGTTATTTAGGCAGTGTGCAAAAATTGAGCTCATGAAATGCATTCATGTGAGCACAACAAATCCTTATGTGGTTTTCACTAATCTGCCTTTACCCCCTAGATATTAAGCTTTCCTATGCTGCAAAGTAGACTTTTTGTGAAGTACAAATTGTCCTGAGTCCATAGGAATTGGTTTCACCATTTTTGGAGTTTCCTATATGGAGATCTGGATTTTTCAAAGAATGGGGAAAAGCTGAAAATGTCTCTGTTTATTTTCCCATTTTTCAGAGATATAAGGAATGAACACATCATTTGCCCAATCAAATGGGGTCCAATGCCTCTGAAATTTTTACTGAAGTTCAAGGATTTTTGGAATAGTGTCCTGTAAAAATTTGGGAATTTTCCAATGAACAGAACTCCTGTACAAATTCATACAAGGTTTTATTTAAATGAATTAATGAGCCAAATTCAGGGATTTTCATAAACATTGGTCTGCACCCCTGGATAGTACTCTTTGAGAGGAATCCAACAAAATTTGTTTCACAATTTTTGGACACTCCTACACAAAGTTGTGGCTCTCCAAAGTTTGAACTAGAGTTGAAAAATCTGGAAAATGTTTAAATGCTGACAGTGGGTCCCACCTGTCATCACTACCTCCAGACTCGCGCCAAACACACCAGTGGCGGCCCCCTCCGGTGAGGTCGCCAGAAAACCAGTTCCCAGCCACCTCCAGACCCCCTGCTGGCCGCCCCCCCATATTTCCCCACGCTGAACACGTTGGTGAGGTCGCCGGCGGCTGAAACTCGCCGGAAAACAGGGCGCACCGGCCACAGCAAACCCTAGAGCTCCGGCGAGGTCTTGCACGGTGAATTGTCCACTAAATGGTCGGTTCTTGGGCTCTACAGCACCAGGGGATCATGTAGAAGACCGGCATGAGGTCTAAACCAGCTGGAGATGGCTCTAAACCTATCGGCACCGTGCACCCGATAGGGTCCAACGGCATACCCTCTAAAAGAGCTCGGATTGCTCACTCTACACTCAATTTCTTGGTCTAAAATCGATGGAGGAGGTGTGCTAGTCAGTTAACATCTTGTGTGTGAAGTTTGAGACCCAACAAACCCGAATTGAGGACGAATTTTACAATTCCTTACCTCAAGGTCCGTTTCTGCCGCCAGGGAGAAAAACTTGAAATTCTCCCTCTGTGATCAATGGCTGGGGCTGAGCTTTGGAGGTGAGAAACTAGACTTGTTGGTGCACAGATGGGGTGGCTTGCTTGGGCGTGATCCCTTCTGGTTTGTGCTGTCCACGGCGTCCAGTTTTGGTTGCCTGAGTTTGAACTAGGGAGCAGAGGAAACCTCGCTGTTTCTAGGCGCCAGCAAGCATGGAACAGCGGAGGGAAGTTGACAGACTGCTAGAGCACTCAGGGAACAACCTTTTTGCTGTTGAAGGCGCGAGCAAACGAGCTATGGTGGTGGCTGCGTGAGGGGAAGAAGAGCACAGCGGTGGTTCTGCTCTGCTTGGGAGAGGAACCCACGGGAGCAGACTGAGCAGGGAAGAAAAGCAAATTGCTTTGTTGCACCAGCTGAGTGAAGATCAGGCTGAGCTCGTGGATAGAAGCAGGAGCTGGCGCTGGAGCACGTCGGTCGACGCCAGCTGAGGGAGGTGGCACACGTACAACAGTCGATGGAGTCGGTTGCAATTTTGTGAGACTGACCAGTGGGGTCCACAGCCACAATTCTCCATCTTATCCCCCATTTCGATTTAAAATAGCAAATGAGCTCCAAATTTGTTCAAACTTGGAGGATAGGTCAAAGGAATTATGAGGAACTCAAATCTGAAATCAGATTTTTAAATTGAGTTTGTTTGGTTCAAAATTCAAATTCAAGTTTGAATTTAAATGTGCCCTCATTTAATCCTCGGAATAAATAGTATATGAAACCAAAAATTCTCCAAATTTGAAACTTAGGCTCTTGAATACATGAGAGATGTATCTATGATCTCACATATAGGCCTTTGGACAATCTGAATAGAAATCCTTTCAAAAGATTCAAATTGTGTTTAAATTCCCCCCACTCTACCCATAGAGGAGGTGCACATGAGTTAGAGTTTTAGGAGTGTAATTATTTCCCCTAGGTTAACATGTGTTGAGCATGGGCTAGAGAAAATTTTTAACTCCCTCACATGTCCATTTGTGTGTTCATCATTTCATGTGACACAATTATAGTCTTTTATCGCCTTAACTTTGTTTCCTATGTTGAAATAAAACTTTACAAAAGTTAGGGCTGTTACATTCCTCCCCCCTTAAAAGAATCTCGTCCCGAGATTTCAAAAACAAAGAAGAAGGGAGAATGACTACTAGACATATGGTACAAACAAGTCGGGAAAATTTAAACGGAGAAAATCCTCGCTTTCCCACGTGGCTTCATCAGCGGTGTGGTTGCTCCACAAGACTTTGTAAAATCGCATTGTCCGATTTCTTGTGGCGCGAGTCTTCTCGTCGATAATCTGTATCGGATACTCAGAATAAGTGAGATCCGGTTGAAGATCCTCAATGTTCTCCATATGAACTGCGGTTGGGTACTTAAGACATTTCCTCAGCTGAGAGACGTGGAAAACATTGTGAATACCCGAAAGTGAAGTCGGTAACTCCAGACGATAGGCCACGGGTCCGCATATCTCAGTGACAGCAAACGGCCCGATGAATCGCGGAGCAAGCTTTCCCTTCACTCCGTAACGATGAACTCCTTTCATCGGAGAGACACGAAGATAAACGTGGTCCCCGATGTCAAAGTGAAGAGGTCGACGTCTTTTGTCTGCATAGCTTTTCTACCGAGATTGAGCAGCCTTTAAATTGGCTTGGATCACTCGCACTCGTTCCTCGGCTTCATTCACAAGATCAATCCCGTAGACCACTCTCTCGCCGGACTCACACTAATTCAGTGGTGTGCGGCACTTCCAGCCATAAAGAGCTTCATACGGGGCCATCTTGATGCTGGATTGATAACCTTTATTATATGAGAATTCTGCTAACGGTAGATGGTCATCCCAATTCTTTCCATGACTGATGACACATGCCCGTAGCATATCCTCCAGAATCTGATTGACTCTCTCCGTTTGACCATCAGTTTGCGGATGATACGCTGAACTCCGAATTAATTTGGTTCCCAAGGAAGCATGCAGTTGCTCCCAAAATCTGGATACGAACAACGCACCTCGGTCAGACACGATGGTGCGAGGAACCCCGTGTAAACACACGATTCTCGAGATGAACAGCTCCGCATACTCCTTTGCCACATATTTGGTATGGACTGGAATAAAATGTGCTGTCTTGGTCAAACGATCGACGATTACCCAAATAGAATCATGCTTGTTGCTGGTCATGGGTAAACCGACGATGAAGTCCATACTGATGTCTTCCCACTTCCATGCTGGAACCTTCAGCAGTTGAAGTGGTCCGGCTTTCCTCATATGGTCGGCTTTAAGCCGCCGACACGTATCACACTCGGATACGTACTTCGCAATCTCTCTTTTCATCCGTGTCCACTAGAACTTAGATTTCATGTCCTGGTACATCTTATTGCTTCCCGGATGAATGGAGTACTTGGATAAATGCACTTCATCCAATATCTTCCTCCGCAATTTCATGTTTCAGGGTACCACTATGCGGTTGTTAAACCATATAGTACCCTCTTCATCTTTGCGGAACATCTTCAACTCACCGCTGTCCACTCTCCTCCGGATGTGAGACATACCCCTGTGTCTCTTCTGAGCCTCTACAATCTCATCTCGGATTGTAGGAATAAGAGCGAGGTTGAACAGCGATCCGTAGGGAACTAAGCGCAGGCTTGGTTCTCCTTCTTCATGTGCATACATGGCTAAATGGTGAATGTGGGCTTTCCGACTAAGTGCATCGGCAACCACATTCGCTTTACCTGAGTGGTAATGAATTTCAAGTTCGTAATCCTTGATCAATTCGAGCCATATTCGCTGCCTCATATTCAGTTCCTTCTGTGTGAAGATGTACTTCAAGCTTTTGTGGTCAGTGTAGAGATGTACTAGATTGCCTAGTAGATAATGTCTCCACATTTTCAAAGCTAAGACCACCGCAGCTAGTTCAAGGTCGTGCGTTGGGTAATTCTGCTCATGACCCCTGAGTTGTCGGGATCCATACGCGACTACACGTCCTTCTTGCATCAACACACAACCCAAACCAATACCGGATGCATCACAATAGACATCAAAAGGCTTCGTGGTGTACGGCTGGGCCAAAACTGGAGCTGTAGTGAGATACTTCACTAAAGTTTGAAAAGCTTGTTCACATGAATCGCTCCAATCATATTTGGTGCTTTTCTTCAACAGCTCCGTCATAGGTTTAGCGACTTTGGAGAAGTTTGGAATGAATCTCCGGTAATAGCCCGCTAAACCTAGGAAACTCCTCACTTCATGAACAGATGTTGGAGATTTCCAATTTAGCACTTGCTCGATTTTACTTGGGTCCACAGCGATTCCTTCCGCTGAAATAATATGCCCAAGAAACGGCACATTGCTGATCCAAAACTCACATTTACTGAACTTTGCATATAGCTTGTGATCCCTCAAGCGTTGGAGTACAATACGCAAATGTTCCGCGTGTTCTTCTTCTGACTTTGAATAGACCAAGATGTCGTCGATGAAAACCATGACGAACTTATCTAACTCCGGCATGAACACAGAGTTCATGAGATACATAAAGTGAGCCGGAGCATTGGTCAATCCAAAAGACATGACAAGATATTCATAAAGACCATATCTTGTCGAGAACGCCGTCTTAGGTACGTCTTCTGCCCGGATTTTTATCTGGTGATACCCGGACCGAAGATCTATCTTGCAAAATACCTTAGCACCCACTAGTTGATCGAACAAAATGTCAATGCACGGTAGTGGATACTTATTCTTGATAGTGACAGCATTCAGTGGACGATAATCTACGCATAGTCTCAAAGTCTCGTCCTTCTTCTTCACGAAGAGTGCGGAACAGCCCCAAGGTGATGAACTTGGGCGTATAAAACCTTTGTCCATGAGGTCATTAAGCTGCTCCATCAATTCTGCTAGCTCCTTCGGTGCCATTTTGTATGGTCGCCGAGAAATAGGTGTGGTTCCCGATGCTAGTTCAATCTTGAACTCTACATCATGTTCAGGCGGCATGCCCGGCAAGTCTTCGGGAAACACATCTGGATATTCACATACCACTGGAATATCCTCAAGTTTAGGAGCTTCAATCTGATGCACTGCTGCAACACGTTATGATGGATCCACAAGATTCAATATGTTGCAACCATGTATTGGGGAATTCAGTTGGACAGTCCGAGAGCTGATGTCAAAGATAGCTCCATAATGTGTCAACCATGACATCCCCAAGATAATATCGATCCTTTGGCCTTTGAGTATGATAAGGCTCGCCGGATAGATGTTTCCACCCAAACATAATGGTGCCCGTGAGACCATCTCATCTGTTGATATCTTGCCTCCGGGTGAGCTGATATGAAACGGATGCTTAACTGTGCTAAATGGATGATTATTCTTCAGCACATAGTCTCTGCTAATAAAATTGTGGGTGGCTCCGGAATCAAACAACACAAAAGTGGGCTGTTCATGTAACGTGAACATGCCCGCCAAAACTGGTTCGCCTTTTGCAATGTCCTCAATAGAAGTGTAATTGACCTTGCAAGCTTTTGAAAGATTCTTCCTTGAAGGTTCCCGGTGCTGATCTGAGCATTGATGAGACGGCACATAATTGTGGCTCTGCTCAGCTCCACGACTGTTTCGTGCTGCAGAAATCCTCAGCTCTCTACTAACACGAGGTGGAGATAATTCGTGCGTAGCTGGTTGCGGTAGGGTTGCACGAATAATTTCTGTCAGCTGCCGTTGAGGTGGAGGCTCATAAGTGATCAACTCCAGCCGTGGTTGTGAGAGTTGCACCACAGGCTGAATTTGTTGCCTAACTGGCGAGTAGTACCGCACTCGATAGTTCGGAGGAACCTCGATATCACTGTCCGGCGGTACATTCCTTTTCAACTCTGCTTCACATCGGAGATGCATGTCTTCTTTAATGATAGCGGCATTTACCAACTCATTGTAAATTCCGTTATTGAACAAAGTCACTTGTTCCTGAAGTTCGACATTCAAACCTCGGAAGAAATAGTCGCACTTCAATGCTTCCGAGTCTACCATATGAGTTGCGTATTGCATCAAGTCTTCAAACTCCATGAAGTACTCGTACGCACTCCTTTCTCCTTGCTTTAATTCCAAAAAGTCTTGATACTTTGTTCGAAGAATTCCTGAACAAATGTGACGTGCCCGGAAAACATCCCGGAATTCACCCCACGTCACCCGATGACCTTCAGGAAGAGTAGCGATGTACTCCGCCCACCAAGCTCCAGCGGCTCCGTGGAGTTGTTGAGCGGCAAATAGAGTCTTCTGATATTCATCGCACTCAAGCGTATCAAACTTGGCTTCAATACATTGGAGCCAATGAGCTGACTCCAACGGTTCTTTCGCTTCCGAGAAAACCGGTGGTTGTCTTGCTAGAAAATCCAGATAAGTGCTTGGCGGGGGATTTTTCTGTAGTGTCTCCTGTCGTATGCTTTGTCGCACCAACAGATCCAGAGACTCAGCCATCTTTGCCAAGATTCCCGCCAATCCGGTTGATGATATCGGCACTTCTTGTTGTGGCGAATTACTTTCGCCGTGACTCGACTCACCAACCTCACTCCTGGAATGAGCACGATCCATGCTGCAAGAGTGAGCAATTTACAGTTAAAATTCAAAGTTTAAACTCAACTTGAATTGAAGACATAACCGTAAAAGCATCACATCAATATTGCAGCACTACACAATCTAACCAGGGTTTCGACAGTGCTGAAATCTATCAAACGTGAGCAAGTTTGTCCAAACCCTTAATTCCAACAGTAGGACGAACTGAAAAATAACTCAAGAACATGTTATGGAGCTTAGAGAAGTCTGAAACATCCCTGTCGACAACAAGTCTTAAGTTACCTAGGCAATAAGCACTACTCTGTTCAGGATGACCAATTGGTCTTAACCCCAGAATTTAAATATGAAAATGGCAATTTTATATCTCAAATTGAATATCAAAGTTATAGTTAACTTCAATATCTTTCCAACGAGTATTCATTTGCCTTCATATATATTCTGGATCAGAAATTGTGATATTTCAAAGTTAACAGAAATCTGGAACAATTTTGACAGCACCTCCTTTGAAAATAGCTGTTTTGTCCGCAAGATTTCGTCACTT
The DNA here is from genome assembly GCA_030760725.1 of Neostapfia colusana. NCBI lineage: Eukaryota > Viridiplantae > Streptophyta > Magnoliopsida > Poales > Poaceae > Neostapfia > Neostapfia colusana. Next base: position 25,361,726 of record JASWHV010000014.1, read on the forward strand.
TAAACTCCAAATCTGGAGAAACTTTGAACTACAAAGTCATAGCATATATCACAAGCTTTCCAACGGTGTATTACTTGACCCTTAGAAATTTTTCTACAGAATGTTATGGTCGAAATACAGATATTTCCAGAGAGCAATTTGTGTCTGCCCTGTTTTTGGACAGTTCACACTCATCTGAGAATTTCATCCATTTGGAGGATGATTCTGATCTAGAGTTCTACTGAAGAGTTGTAGAAGACTTCAAAAGCTTTCCATAAATATATCACTCACCTCCATTGGTTCAACAAAACAAAAATTATTCCCTGTTCAACTTCAGCAAAAATTCTGCTGAAAACAGGGGAGGTTATTCCTAAGTCTGGGTGAATAAATCTATACTCCCAATTGACTCTTAGTTCTATATAGGAGTTCATTACCCCCTAATAGAATCCTAGACTCCAAATTTACTCTTTTTCTTTGCAAAACTCCTTTTTCATGCAGTTCAAAACACATTCCGGTACTACGTTGCCTCACCAAATTAAAATCATAACCGGCGTTATACCGGCTTATACGTCTCAAGTGGTGGCACTAAAACGATCACTCACAAATGTTGTCTACACGACATGTACTAACGTGGTTAAGGTACCTGCAGAAAACCACTCAATAATGATGCACACATTAGTTTGTCTTTTCAGGCAGGTCCATATCATAGTAAAAACATGCGCCCCGTATCATTGCCATACGGGCCGTCCTTGAGTCAAGCCACGTCTCAAGGTACATGATCGGGTTATTCACCACCCGACGGGGGATCCACACCTTTGCAATAAAGCACACCGGTGGAACAGCGCTTTCGTATGCCTCATAGGACATGAAGAGTCCTAAAGAACACACTTCGTGTTACAAACCACACGATGGGGTCTCCTCCTCTTGCCCCTGGGTTTGCGCACTGGAGGCTAGTGCCATTCATATGTCTCTAAGACATGAAGAGTCTTAGAAAACATATTCACTTCCCGTCTATTGCTGAACGGGACATCCCACACTACTTTCCTCGTATGGGTGAGCTAACCGAAATTGATCCGCTTTCGGTGGCGTTCCTTACCATTCTTACCTCCACGTAGGTGCGTCGTTACTGAATTGAAATACTGAAGAGTAACACACTGTTAGCTTGCCACCTTAAGTAACTATGCTAATAATACTCCTTATGTGGGCATACTATACGTTCCTCACTCGCATACCCCTAAGTTTTCAAAATAGACCCTTTTCATGCGTGCTATTCCCAATGCGGCTCTGATACCACGCCTGTGAAGGCCCGGCCCGGGAATCACAGTGGGTGGTGCCGTGCGATGCGGCACCCAATAGCATGCACGGAAAGACGATAAGAACATAACGGAACCATTTTGTTACTCAAGATAATTTCTTTTACAACATAATGTACACACGCAGCGGAAATTTAAATTTGCTGGACAAACTACTCACTCTCGACCCTAACTACGCCGAAAAGAAGTCGTTCAGCCTGTGAAGGCTTCCTACTAGCTTCACCAAAGAAAGGCAGCGGCTAGGTTTCCGATGAGTTGAACAAACCGTGAGGTTCATCGTCTCACCGAATAACCCTCTTCATAGCAGGCATCCTGCTACCTGCAAAAACAACTCAGAAGCAACCGTGAGCACTAAGGCTCAACAAGACTTACCCGTCAATCCTAAACATGCAACTCTACATGCAGGGGTAGTAAGACAGTAGGCATAGGAATTTGCAAAATGCAGCTTGACTAAACTTGATCCTTATATTCAGATTCTTATAGCCTTCATTTTAGTGGTCCTCACGCCTCACAACATCGGAAGTCCACAATCAAACAAGAAACGCTTATCCTGATGTTGCTAGCCTAAGGTGGAAATGAAATTTAGTTGGCTCTATAACTACTTCAGTCAAGGTTCCAATACAGTGATTAATCCGCAAACAGCAAGTTAAGAGACTTAGTTCATCTTCTTACTAAGTCACGGCGCAGTGGGCAAGTATGCTCAATCCTCTTCCGCGAGCGACGGTGATTCGAATCAATAACAACCCGGAATACACAACACATACACCCGCCTCGAAAGACTCTCTCAAGAGCTCTTTCTTACGTTGTATGCAGCAACCTTTCACACGACACCCCGACATAGAAAAACGCTTCGCGCCGAGCAGGATGGTCCTCTACGCGGACACGTCGAAGTTGCCCGCTAAAGGATTTACACCTCCCGCCTTCTCAACGCCATTCCCACACGAAGGATGAGTTTCTATATCACGGTCCATCGTGTTACATCGGTTTCATGGGTCCCATACCCCACTATATATCCGGTACAGCTCAATCTTGTCCAGCAGGGCCGCATACATACGGTCCTTAACCGACACGGACGGGGCTACAACCAACCTCCACATTTGCCTTACCATCCCGGTCCAGGCCAAATGTGGTCTCAAGCATTGTCACACCCATCGCAGGTCGAGACCAACCTTGAGCGCTCCATCCTACTGGAACATCCCCGTCCCCATCTCATTTTCATGAGGGTGCTCTTATCATTAGCCTCTCGCGAGTAACTCCATTACTCGAACTTTCTCACGAGTAGCTTTTTACTACTCGACTTCTACCGAGCAAGCTACAACATTAGCCTAGCATCTACAACGAGGCAAAGCCTACACTACACCTTCTAATGAGGGATGTAATAGGCATGCAAGTGGGTTTCAATCATCCTAGACATAATGCACTCAAGTCTAATAAACATGATGTGAAGTAAAGCAAAATTTAAAATGGTAACGATATGCAAACCGGGGCTTGCCTTGCTCAACGGTTTTGTTACAAGCTAGAAGTTAGTCTTCCTCCGGAGAATCCGCCAAACTCGTCATGATATGGAGATCCTCGCTGCAGAGTCGAGTCCTCGTCGAACGTCGATGTCACGTGCTATTAAGATGATTTATGCACATGTATTCAAAATCAATTTAGAAAATGATTCAAATCTGTTGTACAGTTAACTCACACATAAGAGAGGTAAACAACAGCAAGATTTCTGTTGTTGGATCTAAACCTTAGAGAAGATGAAAGCTAGGGTGAAAAGGAGATACTAATAATCACCATGTGATTAAGTCCATTATATGAACACTTAAACCTAAAAGATGGTAGCTCAAGTTCCTGAGGTCCAATGAAGCTGAGAATTTAACCACAGCCTCTATGGAAGGTATTTAGGCAGTGTGCAAAAATTGAGCTCATGAAATGGATTCATGTGAGCACAAGAAATCCTTATGTGGTTTTCACTAATCTGCCTTTACCCCCTAGATATTAAGCTTTCCTATGCTGCAAAGTAGACTTTTTGTGAATTGCAAATTGTCCTGAGTCCATAGGAATTGGTTTCACCATTTTTGGAGTTTCCTACATGGAGATCTGGATTTTTCAAAGAATGGGGAAAAGCTGAAAATGTCTCTGTTTATTTTCCCATTTTTCAGAGACATAAGGAATGAACACATCATTTGCCCAATCAAATCGGGTCCAATGCCTCTGAAATTTTTACTGAAGTTCAAGGATTTTTGGAGGAGTGTCCTGTACAAATTTGGGAATTTTCCAATGAACAGAACTCCTGTAAAAATTCATACACGGTTTTATATAAATGAATTAATGAGCCAAATTCAGGGATTTTCATAAACATTGGTCTGCACCCCTGGATAGTACTCTTTGAGAGGAATCCAACAAAATTTGTTTCACAATTTTTGGACACTCCTACACAAAGTTATGGCTCTCCAAAGTTTGAACCAGAGTGGGAAAATCTGGAAAATGTTTAAATGCTGACAGTGGGTCCCACCTGTCATCCCTAACCTCCAGACTCGCGCCAAACACACCAGTGGCGGCCTCCTCCGGTGAGGTCGCCGGAAAACCAGTTCCCAGCCACCTCCAGACCCCCTGCTGGCCGCCCCCCCCCCCCCACATATTTCCCCACGCTGAACACGTTGGTGAGGTCGCCGGCGGCTGAAACTCGCCGGAAAACAGGGCGCACCGGCCACAGCAAACCCTAGAGCTCCGGCGAGGTCTTGCACGGTGAATTATCCTCCAAATGGTCGGTTCTTGGGCTCTACAGCACCAGGGGATCATGTAGAAGACCAGCATGAGGTCTAAACCAGCTGGAGATGGCTCTAAACCTATCGGCACCGTGCACCCGATAGGGTCCAACGGCATACCCTCTAAAAGAGCTCAGATTGCTCACTCTACACTCAATTTCTTGGTCTAAAATCGATGGAGGAGGTGTGCTAGGCAGTTAACATCTTGTGTGTGAAGTTTGAGACCCAACAAACCCGAATTGAGGACGAATTTTACAATTCCTTACCTCAAGGTCCGTTTCTGCCGCCCGGGAGAAAAACTTGAAATTCTCCCTCTGTTATCAATGGCTGGGGCTGAGCTTTGGAGGTGAGAAACTAGACTTGTTGGTGCACAGATGGGGTGGCTTGCTTGGGCATGATCCCTTCTGGTTTGGGCTGTCCACGGCGTCCAGTTTTGGTTGCATGAGTTTGAACTAGGGAGCAGAGGAAACCTCGCTGTTTCTAGGCGCCAGCAAGCATGGAACAGTGGAGGGAAGTTGACAGACTGCTAGAGCACTCAGGGAACAACCTTTTTGCTGTTGAAGGCGCGAGCAAATGAGCTATGGTGGTGGCTGCGTGAGGGGAAGAAGAGCACAGCGGTGGTTCTGCTCTGCTTGGGAGAGGAACCCACGGGAGCAGACCGAGCAGGGAAGAAAAGCAAATTGCTTTGTTGCACCAGCTGAGTGAAGATCAGGCTGAGCTCCTGGATAGAAGCAGGAGCTGGCACTGGAGCACGTCGGTCGACGCCAGCTGAGGGAGGTGGCACACGTACAACAGTCGATGGAGTCGGTTGCAATTTTGTGAGACTGACCAGTGGGGTCCACAGCCACAATTCTCCATCTTATCCCCCATTTCGATTTAAAATAGCAAATGAGCTCCAAATTTGTTCAAACTTGGAGGATAGGTCAAAGGAATTATGAGGAACTCAAATCTGAAATCAGATTTTTAAATTGAGTTTGTTTGGTTCAAAATTCAAATTCAAGTTTGAATTTAAATGTGCCCTCATTTAATCCTCGGAATAAATAGTATATGAAACCAAAAATTCTCCAAATTTGAAACTTAGGCTCTTGAATACATGAGAGATGTATCTATGATCTCACATATAGGCCTTTGGACAATCTGAATAGAATTTTTTTCAAAAGATTCAAATTGTGTTTAAATTCCCCCCACTCTACCCATAGAGGAGGTGCACATGAGTTAGAGTTTTAGGAGTGTAATTATTTCCCCTAGGTTAACATGTGTTGAGCATGGGCTAGAGAAAATTTTTAACTCCCTCACATGTCCATTTGTGTGTTCATCATTTCATGTGACACAATTATAGTCTTTTATCGCCTTAACTTTGTTTCCTATGTTGAAATAAAACTTTACAAAAGTTAGGGCTGTTACACCTGATCTCTTCCACCTTCACCTCAACTTGATTTAATTTAATGTCCCTCCTAGGCTCTTGTATTGTTATGAACTTTACTCTTGTGCCACTAGGGTGAGTTAGTTCCACCGTTCTGGTCGAACAATGGATGATTCCCTTATGTTTGGTCAACCAATCCATGCCCAAGATAATATCTATCCCTTGTGAATCTATCACTATGAGGTTAGCAGTAAATACTACCCCATTAATGTCTAGGTTCACCTTGGGACACACTTGTCTTGTCCTTATTTCTCCACCTCGAGAGTTTACTACTAGCATATGGTTCATTTGTGTTGTTGCTAGATCATGCTTCTTAACAAACCCTTGGGCAATGAACGAGTGGGTAGCACCAGAATCGAACAACAGGGTTGCAATGTGTAAATTGGTAGGAAACTTACCAACTACCACGTTGGGTGCCTCTTGCGCCTCCTCCAAGGTGACGTGGTTCACCCGTCCTCGCATTACATTCTGCTGTTGCGACTGCACGGGCTTCTTCTTTGGGCACTTATGGGCGTAGTTCCCCACTTCACCACAGTTAAAGCATTGCACCCCAACCTTAGGTGCCTGGCCTTTGTTGCCTTGGGGTTGGTTTGGGGGTCCTTGTACTGCTGGTCGAGGTTGATATGTAGGGCGAGGCTGCTGCACAAACTGACGTTGTGGTGGTGCTGGTGCTGCCGGATGCCTGAAGTTCAGGTTGTTAATCACCTTAGCTTATTAAGCACCTACATTACTACATAGATGAAATAGGCCCAATCTCCCAACCCATCATCATAATCAAATAACCATAACATCATTTCCAATGTCAAGCTCCCCGCTTAACATCCTCAACTTCCAAAGCCATCCATCCTCTAATCATGAATAAGTCCAAGCCGCTCTTGACCGTGAGCACGGCTGTCATGACAGTTTTAACTCTGCAGAGTTTGCACCACTGTACCCACATGTAGTGATTTCATCCCCCATTGTCGGGTGGACTAAAAGAACCTCCATTATGCCAGTGGCCACGAACCACATTCACACTTCCCAGGTGTGTAGCCAGGAGATCACTACGAAGCCTTTACAAAGGGATTCCCGATGAGCATGGGCCCACTGAGGTTTCACCCCTAACAGCATACAAGAGGCTCCAACCCTGCTACAGTGGCCCCCTCTTGAGCCTTGCGGTTCATATGGTAGTCCAGCTGATACCTATTCGCCGCACCATCCAACACACCCATACTACGCCGGGGATACACCTAATTAATTGGCCAAGCTGCGCCATCTCAGCATGTGGTTGGCACGGTAAAGCCAGGTTACATGCTCCATGAACCGGTCCTTAGGATCCAGACAAGTACTAAACACAAACCCGAGTCTCGTGCACCTAGCACCAACCAAATCATCCAACTTGCCTCGATCCCTACCTCTACATAACTCATAACATCTCATTCAAGAGTATGGTAAATAAACTGATGATCTCATATCCCAATTATCCCATTCTAAGCATGGCTAAGCACAAGTAATATGAATGTATGACATAATAAAGCAAATCCCAACCCAAGTTACAAGGAAAACAAGGTAATGCAATTCTAAGGAAACTTCCTAGCATGGGTTTCTTTTCAATTAACAATGCAATAAATTCTATCTACACATCCTAGCATAGGATCAAAGTGGTCAAGGACACTTGCCTTCTTCCTGCTGCTCTGGGAATGGATAGTCCTGATCTTGGAAGAGAAGAACTTGCTCTGGAGCAGGTTCTACTCATACCATCACACATAGCAAAAGAAAACAACAATCCATAAGACATAGTTCACACTTTCACTTCATACAAACCACACATTCACATTTATGAAAGTCATTCACATTTCTATGTGTTGTGGTTACTATATGTGTGTTGGTTTTTTGCTTACATGCACTTTTAAACATGTTCATATGTTTTCTAACTTTTGTATTCAGATTTATGTTTGCACACTATATATGAATTTCCAATTTGAACAAATTCCTTATATTCAATTGATACACATCTTAGCTACCAAGTATGCATGGAAGGTATTTTCCTACTCCAAATGGGTTTTCAGATCTTCTACCAAATCCTAAACTGAAATCTTTGGATTTGGAGACTTCATTTATCATTTTCTAGTTATGCATACCTATTTTCTTATATTTTAAGATTTATTTTCTATACCTAATTGTGAACTTCATTATGAAAATAGTAAGACACATCATCTAAACAGAATAGGTTCTGATCTAAAATAGTAAATAATACATTTTTGAACTTCTCCTCTGATGTGAACTATTTTACATTTATTTTACCAATTTTCAGAGTTATTTCCTAGCTTAAAATGTGTTTCTAGATCTAATAAACATGAACACACCCAAACAGATTTCATTTCAGCCTAAAATTTATTTTTAGCTCATTCTAAAGCTTTCCAATTGTTAGTAGAGTTTAAACATGAATTTACAATGTGTGTGCCTCACCCTTTTTAAATTTAAATCTTAATAACATGGTCAAATTCCTAAATTTAATATTATATAAGATTAAAAAGGCCAACTTACCCCATCGGAGGGTCTATTATATTATTTTATAAATTTCCAGAGGTCTAACTACACATAACAGAGGAGCTTTCCTAATTTTTATTAAGTCCAGGGGCTAAAACTGATTTTAATTGAATTTACATGAATTTCTGAAGTTCCAGGGGCTAGAACAGAAGTTTCCGGGGCTAGCTCGTATTTTCCGAGAACCCCAGGGGGTAGCGCGTAAGAATCCCAGCCTTTATAACGCGGGGCTGACGTGGACCGTTCGATTTAAAACTGACGGCTGAGATTATAACGTCGAACCGGTACGCGGGGATTTAAATTCTACCGTGCGATTTAAAATAGACGGCGCACAAGCAGCCACGTCGCTCTGATCGAGCGCGGGCGGCGCTGCCCGGCGGCGCGCGGCGGCGGGAGGCGGCGATGTCGCCGGAGAGCTTCGGATCTTCGTAAATTCTTCCTAAAACTGGGATTTTATGGCATAGATCGGTAGAGGGGAGGTCGGGGATCTCACCTCGGGGGTTTTCTTGAGCTCGGAGGTACTGGAAGGCGGTCGGCGACGAGGTCCCAGGTGAATTCACGGCGATGCTCGTCGGCGCTGTGTTTGAAGCGCAAACCACCGAGTTTTCGGCACCTGCGTGATTTCCCGGAGGCGGTGGATCAAGACCAGCGCGTTAGATCAGAAATCCCGAGCGAAGATCAAGAGAAATTGGCCGGAGAAACTCTGGTTCTCACCGGGAGGAAAAACGGCTGATCGTGGGTGAAAATCGGGAATATGCCGATGTTTATATAGCCGGGGAAAGGCGACGTTCGGTTGTGATCGAGTTTGCGTCGTCCAGAACCAAAATTCGGCTGGGATACGCGAGTATCCGGGGCGGTTTTGATTCGGGGGAGAGAGGAGAGTCCGGGTCGGCCGAGCGCGTGCGCGAGCAAGAAGAAGATGGTGGGCCCCGTGTGTCAGTGGGAAAGAGGGGGGCGCACGGCTGCGGGCTGGCGCGGGGGTGAGTCGGCCGGCTGGTGGGTTTCGGCCCACAGGACGGGGAGGTTTATTTTTTCTTTTTCTTTTTCTTTTTCATTTCTGTTTTGAGTTTAATTTGAATTCCAGTTTGAATTTGAATTTTTGCACCACATGCAATACGTCCAAAAATTTTTAAATTCCCCTCTTGACAGGTTTTGGGGTGTTACACTTATCCCTTCTAAAATATCTCCCCAATTTGAATATTGATGGAATTCAATTGTGGAAGTTTAAATCTGAGAGGCATTTGGATAATTGGGCAAGTTTTATCCAAATTCAAATATGCATTTGAATTCTTTGTCATTTAAAGTTCATTTGAAAAATGGGTTGCAAATCATTTCCATAAATCATGAAACTTTGCACACCCCCTAATTTGGACCCAAGGAATTCAAATATGAAACCTGATTTTTAATTTGGCTGTTGCAAATGAGATTTGTAGCACAACAGTTTGGAAATTCCTAGTGTTGCTCTCATTTGAATTTTGTTTTGAACACATTGTTCCAAATCTGATTTTTGTTTTCTCACACATATGGGAACTTCCCATCTTTGTTTTAGACCCCTCTATGGTTCCAAGTTCTCAAATAAACATTTGAACTTGTGTGAAGAAAACCCTCATGTGTGTTATCACATGTGGGGAAAAGTTTTAACAAGTCCCAAATTTCATACACATGAAACCAACTTTTGCAAACAAGTGTTTCTTTGTATTCATAATTTTGGGACCTTTACAGTAGGTTGAGAGGTTGAGGTGTAAATCGGCTGGCGGCACTGAGATGCGTGTGCAGAGACCTCTTGCTCGGGACGATGGGACCGGTTCAATATTTGCCTAACGGGTGAAAGGTAGTTGCGTACGGCGTCCATGATGGTTGTTGTAGGCAACATCGAGTACGGGCGTACGTGACGGGTTGTTCGGGTAACCCTGCAGGTGTAAATCGATTATAATCGCCGTCCCTCGCGGTCAGTGAGTACCACTTGTTCACTGTACCGTGACGTAGAAAGAACAGGCTAGTTACATATTAAAATGTTGCTGATTGAAAAATGGACTTGATTGTTAATGAATTGCTGTAGTTTAGAGCTAATTAAAGTTCCTTTCAACTTTGGGCAAAGTACATGAGAGAAATGTGTTTCTTGTTTGATTGCGGCTCTCTCATGTGCCTTAGCGTAAGGTTCTCCACAACCTGCTGCTAAAACTTGAAAGTAAGGTTCTACTAATTAGGTGAGTTCTTGCAAATGATTTTTACCTCATGTAACCCATCACCCCTCATGTAAAAGTTCCATGTTTAGGTGAGACGGGTCAGACTTACTGAGCCTTCATGCTCACTGCTTGTGTTTGAAGCTTTTGCAGGGTTCTATGAGAAAAAGACTCCCGAAGAGGAGACAGAACCCCAGGAGGGGAACCCCGTCGAATGGGAGTCGTGCACGCCGCAGAGTTAGTGTGCGTGTGTGCTATCAAGGACACGTTCAAGGGCTGAATGTGAACTTGATGCGTAGTCTACGCCCGTGAGTGTAGACTGGACTTATTTTGATGTAAACATGTTCATAAACCACTTTATGTAATATAAACTTTGCTTCCTCTTTGTGCCTTTGACGTGTGTTATCCGGTGCTGTGCAAGGCAGCACCCCTCAGTGTGATCCTGGCTCGACAAGACCGTGGGGTCGTGTCAGCGCTGGTATCAGAGCTCGCTTGAGGTTTAACGCACTAAAAAGGTCATCTTTTTTCAAAAATCCAGTGAGGAACGAGTTAGTAGCCCGTATAAGGATGTTATTAGTGTATGGAAAGTGGCATACTAACCTATTTGTCTATGTTGGAAAATCGTGCATCTCGGGATATTTATGTCTTGGGGGTGCACGTAAGCGCTGTCCACCAGTGCACACAAGCTGAAGGGTGGAGCCCCACGGGTGGCAGGTAACCCGACCCGCTTTGATATCCTCTACGACTCTTCATGTCGTTTGGCGGTATTCGAGCAACGTCTGTCCCTGGCGTGTGTGGTGCAATCTGGGAAACCCCGTCACGTGCTCTGAAACATGAACACGTAACTCAAGGCGTCGTTGGCTGAGAACATTCGGGCGAGTGATGACGGCCGGGTGTACGAACTGTAAGGATTCCGGGCTCGGTGTGCAGACGAGTCTGACGATTGTTTGAGTTTCTGCAGGTAGTCTGACCACGAAACGGTAGACGTGTAGCATCCGTGTGTGAGTGACGTTTAGTGCCACTGAATTAACGAAGCCGGCTAAGTCCGGTATAGGTTTTTCTTTGTGAGGACGTAGTACCGACATGAGCTGGTGACTCATCGACGTCACACCCCACTAAATGAACAACTTCATTGTAAAATTTGAAGGTTTTTAATCCAAAGCAGTAAAACTTGATGTAACTCCTTCCCTTAATCAGGATATTCAAAGTTAACAAGTTTTACTTATAGGTTGTTAAGGACAGAGCACTCTGTTTTCAGCTGAGTTAAGGCTGAAGTTAATCAGTGGTTAGAGATTGAGTTCTTTCGAGGTTGGGGTCATATGATACATTTCTGGAAAGCTTTGGAAGAGCTTTACAACTTTTCTGTTGATGTACAGAGGTGTTTCATCCTTTAACCAATAGAAAAATGCAGTAGAGTTGAAACTGTCCAGAAAACAGGACAGAGTAAAGACTCTCTGTAAACTCTCTGTAAATTGAGTATAACTTCCTGCATAAAAATCCAAAAATAGAAAATGAGGTAGTTCTGGAAATATTATAAGATGGGTTACAACTTTGTAACAGAAAGTTTTGTCAGATTGGGAACAGAATTAACTGGGATTCTTGGATCAAATCAGTACCTAAAGCAGGGAGGTGCTGTCCAAATTTCTCCAGAAATTCTTTTAACTTTGACATCTCATAACTTTTGAACCGAGACAGATATTAGGCCCAGCAAATACTTTATGGAAAGATATTGAAGTTAGCTTTAACTTTGATGTTGAGCTCCAGAATTGGTTTTGCATTTAACATGGCCTAAATCAGGTTGAGATGGAAACTGATCAGGGCTGTCATGTTGAACAGCAGATCAGCAGTCAAATTTGCTTAAAATTTGAACTATGTTTCCAAGTTTTATGGGTTCAATGACATGTCTTATGTTATAACTCAATGGTTTACTGTTTAAATAAATATTTGACCTTTCTCAGATATATTTCTACATATGACAGCAGATAAGCAGTTGGAGAACGGGTGGGTAGTGTCCCACTATTCTCACCGCAACGGCTATCCGGAAGCATTGAGGCAGATGATTCAATATTTCGGATACAACCAGATGCCACAGTACTTCGCCAAGGAAGAAGGCGAAGAGGGGAACAAGACGTGGATAATCCATGTCGAAATCCCTGCAGGACCTACGCCACCCGGGTGGGTGCCGTTCACCGTCACGGTGAGAGGTAGACAACCCGAGGGAATGTGGCAAGTGGCAGCCAGTGACACCATGTCACATTTCTGCCAACTACACGTGCAGGCTATGGAGGGCACTCCATACGCGCTCATTCCGGTGGAGGGACGGGCTCGGCATGTGTGGGAAGAGAGGTACCTGGAGGCAACGGACCCGAGTTGCCCAAGGTACAACCCCGCGGAGGCAAATCTCAGCCTCCAGATGAAGGCGGGAAACGCCGTGATGGACAGCCAAGCTGTTCATACAGAGCATCTCGCCGCAAAGGTCAACGAGAGCACAAGCCGTGGAGATCATTTTGAGAGTGCTCACAGCGCACTCCGCAATGTGCTCCTTCCGATGATCAAGCGACCGAATGAACAGCACAATCAGTTGCATCGTCTGAAGAAGGCAAAGAAGAAGAGCCGTGTCGACATCGGGGCGTTGCAAGAACTGGTACAGAATCTGACCCAGCAGAACGAGGACCTTACTCAAGAGCGAGACGACGCTATCGAGGAAGGGCAAGGCTGGGAAGAAGACTCCAACCAAGCCATGGACGTGGTGCATGCATTGCAGGACCTCGTACCTCCGGTATTGGGCATGCCGGTAGTCTTGGGCCTTCCAGCAATGGGAGAACCCGAGATGGGAGAAGACGTGGTAGATACGGAGCCACCAGAAGAGGTACCGGAGGAGGACGACCCGCAGGAGATCGAGTTCTACTCCGAATAGGGGGTTACAGTGCCAAGAAGGGCAGCTAGGGTAGTGTAACCCAACTTTTGTAATTGGTGACATGTCGTGTAGACAGTAGCATATGTATAGGTAGTGACGAAATGAGCACGACTTCTCGGAGACCCGAGAATAATGTATATTGTATAAAGTTTATGCTTTATCAATATATGTGAATGTTGTGCAAACTATTCATGTGTCACTTCAATACCTACTGTTGCATATGGAATTTTAAGTATGACATGTGCTAATCGCTTCTGTTTGAATTTCAGAATGACTCGTACTCGTGCCAACCCGGATGTTGGGGGTACCAGCCAAGGGGCAGAGACCTCCCAACCACCTCCCGAGGACTCCTCGGGACAGCAGCAGCAACAGCAACAGCAAACACCACCACCGCCACTGCCAACGGTTACATTGGCCGACATCGTCGCGGCAATGGCGGGTTCACATCAGCAGCACACGGAGTTGCTGCAAACTCTTATTGCCAATACGTCTCGCCCAGAGAGACGTCAAGATCGTGAGGAGCTTCAACAGAGCTCCTACTCCGACTTCCTGGCGACTCATCCCCCGGTATTCTCAAGGGCGGATGAACCTCTTGACGCGGACAACTGGCTCCGCGCAATAGAGATGAAGTTCGGGCTGCTCCAGATAAGTGAGCAGCGCAAGACTCAGTTCACGGTCCAGCAGCTCCAAGGATCCGCGAGCGCGTGGTGGGCGAACTTTTGTGTTTCACAGCCCACCGATCGAGTTATGACCTGGACGGAGTTCCGGACAGCCTTCAGGGCCTATCACATACCGCCAGGTTTGATGAAAAGGAAGACACAGGAGTTTCTACACCTGCAGCAAAGGAGCAGGAATGCGCTGGAATACTCCAGGGCGTTCAACGATTTCGCGCTCTACGCGTCGTATCATGCAGATACCGACGAGAAGCGGCGGGACCACTTTTACCAGGGGCTTAACCCGCTCCTGAAGGACAAATTGGCGATGTTCAATCGCGGCAGCCCCAACGACATCATTGATGCTGCGATTTGACACGACCCCACGGTCTTGTCGAGTCAGGATCATGCTGAGGGGTGCTGCGTTGCACAGCACCGGATAACACACGTCAAAGATACAAAGCGGAAGCGAAATTTTATTACATAAACAAGTTTATGAACATGTTTACATCAAAATAAGTTCAGTCTACACTCACGGGCGTAGACTAAGCACCAAGTGCACGTTCATCCCTTGAACGTGTCCTTGCTAGCACACACGCACACTAACTCTGCGGCGTGCACGACTCCGACTCGACGGGGTTCCCCTCCTGGGGTTCCGTCTCCTCTTCGGGAGTCCCTTCCTCATAGAACCCTGCAAAAGCTTCAAACACAAGCAGTGAGCACGAAGGCTCAGCAAGTCTGACCCGTCTCACCTAAACATGGAACTTCTACATGAGGGGTGATGGGTACATGAAGAAAAATCATTTGCAAAGGACTCGCCTAATTAGTGGAACCTTACTTTTAAATTTTAGCAGCAGGTTGTGGAGAACCTTACGCTAAGGCACTTGAGAGAGCCGCAATCAAACAAGAAACGCATTTCTCTCATGTACTTTGCTGAAAGTTGAAATGAACTTTAATTAGCTCTAAACTACAGAAATTCATTAGCAATCAGAGTCCATCTTTCAATCAGCAACATTTTAACATGTAACTAACCTGTTCTTTCTACGTCACGGTACAGTGAACAAGTGGTACTCACTGACCGCGAGGGACGGTGATTATAATCGATTTACACCTGCAGGGTGACCCGAACAACCCGTCACGTACGCCCGTACTCGATGTTGCCTACAACAACCATCACGGACGCCGTACGCGACTACCTTTCACCCGTTAGCCAAATGTTGAACCGGTCCAATCGTCCCGAGCAAGAGGTCTCTGCACACGCATCTCAGTGCCGCCAGCCGATTTACACCTCGAGCTCTCAACCTACCCTTTGAACGACCAGCTATGCCTCAACACCCAGCTACCCGAGTTACATCGGTTTCCCGGTTCCCATATAGCCGGTAGGTCTTCGGTACTGTTCTAGCTTGTTCAACAGGCCCGCACACGGCTCGGTCCTCAATCGACACAAGCGGAGCTACAGCACACAGGCCCCAAATTCCTGCTGCCCTTACCCTTCGCTTGGTCTCATTTTCTTGGCATGTGTTTCATGTTCTATCACTACCCGAGTCGAGTGCCTCTAGCCTATGCTCGCGAGTAGTTCCAACTACTCGACTTGTACCGAATCCTACTCTATCTTAGCAATGCAGTGGCTAACAAGGTTTTCAATCCTAATCCCAACCCATGGCTTTCTTGGCTATGCACTTGGGTTTCCAAACAAGACTCTAATGCAAGGAACAATAGTATTCATGTATGTGCTCAAAACAATAAAAATTTGTAAAAGGTTAATGCAAACCGGAGCTTGCCTTGCTGCTCTTGTTCGTAGGCTAGCTGCTCCTCCGGAGTAACGAAGTCTAGGACTTCGGGTTCCTCCTCGACCTTAGCGACTACATGATAGAAGGAATACATGTATCAATTTAAATGCATTTGTATTAAGTTTGAAGTTGTGAAGTCTATAACCCATGCTAGACAGACCCAATGACTGTGAAACTTTTACTGGGTCTTGGTTACAACCTAAACAGAGATTTTGTCAAGTTTTAGTTGCAGTAAAGCTCATTTGAGCCCTCCACAATTAATCATGTACTTGACCTTAATTGAAGGCTTTTAGGGTGTTCTAAGGATTTTCATGAAACAAACTATGACTTTCTGAAAACTAGATTTTCAGAGGGTTCTAATGGAGTTGGTCTCACTTAATTTGAAGGTTCCTAGCTAAAGTTATGAGCTAAACAATTTCAGAGAAAATTCTGAAATCACTCGGGCTGTGGCTCGGGGGTGAGCAGCACCGGTCACCAGCGCGTCCAAGGGTGCCTTGGCTCGGGCGTGACAACGCCCTGGTTGGGCTGTCCACGGGAGCCCGAGGTGCGGCGGTTCTAAGTCATCGAATTGATCTTTCGGCATAACCGATTTCAATCGGTCTCAACTGAATTCTAGCAGAGGGGAGGACGGAGGAAGGTCTCTAGTACCTTGCCGTGGCTCTGGAGGGGACGGAGAGGCGGTGATCGGCGCTCTCCGATCGATTCCGAGCGGCGGAAAGTGTTTGCCGGCGCTGAGTTCTTGCGAGGGAAGAAACGGGCGATGCTTCGGCCGAGGAGGGGGGAAGGCGCCTTAAGAAGGCTCTGAACCGCCTCACGCCCGCGCATGGCCAAGCAGCTGCTGGCGTGGCGGCTCCCCTCGGTGGCGATCGCAGCGGCGGCTCGGCTAACCGAGTGAGAAAGTCTCAGTCGGTTTGATTTGGAGTAGTGGCTGACATGTGGGTCCCACTTCCAATTTTAACCTCTGAAATTTACTCCTAATCACTGTTGTAAACAGTGAGCCTCATAATACCCCTGGTAATTCAAATTATTCACCCATGAGCCATTTGAATTAGTTAGAATTCAAATGGGGTTTGGTTTGAATGAATTTCAGCACAAGTTCAGTTTGAAATTCAAATAAAGTTTGAATTTCCCCCACCTAGCTCATGTCAAGATCAACTCCAAATGGAGTGAAAATTGGTGTGTGGGCTCACAAAAATGTGCTGAGTAAGAATATGCCTCCCACTTTTGAACTCACGGGATAAAAACAGTTTAAATTTGAATATGGTTTCAAACTGCCCTCTTTCTAGCTATACCCAAAATGACCTCAAAAAGGTTTTGAATTTGGGTGAAACTTGGCATGGACATTCTTAGCAATGTGTAGGAGTTTTCATATGTCCAGCCCCTCTATATCACATGTGGGAAATACCCCTTTTGTAATGTGTGAGTTTGTTCTCTAATGAGCATGTTGATGGTGGTTACTTGCTCTTCATTTGTGTTCATCAACGTTCCTCAAATGAGGTGTGTGGTGTGGTGATGAACACTTCAAATATGTGTCAAAAACTGAGGCCCTTACACGATTGTTCAGGAGAACTCCGGCAAGGAGTTGGCGGCGGCAGAGCGAAAGCGAAGCGCGCCGCAGAGCAGCGGAGAAGGAGGCGGTCCTTCTCACAAGTTTTGGATGGTGAATCGCCCACCATCAGGTTCACGCTGGCAGCCACCCCAGAGGTCGATGCCATTCCGCAGTTGGCCGTACTCTTCACCGGCATTCAGGCCGGAACTGCCAGTACTACCTCCGCAACAACAGCAGCAGCGGGCGATGCCGCATGCGTATGCACCTCAGCAACGCATGCCGGGATTTCGTCCCCCGAGCACTACACCAGCAGCGGACACATGTTACAAGTGTGGTCGTCCAGGACACTTCGCGAGCAGTTGCTCGGAGAGGCAAGGCGGCGGAGTGGCACCACAGTTTCCAGGGAGGAATCAACCCCGGAACCCTACTAATGTGTGGCGGGCAAACCCTAGGCCTGGCACCGTGCATCAACTTTCCATAGAGGACGTGCCGGAGGGTGAGCCAATCCTTGCGGGTATGTTCCAACTCCACCAGCATCCCGCCATAGTATTGTTTGATTCAGGCGCCATGCATAATTTTATTAGCCAAGCTTTCATTGCTAAACACAGCTTGCAAATACTACCCACCGATAGTCCATATTTAATTTGTTCACCGGGTGGGAGGATTTCAGCAAGCATAATGGTTTCCAAAGAACCATTATGCTTAGCGGGTAGAGTCTACCCTACGTCTCTCATAATCTTAGAGGGACAAAAGGTCGAGGTCATCCTAGGGATGTTATGGTTAACCCGCCATGGCGCTGTTTTAGACACCGTCCTTCGAGTCGTGCACTTAAACCCAGAAGTGCACGGGTCTCACTCCTTATTTCTGGACAGTCCAGGAATAAAACTTCCAAGTGTCTATCAAGCCACAACTATCAGATTGGAAGACATTCCAGTAGTCCAAGAGTTTACTGACGTATTCCCGGATGATTTGCCGGGGATGCCACCCGATAGAGAGGTGGAGTACAAGATTGAACTTGAACCGGGAACCATGCCAATATCCCGAAGGCCGTACAAAATGGCGCCCAAGGAGTTGGATGAACTGAAGACTCAGCTCACGGACCTTCTGGAGAAGGGTTTTATTAGGCCAAGTTCCTCGCCATGGGGCTGTTCGGCATTATTTGTAAAGAAGAAGGATGAGACGTTGCGGCTTTGCGTGGACTATCGTCCATTAAATGCCGTAACCATCAAGAACAAGTACCCATTGCCAGGGATCGACATGTTGTTTGATCAGTTGGTCGAAGCAAAGATCTTTTCCAAGATGGACTTAAGATCCGGGTACCACCAGATTAAGATAAGGGCTGAGGACATTCCGAAGACGGCTTTCTCGACAAGGTACGGACTTTATGAGGACCTGGTCATGTCCTTCGGACTCACCAACGCTCCAGCTCACTTCATGTACTTGATGAACTCGGTATTCATGCTGGAGCTGGACAAGTTTGTCGTGGTCTTCATCGACGACATCCTGGTATATTCCAAGTCAGAGAAAGATCACAATAAGCATCTGCGTATAGTCTTGTAACGGCTGCGGGATCACAAGCTATACGCGAAATTCAGCAAATGTGAGTTTTGGATCTCGCAAGTGCCTTTTCTCGGGCATATCATCTCAGCGGAGGGTATCGCTGTAGACCCGAGTAAGATCACTCAAGTGCTGAATTGGAAATCCCCGAGAACTGTTCACGAGGTACGGAGTTTCCTCGGACTCGCGGGATATTATCGGAGGTTCATTCCGAACTTCTCAAAGATTGCCAAGCCAATGACAGAACTGCTGAAGAAGGCTACCAAATATGTTTGGAGTCCAGCGTGTGAAGCAGCATTCAAGGCTTTAGTCAAGAACCTGATGTCAGCACCGGTTTTGGCGCAGCCAGACACAACAAAACCGTTCGATGTGTACTGCGATGCATCCTGCATTGGGTCGGATGTGTGCTGATGCAAGACCAAAGAGTGGTCGCGTATGGATCACGGCAGCTTGCAAACCATGAGCAGAATTATCCAACTCACGACTTGGAGCTCGCTGCCGTGGTACATGCACTGAAGATGTGGAGGCACTACCTACTCGGTAACCTCGTACATCTATATACAGACCACAAAACCTCAAGTGCATATTCACTCAGAAAGAGCTGAACATGAGGCAGCGAAGATGGTTAGAACTGATAAAGGATTACGAAATAGAGATCCATTATCATCCAGGCAAGGCAAACGTAGTGGCAGATGCGCTGAGCTGCAAGTCACACGTCAACAATCTGACCATCACACCGTTGGAAGAGAGCGAACCACCACTACATGTGATTCCACAAGGAGCTCTCTACAACTTAGCTTTGATCCCCACCATCCGTGAAGAGATAGAGGCAGCTCAGAAACAAGACAAGGGCATGTCGCATTTGCGGAGACGTGTAGACAGTGGGGAGTTGAAATGTTTCCAGAAGGACAGAGACGGCATCCTATGGTTCAAGGACCGGATCATCGTACCCCGTAACCCGGAGTTACGGAAGAGAATTTTTGACGAGGCTCACTTATCAAAATTTTCTATTCACTCCATCAGCAACAAAATGTATCAAGAACTCAGAAGCAAGTTTTGGTGGACACGGATGAAGCGGGAGATCGCGAAGTACGTGTCCGAGTGTGATACATATCGAAGGGTGAAGGCAGACCATATGCGGAAACCGGGACTGCTACAACCACTGGGCATTCCTGCCTGGAAGTGGCAGGACGTGAGCATGGATTTCATCGTCGGTTTACCCACCACTTTGCAGAAACATGATTCTGTGTGGGTGATCGTCGATCGGCTCACCAAAGTTGCCCATTTCATCCCGGTCAACACCAACTACAACGCCAAGAAGTACGCTGAACTATACATCTCACGGATCCTATGCTTGTGCGGCGTACCCCGTACCATCATATCGGATCGGGGCACTTTATTTGTGTCCCGTTTTTGGGAGCAGCTGCACGCTGCCTTGGGGACGAAGCTGATCCGTAGTTCAGCCTACCACCCGCAGACGGATGGGCAAACCGAGCGGGTAAATCAGATCTTAGAAGACATGCTACGAGCTTGCGCTATCAACCACGGCAAGAATTGGGATGATCACTTGCCGTTAGTCGAGTTCTCGTACAACAATGGGTACCAAGCCAGCATAAAGATGGCGCCTTATGAGGCGCTATATGGACGGAAATGCCGCACACCACTGAATTGGTGTGAGTCTGGCGAAAGGGTTACCTTCGGGATTGACCTTGTCAACAACGCGGAAGAAAAGGTTCGACTGATTCAAGCGAACCTAAAAGCCGCCCAATCCCGTCAGAAACAGTATGCAGACCGGAGAAGACGCCCATTACAATTCGAAGTCGGGGATCACGTATATCTACGTGTGTCTCCAATAAGGGGCGTAAACAGATTTGGGGTGAGAGGAAAGTTGGCACCCCGATTCATCGGTCCATTCCAGATTACCGAAAGATGTGGATCAGTGGCATACCAGCTGAAATTACCCGAAGCACTTTCCTGTGTGCACGACGTGTTTCACATTTCCCAGCTGAGGAAGTGTCTCAAGCTATCAACTACCATTCAGCTGGAAGACATTGAAGAACTGCAACCGGATCTCACCTATCGGGAGGAACCGGTGCAGATTATTGATGAAAAGGCCCGAACCACACGCAACCGTACGTTGTGGTTCTACAAAGTTCTATGGAATAATCACTCCATGGACGGAGCAACATGGGAGAGCGAAGGATTTCTTCGCGCTAACTACCCCGACTTTTTCACGTCGCATATCCTGTAATTTCCCACCGTCCTCTCTCATTTTCACCTTATAATCTCGGGACGAGATTCTTTTAAGGGGGGAGGAATGTAAGGGCCTCAGTTTTTGACACATATGTGAAGTGTTCATCACCATACACACACACCTCATTTGAGGAAAGTTGATGAACACAAATGAAGAGCAAGTAACCACCATCGACATGCTTATTAGAGAACAAACTCACATATTGCAAAAGTAGTATTTCCCACATGTGATATAGAGGGGCTGGGCATATGAAAACTCCTACACATTGCTAGGGATGTCCATGCCAAGTTTCACCCAAATTCAAAACCTTTTTGAGGTCATATTGGGTATAGCTAGAAAGAGGGCAGTTTGAAACCATATTCAAATTCAAACTGTTTTTATCCCATGAATTCAAAAGTGGGAGGCATATTCTTATTCAGCACAATTTTGTGAGCTCACACTCCAATTTTCACTCCAATTGGAGTTGATCTTGACATGAGCTAAGTGGGACAAATTCAAACTTTATTTGAATTCCAAACTGAACTTGTGTTGAAATTCATTCAAACCAAACCCAATTTGAATTCTAATCAATTCAAATGGCTCATTGGTGAATAATTTGAATCACCAGGGGTATTTTGGGGCTCACTGTTTACAACAGTGATTAGGAGTAAATTTCAGAGGTTAAAACCCCGGGTGGGACCCACATGTCATAGAGAGAAGGAGGGAAGTCTTGCACACAAAGTCACAGCCTCGGTGGGAAATTCCACCGAGCAGCTGTCGGCTGTGCCACCGAGAAGCCACCGGCGCCACCAGCTGCTTCCTTCCCCGCGCGCTGGCGCCCAGGGCGGCTTGCTCGCGCTTCCACGCGACCGGCACCGCCTCAGCCCGAGCAGGGATCGGCTGGCTTTATCCCCTCGCGTGCAACCTCGAGCAGCGGCAGACTTTCTCCCCGAAGCTCTCTGCTCGATCGGGAAAACCAGCAAACGATCTCCTCCTTCGTTCCTGAGCTGCTAGACAGCAACCTGAGATCGCACTCCACCTCCCCGACGCCAAAAACCCCGAGCTCCGACCTCCCTTGCCCGAGAATAATCGCCACAGCGGCGACCTAAACTCAGCCAAAGGTCAGGCGCTCGTGGACAGCGTTCCACGGGAGCTTCCACGGTCCAGCAAGGGCAGCAGCAGGAGCGCGCAACAGCCGTGCTGCTCTCCTCGAGTTTGGAAGCAAACCGTGAAGAGTCCACGGCGAATTTCCAGTTTTTGCTCCGGCAACCTTAAACTGAGCTTCTGGTACGGATCCTTCAAATTCTCGCTCTAAGATCCTTCTCTAGATATCAAATCTTGCACATAGACTCTGGACTAGCCGGCGATCAAGTTCCTTTCTGCATCCGTGGTATGAAACCGACTAGGAGTGACGAATTTTGAGCTCGATCAAGGGCGCTCATGGCGGGCACGCTCGGTCACACGGTGCTGACCGACTTGCCGCCATCTTTGAACCCTTTTGACACCTTGTCGAGCTTCCTAGAGGTATACTGATGCTGTAGAACCGATTGTTCGAGGTGTTGGCGGGTTAGAACCCACGGTTGACGGCGCCGAACCTCAACCGAGGCCGTGGCACGTCGCTGGGCTATTTCCGGTCACCGCCAGCCCGAACTGACACCACCGACGTGTTCCTTGACATCCACAACCCCCTAGCGGCGAGTTTCAGACCATGGGATGGCCGGCAGCGGCGAGCCGGCGAGCTCCGGGTCTACTCCAGCGAGGGGAGGCGGCGAGGGCGCGAGAGCGCGTCGGGAGGAAGATGAAGCCGTCTGGCCCACGCGTCAGCAGCTCAAAATTTTAAATCGGGATCGGGTGTGGCCGGGATCTGGTGTGCTGGCACGCAAAGACCCTGTGGGCCGCGGTGTGCGGTCGCCACCGCGCCTAACACGTGTCCCCGAGGGCCCCGGCAGATTTAAACTTTTCCCCCGATTTTCAGATTTCCTTCAAACTTCAAATTCTCATAACTTTGGCTAGAAAGCTCCAAATCAAGTGAACCAAATTTTGTTGGATTCAGCTCTCTGAGCACTTTCCAGCACATCAAGTTTCACTTCATGAAAATCCTTAATTCTCCATAATTAGTTCCTCAAATTTAAACTGTTTGGAATTTTAACTGGAGAATCCTTTGGAGGAAAATTCTGAAATTTTGCTGGGATGTTCACCAAAATATCCCTGAGCTACCATAAAACTTTCAGATCGATTTGAGCTCATTTGGTCCACCTAATGGTATGATTAGTGAAACTGTTCCAGAGAAAATAGAAAATGTTCAGAAACATTTTCAGAATTTCCTCTGAAACTGTTTAGCTCATATCTTTAGCTTGGAACCTTCAAATTAAGTGAGACCAACTCCATTAGAACCCTCTGAAAATCTAGTTTTCAGAAAGTCATAGTTTGTGTCATGAAAATCCTTAGAACACCTTAAAAGCCTTCAATTAAGGTCAAGTACATAATTATTGTGGATGGCTCAAATGAGCTTTGCTGCAACTAAAACTTGACCAAGTCTCTGTTTAGGTTGTAACCAAGCCACAGTAAAAGTTTCATAGTCATTGAGTCTGTATAGTGGGACTTATAAGCTTCACAAGTTCAAACTTAATACAAATGCATTTAAATTGATACATGTACTTCTTCTATCATGTAGTCGCTAAGGTCGAGTAGGAACCCGAAATCCTAGACTTCGTTACTCCGGAGGAACAGCTAGCCTACGACCAAGAGCAGCAAGGCAAGCTCCGGTTTACATCAACCGTTTTACAAATTTTTATTGTTTTGAGCACTTACTTGAGTATTACGATTCCTTGCATTAGAGTCTTGTTTGGAAACCCAATTGCATAGCCAAGAAAACCCTAGGTTGGGTTTAGGATTGCAAACCCCGTTAGCTACTGCAAAGCTAATTTAGAGTAGGATTCGGTACAAGTCGAGTAGTTGTAACTACTCGCGAGCATAGGCTAGAGGCACTCGACTCGGGTAGAGATAGCACATGATACACATGGCAAGAAAAATGAGACCGAGCGGAGAGTAAGGGCAACAGGACTTTGGGGCCTGTGTGCTATAGCTCTGTTTGTGTCGATTGAGGATCGAGCCGTGTGCGGGCCTGTTGAACAAGCTAGAACAGTACCGAAGACCTACCGGTTATATGGGAACCAGGAAACTGATGTAACTCGGGTAGCTGGGTATTGAGGCATTGCCCGTCGTTCAGAGGGTTGGTTGAGAGCTTGAGGTGTAAATCGGCTGGCGGCACTGAGATGCGCGTCCAGAGACCTCTTGCTCGGGACGATGGGACCGGTTCAATATTTGGCTAACGGGTGAAAGGTAGTTGCGTACGGCGTCCGTGATGGTTGTTGTAGGCAACATCGAGTACGGGCGTACGTGACGGGTTGTTCGGGTAACCCTGCAGGTGTAAATCGATTATAATCGCCGTCCCTCGCGGTCAGTGAGTACCACTTGTTCACTGTACCGTGACGTAGAAAGAACAGGCTAATTACATGTTAAAATGTTGCTGATTGAAACATGGACTTGATTGTTAATGAATTGCTGTAGTTTAGAGCTAATTAAAGTTCCTTTCAACTTTGGGCAAAGTACATGAGAGAAATGCGTTTCTTGTTTGATTGCGGCTCTCTCATGTGCCTTAGCGTAAGGTTCTCCACAACCTGCCGCTAAAACTTGAAAGTAAGGTTCTACTAATTAGGCGAGTCCTTGCAAATGATTTTTACCTCATGTAACCCATCACCCCTCATGTAAATGTTTCATGTTTAGGTGAGACGGGTCAGACTTGCTGAGCCTTCGTGCTCACTGCTTGTGTTTGAAGCTTTTGCAGGGTTCTATGAGGAAGGGACTCCCGAAGAGGAGACAGAACCCCAGGAGGGGAACCCCGTCGAATGGGAGTCGTGCACGCCGTAGAGTTAGTGTGCGTGTGTGCTAGCAAGGACACGTTCAAGGGCTGAACGTGAACTTGATGCGTAGTCTACACCCATGAGTGTAGACTGGAGTTATTTTGATGTAAAAATGTTAATAAGCCACTTTATGTAATATAAACTTTGCTTCCGCTTTGTGCCTTTGACGTGTGTTATCCGGTGCTGTGCAACGCAGCACCCCTCAGCGTGATCCTGGCTCGACAAGACCGTGGGGTCGTGTCATTTGGTCAACCAATCCATACCCAAAATAATATCTATCCCTTGTGAGTCTATCACTATGAGGTTTGCAGTAAATACTACCCCTTAATGTCTAGATTCACCTTGGGACTCACTTGTCTTGTCCTTATTTCTCCCCCTGGAGAGTTCACTGCTAACATATGGTTCATTTGTGTTGTTGCTAGACCGTGCTTCTTAACAAACCCTCGAGCAATGAACGAGTGGGTAGCACCAGAATCGAACAATAGGGTTGCAATGTGTAAATTGGCAGGAAACTTACCAATTACCACGTCAGGTGCCTCTTGCGCTTCCTCCATGGTCACGTGGTTCACCCGTCCTCGCATCACATTCTGCTGTTGTGGCTGCATGGGCTTCTTCTTTGGGTACTTATGGGCGTAGTGCCCCACTTCACCACAGTTGAAGCATTGCACCCCAACTTTGGGTGCCTGGCCTCTGTTATCTTGGGGTTGGTTCGGTGGTCCTTGTCCTGCTGGTCGAGGTTGATATGTGGGGCGAGGCTGCTGTACAAACTGACGCTGCGGCTGTGCTGGTGCTAACGGAGGCCTGAAATTCGGGTTGTACCCTCTTGGTGCTGAGTAGGGTACCACAGCACGGCTCGTCTGCCCTGCGGGTTGCTGCATCAGACGTGGACGTGTGTTGCTACCTGAGGCTTGGTGTGACCATCCTGCCTTCCTCTTGTTTTCATTCTCCAAGGCCTTCAGCTTCCTCTCCACGACAAATGCTCTGTCTAACATCTTTTGGAAGCTTTCATACTCGTTGGAGGACATTGCACATTGCATTTCCATTGTAAGTCCTTCCACAAAACAGTCCTGTTTTTGCTCATCAGTTTCGATGTCCCGTGGTGCATAACGGGATAGTTGGGTGAACTTGGTGAGGTATTCCCTCACAGTCATGTTGCCTTGCTGCAGTCCCAAGAACTCCTTTCTCTTGTTTTTGAGTTCACCCCTTGGTATGTAGTGGTTGCGGAAACTGCGCTTGAACTCTTCCCAAGTGATGTTCTCGGGGTCATGATGGGCTGCTACGTAAGCGGTCCACCAATCAGCAGCAGGTCCATGCAATTAGTGAGAGGCAAACATCACCCTCTCATACCCTTGGCATTGTATGATCCTCATCTTGCTCTCAATGGTCTTTAGCCAATCATCTGCCTCCAGAGATTCAGAAGCACTTGCAAACTATGGGGTTGAGTTCCTAGAAACTCACTCAACATTTGTTGGCATGGTGCAGCTTGTGGGGGTGGAGCTTGGTGCAAGTTGGCCACCACTTGAGTTAAACTCTGGATGAGCTGATTCTGATTTTCGAGCATTTGGTGGATAGGATCAGCTCCTTCACGGCGACCACCCCTGTCTTGTCCTCCAGAAAGGTGAGGATTGCCGGCCTCATCGTTGTTGTTGGTGGGGTTGGCACCACGACCTTTTCCTCTTCCAGCCATCTATCATGATTAACCAAGTGTTAACTTAAAGCATTACGTATTAACTTCCCAAATTGCTTTGTTAACTTAAACTTTTGATGCCTTAATAATTAAACAATTTCTGAAGATTTCTCGTATATCTTTGGGAGTCACGTCTCACGCGAAAATAAATGCACTCTTGATTCATAGGGGTTCACACATCAAAGCAAAGCAACCTAAAGACGAGGTTGTGGACAAATGCCCGTGGCTTCCACAACTCACGTCACACACCAAACATTACCACCTAAATAAATAAGGTATTGACTCGACTACTCGATAACCTGCTGAAATAAGGGAAATGACTCTAAACAACTCGTATCACTGAGCTGGCTCTTCGGGGTCTTCCTCATTATTGCGGCTGCCCTCTGATTCCGCTTTAGGTGGGGAAACTGCTGGTGGAGAAGTGCGGCGACGCTTGCTCGCCCGGCGGTCTGGGGAGTCAAGAGTCCACGTGTCATTCACGGTGACACACAGTTCATTCCCATCTCCTCTTTCTCTCGCCCTCAAGCTGGCGCGAAGCAACGCCTCGGTCTCCTTCAGGGTGTCACGAACATCCTGAAGCTCCTGTTGGCACTCCTGCAGTCGGGTGCTGAGCATAGCAGCATCCTCCAAGCACAGGTCCATGTGCTCATGGGAAGTCCTCTGCTGCACTGGCGGGTACGTGTACTCCGCGGTGCCACTCTCACGCTGGAGGACATACATGTACTCAGTCCTGTCCAGGTGGCGACGGTTGATGTAACTCTGGCAGGTCATAGCCTCCCAGGTGACATCCTTCTCAGCATCGGCCTGAGTCGCCCGACAAGCTGGAGAGCGGTGGATCTTGAGCAGCTGATTTTCATGGATAATCCTCATCTCTGAGCTCCATTCTTCCCGCTTCTCACGGATGGTCTTGGTGGATCTGTAGTGTATGATCAGCTTGCCCACATTGCCGGCGGCGTGGAGCATACGCCGAAGACGGCGCAACAAGCCTCCTACTGCCAACCCGTAGGAGTGGTACGTCACAGGACGGTTCTCCTCTCTCAAGGCAAGGGCAACTACAGGAACTCTCCATCTGGTGGACTTGCGAGCGGTGCGGATCATGCGAACCATCTAAAACATAAAACATTTAAAATTAAGTTAGATAAGAGTTAAATAAAAATTATATTTTGAATAAAAGTTGGGGCAAGATGAATAAATTGACCCTATTAAATAACACTTTCAACCCACATCTTTGTAAAATAGTTTTTAAGAAAATAGGGTCCTTAAATACGTCCATTTCTACCTAGATCCACGTTCCTACGGGCAACCTTGGCTATGATACCACTTCTATCACACCCGGTTTGTCCCAAAGAACAACCGAGTGAATATCACATGTATGCCAGGATCATTCTCTCATACATGTGATGACAAGTAGTGAAGCATCATTTATTACAAGCCAAGTGTTCGAATATAAATAAGTCTTACATAGCATTCGTCTCGATGGACGATAAAATGTTCATAACATGTAAATAAAGCAGCAGCGTAATATAAATCTTGTGGGCTTCGTCACAGGCGTTGCCCGGGGGACTCCGTGAACCTAGAAACCTTCTTCGGGTTCAAAGTCTTGGTCATTGAACACCACATCATCCCTTTGACCTGAGCAGCAATTTAAACCAACAGAAATGCAAGTTTGAGTACCGTTGGTACTCAACAAGTGTGGGAAAGTTATGTCATGCATGGCTAGAGCAAGGAGAGGTTGAACTCATGGTTAAAGCACTATGCAATTATTACCTATCACCTTAGCTTATTAAGCACCTACATTACTATATAGGTGAAATGGTCCCAATCTCCCAATCCATCATTAATATCAAGTAACCATAATCTCATCTCCAATGTTAAGCTTCCTGCTTAACATCCTCATCTTCCCAATTTATCATCCTCTAATCATGAATAAGTCCAAGCCGCTCTTGACCGTGAGCACGGCTGTCATGACAGTTTTGACTCCGCAGAGTTTGCACCACTGTACCCACATGTAGTGATTTCATCCCCCGTTGCCGGGTGGACTAAAAGAACCTCCATTATGCCAGTGGCCGCGAACCACGTTCACACTTCCCAGGTGTGTAGCCAGGAGATCACTACGAGGCCTTTACAAAGGGATTCCCGACGAGCGTGGGCCCATTGAGGTTTCACCCCTAACAGCATACAAGAGGCTCCAACCCCGCTGCAGTGGCCCCCTCTTGAGCCTTGCGGTTCATAAGGTAGTCCAGCTGACACCTATTCCCCGCACCATCCAAAACACCCATACTACGCCGGAGATACACCTAATTAATTGGCCAAGCTGCCCTATCTCAGCATGTGGTTGGCACGGTAAAACCAGGTTACATGCTCCATGAACCGGTCCTTAGGATCCAGGCAAGTACTAAACATAAACCCGAGTCTCGTGCACACAAAACCAACCAAATCATCCAACTTGCCTCGATCCCTACCTCTACATAACTCATAATATCTCATTCAAGAGTAAGGTAAATAAGTTGATGATATCATATCCCACTTATCTCATTCTAAGCATGGCTAAGCATAAGTATGTAAATAAATGATATAATCAAATAAATCCCAACCCAAGCTACAAGGAAACAAGATAATGCAATTCTAGGGAAACTTCCTAGCATGGGTATCATATTCCAATTTGACCATGCAATTAAATTATATCTACACATCCTAGTATAGGATCAAAGTGGTCAAGGACACTGGCCTTCTTCCTGCTGCTCTGGGAATGGAAAGTCTTGGTCTTGGAAGGGGAGAACTTGCTCTGGGGCAGGTTCTACTCATGCCAATACACATAGCAAAAGAAAACAACGATCCATAAGCCATAGTCCACACTTTCACTTCATGCAAACCACACATACATACAGATGAAAGTCATTCACATTTCTAAGTGTTGTGGTTATCCTAGATGTGTTGATTTTAGGCCTACATGCACTTTTAAACATATATACATGATTTCTAACTTTTGTATTCAGATTTCTATTTGCACACTATATATGAATTTCCAATTTGAACAAATTCTTTATATTTAATTAATACACTTCTTAGCCACAAAGTTTGCATGAAAGATAATTTCCTACTCCAAATAGGTTTTCAGATCTTCTACAAAATCCTAAACTGAAGTTTTTGGATTTGGAGACCTCATTTATCATTTCCTAATTATGCATACTTATTTTCCTATATTTTCATATTTATTTTCTATGCCTAAAAATGAATTTTAATATTAAAATAGCAAGACATATCATCTAAACAGAATAGGTTCTGATCTAAAATATTAAATAATATATTTTTGATCTTCTCCTCTGATATGAACCAATTTAAATTTATTTTATCAGTTTTCAGAATTATTTCCTAGCCTAAGAATGAGTTTTTGGAACTAATAAATATGAGCAACACTTAGGCAGATCTCATTTCAGCCTAAAATTAATTTTTAACTCATTCTAAAGGTTTTCCAAGTGCTAGGAGAGTTTAAATTTGTATTTGCACATGTGTTTATATTACCTTTTGAATTTAAATTCTACTCCTAGGTTCAATTTTCTGAATTTTATATCTTGTAGGGTCTAAAAGGCAAATCCACCCTACTGCAGGAGGTAGCGCGTAAGAATCCCGGCCTTTACAATGCGGGGCTGACGTGGGCCATTTTATTTAAAACAGACGGCTCAGATTAGATCGCCGAAGCGGTACGGGTAGATCTAATAGGAACTACACGATTTAAAATGGACGGGCCTCAGGGGGCCACGTCGCCCTGGCCAGAGCCAGCCCGCGCGCGCGGCGGCGCGCAGCGGCGGGGGCGGCGATCCCGTCGGCGCAGACTCGGTTTTTGCCGCTACACGCTAGAACTCCTATCTTTTTGCACGGATCGGCTGCGGAGGGGTAGGGGATGCTCACCTAGGGATTTTCCTGCACTCGGAGGCCCAGGAAGTTGGTCGGCGGCGTCGAAGTCCGGCAATGGCACTCGGTGCTCGTCGGAGCGACTGTTGGGGCGCAAGACACGTCGTTTCCTTCACCTACAAGTCTCCCCGGCGGCGGTGGAACGTAACAAGCCCGTTAGATCAGAGAAATCAGGCGAAGGTTGGGAGTTAACGGCAGAGAGGGTCTCGGTCTCACCGGTACTGAAGCGAGTCGATCGGGGAGGAAACAAAGGCGATCGTTGGCTTATAAATGGGAAAGGGAGGGCGGCGGGTCTGTTGAGATCATGCTGGGGTGCCCGGGACCGAGAATCGGGGCTTGGAGCGCGGGTTCCGGGGGGTTGGTTTTGATCGGGAGCGAGAGAGGGCCGGGGTCGGTTGGGGCGCGCGGGGGAAGAAGATTTAGAGCCGACCCTTGCAGTTTCACGGGTGCGTACGGGTCAGTGAGAAGGATACGGTACCGTACGGGTCAGGGACGTGGGTACGTACACATGACGCGTGGGTCCTCTGTGTGGGACACGGTATGGTAGGTATGCTGCTAACCGGGCGTACGGTATGCGTATGCCAGTACTAAACGTACGAACGTAGCTAAGAGGGGACGTTCCTGTCTTGGCGTTGACCGACGAGGACGTCGGTCTTCTAAGGGGGGTGGATTGTGTGATATCCTGACTCCCGGGTTAATAGGATTGATAGAGTACTCATACCACCAAGGTATACCTTCTTTTCCGGAAGCCCACCTGCAAAGGACTCCGGGGTTAAGCGTGCTTGGCCCAGAGGAATTTAGGGATGGGTGACCGATCGGGAAGTTTTCCCGGGTGCGCACGAGTGAGGACAAAGTGCACAGAAAAGACGAGTGGTGGTATGTGGGGACAGTCTATGATCCTAGAGAGCCATCGCAAATGGTATCAGAGCTGCAGTGGGGATAGCACAGTACTTAAGGACTGCATTATGGGGAAAACTTAGGTATACGGTGAGGATTCAGTAGCTGCCCAAGTAAGGACTATACTAGCATAGTTACTTAAAGTGGCAAAGACTAACTTATGTGTTATAATTCTGAATTTCAATTATGTAACGACGCACCTACGCTCTGGTAAGTATGGTAAGGAACGCCACCGGAAGCGGTTCAATTTCGGTTAGCTTCCCCTGACGAGGAACGTGGTTCAGGGATTGAACTCACAGCTTGGTGTGAGACGTCAATATGAACCTCTTGGACTCTTCATGTTCCTGAGTTCATATGCAACGCTGATCCCTAGCGTGCATTAGGCAAGTAAGTGGAGACCCCATTGCGTGGTCAGTAACGCGAGAGTGTGTTCGTCTGGAAATAGCCCAGGAGGACATACGCAGCGCTTGCCATCGGCGTGCCCTGCAGGGCAGAAGGTGGTATCTGTTGGGTTGATAACATTCCCAACTGTGACGACCCGTTCATGACATACTCAGGTTCCCCGTCGTGTGGTGTTGAAACACGATCACGTACCTTGAGACGTGACATAACTCAAGGACGGCCGTATGGCAATGATACGGGTGTTTGTATTTACTTTTAAATATGGTCCTGCCTGAAATAAAAACAACCATTGAGTGCACCATTATTGTGTGGTCTTCTGCAGGTACTAACCACATATGTATCCGTGTAGTAAACGTGTGCGAGAGACCGTTTAGTGCCACACTTGAGACGTATATGTCGGTATAATCCGGTTAGGATTTTCTTTTGTGAGGAACGTAGTACCGAGATATTGTAGGCAAATGCATGAAAATAATGATAACAAGGAATTAAAATCTATAGGTTCAACATTTAGGACCCTGGTTGGGTAGAAAAATTGGAGGGTGTTGAGTGTAGTTCCAAAAGACTGAAAAGCAGAGTGCTCTGTTTTGGGCAGCAAGTTTGCTGATCTTCAACCGGGCATAACTCACAGGTCTTTTAGTCCAGGGAGGTGTGCTATATAGTTCTGGAAAGGTATTGAAGTACTCTACAACTTTGTTGTAGACTTCCAGAGCTGAAACACATCTTAAATATGGCTTAAATCCCAGAGGAATGTATACTGTCCAGAACCAGGACAGAGTTAAACACTCTCTGGACTGTTCTGCTTTTCAAACATAGTTCCCAGTAGAACAATCAAAAATTGGCATATGATACATCTTTAGAAAGGGTAGAAGATGTGTTACATATTTGCAATTCAAAGTTCTGAAATTTCAGCACAGAATTCAGTGGAAACGAGAGTTGAAAACAGCAACTTCTCAAGGGAGATGCTGTTAAAATTCTTCCAGAAATTCTGCTGACTTTGAATTAGCATAACTTTTTAACCAAAGCTGATCTGGGGGCAAATGAATACTTGTTGGAAAGATACCGAAGTTGACTTTAACTTTGGTGTTCAGATTGAGTCATGAAAATGCCCAGAACCATATCAAAACTTGGATTAGGTAGAAACTGGTTATTCTGACAGAAGAATGACCGTTGAACTCATTGGAGAGGGTGTTGTACCCTAAGGGTGGTATACGTGATGACAAAGCGATAGTAATGTCTCGTAGTGACCAAACCTAGTTACGGTGAGCTTGCAAAGTGGAGGTTCATCAAGTTGGATTAAACTAGCTTGTATTTGGTCTGGTAATGGTGTAGCTTGTGCAAAGTTATTACATTATCTGCTTACGAGATGTATCGCATATTCTCTTTGTCATTATGTTGTTACACCTATTTTCATTTGGACTGCATGCAATATGTTGCGGGACTGATGTTTATTGTCGGATGGTTGCAGATGGTTCGCACTAGGACCACGCATGAGGTTGGTGGCTCTAGCCAAGGGGGAGGCGATGACTCCCAGCCACCGGCCTACGACAGCACCCCGCAGCAGCAGCCACCACCGCCGCCTCCGCTCACGCTAGCGGATGTGATAGCGGCACTGGTGGGAGGTCGTGAGGAGCAGACCGACCTGCTCCGCACGATCGTGCAGAATACGTCCCAGGCGGGGGGACGTCAAGACAGAGGGCCTCGTGAGCCCCGCGAAGTGTCGTACTCGGATTTCATGAGTACGCACCGTCCAGTGTTCACCGAAGCCGAAGAACCACTGGAGGCGGATAACTGGCTGCGGACCATCGAGTCCATGTTCGGGCTGCTCCAATGTACAGAGTGGCAGAAGACTCTGTTCGCAGCGCAGCAACTCCACGGTGCCGCTGGTGCGTGGTGGGCGAATTATGTCGCCTCACGTCCGGCTGGCCATGCCGTGGAATGGCAAGAGTTCCGGGAGGCGTTCCGCGCCTATCACATTCCTCGCGGGATCATAAAAAGGAAGTTCCAAGAATTCTTGGAGCTGAAGCAGGGCGGGAGAAGTGCCCATGACTACTCCCGTGCCTTCAACCATCTGGCGCAATACGCGTCAGACTATATATCCACTGAGGAGAAGTAGCGAAAGCACTTCTATCGGGGGTTACACCCCGAAATGAGGACCCATCTCGTTCAGTGGAATCGCGGCACTTTCAACGACCTAGTCAATGCCGTGATTATGCAAGAGGATGCTCAGCGGGAGTTGGCAGCTGAGCAGAGGAAGTGTAGCGCTCCACCTAGCAGAGGTGGTGGCGTGCCCCAGAAGTACCGTATGGTGTATCGGACACCATCCGGGCAGCAGTGGCATCCACCGGCGCGACCTCAACGGTTCGGGGGACGTCCTTTTCAGTCACCTCCGTTCCATCCGCCGATGCCACCACCAAGACAGCAGCAGCAGCAGACGGTACCCCGGGCGTTTCCACCGCCACAACGCGCCCCGGGATTCAGTCCACCGATCAGCGGGGGACCGCCCCGTTTCACCTGCTTCACATGTGGTCAGGCGGGCCACTTCGCGAAGGACTGTCCCCAGGGGCAGCAGAGCAGCGGGAAAGCCCAGTTCCAGGGCGGTGCTCGAGGCCGACCTCCGGTGAAGAAGGTTGGTCAGCGGACTGGGGGTGTCCGCAACCTCGACAACGAGGACGCCCCAGAGGGAGACAACGTGCTGGCGTGTACGTTTACTCTCAACCATCAAGCCATCGTCATATTGTTTGATTCTGGTGCAACCCACAGTTTTATAAGTGCATCCTATGTGGCTAAGCATCAAATGCAAGTCTTCCCAACCGACTGCACTTATATGATCTGTTCACCGGGAGGGAAGATTTCAGCTAATATGATGGTCCCAAAGGCACCTCTGTGCTTAGGTGGGAAACTATATCCCACCACCTTGATAATCCTTATGGGACAAAAGATTGATGCAATCTTAGGGATGTCATGGCTACAATACCATGGCGCTGTCCTAGAGACTCGGACACGGACGGTTCACTTAAATTCTCCATTCCACCGTCCGCATTCCATGGTGTTAGACACGCCAGTCCGGGAAGTTTTAGCAGTTAATAATGCTGAAGCTCTCAAGTTAGAAGACATCCCCGTAGTCCGGGAGCATCCTGATGTGTTCCCGGATGATCTTCCGGGCATGCCACCTGAGCGGGATGTCGAGTTCAAGATTGAACTTGCACCTGTGACTACGTCCATATCACGGAGACCATATAAAATGGCTCCAAATGAGCTGGCTGAACTGAAAGAACAGCTCAATGATCTGTTGAGCAAGGGTTTCATTAGGCCAAGTTCCTCGCCTTGGGGATGCTCGGCGCTGTTCGTGAAGAAGAAGGATGAAACCCTGAGGCTGTGTATAGATTACCGGCCTATCAATGCCGTCACCATCAAGAATAAGTACCCACTGCCCCGTATTGACATTTTGTTTGATCAACTTGTGGGGGCAAGTGTGTTCTCCAAGATGGACCTTCGCTCTGGATATCACCAGATCAAGATCCGGGCAGAGGATATCCCGAAGACGGCCTTC
The DNA here is from genome assembly GCA_030760725.1 of Neostapfia colusana. Lineage (NCBI taxonomy): Eukaryota > Viridiplantae > Streptophyta > Magnoliopsida > Poales > Poaceae > Neostapfia > Neostapfia colusana. The sequence continues at coordinate 25,396,979 of JASWHV010000014.1, forward strand.
TCGACGAGATATGGACTATATGAATATCTCGTCATGTCTTTTGGTCTCACAAACGCTCCAGCCCATTTCATGTATCTCATGAACTCGGTGTTCATGCCGGAGCTGGACAAGTTCGTGGTAGTGTTCATCGACGATATCTTGGTTTACTCCAAGACAGAAGCTGAACATGCCGAGCACTTGCGGATCGTTCTTCAACGATTACGAGACCACAAGCTCTACGCCAAGTTCAGAAAATGCGAGTTTTGGATCAGCCAAGTGCCATTCTTGGGGCATATCATCTCAGCAGAAGGCATTGCGGTTGACCCAAGCAAAATAGAGCAAGTGCTGAAATGGAAAGCTCCCACTTCAGTCCATGAAGTCAGAAGCTTCCTCGGGTTAGCGGGATACTATCGGAGATTCATTCCAAGCTTCTCCAAGCTCGCTAAACCAATGACAGAATTGCTGAAGAAGGGGACGAAATATGTTTGGAACACGGCGTGTGAAGGAGCATTCAAAACATTGGTGAAGCATCTCACCACAGCCCCGGTCTTAGCTCAGCAGGATCAAGGCCCTTCGACGTGTATTGTGACGCGTCCGGTATCGGGCTCGGCTGCGTATTGATGCAGGAAGGACGTGTGGTCGCATATGGCTTACGCCAACTTCGGAACCATGAGCAGCATTATCCGACTCATGATCTTGAGCTGGCTGCCGTGGTGTTGGCACTAAAATTGTGGAGGCACTATCTCCTGGGGAACTTGGTGCATCTCTACACCGACCACAAGAGCTTGAAATACATTTTCACCCAGAAGGAGCTGAACATGAGGCAACGGAGGTGGTTAGAATTAATCAAGGACTATGAGATTGAGATTCACTACCACCCCGGCAAGGCGAATGTGGTTGCCGACGCGCTGAGTCGGAAATCACATATCCATCACCTCACCATTACACCGGTGGAGGAGGAAGAGCCAAGTTTATACTTGGTTCCTTATGGATCGCTGTACAACCTTGCCCTCATCCCTACTATTAGGGAGGACATCATTGCAGCTCAGAAGACGGATAAAGGCATGGCACATCTCCGGAGACGGATAGACAACGGAGAGATTAAATGTTTCTGGAAGGATGGTGAGGGGACGCTGTGGTTCAATGACCGCATAGTCGTACCCCGGGATATGGAGTTGAGAAAGAAGATCCTCGATGAAGCTCACTTGTCCAAGTACTTCATTCATCCGGGCAGCAACAAAATGTACCAAGATTTGAAAAAGAAATTTTGGTGGACGCGGATGAAGCGGGAGGTAGCTAAGTATGTATCCGAGTGCGATACGTGCCGACGAGTGAAAGCTGATCACATGAAGAAATCAGGGCTGTTGCAACCCCTGAAGATCCCGGCATGGAAATGGGAAGATGTGAGCATGGATTTCATTGTGGGATTACCCCTAACATCCAACAAGCATGATTCCATATGGGTAATCGTTGATCGGTTAACCAAGACGGCTCACTTCATCCCGGTGAATACACATTACAATGCCGGCAAATATGCGGAGCTATACATAGCGAAGATTCTATGCCTATACGGGGTACCCAAGACCATTGTCTCAGATCGAGGTGCATTATTTGTATCTCGCTTTTGGGAGCAGCTACATGCTGCATTGGGTACTAAGTTGATCAGGAGCTCCGCTTATCACCCTCAGACAGATGGGCAAACAGAGAGGGTGAACCAAGTATTAGAAGACATGTTGAGAGCATGTGCCATCCACCACGGTAGGAACTGGGATGATCACCTACCGTTGGCAGAATTCTCGTACAACAACGGCTATCAGGCAAGTATCAAGATGGCACCCTACGAAGCTCTCTACGGTCGCAAATGTCGCACCCCATTAAATTGGTGCAAGTCCGGTGAAAGGGTCACATTCTGGGTTGATGTGGTGAACGACGCCGAAGAGTGCGTTCGGACGATTCAAGCTAACTTGAAGGCCGCTCAATCCCGGCAGAAGAGCTATGCTGATAAGAGGCGTAGACCGTTGCACTTTGACATCAGTGAACACGTGTACCTCCGCGTGTCCCCGATGAAGGGTGTGCACCGGTTCGGTGTGAAGGGGAAGCTCGCTCCCCGTTTTATTGGACCCTATGCCATCACCGAGAAGAGTGGACCAGCGGCGTATCGATTAGAGTTACCAGCATCCCTTGCTGGTGTCCATGATGTTTTCCATGTTTCGCAACTGCGAAAATGTTTGAAGCATACATCTGCTGTTCCTGCCGAAGACATCGGCGAATCGAAACCGGATTTAACATATGATGAGTATCCGGTGGCAATTCTTGATGAGAAAGCCAGGACCACGCGTAGCAGAACGTTGTGGTTCTACAAGATACTCTGGAGCAACCACACCGCCGAAGAAGCGACGTGGGAGAGCGAGGAATTCCTTCGCTCAAATTACCCAGAGTTCATGGCTTCTGAACACGGGTAAGTCCCTACTACATCGCCATCTTTCCTTTTATAATCTCGGGACGAGATTCTTTTAAGGTGGGAGGGATGTAAAAGCCCAAGAAAAGGGACTTGCAAAAACTTTTCATCACCTCACAACACCACAGTTTTTATTGTGGATATCTTAGGAAATATTGTGAAGAGCAAGTAACCTCCATCAAAAGAGTGATTAGAGGGGAAAGCCTTCATTTTCAGAAAGTGGGATTTGTACACATGAACATGAGAGGTTGAGCTCACCCCTAGAACTTAAAAAGTCTTGGGAAGGTTCAGTCCATGTTTCATGTAAATCCAACACTTTTTGAGGCACTTTTAGAGGTATTTGAAAAAGAGGCCAATTTGAATGTAAATTCAAATTGCAGAAACTTTCATCACCCAAATTCAAAAGTCAGCTTCATATTCAAACTCAGCACATTTTTCTGAGTAAGCCCACCAATTTTCATCCCCATTGGAGTTCATCTTGTCGGGAGCCAAATTTGCAATAATTCAAAACTGAATTTGAAATTCAGTTTAAATATGAAGCAAATTGGACCAACCAAATTTCAAATTGGAGGACTTAAATTTGAACCAAAACTTGGGGGCTAAGTCTCACATTAAATTATGAGTAGCTGGTGGGATAATTAGCAAAAACCAGAAAAGAAATTTGGGAAAAAGAAGAGAAGGGGAGGCCCACATGTCAGCTGCACACACGAGTACTCAGTCGGTTGTTGCAGCCGGGTCTCGGCTTCGCGCGCAAGGCAGGGAGCGACGGCGAGCCACCGAGGCAGCACAGGGCCACCTCATGGTGCCAAAACCGCGGCTCAAAGACCAGCGCACAGCCAACGCTGCCTTCCTCCTGTTTCCCAAACAAGAACCCCGCCCCGACCGAGCTTCTTTCTCGATTCTGCGCGAGCACAGAAACACCGCCCTCTCTGATCGCCGGCGTCCCGCCAGCACAGCCGCTCTCGTGCCCGACGAGCAACACAAGAAAGGACCGCCGCGAGGTACTGATCACAACCATACTGACCTCGCCCTCTATCTCGCACGATCGGCAAAGTATTTGAGGGATTAGCGCGTCGGGCTGTTTAGAACTGAACCGTGAGGAATTCAGAAATTCGGAGCAAGTAAGCCACCACTCCTTAGGCCGAGCTAAGGACATGATCTAGACTCGCCCACGCATCTCTGGGATTAGAAATCATCGAGTTTCATCGAGTAGGGGCGATGTTCTTCGAGCTTTTTGCATCGGCGCCGATTTCCGGTCTAGGTCACCGGTGAGGTCGTAGTTGCAGCTGTTTCCACAGAGATCGGTGCCCATATCCGTGATCAGTGGGTGTCAGCGGAACTCCCCGAGCAAACCGCATCGAAAAAGGTGCAGGGTATGCTGAGTTCGACGTCGCCGGTGAGCTTTCGGCCGCTGTTGCCGTCGGGAGCCCTGTTCCGGCCGTTGTCAAACTCCGGTGAGGGCACCAGTGTGTTCTCCGAGTCGAGTTAGGCACAGGCAGCGAGAATCAGCGAGCTCCGAGGGCCGGAACCCCTCTCCGGCGAGAGCTCCGGCGAGCTCGGTGGCGGGGAGCCGCGGGAGCGCAAGGTGGAAGAAGCCTTGCGGGCCCCGCGTGTCAGTAGCTGCTGAGGGCGCTCGGGATTTGCTGCGGCACCCGGATTCCATGTGGCTGCACGGGTGATTCTGCGGGCTCCGATGTGGGTTAGCTGAGGAGCTGACACGTAGCCGGGGGACCCCACCCGCAGAGTTTAAATTTTATTCGAATTTCCAGTTTTAGTTCAAACTTCAAATGAATAGAACTTTGGCTAGGAAACTCCAAATTCGACGAACCAAATTTTACTGAACTCAGAATTCTGAGTACTTTCCAGCAATCCCAAATTCAGCCCATGAAAGTGAATAGTTTTCCATAATTAAATCCCTAAAGTTTAAACTATTGGGAATTTTATTTGGAGAACTACTTTATGAAAAATTCTGAAATTTGGCTGTGAGGTTCAGTAGAAAATCCCTGAATCCCAGTAAAATTTTCAGACTTATCCAAGTTCATTTAGTTACCCTGATGGGGTGATTAAGAGAACTGCCCTGAGAAAATAGAAAAATGTACAGAAACATTTTTCAGATTTTCTCCAATCTTAAGTAGGGCATAACTTTCAGTAGAATTCTTCAAATGACATGAAACCAATTCCATTAGAACCATCTTAAAGTCTAGTTTCCAGAAAGTAATGGTTGGAGCCATGAAAACCCCTGGAATTATTCAGAGGCTCAAATATTGACCAAATGGGCGTTTATTTGTACAAGGTTTAAATGAACTTTATTTCAAATAAAACTTGGTCAAGACTCTGGTTAGCACCCTACCAAGCCACAATAAAAATTTCAGAACCAAAGGGGAGGGCTAGCTAGAGTTATTAGTAAATAAGTATCCAAGTTTACACATTGCATTTAAATTTACATGTAGTATTGTATTCAACGTGTAGCCATTGAAGAAGAGACCCCGGAAGTGCTGGATTTCCTTCTTCCGGACGAAGAACTAACTACTGACCAGAAGCAACAAGGCAAGCCCCGGTTTGCATTAACCTTTTTATAAGTTCTACTTTGTTTACATGTGTCATATGAAGTATGTTTGTGCATTAGGTATAGGATGGATGGAACCCCACTTGCATAACCAGAATTTTTCCCTAAGAGTGAGGGTAGTGTCTAAGACCTCGAGTAGACAGGCTGTGCTTAATGAGTCATAGGACTTCGGTACAAGTCGAGTAGTTGGAATCTACTCGCGAGATAGGCTTGGGACACACAGGTTCGGTTGAGTGACTTGAGATCACATTAGTAATGAAAATGAGACTAGGCAGGGGCTAGGGTGCAGCAAGAGGGAGTCTTGTGTGCGCAGCCCTGCCCGTGTCGATTGAGGACCGATCCGTGTGCGGCCCTGCTGAACAAGTATTGAATGTACCGAAGGCATATCGGATATATGGGCCCCGATAAACCGATGTAGCCTAAACCTCCGGGCGTCGAGGCATAGCACACCGATTTATAGGTGTAGGTTGAGGGCAGCAAGGTGGAAATCTGCCAACGGGCATAGAGAGATGCTCCGTGTGGGGAACCTCCTGCTCATTTCGGTGCGACCGGTTCGATGTTTGGGCTGTTGGGTGAAAGGTTGTCCCGTACGACATCGAGTGAGCGTGCTGTGCAGCTCCACGGATGGGCGTACGTGACGTGCTCTTTGGGTTTCCCTGCAGGTGTATATCGAGTCGATTCGCCGTCCCTCGCGGTGACGATTACCGCTTGTTCACTGCGTCGTAACATAGACTAATGAATGAAATGTCATGATTCCATATTGCTGTTATGAAATAATTGTATTGCTACATGTGTGCCACCAAATATTGCTCACTAAATTTCAGCTTCATGAACTGTTAACTTGTTGCGAAAAGATGAACTAAGGATAAACTTGTAGGCGTGTCCAATTGCTGCAACATTGCTACCCTATGTCATGGTACACCTCATGTAGAGTTTCATGCTTAGGTGAGTCGGTTAAGCCTTGCTGAGCCTTCGTGCTCACGGTTGCTGCTTAAGTGTTTTTCAGGTGAGGAGCCACCCACGGACTCGGAGTACGAGTTCACCGGCGAGGGTTTCCCTCCGTCGGGAACCACGGCTCAGTGGGAGCCGTACACGCCGCGCTGAGCTGAGGAGTGCAGCTAGTGTGGGTTGCCCTAGGGCTCGGCAACCACTTTTGCTAGATAGGCGGGCGTGAGTTGTATAAAAGAAACTTCCGCTGTGTAGTAAATACCCTAGTTTGTAACTGAGAAGTGTACTATATGGTACATTCAGTTTGTTTTTCCCATGTAATGTAATGTGTTCTTATGACGTGTGCTGTCGGGTGTCGCATCGCGCGGCACCACCCTCTGCGATCCTGGATGAGCAGATTCCGGTCCGCCACAAAGATGACGGGCGGGCCCCGTGCGCCAGAGAGAGGGAGAGGGGGGCGCGGGTTTGGGCTGGCTGACGCGCGGTCTTGGGCTTGCTGAGCGGGTTTTGGCCCACTGGCCGTTTTTCTTTTTCCTTTTCCTTTTCTTTTTCTGTTTTGATTTGAATTTGAATTCCAGTTTGAATTTGAATTGCTTTATCACATGCATTACATCCAAAATTTTTTAAATTCCCCTCTTTAGCAGGTTTTGGGGTGTTACATAGACGTAGCGACAAGACATCACCTACAGCCCCTGCAATCATCAACCACTATGCCTAGCTTACGGCGTGGGCAGGGCTGCAGGTCGGAGACTGAGAGGCCCTCGCCAGAGACAACTACCAGCATTACTGAAAGATATGGTAGATGACAGGAAATCGTCTCGGGACCACCTGTCATGTCCCGGGCCCCCCCCCTTTGTAAGCCGCCCGAGCCTTGGACTATAAAAGGCTCGGGTAGGCAACGTTGCAAAGGGTTCGGTTTGAACTCTGTTCGGCTCTTTGCACTCTCACAACACTCTAGCACTCAGCTCATCCTCAAGCTCAGAACTCCAGTTCTGAGCACCAAGCAATACAACGAGCACCTCTGCTCACCGTGGACGTAGGGTATTACGCTCCAGCGGCCCGAACCACGTAAAAAACCCTTGTGTTCATCTGTTTCCTTCATCCATAACAGCTAGACTCACGCAGGGGGACTAGCCCCTCCGAAAAAGAACCTCCGCGGGCTGCCCAGTGCAGGCCCGAGGAAAGTGTCGACAGCTACACTGCGACAGGAGTCCTAAACTTAATCCTGCGAACCGGTGCTGTTCCTGCCATGTGACGGGGGTGGTCTATGTGTTTTAGGATGTCTATTCTACCTAGGCTTGCATCCTATGATCAATGTGGTTCTGATGCCAAATATATGCATTCTACCTAGGCTTGCGTCCTACGGTCAACGTGGCTCCAATCTGTGCACTCTACCTAGGCTTGCGTCCTACGGTCAACATGGCTCTGATACCAATCTGTGATGCCCAGTCCCGTAAAACACGGAACCCAGCTAATGCATATGTGTGCCCAGGATGTTCATCACACATACACATGTAATCCACAAACTGAATTCAGAATATAACCACGAATAATAGGGTTTAAGTACTTTATTACATCATTCTCTAACTTATTCTTGCAGCGGAAGTCTCTAACTTACTACATGATAGCGGAAGCAAACTAAGCACGGCAGCGGCTCCATCTTCAACTCCATCCCTACGGGCAAGTTGACGGTAGTTCGCTTGCCTAGTACTCCACATGGTCTTCGAAGTACTCCTCTCCTGTTGCCGATGTTTGTATGATAATGCAAGGGTGAGTACATGTCGTACTCAGCAAGTGCGGGAAAAGTATGACATGTAGCTTTCAACAAGTTAGGAAATAAAAGGCTCACTGCAGAAAGCAAATTTTGTTTCACAACCATGATAAAAACAACAACTATCTTTAAGTGAATTTAATCCCAACATATATCCAATTAAAACATCAACATACCTCCTTCATAATTCACCACTTTTCATGTGTTAACCATAAATCTTTCTCAACTTTTTCTCATGCTCATAATCACCATATCATGTTCATATCCATCTCATAACCATATAACCGAACCAAAACTCATTGTCATGACTCAACAGTCCCGAAACCATTCTCATTACCAAGAGCAAACCATAACCATACCAATAAACATCCATACCGAGTAATCTCCCAATGACCATCCCAATAACCATCCCAAACCTTCCCATCTAATCATGTGAGTTGTCCAGGCGCTTGTGACCGTAAGCATGGCTATCATGATAGTTTTACACTCTGCAGAGGTGGCACCATTTTACCCACAAGTTTGTGATTTCGTCACCCGTCGGCGACTGCAGAACCTCCATTATACCAGTACACAACCGTCGGTGTATGGTCAAGAAATCACAAAATAGCCTTTACAAAGGTGCTACTAGATGTATGGACTCACTAAGGTTTCACCAGCAGGCTCGAATCACCATTCTCCCACCTACGGGCCCCCTCTTGTGCCATGCGGTTCCCAGGGCAGTCCTCTCTCGACTCCCATCCCCCGCGCCTTCCACAGTCCATAACAATCTAGCAACTTACCTAATTAGTCAGCTAAGCCGTACCCATATTTGGCCTTGTGGTGGCACTGTTTTCCTGGCATGTGCTGGCATGAACCGGTCCTTAGATCTACGACAAGTAAAGCACCATCTCATTCTACCACATCCACGAACCAAGCTTGCCTAGCTCTCCCCCGGTTCATGTTCATTATCAACATCAAGTTCTTATTATCATTGTTCATATGAGTGCAGTAGCTAGACACATTCTATCTCGCTTCCCATATCCCATGGACTCAGCGAAGCAAAAAGCAGAAACTACCATACCCGACTCATCCACTTTCCCGGCTACAAGGGTGGTTAACAAAACAAGTAAACTCCTATAAAAGGGTTTTCCCACCAAGTTGACTCAAGCACAAACACGTTTTCGCAAACAAAACAGTTCCAAAAATATGGGATCAATATGGTCAAGGGGCACTTGCCTTGTTCCTGTGGCTTTTGTTGCTCACGGATCTCGAAGTCTTGGTGCTGTAGTCCTTCGTAGATGGCTCTCTGAGCTTGTCCTTCTACTCACGACCACACATATACAAAATTTATACCAATCAAGCATCATGCACAAACTTTACTCAAGATGCAATGGTGTAGATGCATGCTAATCCTATGATGCAGTTTCATTAATACCAGTTTGTACGTGTTCTTTCATGTTTTAATGGCATTGCATGGGATTTTATGATGAACAAGGGTGTAGGGATCAAGTGTGGACGTGGTGATGATCTTGACTCAAGATCTAGATCAATTCCACCGTCAAAAACCGATCAACACGTGATTGGTCCACACGAAAAAGCTTCTGTTCGAAGAAACAGATGCATAGAAACCACGATGATGTCGTAAGGTGGTAACATAGAACTACCTCGGCCTTCCTCCTAGCAATGGCAGCAGTGACGGCGAGCGTGACGGGGCTCATCGGTGGTCTCACCGGTGGATGAACTCCGGTGAAGGGGGTTAACTTGGCGATTTGGGAGCTAGGACCTCCAAGTCGCCGACTCGGGAGGGGAAAATAGATGCGTGGTTGCGGCCAGGGGGTTTTGGGTTCTATTTATAAGAGGAAAAGAAGAGTCCTACTCCGATTGGATTTCAAATAAGAGTCCTATTCAATTTGGTTTGGATCTTAACAACTTATCTCCAATTGATTTGGGTGCGGTATCAACGTGGAAGAAATCATGTCGGTTTCCTCAGTATCGGGTACTCGCGTACAGGGGAAAAACTGCTTAAGAATCTCGTCCTTCCGCAGGGATAATCTTTGGAGGCTCCACGTGTCCAGCGGGGGCCTGACCTCCCTTTTCCGCAGAGACAAGCTCCGGGTGCGCCACGTGTCTGGCGGGCGGGACCTCCCTCTCCCTCAAAGGCGAGCTCCGCGTGCGCCACGTGTCTGGCAGGCGAGACCTCCCCTCTCTACAGAGGTGAGCTCTAGGGGCGCCACGTGTCAGTTTCGGACCTCCCCTCTCCTCATATGCGAGTTCCGAGAGTGCCACATGTTGGTTCCAGACCTCCCCTCTCCTCTCCTCAGAGGCGAGCTCCGAGGACGACACGTGTCCCGTAGTGTTTGACCTCCCTTCTCCTCGGAGGTGAGCTCCGAGGATGACACATGTCCCGTAGTGTCGGACCTCCCTACTTCTCGGAGGTGAGCTCCGAGGATGGCACGTGTCCATTGGGACCGGACCTCACTCCCTCCGCGGGGGTGAGCTCTGAGAGTGACACGTGTCCCGCGGGGTCGAGTCTTGCTTCTCCGCAGAGACTAGGTCCGAAGGCGACACGTGTCTCGCGGGGCTGGACCTCGCTTTTCTGCAGCAACAAGCCCCGGAGGCAACATGTGTCCAGCGGGCCGGACCTCGCCCCCTTCTGCAGAGGCGAGCTCCTAGCCTGCCACATGGCCAACGGTGCCGGACCTCACCCCCTCCGCAGGGATGAGCTCCAAAAGCTCCACGTGGCCAGCAGGCTGCGGGAAGTGTCGACGGCGCTCCTCGGCGAACTAGAATTAGCTCTTTTCAGCTATCTTAATCCCATACCCCACCATTTTGATGATTCTTCCTCCAATTCTAATTCTCTTAAAATGTTTCTCTATATGAATTATGTATGCATGCATGGATACGAAATTGAGGGTGTCACAGGTGGCTCCTCCTCGGATTCATCTCTTCCTGACATAGCTTCATGAGGCTCCACGGGGTGTAAGCCCGCGTGAAACTGTTCCTGAGGTGCGTACCAATGCCGTTCTTGTGGATCATCTTCCATGTCGTCTTCGAATGGTTCCACCTCTTCCGGATCCTCTTCCTCATGCATAGAGCTATTGACTTCATCTTCATCATGAGGTTCCGTCTTCACCTCGTCCCAATATGGTCCATCGGACACCTCAATGGGGTTAAGTGCACCCCGACGTGGTGGTGGACAAGTCCTTATGTGTGCTGTGCTCCTAATCACCGGCATCTATAAGACATGAGAAACTTTATAGAAGGAAGAAATAACTCCAAAACTTTAGAAGCTATGGAGCAAGAAAGCAAAAGTGTTGTCACACCCGGTTTATCCGAAGAACAACCGAGTGAATATCACATGTATGCCAGGATCATTTTCTCATACATGTGATGACAAATAGTGAAGCATCATTTATTACAAGGCAGGTGTCGAATATAAATAAGTCTTACATAGCAAATGTCTCGATGGACAATAATAAGTTCATCACAAGTAAATAAACTAGCAGCGGAATAATTATTCTCGTGGCTCCGTCACAGGCGTTGCCCGGGGGACTCCATGAACCTAGAAACCTTCTTCGGGTCCAAAGTCTTGATCATTAAACATCACTTCATTATCTTGACCTGAGCAGCAATATAAACCAACAAATATGCAAGGTTGAGTACCGATGGTACTCAGAAAGTGTGGGAAAGTTATGTCATGCATAGCTAGAGCAAGGAGAGGTTGAACTCATGGTTAAAGCACTACGCAATTAATACCTATCACCTTAGCTTATTAAGCACCTACATTACTACACAGGTGAAATGGTCCCAAACTCCCATCCCATCATCATAATCAAATAACCATAACATCATTTCCAATGTTAAGCTCCCCGCTTAACATTCTTAACTTCCAAAACCATCACTCCTCTAATCATGAATAAGTCCAAGCTACTCTTGACCGTGAGCACGGCTGTCATGACAGTTTTGACTCTACAGAGTTTGCACCACTGTACCCACATGTAGTGATTTCATCCCCCGTTGCCGGGTGGACTAAAAGATCCTCCATTATGCCAGTGGCCATAAACCACATTCACACTTCCCAGGTGTGTAGCCAGGAGATCACTACGAAGCCTTTACAAAGGGATTCCCGACGAGCGTGGGCCCACTGAGGTTTCACCCCTAACAGCATACAAGAGGCTCCAACCCCGCTGCAGTGGCCCCCTCTTGAGCCTTGCGGTTCATATGGTAGTCCAGCTGACACCTACTCACTGCACCATCTGACACACCCATACTACGCCGGGGATACACCTAATTAATTGGCCAAGCTGCCCCATCTCAGCATGTGGTTGGCACGGTAAAGCCAGGTTACATGCTCCATGAACCGGTCCTTAGGATCCAGGCAAGTACTAAACACAAACTCGAGTCTCGTGCACCCAGCACCAACCAAATCATCCAACTTGCCTTGATCCGTACCTCTACATAACTCACAATATCTCATTAAAGAGTATGGTAAAATAAACTGATGATCTCATATCCCAAATATCCCATTCTTAGCATGGCTAAGCATATGCATAATAATAAATGACATGATAAAATGAATCCCAACCCAAGCTACAAGGAAACAAGGTAATGCAATTCTAGGGAAACATCCTAGCATGGGTTTCATATTTTCAATTGATAATGCAAAAAATTCTATCTACACATCCTAGTATAGGAACAAAGTGGTCAAGGACACTTGCCTCCTTCCTGCTGCTCTTGGAATGGGTATTCCTGATTTTGGAAAGGGAGAACTTGCTCTGGAGCAGGTTCTACTCATACCATCACACATAGCAAAAGAAAACAACAAGTCATAAGACATAGTTCACACTTCCACTTCATACAAACCACACATTCATATTTATGAAAGCTATTCATAATTCTATGTGTTGTGGTTGCTCTATGTGTGTTGATTTTGGCTTACATGCACTTTTAAACATGTACATATGATTTCTATTTTTGTATTCATATTCATGTTGGCATACTATATATGAATTTCTAATTTAAATGAATCCCTTATATTTAATTGATACACATCTTAGCTACCAAGTATGTCCGAATCAATCCGTATGCTCCCATCTTTAATAGGATTCCCTCTAAAAGCATACATGTACTGTAATGTGCTTCCCCGTGGGTATCTGGTAACCACGTATGTAGAGGTATAATCGGCAATTTGACAGCATAAGCAATAAGGAAGCCAAAATAAAGTAGTATTTCCAATGTAGCAGGGTATGATTGATTAATCAATCGTTCCAAGTCTAATCTTGGTTCGTTGGAACCATATAAGCCCATACCCAGAACTCCGATTAAGAAAAAAATGGAACCGCCTGCACTATACAAAATAAA